>OX421263.1:14545856-17254606 GCA_949125355.1 Agriopis leucophaearia | reverse complement strand
CTTTGACAACAGAAATACTTTATTTGACGTTTTATAACAAAACACTACTGTTTTTTTTTCTCCTTAGAGGATTTTGGCATCACATGGTTTGTGCATTTGCCAGTGTCTAAAAATATATCGTCAAACAAGTTATAGTCACAGTCAAAGGAATGCAAAGTTAGTCCCGGTCAAGTCAAAGTGGTGGAGAATTTACTATAATACGTATTTCCATGTATAATTAGGTTCCAAAACCATGTCGTCTAAAACATTGTATGATGCTAAAAGTTGCGGTTTTTAACCCTGTTTTTACAAGATTTTATTTAACTCCTAACCGATTTTGTTGATATTTTATAAGTACACCTATTTAGTTCTGTGTTCTGGTTACAATATGCATGCAATAGGTACCTAATATTTTCCAAATAGCCGCCAATGTAAAGATGTATTTTGAAATGTTTTTTTTTAAATAAAAGCTTGTTAACGAATCGGTTCGACCTAGCAAAGCAAAAATTTTGACTTTGACAGATGACTTGTTGCGTCGTAAAAACTCCGTGCTACCTATCTGTGTTGCAGCCTCCAATCATTCAAAACGATAACAATATTTATTTATTTACATAATGTATAATGTATTTCCATGTTTAGTTTTAATTTTGTAATTAACTGTCATATGGATGTAAATGTGGATTAAACTATTTTCATTTCATTAACATAACTGAATAAGTTTAGAAAAATTATATTTTACATGATATGCCTAAAATATACCCAACCGTTTGTGTCCTTAAAAAAATAAAAAAATATCTGGGACATTATTGCACACATGGTCATCTGACCCCAAACTAAGCAAAGCTTGTAATATGGCTGCCAGAGACTGATATACATACATATATATTTTTAAATACATACTTAAATAGATATATATATAAAAGGAACCACATCAACAATTTCAATGTATTTACAACTGCAAATTGCACCCTACATTATAATAAGGTATAAGGTTCTGGGTGATAGAGGAAAGTCGTGTAGAAAGGGGAGGCACGGGTTCCGTGACACGAATGTGAAACGATAAAAAGGTGGAGCGATTCTTTGTGGAAATTAGCTGTTACATTAGGTGGCTAATAAAACGATTGTGCACGCGTTTGTTAGTGGCGATTTCCACGAGCGATTCGCACATCAAATTTCAGTTAATGAAAAGTATAGCGAGCAAAACTACTTCATGTAGAGTTGCCGTAACAAGCTAGACCTTTAGGTTGTCACTAACAATGCTCCGCGGTTTCATTCGATACCTACAAGAACTGTGAACTTTTCCGGTCTAAAAATAGCCTATACCTAGATGAGTTATTCCTAGGTATACCAAAAATTTCATTCACTTTGGCTCCAATAATACGACTAATTTAACTGGAGCGCCTATTGATTTAGCAAAATCAATAATCTTTTTTGAGTGCTTATTAAATCCATAGACGGAAAAAACAAGTATTATTATAGTTCATCTATGCTAATTCTGCAATTGGGTTATTAAATAAATAATTATGATTTTTCAAAGGTTCTGTCAATGTCACCGGAACGGATATTACAAGGATCTCTCATTAAATTATAGATAGATAGTAAACTCTTTATTGTGTACACCAGAAATAAAAATTACAAACAGATAGAAAACACTTACAAGCTAGTGCCACGAGTGGCGGCTTTATCGCTAAAAGCGATCTACTACAATTCGAATTATGGACTTTTAATCAATCTTTTCTTGTGTAGATGGCGCCTAACAGAGTGCAAATCGAATTTTCTCAAGCGTACATGTTCGGAACGCGTCTAATTAGAGCTCCTCAGTGTTTGCTTTCGAACGCAACTGTCGGTAACGAGTTCGCGAGTTAGTTCACAAGATGGCGGTAAAGTTTATCGAAGCTTTTAGGTTACATGAACCACTAATTAAAAAAGAATGAGGACAAGTTTTTACCGGCCTTTATTTAGCCATTGTAGCTATTCGACTCCACACTTTTAGTCACACATCATACAAACTTCCAAAAACACACCTATAAAAAGTATAAAACATAACCTAAATCATTCCACCACTGTTACCCCTAACGTGTCAGCAGGGTAAGGTTAGACAGCTCCAGAGACTCTTAAAATCGAACTTAGTTGTTTTACCTTACTAAGAACAGCTACATGCTGAGTTGGGGCTGGTTTTTATGACAATGTACCTGTATCCATAGGTAGGCCTCCCACTAGATGGACCGACGACATTATGAGAGTCGCAGACATCCAGTGTATGCATATGGCAGGATGTCGTTCAGTGTGGAGGTTATAGAGGGAGGCCTATGTTCAGCAGTGGACGTTCTTATTTTTATTTCATTGTCACAAAATAAACTTTTCTGATTACTGAAGAATTTCGTGTAGTTAGAAAAAGCCCAACCACAATTAAAACAATAATATAATAAATCGGAAGCAACATTTCAAAGTCAACAATCACTCTGGAAGTGATCGTTCGAAACGTACTTCTCCATCAATCGACAATCGCAGGCGAGCCAGAGCATATCGATTAATAGTCCCTCTTCAAAATACGTCGACCAATCCCGATCTGCAATCACTTCAGGAGTCCGGGTCTGGACCACAGATTAAGCAATAGTAACTACGCCTGACGGTAACTTAGTGCCACTTATCGCGCCTCCCGGGGGCACTAAACTAGCCTCAGATGGCATTCGGCACTCTTCGGCACCGGTCGGAATTATTCGCTACAAAGCCAAACAGAAGTTAACAACACCTATCGGATCTAATTGACGCCAAAGCTGAGGTACCATTCGGAAAGATTAGCAATTTATTCGTAGTCAAAGGGGTTCAATTCATCTTTTTAAATCAAGGTCACAGTACAGATATTTCCCGAATATACTACTTGTAAATACAGAGTAAATAACCCACAAATCACTCCCAAAAAGATTGAGAAAAGCTGTAAAAGCGTACAGAGAGAATTGGAATAAATGGGGTAAAAATAAAAAGCCTGATGGATGTTTTTTATGTATAGGCACGTCAATTCTCAACGTTTGGGAGTCTTCGGGCTCGTTTCGGCTAATCCGACATCAGTAAACGCGCATCAATAACCATTTTGACAGTTAAGCCGCCATATTTCATTCGCCGAACAACGTTCAAAAGTGGAATCGAGCTGCGGAAGCGCGCAGAGGTTGTGACCGGACCGTAAAAACCTCCTTGTACAGAGTCGCCTGCAAACATCGAAACTGCATCGAAAATCCTCTTTTAAACCCCTTATATTGCAGCTTTAATTCCACCGTGGAAAGTTTCCGGCGCAACTAACGCAGCAATCGAAATGCGGGTCGGAATTTTCCGCTTCTATTGTCTAATATAAGCTGCAGTGGGGTGCAATAGATTCCGGTTGTTCGCAGTTCGAAATATTGCACCTCTACTGTTCCACAAAGCTCATTTGTGGAAATAACCCGTCGCTGTGAGTTTTACGGATTTGTTTAAGATTAATGTGTAAATAAGCTGCAGCAGCACAACGGTTGTTAAATATTAATGCAAAGTATCCAGAGCAGAGCGCGTTTTCTTAATTTCCTCCTTCGGAGCGGTGCATAAGCCTTAATTTATGACGTGGCATGGCAAAGATAAATTCGTTGCTGTTTATCAGGAGTGTACTTTAATAAACAGTGTACGCTGTAGTTGCTCGTTCACAAAACGTCATAATTTATTTCGCGTGTAAACGAACTTTTGTCCCATTAGGGCTAGCTTCGTGAATTCCACAAAGCAAATCAAGTTATAAGTGTAACGAGGTATCCAAACAAAGCTATCCGTTTATTTCCGCTGCGTCTGTAGCCGCGTATCGCAAATTAAATAACGTGTTTCGACTATGAATAATAGCTCGCCTCGGGCTCTGTACAACCCGTTTAGGGAGAATGCTACAATTTGAATTTTAAAATAAGAAAAGTTTCACTGTTTGCGTTCTACAGTATTCTCGTTTTTGTTTTCAGCCAGTGACATCATAATTATTAAGAAAAATAAGTGTGACTGGCCAGAGATGTAAAAAAAGTCCTTAATTGCCAATAAATAAAATAAATTATGTACTAAGCACAACGTCAAAAGTTTTTAATGTTATCGCAAGATAAAATTTTATCTAAAGCGGTCAGTATTTCAACCTTAATTGAGTGCCTAAATTCTCGAGTATTTATTTACCTGCGCGGCAGTTTCAAAAGGATTATTAAAACCTTACTCAGCTTTGTTTTAAAGAGGGGGAGGGTCGTTGGCTATCGTGCTTCAGCCTTATTATATCCGATCTCGTAATGCACGCGAGCTTTTCACGTGACGTACTAATTGTATGGGGCTAGATAGGACGCACGAAATTCCGGCTCGAACTGGCTCGCCAGCTTGTTTTTAGTTTGCGGAGCCGTTGTTAACCGAATTATATTTTATAAGCTAACCGAGTATCCGACATATCCTTTTTTTTTATAATAAATTATTTATTTATCTGGAATAGTTACAAAACAATGGAACGATAAATTGGAATGTAAATAAGTAGTTTCTCGGTCAATAAAGAAAAACCTCGGTTATCAACGAAGAAACCTATTCGGTTCTATAACACTACTTTTACTACTACTTTTTTATATGAAGAGCGGCAAATAAGCAAAGGTTTGCACGTGATGGTAAAAGTAACCGCCTGCAGCATCAGTGATGTTGTCGAAGCGTTGCCACCCCGAAATGGTGTTTGGGGACATTAGATAGTTTGGACATCCACTTCGTTGTAGCTTTTTATTTTATTCATGATATACTAGTGTTTGACTGTCAATTCGCCTGATGTTAAGCGATGATGCGGTCTACGATGGAACACGCTTGCCTAGAAGAAACCGATTCCCTCGTGATGGAAAAACACCCAGATTGTAACTATCGGGGAACACCCATTCAGGCAGCGCATTCCACAAAATAGCAGTTCGCAAAATAAAGTGTCGATTTTTCGTGCCCGCTCCGGCAGTCCGATAGAAAAATGGCAGGAGGGCATTAGATCATGCAGACTATGCAGAGCCGATGCACACTTTCCGAAATTTATCCGATAAAATCCGATAGGCTAGAAACTTTTCGCCGATGCTCAATACTAAGAAGCTTAGTCTAAACTAGGGATTCGTTGCTGATGAGCCTTTTGGCACGTTTCTCATTAGACTCCAACGCCCCAAGCTGGTACTTAGCTGATCCATCCCAAAGGTGAGTGCAGTACTCCATGCACGACCAAACCGCAGACCTGTGCTTGGTACAGTGATAGCAACTGTTCCGATGTGATGTACCGTCGCATCTTCGATAAGATCCATTAGGTAGGATAGGATACCCGGTACCCATAGATACCCGATATAAGGCTTTTTAGCAGCCAATTGAGTCTTGTTCTCAATATAGGAGCCAAAATTGAAGGTAAATGTCAGAGCTACGCCCAAAAGCTCAAGCTGGCCAGCTTTAGAAAGGTCTAGTCACTGTATACCTACTTTTATCTGTTGACCTTTGTTAGAGTTATGATTGGATGCTACCTTCTAACAAAATCGAAAGATGGTTCGCCAACAATCGTCGATTTACTATCTTTATAATGTTTTCTGTCGCTGGTCGCCCTTTTGGTAGGGCTCAAAGACCGCACTAACCATTACATTTTACTACAATAGGGATTTAGGCGGCGACATTTTCAGACGAATATTTGTGTACATTGCTGTGCAATTTGGACCGTAAGTGATACCCGAGCCTGCGGCGAGAAATGGTTCGCGTCACATTTAGGTAGCGTTAAAATTGCGTTTAAGTTGTGTTTAAGCTACCATTAAGTTACCTTTAAGTTTAAGTTATGGTTGGTTACGATTATGTGGAGATGTGACTAGTTTTGAATTGCTCTGTATTACTTTGGAAGAAATATTTGTAACGTGTTCTTTTTTTTCATTATCACCATTTTTCGTCACCACGCTGATGAATTCGCGGAGGGCAGCTGGTTTCCTATAAAATGCCACTGTAGTATATTGGCTACAAACTTAATTTGTAATTTTATTTCATATTAAAGTGATACGTTTCATGTTTGGCGGGAAATTCAAATTTCAAACAGTTTTTTTTGTTCTTGTAGCTAGGCCGGCTAATTATTGTGAAATTGCATAGTGTTCGCGAAAATTGTTGGTCGTTTTTTACATTATCATGTACAGCTTAATCAGTTACTCACCATATTACTTACCTACATTTGGCAATAAACTGTTTGAAACAGCATAAGTTTGTTTATTGACAAATGTATGTAATAATGTGCACTGGAGATATATAACTTTACGCGAGTTTGTAAAGAATAATAATAAATTTTCGCGAACATCATTATCGTTTACAATAATAAACTACAAGAACAAAAAAAACTGTTTGAAATTTGAATTTCCCGCCAAACATGAAACGTATCACCTTAATCTATACATATAATAAAAACGTTGAGATAAAAAAAACTGTAATTACGAGATAACAAAAAAAAAATCACACAGGTCGTCTTAAAATAAGCAGCTGAACACGATAGGACAGTTTTTAGAATTTTTGTCTGTTTGTTTGTTTGTTTGTTTGTTTGTTTGTTTGTCCGCGCACATCTCCTAAACCACTGGACGGATTTAAATGCGGTTTTCACGAATATGCTTAGAAATTACCAGATTAAAACATAGGCTATCTTATTTCATTTATTTTAATTCTTTATTTTTACATAAACGAAAATAAAAATCAATGATTTATTTCTTCGTTACCCGAAACGTAATATGAGGATCGTCACATAGCCTCAAGCAAGGAGATCCAAAGTACAGAGAATGTTATTGACATAGCCATTAAAATTTTGAAACTGTCAACTGTCATTCGGTTAATCAGTTTAAATTTAAAGAAGGTTCCTTAACCTTCTTAGATGAATGAACGTGTAGATCAAGCATGTTATAGGCCTTACAACCTCTTTGGTGATTCATTCCAGTGCATGGAGTAGGAGTGTGGCGTACTCGTACTCCTTGCGCCAACCTTCGTGAATTTCATTCCAATTTTCCACGACGTGTGGCGCTGGGGCGCGAAAAGAAAAAAATAAAAGAACACCGATTTTCAAATGGAATTGTCATTCGCTTTTTCTAAGATTTGCCCAAAGAGAATACAATAGAAGAAGAGACGGGACACCATAGACAAAAAAAGTTTGCCAAACGTCAAGTCGGAGCGAGATTTTATGTCAATAATTATACACGATTTAATGTCAGGTTTAATAGGGATGTGCCACCTCCTATCCAAAATGTATCGATATCGATTTCATACCTACTACATATGGAATCCAATATTATTTATTACAGAACCTTGCGCCACTGGTTTTGTTTTAGTGGTGCAAAACAAAATCTGTGCCACAACATTCAGTATATTGTGATTTTTGTAAGTACAATAAAAACACAGACTAAAATGTTGTATTTTATTTATTATCATCTTCATCATTTTCGTATAGCTACAGTAGTAAAAACATAATTGTGCACCTGACGCCGGACGCAACGCCGACAGACTGAGTTGTGTAGCGCACATGCTACCGCTCGGCCACCATCGATTTATAATACGGTCAATCAGTTCTGGTCGTCACGGCGGTAATTAATTGTAGGATGAAACGACCTGAAATAGATATTGTTATTATGATTATTTAAAGTTACGTGAAAATGTGTTCTTTTTCACGAAAAAAGTCCCGCACAATTTCAAAAGTTTGGACTTCAAAACTAGATGATTAATTTAATTAATTAATTAACTAAATGATTAATTAATTTTTAATTTGTCATCTGACAATGGCTTAGCACAACAATGGTCTTATTGATGGAACTGCAGATTTCTTCAACTGTTTTTTTCTTTTGTAGTCCTTATCTTCAAAATGCTTTCCACATACAAATTTATTTTGGTGAAGACTTTCGATCGGTATATGCGCTAAATCTTCGTGAACCGACATTTTCACCAATTTCTTAACGCTAAAAAATAAGAGTATCGTTATCGATATTTTATAAATATATCGTTACGTTGCACCACACTATTTTCAGAATCAAAATAGATAATGATGATTTTTAGATATTTTGGCTCAAAAGAAGTATATGGGACTCATAATTTAACTAATGATAACATACCGATCTTCATCCAGAGGATATCTCGCCATAAAATCACGTTTTGTGCCGTTTTTTCGTGCTGTTTTGAGGCCGCATATTTCGCACTTCGTTTGGCTCAGATACTTTTTCGGAGGCATTACACACACCAAAACATACACTAGTAATATAAACCCCTTTTCAATAAGTATCTCTTTTAGTAAAGTTGTAGAGAAGTAAACAAAACCCTAAATAATTCACTCAGGAAAAAATACAAAACACGGGAGAATTCGGGACTGATTGACAATCAAGGAAAGAACGAGAACCGTTGAGGAAGTGAGTGAAAGAGCATTCTTTACCACACATTGGCCACAGATATGCAATACATTTTCGCCTCGTTTCATACTCGTTTTTTTCTTCTAAGTCGCGACAGACTGGATTTGCCTAAGATTTTTCTTTGCATTAAATTTATAATTTCTTTCGGACTCAGCTATTTTCTTCCATTGTCGGTAGCTTAACCCTCTCCTTCTATATAAATAGTACAAATCTACTATAATTGGTGACCACTGAATGGACCGTACACCACCGACAAAGGTGAGAATGCCGCTAGATCGTACTGATAGCACTGCGGCTGACACGAAGAATAAAGATGATGACAATGTATTCCGAGTTGGCGTGCGAATTCCACCGTTTTGGCCCGAGAAGCCGGCGATTTGGTTCGCCCAGATCGAAAGCCAATTCGAGATTTCCAACATCACTGCAGATAGCACCAAGTTCTACTATGTGATTGGACAACTTGACCCGCAATACGCAGCTGAAGTCGAAGACATCATCGTCAACCCGCCTGTGACCGAGAAGTACGAAAAACTCAAGCTGGAGCTAATTAAACGTTTGTCCGCATCAAGAGAAAAAAAGGTACAGCAACTTTTAACACACGAGGAGCTAGGTGATCGTAAGCCTTCTCAATTCTTACGTCATCTACGACACCTAGCAGGCCCCGGAGTTCCAGAAGACTTTTTACGCATGATTTGGACCAGCCGCCTACCGAACAGCACGCAGACCATCATTGCTTCGCAGCAGATGACGTCATCACTCGATGTGCTGGCAGACCTAGCCGACCGCATACATGACGTTGTCCCTATAGCCCAGGTCGCATCTACATCCAGTACCACACCGGGAAGCTCCAAGCTCCATATTACATTCTCATGGTTTTATTCTATGTTAGCATATAAAACACGAAATATACCGCATCCTATTTTAATACAGTCCCGCGAATAGAAATATTCAAAAAAGGCCCTTTGTACATGAAAATAAACCTATACAACAAAATTCCGGACGCAATAAAGAAAGAAAGAAATAATATCATTTTTCCAGAACCAACTTCGTAAGTTTCTAACCCAAAAATGTTATTACGAGATAAAATATTTATTCGACGATAATTTTAGAAAATTATAATTAGGAAATAAATATCGATATATAAATAGTTAAGAAAGTAGCGTCATAAGTTTTGTATCATCTCATATATAATTAAGTAACCTATCACACTAAGTATGTTTTTTTTTGTTTTGTAAAATTACTTCACCCTAGGTTAAGTTTGAATAGTATATATAATATTTATGTAATAGATTGAACTATACTTAAATTTATATGTTTATGTCTGTGGTCTGGTTTTGTGAACAGCCACTACATACGTCATTGCTGCACCCTTTATGCAGGGTATATAAACTTAGCTTCTAGAAGAATACAGTGTATATTTGCAATAAGAATAAGAATATAGAAATAATTTTATTTTACTGTGATATTTTAACAGATAAAGAGAGTAGTTCCATTTCATGGCTTTTTAATCAAGGTATACATACAAATGCACGCGAAATCAGAAATAACTAGCCAAGAGCGTGTTAAGACAAGCATTATGTCAGGGTTCCGTGGCCAGCGAAACTGGCCGGAAATATACTTTTAATGGTTTAGACAAAAAGAAAATTTCAAAACATGCTCTGCACTGTGGTAATAAATAACACCGTCAACAGTTTTCAAATCAAAAAGATAATTTTTGATTTGAAAACTGTTGACGGTGTTATTTATTACTTTTATGATTCTATCAATACTTCACACAGGGCGACAAAATAAGCAGCTGAATTTTTGTTTGTTTGTTCACGCACATCTCCTACACCCCTGGAAGAAAATGCGGACGGATTTAAATGCGGTTTTCACGAATATGCTTAGCTATGACCAGCTTGAAGTATATGCTATGTTATTTTGCGCAAGGCCGGATTAAGGGAAGAAAAAAGAATTGAAGGTTTATATGAAAATCTACGCGTACGAAGTCGCGGGCAAAAAAGCTAGTATGAAATAAAATTACAATGAATTTGAATTTCCCGCCAAAGTGAAACGTTTCACCTTAAGAACATAGATAATTAAAACCTAAACCTTAATAATTATAAAAACCAAGCTTAATTTTAAAAACTTAGCAAAAGTGAATCAGAATTTCATCATCATCAGCCAGAAGCGTACACTGCTGAACATAGGCTTCCCCCTTTAACCTCGACACTGAACGACATCCTGCCATCTGCATCCACTGGATGCCCGCGACTCTCACAATGTCGTCGGTCCATCTAGTGGGGGGCCTACCTACGCTGCGTCTTCCGGTTCGTGGTCTCCACTCGAGAACCTTTCTTCCCCATCGGTTATCAGTTCTTCGAGCGATGTGGCCTGCCCATTGCCACTTCAACTTGCAGATTTTAATAGCTATGTCGGAGATTTTAATCCGAATTTACAATTAGTATTTTTGTCATTTAGTTTTTAACAATCCACTGCAACATCTCGTATCCTCTAATTGGTAAATGATTGCTAGCATGTCATGGCTGTGTCTGCATTCTGTCAACTTTGAGCTGACATCCACAGTCTCTACTCCGCACAACACTGCGTGTCTCCTAGATTAGACAAAAAAGAACACAACTCGACAGGAACGTACACAATGTGTGCTCAGTCGACGTGTTAACAGTAAGAGTCATTTTCATCCCCCCCATCCCGGAAAGAGTGTTTTTTCTCTTCAATATCTGAGTGCAAAGCCGTTTTTATCCGCTAGGGCCATAAAGTAAATTGAATTTAGAACATCGCGTGCACTAGATTTGTGAATTCAAAACATCATTAAACCTATTTATTTCTACCTCCATGGTGCCGAATTCATCATACAACCTTTTTTAATTTGTTAAAAACTCAGACTCAGAACCTGCTTGGAGTACTTTTTTTTTATTTGCTTTGCACGCGCCATTTTCTTTTCACGTCATATTATTAAAACCTTAGGTCATTTCCTCGCTTAAGTGGGATGAAAAGTTACGTGTTGCACTCGAGTGCAAAGATTTTTTACCCTGTGCTCTTTTGATTCCCTCGCTGACGCTCAGGATTCTAATTTTTAAATCCTTCGCTTGCTCGGTCATCAAAATTGCACGCGGTCTAAAAGCAACTTTGCACTCTTGTATAACAAATAACTATTAATGAACACAGACGAGACACACACTGACTGAAATATTGTGTCTGTGTGGACAGAGATGCACGGAATCTTCTTTGGATACTAACGAGTAACTCGCCCTTGTACGTTACTGTATCCAAAAATCACAGTGTGTGCGTTGTTCGCGAACTTGCCGATTGATCAATCAAAATTGTAAATGTTTTATTACTTCTACGTCATTATAAAAGTGCTACGATAAGTGCTACGACGTAGATTAAGAAATTAAGTAAGTACTGAAATTTAAGTACGTTAAAGTTTATGTTTTACAAACACGCATGTAAGCGACTTAAAAGCTTGATAAAATGCAAAAGCAAATTCTCTATGTCGGCTTTGTGCCTGTAATGGTTCTAGCTGAGTTATTACTTGCATTAAGTAAGGACAATAGATACTGTCGCCGTTTTGATGGGTCGTGAAAATGCAATTCAAAAATTTTGAGGCCGTCTGGAAAGTAGCCGTATTTCGGTGGCTAGAGCAACGACGGGTTTTACTCGGATCGCACTGGTTCCAATCCTGCATCACGACACAAGCGCGGATCCACCGTTGTGGGCACCATGGGCATGCCCAAAACCCTAATAGATACGTGACTTGTGACGCCCCATAGCTTTACCCGCGTGAAAATACGATACACTGTTAAAATCTTGGTCAGGCCGTCGTATTTTTTTTTTATAAACATGTCCTTTGTAGGAATGCACTATATCGATCATGTACGAGGAAGGTTCATACGCTGAATCGCACTTGTCCGATTTTCGGGTGACTGTGACCACAACCTTTTTTGAGGGCTGGATCCGCGCCTGTCTCGACATAATATACCTCATACTGTTTATAGTGTATCTCTTTACCCCTGTTGTGCAGTGAACTAGGCATGCTCTCTTTAGCACTAGAGAAAACAAACTTTGCTCCCGATAGAGCCTTTATTAAAGCTTGTTTACAGCTGCAACTAGGGCGGTATTTTGTATACATTTGCTGCAAAATTATATGGGAAACTATACCTACTCTGTTGCTAATGATGCTATTTTGGTAAATAAAAACAAAATTGCTACATTTTGAATAAAATAATTATTATAGTTTTAAAAACGAAAAACACGGTTATATGGCTTGTTAAAACAAACCAAAGGAACCCAAACTCGAGAGTTGAATACCATGGCCACTCGAAAAACGGGATTTGATTCATCGATAGCAATGAATAAAACTCTCTTTTAGTCACAAATGTTTTTTTTTTTTTTTTATTTGGAACAAATATGAGTTATACGAATTATGTACGAAAAATTAATAAAATCTGCTAAACGTAGGTGCTGGCAGAATGGAGCTATTCCATTGAGCTAACCAATTTAAATTAAGAAAAAATGTCCCGCCTGTTTTAGTTAATTTCTTATCTGTTGTTATATGTCCCGGTTGTTTTATGTCAATGTAATTATATATACTATACTTCTATTTATTTTCTAGCAGTCAATGGTAAAAAGTAGAGTTAACTCGTAAAAAAATAATATATAAAATAATAATATAATCTCAGTCATTGTGTACCTCGCTCCGCTAAGGATTCTCCTCTCCAATCCTTACCTGCTCTCAGGTCCAACTTAGTCCTCCGAATTAAATTCCCTTTTTTTTCACTTGTTGTATTACCTACTCAAATAACAAGAAAATAGGTTTATTTTATTCTCTGCAAAAAGTACTAAAACAACTTTACTGTTATATTTAAGCGAAATCTGCCCTTTTCTTTTGTTATAACAGAAAACAGTGAGGGAATTAAATGGTAAGTACGCAAGTAAAACAGCTGCCAGAATCAGGAAACAGAGCATGTGAGCGGCGAGGCGAAATAAAATGGCTACTTTCTGCTTTACTTACTCACAATGAATTTTTTTTTCTGACAACTACAAACACTTGGTTTAAAATTTCACTGCACTAATTACAAAATGCTATCGTTCTGTTTTAGGTATCTGGTTTTCCGAGCATAAAATGAAAAGTTGTTTTTAATTGTGAAGACTAGTTTAAAACAAATAAACCATAACCCCCTATACCTCGCACGTGGAGGGTGTATCACACGCCTATCACTTTAATAATGATAATGATGTCATATAATGATTAATCTTAATTTTCAGTTTTTAATATATAAATAATTTTCAAGTCATTATTGTGGTTAATTAATCTTAATTTTATTTTTAATGTGTGTATAATTTTCGTATTATAATTTTTATAAACTACTAGCCGCCCGCCCCGGCTTTGCACGGGTGTAAGCTCGGCCTTCGGCCTCGCTACAAAATATATTATAGCCTATGTCACCCGGGGATAGTGTAGCTTCCCAACAGTGAAAGAATTTTTATAATCGGTTCTGTAGTTTTTGAGTTATTTTGTTACAAACATACAAACATACAAAAATAGGTACAAATCTTTCCTCTTTATAATATTAGTGTAGATGTATGCAAATCTGGACAATAAACTATTTCATTTCATAACATAACATATTTTTTTTTATTTTACGCAGTAGTTTAACGAAATCCACTCTCAACCATTCCTTCCGAGAGTTTTATAAAAATTATAAATAAATTTCAAAAAAAACTATTTTTTGAAATTGTAGCTAATAAGTTGATATTATGATGAGTGCATTTGAATTCAAATTCTATATTAAATAGATCTGTAATTTTTTCAATAAAAATACAGATCTATTTATTACAGAAGTTGAATTTTCTCTCTGTAAGAATCAGAATACCGAGCCCCAACTATTCGTTGCTTCATTTGTCAAAAAATTTAAGATGGCTCCTAGAGCATCAAATTAATGACTGCACTTCATTTCCTCCTTAATTGGTTGCTGTAATTTTAGTTTTTGTATAGAAATAAATTTAGTAAAAAAAACACCTGCATTTGACTTATGCATGCAACGCTATAATTATAATCCTTTAAAAGCCTTAGAAAGTTATAATAACACAGAGCAAAGCGTGTAACATATTAACATACGATATTTATACAAATTTAATGCATGCTTCTGCACGCAATTTTAACATGACCTTAGAATTAAATAGGTTAAGCTTTTCGTTCAGGAAAATTCAGAATATTAAACTGCAAAAATATTTTTCGTAGCACTGGCATAATTTTTTTTTTTTTTTTAATTTAATCTACTTATGGCAAATTTGTACGTGATGAGTACATAATTCCAAGCTGCGCGGTTCTAGCGGAGATGTGATTTTAAATAGTTGCATAGATGCTCTTTTAGGGTTCCGTACCCAAAAGGTGTCCATTATCATCATCATAATCAGCCAATACTAGTCCACTGCTGGACATTCAAAGCACGCCAGTCCAATCTTCGGCTTTCCTCTTCCAACCACTGTAAGCCGTCTTACGTATATCGTCACTCCAAAGCGTCTTAGTGCGTCCTACGCTACAGTAAAGGTATCGTCAGTTTAAAAGTGAAATATACTAAAGGTAAATATATCATAGTATCTGACCCAATAAACGTTGTTCTGTCCAAATGCTATGGAAAAAAAGAACTGTCAGTTTTTTCTCGAATTTTCCAACATTATTTTTCTTATAAACAACACTGAGGCAAACAAAAAAAATACAATTCGGTCAAGCCGTTTTTGACTTATAGCGAGACTAACAAAGAGCAATTAATTTTTAATAAATAAGTATAGATTAATATAGATAGGTAATAGGTAGATACAAGTGTCAAACTTGGCATGGTTATAGAGTATACATTCTATCGTCGGGGTCTAGAGATCTAAATATCCAGAACTGATTAATGAAAACACATTTTCAGTCCGACCTGCACTTTGCTGGATTTATTCCGCCCGATAGAATTTTGGCATCGTACGTCTCGTGCATTTGCCAGTGTTCAAGTACTTACATAATTTCATCCAGTTTTTAAAAATCGATTGTTTTGTTTAAATAGTAAAAAGGTTTTTCTAGAATTCAGTAAAAGTTATATCAAATAGAACTTTGTGATCATTTCGACGTCAGTTTTGAATTGCCAATTATAATACGAAATTATATTCCACTAATAGACTTAATTTATATGCTGGGTTCTAAAAGGAATATTATTCATATAAATCACTTATTTCGGTCGACAGCACCTTATTTACATGCGCTAAGAAACGTTAACAACGAAAGCTAGGCATAATTTCTTCTATAAGTCGACATTGTTTGTGTTATGATTTAACTTTACCACTTAATAAAACCTTATTTGGAGCTCGCGTGACGTTTCAACTTTTTTTTCTGACGTTTTGAAATAGAAAGGTTCACGTTCTGACACGCGAAGGGGAGGACGCCAGAATGTTTCTATTTTGTGGGGTTCCGTGGCAATAATTAAAAGATGAAATACTATTCCTTCTCTCTTCCGGTTGCGTTTGGTTCGTTTAACATCGATCATTCACTCGTCAAGTCATCGTGATGGCGTGTTTGTTTCTACAGAAATGTAAAATCCATTTTGGCGTTGTGGTTTAGAAAAAAATAGGGAAATATGTGCAAAATGTGGAGATATTTTAGCAACGTGCGTATTTTTAATGTACTATAAAATGTTTCTAAAGATAAGATAAAAATTAATAAAAAGCGTCAACGTAGTTTCAAAATAAAAAATACAATTTAACTATCTACATATTATTATTTATTTATCGTTTGATTTAGGGGACTAGCTCGAACCTTTATATGGCATTCATTATAAGTGTTTAAAAATAAATTAACCTATATGGATTGGGATGATGTTATTAAACAGACTATTGATGTTATTAAACAGACTATTGATTCTATGGGGTTTTAAACAAACTGGACTATTGAGGTTAACAACTATTATAATAAAGAGATAAAGTTTGTACAAACTTTGCCTCCTTATAATGATATAGTGTAGATTTCTAAGTAGTCACAAATCACAAACTTATAAGCTTGTGACTTGTGACTTTGTTTGTAGCGGCTAATCTACGGAATGACTGATCCAATTTCACTAATAGAAAGCTACGTTATCGTCAAGGACAAGGAAACGTAGTCTATGTTTTACTGGAGTAAAACATTGGACAACACCGAAGTACCTATAAGATAGGAATTCCATTTTTTTTTTTTTTTTTTTTATATAATTAAAATATCACTCCACAGACACCGGGGTCCGTGACTTTTGTTATAATTTACTACTATTTTGTTAACTTTAACGAATTTACATTACACAATACAGGGAGAGGAAGTTAGTTATTCTTAATCTAAGGTTAAAACAATTTAGTCACGTTATTACTAGTTTATGTGTATACCGCGAGCAGACCAGCGACCCGCAAGCAGCACCCGATCACGAGTATGACTCATGTGCCAGCCATCGCCCTCCTCAACCATATTTGAGGGAAGAGAGCGACCCGACAAACGACGCCGCCGCAAGAAGGTGCCTTCGATGGCGAGCATGAATGCTCGAGGCATACACACAATCCTTATTTCTAAAATTCCATTTATATTTAGGGAGTTAAAGAATCAGTTAGGATTTATACCATTGATAGCATGATTTCGAATTTTTCAATAGTCAGGTAAGTGTCTGCGGAGTAAAACCAATAAATTTATTCGACAGATAAATTTATACATTTGTTAACTATCTGACCGTTTAACTGCGAATTGAAAAATCGGCCTTTAAAACTTCGTACTGTCTACGTTATTTAAGTTTTTTTTTTCTGGAAATAGCACACAAAAGCAATTTCATATGAAATTCAAATAGTTATGCTTTCATTGCTATTTTCTTAATTTCAATTATATACGGAACCTCTACCATTTGAATTGAATTTTCTGATGTTATCTTATGGTTATATATTATGGAGTTATTATTTTTGTTAACTGTTAAGGATGGCTGGCCGGCATAATTTAGAATTAATTTTGAGTAATTTAACATTAGTCAGTTAGATGTACGTGTATTTGTTACATGTTGATAATCATCTTTAGACTCGTGTTAATTAGCATCTGATAGTTTTAAACACATGTCGAATCATTTGACTTGTTTTAAAATGCTTGAATGACCTCCTACATTATTTTATATTTTATATGATGGCATAAATAATAAATAATGGCATAAATTCTGTTGTACCATTCTCTAAACTAAACTAATTTGACAGGACCAAAATCATTTAAATACGTCAGATAATGATGGCAACAATTTTAGAGCTGTCAAATTCAATCAGAATCGACGTGAATGTCATATATTAATGTTCATCTTATAATTACTTGTGAATTAAGATTTATATCTATTTCGAATAGTCAATAGATAGATTGTAAGCATATACCTATCTAACAGGGTGCAGTTTAAGATGTACCTACTTCTTATCGCGTTTCAAATCACGCCAACAGCGCTGTCGACGCCAATAAGTTTACTTAACTGGCAACCAACATGACAGGAAGAAAATTTAAATACGTATGCCATGTTGTTGGTTCTTAGCGCTGTTGTCGTGATTCGGTACGCACCCTTACCTGCTTCCATGTAAAATCATTTTGACATAAATACGTCTTTAAATTTGCTTCCATAGTGCAATTCGAAAAACTTATGATAAGAAAGTCGGGGTTACAGTTTGATGCTGCAGTTACATATCTATTACCTATCTTTATCAATTTTTATATTACATCACTCGATAGCTAAAGGATCAAAGACTATATACATATAATACGCTTAAAGAAAATATTACTCGTAACGTACACGTATTCACGTAAAACATACAGCCGTGTCTACGACACCGAAAAACATATTGGTGTAAATTCATAGAATGTCTGAAAATCTTCACCAGCCATGGGGTTTTTTTTGTAGTACTAGTGGTAGGAGTTAGAAATAGGGGAAAAAAACTTCTGCATGGTGTTTCAGTTGTTCTTAGGCGGCGGTAATCACTTACCATCAAGTGGCCTGCCTAGTTGTTTGTCATATTGTACAAAAAAACTTATAAATATGATCAAACCAGTCGCATATTCTATTTCTATCACTAGTAGCGCCGCACTGTTTCACCCGCTATCATGCAAGAACCGTATTTTTTCAGGATCACAAATAGTCTATGTGTTAGTCCAGAGTATAAGCACACAAAATTTCATCCATACCCGTTTAGCTATTACGAAGCTGAGACCGGGTAGTTTTGTCTTTTTTTTGTTTCTGTATGTTATTTCTAGTGTGAACAATAAATAGTTTTCTATCTATCGATCTTACACAAACTTTCGCGTTTATAATGCGTGTGATATAATGTGATTTTTAGGGTTCCGTGGCCAAACGAACCAGTCCTATACTTGCTATCTCCGTCTGACAATTTTTCGTGCGTTGTCAATATTGCACAAGCCAATTGATGTCTGAGAGACGTCAATCAGAGTCAAGCACGACCCATTACCATATTAATCAATTGCTCAATCAGCTACTGTAGAGCAACTATTTGCTATTGGCCTGGAAAATTAATTGTTATTTCAAAGTCCACATTTATAAGCCTATAAATAAATAGAGGCCTTTTAATACTTATATGTTACCGGCCAAATCCAATTTCAGGCTAAACTAATTTGCCTAGGCCAAACCTGTTTATCCTGCACGAGTCAGGATAAACTATTTAGCCTAGGACAAACTATACAGTTAGTCCAAACTATATAGCCGAACTGATTAAATCCTAAGAGACAAAATAAAAAAGAATACCTTAACCTGCTTGCTACAATCCATATTCGGTTCTGCGACCATGGTCCATGTTATCTTAAAAAGTGATCTTAACCTACCCACAATCCGACTTGGTTTTGACATGAAAAACGATTTCTGGATTGTAACAAATAAAATTACCTTATTCTCCCTATTTTACCTGTCATCCTACACTTCGTCTTAGGCCAAACTAGTGAAGCCTAAAGTTTTTAGGACAAACTATATAATTTGTCCTAGGCTAAATAGTTTATCCTGACCCGTGCAAGATAAACAGGTTTGGCCTAGGACAAACTAATTTGACCAGAAATCGGGTTTGGCCGATAACATATACAACTTTAACATTTCAAATACCAATATTTTCATTGCGAGGTAACTCCTACCTATAATAGTAGACTATCAAGTGTGTCACCTTCTAAACTATTCAGCGAGGCGATGCAAACAGAACTAGAGTGAAACTAACCTACTTTATAGACCTTTACTTACCTAGTGTACTAATATGTAGGTATGTATTTAAAAATATACATGTATGTCTTTGACTAAGATAGTCAAAGATGTGTGTACCTATATCAGTCTCTGGCAGCCATATTACAAGCTTTGCCATTGCAAATGTGCCCTTTTCTTTTTCATTATTTAATCGTGACTTTATTTATGCAGGTTATTTTTCATGGTGAAAAGAAAATGTAAATGAAAAAATTACACAAATTTTATTCATGTCCGTAAGTTTTTTAGCAATCGATTTAAAATATTTATCTACAAAATACGTTCTTACATAGCATTAAAAAAAATCACTAGTCATTACGTCACCATCTCACCAGCTATCCACAGATCGTTGGTCAATTAATCGAATCTTAAATCGCCCATCCGACATTATGGCTTTTAAAAATGAAGTCTATTTTACTAACTCCAATAAATTATCGGATAGCTGTCGAATTATTTAGTCGAATCGGCCGCTCGTAAATCGAGTCGTCTAATTACGTTATCACAACACTCGTTCCGAATTCAAATAGGGCTCTCTTATTCGTCGATACGTTCAACGGGTAAAAATGCACAATAAGCGAATAGACCGAAGAGATAGATCGATATATCAAAATAGTGTTCTATCTGTCTTCGACGAGACTCTACGCTATTATATATATTGCGACATTTGGACGCTCGTAACCGATGCCACAGATAATAAATGCAACTTTTATAAGGCTCTTTATTGCGGTCGAAACCTGTATTTATGTGTTCGCAGCGGTTTAACCGTTCCCACGGCGATGCTTTATCGACACCGATGCCTTTTTAATTCGCCCATAAACTATTTGCTTCACGATTAATTCAATCAAAATCATTTTTTTTTTATCCTAATGCATATGCAATGATGCTTTTTAAGTCGCTTTCAAGAGTTTTTGACAGATCGTATTCTGGAACAGATAATAAAACAGGTTAATTTGATGTTCGAAACGGCGGCGATGAAACGATTCCCTAGATAAATGGATTTTTAATAGCCCCGTCTTCACATTCACTTCCTCGTTGCGTTTCGTAACCGCGGCGAGTATCGACAGTGAGAAATTAATCGACTCGCTGGCTCGATACTTAGCGTAATGCCGGCGATTCGATGACTGGCTGCGTGGATGAACGCGGTTGAAATTCGCATTGAAATATAGCTTTTGTCTGTGTTTCTCCGTCCAGGAAATGGGCAGTGCATTTGGCCGCGAATTCAGTGAAGTTATTTGGCGGAAGTGGGGGGAAGGAAGGCAGGGGTGGGGAGCCCGGTCACCGCGTATTGTTCTCAGCGTGCGCTCGTCGGCATCGCCTACGGAACTCCGTTCCGTTTCGTTCGTGCCTCATAAAGAACCCCTTTATTGCTCGGCTCGTGCACGCGCGTGTAATCTATGCGTACTAAAACCGAGAAACTAATCCCAGAACAAAGACTAAAATAATGTCTTAAAAAGAAAACTGCCATGTTGTACGCAGAGATAATGGCCGTGTTTTAATATTAAAATAAGGATAGCGCGCTCTCCTCCGGCGGGCGGAAGTGTCAGCCATTTCGCGCGAATCTTGCTAAATTATTTGCACAAAATGGCGGCGGTGGCGGTCACTTGTGCATTGTACCGCTAAGCTCTTAAAAACAACTTTTGCGAACATTGTAGCGACAAAATCCGGTTCAATGCATTGTAAAAACAAAACACGCATTATTATGTCACAAATACCGCCTAATATACCACAAATACACGTAGAACAGGTATTATTGAACCAAAGCCGGCGGATGTAATATCGTTCGCAATAATTTCATTAATTGCGATTGCGTTCCTTCCATTAGCCATAATCGTATTTAGGGCTTATGTGGCTATTTGCAAATTGCAGTCCACATTTGAAATTACTACTCGAATCTCAACAATCACCGACTCTATTAATTATTCCCTAACTCCGATACGTAGGCGTGTGTAATTAAAACATATCAAATGACATTTCGAGATAGTTATAATTAAAACGCCGACAGCATTTACCTGGCGTAACAAATACGAGGGTAGGTTCGTAATAAATTAGGTGCATGTAAAGTAATCGATCGTCTGCATCGAGATGTTGACTTTTCAATTAAGTCGGGTGCCGATCTCTCGCCGACGACAGATCGATTAATCAACCTGTCTGATCGGAGCCGCCCTATGCTCGACTAGATTGTACTTGTAATCGACTAAATCTATCGAAATTATTCAATCATTATATTACGAACAAAATGTTGTCGTCCCGCGGCGCCCCTTGTCTGTCTTGTAGATAATACGATCGCTTTAACATTTCAATGATTAAAAAAATATAGCTATCAAAATAACAACATGTATTTTAAATTGAAAAATAATAATATTAATGATAAATTTATATTTATTTGCTAATAAACAAAACATGATAATGGATAGAAACAAATATTAGGCCACGTGATTGCTAACAGTTGTGTAGGTATCTATTAATAATTGGCCAAGAGCGTGTCGAGACACGCATATGGTTCCGTAGTCAAAGCCATATAATTGTAGTCATAGTTCAGCAAATTATGGATATAGAAATATTCGAACGAACGAAGCTCTGTGGACTTAGCCTAATTTCAGAGATGTTCTATCCCGACATAGCATATACTTTTTATGGTTTAAACATAGAGAAAACTAATTGAGAAACATTATTTGTTAAGACTATTTTACATAAAGGTCAATGACCTATGATCTAGAACGCTTTGAATTTATTACAGTTTTATCGCTGTTACACAAAAATTCATCATCAGATAATGTTCAAAATAATTTTGAATGAAAGTTTTAAATATGACCTATCAGTATTGTAAGATTCAAGTTTCTAAGTCTTATAGTTTAGAAGGCAGGGGGGGGACCAACTTTTTGCCACTTTGGCGGGCCATATTTCGCAAAATATAGACTTCATAAAAAAGTTATGCATCAAACCTTACCTTTATTTTAAAAGACCTTTTCAACGATACCCCACATAAGTAGTTGGAGTGAAAAAAAAAAATATTCGTCCCCATTTCACATGTATTAGAGCCACCCCTAAAATGCAATATTATATATTTTTTATACTTTTAAAATTGAGATCTATATTACAACTGTCATTATACAAAGTTTCATTCACTTATCTTAATAATTATAGAAGCTAGAAAGTTTTTAAAAAATTCGGACGGACAGACAGACAGACCCCTAAAAAAGGATCAGATGTTTTCATTTTATCTTTTCCTGTACCTTATTAGGGCTCTAATTATATACTTATTATAGTACAAGAGCCCACGACCAAAACCATGTCTCTTCGTTTTAACATATAAAATTTTTAGATTCGATTACCATGAACATGCAAATACTAACTTCCGAAAAATTCCGCGTAATATCTGACCTGAGCTCATTTTCAAATAGTATGTCATCTAAATAATGTTACCTAGCAGTAATATTACGAGATCAAATTATTGGTCGTAGGTTCACAATTCTCTTCAGGGTCCTTTACCCGCCCTCAACTTCGAAACAGCTGAACAGATTTCAATTAAATTTTGATATGGAAGTAGCTTATGCCCCGGAATAACCCACAAGTTACTTTTATCCCGGAATAGTTGATACCTGTAGGATACCCGGGTGAACCCTACACCTCTGCTAGTGAATCAATATTGAAAACAAAACCACTCAAATTGACGTTCACTGCTGTTGTCTATGTTATCCGCGTTCACAAAAAAGACAGTTTTCATCGAATTCTCGAAAGCTCCGAACAACTTCCGGCATTACCCCAAAAGTTCCCCGAACTTGCAGCTACGATCCAAGTCGCATTAATAACCATTTGCAATCGAACGCTCTGAACTCTCGGTTGCAGTTTAATAGTGCGGCCGTGGTTGCCGCCGCAACCACTGATGGTTGCCGCCACAACCATTGGTTTCAACCGTGCTTAGGGTAACGATATCATATTAATATTAAGAACTGAATCAATACAGTGTTGTTCACCAAAATCGGTTGAGTGGTTTAATTGGTTTTTAAATCAAAATAACTGAAAAAAACATGTCATCCAAGTAAACCAAATTGCGTATTTACTGTATTTACTATGAAGTCGGTTTTTAATGTAATGCCTGTGTATGAAATTGCTCTGAACATTAATTATTTCAAAGATTTCGTAGTTGTTTTCCATTCAGGGGCCCGATTCTACTAAATCAATTGCTTTTCAATTGTTAATGAATTGCTTCAATTTTTTTATTTTTGACACCTTATCTATACAAAAAGTGTAAAAAAATTACATTTTGAGGCAATTCATTAACAATTTAAAAACAATTTTGTTTTTCACTTTTGACACTTTATCTATGCCAAAACTGTCAAAAGGGCAATTTTTGAGAAAAATCATTAACAATTCAAAACCAATTGATTTAGTACAATCGGGCCCCTGGTCTTAACTAGACTGTTATCACACTAATACCTATTATAATGTTAAGCTTTAATATAATTGAATAAATTTTGTCATTTTTGAATTTTTTGACTATTTTGTTTTGACCGTAATTAATTGGTAATTATTAATAATTTTATGTTTTCGAATTGTTTACTATTGACAGTATGTGCTCATTAATTTTTTCTATTATTATTATGGCAATAAGCTAACAACTTTATGACATGTTACTTGTATTACGAATAAAGAGTATGAGTATGAATATTAGTATCATAAATATGTGAAAGTTTGGATGGATGTATAGATGGATGGATGTTTGTTACTCAATAACGCAGAAACGGATGGATAGATTTGGATAAAATTTGGAATATACATTGCTTATGTCCTGGATTAACACATAGGCTACTTTTCATCATCACCGATTTTCATCACCATGCCGATAAAACCGCGGGGCGTAACTAGTATGTTTATATGTTTGTTGCCATGTTTGGTTAAATTGAAACATTTTACAGAACTTTCATTTCTTGAAATGGTAGCTGGTTTTTCAAGTTGACGTTTTAGTTACTAGATCTGTGTTGACGTGACTTTGTACATTGTTGTTAAGTAGACTTCGTCCTCACAAATTTTATGGAAAGGCATAAAAATGATTTCAAAGGTTTCGAAGAAGTCGGTGATTCCATCACTGCACATTTTTATGACCGTAAAATATGGGTTTCAATCAATACTTGTTTTAAGACAAAAACAAAGTAAAGAAGCTTAACAATAATGACGTATGTTCTCAACAATTTTGTATTCAGTTAGTTGCACTTTAATGCACAATAAACTGGGTCACGCTAAAGCTGAAAGCGGTCTATACTACATCATTATGACCAACTTTTGCTATGGGAGCAACTCTAAAATCGCGAAAAAAATATCAACTGTTCCATGGAAAACAATTAACACTCGTCAAAATTTATGGAACAGCAAATATTTTTTTTCGCGATTTTAGGCTCCCATATTAAAAGTTGTTAATAATGATGGGTACTAGGTCTCTCTGCTCAGTACACCCTTTCCGCATAACCCAGTATATTGAGCATTAAAATGTAGCAAATTGAAGACGTACAAAGTTGGGAACCTACGTCATTATTGTAGAGCGTCTTTACTTTGGTTTCGTCATTAAAAAATTCAACTATTAATTGAAAATTTAAACCCATATTTTAGTCATAAAAATTTGCATTGTGATGCCCTTTCCGCGTAACCCTATTGTGCATTGTTTTAGTGCAATGAAACTTGGCTAGCACACAACTATATGACATTATTGTTATGTATTCTAGAGACTAATACCGTTATTCCACGTTATAACGTTCCACAAACATTATACATGCAATTAATACCAACAAACGGACGAGATAATTGTTTAGATGCATACGTAATGAGATAAATCGTGTGAACAAAGTTTATACAAGGTAACACGTGTCGGCCCGGCCAATTTACGGCATCTATCCGATTACTGGCCGGCTTTAAATGCACTTTGCATATAAATAACGGATACACCTTAAATAAACACCAATAAAGGCTATTTCACTAAGCTTTGTGAATATGAACAGGGACGTATTAAGGGGGTAAAATAAAAGGGTGAGGGGGGCTTTTGCCTCATTTCATAGTTTTTTTTTAATATTTATTTCTAAGTCAATTATTAGCTGTAGCATGTTAGCAGTTTTCGAGTTGGGTAAGCATTTATTTTATTTTAAAGCATACGACCTATCTTAGACGTTTTTCTCATAATATGATAAGTATTTCTGTTAATTGTCATTCTTATTGAAATGGGCACTGAAGTGATGAGGAAAGAAACAAAGTTAATTATTGCTGAACCAGTTTGCCCTAATAACTAACTGCTTAGGCATGACGACTAATTTGCAAAAACAGTTCTATGGTGTACAGAAAAAGAGTGTTTAATAGCTAATTTTCATTTCGCGCCAGAACCACTCGCAGGCGATGGCGTCTGCTTGTGACGTCACTATCATAAACACTCTATGACATAGAAAATTCAGTACTGTTGACATAGAGTCTATGTCAACAGTACTGAATTTTCTGCGATTTTTTATAATCGTGACGTTCTCTGCTCTAAATGGCATTTTATTTATCGTGGCAAATTGCTGTTTGTTATATTTTTATTTATCAAGATAATTATTTAATCTTGAATTTTAAATATAAATAAATACAGCAGCTTTTTAACCTGTTTCATTATATAAAGTATAAAAGCAACATGGTCATTTTCAAAAGGCGAGTTAATAATTATATAGAGTTACAGGGTCGGCAAAGTATTTGTGATGCATCTGGTGTTACAAGTATCCAAAGGCGACGGTAACTGCTTACCATCAGGGGGCCCTTCTGCTTGTTTGCCACCTATGGCATAAAAAGAAAATAACAAAAAAATACATAATTTCAGTGATTTTTTATTACTGTTTTGTTTTAATATTTATCGGGACTTATCGCGCAATATTAAATATAGGTAAAAAAATTAATACCTTTCAGTTTAGTGTTTTTATTTATTACTGTCATGATTTCTATTAACCATGACATTTATAACTTAGATTTACTTTTTTATCGATCAAGGTAGCTCCACACGTATGGATAGCCCTTAATACAGCCCATGATGACCATTAAAAGTATTTAAGCATAATTTTTTCCCCAAGGTTTCCTCATTGCGTCATCTTCTTCTTACATATCTATTAGCCTATTAACTAAGGCTTAACCTCTGAGAATTGGTTTCTAGGTGTTTTCTAAGATAAATTTGATTTTATAATCATTCTTACGTATATTTTCTTTGAGAATGAATTACGTAGACGTGTTTAATAGTCATTCATTATATCAGATTATAAGTTCTCAAGATTATCGGGATTTAGTCGTCATAATTTTCTAGTTAGTTACTATGTCATGTTACGATTAACTGGCGTTTTAATGTAAGTGTAAGCTTGACGGTAAATTATATTTGAAACTTTATTTATTTATTTCAACTGTGGTCGTTCCATTGCATGACAAAGAGCTGCAGTCCTTTTTAACACGTTTTTATTAGCTTGGTATGTATATCTATGTATATAACTGAATAGTTACCTTAATTCGCTGATGTAACGTCGCGTCGGCTTGATTTAAAACTTCGCTCACTTATCGGATGACAATGCAATAATTTTTTTACAGTTAAGTGGTTTTTTTTATTATTATTATTTTCACTCATCTCTATTTTGCGCTATGGTATATCTACAATGGTATAACTTTTGTTTGAGAGTCAAGCTCGTTCTGTTATCTTTTTCTGGGCCTTCCAAGAGTCATCTGTAACGGTTCTTGCTTTCCACCGCTTTACAATTTGGCCACTGTCCTACCTTGGGCTTTAAGGCTACCTCTTTCAAGCGAATTTCAGCGCGTTAAGGTTCACGTTTGCATAATTTTCCGCACTGCGCTGTTTCGAGTCCGGTTCTTCACTACCACCGTTTATCTACATTTTAAGCAGCGATGCGTTTTAATGTAGCTCTTCCTACCTTCCTGTAACGTCACTCAAAAAGGAAGTGTGAAAATTCTCATCAAAACACCCACCAGAAAACAAAATATATAATATTCCACGAAACATCTCCAATCCCCAATTAATATTTCGAAACATATTGACAAGGTTTACCTTCGCGATAATTCGGGAAAATGTTTACGAAATTCAACAAGCTTGTATCACAATGCGGAAGTCGCTAAGCGACAAGCATCCAACTCAGGGAAGTTGTACGGAGAGTTGGCCCAATTAATATCTATTTTAGACCCTGAATTAAGAAGTGTTTTTGCTGTATACGTAGTTTGGTACGACGCTGATTCTTCAATGTAGCACACGAACGAGAGAACATGTTATTCTGAGATGTTATATTGGTCTGAAACATTCCCCTGTGTCGATCAGCATCTCTCTCTCTTCTCTTCTTAGTCATTACTCTTGGCAAAGTGGTCGTAGTCATTAGTAAGCGTACTGTATACCTTCTAACTCTATACCTACTAATCCAGTTATTTTAATTTAAAAACCAAACTACTGAATCGATTTTGATGAAATTTCTATGAGATCAATTTTTAAATATATGCATTAAGAATTTTCCAAATCGGTTCATAAATAAAGGAGTGCTAAGGTAACAAACATAAAAAAAATTAAACCGAATTGAGAACTACCCTTTTTTTTATTTCGGTTTGTAACAATGGTCACTACGCTATGTCCTAAATACCAATATAGAATTCTATATTCAAAGCTATAGTTTCTGGGCGTGATTAAGTTTTAATAATTTTCTTGTCTATTTTAAATCATATTAGCAAAACATTTGTGTTACAACATTCTATACCTATTGTATTACACAAACAAAAGCTCTAATCATGCGATATGCGTCATTACGATAACTCGCCTTCACCTGTCTTGTACATCATACGAAGTGCGTGTCTAGAAAATATTCCCATTGCCCCCATTCCCTGTTTACCCCCGATTCCCGGAACTGACGACAAATGGCGTGTCTTTACTTCCGGGTACAGTGTTATCGCACGTCAAACCGTGCGACTGCGACAAATGCGTGCGACCGCAACGCAATGAATTACACGAACTACCCGCGTTTGTCAAACGGTCGTCATAAAACGACTGTTTAGGGCGCGATGAGTAATTGGGAAATTAGGAGATGGAAAAATAAATTAGATAAGGAGTGAAGAGAAATGCAAGAAGAAAGGTGCTTTTTACAGAAACTACGTAAAAGCTGTGTATTTTTTGTTTGGTTTTCTTTTGTTTATTTTTAGTTTATTGTTTTTTCTTTCTATTGCCTTTTGTTTTTGCTTTGAATCAGAAACCCACCAGAGATTGGGATTAAATAAAACATTTGATGCAGATTCATGTTGCCAACAAACAAATAACATATTATATTCGCATTAAATATTATTTTCAGCTTATTCTAATTTACGAAGAATTGCCTTACCTTCCTTGGCCTTGTCTTCGTCTGTCTGTTTCCGCAGAATTATAAACAATTGACAAAACTTGATGGTCAATGGTTAAAAGCTAAACGTGTTGAAATAGGCAGAAATCTTCGAGCGCATCACCGCTTTTGATCAAGTGAGATTCATCGAAAAAAATTCGATCAAAAGTTTCATCATCATCAGCAAGAAGACTTACACTGCTGAACATTAACCTCCACACTGAACGTTAAGTTTTATCGAAATCAAAATAAAAGTTCGCCTAATCCAATGTAAAAAAAAATATAACACTAAGTATTTTGTAGTGACAATGACTTTGGTATTGTTCTGAAGGGTCATTGACTTTTATGCTCTTAGGTACATTTTGTTCAATCGGGTCGAATAAATAACAAGCAATTTCTTTAATTACAAAAAGTACTTAGACGGTATTATCGTTCATTGTTCCCAAACATATTGCTTCTTTTCTCTCACAAAAAAATAATTAACGCATTGAAGCAATTCGCAATAAGTTTGCCATGTGATTGATGCCTAGTAAAGTGACATTGATGTGACTTTGAGTGCATTCCGAATCACGCCAATAGCGCCAATGACGCGAAGAGCGTCATTGTGAACGAACTCGACATACCAGTACCCTTAGTACAAGATTTGACAGTTTTCGAAAACTTTTTTCGTTTCCGTATTGTCCCATACATTTTAGTAAAGCGCCTCTAGCGGAAACGCGGATGAACTAAAATCGGTAGTAAACGGCAGTATAGGTTGCTTCACTCAAATACGAAAAATAGTTTCGAATAGCTTTCAGCCCAGCAATGTATGCATCAAAACGAAAACGAAAAAAGTTTTCGAAAACTATCAAATCTTGTACTAAGGGTACAGTATATTCAAGGAAGATAGGACTAGTATGGATCCTTGGTATATTGTAGACATCTGCTAAGACAGATCATAAGATAAGGCGAAAGCAGATAAGTTTGAGAAAACAGATAAGAATAATTTAACTAAGTTGATATAGACTTCCCATTTAATCCACCCAAACGTAATCAAACTAGTGATAATGTAAGCGTGAACACACGCGCAGTAATACACAAAGCAGTTACCATAAATAGAAGGGGTAAAGATAAACTGGGGAACCCGCCATACTTAGTTATTCTGTGGCGCCTTAAGTGGTGTAAACATACTATTAGTTATTCTATGTAGTAAATTGCTTTGAGCGACACCGTGACGTCCGTACTTGTCTCACTCATATAAAAATGCAATCAACTCATCTGTGCGGTTATGTGGGGGAACCACCAGCACAAACTCTGAACAAAACAGATAGCCTTCCGTTGAAAATGTTAGTTCCCTAATTTAGTCAATTCAAACAAGTTGGTCGAGTTGTATAATCTAAGTTCGCTTATAGTGCTTAAATATTTATATTAGTTTCGTTCATTAAATGATTATACCATTGACTGCCTCGGCGGCTCAGTTGGTAGTGAACCTTCTGCGTTTGGGGGTGTGGGTCTGATTCCTACCTAGGGCAAACTTTCATGTGATAACACCTGTGTTTGTTGTATGTCTGGGTGTTAATATCCATTTTAGTATGTATTAAAAAAAATGATGTATGTATATCAGTCTCTGGCAGCCATAGTACAAGCTTTGCTTAGTTCGGGGTCAGATGACCGTGTGTGCAAAAATGTCCCGAATATTTATTTACCAAATATTAATTTATTAATATATTTATTATATACTTACTGACTAATCAGAATATATATTTGATAAATTATCTTTTACTAGCTGCGCCCCGCGGTTTCGACCGCGTGGTGATGAAAATCAGTGATGATGATGATGAAAATTAGCATATGCATTAATCCAGGATATAAGCAATGTATATTCTAAATTTCATCCAAATCCATCCATCCAAACTTTCACATATATGATACTAGCTGTACCCGCGGCTTCGTCCGCTATTTCTTCAGAAAAAGATAGCCTATGTCCGTGCTCATGATATGATGATACATACCACGCAAATTTTTATCGACATCGGTTAAGCCGTTTAGCCGTGATTATGTAAAATATCTGGGACAAAAATATCTGGGACATTATTGCACACATGGTCATCTGAACCCAAACTAAGCAAAGCTTGTAATAGGTATGGCTGCCAGAGACTGATATACATACATATATATTTTTAAATACATACTTAATTAAATAGATGTAGCAAACAGACAGAGTTACTTTCGCATTTATAATATTAGTATGGATTATGTATATTTATATAGTGTGAAGTGTGATTATTTTATCCATATTGTAGCTTCATATAACCCGCAGTTCAAACATGGTTTATAGCCGAGAGGACAGTAAATCTTCGCTCTCCTATTAAGATAATCATCGATAATACGCAGACATTGACCGCTGCGTCGGCAATACCCAAATGTACGAGAAGGGGACTCTATTGCATAAATCAAGTTACTACTGTTTTATGAAGGAAAAAAAACCACTCTACGTTCTTCGGTCGAACATATTTTCGGCGAAAGGTTATTTGGGGATCAGAAATTTGGTGAATTGATTGCTGAAGAAAGATTTTTTCGGTGAACTATTGTTAAGAAAGGTTCTTGAGTGGAATCCACGAACCGGAAGACGCAGCGTAGGTAGGCCTCGCACTAGATGGACCGACGACATTGTGAGAGTCGCGGGCATCCAGTGGATGCAGATTGCAGGATGTCGTTCAGTGTTGAGGTTAAAGTGGGAGGCCTATGTTGAGCAGTGGATGTCTTCTGGATGATGATAAAGATGATGAACTACGTCACCAAAATACAATCTAACAACTCGTTATGTCTAGATTCGACCACTGTAAAAAGCGACCTCTACCATAACTCCTGGTTAAACCCCGAGGGGTCGGAATCGCATATTTTCGCCGGATTAATTACAGTTTCATCGCGTTTCGTGTGAGGGGGCCATCACAAAACATTAGTGTCATAAGCGTTCCAGACGACCGCAATCCACTTAATGTATGATTTTCTCTTGTATAAACTGGCCTTTGCAATAACTTTATGGAAATGATAACATGCTCGAAAGATAGGTAGGCAGTACGTAGGTAATTTCACGCTCGTCGCCACAGCTATCTTATTCTTACTTGATTTTTTTTTACACTAAAAATAAATAGTTTAATTTATTTCGAGATCAGAATAATTAATTATCAATTCAAAAAACCGACTTCGAAATGAGTAAAATACGCAATTTCAATAAATATAAATTTGTATTATTTTCATATTATATCAATTGTTTCATAAAATTCTCGGGTCTAGCCCGGACATTTGGTAGGCATTGGTGGAGCCGAAGCCAACACCAAGAGGCCCTGTTGAATATAAAATACATGCAACTATGATAGGTATATGTATAAAAAGGAATATGAAACTATTGAACAATATAGGATTTAAAAAAAACTGGGCTATTGAGGTGAACAATTTGTGGATGGGATAAAACATCTATTGGATGAGAAACGGCCCCTTGCCTTATCCTGTCTCATCTCAAAATTAGTTAGACAGGTACTTGCCACCCACTGAATGGGCCCCCCATAAAGGCTGCCATATCTTGGCAGCGGAGGGGCAACATTGGCGTGGGTAGCTTAGGGTGTCGAGAGGTGTGCTGCACTTTCACGTAGAGCTACTCGCGGCGTTATGGCCTTTAACACTTCCACCCTGGAGCTTATGTTCTTAGCTCTTGCTGTTTCCTCCCCCGGACGGCCGGTTAAGGCAAGCCAGGGGTCAGGGGTCTCATTTAGCCCCATGGAATCGGGGTACGCGGTGTCGCCACTTACCACGGCTCGCCATAAAGCCGCCCCTGCGTTTTTATTCATTATTATAATTATATTATTAACAAATTTTCCTGTTATATTTATTTAAAAGCCGAACTAAAGAACCAATTTTTAAATTACTATGGCATCATATTTTTTTTTTTATGATACTGGGTGACGAGACGAGCAAAGTCGCTCGCCTGATGGCTCTTCACGCTTGCCCATAACAGCTCAACGCCACTCAGAATTTCGAACAGTTCAAAACCCTCGATGGCAATGCACTGTAAGTAGTAGTAGTTTTTGAAGTCGGTTAATAAACGATTAGGCATTATGTTTAGAATAACATTATAAAAGGTTCGAAGCAATTTTCATATTGATTTTTGTTGTACCTATTCTGGCGGAAGAGATTTTTTATCTGCTTAGATAAATAAACTATAAGAATAGATAAACAATTATTTTTCCAACTCCGCCACTATCCTATAAAATATCAATACATAAATTGCTTAAAATCGTTCAGTTTGGAATTTTATTTTAAATACGTTACTTAAACATTACATTTAAATCCCCACTCTTTGATTTTTTAATTCTTTCGTTAGTTTTAGTCTGCTTTCGATTTGGGAATTTTTGAACGTTGCGTCTACTATTAATAGGCATGTGGCCTCATGTTTAATTTATTACAACTGGCTTAGCGATGAATATAACTAAATACATAACACATACTGAAAAAATAAATTGAATTGGCTGATTAATCTCTGAGATATATGAGCGTTTAAAGTTTTAGTGGGGGATAGAGAGGGGATGCTTCATCCCTTTCTCGCAATGCGTGTGTTACAAAGCGTATAGCATTTGTATGCCGCGCCTGAGACTTGACGTCATAGCTCAGTATAGTTCGCTCTCTGTCTAGCATGAAATTGAAATACTTATAACTTATTTATTTTTGAACTAATTTAAATTTTGTTTTCGTTGATAGGATCTACTGATGATCAGCTATTTTATGACGTAATAAAAAAGTATTAGTCATCATGCCTATTGTAAAGTAAAAAATTAAACTGTTTACTGTGTTAAAGGAACCTATTTACTGTGTTAAAGGGACCTGTATACTGTGTTAAAGGAACCTAATTACCGTTTTAAAGGAACATAATATTTGCTGTTTTAAAGTAACCTATCTACCTAACTGTGTTAAAAGAACCTATTTACTGTGTTAAAGTAACCTGGTAATTGTGTTTAAGAAACCGGTTTATTGTGTTAAATAAACCTGTTTACAGTGTTAAAGAAACCGTGTTAAAAGATTCCGTTTAAAACCCGTTTATGTGTTTAAAGAATCTGTTTAGGTACTGTGTTAAAGTAATATATTTACTTTGCTAAAGGAACTTGTTTACTGTGTTAAAAGAACCAGTTTATTGCTTTAAAGGAACTTGTGAACTGTTAACTCTCACTTTGTAGACATATCTTGTACTTTTTGGGGCCATAGATAGAGAGTACATATATAATTACTATATTCGGCGAGCGTAATTCAGCTCTGATACTAATCTTAAATTCAAGTACAACTTTGCTCAGAATTACTAGGTATTAGGGTATTAGGTATTCTGAGGCAATAATAGTTATCGCGCGGCTTAGCACTCGAGCGAACTTCACCGAGTTAGAGTACGATGGTACGCAGACCTAACTCAGGGCAATGGAATTATACCTAGAGCTCCTAGTTCTTGGGATTTACTTGCTTCTATCTATTGGAAATTTTAGAACAGAGTAATAAAAATAAGCTCTAATAGCATGTCGTAAGTATTCAAAAATGGTTGCATGATACATGACGCTTCATACAATACAATGCTTTAGTGTTTAGTGAGTGTGTTTTGTCGAGACTTAGGTTCGAGTTCGAGTTCCAGTGATAACCGTAGCAAAAGACTAAGAAAGAGGGTAGATCGTTTTGTCTGTACCTAACTTTGAACTTTTTCACCAACCACCCGCATTCTTCAGTCTTCCCGTGAACATGGTGCATGTAACTGCGCCGAAATATCGGGAGCTCCTTCCACAACCTTACCACGGTAAATATCCCGTAAATAATCATTTAACTTTAGTGAACAACCGTGATAGTTTAAAACAGTGTTTATACAATGCTTTATTAGTAACTCCATAGTTACAAGTCATGTATCTTCATCGCCTTACTGGGATTCCATGGTACACACACAACGATACGGACAACTCTACTAACACCTAGAACAGACATTCAAATCGAACTGAGGCCTTGTTTATACGGCAGAATCGCTACCACTCCACGCTAGCCCATAGGTTGCATCACAGAAAAGAGAAGTAAATAGAACGGAAATGAGAAGAAAACTATCGCCAGGTATTGTGACAGATATAATATTGAACATTCTTATTTATGTCAACACGTCGAACTCCGCGTCACAGTTGCTAACACAGTTGCTATGAGTTTATATGGGTGCAAGTTGCTAATCAAATTTCCTACCAAATTTCTTACAAAAATGCCTTGACAGCCGTTCGAATTTAAACAAAAAAAAACTGTTATGTGGGTTGCACGGAAGATTGAGAGAGACACTTAAAAATAATAAGGCACATGCAAAACAATACAATTGAGCGATGGTGGCTAGGCGGTAGCATGTGCGCTTTATAATCTGACGGTAATCGGTTCCTCGGCCCTGCACCATTGACTTATGTAATACTTACATAAATTATGTGTAGTTTCAATGCCATCGGTCAATAACGTGAAGAAAAACATCGTGAGGAAACTGGTATGTCCAAGAACCTCAAAAGATCGAAGATATATGACATTCACCAACATGCACTGAGCTAGTATGGTGGATTAGGGCTCATCCACTCTCTCTCTCTCTTTCTCTTTCTCTCTCTATTTCTCTCTTTCTATCTCTCTCTCTCTCTGGGAGGAGGCATGTGTCCCATCAGTGGGAACATGATAGACTGATGACTGATGATAAATACAATACAATACTTTAAATATCGTATATATAAAATACCTATCGTCCTGTATTTCTTTTAGCATACTGTCATCTAAGATTCTGACAGTGACAGATCTCTCTCTTCTCTCTGGATCACAGGCTAGACAAGTCGTGTAAAATAAATATTAATTATATAAAATAACTACATAAGCAACGGTGGTGGTTAAGGCAAATAAAATAATAAATATAATTACAAGACGTTTAATTCAATATACACAACCTTTCGGTGTTTTGATCATCCTGATGGTGATAATGACACCAAACAACTCGTTATAAAAGGATACATTAAATAAAGAAGATGATAAGATTCATTTTTCGATCTGTCATCTATGAGGTTAAGTCAAACAAGATTATACCAAAAATAGCAGTGTAGTAATTCACTACCCACAAATCATTAACCCAGCAAAACAAACCTACAGCAAGGTAGACAAAGTATTGCCTGCTCTATCCTGCATTTGGTGTTGATTTCAAAACTGTGGTTGTATAATATGACCAATAGGCTCACCAAATAATCGATGCTTGTTTCACTAAAATAATATTCGGATCTGCAAACTACCACTAGCTGCTATTTGTTTTACTTTGTTACGGAAACAGAGGATGTGGTGTTGTAACATGGGGTTCTTCAAAAGTACTGTTAACACAGTCTTAAAGGGTCGGCAACGTAAATATGTGATAACAGACAGGTCGTTTACCATCAGGCGGCCCGTTAGCATGCTTGCCATCTATGGCATTACAAAAATAACTAACTGCTAGTCTGTGGAATGCGCTACCTGAATGGGTGTTCCCCGGTTACAATCTGGGTGTCTTCAAATCACGAGTGAATCGGTTTCTTCTAGGCAAGCGTGCTCCGTCGTAGATCGCATCATCGCTTAACATCAGGCGAGTTGGCGGGCAAACGCAGACCTGTTCCTAAAAAAAATCCTCTTTGCTCTTTTTCTCTCACTCTCTCTCTAACGCCTAAATAATAATGTGCATTGTTGTTCGTTGTGAAAAAGCTTTTTCGCTGTAATGTTAGGTATTTCAGGCCAAATTTTCCAGATGGTTCCACACATCCCGCCTCTTTCCATTTGGCGTCGAACACAAAGAGTTATTGATGGGTCATTAGCGGAACAGGCGTCGGAAATTAAGCGTACGGAAACCGCCACCAGCGGGCGCCGCGCCGGGCGCGACGCTAGGTTTTCAAATTCGGTATTACGCAATTTCTGTCCGAGGGAAGTTTGCAACTAAAAACTTTAAGTTGGCGTCGGTTTGTTTGCGGCGCGGAACGCCCCGACTGGTCATTACAACAGTGAGCTCGCGAAATTTCCGCTTAAAAGTAATTTGCTGTCTCACTAGTGGGCCGAATTTAGGCTACCAAACGTTCGCAAATGCAAAACAAAACGGCCGGTAATGGCAACGCTAGTTATAAAAACTCTTCTTTTCTACCTTTTGTTCGGATGTTAGTGGTGTTTCTAAAGTCTGTTTGTGAGCAGTTTATATTAAAACGGCCGGAATAGTTGTACTAATTGCGGTTGATGTAGAATGGGACCGGATATCACCGCTGCGGTGTTATTATTGCGGGGTTAACGCAACACCCTCTATAATCTTATTAGAATTGCCGAGAGCTCTTTTATTGCTAGCTTAATACTGTGGAGATCTCGATGTTATTCTGAAAGTGGCTCGAACTAAGACAGGGATGGAGTAGAGATGGAGTGTAAATAAAAGCGTCAATTTCTTAAAGAGATCCTCGGAAAAAAGGGTTCAGTTCTTTAAATAAGTTCGTTCCACCCGTTTCACTAAGACGATACCTAAAGGGAGATAAAGCAAACGTGCAGCTCCTATCAACGAATGGGGAGTGTTTACGGAGTTCTCTCGGAGAGGTACCCTCCAATAGGTATACCCTCCGAGGGCCTTTGTCGCGAGTGTCCGTCGCACTGTAAGTGAGGTAAGCCCTAAGAGGATTGGAGCTCCTTCAACTTTTATTGGCGTTCCGTGTAGTGAATGAAAAGACGGATTATGAGGTTTCATATTCATTTCTTCGAAGTATGATTAAAATGTACAATAGGTAAATAAACTCGTTTTTGTTCATACTCCCCAGAAATTAGGGTATAATGGCTTAAAAATACTACAACGTAACCCTAGCGGCCTTATCACTAAGAGTAACTTTTTTCAGACAGCCTTAGCAATCCCTAAGAATATATATCACCTTTAAAAATTCTATAACATTTTAATCAATGCTTTAATCAATTCTAGTCAATAAATTCATTAGCATAATGAATTCTAAGACAGTCCAAAGAAAACAGATATTTCACTGCTTTTATGTAGATCGAAATTATTGTACAAATTCTATAATGTATACCTATAATATCTTCATCGTTCTTCAATATTTCTACTCAGATTCGAGCAGCTGAGGCTAAAGTAATTTACCCAAATACAGTTAAATGTAAACATATAATTAACGAGACGCTTGGATTAGTATAATCCGTCTTCGAGATCGTAATCTGGACACGTCCGTGAGAGCATTTGAAATTCACATTGTGAATTGAAAATCCTTCCCTCAAAGGTTCGCGATAAGGGCGTCAAGTAGGTTTCTTGTCACGTCCCTTTGATGGATAGTGCTGTACTTCTAATAAGTAGATAGAATTATGGCTTGACATTCAATTAAATTTCTATCGAAAATAGCAATCCAAGTTCACTGTTTTAGACTTTTATACTATCACAGCACACTAACTACAGTATTTTATTGTAAAATTGGCTAAATTGTTAAAGTATTTAACAATATTAAATTAGATTTTACTTATTTTAAGGCCCATCTTGCCTGTTAACAGAAAATTGCACTATCTCACTAATTATAATAAGTCAAAGAAGTGTAGCCGCTTTAAAACAAAAACGGTCATTGACACTCGACAAAATCTATGGTCCAGCAGATTTTTTTCGCTATTTCGGGGTTGGTCCCATAGGAAAAGTTGTTCATAATGATGAGTACAGTGACCTCCTTTCGGCTTAGTACAGGGTATACCCGTATGTGTAACCCTGTATATATAGCTGTAGCTGATGAATTTCAGTATAGAAATAACCTTACCATAGGTTATTTCTATACTGAAATTCATCCAAATACCTTTCATTCCGGAAAACGTGTAATTCTTGTAGCACGTAGGTAAAACCGCGGTAACTTACTCGTAATGCAGTAAAGAGAAGAATGCTGACAAACGGATCTGTGGGTGAACGAAAACGATAACAAAATACAACATTTTATTTACTCACAAGAATTACTCACGCATGATTAAGTTGGTTACTCCGAGCAAAGCGAGACGCAGTCGCGCGCGCGCATTCACCAAAAAGACCGCCGAATGTGGTTGAAACTATAATCGGATTAACCGGCTTAATCATACGTGAGTAATTCCCGTGTCATATTTAAATAAAATGTATGTCAGTTTCCATAATAAGATATAACGTTATTAACAAAAAGAATTCAAACAACCGGAAACAGATGTCATGACATGAACTGAGTCATTAAGTATGAATATCTCTCGGGTTGAAGTGGTTGTAATGATTCATAACAAAATTACAGGCATTATTGTGTCATTCCTCATTATAGACGTTCAAAATGCCGTTGTACATGCTGTTTTGAAATTTGACAGGTGCAGATAATAAAATCGTAATTTCTTAGTAATTCAACTAATTGTTGTGGGTCAAAAACTTGGAGCATTTAACAACAGGAGAGGCCAAGTCAAAGTGTACTCCCATGCCAAAGTATCATATTGTAAGTGAAAGTATTTATTTATATATGTCATTATAAGTATTTAATCCATCCCCCGTACTAATACGTAAATTATTTCCATCCAATGGCTGCCTGGAATAAGTTCGGCACTTAATTATAGATTTATTTATATGGCGGTGTATTCTAGGAGTAAGTAGGTATATCTATGCTGAACAGTAGTTGCTATCATCGACTACATTAAAAAAATACTTGCGCTTGGCCGCCACCTCTGACAGCCCCGTTAGCGTAGTTGGTATAGTGAACCTGCCTTCTGCGCTTGGGGGCGTGGGTTCGATTCCCACCTAGGACAAACATTTGTGTGATGAACATTTGTGTTTGTTCTAGGTCTGGGTGTTAATATCTATTTAAGTATGTATTTAAAAATATATATGTATTTATATCAGTCTGGCAGCCATATAGCTTTGCTTAGTTTGGCGTCAGATGACCATGTGTGCAATAATGTTCCAGATATTTATTTATTTTAAAACAGTGTTTAACTGAAATGTCGATGTTTGTTATTGTCAAAGGAAGATGGTGTAACGCACCCTGAAAAAAAAAACCTCTTATCGATATTCTATGTCAAGTCCAATTTTAGCCGAGCTCAAAATCATCGTGATCTCATCCCAACACTATCGTTTGGTCTCGTCCACGCGACCTTCTTACTGACTGCAATTGGCCTCGCCCTAAACACTCGGAAAGTGTTTTAAAACGCCCGTTCTCCACATAATGAGTATGTCCCCCATTTCTACATTGGAACTGGTAACATCAGGCGGGAGTTCCAAATGTCCCTACTTGAGAGCGTTATGTGCCTGGCAACCGTAATACGATGCTTGAGGTTGGGACCTAGAGTTTATAGAAAATGTCTATGAAAAAGGAACGACTAAAAACTACCTACTTGTTTATGCAAAAATCCCGCCTTACCACATTGTGCAAGAAACTTATTTTATTTATCGATTATACTGAAGAAAGAAAATAAAGTATAGGTATTTTCGGCATTCTAAAATTTTCGTTTTTTTGGTAAAAATTAAGAAAGCAAACGAATTCTCTATGTGTGTCACTCGCAGTAAGTACAATCATTTTCTAGTTCATTCGGATTTCTATGAATACAAGATTCAAAAGAATATGATTTTCACAATTCACTCCCACGATTGTGTTCGATTTCCGCCTCCGACCGGTTTATATGCAAAATAGAAAAAGTTCCCTTCAAAGTTCGCATAAAACTATATTTCAAACGGGCCGCTCAAAGAAAACACGTTATTTCCTTTTGAGGCAGACAGCCGATCAAGGCACAATAACTTCGTAAGAAACAGAGCGTGCAACAAAGAGAGCTTAACAATGAGATCTCCGTTTAGGCTAGGCCAAGCTGGAGTAAATGAATAGTCGATAGTACGGAAGCGGATGTAATCTCTGCGTGTCTCTCAGGTATCAACGGCGCCGGAGCACGGCTGGAGCCCGCAAATTAACCAACCGGGAGCCTTAGACGTGATCCCTAATTTTCAGATACATCTCCGGGAATAAATAGGGGATTAGGGATGGCGCCTCGCGCGTAAATAACTTCGCGTCACAGCTTCCAGGGCACGGGAGATAAGGAGCGGGTGAAATTGCTCTCCGAGTGCTAGACGGGAGCGGAGAGCGCCGCTTCACGACATCAGTGTTTAACATCAAACTATTCCACGAAACGCCGCGGTTTTGCTTTGCATATAGATACAGCATTCAATTCTGGTTGTATCACGAATGTGTGGTGGAAACGGGTTTATTCAAATTTTATGACAACTTTTATACAAATAGCAAATCGCTATCACAACATGAAAATTTCACTGGCAATTTGTCGCGCGGCTGTGATCCAAGCCTGTGGTGTTATGTTTATCTCAGGAATAAAGTTTTATTCGCCACTACACTCCTCTATTTTCATGTTGTGAGCAAACATTTTCAAAACATTTCTAACATTTACACTCGACTATTTGCGCCCTGCGGTTTCACCCACGTTGAAATTCTTTCAGGAACCGTACATTTTTACGATTCAACATTTAAGAGCGTAGCTCTTATCGGTGGAGTAACTTCCATGCTTGACGGTCTTCTGCCAGCGTTTTCACCTCCGTGTACGACATGACATTTGCCTTCTCTTTTATTTGGTCTAAGTATACTCTTCTAACTTTCCCTCTATGATGGTTTTCATTAACTTGTCATGTTGTTCAATGTTTATATCTTTCTTAATTTTAAACACATTTAAATATTTTTTTCAGTCTTCTGCTCTATTTATTGTCAACTTTTTTAGATAATATTAAAAAACAGTCTGGTATCCTAACTATGTAATATGATGAAACTAGTTTTCGTTTTTGAAGTAAATACTTCTTTAGGCGCTTTGAGCACTTTTTGAGTGCTCAAAAATCATGGAACTCGCATCATCGTCACACTGTACCGTGTATTTTAAAACAGCGTCATCTTAATATTATTTAAGTTTTCACTTCTGACGTGCAGTCTTAAGACTGATGTATTTAATTTTTTAGGCGTGTGCACAGGCTACCAATCCATGTTGTCACAAAATATCATACAATAATCAATACAGCAATGTGTTTATTTCAGTTATAAATGAAATAACGTTTAAAACTTGGACCAGAGGTAGTCTCAAGTGTTACTGCATGAATAACGGCGCTTTTTGTTAAGCACAAAGGCTTTTAACTCTTCCGAGGTAGTAACCATGCGAGGGCGAACCGACATCATGCGAACTCCATTGTTTCTCACGCATACTTTAACACCACCGTCTGATACGCTGTATTTATGTGCTAAAGCTTTAGAGCGAATGTACACTTATTTCAGTTTAAAAAGTCAATTGTTCGCTCGTTTATTTTTGATATGTCTGCATAACCTACAGTAAGAACGTAAAAAACGTGTAATTGACGAAGAGAAAATAAGTACAAGTTATTCTAAAAATATGAAGAAGAAAACAAGTGTATTTTGACGAACGGTATGGCTCAGTGGTAATGCATCTGATTAAGCCTTCGAGTCTCGAGTTCGATTCTGGACGCCCAGCATTTTTCATATGTTTGAAAAATTAATACAGAGTACGCTCTGGGTATGGGTGCTAATTGTCAGTGTCTTTGGGTGTTACATGGCGTCCTCAACCCAAGGAATCCAAGGAGTGTGAAGCATCAAGCCTAAAGAAAAAAGTTGGCCGTCACGGGACGCTCGGTAGATGTGAAACATGACTGCATAAGAAAGCGTCATGTCGTTTTCCGTCACGGCATACGAGTCGGTTTCCCTACCAAGAGCTATTTCCAAAAAAAAATTGGCTAACCCAACAACCTGAACGACATTCCTCAATAATCATCAAAGGCAAATTTTATAGGCAAGAGTCCTTTAACCAAGATCTTGTGTGTGACAACTGAGAAATGTAAGGCCCTCTCACCAGATCCTCGTTAAAATAACCAGATATTCGTCATAACGTGGACATCTATCGATACAACACGTCTTTAGGGATGGGCTCTTAACTAAAGATCGACATTTTTGTTTCCCTACAAATAATCCCTAAGTTAATAAACTTGGATAATCGAAGTCTCGGAATAGTTAATACGATTTTTTAACACGCTTTTATTAACTTGGTACGTATCTATGTAACGGAATCTTACGTGATTTTCACCCGTTTCAAAACGACAGTTTGATTTGACACTTTACACACTTACCAAGGACCGATGACAATGCAATCATTTAAATACTTAGTTTATCCCATTATCCTTACCAGGATCTTCAGGATTAGCGAATTTGAAGCGTGTTTTTTTAGTTTTTTAAACTGGGAGAATTATTTGTATCAAGTTCCAAATGAAAGAGAGAAAATGTCAAAATACTTAGTAACTATTCCAAAGCTACCACGTAAAAGTTCAAAGGTAAACGATATCTATGATAGCACGCTGTTATGTCAAACATTGACATCTGTTTGAAATCTGGCAGTTAACCAAATTTTTATTTTACTTCGCCTAGCTGTTGAACTGTACAGGCAAAATACAACAAAACATTATGCAAAGCACAGGTAAACTATGTATGTAATTTTTATAACTGTTTTCCGCCTTTCTTATAAAAAAAAACATCAGTCATAGGACTCCACTTCAGAAGTGAAAACGTAGTAATTCACCTATTCTACAAGAGATGGCGCTGTTTTAAAATACACGGTACTGGTGTATTATGTGTTCTGTGATAGCGTGCCGATGACGTGAGTTCCAAGATTTTTGTTCACCAAAAAGTGCTGAACTGCTGAAGAAGGTTTCCTTAAAAAATGGATTATTCCAAGCTTCCATCGACAATTCGACACTGATAATAATATATCGATAATGTTAAATGTCTTATACATCCCTTACTCCAAGTATCTATTGTAAAGGTCTAGTCTGAAGGGTATTGTTAGAATTCACGACGAGTGTTGGCCGAAGTTTTTTGATGTAACTCGTAACAAACTTCAAGTTTGAGGGAGAAGGGAGGCAAAAACGTAAAAGGGGGAGCGATGCGAGATAAAGAAATGTTATGTCTTAAAAGTTATATTTTCGAACATGGTGATGTTCTTTCAAATATATTATGTTAAAGGCTTGTGACTTGGTAAAATACTGAACGTTTGTGTAAGATGTGATTTAGACTTTTGTTCAATGTATCTGATGCATTCTAGTTGGTAAAAATCATAAATTCATTCATTGATTCACAGGCAGACATTGGGGTGTCTGCCAGTGAATTAATGAAATTAAAGAAGAATTTATGAAAATTCAGTCGCTAAAAGGGTAAAATAGGGGCAAGTTTATAAAGTACGTAATTTTTTTTTATTTAGAAATGCGGTAGTTTTTATTTATGCTAGTAAACTGGCTGGTTGCTGAGTCGGAAACACACTTGTTTTTTTTTTTTGTAGTGTATTGTAGACCAATTTTGTTGGTGAGCGGTCGTCGTACTAGAAAGCAATGCGACGTAATTAGTAGAAATGTCGACTGATGGCGCAAATTTTAAAAGGATTTTTTCAAGAAATCGCTAGGTCATGGGACACAAATGTTTGGATGATCATTTTATTACGTTCCAGTTCTAAAGTCTGCCGCAACTAATTTGTCTGGTCTGAAATTATATTTATCATTGTACTTTATAACTTAGCAAGCAATACAATGATTAGGCCTGTAGCTTGCAAAAGTGTTGCTCATAAAACTCTTTTTCTAACATAACACTGAGCACAATGGGCATTATTTTTGCGACCACATAATTAAAGTCCGCAATAATCCCTTTTGATATTTCCATTGTAACCAAAAGGTGGTCGGAATGAGTTACTCGCGGTCATATTTCGAGCTCGCTCCGGAGGGTGGTCCAGAATCCCTATAATTGTGATAAATCACCTCATATCCCTTATAGAAGGACGCCAGCCTGTGCTAATGGCCGATACTCGAAGAAAAGGCCTTTCTGTAGAACCTTTCGCGGGTTCGGAGAATCGGAATCTTTGACAGAGTGAACGAAAGCTTAGGCTTTGTAGAGCCAAAATTGAGATTGCTAGATAAATAGAGGTTACGTACGTAATGTACTTGTTTTACAGACAGATTTAGAAGGCAAAAAAGTAAATTTTCTACTCTGTACTCTATACATAGGAAGTAAAATGCTTTTCGAGTTTAAAAAAGAAATTGTTAATACCTAAGTCTCATTTTAAGACCTAATTGTTTGCTATTAAAAAGAAAAAAGGGCATATAACTGCTTCAATTAAAACATCCAATTCTATTTGAGCGCCGTTACGACTAAGTTCGTCCATTGTGTCGAGGAAAACGAACACGCCTATTCTCCATCCGTATCGGAATTGGATCACGAAATTGAAATAAACTGAATCAGAATATTCCAATCTAATCAAATAGTTACGACTATTGTTGCATTGCAGCATTTATACGAGATTCCATAAGGAATTTATGATACACTAAAATTCCAGATCCGCAGAGATAATCAAAAAGGAAATAAAAAATGCTGTTGCCGCAGACAGTGTTATGACACGTTATGATTATTCATCCGAATCTGCCTCGACCCATTCTCTAATATTGTGACGGCAGCGCACCGTTATACGGGTAGGGTCAAATCAAGCATCGGCAACAAACCCGTCGGGGGTTTGTTGCCGATGCTTGATTTGACGCACAAATTGCCTTTATCAAGGAGAATCACGTGAATTAATTCCACATACACCCAAAAATCAAAATCACGGGCTACAGCTACCGGCATCAATGCCGGATATAGCCCGGCTTAAGACTGATACCCCGTGATCCGACCCGCCCTATCTCTGTCTGATTAGGCAGCAGTAGCCCCGACACGATGCCCGCTTCACCTTCAGTTTCTAGGATCGCAGAGAACCACAGTTAAGTTAATGATCTCGCTGCGTCGGGAAATAAAGCCGGGGAACTCGGCAGGAAGTCGGCAATTCAAAATTCAGAAGTACAATATTTTACCTTTTTAACGTTGAGGTAGATTTTAAAAAAGACAGACCTTTGGGAAATCATGAGGTGGTGGCCCGGAAATGGAGTGAAACGTCTTCGCGCGGATGGAATATGTTCTTTGTTTTCTTGAGAATACGGTTCTGGGGTAGAAAAGTATGTACCGTAATTTTACAAGTTTGTTTCAAATGAGTTGCTTCGCGGTGTTTCCATTTCGTAGATGCAATCTTGCTGCTATTTTGCTTCTAAGCGCCGAGTAAACAATTAGTTTATGTTGGTTTAATTCTAGTCTGCAGTTTTCCGTACTTTCTTTAAACACCTATGACATCCTTTTGAGGATTTACCCTTTATTCATTTGGCAGTTTAATTTCTATATTACAGAAATCAGAAAAGTTTATTTTGTGACAATGAATAAACAATAAAACAAGAAATATTAATATAGAAGTCGGTAAACAGGTACATTGTCACAAAAACCGACCCCCAACTCAGCATGTTGCTGGTTGTACACAACCAGCGCTGGTATTCTGTACACTGGTCGCTTTGCATTCCAATTGGTCAAATTTTGGTTTGTGTTTCATAGGAAATGTGTTATAATTTACTGATGCTATTCGTAGGCTTCGTAGTTGTGGGACTGTGGAGTTGAGTCCACCGGGTGAATTATCACTCCTAAGCTAGTTATTCAACCACCAAGCAGTAGAGTGACTAAATTTAATAGCAATTTTTCTAGTGAAATGGCAAAGCATAAAGAGATTATTCATTCATCATTATATCATTTTCCCAGTGCTGGGACACAGGCCTTCTCTTGGAGAGATAGGACGGACCGTGATTCACCATGCTGGCCCAGTGCACGTTGGTGAATATCATGTCTTTGGACTTTTGAGTTTTTTGAACATACCAGTTTCCTTACGATGTTTTCCTTCACCGTTGTTGAGCGATGGCATCAAATCTGCACGCATACTTAGTTTATTTAAGTACTAAATAGTTCATTAGTGCAGGGTCGAGGATCAAACCGGGTGCCGTCAGATTGTAAAGCGCACATGCTACCACTCAGCCGCCACACTCGTCATAATTAAAGAAATGAACATAATTATAATATAATTGTCTCAGGGTGACATGCGCACTGCATGGTCGAATAGGATGTCGAAATGTTGAAGTACAAAATTCTGTTATGGGAAAGCGTGACGCATACCATCAGGTGAAAGGCTAGATCGTCTCGTCACTTGCATTAAAAATGTACTTGAAAAAAAAATATGCCTTAGCCATATGGTCGAACTAGCTGTTATATCTAACCGGAAGTACTTTTTTCTACTAATATAATATATATATATATACGAAAACCCTCTACCGTGACTGGCACAAAATTAACCCTCTTCCATAAAGTTAATAGCTGCTTTCTAGGTCGAATTTTACGAGAGTTGCCCTACAACGTCGCGAGCTAGCGTCGCTTTTTTAAATTATTGCGCGTTCGAGGAGACAATTTAAGAAATGTATTGTAGCAATGCCTACTCCGATCCCGAGGATTACGCCGAGCGACAATTTGAGAGCAACGCGAAAAAATAACAGTCTTCTACGTTTTTTATATGGCATGCGAGAATTTTGTCCCGTATCATAATGTAGACTGGATTAGACTCTTTTGAAACGTGACACGAGAAATGTTGGATTTTTTATCTACAATATACAGAACTCGTACTGACACGAGCTACGTTCTTAAATATGGAAAGACACACATATATACAAGGTTAAATATTTTCTCGAAGTATCTCAGTAGATGGAACGTGTAGAAGAATATTGTTGAGTAAAGCTGTAATGCGACTGATGTGCATCTTCAGCTGGCAAAAACCTGCAGCACCCCAGATTACCTTGACGTCCGATCGGTCTAAATCAGCCCGAGGTCACGAGTCACGACTTGTTGTGTATACACAGTATACCAGTGTATACATAGCTACACAGATTATTGTGAAAGCTTAAATTAGCTATATCACGTCCGTCAGAAAGCGTCTAATAATTTGTTTTCAAGTTCAGTTGGTCGATTTATAAAAATACTACTTTGCGGGAGGAATGTATCGTAGATATTAAAATGGGAACCGTCCTCCAACAGATCCAGGGACTCCATTTATCTACGATCTTATTTTTCTCATTAGTGATTTTAGCATACAAGCGTTATAATGTGATATCAAATAAAGTTACTCTCTGTTACATTTATAATAGTGCGATATAACGGTATTTTGTTTTATTCAAAGAAAAATTCTTATTTCATAGCAGCTATTGGCCAAATGATAACTGCTACGAACTGCTACGAGTTTGCTACGAAACTTCGTAGCACAGTCTAAATGTTTTTAATCCTTAGTGCTAATGATTTAGTCCAACACCAGCACCGCCCCGCAGTTTCACCCGTTATACTACAGGAACCACGATTTCTTTTTCGGGATAAAAGTGCCTTAATTCTAAATTTTCATTTTAATCCATTCGGCTGTTACGGAGTTAAGTGCTGTCAAACTGTGATGTAAACAGCGAAATAATTTCGCTGGATGTAAATTGTGATTTAGTAACCGGCCTTTGATAAGTTCGTTAATTCTCTAAAAAAACACGACACGAGATACTTTGAAGCTAAAAGCGCGCGGCTATCTCACTCGCGCATTTTAAAGTTTTTGAAAAAAAAAAAACAGGTGCGAATGAGAAACAAGAAAGAGAAAGACAAAGCGGAAGAGATAAAAAAGAACGCATTTTCTTTTTCTACCTCCTCCGCCATCCTATAAAATATCGGTTACATTTGATTTCAACTCATATTTTAAATTATTTGGAGTGTTATTCCAAATCGTTTACTATCAGGCTAGTTGATGGCCAAACGTAGATCTATTCTATAGAAAAGAAACCTCACTCGGTGATTTTTCTTAATCTTCAAAAGTATTAAATACTTACGAAAGATACAGTTCTGACCGTTGGGCGCAGCCTTAACAAGAATAATTCATCATTATTAGTAAATAATAATAAATAATTTATAATTTCTGCATTAAAGCTATATATACACAATCACACGCCACAAGCCACACCACAAATTAAAACCTGTTACTTTGTTATGAAACTTATCTGCAGCATAATTAATTAGCGTTTGCAGACAATTTCATTAGGGCAAGCTGAGATAACAGATGGACCGTTCAATTACCGCCAGAGCACCGCATTGTTAATGTTATTAATGGTCTAATACCGCAAAGACAAAGCCGGTATTCCCCGTACGTGTAACCGGTATTGTTGGTGTACCACTGAAATTTTAAGGTAACTTACCTATTTACGGTTGACTGATGCGGTCGTAAGATTACCCTTTACTTAAGTGGAGTGTCTTTAAAATAGTTATTTCATTATTTGTCTTTTCCAAGTGAGGATATATTTTAAAGAGGGAAAAGAGAACACACGAACCGTTTTACTATTAAAAAATTCAACTCCGCATCCGCTCGGTCATCATCGCTCCACCACACACCATTGCAGTTTGCAATGTTCTCGAGTTAACGGTCACAAATTTCCTGTAAAAGTCCATAACTAGCGTATTTAACTGCACGAGCGAAGGCAAGGCACTAGACAGGGCTTCAGGAATACACCGAAATTTGTTTGTGTGTTTATCCACACTTAATATTATAAATGTGAAAGTAACTCTGTCCCTCTGTTTGCTACACAATTACGGCTAAACGGCTTAACCGATCTTGAATTTTTTTTACGAGGTTATATTATAGTATGTATCATGAGGACGGACATAGGCTATTTTTTATGAAGAAATATCGGAAGAAGGCGCGGGTAAAGCTAGTATTTGTATATTTTGTTCGATGATAACTTGAGTCGCGATAGGTACAATCTGGGTGTCTTCAAATCGCGAGTGAATCGGTTTCTTCTATGTAAGCGTACTCCGTAGTAAACCGGATCATCGCTTAACATTAGGCGAGGTAGCGGTCAAACACATCACATCACATCATCAGCCAATTAACGTCCACTGTTGGACAAGGCCTCCCTCATAGAGGGGTGTTGCCATAATCCCCACGCTTGGCAGGCGGCTTAGCGATCGCAGTACGTTCACCGTGTACTATTAGGACGCTGCTGCCCATCCTCCGGTGGTTCTGGTCGCAGTTTTAGGACATACCCGGGTCGGCGGTCAAACGCAAGCCTATTATTAAATATATAAAAAGTACCGTTAATCCAATCTCCATGGAATATTTTAGGCTAGTAGTCAATTTCAATATCAACTTTATTCAGGGGCTGTGACGGCATTGAAGTCGTGAAGTCACATGGCGGAGCGAATTTAACTACTAATTTTAATAAGCAGAGGTATGTAATGTACCTACTATACTCTAAATTCAAAACGGGCTGAGATCTCAAATTAAACCTCCATCATCGTACAACCAGAAATGCAAACAGAACGTTAACCAAGATAATCCAATCTTGTTATCTCCCGCCCGCTATCTAGGCCCTAATTCAGTTCGTGAGTAAATATGTATGCATATTGCGCGAATTACCATTTTATCTCTGCACTCAATTTAATATTCATGTATACGGTGCAAGCGCATATTCCTGGACTATCATATACTATCATGTAGGACTGCAAGTACTAGATGGAAGGGATGTACTAAGGTTTGTAATGGGCCAAATAATCATACAAAAAAAATGTGTCATTCTTCGAAATGATCATAATCCACAGGCTCCACAGCCTTCCTTATCGTTCTCTAAACTTAAAGAAATAAAGCAATAACCATTAAGATATGTAGTCACCGTTAAATAGACCGGCTATATACCTTGCCTTAAAAGAATAACAAATAGAATGCTTGCATGGTATAAGGGTGTTCAGAGCCATCTAGTTTATATGAACGTAAACAATAAAGCAAGCTACAGTTTGTGCAATTTACAAGTTTGCAACATCGTACGGCATTGCGACTTAGAGCGCGTTCCGAATCACCAATAGCCCTAATAAGATTCAACTCCGCTCATTAGCGCTATTGTCATTAGTTAGTTATGTTAAACCCTAAAATGGAAAAAACGGATGTTGGTAGAAGTGCATCGTATAAAAAAAACAAGATCCATGTAAGCTGCTAGCTCTAAAGTGGCTATTAGAAACCCAGTTAGTTGCCCTTCGTCCTAGCCTAATTCCATCCCTGCTCGCAGGATATATCTCTGCATGGTATTAATTAGACCGGCCTACGGCATAGCTACGACCTACGCCAACTTTGAGTGTTTTATTCAATGAGCTGGTGTAATTTTAACTCCTACTATTTCCTTTAAGAGGTTTATCTTAATAAAGATATTTGCTTAAATGAGTACCTTGACGTTTTTAGAAAGTATTTTAACCCAAGACAGAACGGAGAAGGTACATGTATGATGTATATTTTGTTTAGTCAATAAAGGCACTTAAAAGAGCATATTGGTTGTATAGCCCCCTTTTCAGCATGGTGGATTAGGGTCAATGCTTTCTGAGAAAAGGCTTTTGTCCCCATGGCTCTTTTCACGGTCACGAATTTAAACAAATTTTGAATTGTTAAGCCTAAATCTGTTAAAATTCGTTATTAAAACGTCGTATAAAAAATTAGAATAATTACTTACATTAACATGATATTTGCTCTGAGCCTCAACACATAAACCCACCCCCTGACTTAAACTAAGAGTAACTGAGTAGGTAGAGTATGTAATTGTAACTCAAAACTAACATTAATAACTTAATAAACAGAATAGATACGGTAGACCCAAACTACCGAATTCGCAAATCCAGAGTGCTAAGACAATCCGTTTATTGAGTTGAGAGGTCTGTCTCACAAACTTACTGGGATTTGTTAGGTATCTGTTTTAAGGGTACTAACGCACCATGGTCAGGTGGGATAAGGAGAAACCACGGGGAAGAGGAACTGTGGAGACTTGAGGCATTTAACTAAAGATCTTGATCGTAACGGAATCTTTGAACGTGATTTTTACCGCTATTAAACATCGGATTGATTTGAAACTACATACTTTTTTTAGCTATTGAAACTACGAGAATTATTGACTTTTGTGTTTGTGTAATATAGACTATGACACAAGTATTATCCTGTAAAACGCCATCGGTCCAGATCTTGCTTCAAATCAGTAGCTGCCTGCTTCTTCAGCGGCTGAATTTTGGGGTCTAAAGATTATAATGCGTTCTTATATTTGTTTGGGTAGGTATCTGTAACGTTCTGATAGATAGATGAGGCATCTTGGGGACCTAAACTTGTGGGTACAATTTACAAGACCTAATTGGCCCTGTTTCAAGTAGTGTGTAGTGTGCTCCATCTTAGACCGCATCATTACTTAACATCAGGCGAGGTGGCAGTCACATGCAAGCCAATTATAAAATTAAAATTAAATTAATTAATTTATTAATTAAAATTATAAACAAAATCTTGTAAACAATGGTATGCTTCATTTTCGTCAAATTGTTATTTATAGGGCAAATGTTAGGCTTTTTTTCGATGTAAATGCCAAAAATACCTTTTTTTACCCAGGGAAAATCCTAAATAAAAAATAAATAAATCCTAAACCACCGGCCCCCGGAGGAGGTGGTGATGTGGGACTCTCCGCCAGAAGGGCGTCCTACCCACTAAAAACCATGGTGTGTTCCTTCTCATCGCCTCTGCCAGGGCTACGGATACGATTGCGTATTCGTCCGCGGCAAACGCCAAAAACACCTAAGCCAACCTAAGCATCTTTGATGGATCTTGAACGCCTAACAATGTTAATGTTCAACTTCAACTCTTCATCATCATCAGCCAGAAGACGTCCACTGCTGAACATAGGCCTCCCCATTTAACCTCCACACTGAACGACATCCTGCCATCTGCATCCACTGGATGCCCGTGACTCTCACAATGTCGTCGGTCCATCTAGTGGGAGGCCTACCTACGCTGCGTCTTCCGGTTCGCGGTCTCCACTCAAGAACCTTTCTTCCCCATCGGTTATCAGTTCTTCGAGCGATGTGGCCTGCCCATTGCCACTTCAACTTGCAGATTTTAATAGCTATGTCGGTGACTCTGGTTCTTTGGCGAATATCTAGGTTTCGGATTTTATCGCGCAAAGAAACTCCGAGCATAGCTCTCTCCATTGCCCGTTGTGTGACTCTGAGTTTTTCCAAAAGGCCAACAGTTAAGGACCACGTCTCAGTACCATATGTCATCACTGGCAACACACACTGATCAAATACCTTTGTCTTCAGGCACTGTGGTATCTTGGACGAGAAGATGTCACGCAATTTCCCGAACTTCAACTCTTAATTTGTGGCTATTGTGAAGTAAAGATATTTCACAACTCCGCCAATGTCACGTAGATAGACCGCCAAACAATGTTAATGCCGTTTGATGCTGATATGACATGCTGACATGTCATGTCAGCTTAAAAAAAGTTGATACATTTTGGATATAATATAGTACGTAAATATATCTTCATTTTATGAGTCTACGATGGTCTCTGCACTTATTTTACAGCTTCACTGTTCCCAATTGTTTCGTTTTCAATTCTCAGCACTTAGCAAATGAGATTTTCTAACAAAAGCTCCAATATAATAAAAGTAAAGAGGTGACGAAGTTCGTGTGGCGTCGCATTAGAAGCAATTCATCAATCCGCGACGAGGCGACGCGACGTTTTCACGCGTTCCATTCACTTACAAGTTTATTACCGAAGATATAAAGATGCTGGATGAGGCTAAGAATAGAAGCAGGTACATGTACCTAACAAGATTTTTTGATAAAATAAAGAGTTGTAGTTTGATAATGTTGTGATGTGATAATATTTTTAAATGTTTAGTTAATTTTTCCTTATGTCCTTAAATTTGTTTGCATGCCGAAAGGTTGATTATAGCGCTTTTTTACTGTAAATTTTCCATTCTATGTACCCATATTATACGCAATAAAATGAATATGAACAGATCATGGAGAGCTGCTTGGTCGCTTATCGTGTTGGCATAAGATAGAACGATAGATAGACAGATAACTTATTTTTGTTCAGACCATATACCATTGTTCAGATAAAAATAGTCTACATAGGATAAAATAAAAGCCTTCACACTAGTGTAACAACTGACGGCCTTATCGCAATAAGCGATCTTTTTTAGTATACTTATATTGAAAGCTATTTGATTATATTGAAGTGCCAGTGAAAGTCCAGTCAAAATCAGTACAACCGTTTCGGAGTCCATACACACATCGATTTTTAAATGCTATAATATATATAAAGTAAAATAATTAATATATATGAACTAAAATTAATTCTACTTAAATATAAACTTACACTAAACTTAAGAACGAGAACGAGAAGAAAGAAACTTGTATAACTATCAGATCAGATACTTAACTGATTTGTAAAACTGACTTTTCTAAATCACTTCCAGTCCTCTAGTTTTCGGAGGTCGGCGGTTCTCGCGATAACCTTTCAGGTACGTACATAAATGTACACAAATACATATAAGCGAAGAGTAACGACTTCCAAAAGTTATCACACTTCACTCGTTTGACATTTTGAGTATACAATCGGTATTTTCGGTAAACCAAACAGAAGTTTAATTGCGAAGGGGAGAAGAAAATTGAAAACTTTTTGCCATAGTCTTTTTGTTCTGTGACACAGGTTTGTTTTTATAAAAATACGTAGCTAAGAATGAAAATTTTACGGTGCAACTAAAAAAACGATTATATACGAAAAAAATTAAGAAGTACACATAATATTTATTTATTCAACGGTTCTGTGCCTAAATGCTGAGCACTAACAGTCTTACTTAGAAACGAAACTTAAGTTAAGCAATGCTCAAAATTGACTTCTCGTTGACGGAAATTGTCACACGTGAAAACGAGACAGAGCTTTTTTAAGCATTTAGGCAACTAGCTTAACTTAAGTACCATTTATAAGTAAAGCCGCAGATATCTAAATTTCCTATCCTATTTATCCAAAAAAATATAATTACCTCATAGATCGTTAAAAGTCTAAAGATCATCTCAATGCTCAATTTTTTTTGCCGTAGGTGGCAAACAAGCTAACGGGCCGCCTGATGGTAAGATATCACCGTCGTCTATTGATACCTGTAACACCGGGGCATTACAGATACTTTGACGACCTTTAAAGACTGTATAAATAGGCCTTTTGGATAACCCAATATATCATCAACATCATTTCAGCCATACGTCCAATGCTGACCTGCTTCCAGCGTTTTCCTGCGGTCTCTTTGCGGGAGCCTTTCGGCCCCTCGGCCATCTGTTCTGCGTGCTATGTATAACCCCATATATAGTTATTTGAAAATGCCGCAAGAGCTCATTCCACATTAGGCGGCTGCAGCATGCTAGCAGCATTACCACGCTGAATGGCGATGCTTATACGTTGATTCAGATAAACGTCAGCATATTGGTCATGCGTGGCATACAACCAGGCCTGTGGTAGATTTTTGAACATTAGTTTTCGACCTACAAATAAAGTTAATCGTAGATTTCGACTGCAAAATCTTATTCAGATAATTTATTGCTTCCAGTCTTGCATCTTCTTCGTCTTCAGTTAATTTAATTGACCGAGCACTCAGAGTCTAATGGGACAAATAGACGCTTATATTGATGTTTGTATATTCGAATATTTGTTTGATGAATCTTTACGTACCGTTGATGACATCCGACCTTCATGAAATTTTGTAAGCAAATAGTTCATATTATTATTTATTTTTTTAATCGAATATGGGCGACCTCTCGATTTCAAAGATTTAGGGTTCGTGAAGTCTCAGTTCGGGATGAACAACTAGTTATAAAAAAAACTACCATAACATCTGATGCCCAGCCGGCACATCTCAAACGATCGATAATTAAACTCGTCCTTAGCAGATCGGTTAATTATCAATTGCAATCGGAATTTCGCCCTCCGGTAGATGCATTACGAGTAATTGTCCATTGCGATCCATTACCGATAATCGCGAAGCTTCGAGTAGACTGACCACTTACGAATACCGAGTAACGTGTATTTAGAAGAACGGGTATATTACTTGTATTCTACGAATAAATATATTTCAGTCTCTATCCGTATATGTAATTTTTAAACCTCAAAAACCGGTTCACCGATTTCTCCGCCAATTATGAATTGATTTTGACGATTCCTTTTTTGTTTGGTAGGCCATACTTCAGAGGTAGTCCCATATAAATTTCAGTAATATCGGTTCATTAGTTTTGTTTTTTAATCAAAATAACTTTAAAATGTATGTCAGCCATGTAAACAAAATTGGCTATTTACTCATTTAAAGTCGGTTTTAAATTGATAATTATTATCCTGGTGTGCGCATTACCAGCTAGAAAAAGTGTTTGATTTGAGTTTACGTATAATCAGACGTAACGACACGCCAGACGTAGACGACGACGACGATCAGACGTAGACGTATTAGGCGTAATTATTACAGAAAGAAAACCCTTGATGTTGTCTGAGGAGAGAGTTTGAACATGCTTGGTCAGGTGATTTGTTATGATTTATAGCCAAATAAAAAGTAAAAAAACACTGTATCTACGTCGTCTTATACATATTACGCCAACATTGATGCTCTTAAATACTTACAGCGTACTCTTACTGTGTGACACTGATTGGAACATGACAAAGAATTCCAGACAATCTTGCTTACGAGTATATTGCCAATATAGAACGCCTTTAATGCATCTACATTTATATAAAAAAACATCTTATATACACCACAGTCAATTCTATGAGACCTAAAAATCTACACAATATTATGAATGACACTTCGGAAATTCTGCACTTATTGTCAAGTTATCTTTGTAGTTTCTGGATATTTTATACACCTTGGACATTTTGGCATTTGTACTAACAGAGAAAAATTAAATATTTTTTTTCTCTGTAAGTACAAATGCCGAAGCCGCAATGTGCAAGGTGTTAAAATGTCCAGAAACTACAAAGACAAGTTTTCAATGAGTACAGAATTCCTTATATACTGTCAATGAATACTCTACTATTATCTACATTTTCTATCTTCTATAATCTACTACACCAAAACCAAACCAATTAGAATAAATACCAAAACCAAATAGAGTTCACAAAATTAAGGTATCGCAAATGAATGAATGAGACTGCTAACATGTTTATGCATCACGTTTATACACGGAGATATTGCCTTGAATTCACGCACCTGCTAACTGCAATTCTAATGGTAGTATTGAACTTGCGAGAGCGGAAACCAAACGCAATTCGCACGGCACAGCACTTCCCAGTACGATGATCGCTCCATCCTGCACCTTATTTCACTTAAATACGGGTTACATATGTACGTAAACTTAATTATATTTATGTTAGCTTTGAACCGAATCATACGACTGCCGTCTTAGTTCATGTGCCGAAGATTTTCTCAACAAGCCGAGTTGAGAAAACAAAACGCGGGAACTTTTTAAAAGTTGTTTAAGCAAGAATTTGTAAGTGCGTACGAAATTACCCTTTCTCTTCTTGCTTCTATCGATATTTAGTTTTTGGAGCCGATAAACATATTTCCTTATTTATCGGAAAGAACAGGCACGCGCCCAACAACCTTGGAAGATACATCGATGTAATTTAACAAAATTTTCTTAGCAAGTTTCCCAAACGGCGTGTATGAACAACAGGAAGCAATATCTCCTCGTTATTAATGTATTGTGTAAAGTGAAGCTTACGAGCCAGTAAGCGCGGTGCTTGCGTTTTAATCTATTCTACTGAAGCTGGCTTTTTCACACCTGAAGCGAGTGTTTTAAAGCGAATTTGCCGCCTCTTTGTTAGCGAGCTACGTGGTTGTTAATTCGTTTACTCTTTCCGTGGAGGGCTCTAATGGGAGCGCTTTTCTTGCAATTAGCCGCAATTAAGATACTCGGTAAGGAAATGCCGCGGGATGGTCGGCTTGCGATCGATGGCCGCTAAATCGATTCTAAATTATCGCATCGGATTGCGAGGATCGCGTTCCAGGATTTGTTTCAAGGTGTAATTGATACTCGATTACTTCGGTTGCAAGCTCCCGCTGATTCGTGAGAACATCGGAAAATGAGCTACGTTTCGATTGCTGCTTTTAATTAACAACCAGGGCTCGATTTTTGAATCGCTCATATAATATTTCGCACGAAAATTTCATGCGCAATTACCGACTTTAAAACGTCTAATAAATGTAGCATTTTTGAAATAATCATATCACTCACTAACGCAACCAGTGGTTTCAACCATTCGAATTTTCTTTCTATCAATAGACAATCTTTAATTTCGCATAATATTGTCGTGTGAAATGAACACATACGAGCGATTCAAGAATCGAGCCTATTAAGAAATTAACATTAAATTATTTTATCAGATCTTACATAATAATAATCAAATCAGCCTTGTAAATTCAACACCTCATAATGCTTTTAAATAATTTATAATCTTCAACGCAAAGATATTTAAAACTATAGATGTAGAAAGAAAAATATTCTTAATCATAAACTACTGAGGTAATCTGTGTATTTAGCCTACATTTGCTGCCAGCAAAATTATAGCCGGTGTGTAGCCTTTAAAATATAATAAAAAATATCCTGATATTAGGAATGCGAAAGTGTGTTGGATTAACGTGATTTTTGCAAGCAGATAGTTGCAGGTCCGCAGAGTGAGTTTTTATTTTAACATTTTTATCTCGTAAAAGGTACGGTTCCCTAAGGAATGTTCACGCAACCGGTGAAACCGTCCAGCGCAGCTATTATAGATAGCTAGATAATTTTATCACATAAAAGGTGATATTTTTACAAGACACGACATCTATTAAATTTGTAAATCAATGCGACTACGCCTCTGTTTACTATTAATTAATCTAATCTCCGAATAAATTCCAACTTTTCCAACACAGGTAATTAATATCACATTCATGGAAATCTGCTTTGATCACGAATAAATACGACGCTCTCGATTACGAAATCTACCATCACAATCGATAAATTAAACTTCGTTATCGATAATCACAATTTATAGTATGAATAGTAACCGTCGAAATAAATCGACGGCAAAGGTTATCTGAGGCGGGCATTAAGCTTCCTTGTCGCCCTATCTCATATTTCTACTCGGATCGATAAGTAGGCGCGGCGGCTACCTATTATAATTAAAGTTGTCGATAAAATCGACATGTAACGCGCTGCGTATCGCTAGTGCTGTGCTTTTATCGATAAGTGCGATGCGTGTGTGGCCGGGCCACCCGCAGCCGCGCTCCGGAGTTGTCCGTCTGATCGTAACCTAAATTAAGTGGGCATTAACATGTAAATATTTCTGGAACAATAGGCCGAGACATGTCGCGGCGTCGACAGCTTTTACTTTTTGAATCTACACGACTTTAGTCACGTTAAAGCTTGTTTCAATGCCCTTGTAATTTGGACGATGAGCATGACAAGTATTTTAGAAAGTCAGATTCTACAATTTATTACAAAGACGAGGTTCTAGTACGAATTCACGAAAAAAGTGATCTGAGTTTACCAATACAGAATCAGGTGCCAAGATTTAGGTTTAGGTGTTTAAGAACTTCGCATGTACCTACATTATGGCTGCAATAAATATTGAGTATCGAATTGAATTTTTGAAATTCGGTCATAATATCATTGTCTGTTTTAAGGTAGGTATTAAGGTTGCAATAAATTTAGCAACCTTAAAACACACACACACAGAGACACAGATTGTCTCTATAGTTGAATGGTTTTAGTCTTTTAGATTCCGAATTTTTTGAGCACTAACCGATCTCCATAGTTTTAAACATCTTTGGATTCTCACTGTTTTAAACTATCACGGTTGTTCACTACAGTTATATGATTATTTACAGGATATTTACCGTGGTAAGGTTGTGGTTGTCTTCCCGTGAACATGGTGCATGTAACTGCGCCGAAATATCGGGAGCTCCTTCCATAACCTTACCACGGTAAATATCCCGTAAATAATGATATAACTATATCTTTGGAGTCGACTCTTTACTTTTTAGTGTCTTATTAACCTCATTATGAATAAAGCAAGCAGCCTGATGGTAATTTTGTTCTAGTTTAAATTTTAACACAAAAACAAGAAAATGGTAAATTGTCTGAGAGAGCCTCGTGTATCTAAGTACTTCTTTCCAAGTAATGTAGTCGTACTTTCGCAATATTGTAACAAAATACAAAGTTATTATTTCACTTCATATTTCTGGGAAAACAACGTTCAAAAACATTTTGTTATTTCGAATTCTCCGGAACATCGTAATCACTGAGAGAGATTAAATTAAATTCAGTATAATATTAATGATACTGATTGCGTTACGCTAATTGAAGAGATGATATCCAAATTAATGTACACTAATTGAAAACAAAGCTCTGTTAAGAGGATCTAGTTCATTTCCCGCACAATTTAGTTTATATTCGTAAGATCTTTAGGTGTTTATACCTCGGAAATGCTAAACCAAAAATTGTTTATGCATTACCTGATATTTTACGTAAAAATCATTTTTAAAAACAAACTAAATATTAAAGAACTTAATAACCTAACCAAATTAAATTCAAATTAAATTGGCTACCTAAATCTATAAATAAAAAACTGCATTAAGGTAGGTCTTCGGGTAGGGTGCCAAAAAAGCTAGCGACATTGCTACGTTGAATGGCCAAACTTATTCTTTGGCCAAGGTAAGCGCCAGCTCTTTGACCACCCGTCACCATCTTCGAGGAGTCTAGACACCTTTTTAACCAAACCCTGAGCGGTCGGACCCCACCACTTTAGCGAGCCATATTTCCACAAAGGTTAGCCTTGATAAAAAAGTGATGTATCAAACCTAGACCAATTTACGATACCCCAAAAGAGGATGTGCATAAATCAATATTTCATTCCCATTTCACATGTACCAGAGCCACCCCTATAATGCAATAATATTATATTATTTTCATAATTTTTAAATTGAGTTCTATACTACAACTGTAAATGAGCAATGTTTCAAACACTTTTCTTAATAATTATAGAAGTTAGAAGATTATATTATAAAAGTAGGATGCACGGACAGAGAGACAGACAGGCAGACGGACGGATAGAAGAACTTATAAGGGTTTCTTGTAACGAAACCCTAAAAACATTAAAACACGATTTGGGTCGCTGCGCCAGCATATTTAGTTATATTTCTTGTTTTTTGCCGCGAATCGTTTGTCCAGACCGTTACACCCTCAGATCAAAGAAACAAGGGAGATATTATGCCTTAAATTATCGTACACGTTCAAATGTATCAGTGTTTCTTCCACTTTTATCATTATACCACTAAACCCCTTAACACAAAAACTGTAAGTACGGCACATTAACTCATATTTATGCACACGATCGGTGGAAATCGCACACTGTGCGTTTTACGCGTTCCTTTTTGCCTTACACCTGTAATTTGTGGAATGAGCTTCCTCCTGCGGCTTTTCCGAGTAACTATAACATGGGGTTCTTCAAAAGGGCTGTTAATAGAGTCTTTAAGGGTCGGCAACGTATCTGTGATGCCCCTGGTGTTGCAGGTATCCATAGGCGACGGTGATCGCTTACCATCAGGCGGCCCGTCTGCTTGTTTGCCACCTATGGCATAAAAAAGACACGAAACTTGTAGCAACACTAATGAACCAGAATAACTAATAGGTAATATGCAAAATAAAGTGCTGCAAGGTCGTCTACCGGGAAAGATCGACTAAAGACATCAGTGGCACTAGTACGAGCACATGCGAAAAAGTATTCGTTCCGTAAACGATAGCAACATGTATGAAAAATTTAACAGCGCCTCTATCGGACGTAAAGGGAAACTGAATTTTTCATACATTTGCAATCGTTTACGGAACGAATACTTTTTCGCAAGTTCTCGTACTAGCCCCACTGGCCTGATGTGTTCGCACTATAGCCACGCCACACACTATATCTCCCTTGATTGTCTGATCTGAGATTACATCCCCACTGAAAATTCACAACGATCTGTAACCTCACTGGCCTTTTGTCCTTACTTGATCATAAATTAACGGACCTAAGTACTTTGAGCACCAATTAAGTTGTTTCGTTGGGCCTAAGTGATAAACTCATTAACCTGTCTAGGGTTAAAGGTGAAACTTAGAAATCTTGTTGTAGAGAGCAGAGTGAGAAAAAGCATCGAATCTTGATGTTTACAGACATTAAAATTGGCCATACTTTGATTGTAAAACAACTAGCAAAGATCGTGTCTAGACACGCATTTAATAGGATTCCATTACAATAGATAGTATTTTTCCATAGTACTTTAAAATTACGAATTAGAATGAAACTTCGCAATAGCGGTTCGAACGAAGCACTGTGGACTTAGGGCCGATTTCACCATCAAAGTGAACGCGATCAACGCAAAAACTGAACGCAGCTAAGTTTATGTTGGTGATACCCAAATTGACGTTTTGAACTCAATAAGCCACTTTATACAAGTTTAGTTTTGCGTTGATCGCGTTCACTTTGATGGTGAAATCGGCCCTGAGTCAAGCGGCCCCTTATTTCGCAGAGGATACACTTAACAAAAAAAGTGATGTATGAAACTTTACCTATATTTTAAAAGACCTATTCAACGATACCCCACTCGAGGGGGTGTAGCGTAAAAATTACATACCAATTTCAACATGAATGTACCAGACATGTGCCAGCTCTAAAATACAAAATTATATTTTCATATACTACTATTAAAATTGAGATCTATACCAAATTTTGCTAAGTTTCATACCCTTACTAACCATAAAAGTTAGAAGGTTCTAAGGATTAGGACGGACGAACAGAAAAACTGGATTCTGATTAACTATAATATGCGGTTCTTCAAAAGGGCTGTTTAATAGTCTTTAAGGGTCGGCAAAATATCGGTGATGCCCCTGGTGTTGCAGGTATCCATAGGCGATGGTGATCGCTTACTATCAGGCGGCCCGTCAGCTTTTTTGCCACCTATGACATTCAAAAAATGCAAAGAACAGCCGACCGAGCTCAGTGGGGTGCATTAGGAGAGGCCTGTGTCCAGCAGGGGACAGTTAAAGGCTGACATTTGTACGCATTGGATGGATCGGATTTCTTATCGCTTAGACCAACTGCATCATAACTACTACAAAGCTGTGATAAATTGCCACAGATATTAAAAAGTAATTTGAATAAAGAACAATGAACCACGAAGCAAACCAAACCAAAATACAGAGATGTACTCGTAGGTACAGCGTCATTTCGCGTGTTTTTTTTTTTGTAACTTTGGCTCCACGCGATCAGTATATTACGCAAGGGCAAGGTGTCAATTAACATTATTTTTATCTCACATTCGAAATGAAAAGTAGATTTCACACTCAAAATATACGCTGTTCTCGTGTAAAATAAATTTCTTTGATTCTTTGATATTCAATCTAAACCAGCACTTGTAGCACTGATTTCTATCTGTAGGTTTTATTTCTGGTGTACACGATAAAGAGTCTTTCTACCTAAACAATCTATCTATCTAAACAAAGTTGTGTCCAAAATTTTATGATTTCAACCTCCTATCTTTCCAAGCCGTTCAATAAAAATAAACAAATCAGAAATCGTTCAAGATCAAGTGGGTAACAGTTAATCAGACGCCATTGTACTCTGACAACTCTGTTATTTGAAGATTGTCGATATTGTTAAAGGTGGGAAGAGTTTTGAGTGAATAATGAAGGCTCCAAGATGTTTCGGGTACAGTTCGACAAGAATCTAAATGATACGTATATTTAATTTTTAGATCCGTAGAGCACTTCAAGGACAGCAAGAGACCTATTTTTTTTATTTATTTTTTTGTTGATATTGCTTTGTACGTTTATCTCTCTTTGTCACTCTAGTCGCTTGCTTTCTCGTCGTATAGGCCGAGAGGCCATAATTATACAGGCTTTTCGTATTAACGACGGATGATAATTTAGGGCTTGTATATAGAACTAAGTAAGAAAATAACGTGGAAAAATATTTAAAGGAAAACCACAAAAATCTACTGCAAGACCTCTGAAAACAGTGGGCGTCTACTACAGCGTACATAGGGAAAGTTATGATAAAAAGTTATAGGCGGTACTTGTAGCTAATTTCTTTAAAAAAATATAGACATCTATCATCTATTCTATCTGTGACCACGCAAAATACAAAGTGTTTGAAACGTCAGATAATAAAATAATGTAAAATACACGCAATAAAAGCCGCTAAAACCATTTAATTTCAATGCAAAAAAAATCGTCATTAAAGTTATGTGCCTGACATAGTAAAACATGAATAACGCGCAAATGCACCTAAAACGGTCAAGGCGACGCAACGCGAGTAAAGACCTCTTACAAATGACCACTTCAGTTAGCTGTTTAGGGCCATCAAAAAAGTTGGCCTCTAATTCCTAGGGTTAACTAAACGCGTTGCGTTGTTTGTAGTTAGTGAATAACGGCCCTGGTCAGCACATTTGCTAGTGGATCTGTCGGCGGATCAGTTCGAGTCATATTTTTTACATGTTTGGGTTCAGAATTGTAACTCAGATCCTTGTCGGACTGTTATGTTCCCGCGTCAATACGCAGGAACTAGGAGGTGTGAGGTGAATCGAGGTGGTCCTAAGCAAACACGATCTCTCTTCTGTCGTCGGAGTCGGGAGATCACTGCGTCCGACGGAACAGGGTTTATTAGGATTGTTTATTTTATATTTGTTGGTTAGGAATATAATAAAATATACAATCATTGATAATATATAACAGTAATCAATTAATACAATATACTATTTTGGTATAGGCAAAGCATAGTTTTCTGATTTCAGCGAAGTTAATTTGACTCTTAAAACTCCAATACACATTGATAAAAGTTGGATTGAAAACATTGTAGTATAGACCTATATATTCAAAGACATAATATATGATTTTTACCATAGAGTGGGCCAGCATGGTGGATTAGGACCTATCCTTTCTCTCTGAAAGAAGGCTTGTCTCAAGAGTTAAACATTAAAGGCTGATGATATAATGATGATATTGGCAACGCGATTTTATCACTATACTAAACGCCACCGCCTAAAAACACACTGCGTCCTTTATGCCTCACACCTGCAATATGTTGAATGAGTTCCCCCCATCCTGTGGCATTTCCGAGTAACTATAACATGGGGTTCTTCCAAAGGGCTGTTAATAGAGTCTCCAAAAGTCGGTAACGTAACTGTGATGCCCCTGGTGTTACAAGTATTCAGGCGACGTTGATCGCTAACCATCAGGTGGCCCGTTAGCTTCATTGCCGCTTATGGCATTAAAAATCCAACTAACATTATTTAATTTATTTATAAATTTAATTACATTTCGCGTTTTTTTTATCTGCGCTGCCTGAATGGGTGTTCCCCTATAGTTACAATCTGGGTGTTTTCAAGTCAAAAGTGAATCGGTTTCTTCTAGGCAAGCTTGATCCATCGTAGGCCGCATCATCGCTTAACATCAGGCGAGTCGCAGTCAAGCTCAAGCCTATATTATAATTTAAAAAAATCAAAAAAAAACTGTATGTATATTTGATCGAATCTAATTTGGGTGCTTCAAAGCTACTATGACAATAAAAAAACTATATTAAAGCTTCGAGACGCCCCGTCAAAGAGTAGCTAAAGTAAAGCAAACGGTCTAATCCGTAAAGCGACCTCAGCCGCTACGAGACAACGGGAACGGAAAGAGATTTAATAAAATAATTCCGACAACTTCCCACTCCGGACTCTAGAAAGTTTTTCCGTAACAACGCAGCGCAAAACTCCGTAAAGGCTGGTATCCCCAATACTTGCCGTCCTAAGGAAAAGTACCGTATGTGCGTACGCACTGTTTTCTATATTTGTTTTCTATGTTTGTTAAGCATGCATCATGGTTGATATTCCGAAAACCCGTACGAAGCGCTTTGATTCCACGTTTATTGTGTAAACTGCTAGTCTGTGTAATGCACGTGGAATGCGCTGCTTGAATGGGTGTTCCCCGACAGTTATAATCTGGGTGTCTTCATATCGCGAATGAATCGGTTTATGCTCCAAGCGTGCTCCATCGTAGACCGGATCATCGCGAGAGACAAGCTCAAGTCTATTATTTAAAAAAGTATTTTAGGTTTGGTTTAGTATTATTTAGCTTGTATTATGTTTGATACTCACATAGTAAATTCAAAGACTGAGCTGATCTTCATGAAATTTGACAAGGAGCATCATAATATATAAGGAAACATGGAATACTCTTGTGTTCTCAGATAAAGCTGAGAAATTGTAAAATTTTCGTTGCGATTGCAAATAATAATGTTAAAATATTGATTATCCAGCCGGTTTTGTGCAGAAATTTGACTTCACTTATATTATGGTACTTTGGAAATGTATATGGTAAACAAAACTGAAAATGCACTTACGGCACTTTTCGTTTGAATGGCAAAATACCTGGGCACTAAGCGCCGAGCGGTTATTCGTCCGGAATACAGACTCCGGACTTCCGAAATAGTTTCACGATAAATACCGGAGTTGGCCTGTCTCGGTCACTTTTTGCCGTTTTCAATTCGTGCTGCGATCAATTAGGCACGGTTTAATGGATTCGGTGTCGTCTAGTGGCGATCTATCAAGTGGAATAAGTACGTTAAACGCCGTTTAGAGGTTGGCTGCCGTCGCGAGCCACCCTGATCGATGGGCTAGAATGAGCTCGCTAGCGCCACGTCCGCGTCGGGAAATTTTGGATGGAAGATCGATAGCTTGTTTTACATTTAGAATTTTAATTTGTTTTTGTGAACATAACACTTGCAAACATACGCTGACTTTATATGGATGTTTGAGTCCAACGCGGACAGATACTATATAGCATGTAAATACAAAAACGATATCGTTCGAAGAACTGGTGACCGATGGGGAAGAAAGGTTCTTGAGTGGAGACCACGAACCGGAAGACGCAGTGTAGGTAGGCCTCCCACTAGATGGACCGACGGCATTGTGAGAGTCGCGGGCATCCAGTGGATGCAGATGGCAGTATGTCGTTCAGAGTGGAGGTTAAAGGGGGAGGCCTATGTTCAGCAGTGGACGTCTTCTGGCTGATTATGATGAAATACAAAAACAGTAACCCGATAATCATTTAAAACATGTTTGTTCATATCGCAAAATTCACTCCCAAGTCAGTTTAGTTTAAAAAGTAAAAAGTGTATCCACAGCATCTCACAATAAAATTACACGTACGGAACTTTCATTTGCTCTTCTTCAAACTACAGATATTAGTTCTGGGTTATTTGATATTGATACGGTGGAGAAGAGGAATTATCCTTCCCGGGATTTTGCTTTACATGGCGTAAAGGACGGCAATTTTCCATAGGCGTAGAGCAGCCAAGATATCAAAGCTGCCCCTTGTTCCTACGTGAAGTACCGTCGTACTTCGAGGTATATACTACCCAGCTTTTTGATCCTTGTTATCAATATAGGAACCAAAGTTGAGGGTTGACGTTAGAATAACGCTTAAAAGCTGAAACCGATCAGTTACCGGGTAAATAGTCTCATAAGTGTACGTTTTCGCTAGTGCGTCGCAGTATTTTTACATTGTGTGGGGTCTATCTCAACGTGTGGCGTGAGGTTATGTGAGGTCAAAATAGACGTAAAAAAACAATTTTATTATAAGAAATATATGACCTAATCCACGCCAATTGAAAGTTTTTAGGATTCCTAAAAGGTTTTAGCAAAAAAAAAAAAACAATTCCGAAAACTTGAGTTTTCGGTTTATTTATGTATATAGTTCCAGAAAACATAGCAGAGGGTTGAAAAACTTGCAACTGCAATGCACAAAAGTTACAATTCATTTGTTAATTAATATCGTGGTTTAAAAATAACATCCTAACATAATTCAAACTTAGTACGTATAGGATCAATATTCATTGTTGCAGTCACAGAAATGTCAGTTGATTAAAAACCATAAACAAAGTAAAATATTTTTACATCGGAAAGACAAGAACGAAGTCACTCTTACAGGGAAAAAATGTGTTCCATTCTATTCCAGCTACTTTATAGCTTATTTATTTGTTTATACGCGGTAAGGTGCTGGTTTTATTATGTTCTACCTGTGTTCTGTGGTTTTACCTACACGCAACTAGTATACACTTCTTTCATTGGTATCAATCTATTTACATGTTATAAGAAAATAGTTCCACATAAAAAAAGGAAAACTTTTGTATTTGGAATAAGTAATGGGCTGAATAAATGAACGCCTTCGGCCATGTTTATCACTGGCCGTTAAATTAAGAATTAGGCGCGTCAATCGTTCCCAATACCCATGTTCCGTTTCCGCCGACACATGCGGGCGAGTAAATAACTCAATGTGAGCGTTAATTATGTCGAGTGATCTTGAATGAGTCGGATCTACGTTAAACGGAACGTAATCACACGAAACGTTTGAATTTGGAACGTCTCGCTGGTTCGGCCCTTTGTTTGCTTTGAGTTTAATTATTTAGGATTTGCGAATATTTGCCGACTGCCTAAGCATTTGGATCATACATGGGAGATTACTAAACACTTACGCAAGTCTCTAGCAAAATAATAAGTAAACAATCCAGATAATTACTAAGAAAAACAAGGTAAGTACTGAGTAAGTGCTTAGATCACTTGAAATTAACTCAATTATAATCACGGCTACCTACCAACCAACCTGCCAGAGGTATATATATTATTTCTGTTGCAACATTTTGATTGATACAATCAGTTTAATCACTTAAATACAGTAATAAGTGGAATTTTGTCCCAAGGTTCTTTCTAATAGAGTTTAGCTTTTTGTATATATACCTAAATAGAGGGTTTGTTGCATGAATTTGTCTGTACGTTCTTTTACAAGCTAGAGCGTCCAACGCGGACCGATAGCAGTTCAATTAAGTCTACCTAATCTATTTTAACTTTGAGGTTTCTCGAGGGGACCAGTCGGGATTAACAAAGCCCTGTTTATGTTAATGAAATTAGATCTTATCCTTACTTTATACGCTACAGTATTAGACTAGGTCTTACTTGTAGTGGTTAGGGCTTGAGTGGAAATACTTTTTAGTACCTTGTCTGTCTATTTTCTATCGGATAAATTTCGGCGAGTGTGCGCAAGAGCTCCATGACCTTATTCCACCCTTCCCCTTTTACTACAAGATAAGTAGAAGGACTACGCACCATCTCCCCTTCCTCATGGAAATACTAAAGATTCGTACTCAACGATTTGGGTCATTTATGATACGTACAGTTCAAGAATATAACTCCCTGCTGTCCTATTTGTTTCCTGAGGACTACAATCTAGGCATCTTCAAGGCTAGAGTGAATATTAGATTACTTCTAGATCAACGTGTTCCATTCAACGTGGCCAAACGTAGATGTATTTTATTATCATCGGTCACACGTAGCAATATTTGCGCGCTATGTATTGCAAACTCCTGCGTCACCGATTATTATCAGCGTTTTAGTACGATGCTTTACATACAATATGTAACAGAAAAGGTATATTAATAAATGAGTCCTCATACAAAATGACCGCGCAAAGAAACTCCGAACATACTCGTAGCTCTCTCCATTGCCCGTTGTGTGAAACGTGGATATTCGACAAAGAACCAGAGTCATCGACATAGCTATTAAAATTTGCAATTTGAAGTGGCAATGGGCAGGCCACATCGCTCGAAGAACCGATGACCGATGAGGTAGAAAGGTTCTTGAGTGGAGACCACGAGCCGGCAGACGCAGCGTAGGTAGGCCTCCCACTGGATGGACCGACGACATTGTGAGAGTCGCAGGCATCCAGTTGATGCAGATGGCAGGTTGTCGTTCAGTGTGGAGGTTAAAGGGGGGGCCTATGTTCAGCAGTGAATGTCTTATGGCTCCATTTTGCATAAGACTTGAACATTATTTTTTCTCCTTTATAACAAAATGGTTTTCTACAAGTTGTTCACTTTGATGGTTAGAGTGACCCTTTAGGTATTACTATACATTTTCTGTTACACATCGTATAGTCGAAAATGTACGCAATGTACGATATTTTCGACTGTGTGACTGACGTACGTGAGCGACGTCAGCGTAGGAGAAACTCCAGCCTTAGACGTATTTTTATCGGCAATAAATTAACCAATTCCAAACATTTACGAAGCGAAACCAACCAATGTCTGAATATTTACTTACCAAAGCTTTCATATTTCTTAACACGGTAAAGAATAAAATTATCTTTATTAATCAAAAAGTTCTCTTATTGCATAGAACATTGCCCTTACCCCTTAGTAAAATATTCTCTATGTATTTCGTTAAGTTTAGGTACTGTTAGCTATCTTGCTTCAATTGATTTGGTATAAGTAAACCAGGGTTCGTGTTTCGCCGCGATACCATCAGGTTCCGCCTTCTTGTCTGCCGGTTTCGCTCACAATGAGGCTAATTTCTAGATCTTTCTGCCAGCAAACTGTTACCAGGGTAATAGACGGCCCTATTATTTGCCACAATACTAAATTGTCTTTCAACGCCGCACAAGCCACGAAGAAAAGTTAAAGTTGAATTTCTACTTTAGCATACGTGCTTAATTAAATTATATTTTTTACTGATTATAGAGTACTTACCTACCTAGTCGTTTATAATATAAATATATAATATGTATACTATATTATAGTAGCCTTTTTCTCAAAAAATATTGTCGTGTTTTAAAACTGGATTTAATTTATTTATAATAGCTTATACAGTAATTGTGTAGAGTCAAAATGTTTAAAAGAAAACATGCACGCAAAATCGAGAATTGACTGAAATTTGTTCAGCTCATTAAAAGCGTTTTAATATTTATTTAAAACGTTTATTATTCTAGTAATGACAGCACATTTCGTCTGTCAGTTATTTATTGGCATGCTATTGTCCCTTCCGGACAATGGGGCGACCGTTGCCTCCGTTGCTTGGCTTGTTAATAGAAATTATCTATTTAATGAAATGTATGTTATTATCCAGTACTTTATTATGAAACTTTGAATTTTAACGATTTCGATCCTAGTTTTCTTTTATTATTACGTTTCATCTTCCGAGTTCTGCTAAAATAAATTCCAAATTCGCTGGGTAAGTATTTCTTTTCTAGCAACACCCTTGGTTGTAAGAATATTGAATTAAAAAAGAAGTTTCGTGTTCCAAATTCAAACCTGACAGACCTATGGAGGAGAGGAGGTAACATTCCTTTCATTTGTTGAATGTAGAAGCTTTTAAAACTTTGTCATTATTTAAAGAAAAGGCGGGAAAGTTAAAGTAGCACGCGAGTAGAGTAGCTTTCCGTGTAGCTCCCGCTCGGTACACTCTAGCTGTAATTAAGAGTCGCAAACAGCATTATGCAAACGAACTTGATATTTCCTTGGCATGTTGTTTCACTACAAGGGATGTAAATCGTGCAATATTGTTGTTATTTTCGGTGCATTCGAGACACCTAGGATCGAGACACAGCATGTTAGTTCAAAGTTTTCATATTAAAACTTTAACTTCTTGTTTTCTAATAAATAAATAATAAAAACAAATTTTAGACCCTAGACAGATAAAACTCTAGAGATGAGTTTGGTTTTTACCATAGATTTGTAATAAGGATCTGCCCTTCCGGACGAATGCGTTTCACATGTCTAGTACTTAAAAACAACGCCATCTGTCAGAAGCTCTACTAACTACGTCACATCGCTCTCAAGTACTACGAACGCTCAACAACGAAGACGGCTTGGTACAACATATGAATTATCTACTTCAGTTTACATCTACCCATATAGGTATTTTATGGGTATCGGTATGGGTGTCGAATTAAACATAAACAAAGCTTATTAAAGGGCTTCCCAGACGCCGTTTAAATTGATCAAGCCGGGCTAAGTGGGATAATCCAGGATTAGAGGAACAGACAAGGGCGGCGTGTCGAAGCACCAGAATTAAGAATGGTGACATTTGCATAAGCTGTGTGTTTATGTTCCTTTATATCATGTAAGGATGAATTGTAGAGGATTACGGAGGAGCCTTTGATTACTAAGAAACAGAAACGGCCCCTTAAAAGTAGCTATTCAATTTAGGTGACTGCAGGAAATTACGTGAACGTGAACGTTAATGCGCCGAGATACGGTTTGCGGTCGCGTAACTTTTCGTAGTCACCTATATGTAATCGCGTTTTAGAGCTCACAGTACGGGCCCTAAACTGTTTCTTCAGAGGTAACATTTTATTCAGATGTCTTAGTTATTGGATCTTGAGAAATCACTACCACATGCTGTCTGTTTCAGCTAGAAAGCAGGCAGCTGGCATTATTTTGATCAATGTTAGTTCACTGCGTTGTAGTCATCGGATGGCAGCCCTATATACAAACCTACTATTTACTAAGATTTTTTTATATATTTTTGCGGTTTAACAGTTTTTTATCCTTCGTGCTAATAAGTCATTGTATTCATAATTCTTGACACATTTTGGAATCAACTCATAAATCGTAAAAAAAATACAGCGATTTTGCGAAGCAGCTGTTTTTCTTAATTATGTGTCCTTTCAGTTTAATACCTACCACCTCTCCGTGTACCCCAGTAAGTCTTATTTACCATTAAATTTAAACTACCACGTGCTGGGCAACAAACAAGACAATAAATATTGCATTAACCTAACCCATTCCACTTAAGTTTTGATGCGCATAGATGACGATGATGCCATCCGGCCTCTAGAGTGCCATACACCCACGAATGCTACAGGATTAACTCTCTAATGAAGGTCTAGGCCCCCTTCCCCCTTGAAATGTTACCCCAAACACTTATAAAGATAAATGAGGACGCGTTCTGTGCCCAAAACTGGGTTAAAAGGGTTTTAGTTCGCTAATAATTAATTGAGGCGTATACCACTTTTGAAATTAGCATGATTGCGTTTTTAGTGGACATTTTGAGTAGAATGAGCTTTGGTCATGAAAACTTGTGTGGGATTTGAACATTGAATTGTTTTTGAGCCACTATCACGGTAACAGTACAATGTCGTCGTGTTCCCTAGGAAATGTACATATATACATATTTATAGCATACTCCACACAGTGGCGTAAATAGGGCTGTGCCAGCGGTGCCCAGGCACAGGGCGCATACTCTTGAGGGGCGCAGAAATGACCACACCAGAACCAAGTTTTGTTTTCAAGGGCGCAGTTATAAAAGCTCGCATCGGGCGCGAATTCAAAAAATAGTACCAGCTTACTCGATAGCGAAATAACCGCAACTATCCTGCTCAATTTTACTAAAACCCAACGGATTTGGTTATGTATCGATGCATGCGGGAAACCACGGAACTATTCTTTGACATTGCTAATAAAGTGTTGCTGACCTTCTAAATCTAGGACACGAACCCTCCTCCTCCCATGGTCCTTCCAACCTTGCGGTTATACGGACCAAAACTGTGAGCACTCTGGCTAGTGCCAGACTGCTCTACATATTGTAAATAATAAATAAATATCTGGGACATTTTTGCACACACTGTCATCTGACCCCAAACTAAGCAAAGCTTGTAATATGGCTGCCAGACTGACATAGGTACATAATTATATTTTTATATACATACTTAAATTTATATTAACACCCGACATAGAACAAACACAAATGTTCATCACAGAAATGATTGCCCTAGGTGGGAATCGAACCCATGCTCCCAACGCAGAAGTTAGGTTCACTAACAACTGAGCCACCGGAGCCGACATGTCATTGTGTTCATTCTACCCCATTAACACTCTCCCCTTCTTGGCTTGTTAGACGGCACAAAAGACCTTCGTCGTCAGGCAGTCCTTGTGATTCGTACGCAGAGCGCACAGCATGCCATTTGTACGCGAATTGGCACAAGCGCCTAAAGTAGGCCGCATTGCACACCAGCCGGGCTAGCATGCGCGCCCCCACAAAACTTCGTCGTCTCTATTTGTCGTGCCAAATCGAAACAGGAGTGAATGAAACCGTATAGGCACCTTGTCGCGTTCACGACAAAGTGACGGCAAGATTTTGTCGCGGTGCGCATGCCTCTGTAGTAGACGGACGGGCGGTCCTATCCATCAGTATTTCACGCAAGTCACTCATACAGAGGATAGTCTCACAGAACGTGACACCTGTCCTCGTCAGCCATACCGCACACACACATACTGTCATCACTCAATCTCATATCATACAAAACAAACACGTAACATGCCGGGGCCGGTTAGCAGCTGCGACACCTGGTAATCCGGCTCCACCCAGTTTGTCTGCAGCCTCTCACCAACGTCCGGGAAAAACTGGAAGAGTTCCCGTCCCTTGCTTGACTCTACATACCCTGGCTGCCACTCCGCCACCACCTCCACGTCGACCCTATTCCTTCGCTCCAACACCTCCTCCCTCGCAAGCCCCGCACACGTCAAGCTGCGTCGGCCAGTACTAACTTAATCTATGACAGTTATAAATAAAGAATATAATATAAATAAAGACAGATATAAAAGAGTCGGTTTAGCGTGTGCATGAATATGCTCACGCTAAAACCGACTCTTTTTATTAGTGATGCCTTATTCATACATTAAGTTTAGCGCCATCTAACGCGCTGACCGGAGAAGCTCCTGAAAAGCGTATCTTACTGAAGTGTCTGGTTAGATACTTGTGTATTATAATTATTTATTCCGTGGTGTTATCGCTAAAATACCAAGTAATTTTCTTTTGATTTAGAACTAACCTTTATCGATTTAGTTTGAAATTAAGTCACATCACATTAAACTATAACTTAAAACTAAGGTATAACGTATAAACCAGACTATCTCTTTATTACCTTTCATGTCTAATATCCATATGATCCAATGAACGGGCCACAGAAAGGGGAAGTAAAAAAAAATTTACAAAAAAGAAAAAAACTGTGGAATGGGCAAACGATATTTATTTTTTACTCCGGAAAATTCAAGGAACCTCAAAAATCACAGCCGATGCGGGGTAGATACTTTAATAAAAATCCAATTTCTAATAGCTCTAAAAAAGCTCTATCCTGCGGCGATGTTCAATAGTTGTTTAACATTAATAGAATCTATTCGATTTGAAAAATTCCCGTAACACGTCCTTGCGTTGCGACTCCATACCTCACCCGGAAGCGATCAATTTGAAAAGAAAATTTCTCTTATAAGCTGAACGAAAATTCCATTTCTTCGTTGGAAAATAGCGTCGGTGCAGCCACTTTTACGGCAAAGGGTTCCGCGAGCTGGTAATAAAGTAATTTATCCAGTTCCGATAACGGGCAATAATCCTTCCGAGTATAGGTACTCGAGAATATGAGGAATAAATAACTTTGAGGAGTTAGCAGAGTCGAGCGAACTAAGCGGAGTAGCGCGCAGCGAGCGGTTGCTAAAGCTGGAACTATACCGAAATGACTGCGTATGGCAACAACTAATAAGTACCTTCATTCATAGATAGAAATGTTAAATTTGTAGTAGTTTTTTTAAGTGAAAACTTCTTTCTTTTTCTTCTTTTTGTGCACTTTTTGGGTAAACAAAAATCATGGAACACGCGTCAGCGTCAAGCTGTACCGTGTATTTTAAAATAGCGCCATCTCTTGCAGAATAGGTGAATTAATACTTAAGTTTTCACTTCTGACGTGCAGTCCTATGACTGTTTTTTTTCGTAGCTTTCTTTTATTTACATCAAATGCCAAAATGTATTTTGACTTTACATGTAACCATTCATTAAAAATTTAAATAGCATAAACTAAAATATAATTATAAAACTTTTATTGGTTTAAGCACTGAATACATAATAGTACTATTGAAATCTATAGGTTAAAGTAAAAATAGTTTCTTGGAATGAAAAAAACATGCACATAAAATCAGAAATCATTTATTGTCAAAACTGTGTACAAAAAAAAGATGGTAAAACAAAGTAGTATCAACAGTCTGCCCTTTACGAGCATACAATAACATAAAGTAAGTAAAGGTAGAAAAACTAATACATACCTAAACCTTCTTAAAATCAAATATTAACAACTAGCACTGAAATATAAAACTAAACTCTGGCAAGTATCACACCATAGATCATGCCTACCCAAAATACTGGCAACATTGTCGCGTTGAATTCCAATACTAATGCGTTGAGCATGCCAGTATTATGGTCACTTGATGCTTCGAGTTCAAACTGCGTTGATGTGTCTTCGAAATTTTTTGATCTTGGTGTTAGTGCTGATTGTATATTATTCATCATCATCAGCCATAAGACGTCCACTAATGAACATAGGCCTCCCCTTTTAACCTTCACACTGAACGACAACCATCTGCATCCACTGGATGCCCGCGACTCTCACGATGTCGTCGGTCCATCTAGTGGGAGGCGGCCTACCTACGCTGCGTCTTCCGGTTCGTCGTCTCCACTCAAGAACCTTTCTTCCCCATCGGACATCAGTTCTTCGAGCGATGTGGCCATTGCCCATTTCAACTTACAAATTTTAATAGCTATGTCGATGACTCTGGTACTTCATCTTTATTATTATCTGTCTTTAATTTATTATTTATTACGTTGCATTTATATAAGTAGCTTGCGGCAAAGTCACACAATGTTGCCAAGGTGTAATGCCAGCTCAATTCTCTGGTGTTCGCGATAAGGCGGTGGGTGGAGCGGAGGCGCTGTAATTTCAATATTGCCACCTGATTAATTAAGATTTGACTAAGATCCTGCGTACTTAATTGAAATTGCGTATGGTAACTGTCATACTGCTATTTCACGGATTAATTAACGCTAGATACAATATAGCTTAATACGAGACGTTGTTTATTGTTCGGAATGCAGTTTCGAAATTGTGCACTAAGATGTCCTCATTTAAAGAATGAAATACTGAGAACACTTACGGACTTTATATAGGTACTAGCTGCGCCCTGCGGTTTCACCCGCGTGGTGATGAAAATCGGTGATGACGATGATGATGAAAAGTAGCCTATGTGTTAATCCAGAACATAAGCAATGTATATTCCAAATTTCATCCAAATCCATCCAGCCGTTTCTGCGTGATTGAGTAACAAACATCCATCCATCCAAACTTTCACATTTATAATATTAGTGTGATGGACACTAGATGCTTTGTCTACAGTTTCATACCACTCTTTCACGACTAAAAAGCTGACTGGAACTTGATGAAATTTAGCGAGTAGGTAGTATGCACCATGAGAATGCATAAAGGGTATTTACTTTTTAAGAAAATGTGGGACATTTTAACTTAATATGAGACTACAAGGAACACAAGGAACTAATAATATACATACATGTTAAGAATTACAAATATATATATATTATAATCCTCGAAGACTAAGTTCAGCGCGCATTTGGCAATTTTTAACGCATTTTTATTTATTGTGTTCAATTCAAGAATTACCAACCATATCTATATAGTAACTTTAAACGAGCAATTCTTGTTTAATTATTAATAACTTTATTTCGCCTATTACGGATATATACCTATTTCGGAAACTGATCTAACGATTTGGATGAAATGTTGTATTTAGATGAAGTTTTTGCTTTTTAAGTTTACTTAATATATTAGTAGCTCTTTTTGTAGAAACCGAGCAGAGCTTGGTCGCCCAGGTACTCATTATTAAAACAGAAAATAATAAACTGCTCTATTACGACGGTCGTGGAAGCCTTCAATCTCCCATGAAGCCATAGAATATTTACTGAGTCACCGTATTTAATAGATTCCTAACAATACAGAACTGTACAATCTACATAAATATAGCGTGTTATTTTAAAAATTACCGGTAAATTGCTTGAGAAAGTAACAGGTTAAGCAAATAATGCTACCCGATCCTTTAACCAACGAAGGAAACTAAAACGACCAACTTATCAAAGCAGTTGGCGAAATAGAAGAACGAAAGTTTTACGTAGGATTTTGTTCAGAAAATAGGAAGCGGCTCTTTCATTAAACTGTAAATAAGTTGTAGGTTTCGCTGCTATTACTTGAAACTGTGACCGAGTTTAATGAAATTGTTATAAACATAGCCGGTAACGACATAATTGTAGGTCTAGTGGGAACCTGCCATGTGGGTAGGTCGTTCTGCGCGCTCGCATGTACTGCTACTACCCAACTGGCAAACTAGGCTGGCTTGAGCGATTAAGATAATTTTATCGCTTCGACTTAAGAGAATCATATTCATAGGTGATATTTAGCACGAAATTAACATATAATCGAGTAATCGAGTCAATCGGTTTCTTCTGGGCAAGCGTGCTTCATCGTAGACCGCATCGCGCTTAACATCAGGCGAGTTAGCGGTCAAACGCAAGCCTATTTCTGAATAAAATATATATATATATATATAAGTACTTAATAATGCTAGTAACTATAGTAAACGTATTTTCATCTGAGTCGTCGAGCAATAGACGTCATACCATAAGAACTGTAAGTGAGAGCGAGATAGACATATAAAAACTCCATAAGACACGAGAGACAAAAAAAATGTTTTATTTCACGCGTAAGTACTGTATATTTTATTGAAACAGAAAATAATAATTGTTTTATCTTAGGCGCCTGTTGTCACTATGAAGTGGATGAACAAAATGTGTTGATCGTCTTGAGTGAGAGAGTGAAAGAGCTCGCAGCATTTGACGACAAAAGCCGAATTCAGCCGATCACCACGACCGGCGGCGAGGCGTAGTTAGTTTACTACCTACTTCGACCAAAATAAAATGAATGGACGGGCCCTAACCATTGAACTTGATCAGTAAAAACGAGTCAAAACCGTCGGACATATACTTCAAAACCTAATTATAAAAATGTACAGTATATTTGTTACAAAAAATAGATACCGGTTTTATTTGTGTATTTACACTTCGGTAAAGCATACGAATTCATAATTTTGTCAGATGTTTCGTTATCGCGTAACAATAGACTCGTGTTTCACTTCCTACGGCTAGAGACCAACTAAAACGAAGTGAGGGCTGGCGCTCATTTTGTAATTTTCAAAAATGCGCTTCTACTGGGCCCGTCCATTCATTTTATTTTGGTCGAAGCTTACTTACTTGTTACTTGTGTAGCGGGCGTTTTCCGCAACTAGGCCATTCATTGGCCCATTTTGCGTCACCCGGCTGCAGCTAGTTCAGCCAACAGGTCTCTTCCAAGAAAGCAGCTCGCTGATGCCTGTGCAGGCCTGCCGGAGCGTCCTCGGTGATCCGAGGATAGTGTTTCGTTGTTCTTCCACGCTGCTGCACTCCAGCAGCAAATGCGCGGCTGTTTCTTCAGTCTCCATACACCCTCTACATAGGGGACTGTCTGTATCCCCAATTTTAAAAAGGTGTTTGTTTAAAAGGCAGTTACCGTAGTTCGTTTTTAAAGCAGTGTTGTTCGTCTATAACTTAATCTTATTACATCTCAGTGCCTCGTAAACATAATCTAATCTAAAATTCCTGGGAAGACTTATTTCCTACTGTCACTTTACTCGATCCGATAATGTTATCTCATGTTAAAACGTTTTAGTCGTTTTGTCCTTCAGGTACTTTCATTTTAATACTGCTCTTAATTCCGAGCGACAGACACCGTGGCTAACCGCTGCTCTACTTAGCGCTATAAAATCCGCTTGTTTTATGACCCCACACCTACCGAGTAGAAGAGGCCATCGCACTCACAGCGTCCGATCCGATCTGTCGATTCATAGCAGGCGCGGATCCACCGTTGTGGGCATGATGGGCATGCCCACAACCCTAATACGTGACTTGTGGCGTCACACTTTTACGGTCTATATAGATCGATAGGCTTATAATATTATATCCAGGCAGATGTATTTCTGTTGCCGCTATAACAACAAATACTAAATATAAAACAATTAAATAAATATTTAATGGGGCTCCCATACAACAATTTTTGTAGCCGTTTTTATAGATGGTACGGAACCCTTCGTGCCCGAGTCTGACTCGTACTTGGCCGGTTATTTATAAACATTTCCTTTGTAGGAATGCACGATATCGATCATGTACGAGGAAGGTTCATACGCTGACTCGCACTTGCCTGATTTTCGGGTGGTTGTGACCACAACCTTTTTAGAGGGCTGGATCCGCGCCTGATTCATAGAATGTTACTTGAGAACGGATTGTTTAACCCCCGAAGCAAAAATATGAGTGTTATAAGTATAATGTAACTATGTCTGTCTGTGGCATCGTAGATCGCAAACGCCTAAACCGATTTCAAGTTCGTTTTTTCTTTCTCGATAGAGAGTATATTCTTAGCTAAATTCAATTCTAATGATTTTATTCCGGACAACATGATCCATACTTATAACTACAAAAAAACTTAAAACACATAAAAAGTAAACATTTAAAAACTATATACTATTATTAAGATTATTTATTTAAACATTTTGTGCAGACAATTTCCAACTCCTTCGTCGTCTCATTGTTGACCATTGTCCGCACAAAATGCCTAAATATAGGCGAATAAGGGTTCTCTGCTATAGTTTTTAAGATGATGTTGTTACCACCCCGAAGTCTTCTCACTAATGAGGACACTTTTTCCGAACGACAGCATGAAAACCGTCAGTTCGGGCCTGTGCAAACATTGCTGAGGCGCTACAGAAACGGGGTAGTCTCAACATCATCCTAAAAATGTTATTATACTGGACTCGTAGGGTATCTAAGCGATTTTTTTTTGGTATGGCCGCCCGACCCTGACAATACGCCTTGAAGAGCGTAATTTTGACTTCGTCAGTACAAGAGCGAATCTACGGGACAGCATGTTACCTCGAACCGCCAGAGCCCTACGCTCCCCTCTATATCTACATCGTCTTTAAGGTCGTCGGTAAGAATATGTCCTGGATACTTACTATATATTTCAAGAAAATATATGTTAAGCATTCGATCTACTGCGTGTACATAACAGCGTGATGACACGCAGTGCAGTGCAGGTGACATGCATGAGCGACAGACAACGCACACGATCTAATCGGCAGATCGGATCGGGTGCGGTGGGTGAAGGCCATAATAGGGCCATTTCATTTTGACGTGTACGGCAAAATTGCATGCGACCATTCGGTCCGAAATTCATCACTTAAACAAGCCGGCAATTTGTTTGATTGAAATTATCGGCCGCAAGCGTTAATTCGCCTTTTATTTTGTTCCAGATGACGCCACTGCGCTTCGGACAACGGCTCGCTTCGCTCCTCACATACAATACCTTTATGGTGAGCATCGATTCATTTCGTTCCATTAATTTCAACTGGCATTAATATCAACGATTTCAGAATATCCATAGTTGATATTCCTGGCAAAACTTTATTTCGTCAATAAATCTGCAATGGAAAATCTATTTTGGCTCTCGTAATAATTCGGAAAACCGTACGTATTCGACGCTTTACCAATTACGAGGGCGCGCCAATAAATCTCGATGAAAATATTGATAACGTTACTGATGTAGAGTGGAGTGCGTTCCGCGCGCAATGAATTACGTGCGCAAACAACGCCGTCTCATTTATCTGCACAACGTTTAGGTATAATTAAATCAGTTTACTAGTTTACTCAATTATTTGTCTATGGGAGCGTGGACAAATCAGGCGAACAATTAAATCAGAGAACAGGCATCTATAAAATATGGGATAACGTGTCCACATAAGACAGAAAACCATAATATCACCTCGGCTTTTACAGCCGTTTATACAGCAATTTATCGTCACTAAACACTAAATACACTTCTAGGGAATATCAACAAAGTCACAAGTGATAGAAATATAAGGGTTTCACAGTTTTTTTCAGCAAAATGTCTTGATTTGTCTGCCACCAGTTGCAGGACTGGTCATCAAATAACCAGCCGGACACATAGTGCAGGACGGAAATTGTATAGCTTTGTCCTTTTTATTGATGAGTAATTCTTCTATATAATATCCTTCTCTTGAAAGAGTGAAAGGACCGCGTCCCCATGTCTATTGGTTTCTTTGTCTTTGAATTAAATGGTTCGGAAGTTCGGAGTAGTTCGGGTGCGCTCGCCGGACGCTCGGATGCGTTTCGTTCGTTTCGTTACTGCAATCTGCATAATGTGCGCCACTCATTTGCCGACCGTTTGTGGCCGACAAATGAAGCGGACACGACGAAAATGTGTTAAACGTCCAGCGTAACAGGAGCTGCGTCTTGGTGACCACAGTTTGAGTACAGGTGCCATGACGACTGGTCATTCAGCCCGCGATGCGCGAGCCCGAAACGTGCCGAAACGCAAATATTCGCAAAACCGCGCCGTCTCTAATAGCGCGTAAACCCTGTGATTGTGCGCTTCGGGTGGCATCCGTTTATTTATTTTACGAATGGATGACTCCTTTCCGATGCTCTGTGAAGTGAAGATACTCACTGCCGGGAATTATTATATTATTTACCTAAGTAGGTATAGATACTTGAATATCTGAGTTAATTCCTATATCGTCACCTTAGAGTGAAAACCTCGGGAATGCAAATTTGGTCATTTTCTTATTATTCTCTTATTATATTGCTCACTAATTCATGGAATAATATGAAAACTCATTTAATTTGTATGTAATTTAAACACAGAATTTAAAAGTATGTAATACCTAATTTTTTTTTTATGGAAGGTAGTTTTTTCTTTCTGAAAAGTTATCTCTTTTTCACTTACGACTTTTTCACTCTAAGTCGACGATATCAGGTACCTAATTTTTTTCAATAAACGAAAGTCAGTTTTCAGCTAAGTGTTTACTAAAGGGACGCCGAAAAAATTAGGCTTTACATTATTTTTTTTATGATACTGGGTGACGAGACGAGCGAAGTCGCTCGCCTGATAGCTCTTTACGCTTGCCCATAACAGCTCAACGCCACTCAGAATTTTGAACTTCAACAGTTCAAAACCCTGCATGGATGGCAATGCTCTGCGCTCGTCAACCCGAGATATAAGATGTCCAATCTCTGTGTGCCCTGTAATGACCGAGTAACAACATTATAGGATAATTCGAGCTAAAAAGACACCTCAAAACCCCTGACACGTGGTTAAAACCTCATTACTCGATATTAACCGAACACTCACCTACTTGGAACTTATGCCTGAGTTCGCGTGCCAAGCTTTAATTCAACTTCGATTCAGTTCCAATTCAACTCCAATTCTAACTACTCTTAACCCATTTCGAGTAATTTTTTAATCCTTTAATTACATTTTTAATCAACAAGATTAGAATATAGAGCTCCGTGTACGCATGAACGCATTTTAGGGTAGTTGAGGTCCAGGCTGTTTTTGTGTTTTTATAGGGTTTTTTTTGATCCGACATTAGTCCCTGAAATCACTGCTGGAAACACATGGTTTGAGCTACCCCATGGGCATTGAATGTACTATTAATTCAGAGCCGCGTTAGCTCAGTTGGTAATGTACCTGACTTCTGCGCTTGGGGGCGTGGAATCAATTCCCACCTAGGACAAACACTTGAGCTACATTGGCGTGGGTGGCTTAGGGTGTAGAGAGGTGTGCTGCGCTTTCACTAAGAGCTACTCGCGGCGTTATGCCCTTTAACACTTCCACCCTGGAGCTTAGGTTCTTAGCTCTTGCGGTTTCCACCCCCAGACGGCCGATTAAGGCAAGCCAGGGGTCGGGGTCTCATATAGCCCCATGGAATCGGGGTACGCGGTGTCGGCACTCACCGACGGGTTGCCATAAAGCCGCCCCTACGTTTCTTTATTATTATTATTATTCACATATCCATTATTGTCTTAATTTTTAAGTTTTTTACATCAAACATAATTATAAAAACATAAATAATATAAAAAACTTAAAAACTAGGGTGCCGCCGGCAGTGGGGCAGGGTCCAAGCTACCGGTGGTTAGGGCTGCACCCAGTACCCGGTCCCAGTAGAGCAAAGCACGACCATTCTCGAGAACTGGCGCTGGTGCGTACTTATAGTACGGCACCTCAGACTCGACAAGGCCGTATCGATGGGCAAGTTGCTGGTGGATGATCCTGGCTACTTGGTTGTGCCTGTGCAAGTACTCGCCGTTAGCAAGATGCGAACATCCGGAGATGATATGTCGGAGAGACTCTCCAGGACGGTGGCATGCCCGACAGATGTCGACCGTACCGTCCTTCATGATATATTTCCGGTAGTTGTTGGTCTTGATAACTTCATTCGCAATCGCACAGGCAAACCCCTCGGTTTCCCCAAAGAGGTCCCCGAAACGTAACCAGTTCACCGACGCAAGCAGGTTCACATCGGGCCCTGTTAAGACCCGATAGAACCGCCGCCAGTGCAGCTCCTTGCCTTTCCATACGTCCTTGCGATCCTCGATGCTTAGCACCGATGGTTTGCGCCAGTTCTCGTTTGCCAAGGAGAGCGGCGTGAGGCCCCTGTCAACAGCCACAACATCGCGATGCATCCCACTCTCACTGAAATCCCTGAGACTGCACAACTCACGGTTGTGTAGGTTCTTGGCATTTAAAAAGCCTCGACTCCAACCACTTCCGTGGAATGTACAGTCTCATAACAGACGAGCGTGGGTGTAGCATGCGATGTGATGTGAGCAGTTGACGGACCCTTCTGTCTAGGGCGTCCAGCTCAGTTTGAGTCCACCTCAATATGCCAAAGGAGTATATCAGCAAAGGCATCACCCAACCGTTGAAGGCACGCACCTTGTTGCCACCAGACAAAAAACTGTTAAGTACTTTGGTCAGGCGACAAAAGAAGCGTTCCTTCACCGATTTCTTGATGTCTTCTACCGATACACACAACGACTCTGACATACCGAGGTACTTGTAGGTCTCGGCCTCAGAGGGAGACCTGAGAGTCATCGCTGTAAGAAAGCTGTAAATTCGGGGAATTCACAACTTTCCCCCGCTGCACATGCATGACCGCACACTTGTCTACACCGAATTCCATCCTAATGGCGCTGCTGAAAACCTCTGTGATTTTCCACTCCATAACAGCTCCACCAAGTCTTGGCGTTTCGGTGTGAACAGCTTGAGATCGTCCATGTACAACAGATGGGAGATGACTTGACCACCTCTTCGAAGCCGGTAGCCTAGCCCGGAATCCCTCAGCAAAATGCTGAGAGGGTTCAGAGCTAGGCAAAACCACAATGGACTAAAACTGTCGCCCTGAAAGATGCCTCGCTCAATCCTTATTAAGTCCTGCGGAACAGAAGAGCCATCTCCCCCGCCTGGTTGACGAAGAACTGTGATCCACTGCCTCATACAAGCGCCTAAGAATGATTTTAGAGTTGTGTCAATTTTATACAACTCTAAAACCCTCTCTAGCCATGAATGAGGCACTGAATCATAGGCCTTCTTATAGTCAATTATATTATATTCTTGTTATTATTATTATTATATGATAACTAATAAGGTACTATCAATCATTATCATTTTTATCTGACTTCAAAAACGGAGGACGGTTCTATGTTCCACTATATACCTATATAAAAATATATTTTTTTATGTATGAAATCGGTGAGAGAACTCCGCCAACTGTAAACCTATTTCAAAAAATTTACTTAACGTTCGGTATACTTCCAATTTGGTCCCGTTGTCACCAAGTCAGGATCTGATTTGCAAAATCACACGAACGTGAACGTTAAAGGGCCGAGATACGGTTTGCGATCACACAACTTTTCGCAATCACCAAAACTGAATCGTATATAACAGGTTAGCGTAAGGCCCCAGGGCCGTGGATCGAACCGGGTGCCGTCATATTTTAAAGCGCACATACCACCGCTCGGCCACCATCCCTCTCAATACTAAAAAAATCTACAAAATTATAAACCTGAGTCATTGAGATACAATACCTACCTATAGAGTCACAATAGTGCCAAAAAAATTCCGAACCAAAACACGGCGCACGCTACGCATTGCGCAGACTTTTTGGTTAAATCTAAGACAACCGCGATCCGACTGCTCTATCGGACAAGCGACGTTGAACACTACGCAAGTGACATAACGTCTAAATTTAAGTAACGACATTGTAAACTATATAGTATAATTGATTTTATTATGGAAACTGACGTGGTTTTCACACATTTTATTTATACAGTAGAACCTCGTTAAGTCTAACCTCGATAAGTTGAAAACCTCCATATCTCGAAAAAAAGTTTTGTTCTCTTCCCTTCAAACACCAAAACCTCCATTACTCGAAATCTCAACCCTCTATTAGTCGAAATAATCAGTGAGTCCCTCCAAGCCATTTTAGTACATATTTTCCCTCCATAACTCGAAAAATTTAATTTTCCCTCTGTATCTCGAACATAGCAATTTTTTATTTAACAACCTTTACAACTCTATTATTTGACACTTTTAAGCCCTTTAAGAATTCGCCGACAGTGTTTCTTAGAAAGCAATTTAGGAGTATAAAATGAATAGAATTACCACGAATTTATGACTCACTTTAACACGTGTTTGCTTGCTTGGTGTCAGGTGTTTAATTTTATTACTTTTGATTTCATTTGAACTTTAGCGAAGCAAGTCATTTGTTGTCGAGTGAAATATTGTCAGAAGTAGTTTGGTTGCAATACACATCAATATGTACAACAGTTTACAAAGGATTTTTACAGAGTAAACCAGCAACTCTGACGAACAAGAATTTTCTGCTTTTTATACCTTAGAAAATGCTATAGATAGAGAACAACCGAATTATCTAAAGCAAAAAAAATTTTTTTTAGCAAAAAAAAATACTTTTTTTAATGAAATTTTTTATTTTAAAAATGTTTTGAAATGATGTTGATTTATAGAAAAAAAAAATGTGTTTAAATAAAAATTTATAAGAATGAACCGTTACCCGTTACCTCTTTATGTCGAATTAAAATCCGCCTAAGTCGAAATCCTCTATAAGTCGAAAACTCTACAACTCGAATTTTTTGGCGTCTCCCTTGATATTCGACTTATAGAGGTTCTACTGTATTACCTTGATAAAGACTGTCGTATGCGGTTGAAACTAGTCGTAGTAACCGGCCTAATCTTAATTCCTTAGTAATTCCTGTGTAATATAAATAAAATTATAATTGACTAGTCGACCGCCCCGGCTTCGCACGGGTGTAAGCTCAGCCCTCGGCCTCACTACGAAATATAGTATAGCCTGTCACCCGGGGATAGTGTAGCTTCCCAACAGTGAAATAATTTTTCAAATCGGTTCAATTGTTTCGGAGCCTATTAATGCAAACAAACAAACAATCAAATCTTTCCTCTTTATAATATTTGTATAGATGTCTAGCTAGGTATGTAGAGTTCGCGTCATGTAAAAAAAAGCTGGAAGAAAGTAGAGGGGGTGTGTTTGCGTATGGGTACACTTGCGCACAAAATTACTAGGCGTATTTTGTTTTAAATACAGTCAAAACCTTTTACTGCGACATCGTTTAGAACAACATGCCGGTTATAATAACCTAGAACCACCAAATAGACCGATGAATCGCCTACTGCGCAGCCTAACCGCCAGCGTTCTTTTTACATGACGCGAACTCTACCGTACAACGACGCTCGGACGTTTTTTGACCGTTTTTTAACTTAGAGATTGTTACTCCATAGGTATTGTATCTCGAAGCCCTGAGTACCTACACCTACCGTAGCAAAAGGGTTGATTCCGAGGCACGCTGACAATGGCAAGACCAAGGTATGGTTGAATCAGTTGAATCCGGATGCGGCTGGTTACACGCTCAGTTGGGATAAACTGCCGATTTGCATTTTAAGCGACATCTGTTATTGTGAACTTAATCTTGTTTGTTCGCCGTGGACATTGTCATTTTAGCGGAGGATTAGCAAATATAGTGTTCTGCTACCACATTAAATTTAGAAAGATAAATATAAAAAAACGACCAAGTGCGAGTCCGGCTCGCACACTGAGGGTTCCGTTACACTACATAAAATACAAAAACTCGGGTAATATAATACAAAATGGCTGGTTTCTCAAAGAAATAAACACGATATCAATTAAGACTAATAAGAATTGTTAAAAGTAACTAAGTACTAAAATACAAAAAAGTAGTGCAAAAAGACATCACGCTCAGGTGGGCACCCATCCAAGTACCTACCGACCGCCCCCGACGTTGATTAACTTGGTGGTGAACATAAATGTATCATCGTCTCCCACTTGGTCATCATTAATGTATTGTTATACTTCAGAGTGTGTACCTACTATAATCATGTCAAGTTTGACGCTTGTACAATAAGTACATATTACATATTATCGTTTTCACATTAGAGCAAATTCAAAAGTACGTTAAAAGAATACGTTTGTTGTATGGGCTGTCTGTCTGTCTGTCCGTCAGTCCAACCTTTAAACGGATGTCTTTGTTAAAAAAAAAATACCATCATTTCTTTCATCGAATACAAACTGCGTAATACTAATTATTTTGAAGTGAGGTTTTTAAATTGATAATTATTGTATTTTGTGGCGGTACGGAACCGTCAGTGCGCGAGCCCGAATCGCACTTGGCCGGTTTATTTCACGTTGGCGCCAGAGCTCTATAGATATACTAATTAAGTATAATAACTTTGATAATAGGTACATTAAAGAATAATAACTTTTTTCTCAATTCTGTCAACAAAATTCATAAACCGAATAAAAATAAACACGCACTCACGCTGGCTCTACTTACGAGCGCGGTGATTTCAAAATAAATTACCTACGAGTCCTCAGCGCTCCAGTGTTTGATATAGGTACCTATTTTTTCGTCAATTCTGGCTGCGGGCCGCAATTACGTGATTTGCATACCTATCGCGCCCTCCACTCCCCGGGAAACGTTGCGTTGTAAACGCCCTCTCATATAAATAGCTAGGTGCTTGTATGATTCATGGACCGGTTGAATACTGTAAGAGATGCTTTTTATCTATAATTATCAATACAAACCGACTTCATAAAAATGTCAGAACTGGATCAAATTGAAATGGGACCACTCGGGAAGCACTAAATAACAAAAAAAAAACATCATTAAAGTTGGTTCTCCCAGTCGTAAGTTCTGAGGTAACAAACATTAAAAGAAAACAGTCGAATTGAGCACCTCCTCTTTTTTGGAAGTCGGTAAAAAATGCGACTTTCAGGGATTTCGCTCGATCGGTAATTTCACATGAAAATGCTAAGGTGAGCGTTTCTAAAAATCGCGCCCCAGATTGAATCATCAATAGCTGCCGCCCATCAACGCCATCCCATTTCTAGATATTCATATTTCACGCCATTTACGTTGCCAATAAGCGAAACTCCTCCCAAAGCGTATTCAGACTCCATCGGTTGCATCATCAACAAAGGCCCGAATATCGTTTTTTAAACATCGCGAAATGCAGATCGCTCGTCCAAAAGTCGGTACACGTAGGGACGGCCCGGTTATTGGATTTTAGCGGAAATTTCGCCGGTGTACGGTCAAAACAAGCAAAACATCTCACTGTTTGCGAATCACACTGCATATCGAATTTTGATTCTGATTTGTATCGGTCTGTGTTGGGGAGCGATGGCCAAATGAGCGGCTTTTCGCGGAACATTCGGATTAGGAATTACGTTATAATAACGTTTAATGAAGTAGATTCTCAGTAGTTAAAACTTAACGTAAATATATCAACCTAAATAAAAGTATAAGTTAGAAGGATAGAACTGACTGAGTCAAGAAGTTTTACAACTAAGTTTCTACGTTATTTCTGTTTCATCTTTTTTGTACTTAGTATAAACAAGTTAATCTAGACTCAAAATGTGAAGACAAATAAATTGCGTTTAGAAATAATATTAATCGCATAAGCCAGATAAGAATTAAACAGCACGTTTTCCGAATAAAAAATATAAGAGTTTTTCACTAAGTGACAGGTAGATAGATTCGTTACAGAAATGCAATCTTAGTATTAATTGTAACGAAATGGCAAAGTATACAGCGCGTTCGCAAACATCCGCGCGTTCGTTAAAACATCGTTAAATGGCATCCGTATACATTCTAAGTTCGCTTGTTTTGTTGCTTCCGGATTCGAGGTACATCAGACATGGCAACACTACTGGAGGGTAGAATGCATCGCACAGAGGCAAATGGACCGGCAGATATGCGTAATGGAACGCAAAACTGCGGATGTGGCCGGACGAAGCTGAATATGCCCACAAACAAAGGCATCCTCGAACAAAAACAATGCTGTTTTTGTTTTACTATTTCAGCATTTTTGAGAACTAGGTTTAGTTCCGGACCACCGCAAAATAATCCGCTTTGAAACAAAACTCACACCAGCAAGAAACTGATTCGGTTAAATCAAGAAACGGTTCTGCAAATAAGTATATACAAACTTGCCAGTGTGTTGCGAAAATATAAAATCGACAAGAACATAAACCGATACGGAAGTTGTCGTATTTCTTTGTTTCAAAGCGAATTGGATTCGCAAAGAAAGCGACGTCAACAATTCAAAACTCGGTCGATGCTATCTTGGACGTCCAATCGAATTTCATCCGACGCGGCTCTCTACAGAACGCTAATAAACTCACTTAGCTGACAAACTACTGGCAGCTTTGTCTTTTAAAGCTTTCAGTTGCATCTATCAGCAATCCGACTGTAACAGAATTAATCTCGACTTTGTAATTCTAAAGTCGAATCTCGGCTCCACTCGGATCTCGCTGCTAATTGTCGGAAAGAGGAAACGTAATAAAAGTGCTAGTCTTTGAAGCAAAGGAGCTAGCCCCGGGCGCCTCGGAGGAGCGCATTTTAATAAATTAAAACTGCGCAAAATTCCCATTCCAATATCATTTCATTTTCCCTTTTGCGTCCGCTACGGCAAGCTCTCTCGCCTTACATTGATTCTATTTCGCTAAGAGAACGTCAATCTAGGTATAACGTTAACTTACCTACACCGTATTAAAAATATTACGTGTATTTTCCCAGAAACATGTCTACTCTATTAATTGAAATCGTCGGGAAGATATATTCAGTACGTGTGCAAGTATCGGTAAGTAGGCAGGGTATGGTCGAATGGAACGTTTGCGGTCCGGTTCACGATTAAAGCGACGGCACTGGTGGCATCCAGATTACGTTTGCCTAACATTTAGGTTGTCTAAACTCCCAAGGATGACTTATCTCTCACTGGTTTTCAAGGAATTCATATTAAGAGCTTACCCACTCAGATTTCCTACCTGGTTTGAAGTTGCTTTTTGTTAATTCATACAACACCAACAATAGCTAGTAGCTACCCGGACTAAGCATTATTTATTTTCGATTCCAGGTTCTGCTGCTATCGATCGAGCTGCTGGCGTGGTGTAATGGCGCCGTGGCGTTGGCCAACTGCCCGAGCGGCTGCAACTGCAACGATGACACTCTGGTAGTAGTATGCGAAGAGAGCCGTCTCGACGTGCTGCCCATCGCGCTTAACCCCTCCATACAGCGACTCATCATCCGCAACAACAAGATCAAGACCGTCGACAGCTCCATGCAGTTCTACGCAGAACTCCAGCACCTTGATCTTTCGCAGAACCACCTTGTCAACATACCCGATAGCAGCTTCGCTTGCCAACGCAAACTCCAAGAACTCCACCTCAACCACAATAAACTCTCGTCAGTCACGAATGTCACGTTCCTAGGCCTGAACTCCTTGACTGTCCTGAACCTAAAGCACAACTTTTTGGAGGAGCTCAAAAACAGCGTTTTCGTCACTCTGCCCAGATTAGAAGAACTAAACTTGGGTCAGAACAGGATCTCGAGAATTGAGCCCGGTGCATTCACCGGATTGTCTGCGCTGAGGATTTTGTATTTGGAAGACAATCAACTGAGTTCGGTGCCGACCACTTCGTTTAGCCTTCTCGGAAGCCTCGCCGAACTGCATGTGGGTTTGAATGCCTTTTCCTTCTTGCCCGATGACACCTTCGCAGGCCTCAACAGGCTAACCGTGCTAGATTTGAATGGAGCCGGGCTTTTCAATATTAGCGACTACGCATTCCGAGGTCTTCCTGGATTGAGAAGTCTAAACCTCTACGGGAACAGGTTGAGCGTAATACCGACGCAGCAACTCTCGGGCCTGACGAGGTTAGAAGAATTGTACATAGGCCAAAACGAATTCCTAACCATAGAAAGCCACACTTTCAAAGGGTTGAAGAACCTAAAAATGTTGGATATCACAGGAGCTACTTTTTTAGAAAGAATAGAAAAAGGAGCCTTCGAGGATAATATAAATCTAGAGACCGTAAATTTAGTAAACAACAAAAGATTCTCCATAATAGAGGACGGGACTCTTCTTGGATTGCCGAAGTTAAAGCATATTTCACTTAGAGACAACGCCATCGTAACATTAAGTGAAACAGTCTTCGTCGGCAAGGAGTTCCGGCAAGTTGACCTTGCTGACAACCCTATTTTCTGCGACTGCCAACTGTTATGGCTTCAACAGCTACTGAAGGATAAGACCAATTACACACAAGTGCAGTGCGCAAGCCCCGAAAACTTGAAAGATAAATCCCTGAGGTCTCTGACCGCGGATGACCTAGGCTGCGTGTTGCACGACACGCGACAGCAGACCATCATCTGCATTGTAGTGGTCGCGTGTGTGGCCACCATCGCTACTCTAGTCCTAATACTGTACAGATACCGCAAAAGCATGCAGGAGAAACTGAAAGACTACAAATGGAACAACAGCAGGGGAAAAAACCTGGAGTACCACAAGCCGATCTCGACGGAGGAGGACTGCATTGTACGTGGCATCCACCCGGCGCAGTACCCGGTGCCGGCACCGCACTCGGCCGGCCTCAGGCCAATCCCGGTGACGGAACTGTAGCTAGAGCTTTACGCCTCTCCGAGCGTGTTCTTCATGTCGGGCGGCCAGGGCAGCGCGCGCCGGCCGCCGCGCTCGGGAGGCACCGCCGGCGGCACACTGCCAGCTGACGGCTTCACCTACATTGGCGGCGAACGCCATCACCAGCCGCTCACGTTGAACAACGGTGCGCCCGCGCACCACCAGCACCACCTCAACAACGGCTCGCTGCGGTCACTGCCCGACAAGAAGAACAACCGGAATGGCGTCGTCTGCCACCCGGAGAACTTCCAGCGGAACCTCGACTCGCGCTACTCGCGCAAGCAGGAGAACGGCTACCTGCGCAACTCGGAGACGGTGATCGGGTTCGCACGCGCCGAGCGCGAGCGGGAGCGCGACTACGAGCGTGAGTACAGCGAGCCCGAGTACTCCGTAATCCCGGAGTACCGACGGGACGAGTACCCGCGCGCTTGCCCGCACTCCAACACCTTCAACTGCTGAGTGCCGCGTGCGCTCGCGTAGCGCTTCGCTCGCCAGAACGTTTGTGATCTTGAAATTCTAGCAATAATTCTTCATTCCATTAAGTTTTCTATGGACTCGTGAGGGACGTAGTGCTCTAGAGCGGTTAGTGACTTTAGATATTTATCGGCGGCGACGGCCGGCCGGCGGACTATCGTGTCGTATTCGGTTTAAAGAGTACCTAATATGTAAATTATAATTAAGTAGTGATGGATCTATTTTTCAATGGGATGTCGGTGAGAAGAGGCGTATGAAAGTGAGACTTTCATTGATCGTACAATGTACAGCTAGTCGCGGTAAGGTAGCCGAGGGGGGTCCGTCGGACCTCGTTGTATAATTTTACATCGTAACATTGTGATTTGTATGTTTTTCTACCAGTGCGGTGGATTTTGTTTTTGTACAAAAACCATTCCATGAAACCTTTTAATGTCTAATATTTTATTTATAAATAAAATAAGTGTGCGTTAAATAAGACACCAATATGAACACACTAGATTATAACGATTGTAAATATATTTATGCTAAGTATATTGAGATATTTATAAATTTAATACCTACGGTCTTGTTCTTCTAAAATTATGATAAACTTATTTCGGTATATGGTATTGTTTGCTATGTCGACTGATACCCTAGTTATTGAGATATTTTGTCCGTTCATCACGTTACCTTTCATTTATAAATAGTCGAAGCACCACTGTCTTAAATAACAATGTCACAATTATCTTAAACATCCTAAGGGCCGATTTCACCATCAAAGTGAACGCGATCAACGCAAACGATCTAAACGAACGAAACTGATCGCAGTTAAGTTTATGTTGGTGAAACCCAAATTGACGTTTTGAACTCAATAAGCCACTTTATACCAGTTTAGTTTTGCGTTGATCGCGTTCACTTTGATGGTGAAATCGGCTCTTAAACTTTTATTGATCGAGATTTAATTCGTGAACGAGTAACAAAGTACCTGCTGCCATAGTCAGTTAGCTAGCAGTAATCTAACATAACATTAATCTATGCCATTTGACTGCTTTCTAGCTCACGGACGGTTGCCTGCTGCCTGCTAAACGAATGATGATAAAACTTTACGGCATTTTTAAAAGATCTAACATTATAGTCACATATTTTAGTTTTACCTACTAATAAAAAATAACGTATTTTTCGGTTGTTCGGTCCCTGGTAAATAACTAATTGAGAATTTTCACCAAGGACCGCTTTTCTACAGAAAATACTAACTTATGCCAATAAAAGCAGTTCTTATTAAAAGGCAGGCACAATGGTAGGTACAAGTAGGTAGGTACCTTACTTACGTTACTCTATCAGACACGGCATTGCATCGAGCCGAGTTCTTAATGCTACTTATACGTACCCATCTAAAATACATAATTGTGTGCCTGAAATTATACGCTCGAAACGACGAGCGATTGTCTATTTACTTAGAACGCGTGTAACTAAATCCCACAAATTTCTTCTTCTTGTTTATATCTAAGGCTTGTTTATAGGAGAGAATTGTCATATTTCAACAAGTAGGTACCTAATAATACGCGACACCAATTTTTTTGTAGAAAAGTGACTTAATGAAGGAACTAAATATTTTCCACAGAGGCTTCGGTTCTGTTCCTAAAATACGATGTCTATCCCACTTAATTCAAGATAAACCTATATATTAGTTGACTATACTGGGTTACCCAGAAAGAGTGTACAACTTTCACTATGAGACCAACCCTGAAATCGCGAAAAAAATATAAGCTGTTCCATACATTTTGTGGAGCCTAAAAGTTGAGTTACTATGGCAAAGCTGATGTTTTTTTTCGAAAAGTAAAAGGTGTTTATTATTATGAGTATAACAGGCCGCTTTCGTGTTATTACATCCTTTCCGCGTAGCCCTTATAGTTGATAGTACACACAATACGACTATCTTATCTTTTGAATTGATTGGGGGCGCCACTACCAGTTTCTGAGCAAAAAAAGCCTCAAATGGATGAATTCCTTTATTTGGTCAGCTCTATTATCTTTGGCTCTATTACAAGAATGTTGCCCTTTTGTAAACTAGTACTCTTTATAAACTAAGCCTGGACAGTGGACACCCTTTTGTCTCAAAGGAGTATGACATTTCAACCCTATGATAACTAACAAAGATCTTTAAAAGTATAGATTCGTTAACCACAAAAATTATGGCAATGGTTTTCAAATAAACTACCATGTACAAAACCATATACCAACTATTTACGACACATTTTCCAAATTTGTACCTAACTTGTTATTGCAGTTTTTTGGCGTGTCAATATCTCTTTACTTTTAAAGATCTTTGATTACCTAAATGTTTGGTGTGTTAAGTTCATGTAAATATGGAGAAATTAAAGACTAAGCAATTCGGCACGGTCGGTGCCTATACAATGCCTAAAAACGTATACAAGTAATTGAATACATATGAAAACATTGTGATTAGACTTATTCACGTTGTAATAGTCATCGGTCATTTCCTGTATTTTATTGTAGTTATTACCTACATACAAAATCGATAAATATAACATACCTCAAATTAAATTTTGTTTTATTTCCAATCCCTGATTAGGTGCTGCTTTCTACGACAGACCAAATCCCTCACTGATGAAAATGAACCGGCCATGTGAGTTAGGCTCATGCACTAAGGGTTCCATAATACTACAGAAAATACAAAAACGTAAGTAATATAAAATAATGGCTGGTTTGTCAAAAGATATAAACAGATATCAATTAAGACTATAAGAATGGTTAACTACTAAAATACAAAAAAGTGGTTAATAAAGACATCACGCCGTTGTTTTGTGTAGCCCCATGGTCACCCAGCCAAGTACCGACCGCACCCTGACGTTGCTCTAACTTTAGTAATCGTACGAGAATCACTGGTGAACAGAAATTTGTCACCGACTCCCACTTTGTGTGTAATTATTGTTTTACTTTAGAGTATGTACTACAATCATGCCAAGTTTAAGGCTTGTATGTATTACAGTTTTTAGTTTCTTACACTACAGCAAATACAAAAATACATTAAAAAATTTCTTGTATGGTCCCCCATTAGTTTTTTCTTCGACTTTATTCATCATCAGCCATAAGACGTCCACTGCTGAACATAGGCCTCCTCCTTTTAACCTCCACACTGAACGACAACCTGCCATCTGCATCCACTGGATGCCCGCGACTCTCACGATGTCATCGGTCCATCCAGTTGGAGGCCTACCTACACTGCGTCTTCCGGTTCATGGTCTCCGCTCAAGAACCTTTCTTCCCCATCGGTTATCAGTTCTTCGAGTGATGTGGCCTGCCCATTGTCACCTGAACTTGCAAATTTTAATAGCTATGTTGATGACTCAGGTCCTTTGTCGAATATCCACGTTTCGCATTCTATCGCGTAAAGAAACTCCGAGCATAGCTCTTTGACTTTATTATTCTTAGTTAATCCTCTATAACATTACATATTCTGTGAAAAATTCAACTGTATATTATTATGGTTTGAAAGATAGTCGTTAAAAAGTGTAAGACTATCAGACAACGTAGGCTCAGCAACAAGGTCCCGAGTTTACCCTTTGTATACGGAAACCTAAAAACCCATATTCGTAGTAAAAAACCTAACAAAAATTATAAGAATGTGGTTTTAATTCTACTTTATACTTCAGCTGTGAGAATGATCTAGTATAGGTAGACTGCTACAAATTAGAAAGCAATGTGCCTTTCACTTTAAGTCGACTACTACATAACTACTTTCCTGATCTAGAACAGTATACAAATAAAACTATTCAAATAGTTGTTCTTTAATTCATTTATAGTATGCAACATTAAATTACAAAAGAGTTCAGCCTTGTTATGGGAGCAGAGCCAGTTCCAGCCAAACGCAGATATGGTTTGATAAATAAATTAGTATCAGATGAGAGGCGCCAGTGTTATGAAAATAGTTGGAATATTTGAGTAATATCACTTATGCTTAGAACTTCTCTTCTTCAAGACCGTGTTTGAAGAACATCATGATGGGGATTTGTTTTCCGTCGATATCTCTGTACTCGCACATGGCAACCATGCCGTCACAATCCATCGACTCCCCCGTGAAGAACTGCAGCTCCTTAAACCTGCCCAGGATGTCCTTCATTACTTTGTTCATGTTAGTCTTGAATACATCTACTTGGTCGGGAGATTTCTCTTCCAATTGTGCTACTAATCTGGAAATTACAACAATGTTTATTACAAAGAGGTAAAATACAATAAGGTTAAATAAATAAGGTTCTGTTAATTCTTTAAATTTATACCCTTTCTACGAAATGAATTAAAGTGCTAGTGTGTAAGATTTTATTGTTTATTGTATAGTTCATGTCAATGGTCTTACTTGAAATATTACATAAAATAGCTTAAAATGGCTCTCTCAACTTCTTGCTGATGGAAATGGTCACATGTAAAAATGAGAACCTTTCTTGTTTTACATGTAAATATGAAAACCTTTCTTGTTTTACAAATGACAGTAATTGGAGTATACATAAAAAATTAAATGACACAGGATGGAATTAAGAACCTCTCTCCTTCTTTAAGACTTTAAAAAGGGTGGGGCACATCTTTATGAATAAACTATAATTACTTATTGTTTTGTGTTGTCATCCCCATTTCATGAACAAGCATTATGAAAATGAATGTTTTTTCACTAGGGTTTATTATTATAGCATCCATTTTCTCCGTAGATTGATATTGAAAATCAATCAATGGCATTAGAATGGTGCAAATAAATAAATATTTAACATATTTAATCAAAGGTTATCAACATCACCTTGAGCTTGACTGATAAGCAATGACATCAATCATGTAACAAAACATAGATAAAACTTGTACAGTAAATAGAATAAATGCATGTAACAACAAACAGATAGACAGATGGACAGACAGAACTAATTTATAAGGGTTCCTTCTCGGGCTATGGAACCCTAAAAAGGTCACACTAGGATAAATGACTAAACGATAGACGATCACTTCGACTTCTTTACGTACTCTGTTAAGTAGGAGTACCTAAATATGTCTTACTGTAAGACATATTTAGGTTACTCATGCAAGACATGGTTCAGTAAACAATCTCAAAATCGCTAGTCACCACCATGATAAATGCATTTGGATGAGTCACCCCAAATTAAAGTTCAATGGCTGTCTGGGTGGCTATGGTTAGGGATACTGTACAGTTATTCATTTTACTGACACTACACACATCTTGATGTCATCACTTTAGTAATTTTACAAATTTCTTTGGATGGACACTGTAATACTCACTTTTTCATGTAATCTTTGAGATATAATGTGTAGGATTTCTTGTCACCGAAGGCGAAGGTCTCGACTAGCCTGTGGTTCAGGACTATGTCAACACCACTCTCTACAGCGGAATCAGTGCCCTCGTCGGCTTCCTCGGCGGAGGGGTTGGAGCCCTCCAGCCTGATGTCACCCTGTGCCCTCGTCACCAGTTTGCCGGTGACTTCGTAAAGCACTTCGTCGACGAGTTTCATTCTGTACGAGTCCGAGAACATCTCGTCACCTGGAAATTATCAAAGTTCATACTGTAACTTCACACTCAACCCATGTTTAACACTGTTCAAGGTCGGAATCACTCAGAAACCGAAAATCTTATAAAATCTGGATGAAGAGAGATCTGTCGAGTGAAATGTCAAAAATTACTAGTTATCAATTTATCACTATCTACGAAAAATATTCACTTAGAAAACAGTTTGGTAGCACAACAAACGTAATTACCGGTAATAATATCCTTATAAATTCTCATTTTGTTGGATTAAAGGAGATTAAAACTAATAAAAACCGAAACTACGGCTCGCAACCCCAAGAACTAAACCGGAAAGGGCTGTCAAACGTAAAAAGAAAAAGCACTATGTAAAAATGTTGCCAGTTGATAAAAGTATCAACTCCATTGTCAAACAGATTTTAATAATAGTTTACCATTTACACAGACTATAATTTTAATAATCTAGAACAACTTTTAGGCCTACGAAAATACCTAAAGCTTGTTTTTTTATACTAAGCTACGTACTTTCTGTAATTTAGATTAATAGTTTCTCAATGCTAGCAACATTTTGAAACGTCAAGAATGTCATAACTCAAGAAGATTTTCCTGAATTTGGCGCCAACATGAAAAAGCATGTCGCTCACTGTATAATATTCTTAAACTGGTGTATTTTCGAGTGTTTAAGTATAAAATAATTTGATTATTATTTACTATGTGTTCATAAATGTGCTCGAATGTGGAAAGTGATTTAATAAAGTGAAATTAAAGTCGAAACTTGTATTTTCATATAACAACTTGCCTTGCCTTACACTAGTTTCTTCGCCATAAATTGTTTTTTTAAACCTCCGATAAATTATCTGCGAATCTTAAAACGATGAAACAGATTTTCTTGAATCATATAGCTAATAGTTAAAACACTCTGGATCAAATCACCTTTCATAAAAACAAAAAAAAAACGAATTAAATTCGATTCAGCCGTTTGGGAGCTATGACCATGAACCTATTATAACGTAGGTTCATGCCTCAGTCAGACATACAGAAACACAGACGCACAAATACATACGTTAAACTTAATATAACAGCCTTCATATTGCCTCGGTGCCCATGGAGGTTAAAAAAAAAAAGAAGATGAGGCGGTATGGTCTTAATAGCTTTGGCCTGGGCAGAAACAAAAAAAATGTCGTAGTCATCGTAGTCGGAAACAGATGGCGCTTTTATTTTCAGAAGGTAATGGAAGTGTTTCTCTATAATTCTACTGTTTGCAGATTATGCGGCGAAGAAAACGATAATGGGACGTTTTTATATTCAGCTGAAGAAAATAATCAAAACATAAGTGATTTAGTCAATGCATATCTGCCTATCAGGGTAAGTTTTTCTAAATTTATTGTGACTGTATTGACTCTCTGGACACTTTCCAAAATGGCCGAATATATTTTCGCCTAGATCATTTTCATGACTTTTAATGTGTGCTTTGATAACAAATTACCTTAAATCTTTTATTTATTTATATTAGTAAATTTTCAATGCGTTCTGATTTTATATAAAGGGAATCAGCATGCTGCCTGTCAGATAATTTAATGTATGATTTATATACCCTTGCTGCTGAGATTGACGTTTTATTTTAGCGTTTGACAAACAGCTGATCTTAAGGAATTTGTGAATTGTAGACTCACGGCTGATACCTAAAAGAGTTTTGTGATTGCATTTTATTTTAATATATTTTTAAGGTATGCGACGATGGTCAACTGCCCAGAACTATTTGTCCCGGTTGCACTATCCAGCTGGAAGCCACCGTAGAGTTCATAAACTTGATTATCAATGGCCAGGTAACTTTCACTCCACAAAATACTCCTCATCCCTTAAATGTAATATAGATGTAAATAAAAATTAAATAATGTATGTAATAAAATCATTGGAGATAGTTGATATGATAGGTAAGTACCTACCCAAATGTAGTTACCTAATTCTCAAACCCAACTAGCTAAATCATTTATATACCCAAGTATTGAGCTTGAATAAACAATAATCTAATCTAATTAATATATAAAAATCTCGTGTCACGGTGTTTGTGATCGCACTCCTCCGAAACGGCTTGATATTTGTTTTTAAATGTATATTTGGTAGGTATGAAAATAGGTTGTATGGTATTTTTCATCATCATCATTACCACGCGGGCGAAACCGCGGGGCGCAGCTAGTATTGAACCAAGAGGTTCAAAGAGCTAAATGTTTGTCAAATTGCAGAAAGTTATCCGAGCGCTTCATCAAAGGGAGATAGAATACAAAAAGACCATTTTGAATGACCAAGAACTAGAAACTATTACAGAAAATTATGTATCTGAAGGTAAGACAAATATAAGTACGTAGAGAGTATATATCTATCCAAAAGAGCTTTTTTTGTGTGCGAATTACTTGCTCAATCTACACTAATATAATAAAGAGGAAAGATTTGTATTATTGGATGTTTGTTACGAATTAACTCAGAAGTACTGGACCGACTTAAAAATTCTTTCACCATAAGAATAAATAATAATAATAAATAAATATCTGGGACATTATTGCACACATGGTCATCTGACCCCAAACTAAGCAAAGCTTGTAATATGGCTGCCAGAGACTGATATATATACATATATATTTTTAAATACATACTTAGATAGATATTAACACCCAGACATAGAACAAACACAAATGTTCATCACACAAATGTTTGTCCTAGATGGGAATCGAACCCACGCCCCCAAGCACAGAAGTTAGGTTCACTACCAACTGAGCCACCGGGGCAGTCAGAATGCTACATTATCTCTCAGTAACATAGGCTATATTTATTACTAGAATGTTTAAAAAATAAATCTCCATCCGTGCAAAGCCGGGACAGGCGGCTAGTTCGTTATAATGGTTTTAACTCGAGAAAGCAAAGTAATAAATATGAATTTAATAACCCGACTTCAAAATTTGTAAATATGCAATTTTGTTTCGTTAAATGACATATTTTTTTCAGTTATTTTGATTTAAAAACCAAACTCCTAAACCGATTTTAGTGTAATTTATATGGGACCATCTCTGAAGTATGGCCTACAAAAGTAAAGAATCGTCCAAGGAATCGTCTAAATCAATTTATGAATGGCGGAGAAGTCGGTCATCATCGTCATCATCAGCCAGAAGACGTCCACTGCTGAACATAGGCCTCCCCCTTTAACCTCCACACTGAACGACATCCTGCCATCTGCATCCACTGGATGCTGGCGACTCTCACAATGTCGTCGGTCCATCTAGTGGGAGGCCTACCTACGCTGCGTCTTCCGGTTCGCGGTCTCCACTCAAGAATCTTTCTTCCCCATCTGTTAACAGTTCTTCGAGCGATGTGGCCTGCCCATTGCCACTTCAACTTGCAGATTTTAATAGCTATGTCGGTGACCCTGGTTCTTTGGCGAATATCTACGTTTCGGATTTTATCGCCCAAAGAAACTCCGAGCATAGCTCTCTCCATTGCCTGTTGTGTGACTCTGAGTTTTTCCAAAAGGCCAACAGTTAAGGACCACGTCTCAGTACCATACGTCATCACTGGCAACACACACTGATCAAATACCTTTGTCTTTAGGCACTGTGGTATCTTGGACGAGAAGATGTCACGCAATTTCCCGAACGCTGCCCATCCGAGTTGGATTCTTCAGGCGACCTCTTTGCCTAAGTTGGACTTACCTAACTGAACAATCTGTCCAAGATAGGTGTAATGGTCAACAACTTCGAGAGTATCGTTCCCAACGAATACCGGTACGGGTACAACATAGACATTGGGACATGACTTTTGTCTTGTCCATGTTCATTTTAAGACCCACCTGTTGGGAAAGGCTACTGAGGTCGCTGAGCATTGTATTAAGGTCCTCCAGCGACTCTGCCATGATGACTATATCGTCGGCAAAACGAAGGTGAGTGATGTATTCGCCATTGATGTTGATGCCGAATCACAGTTTCGGAGAGATAACATCTCCCTGTCTCACGCCTTTATGCAATTGGATTGGTTTCGTGCTCTTGTCCTGTAATCGGATCGACATGGTGGCGTTTCTATACAAACACTTCAGCACTTCGATATACCTATAGTCGATATGACAACGCTGGAGGGACTGCAACACTGCCCAGGTCTCGATCGAATCGAAGGCTTTTTCATAGTCCACAAACGCTAGACATAATGGCCGATTATACTCCTCAGTCTTCTGTATAATCTGGCGGAGCGTGTGTATGTGGTCTATGGTGCTCCAGCCTTTACGGAAACCGGCTTGTTCGGGAGGCTGGAAGTCATCAAACCTGCTTTTGAGACGGTTCGTAATGCCTCTTGAGAACAACTTGTACACATGGCTCAGGAGTGAGATGGGCCTATAATTCTTCAACGAGGTGTTATCACCTTTTTTGAAGAAGAGCACCACCACACTCCTATTCCATGCTTCAGGCGTAGTACCTTCGAGTATGACGGAATTAAATAACTTCTGGAGGACCAAAAGTACCGGTTTTCCACCCGCTCTCAGAAGTTCTGTCGTGATTCCGTCATCACCCGGCGCCTTGTTGTTCTTAAGCTGTTTCAGAGCCATTCTAAACTCGAAGTTGGTCGAGATCGGAGAAGTCGCTGAACATACTTAAATAAATATATAAAGTGGAACATAGAAACTCCTCCTTTTTTGAAGTCGGTTAAAAATAGGGGTCTCAGTACTCTCAGTTCCGAACAAATAACAAGTACTAGAACTTTTAATTTTAAAGTTATATGATTATTTACGGGATATTTACCGTGGTAAGGTTGTGGAAGGAGCGATACAGTGATACAGTGAGTGTGTTTTGTCGAGACTTAGGTTCGAGTTCGAGTTCCAGTGATAACCGCAAAAGACTAAGAAAGAGGGTAGATCGTTTTGTCTGTACCTAACTTTGAACTTTTTTCACCAACCACCCGCATTCTTCAGTCTTCCCGTGAACATGGTGCATGTAACTGCGCCGAAATATCGGGAGCTCCTTCCACAACCTTACCACGGTAAATATCCCGTAAATAATCATATAACTTTAGTGAACAACCGTGATAGTTTAAAACAGTGTTTTAATTTTAAATTTGAAATGTATCACCCTCGACGATCTACTATTTAAATGTTGTAGACTATTCAAAAATTTTGATGCGTAAATTTTAACTAGGTAGCTTTATTATGTCTTTGAACGTTTGAGGTTCTTACATATACCAGTGGCCATAACCAGGTTAAAAATCCACCATAATTTATCTGTTAAACATTGAAAAAAATAACTTCTAGTGGACATAGAAAATGGCGTTTACCAACCCGAGCATGCAGTCTCCCTCCAAGTGGCGGGCATCGACAAGCCCCGCCGCAAGCGTGGCAGGCCGCCCAAGAAACATAAAACTCCCGAGGAATTGGCTCAGGAGGCTGCAGCCAAGGAGAAGGAGCTTCGGCGAGCCAGCCAGGATAGAAAGCATGAAGAGGCGACTGGCAAAAGGAAAAGAAAAACTCCTACGAGGTTCAGGGAGGTAGTCCAGGTGAGTCACCTTCAGCTTATGTTAGTTGATTGCTAGATGCAAGCCCAAGAAACACTAGAGGAGCTGGCTCAAGTAGCTGCAGCCAAGGAATGGGAGCTGCAGCAAGTCAGCTAGGATATAAGAATTGACGAAAGCAAGAGGCCGAGAAAGACTCCTACTTGGTTCACAGAGTTGTTTAGTTAACAGAGCAGAGAGTTGCAGTCAGCAGTAATTATGTAATTAGTAATGGTCTACCAATAAAACCATAGTGGTGTGGTTGGTAAGGTGGTGGACTGATTATTTTTTATCTATACCAATATATAAAGAGGAAACATTTGATTGTTTGTTGCATAGAATAGGCTCTGAAACTACTGGACCGATTTGAAAAATTCTTTAACTGTTGGGAAGCTACACTATTCCCTGGTGACATAGGCTATATTATATTGTATAGCGAGGCTGAGGGCCGAGCTTACACCCGTGCGAAGCCAGGGCGGGCGGCTAGTTGTCTTATAAAAAAGCAGACCATAGGTAGAGCCGGTAACAATAATCAAATGCAAAATAAAAATAGGTTCCAAAATAAGGAAGTTATAAGCATTTTATGTTTTTCTAGACAGAGAGAGACCACTATACTTACAGATAACGTCACTTGTAAGTATGCCATACAAACTCTATACTGACACACACTGAGGGAAAATCTAGTCAGACATCCCTTTCTAATTAAGTCAAAAACTCTAAACACATATCTCAGAACTCAAAAGCGATTTCTTTTCTATACATATTACATTTTAACTATAATTTTCACTAAGCCGATTATTTTTAACAAATCAAATGCCTGTCTAAATAGCCTATTATGATATTGTGTACAGATGTGGCACACAATTTTATAATGTAGGTAGGCTCTTTCAGCAAGGTATACACTGATTGGTGCTACTGATCCGAAAAGAGGTCGTAGTCATAAATAATATTTACTATGGGACCAAACTTAAAATCTACAACAATAAAATTGCTCTATTCAAAAATTTCATCTATGAGTAAGAAGATAAGTTTTATTGCATACTTTATTGTGTAGGTTTTAGCAATAATATTATGTGTTGATTTGATTGGATTTCTCACATGGATTCTCGAGCTAGGTCGCGCCAAATACGGTTGAAACTGGATTAAATGACAGTTTTTTTTAAATATAGGAATAGGCTAGCGTTAGACCTCCAACTCGCCTGATGTTAAGCTATGATGCGGTCTACGATGGGGCACGCTTACCTAGAAGAGACCGATTCCCTCGTGATGTGAAGACCATATTGTAATATCGGAGAACACCTATTCAGGCGAATTCCACGAACAAAACCTACAAATATAAATTTCAGGGCAAAGAGCTAGAGAAGATATTCAAAGAGGAAGGTATGACCGATGGGGAAGAGAGCGAGCCAGAAATCAAGCCTGATGTAGAACGTATGAGTGAGCTGAAGATTCCAGAGGTTATTGGGCACACAGACTCGGGAGAACTAGTGGTGGTCGTGAAGGGCAAAGGAAGGGGAAGACCCAAAGGTAAGAAGTTCACCTATAGTGTTCGTATATTATGTTTTTCTATTTCATACCGGGTGTAAGGGAAAAACTCCCGAAACTAAAGAAAACCACATCAGTCATAGGACTGCACGTCAGATGTGAAAACTTAAGTAGTAATTCACCTATTCTACAAGAGATGGCGCTGTTTTAAAATACACGGTACTGACAGTGTGACGATGGCGCGAGTTCCATGATTTTTGTTCACCCTAAAAGGTCTTAAGAAGAAAAAAGAAGTTTTCACTTCAAAAAAGTTAATGTTTGCAATGTAATGCAAATAAAATATCAGCTGACGCTATCTTTATACATAATTAAGATATAAATAATTGATTATTTATCTAAGTACAATACAATTTCAGGTCGCCTAAACCAAAAACGCCAGATATGCGCCATATGCGACAAGGAATTTTCCTGCTCCGGCCGGTACATGTCCCACGTGGCCCAGCATGGCCCAGTGCTGTACCAGTGCCAGGAGTGCTCCAACACCTTCAATACTAGACTGGAATTCACTAAGCATCAGGAGGAGACTGATCACAAGGGGCAGACTGTCATCCCATATGATAAGAAGGAAAATACCATGGTCAGTATAAGGCTTGTGAAACAAATCTATTTAAAAAAAACCTTAGGTAGCAAACAAACAGATGGACTGCCTGATGGTAAGCAGTCACCGTCGCATATGAATACTTGTAACACCAGAGGCATCACAACTAAGTTGCCGACCCTTCAATAATCTATTTAACTCTCCTTTTGAAGAACCCCATGTTGCAGCTTCTCGGAAACACCGGGGAAGGTACATCATTCCACATTCTCCAGGTGTGAGACAAGAAAGGTCGCGTGAAACGCAAGTGTACGATTTCCACTGATTTATGATATGTGGATGAGATTAGTTCTTCAGAATATTTCCCGTAGTAAATGCGATAAATGATACAGAGAGACCCCAACGTTTCTGTGATTTATGGTTGATTTTTGCAAGACCGTGGCAGGCACGAACCGTGCCCCATACCTACCTGGCAATTTTCAAGATTTCATACAAATAATACATTTTCACATGAGAATTCGGTTCGTGTGACTGAAGCTTAAACCTAATATTTGTAAATGACACACCAGACAACTAGGCTATGGTTTCTGTTGATTATTGTTTTTCTGATTCAAAGTAACATTAAATTTCAGTCCATGAATATAAAAGACTCATTGATGCCAGACCCCGTCCCAGCTCCTGTTGACGTGCCAGCCACCGAAGCCACCCCGGCTGGGTCATTGCCAGATCTAAACCCTGAACCAGCCACCAAGACTGATGATAATGTTGTTTATTTGACATTGGACTCAAGCCACCCCACTGATGCAAAAGAGGAATCTGTGGAAACAGTCGAAGCAAACCAAAACGGTAAGTGACTATACCGGGTTACCCATAAACCCTGTACCAAGCCGAAAGGAGGTCATAGTTCTCATCATTATGGACAACTTTTACTGTGGGACCATACCTGTAATCGCGAAAAAAATATCAGCTGACCCGTAGAAAACGGTCATTGACACTCAATATTTTTTTTTTATATGATATTGGGTGACGAGACGAGCGAAGTCGCTCGCCTGGTGGCTCTTCACGCTTGCCCATAACAGTTCAACGCCACTCAGAATTTTGAACTTCAACAGTTCAAAACCCTGGATGGCAATGCACTGTGCTCGTCACCCCGAGATATAAGATGTCAAATCTCTGTGCCCTGTAATTTCGCTGGAAACATTGCCCTTCAATCCGGAACACAGTAGTGTCTGGACACTACTGCTTGGCGGTTGAATAACTGGCAAAGGTGTGGTACTTCCCCAGGCGGACCCCTGCAAAAGAGTCCTACCACTACAAAAACATCTGTTTTATTTTTCGCGATTTCAGGGTTGGTCCCATAGTAAAAGTTGTTCATAATGATGAGATCAATAAGCTCTTATCGGCTTAGTACAACTTATATGTGTAACCCTGATAGTTATGTCACGTCTATGACACAAGTGTGAGAGGAACAAACAATATCGCATGCACCAGACTAATGGGCCAGGGTGTTTCTTGTGATCCATATCGTCCGGTTCACGAATCTGTAATATGTTTCACATATAATTATTTATTTCTTAACAATATAAAAACAAACTTCACAAAATTGGCATCAAATGGACAAATATGGCTACTTCGATCATCAGCCATAAAATCTCCACTCCTACATAAAGGCTCTCAGAGAGGGGTGTTGCATTAATCCCCACGCTTTGCATGCAGCTTGGGGATCTCAGTACGTTCACCGTGTACTAATAGGACGCTGCTGCCCGTCCTCAGGCGGTTTTTAACTGAATGCTTATGTAGGTTTATAAAAATAACCTTCAATAAACACATACTTTATGTTGTTCCAGCTTCTACTGAAAACAAGCCCACAGACGAGCCGGAGCCCGAAGAGGTAGTGACTCAGGGAAAAGTGAAGCTGTCGTGTCCGCACTGCGTAAAACTATTCAGCAGCAAGCAGAGCCGCTCCATGCATATCAGGGTTTGTATTTGTCTTCTTTTAGAATAATAATACCACTAGCTTATATTTACAACTTCATCTAAGTGGCCAACTCGTCTTCTATTTTAGAATGTAAACATGAACAACTGTCATTGAATTAATATGATGATATCTCAATCTGCATCCTAAATCCATCTCTATTCAAATAATAATTCATGTCACATCGAAATATTGTTATGTATCTCAATCTGAACACGATCCCGTCTCAATCTCATTCTGATTTAATCTTGATGACATTCTGTATCCATCTCGATTCAAATATTAAACTATAGACCCGAAAGGCTCGTCGGCCGAGTTTGTAAGAGGCTCGGCCAGAATTCTGTTAAAGTAACTAGCGTTCTTCATTAAAACAACACAAATAATTGTACTTGCAAACTGCTTTTATTGAACGCCGGATCTAACCTACAAATCGTTACTTGACAGATGATAGGGTTGTCACATCCATCGATATTAAATAGGTTTGTACAAGTAACAAACTTTGTTGTTTGTGTTGTGTTTTGTAGGCGGTGCATAAAGGCGAGCGTCCATACGCCTGCAAGATATGCGGCTCCGTGTTTGCGTACCCGCGCGCGCTCGCACTGCACGCCCTCAAACATCGCACGCGCGCTTCTAAAGGATACGCTTGTGATCTGTGCGGGAAGGTAAGGCCCTCTATTCTTCGACGTTACGCCTCTGAAACATTGACCTAAAACGGGAAAACTAAAAAAAAATATAGGCTTAAATTGGCATCATCGATCATCAAAAACATTCTTATAATAACCTTACATTGACTTTTGTCTAGCTCTCTCATTAGCCGAGAGAGCGAGACAAAGCTACGTGGTGGTACGGGACCGTCAGTGCGCGAGTCCGACTCGCACTTGACCAGTTTATTTGAAGTCTGTTCAGAATTATTGTTGACTAGCAGCGCCAGCGGTTTCACCCGCGTGGTGATGAAAATCGGTGATGATGTTGATCACGAAAAGTAACCTATGTGGTAATCTAGGACATAAGCAATGTATATTCCAAATTTCATACAAATCCATCCAGCCGTTTCTGCGTTTTGTAGTGGTAGGACTCTTTTGCAGGGGTCCGCCTGGGAAAGTACCACACCTTTGCCAGTTATTCAACCGCCAAGCATTAGTGTGCAAACACTACTGTGTTCCGGATTGAAGGGCAATGTTTCCAGCGAAATTACAGGGCACACAGAGATTTGACATCTTATATCTCGGGGTGACGAGCGCAATGCATTGCCATCCAGTGTTTTAAACTGTTGAAGTTCAAAATTCTGAGTGGCGTTGAGAAGTTATGGGCAAGCGTGAAGAGCCATCAGGCGAGCGACTTCGCTCGTCTCGTCAGTCAGTATCATTAAAAAAAAAAAAAAAAAAAAAACATTCATCAATCCAAACTTTCACATATATGATTTCATGTGATTAAATCGCTTCGTTCTACCAGGTGTTGAACCACCCGTCTTCCGTCACCTACCACAAAGAAGCCGAACACTCAAAACAGAAGTTCGTATGCAACAAATGCGGCAAAAGTTTCAAACACAAGCAACTCTTGCAGCGACATCAACTGGTGCACACCCAGTACAGACCTTATCACTGCAAGGTGAGCGACACCACAGAATACATACAGTACAAGTACATAAGATTCACTCCGCAAAATCATTTAAATGAGTAGCGACTCTTGCTACTACACAATAAAGTGCAATTCAGGACGTGCGAGCGCTAACTACCTACAGCTATATTAACCTACAAGTTGCCTCTCTGTCTATCGCGTAACTCTTGTCGCGTTATCTCTGTCTATCGCGCGGCAGCGGGCACGGCAAGTCCGACAAGTCGACTACTTGTAGTTTCAAACCTAAAGTGCGGAGTGCGCCAGCCTTGGCGACACTAAATATACACAAGTTGATAGATAATCTCGGTCCAAGCATACGTATACAGTGTAAACTCTATGTAGCGACACTCGATTTAATAACAAACTCCCTAAAACGTCGAAATTGCTTCACTTTTTTTTATTACCAGGGGGGGGGGGGTAACTTTTTGACTTTTTTTAAGGTTTATTACATCACTTTTTATACCCCACACGCAGAGGTGCATGTACCAGAGCCACCCCTAAATTGCAATATTAAATAGGAAGACGCAGCGTAGGTAGACCTCCCACTAGATGGACCGACGACATTGTGAGAGTCGCGGGCATCCAGTGGATGCAGATGGCAGGATGTCGTTCAGTGTGGAGGTTAAAGGGGGAGGCCTATGTTCAGCAGTGGATGTCTTCTGGCTGATGATGATGATACTTTTCATACATTTAAAATTGTGACCTATGTTGCGATTGTCATTTTGCAAAGTTTGCATGCACTTATCTTAATAATTGTTGAAGTTAGAAGGTTCTAAAATATTCTGACGGACGGACAGAACGAATTTATAAAGGTTCCTTGTAGGGCTACGGAACCCTAAAAAGGGACTAACAAATGCTTTATTTTTAAAAGACTTCCAAAAGGGGGAGGTTCTCAATTCGACTTTTTTTATGTTAGCTCAGAACTTTGTGAACCGATTTTGATGTTTTTTTTATATTTGAAAGCTGATGCTTCCAGTGTGGCCCCGTGTGGTCCAGTTCTGTCATTTTTTTGTGAATTAATTTTTTTATATTGATAATTATCATTCCAGCAATGCAACGCGTCATTCAAAACGAAGGCGAATTTATTCAACCATCAGTTGCTCCACTCGGGTGTGAAGAAGTTCGGGTGTGATCTCTGCAAGCAACGGTTCGCACACAAGACCAGCCTCACTCTACACATGCGCTGGCACAACGGTAACTACTACCACAATGTGGTTTTATATTAGGGAGCGTTCAAGTATTATGTAACGCAGTTTTTGGACATATTGGACTCCCCCTCCCCCATGTAACGCACCGTAACCCCCCCCCTTCCCCCTAGTAAAACGTTACGTAACCACCAAGTGACCATTTTTACCTAAAAGTCACAATTATGCGGCGTCAAGTACCGGAAAGTCGGAAGGGATAAAAAAAATACTATGTTACGTAACGCGTAGTTCAAACACCCCCTCCAGCCCCTGTAACGCATCGTAACGTTTTACAAGACCCCTCCTCCCCCCAAATTCGTTACGTAATTCTTGAACGCCCCCTTATATAACTGGTGCTGTTGCGCGACTTCGTACGCGTAGATTTTTAACCAACTTCCAAAAAAGAGGAGGTCACAATTCGACCGTTCCTTTTTTTTTTTTTTTTTTCTCAGAACTTACGACTGGGTGAACTGATTTGTATGATTCTGAAAGCTGGTGCTTCCCGAATGGTCCAATTTCAATTTGGTCCAGTTCTGAAATTTTTATGAAGTCGGTTTTTTTATATTAAAGGTTTTTGTAGGTTAGGTAAAGGTTTTATATTTAAGGTAATAAAGGTAACATAACCAGCAACATGCTGAGTTGGGGTCGGTTTTTGTGACAATGTAAGTACATGTATACTTCTGTTTTAATATTTCTTGTTTTATTGATTTTATTTCATTGTCCCAAAATAAACTTTTCTGATTTCTATTTACAAAAAAAAAAAAACATTTGAACCACCTCCTTTTTGGAAGTCGGTAAAAACATTAGACACATGCTTATTATCAGATCAAAGAATCCCTATAGCAGTTGTTTCATATTGGTTCCAGGTCAGAAGCCTTACGTTTGCAAAGTGTGCGGTAAGGCGTTCAGTCAGAAGGGCAACCTATCAGAGCACGCCCGCATCCATACTGGGGAAAAACCGTTCCAATGTCAGCACTGCACGCGCTGCTTCACTACTTCCTCGCAACATCGGTTACATATGCGGAGACATATCGACATTGAAGATAAGTTGTAAGTATTCACATCAATCTTATCATCATCATCATCATCGGTCTTCAAATTTTTCTATATAGGGTTACGGTCATTGTACTCATTTTTTTATTTTTTTTTATATGAGACAAACTCTGAAATAGTGAAAAAACACTAGAGGTTAGAGGAGGTAGAGGGAGTTGTGAACACTGAGGTGTTCCGACAGATGTCTCTTTTCACAACCGGTTCTGAGATAACAAACATAAAAAAAAACAGTCGAATTTGCCTCCTCCTTTTTGGAAGTCGGTTAAAAATATCCCAGATATTTATTTATGAAGAAGAAGGCTTAGATAACCATTACGTTCGCTTCAAGTGACATGTGTGTGTGTGGTTGTCAGTGAGCCTATGATGCGGCGCGTGCGTCCGTACGTGGCGCCGCCGACCACGGGCCCGCCGCCCGAGCCGCCCACGCCGCACACGGTGACGGCGGGCGTGTACCGGTGCGGGTGGTGCGCGCGCACGTGCGTGTCTCGCTGGGCGCTCTCCAAGCACGCCAGGAGACATACGGGCGAGAGACCATTCAAGTGTCCGCACTGTCCGCGCGCGTTCGCAGACTGCTCCAACCTCAACAAACATAAAAAGGTAACAAAAATCTTTCCATCCAATGCTGCCCTCCTTATAACAAATGCAGTACTTGCAAAATGGCGGTTTCGAGAAAAACGCGGGAAACGTATTTTTGTATGTATTAAACAACATGCCTTTGTTTTATAACTTTTGAAGTGTATCCAAAGAACATAGCATACATAGATTATCCCTTTGGGATACCGTTTCTGCAAAAAAGTGACCCAAAAATGTCGATTATTGTAAGTGGAATTAGTAGGGCAGAATGGTTGACTGGAAGAGATCGCTTTTAACGATAAGGCCACCACTTGTGGCTCTAGCTCGTAAGTGTTTTCTATCTGTTCGTAATTTTTATTTCTGTTGTACACAATAAGGGGTTTCTATCTATCTTTAATCACACTAATATTATAAATGCGAAAGTAACTCTGTCCGTCTGTCTGTTTGCTACATAATCACGGCTAAATGGTTTAACCGATCTCGATAAAACTTTGCGAGGTAATAGTATGTATCATGAGACGGACATAGGCTATTTTTTTCTGAAGAAATCGTGATTGAAGTCGCGGTTACAACTAGTCACACTAATCACACTAATATCATATAATATGTGAAAGTTTGGATGGACTGGATGGATTTGGGTGAAATTCGGAATATACATTGCTTATGTCCTGGATTAACACATAGGCTACTTTTCATCTTTATCATCACCGATTTTCATCACCACGCGAGTATATCCGCGGGGCGCAGCTAGTTATCAATGTAAAAAACATACATCATAACATTGACAGAACTGGACCAAATTGAAATGGGACCACAAGGGAAGCACCAGCTTTCAAATAAAAAAAAAGAATCATCAAAATCAGTTCACCCAGTCGAAAGCTATGAGGTAACAAACATTTAAAAAAATACAGTCGAATTGATTACCTCCTTCTTCTTGGAAGTCGGTTTAAAAAAGTTCCTTAATTCCAGCACGTGCACAAACAAATCAGCCTACTGGCGAACCAGCTGCAACGTCCAAACATCCCTCCGCTGACCATCGTGCCCACGCCTGCTCGCCCTCCCGTGGAGGAGCGCACAGAGTTGGTAGTAGAGAGTACGGCTAATGGTGTGGAAGAGCGCGTCATATACGTCACTTATGACGTAGACGATTCCCAGTCGCCGGACTATCAGCTCGTTGACCCGGAACAGGTATCATACTGCGCTCACCATCGTCCCTACGCCTGCTCACTCACTAACTTAACTAGCAACCACCAGACGAGACTCATGGAATCTTCCCGTCAATACGTCATCATCATCAGCCAGAAGACGTCCACTGTTGAACATAGGCCTCCCCCTTTAACCTGCACACTGAACGACATCCTGCCATCTGCATCCACTGGATGCCCGCGACTCTCACAATGTCGTCGGTCCATCTAGTAGGAGGCCTACCTACGCTGCATCTTCCGGTTCGTGGTCTCCACTCTAGAACCTTTCTTCCCCATCGGCCAATACACTAATAAACAGTACAATATACTAATGGAGGAGATCGCTGTAGCGATAAGCCGAGGTATCTTGATCGGAACCTCAGATCAGACATAGGAGATATGGTAAGGTGGAGTGGCGTGTGCGAACGGATCTGGCCCAAATCGGGCTTGATGTCATAGTCGAACTCGAACTAGAAGACCTTGTTGCCCTATTTTGCATGTGGACTATTAGTTCATTTTAGACTGCCTCGGTGGCTCAGTTGGTAGTGAACCTTTCTGTGCTTGGGGGCGTGGGTTCGATTCCCATCTAGGACAAACATTTGTGGGACGAACATTTGTGTTTGTTCTGTGTCTGGGTGTTAAATATCTATTTAAGTATGTATTATAAAAATATATATGTATGTATATCAGTCTCTGGCTGCCATATTACAAGCTTTGCTTAGTTTGGGGTCAGATGACCATGTGTGCAATAATGTCCCAGATATTTATTTATTTATTTTATTTATTGATGTCGCTGCAAGTTTCTTAGTGTGTGTAAAAAAATAAAAATCGAAAAAAAAAATACTCATCAAACATTTTGTGTGATTCAGGCAGCAGAGATGCTGGAGCAGTCGGATGTGACAACAACAGACCTGTATTCAGAGTCGTTACTGCGCGAGAAAGTAAACAAACTACCACTCCAGGAACACATGTCGGTAAGGGTTACTATACTCATGTAATTTATAAAAAATACATGAAAAAGCAAAAAAATTTAATTATCATAACTCAATATTTTATTGCAAACATAATTATGTAAGTACATGAAGATCTTAAAGTAGGTACGTTCATTAGAGTAGTACGTAACCCTATTTGGGTATGGCAACACTCGGAACGGAACGATCTATTTAAATTTCGTCGAAATTATCGTTGAAAAATTCTTCCAAGTTGTAATAACAATTGGATTCTAAAATAACTTTTAATTCATTTGCGAAACTAACTTATTTTTCTATATCTTTTAATTCATTTGGCAATTTATAACAAACATATCATTCTACGTTTCTAATCGGCCATGGATTGAAACAACCTGCCGGCTTCCTTAGTTAAAGTAGGACGGTTCTCTATAAAATATATATATATAAAACTTGCTTATTCTCATAGAGCATAGACAAACAATTTGTATCTGTCTATCACTGTCTGTCATTCTTTTTTGTGTTATTTTATTTTGTGGTATAGTATTTTGTGTGGTTATTGTTTGCAAACAAAGTTTAGTTTTTCCACACAACACAAATTAGTAGGTACATAAGTGTGCCTTGCCTAGCCGTGTTATGAAATATCTCAATTTCCTTGTATTGTAAGGTTCATTGAATAAATGCGAAAATAATTATCTATATTAAAACAGACTTCATAAAAAATTCTGAACTGGACCAAATATGCGCCCTCTATCCCATAGCGCGTGCATTAATTGGCACTATTGCTTTTAGAGAGCGCATGCCTGATTTAGTACTGAGGTGTTCCGATAGATATCTCTTATAATAATTTTTGTGTGGAAATAACTTTTTAATAGTTACATTGTAAAAAAATAAAACTTAGTATGAGTAGAACTGGACTAAATTGAAATTGGAAAAAACGGCAAGCACAAGCTTTCAAATAAAAAAAAACATCAAAATCGGTTCACCCACTCGAAAGTTCTGAGGTAACAAAAAAAAAACTTCTCCTTTTTGGAAGTCACTTAAAAATAAGAATCATGTCTCGGCACCGTCATATATGGATGGTTGCAGAACTATGTTCCTACAGATGTCAGAAAACTGCCTATTGAATAACAAACTACTACTAATATATAATTAAGTAACAAACTTTTTAATTAGTTTGTCTTGGCACTTGTCAGGTGACGGATGAGCAAGGCAACCCGCTGCACTTCACTATGCAAGACGGCACGCAACTCGCGATCACTTCACTCGACGGACAGTCTTTACAAGTACGTATCATATCATTTACATTACATCGCTAACATTTCATATTTAATGTGGTGTGACAATTTCTAAAAATACCAGGAAACATCTTGAATAAAACCGGCCAAGTGCGACTCGCGGACTCGAAGGGTTCTGTACCATTATCTATAAAAATATCAAAAAAAAAAACACGTTTGTTGTATGGGAAAAAATAATTAAATATTTGTTTTATTTTAATTATTTATTTTTAAAGTGAATATATATATTCACTATATATTCTGTGAATATTTCAAGAGTCTACCTGTTGCCGTTATCAATATCGAGCAAAAACGAGCCAAAAATTCAATTTTGTTGTATTGGACCCCCTTAAACATTTATTTTATTCTGTTTTTAGTATTTGTTGTTATAGCGGCAACAGAAATACATCATCTGTGAAAATTTCAACTGTCTAACTACCACAATTCATGACATACAGCCTGGTGACAGACAGACAGACACGCACAGACAGAAAGCGGAGTCTTAGTAATAGGGTCTCGTTTTACCCTTTGGGTACGGAACCCTAAAAATTCACTTGACTGTGCAATAGTCGATTTGCTTACACCACACTGGGAGAGGAAAGGAATCGTTCTAAGTGAACGTCGGTTGCTTCTAAACTAAACTAATCTGACAGGACTAAAATTATCGGCGTACTTTTTCATTTCCATACATCAGAAAAGGTTGGCAACAATTTTAGAGCTGTCAAATTTAGTTTAGAGAATGGTACACCAGAATCGACTTCATTGTCCTTTTTTCTTCCTCGGCATCTGAGCTAGTCATCATGCTCCAATATCTGCAAGCGGCGAGCTCCGAGGTCGGACTTCTGATATGTCCAAAACTAAGTTGACCAACATTACCGGGCACAGTCTGTATATCGAGGGTGCGGAAAAACAATATGTCCAGGAGTAGTAGTGGTAGGACTCTTTTGCAGGAGTCCGCCTGGGGTAGTACCACACCTTTGCCAGTTATTCAACCGTCAAGCAGTAGTGTGCAAACACTACTGTGTTCCGGATTGAAGGGCAATGTTTCCAGCGAAATCTTATATCTCGGGGTGACGAGCACAGTGCATTGCCATCCAGGGTTTTGAACCGTTGAAGTTCAAAATTCTGAGTGGCGTTGAGCTGTTATGGGCAAGCGTGAAGAGCCATCAGGCGAGCGACTTCGCTCGTCTCGTCACTCAAAAAAAAGAGTATGTTTATTTGGGCCAAACAGTTTTCCTTCCAGGGGAGACTATCAGTATTTTTCCAATGGAATATTCTGCTCTTGTCTATATTTTATGAAAAGTAGTATAAAAACGATTGTTAACAATATATGAACTATATACCATTATTTCTGGAGTTGGAGGAGGCCTTTACCCAACCTGCTTATTAATAGTTATTAATAGATAAATAATATTAGCTAAGATGAAATGTATGCAGCATGGGCAAATAAAGTTTTATTTATTTATATTTATTACCATTATTGTGTCAGGTCATCACTGAAGACGGTCAGACCATTCCAGTTGAGATCAATGAGTATTCGCCAGAAGTTGAGGTGAGTTGTATCAAATCAGCAATCACAAATTGCGATATGTAGTCGATTTCATTATGATAACTAAATTTAACAAATCATTATGGATTTTATACAGGTATACATGAAACGGTGGTTCTAATCTATAAGGAGGTCATTGTGCGATTCCCCGCCAAAAACATTAAACGCCATAGGTCATCGAGGTAGTCATTCCATCCTTACGTCGTGAACTTTGGTAAAATCCGTACGCAATGTTTCAAAACTCCTTCCTAATACGAACTGCACAATATTAGAATGCACTCCCTGCCTCGGTGTTCCCTATAAATTACAACCTGGGTCTCTTTAAGACAAGAGTGAATAGGCACCTCATGGGCAAGTGTACCCCATCTTGACTGCATCGTCGCTTACCATCAGGTGAGTTGGTGGTCAAACGCAAGCCTAATACTGAATAAAAAAAAAGGCTAAGAACCAACATTCCGTGTAACTTTGTATTTCAACCCATGGACCACTCTTTCGGTGGACTTTTTCAATGTTACCATTGGAAATATCTTGAGCAATAATTTATTCGTACAGCTGGGATCTCCTTCCGCGACGCCCACGCGTCAGCTCACAACCCAGAAGTCTGAAGAGGAGGGGAGCTCTCCCGTCACTCATTACTATACCATTGTGTGAACACTGCCCTTGTTTGCTCTGACAACACTGTACGGTCATGTATAGTGCTTCAACAAGGAACTTCTGTCGAGTGCCCCTACAGGGTTATAATAAGCTTGGGGTGAACTAAACCGAAAAGAGGGACCAACTCTAAAACCGCGACAAAAATATCAGCTGTTCCATAGAAAAATTACACTACGAAAAGAAATGACGAATTTTTTCGCGATTTCAGGGTTGTCCATTAGAGTTTTTCATTAATATGGGTTTGGCTTAATACAGTCTTTCCGCGTTACCCTGTTTAAACAAAATGTGTGAAACCACAAAGTCAGTTTATATGACAATTTTATTTACGTATGCAAACGACGCCCCGCGCACATCAAGTGTACATCGCGTTCTGTCTCGTTCTGTCGCGTGCGCGACAGTACTCATGCGCAGCTATCCCCGCCGCGTATCGTTCAGCGCTAGACTTACGTGCCGCTACTTGTAGTAGGTATGAGCCATTAAAGAGTTTTTAATGTAAAGTTTTAGAAAAAAAAACGACTTCAAGACTATACAAACGAACGTACAAAAATGACCGTTAAAACCTACATTGAAAGTCCTCATTAAACCTATTGCTGATATTTATTAAATTATTAATATTATGAAATATTATATCAATAATCTATGATTAATTTTAGTGATTTTTTACCGACTTCAAAAAGGGAGGACGGTTCTATGTTCCACTGGGTTTTTTTTGTCTGTTCACCAATTTCTCCACCAACAGTAGAGCGATTTAAAAAAAAAATTGTTCGGTAGGGTTTGTTCCAATTTAGTCCCATTGTCACCAAGTCAGGATCTGATGGGACCCCAGGGAAATCGAGGGCAACTCTCAAATTTTATAGGCACTTATTCATGGTGGTTCCACTGTCGTTTTTTCATATATTTTTGAAGTCGATTTTTTATGTGATCCATTTTTTACTCCCTCTATTGTCATAATACTATAAACGCTATACAATACTGTATGCTTTGTTTTTTTTTAAATATTTTTTTATCAATTATATTTATTGGTCATCTACAATTATACCTAATATGAATAATATAATAATTGCAAAAGCATGTTTGTTCGTCTTTCACGCCGCAATAGATCAACGTGAAGTTTTAATATTATATAATACACGTAATTAGTTCACAGCCCCAAGAGGTTTTACCCTGAAACAAAATGACCTTTTCCTGTCTGATGGCGGGTGAAACCACGGGGCGTAGCTAGTTAAAAATTAATGTGAAAATTTTAAAGTTTGTGTGCACTCAACTCCGTAACGGCTGAACGCATTTACATTAAATTTGGCATGGAAATAACCTCAGATCAAACAAATAAGGTAGATTTGACTTATTATAATTGTTTCAAATGTTGTATCCACTTTTTCACTGTAGCGCTTAAAGCAAAAACAGTAAGTACGGCTCACTTACAAATATTTCACGCACACTAAGAAACTTGCAGCGACATCAATGAACTAATAGTCGTCTGCAGCCTACAAACAAGCCTGCAGTGCAAGTACAGTTCTTATCGATCAATAAATTTGACAGTTGACATAACAAATTCGACAAAATGCCATTGTGTCGATCATAGCCAGTTGTTTCTTACCCGTGGTCCACCTACGTGGTTCGCCTGAAGTTTCACGGGTACCTGAACAAATGGTATTTTATCGAATTTGTCGATTTCGACTGTCAAATTTATCGATCGATTAGAACGATACTTGAACTGCTGATTAGGCCTGATGCGTTCGCACCCGCCACACCATATCTCCCTTGTTTGTTTGATCTCAGGAGATAAAAACTAGGGTTCCTGTAAGATAGCAGGTGAAACCACGTGCCGTAACTAGCGTTAAATCATTCGTATGGTAACCATAAATTAGTTAATTTATTAATAGGTACTATGTTTTAATTAGAAATATTATTATTTTAAATGTAAAAGGTTCATTGTGATTTTAATGGATCTCTGTATAAATAAGAGTATTTCGTAAATGTTAATCTTTAGTAATGTTTATAATATTATTACTATAAAGAAGTATGTTTTATAATTATTATTGCTTTGTATAAGTGGAATTAAATAAGTTGCAATGTTTTATTATAAAGTCCGGTCTCAAAGCAGGAAGAATTTCGTGCAATGACCTGTTTCTGTCGCTCCCACTTATAAATACAGGCCACCAAGATACAGGCCTCGCCTAGTTTGGGGCCCATTGGTATATCACTATGTAAAATCTTTTTAATTTATGTTCTACTTCTGTGTGACATAGTAAAATGTATATTTTTATTTTGTGGAAATAAATTTATCTTATCTTAAAATAGTACGTCTCGTTCGCACAGATGCTTTGACCGCCGTGTTATTTCATCTGTGCGAGCGAGTCGTACTATTGTCGCTCCCACGTATAAATAGTACATCTCCCTTGCACATATGCAATGACGCCGTGTCTGTGCGAGCGAGACGCACTATTTATTAGTGGGAGCGACAGATAGGTAGTAACAGGTCAATGTACGAAGTTCTTCCTGCTCCGCGACCGGACTTTAGTAATTATCTATTATTTTTATCTTATGAATGTATTTCAGTATTATGTAACATTCAGAATAAGAATAAATAACTGATTTTTTATATAAACTGTTTTTATCTTTCATTTACCCAACCCTAAAGCTCAAACTCAAAATTATGACTGCATAGAAGTAGTGCTAATTTACCATGTTACATTCTTTACTCATATGCCAATATTGTTGTTACCAGAACGAAACAGATATATTTTTGACAGGACGGCAAATTGCAGGGTTGTACACTATTTTAATGAGGGACCTGTAAAAGGCTCCAAAGACTACATACTATTTGACAGACGGCCTTGTACGCTTGTTAAATCACGTGACGAATTCTGTGATGGCAATATTCTGATGTTTTTACCACAGAGAAAAAGATTTATCTTTTTTTTTATATTAACCAAATATTTGTATATTTTTTTTATAACGACCTGGAAACTGATCAGACTATGATGGATTCCCGATCTCACAGTTTGTTGCCCGTATTACTACCAGTAGTACCACGGGTAAAAATACCGTAGAACTACCAAGAGATCCAGTGGTACCACAGGTTTTTTTTACCCGTGTTACACTCATAGTCGACATTTCATAGTTTGACACCTGTTTGTGTATAATAGTATAAATAGAAGTCGAAGTAACTCAAATTAATTGAATTAGTTGAATAGGACTTTGAAACGATAAATAAATTATACCTCACTTCGTTTTAGAAACGCCGATTTGTCCCAGTAGACAAGTCTGGGACAATAGGACGAAATTGTAGCTTCTATGTATGTTTAGGATAACAGGGTTACGCATATAGACTACCTACTAAGGTTTCAGGGTTGGTCCCATAGTAAAAGTTGTTCAAAATGAGTACAATGACCTTTCGGCTTAGTACAGTACGCATACAAACGTAACCCTGTATTTGTGTGACAATAACTTATTAAGCGCCGTTAATCTGGTCTTCATACAGTGTAGGCAAGTAGATCGTGCAAATAGTACCTATCAGTTTTAAAACCTGACTCGTGCCATAACCACTTGTTCGCGCAGCCCTTGTTGACGTAAGCCCTGTCAGTCGCGGGAAGGGGGGGGGGGGATATCGTATGACGCTTGTGATTGGACTAAAACAAAATCATGCATTCAATTCGCGTCTAGGATTGGCTCGAAAAAATCATGCTACAATTTAGTTTCTTTTAATCACGGCGGGGCACATACTAGGTATAACTAGGCTTTACCTATATTTAATAGTGCGCGATAAGTCCCGATAAATATGAAAACATAGGTATAACTACTTCGTAGCTTAGATTTGTAGTTACGATTATTTTCAATGGAAACAATTCAATAAAATACCTTAGGGGCGGGGTGAGGGGTTACTAAATGATAATTGACCCATTCAAGGTCAGTTCAAAATGTAAACAAAGCATAGTGATGGCGTACCTACGGTATTGGTCGGAAATTACGTGAGGTTCAGTGGAATCAGTGGGCGTGTTACAGCCGTATATATCAGTAGTAATGTCAACTGATGAAGTGCCAGAACCTGTTCGCCCTGCATTAAATGTCTAGTTATAGAAAGTCTGCGGCGGGGCGTAGGATGAGCTGTCAAGTGATTATATCATGATTGAAGAAAAAAATTAAACAAACTTAAGATTTTTTAGGCACGAGTTTTTTTTTTATAGTAAAATTGGCTTGCGCTTGGCCGCCAACTCGCCTGATGTTAAGCGATGATGCGTGATGAAGTATCAAATAAAACAACATAATAATATGAAATTCAATATTATTTCGTTATGCTTTTTAATAATACAATATATTTTGCATACCATATACTATCGGTAGTATATTACTGGTGACCAATCATTAAACAATGAAATATGACATTCATCAATTCTCGTTCAACATTCTTTTAATAAATAGCTGTATACAAAACAATTATTTACAGGATAAGGCAGTATAATTACCACGTAAAAATGTGCCTCGTCTTACGTTTAGCTATACAAGCGGTAAAAAATGGAAATTGGATAACGTTAATCGAAAGTCAGTTTAAACAAAACTAGATAATCATCTTAATCATAACTCCAGTCAAATTCAAATAATCACTAACGAGTTAAATATTATAACAAAAATAAGCGACGATAATTAGTTTGTGAACGTGTTATTTTCATTAGAGGGACAACTTTCACTAATAACATAGAAACGTATCTAATCGTATCGAGCGTACGTCCGTCAGCGCGGCAGTTTCACTTTTGAGACAATTTTTATTTGAATTTGGAACGTATCGACCATCTCACTAATACATATGGCAAACATTGCGTATACGCACCGACACACACCCGGCCCCGCGGCACGCACTATCACAGCATCCGCCGCGACACAGCGAGCACAGATTCAACGATACACCGACAAACTAACACGATTCGAGCTTACAGTCTCCTATCTGTACAACGACGCGATTACCTAATTGATCTATGACTCGATCGACTCGCGAAACTATACGTGGAAATGCACTAACCGACGTTAAACATAATGGACACTGGCACTACAGCCCTACGGTAGCGTTCGAACTAAGAGGCTAGCGCGGCGCGGGCGACTAGATATAGAACTGCGGAGGCCTATATGACGAGCGCCATGTCCTTCTTGCTGGGCAGCTGCACCTTCTTGCCCTGCCACAGAGAGTTGTGTATCGTGAACGCGTCGATCGTTACAGTCAAGTGCTTCGTGTGTATCTGTGAGAAACACTTGCTGCCCGAGTTGTATCTGGAACAAACGTTACATCGTGTTATCATCTTGTCTTCTATTTCATTAATTAGATGGTTTGAATCAGACTACAAGTCTACCGTTGAATTTGTGCTCAATCAAACTTCCATGTTAAGTTGTATTGTAAGGCTAGGATGTCAAGCGTAGAGATACAATACATACGAGTATAAAGACAGTGAAAACAGTCAAAAAACGTCTGAGCGTTCGACGTCATCTCTAAGGCTGGCAAGTCAGTTTACGTGACAGGTCCCGATATCTACAACCAAGTACCAACCACCTGCAGACATTAAGGTGAAACGTTTCATGTTTGGCGGGAAATTCAAATTTCAAACAGTTTTTTTGTCCTTGTAGCTAGGCCGGGTAATTATTGTGCAATGGCATAGTGTTTGCGTAAATTGTCGGTTGTTCTTAACATTATCATGCACAGCTATTAATCAGTTACTCACCATATTACTTACATTTGGCAATAATCCGTTTGAAACAGCAAAAATTTGTTTATTGACATATGTATGTAATAATGTGCATTGGAGATAAATAACTTTACGCGAGTTTGTAAACAATAATAATCAATTTTCGCAAACAACATGATTGTATACAATAATTATTATCGGCCCAGCTAAAAGATCAAAAAACTGTTTGAAACTTTCCCGCCAAACGTTCGTTTCACCTTAAGAGTTCGGCTTCCGTCGTTATATTTTAAAATCGGTTAAGACGGTTTTTAACCAACTTCCAAAAAAGAGGAGGTTAACAATTCGACTGGATGAACCGATTTTGATGATTCTTTTTTTAATTGAAAGCTGGTGCTTCCCATTTGGTCCGATTCTGATGAAGTCGGTTTTTTATATTGATAATAATTATTGATCGAAAAGGCCTACTACTCTCTCAAAGAGCATTTTGGTATACAACGATAAAATATATTGTTTTTTGTTAGTTTTTGTAACATTACGCATTGTACGGTACCCTATATTATAGTGTTGTGAATATACTAGTATATTCACAACTGTGACGTGTGACATTGTACATAGTTAACCAATAGATGATCTGTATCCAGGCATTACATAGATTACTCACTTGAAGAACTTGTCAAACATCCTATCGTTGACATGTTTGGGCCCGGTTCCGTACAGCTTGGTGACTTGTTCAGAGTCGGGGCAGAACGAGTAGAGCGCCCGGAACTGGCAGCCCGCGTCTCGGAACAACACCAGGAAGTGTTTGGACTCGGAGCGCGCTATCTCTTCCAGCACCCGCCGCTTGGCCTCCGCGTTCACGGCGCCCGGGAACACGCAGTACTCCACCGCGTTCAGCATGATGCCGCGGTTCGACTTGGTCGCCGGCTGCTTGTACAACCGCGGACCTGTTGCAATACCTCACGTAAGGGCTAGGTAGTTCCAATCGGGTGTCTTCAAATCACGAATTAATGTGATTCTTCTAGGCAAGCATGCTCCATCGTAGACCGCATCATCGCTTAACATCAGATGAGATGGCGGTCAAAACAAGCCTATATTTTTTCTATGCTCGAAATCGGAAAGCAATATCAGGGATTTCCCCAATAAGATCATGAATATGCAGCATACCTGATGTTAAGTGACTGTGTATTCGAATATGGTTAACCTGGAATGGGAACTGGCTCTCAAGTGAGAGCTGCTAGAACACTATAAAGTACTTGACGGATTGTCAACTGGAGGATGTCTAGCCACCCAAGCACAAAAAAGTTTTCACAATAGTTTCCTCACAATGTTTTAATTCACTGTTTGGGATTTGAACCCGCACCCTGCAGATTGGAATTTGAACGCGCCAACCACTTAGTCACCATAGCTACCAAATTCATAGTATAATTGTGAGTTCACATTGGAGCGACCTCTATCGATGAAGTGAACTACCAAGTCTACTTGTGCCTAATTTTACACAACTCCACAACTAGATCCTATGGTCACTCTGTGCTAAGGTGAAAGGAAACAAGGACCAGCAAAGGTGGCGCCCTCATATATTTTTTTACTAAAAAGTAAACTAAAAGATGATTAAATATTTTTTTTACTTCTCTAGTCGTTCCAGAATGTAATGAAGTGTTTTGGATATATTTCTGGTAACGTAACGTATTGCATTGGTTATAAAACACAGATTAGCTAAAAACTTCAGTTTTTGGCGCTGATACTACTAAACCGGCTTCAAAAAAGGAGGTTCTATGTTCCACTGCACATTTTTTTAGTATGTATATTCACTGATTTCTCCGCCAATAATGAATTGATTTTGATGATTGCTGTTTTGAAAGAAAGAAATAAAAACAATTTTATTCGACATTAAATCAAACCTTATATCTAAAGACAGCCCCGGTGGCTCAGTTGGTAGTGAACCTACTTTCTGCACTTGGGGGCGTGGGTTCGATTCTCATGTAGGACAAACATTTGTGTGACGAACATTTGTGTTTGTTCTATGTCTGGGTGTTAATATCTATTTAAGTATGTATTTAAAAATATATAACGTATGTATATCAGTCTCTGGCTGCCATATTACAAGCTTTGCTTAGTTTGGGGTCAGATGACCATGTGTGCAATAATGTCCCAGATATTTTTATTTTTTTTAAAGAACACTAAATGAAAAAAAAAAGTTTGGTAGGCCATAATTCCGAGGTGGTCCCATGATAAACTTCATCAAAATCGGTTTAACAGTTTGGTTTTTAAATCTAAATAAGTAACTTAAAAAAATGTTATCCAAATAAACGAAATTGCGTATATACTAATTTTGAAGTCGGTTTTTTTTTATTGATAATCATGGTAATTATATGATATACCTTGTTACTAAAAATAATAGTTCAAAAAATACTTCATTACATTCTCGAAATTTTTATTTGCACTTTTACGTGTTGTCTTTATAACACGCTTTTATTAGCTTGGTATGTATGTATGTAACGGAATCTTTGAACTTGATTTTCAACTACTTGAAAACGTCGAATTGAATTGAAATTTTGCACACTTATCAAGGACCAATTGACAATGTAATAATTTATTTGTCCCATTACAGCGTGTTTTAAAAAAATAAGGGGGCCACAGTAGTAGCTTACCTTTCACCTTAAAGCGATTACGTATTGAAAAACTAGCATTGGATTCTGATGTGTATATTAATCAAATAGTTCAATATGTATTACACAATTATTTGCATTAGTACGGTACTATGAGCTTGTGAGTGGATGCACAAAACAGATGGAGTGCAGTGATTCTCGTGTTATTAATTTTTTTGTGAGTAAGCGAATATCTGAAGCATTGCATTCGTTGTTAGATAAAAAATGCTCTCAAGTCTTCAAAACCATGCCTTAGATTATTGTAACAATTATAGTTCGTTGGCATGACATCGCTTGTATTACAATTCACATCGTGTTTCAAACGGATACTGTGACTTTAAATAGTGACTTACATTTGCGTGTCGGTGGATCTTAACTACCTATCTATCTACTAATATGAATCTAGGACCTTTGCCTGAGCTTCGATTGGATCTGGCTATAGGGACAAAATACAATTCAAATATTATTATCCTTTTCTTAAATTATTTTAAAGACATTTCTTCTTCCGTACATGTTTAGATACCAGTGGTAAATAAAGTTTTGTACATGTTTAGTTAAAAACTAAATCAGTACAATTATATTTATAAGATTACTAAGATTATGCCTTGATTGACCAATAACAATATATATATATATATATAAATGTAATGAAAAGCATTCTCAATACCCCATACCTGCCCAACTGTCTATATAAAAGAAAATTAAATAAACAAAAATTACTCAGTAATGAAAAAGAACAGAGACAGAATGACAAAGATTAATCATTACAGGTTCTTCCTCGTAGTCACTGGATAGTCAAACTGGTTTGTACAACAGGAATAATTTTCCTTGTGGTCAAATTGTCTGCGACAAATGGTTTGTCCAACAGCCATAATTTTCCTTGTGGTCAAATTGTCTGCGACAAATGGTTTGTCCAACAGCCATAATTTTCCTTGTGGTCAAATTGTCTGCGACAAATGGTTTGTTCAACAGCCATAATTTTCCTTGTGGTCAAATTGTCTGCGGCAACTAGATAGTCTTACTGGATAGTCAAACTTCATACCGCTCTACCACAGTGGTGTTATATAAGGTCGGGGAAAAAGTTTCTTCGTATTTTTTAAACAAATTCAAGACATATTTTTTTCAAGTTTAATTACATTTAATTATAATATATATGTGCCATTTTGTTCGATAACTTGTTGCCATCTTGTAGGTAGTGACATGATCCCGTTGCTGTAGAATTTTTGGGACTTCTGATCAAAAAAATGCAACAAGTAGTTTTGACAGTCCTCTCTTGATGTTAATCTAACACTACCCAAAGAATTCTGAAGAGATCGAAACAGGTGGAAATCTGAGGGTGCAAGGTCTGGGCTATATGGTGGATGCATTAACACTTCCCAACCAAGCTCTCTAAATTTTTGCTGAGTGGCCAAAGATGTGTGCGGTCTGGCGTTATCATGATGAAAGACCACACTCTTTCTGTTGATCAATTCCGGCCGTTTTTTCTCAATTTCTTGTTTGAGTCTCATCTGCTGCTGGCAGTAGAGATCCGAATCGATGGTTTTGCCCGGCGGTAAAAGCTCATAATGAACGATGCCCTGCCAATCCCACCATACACACAGCATCACCTTATTACGTGTTAATCCGGGTTTCGCTACAGTCTGTGGTGCTTCACTGCCCTTTGACCATGATCTTTTGCGCACATTCTTGTCGTAGGTGATCCATTTTTCATCACCAGTGATCAATCTTTTCAAAAACGGTTCGGTTTCGTTACGTTTCAATAGAGAATCGCAAATGAGTACACGATTCATTTGGTTTCTTTCAGTGAGCTTGTGTGGCACCCAAATATCGAGTTTTTTGTATACCCAGTTTTTTTCAAATGGGTCAAAACTGTTTTGTGGTCAATCCCCAGTTCTTCAGCTACGTCGTAACTACTAATATGCCGATCTTGGTCCACTTTTTCAGAAATGGCATCGACTTTATCCGTAACAGGGCGACCAGAGCGAGCTGCATCTTTGACATCAAAATTCCCGGACTGAAAACGCTTGAACCAACATTGTGCTACTCTTGATGACACTGCATTAACGTCACAAATTTTATTCGCGGCGTGTGTCGCATTTTTCCCTTTTTTGTTATAAAATTTCACAATATATCGAATTTCTTCGTTAGATTCACTCATTTTATCGAACAAAAAACAATTGAAAAATGGCGGGAAATTGCTTTTTACGTTTTGTATTCCTTTTTTAAAATGTCATATTTTTAATGGTATCAAAACCAGCCAGATACAAACAGTACAACGGATAAGATTTTTACTACAACTTTATACATACAAAATACGAAAAGACTTTTTCCCCGACCTATTACGTTAGGAAAAAATCTTCACTTTCTCACTACAGAATGACGTAACGTGACGGTTAAATGGTCGTGAGTGTGATCGTGAGTTATAACGGTCGCAACGTTGTTAAGGTTAGGAAGCGGTTCCCTATCCTGCACACCACTACATGAACAGTGTGAACGTAAGGTTTTTTTTGTTGTAATAGTAACACCAATGTGACAGAGTGGTGTGATGCTTAGTCGGTCGCAGACATTAAGAGCACTGGGAAGATTATTGCTGTTAGACAAACCAGTGGGACGATCCAGTTTGACCACAAGGAAGAACCCAAAATTACCAGGGTTTCCTGCAATCAGTTAATATGCTAAATCCATAATTCCGTATACATTAAAACACTGTTTTAAACTATCACGGTTGTTCACTAAAATTATATGATTATATTTACGGGATATTTACCGTAGTAAGGTTGTCCATTGCCTACAATTTCCAAAGCCGGCTTACAAGAACTTGTCAAGGCAACTTCTGGAGTCTGGTCAACCAATGGTCCTTATCTGTATCCCTGAGATTTATTTATGAAGCTGTATCCGAACTAGTTATATGTGGTAACCAAGTCTCACATCTCTGTGAGACAGTATTACAGCGACTATTATCTAATTTGTGACATAAGTGAAGTGATGAACTCACCCGAGTAGTCCATGATGCTGGAGTGAGTAGAGGAGACATCCGAGGCATCGTCGGGGTGCTGGCGGCGCTTGCCGATGGCGCCGGGCAGCGAGCCCGGCCCGGAGCCCGCCGGGGAGGCTAGCGCACGCAGCCCGGGGGAAGCCGCACGCCGCGGTGGAGTCGCGCGACCCAGCCCTGAGTCTACACACACCCCGGATACGTTACACCGAGACCTATCTTTATACCTGGGTATTACCCCCCACGGTATTTCCTCAATAAAACTGACAGCCACCCAAAATGTTAGTTCCCATGACTACCTTTACAACTAAGTTTATATGCACACTTAGAGACGTACAACATTCAAATGAGAGCCTTGTGTGTGACTGACACACACCGCACTTACACCAGGTTAACGTCAGTGCCGAATTTACTAAAACAAGACTTGTACACGTCACAACCGAAAAACGGTAGGTTTTTGGAGAAGATTGTAATTAAAATTACTTTGGTAATTATAGAAAAGGGAAAGGCACAAATATTAATCCCATTACTGACAATAACAAATTGTGAATTTTGATTATGTTTTATGTTGCCTTTTTTTATAAATTACTAGTTGTTATTTGGCCTTAGATAGCTTTGACAGCGTTATCAGGCAGTTTGCAAAAGTAGATAGCATTCAGCCTTCTTATATTGCTATGACCATAATATGTCATGTTAAAAACACGTTTCGTAAAATATAATGCTTGACAATTAATTATCAAACCACCATTACGAGTACGTTTGATGTAGCTTGTTATAAGCTTACATCAAAGCTTTAAAAGCTTTGCTTAGTTTGGGGTCAGATGACCTTGTGTGCAATAATGTCAGTTTTTTTTAACACATTTTACAGACTGTATACCAAATAGTTTAACATTTAAAAGAGCTATTTTTATTGATTAGTCTTACTTATTCCTTCCCATTAGTATTCATAACGACAGTTAATTTGTTATTGAATTTATTCACTAGCATAAAAAATAGTATTAGTATAGAAAAAGGTAATCAACATATTGATAATTTTATTTGTATTTAACATTGATATTAAAGTTTGTGAAGCGTAAAATACTAAATGTACATACACATACACTACATACATCAACATATAGGTACGTATCTATGCGGGTAAGCAAAATAAAAGGCGGAACTGAACATAAGAAGCTGACATTTTGTATTTTACGCATAAACATACTAAGAGAGGTATATCTAGCTAATTCTATGTTTTACTGGGTATACAATAATATTTAGCGTATATAGCGTAAAACACATTTACAACCGTGTACTGGGAGTAGTGAGGAAGAATACATATCATGAAATAAGGAGTTTTACCGTAAATTTTAATAAACGACTTTGACAAGGACCCCCACGCTAGGCTCATGGCCCCTATCAACTTTGGTATGGTACTGTATCTAACTTTAAATTTCAGTTCATTTTTTCATTAATTTATTTTTGTACCAGTATTTATAATATAACAAAATTAACGTAGCTTTACAACATAACTGACTGCTAGCCCCGGTGGCTCAGTTAGTAGTGAACCTACCTTCTGCGCTTGGGGGCGTGATTTCGATTCCCATCTAAAGCAAACGTTTATGTGATGAACATTTGTGGTTTTTCTATGTCTGGGTGTTAATATCTAAGTATGTATTTAAAAATATATGTAGGTATATCAGTCTCTGGCAGTCATATTACAAGCTTTGCTTAGTTTGGAGTCAGATGACCGTGTATACAAAATTGACCTTTTTTTAAATAACTAAAATTAAGACTATTTCAACATGAGTACCTTTCTGCAGCTATTCTAGGAAGACCTGTGTTACAGCTGCTACGATTCCAACCTCCTGTCTGTCCAATGCTGAATTTTTAATTTAGTTTGTAGGCTATGCATTTTGTTTATATTACACGGGAATTATGTATGATTATATAATATGTATAAAATACATTTTGGTTAATATTTCCTAATTCCCATTTTGATATTTAACCATTTCTAAAAATTACCAAGTTGGGAACTCGTCATTCGTAGAATTAGTCATTTTAAGGATAAGTCCTTTGTAGATTGGGCATTCCGGGCGTAAACCGAGGATGGTAAACCCGCTAGCCTGGGATATGAACTACTACCTACTGGTTCTCAAGTGGGGCGACTTGGGGATTGTAATAACTAGCCAGGTGGAATACAAAAACAAAAAACAAACCTAGCACATTACTACAAATTCCCTATGATCATTTCCTTCATCAGTCTTAGTTGTGATTAGAATATATTATTTAAGTGCCGCCGCACACTGAGCGAACAGTGGCAAAGCTGAGCCACTAAATGCCACCAGTCGCGGTCACAGGTGGCTTGAACGCGGTCATCAGTGGCTAGACATATCCACATATTCGCTCAGTATTTAATAGGAGTCGGACGTGTATGTCTGTGATTGATTGTTTTTTTTTTTTTGATTGCATTATTATTATTCTAAAACGAAATATACTATGACGGGTTGAAGCCGGCAGCTGTGGTCGTCTGGGCGATAAAACGCAGCCCAAGATGCAAGCGCTGAGCTTGTGACTCGGAAGCGGCCACTCGAACGCTCAGTATGCGCCGATACCATACAAAATGTATTAAAAGTTTAGTCCAGCGCTTGTTCCACTGGTGGGCCCGGTGGATCAGTGTGCGACGGCACTAAGACGTTGTGTTCAATCGCCCAAGCCACTGATCTATCATTGTCATGTATTCCAGTTTGTCTTACGACTACGCAATAAAGGACAGGGTGTAACCCCCTTTAATTTTTTATTTTTAATAAACTAATATATCTTATACGTATGATGCTTTGATATCAACGGTAGCTGTATAATTAGGTTGTAACGTGTTTTATCATAAAACAAGGCGATGTCACACCAACACCAAAAATATACACAAAATTAAAGACGAAACATGCTCTAACGCCGACCTTGTACCAATATAAATAAAGCTGAAAAACGTAAGAAATCCGCAACCATAAAAATATAGTAAATAATAAAACATTTACGTAAATATTTACCGTTCACCAAAAAGAAACATAATGTGCACAAGACGAAAGGTTTCGCACTCGAGAGATGAATTTATTTTAAATAGAAGGTTGTTTCAAAGCAAAAATGTTTACAATTACAACATTTTTATTCCCAAATAATATTCCTAGCCCCATTTACTGAAGATAATTATATCAATTTTAATAATAATTAGTCTTTTATCTTTGTGTGCCAGAATATAGCATGCGCGCGCATTTGATGTTATATTATTATTTTTTATATAAAAATGACTATCTACTTTTGCCAATAAAATCTATAAACAGTTTTCCCATTTATTCTGGTCATTATAAAAATATTAAAACAAAAATTTGTTTTAAATATTTTTAAATATTAACGTTGAGAAATGACCGAATCAAATTATTAAAAAGTAGACAGTAATATACAGTAGTATAGTAATAAGGCATAAAACGAACAAATAAAGTCGTTATTATCAAGACTAATATAAAACAAATAAACCATAACATTAAAATTGTACTTTCAAACCACTCTCAAACTTTCCCTCATAGAGTTTTAAGAAAAACTACTTTTGTAAATTGGAGGTAATAAGTTTGTAATGTTGAGGTTTTCCAAAAATTTTTGCCGATATTTTCAATAAAAAAATACAAATCTTTTCAATACAGAAACTGAATTTTCTGTAAATATTTCTATTTGATAAAATCAGAACGGCAAATATCCAGTTTTCATTGCTCTTTTCGTCAAAAATGTGAGAGGGCCCTTATAATAAAACATCATTAGTGCGCGTGAGTTGGCTGCGTGCCATATTCAGGGGCTTAAGTGGTGAAAAACCTTCATTAATGGTCTCCAAAGGAAGTGAGCATCTCTCGACCGCTAAGAGCAACAGAACAGTAACCCAACGCACCAAAAGCGTCCGTATGAACCGATATTACCAACGTGAGTCAAGCTTTATCGAGTGTTTTCTCAAACTCTTACCGCACAGGTTCATAAGAGAGCTTGACTTCCGTCCAGCCTTAAAGTTACTCTGGTAACTGGTATATTTAGACCTTCCACGGGCCGATTGCGGTTCCTCATTCACACGCTCTGAAATGTTTCCTGTACATGTGAACGCAACTCGTGCCATGCGACGCCACGCCACGCGCGACAACACAGCGGTCGGTGTCGAGACGGCGTCGGATCGCGTGTGGAAGCATGCATCACACAAGCTCCGGCGCTCAGGCAAACAAAATCAACTCTATCGCGGTTACAAAACTGGCAATATTTAAAAAACTTTATATACAGATCCAGGAACCAATTTCTGACAAAGCGCGGAAGGTCTAGAGGCGCGATTTGGAATTTGGAAAAAAAAGCTATAAACCTCCATTATCACGCTTTAAAATGCAAACTACATAATAATAATAATGGCCAAAAAATATAACAAGCGAAAATTTTGCTAATCCGTGTGTCTTATGATTGGATGCGTTGCTGAAATACACATATAAAAATAAATCGATTTTAAAATAAATATGAAAGTCTCAAGCGTTCTACGAAATTAAAACCGAATAAGCGTCTTCAACCAACCGTGGAACTGTAGATGCTAGCGTGGTCTCACATTTAACAAACCAAAATAGTATTTGGTGCTTATTGCACAAATTCAAATAAATGAAATAACTTGAAAACTAAACAGAACAAACATTTGGCACTCTCAAGTTATTTCTATTTATATTTCCTTAAAATTATCATTTCAAATCAAATACAAGAAAAGATATCAAAATGTATATCAAACTTCAACTGAAATCGAAAGAGACATAAGTACAATAATATTACATTTTGATATCCAGTAAGCGGGGTCACTCCTATAAATGTCAGAATTCTGTTTATAAGTACATATATATTATATTTAAAAATAATTAATCTACCAGCAATATAATATTGCCTCAATAATATCTATCTCTCACAAAAGGAGATTTTTGTTAAGATCAATGAATGGCCTTAGTACGAGCACTTGCGAAAAAGTTATCGTTGCATAAACGATAGCAAAAAGTATGAAAAAATCAGTTTCCTTTCAGTCCGATAGAGGCGCTGTTCAATTTACTAAGGTCACAGCAGTCGACAAAATTTGTCGACTCTTTTTATCGTGCCAAAGCGAAACATGCGTGTACGCAATCGTATGCGCCTCGTCACGTTCTTGCTCGACAAAGTGACGACAAGATTTTGACGCGATGCGCTGGGGTGTTTTTTATTCATCCTTTTAATGAATTGAAATTCATCATAATGACAAAACTTGTTTATAAACAGAATTCTATCGTAGCATAGCGTTCGCCTGTTAGTGAGCGGTAGCACAGAGCAAGCGTATAGACATGGCAAGTGACGCACCTCGCGAAGTCTTGCAGGAGCCGCGGCGGCCGAGCGGCCCGCTCGACGCGCTGCCGGGGGACATCCCGCCGCGCTCTTCCACTGGAGAGTCTGAAACATTGCAGCGTCTACGGTTACAAGTTTGTGGAGCTTTACCCGGTTTCTATATCTATTGGATAGTTTGAATTGATTGCAGTCTGTCGTTTGTCGACTTTTGTACTGAATAGCTAAAAATATAACTACTACTGCTGCTTAATCCCGTCGCAGACGATACGATGTAAACACGCGCGAGTGGTGCTCGCACATCGCTTGAGGCGAGCTCCAGCACTTTTCGCTTAGAACAAGGCTACTATGCATATTCCACTGCCACTGGCGCTAAGCAGAAAACGTTCTAGCACGTTATTAATAAAGATTTTTTAATAACATTTATTAATATTTATTAATTGATATTTTTTTATGTTCGAATTATCTAAAATAAAACTATTTTATTTTTAATAAAATATATCATTAAAAAATAAAGTATGCGGTGCGCTCGCGTTCTACTAGCACGCGTACAGGGCCCTTATTCCGCACGGGCAAACGCGCTCGTAACGCGGCGCGTTAAGTTAACCTCAAAAAGTTGGCCCCTATTCCTTAGGAAATAAAATCCAACTTTTTGAGGTTCATTTAACGTAGCCACGTTAGCGCGCGTTTGCCGTGCACAATAAGGGCCCTGCGCATCATCTGCAACGGGCATTACTTAAAACACAGGCTACCACTTACCATCAGGGTAAGGGTACTGGTATTTTATAGGTATTACACACTAGTAGGATCAATAATTAGGCATAACATTGCTTTGTTGACGACGAATTCTACACACATCGTAATAGGACGTACCCGGGGTTTGACTTACATTTATTTGGAGATGCATACGTCCGTTTAGGCTGTGGGGTCTTGCAATCTCTTTAAACTATTCTAAGATATAGGAACCAGCTTAATGATTGTAGGTATATTTTATGGTGTTGGTTAATAACGTTCCATGCTTAAGCTTAGCAACATGCCTACATGTGTGTGAGTAAGAGTGTAGGTAAGATATAATGTAAGTACTAATTTTCACTATAAGACATGGATTAGGGTTTAAATTTGAATATTTTATGATTTGTGATGTTTTTTCGTTGTGTAACTACGTTTTAAAACTACTTTTTCATACATGAAAGCGAAAATGTGGCGGTTAACGCATCGCAATGTTCAAACTTACACTTTAGAAGACCATTTCTTGACCCTAAAATAATGAAACATCAATAGAATTTGTATGCTTTACTTCTTCTGATGCTAGGAGTTTTTGGGGGTTATTTACCGACAGTCAACTTTTGACAGCGACACACGGGAGATTTTTTGTTGATAAATTAGTTTTATCTAGATGATGCTTTTTGTACCTTTTTAACCGACTTCCAAAAAGGAGGAGGTTTTAAATTCGACTTATGTATTGGTTTACATTTCACTCACATAATAATAATGAGCATAGACTCCGTCACGTGATTTACTAAGCGTACAAGGCCATCTGTCAAATAGTATGTAGCCTTTGGAGTCTTTTACAGGTCCCTAGTACATTAAAATAGTGTGCAACCCTGCAATTTGCCGTCCTGTCAAAAATATATCTGTTTCGTTCTGGTAACAACAATATTGACATATGAGTAAAGAATGTACTTAACACGTTTAATTCGTTTATGCTAAATTAACACTACTTCTATGCTTTAGTTGTTTTTCTGAGATTTCACTGCTCCGCTTAGATGGAGTGTCAAACTAAAATTATACTTCAAAATCACGCGGCAACCAGTGTGGGGTTCCAAATTCAACCTGCACTTCCGCCGCGAACCCGTAGCAGCGAAACCGATACTAGTTTAAATGTAAACCTTATATCGTGTAACGTACAGCAGTAATTTAAACAGCAAACTTAGAACGGAGGCGCCGCTTGTCACGTTTAGCGTTTCTCCCACGCGTATTTAATACTATTCTGTAAGGAGTATTGTTTAAGGTTCATATTTCAACGAGTAGCTGTCCCGCTGCTACGGTTTCGCGGTGGTTTGATACCAGGGTACTATAATCGAGAGGTAAACGTACGCGGTGCTTAGAGACCACAGTTCAGAACAGCAGTAAAGTAAGTCGCTGGTGTACTCTACAAGGTCTGACATTCCGAGAGAGACACATGCCAACGTCACTGTTCAGTTGCCACTTCATTGCAGCAAACACGGAAGATGCGACACGAATTTTTAAATAATCATCAATTAAATAAAATACAAAAAGGATTTCAATTGTTATTATGTTTGTCCGCTCAAGCGAAGCAATTCAAGTTGACCACTAATTTAATATACTAAACAGTTTTATAAAATTTCTACAGGCAAATACATGGCAAGGCTTGTGTCACCCACGTGCCCTTGTGTGTCTCGAAATGCCATACCTGCATGGCTAGCATGCGCACTGCGATAAAATCTTGTCGTCACTTTGCCAACAAGGTGCCTAAGGTTTCATATATATGTCCGTCTCGCTTTGGCACGATAAAAAGAGCCGACAAAATTTGTCGCGGCGCGTATGCTAGCCCGGCTGGTTGGGTACATTATTATACTATGGGTGTATACAAGTGTATAGGTACATACCTCGGTAGAGGCCGGCGCGCTCGGCGAGCGAGTCCTGCGAGCCGCGGTAGTAGTCGCGCCGCATCGTGCCTACACGCACACACACAACGTCACGCACAAGCCGGGGGAGGGGGGCACCATACGTGATACGCTCAATTTAGAATATCGGCTATTTGTAGCGTATTTTGTAATACAATATTTTAGGAGTATCGTGACTCCGCATCACCTTTTGGAACATCGTCAGATCTTTCCACAACAACTTTCAAATTAAGCTATCAGACAGATTTTATTTTATTGTATTCTTAATTTTTTTACATAAATAGAGCAAATGCGAACTTTGCTGGAAAGGGACAGAGCATCCCTTTGTAAACCAACCACAAACTTTCAACGCTTATATCTCTGCAGGCCTAGCACGGGCCGTGGAAAAATTGTCTTTCCACCTATTTTATCCGCGCGTAGACGCGACAGACCTAGAATATGGATACGTTTGTCTCTTTGTAGCGGGATAAAAATGGTGGAAAGATAATCTGTCCACGGCCCGTTCTATGCCTGCAGGAATTTATAAGCCGATTTAAATAGCTTCTCCAATAACGAGTACAATACATATTACGAGTATATTTGATTATATTTCTCGCTTAAATATTTTTAACTAACCAAACAAATGTCCGATAGCCTATTTGATGGTCTTATTTGGTCATACGAACATTCGGAGTTTAGTAGTACAGTCAGGACCCAGATTCAAAGCTTTCAGAAGTGGGATCTACGCTTGAGATTTTAATATTATCACGTTTAAATATTCGAATTTGAGCGTGCCACACCAATAAAATAAACATGTAAAGGCGGTCATGCCTCATGGCAGAACTTATTCAAAAAGGGAAGAAAGCTAACAACTAGCGCTATTTACATATTAAAGAAGGCAAAAATTAAAAAGGGCCATTCAAAAATAATCATAAAACATCAACAAGACAAGGAATGGAAATAATAAATGTTGGTGTTTTTATTGTTGTTTGTAAATGACACTATCCATCGAGACCATTTGGGTATTTGAAGTTCATATTTTATTCTATTTAGTGCCACTAATATATACAATACTATTGGTGCTATGAACGTCAACAACTAGCTAACACTTATGTGTGCAACTGCAACATCTCTGTGCCAACTATTTACGTCTCAACGGAGAGCATTTAATTAATGCATTTCATCACATGTTGTAAACGTCTACTGCCGATAATACACAAGGCAAAGACTTTCTATAACTAGACATTTAACGCAGGGCGAACATGTTCAGACACTTCATCAGTTGACCACTACTGATATAAAAAACACGCCCACTGATTCCACTGAAACTCACGTCATTTCCGACCAATACCGTAGGTACGCCATCACTATGCTTTGTTTACATTTTTTACTGACGTTGAATGGGCCAATTAACATTTAGTAACCCCTCAACCCGCCCCTCAGATATTTGACTGAATTGTTTCCGTTGAAAATAATCGCAACTACAAGTCTGGGCTACGTAGTAGCTATACCTAGTCTGAGATACAATGTGACCCGAGTACTTCAAACAAATCGACCAAATGTGGACAAGAGACTACGCACGTTCAAAATGCGTCCGGAATCCGGAATAGGTGAACGATTCGGAATTAAGGGCCCTCTTATTTTTTTAAACGAAATAAGCAATCAATGAAAACTAGATTTTGGCGTTCTGATTCTAAGATCTATAAAAAAAATCAGTTTCTGTATTAAATAGATCTGTATTTTTTATTGGAAGTAACAGCTTAAAATTTTGGAAAAACTCAACATATGGTTGAAGGTATCAACTGATTACCTCCAATTTACAAAAGTAGTTTTTCGTAAAATTCTCAAAAGGAAAATATGAGATTGGATTTCGTTTAATTATTTATTTATAATAACCAATATTTTTTTTTGTTTTTAATTTTAATAATTAAAAATATCGTAAACTTTTTTTTAACCACCGTAAAGATAAATTTAATGGTTATTTTATGCTTTACTTCTTTTATATTAATCTTGTCAATTATGGCTTTATTTTTTCGTTTTATGCCCGAAAACCCAAATACCTAAACGGTGCATTTTGTAATACAGCCCCTTAAGCACAAATCAAATTGAACTTGACTGATTAGGTCAAATGCGGAAGGATCTGCTCAATATGGCTTCGACGAGTAGTTTACTTTTAGCAACATGCGAAGAATGCACTAAAACCGAAACCGGACTGGCAGTAGATTACTCGGTCATAGAACGAAATGTTCTAAGAGATGCAAACACTCTGTGCTGCCAGTACCACAGAAAAGAGAAGTAAATAGAATGGAAATGAGACTGAAAATCTGTTGCCAGGCATTATGACAGAACCTTGATTGAACATTCTTATTTAGATCAACGCGTCGAACTCCGCGTCACAGTTGCTAACTGATTTCGAATGACTGACGTTTCATTTATATGGGTGCAACTGGCTACAACAAATTTCTTACAAAAATGCCTTGACAGCCGTTCTAATTTAAACACTTTTTTTTTCTGTGGCCAGTACAGACTAAGAACATTTCGCTAAGGAAGCCACCGGTCACTGCGGTTTTGGCTTAAATGAAGAGAGACAAGTCCGAAGCGTCGACGAAAACCATGACTTGTTTTCGCCGTTTCTTCGTCGTACATATTTCCTCTCCTACCTCGTTTTTCTCCCTCTATCGCGCTCTTACCAGTAAGGTTTGTTGAAGAAGGCTGTTTACTGCCGAGCATGCCTTCCGCCGCGTGTAACGCCCCGCTATCCACGTGGATAGTTTTGGGGCGAGCGCGGGGAGCAGCGGCGGTGCGGCGCGCGCGGGGTGCGGGGGCCGCTGGGGACATAGCCTGCCGTAGCTCGGCTTTGTCGAGCACTTTGCCCTGGAATATAAATTAACGAGTGGTAAAGGATTGATCAGTAACGATTATCCGGTACTACGTATAATCGTTTGTATTAGGTCTGCTTTGCAATTTGCCCTGGAATATAAATCACCGAGTGGTAGAAGGTTGATCAGTGTTCGATTATCCGGTACTATTGATAAACGTTTGATTAGGTCTGCTATGCACTTTGCCCTGAAATTAACATAATCAAGTGGTAAAGGATTGATCAGTTTTCGATTATCCGATACTATGGATAATCGTTTGTATTAGGTCTGCTTTGAACTTTGCCCTGGAATTGAAATGATCGCGTGGTAAAGGATTGATCAGTATTCGATTATCCGGTACTACGGATAATCGTTTGTATTAGATCTGCTTTGAACTTTGCCCTGAAATTGACATGATCGCGTGGTAAAGGATTGATCAGTATTCGATTATCCGGTACTACGGATAATCGTTTGTATTAGATCTGCTTTGAACTTTGCCCTGAAATTGACATGATCGAGTGGTAAAGGATTGATCAGTTTTTTACTATCCATTACTATGAGTTATATTTTGTATCAGGTCTGCTTCGTTGAGCACTTTGCCATGGAATCGAAATGATCAGTATTCGATTATCCGGTACTACGAATAATTGTTTGTATTAGGTCTGCTTTCCACTTTGCCCTGAAATTGACATGATCAAGTGGTAAAGGATTGATCACTTTTCGTAAGGCGATTGTGATTGGAGAAAATAAGAGTAATTCATTCAATTCGCGCCTAGGATTGGCCCGCTCTAAAAAGATCATGCTGAAAATTTGGTACCTTTTCATCACTTTTACTTATTGTAGAATAGGCTTGCGCTTGGTCGCCAACTCGCCTGATGTTAAGCGATGATGCGGCCTACGGTGGATCAGCTGTCAAGTGGCTATATCGTCATTGGTAGACATGCAACAAACGTGCTATAACCGAAGCCAATCCCCACCACCTATATTAATGCTATATCGTTTTTAAGTACAATATTATATAGAATGTCTAAAAACTTAATGCAGTATTCTTCTTCCTCTTAAGCGGAGTACTTAAATACTTCTTCTGAAGTAAATAAACGTTTCGACTCTACGTTTCTAATCCGTACGGCCAAAGATTGGAACAACCTGCCGGCTTCCTTGTTCCCTGAGAGATATTATCTAGGACTTTTCAAAGCAAGAGTAGGTATCTTCTAAGTCTGCGTGCTTCATCTTCGACCACATCGTCGCTTACCAAAAGGCGAGTTGGTGGTCAAAAGCGGAATCATTCGCGATGAAGAAAAAAAACGGAAACTTACCTCTCTTTCCGCTTCTTCGATAGCCTTTTTAAGCTTGTATTGCTGCAGTATGGTTTCCCGCCGCCTGGCCTGCTCCTCTTTCCTTGCAGCCTTCAGTTCCTGGGCAGCTTCCTCCCTCGCTTTCCTGGCGACAGCTGCGGCGTCGGCTCTGGCTCTTGCCTCGTCCGCGCGCTGCCGCCGTTGGAGCGACATTAACATGATTCGCTCTTTCTTTCGCTCCATTTCTTCCGCTGAATTCTGGAAGAGAATCAGGCAGTCAAAGGCGAAATTCTGTTGCGTTGCTAAGATTTTATGTGATTACCGTTGTATGAGGGAAAAGAAATCAAGATGATAAGACGTAATTTTGCTCAGCACTAATAGTAAATAAAAACACTCACCGGGTCGATATTAACTTCTCCTATGACTATAGCCGTTGGTTCCGCCGACGTAGGCCGTTGGGGCCTTTCCCGAGGCGGGGTTTCCCTTCTCTCCACCTCATCAGGCCTCGTGGAATCCCGACCAACTCTATGAACCACAAACGGTTCCTCATCAGCCGGCTGCGGTATCCTCTCATTCCACGTATCGTCTGGACTGCGATCGGGGCTAGATCTCTCTTTCCTAGGAGAGCCGCGTTTCGCCCGCAAAGGCGGCTTAGGTCGCTTCGGCTGGTCGTTATCGAACGAGATATAGAACCCTTTCTCGTTATCGTTGTCCTTGTCTTCCCTGTGTAGAGACGCACGAGCGAGGGAGCGAGTCGGAGACGGGATGCGGTAGGTTCTGGTCCCGGAAGATATGTGTAAGCGATCGATGCCATGTCGTAACGTTTCCTCTTCCGCGTTCCCGATGAAGGAGATGTTCTGTGGCAGCATGTCGTCGGCGGGGGTGGCGGGGGGCGCGGGGGATGACAGCTGGTGGAGACTGACAGGGCGCGGCTCGGGGAGCGAGCCTTGACGCTGGGGGGTCTTGGAGCGACGCTGGGGTGAACCCACGGGGGGAGATTGTGATGAATACTGGAAGGAAAACAAATTCAAAGTGCAATCTGACTGTAAAATGTGTATACATGGCAGCATTGCCAGATATCCTTTTTGTCAAGTCGGGATTTTGGAACTTATTAAGTGAAAAAAAGCGGAATTCTTTCGTCGAAAGCGGGACATATTAAAAAAAAACGTATATAATCAGAAGTTTTCGAATATTTATCTTTTTATTTGAGTTCAAATTACGTTTACGCGACAATAAATAGCAAAAATAGCCATAGAAAATGTATTTTAATAAAAATATGATTTTTCAAATCAGATTTACCCACGCTGCACGCACGGTTGAGTTATCCTCGAAAAGCGGGACAGAGCCTGTCCCGCGCGGGACATTTAATTTTGATTTAAAAATCGGGACGTCTGGCAACGCTGATACATGGAAGTGAATCATAAAACTATGAAAGAGTATTCAACGAATTCACATGGAAGTGTTAATATTTTATATATTCTTCCGCATATGTTCAAAGCGTCAGTAACGTCACTAAGTCAAACAAATAACAAACTTCTTTGTACTGTACTTAGTTTCTTTATCGTAAGAAATCAAAGTCAGATCGCGTCTGCCATCGTTATTGGTCCTTGGAATATTTTTTGTAAGTGAATACTACCAATATTAAGTAGAAATAAAAAAATTATTATCAATATAAAAAACCGACTTCATAAAAATGTCAGAACTGGACCAAATTTGTGAGCAAAATGTGGACAAAATGGGACCACACGGGAAGCGCCAGCTTTCAAATAATAATAAAAAATCATTACAATCAGTTCACCCAGTCGAAAGTTCTGAGGTAACAAACATAAAAAAAAAACTGTCGAATTGAGTCGAATTGAATAGGCATGTGGCATAATGTTTAATTTATTATAAATAACAGGCTTAGCGATGAATATAACCAAATACATAACACATACTGAAAATTTAAATTGAATTGGCTGAATAATCTCTGAGATATGAGCGTTTAAAGGTGGGGAGAGAGAGGGGATGCTCCATCCCATTCTTGCAAAGCGTGTGTTAGTATTGCATTTGTATGCCGCGCCTGAGGCTTGACGTCATAGCTCAGTATAGTGCGCTCTCTGTCTAGCATGAAATTAAAATACTTATAACTTATTTATTTTTGAACTAATTTAAATTTTGTTTTTGTTGATAGGCTCTATTGATGATCAGCTTTTTTATGAGGAAATAAAAAAATATTAGTCATCATCCCTATTCCAAATACCCCTCCTTTTTGGAAGTCGATTAATTATTCAAAAAACACGGACTTGTGTGCGTCGCGCACCCAATAATCATCATCATCATAATTTAAGCCTATCATGTTCCGTCTGCTGGACACAGGCCTTCTCTCAGAGTGAGAGGATGTACCCTAATCTACCATGCTGGCCCAGTGCATGTTGGTAAATGGCATATGCCTTTTAACTTAGGTTCATGGTTCCGGTTTCCTTACGTCGATCCCAAATTTAAGTGTTTCTTGCATTTCGTTTGAGATTTTTAGCGCACACTCGACTCGCAGTTGGCTGGTATATATTATTTATTGTTATACTTCAGAGTGTGCACTATCATCATGCCAAGTTTGACACTTGTATTACCGTTTTTACACTAGAACGAAGCTAAAATAAGTTTTTTGCATGGGTTACCCTTTTTATTTAATGTTATTATTATTTTATTTATATTACACGGTAATTACTCACGTAAGATTAGGCCGGTTACTCCGACTATAGTTTCAACCGCATTCGGCGGTCTTTATCAAGGTGAATGCGCGCGTGTTTTTATTTTTTCTACACATTATGAACTGTATATCTATTACGGTTACTTACAGAAAACAATTTTTATAATTCAAATCAAATCAAATCATAATATTTTTATAATTGTTTATTATTTCATTCCTTTGTATTTGATCTAATTTATTGTTTGATTTGTGTTAGTTTAACCTAATTTATAATAATTATGATTAATAATTTATTAAATTGACATGTAAAATAACATTTTATAAATATATATGAATACAGACAGACAGACAGCGAAGGCTTAGTAATATGGTCGCATCGACACCCTTTGTTTATGGAACCCTATGACATACCACAGTATAACTAAGATGGTTCTGCGTGTCCCGTGAGTCCCGCCCGTCTCTGTCCCGCTCCCGGTCTCGGTCCCGGTCCCGGTCTCGCGCCGTCTCCGTGCCGTTTTGATACCGGTCCGTGTTGTAGTGCACCTGATTACAAAACATAATAAACGATAAGTATGTATCATAATCAAACTAATTCAAATTACTAATTCACGCGAGTGAAACCTCCCCCATTAACGTCCACACTGAATGACATCCTGCCATCTGCATCCACACTGCCCGCGACTCTCACAATGTAGTCGGTTCATCTAGTGGGAGGCCTACCTACGCTGCGTCTTCCGGTTCGTGGTGTCCACTCAAGAACCTTACTTCCCCATTGGTTACCAAGTTTACATATATAGTTTTCAAAAAAATCGAGCGTAACCCAGCCCAGGTAAATATTGTAACAGAACTTGATAGTGGAATCTAGAATTTTCTCACCTGAAACTGTTGCTGGGACTGTCCCCGATCGTGCAGTAAGAAGCCAGGGGAGTGCCAGCGGTCGGCGGGCGGCGCGGGGGGCTGCGGTGACGGGGAGCGCCACGTACGCTGCGGGCTCTCCCTCCCACCCGGGGGGAACTGGGTGTTCTGTTGGTGGATCTGTAATATTCCGTGATTATCAACGTTAATAATATTATGAAGAATTTCTGTTTACATTTGCATGGGCTGAACTGAATCAAATTGAGGATTGCAATTGCGTCTTTTGGGGACTTTTAGAGGCACTTTTCCGTTTACTTTAGATTAAAATTAGAAACTTATTTACTAGAGTTTAGAACAGTGTACAGTGAATGCTGCGTGACGACGGCCAATTCTAAATTATGGTCGGAGTTGAGCTTAAGCATTTGCTGTAAGTTTTTACATAAATTACAGTGACTTATAACATATTGAGCATTCGGCGTCCTCCGCCACTTTCACGTTGTCACTTTCGTTGAGCTTGAGTATTAAATAATCGACAGCAAAAAATTGACCTTACTGGAAAACCTAGAGCTATTCGGCGTTCTGCAGAAAGGGAGTCAGTTATACTAATCATTATGATCAACTTTTATTATGGAACAAACCCAGAAATCGCGAAAAAAATATCAGCTGTTCCATACATTTTGTCGCGTGTCAATACCGTTTTCTATGGCACATATGATATTTTTTCACGGTTTCAGAGTTGCTCCCATAGTAAAAGTTGTTCATAATAATGTGTGCTATGGACCCCTTTTGGCTTAGTACACCATTTCCGCGTAAACCAGTAGATATAATTAGATATTTGCTCATTGGCACCCAAGACACAGGCTGAGACGAGTAAAAAAAAAGACAAGTAAAAAAAAACGTTTTTTTTTTTTAAATATTAGACCGACCTGCCACCCTCTAAGCTCCGGCTCCTGCTGCACTTGCGCGTGTTGCGCCCAGGTGCGGCGCTGCGCCGGCGGCGGACTGTCGTGCAGATAGAACTGCTGTCGAGTCCGCTCCTCCATCTCTCTATACGTCGGCTCCTGGTACTCTCTGTACTCCTGGTACTGTTGCTGTTGCAACTGTTGCTGTGGCATTTGTTGTTGTTGTTGTTGGTAGTAGTGCGGTATGTGCGGAGTGGAGCCGAAGTTGCCGAGCGGAGGCCGCGACACGTTGTGCTGTGAGCTGAATTGACTGTGCTGGAAGGCGAGGGATGCGCTCGTAACCATTTTGACGTGTTATGAGAGGATAAAGCGAGGGTCAAGCAAGATATTACAAACTGGGTAATGCTTAGTTAGTGTATGCTTTTGTTTATAACACATTTTTATAGCCATATACTAGCTGATGCTCACGACTCCGTACGCGTAGACTTTTGTTTAGGTTTTTTTTTTATGCCATAGGTGGCAAACAAGCAGACGGGCCGCTTGATGGTAAGCGATCGCCATCGCCTATGGATATCTGCAACACCAGGGGTATCACAGATACGTTGCGGACCTTTAAAGACTATATTAACAGTCCTTTTGAAGAAACCCATATTAAAGCTACTCGGAAATGCCGCTCATTTCACAAATTGCAGGCGAAAGGCAAAAAGGAACGCGTAAAACGCACAGAGTGCGATTTCCCCCGATCTTCTATGATATGTGATATATGTTTATAAGTTTTCAATACTTTTTTAACCCCCTTATTTAGGCGCTTTCGCAAAATCCTTTCTTAGCTGATTTCACACCCCATAAGGAACCTACCTGCCAAATTTCAGCTTCGTAGGTCAAGCTGGTCTCGCGATTTCGTGATGAGTCAATGAGTGAATGTGTATGTGAGTGGTATTTCGCTTTTTACCCTTCCAAAAAGGTGGAGGTTCTCAATTCGACTGTTTTTTTAATGTTACTTCTGAACTTTCAACTGGGTGAACCGATTTTGATGATTCTTTTTTATTTGAAAGCTGGTGCTTCCCGTGTGGTCCCATTTAAATTTGGTCCAGTTCTGACTTTTTTATTAAGTCAGTTTTTTAAATTGATAATTATTTATTTGATCAATCTATCATGGTAAAGGTCTGTGGTATGGTAATGACACGACAAAATGTATTTAAATAAAAAACATTAACTTTGGAAATATAGTGTTGATCTCATAGTAAAGTTTTTTACAGTGAGAACTTCAATGTACGCAAAGCTATGCGTAACCGTTTCGAAAAGAATTTTTAAAACGGAGCTTATCGTGGGTACACAATCAGATCTAGAGTAAAGGTTTCATTCTAGACCGATAGATTGCGTTTGAAAACCCTTACATTCACAAGTGTATGAAAACGACGCAATGTGAGTGAAAATAAGTTTTGTATGATCTCGTATATTGTTAACTAACCTATCACACTAAGTTTCTTGTGTCTTTTTTTGTTTTATTTTGTAAAATAACTTCATCCTAAGTTTAAATAGTAGATATATATGTAATAGATTTAATTATAAATGTATATATTTGTCTGTGGTCTGGTTTTGTGACCAGCTATTACATAAAGAATTGCTGCACTCTTTATTATTACATAAAAAATTGACTGCCTCGGTGGCTCAGTTGGTAGTGATCCTACTTTCTGTGCTTGGGGGCGTGGGTTCGATTCCCATCTAGGACAAACATTTGTGTGATGAACATTTGTGTTTGTTCTATGTCTGGGTGTTAATATCTATTTAAGTATGTATTTAAAAATATATATGTATGTATATCAGTCTCTGGCAGCCATATTACAAGCTTTGCTTAGTTTGGGGTCAGATGACCATGTGTGCAATAATGTCCCAGATATTTATTTATTATTATGCAGGGTATATTACACAATATACTCTAAAACTTAGCTTTTCGGAAGAAAGTGTACATATTTGCAATAAAAAATAAAATTGTCCAAAGCAAACTGTTCAAATATCATTTTACACCATCACCACAGAAGTAACCTTTAGTGATTTTTACATGACACATTTTCCTATTCATATTTTATACGTAGCGTTTTCTCATGTGGCGTTGTTTTCTCATTAATGGATGCATTTTGTACTTTCATTTAATGCGTGGATTATACTTTAGATTCTTACATTTTCTCAAGTCTTTAGTTAGTCAAATGCGCTGATGAAAATAATTATTATTCTACAATACATTAGGTAAATTACATTGGCAAAAAATCTTCACTCTGTTAGTTTTACATCAATTTCATCTCCAATATACATTAAAACTCGCACAGAAAAATCGCTTAAAATAACTTGGAACTTACCAGATGTGGAATGTTTTGTAGATATTGCGGTTGCTGTTGTTGTTGGTAGGGGGACTGAGGCTGCATAGGTTGTATTTGTTGTGGCTGCATTTGTTGTGGCTGCATTTGTTGTGGCTGCATTTGTTGAGGCTGCATTTGTTGAGGCTGCATTTGTTGAGGTTGTATTTGTAGTGGTTGTATCGACGGCGACTGAATTTGTTGCGACTGCATTTGTTGTTGCTGCAATTGCTGTTGCTGTTGCAACTGTTGTTGTTGCAGTTGTTGTTGTTGTTGCTGCAACTGTTGCGTCTGTTGGAACAGCTGTTTTGCGTGTTGCTGTTGTTGTAACTGATTCTGCTGACTGGCCAGCCGCGCGATGTCACTCTGTATATCCTGTAGGCTGGAGTTCATTCTGTAATGTTTGGTCGATGGGTTTAGAGTTTCTGTTCTGTTGCGCTGCACTTTACAAACTTGCACAAATCGAATCGAAATCGAATTGTGTTGTTGATATTGTTTTGACCAATAGACAAAAATCTACGTGTTTCGTGACTATTACAAATCATAAATAGCAGATAAATGCAAAAAACTTTACAAAAACAATCGTAATGTGCAATGAAATCAAATTTTAGCAATGAACAGAAACTCTATACAAATCGCAAACAAAAATCTCGAAGAAAGGTACAGTGTTCCCAGTTTATCTGCAGAGTAAAGTCACCATCGAGTTTTCTGAACCAATGTCACAACGTCTTATAATAATTTTAGTTCCTTGATTAACTTTGACTACAGATAAATTGGTCGCACTATCCGATCGTAGTTACAAGTGCATTCTTCGAAATTATTATTAGATATTTTTGTGTGATTTATAAAATAAAATATAGAAATTGACGTGGTTTTCACACATTTTATACTATATTGAAATCACTCAAGTATGATTAAGACGGTAACTCCAACGGTTTAAACTATAGTTAGAGTAACTTTGCACAAACCAAGACCACCGAATGTGATTTTAACTATATTTGGTGTAACTTTGCACAAACCAAGAGCAACAAATGTGATTATTAACTATATTTAGTGTAACTTTGCACAAACCAAGACCACCGAATGAGATTGAAACTATAGTTGGAGTAAATTTGCACAAACTAAGACCACCGAATGCGATTGAAACTATAGTTGATGTAACTTTGCACTTACCATGACCACCGAATGCGATTGAAACTATAGTTGATGTAACTTTGCACTAACCAAGACCACCGAATGCGATTGAAACTATAGTTGGGTAACTTTGCACAAACCAAGACCATCGAATGCTATTGAAACTCTATAGTTGTAGTTAGTTGTAGTGACCGGCTTTAATCTTACTTGAGTAATGAACAAACACTTGTTACTAAGATGGCACAGTAAATAAGTAGATAACAGTAGGTAACAGTAGGTAACAGTAGGTAACAGTAGGTAACTTACTTGGCTATGGATTGTTGGTATTGTTCTAGAACAGCATTGTCAACAGTTTGATTTGCAGGTTCCGCGACCATGTCCTGTGGAAAACATTTCATTAAACTACTTGTATGCCCTTGTATGATCCCTCATACAATATGGACTGCATACAAGTCAAAACCAGAATGCTCTTTGACCATGAGATCCATGAGATATCTCATGATCAACGATCATTCAAGTGTTATATCTTAATAAGTCAAATGTTGAAGAAAAATATAACAGCAAGTGTCATTTTCACAAAATAACTGAGCAAGTTGACAAAACGAACTACGTTCGTTCGTTCTGAAATTGGGGGTTAATGAGGCCGAATCAATACATAAATATGACATGATCGAAGTTATTTTATTCAAATGATCGAGCCAAGAACATTAATAATAATACATTCGACTATAAAGTCGAATTAGTAATATAACTAAGTAAACTGACATTTCGAATGTTGCCACTTTTTCATGAAATAAAAATAGTGCTTATGTTAAAAGATTTAGTTCATTAACTCATTTCAGTTCAGTAAAATAGTTCATATTCAAACTAATCTTAAAAAATTTTTTTTTATTGATTTGCGATTTACCACTGTGTGAGCAGTTTATAAAAGATTGAAGTATACTGAAATCATACGTGCGAGATTCATCTACAAAATAAAACAAAAAAGAAATTTTAGTTAAATTTTACTAAGTATGGGAAGAATATTCGTCACTGTTCGTCCGCTCTATTCATAAAAAATCCGAAACGTTTGTACAACGCAAAGACTTTCTATAACTAGACATTTAATGCAGGGCGAACATGTTCAGACACTTCATCAGTTGACATTACTACTGATATAAAAAACACGCCCACTGATTCCACTGAAGCTCACGTCATTTCCGACCAATACCGTAGGTACGCCATCACTATGCTTTGTTTACATTTTGAACTGACGTTGAATGGGCCAATTAGCATTTAGTAACCCCTCACCCCGCTCCTAAGGTATTTGACTGAATTTTTTCCATTGCAAATAATCGCAACTACAAGTCTGGGCTACGTAGTAGCTATACCTAGTCTATGGTACAACGTTTGTATTTGTTGTCTCAGGAAGTCGAGAGTTGCTCCATTTCTCGACAGTCATATTACTTTTTTTTTAAGTTCAAAAAGTTTATTACATTTTGAATTTTTTAATTTTTATCATATGTTTATTATTAGCCATTTACTTGCTCCTAAACCAACTCAATGGTACAGTAAGTGCTACATCACTGCCAACTCACAGCATATTTTTCAGTTCAGATCACTTAATTTATAGTTCGTTCTTTTGAACGATAAAAGCTTTAACTAGATCCATCACTACGATTTGGAACATTATTATAACAAGTGATATTTCAATCTGTCAATTTACTCAGTTTCATTACCAATCTGACTATAGGGCGACCATTTTGGTTTCCAACCTTTTTGAACAAGTCTTTTAAAGTGATCATGCAAATTAATCACAACTCATGCTGATGTTATATAGCTATTTCTACTATTGATGATGATCGAGAATTCGACTAACACGATCAGAGCTAAAAGATTTCGATTGATCTGGTCCCGAATGATCTGACATTAAATTGTGAATCTTATACTGTATGTAAAACAGCCAAGTTTCCATAGCAAACTATGGTTGCTTCATCCATATTAAACAAACTAAAATCACGGCGAGCTACAAAAGTTTGTAATTGGATATTTTGCTGTACGGGACTCACATTGGAAAGTCAGGGTCCGAGTGGTAGGACAGTTAAGACAAAATCTGCGGAATTTGGGCAGACTAAAGATAAAAAGGGCAGATCAAAATGAATGCTATTGAGATACTGAGCCCAGAGGCAAAATCAATAAGCAATTTTATCAGTTGCGGGAGAGACGGTTCACGATGACGATAAAATAGGATGACAGCAATAAAAGAATTGCGATAACATGAGGCAATAGACAAAATCAAAGATAAGCCAATGCGCAGTAGTGTAGACAATAAAAGGCTGACGAAGATGATATTGATAAGAGGTGATGACGACTTTATGATGACGCTATGATGAAATTAGATATGCATCAGCCGCCATGATCACGTTACCTGATTCTGAGCGTCAGGTTTCTGTTCCTCGTCAGCCGGCGTTCGCGCACCTTTCCCCTGTAACACGCACGTGCACCGCCACCGTAACAAACACGCCACGCGACGACACGCCGCGTCGCGTTACACATGCCGTGTCGATTGGTGTATAGGAAAGTATTGAACGGAGACAATTTTGACGGATTTTATGTTTTAGATAGACAGCAGGGCAAAGCATTGCATTAGCTAGACTAAGGCGCAGCGCTGACCGGAGTCGAGGCGGCGTTGTGGTGTGAACGAGGCCGTGAAAAAGTCGACTCTGCCCGGTTTGCCGTAGGTTCAAAATAGTTAATAGTTACTAATGTTGTATGTATTGTATTTGACGAGAAACGTTTCTATAACAAATGTGTTTTTTTAATTACAATTCTACTTTTAATATTACAACAAATAACACCATCTTTATCGATAGTGTTTATCGACTACAGTAATGCACTTCCCTACGTTTACACAAGACCCGTATCGTGCTTCTAAGTGGGAGAGAGAGCGCAATATCGCTGTTCCGTTCCGATGATTTATGATCCAGTGAATTATTCTACTATATTAAATAAGGTACTTTGGAACCTAGCGCAAACCGAAAAGAGTTCCTTTTCCACGGCTTGTACGCAGCTTACAACAAGTTTTAATGAACTTCGCCGTATACATTTAAGGTTTCCATATGACAACAAAGAAACTCTGTAAATCGTTCTGTTTGTCTGTTCATCTTTATTCGTACTAACAATTTCAAAGTTTCAAAAAAATCTTTAAAAACTTCTTGATCAGTAATTTCAGGATGAATTTTAATTTACGAATTTTCTATACTAATATTATAAAGAGGAAAGATTTGATTGATTGTTTGTTTGCATTGAATAGGCTCCGAAACTACTGAACCGATTTGAAAAATTCTTTCACTGTTGGACACCTACACTATCTCCGGGTGACATAGGCTATATACTATATTTTGTAGCGAGGCCGAACGCCGAGCTTACACCCGTGCGAAGCCGGGACGGTCGTCTAGTTCATTTATAAAATTATGCTAATGTCAGAAACATCTCCCATACACCAATCAACGGAAACATGCTGTCAAACAGTGTACAATTAGACGTATACCTACAATCTTGGATGTGCTATTAACAAATCGTGTCATACTATGTATACTGTGGTTTAGTGAAGTGAGACCAGTTGAAATTTGAGTGACTTTATGATTTTAATCTAAGTTAACGAAATTATACATTTTTTTATACTGTCATGATGGGATTGCATTTGACAATGAAAAATCGATTACTATAATTTAAAAGTATGAAAATAGGCAAAGCTATTACGTTGAACATTTGCTGAGATATAAATTTGAAAGCGAATTGGAATACGCTATCCAATAGATGACTTTGCAATGCAGATTTTGTTGAAAAACTTCATTAAAAAAAATGTTTTTTTAACGAGTGTACAAAATCTAAAGCCGTGTAAGCATGTTTATGGGCACTATTTGTACAGTAGAATGAACAAAATATATAAAAAACAAAAATTTAAGGATTCAAAAACTAAATGGGAGGAAACTTAGGCCACTCACCAAAGAGGCCAACTGGTATTGCAAATATGCATCCTTATGGAATAGAAAGAAAATAATTTATTGTATTGAAGTTGAAATAATTGTAAGAGAAACATAACATTAGTAACATTGTGCTGTTACATTTTATACATTTGGTGGTCATCGCGCACTTAGCGTGACATCGTTACTTACTACACACATGATCCAATTGAAAGCACGCAATTATTCACGAGTTGTATAGACAAATATGTCAAGCTGGGGCAATCGGATAGTGAGCGATGACCAGTCATACTTGATTTTTACACACACGATGGCCCAAAAAGGATTTTTATGTTTTAAGAAATCAATTCATGAATGTCTGTCTTTTGGGTTTCTAAATTCCACCATAACTTCTGAACACCTGAACCGATTTTGTTGTATTATTAGAGAGAAGTTTTTTTTTCTTTCACTCCCGTTAGTCAGACGGCGGTTCGTCAGCCAAGTTTGATACGTGTTCATGTTCAAATTTCAATAAATTAGTTTGTGATTGTTTTGTTTGTAATGCTCCCAAGATGATAATAACTTAAACTGATTCAAACCTCTTTGCTGTTTTACTTGTTTTTAAGGTTCCGTACCCAAAGGGTAAAACGGGACCACTAGGGGTAGGGGTATTACTAAGGCTCCGCTGTCCGTCTGTCACCAGGCTGTATCTCATGAACCGTGATAGTTAGACAGTTGAAATTTTCCCAGATGTTAGATAGATAGATAGAAAACTCTTTATTGTTCACATCAAAAATTACAAACGTACATAAAAAACTAATGAAACAATTGGCGGCCTTATCGCTATAAGCGATCTCTTCCAGGCAACCTTACGATGACCTTATGATGTATTTCTGTTGCCGCTATAACAACAAATACTAAAAAACAGAATAAAATAAATATTTAAGCGGTGCTCCCATACAACAAACGTGTATTTTTTGCTGTTTTTATAGATAATGGTACGGAACCCTTCATGCGCGAGTCCGACTCGTACTTGGCCGGTTATTTTATTTTCGCGATTATCAGTCGTTTATTATAACTTAAATTGTAATTGTTTTTAGTTCATACCAAAATCCCACACAAAAAAAGATTGGTCCAGCCGTTTTCCAGTCATGCACTTACCAGTTACCAACGATAGGCATTAAATTTTTATTTATATTATTACAAAATATACACTTGAAAGAGCCATTAGTGACAATGCAGCGCGTTAGAAAATCAGTGAGTTTTTTAAAGTTATAAATTGGGCATTCGTGTTGGGTTGGGCGTTTTGTATTTTTTTTTATTATTTAGCTTTTTTATTGTTATGTATAAAATGTAACAAACAGTGTGTAGTCAGTTATTAACAGACAGATTATCCTACGTATTTGTTTAGTTATTTAGTGCATTTATATCCAAATTTAATATTCATGCTGAGTGTAATAATTTTACCACCACTTTATGCACTGGATAATTAGACAATACCAACAATAGCCCAAAGAATAGCAACTTTTACTTGAAACAAACATAATACTCACACAAGGCTCTTACGGCTACCTCTTAACGCGGGCTCGAAACATTGCTGAGAAAGTGCAGTGCGGAGAATTACGCGAACGTGAACGCGTGGAGATACGGTTTGCTGTCGCGCAACTTTCGCAAACACCTAAACAGAATCGCTTCAACAGGTAGCCGTAAGGACCCTTACCGAAAATCAATTTCATATGTTTTATCCATCATAGAACAACCTCAGAAATTTCTATTGGAAAGTCGAGCTTTAATAAGATCGTTACCACACTCACACATCTAACACAGCCACCACACATACGTACCCTCGTGACAGCCTGCAGGAACGCCTGCTGGCCCAGCTGCTGCCGCTGCCGAGTGACAGCGACCTCCATCCGCCGCTTGTCCTGCTCGATGCGCCGTCTCTTCTCTTCTAACTTCAGTCGGATATTGTTCAACTGGGCCGCCATGGCTTGCCCGCCCGATGGGGTCGACGCGTCGTCTGTTAGGTCTTCACCATCTGTAATAATGAAAATAATATGTCTTACAATAGGCTAGATGACTGTTTTTTTACTGTCCTATTAAAATGTAGCCCATAAATATAGCCGATTCATCATCATCAGCCAGAAAACGTCCACTGCTGAACATAGGCCTCCCCCTTGAACCCACACTGAACGACATCCTGCCATCTGCATCCACTGGTTGCCCGCGACTCTCACAATGTCGTCGGTCCATCTAGTGGGAGGCCTACCTACGCTGCGTCTTCCGGTTCGTGTTCGTAGCTGATTAATGAAAACAAAATGAAAATCTGTCAAAAATAAACACCTTATAAGCATTTTAATATCATGCTAGACAGAGAGCGCGAAACATATAAATTCTATTCTGACAAGTATGGCGCACAGAGGCGTGACGTAATTTTTTGTTTTGTGGGAAACCAAAAACATTAAACGCTTATATATCAGAACATTAATAACCGATTTAAATTATTTTTCAATAATAATGTATCTAATAAAAAACAGAGTTGTTAAATACTGAATCACTACATACTGGGATGACTTTCGTGCTGCATGAACTGCTGTTGCCAGGTGGTGGTTGTAGAGGGAGGAGTTGCGAACGTGGTCGTTTTCCGACGATCCACTACCTCGCCCTCCGAACTGAACTGGGACTGAAGACCTAAAGAATAAAGCCAGTTATATTAGTTAGGAATTTACGATCGTTCCGAAACAAACATGGCTCATTTTCCAAGAAGACTACAACAATGATCAAACTCATTGTTTTTTTTTTTCATTAGAAACTTACTTGTCAGGTAATCACAACCCGGGGATGGGATGTTATATTTTTTTTTTTTTTTTTTTACTTTTTATAAGAAACAGAGTCAATATTTGTTTCGAAATCACTTTATTTTGTTGATTAGTAAATTTTGAGTTTAATCTATGGGAATATGTGGTCGATATCAAGTTTAGCTGCCCGCTGCTATAGACACAAGACACCAATGTGTAACCAGAATTTAGAAACGTTGTATTATAAATTATTGCAATGTGCCAATGAGCGGTGTCGTGTCTACACTTACTGCGACGCTAAATTAAAGCGAATGCGAACATCGAAAGCCAAAACCAGCCCGGCTAGAAGTAAGAGGACAAAGCCTGCATGCATAGCGTACGATATAAGCAAACTATGCAGGCCAAACTTTATAATTCTGCTTTTCTGCTATCTCTATGCAAACAACTGACTTCCAATGAGAAAGAAACAGTCTGTTTAGTGTTAGTGTTAGCTTGTATTTTGTTTGGTTAATAAAGGCACTTGCCCTGTTAAAAAAAAAAAAAACAACTAAATTATTATATTGAGTTTTTTTTTTATGAAATCGATTTTTTTTAACTTCTTTAGCCCTTAGAATATGAACCTCACTTCCGCTGACGTCTAACGCTAGCGGCGGTAGGTGATAGGTTTGTGGGCAGTTGAAATTTTGACAGCTAATGACGTCGATTCCGATGTACCATTCTCTAAACTAAACTAAATTTGACATCACTGAAATTGTTGCCATCCTTTTCTGACGTATTGAAATTAAAAGAGACGCCGATAACTTTAGTCCTGTCAAATAAGTTTAGTTTAGAGAATGATACAACAGAATTCACGCCAATAAAGTACTGCTTAAACTATGGTTGCGTTCCGAATCACGTAAAAAAAAACAGTCGAATTGATAACCTCCTCTTTTTTTGGAAGTCAGTTTAAAATCAATGTCCTCGTATTTCTACCGGCTGGAAGCGAACAAACCTGACTGGTCGCCATTACTCCTAATCTTTAGATCGGCGAAGTTACTCTTGATCTGTTCGCCGTCGGTCGAATCTCGATCGTTAAGGAAGAACCCGTCCCCGCCGCCTTTGTGCGCAAATTGATTCTGGGACTGATTCAACGGACTGAAATTGAGCTGGTTGGTTTGATTGGTATTGTTGAGCTGGTTGAGTTGGTTGAGTGAGATCGCGTCGCTGCTGTTTTGCCTCCGAATCGGTTGGTGGTCGTTGGTCGGTTGTGGTTGTGAGTTTTGTCGCGTGACGGCGGCGGGTCGGTCGTCGCCGTTGGTGAAGTCTCCGTGTATGAACTGTATGGAGCTGCGGATGTCCTGGCGCGACGACCGGAGCGGCGGGTTGTAGCTGTCCAGTGGACCTGTCGAAAAGTGAACGGATTTAGTTTTTTTTTTAAATGACACTACGAGACGAGCGAAGTCGCTCACCTGATGGCTCTTGCCCATAACAGCTCAACGCCACTCAGAATTTTAAACTTCAACAGTTCAAAACCCTGGATGGCAATGCACTGCGCTCGTCACCCCGAGATATAAGATGTCAAATCTCTGTGTGCCCTGTAATTTCGCTGGAAACATTGCCCTTCAATCCGGAACACAGTAGTGTTTGCACAGTACTGCTTGGCGGTTGAATAACTGGCAAAGGTGTGATACTTCCCCAGGCGGACCCCTGCAAAAGAGTCCTACCACTACAAAAAGTGAATGGATTCAGAGAATTAAGGGCCGTATTACAAAATGCGCCGTTCAATTACACCGCACAGACTATATAGTCATGACAATAACGGCTTAATTTTTACCCGGCTTTTAAAAAGGAAGACGGTTCTATGTTCCGCTGTTTAAAAAAAATGTGTATAGGTATTTGGATTTACGGGCATAAAACGAAACAAGTGGATTACATTAAAACAGACTTCAAAAATATATGAAAAACGTAATAAGTGCCTATAAAATATGAAGGTTGCCCCCGATGTTCCTGGGATCATCATCAGATTCTGAATTGGTGACAATGGGATCAAATTGAAAGTATACTAAAACTAACCGAATACAGAACTAAAGTTTTTTTCTAACCGACTTCCAAAAGGGAGGAAATTATTTAAAAAAAATATGTTTGTTACCTCAGAACTTTCGACTGGGTGAACCGATTTTGATGATCTTTTTTTTACTTGAAAGCCAAAGAAACAAGGAGTCTGTGCGGTGTAGCATGGCTTAATTTTTAACCGACTTCAAAGAAGAAGGACAGTTCCATGTTCCACTATATATTTTAAAAAATTAAGCCATGCAACACCGCACAGACTATAAGCCTTGTTTCTTCGGCTTTCAAATAAAAAAAGAATCATCAAAATCGGTTCACCCAGTCGAAAGTTCTGAGGTAACAAACAAAAAAACATCGAAATGAGAACCTCCTCCTTTTTGGAAATCAGTGTCGAAAGTTATGAGGTGACAAACAAAACAAAAACAGTCGAAATGAGAGCCTCCTCCTTTTTGGAAGTCAATTGAAAACCGTCCTCACCTGCCGGCGCAGAAATTTTCCTAACGTTGGCTACCGTCGCGAGCTCCTTCTCAGGGTTTCGTCCAGCGAAATGTAACCTGTCCTGTGACCCTCCAAAGTTTTCCACAGTGAGCTGGCTGTCCTCAGTGACGGAGTTGCGCCGCGAGCGGCGGCCGGCGAACGAGCCCTCGCGGGTGTCCGCCCAGTTCGAAGGGCGCCCGGCGGCGGTCTGCGGCAGCATCGAATCTATCACTGTGGGACAAAAAGTTATATCTTTAGACAAGGGCGTCGCCAGCCTATGGCCCGGGGGGCAAGTGTTCTGTTCGACATCGTCAAAATTCGTGAACCGTCGTTGCGCAAGCGAGAAGGCGATTATGTCTGAATCGCAAGTAGGAGCTAGTCTCCAGCGTCATTGTATTTTTAGATCGAAGGCTTTGAAATTAGTAATTTTATCTTCATTCGAGCAAGAAGAGCTGTGTTTTCATACAATTTGACATGATAGATCTATGCTGAAAGATGTGTGGACAGTAGAGTGCTACACTCACCAGAGTCATCGTCCCGCAGTCCCCTCACTACGCTGGCGAGGGTAGTGATGCCCCGGCCGCGGTGTACCACGAACTCGTCCCGTTGTGGACTGGCGCTGCGTCGCTCCGGGGTGGAGCAAGCCGAGCGGCCCACGGGGTTGGGAGCGCGGGCCCGCGGCCCACACGCTGACGGCGACCGCGGCACTGAGGGCAGAACTCACTTTAGCTAGGGCTTCACTGCCGACTATGTTTTACTTTACCATTACATTTAATCGTCTTCAAAAAATAATAATTCTATATTTTTTTACGAACCTATTTGGAAAAAGCTTTTTCTTTTTAATTTAAAGGATATACTTTCAAATAGGCATGATGACTAGTATTTTTTTTTATTACCTCATTATAAAGCTGATCATCAATAGAGCCTATCAACGAAAACAAAATTTTAATTAGTTCAGAAATAAATATGTTACAAGTAATTTAATTTAATGCTAGACAGAGAGCGCATAATACTGAGCTATGACGTCACGCCTCAGGCGCGGCGTACAAATTTTATACTAACACACGCTTTGCGAGAAAGGGATGGAGCTTCCCCACATAAAACTTTAAACGCTCATATGTCAGAGATTAATCAGCCAACTCAATATTTTTTATGTGTAATGTTTTTAGTTAAATTCATCGCTAGAGATTGTACGGAGAATAAAAACACAAAAAGATACTACAATAGATAAAAGTAAGCATTACAAAACTAAAGAGAAAAGATGGGCTTAATTTTAACTACATTTTATTCAGTGTCGGATTTACACATTTGTCGCCAGTAGGCTATTTAAATTTTGCCGCCCCTGTCTACCTCTATAATTCCCACCCCAGTTCACAATCATATTAATTTAAAAAAAAATACAATGTAAATTGTAACTATATAATTTATGCACTACTTAGACTACTATTTAGACGACCTTTTCTCATAATAAGAATGATTCTAAACAGGGGATTGTGTAGGGCGCTTTGAACATGTTGAATTGTTTGTGTGAATATAACAACATTTAGGTAAGTATATAAATATGGATATTTTAATTTTTATAGGACATAAAAATATGTGGCCTCAAATTTGCCGCTCTAAGCTCCAGCCTACTCAGTCTGCTGGTAAACCCGCCACTGATTTCATACATTGACTATGATATTTACCTTAAATATTTTGACACAATCTATAGCAACATACATTTCACTAGCTACACTATAAATGTTCTAAATAGTACTTGGCAAAACATCTAATGATTCATTATGAGACCAAACAATACTTCTACATTGATGAGTCTACTCAAAGATCTGGGAGCCCTGAGGAAATAACGTCAATGACTCCAGAATAAAAGAAGAACAAAAATTCAAGAAAAAGGTAAGATTAGAAGCATAGTTCCATGCGCAAGCGCAAACCCGATCTCGAAGCATATGGGTACACGATGGTATTAATCGCGTTTGTTATTCAAAGCGTGTTATGTGTGAATGCTTAGAAGTTGTGTGTAAAATAACAAAATGCAGCCATAGATAAACAAAAATACTTACAGAATACACAAATACATATAAACCCACTCTCACACGGACAAACATATGGATGACTCGTTATTTCGTCGTATTATTGTGATGAACACTTATGGCCCGATGTGGGGAAGGCAAAATATCCAATAATGTTATAATATACAGGGCTACGCGGAAAGGCTGTAAGCCGAAAGGGGTCCGTTATACTCATCATTGTGAAAAACTTTTACTGTGGGGTGGGACCGAAGAAATTGCGAAAAAAATATCAACTGTTCCATCATCATCATCAACCGTTGACACTAGACTCAATGACCGTTTTCTATGAAACAGCTGATATATTTTTCGTGTGTTCAGAGTTGCTGTCATTGTAAAAGTTGTTGATAATGATAGATGGTCATCTTGTCATGGTTTGCGTGGGGTCATTGAAGAGCCCGCGTTATATTTCTATAGTTATTAATTCGCTGGTTTTCTAGGTAAAAAGTAGTGTTCAGCCTATCTAGCGTGGGCCTTAGGGTAACGCTAGTGAAGCATGCATAATGAAATGAACCTGAATTTAAGTCAATAGGCTGACGTAGGTTGCGTTTAGACTACGCTTGTCATATCAGTAGGTGTAACTGAGAAACGTGTGTGAAGTTCGTTTGTTTTTATCTAAACGTCGGCGTTCGTGTAAAACACGGCGGAGACGTAAGATGGTAAGTAGAACATGTGTGTTTGTTTGCCTTCCCCCCGCCTCCCCTCGGCCTCGGTGTGGGACGGCACTCGTGGTGGTACCTGCGAAGGGCGGCAGTCGCGAGTCCTCGGCTCGCAGGTCGGGGATGGGCGTGGGCGGCGGCGGCGGCAGGCAGCGCTTGTGCCGCACGCCGTGCTCGTTGGACGGGTCCCGAGCGCGCGCTGCACACACACCACGCCGCTCAGCGCACGCGCACACCCGCACGTAACGACGCACACACACATGAGACGTACGGTGGCGCACACGGGACGAAACCACACGGATGGGCGCAAGTCTCATACGTGAGTGCACGTGTGAGCGAACAGCCCACGCGTTTATCACCCTGTCTTACCTTTAGTTGCCTTCCGGGGGAGTTCCACATTTGATACAGAATATTAATACGAAAATTAAAGTTAGTAAGTGCAATATTTCATTACGTTTTTCATCACATTCTTGTTTTTTTTTCTCATTTACATATCTTTGTGAAATCAGTTTTGAAGGCTAAATTTGTATGAATCTATCGTTCAATGTCAATATACAAAACAAAACGTGTCTTTTAAAAGTTATAAGGCACGTGTGTAGATGAATCATTGACCTTAGCATACACTCACAGGTTTTAGATTACAAAACAACTGACATCAGAATCCCAAGTAGACTAAGATAAGCCGATTTAAAGTATATATAGATTTCTAAGAAAATACATTAGTTATAGATGAATTAATATAGGTACCTGAAAAATTTGTCACAGTTTTTTGTTCATTCATAGCGAATAAATGACTATGACTATAAATTTCGAAAATCACACATACAAACAATTTACACGATATAATGTGTGCATTGCAACTGTGGAATGATAAACCCATAATGCGAATTCCAAGCTTTATTGTAACGCCGGAGGCTCCAAATTGCAAAAGCAAGACAGGGTGACGACAGACAAAAGAGAAAAACTTATGCGCTAAGCGATTTGAAACTTTGATCCATTGACTTACCTCGCATACATCATCTAGTCTTACAATAAAAGAGTGTAAAAATATTTATAACTATTCTATATCACAAACGCAGTTTCAATACATTGAAAACAACGTCAATAACTGGAATATAGAATTGAAATGCGAGTAAAGAAAGTAAAGCGAATTCTTGGCCGCTTCCGTGAAGTTATAAATTAAATAATTAATTATTAGTATTAGGCAGAGAATCTTTGATATTATGACCACATACTCCCATACGAGGCTAGTAGATACTTAGCATGCAATACATGGGACGGCGCAAGGCGCTCAGTGTTGTAGACTCACCGCTTCCCGGGTGTTTCACTGAATTGACGGGGTGCACCTCCAGCATGTTAAAGAGATCGGCGACCATTGCTACTAGATTCTGCCGCATTGATCTGAAAACGAACGACCTGGATTACATACAAAGAATTTCAAATAAAATTATATGATTATTTACGGGATATTTACCGTGGTAAGGTTGTGGTTGTGGGTTGTGTCTTCCCGTGAACATGGTGCATGTAACTGCGCCGAAATATCGGGAGCTCCTTCCACAACCTTACCACGGTAAATATCCCGTAAATAATCATATAACTTTAGTGAACAACCGTGATAGTTTAAAACAGTGTTTAAAGAATTTCAAGCCGCACCTTAACTAACACCACCTTATTTTTATTTCTGGTGTACACAATAAAGAGTTTTTTTATCTATCTATCTTAACGGGAGGTTATACCAAATTGGACGGCTTTGCAATCAGTTTTAAATAGTAAAAAAAATATTTGAGCCGGAAAATAATACATGTCATAGATACATCTGTTTGAGATTTTATTCAAAACACGATAGGATAAACTTTACTTGTTAAAAAAATAACGAAACAAAGTCGATTTAATAGAATTTAAGTTTTTTTTTAGTTTTATGCTCTAATGAAAGCTCGTAACAGCCTGGAAATCGCATGTACTGATAGGTAATCACCTTATTTTCTCTTAGGATAGTTTTGTGATAGTTTGTTCGTTCGTTTCTTATTGAAATTAAAAACGTAAAAAGGTCGCGAAAAATTGCGCGCACCGCGCTCAGACCCACGCCACTTGGATAACCTGCCGTTAAGGTCCCTCTTAAATTTTTGACGAAAAAGCAAAGAAAACTGCGTTTTTGGAGTTCTAATTCTATCAAATAGATTTAATCTACCGACGACGCGGCGTCGTGGAATCCCATAGTGGACTAGTGTACAAATCGCGGTGTATCTACGAGTAGGACAGATGTCCTAGATACACCGCGTCAGATACAGCCAATGTTGGGTCGTAATGACAACCCTGCAATTTTGCAAGATCGAGTGAGAGTAGAAGAGCACAATAACCGCTCGTTGTTTTTATTTTTACGTTGCACTGTTTTTTCGAGCCTTTCGTGACTTCAACAGAAGATCAGCGCTGTTTGGTAAACAGCATTATGCTGAGTTGAGGCCATTTTTGTGACACAACTTCACTACCTAAGGACCATATTATATCTGTTTTTTTTTTAATAGGCTTGCGCTTGGCCGCCAACTCGCCTGATGTTAAGCGATGATGTGGCCTATGATGGATCACGCTTGCCTAGAAGAAACCGATTCACATTTGACTTGAAAACACCCAGATTGTAACTATCGGGGAACACCCATTCAGGCAGCGCATTCCACATACTAGCAGTTCGCACAATAAAAGTTAGTTTATAATGTTGTTTATGTTAAATTGTTGTTACAAAATAAATATTTGTTTATTTCTTTCTCTTCTCGCCGGACTCTCCCGCAGTTTTCAGTCAGCTCGTGACCTTGTATTTATATTCTCTTTGGTGACAACGGCCAATGTCACATGGTCGAAACGACAAGCGAAAGGTACCTATTTTTAGCTAAGTGAAATAATGCGCGATAAGTCCCAATCACAGAAAAGAGAAGTAAATAGAACGGAAATGAAAAGGAAACTCTGTCGCCAGGTATTGTGACAGATATGTGATTGAACATTCTTATTTATGTCAACGCGTCGAACTACAGCTAACGCAGTTGCTATGGGTTTATATGGGTGCAAATGGCTATAATAAATTTCTTACAAAAATGCCTTGACAGCAGTTCTAATTTTAACAAAAAAAAAAAACTGTGGTCCCAATTGACATTTAAAACATGTGTTGACATTTAAAGAGCATTAATTTGTTTATCAAACTATTTTGGAGTGATTCCGAATAGTAACATTTTGAGAATGATAATTTAATGTTAATAAACAGCTAACGTACAAATGAATTTGAGAGATTAGTAGGTAGTTTATAAATAAGATATCTCAGGTCAAAGGAGAGATTACGAAAAAAATCGGCCCAATTTGCTGAGCTCTTTACTCTGTCTGTACTGTGTTCGTACCACAGAAAAAAATTGTTTTGTTTAAATTAGAACGGTTATCAAGGCATTTTTGTAAGAAATTTGTAGTAGCCAGTTGCACCCATATAAACGAAATGTCAGTCATTCGAAATCAGTTAGCAACTGTGATGCGGAGTTCCGACGCGTTACATAAATAAGAATGTTCAATCAAGGTTCTGTCACAATGCCTGGCGACAGATTTTCCTTCTCATTTCCGTTCTATTTACTTCTCTTTTCTGTGGTTCGTACCGTACAATAATAATGCACGATAAGCCCTGATAGGCAATTTAAAACAAGACAGCTGTCATGAAGGCCACAAGAAAGTAAAGTGCTCACCCGCGCATATAAGTGACGTCCTCGGGCAGCATATGAAATACGTTGTGCGGCAGCGCAGTTCGACAGAACTCGTGCACTAGCATGAGGTTGTGCAGGCAGTCCTGGATGGAGGCCATGCGGCCCACGCGCACGGCGCTCCGCGGCAGTGACTCGGGGCAGTAGAAGGAGATGAGAGCCGCTAGGGCGGTGCCGTCACACAGCTGCTCCAGGCTCGTCACTGTGGGCACCTGCGTTGGGGACTCCTGGAACGATATCGCAGGTCTGTTAGGGAATAAATAAATAAAAACAAATATCTGTGACATTTTTGCACACACGGTCATCTGACCCCAAACTAACTTGACTAAGCAAAGCTTGTAATATGGCTGCCAGAGACTGATATACGTACATATATATTTTTAAATACATACTTAAATAGATATTAACACACCGACATAGAACAAACACAAATGTTCATCACACAAATGTTTGTCCTAGATGGGAATCGAACCCACGCCCCCCAAGTACAGAAGGTAGGTTCACTACCAACTGAGCCACCGGGGCAGTCTGAGTGTGTAGAGGCTGATTTTGCACTCGTTACACCGTGTTCATATATTGGTCATGTTTGCGTTCATACTCACGACGTCCCAAGTTATTAGTAATTCTCAAGTTTTTTTTTTATCTTCGGTTTTTACCAGTCTGGCATCCTTAAAACGTTTCGAAAATAAAACTTTAAAATTAGACTTTGGAATTTAATTCCATTGTGTCCAACCCGTTTAAGTACACGTATAAATCAGACAGGTCAATCTGAAGACAAAAACCCCAACAAAAATTTCCCGATAATGTTACTGGGCTACAAGAAACACGGTCAATATGTCGATGCAGCTTTTAAGTTCAGACAATCAAGGAAAGATCTCCTAGCAAACGTTTCTTTGATGTCAAGTGCATGTGAATGTGTCAGCGGCCAGGAAACTAGCTCTTTAACACCTCAAGTATGAAGATGCTGTCCTCGTGCGAGGGCGCGGCGGGTAGCGGTACGTTAAACCCGAACCGCTGCGTCACCGCGACCACGCGATACTGATGACTAGTGTGTTCAGTATAGTACCTCTGCCTTGTTGAGCGCTGTGCAGGCTGCGTTGACCCAGGCCAGGATGCCGTCCTCGTGCGAGGGCGCGGCGGGTAGCGGTACGTTAAACCCGAACCGCTGCGCCGCGGCGACCACGCGGTCCGCCGTCACCACTTCGCGAGCGTATAGCACCATCAGTGCTTCTATCACAGACATGTGTGCGCTCTGGAAATAACCAAATGTACAATTATAGTTCGTAGCAACAATCACAGCAACAGAGTTCCAAAAATTTGTCGTAATAATTTAAAAGCGCTTGCTTCATGCGTCTTCTATGTCGCTCGAGTATTGCAAGAAAAAAACAAACATAAAAGTAACTTTTTTTCTTTTTCTTGAATTGATTTATAAGTGTGAAAACCTGTTTTTTTATATAAAAAAGCTCGCGCTTGATCGCCTTCTCGCCTGATGTTAAGTGATGATACGGTCTGCGATGAATTAAATTTGAATCGAAATGAAAATTTTACTGCGCATTTGTGATATTATTATGTGTATCAGTTTCTGGCAGCCATATTACAAGCTTTGCTTATTTTGGGGTCAGATGACCGTGTGTGCAAAAATGTCCCAGATATTATTATTTTTCTCATTATTTGTACACAAATAACGTTAAATGAACGTAAAAGAAAATAAAGTTAACATTTTACATAATTCAATCATTTTACCTATAGTTGTGCCTTTACTCTGTCCAATATATAATTATCAATATAAAAAACAGATTTCATAAAAATGACAGAACTGGACCAAATTGAAATGGGACTACACGGGAAGCACCACCTTTCAAATAAAATAAAAAGAATCATCAAAATAGGTTCAACCAGTCGAAAGTTCTGATATAAAAAACATTTAAAAAAATAAGGTTGAAAAGAAGTCTATAAATGTTTGTGTGAGAATACTAGCCAGTTTGAGCGGGTTAGTTTGTATGAGCACTGTCTCCGTGAGCGCGCAGTCCGGCGGGTCCAGCACGTGCACGCCCTTGCGCGCGAACGTCTGCAGGATGTTCCAGTGGTTGAGGCTGTGGTAGTTCGGGTCCGAGTACATGTTGGCCAGCGCCAGGCAGTACAGCTCCGCGTTCGCCAGGCCCCCGCATATCGGCGGCTTCAGGTGCTCCTGATCCTGAAACACCACAATATTCTCTTAGGGACCGTTCAAGTATTACGTAAGCACTATACGGGGGGTCTATGCTTTGCTTTTTTTGATGACAGGTGGGGTGGGGGTCTAGAAGGTGATTATGTCAGCAGTAATTATTAACTTTTTTACACATTATGGCACTGATGGGGGAAGAAGTGCTTTCCTTACTTTGCTGTTAAGGGGGGGGGGGGGGGGGGGGTATATAATTGTAATAAATCTGCTTACGTAATATAACGTACGTAATACTTGAACGGCCCCCTTACTTCACATCATTCGATCAATTGTAATTATAAGTAATTCCCGTAGTGTCTTCCCGTGAACACGGTGCATGTAACTGCGCCGAAATATTGGGAATTCCTTCCACAACCTTACCACGGTAAATATCCCATAAATAATCATATAACTGTATAAGTAATTGTACTTATTTAAATGATTTTGCGCAGTGAATCTTCTTTACGTGTACATATATGTATTCTAAGTTATAGTTCAGAAATTGATAGTTATACAAAAATTCGAACGAACGAAGCTCTGTGGACTTAACCAAATTTCAGAGATGTATTATGCGGGCGGCATATTGAACCCTGAGCGTAACGAGGGACTGAGGGAATGTTATATAGTCCTGAGTGAAGCGAGGGGTTCAAGCTGCCCAAGACGAAGACAGGCTTTATTCCAAAGGACTCTACTTTTCACACCTTCTGCGAGACAATAAAAAGCCAGGTTTCACTGAAAATCACAACACCAAACACCGTCTTTTGTTTCACGTTCTTTGTAAGCACCTTTTTTTTAGTTCTGCTTAGGCACAGATCTACTACGTATATCTGTGTGCTTAGGTGACCAGTTCGATTTTCGAACAAACCTCTTTACAATGCCATATGGGCATTTTTTTACTTGAGAGTTTTCCACGAGTTTCCACACGAATTTAACGTTCTAAATTCAAATCACTTTATTCCCTAGGGAGTTTCATATAACTTTATATCCCTTAAGAGATAATGCTTTACTTTACATTGAGGTTGCATGATATGTAATTACGACCCGGGTATGTCCTAAAACTGCGACCAGAACCACCGGAGGATGAGCAGCAGCGTCCTAATAGTACACGGTGAACGTACTGCGATCCCCAAGCCGCCTGCCAAGCGTGGGGATTATGGCAACACCCCTCTATGAGGGAGGCCTTGTCCAACAGTGGACGTTAATTGGCTGATGATGTGATATGTAATTAGACATTGTCGAGCAGGTGGTGTGCAAATAAATTTGTATATGCGAACTTGGCAAACGCAGTGTATAGGCGAAGACACCCAGAGTAACAGTCTACATAGGACAAATTGGCAAGTTATTTAAGAAATAAAAAACTAATTAAATTAGAAAATACTACGACTACGTATTATTTGGATGAATGCTCTATCTATCTTCAGGCTCCGTCACAGAACGAATACGAGTAGGTGCTAATCCAATGTTGCTTCTCGTTTTTAGCTTTCCGTACCCAAAGAGTGATAACGGGACCCTATTAATAAACCTACACTGTCTGACTGTCCGTCCATCTGTTCGTCCTACCTTACTCCTAGTCCCGTATTTTTGTATTTGCTCTAGTGTAAAAACGGTAATAGATCGAATCAGAAATGAGGAGATCCGTAGACGAACTAAAGTCACCGACATAGCCCACCGGATTAGCAAGTTGAAGTGGCATTGGGCAGGGCACATAGCACGCAGAACAGATGGCCGATGGAGCCGAAAGGTTCTCGAGTGGAGACCGCGTACCGGTATGCGCAGCGTAGGACGTCCACCCACTAGATGGACAGACGATCTAAAAGAGACCGCAGGAAAACGCTGAATGCAGGTCGCTTCCAACCGGTCCCTTTGGAAATCGATGGGGGAGGCCTATGTCCAGCAGTGGACGTCCTAGGGCTGAAATGATGATGATGAACGGTAATACGACAAGCGTCAAACTTGGAATGATTGTAGTACACATCCTAAAATAAAACAATAAATAATAAATACTGGCGAAATGCAGTCCGTGACAAACTTCTGTTCACCAAAGTTAAGCAACGTCTGGCGCGGTCGACACTTGGATGGGTTCCTTTTCGCACAACTTTTTTGAAAGTATGTACTTTAGCAGTAAACAATTTTTGTGGTAGTATCCCTCAGTGCTCGAGCCCGACTCGCACTTAACAGCTTTTATTTTAACACTGTTTTAAACTATCACGGTTGTTCACTAAAGTTATATGATTATTTACGGGATATTTACCGTGGTAAGGTTATGCGCCGAAATATCGGGAGCTCCACAACCTTACCACGGTAAATATCCCGTAAATAATCATATAACTTTAGCTTTTATTTATTTTCTGTTTTTATTTAGTTTGCATATTTACGGAACATATTTCCCGCATATAAGGAGCTTTTACTTACGGTTTATTCCACCTATTTCTGATTGCTACACCCTTTGTTTGCTTAATCCCTAAATCTCAAAAAAAAAAAACATGAGAACAATTTTTTTTATATTTTTGCTGACAGTACCGCAATAACCTTCAAGAGTCGCAGACCAAACACTGAAGGAGCCCTTGAATAAGTACGCACAGTACTCTACCATCCGGCATTCGACCTAATTTCATAAAGCCAGGATTGTCGCGTCATAATAAACCAGCCAAGTGCGAGTCGAGCTCGCGCACTGAGGGTTCCGTACCACCATAAAATACAATAATTATCAATTAAAAAACCGACTTCAAAATTAGTAAAATGTGTCATTTGGAGTAGGTGTAAGAAATGATGAGGTCGTCCAAGTAACGAAATTAACAGTTATAACTTGGTAAAGATCAAAAATTTGTCACCAACTCGCACTTGGCCATTATTGATTATTTTTTGTTTTACTTTAAAGCACGTACTATAACCATGCCAAGTTTGACGCTTGTACTTTTTACCGTTTTTACATTAGAGAAAATACAAAAATACGTAAAAAAATACGTTTGTTGTATGGGGACCCACCTTTTGTTTTTACTTTTAGACTTTTTTATTATTTTTTAGTTAATACGCCGTAACATTACATATTCTGTGAAATTTTCAACTGGCTATCTATTACGGTTCCAAAGATACAGCCGTTTAAATTTAGGACGTACAGACAAACAGACAGACATCGTAGGCTCAGTAATAGGGTTCCGTTTTTACCCTTTGGGTACGGAACCCTAAAAACCTAAGCAATGCGACACTGCTCAATATGCCATGATGAGACGAATCTAGATCAATGTTAGGTCACGGCCTATTTTAAAACGGGACGGACTCGGCAAGTTCTTGTGTTTGCTATCGTCTCCATCTCGGCCTACTAATAAAGTTTCAGAGGTCGCGCAAACAGTTGATTGCGTCAAGAATTCAGATAAGGTTCACAGTTTTAGGCCAGTGCGTGTAATTGAAAGTAAAACCAGATTCTTAGCCAGTCCAGTCCTTCAAAAATTCGCTGTCTTCAAAAGAATTAAATAAAAAAACAAAAGAAGTTTTACTACAGTTATATGATTATTTACGGGATATTTACCGTGGTAAGGTGTGGTTGTTGTCCTTCCACAACCTTACCACGGTAAATATCCCGTAAATAATCATATAACTGTAGTGAACAACCGTGATAGTTTAAAACATAATTATCAATATATAAAAACCGACTTCATCAGAACTGGACCAAATGGAAAGCATCAGCTTTCAAATAAAAATAGAATCATCAAAATCGGTTCACCCAGTCAAAAGTTCTGAGGTAATAAACATTAAAAAAACAGTACAATTGATAACCTCCTCTTTTTTTTGGAAGTCGGTTAAAAAGAAGTTTTTAAATCAAGGGTCTCATTGAATAGAATATTCATGCAAATATGTTCATTCAGCTCTACATAGTTGTGACCCTTAAGGATGATCACTTTTTCGGTCCCTTAAATGGATGATGACTGGTTGAACTGGGCAGACAGGAACCATATTTCGTTCATCAGTAGCTTCGTTTTAGAATATGCCTAAAACAGCAGAACTAGCGCCAAACCTGGGAGTCTTCAAATCACGAGTGAATCGGTTCCTTCTAGGCAAGCGTGATCCCTCGTAGACCGCATCATCGCTTAACATCAGGCGAGTTGGCGGTCAAACGCGAGCCTATTTAAAAAACTCAATGATTTACGAGTGTTAATGTCATCATGTCTATTTGCAGCTTATTACATGAGGTGGGACAAAGCAGTGGCATTACTATACAAGGTTACGCATATGGGCTGTACTAAGCCGAAAGGAGATCTTGTAATCATCATTATGCAAAACTTTTACCAAGGGACCAACCCTGAAATGGCAAAAGACCGTTGTCTATGAACCAGCTGATTTTATACGCGATGTCAGGGTTGTTCCCTTAGTAATAGTTGTTGTAATACAAGACAGTTAAAATCATCCTTGACAAGACTTAGATACAAATCGCCTTAAAATTTGCTTTCATTATAGGTAAAACAGAAACACCGAATTGTGATACATGTGGAGTGGTGGAAGATGTGTACCATCTACTGGTTGAATGTGTCCGCCTCCAGCATGAGAGAAGGAGACTTGAGGTGACTTACAATCTGAACAGACTAGTTAGACTAGAACAGACTAGACTCTGTTTAACGTCTGTCTGAACCCTACTCGGACATCTGTTCGGATATGTGAGTCACCTCAAGTGACCACCGACTCTGTGTGTTTACTGTATAGATTTTGTATTGAGTGTCCTAGATTAATTTATACAATGGGACTGCCATGTATTTTAATTATAAAAGTCACAAAAAAAAAAAAAAAATGCCTTATCCTTAAAACCTGTCCGAAGGCTACACATAGAATGCTGATGGTCAGTTGCATTGTGCATCTTACAACAGGACTTAAACTAAAACTAAGTTTGGTTTTGCCAGCCATATATGCGCTCATAACCGGCGCTAGTCATGTTCGCCGTTGACGGACACGTCAAGGAGGTCAATATAATAGTTGTTCATAATGATGAGTACGATGACCTCCTTTCGACTTAGTAAGGTCCATATGCGTAACCCTGTTATAGGGGGTTTAAGTGTCAGCAGGTTAGTTAACCTTGCCGGGTGCGGTCGACGCGCCAGACGGTCCGCTATTATGACGTCATTATCAAATTACAACCCCTACCCTACCCTGGCACAGATTAAATAATAGCCTCTACGACCCTGGAGCGACTGTTAAACGAATTTTTGTCATGAGAGGAATTACACACGCGCCTGTAATATGAGCATTATGAAACATTTGGGGCTTAAACTTTACGTCTTATTATGTCTTTTGATAACGTAATAAAGTGTAATTGCCATTATGTCAAGTGATCCTGCTGGATCAGTTTGAGCGGGATCGTACTCATTAAAAACGTAAGAGCCGTAGGAAGGTGAGATGCTTCTTAGTATGAAATCAAATTTCCACAAACTTTATATGCTAACTTATAAGCCATTTTAAACGCGTTATGGAACGGCTGGAAAGTTAAATTGAATTACACGTGTCACGTACGTATTACGATTTGTAAGTTATAATTAAAATTAGATAAAAGTTAAGCACCGCGGATTCTAGCATTTAGCACACTACCGAAGACAAGTTTTAAAGCCAATCCACTTCAAATCTCGTCTGAATTATATTCCGTCAAACTCTAATAAGGCTACAGATAAGATACTAAAACAATCTCATATCATCATCAGCCAGAAGACTTCTACTGCTGATCATATAGGCCTCCTCCTTTAACCTCCACACTTAACGACATCCACTGGATGCCCGCGACTCTCACAATGTCGTCGATCCATTTAGTGGGAGGCCTACCTACGCTGCATCCATCCGGTACGTGGTCTCCACTAAAGAACCTTTCATCCCCATCAGTTATCGGTTCTTCCAGCGATGTGTCCTCCCCATTGCCACTTCAACTTGCAAATTTTAAAACCTATTTCGGTGACTCTGGTTCTTTGGCGAATATCCACTAAAACAATATATCTATACATCTATCTATATCTATAAATAAGTATAATAAAAACGTAGAGATAAAAAAATCTGTCATTGCGAGATATAAAAAAAAAATCACACAGGTCGTCTTAAAATAAGCAGCTGAACACGTAAGACAGTTTTTAGAATTTTTGTCCGTTTGTTTGTCTACGCACATCGTCCTAAACCACTGGACGGATTTAAATGCTTTTTTCACGAATATGCTTAGATATGTCCAGATTGAAGTATAGACTATTTTATTTTGCGCAAGGGCCGGATTAAGGGAAGAAAGAGGGTTGAAAGTTTATATGAATATCTACGCGAAAGAAGTCGCAGGCAACAGCAATTAGTCTAAAATATTTCAAAACCTACATGTCCTCAAATAGGACATTCTCACATTCGTCTAGCGGATAGGATCGATAGAGTGAGCAATCCAATCTCGATGGCGTGTCCGAAAGCACCGGTCCGGGTAAACGACACGCGAAAACAGAAAAACTTGTTTTGTTGCGAAACCGAACATTTATGACGGGATTACGACATTATATTACCATCTCATTGACCATGGCTCAGTAACCGCTACCACTGTGAAATTGCACTAAAACAGACAATCGAACAATATATCGACCTCGATAACTCTCACTTTTGACTAAATACCTACGTTTACGATTTGTTTCTCGTATTCACTTATTCGAGTGGAGTTAGAAATAATTAGCAACACTTTTAAGGCGAGATTTTCCAACTTTCAAGCAACGCTTATTACTAAAAATGACCGATAAAAAGAAGGCTTGATATATTGTAGTAAAGTCGCATTTACACATAGCGCTTAAACACAGCTGTGCGTTTCACTACTTCTATTTTTGAGGTTTTTCTCATATTTTTCGAAAAGTATAACTGTAATGTAAAATTTACCTCTACGGTTCCCTCCATAATTCTGAAATCTGTATATTAAGATATCGTAGACATCATTTAGTTAAAAGGTATTTGAATTAATCAAATAAATAAAAAAAACAGAGAGCGCAAATCAGTGTTACTTTCATGCCTTTGTATATCGAGCGAAATGACCTTAATCGTGTTTCGGTCTTTACAGTTTCCTAGATAAAAAATTCAAAACATTTATATCATTCTGTGCAAGTAGACAAACTTAAACTATAACTACCAAAATTGCTAAAAGTGGGAAAATAGGGCCTTAAAATAGGACTATTGATAAATGAAGCGAAGCACGGTCATGATGGACTCAAAAGGAAATTACGAAAACAAAACAAACAATGCGACAGAGCTCAAAAAGCCAAAACATCAGTCAATGCCGTGTCACATCATGTCGCGAGCCACAATGTCACACGGTTCATTCATGTGGGCCCAGAGTGGGCCATACAATATTGTATGTACACGTCGGGTCGACGGTCTTGAAAATACCGAGACAAAATTATGACCGCGCAGTGCGCCACTGCATACATATATTCCGCTCCAACGTTTAGACATAAGGATAGATTTTATATATAGGATAAGGATTTTTTTAAGGATAGGCTTGCGGTTTTTTTTAAATATAGAAAGAGCGGCAAACATGCTGCGGTCCGCCTGATGGTAAGCAAAACCGCCGCCTATGGACACCTGCAACACTAGCAGCGGTGATGACGGTGCTTTGCCAGCCCGGAGAGGTAGTTGTAGACACCCTTTTTGAAACGCATCATGTTGAAGCTCGGCGGGAAGACCTTAGGGGGAAGGATATTCCAAACCTTGCAGGTTCGTGGAATAAAGGAGCGGAAAAAACGAACGGTGTGGGATTTCCAGCTTTGCAAGAAGAAGAGCAAGAAGAGAAGCACCCCCACGGTGAGCTTTGACCGCAAACTCGCCTAATGTTAAGCGATGATAGAGCACGCTTGCCTAGAAGAAATCGATTCGCTGGTGATTTAAAGACCAAGAGACTGTAACTACCAAGGCACAGCTCAGGCAGCGCATTCACAGACACTCACAGACTAGCAGTTCGCAAAATAAAAGTGGAATCAAACCGCTTCGTACGGGTTACCGAAATATCGACCATAAAGCGGTGTCCGATTTTTCGTGCCCACTCTGGCAGTCCGATAGAAAAATGGGCAGAAGGGAATTAGATCATGCAGATCCGATGCACACTCCCCGAAATGTATCCGATAAAAAACCGATAGACTAGCAACTTTACGCCGATGCTCAAGACTAAGTAACTTAGTCTGAACTAGGGAATCGTTGTAAAATGTATGGCTATCACAATACTTAAAATTTGCAAGTTGAAGTGGCAATGGGCAGGCCACATCGCTCGAAGAACCGATAACCGATGGGGAAGAAAGGTTTTTGAATGGAGACCGCGAACCGGAAGACGCAGCGTAGGTAGGCCTCCCACTAGATGGACCGACGACATTGTGAGAGTCGCGGGCATCCAGTGAAATGAAATGAAAATATATTTGGTGTCTACAAACGTTGTCGGTCATAAATTTTTGCAAAATTTTGTTTTTAGAAAAATAATACTCCAGGATGAGAAACCTTGTTACCCAAGCTAGGAATTAACCTGTGTTATGGCGTAACAATACCCTCCGCCGGACAATACCTATACAAATACAATCATGATTTAATAACATTATATTATTAGACAAAAACGAATTATGTAATACTAGAATATGAGATTACTAAATGTGAAGAGAAATAAAGAAAAAATAATTTGGAATATATACATAATATGTATGGTAGACAATCATTAGGAATCGGGTAAATGGGAGGGTCGGGGGACGTGTAAAGTGTAAATGACATTGGTGTTTGTGTTTGTGTGTGTATGGTGTTATGTGTGTGAATGTGGTATGCTTTTACATATTTATATTACAAATTAAAGTTGAAAACCCTTGTTTTATGTAAGTGAGATGGATTAAAAATTTACATTCATATCGATTCATGTGATGCAGATGGCAAGGTTGACGTTCAGCCTATGTGCAGCAGTGGACGTCTTATGGCTGATGTTGATGATAATAATTGCAGTTAGTTTTAAAAACTGGTACGTCACTGCTATACTATATTTACAAATACAACTGTCGCAGTTGTCATGTTCTAAGCTAGTAGTCAAGAACGAAAGTTCAGTCAACGTAAGCACATTACACTAATGGCTTTGCCCTGTCCTGTCGAGACGTGGTAGCTTCGCAACACACAATTTTATTAAATGTTTACCCCCAACGCTAACTATAAAAGTTTTCCATATGTATCTGTCTGTGACATCGTAGCTCCCTAACGGCTAAACCGATTTTAATATAAAAAAACAGTCATAGGACTGGAAGTCAGAAGTGAAAACTTAAGTAGTAATTCACCTATTCTACAAGAGATGGCGCTGATTTTTGTTCACCTATACGTACTCAATGCGCCTAAAGAAGTTTTCACTTCAAAAATTGTCTAAAAGGCGGTTTGATCGAGCTATTATAGATGGAAAAATACTTTGTTTTAAACTATCACGGTTGTTCACTACAGTTATATGATTATTTACGGGATATTTACCGTGATAAGGTTGTGGTTTGTGAGTCTTCCCGTGAACATGGTGCAAGTAACTGCGCCGAAATATCGGGAGCTCCTTCTACAACATTACTACAGTAAATATCCCGTAAATAATCATATAACTGTGTTGAAAAATCACTTGTTTTTGGAAAACATACATCGGAATTATAATCAAATTAGTTTATCTGACACCAAATAACTAAAAATATTATGTTTATTTAAACACCATATTTAGCCGTTTTCGCGTATTGAATCTATATTAACACTTGTTTGCAGATGGAGGAAAAAACCATTTATATAAACACAAAACATATGATAGATGCTATTTTATCGCTATGTGGGTGGGTAAAGCCACTATTATTTCGGTTATAATATAATAAATAGTGAATATTTTAGTTCGATTACAATACTATTCAGTTTTTACTAATAGAACGCTGCCGCCCAGCCTCCGTGGTTCTGATCGTAGTTTTAGGACATACCCAGGTCCCCCCACCCCAAATCCCCAAGCCGCTTGCCAAGCGTGGGTATTACGGCAACACCCCTCTATAAGAGGGAGGCCTATGTTCAGCAGTGGACGTTTACTGTGCGTGCGTACGTGCGTGCGTGCGCGCGCGCGTGTGTGTGTGTGTGTGTGTGGGTGTGTGAACTCTATTATAATATTTAGTACAAATTAAATCGAAATAGACGATCATATTTACATTTTAGCGTCTGTAGACACTAGACATTGCTAGTATTTAAACGAAAATTGAATTAGATTCTAACTCGATTCAACATCAGACGTGTTAATTGCCTGGAAAAGCAATCATTACAATTTAGAGTACATTTTGAAACAGCATCACATCAATCTTTTGATGTTAATAAACACTTCAAAGATAATTCCAAATCAAAATAAAACATCGCATCTACACGCGTCAGATCCGTTACCCAAGAAAAACAAACAATTTGAATTCCGATGTGTTCTAAATCTTTCCATGTCGTGCATATAATTAAAGCTGTAGGACAAATGACGCGGTAGCGAGGCATTACAAAGAGAAGAGTTCTATGGAATAGATGAAGGTGTCTCGAGGCGCTCGGGGTCAAGGAGATGGCGCCTTCCCCGGCACTTGGACGCATTCCTGCTCCTTTTATTGTTGTGTGCAAATAAAAGGGAATCGCAACGACACACGTTTCAATAAAGTCACACACAATTTCATGCGACCCTAGTAGATTTAATCATTTTTCCCAAATATATAGAGCTACTGATAGCTTATCCTTTTTTTAGATGGGGGCGATAAGTCTTGCAAGGTACAGTGGGGTTAGTACGAGAACTTGCGAAAAAGTATTCGTTCCGTAAACGATAGCAAATGTATGAAAAATTCAGTTTCCTTTTACGTCCGATAGAGGCGCTGTTCAATTTTTCATACATTTTGCTATCGTTTACGGAACGAATACTTTTTCGCAAGTGCTCGAATATTAGGCCCACTGATAACTCTATATAGTATCAATTTTCCCATTATTTGAAGTGAGTCATTTAATAGAAAACGTAGTTGAACGTTGACTCAGTAGACACTAAATTGTATGCCTTGACTCATTGATCGACAACTTTAGAGGATAACGAATTTGGAAATAAGAAATAATTAGATGAATCTCGAAGAGAAAGTGCATGTTAGAAGATCAAGAGAGTCCAGTAATCATCAAACGGCGGTTAATTCAACGGACACAGATATTTCCTCCACCATTTCCTGAAACAGTCACTTTTATAACTTCCTCAGTTACAGACAAAAGTGCGAAAAAGCAAATTCATATAGCGGGAGCACCGGTCACCGGCGAAAGAGACAAAACTTCACATTTACCAAAGGCGGAAATGGAACAGACTATTTTTACGCCGAGCAACGATACAAGTTTTATTTTTCTGGTGCTTCAACCGACAAACATCCAGTTTTCGACCTTACAGCCTAGTATATTGGAATCCCAAAAACAGTAAACAAGAAACATTGTTTTTGAATGCATTCATTAAGAACTATTTCTAACATAGCGAAGATTAGAAACGACACTGAAGAAGCAGAACAGATTCAATTTTCATAATTATTTTTTCTTGCATATTTTTTAATCAAAACGTTTCAAATTTAAAACGAAACGAGCTGAATCCTGATAGTTGTAGAGGTAATTGATGGCAGTTTAATCTCAGTGGTCGTCGAACTCGCTCGAGACAAAGAAACATCACTGCGACGTCTGTTTAGAGTTCATCCAACTGTATTCACTGCTTCTATGATACCGAAAATCTGATGTCTCGATCTCAAACGTAGGAGTAACGACAGATCTCAGATTTAGCTGTGCATCAATAAATATGGCAAACTAAAACTAATATTAGCAAATAATAGTAAATTCTGATATGAGGAAAATAAAATACTATTACGGTAATAATCTTGTATTATCCTCCATACTACGATGAAATGAAATGTTTGTTTATTTCAGTAACTTAAATAACATCCCATCCTCGTTGTAAAATAATTTTCGTAGTTTAGAAAACTAAAAAAACACTCCTGAAGATAATGATAAGGATAATGGGACAAACTATTTAAATTCTTGCATTTTCATCGGTCCTTGATAAGTGTGCAGTTTCAAATCAATCCGACGTTTTCAAAGGGGTTAAAATCACGTTCAAAGATTCCGTTACATAGATACCAAGCTAATAAAAGCGTGTTAAATATGACAAATTAATACCTAACTACTAAACTAATCTATTAAATAGCAACCAGTGGAAATTGCTAAGTTCCTAAAATGCTGGCCTCATTACCACGTTGTATGGCAATGCTCACCCTTTGAGCAAATTACAGGCCGGCATTTTGGTCTCGAGTTGCATCGACCAGACGCGATGACAAACCTTGGCTCCCAATCCCCACGGGCCCATCAAAATGTACCCACTGTCCAGGGTTCTATATTTGCGTCTTATGAGGTCTTCTGCGGATCTAGCCGACGCACCAGCCTTACTCTACGTTCGGTTATAATACATTACGCGAATCACCGAGCCGTGACTGCTGGTGTTTGTCCGATAACTTTTGAGTTTTGAGGATTTGTTTAAATGTGTTGAACATGATTTGATTCCTTCAGTAATGAGCGTGTAACACCAATTCCAGATCAAAGAGTGTTAACGCACTTTCAATTTATTATTCAAACAATTGGAACGAAGTTCCCTTTCGCGCGTTGCGAAAGGGGGCTAGACGGAAAAAAATAAGACCAAAAGTTGTAACGACACTTTTTGCTATAGTTGTAAGCCGTGCGACGTGCGCATGTTTCTCTGTCTGTCTCTCTCTCATAGAAAGGAACTTCGTTCCATCCGGGTGTCCCTTGACACCTCTCAAGTTTTTTTTGCTCACAGCATGAAATCCATCTATAGGGCCTATTTATATTGTGATTTATAATGTTACTGCTTTTGGCAGTTGGTTGATATGTTTTTGGAAATAAGGCTTTTTCATTATCTTAATTTTTCCTAAACTACCAAGTGATGATGAGCAATGTTTAAATACATCTTTTTTTACATCTATTGTTGCTTTTAGCTGTATTCTGCTGGTATTTTTTTATCACTGACTTACTTATCTCAGGTTGAGCCTTATTACGTTTGTTCTAAAAAAAGGAAAGACCTTTCACGATAACGTAATATCTTATCATCAAGACACAACAGATGTATGTTTGTTATTTAGCCATTTATCAAATGGACCTTTGATATGGACTTATGAATTTCGAGCAGACATCTTTGTTCTTAGTTCTTATTCCTTTTTGATATGTTACTTTGAGATCTTTGTATATGTACTTTACTCTTAAACAACAACAATCGTTAATGGACATCCGTCCATGAACGAACCATCCAGGGCTGCGATGAAAGCAGAAAATTCATGGAAATCAGCATTAGTCAGGAGTCACGCCTAAGCCAATCTGGAAATAGCATTTGCTATCGTATATATCAGTCAGGTTTTCAAAGCCGAAGGGCAGGCCTTGTTACGAGTAGTTTTAGATGATAAGAACGTTTGTCTCAAATAAAATGAAGTTAAGTGCGATTGACGTCTAGACATCGATCGGTACCGAAAATTTTGCACGATTATTTACGCTTGATTGGATGATGTTCAAACAAAAATATTTCAAAATCAAATAACATTTTTCTCTCTTATAATGGGTATTCTTGAAATTAGCTCTTGATGATTTTTGACGAGTTGTAGAACTAGGGTCCTTGTATGTCTGTATTCGGCGCGTATTCATACGTATACGTATTCATATTATAAACAAGGTGCCTCACACTCACCGTGACAATAATAACAGTCTTGACTTTATCACCCCTGTTACGGTTTCTCCTAGTCACAGCCATTTTGCAGGCAATAATCCAGTGCTGTACACTACGATCAGATTACCACAGGGCGCTCCCAAAAGAGCATTCCACCAGCACTGAGCCAGCTCGCGTGACTCCCGCGGTACAACCACGTAACCGACTTAGATGGATCAATATTTTGGCTGAGCATAACCTGAAACTTTTATTTCAAGGGCAGTAACCGGCTCGTAAAAGAAACTCTATGATAAATATCGTTTAACAAGATTTACTGACACAAGACACGGTATTACGAAATCCAGGTGTATTATACGTGTCTTTGTCGATTTTGGACACGCGCCGCCTGAATATTTTATTTGAAAAAACGTCGTTTACGGCTTAACTAAGTAATTTACTCAACTATGCAGGAAATTGGGTCGCATTTCTCGAATGAATGAACATTATTTGTACATTTTACTACACATCGCAATCAATTAATGAAGCAGAATAAGCAGTTTCAAATTATGTAAGAACTAAGAAGTAATATCCTCTCGTCCCAAAAACAGGTTCCAAACGTGTTCATTTATAGCATTTTCACTTTCATAATACATTAAGAAATCAAATTACGAGCAGGCTTTAATCAACATAACTTTATAACAAGTTTTGGTGCATGTGTTAACAATAAACCTTTTAAAATAGAGTTATCAGATGACACAGATACAAACACGTAATAAGCAAAGACTGTGGTTGAAGCAGACTGGAATCAATAAGGTGTGGCAGTACAGAGCAATCCATTCGACTATACAGATATGCAACGAGCTCGGGAGATCTCGCTTTTTATTCTCGGACCCTTTGCTCCAAGTAAAACAATGAAAAAGGTTCAACTGGCCTCTATCTGCGCTGCCTGACCTTATAGTCTACAATCAGTGAAGTTTCGTATTTGACAAACCAATAAGGCTAGTTTTTAAATGCAGTGTAAAAGCGGTCTAGATGACCTTATTCCTTTCAACAACAGTACTTATCGTAACACAAAACTCCGTCAACCGCAAGGATATGAAATATGAGTCCCAAAATGTGTTGATCTGATTTATTTCGGTTACACAATTTGAGCAAGGAGACTGCAATATGACAAATATTCGCGACCATAAAATAAGTGAATTTGACATCGCATCATAATTGGAATACAAACAACAATGTTTATTTTTAGAAGACTTATTACGTACGAGTACTCTCGTTGGCCAGCAGTTGATACTATAAGGAAAGCTAAACGTTTTCAATCGAAGACGCAAACAAAACTAGTATAGAGGAAAACAAACAAATAGTTACACACAAAGGCAGTGAAAACTGAACGTGAGAACTCAGTAAACACAGGGGAGAGGGGCCAACGATCTTTTATCTTTGCATTCTCGACGTGCCTGTCGTGATTTGAGTAGAAAAGCCTTCGAAATCATAACTTACGTAAGAAAAGTGTCACTTGAGACTGTAATTTTTATTCATCATTTATGTCATTGCTTCAAAGTCTCGTATCTACGTAAATATTGACTATACGTAATAAGGATTACAGTTTGGCTTTCTAAGAAACGAACTTTCGTGTTCAACTTTGGTCACAGAATACATAAAGTACAAGTACAGAAGGTTCACACCGAAAAAACATTTAAATAAGTAGCGACTCTTACTACCACACAATAAAGTCCAATTCAGGACGTGGGAGCGCTATCTACCTACTGCTGTATTAACCTAGCCTCTCTGTCTTTCGCGTAAGTCTTGTCGCGTTATCTGTCTATCGCACGGCAAGTCCGACCAGTCGACTACTTGTAGCTTCATACCTTAAGTGCGGAGTGCGCCAGGCCTGCTTTGGTGTGAATATGATAATGTTCTTACCTCATGATCCCTATAGAACGGCTCCTGAAGATTCTCCGGCACCCTGTTGTTGAACGCCTTCGATAACAGCCATTTGATTGATGCCCGCTGCTTCGACTGAAACAATAGAAATATTTTCATCAGTCTTTTTGCGATATTATATTCATCATTGTCCTACACTGCAGTGCAAGTACGGTTTTTAATAGATTGACAAATTTTACACAATCAACAAAATCTGTTTTACCAATCCAAAAATGCCATATTTGACACTTATGACTTAGATGTAAGGCTATATTAGGTTATAGGACTACTTTTTGTGGTTTTTATGATGAGTTTCTTTCGAATTATGTGTACCTACAAACATAAGCGCATAAACAGGAAGCTGTTAACTGGCTATAGGGCGCCCAAGAAACAAGCTTTGCCTAGTTTGGGGCCCATTGGCAGAACTGTTCTTGCGGCAGGAGGCTGTTAACTGGCTATAGGGCGCCTAAGATACAGGCTTTGCCTAGTTTGGGCCTATTGGCACGACTGTTCTTGCAGCTAGTTAATTGCTAATCTGTAATTATTTCTACCATTGTTATTTTATTATTTATTTATTGCAAATATGTACACTTTCTTCTAAAAACTAAGTTTTAGAGTACATTGTGTAATATACCCTGCATAAAGGGTTTTATTTTATTTTAACTGGTTTGTAATAAATTAATTCATTTTGAATAAAATGCAAATCTATCGAAGGGGTTTCGCACCGTGGCCTTTAGGTCATTAATCACATACGTGAACGTCTTCCACGCCGTTTGACAACAATTGTCGATACGCACTCTATAATTGCAGACTGTCAACAGCGAACCAGTGTTGTGTATGGTCGACGTCCGCTTATTGTGAACGCGTTGGCCAATAACTGGAACCGAACTGGAATCCTTGTCCCAATTTGTCTATGCTATGCTAACAATTACAATGCTATGAATCGCTTGAATCAATAAAAGTGAGATTCATGCGATATGCCGGCGGGCGTCTAATTTTAATGCAACTAACTAGCTATTGACACGAATGTGGAAGTAATTGAGTAAGGAGGACACATCTGCTATGGGACGACGCGTTCCAGTTCTAGCAAATACGACGTTGGGAAAAATTACCATATTTGTTTTAATTTAAGATACATTTTCATAGATCAACGATACAGTTAATATCATGGGTAGAACCTGAACTGATTAGAACAGGACCGAAGTAGATGGCATAGAAAAAGAAAGTCCTGTACTACTATTCGCCCATCAGTGAAATAGGGAAGACAATATAGATAATGATAATGGCGATAAGAAAAGCTAAAATTGATTAATAGCGGAGTCAGTAGTGTAAGTAATAAACCGGCCAAGTGCGAGTCAGGCTCGCGCACTGAGGGTTCCGTACCACCACAAAATACAATAATAATTATCAATTAAAAAACCGACTTAAAAATAAGTAAAATGTGGCATTTGGATTCGGTGAAAGAAATGATAAGGTCGTCCAAGTAACGAACTTACCAGTTATAACTTGGTAATGAACAGAAATTTGTCACCGACTCACACTTGGTCATAATTTATTATTTGTTGTTATACTTTAGCGTGTGTACTATAATCATGCCAAGTTTGACGCTTGTACGTATTACCGTTTCTAAATTATAGCAATTACAAAAATAGGTTTAAAAAATACGTTTGTAATATTATAATATTATTTCTTAGTTAATCCGCCGTAACATTACATATTCTGCGAAAATTTCAACTGGCTATCTATTACGGTTCCAAAGATACAGCCGTTTAACGGACAGACAGACAGACAACTTGGCCTCCTGTTGCTCCTGGTCCTGTTTTTACCCTTTGGGTACGGAACCCTGAAAAAGCTAACCAAATACGCGAATAAGATATTAAACTCAATTCGCAATGTCAAGGTCAGTGTACCACTCGATATCTCAAGCCGTGTACCGACAAGCACCATGTTTCATGGTAACCATCGTCTGGCGCGATTACCGCACATTCAACACGCAAGTGTGAAAACATTCACGCAATACATCACTCTCTGTTATTAATTTATTGTAAACCAATAGTTACATGCAAATAAATAGTAGATGAAATCCTATAAAAAAATAGAGACTTAATTTTATCGTAATGGTACGTTATACGCTAGCTGGTAGCGACACCTTTATCACACTAATATCATATTATTATGAGAGTTTGGATGGATGGATGGATGTTTGTTACTCAATCAAGCAGAAACGGCTGGATGGATTTGGAATGTACATTGCTTATGTCCTGGATTAACACATAGGCTACTTTTCATCATAATCATCATCACCGATTTTCATCACCACGCGGGTGAAACCGCGGGGCGCAGCTAGTCATTCATAAGAAGTTTTATTAAAATACTAATTAAGTGCTGTTGCCCGCGACTTCGTACGCATAGATTTTCATATAAACTTTCAACCTTTTTTTCCTCTCTAAATCCGGCTCTTGCGCAAAATAACATAGCCTATACTTCAATCTGGTAATAGCTAAGCATATTCATGAAAACCGCATTTAAATCCGTCCAGCGGTTTAGGAGATGTGCGTGGACAAACAAACAAACGGACAAAAATTCTAAAAACTGTCTTCACGTTTTCAGGTGCTTATTTTAAGACACCCTATGTGTTGTTTTTTTTGGGTATCTCGCAATTACAGTTTTTTTTTCTCTACGTTTTTATTAGGCATAAAAGTTTTCTTTTGGAGTTGGCTAAACGAGCAGCAACGAGAAACGAAAAGAAATCGATAAGTATCAGAATGTCGACAAATCATAAAGCATAGAGCGGGAGCGTGCCACCGCATGTCGTTGGGTTAAAAATACTCCCAGCGGAGACTCCCAAATAGGAAACTGTTCGTTCGGTTAGGTTACCTTGATACCAATTGTCAATAACAAAATATATCAAGAAAATGCCTGGTAAAATCTACGAAAGAAACGCAGGAAATTTTGGATTATAAAAAGTAGAAAACGCCAAAATTGTCCAAAATTATAAGCTCCAAACAAGAGGAGAGGCAATTGCAAAATCAGATGCGTTACGGCTCTTGTAAAGCAATTTAGTAGGACTGATACAGAGGTAATGTTTTCAAACAATCGAGCAACAACGAATATAATCCGAACCAATTTTACGGTAAACGTGAGAACGCCGGAGACGATTAGCATTTTATTGGGCAAGCTCGAGACTTAAATGGAGATTTCCGATACATTACCATGTTGCAGATACTATGGGCAGATAGTAAAGTATGCACTATGTGGGCTCGTTTTCCAGTTCACGATAAGTGGTCGTCTATAAGACATTGGCGGATGTTTACTAAGCTGCGGATGCGAGGCCTAAAACAGTTCCCGAACAGTTCCGACCCAGTTACTTAGTCATTTTTGGAGCTAATGGGATTGGATCTATTTAGGAACAAGCCTTCTAATCAAAAACAATTAGAAATAACAAACATTATTAGCATTATTCGGAAAATATTCATACGGAATGTCACCGTGTATGTTAACATTGTACACATGCTGCCATTTGCATACAGGGCAGTCTAATAATATTTTACATTGAACTAGCAAAATATGATTGAATTTTGCTAGAAAAGTTGCTATGACGTGATCTCAAAACGAATTGGATTCGATTAAGCGTTGCGACAAAGACGGTGACCTCACAATTTTTAAAAGCATAAACATAGTCTGGCAGACAAATTTAATTTGCAACCGTCGGAGCCGTTTCGCTCGTAAAGAGTAGACTATTAAGTACTTTCATGCACCACGCTATAACATATAACAAGTGGAGCGGGCATGCCACTCTCTACAGACTACGCTGAATTTGTACTAGTTAATTGGTGGGTAATTAGCGGAATTATCACAGCATTTCACTCTTTCCCATCGTTTCAAGGTGTTAGTTTGACGGCTGGTAATGCGCACGGAAGATTGCATTTCCGCAGCGACCGTCTCTATAGTTGTCAGTTTGCACCAACGCGTGTCAGGTCAGTTGAAGCATAACTCACAACAAATGTCGTGCTCCATCGGATAGTGTTTTAAAAACAGACCGACAGGGATCGGAATATATTGCCTCGTCTTGGGGTAAAAGTTTGCTTTAAATACAATGCTGTTTTCTTGTCACAAAAGAATTCACAAGTATTTATCCACATCATTATAATGCCTATTCGATAGACTTTTCAATACAAAAGCTAGCTTCACTTCGCCACACTGACGGACGAGTGATCACTAGCCTTATTCAGATGAGAACAATGAGTCGTTCTCTAGCAGTATCATCTTCTTGTCCGAGAATAAACGGTGCATTTTACGACAAATAAGGTTTATGCTCGCTATTAACTACTGCAGCCTCTATACAATCGTACATGTAGTTAACGAGTTGAATCGTACGAGTATCAAATTGCGATCTGGTAAAGGAGTTAAATGCGCATCAATCAGTCGGTTCAAGTAGTGATGCAGTGGACAGTGATCAGCGAGTGCTGGCGAGTGAACGAAGGCAGTCAGAGCTGACGGTGCGTGGAAACTGGAAAGGTGCGTTGGCACCTGCAGCCCACGCGGACCGAAGAGGTCGTGCGCCCACGCCACCGCCTCCGCAACCTCGATACGACAGCCTCAAAGTCTTGTTTCAATTCTATATAAACGAACGGGACAACGAATCGATCAATTTTTAACACAACATTACGATTTAGACAAGACGGCTAATATTTATTTAAAACGTTTGCAGGCCTCCATAAATCGGAGGGAGCAATAAAACTTTTGGCAGTGAACCTACCGCAAATGAATATAAGAGAAAAAAGATAAGAATGTACTTTATACAAAAAAACATGATAACTACGGTTGCATATTGCGTGTCGACTAATTAGTAATTATAATAATGAGCGGTGTCTAGGCAGCACGCGTCTCACTAAGTGATTTAGCAAAGAAATGTGGAGTTATTAATACATATCAATACATAGCCATTAAACCCTAATTATAAACTGCACCTGCTAACTTCGGAGTTCGGACGCTATATTCCAGATGCAATGAACTTTTTAACTCACGAAAGCTTTTTATGGCATTGATCAATTGCGATCACCTGCTAGAGACAGCGTTGTATTCAACAGCTGTTCAGGGTCATAGTGTTTTATTGTGAGGACAATTATCAAGACGCAGGAAGGATCTTGAGCCTTACCATACATGACCCAACTAACTTCGAAACGTGCATTGTAGACGTGCAGAATCAATACTAAACTCGTTTGACGAGAACATGGTGTGATTCACTGGTCACCAAATAAGGGGAGACCAGCCGAACGGACACGGCGGCAAAGAAAAAGAATTTCAATACGCTGCTAGGAACAAATACGTCAATATACATAATTCATTGGATGCGCCTAACATGGTCAAACGCACGACTTAATACTTTAACAACTTTGAATGGAATCCGCAAGGTTTCTAATCAACACGAGTGAGACTGCTTTATGGACAAGTAGGAAACGTTCTGAGGATCACGAAGAATAAGTAAAGACGAAACCAGGCATATAAAAAACAACTCTAAAGAATAGGTCATTCGAACGTGATCTGAATGCAGAAACAGAATAAGGTTCAATATAAAAAACGCGATTTTATAATTCATAGAGCCTCAAGCCTCAAGTGGAAGCAGGAAATGTAAAAGAATTTATAACTAGAAGTGTGAGCGATATGGTGTTGAGTACACAAAGACTAAATTATATATCTTTACAGGTGATTTAAAGAATCGAAGCGAATCGTAGCTCGAAACGTAACATTACTGAAGCTTTCGCGTCTAGTGGAACTAATGGGACACAATTAGCCCAGCGGGCAGGAAGCAAAGAAATAACAAATCCCGGCACTGACTCATTTTATGTTATCCAATTTACCTGACCGCTGGAACCTGGTTACTCACGAGTATTCTGCTTAAAACTAGGATTTAAGCAAAAAATCCACAACGAAGAAGCAACCTTGAACGTCGATCTGTGAATGTAAAATGTTGACTAATTGTGTTTGTTTAGAATCAAGTAACTTAAACCAGTAAATTGGTAGGATACAACTATTATGATCACATCAGAAATGTCAACAGAGCGAGGCGATGCGATGAAGTCATAACTAAAGACACCTATAAATACACCAGACCCACGCAACTACACATCAGTTTTATTGTACACTAAATCCTTCGAGGCTTTAATCGATACTTAACATGTTGACACAAATTCTGTGTTCAGCTCCTCTGAAATGTGACTAAACTACGAAAACTAAATCGTCGTTCTCGAACAGGGTCGGAAGTTTAACGGTAACTGCAATTATTTCATACTTAACGTCAATTATACGGATGAGTGTCTCTCATACATCAGAATTTAAAATGGCATCGGACACGCAAACAGTTGACAACGAAATCACATCGGCCTCAGAGCCTACGCTAATATAGTCAGGCAGTGCCAAGGTTCATCGTGATAGTTTGATTACATAGGAAGCGCTACGGTTATGGTATCGCCCATGATGCAATCACATTCAAAATATCGTTCGGAGAAAGATGGTAATTAAATCAATGACAATGACAAGTTATCGCAACGGAATGCAAAATACTTAAGTACTGCCGTCATCGTTGCAGATAAGGAATGCAAAGTTTGAATTGAAGTTTTGCCTGATAAGATATCAAATAGTATTTCCAATACGTTCTGCAGATGGTGTTCATAATTCGTTCTCTAACGGCTTGGAGGTGATCAGTTGTAAATAATTCAATGATTCAACCTAAGCTTCGGATTATCCTACATCAGCCGTGTGACCCAGTTGGTATTCGCAGAGCAAACCTGCTCGGTGAAAGTGAGAGATGTGCCTGTGTGCGATTGGAGTAGCCAGACGGCTAGTGGCTAGGCCAATACAAACATTTCATAACTATTAGTACAGGCATAACCACGATCGATAACACCGCCGGCATATTTGAGTATCTTATTGGACATTACACATTCTATTACGTCGGCTGACTTAAGCACTTATTAATAGATATCACTCAAGTTTATGGACGCAAATTAGTGGTTATGGACAGAATTCTGACAAATCTCGAAATTCGATGATATATAGTATCGATACTTTCCAGTACAATAATAGAAATATGGCAGTCGAGTTCGAGGGTGGTTCGAAAGACGATATGAATTCGTATCACGTAACAACTCATCACAGCGCTGGAATAAGTAGTGAATATTAAGTAAATACAGTTCGTGGAACGATAGTAGGCGGCGCGACGTCCGAGCCAAGTCAACCGCTACGACAGCTGGCTCTAAGAGGTTTTTACCGTAGAACTCGGGTTGGCACAAACACGCAATGAGACCTAAGTTGAAGCAAACATTGTTTGTGTCTTTGGTAAAGGCCAAGAGTGATGAGCCTTGAACTTGACTCAATTGAAACGAGTCAACGATGAAGAAATGTGTAGCTGCGTAGAATCATTCTGATAATGCTAAATGACACTTTCATAAACATTTTTTTTTTGGACACAAAATATAAATCAATTTTGCATTTAATAAATAAAAGCATAGTTATCTTATTTTCCCAATGTACCTATGATATTTTATACTGCCGTGAATGCCATTAATTTCGCTACAGTCAATGCCAGTAATTAGGCATGACGACGGATTACGCACAATTGAAAACTTTCAAGGTCTATGATACAGTCATATTGCAAAAAACTGATCATTTCGTGAATAACACATCATAACATCATCATGGTAATGTGGATAAGCCTAGAGAAATTTATGGGTTAGAGCTAGATATCGGATTCGAATCGAAAGTTCAATTGAGCCGACCGCGTTTGCGAGATACATCCGAATTTCAAACCGCAGTGAAATAGAATTTTGCGCCGGCATTTCATCTAGAAAACATGTTAGAAGCAGTTATGATATTTATCTAAAGTGCTATAGATGATTTTACGACTTGAGATGCGACTGACGACGTTTAGATTGATTAAATAAAATCTAATTTGCAACGGACAATTAGCCACCTAATTGGTAAGGTTTCACAAGTGATTAAGAACCGATTCCGTTATACCTTCGTAATTAATTCCGAAAAATTAAATGAAGTAGCACAAGTCAGTAGCAAAACCAGTGGCAGTAGCGAAGCCGCGGTTGATCTGCCGTAACAATTCACTTACGCATACATATCTGATTTCGATATTTCTCACGAAGCTCTCTTCCACAACCGTGAGATGGCAATAAGAGAAATCAAGATAGAAAGACTAACACACCAATCAAGTTACGTAAAAATTTACATCGAGGATATACGCATATGTGTGAGGTACTAAATTTTATTATCAATCGAAAATGCCAAAGTACTACGGCCGATGTGCCGTCGGTTACTTATTCATGAGCGACACCGTTCCGAGATTTCCCAAGGAGCGGCCCTACAATACCACCGCGTACGCGTATCTAGAGCTAGACACCTTAGACACTACGATGCGGCGAGACTCTAGACGCAGGGCGACATTTTGCATAGGGACACGATTAGACAATGCAGCGGAACTTTATTTTTGTAAGTATTAAGCTTATGTCCTAGTGTTTAGTTTAATTACAAATAACAGACTTACCGAAGGATATAACTAAATACATAACACATACTGAAGAAATAATTTAAATTGGTTGAAAATTTTCTGGAAAGTTTTTGGTGGGGATAGAGCGCGGATACGCTTTCCCTTTCCCGCAAAGCGTGTGTTAGTATAGTACTTGTATGGTGGGCACGGCTTGACGTCATAACGTGCTATAATGCACTCTCTGTCAAGCATGAATTTGAAATACTTATACCTTATATTTGAACGTATTTTAATTTTGCTATCGTTGATGGGGAATTGACGTCAAATTTCGTAAGAAAAATCTATGGTGGTAAGCCATTCCAGAACATACATAGAACATATATATATAAGGTACGTGGAAAAAACAATCGATCATATAGGTGTCCACGCATCTATAATGTGTGGATGGATGGTCTTTCTTACTCTTGGAAGAGAGATGAGAGAAAGAAACGCATAATTATTTTGCAAGGATGTCTAAATTTTACTTGCTTTTTTGCTCTACCGCAATTATCATAAAATGCGCGCAGTTTTAGCAAAATAGAAAAGCAATTTCACTAAATTCCTTAGATTACACTTAGCAGAACGACTTAGCTTCGCATATACAAGAGCAAATGGGATAATTTGTGTTTGCGCAAGAATGCTCCTATCACCTAGGGAGATGGTGTGCAATCACCCACTTTAGAAATACCTAGTTGCCACTGGATCTTTCCCAGAGCATGTGTATCTTGGATGAATGTGAGAACTACCAAGGATTCAGTTAAAGATAACATGTCAAATGAAACTGATCTCATCTCGAGTCTCTATTCTTCAGTTTTAAATTGTGACTACAATGCGAAATGAAATAATATTGAACTACTATACAAAGACATTACTGAGAAAGATAAATTTTTCTGTGGTTCGCTTGATCTAGTTTCAGTTGACTAGACTGATTGCTTGAGATCAGACGGCGCTATTCGAAATGCATTAGAAACAAATAGGGAAAAGATAGAGCAGATGAAGATATCAAAATCACGATACATAAAGGAATCTTTACAAGTCCTCAACAACGTCCTTTACAAGGATTCCTTAAAAGAATTTAAAATTATCAAACACCCCAGTTATAGAATCCGAAACGTGGATATTCGACAAAGAACCAGAGTCATCGACATAGCTATTAAAGTTTGCAAGTTGAAGTGGCAATGGGCAGGCCACATCGCTCGAAGAACCGATAACTGATGGGGAAGGAAGGTTCTTGAGTGGAGACCACGAACCGGAAAACGCAGCGTAGGTAGGCCTCCACTAGATGGACCGACAACATCGTGAGAATCGCGGGCATCCAGTGGATGCAGATGGCAGGTTGTCGTTCAGTGTGAAGCTTAAAGGGGGAGGCCTATGTTCAGCAGTGGACGTCTTATGGCTGATGATGATGAAACACCCCAGTTTTCTTAATATAATCATGATACAGTTAGTAGTAAGTATTGTTCGACTAAATGAATTCTCATGATGCCCCGATAAATATTGACAATTGCATTTTGCATACAGATATATCAGACTGCGAATTCGCACAACTAAGACGCTGTGACAATACAGATAAAAAGATAATAGAAGGCATTATTGAGATAAAAAAACTCGAGACGACTTGACAGCCACTTTATTTGAGGAGAAAGTGATATTGTATTATGAACTTAATATAACCTTGGAACGTGCGATGTCTATATCTTAATTGTTATTTCTTTTGCTTCAGAAGTTGTTTGAGTTCTGTTTACGAGTCTCACGAGTCAACGGTCAGCTACAGCAGTAAATAGAATCTCTTGTTCGATTTCATTGGAACAAATAAAATCGCTTCCGGGAGTCAATTTCACTTTTGGCAGTTGATATTACGTCGCAGTACAGGTTTCCAGTGCTGACGAATGTCAATAACCTAGCCGTACTGACTAGTTTGTGCAAAAAACTATACGTGACTGAATGAAACATTGAAATACAGTGTAAACTTTATATAGAGCGACACTTAAGGGACTGCGCATTTTATGACGTTATTGAGTTGTCGTTGAATGGAGAGAAGAAAATCAATATTATTTTACTATTATAATATGTATTTACTAGTTAGTAAAGTATAAAATTTACAAACAACAAACATTATTGTAGGGGTAGGACTCTTTTGCAGAGTCTGCTTGGAGAAGTTCCACACCTTTGCCAGTTATTCAACCGCCAAGCAGTAGTGTGCAAACACTGCTGTGTTCCGGACTGAAGGGCAATGTTTCCAGCGAAATGACAGGGCACACAGAGATTTGACATCTTATATCCCGGGGTGACGAGCGCAGTGCATTGCCATCCAGCGTTTTGAACTGTTGAAGTTCAAAATTCTGAGTGGCGTTGAGCTGTTATGGGCAAGCGTGAAGAGCTATCAGGCGAGCGGATATTTGCTCGTCACTCTGTAACATTAAAAAAATAACAAACAGCGAAATACCTATTATTTCGATGATTAATATTTTTACAAATAACGACGCTTATTGCTTTTAGCCTGTTATCTTCGTCTGATGTTTATTACTGCTCCAGTATTTTACATACGAGGTGTTAGAAAGTACTGTTAATTGCTTAATAATAACGTTTGTTGTCGTTGTTTAGAATGGGTGTGATACTACATAGTGTATCATTGTATGGACTGCAAGATAAACCAACCAAAGTCAAGTAATTTAGACGTTTTGGGGAGTTCACACTGTATTACAAGGAATATCGGTTACAGAATTTTCGGTCATATTAACTTTTTTACCCGACTGCGCAAGAAGGAGGTTTATATTTTTCGACTGTACTGTACGTATATATGTATTACTTAAGTTTAGTTTGGCACGCCCTACAGCCTAAACGGCTTAATGGATTTCGATATATGAGGAGTCATTTGAATCAAGATAGCGTCCGTGAAAATATGAGGGAATTGCGTCCGTGAAAAAAAATAGTAAACAAACTTTGCTAAATATCAAAGCTCACTCAGCCGATTTCAAAAATATATATCAATAATGTGTAGGTATATTAAATTAAATAAATATTCGGGACATTTTTGCACACACGGTCATCTGACCCCAAACTAAGCAAAGCTTGTAATATGTCTGCCAGAGACTGATATACGTACATATATGTTTTTAAATACATACTTAAATAGATATTAAGACCCGCACATAGAACAAACATAAATGTTGATCATATGAATGTTTGCCCTTGGTGGTCTTGAACCCACGCCCCCAAGCGCAGAAGGCAGTTTCACTACCACTGGGCCAACGGGGCTATATATTCAGTAGTTTACGAGATAAAGTGGTAAAACACAGCGCGCCGCTGTTAATTTTCAGTTACCGACTATTTATACAATGCAGTCGGGGAATATTTATTTAATAATTTAATCTACTTGTTAAGTTCGTACAGGTGATATAGCACTTATACCAATACAAATACTTATGGTTCTTAGAACCACTCGAAATCTAATCTAATATAGACTAATCGAGTTGCGATTGAAATTATAAAGAGTGTGCATCGGATTTGCATGATCTAATTCCCTCCTGCCCTTTTTCTATCGGACTGCCAGACCGGGCACGAAAAATCGACATGGAAAACCCGTACTAAGCGCTTTGATTCCACTTTTAAATTGCAAACTGCTAGTCTGTGGAATGCGCTGCCTGAATGAGGTTCCCTGATAGTTACACTCTAGGTGTCTTCAAATCTCGAGTGAATCGATTTCTTCTAGGCAAGCGTGTTCCATCGTAGAACGCATCATCGCTTAACGTCCGGCGAGTAGACGGTCAAACGCAAGCATATAACTGAATAAAAAAAGAGGTAAATCTTCACTCGTAGAGAGCACAAAGCTTGCCCATGGCTCGGCCACATGAAAGTTACCGCAGCAATCATTCCGCTCATAGCTTTCTCTGTACACTTCATCAAAGCACGCGTATTGTGCTATTGAAAGCCTCGATGCGAGTATTAATAACGGTGGTTATATAATTTATGCAGCCGAAATTGAGTAATAGCCTTTTGATGAGACAGAAAGTCTAGATAGAACCCCGTACATAAATACACTGTGCATAATTTAATTAAAACATTAATTTATGGCAGATATATATATTTAACAGAATTTAGAGTTTGAGCATTCCGAAGAACACGTTTTTAAGATTGTAGCGGAAGAGACAGATGGCAATCCCAAGGTCGACCAGAAGGAACATCAGTTGCAAAAGTGTCTTCGACTTCAGATAACTGTCACGACGACTATAGTCAGCTATTTATAGCTCCGTATTCATCAGCTAAGAGTTATTAATCACCAAAGATATGAAGCGTATCCAAGACACGAAGCGGTTTATGGTATACGCGAGAACTTCAGCCATTTCCAAAGATTCAAAAATGCATGCAGTATCGATTTTGTACGTTACTCTGCATTCCCTAGAGTATTATTTTCACCGGCAGGCTCATGTTTCGACGGTAAATAATATAATTAATATTTCTAAGACAGCAATTGTTCGTCATACGCTGGAAGCATACATGTAATTACGAAGAAATTCTTAGCTTAATCTAGGAGTACATCTTCTCAGACTGAATACTCGCTTAAGCGTTTCTAATCTTTGATCGGTGCAATGGTAGAGAATGAATTCGACCAATATGATTTATTTCTTCGGACAAATTGCTTTGATCAATTTTGAAAGTTTCAGTTTCGTTCAATGCATGACTCATACTCCCAATGGTTCGATGTTACGCAATGTTTGTTTAAGTAGCCGACTGATTCTCTTTAAGCGCTTAAAAAGGCTCAAACGTAAACCTTTTAACGTGTTTGTCGATCTTGGAGTACTCCTAATTGGGATAATCATCTACTTTTATATGGTGCACCGTAAAGGAAACCAAGGACCAACAAATCAAAAACGCATCAAAGCAATCAACACGAGATCTCGCTGGGTGTGGAGATGCGGTAAATTTAACGGGGCGTTTTCCAACAAGGTGATACCAGCGATAATGTTGCAAAATATGTGCGACCAAGGTGGCAATGTGTGGTGTGGCGACAAGGTGATTCCTTATAGGTGGGATCCGGTGGGCGGAAGCGTGCGCCAGAGGGCCAGAGGTGCCTAGTCAATAATGCGCGGTGGCGCAACCAGCTCGGACACTTCTACAAACTATGCCACCCAGTCTCGAGACCACTTTTTGCCACACCATATGACACGGGCTGCCGATCGTTAACTAATGGCTCGAACGGGAAAACAAGCTCGGAGAAAACTAGTACTTACTACTTGTACTATTTAATTAATTATATCCTCATAAAATGTGCAGCGTGGTTAGAGTAGAAATTTAGGGCAAAAGCGGAGCGTTTTCATAAAGCCAGTCGTCGTAACTTTGGAACTGGGTCACTCAACAAATAGAGCCTGGAAATCAAATGTTGGAAAAACTAATATAAAATTCGCCATTAACAGTTCTATGCCGGTGTGCCCACCCTACAAAATGTTACATGACACAAGCAACGCCGACGGGGTCTTACAAAATCCTTGCAACTCTAATCAATTAGCATTCCCATCCAATTACAAACTCTTCATGTGTCCTGTAATTTTGTTTGATTTAAGGGTCATTATAATGTAAGCACTTGTAAATACTTGGAATTGGAAGACGATGTGGCGAGAGGCTACATTTATCTTCGTTAGTAAAAATCTTGACGGATCGTGTTCCCGTCTATATTTGGATAGAAGTTACTGTTGACTTGCTACTAAATAAATATGTGAGTCTATTGATTGATGCGAGTCTGTATTAATCACGGGGTAAAGTTGATTCAAGTGGGACGAATAGCGAAAGCCGAAGCGTCGGCGTCGATAACTCATTCAAATTCGTCGTGATCGTCGAAAAACTAGCGGTTGGGAATGAAACTGCGTTGAACAATCGGAGAACACGACTCTCCATAGATATTGGTAGCGTTCTATTATCTATTATACGATCTCATTTGATTCTTTGGCTTTCTAGTGGCAACTGTTTGTTGGTATCATATAATTAGAGTATGGTCCCATAGCTTATATAAAATGTTATTAATAACTAGTGCTGTTGCCCGTCGTACGCGTAGATTTTCATATAAACTTTCAATCCTTTTTCCTCCTTTAATCCGGCTCTTGCGCAGAATAACATAGCCTGTACTTCAATTTGGTCACAGCTAAGCATATTTGTGACAACCGCATTTAAATCCGTCCAGTGGTTTAGGAGATGTGCGTGAACAAACAAACAAACAGACAAAAATTCTAAAACGTGTTCTACTGCTTATTTTAAGACCTGCCCCTGTGTGTTGTTTTTTTATATCTCGTAATTACAGATTTTTTTATCTCTACGTTTTTATTAAATGATAAGATATAGAGATATGTTATATTCTCTATGTGCTTATATAGCAAATACATATATACTTCCCCTTATGTTTTGTTTTTATATTTTCTGCTGTGTTGTCCATATTATTTGCGTGTTTATTCTTCGAATGTTTTTTTTTAACTCTGTTTGAAGTCCCGTGCGTCTCAGGTCAGTGCTGAAAATCATCGCTGCAGAGAAATATGTAGCATTATAGCTGAGCATTGCCCTTTTTTGGCGCACTGGACTCTACAACGACAACTGAACATGTATTATGATTAATTTTATTTTTAATTCTCTTTATTGTTTTTCTTTCTTTCTTTCTATATGAAATTAAAATTGTGTGACTGAACTGATGACATACATAAGAACAAGACAAAATACTCTCGACTGCTACTACTACCCCATGGGTGATGTGTATTCAAATATTCACATGTAACATTAGAAGCCGGTTTGGTGTCTTATTGATCCGATTCGGAATTGATTTGGAGCTCAACTAAATATAGAAGGCAGGTAAGTACGGGACAGGCGTGTCTAAGGTAGACTGCGTAGATGTACAATTTTAATCTGATCGCACTGTGTTCATTTTTCAAAAACTCCACGCCATTGAGCAAATGGCACAATACTTTCAATTAGTGGTAATAAAGAGTATACGCGATTCATATTAATTTGGTAAGGTAAAAAGCGAGTAAGCGCCGGAGTGATCTGGGTCGGTAACCACACGGTGGGCTCCTTTCGCGGATGGTGGCCAACGAGCCGTGCTTCTAGAGAAGCCACGGTCTGCTGGCCTAACCTTGGCCCCATCCCTCCACGCGCTCCCGTGCCGTCAGGGTGACATCATCTACGATTCTACTAGAACTGCTCTATTGCCCCACGTGAGGCCAAGGCCGGAGTTTCGATCGATGCTAATACACACAGAAATAATAAAAAGGAAAGTAAGGTCGATGACCTCCCGTGGACGTTACAACTAAAACACTGATGGATGTGTCCGGATTCTTTTTTTAGATGCCAAAATGCGGTGTTCCGAACCAGTTTCAGCCCGAAAGTCCGATAGTGCAGGCGCAAAAGAAAAAGTTCAGAACTAACTAAATTACGATTTAACTTGCTCACTGAAATTGGAATAAGTAACTCTTTTATTTTCGCAGTCGCATGCTTGAAATTTTTAATACGCGTAGACGTTCTAATGGAAAATGCACAGCGCACCAGCTTTCTAAATTCGAGTCAAGAAGTCAATTAAAGTTTTAATAAATTTTCTAGAGTAATAAATATAATTCCAAAGAAACGACCAGTGGAAACCACTGCGTAAATATATCGCTTTATGAACGCTGAACGAGCAGTAAATTCTGTCGTACTTTTTTAGGAAATAACTATTTGCTTTGAACTATTTACTTTAGATCAAGTTAAGAGACTTTATGTCGGTCTCGTATGCTGGGGGAAAGAGTGATCAATGCGATTTAGCAGAAAATCATCTACGCCTTTCGACCTTTGTATCTCTTCCATATATGTAAAGGTTCCATCTATACAACGCAGGATGACTGTAAAAGACAACTGTTTACCTAATATTATATCGAAGCTAATCGCTACAGCAAATCAGCCTACACAACACAAACACGCATGAAGGCCTAGTCCTTGCCAACTAGTTATACCACTCGTAATTAATTCTAGATACGCGGCGCATTGTTGACATCATGTAAATCATCTTACTTAATGAATCTGGTCCCAAGAATACATTAGCAAGTATTTATCGTACCGATGACTTATCGGCAATGTTACAATTTGTTGTGCATAGCAGTAGGGCGCGCCTTGCGATAACCATCGGACCATCAACATTCTTGGCGTATAACGTTATCGCTCGCGGTTCAATGTTAACAGTTACTTGCTTGTATGTCGTGTATCCAAGCCCTAGAGTCAGGTTGTAGATCGTCCTAAAGCCTGGCATTATCTAACGGTTTTCTAAAACAGCTGTGTGCCATCGTTGTAAATGCCCCACTCGCATTCCTGGCCGAAATTCTTGGATGGATGACCAAAAAGTTAGTTGGGATCAGAGGTTGCTAAGCTGTGGTAAGCAGTGTTAAGGTAGTACATCAGTCAGTAGGGTAGCAGCACTGTCGTAGAGCCAGTGCATCCGAGACACTTGTCATTTGTTTGCGGACTGACCCCCGACCAACGCCCACAGGCGTCGACGGCAAGGTGAGGGGTGGAAGTCTTACCGAGACGGCGACTGAAGCGCTGGGGACAGCGGCCGTCTGGATGCCATCCTGGACGCTCAGAAACCGGCGGAGCGTGCCGTATCCAGACGCCGAGGCCACCATCGCTACCATTCTCAACACAAGCACTACACGGGGCGGAGCACTGGTCCTAGTGACATCACGCGCGGCGCGGGCGCGGGCTAGGTTCGATCGTTGCGCACGCGGCTGGCTGCGCGCTCTGCCGCCTCTAAACTGAAGGAGCCCACCTAGCTCCGGGGCGCCCCCCTACCAAGCTCTTCGAATAAGCGACTTAGATAAGCCAGTTTTGAACTTTACTTCCGTCACGACTCGCAACAATCTTCTAGGATGCTAATGAATGAGTGTACTATGTGAACAGATTGTGACATATTCATTGATAAACAAAGTGTGTTACTAAAACATGATTTCTATTTACACACTATAAATAGATACCTACGTAGGTATGTAATCAATTGATTATGTACTTTTCACACTAATATTGAAAATGTGAAAGTAACTCTGTCCGTAAGGTGTCTGCCTGACTGTAGGTATATAATTTTTTAAGACTAAACAGCTGAACTGATCTTGATGAAAGGTATAATACATACCTCATGGAGATATCTTTCTGAGTCATCTGAGACACAGTCCCAGACTAACTCAGGAGCCTATGGAACAAAACATTTTGTTAAACAAAAATAATGTAAAAATAAATGACTTTGTTTGTTTGTCTTCATAATGTACAATCAATACCTTTACACCTGTAATTTCATGTAATCTTTCAATGCACTTTTAATTTGGCTCTTTTTAATTTCTTGATGAGTCAGCCAATGAGTGGATGATACTTATAATCTGCTTTTAGACATAACTAGTTGCCTTTAAAGGTTTAAATAGTGGATGAAACTTTGTTTGGTAGTTTGTTATTTTTAACCGACTTTCAAAAAGGAGGAGGTTCTCAATTCGACAGTTTTTTTTTATATTTGGTCCCTCTGTACACTTTCGACTGGGTGAACCGATTTAGATGTTTTTTTTTATTTGAAAGCTGGTGCTTCCCGTGTGGTCCCATTTCAATTTGATCCAATTCTGACATTGTTATGAAGTCGGTTTTTCATTTTGATAATTATTTAAACAGAAATGTAGCTATTATAAATTGATAGTACAGGTTTTTTTATCTGATTTTTATATAATTAACCTTAGATAGTTGATTGAATCAGGCTTTCAGAATCAGAAATTCATCTTCAAAACTGTACAAATTTCTTAGAGTAAAATATGTAAATTGATCCCAAAATCCTTTGTATTAATGCGACTTTGAAGCGGAAAAACACTAAAGATTTGTCAAAAAAGTTCTTATAATAAACAAAGTTTTTTTTTTAATGATACTGGGTGACGAGACTAGCGAAGTCGCTTGCCTGATGGCTCTTTACGCTTGCCCATAACAGCTCAACGCCACTCAGAATTTTGAACTTCAACAGTTCAAAACCTTGGATGGCGATGCACTGCGCTCGTCACCCCGAGACATACTTAAGATGTCAAATCTCTGAGCACCCTGTGATTTCGCTGGAAACATTGCCCTTCAATCCGGAACACAGTAGTGTTTGTACACTAGTGCTTGGCGGTTGAATAACTGGCAAAGGTGTGGTACTTCGTCAGGCAGACCCCTGCAAAAGAGTCCTACCACTACAATGGCCTGTTTATATTAGGAAATTGCTCAGAAAAGACAAATAAATTTAAGCTCTATAGCTACAGTTTCCCATATAGCACTCAATATTTTCGTTCAATAATGAAATGTGCGTTTGTAGAACTAGTAACAATATTTCAGTGTGTGCAATATGTGTTTACCTCGCTCCCTTCAGTTTCAGCAGACTTTTTTTGTTACAGCAGATCGAAACTATATATTATCAAACCAATATATCATGCTCCAGTACCTGAAGGAACTCCGCTGGTTTGTGTAGGCGTGCCAGCCTATGCACAATACACCCCGAGTGGGATATCAGTGCAGATCTTATCACCCCCACATTGAATTAGAATTATTAATGGAAAATTGTTAATCAAATTAAATTTTATTTATTCACTACTTATAATAATTACTTATCAATTTAAAAAACTGACTACATAAAAATGTCGGAACTGGACCAAAATGGGACCACACGGGAAGCATCAGCTTTCAAAAGAAAGAATCAAAAAAGAAAAGAATCAGTCATCAAAATCGGTTTGTTTACCCAGTCGAATTTTCTATAAAGGAAACAAAGAAAAAAAACAAAAAACCAGTTGATTTGAGAACCTCCTCCTTTATGGAAGTCAGTTAAAAATAGGGTTACACACTGGTCACACACTTGGGTATTTTATATTTAGTTATCATATTTTGCCGTTACTCGGCATGTGAATTATCATTTTTGAGATAAAAAATATCCGAGAATAATGGACACACATAAACATAACTTTACCTTGAGAAATAATGATAGACTAGTTCTACCCCGAGTGAGACTTTGTAAAGTTGAAAAGCAGGGAGTTCATAATAAACTAGTTATGTATAATAAGCTACCAGTTGCTTTGAGAAACTTAACGATTCTTGAATTTAAAAGAAAAATTAAGCCCTTTTTCATTCGAAATGCGTTTTACAAGCTTAATGACTTCATGAAAATTAATTTTAAGAAATGCACATTATAGTAACATGTCAAAAATTATATTCTAAGATCTTTATCTAAATGACATGTATTGTTTTGAACTTATTTACTAAAGAAATATTAATTAACTTTTATCAGACAAATTTTTAATACTTTACATATATTTCAACTAATTATTTTATATATATTTTTCTAACGATATGACATATTTTAAATAATATTTAATCAATTTTATTTTGACGCTAAAATTTGTACCAATATTGTAATGTGAACTTTTTAACTTATGTGTAATTGTGCATAGTTAGTTTTAAGATTTAATTTTCTATAACAAATGTATTTGACCTACCTAATATAACGAACCATTGTTATAAGGTGAATAAAAATCTGAATCTGAATCATTGGTATTTGTGTTTTGGCTTTGGAAGTGGTTTCCTTACATCCAGTATGATAAATACAGAGGGCCATTTACAAGATTCCACACATACATAAAAATGCATATTATCGTTCGCGCAAAACTTTATGAGCCCTCTGAAGTTAGGCGCGAGGCCTCCCCGACGCCCTGTAAAGTCCCTCGGATACCTATAATATGCGTACTGCGCAGCCACTGGGCCTAACTTCAGAGGGCTCATAAAGTTTTGCGCGAACGATAATTAAAACTACAAAACAACTTATTTTTTTTCACAAAATTAAGTACTCATAGTGTTAGTTAATACCGGTCTAAGATGGTGGCACTAAGCCCTAGGGTAAAATGCTCCAGTTATTTTGATTTAAAAGCCAAACTATTGAACCGATTTTGATGAAATTTCTATTGGACCAATCTGAAAGTATATCCTGTCAATTAAAAATATATTTTTTCTTATCAGTTCATAAACAACAGAGTTCTGAGGTAACAAACAAAAATAAACAAATGAATTGAGAACCCCCTTCTTTTTTGAAATCGGAAAAATACAGACATTGCAAAAATACTTTTCCCTTAATCCAACAGAAAGATCTTAAAATGAGAAGAGCACATTTCTACAATAATAGCTAATAAGGCAAAATAACTGCTTTATCTAAGAGATACGCCAGTCTTTTCAAAATATGACTAAAAGTTTCTCAAGATTTACAAGGCCACTGCATTGCTGTTTGGAGCCCCTATTTCAATAAGGATATTGACCTGCTCGAAAGTGTTTAAAAAAGAGCCACCAAAATACCATGTGCTATTCGTCGCAAGCCCTATGAAGAAAAATTGAAAGCCCTGCGGCTTACAGTCTCTAAAAGAAAGACGGTTACGTGATGACCTGATTGAACCCTTTAAAATTCTTAATGAGTTCTACAACCTTCCTGACATACACGGCATCTACTCACTAAAAGATTACACAAGAGAAAACAAACGTCACAAAACCCTACTGTGGCCTGCGCCATCACAGATTAACACTGCACACCACATCCTCAACAACAGAGTCGTTTCCAATTGGAACAGGTTGCCCTAGGATGTAGTGCATAAATGTGTTTAAAAACAAACTGGACAGATGGATAAGAATGAAGAAGATAATCTTAACTTAACAGATAAATATTAAATTTTGATACTGTGTGCTATAGGCACATTAGCTAACGCTGCTCGCCTATCATAAATATATAAATAAATAGTATTTTAGTACAAAACATTGCTAAAAAATGTTAACTGAGAAAAACAAACTAGAAAAAACAATTATAGTGTCTAGCTGGCTTAACATGAGTCTAAAGCCAGCATCAGTGTTTTAGTATTGTCAATTGAAAATTGTAGAGAAAGTCTTTTGAACTTCTTTTAGCAAAGAAAGGCACATAGATAAGTCATAATAATTATATGCCAGGAAAAATAAGGCATTAAATTATTACATAGTAAACTTGGGGAACCCAATAAAAAAAAATCGTTCTTCAACAAAATAAGGTCTTGTCAAATATAGCCCTCAAAACAGGCAGCAGGCAGGCATTCATAATTGTACTCAATAAGGCTTCAACAACTCATAACAATGTTCTAATGGCAATAATTTATTCACGGGGAGTGTGGGTAGCAAATAACAGCGCCCACCTTTTGCCTTGCTTTGTTGCTAGAAAGAATTAATGCAGACTAATGTGAAATTCTTTACTGGTTTGCTCATATTTGTTCTAGGTCTAGACTGCACTCTAGAAAGTATTGCTTGCTAGTATGGTCACCCTGAATTGTTATATCACTGCAAGACATCAAGATAGCTATGAATCATTCGATTTTGGCACTGGCATGATGACCAGTGGCAACATTCTAATGCAAATTTCCCGAGACCCAAGATATTCCAGACAAGGAAATGGTGAAAATACTGAAAAACCGGCAGTCAGTTGGCCGTGCAGTGCTCACCTGCTTGGTGTCCACACAGTCGCTGGCCTCCATGTTGGCATGAGCTCTCTCCTGCCTCTCCATGGCTTCGGAAACATCAGAAACTTTTACACCGTCCACGCAACGAGTGGAAAGCACACGGTCTCAGCATAAACATAACAATCGCGATGGGCACAATGATTTCAACCGAAACAATGTCAATGATCAAATCTCACGTCAGGCACTTTGGAAGTCCACTACGCTTTACAATGCGGCGACAAACCTACGTGGATAATGCAACACATTTAGATTGTAATAACGGGTAAACTAAGCACCAGTGTTGATTTTCAGCTATATTATGAAAAAATACAGTTGATCACCATCTTAAAAATTTTCACACATTCCGTCATCGAGGCCGACTGACGGTCGCTGCCCTGTTACGTTTCAATTTCAATACTTTCAATCTACGTGTTGCTTAGGTAAAAAAAAAAATTCAACATTTTATTTTTTATGTGTATTGAAAATCTTGTTTATCTAAAAATATAACACCACTACATGCTTCTTAATTAACAGCGGGTTTACTGGGTTCGCGAACCCTGCGATTCGTCCAAACAGTGTTTTTGACCATTTGGTTCATCATTAGTATCTGCGTTAAATGAAATGGAGTTACAGAATTGATAACTGTGACATCTATTGAGCAAATCTGGAGTTATGATAAAGCAAAGTTTTTATTACTATATATTTCATGACCGTGAATACAAAGTCCTTCAATCGAAATATCGGGGAACATTCGTTTGCAGTTGTGTGCGCTCAATATTGAAGTGTGTACTTGTAGAACTAGTAAGAATATGCGAGTGTGTACCTCATGTACATACGTGCTTACCTCGCCCTCTTCAGTTTTTGGCAGACTTTTCGATACTAACTCGAGTTTATAGGCAGATCCAAACTATATATTGACTGCCCCGGTGGCTCAGTTGGTAGTGAACCTAACTTTTGTGCTTGGGGGCGCGGGTTCGGTTCCCATCTATATCTGGGTGTTAATATCTATTTAAGTATGTGTTTAAAAATATATATGTACGTATATCAGTCTCTGGCAGCCATATTACAAGCTTTGCTTAGTTTGGGGTCAGATGACCATGTGTGCAAAAATGTCCCAGTTTTTTAATTATAATATTATCAAAGTATATAATTCTAGGTATCGTTCGCGCAAAACTTTATGAGCCCTCTGAAGTTAGGCGCGAGGCCTCCCCGACGCCCTGTAAAGTCCCTCGGATACCTATAATATGCGTACTGCGCAGCCACTGGGCCTAACTTCAGAGGGCTCATAAAGTTTTGCGCGAACGATACGTAACAAATGACAGTAAAATACAGAAGACGAGGCGGTATGGCCGTAATGGCTTTAGCCGGCTCAGCAACGGGCGAAAAAAAAGTCTTGACTGTCTGTTCATCTGTTGTGTTGTCTCATGTCAAGTCAAGTTGAGTCACAGTGACAGTTGAATTGAATTGAGGAAAGTGGTTTTCAGATTTTCAATACAAAACCGTACAAAAAAACTTGCGTCTATCTACCTACCTACGTGCTACGTGACATTGGGGGAAATTGCACAATACAATACACCATCCCAAGAGAATGTAATACTCCTACGGACACCATCATCCTTAGAGTAATAGTGTGGCTTGACTTTAGATTAACACCAATCGAGTTGGAGGTTCATATTTTTTTCACAGAAAGGTCTTAATATATGAAGGCTTTATGCGAAGTCTTAAGTTGCGGAAACTAATACTTTTCGAGAAATAAATTTTTGAAAATACGAAATTCACCATACATTTTATCACAAGTCCATTACTTGGACGTTCCGTTTTACGTGCTATCAGTTGTAAAAATGTCGTACATTATTTTAAAAATATTATCAGGTGCTATTTTATTTTATTTGGACAGTTTTTGTGATAAAGTATTATTATTTACATTAAATAAGGCTCTTTGGTAATTTTTCAGTTGTTTACTTTGTTTAAATAGCATAGAAACAATGACAAGTTTCCAAAGTCATTAATAAGTGACCTGTGAAACGAAACGTAACCAGAGGCGCCATTTTGTGTTTTTGCCGGCTATCAGTCAGATAATGTACGGCATAATAATGTACAGCATGATAATTGATGACCATGAAAACGCGCATATTTGGCACACAGAGCAGTTCAGAGCACCCTGACTTCAGTTGGTTAGGTTCGAAATGGGTCACAGAACCGACACAGAGCACCCCGACTCCACCTAGTCTTGTGGTCCCTACCCCTAGAGTGTATATAAAAAGCGCGGGAGCCAGAAGCTCAAGGGAGGTCCTGAGTGAGAGGGAGCCATACGAGACCGAGTGGAGCGAAGGGGGGAGGTGGCGAGCGAAGCGAGCCGGCGACCTCCGTAGCGTAGCGAAGGTCGAGTGTGGCGAAGCGACACTCAGGGGCGACTGCAAGAGCTTCTGGCGGGAGCCCACCTGGAGTCAGACTTGAGTTGGTTAGGTTTGAAATGAGTGACAGATCGTTAGGTTGACAGTGACCATCCAACAAAACGACAACTTCAGCGGGCCAACTCCTACAAAGACCTCTGTAGGAGGTTGACAGTGACCATCCAACAAAACAACAACTTCAGCGGTCCGACTCCTACACAGACCTCGATGGGTTTGTTAGGTTGACAGTGACCTTCCAACAAAACGACAACTTCAGCGGTCAGACTCCTACACAGACCTCTGTAGGTTCGTTAGGTTGACAGTGACCATCCATGAAAACGAAGTTGGTGCCTCCCTCCCCCTTGGCCATACTTTTCTCATCGCTCCTTAAGTCCCCGCCCTTTGTCCCGCCAGTTTAGGCGATTAATTTAATTTTTTGGAAAAGTGAGGTTAGAAACTTTAAAAAATCATAACTCCAAAAGGGGGGGGTTCCGCAAGTTTTCCTTCAAGGGGGGTGTTCTCCACCCCTCCCCCCACCCCCCTACCCCCCTCACCCCCCCAAAATCGATTGGTGTTAATCTAAAGTCCTACCAATAGTGTTCCGTGGACACCATCTTCTATTGTATTCTCTTTGCAATGGCCGGCCAGAATAGCCAAAGCACAGATATCCATCTAGAAGTTGGTTTGTTTGAATGAGTTTTGAATTGTATCAAGTAAACTATGCCTCGTGAAAAAAGTCGCTACAGAGACAAGAGAAGCTCTTCTTACAGCTCCGAGTCTTCACACGAGCGAAAAAAATCAAAAAGTAAACACAAGAGACGTTCCCGTTCAAGAGACCGATCGGAGTACTCCGAGTCAAGTAGTCACAGACGAAAGCGTTCCAGCTCTCGGTCCAGGCATAAGAGAAGGAGTTACTCTAGAAGCGTATCCCGGGATCGCTACGAGTCCAAGTCTAGAAGACGGTCGTCGTCGCGATCGCGTTCTAAACGCAATAGGTCGCTATCCCCCTCTCGCACGCGGTTGAAACGCGAACGTTCGCGATCAGTTTCCAGCACTCAAAGCCGATCGAAATACAAGAGCAAAAAGTCGAAGAAATCGCGCTCGTCGACCAGTAGATCCAGCTCCTATGAACCAGGTAACCTTAGTTTATAACAGACGGCAGGAAACCAGTGGACAAGGCTGGCAAAGGACGAGAAAAAATTATGCGATGTGGAAAAGACCTATACTCAGTAGTGGGTGGAAAGTAGTTGAAGAAGAAACATCAAAATTTGATTTTTTATTTGTTTGATGATTAGCGTGCAGCATATGTGCCTATATCACACAGTGTAAAAAATTTGTATTCATTCATTCTTATCCATCTGTCCAGTTTGTTTTTAAACACAATTATTGATTTTGATGCGACCACTTCAGCAACCTGTTTCAATTGAAAATGACTCTGTTGCTGAGGATGTGGTGTGCAGGGTTGGTCTGTGACAGCAAAGGCCACGGATTTGTGGCGTTTGCTTTCTCTTGTGTAATCTTTTAGTGAGTAGTGCCGTGTATGTCAGGGAGGTTGTAGAACCCATTAAGAATTTAAAAGGTTACAATCAGGTCACCGCGCAACCATCTTTCTTTTAGAGTAGTAAGCCGCAGGGATTTTAATCTCTCTTGATATGACTTGTGATGAAGAGCATATTGTATTTTAATGGCTTCTTCTTTGTGACTTTCGAACAGGTCAATATCCTTTTTGAAATACCAAACCAAACTTGGAAACTATATTCCAGCAGTGGCCTTATGTATGTCTTGTAAATCTTGAGAAAAACTTCCACAGCCATATTTTGAAAAGACTGGCGTATCTCATAGATGTAGGAGATAGGCTTTTTTAGCTATTGTTGAAATGTGCCCTTCTCATTTCAAGTCCGCGGCAATCAAGGATTTTGTCATTGTCTGTAATATTAGTATGATAGTGGATGAATGATAGTGATGGTGGAATAGTGTTCTGCTTCTATTTCGTGTGGCGCTTATAAATTTTAGAAAAAAATTACATTCCATTTTTATGATTTGGCTTGTTAATATTTTAAATTAATTATTAAATAAATTCATTCAAAATTAATTCATTCATAAATTCATTAAATAAATCTATTTCAATTTTGCACCACCTTAGTGCTGTTAATGGGTGGACATTTTATATTTTAAGACCTTGTATACCTATTGGCAAGCAAATAAAAAACTTTGACTTGACTTGATTTATTCTATCATGATATTTTTTAATTGTTTGCAGAACGCTCAACAATAACCAAGAAATATCAACAAGAAGACAACAAAAGTGAAATAGAGAAGGCAATCAAAGCAGCAGAAGCAGCCGGCCTAACTTTACAGAAGATACCTACCTATGAATATAAAGAGGTCGAAATTAAAGAAGATATGCCAACTATTCATGATAGAAACCTGCTAGCTGAGCTCAACAGTGACTCATTTGTACAGAAGTCATTCTCCTCTTCAAAGAATAAAAAACAGAATATTGTAATAGATTTGAATGCGCAGACTGTTATGGTGCCTGAGGCAGAAAAGAGAGAAGAAAAAGATGATTCTATCATCAATTTTGATGTAAGTTATAGGCTGGCTTTTACTTACAAATCCTCATTCTATATTACTTCTAGTTCTTGAGTGAACAATAGTTATTTGTTGTACTAGGCTGCAAAGTTGTTATTTTGCTCGAGTACCTAGTATTGAATCCAGAGCAAGCAAAGGATTCAATTAGTTATAGGACAGTTTGGTGCAGTTTTAATTTGAAAGCAGGTTTTTATCATGGCATTTGTAAGCTATGTATGTTTGATAAAAATCATTCAGTTTAAAAGTAATGAGCTATTTTTTGAATCACTTTTTATTGTATTTTAAGCTAACTTCATATGTAGTGGTTTATTTATCCAATGACAGCATAATGGTGTGCATATTTCATCTTTATGTCCTACTTTTTGTGGTTTTAATCTTATCTGTTCATTAGTTATCTGTACCCAGTTATATTGTTTCATAGAAAAGGGTAGATATTTTGATGCAGTCTACAACATATTATAGTAGTTTTTTTTTTTAATTAAAGGCTTGCATTTGAACCACTTTGGCTGATGTTAAGCGATGATGCTGTAGGTATAGCGACAACAAAGGGACCAGCAACTTAGTGATGTATTAATAGGTGAAAAACAAGCACCAAAATTTGGCTCTTACTTCAACTGAACCCGCTCGAACTTATCCCACTGGATCAGTTAATTATACTTCATGCATACTTTAAATTGGTCTACAGAACCCGTCGACAAATTTTGTTATAATATGTACAGACATTAGACAGAGAAATCAGTCAACTGTAAAACAAATCTTGTTTTTTTTTTTTTGTCTTTTGATCTTGTACGATAAGTACTTGCAACAAGTTTTGTTTCACATCCCTTCCTCACTTGTTTCCCTCGCCACTTGTCGAGAGTGTGGCCGCAGCATAAAATATGACGAGCAGTCTTTGTTACCAAAATTTTGGTTGAAAGAAAGACAAAATTTACATTATGAGCAGTTGACATTTCGTGAACAGTCGAAACTTTGAGTATGGGCCTCATATTTGATTTGTTTCAGGAGCTACCAAGTGAAGAAGAGCTAAGAGAGATGTGGATCAGAAAAGTTTATCAATTCAGGAAGAAAATGGTGAAAGGAGAAATGTGATATTACATCTTTGAAATACAGAAGTAATTTAATGCAAATGGTGTCTTATTTAAAAACAAACAAATGTTTTATTTTCTGTAACTTGTATTTACACAAGCATCGCCACTACAATAATGTAACATTTGCATACATTAACTACATTTCCCACTGTAACAGTTGTTGGTACTGGCAGTTTCATAAATTACGATAACGAGCTCTGTACTTATACTGGGGCCAAGTTTTATGTAGCTCTGACAGCTGCTATCATAAAAAACTGAATTAGAACCTTAAAATTTCACTGTAAAATATTGGCTACAAGCTACAATCTTTTATTAAAAAACCTGGCATTAGATAGAATTTATGGTTCTTCAACCAACTCTTAGTTTGTGGCTATTGTGAAGATCATTCACAACTCTGCCAATGTCACATAGAGCTTCCAATGCAAAGATTTTGTACTGTTGGCTGGTATTTACGGTTCTTATTCGGGTTTTTACAATCTACTGCAGCTGTCAGCTAAAAAACTTGGACCTAGTATAACTTACATAATTATGCAGTAAATAAAGTGTTCAAACAATGCAACAATTATTATTAACCTAAATATTTAATTTTGAACACAACAACCATTGCTGCAACTCACAATGTGAAAAATGTCACTACTAAGTTTTATTTACACGCAGTGCTGCAACTTGCAAGCTTCTTTGAGAGGCAAAGGGCTTCTCACATGTTGTTCCTCTCTCTCTGAATTCGACTGCTGTACGTCCGCGAGACCAGGTTCCACGCGTCCATGTATCTGTCCATACACATAGCTATGCACTTTTGTTCTGAATTGTCTAATGATGTGCCCGGTTTGGAAATGCACTTCTTGAAACATTTTTCAGACATTTTCGTCAGAAGTTCTTGAGCGTTTGCGATAGCGATTTGTTGCTTCACTTGATCCATCAGCTCTTCTTTCTGAGATCCGCTGAGGGAACCGGTCGAAAGGCTGTCCATTTTGGGTATTTAGCAGCAATTAAAGTAATTTAAAGTTATTCAATTTCCAAAATTATTATCTCTGATCCGAAGTCTAACCTCAAATTCAAAACTTGACTTACTAAAAATGTCAAATAAGATTTGTCATTTTTTCTTCATGGACAAGTCACTCTATTAGAGATGAGCAAATCGATACTAAAAAAACGGAATGCTTCGGCTGTGCTGCTTCCGCAGCATTTCAATCTTGGAGTGTTCAATAAAGTCTAGGGTTATTAGATGTTCCATCTACGACCGCATCATTGTTTTCCATCAGGCGAGATCGCGGTCAAACGTTAGCCTAGTGCGACGATTCTTTTAAATCGATAATTGCCGATTCAAATCGTAATTTACTTTCATAAACACAGTTACCACAGATATCTACTATACTAGTAAGGGAAGTGGAGGCAATCTGTGGTTTCGAATCAAAACATTCAAAACAAAACAAGTTTATATTATAGAGGAAAATTACGAAATCCTTCCGTAGTCCGTAGTTTTTATTTGTATCATCTTTGGTAGTAATAATAGCAAGTATTATAGTAATTATTTCATAGGATTTGTGATAGAATCATTTCCTCTGTCTGTGCTAACGTTAAACAATTCGTACAGTAGTAGTAGTAGGCCTATTGGTTTGTAGATGTAATGGGCTTGACTTTAGATTAACACCAATCGAGTTGGAGGTTCATATTTTTTTCACAGAAAGGTCTTAATATATGAAGGCTTTATGCGAAGTCTTAAGTTGCGGAAACTAATACTTTTCGAGAAATAAATTTTTGAAAATACGAAATTCACCATACATTTTATCACAACTCCATTACTTGGACGTTCCGTTTTACGTGCTATCAGTTGTAAAAATGTCGTACATTATTTAAAAAATATTATCAGGTGCTATTTTATTTCATTTGACAGTTTTTATGATAAAGTATTATTATTTACATTAAATAAGGCTTTTTGGCAATTTTTCAGTCGTTTACTTTGTTTAAATAGCATAGAAACAATGTAAAGTTTCCAAAGACATTAATAAGTGATATGTGAAACGAAACGTAACCAGAGGCGCCATTTTGAAACAGTCAATCAGTCAGCGTTTGTTTTCCTTGCAGTCGAGAGCGATTTCCGTACTCCTGTTTGTTAAATAAGCGTTTTGACTACTACCATGGCGTCTTCGAAGCCCAGTGCCTCATTTTCTGCCATGACATCGTCCGCGTCTGAAGAATCGAGTGTAGTGACAGTGTTGGACTCAAATGAGCCACTCGTAGCGAGCTCTTCTTCGGGCCCTTTAGGTGTGCAAGTGTTGAACTCTGAGGAGCCGCTTGTGCCCGTGTCTCCGTGTGTGCAAGTGTTGGACTCGAGTGAGCCGCTTGTGCCCGTGTCTCCGTGTGTGCAAGTGTTGGACTCGAGTGAGCCGCTTGTGCCCGTGCCTCCGTCTGTGCAAGTGTTGGACTCTGGTGAGCCACTTGTGCAAGTGATGCCGGCTGTTCCGTTCCGTACGGAACCAGAAGCTGATTGCTCCAGCCCGGCGTTCGCCACTTCAGAGTTGGTGATGCCTGTGGTGTCTTCGACACTGTCTGAGGATGGTGTTGAAGGGGAGCCCCATGCTTCTGGATCGTCTGGTCGAAGGACCACTTACAACGTTGAAGAGATAATGTTAGTATTTTTTTTAAAGATACGGAACTTCTTAATTTTGTGTTGGTTAGGTTAAAAAAGAATGACAGACTTGAAACAGATGACCGGACTTGAGTTGGTTGGTTTTTCTAATATATTATTATTTTGTTCTTATAGGTCCCAGTGGAACATGCGCAAACTACTTACTGTGTTGGGCACAGATGCGCAATGTATCCGTTTTGCCGAGGACGAAGGACTTCTCCCAACGGAAAAGCTCTGCAATTATCACAAACGCCCCATGTCGCTGCGTACTGGAGGGAACGCAGGACAATTGGGAATTTTCAGATGTACCAAGAGTACGTGCCGGAACAAGACGCAAAGCAGAGCAACTGGTACTTGGTTCGAAAATGCTCGCCTCACAATTAGTCTCATATTTCATATTATGTACATGTTCAGTCAAAATTACACATATTTACAAGTCCAAAGAGAGACAGCCAGAGAAGGCGAGCCAGTGATATCGACAGGTACCATTGCAGATTGGTTCTCATACTGCAGAGAAACGTTAGTGGTTTACGAATTGGAGCACTCAGAAGCCCAAGGCAAAATTGGTGGCCCCGGAAAGATAGTCCAAATTGATGAATCAAAGTTTGGGAAAAGAAAATACAATAGAGGAAGACATATCGAGGGCCACTGGGTCTTGGGCATGATTGAAGACGGCAGCGATGATTTACGATTAGAGGTGTGTCCCGAAAATGTGAGATCAGCGGAAATATTGGTGCCACTCATACAGAAGCATGTTGTGGAGGGCAGTCAAATACACACAGACTTTTGGAGAGCATATGACTGCCTTCCCCAACATGGATATATTCATAAAAAAGTTAACCACAGCGACCCTGTAAATCGGTTTGTGGCACCAGACGGGACACACACTCAAAGAATTGAGGGCCATTGGCGAAATTTAAAAGTAAAATTCAATAAAGACCAATATAAAGGAAATTTCACGGACTGGTTGGTAGAATATACGTGGAGACGGAGAATAAGAGTCCAGTTGAAGGATCCGTTTTTAGAATTGGTAAAAGCAATAAAATATGTTTACAAAATTGATTAAATGTCTGTAACAATAAAAAAAATGTTTTATTACACCGCCCCCAAGTCCTTCCGTTAACAGAAATTTATCGGATATAGGTAGATAACAGCAGGAATGATATCCTGTTGCATTATTTGCTACACAGAACTCGGTAGGTTCGTTAGGTTGACAGTGACCATCCAACAAAACAACAACTGCGGCGACCCGACTCCTACACAGACCTCGATGGGTTTGTTAGGTTGACAGTGACCTTCCAACAAAATGATAATTGATGACCATGAAAACTCGCATATTTGGCACACAGAGCAGTTCAGAGCACCCTGACTTCAGTTGGTTAGGTTCGAAATGGGTCACAGAACCGACACAGAGCACCCCGACTCCACCTAGTCTTGTGGTCCCTACCCCTAGAGTGTATATAAAAAGCGCGGGAGCCAGAAGCTCAAGGGAGGTCCTGAGTGAGAGGGAGCCATACGAGACCGAGTGGAGCGAAGGGGGGAGGTGGCGAGCGAAGCGAGCCGGCGACCTCCGTAGCGTAGCGAAGGTCGAGTGTGGCGAAGCGACACTCAGGGGCGACTGCAAGAGCTTCTGGCGGGAGCCCACCTGGAGTCAGACTTGAGTTGGTTAGGTTTGAAATGAGTGACAGATCGTTAGGTTGACAGTGACCATCCAACAAAACGACAACTTCAGCGGTCCGACTCCTACACAACTTCAGCGGTCCGACTCCTACACAGACCTCGGTAGGTTCGTTAGGTTGACAGTGACCATCCAACAAAACGAAGTTGGTGCCTCCCTCCCCCTTGGCCATACTTTTCTCATCGCTCCTAAAGTCCCCGCCCTTTGTCCCGCCAGTTTAGGCGATTAATTTCATTTTTTGGAAAAGTGAGGTTAGAAACTTAAAAAAATCATAACTCCAAAAGGGGGGGGTTCCGCAAGTTTTCCTTCAAGGGGGGTGTTCTCCCCCCCTCCCCCCTCCCCCCCACCCCCCTCCCACCCCCAAAATCGATTGGTGTTAATCTAAAGTCCTACCTTCACTCTATACCTTGACCAAATGTGATTCGCTGCTAAGCGATCTCCCTTCGGATATAATACTTGAAGAAGTTTTATCTCAGGTATCTATACTCGTAACAAGGGGGATATTAAAAATTTAGATAACTTTCATATAAAATGCCTGCTCTCTACTGGGTTGGTTTAAAAATGGTGATGTTCTTCATCAACTCATAAATTCACAGCATGGGTGGGTGCCCGTAAAAACCGATAAGGGATGAAGGAGTATTGATGATGAACCCATGTCCAGGGAATGGATGTATGTAGATTGCCATAAAGTTTTTTACTCAGAATTGAAAGGAAACCCCCCCCCCCTTCTACAACAGGACAAGTTGGAAAACATAAATACCATCCCTACATAGTTGACGTGCCACTGGCTCGAACTAGTCAATTGCCTCCACCTTCTTAAATCGAACCGCTAGGGACTTGGCAAGCTTTGCCTCTGCCCTTAGGTTGTTTCCTAAAAACTATAACCTAGTCTTCAAAGCCAGAGTCAGTTAGTACCTTCTAGGTTTACATGCTCCATATTCGGCCATATAGCTTTCCATCAAGTGTGTTGGTGGCCAAACATAAACCTATCACACTAATATCATATATGTGAAAGTTTGGATGGATGGATGTTTGTTACCCAATCACGCAGAAACGGCAGGATGGATTTGGATGAAATTTGGAACATACCTACATTGTGTATGTCCTGGATTAACACATAGGCTACTTTTCATCATCATCACCGATTTTCATCACCACGTGGGTGAAACCGCGGGGCGCAGCTAGTTCTTTGTAAAAATAAATTACCTATTAGTAAAATGTCAAATGCTGTGTTAAAATGCCTGTAATGTAGACTGTCGCTATGCCTATCTTCAAACCTTGCCCATTTCAATTTATGTTGGCCTCCTCACTTAACAGGTCCACCATATTGATTACTAGAAATCTTGTAATCACAGCTATGAAATGGATAAATCGCAACCATAATTACTGAATGATCAAAATGTTTCATATTCTTTTAGATAGCTGTAGAACATGGCCAATCAATAACCTTGTTTGTCAAGAGAGAAGATGAACCGGCTTTAAAAGTTATTGTAAGTTTACTTTTCCCTTTCCTCGTAGCAGTACCAAACTGCTTAAATGCTGGCTTGAGTGGAGCATACCCTTTGATAATATATTATAATTTGGAACTGCCTTAAACTCGAGCTAGTACTGAAAAAAGTCTGGCAAAAACTGAAGCGGGAGAGACACGTAATTGCACACATTCTTACTCATTCTACAAATGCACACTTCAATATTGAGACAATTGCATACAAACAATATGCTCAAAATACAAATGAACGACCAAGGAGGGTTAAGTACTAAAGGGGAAGAAACTAGTATAATGCTTCCATATTTTTTTTCTGACCTTATACTTTATAATAGGTAGTCAACTGTTCTATCTATTATTTAATCCATGGCAATACGCTAAAATTGTGAGCAAATTGTGAAGTTTCAAAACATAAAATGTTTTTGTTGATAGGTTCCACAAAATGCATCAGTGCTGGATTTGAAGAAAGCAGTCAAGAGACATTTCGAAATATTTCAAAAAAGAAATGGCATTAAAGTGAAAATATCCTGGAAATATATTTGGAAAACTTACAACTTATGCTATGATAGCACTGTGCTAGAAAATAACGAGGACTGCATACAAGACTATGGTGTCACTAACAAAGTTACTTTAAACTTTAGGAAAAGAAGGAGAATTAAAAGTTGAATCACAACTAAGCATATTATATTTTTATTCCTTAAAACCTTATTGTAAATAATTGTAATAGGTACAAAACAAAAAGTTATATTCTACAGTAGACTTGGATTTCTAGTGTTGATCATAGACCGTATTAAGGCTTCACATCAAACAGTATGACAAAACTGTTTTTCTGATGAATTTCTAGTGTAATTCCGCTTCTACGTCACTTCAAGTACAATAAGGAATTTGTAGAAGCGGAATTACACTAGAAATTCATCAGATCAGATTCTACGTCGCTTCAAGTACAATAAGGAATTTGTAGAAGCGGAATTACACTAGAAATTCATCAGAAAAACAGTTTTGAAAATGGACTTCCGCATAGTAACGCCTGATTCAATCAACTAGACAGTATGATGTTCAACCGCAAGCCTATTATTAAATAATAAAAAATATTCTAATACAATCATATACTCAATTCATCTAAATTTAACGAAACTCTAGTTTGACTAACGAAGTTTGTCTAAACACTAAAGTTTGTAATAATCATGTCTATAATTCATAAAAATGTCAATAGAATGTTACATCTTGTGATTTTTACTAAACATGATCTTTCAATATCACTCAATATGCCTTTCAATATCAAGGAAGGATACACGTTTGTAATTTGCTTTCGACTTGAGTTGCATGCAATCGATGTTGGTTTATTCCCATCTGCATCTGCAGGGCATTGACCTTAAAGGCAGATATACTGAAAATTTGAGTCTGTTCCTAATACTACATATTGTGGAGAGATTTATAAAAAAGATTTAATGTTTGTCATTCTGTAAATAGAAATATACTATTTTTAACTTATCTATACCAATTTCAACAAGGAATTCAATAGGCTATTCATGTATAAGAAGCATAATTGTAAATTGCACAACACAGTTTATAGCTGTTCAAAGTCTGGTTGCGGAGGAGGCTCCTGTGGCAAGGGCTCGAAGTCTCCGAGTGTGTAGCTCGGGTCCTCATGTCTCGGGGTGGCCAGCGGTCGGTCGTACGCATCCTTCAACAGTTCTTGATCATGCTGTAATAGAATAAAAAGATAGTTACGTAAGATAATAGTTAAAATCTTACATATAGTTTTCTTGATGAGTTGATTTACGTTCAACTCTGTTGTTGCGTTTAAGATGAACAAAACGGAGAAATGTTTGTAGATAGATACCCTTTTCAAAAAAAGTAAGAAAGAACCGAGAAGTAATCTGATGTGCACAACGAGCTATGGAGAGGGCTATGCTCGGGGTTTCTCTACGAGATCGAATCAGAAATGAGAGATGCGTAGACGAACGAAAGTTAACATAGCCCACCGGATAGCAAGTGGAAGTGGCAGTGGGCCGGCCCGGTAAGTGCAAAAAAAAAAAAAAACTGAACTGAACAGTGAAGGACATCCACCCCCAAGATGGACAGACGACCTAAAAGAGACCGTAGGAAACCTCTGGATGTCGGCAGCTTCCAACCGGTCCTTTTCGAAATCGATGGGGGAGGCCTATGTCCAGCAGTGGACGTAGTGGACGTCCTATGCCTGAAATGATGATAACGAATCTGAAGTGAAATTACTTGGTCACTCTGTAGTACAGATGGTGGAGCCAGATCGTCGAGCGAGAGCTGCGTGTTGAGAACTGATGGAGGCGCGTAGTCCGGCATCGGCGGCGGAAGGTCCACTGGCTGGAACACAATAAAACAATTATAGATCATAAGAAAATATAAATAGTTGAACCACCAGTTTTTAACATGATTTTATTAGCTTCCGATATATATGTATGTATCGGAATCTTTGAACTTGATTTCAACTACTTCAAAATGTTGAATTAAATTGAAATTTTGCACACTTATCGAGGACCGATGACCATACAATAATTTAAATAGTTTGTTGCATTAAAGCGCTTTCTTTAGTTAGTACTTATTTTAATGAATTAATTATTTTTTACATCAGACTATGCTAACTTTAGACCGCAATACAGTCAGGTTGGTCCCATAGTAAAAGTTGTTCACAATGATGAGTACAATGACCTTCTTTCGGCTTAGTACAGGGTATATGCGTAACCCTGTTGAGCAGTGTTTTTTAACCTTTGGGTCGCAACCCCCTGGGGGGTCGCCAAGCCTCTATAAGAGGGTAGCGAGGGGCCGCGAAGCCTCAGTAAAAGAAAAAAACAAACTTAAAATCTTATTTCTACTAAGAAAATATTAAGTAAAGAGTAATTACAAAAATAAAATAATGTTGTATGTATTTGATATTTGTAATATAATAATATACAGATTATAAACTGTGGATGGTAGAGGGTCGCGATTTTTTTTTTCATACTAAGGGGGTGGCGTCGTGAAAAAGGTTGAAATACACTGCTGTATAGTATTGTCCAAGCTCTCTGTAATTTTGTACTATGTCATTGTCAGATCTCAGATATTTTATCATTAAACACTGTTTTAAACTGTCACGGTTGTTCACTAAGTTATATGATTATTACCACGGTAAATATCCCGTAAATAATCATATAACTTTATTTTATCATTACTCTGAAAAATCTTTACGAGGACTGTGTGAATCGTAAAAATACACATAGTACTTACATTATGAAGATGAAGCGAAGGTTCCTCCACCGGCTTAGAAGGCTGCTCTTGCACGATGTTGGCGCGCGCGTCCTCTTCACAACTGTACGCTGTCTTATGCTCACACATCAGCAAGTGAGTCAGCATGTCAGTGCCTGAAAAAAAATATATAGATATCACCAGTCTGGGCCATTGCGTGTCCGTTGTGAAAGATACCAGGAAGCTCATCAGCAACAATTCCCTCGTTCAGACTAAACTTCTTAACACTGTACATTGGTGCTAAGTTGCTAATCTATCAGTTTTTTCCAGATACATTTCAAAGAGTGTGCATTGGATCTGCAAGATCCGATTCCCTCCTGCCGATTTTTCTATCAGATGGCCAGGGTGGGCACGAAAATGCAACACTGTTTCACTGTTGACATTTTGAAAATACGTAGAAGCGCTTTGTTTCCACTTTTACTGTACGAACCGCTAGACTCCCTAAATAGGTGTTCCCCAATAGTTACAATCTGGGTGTCTTCAAGCCACAAGTGTATTGGTTTCTTCTAGGCAAACATGCTCCATGATAGACCGCATCATTGCATCAGGCGAGAAGGCGGTCAAACGCAAACCTATTACTCAATAAAATAAACATTTTAACTATTGAACATGGACAAACACATATTTCCGGTAGCCAGGATGTTCGGGTAGACTCTAACTGGGAATACATAAGGATGGTTTTGCATCTACACTAAAATTCCAAATGTGATTCTGTTACTTTTCACTAAACAATGAGACTAATTCTTTCGATCGATTCGATCTTTGTATCTAGTTTATAAGATTGTAATATTTTGAGCAAATAATCGTTATTATTATTAATTGTTTTTTTTTATCGCGAATAAGTCCGCGTTTGACCAGCAACTCGCCTGTTGGTAAGCGACGATGTGGTCAAAGATAGAGCACGCAGTCTTATAAGATACCTATTCACTCTTGCCCTTAAAAGAAAACAAGGAAGCCGGCAGGTTGTTCCAATCCTTCCCATTGTGATGAGATTTGGCAAGGTCATAGGGCTAGGGTCATTATCACGGAAAGACTTGAATCGTAGTTTGTTGTAATTTATTGATAACATCCACAACTCATATCCATTGTCAATCCTGAGCACTCTTACACAATGAGACCCGAGTTGTAAGTCTTTTGATTTAACAAAGTATTATCCTCTTGGCAAATAGGTTGTGGTCAATCTCCCAAAATGCTTTTGTTAATAGTACCCACAGTCAATATCTACAAGAGAGAGCGGGTCCGCGCAGTAACCCTGTTATAGTGACGTCACAGTTTCAGAAGTGGGATGATGACTCACCGACTCGAGTGTTGTAACCACAGACGCAGTGAGAGACGTAGGGAGCGTTGCGTGGCGCGTCTTCAAGCGATAATGGTCCCGCACAGTACCCGCTGTGTTGTAACATTGCGCGGTAACATGACGTCACGTATGCGCATTTCGTGCAGCTTGTAGTGCCTCTATGGGTAGATGAAAATTGATAAGCTTGTCATCTATATCTGCAATCTTAAAGGTAGGAGGATGTTCACACGAAACGGACATTGGCAGAATAGGAGGTTTTCAAAAACGCAATAAAAAAAAATAGTTCCTAAAAATGCGATAGATGGCGTTGACGACACATGGATATGAAGATTTTGCAAAACCACAGACAAAGAAAGAACAATAAAAAAATCTTGCTTATTCTCATAGACAGACAATAATTTATGTTTTTCTACAACACAACATAAATTAGTAGGTACATAAGTGTGCATTGTCTAGCCGTGTTATAAAATGTTCCTCTTCCTTGTATTATAGCTTTCATTGAATAAATGTGAAAAAAAAATTTAACCATGAGTCGCCAGCGCCATCTATCGATGGTTGCAGAACTATGTTCCTAGAGCTGTCAGAAAACCTCCCATTGTGACGATAGTCGCAGAAGCCATAAACCCAAGAAGTCAAGATGTTCATAGTTACGATTAGATCGTTTTGAGGCTTTGCTAGCACTAGGCAATCTCTTTAAATCCAGTTTGGGACAGGTCTTTAAAAAAAAAAACAATGTTAACGACCCTTCGCGTCTGACCCAGATTCATCATCATCATTATTTTTAACACATGATTGCTTAATACTGAACTTTTATTAGCTTTTGCCCGCAGGTTTACTCAAGTAGCGATTAAAACAAAGCCTGTATAACTCAGGAATATAGTAGCTTTCTGTTCTTTTAGAATCGATCCGGTAGTTCCAGACCAAACCTTCCACAAAGTCACAAACTTTGCCTCTATAAATAATATTAGCGTAGAAAGGTCAAGCAAGAGAGACCTATATCTGTCTTGTTCGTTAATTTTCTAGACAAGAACCCCTTTCATTTAGCGATAACGCCTGCGGAAAGATAAAATTGTATGAAAATGACACTAGCAGGCACGTGACATCACTGAAGCTAATGTCATTTTCATACAATTTTATCTTTCTGCAGGCGTTAACGCTAACAGAAAGTGGTTCTTGTCTAGACCCCCGGGTTTGTTTCAAACGAAAATACTCACAAGAAATGGTTTTCAGTGTTAAGCGGGGTGTCGCACTCGCGGCAGAGCATGCCTTCAGGCAGCACCAACGTCAGATTCTCGAACGAATCCTCCACATCGTGGTTCGCAGAGTCCTTCACTGGAGGCCGAGCTTTGTTCTATAATAAAAGTGTTGGATGTGAGACTATTGAGTTGTTATGGCCTATGCCACTACACTAATGCCGTGACTGTCAAGTACAGTTATTCTAACTACAATTAAAAGCAAGCATAATACAACTCCAAATGTCCATACAAATCTCTTCTGCCAGAATAATTATGAAGAGTAGACTTTGCTTGTTTTATTTCTACCCGTAACAGAATGGCGAATGGTATATACCCCGAGGCAAGAGATTGGGTGTGTATGTACGTATGTTAAAAAAAAACCTCAATACTACTTCATTATCAGCCTATCATAATGGCCGTAATCTAGCTTGGTGGCCCAGTGCTTGTTGGTGAATGTCATGTCTTTGAACTGTTGGAGTTCTTGGACATACCGGTTTTCTCACGATGTTTTCCTTCACCATTATTGTTGAGCGACGGCATCGAAACTGTACATCATTTATTTAAGTACTATACATATAAGTGATCGGTGCAGTGCCGAGGATCGAACCGGGTGCCGTCGAGATTGTAAAGCGCACATGTTACCGCCCGGCCACCTGGGTTTTTAAATTTCATTTGCACTTGTATATTTCAAATAATGACGTAAACTCACTAATAAGGTACAATATTTGATTAATTCTATATGACAGCGATGCGTTATGCTTTCAAATTGAATAGTGCTTAATTTACAACTATTTAGAATAATACATATATTTTAAATTATTTTCACGGATCCACAAGATAACACTACAAATTACTACAATGTTTCCAAAGGGTCCCATTAATACCCATGATAGAATACACAAAAAATAACTAAATTGATAAATTCTGTAGTGTTAAAGCATTCTACTATTCTAAAATACAAGTAAATAAAAGAAATATATACTAACTAAAGAATATAAAAAATTAAAAACCTCCCCACAGCCAGACTTTAAAACTCTTGTGGATCATATCTTCTGTGTGATTGCCATCTGCAGAGATGCAAGACTATAAGCTTTAAGGCTACAACCAAAAGGTGAATTATTGATTACATAAAAAAAAAGTAGCGCATAAGTCACCAAGCGAAATTCAGAAGTGGGATTATTATTATTTCTATATCATGTCAGCAGCCTGATTATTTTGCAAATCAACTAACTTCGTTAGTAGATACTTGCAATCACGCTTTCCCATTACATGCATGGTGACAGTGCTATGGCGCGAAAGAGACTGACAGCTAACAATGGTAAAAAAAAACATAGGGGCCATTCAAGTATTACGTAAGCACCAAGGGGGTAGGGGGTGGTTCTTTGCTTATTTTTGAGGACAATGGGGACGGGGGGGTCTGAGAGGTGTTTACGTCAACAATATGTATTTATTTACGTTTTCTGACTTTTCTGCAAAATTTGCTTGAATAAATATTAAATCTATATATATAAAAGAAAGTCGTGTTACTCGTAGTTACACTATTTATAACTCAAGAACGGCTGAACCGATTTGGCTGAAAATTGGTGGGGAGGTAGCTTAGAACCAGGAGACGGACATAGGATACTCTAAAAACGGCTGGACCGATTTTGATGAAATTTTGTGTTCCTGGAGCGGGTCATAGTAGCGAGGCCGAAGGCCGAGCTTACACCCGTGCGAAGCCGGGGCGGTCGACTAGTAGGTCTAAAAATTCCTTCTTTCTAGGATCATTAAAAGCAATAACAAAGAAACCGGTGCAGATAAAAAAAAAATACCAATGTTTACGTAAGCAAAGGAGGATGGTAGGAGCTTCACTTACTTTTGCTAACACGGAGGTGTTAATAATTACTAAAATTCTGCTTACCTAATACTTGAATGGCATCTCACTCTTGAGCTAAAGTAAACCAATATACGAAAATTAACTTTTTTTGCGATCAAAAGCTGATGCTTATGGGACGATAACAGTTGAGTGACTTTTGCTCCACTTTAGTGTGGTGAACAATTGAACTGAACATAGTGATTAATTACTAACCCTGGGTTTGGCAATTAGATGCTCCTCCTTGCAGAGCGCCGTAGCGCCTTGCACGGTGATGTGTTGGCGGATTTGATGCTCTCGCAGTTGACCTGCACGAATAACAAACAGGGTAAAAAAAATAAAAATTCATGCTAGTGTAATCCTAGAAGATCACAAAATATTATAAAAATTATTCAATTACAAAAAACTAAAAATAAAGTCCTGTTTTTTCAGAAATTATAAGTACAAAATAAAAATATGTTTTTCATTGATCATGTGACTTGACTCTATGTAGAGTATGTCCGATGTCGTTATGACGTCATAGAAAGTAAAAAGATGACGAGAAGAAAACCAATTATGAATTGATTTTGATGATTCCTTTTCTTTGGTAGACCATACTTCAGAGATGTTCCCATATAAATTTTATCAAAATCAGTTTAGTGGTTTGGTTTTAAATCAAAATAACTGAACAAAATATGTCATCCAAGTAAACTAAATTGCGTATTAACTCATTTTGAAGTCGGTTTTTTAAATTGATAAATATATATTAGTTTCTTGTAAGCGACGATGTGGTCGAAGATGAAGCACGCAGACTTAGAAGATACCTATTCACTCTCGCCTTGAAAAGGCCCAAATTATATCTCTCAGGAAACAAGGAAGCTGGCAGGTTGTTCCAACCCTTGGCCGTACGGTTTAGAAACGTAAAATCGAAAGTATAGTTTTAGTTTGAATATGTATAATTGACATCAACATTGTATATTTGGACTAATCTTATTATGTTAACTAGATAGTAAGTGTAGATGGCCTTAGTTCTTACTATTATAAAAAAAAAATGTAGGACACATGTGGCCTACTGAAAATTACATGCGTAGAAGTAATAGAGCACATTCTCACCGAGATGTACAAACTTGAGCGAGCATCTGTTGCACCGGGCTTCGTTGTCCTTGTCCTTGTGAAGTTTGAGGTGGTCGAGGAAAAGCTTCACGTTGGTAGTCATCTCGTTACTGTCCACATATACTGGTATCACCTGAAACAGCCATTGCCAAATTAGGTACCTGTAACAGCATTCTTGCTGAGCCTTTTTCAGACTCAGCCAGAATGCTAACAAACAAGTGGATTAGAAATTAAAACAAAACAGACTGCCCCGGTGGCTCAGTTGGTAGTGAACCTACTTTCTGTGCTTGGGGGCGTGGGTTCGATTACCATCTAGGACAAACATTTGTGTGATGAACATTTGTGTTTGTTCTATGTCTGGGTGTTAATATCTATTTAAGTATGTATTTAAAAATATATATGTATGTACATCAGTCTCTGGCTGCCACATTACAAGCTTTGCTAAGTTTGGGGTCAGATGACCATGTGTGCAATAATGTCCCAGATATTTATTATTTATAATGTAAATGAATATAATTAGAGCGGAATATTTGCATGTACAGAAAAGCTCTTTAGATTAGAATTTAAAAAAATTAAGCCTTTAAGCTACAACATATTCTTCAAAAGGCGAGTTAATAGATTCGAGTTAAGGAATTCTTAAAGGGTCGGCAACGTAGTTGTGATGCCTCTGGTGTTACATGAATCCATGTCGACGTTGACTGCTTACCATCAGGCAGCTCATCTGCTTGTTTGCCAGAATGGGATGCTAGTGCACTGTTAGTCTTTCCGGCTTAGCATTTTTATTCTTAGAATGTTTTTACCTTAAAGATTCTTCAAGTGTCTCCATATGTAATTATAATCCTTTGAGCGCGTAAACCTATATTTGCACTTAAATTCATACGTCTACACTTTTGGTCTTTCAAGCATTCGTTTGTGGTCCTTCGAGCATTCGTTTGTGGTCCTTCGAGCATTCGTTTATGGTCCTTCGAACATCAGTTTGTGGTCCTTTGAGCCGATACGTTCTATACTATGCAAGAGCATAGTATAGTAAAGCAAAGATGCTTTTTGCTTCTTACCTTGAGACAGTGCACGCACAGCACAGTGTTGTAATACGCATGCGCATTGCGGTAATGGTCGATGAGCGCACGATGCGACGAGGCGCGATAATCGCACGAGCCACACGTGTAGGGGAGCTCTAGAGGTGCGTGAGACTTCTGCATGTGAGACGCTAGAGTCAGCACCGCGGCGAAACGGACCTGCGTTGGTGAGTAGTGGTTAGATCAACGAATATTCAATATTTTTAAACCCAAATGAGTCATTGTTAAGAAAGTACTTTATTTTATTATCATCATCAGCCAGAAGACGTCCACTGCTGAACATAGGCCTCCCCCTTTAAACTCCATACTGAACGACATCCTGCCATCTGAATCCACTGGATGCCCGCGACTCTCACAATGCCGTCGGTCCATCTATTGGGAGGCCTATCTACGCTGCGGCTCCTGGTTCGTGGTAAGGTATTTTATTTATTGTTTAATATTCATTAAAATTACTGTAGTATTTCGGCACTTGCAGAAGTTTGTTCATACAAATTGTGCGAGTAGTGGAGTATGCACTTATTTATCGTCTTTCGTTCCTTGATTTTTAATCCAGATATCCTGTGATTTAATTTTTGTTAGAATTTGGTCCTAGCGTATTTTCTTCACAAAAAAAAATATACGTAATTTTTTAAATAGGTACTCAAACAAAGGCACTAAATGAGTGACACCAACGTGTGTAAATGTTAGAGAGCAGCGGTGAAATAAACATGCCCTTTGCCAAGCTAACGCGCTTTGTCATAAAAAAGTATTAGGGCCAAGTACTGACAAAAATTGAACCGCTTGAGACAGTAGACACTGAACGATCGTTTTTTTTTTGTCGTTATCTTTGAAACTAGAGAATACTAACCTCACAAATCAGACAAGCATAGGTGAACAAGTCCGGCGACTTTGTATCATCTGGGTGGTTGTGTTTCAAGTGAGTCTGGAGCTCGTCTTTGCTCGGGAACCGTTCGAGGCAGTAGATGCACTGAGTGATCGTTGACTCGTCGGTCACACCCTCAGGCGGTGGAATGGCGTGCGTGTAGAGATGGTCCATTAGAGCAATGTTGTCGTTGAACTCTTGGTAGCAGACCGTGCACTGTTGATGGGAGATTTTGGATTGAGTAGAGGCCAGAAGAGATGCAATTTGTTTTAAGATAATCTTCTCCGATCTTATCCATCTGTCCAGTTTTGTTTTTAGATGCATTTAAACATGCATTTTTCTACAAGAGATGGCGCTGTTTTAAAATACACGGTACTGTGTATTATGTATTCTGTGACAGCGTGACGATGATGCGATTTCCATGATTTTTGTTCACCCAAAAAGTTCTCAACGCACCTAAAGAAGTTTTCACTCCAAAAACTTTCATCATCATCAGCCAGAAGACGTCCACTGCTGAACATAGGCCTCCCCCTTAAGGGAGGGGGGGGGGGTGTTGCCATAATCCCCACGCTTGGCAGGCGGCTTGGGGATAGCAGAGCGTTTCACCATGAAATTAGGAGGATGCTGCTGCCCATCCTCTGGTGGTTCTGGTCACAGTTTTAGGACATACCCGGGTCCAAAAACTTTACATTAGTTTCAATTTGGTTAGATTGTTAGTCACTTTAAAACAAATGTTTCATAACTTACCACAACAGATATAGCGATTCGGTCGCCTGCAGTCTTTCCGCCGATCTGCCCGAAGTAATACTTCTCCATGGACACCATTTCCTCCGGCTTTGGCTCCCGCTCCTTCTTGATGCTCTTCAATGGAATATCATCTAAGTCCGGATCATCGTCGACGTAGCTCTTAGGAGCCTTACGACGCCCTCGAGTGGGAGTCTCCTCTTTAGTAGTCTTGGTCTTTTGTTCTTTTTCATGTTCTTGTTTGATTTTGGTACGGCGGAGGGCTAGCGGGACCTGTGAAAGATTTGAATGAGAATCATTGAATATTATCCAAACAACAATATCAATATAAAATACCTACTTCATAAAAATGACAGAACTGGACCAAATTGAAATGGGACTACACGGGAAGCACCAGCATTCAAATAAAAAATAATCATCAAAATCGGTCCAGTTTTGATGCAGTCGGTTTTTTATACTGATAATTAAAATTAAAATTTCGTCTATACGTGCGCAATTCTCATATACAAATTTCATTGTGCGACAAGTTATTGGAAAAAAAAAAGTGGATCTTGACAATAACAGCTTCCATACAAAATATTTCAAACCTCTTTCACAAAGCTCGGATTGACAATATGCAAGTAATCATCGAAGAAATATACATACAAGCGCCAATTTGTTCTGCTAGACTCCCAAGACCTTTGCTTCACTAGGTTAATTATTACAAACCTCTTCTTCGTCATCATCCTCGATATAGAGAGTTTTCTCTTTCTTCTTCTTCTTTGCTGGAGGTGCGGGTGGAGGCGAGGGCGAGGGCTCTTTCTTCTTGCGGCCGCGCTTGGCGCGCCCACTTGGCTCAGCCTCTTCTTCTTTCTTGTTCTGGGGACAGATGTAGAAGAGAATAAGAAATAGAACGAAAATGAAATAGAAACACTCGATCTGCGTTGCAAAACGTCATCTTTTTGTAGCAATTTACAGTAACATTTCTGGGAGTTTTAATAATACAGGATACCTACTTACCTCTTGCTTTTCACGTAATTTTGCCTTATCTAGTAAATATCTTTCAAAAATGCTCATGCGCATTTCGTGCGCCATATTTTAAGAACCCAGTATAATCTAACCCCAGGCATATACTCGTATATTTACCATACAGCCAATAATACTTGTTTAAACAAAAAAGTCATTTGTAAAGAAATATCTTAATGAAATGTATAATTCGCAGTATTACGAAGCACGTCTCACTGCAATTGCATATCCTATAGTCCATAATACATAATATGTATGGCAGTAAAATATAGCTTTTACATTTAACCTAACATTTGCAAAACTGATAGCGATTCGGAAGCGCAAAAGAAGCACTCGCACGCGACAATGGGTATGAATAATCCTGCAAGCACTGTACTCCCTGTAGAGTTGAGTACGCTTCACTGTCTAAAATACAGCTTCATATCTAGCCTAACAAAATTAAATGCGAAAGTATAGCGATTCTGTGATAGTAAGAGCGAAAAAAAACCTATCGCATGCAATAATGAATATAAGCCTGTATATATTCACGAAGTTTTGTATGCTTTGCTGTGTCCTACGCAGTAAGTTTATTGCGTCAGTCTTTATTTATTTTTGGAGTTGGTCTTCTGTACTTGTTTTACTATTATTATATTCTGTGATATTGTACTTACTTTCCCAGTGGGGTATTTCCAGTTCTTGAACGGGTTAGCAGCGATCTTGTTAAGACGTACAGTGATAGGGTCTTTAGATTCTATTTTAGTTTGCTCGGAAAGGTGGATGACTATGTTGTCGAACGCTTGCCCTGGCGATATTCCATACCTGTGTATAATAAATTAATTGTAATAATTTGTTATAGTAAAATAAAAATAAATTTGTCAAATAAAAAAAATAAAAATTGTTGTTTGTTGTTGTTTGTTTTATTTGTTAAATTGTTTATTACATCAACATTCAATATACAGAAGAATTATTAAACCTTTAGTTTACACATGCAAGTATTTTTAAGAAAACTAGAAAAAGAAAGCTAAAAATTATCAATATAAAAAAAGAGACTTCATAAAACTGTCAGAACTGGATCAAATTGAAATAAGACCACACGGGAAGCACCAGCATTCAAATAAAAAAAGAACCATCAAAATCGGTTCACCCAGTCGAAAGTTATGAAGTAAAGAAACATTAAAAAATTTGGAAGTCTGTTATAAATTTCACAAAGGTGACAGCTACGATCGTTTACGAAATTTTGCGGAATGTGGAATTTATTATAAGAACTAAAATTTTGCAAGGTTTCTAGAATATCATCATCATCATCATCACTCACTATATATATAAAATTTTCATGTCACAATGTTAGTTACCGTACTCCTCCGAAACCATCCGATTTTTACCAAATTTTATATGCATATTCAGTAGGTCTGAGAATCGGCTACTATCTATTTTCCATACCCCTAAGTGATAAGGGTATAATTTATAAGGCAAAACAACGTTTGCCGGGTCAGCTAGTTATTTTATAAGCACAGGCAAAATTATGAAAACCAGTATCATTATAAATTCTTCACTTACTTTTCTCTCCAAACAAGTTCATCTAAGAACTGCTGTATAATCTGTCTCGAGAGCAGAGATAGTGTATTCTGAAACATTCTCGGCACAATCCTTCTCAAGTATTCCATTATGTTGGCATTGCTGTTTCTTCCTTGAGTCTCAGTGTGGGAAGACGACTGGTGTACAGTCTTAAAGCCCATGTTAACTAAAGTTCCCTTGTCAACTGTCAAATCCGTGAGGATAGTCGATGATGGATGGACCCAGTTCGTCAGCGGTTCTAGAATCTTTTGGAATCTCTTCTTGTAGTTCTTTTCGTGTTCTGCTAAAGGCTCAACGGCGCGCAATCGGATCTGTGGAAAATTATTTAAATCTATAGTTTATATAGGTTTCTCTGCTGCATAATAGTTGGTCAGGTACATCGTACACTGAATATCAAGTGAGATATACTGTTTAAAACATGAAAATGCATCCGACTTTTTATAAGCTTTTATTTAATTAACCGACTTCCTCTCAATTCGACTGTTTTTTTATTTGAAAGCTGATGCTTCCCGTATGGTCCCATTATAATTTGGTCCAGTTCTGGCATTTTTATGAAATCGGTTTTTTATTTTGATAATTATTTGCCTTGTTAGTTTCAGTCAAGTCTTACAACTAAATTTTACCGCTCAATAGCGCATGGGCACTTGGCATATTTCAGACCATCCCCTTAGTTTGTCTACATAGGTAAATGTGTTTTTTTTTTTATGTTACTGAGTGACGAGACGAGCGAGGTCGTTCGACTGATAGCTCAGAATTATATATTATCGGTGTATTGATAGAATTTCTTAGCAGAAAATTGCAAACAATACTTACCAGTTTCTCAACAGGGTCCAGCACCCCCAATACTTCAACCTTCACCTGCCGCTGCGTGCCATCATGGCTTGTTGTTCCCAACGATATAACCCCTACTTCCACTTTCTTACCCGGTCCACCCAACAAGCCCAAATGCTGATGAATTGCTGACGTACAAATCGCTCTAAGCCATGTAAACAACGCTTTGACGTACAAATTGTCCACTTTGACCCATTGTACGACGTTTTGCACGTTCGTCTGGCACGCCCAGTGGTAGACTAGCTTCAGCAGTACGCTGGGCGGGAAAGTGGCCCCTTCGAAGACGGAACTGGAGAACACTGAGACGAAACGAGTTGGGCAGCATTCCGATATCCAGACGTAGCCACCGGAGTAGGGGAATTTTGAGACATCTGAGTACATGCCTAGAGAAAAAAGGTAAAAAGTTGATCAATAATATGAATCGGTGACTTTGAAAGCATTGTTACCCTAGTCATTCTTTTATTTGTGACGAGTGAAACCTTATGTCATGCAATCTTAATGGCAGCTCTTCACTATCGGGTCCTTTGTCTGCAGTTCTTAAGGCTAGTTGTTACTCGTTGAATCATTGTGAACCGACGCGACCCTTTGACTGTGGTGCAAAATACGGACACACAATATAGACCGCACAACGCGAGACGCAAAGTATGATCGTCTAGTACACTCCCACTCATGTTTTTGGGGTGTTTTGAGCGATTACAGATGGCTTTAGGTGCGCATTGGAAACTTTTAAGGCAGAATTTGAAGTACATAAGACAGTCGCGTGTTGCTTGGATCGCGAGACAGACTAAGCGACTGTCTCATGTCACGTGTCGCGGTCTCTTGCCTCACTAGCGTACCTCAAATCTTACATTTACAACTTGGCATTAATTCTTTAGTGACCCTTATTGACTTCAAATGGTAAACACATACCAAGTTTCAGCTTGTTCCCGGAATGTATAAGACACCACTGCTCCGACCTCACAAGCCCTTGCTGGATGAGCCATTCCGTGAACTTCATTGGAGTGTGCATCAGCACTGATTTTACTTTGCTGTCGAGAATGGAACGGTCTGATGGAGGCGGGGCATCCTTGGAGCGGAGGTATGGGCGAGCTACTACGACGAGCGAGGGGAATGTTTTGCCTGCAGGGAGAAGTAATGTTAGTTGATATTGTAGTTTGATTTTAAATTTACACTAAGAACATATGTTTTTCATAACTAACCTTGCAGCTTATTGAAGGAAACCTCTCTAGAGTCGGCCACATTCTTATTGCTTTCTTCTTTTGTAAGATCCACAATGGCAGTGGCTTTAGTAGCACTCCCAGTGAGAAGACCTCCGATGGCAGATGCTTCTGATGGCCGAACGTTTGTGACCACACTATGTACATCTGCAGAATGATGTAGACATTACCAACTTTGCTAAAAACTGTTTTATCAATTTAAATAATTATCAATATAAAAAACCGACTTCATAAAAATATCAGAACTGGACCAAATTGAAATAGGTACAACACGGGCAGCACCATTATAAAAAGAATCATCAAAATCGATTCACCCAGTCGAAAGTTTTCTCACCCAGTAGTTTAATAAATAATAATAAATATCTGGGACATTATTGCACACATGGTCATCTGACCCCAAACTAAGCAAAGCTTGTAATATGGCTGCCAGAGACTGATATACATACATATATATGTTTAAATACATACTTAAATAGATATTAACACCCAGACATAGAACAAACACAAATGTTCATCACACAAATGTTTGTCCTAGATGGGAATCGAACCCACGCCCCCAAGCACAGAAAGTAGGATCACTACCAACTGAGCCACCGAGGCAGTCAAGTTTGGGTTTTAAACCTAAATACCTGGAAAAATATGTCATCCAAGTAAAGTGAAAATTGCGTATTTACTAATTATCAAAAGGTTTCTTAGGTTGTTTGACCTCTGAACACCGTGTGCGACTATATACTGCATAGACAGATAAGTTTTGACTAACAATTATTAGCGGTACTTGTAAATAAATTCATAACATTTCTATAGACATCCATCTGTCTGCCTGAGACTTGTGCAGTGTTCGCAATGTCAGAATTAAAATAATATAAATAACATGTGATAAAATCCATTAGTGTTTAATTTCGAGTCAAAATCATGCCTGGTTGTCTGGCCTTAGCATACAAACACACTGATTGACATAACTATATAAACTGACGTCAATATCTCGTTTCATTTGATACTCACTAGATGGTGCCAAAGTTTTATCCTTCGTCTTGGTGTTATCCTTTGTCTTGGTGGTCTCCTTTTCCTTATCTTTTTCTTTTTCCCTGTGCTTATCTTTATCCTTCTTCTTTTTCTTGTGCCGGGTTTCGAGGCCTGGAGAGGGATCTCTTACTGGCGACGGAGAATAGTCACGGTCTTCTTCTGGCTCTTTCCTCTTACGTCCTGAAGGGATAATATATAGGTGTAATGTATTAGGCCTGCCGGGCGATGAGTTATATTATGTCACAGTTCAATCACAATGTGAGTAAATGAAATCCTGCCCACTCAGATATCCATTCAGCAAAGGATAAAATAAATATTAAGATATATTTTCTTTGGGGCACGAGCAGGTGAACATAACACACGTGAACACATGAAGTGGACGATATTTTATTAAAAAACCAAGTGAATAATTTTTTTTCCCATAAATTAATTAACAATAATTTAATTAAAAATACTAGCAGCCACAGTTTGATTGGCACCCTGGTTGACATATATTCTACTAATCATAAATATGCGTAAAAATTTAGTTTTAAGCAAAAACTCAAAGACCCATTCTGCAGCCGGATGCAGTTGCTCTGAGAGCTGCGGGTTTAACTATCTTTTTATCAATCATCCATTTGATGAAGCATACACCACATAACAAGCATTTTGAATATAGTCCAATGAATTTAAGATATTCTGATATTTTGTATTTGTATGTATATTAAATATCTGGGACATTATTGCACACATAGTCATCTGACCCCAAACTAAGCAAAGCTTGTAATATGGCTGCCAGAGACTGATATACATACATATATATTTTTAAATACATACTTAAATAGATATTAACACCCAGACATAGAACAAACACAAATGTTCATCTCACAAATGTTTGTCCTAGATGGGAATCGAACCCACGCCCCCATGCGCAGAAAGTAGGATCACTACCAACTGAGCCACCAAGGCAGTCGAATTGTATGTGCCATTTGAATGGGCAGGTTTTCAACCAGTTGTATAGTTATATGACTGGCATTTTAAAAATATTGTTAGGTCATATTCTATAATAACAGATAATAACCTTTTTTGGATGGTTTTTCCTTGGATATAGACATGGAACGAGACCTTGATCTGATGATGTCAGCGCTCTGCCTCTCCAGGTCTTTGAGTACTGGCTGCCTAAAAAAAGATGTAGTTTTAGAAAATTTATCATCACATAATATACACATAATGCAATTTATTATTTTCTTTGACCTGCTCCCCACTAAGGCACAAGTTTGTGCATTCTGTACAAAAAAGCAAATTTTTTGCTGCTCCGCGGATCCAGCTCTTGAAAATCTCACATTTCTAGTGAGGTCCAGTTTCGGGGTCAGTTAGAAACTGAAGCCAAACTCGCTTCCAAGTAGCTTGGTGTGCTTAAAAGAGCAAAGCGATACTTAACTTCAGATCAGTGGCTTCTGCTTTATAAGATCAAGTGCAGCCCCACATGGAGCTTCTGCCATCTGCATCCACTGGATGCACGAGGCCGGATGTTGTTCAGTGTGGAGGTTAAAGGGGGAGACCTATGTTCAGCAGTGGACGTCTTCTGGCTTATGATGATGATGACTCTAAAGAGCTTTTTGATCTTATTCCTGCATCATATTTCCACAACTGCTCAATATCCCAAACCCATCAAAAAGCTATCTCCCACTCACTCCCACAACAAATCTTGCATAGCTGAAAATCCTACACTATCCGGTTCGTCCTTCCCCTGAAGGACTTCCCTATAAGCTTTACCAGTAGCGGGTAGATGGGTATGAGGTGTCCATTTTTCTCCCATTTCTTGAGAGTCCTATCCTTCTTTCTCCAGATGCTATTCTAAACTAGAGCAAGTCCGGGGAAACCCAGGTGGCTGGTATATTATGTCATTTCTCTACTTACTTGCCAAGCAGTTGATACGCAGTAAACTGATCCCCATTGTACACAATCTGGCCTCCTGTATCCTTCACCATATCATCAAGCTTGTTCTGAATACTTTTATATTCGTCGTCGGCATTTTTGTAAGCCTGTAGCTGAACTTCCGTTAGCTCTTCTTCCCAACATTCTAGCTCGAGCGTGGGAACGTCTGGACCAAAGTAAGACCGCTTGTACAAGTCTGCCTCGATGATTTCGGCTTGCGGCGGGACCACTTCGGCCACTTCCTGAAAGTATGGATTGATTTTATTGCGAAAAATTCAGGTTAGCTACGGCCGCCCGCATCTACGGTAAACAATGAGTTTAGCAATCATTACGCACCTCAGTATCTGACTTAGGTTTTTTAAGCTTCATGTTTGTGAAGTTGAGTATTTTATATAGGAAATAACATCCATTTATTTGTGCAGTAATAAAATCAAACTAGGCGAGAACGAAAACAACAGCAAACACAGGCCGCCATCGAACATAGAACGAACGATTCGAACTTTCCGTATATAAAAAGGTACTCTGTGATTCGAACTAATCGCTGGCAATGCCAGACAATTTTTTATCTACAACAGGAGGTGCGTTCGGATAGCCCATGCCCTTTGGTAGCAAAAATAACTGTTAGTAATGCTCATTACATGTAGCTACCATGTGGCGTTCGTTGCATTTTTGACTGTATTCGCTCACCTTCGAAGAGGTAAAAAACAGCTAAAATGCCATCGTAAACTGCCATATACAAATATTATGATGATTAGATTAGTAATTTTCATGAAAAATCTCCTGCCGCAAACAGCGGAACTAATATTCCATGTTGTAGTTGTCAGGTGTTGTTACTGGTTGGACGCTAGTGAGATTTTTATTTATTTGCCATCGTTAAAGAGTCTTGTACGATGTTTTTAGCCTAGTAGTTCCTAGATGTTTTAGCACTACCATCAGTTTTTGTCTGAGTATCTTGGTATGGATTCGGAATGAGTCCATTGTGAAAGAATATTGCCAGTATCGTCATATTTTATAATCATAAACCAAACCAGTGCCATAAACCGGTAATTTACAATAAAACATAACTACGTATCCTATCTCTACCTAGAACACAGGACAATTTTTTTTTTTTCAAAAAAACAAAAATGACAGTTCAACAAATACCCTAATTTGTGATGAAATTGTTTTTTCAAGTGAGATTGAAGTTTTTCCCTGAATATTTACTATAGAGATCATGGAAGCGGTTCCCAAACTGCCACTGATTAGTTTCGAGTTAAAAGTGAGCTCAGAGAATACACATTTTGGACCAAAACTAAAACAGGTAAGTAGGTCTCTAATCTTAGCGATAAAATGGCTTTCACGCATTTCTTTGTCTACTTTATTCTTTGTTTTGGTTTTAGTACATTGCGGAGGCGTACAGAGAAGACCCTGAAAGCTATAGCAATGAGATATATCAGTTGGAAGCCCTTCGGTCGGTCGCCGTTAGGCCGACAACTGACTCCGCAGGCCTCAGCGGACTATACAAATATTTTTGTCAATTACGTTCTCTACAAAGCCGATTTCCAATGGCTAAAGGTCAGCCTGCTGCTTGCTCATTCACTTGGTAAGTTAATAACATTAACTTAGTTGTTATACCATCTTTGCTATTGATTTATTGATGGAAAGAATACTATAGTAGTGCAGTAGGTACTTACTATGATTCATAGTCATTTTGATGTTTGTTGTACAACTTTATTTACCTACTTTTTTATTTTATTTTTTATTCCTACTGATCTTTTCTAGATAATTGTACAGTTATGGTCAAAGATTAAGACTATCTATTATCTACGTGCATGGTGGATTAGGGCCTATCCTCTCTCTTTGAGAGAAGGCCTTTGAACAAGCAGTGGGAACATGATAATGATAATCCAAGTCATCATCATCATCATCGTCAGCCCGTATCAACCCACTGCTGGGCATAGGCCTCCTCTCTCTTGTGCCATTTATCCTTAATAATCCAAGTGACTATGAGGAGATGGATAGATAGTGCTTTAAAGTTAACTTTGGTTTTTGTGGCATTAACTGATTCTGACTTCTGATTATTATGTTAAAACTAGTAACCTGCCTGCCCCAGTTTCGCATGGGTGTAAGTTTTATTATATACTAGTCGACCGCCCCGGCTTCGCACGGGTGTAAGCTCGGCCTTCGGCCTCGCTACAAAATAGTATCCTATGTCCGTCTCCTGGTTCTAAGCTACCTCCCCACCAATTTTCAGCCAAATCGGTTCAGCCGTTCTTGAGTTATAAATAGTGTAACTAACACGACTTTCTTTTATATATATAGATATAAACCTTCAGTGTAAAATTATCTAACTGATGGTGAAAATAGCATCAAAATATGTTTAAAAATATTAGTAGAGTGTAGTTAATTTTTTTTTTTTTAAGTTTTTTATTAAAGCCAAATAAATTGTTTTAGAACTCTTTTATAGCAGTACATTACTGCAGGCAGAAGAACTGACTCAGTTTGCAGGAACCAAATTATTGTAACAGTTTTTAATATCAATAATATTTGTATTTGTCCAACAGTCAATCTTTCTATAATGGGAACTCCATGAAAGATTGAATAAAATAAATAGGATGTTAAATTGTCTTTCAATATTGTGGTATAAAGTATACTAAATAACGAATATTATAATGTCATTGAGAATTTATATCAAGAAATAAGTTCCAAATAAAAAGTGTTGTCCTTATCGAGAAGTGCCTTCAGCATCATTTTTTCCTAATTATTTAACCACAACTGTATGTACTGTTTTCACTCAGTTGATGCTTAGCAATGTACAATTACTTATCTAGTAATTACCATGTAAACAATATCTTAATCTTAATTCTTAATTGCAGGAAAGACTTGTATGCAAACATGACATCTTCCCTAGCGGATATAAGAGTGGAAATGGCTTGCATTCTCTACAATATGGGAGCATTACACACCCAACTTGGTGCTTCTGAGCCTCGGAACACAGCTGACAGTTTGAAGGCAGCTTGCACTCACTACCAAAACGCTGCATGGGCCTTCCAGTACTTGAAAGACCAATACCCCTTGCCTCCCGGTGTAGACGTGTCCACTGAAATAATGAGGTTGCTGCAGAAAATATGCTTTGCCCAAGCTCAAGAGTGCATTCTTGAGAAGAGTATTCAGGATACTAGAAAGCCTAGTGTTGTAGGTAAGAACTGAATAAATGTAAAAAAGAACCATTTACAATTTTTACTGACTTTTAAAAAGGGTCTTCCCAATTAGTTTTATTTTTGTTTGTTACCTCAAAACACCATCATTTATGAACCAAGTTGAAAAATTCTTTTTTTAATTAAAAGGATATACTTTCAGATGGGTCCAATAGAAATTTCATCAAAATAGTTTCAATAGTGTGGCTATTAAATCAAAAAACTGTTTTTTTTTTCATATTCCAAAACAATTAAACATCCTATTTATTTTATTTAATCTTTCATGGAGTTCCCATTATAGAAAGACTGACTGTTGTACAAATGTGTTTAGTGTCTATCTGTCTCTGGCATTACAGCTTCCAAAGGGCTGAAACGTATTTTTCTTTAATGTGACTTGATCTGCTGTAATCTTAGCTTTGTTTCAAGAAAATCTATTCAGCCATTTGATAATTATTAGCTCTTTTATTTGAGTTTTTTTTGTCTACTTTGTTTCTATTTAATGTTGGAACTTGATTATTCAAATTATCAATTTCCTCAGGTGCTGTAGCCACTCAAGTGCTGATGTTCTACAAGAATGCTCTCAACATTCTCGGTCCTTCCACTGGCACTGATAACATCCATGAGATAATCGGCACGAAGCTGTATAACTACTGGTATCGATTCCTCTCTTTCAAGTCTTCATACATCGGCTGCATTGTGAGCTTGTATCAAGGTGAGTGTACTTTTTATACAGGGTTACGCATTACGCATATAAACTGTAATAAGCCCAAAGTAAGTCATGGTATTAGTACTTGTTTTTCTTATTACTATAAGGCCAAAATTGAAATAGTGAAAAAAATTATCTGCTGTTTCATACATTTTGTCGAGTGTCAATTACTATTTTCTATGGAACAGCTGATAGTGTTTTTTCTGCCATTGCTCCCATAACAAGAGTTTTTCATAATGATGAGTAAGTACAATGAAGACCTCCTTTCGGCATAGTACAGTCTATATGCGTAAACCTGTAGCTGGCAGGCAAGCTTTTTGACCACTACTCAGTTGACAACTCTATCCCATTTTTCCCGAAAAAAAAAACAGAATATTTTTGGGGTGTATCACAGACCTACTACCTATAGATTTTCAATGAGCGTGGCTAGCTCAGTGCCTCTCGCTTCAACAAGGTGTGTTGCCACATTAAAATTATTTGCTTTAAGTTAGGGTAATTTACCTACTATGACGAGTAGTGAATCTCTTCAATGAGTAATTTTGGAAACTTTGGAAAATCTTGTGAGATGGAAGGATATCTGAAAAATACTTATGAACAAAAGAAATTAATATTAAGATCCAAATCCATCCGTTTAAAGGTAAGACAGCTTTAAACGGCTGTATCTTTCGCGCCGTAATATCGTCAGTTGAAACTTACACAGAATATGTAATGTTACGACGGATTAACTAAGAAATATAATTAAGTCAAAACTAAAGAGGGTACACATCCACACATACAACAAACGTTTTTGTTAAGGTATTATTGTATTTGCTCTGGTGTAAAAACCAAACGGTACGTAACGGTAATCGGTACAAGCGTCAAACTTGGCGGATTATAGTGCACACCCTAAAGTAAAACAACAAATAATAAATACTGGCCGCTTGCGAGTCGGTCACACATTTCTGTTTCCCACAAGTTAAGCAACGTCGGGCGCGGTTGATACTTGGATGGATGACAGCCTGGGCGTGATGTTGTGTATTTGCACTACTTTTTGTATTTTTTGACGGTACAGAACCCTCAGTGCACGAGCCCGACTCGCACTTGGCCAGTTTATTTATTTTCATGGATGGAATTATGGATAACATCCCAATTAATGAGATACTTAGATAAAACTCTTTATTATTTACAGTACTCATATCACACACGATAAATCAGACTTCAAAAAAAGATTATTTTGTTTTATTTGAACAAAATCACGCTGATGATGATTTATGATGATATATTTTCTTTGATTTAAGTACATTTAAGTGTGTTTATTAGACCCTGAGCAGCTGCAGTTGCTCAAAAATATAATTTTTCCCTTTTTGGTATTGGATTCGGCATTGAAATGACTGGAACAAATTCTACTATGTTTTCCTGGCACCCAATTTTCACAAACAGTAGCACTGATCCATTTTATTCGTAAGCCAGGATCAGTTGGAAACCTGCAGAACGAATAATTTATGTTAATTGTGGTGGGTAATTTCATTTATAAACTGGCAACATTGATTGTTATTCTTCTCAGTTAATATTTTGATAAAACTCATAGGAAATACCACAAATCGACCAAAAAACGGACTAATTATGAATAAAATATTTACGCATTGATATCCTGAATTTATTTAGGTGATCATTACAAGCTCTATATGTTTACTTACGTGTGAAATGATATTTCATCGTTTTTTCTCTCACTGCGGTACTTGCAGCCCAAAATGATACAACCAACCATTGTAAATGTTTGTTTTACAATTATTTCTAAGACGAAACACGCATTTATCACATAAAATCACCAAAAAAATGCAATAAACAATATTCAGACCCGTTTTGTTTGTCGCAGAACCGTCAGATTTTGACATTTCTGATCCAAAAAACAGGCCACGCCGATAAGGACAAAAAAGTCTTGTTATGTCCTTTTTGTACTTGTGCTGAGCCATATCAATTTGTCTCTTTCACTTGCTTTCACTGAAATATATTGCCGGGCCCTGGGGTGTATATATTTACTGGAGAAAAATCTATACTTGGCCACCACCTCGCCTGTTGTTCCCCGATAGCATGAACGATTATATATAATGGATCCTTGCCCGATAGTTACAATCAGGGTGGCAAGTGAATCTGTTTCTTCTAGTCAAAGATGCTCCATCGTAGAGCCGTAGAGCACATTATAACTTAACAACAGGCGAGACAGCGGCCCCAAGAAACCTCCATGTTCCTATCAAAAGAGAACACATTTAAAATTTCGTAATCTTCTAGGCATCAATGCAGAAGAACATCAGAAGTTTGGCGAGCGCGTAGCCTTCTACCAACTAGCGGTGGAACGCCTCGCTGAAGCCAGAAAGCTGGCCAAGTATATTGAACCAACACAGATCACACAAGAAGCCTTAACATTTACAAATGATGTCCTTGAAGGGAAGAGGAAGGCGGCCAAGAATGAGAATGAATTTATTTACCATGAGGAAGTACCGGAGAAAGATTTGCTGACGGAAATGAAGCCTGTCTGCTTGGTGAAGGCTCTTAGTATCAACTTTAATGATCCTGAGGTATGTATTTTGTTAAAAAGTTTGCATGTACCAGCTGTAAGGAAAACGAACCCCGAAGCCAATACACTATTATTATGAATGCAATTTTTTCTTAAGTTTTTTTTTAGTAATAGGCTTGCGTTTGACCGCCAACTCGCCTGATGTTAAGCGATAATGTGGTCTACGATGGAGCACGCTTGCCTAGAAGAAACCGATTCACTCGTGATATGAAGACACCTATCTAAACTCAATCGAATATTGACAAACGATTTTCTTTTTTTTTTGTTATGTGCGTGCTTCATCTTCGACCACATCGTCGCTTACCAACAGGCGATTTGGTGGCCAATCGCAGACTTATACGCAATAAAAAAATATTATAATAAAATTGCACGTGTACAAACTTGCCTCGTTAAGTAGCATAATATAATAATAATTTATAACCTTTTTATTTATAATCAAAAACAATTGTTCCTATTAATTATTAGTATTACAAAAAAGTAATGTCATTTAGAATAGTCATGTTAAGTTTCTTAATACAATGTCACTTCGATTAGTCTAATATTAGTATTCCAATTTATTTCTTTGTCGTTAATAAAATCCCTTAAAAGTGTAATACCATTTTGTCAACAGATTTTTTCAATATAATTTTAAACTGATGTCGAGTGTTTTAACATGTCTTGGTATCTTATTGTAAATTATAGGTCGCATACAGAATGAACTATCATTTGCCTTAAAACTGACTAGCGGGGCTATATCATGAAGCTTCCCTATATCTTTATTATGGAAACTGACGTAGTTTTCACACATTTTATTTATATTACACGGGAATTATTCACGTAAGATTAGGCCGGTTCCTCCGACTATAGTTTCAACCGCATTCAGCGGTCTTTATCAAGGTAAATGCGCGCGCGCGGCTGCGTCTCGCTTTGCACTGTCTTCCCTATATCCTTTCATAATTACCTCAGGTATCTGGCCCAGACATATTCGCACGGCTCGTGCCGATATGCGCTCACGAGGCCTCATCACTCTACTCCGAAGAGAAGGCCATGCTCCTCCGCTCCATCGTGTCGCAAGTGGAATCTAAAAACACCGAGCTGACAGAGTTCATGTCCTCTCTGCAGCTGGATCAATTAGAGGTCATCGATTCGGAACAGAAGTAAGTGTTAGGGCGTATTCACGTAGGAAGCATGTTACCGGCGCCGATCTACCAGCCCTTATCGGTACTGGTCCGCGCAGATAGTCTCTATACTTTGTGCCGAACCAGCTCCAATAAATGCTGAACGGCGCCGACAAGTACTGACCTGCTCCTATCAGCGCTGGTAGAACGCCATTTGTTGCTTAATGAGACCCCGCTTATACCCGCTCTGCTTTACGTAGCGGTTATCAGAGCGGACCAGTAACGATAAGCGCTGGTAACCTGCTTTCTACGTGAATACGTTACACAGGAAAGATTGATTAAAAACCTTATTAGCCTATCGGCGAGAGCTTTTCGCGGATGCTTTAAGGCTAAGATGCTTAGTCTGATTTAGCCATTCGTTGCTGATGACCCTGATGAGGCTGGTACTTACCTGATCCATCCAGAAGGTGCGAGCAGTATGCGCAACAGAACTTGTGCTTGGTACAGTGAAAGCAAATGTTCCGACGTGAAGTACAGTCACCTTTGATAGAATATCCAGCTTTGCAAGAGAGGCCTATATACCCAACAGTGGGATAGGGAAGGCTGTATATGATGATAATGAACTATGAGGTCTGATTTGATTATATGAATCTATATTCTTGGATTCCTTCATTTCTCTTTATTTCTCGTCATAGAAAATCAATTGAGTAAATCCAAACAAAAATTGTTTACGCTTCAGTAAACACGAGTTATCTCTGTGTCAGTGCTATTGACTGATTAGGGAAACTAAATCATTCTTTCTATATAGGCGTCTGAGTTTCAACGTTGATAAAAAAGATTGCAGACAATTTTTCGTTTAGCACTAACTAAGATATGCTCAGATAAAATCAATAGTAAATATTCGCCAAACGCTCAATCATGTCAAAATAGTGTATTATCCCCGGTTACACTAACCACACTAACAAAGCGCCGCCTAACTAAGGAACTCGCAATCTAAGCAGAGTCTTTAGGCATAATTTTCTGTTACACTAATCCATTTTAAAAATAGGACTCGTAAACTAAGAGTTGCCTTAAGTTTTGACAGTTATCTATGGTTTTGATGTGAGTGAGCGAGTGCGGCGCGGGCTGTCAGTGTAAGTTTATATTTTATTAGGGTTCCGTATCCAAAGGGACCAATTATTACTAAGGCTTGTCACCAAGGCTATAATGCTATATAAGGCTAAGGCTGTATCTCATGAACCGCGACAGTTAGACAGTTGAAATTTTCACAGATAATGTATTTCCGTTGCCGCTATAACAACAAATACTAAAAAATAGAATAAAATAAATATTTAAGGGGGCTCTTGCGGTTTTTATAGATAATGGTACGGAACCCTTCGTGCGCGAGTGCGAATCGCACTTGGCCGGTTTAATTTTGGAATAGGCTTGCGTTTGACTGCCAACTCGCCTGATGTTAAGCGATAATGCTACGAGTCGGTGTCACATAAAGTTTGGTGAAACGTTTTTTTTTTGCCCTAGGCAACTTCTAAATATTTAGGCATCTGATTTACTCCTAGGGTTTGTGAAAACGGGCATAATATTAAAAATGCGAAAGTTTGTATGTTTGTTCCCATTCTACTCCATAATGGCTGAACTCATTTGGTTGAAAATTGTTATGGAGGTAGCCTATAACTTGGAATAACTAATATGTTTTTTTTTTATTCCGAAAATATCAACGTTTCCTTAAGGATGGCATAAGCGCGGGGTGCGAATGAAATTTGGAGATAGGCTAAAAAACACTGGCAACATTATGATGTATTTATTTATTCTTTTCAGTTTACCGCAAGAGATAGTAGACCGATGCGCTGCAATGAACGCCAAGACAGAAATTATCCAGTCCCTCGTTGATTCAATGAACAATTTGGCTGAAATAATTAGCGACGTGGAACATTCGCTCGTTGAAATCAAAACTCTCATTCAGGTGAGGTGACAAAGTTGATATGTAAGTCCCAAAATAGTTTTAGTAAAAAAACATACAGACGAACATAGAACCTCCTCCTTTTAGGAAGGCTGTTAAAAATACGCCTTATCTGTTGTTTGCGCATATCAAATTATTAGTTAATTAGTAAAAAAATATTCATATCTATAAATTCTTTATGTTGATGACTCAGGCCATCAACGACTAAAAATTCGTTACATTGATTATTACTAGCAGTAGGATAAAATACCATTTGGTAAGAATTATCAATCGTCCATTTACTACAAACAAAACGTTTGCGCGTTTTAAGGACGTACAGCGCCATCTATCATGTATATGTGGTATGACGCTTTGTTATGACGCTCGGAGCAGATATTATATGAGAACTTTTCCGTAACGTCATACATCATGATCATAGTCATGATCACAGAAAAGAGAAGTAAATAGAATAGAATGATAACGAAAATATGTCGCCAGGTATTATGACAGAACCTTGATTGAACATTCTTATTTAGATCAACGCGTCGAACTCCGCGTCACAGTTGCTAACTGATTTCGAACGACGGACGTTTTTTTCTACACTAATATTATAAAGAGGAAAGATTTGTACCTATTTTTGTATGTTTGTATGTTTGTAATGAATAGGCTCCGAAACTACTGAACCGATTTGAAAAATTCTTTTACTGTTGGGAAGCTACACTATCCCCGGGTGACATAGGCTATATTATATTTTGTAGCGAAGCCGAAGGCCGAGCTTACACTCGTGCGAAGCCGGGGCGGACGGCTAGTCGTTTATATGGGTGCAACTGGCTACAACAAATTTCCTACAAAAAGGCCTTGACAGCCATTCTAATAAAAAAATAAAACTGTGTTTATAAGTGTCAAACTTGATTTATAGTTCATTACTAGGGACCCGCCCTGGTTTCGCATGGGTGTAAGCTCAGCTTTCGGCCTCGCTACTATGACCCGCTCCGGGACACAAATTTTCATCCAAATCCGTCCAGCCAATTTAAATAGCAGGGGTCCACCAGAACCAGCTAAATTTTGAAAGAGGTCTATGAGAAAAAAGTCTGGGAACCTCTGGTTTAGACACACGCATTAAACTTATAACATCCCTCTTTTTTCGTTGTGGATTAAAATTATAAAAACATACATATGAATGAAAAACATAAAGCTTTTGGGCAGTCGGGTAAAAATAATTTTCACTAATTCCCAGACTATTAAAATTTCTTCCAGGAAGAAACATTGAAGGAGAAAGAATACCAGAAGACAATGGGTCCCCGTCCCCCGTCCATAGTTCAAACGGAACTATCCAGGGAATATCACAAGTACCACGAGGCGCACACCCGCACCAACGAGAGTAACCAAGTACTCCACAAGGCTATGACGCTGCACATTGCCAATCTGAAGCTGCTCGCTCAACCTCTCGATGTCCTGCAGTTGAAGATACCTAGCATTGATTGTATTGGTAAGTTTCTTTTTAACCGTCCAAAAAGGAGGAGTTTCTCAATTTGACAGGTTTTTTTCTTTGTCTGTTACCTCGGTACTTTCGACGGGGTGAACCGATTTTGATGATTATTTTTTTATTTGAAATCCGGTGCTTCCCGTGTGGTTCAATTTGGTCCAGTTCTGTCATTTTTATGAAGTCCGTTTTTATATTGATAATTATTCTTTAATGAGAGGACGCGCATTTGCTACTTTTTTCCTTTTTTAGGATTCCGTGTCCAAAGGGTGTCTTATTTAGTACTTACATTAATAATGTGCAGTTGTGATGCCACCGGTTTCCTCACGACGATTTACGGTGAAGGAAATCATCGCGAGGAAACCGGTATATCCAAGAACCTCATAAGTTCAAAGACATTACATTCACCAACGTCCAACATGCACTGGGCCAGCTTGGTGGACTAGGGCCCATCCTCTCTCTGCGAGAAGGCCTGTGTCCCAGCAGTGGGAACATGATGGCTGATAATGATGACGCTTGCGCTTGACCAACACTTCGCTTGACATTACGCGTTGATGCGGTTTACGATGGAGCACACATGGCTAGGCTTGCCTTCTCTGAGGGATCGCATCCAGAACGAAGTTATTCGCCAGATAACCAAAGACGCTGACATAGCTCAGCGTATTAGCAGCTAAAGTGACTGTGGGCCGGTCATATCATATCTGTCGCAGAACCGATAACCGTTGGGTTAGACGTGTTCTAGAGTGGAGACCGCGAATCGGCAAAACATAGCGTAGAACACCCTGAGACTCGTTGGAGTGATGATTTACGTAAGATGACTGGCAGTGGCTGGAAGAGAAAAGCCTAAGATTGGGATGAGTTACACCGGAAAGAAAGAAATGCCTTGCCTTACTTGTCTAGTGTTGACAGTTTGTAGGGTTGTGGTAAAACCACAGATAACACATCCCAACAGACACTTGCCTAGAAGACACCGATGGCGTACTGTTTCCCATTATAAAATAAATGATGTTTCAGAGGGTCTCGACCGCGACACGATGATGGAGATGCGTCGCGTGGTCGGCAAGGCGCGCGAGATGCAAGTACAACGTGACTCGCTCGTGCAGCAGCTGCGAGAGGCGATCACGGCAGACGACATCACTTCCATCCTGCTGGCGAGGAGCTCAGAGAACACTGACGATATATTCAAGCAGGAGCTCGAGAAACATAACCCCAAGGTAATCTATCACATAAAATAATCATAATAAACAACTTTTACTATAGGACCAACCCTGAAATTGCGAAAAAATAACAGCTTTTCCATACATTGTGTTGAATGTTAATGACCGTTTCCTATGGAACGGCTGATATTTTTTTCGTAATTTCAGGGTTAGTGCCCATAGTAAAAGTTATTCATTATGATGAGTACAATGACCTTCTTTCGGCTTGGTACAGTCTATATGCTTAACCCTGTACATACACTTCGGCTCATGGCCCAGTCGATCGCAGAAAGAAACTCTCATTGTTTCCTATCAGGACCTCAAGATAACCTATGTGACATAACCTCATGATTTTCTATTACAGGAAAAGATCATAGAACAGAACCTAGCAGCGCAAGAGAATATTATAAACAGACTGACTTCCCTATACGCTTCATATGGAGAGTCGAGGCGATTGCTCACTGACGTGTTGAGGAAGCGAGAGGGCCTTATCAATGGTGAGTAGATATTTTAAAGCATTAGCACCCATTTCAGTTCATTATCCACTTTTTTTAACTGAATTTATTTTCTAGCTGTGCCCCGCGGTTTCACTCGCTATCTCATAAGAACCGTAATTTTGTTTTGGATAAATTAGTAGATTATGCACTCAGGGAATATACTCTACTTTTCACACCTGTGAGACAATAAAAAGCCAGGTTTCACTGAAAATCACAGCACCAAACTCCAAGTTTCACATTCTTTGTAAACGCACCTTTTCTTTTTCGAGTTCTGCTTATGGTGGCCATTTTCGAACAAACCTCTTTACAATACCATATGGGCATTTATTTAGTTTAAGTTTTCCACGAATTTTCACACGTTAACGTTCCAAATTCAAATCACTATTCCCTAGGGAGTTACATACAACTTTGTATCCCTTAAGAGATAATGCTTTACTTTTACGTTGAGGTTGCATGATAATATTATGTAATTGGACATTGTCGAGCAGGTGGTGTGGAAAGTAGTTTGTGTTAAATCAGGATATCAAAGCTGTGAATGTTCATGATGAAAAAAAAAAAATGTGATGTGTTTGAAACTGGTCTGCGTACATGTCTCATGATTTACTTGCATCAGCTTCACTGTTTTGCCTTTTTAACCGACTTCCAAAAAGGAGGAGGTTCTCAATTCGACTGTTTTTTTTTTTTAGTTATTAAAATTTAATTAATTTAATTACGTTTGTTACTCTAGAACTTTCGACTGTGTGAAGCGATTATGATGTTTTATTTATTTATTTGAAAGCTGATGCTTCCCACAGAAAAGAGAAGTAAATAGAACGTAAATGAGAAGGAAACTCTGTCGCCAGGTATTGCGACAGATATATGATTGAACATTCTTATTTATGTCAACGCGTCGAACTCCGCGTCACAATTGCTAACACAGTTCCTATGGGTTTATATGGGTGCAAGTGGCTACAACAAATTTCTTACAAAAATGCTTTGAGAGCCATTCTAATTTAAACAAAAAAAATATGTGGTGCTTCCCGTGTGGTCCCATTTCAATTTGGCCCAGTTCTGTCATTTTTATGAAGTTGGTTTTTTTATATTGATAATTATTCTTTTTTCTCTCTTATTCCAGCTCTCATAACATCGTACGACGCGTACGAAGAGCTCCTCGGCAAGGCGCAGAAAGGTCTCGAGTTCTACAAGAAACTGGCGCACAATGTGAACCAACTCCACACGCGACTGAAAGGCACCTGCCAAGTGCAGGAGGAAGAGAGACAGCAACTACTCGCCAAGATTACCAAGCGTACGTATACATGATTATAGACTGCCTTCCAATATATTTTTTACCCGACTTCCAAAAATGAGGAGGTTCTCAATTCGACTGTTTCTTTTTTTTAAACTATTGCGGTTGTTCACTACAGTTATATGATTCTTTACGAGATATTTATCATGGTAAGATTGTGGAAGGAGCTCCCGATATTTCTGCGCAGTTACATGCACCATGTTCACGGGAAGACAGTGTCTGAAGGCTGATGATGATATATTTATTTACCTTCAGCATCAACGCCAACGCCGTCAACAACTCCAAAGCCGAGTGAAAGGAGCGACGTGGCGGCTCCGATCCCGGCCATCCCTCTCGGTGGCGGCGGTCGGAAACTGAAGGACTACCTGCCATACATGCAAAACCGGGGCCGTAGGAGCGTCACGCCACAAGGTATGTCCTTTTTTATTATTTTTAAATTAAATAATATGCCTGCGCTTGGCCGCCAACTCGAAAAAACTGATTTTTGAAATCTGTGCATTCACACCCTTGTAGAGTAATGAACTTATCCTTATTTCTCTAGTAGCTCTGCCCCGCGGTTTCAACCGCGTGTACATTCCTGCAGGAACCATACAGTTTTCCGGGATAAAAAACTTATGTCTGATATCTAAAATAATATGGGGTATTATAATATTGGGTTCTTGAAAAGGGCTGTTAATAGAGTATTTAAGGGTCGGCAAAGTATTTGTGATCCCCCTGGTGTTGCAGGTATCCATAGGCGACGAAGATCGCTTACCATCGGGTGGCCCGTGAGCTTGCTTACCACCTATGGCATTAAAAAAAACTATCACAGTTGTTACCTACAGTTGTATGATCCCGTTATAACTGTAATCTACAATATATGTTCTATGCTAAAAATCATGTTGATCTTTGATCTGATTGAAAGAAGGACAAACAAACCGACAAACACACTTTCCCATTTATAATATAAGTGTGATTCTACTTAGTAATATTAACGTCTAAACTAAGAAAAAATATTGTTTACTTCTAGCGCAAGTAGAACAGATGCCCGCTGAAATGTACTACTCAGAATCAATTTATCCAACATCAATACGGCCAAATCCTGTTGGCTCTGAAGGTAACATATAAAACGCCTTACACTTATTAAACAAAGCACTTAATTTGTTCCACTTTTTGTATGTTGAATTTATACCTTATTCTTTTAGCAACAGATATGACAATGCAACTCCCCGATGGTGGAATATTACCGATGCAAGGACAACCCAACCCGTACGAACGTTACGCATCTCCTTACGCGTTAAGCGAAAGTGACTCCTACGCTTCACAGCATAACTACGCGTATCCTGCGACAAGCAAAGACTATGAGAAACCAGAGGTCAATGCTTATGGATATTCAGCGTATATTCCACAACAATTTGCGTCACAGATGCCTGATCAATCACAGCAGATTTACTCTAACCCTTACTACTCTGCCACTCATAACAATGGTATGATTGTGACGGATTCACCAGGCTCTATGCAATATCAGAACCAAACGAATATGATGAATCAACCCAACATGAGCCAACCTAACATAAACCAGCCTAACATGAACCAACCTAATATAAACCAATCAAACATTCCAAACCAATACACCAACCCCATAAACCAACCCTCTGTCAACCCCAATCAGTACGCAAATTCAAGCAACAATCAAGCAAATGTGAACCCTAATAAAGTCGGATACGACTCATACTCGTCTGGCCAAGCGACTCCTATACCTGATGTCCTACCATCAGGGTACAATACAGATCTGAACACAAACTTCTCTCAGATGCAAATCAATGCGCCCAAGCCTGAACCGCCAACGACTTTTGGAGATTACACTCAGACTTACTACAGCGTACAATATCCTCAAGCCAACACGCCAAACTTGGCCACGTATAGCCATCCTCCACAGAGTGCTAACACAAGCATGGTGTCGGCACCCTCTGATTACAGTTCTCTGAACTACCCATATAGCAGCGATTCGACTCCATTTGCCCAGACTCCTACAAGCGCCCCGTACAGTGCAGAGCAATATTTCGCTACGACCGGATATGCAAACGTTTCTCAAGGATATCCAGCATACACGCAAGCAGATAGCTCTAAAACATCGACTACTAGCGTCGCCAATACCGCCAGCGCATCTCAGTCGTTTGGTTATCCTTCTGAAGTCGATCCGAATTATGTAAACCCAGCGTTATCGCATTTAGATGCTCTTGACAAGCCAATAAAGTCGCATACCAAAGGAGAAGCATTGTCTAGCTATGCCCCAACCTTACAAGCATACAATAATAGCATTCCAAACGTAGCATCTCAAATTTACGCCAATACAAGTGAACAGACCATTCAGAATGTTCCATCTCAAATGTTCGGAAGCCAAAGCGACCAAAAGACCGTACAAAATTTAACGTCGCAAGTGTATGGAATCCCAAATGATCAAACTAATATTCCTAATGCGCAAACATCGCAAACGTACTCAAATCCAAACGATCCAAGCAACACGCAAAACATACAAACATCTCAAGCATATACAAGCCAGACTGTACAAAACTACCAACCTATTATGAACCAAAATCAAAACTACCCTCAAGGGTTTCAAAATCATCCGGGATATACTTTCGACGCAGCCACAGGGAACTATGCTTATACATACGGATCACAAAATGCTGTTTCGTACGACCCCAACGCTGCTAATATGCACCCTCAGGCATCTGCTAAAGGTCCAAATTGCTCTGCACAAGGAGCTTATACTAGTGCAGGGATGTGTGAAACGATACAGTCGCCTTCGCTCGAGAATCCGCCGCAATCGGAGCAAGCGACCAATCAACAGATTTATTACAATTCGCCATATGGTTACGTCACGCATACGAATCAAGCGAATCAAAATCAGAACCAAGTAATGCCCACCAATTACGGTGCAGATATGAATCAGTCAACGTATATGCAATCAGGGCAGCATGGCCACGAGTCCAACGTTACCTATGCCAATAACCAAGGTATGGATTTACTATCATAAATATTGTAATACAATTTTATTGACATGTTATTTCATTTTATATTTTAATAAAGTAGTTTTGACAGAATGATCTTTTATTTCATTATTCCGTTTCAGTTTCGACGCCAAAAGAGAATGTAACAGAACCACCTAACTTCGAACAAAGTCACGGTGGGTATACTCAAACTCACGATGGTCACACCCACGACCAGAACAATCCGTCAAATGTTGACCAAAATGTTGGCTACGGTCAAGATCCCAATTTGTCTCATGCTGGACCAAGTGTTCCAAGCTCTGATGAAACCGTGACTGGACCACCGACTGATCAAAATATAGACAGCCAAGCAAGCAATCCATCACAAAGTCCTGTGCCAGAAAAACAAGAGAACATTCCAGAACCAAAGCCCGAACCGTCAGTATTTGATCTCTTATCTGGTATCGATTTCACAGTGGAACATAAGCCTCTGATGCCCGAAATAAAAGTGCCACAGATATCTGAAAGTGCCATCATAAGACCCGCCGTGCTTCCTAAAGTCGAACCTGTGAAAAAACCGTCTCCCAAAGACGAAATCATCGAGCGACCGGCGAAGAAAGACCTATTTACCGACCCAAGTCTATTGAACAAGTTTACTCAAGAAGTGAAAAATTTGCAAAAACTGACTGATTCTTTGACTAATACGGCAGCGGGAGGACTTACTGTGTTGGATGCGAAGTGGAAGACGTTCCAGGATGTTCAAGTAAGTACTTTTCATTTCTACTATATGTGTTTACTAAAGGTGTAGTAAAACTGAAGGGTATGTATGTATGTACTCATCATTATGAATAACTTTTACTATGGGACCAACCCTGAAATCGCGATAATTAATCAGCTGTTCCATAGAAAACGGTCATTGACACTCGACAAAATGTATGGAAAAGCACTTTTATTTTTTCGCGTTTTCAGGTTTGGTCCCACAGCAAAAAAAAACTCATTGATGAGTAGAGATACATACCCTTGCTTGAGTATCACTACACCTTTAGTAAACACGTTGTATATTGTTAAAATTACAATAACATGAAAACGAAAATCTATATATTATAAATGTATGTATAAAAAACTTATTGCATGTCTCTCACACAAGCTAAAAAGCACACAAAATACATACCTTACCAGAATAATTAACTCGAGAATAAAATAAAATCACACTAAAAAGCACTAAAGTTTTTGCATTAGCAATCATTATGGAGAGTGTGCATCGAATCTACATGTTTTAATTCCTTCCCTTTTAACTATCGCATTGCCAGAACGGGAAATTTGAAAAAATAAAAAATGCTATCGAAATAAATTCGAGAATTAAATACGCAAATAGTAGATTTATCTGTCTGTAATTTAAAAGGTGCATAAATTTGATTCCACATTTATGAAGCGGTTTATGAAAAAAATTGGGTACGTCATGTAGAGTCACTATTTAAAAAAGGGTCTTATTTTTCAGAACAAAGAAAATATGACGAGGTCCAAGACCATTGCGATGCAACACACTGGTCGCAACATTGTTACTGAGGTTGTACCTTTCGACGACTCCAGACTGACTCTCAAATTTGATCCGGATGCTTATATTAACGCTTCCTATTATAAGGTAAGCGTGATCCATAGGCCGCATCGTCGCTTAACATCAGGCGAGTTGGCTGCCAAGCGCAAGCCTATTTTACAATAAATAAATAAAAAGGTAAAAAAGTATATTGAAAACCTTTTTAATTTTGCTACCGTTTTGATAGTTTGAAATCAGACTATTTGATTTTTAATGATGAAGAAACGCGACGTGCAATGTTTCACATTTTTTATGTTTATTTTCTTAATACATAACAATCCAATTTATAATTTTATGTTGCACCAAAAAACCACAGTTGGTTTGAGATGGCGCTCACATCCTCCGCGCGCACAATAAATAAATAATAAATATGAACTACAATTACAAAAATACATACAGCATCGTAATTTAAGCTCAATGTAACAGAACTAGTGAATTGAAGTGAAGTTGCGCACGAGTCAAGCTCGGACGCAACTTCACTTATCGGTTAACTTAACCGGTTTCAGTTCCTTTAGACTGGCGAAAACAACACATATACAGAATGTTGTTATGCGTTGTTGTATTGTTTGTTACTTGGTTTGGTAATTATATTGTTTAGATTAAAAAAACTTATTGTTCCAGCAACTGGCTCCCTGGTGCATTCCTTTAGTTATATCTAAGAACCCGACTGAAAACGAGTACTGCAACTTTTGGAAAGCAGTATTAGAAAATAAAATAAGCTGTGTTGTTTGCCTCCTTAGCGAAATCGAGGTGAGTTTATGTTAAGCATATTACAAAAATCTCATATCATTGGTCCATCGAGCCTAGTTAAAATTTATTAGTTGAGAATATTCTATTTTTGAGAATATGCAGTGGCTTGTTTAGCGCTCTGGCCTGGCAACTCAGTCATAAAATTAAATGTTGTAAAACACTCGGAACTGAACTCGTAGGGTGTCTCACATCTTTCTTGGTGTCTTTCTTGGGGTCCTTCTTGGGTTGTCTGGTGTCACCTATTGGGGTGTCCCACGTCCTTCTTGTGTTGTCCGATGTCCCTCTTGTGGTGTCTGACATCCCTCGTGGAGTGTCAGATGTCCTTTTTGGTGTGTCTTACATCCTCTTGGGTTGTATGACGTCCCTCTTGGAGTGTCTGGCATACCTCTTATGTGTCTGACTTTCCTCTTGGGTTGTATAGCATCACCTCTTGGGGTGTCTGACGTCCATCATGGGTTGTATGACGTCCCTCTTGAGTGTCTGACGTCCCTTGGGGGTGTCTCACATAGCTATTGGGGTTTTCTGGTTTATTTTTTATATTGTATTAAGCTTGCGTTTGATCGCCAATTCGCCTGATGTTAAGCGATGATGCCGTCTACGATGGAGCACGCTTGCCCAGAAAAAACCCATTCATTCAGTGATTTGAAGACACCCAGATTATAACTATCGGGGAGCCCCCATTCAGGCAGCGCATTCCACAGACTTGCAGTTCGCACAGTAAAAGTGGAAACAAAGCGTTTCGTACGGGTTATCCAGTTTAATTCAATTTCACATGACGATATATTTTAGATGCAAGGAAAGTGCTACTGGCCAACTGCGAAGGGGCAGTCGCTTGAGCTTGGTGGAGGCCTAAAGGTGACATTAGACGATGTGAACTGCAACGTGCACTGGACTGAGAGAAAGCTGACTGTTGCTAGTGGCAAGACAGTGCTTAGCGTTACGCACTATCAGATCAATGTCTTTCCTGCAAAGTGAGTATATCCTTCTCATGTAGATCAGGAGCCATAAAAAGTAAAAATACTGATATTATAAATAAATGCGACAGTATGTTTGTTTGTCCCTCCTGTAGCAACAGCAACGGATCGACGTCTTTTTGCATAGAGGATGAAGGGTCGGGCTGTAACATAGGATACTTTTTATCCCAGAAAATTTACGATTTTTGAGGGAATGTCCACGCTGGCGAAACCGCGGGGAGCTGCTAGAATAAAAATACAAACTTTCATATTTATAATGTTCGTAAGATAGTATGATTTATTTCAGCCGTGTTTGTCTCATTGTAGGTTGGTCTCCCATGCTTTTTTCACTTCTCTAGACCAAAGAGAATGTAAATACATCGTAAGACTTTAATAAAGATTGTAAAAAGCATGGGGCCCAAAAGCGATCTCTGTGGTAACTGGTATCCCACTAGGAATGATCATAGCTAGAGATAAAGTTACAGATCACCACCGCTTGAGTCCTAAGATCTATGTATGACGAACACCACCGATATAGGACGTCTTTTATACCGATAACATGAAGTTTGTATGAGAGGGTTTTGTGGTCAATTCTGTCAAATACTGCACCATATGGTGGACCATTGTAAGTGCTAAGTCTGGGCAAACTTAAAATTGTATTAATATTTTATTTTTTTTCTAGGATCGTCTGCTCCCCTTTAGTGCTCTTGGTAGATAAGATCTTGAGCCAAACATACGAGGGGCGTCTCAGCAACCAGCTATGCGGCGCGTGGCTGCAGTGCGGCGCCGGCGCGGGCCGCAGCGCTCTGCTAGCGCTGGTCATACTACTGGTGTGTCAAGTGCGGGCCGGGCAGCTCGATCTCTGTGGTAAGAACACACAGTAGCTTGTCTATTTTCTATCGGATACATTTAGGCGAGTGTGTGCAAGAGCTTCATGACCTTATTCCATCCTCCCCTCTTTTACTACAGGACAAGTAGAAGGACTGCACACTACCACCCTTCCTCGTGGAAAGATTCGTAAAAATCGATTTGGGTAGTCATTTATGATATGTTTTATCCAAGAATGGAACTCCATGTCGTCCTCCTTGTTTCCTGAGAACTAAAATCTAGTATCTTCAAGGCTAGAGTGAAAAGATTTCTTCAAGATCAACGTGTTCCATTCTTGGCTACACCGTAGATTTCAATTAGGCGATTTGGTGGCCAAACGTATATCTATTCCATAAAAAAACAAGTTACACTATCATCAATTCATCATCTATCAGGTCTTAGTTATTACAAACTTTTAATTAACTTGCAATGTTTGTGTGTTAGTTTGTTTGTTAAGGTCAAATCTTGCAAGCTGAATTAGAACCACTGCCTCTTAACCTATGGAGTTGAATTTTTACATGTTGGTTCAGTTATGATGACAATGCATTTTTATGGTAATCATGACAAACATCCAGAATTAGTTCCAAATAAAGGAACTCTTTAGCGGTCATCAGCCAGAAGACGTCCACTGTTGAAAATACGCCTCCCCCTTTAACCTCCACACTGAACGACATCCTGCCATCTGCATCCACTGGATGCCCGCGACTCTCATAATGTCGTCGGTCCATCTAGTGGGAGGCCTACCTACTCTGCCTCTTCCGGTTCGTGTTCTCCACTCAAGAACCTTTCTTCCCCATCAGTCATCAGTTCTTCGAGCGATATAGCATGCCCATTGCCACTTCAACTTGCAAACTTTAGTAGCTGTCTCGGTGACTCTGGTTTTTTGGCGAATATCTACGTTCCTGATTTTATCGCGCAAAGAAACTCCGAGCATAGCTCTATCCATTGGACAACAGTACAGACACGAAATTTTGTGTGGGTATGCATTTTATTATGATAGCCGGTTTTAAGTTTTACCATGGTATGATTGCTGCACTCAGAATTGGGTCCTGAGTAGGGAACTCCTCAGTGGTTAGCAGCACAGACATGAAAATGTATACGCCTAAAAAACTTGTTGTGAAATATGTGAGTCCGCCTTTTAATTTAGCAATTCAAATGCTCAAAAAACTCCGTATGCTGAAAACTACTAAATCTTTTCTGAATACTGGCTTTAAAATTGCGTGTTTTATTCACAGAAATGCTGGATGCGGGGTGTATCAATCTAATCAAGCACAGGAGCAATGTGCTCGAGGACACAAAGTATCTAGCAGACGCGTACAGAACTGCGCTGTTCTACGTACAAGGAGTTTTGTGTTCAGGTATGTTATCAGAACAGAGTAACGACAGACCTATTGTCTGATAGTAAGCGGGGAGAAAGCTACTGTATTAACGCCACTTTAGCATAATCAGCCTTTTAATAATCCACTGCTGGACTTAGGTGCACCCCGAAAGGGCGACCGGGCCATATCCTCCACGCTGGCCCAGGTTATTGGATTGAGCGAGGAAAAAGCTTCTGTACTGACCCTACTTTAGCATAATCAGCCTGTTAATAGTCCACTGCTGGACTTAGGCCTACCCTCGAAAGGGCGCTTGGGCCATATCCACCTCGCACCGTGCAAAGCCCTGGATATTCATAAATGAGCCCTAAATGACGTACATTGGGAAGATATACGCCATCCATTAGTAGACTAATGTTAGCTAATGATGATGACATAACTTCAACAAACTTGGTACTGGTTCTAATAAAAAAAACTCCTTCGCCAGGTACAACAGCATTTAACGGCGAAGCAGTCTCGCTCCCCTCCGGGGCGTCAATCCTCCCCCCTGTCACCCCCACCCCTACTTCTGCGTCCTCCCTCCAAAAGACCAAATTCTCGCGAGAATCTTTTGAAGAAATGAAGCAGGCTCCTGGACTCAAGAGCGGGGATATGAAAGACCCTCTAAACTTCTTAGACCCGCTGTGGAGTTTAAAGAAAAAGTGATTCGGAAAGCGTTTTTTTTTTGTAGAAGTGAGGCGAATCAAAATTGTTTGTAAGATGACACATTTTTACGATTTTCGGCGAGGTGGTATCGGGCTCACTTGAATTGTTCATTCGTTTTTGTTGTTAATTAAATGGAACTTCATTAATATGTCCAATTTTAAAGCTGTTTGATTGTGCTTTTAGACGTTTTATTAAGATTGTTGTATCGGGATTGGCTGGTAGTTTTTTTTTTACAGATTGTGCTAGAATAGCTTTGTACCTCTAAAGCAGAGGTTCCCAGACTCTTTTTTTTTCATAGACCACTTTCAAAATTTAGCTGGTTCCAGTGGACCTACATTTCTACCATATTCCCAAAACTCGACAAAAACGTAGACTCCCGTGGACCCCTGGGGGTCCGCATGGACCACTTTGGGAACCTCTGGTCTAAAGTCTAGTCTCCTATGCCCAAAATCTAACAAGAAAGGAACATTTACACGTTTATAAAACATCGGGATTATTATGGATGTCTAATCTTGATATTGATTGTGATCGCGATCGCGTGCCGTCCCGTTCTATTTACTTACTCGTACCACGCGCGTAAGCTAGATGGCAAGCGATCGCAATCCAGAACAATGACATCCATAATGAGCCGCCCTGCTCATTATGGAGTCCAATCGTGATTTGGATTGTGATCCCGATCGCGCGGCATATCGTACGAACGGACAACCATAATAAGCCAGGTGTTAGCTAAACATGTTTTGTTAATTTGTTTTGTTAGAATTTGGGCGCAGAAGGCCTGGCTCAACATGTATGACAAACATAATTAGATTTTTGTCGCAGGTGACGCAGGTTATGGATTTTTCGCATAATATGGAAAATGCCATAAGCAACAACGTTACACATTCAACTCCAAGGACGTAATAACACTTGTAAAACTCCCATAACAAAGGTTCTATCGTAGTTATGCTAGTGTTACTTCGACAGTTGCCAATTCCATTTAAAGTGACCGATTCCACCTTTACTCGAGCTAATAAAAAAAACTGTTTTCCTTCATACATGATCCAATCAAACAAGGTCTGATATTCCACGGGTGACACAAGTCTACGTCACTGTCCAGTTGCCACTTCAATGCAACAAACATAAATTGGGAAACAAATTTGTTAATAGTCTATTAAATAAAATACAATACATAATTATCAATTTAAAAAAAAAAAACAGACTTCATAAAAATGCCAGAACTGGACCAAATTTGTGTGACTGAGTTTTTCCAAAAGGCCAACAGTTAAGGACCACGTCTCAGTACCATATGTCATCACTGGCAACACACACTGGTCAAAGATCTTAAACACTAATTTAATAGAATTAACATATTATTTAAATCAAAACCAGATAGTTTTATCCGATTGGCGGTCAAACGTAAGCTTATTAATCGGTAAAAACAAAAACAAAATAAGAAACCCACAGGGTTATTTCATGCTACTGGTAACTCAACGTCGATGACGTAGGCTTGTGTCAACCACGTGACCTTTATGTCTTGTAATGCCCTAATATCTATTTATATCCGTTGCAAAAGTGATCTTTATTGGGTTTTAATAAGACAGTTAATGGTGCTTGCCTCGTTTTAGTTTATTCTGATATTATGATTTTAGTATTAATTAATGTATTAAAAATTAAACAGATTATTTATAAAGCATTTGTATTAAAAGCGATAAAAATTAGTATTCATACGCATTAACGGTTCACTTTAAAAAGTTAATCGATGCTTAAAATTGCTATTTAGTTTTTGCGCTTGTTAATTTCCATCAGCGAAAAATCAAAATTTATTTCTAAGTTTGGCCGTAATGTTAATAATATTTTATGATAATTAAAAAATATGAATGTAGCTATTCTAACTGAATAAGTTATACGTAAGTAATTATAATTTATTTTAATGATTATGAATTCTTTTAATGTTTGCAAAACTGACTGTAATATTAATATAAAAATTATCTTTAGTTAAATCTGTCAGCTTCCATATTTTATATCTATTCAAATTTATTAATTACAACACAATTTTTTTTTTATTTATTCTGTAAAAGGCTTGCGTTTGACTGCCAACTCGCCTGATGTTAAGCGCGATGCGGTCTACGATGGAGCACGCTTGCCCAGAAGAAACCGATTCACACGAGATTTGAAGACACCTGGATTGTAACCATCGGGGAACACCCATTCCGACAGCGCATTCCACAGACTAGCAGTTCGCACAATAAAAGTGGAATCAAAGCGCTTCGTACGGGTTTTCGGAATATCAACCATGAAGCGGTGTCGATTTTTCGTTCCCGCTCTGGCAGTCCGATAGAAAAATGGGGAGGAGGGAATTAGATCATGCAGATCTGATGCACACTCCCCGAAATGTATCCGAAAAAAAAACTGATAGACTAGCAACTTTACGCCGATGCTCAAGACTAAGAAGTTTAGTCTGTACCAGGGATTCATTGCTGATGAGCCTCTTGGCGCGTCTCTCAATAGACTCCAACGCCCCAAGCTGGTACTTAGCTGATCCATCCCAAAGGTGAGAGCAGTACTCCATGCACGACCGAACGTGTGCTTGGTACAGTGTAAGCAACTGTTCCGACGTGACGCACCTTCGATAGGATACCCAGCTTTTTGGCAGCCAATTGAGCCTTGTCCTCAATATAGGAGCCAAAGTTGAGGGTAGAAGACAGAGAGACGCCCAAAAGCTCAAGTCGGTCTGCTGTCAGAATATATACATCCCGGAAAGTAGGAGTCAGTAGGAATGGCGTCCTTTAAACAAATAATAAATAATAACAATAAAAGTGTCACAATTCCCCGTATCGGTCTTTGCAATTATGTATTTCAGAAACTAAATTCTTGATTCAAAAGGCAGATTTTTAAGGCCGTGAAAATGTATAAGAGAGGCTTTAACCATAGATAAAAACTTGCGTGAATATGCACTTGATATAAAATATCACGGAATATGATATTAAATTGCATGACGTTTTTATCCCGCTAACTCCTCGATTAAAATGTATAGTGGATGTAAACTATGGACTCATCCGTAAGTCGCGGATGACGCACACACGAAGCCGGGACGCGTCGCTAGTTATAAAATCACTAGACGTTGAGGTATATAGTAAAGACGGGGCGAATTAACTTTTCTAATGGTACCACAAGTGTATTGCGCACCAGTGTGAAGTCCGTCGCTTGCTGACTTTTTTGGGTGCGCGCTTGAGAGCAACCATAAATAGGCACATATAATATTATATAAACACGTATAGGCACGCTACAATGCTCCGTAGTTGAAATACATGTATCTCTTTCACACATTTAAACCATTCAAAGATTAAAAATAAGTGAGTGGATATTTTAATGAAGCAATAGGGCTTTAGCATAAAATTGCAACTTTTTTGAAGATATTTTCATTTTTTTATTACTGTGGAGATTTTTTGATCTAATCGAAAATAAAACACTTTTTTTTATATTTTTCGATCACCTTTGCGAAAATAAAAAATATCTGCATGAAATGTGCTTTAAAATACAATGTTATCCTACAAATTTATAAATAAATAGAATTATAAATTGATAGTTTTTTTTAGGCAATAATAAATTGGCGAAAATGTTCGAGATAGATAGATAGATGACTCTTTATTGTTCACACCAAAAATTACATAGCTACATAATATGATAAAAACAACTTAAAACTAGTGAAACAATTGGCGGCCATATCGCTGTAAGCGATCTCTTCCAGGCAACCTTAAGCTGTATACGGAAGTCGCTCTTAAACATATTGGGACGCAAAGTTCAAATCACCCTCTTGATATTTAGCTCTACGCCAATAGGTAAAGAGTTGTTATGAGGAGATTGCGTTTAAACCGCATGTCACCGATAGTGCGATAGTGTATCGGTTTCCACTGAGTAATGCGGCCTTGCGTGCGGTTCTACGCAAATATTAAAAACATATCCGATGTTAGATTTTCCAGCAACCGGTCTAACCAGAATGATGATTCTCATTTGTAACTCGCAACGCATCGCGGTTTTACTCGCACTACTACAGGCCTTATATTTTTAACCGACTTCAAAAAGGGGGTTCTAATTTTATTTTCTCATATCACGTCATTTATAAAAAGATTTTGAAAATTCTCTTATTTTTTTATTTGAAATGATATACTTAAAGATTGAACCCATAGAAATTTTGTTGAGTGGAGACAAACCAACAAAAATTTCGCATTTTTAACTGTTACATCAGAATTTTCGACTGGGTGAACCGATTTTGATGATTTTTTTTATATTTGAAAGCTGGTGCTTCCCGTGTGGTCCCATCAATTTGGTCCAGTTCTGACATTTTTATGAAGTCTGTTTTTTTATATTACGCGGAAAGGGTGTACTACCGTTTCCGCGTAACCCTGAAGCCAAAAGCTTTAGGATAATATGTATGACAAGCGTATTAATAAATAATGAGAAATTCCTCAACAAAATCGTGTAGTTCTTAGACATTTTCAAATTTCATGTTGGTCACGAGGTCATGATCAATGGACTGCTATGATCTTATCTACACTAAAGTAATTCTATCGTTTAGTTTAGTAACTTAAAATTATAAATTTTAATGTTTGACATTCGTAATGAATGGCAAGCATTTTAAGCATGCATTCTTTTAATTTATAACTGTATTACTCGTTTTAATGTATGTGCTTAGACGTTAGATCTCAGACATTTATAAATTATTAGAGGTTAATTTAAATCATTTATAATATGCTGGCGGTTATTCACATTCCTCTCCTATACGTCTCTATTAAGTTTTATGTTATTTGTGACAATCCACAAGAATGCCGTTTTGTTTAGGTAATTCACACGAATGTAGGTAGAAAGTGAATTTGAAGTTAGATTGTAGTTTTTTTGGGTCGTCAATATTTGTTTGACTACCTGACCAACATACGCGGTTATTTATTGACGAGCTATGTGGGACACACAATGAACTTGTAACTTTTAATTCGATCATTAATCGGCACGATCGAACTGTCGAGTAATGAATTTAATCGCATATAGGTACTAGTTAGTTACTGATATTTATAGCATACTCAAATAAAACAAATTGGACTGAATTATCTTTGTTTCATTACGGATTCGATAAGCGATGTTTTTTTGCTACAGGTAAATGAATCGCAAATTGCTTTCCCAATCTTATCTCGCCGGGCTTCATGGTACCTAATGAAAGTGAAATTGACAGGTAGCGAATCGTGGTGAAATAGTTTACTCTGAATGAATGGCTTTAGAAGAAAACTGGTGTCGAGTTTAAATAGGAATTTGAGGAAGGTAGGAAACGGTTCCGGGGTGGGAGCTTTTCGTGATGGAGGCTGGCGCGCCGGCCGCCGCGCGGCGCCAGTCAGGCACGCTCCGCCACTGCGGATGATTGTGTTAAGTCGCCCGCTCGTTCGCTCGACCCGCGCACGCGCGCGATAACAAATCCAACCCACACTTGCCAAAGTGACAGTGACGTTTCTCCCCGGGGTCGTCGCAACAATAACATTTTCGAATACGGTTTTTTTATTTTTAAGTGATAAATTTTATGTGAATAATACGCGAGTGTAGTGACGATGGGTGGTGTGGCGGGCTAGCGCGATGATGCGCAAGGATAACGCGGGCGCGGCCGCGGGCGGCGGCGAGTTTTCGCTGGACGCGGCCGAGTGCATCTCGCTGCAGCAGATCCTGCAGGCGTTTAATTCAACAATCAGTGAAGAACACGCCTGGGCGCTGTTCTACCAAGCGGCGCGCTGCTTCCAGCGCTGTCTCGCGGACGGCGCTCCCTGTTACCTGGTCACGGAACCCAGACACGTACTTCTGCATAAAGAAGGCAACGTCCACCCGACTACGCTGCTGCATCCAGGAGGTCAGTCAATTTTGGTTTATCACCGCAACTGCATTCCATTTTCCCTAGAAACATTCGTGAATGTGAACGCGACATACCGACACATCCTGTTTCCGTAAACCCCTGATATCTTCCCTTATATTTTATTTACTTAAACCTTACCAATTTATTTCCAATAAGAATTGATTGAACCATAGTTCTAACCTACTAATTATAGTTATCTCTATGCCATTAATCAGACACGTTGTCGCGAATGAACTTTACACACACAAGATGGATAACCATGTATATAGGTAGGTAATAGGCATAAACATCTACCAATATCTGCTTATCTGTTGCTAAAAAACAGCCTTGATATTTAAAAAATGAATGATAAGATAGGTACAGTTTACTAATATAATTTGTTAATGACCTTGTATTGTCTATTAATTAAAAATCCGTGTGTGTATACTTTGAAAATTACCTTCTTTTCTAATTGCATTTACTTGGAAACGTGTCTGTTTTCTTTCTTCCCTTCTGTGCCCTTGTCTAAGTAGGTATGAACTAATTTCCTTCCCATGATTGCTTACTGGATAAAATACCAAATATAGGTAGTAAGTACCTAGTTGCAATTTCTGACGGCAGTCGGCACCCGGTTCGCACCTTGGCCCTGCACTAATGACTTATTTAGTAGGTACCTAGATAAATTATGTGCAGTTTCGATGTCATCGAAGAAATCGTATGTCCAAGAACCTCTAAAGTTCAAAGACATACGACATTCCCCAACATGCACTGGGCCAGCATGGTGGATTAGGGCCCATCCTCTCTCTGAGAGAAGGCCTGAGTTCTAGCATTGAGAACATGATAGCCTGAAAATATGATGATGATCATTTCTATGAAACCCAAGTCATCCAGAAGTAAATAAATGTAAGTGTGTGTCTATTTCTTTATTCACATTGCTTTTTCTTTCTCGGCGACGTAATTAGGCCCTGCGTCAAATGAAGCCCTACGAAATCTTATCACACACGTCTGATCCAATCAATGATTGGATTTGAGAAACAAGATAAAGAAGCACTACCTATTTCTTTCATCATTTTGTTATTGGGATTTTTCCTAAATACATTTTATTAAGTACCTATAACTTTGAATTGTCGGGGGCAATATCTTCCAAACCCAAGTTCGCTGTCACGATAGCATCAATTCATCTGTACCTACTGCTACATAGCTGATTCGAGAGAGATAAGATTTGTGTGAACACGCTTTTATTAGCTTGGTATGTATATCTATGTACCGGAATATTTGAACGTGATTTTCACCCCTTTCAAAACGTCGGATTGATTTGAAACTTTGCACACTCATCAAAGACCGATGACAATGCAATAATTTAATAGCCAGGCGGGCTAACATGCGCACCGCGACAGGGTTTTGTCTACTCAAATTGTCGTGCCAAAGCGAGACAGGCGTATGTATAACCATAGGCACCTTGTCGCGTTCTCGGTCGACAGGGCGACGACAGGATTATATCGCGGTGTGCATGTTAGCTATCCAGGATCTTCAAATTAGCGATTTTAAAGCGTGTTTTTAAACTACGAGGTTCACTACGAAGTTTATTTAAAATCACCCCCTAATGCGTACGAGTAGGTAAATAATAGGATCAGCCTAGAACTGCCTAATCTATACACTGATTAAACCAACCAGATTATTTACCAATATTGTCGAACCATGGTTTGACTGTTGCAGGAAATAAAATGTAACACATATATAATTAACTACCTAGCTATAAGTACCATAATACAGACAATTTGTTGTCTTATCTACGGTGTACCGTCGCCAGACTGAGCATTGTCTAATTATTTCACGTGAATCTGTTTACCAACTCCGTGAAATGTTTGCTCGCCTTTATCTCACGAAGAAAGTTTTCCTTTCTTATCATAAACTTGCCTAACACACACTTGCCTAGTCATATCAAAATATAGTTTGTCATTTTTGTTGTCTAGTTGGCGCCGAACTGTTGGGTTCACACGGGTATTAAGTTTGAATTGCAATTTTACGCTGCTTGCGTGGTCTCGAATCTAAATATTGTCATCAGCAATTACTTACCTACTAGCTTACGGAACTCAAGTTCTTGCTGAATAGCTGTTGCATCTTCAACTAGCCTATTGTTTCTTTTGGAATCAAATAGCCAGTTTCCAGTGATTGTCTGCTATCGTATAACAATTTCCGAGTATCTAGGCTAGCTCAGACCACCAATCATCGTTTCGCTGTCGCTTCCATCTGGTTTTATTATCGTCTTGCAATTTCTGCCAATTTTGAATGCATATTCATTGTGTTACGATGCTTATTGGTGACCCACTTCCAGAATAGTGTCATGTCAGCTACCCTGAACTGTGGTTAGGCCTGATTTAGATTGCTAAAAGTCAATTGCTTGTGGACTATTTCTGACATAAATCGATGTCATAGTCTGTAAACCAGCAATTTTTAATTTTTTTTAATGCTAAGGCAAATAAAAACTGGGAATACAAATAATTTATTCCCAATGATCTAATGATATACCTACGAAACCAAATTCCGATCAACTTAAAGGCAAACTTTGATTCAAAGCAGCCTGCCAGAGATGTCAGGGCAAAATAAGAAGCTGTCATAATATTTGAATAGCTGTAGGTGGACGTCTCATGGCCCGAATGGTCCTCACCCGTAAAAACTGCACTTTTGTAAGGAAATAATCAGTGAACTGTAAAGTCAAGGTTGATTTGCTGCCTAAATAAGACGGAGTATTGATAGTGTTAACTCATTCAACGTAACGTTTTGTCATTTCCGAATCTTTATGTAATAGCGGATTCACTGCAATAAGATCCGTGAGATGTTTTTAAAATAATAGGTAAAACTATGAAACTTATAACACACATTCGGGTGAGCTTATTCTCCGGACTTTCCATGTTATTATTGTCTTTAGAATGTTTCTGTGTACTTAAAATTTTTCTATCAATTTCAAGTTCACTCACCAGAATGCTGTCAAGGTTTTTTGTGAATTGCGACTATCGATTTGGCAATTAAGGCACGTTGATCGTCCTTTCGCCCCTATTGCATTTTATGTTATTTTTCCTTGAGTATCTACTTAAGTAGGTAGCAACTTAATTATACAATCTTAAAGAACTTGTTTGACTTTTTTTTTTGTGCGGAAAATGTATCGCTTATACTCTGTTTTAAACTATCACGGTTGTTCACTAAAGTTATATGATTATTTACGGGATATTTACCTTACCACGGTAAATATCCCGTAAATAATCATATAATTTTGTATCGCTTATGTTGTGTGAGAATAAAAATAACCGGCCAAGTGCGAATCGGACTCGCGCACAAAGGGTTCCGCAAACATCACGTTTGTTGTACTTATAGGAGCCCCCCTTTAATATTAATTTTATTTGAATAAATTATTTTTAAAGTGAATATATAACTAAATATTCTGTGAATATTTCAAGCGTCTACTTGTTGCCGTTATCAATATCGAGCAAAAAAATCACGTTTGTTGTATGGGAGCCCTCTTAAATATTTATTTTATTCTGTTTTTTAGTATTTGTTGTTGTAGTGGCAACAGAAATGCATCATCTGTGAAAATTTCAACTGTCTAACTAACACGGTTCGTGAGATACAGCCTGATGACAGACGGACAGCGGAGCCTTAATAATAGGGTCCCGTTTTACCGTTTGGGTACGGAACCCTAAAAAAAATTACTAATACTGCGGTTTTTCATTGATACTACTTCTGTCACGCTTGACTTCAGACGGCTATGCTTATCGCGTAAACTACTTACATAAATTTTTTTTCATTGACAACATCGTTACATACACTTAGGTATTGCAGGGCCGTTCAACAGTTTTGAAAAATAACAGCAATATTAAACGTCATCTGTTCATGCAGTTGCAGTTGACTGGTTTGTCAAACCTAGTCCAAAGACCTAGGTTTTAGCTACGTGTTTAAAATAACCATATTTTTTTATTGCTAAAAATATACTAAGAACTATATAAAAAACCGACTTCATAAAAATGTCAGAACTAGACCAAATTTAACGGGTTCACACGGGAAGCACCAGCTTTCAAATATAAAAATAATATCAAAATCGGTTCACCCAGTCGAAAGTTCTGAGGTAACAAACATTGAACAAAAAACTGTCAAATTGAGAACCTCCGTCGGTTAATAAAATAAAAAAAAATTTTCGTTTGCATATTGCATACTGTCCTCACGAATTTTTATTTTATAGCTCGGCAACACTTTTACTGTCGGCATCAGTATATGCTTCCAAAATGTTGCGTGCCTCTGCCATGGTATCTCACTGGCGTGTTTTTACCGCACCATGTTCAATGCTGCTCCTCATTGTTCAGCCACCGCATCAGCCTTTTCTCCGTTTGGAGGTGCTTGGAGCCGCCCGTGGGAACCGGGTCTCGAGCCCGGAAGGTCTACTAATCAGTTTTTTGCTAGGGTGCGTTGGGGGAAACTATTCTCATATAAACAATACGTAACTTAATGAGTTTTTTTGTGATGCATATCAATGTAGTTTTCTTTTAGGTGTTTTAATTGGAACGTTAATTGCTTTTTGATCTCTTTTTGTTCTTTACCTATTAAATCGCCATTCTTTGCTTATAACTTACTAATTGATAACAAAAGACATAAACAGAACATAAGTGGAACGAATTTCATTGACCAAGAAACATATTTTATAAAACTATGAAAGTTATAACCATAAATAGACACTGATGGGCCTACAGAGACCCTATAATATCAATTTTATTGAAAAATCGTGTTATAAATTAAGGCAAAATCGTAACTGGGTCTAGGAATACCCCACTTATGCAGACAGATGTGTCTTTTACGATCAAATAACTGTTTAATATCGGTAGTCGGTGTTTTGAACTAGATATTTCCATTTACAACCGGTATATCATTTTGACAAAAATAGCCGTTAATGCTGACCCTAAATTTTTGTAAAGTAGGTAAATTGTTTTACGAAACAATCTATTGCCTTTCTTGTTTTTTCCATCTATTTCTTCCGATCAATTCATTTCTTATAATAATAAATCATAGCATTTTTGAGCAAAAACTCTCAGCGGTTTCTTTGACGCGATCGAATAAAAGCAATTTACATAGGAATCCTTAAAACGTCAATATAAATAGACTCCGCCAGGCTTCCGAGCACAAAAAACTACAACAATACATCGATTCGAAATTTCTGGTCTTTTTTCTGAGTATTTGAAAATTTTAAACCTTCCTTCAACGAGATACGTGCACTCTGAACAGCCTTAATTTACCTGTAACAATTTTCTCGGAAGCCGTGGGTTCTGCAGGTAGTTTATCTACGGGAGTGAATGACACCTAGATGTTTACTTTTTTACTGAGTATTTACAAAGTTACACAGCGATGGGCTGGATTAGCGGCGTAGATAAATATTACGACAGAAACCTGACTGCACCCGCGGCGCGGCTCGAGTGTGTACCTAGTGTTGCATGTTGAATGAACGACGAACGCCATTTGATGGCTCGGCAATTATTTAGTTTTATGAATGATGTACTGCAGGGTACTTTAGGATCTTGTGTATTAATAGAGCTAGATTATTGTCGTAAAAAGTGAACTTAAATGTAACAGTAACCGTTAATTAATTCGCGATAAACATATGCGTATCGAGGGCATAAAAATTCTCATCAAGTTTCATCCAAAGCCTTTCAGCAGAGTTGAGTGCGACCAAAAATACACACGCACACACACACACACACGAACACACACATTTATATTTCTGCATTTATACCACAGTTTGAACTTAATATTAGTGGGATGTATGTTACATAGGTCTAGTACAAGTTAAATTACTTAAAAGTAAGATACCAACCAACATTTTCAACATATCGGCAAACTAATTTAAATCTTATGTCATTACAATAATGTTCAGTTTACCTTCTAACGAAATACAGAATTTAAACTTATCACCAGGGTATAATTTTAATCCACTTTTGGTTCAGAAATTTTTAAGCCGTGCATCACCCGCAGCTCAATTTTTGAACTGCTTGTATGATAATTTCGAATTCCGATTTCGTTCGAAATTCAGTCATTTCGCATGATACTTTCTTGCAAAATATAATTCGAGTGATTCAAAAATCTAGCTCCCCGATTCCATAGTTGTAAACACACAACGAGTAAGTAAATACCATTATCAATTTATCACATAGATTACAATTTGTGTCGTTTTCACAAATGATAGTTTACTAAAGTTATATGATTATTTACGGGATATTTACCGTGGTAAGGTTGTGGAAAGAATTATCATATAACTTTAGTGAACAACCGTGATAGTTTAAAACAGTGATATAGTTTAGCTATTAAAATAAATCAATAATAACATTCAACTATTATTTGTGATTGATTATTTGCGGCCTCAAAACCTTTAAGCGTGTGACATAACTAGGCTCTTTAAGTACCTATATATTGTCTTTTAATAAATTAGTATTCTTAGTAGAAAGTGGCTTGGTTCATTGTAATAAAGACATTATTCATGTTGTGTGACGATCGTGGTCTCACGATTTTCGTGACCCGACCCTAGACCCCACAGGCTTGCACTTGGCACTTCACATGTTCAGACTAAGTCAGTGTTAAAGGATGTTTCGGTGTGAAAAAAAAATCGTTTGATTGATGAACAGCGAAGCCATCATAACTTTATTGGCAAAGCTGCGAGGGTACTGATCCGAGGGGGTTGTGGGTTCAAGTCCCACTGGCCGCGAATTTTTGTAACTGTTATAAAATCTTATATTTTTATGTGGACTCTTAATATTCAGATTGATTGAGACTTTCTCAGTCAGTGTCAATTGATCACGATGGTGCAAACGTAAATTAGACATTGTAATGACGACAAAGGATTTAGATTAGTTTGTCCCAAAACCCCAGGTCACATTTTTTCGTAAATTTTGTACTAGATCTAAATCCATCTATGTTTGGGATGTTGTAATAATTCCGTCTGACTTTTTCCACTAGCAATTTAGCCACCTATCAATCTCAAGAAAGTTTTTTTCCCTGAAAATGAGAACAATGCAGATTAGAGGTGGTTTAAATGAGATACTCGGCGGAACAATAGCCAGATTCCACGGGTTTCGCAGCTCGACGCTGATTGATGGGACTTGCTAATATTCATCTTGTTACGTACTGTAAATACTGTTTCCGACGGTCTAGGCAAACTTTACTGTAGTTTACAACCTTCAATTTGTTGAAAGTGTAAATGTAATTAACCAAATAGCACGAATTACCTAATAGTTCGTGCGCAAATAGTCCTAGATCCGAATTTGACCTGAGAGTTTGTAGACAATGGACAAGACAGTCCAAAAATCTTTTACCAGTGAGATTATTTGTAACTATAAGGCTTCGTTTATGGAGGCGGTAAGCGATGCGTGGCGCATTTAAACGTATTGCCTTGTACTATATGTATTCTGTAGTATTGCTATGCCTATGAGCGTTTATTATGAGCGATGCCTTTCAAGCCCATCTTTCTCACTGGCACTCTGGGCACTTGCCATCTATGGGCCCCCCAGTTTCTGCCAGATCACCAAACGATAACCGATATTTTTGTTACCAAAAAAATACTTACGACTTTTTCGAATTAAAAAAAAAACTAAGGATATTGACTGACCACAATACCTACCTTGCTTGTTACATTTTGTATACGCAAAGCTACTCTACTCTCGTCCGAAAATAATGCTCAGTCAGGGTCATAGGGGTCCCATTTTCTTAATGTGCCCAGGGCCTCCAATAGGTTAAAGACGGCCCTGATGCCTTTGTTGCTTTGATCCAAGTTTCATTCATCCAGGCTTCTACCGTGGTAGGTATTCCCATTTTTTCGTGCTCATACCATGAAGTTCGACCTGCACCAATAATCCCAAGGAACCTGTCAGATCATTGATACGATAACAAAACAAACGCAACAAGTCGTTATTACTTAACCGGCAGACAAAGCTTCATTCAGCGAAGACAATCGCAGCCTCCAAGCGGATTCGCATTGTCTCTCATCTTCACGGTTTACTTGCCGCGGTGAAATCAGGTGCGTTTTGTGATATCATGAATGCATAATAATTTGATGCACTGCTCACATTCGGTATAATCGTATACCTACTCAAACTCTTGACTAAAATCTGAAGATCTGTAAATTAAGGTAACGTTAATATGATCATCCGAATATTTCCAGTACCACACCCCTAATGTTTAATTCTCGAAAAATATGCGCCGTCTGTCGAAATCGAAATTCGAGGTGGGAATCGAACCCACGCCCCCAAACGCAGAAGGTAACCTACCTACTCCAACTGAGCCCCGGGGCAGTCAATTTGTTGACATAGAAAGGTTGAGAGGTTGTCATAGCAACTTAGTAATTGTAACTAGGCAAGATGGTGGCTACTTTAGATTCAGCGTATGAAAAGGCCAAGGTGGATCGATAGCGATACGCAAGGGTTCCAACGCACTTACTGCACTTACTTACGTACATTGCGCTAAAACAATGTCTCGTACAACTATACTTAGGTACTACATAGATGTCGATACCGTTTTAGTATTGGGTTTTATGACCGCAAAGTGTCTTGGACATCCCAAAGATAGTAGACGTCCACTTCCATCCACATAAATGTTACTCGTATACAATAAGCGCGTTCTCCTATGTTTACTTACCTATATATATATTTTTTTAAATAAAAAATAGGCTTTTGTTTAACCGCCAACTCGCCTGATGTTAAGCGATGATGCGGTCTACGATGTAGCACGCTTGCCTAGAAGAAACTGATTCACTCATGATTTGAAGATTGTATATTTTTTTTGATTGAATTGTTTTATTTTTATTTATGTTGTTTGAAACAACCAAGCTCTGCTCCTAGGCAAGTGTACTCCATCGTCATCATCGCAGAAAAGAAAAAAAAAATTTGTTTACTTCTCTTTTCTGTGGTCATCACCTCCTAAACATTTATCGATATAGCGGTCAAGACCAAGCCTATCTTTCATTATTAAAATAAACCGGCCAAGTGCGAGTCGGACTCGCGCACGAAGGGTTCCGTATCATAATCTATAAATACTGGAAAAAAAACAAAGTTTTTTGTATGGGAGCCCCCCTTAAATATTTTTTTTATTTTATAATTATTTTTATTTAATAATTTATTTTTAAAGTGAATATATAACTAAATATTCTGTGAATATTTCAAGCGTCTACCTCTTGCCGTTATCAATATCGAGCGAAAACGAGCAAAAACTCACGTTTGTTTTATGGGAGCCCCCTATTTATTTTATTCTATTTTTTAGTATTTGTTGTTATAGCGGCAACGGAAATACATCATCTGTGAAAATTTCAACTGTCTAACTGTCACGGTTCATGAGATACAGCCTGGTGACAGACGGACGGACGGACGGACGGATGGACAGCGGAGCCTTAGTAGTTAGTTAGGAGCCTTATAGGGTCCCGTTTGACCCTTTGGGTACGGAACCCTAAAAACTATGCTAGGTATATAACACGGCCACGGAGACTTTTTGCGGTTAGTAAAAAAAAACAAGTAGCGGTATTTAGTAGGTTGTGGAAGGAGCTCCCGATATTTCGGCGCAGTTACATGCACCATGTTCACGGGAAGACCACGGTAAATATCCCGTAAATAATCATATAACTTTAGTGAACAACCATGATACCACGGTAAATATCCCGTAAATAATCATATAACTTTAGTGAACAACCATGATACCACGGTACCACGGTAAATATCCCGTAAATAATCATATAACTTTAGCGAACAACCGTGAGAGTTTAAAACGGTATTTAGTAGGTTAATCTTCTGCGACATCTTACTTTTTTTTTACAAATTGTATACCACATGCAGGTGTCAGACAAGCTAACGTATCGCCTGATAGTAAGCGAGTTGTTATTAAAGCAGAAAACTACCTCGGAAGCAAACAAAAGTACTATCTACATCATTTGGCATGCGATAAGCAAATCGTAATACTGATAGGTAATGGTAACAAAGTTCAAACCATGGCGTGAGTATCCACAACAGGTAGATGGAGCAGGAAATGGGTGCGTGCGGGGTAGTCGTCGCTTGCCTGGCCAAGGTCGCGCGATCGATACTACAGTGCTGCCACCTAACGTACAGCCACAGTGAATAACGGATGGTAGGTTTACTTATTACGTGCCAACCGCGAACTGACATATTAAACATTTTTTGTTGAGGTCCTCGACCCATCTCGTTGCTAGACGAGAAACACGTCCTTTACCTAACCATGCAAATTAAGTACACATTCAGTACGCCTTAGTACCTGAGTTCGGGAGATGTTTAGAATTAACTATTTCAATGTCAAATTATATAATATACTAGTCAACCCGCCCCGGCTTCGCACGGCCTTCGTTTCGCTACTATGACACGCTCCACGAACACAAAATTTCATCAAAATCAGTACAGCCGTTTTTAAATGTAAGAACTTTCTACGAAGTATTAGAATTAAAAAAAAGATGAATGAAATCGGTAAAGCCGTTCTCAAGTTATAGCGTGACCGGAGGAGAAATAGGGGCTCATTTTTATACATACTTATATAGATTATACGTAATAAAAAAAGTCTTTATAGTTATAATTTTCAGCCAGTTCCGTATGTTATTTTGGTTACAAAGGGAATACGAACGAGTTCTATAATTTCTATATGATTTATGTCCACGTCTGATTATTTTTAGAATTAGACGAAGCAATGCAATACATAAAAATAACAGAGTAGCTATGGTCAAACGCCAAGCCTGTAAACCATAAAAGTATGCTGACAAAGTGTTGCATGGAACGATTAGTTAATAAATCTGCCTAAATTACCGAATGACGTCTAGGTACATATATCTAATATATATATATTCCCATTATTTTTATTTTATTTGAAAAACATACTGTGATAAATAACTGGATTACTTATGATACATTGAATAAATAAACACCATTTAGCAGTTTTGAATGTAATATTAAAACAGCAGCAAACAGAAACACATTTACAATCAGTAACTAACACCATAATATAAGCCGATTACATGTATGCAGTTTACTTTCTGCCATGATGTTACTATGGAGTTGTTGCGTCACTGCTCGCTGAAGAATTGAGGATCGTGACGTCACGTCTTCATGATATTTTAAGAGATTGCGTAAAAGATAGCTGTAGGTTTAAGGGTTGTTTTTAGCGTACCTACGTCACAGGTAAAAGCAACATGTGGTAGAGATGAAAACTCAATAAACTGGCGCCTACTTTGGGCAAAAAATTTTTTATGCTGTCACCATTATATTCTGACCAATTTTCCTTCCACCTTCCACCATCCGCTTAGTTTAGATTAGATTTTTAGTTTAGTTACTGTTTTTTAACACGCTTTTATTAGCTTGGTATGTATGTACCGGAATTTTGAACTTAATTTACATCGAATTAAGTAAATTGAAAATTTGCACACTTATCAAGGACCGATGACAATGCAATTATTTAAATAGTTTGTCCCATTATCCTTACCAGGATCTTCAGGATTAGCGATTATAAATTGTGTTTTTTAAGTTTTAATTGCATCTAATTATTGTGCGAACTGCTAAGTCTGTGGAATACGCAGCCTGAATGGGAGTTCGGAGTTGGGAGTGAGTTGGGAGTTCGGTGCCGCAAGTGAATCGATTTCTTCTAGGCAAGCATGCTCCATCACAGATGGGTGGCGGTCAAGCGAAGCCTATTATTAAATTAAATAAAAATACTCGTATTTGATGTTAGTTTAATATTTTTGACCAAGCGAAATGGAGATCCCTGAGTAAACGGGAACAAATCTTTGTTCTTTGTGTATGTTTTTTGGACGATGACTTGTGTACCGTTCATCATATCTTAATGAAATTTTGTAGGAAAGTAGTTCATAAAATAACAAATTTTAAATTTGAATATGAGCACTCAGTGGAGTGATTATGAAGATGGATCATCAGATCACAGTTCGGAGTGAACAACTAATTTATTTGATAATTAACGAAACGTTTACCGAGATAAAGTTGTGGATGGAACTCCCGATATTTCTGCGCGGTTACATGCACCATCTTCACGGGAAGACTAAAGACTTTATCATCGAAAAAAATCCCATTAATAATCATATAACTGTAGTGAACAAACGTGATAGTTTAAAATATTATTTTAGTTTATTTGATTCCCAAAGTAAGTGACATTTCATAATGTAAAGCGATCAGACCACACCTTAAATGGCACTTGCCTCACACGCGCAGTTGAAACTTGAGAAGTAGAATATATCGCGTGAGAACGAGCCCTAAGTCCGAGTCTGTTTGACTGCAATAAATTGGATTACTCTAATTGTAAGGGCTTGGTCATATTTGGGGACGTTTTCGCAATAAGCGGTCTTAGCAACTTCAACTGCGTGTACTAACTAAAATTTGATTCGCCTCATTTTCTTGTGTGATAATTCCCGTCACTAAGAAGCTTAGAATACAAAGCAGTTTTAAGCAAAGATTAATCTAATGAGCGTTTCCGTATTAGACAGACTGCAGTAGACTAGCTACTCAAGACTAGCTTGCTACAGAGGCGGGCAAGACGAAAAAGGGAAAAAGGGTGCGGACTGTTTGCGTCTTTGTAATTTTTCGTATACTGTTCGAGATATGCGGCCGATCTATCAGTACCTACTCGTTTTTATTTATATAATCATAGTTTCTCTTAGAATGAGTAAGATCTTCATAGTCCATACCTCAGGCATCGCGTTTGAAACTAGTTTCATAGACGATTAACTCTGCTGCGGTGTAGACGATGAATGATCATGGGGCAAATGGGAATAAACCAACCACGCACTAATCTCAATATATCCAGTGTCAAATCCATGACACCTTGAAGGTTGGTAATGTATACATGATTAGGTGCGAGTTTTATTTTTCAACAAAATAAGTCAAGTAATTATTATTCGTACAGCGTAACGACTAAAAATAAAATTATAATAACTAAAAACACGCATATCATAATAGGTGGAAATCGCACAGTGTGTGTTTTACGCGTTTCTTTTTGCCTCACATCTGCAATTTGTGGAATGAGCTTCCCTTCTGCGGCATTTCCGAGTAGCTATAGTATGGGGTTCTTCAAAAGGGCTGTTAATAGAGTCTTTAAGGGTCGGTAACGTGTCTGTGATACCCTTGGTGTTGTAGGTACCCATAGGCTACGGTGATCGCTTTCCATCACCGGCGGCCCGTCTGGTTGTTAACTGCTAACGTGACTCGTTAAAACAAACCAAGGGACCCAAACTCGAGGAGTTTACGAGTAACATATATTTATTACATATGCCTAACTTGTAAATTTTCAAAATGATAATTAAAATCTACTTCTTAGATTTGTTTACATTATAATATGTTCGGTCTAAGCATTTATTTGCTTTGACAGCTGCAATAACATTGTGAGAAGCTGAATAGCATGTAAAAATGGGGATTACTCCTTATAATATCAGCTATCTGCCAGTGAAAATCCCGTCAAAATCGGTCCAGCCATTTCAGAGTCCATAGGCTACATACATACACACATCACGTTTCATATATATAGAAGACACTGATATGTATACAAAATGGCGATTATTCTGTGTAACACCAGCGGTCTGCCGGCACTGAGTATTTGCGTCATATCGACTGATAACAGGGGACCTTTGATTTAGATAGCACTATAATGCTGTTTTAATGCTGAAAAATCTGTTGCTCATATACCAATCAATAATGATATGAATAACGCCAGCATGCTGGGTATGCTGCCAACTGATAGTGGGCTTGTGCATTTAGATTATCTTTAGACCTTCAACGGTCAGCAGTCTAATTGTTTTTGTAGTGTTAGCTTGTATTTTGTTTAGTTCATAAAAACACTTGCCTTTAAAAAAAATATTCACCGAAAACATCGAAATAATAATTGCGATATCACATCTCAAATTCTTACGGTAACCTTAATAATGTATTATCTGTACCATATTATAGTGTTTTTATTATGTAGAGATGCGTTGACTAGCAGGGTACTTGCCCGGCATTCTCTTAGCCACGAGTAACGCGGTGACGTCACTATAGTATCAGCTCAGGAAGAATACGATTATGCATTCTAACAACTTCTGTACCTAATATTATTCAATAAGTCTTCAGATATTATCTACGGGATACATTGTTTTAAACTATCACGGTTGTTCACTAAAGTTAAATGATTATTTACGGGATATTTACCGTGGTAAGGTTGTGGAAGGAGAACCACCATGCACCATGTTCAAGGGAAGTCTTCCCGTGAACATGGTGCATGTAACTGCGCCGAAATATCGGGAGCTCCTTCCACAACCTTACCACGGTAAATATCCCGTAAATAATCATTTAACTTTACGGGATACATAGTACTAATTAGTAGTCTAACTTATTATTGTTTCAAAGTAGGTAATGCACAGTAAGTTTGCTACGAAGTGCTACGCGCTACGCTATTTGGTTACGCAATGCTACGTAATTTTCTACGTCTACCATTTGTTTTGTTACCAATAACAGTTCTAATTTTCGAAAACTAATTTTTAATTCGCGTCAAAAATACTTGCCAGCAATGGCGTCTGAGAACTGAGAACTCTTTTTTCTGAGAACTTCCAAACAAAATGCCATTTGTTTTCATAATCTTGACGTCATTAGATCTGATTGGCGTTTCACTTATCATGGCGAATTGCTGTATTTTATATTTTTATTTTATCAATACATATGAGTATATAAACATAAAAAGAAGTTTTGTTAACACATACGTAGACTAGAGTTTGTACGTTTAGGGTTTTACTTGTTATTATAGTTCATTTCATTGTATAATATCATAATTTCAGTGTATGTTTGTTACCTAATGTCATCGTGTCATTTCACCAGTCATATCAATATTTTAATCAACGCATTATTTTGATATCAAACGTTTGAGGTAAGTATGTACAATAGCTATATCAGAAATGTCAGCTTATTATCGGAAGCATTTCCCAATATCAAAACAAACAAAAAAACCGCGGCTTCGTAAACATTCCAATGTAGATTACGTGGGTTTATTACTTTTGTCTCGGTTATGCTAAAATTAGTTTCGTCCACAAAAGAATAATTGAACGCTTTCAAATCGATATAAAAGTACGCATTGCAATCGAGATTTCACTTTCTTTTATAATCGGTAAACCTTTTGCGTTTGATATATTATAGCATACAGTAATATGAATATATCATTAAATTAAAGTACTCTTACAATAAGTTATTTATTACCTATTAAATAATGTCTATTAATGTTGGTCATAGCAAGCTGAAGTTCACTGCCTTGATTGGCGTTTAGCTTTAATAATCGATTATGCAATAATCGTCAATCGTACTGCGATGGATTAAAAACAATCGATTTATTGTTTTTATTTTCTTGTTGTTATTCGATATTTCTTAGTAAAAACTCTAAGTACTTAGTACTAAAGTAGGCAAGAGTTGGGTTTAACCACATATTTTTTAATTTATTTTTCAAATCTAATTTTTGTTTGGGGCTTTAGTCGCTATGCGATTATGCATTAATTAACCACATTATATATAATTATGTAGCATTATAATTTTATTTTACTTTTAAGAATAAGACTTATTTTATTGCCAAAAACAATGAACACATAAGGTTAAATGCCTCTATGTAGGTGCGATCATGAAGTATTGTATCTCTTCTTTACATATTACTAATTAGAATAGTTGCTTAGTTGTTCTGTCATGTTTAACCACCGAGTTATATGTACTAGTACGCAGTACATACATATGTGTTTAACAATAGAATGTGGTGCTGCAGCCCCCGGGGAAATTACAACCGGCCCAAGTATTACGACGTATGCTACTGCCTAGAATATGTATTGTATTTTATACAGTCGATGTAGGTATCATCATACTATAATACATAGGTACTACGCAGTGTTATAAACTCGTAAGTGCGTTATTGACTTTTTCTTCTTTTTAACTGACTTCCAAAAAGGAAGAGGTTCTCAATTCGACTGTTTTTTTTTAATGTTTGTTACCTCATAACTTTCGACTGGGTTCGATTTTGATGTTTCTTTTTTATTTGAAAACCGGTGCTTCCCGTGTGGTCCCATTTTTAATTTGGTTCAGTTCTGACATTTTTATGAAGTCTGTTTTTTATATTTATAATTACACCCAGCTACGTGATTTTTTACAGAGAGATTATGTAGTTGAAGGATGCAACTAGTCCATATTCGTATACATTTGTACAATTTATATAAATTGAAATTTTCCAGATTCGCGATTTTACGATCTATTTTACAGTTTTTAGCATTTTCTAGATTAAAAAGTATCATGTGTCCATTCGCATGACGCACATAACTTTCTTGGCAAATATCATCAACATTCGTTCAGAAGGTTAGACGTGACAAGGTAGTAAGCAAACAGAGAGATAACAGTACCCTTAGTACAAGATTTGACAGTTTTCGAAAACTTTTTTCGTTTCCGTATTGTCCCATACATTTTAGTAAAGCGCCTCTAGCGGAAACGCGGATGAACTGTAATCGGTAGTATAGGTTGCTTCACTCAAATACGAAAAATAGTTTCGAATAGCTTTCAGCCCAGCAATGTATGCATCAAAACGAAAACGAAAGAAGTTTTCGAAAACTATCAAATCTTGTACTAAGGGTACAGGATAGAATGATAAAGTGTTACAGAAAGTAGGGACTTTTGCATTTACAATGGGTATCCTTTGATTATTTCGATCGAAGTAAGCAGGTATTACCATAGACAAATGTACTTAGTATTACTTATAGTGTAATAACTGATTGGGTTGCAACCTATCAGATCTTAAATATATTGTATCAAAATCGTAATTACTGTGCAATCCTAATAGATTTCAGTATAAAAATAACATTATTTAATAACATGCAGGAAGCCAAACAACAATAATTGTGCAATTCAATGAATTCAATACATATATTTTATATCACTGGTGCGATTCAATTTCGATGGATCGAGCAATTCACTTATGAATAAAATAATCGTTATGTCACAATATCGTCTCAATTTGACGTATTAGGCATAAACGGTCCGCTTTCACATCCCACTGTCTATTGCTCAACAAACATTTTCAAACGTGATCATCGATACGTTATTAAGTAATTCGTTATAATTTATTACGAGTGATGCACCGCCCGTGCATCCAAATTAAAAAAATTACGTGCAGGGAACTTCCATCGGACCCTTCGAATCTGACCGGACCTTATACTTACGCAAGTATTTGTGTACGCTGTGTAATAAGACATTTAAATAAATTGATGAGCCACGAGCGGTCTTACTCAATACCCGAGTTAAAATGAGTGATGTTTCGAATGATAACAATGACACTTATGCGTCGATCTCTCGTTCGGTAATCGGACGATGTAATGAGAGGGTTTCCCATCACTGTTACCGATGTTGCCGAATGACGACTTCGTTGAGACTTATTGCATTGCATTTGTTCCGGTTGTTTTGGCTACTCGCGGTTGTCTATACTAATATTATGAGGGAGGAGGAAAGATTTGATTGTTTGTTTGTTTGCATTGAATAGGCTCCAAAACTAGTGAACCGATTTAAAAAACTCTTTTACTGTTGAGAAGCTACACTATTCCCGGGTGACATCTAGGCTATATTATATTTTGTAGCGAGGCCGAAGGCCGAGCTTACATCCGTCCGAAGCCGGGGCGGAGGGCTAGTACTGAATAAGAGGACGCCATTACATTGTAGGCAACATTATTTAATTCTACTAAGAAAGTAGAAGGATATACAAATTTGGTACCAATTTAAACGTAGATACTTGCAATTAAATAAGAGTAAATTTGCAACGACAATGAAACCCAATTAGTGCGCTTCTGTAAAGAAGTCGGTAGCTAAATTCAGCCACCAATTAAAAGTATTACTTAAAAGAACATTTTCTTCAATTCTAAAACGATTTTTACAATTCAGTTGGAATATGAGGTGAACTAAACGTTCGCGCGAAAAATAAAAACGATACGATCTTTGGTCGGCTAGTCGATCATTTATCGAGTCGACCGACCATGCACAATTGCCCGTCCCTAATTCGAACGCGTGATTTTCAACTCTTTTCTTTGGGTTATGAGATAGATGTAACTAGCGTGTTCACATCCGTGGGAAAAGCGATGATAGGTGCGAATTTCAGCCACGACGAATCGTCTAGATCTCAGATAAACTCGAAAAACAAGACGTTATCTAAAACAGTCTGAGATGGAAATCAGCCTCGGCTCTTCGTTTCCTTTCACGGTATTCACCCTTTTACGTAATAATGACTAGTAATTTTAAAAGTTCCAAAAGTTGCAAAGCGAGTGGGCGTGACTTTGACCGTTTTATGGGTTCACTTCCTTTTGTTCTGACTGTGTTAGTCAGATCTATTGTTATTTGAATAATGCTGTCAAATCTGCGATCAGTGTGGGTAGGTGCTGTGTGACAAATGATTTTTAATTTACTGTTTTAGTGCGTTATAAAAGTCACAGTAATTTATTGTGGGAAGACCGTGGCTGCAAGGACGAAGGACCTGCCCATGGGATATATTTAGACGTTACGTTCACGGTTCGGAGAAATACCCTACCTTAATATTGGTCTTTATTGTTATTCATCCCAAATGACCAGTTTTTTTGGTGGTCACAAAGGAAATGTAGAGCAGCTAGTGCCTATAAAGTAGTTCTTTTTAGAGGTTTCTGACCATAAAAGTTGTATGATATGGCGTTTATAATGGAATCTTCGTTTCTTTATCAGAATCAAATATTAACATGCAGTGATAGCAGTCGGAGTGACAGTTTGGTTAGGTCATGTGAATTTTATCTGATTCGAGAGGCCACATTGTTTTTTTTTTTCTAGTGAGATTTGGTTAAATCAGTATACGTATATTTACACTTATCTGACATTAGAACCGATAACCATACCAACCTTATACTAATATAATAATAAATGCAAGATTATGTCTGTTCTTTGTAAAGAGATAGTTGGAATGGAGAGTGGAAATTACGGACATAGAGAGGAAAATCGGTTCTTGAAGAAATGTCTACGTAGATTAAACCGTTGGGAGCAATTAGTATTATTGTAACTACGCTACACTAGAATTATTAACATACACATGCAGTTACGATTTTATATTGTCGGTATATCATATAATCAAAGATCCACACAGACGCAGATATGTAAGTGCATTCAAACAAACGATCCAGTATGCGTTTCGTAATGGTCGCATGCGCAATATTCGCGCCCAAGGCCAACAAGGCGCATGCGCGAACCGTCATTGAATATCATGCCTACGCCAAACCGTGTCAAGGACACGTGCATTTACATACGCGTTGTCATTTAAAAAAAAAAATGGTGTCTGTTGAACTTGTAGAAGGTATTAATGAATCACATAATTATTTACTTTATTACGTTGCCCGCGACTTCGTACGCGTAGATTTTCATATAAACTTTCAACCCTTTTTTCCTCCCTTCATCTGGCCCTTTCGCAAAATATCATAGCACCTCAATCTGGTCATAATTAAGCATATTCGTGATAACTGCATTTAAATCCGTCCAGTGGTTTAGGAGATGTACGTGGACAAACAAACAAACAAAAATTCTAAAAACTGTCTTAACGTGTTCAGCTTCATATTTTAAGACGCCCCGATTCTACTAAACCAATTGTTTTTAAATTGTTAATGATTTTTCTCAAAAATTGCCCTATTGACACTTTTGGTATAGATAAAGTGTCAAAAGTGAAAAACAAAATTGTTTTTAAATTGTAAAAAATTACCAGTTTGACACTTTGTATAGATAAAGGGTCAAAAGTTGAAAATAGGCTATTCATTAACAATTGAAAAACAATTGGATTCGTAGAATCGGGCCCCAGATAGGTAGCTACTTGACAACGGAAATAATCACCATTCTACATCGTTCTTTATCTCACTGGTACTGGATTTATTCATCTCTCTTATATACTAAGAGCGTCATATGCGTTGGTTCTATCGGAAACAAATAGCTCAAAAATTTGATGCAAGGAGTTCTAAGTTTTAACATTATTTTTTAGCTGGACTGTGCTGAGATGATTTGGGGTTAGAATTAAATGAACTTCTAAAAGCAGTTTGAAATTATCTGAACTGTCGAATTTTGCTATCATAATTACTAGGCTACTCAGTACGGTGTAAAGCCTTCGCATGAAAGGACGTAACTTGTTAGCTCTCTCTTCTCTATTACTTCACCAAACAAGCTCGATTACCGGCATTACATCTCCGTTAGAGTTCAAACCTAGGGTTACCATATCAAGACCCCGCTCCCGGCGACACCTATCTCGCTCGCATATGTTTTAAAATATTAAATACTGAGGCCCATCTTAAAATAAACTGTTAGTTGGGCAATGTAATACAACATTGCAAATGTTTTGAAGCAATTTTCATGTTGATATTTTTTTATTATGACAGAAATTAAAATAAAAAATTGATGTCCAACAATGTGGTATGAGATATAGCTGTGGCGCGAACCGGCCTCTTAAAACTTAATAAAAAGCTAAATTTTGAATAAAAGAATACGTAAATATTTTTTTGTAATAATTAGTCCAGTTAATAATGGTTTATTATTTAATAACCGTTGTATATGTTAAGACCTTGTTGAAATAATCGAAAGACACAGTATCATGTCAATCGTGACGGATGGCAATAGGTAACCTTTTTTTAGGTGACGGGGAAATATTCAAAGATGTCTGATTTCATTGATATGCATTGCATTGTGCAGCCGGATAATGTGGGATTACACTGACCTACTAAAATCGCCTCGGTGATCTTCCCCTGTGCTCAAAGGAAAGCACCGCTATCTCCGTAAAAAGAGTTTTTTCTGCTATCCAACACTGTAATTTATGTGACATATGGTAACCCTACTTTAGGCTGACAATGCGAATACCAAATGCTAATAATACCTTTAATGGTAGATTGCAGCAGAATAGGCAGCAGTGACGGAGGCGTCACAATAGAGCCTTTCTCCTAACTAGAGCGTAGGTGGACGAACGGCCTTGTCCACTTAGGATTTGCCACACTGGAAGATGCAGCGAGTACCTTCTTATAAACCGTCTTCGAAGTATAGCTTAGTTGGCATTTCAATTAGAGCGCTGGGAAAAATATGTTTTTAACCAGAGTGTACTCTGTCGGTCTTATTTAACCTCAATGAAACGTGTATTAACTTAATATTTCCTTTTTCATGCGATACTATTTTCGTCAGCGAGAAGTTGACAAAGCAGTTTTAAACATAGATCATTATTAACATTTCGTAAAGCTTATGGTTTAAATTTTCTCCACGTTCAAAGTCTTCCCATTTCAAAGACTACAACAGTTACAAGTCTAAATTATAAATTTTTGGTCGTTCTACAATATATCAATGAAACCATATCGTTTCGAATTGTTAAAGAAGTGCAATACTAACAATATATCAATATAATAACGGATTTCACGCGTAATTCAATTTTCGAGATTTATGACCATTTTCTACCGTTAGACGTCAAATATTTTATTCAAATTTTAATTGGAATATGCTTGAGTTAAAAAAATATGCACGAAAGAGTCTTGTCGCTTTTTGACATGACAACCTTTGGATAAATGGAAATTCAATGTAGAGTATAGATGAGTCGTGATTAGGTGTCCGCTTATCTCTCACTGGAGAGTGCTACTTTAGTGGACGGGTAGTTGACATTTTGATGTGTTGCACACTCTGTGCGTGCATTAAACTCTGCAAATCTAATAAAGCACTGCACATTACTTTTATACAACTATTCAGGTTCAATGGCTAATAGGGGTCAGTGACAAAAGCGAGCTTTGTAACAGCAAATGTGACGTTGCGCCTACGCTGTTTGACAATAATATAGCTCCGGATCTCCTCTGGATTTCATCATCATCATCAGCCAGAAGACGTCCAATGCTGAACATAGGCCTCCCCTTTTAACCTCCACACTGAACGACATCCTGCCATCTGTATCCACTGGATGCCCGCGGCTCTCACAATGTCGTCGGTCCATCTAGTGGGAGGCCTACCTATGCTGCGTCTTCCGGTTCGCGGTCTCCACTCAATAACCTATGATGATGAACCAAATGATTATCAGACCTCTGGATTTATCACTATCTATTGGGACTTTGTAGGTATTATGTCTATCTTAGTGGATGTCGTGTTGTTTTGATTTGTATTCATAATTTCTTTGTTACAATGACTTTACTAGTAGAGATTCTTGATGAAAATATAAAAATATTGAATGAAAATTATATAATTATGTAGAATCTAAGCAATAGGAATAAAAAAAAACTATTACAAACGTTCAGTACTTTTTTCATTGTGATTCAAACAAATTTTCAGATATAAAAACCGAAGATTATATCGACATTGATAAGAACTGTATTTTGCCTAGAATTGATTTTCAACCATGAAAAGTTGTTCCGTAGAAAAAAAAACATTCGCACGTTTTAGCAGATATATGGAACAACTGATATTTTTTTCGCGTTCTTGGATTAATGTCATGGTAAATGTTGTTCATAACGACGCGATGGGAAAAATACCTCCTAGACGTCTTATCTTCATTGAATAAAAATTAAGTAAAACAATTTTCCCATGTCATAAACACTTATCAGAAAAACATAAACATCATTATGAAAGTTTATTACGCGTGTTTCCGTAATATCTTTAATATGCGATAAAATCTTTCTCAAAATAGAGATTTTTAATTGAGATAATGACAGTTTACGCACAACTTTATATATTTTTAATTAATGACCGTATCTTGATTAACTTTTCTTAATTTTACTGTCGTTCCCAGCGTGACTTTTTAGAAGACAAACTTTACAACCGTTTTAAATATATATTTACTATTATTTTAATTAATGGACTCCATAGAATTAATTTTAATTGGAATTTCTAATGAACTTACTTAAGAATTAATTGAAAAACATACCTTCTTCAACTTTTGGTTTGATATCTGTTTAACTCTATAGCTAATTTTATAGGTCTTGTAATCTAAGATTACTAAGTTCATAATTATAATATACAAGCGACCTGCTCCGGCTTTGCACGGGTGTAAGTTTTATTATATGTATAATATGTAAACCTTCCGTGAAAAATTATCTAACTGATGGTAAAAACTGCATCAAAATCCGTCGTTTGGTTTGGGAGGAGTTAGCAGATATACCTACAGACAGACGCGGAAAGTAACTTTATTTTATACTAGCCGTCCGCCCCGGCTTCGCACGAGTGTAAGCTCGGCCTTCGGCCTCGCTACAAAATATAATATAGCCTATGTCACCCGGGGATAGTGTAGCTTCCAAACAGTGAAAGAATTTTTCAAATCGGTTCAGTAGTTTCGGAGCCTATTCATTACAAACATACAAACATACAAAAATAGGTACAAATCTTTCCTCCTTATAATATTAGTGTAGACTATATAGAGATAAAGGAAATACCACTTAATCACTCACTGATTGACTGATTATTATTTTCGTGTTTAGACAATCACGAAAATTCAGAATATAATACTAGACCTACGAAGCTGAAATTTGGTAGGTAAAGTCTATTCTAAAAGAGAGTGGACTTGGCCAGAAGGAGAACTAGAACAAATTTTAAATGACAATCCGCCTCTGACATCTGAAACATGTCAAAGTCAGCTATCATGAGCTGTCCTGTCATCGTGTTGTTTTGTTGAGTGAATTTGCGTGTTATTTATTGAGATATTTGTCTTTTCAACAACAATCGAAGTCCACCCTATTTCTGAACAGAGTCTAGAATTCTTATGAGATATAGACGTTTGCTAAGAATGACAGGGACTAACTAAAGGGGCCAAAAAGGGGTTGAAAATATGTATACGAAGTGGCGGCAAACAACTAGTATACCTATATTTGATAAGTGGTATATTAGCGTTGTGCGTTATCTTATAGCTAAAAATTCGAAAGTTCAATCGTTGATAGTACTATCAACACGAGTACTATCAACACGCATGCTGCCACACACTTCGATAATGGCAATAAAATTACGCACGATTATCTTTGCAGTTAGACTCGCTTAAATTGTCAAATCATTTTGACGCTTACGTATATGAAATAAGGTTGCTTAGACTTTTGCGCGTGCTACCGTTTTGGCGGTTGTATTGTCTAAGTTCCCAAGTAGGCCTCTCACATCGGTGATAATTTGATTCAATGGGCATTTTATTGACACTTCTCAATTTCACGTCATGATCGCAGCTGTTTGGGTTAATTAAATGATTAGGGATCTTTATTATTACCAGTCTATCATGATCCCACTGCTGGGACACGTGTAATCCACGATGCTGGTCCACTGCATGTTGATAAATGTCATATATATATGTCTTTGAACTTTTTTGTGGTTCTTGGACGTTTTCCTTCAACTTTTCGCGATGGCATCGATACTGCACATAATTTATTTAAAGTCAATGGTGCAGGGCCGAGGAATGAACCGGGTGCCGTCAGATTGTAAAGCGCACATGCTACGGCTCGGCCATCGTCGCTTATCGCGCATCATAGATTATAATTAATCGTCGTAGAATTTAACACGGACAAAAAGAAAACACTTAAATACAACGCACCATTCTCACAAAATAACACTCGCATCACCACCGTCCATTAGTCACGTAAAGTTTATATTGGCAATTTTTGAACCTCCATACACGGTACGGCGTGACGATGACGCGAGTTCCATGATTTTGTTCACCCAAAAGTGCTCAACGCGCCCAAAGAAGTTTTCACTTCAAAAACGTTTTTTTTCGTACCCCATATTGAGAGCCAGGCGCTTTACAGTTTCTTCCATTATTACTAGTGATAAAGTTTTTTTTTTTTTTAAATAAAGAATTGATATTAAAATTTGTACTGACGACTACTACTTATCACGACAAAAAATGCCAGGTAAAATCGCCAGTTTCGTTTAACCTGATTTTAAATTTATAGTTCAGTTATCAAGGATCGCAAATGTTGGAGTATTGGAAGACGTGACTGCGGTTTGCGCAGTCTTCAGTAAACTATAACCAACGAGGCATGTAACCACTGATGCGACAAGGGAATCTGATAATGCAGACCGCAAGATGCGGAATATACGCATCAGTTTACCATTTAATTGTTAAACGTTTTCATGCTTAAACCTACTTGCAAAGAATAGTAAGGTGATTGATTTATATTATACTAGTGTGCTTTTGTCCGCGATTTCGTACGCGTAGATTTTCATATAAACTTTCAACCCTTTTTTCCTCCCTTAATCCGGCCCTTGCGCAGAATAACTTAGCCTTCAACCTGGTCATAGCTAAGCATATTCGTGAAAACCGCATTAAAATCCCAGTGGTTTAAGAGATGTGCGTGGACAAACAAACACAATAACTCTAAAAAACTGTCTTAACGTGTTCAGCTGCTTCTTTTAAAACGCCCTGTGTGATTTTTTTCTTGATATCTCGCATTTACAGATTTTTTAATCTCTACGTTTTTATTATATGTACCTATAGATACAGATTATTTGGAAAAATATATTTATCTCGTTATTTTAAGATAAGAATTCTTATCAAAACCAATGAAATAATTAATTTTAAAAATCATTAAAAAGTAATGAATAGATCTCAAAAGTATGTAAGGATATGTTCATTCATATATAATAGTTAAAACTTGGCGCCACCTGTCAAATTCTTTACTAAATATGTCGCATCGATCTTAAGTACAGTGACCAACGAAGCCGCCGTCTGAGTTCACACTGGCGAGCGATGTACTTGTGGTCATCACTGTCACTGTTAAAATGCCTATTTTATTTGTCGACTGGAATATTGCTAAAAACTACTGCAGGCCTAGCACGGGCCGTGGAAAAAAATTCTTTCCACCGTTTTTATCCTCGCGTAGACGCGACAGAGCTAGAATATGGATACGTTTGTCTCTTTCTAGCGGGACAAAAACGGTGGAAGGACAATCTGTCCACGGCCCGTGCTAGGCCTCCTGTAGTTATACAAAACATAGATTTAAGTCTTTGAACTTTCCAGCAGTTTCTAAACGTCATGATAAAAGATACTAAGCTATAACGATATTTGCAAATCATTCAACGCAAGAGATGTTGCAGCGAACGAAAAACTCATTGCAGAAAAACACTATTCGTGACATCTTTCGTGTACTGTGGTGAATGACTCAGCTGTCTTTCAGGTCAGTGTCAGAAGTTTAACCGATGAAGTTAGAAGCATACTTAGAAATGCCAATTGATCACAGTTTTGTCTAATCGTTGATCATTATGTGCACCCACACGTCTTCAAAGAGACAAACAGTGGCAGTGCAGCATCCATCATCACATTGCAGCATCCTAGCCGTGAATTGTGCCTGCAAGCTGTAGCGGTCCATGTAGGAAGAGCAATTACGCTATGGACCTTGAGGGAACGCCACGCAACCTTGGAGTCGCCACGTTATGTAACCATGCTGTCCAATTATGGTGTGCTTCGGGCAGTATCGTAATACAAACAATTTTCGACATTTTGATTTACGAATGTATGCTTCTCTGGTAGCATTGTTTGCTATGTGCAACGTTTGATAAATCGGCATCAGTTCTGTGAAGATGATATCACAAAATTTAGAACCAGCTGTAATATTCTATTCTTTTGATTTTGATTAAATATATGCATGATTGCTGTGTTTTTTAATTTCTTAGTGCTGTTACGTTACCATTGTTTTAGAAATTTTTATCTTTAACTTTGATATCAGGGTGTCTTTCAATGTTGACTTTGTTGTTTCTAATTAAATACTACTATTATTAGTGAAATACCTCTTTCGAAGTTCAAATCCAATGTCACTCAGTTTTTTCTCCGTTGCGTCGCTGGCGCGAAGGTGATCGCTGGAACAGTCCGTCCGACTTGTGCCTTGTTGCGTGACGCGAATCACCCTTAACCCACGATGACAGTGGTTTGCTGACTGGGTTTGTTTTGGTTTGTGACTTCATAGCGTCACGTGCCCGTGCTGCTGTAGTATTATGATTTATATTTGTTTATTGAGTTGATTTGTTGTTTGTTATTTGTTTTTATCAAGTTTCTTACACTATTCATATTTCGTGTTGCAACTGTAACATATATATTTTAATGCGACCCAGGTTTTTTTTTGGGAATTTAGTCATTATCCATTTTGTGCTCAATGACCAACACTTAGGAGGTTCTCCCTAGACGGTTTAGTTAAGGGTCAGATCCATGATACGACCCGCATCTGGAAGTTCCCCACTTTGCAACCCTAACCAATAGCTTGGGCCCCGCCTCGCACACGGCATCAAACTGATTCTGACTCTTTGTCTCTAGCGAGTAAATTGGAGCTTATCAGGAGTGCTCAAATAAGTACATAATACCGTTTGTGATTCCTTCATTTCTGTTTCTCTCTTTTCTTTTCTAGTCATTCCTATTTACTATTTACGATAATAATGTGATGTGTATGTTAGTGTAAAATCAGCTGTATCGAACACCTATTCATAATTCGCAGAAGCGACGATCAAGAAATACAAGCACGGCTGGCCCGACCACATCAATTGCCTCCAGCCGCCAATGGTTTTTGTCGTTTCTCAAATCAGCCGTGAAATTCCGACGAAGTCACCTTTGAAGAGACCTCTTAAACCACAAAGTATGCTAACGATGAGGCGTGATTAACCTGAAGCGATGGATTATCAAGTTTGCTGCCGATTCATTTGATCATTGACGATTTTTCACTCTCATATTTGATTAAGTTTGAAAATGGCTAAATAATTAGTATATTTACAACTATAATTTTTTTGTGGGAAAATGCAGAGAGTTCAAAAAAAATTAAACTCTGAAAAAAAAACTGGCCGTAATTTTATTGCTGCCAGCTTCGACCAAAATAAAAGAATGGACGGGCCCTAACCATTGAACTTGATCAGTAAAAACGAGTCAAAACCGTCGGACATATACTTCAACACCTAATTATAAAAATGTACAGTATATTTGTTACAAAAAATAGATATCGGTTTTATTTGTGTATTTACACTTCGGTAAAGCATACGTATTCATAATTTGGTCAGATGTTTCGTTATCGCGTATCAATAGACTCGTGTTTCACTTCCTACGGCTAGAGACCGACTGAAACGAAATGAGAGCTGGCGCTCATTTTGTAATCTTCAAAAATGCTCTTCTACTGGGCCCGTCCATTCATTTTATTTTGGTCGAAGGCTGCCAGAGCCAGAGCAAGAGCATCACTATGGACAAAATACCAGGAAAGCGTAAAGTCGAAAAACGCAAGATGTGCCTCTGATAGGAAGTAGAAGAGGAAAAAGCGAGAAATCTGTTTAGATTTACACTTGATAAGGGAAACTTCAAGAAGTTGACTGCTGCCAACATGAATTTATGGAAAGGCACAGATTTCGAATTTTCAATAGTGATCTTAATCTCCTACTTGAGTTTACATTTACAGTCTGTGTGAAAGTTGATTCTTAATACTTTTGTCCGTCTTGCCTTTACAATTTCAGCGCTCGCATTCGCTTTTATGTTCACCGTTTCTATTTGGAACGGTAACGACACTATCATATTTGTTCTGTCAACTGTTTCAAAAAAGATTTCATCTCTCTCAATTAACAGTGAGCTAATTCTCGTTCCACTCGTGTTACTTTCTTCGAGTAACGGTGCCGCCGCTTTGTCTTGACATCTGCGCGATGCGCGTGCGCTGGCCCTTGAAAAGGTCTGTAGGCAGGTGCTGATGACAAGACAGGTGTAATTGCGTTTTTATTTAGTACAATGTAATATTTATAAAGAATACTTCCACTTGCCCATTATCATTTTGCCCATGAAATTTACGAGTCGATTCCTAATATACCAGTAGAGCTGATTACTTTAGGCAATTTTTAAACGTTTTCGTAAGTAATACGTTTTAAACCAATACTTGATGTTTTTAGGCAGTCCATAATATAAATTGATCAGAGTCGAATCTAGGTTGCTTTACCGAAACATAATTCAGCTTCTTTGTAACTGCATTCTTCAACAGTTCCCAAAAATGGAATGGAAACTACATTGTTTCACCCAACATCTATTAATATTATTGCACTCTCTATAAAGCTGTCAAAGTAACTGTTGCTCGATGACAGGTGGTAATTACGAAACTCTCGCTGCGCTCTCAGCTGCGCTCGTACTATCCGACTTTTTCAATGTCATTGCCGTTTTACCGTTTCGATACCGCCGCTGACCGGCTCGCGTGTCGACCGATGCCTATGCATCATTGTCGCGAGGAAATTAAGATAAAAACTACCTACTTAACCTAGATGGTATATAAAGATTAGGTATTGTATCCAACACGGTAGAAACTTTCTCTAATCAAGGACCGTTGTTTTCATCAGATACGATTGAGCGGGACGTTGAAAAGTTAAGTGTTAATGCGGCTATTCTTTTCGTCGGTTATCGTGTATCGACAGCTAAGACTTTACACTCCCGTGTGCCAAACGAAAAGGAAATTTCACTTGAACTCTCACCTGTATTTTTACGAGACAATTTGAATAAACAGTATATTATCTGTGCAATTACTGTGTGGTTGTTACCGCCCACGCGGCTGTATTTGCCAATGAGGCTCTCTCGCTCGGGGCAGTCGTCCACACTTGACACAGACTTGACAGTTGACACTGTTTCAAGGGATTCCGATAAATTCCAATGTAAGATGACTGATGACCTAAAGATTATCTCGAAGTTGCATCTTCCTATTAGAGTATAACAAGCGTTGATAACGCTAGCATTGAATTTGAAACAATATCTAATCCTAGTCTCCGACATTATCTGACTTAGATACGTAATTTCTATATAGATATAAAATTCTATATAAGATCACAAAAAGCATCTTAACTTTTTACCGAATTCCGAAAAGGAGAAGGTTCTACTGTTTTTTATGTTTGTTACCTCAGAACTTTCGACTGGGTGAACCGATTTTGATGATTCTTTTTTTTATTTGAAAGCTGGTGCTTCCCGTGTGGTCCCATTTGGTCCAGTTATGCCATATTTATGAAGTCGGTTTTTTATATTGATAATTATTGTACTGTTTATTAGGCCTGCTTGACCGCCAATGGTGCGGTCTACGATGGAGTATGCTTGCCTAGAAGAAACCGATCACTCGCAACTTGAAGACCCTGATGAACACAAATTCATAAAGATTTTATCTACAAGAGTTTTATGTACATAACACATTAGTACCCTTTGCTATTTCAAGGCTTACTGCAGTGGTTTCCATTCGCACTGAGCTTGCGGTTCGCGTCGAGCACGCGTCAGTGGCCGGTGTCCCAAATACCAGTTATGAAGTAAAATTTATAGCATCGGCCGCACTTAAATTGTTATAAATCACGGAAACCCGAGCCCGCTGCGGTAGAATTTTACTTCAGTAATTTGTAGCGTGTAGCGTGTTCTTTTCAATGCCAAAACGTGTTTACCTTTACATGATAGCTTAGTTTTCGCCTAGGCTTTCTATAAACCGTGATCAAGTTGCGGATAAAACACTTCACATCGCATAAAGTTTTATTATTTATCGATATACTTAATGAAGGTAGAATAAATAAGTACCAAGTGCATTGATTTAGGAACTCAATGGATTAATGGTTGGGTCCGGTACAAAATTTACGAAAAGAGTGTCTATATTTTATTTTTAACCTGCCTTGTCCAACTGTTGGGCAATGCGTAACCTGAGTTTACCTATATTACGTTTCATTAATACATATATTATAAATACCGTCGATCTAATTTAATTTCCTATTTCTTTAAAACTGTGTCCAATTCATATTTCAATAAATGTAGATTGTAGATCAAATTTACAGATTTTCTCAATAGTTAACTAAGGTTTTTTTTAAATATAAACAGGAACAAGCAAGCTTGCGCGTGCATCTGATGGTAAGCAGAAATCACCGCCTATGGACACCTGCAACACTAGCGGCGTTGACGGTGCTTTGCCAGCCCGGAGAGATGGTTGTATAGGCACCTTTTATTGAAAGGCTTCATGCTGAATCTATAATCACACTAATATCATATAGGTATGTGAAAGTTGGGATGGATGGATGGATGTATGGATGGATAGACGTTTGTTACTCAATCACGCAGAAACGACTGGATGCATTTGGATGAAATTTGGAATATACATTACTTATGTTCTGGATTATCACATAGGCCACTTTTCATCATCATAGTCATCATCACCGATATTCATCACAACGCGGGTGAAACTGCGGGGCACAGCTAGTTTTAAAATATTTTTGTAACCAAGTGTTTCTTTACTGGGAAAATTTACCACCAATGCCTAATGATAGTTCAACATCAGAGGCAACATAAATCCGTCGTCAGTATTTTAAGACTCCTAGTTGTTCGCCCCGAACTGTGACCCCGCGATACATATATCTTCGAAAACCCTGGACCGATTTTGCTCATATTCAAACTTAAAAACTGTATTCGAATGAACTTTTTGCTTACAAATCTTCGTAAAGATCAGATCAGCACAATATTTACGCAAGTTATTATCGAACAATACAAACATAGGATCTCCAACTTGGCCCATTAGAATCTGAGATCACTTCGCTGGGCCAGTTATCTCTGCCTATGTAGCTCCTCGAAATTTACCATTACCCAAACCTAGTTACCTATATCCAAAGTTCTCCCTCACAAAACTTTATGATTCACCACTATACCACGTGACCTGTGTTCGCGCCACGGTGCCCCGTGGCGCGTGACTCCCCACAATCCTGCGAATGTTCCCATGATGCCATGGGACTGCAGGTGCCATTGTCTCCCCAAGCTTCTCTGAATTATTCATGCTATTGTCCTACTTTTACGGGTCAGATGATACTGTTCATTCACTTGTTTTTTCGATGAAGATATTTTTTATATTTTAGAGGAGTAACTTCTTTAGGCGCGTTGAGCACTTTTTGGGTTAACAAAAATCAAGGAACTTGCGTCATCATCATATGTACCGTGTATTTTAAAACAGCGCCATCTCTTGTAGAATAGGCGAATTATTACTTAAGTTTTCACTTCTGACGTGCAGTCCTATGACTGATGTGTTTTTTTTTTACCACACTCGTGATATATTAAGGTGAGGCAAATTATTAAATAAACCTGTCAAGTGCGAGTCAGTCTCGCGCACTGAGAGTTCCGCACCACGACAACACACAAAAAGTAGTGCAAAAGACAACATCACATCCAGGCAGTCACCCATCCAAGTACTGACCGCGCCCGACGTTGTTTTACATGGTGGTGAACAAAAATTTGTCACCGACTCGCACTTGGCCATTATTCATTATTTATTGTTTTACTTTAGAGGGTGTCCTATAATCATGCCAAGATTGACGCTTGTACGTATTTACATTAGAGCAAATACAGAAAAACTTTTGTTGTATGGAGTGATGTATTAAGCCCTTTTAGTTTTGAATTTTTGTCTATTTTTTTTTAAATTTTAATAATAGAATATCTAATCTTCTTTTGTATAATATTCTGCAAAATTTCAACAGGTTATCGGCTACTTATTACGGCTCGAAAGATACTGCCGATAAAAGGTAGGGCGGAAGGATGTACAAACAGACGGATTGCCCTACAAAAAATTCATTAACTTTGGCTTAGTCGTTTTTTAACCACCTCAAATAATACGAATATATTGGTTCGAGCGTCTGTTGAGTTGGCAATATCAATAACTTTGTTCGAACGGTTACTTATTTTGAAATCGGTATTTTACATTAATAATTATTGTAGGAATGAATCTTGTCTCCGCTGCTATTCTATCACTGTCATTACACCGTGAGTTGTACCCTTAGAATATAGAAAAAACCAGAAACCGTGAACGTACCCAATACTGAAGCGACAAAAACTACTCTAATATAGAGTAGTTTTACGCGAACGCGTTTAGTTACTCTGTGACCCATAATCGCGCGTGACGTGTTTTACCGCTGCAATATTATTTAAAGTATGCCATCCTGTGTCGTCCCAACGTGTAAAAATTCAGCTGCGCTACAAAAAAACAAGATGGGATAACATTCCATACGTAAGTAGCGCATTTAGATGTTGTTTTATTTGATAATTGAATGAAATGTTCAGTCTTTCATTGTCGTAAGTAATGAGTTTTTTCTTATTCTATGGTTGTACTTCATGTTATGTCGCGGAATAGCTGTTTAAACTAGCCAGTGAGAAACGATAACTAGCGCCTCTCGTCAATTATTTTTGATAGATTTCAACCGATAATTGTTACACTCTCAATTTCACTCATCATAATGCTTTATTAATTTCTTTTATCAAATTATTTGGTCGTCGTTAAATTTAATCCGCAAATGATTTGCGTGTTTCTATAAGAATGTCTTGATTGAATAGTTGATATTTTTTATTAAATAGTCTTACGTTTGATTTTATTGTTATGATGGCAATTGAATGTCGTTTCTATTTTGTTTCCGGATGAAATGATATCATTTGCAATTATTATATGAAAGTTATTTGAGATGAGTTGCACAAGTTTCAGCATAAATATAATAATTGTATGTGTTTACATCCTGTTCCGTGTCATTTCTGAGCAAAGGTTTACTCTCTTTCAACTCCTCAGGGTTCCAAGCTTTATCAGTCCAGTCGTTACAATAGGAGCACAGTTATCCATTTCTGCCTCCTGCTTTCTGTCTACATGCATGTAGCCTGTTGGTGGCAGACATGTCTGGCCCATAAAAAAATAACATTGAATTGAAAACATTGAAATCATGTAAAATTCGCCTTTTGCTTAAGTATATTTTTCTTATCGCGAACAAGTCTGCGTTTGACCACTAACTCGCCTGTTGGTAAGCGACGATGTGGTCGAAGATGAAGCACGCAGACTTATAAGATGAAAAGGGAGATTCACTCTTGCCTTGAAAAATCCCAGATTATATCTCTCAAGAAACAATGAATCCAGCAGGATGTTCCAAGCCTTGGCTTATATATCCAAGTTATCGCACCATTTTAATTGGGTCAACTGCTAGACCTTGTGATGTTAAAGAAGCTTATTTCAATCACTCGGCTAAGGCTGAATGTTTGAAATAGATACTATAAAATTAATGAGCTTTGAATGAGTTCAGCGCTTAGATTATTCCACGTACTTTAACAGACATTCTCTTTCATTAGGATAAACAAGGAAGCAGTAAAGATGGCCCGTTTCTGAGAAATTAGGGCAGCTTTCAGAAGCTCTCTTTGACACGGAGTTTTCTCGTATCCGCAAGCAAGCGGCTGGAAAATTGCTTGCTCTTTGATTAATTGTACAAGTTTTTTTTTCAAGAACAAGTGGATACTATTTATTGTCGCGGTAATTTGTTTTAAAAGAAAGAAAGAATTTAGATAAAGGTCATTGACACTCGGCAAAATGCATGGAACAGCTGTTTTTTTTTCGCGATTTCAGGGTTGGTCCCATAGTAAACGTTGTTCAGTATGCTGAGTATAATGACCTTCTTTCGGCTTAGTACAGGGTAAATGCATAACCTTGTAATGTCCGATGGTTATTTTATTTTTTTCACAATTGATTTTCTTTAAAAATATTGAAAATATTCTACAGAGATAGCACATGCCGATGTGCGCGGTCTTAATGCTACAAAACAAATAATTTGAACCGTTACCAGTCCGATGAGCGCGGTCTTAATGCTACAAAACAAATAATTTGAACCGTTACCCGTCTATTGTTCGACGGAATGTTTTGACCATCACATCTAATAACCTTCTCTTTAGAACAGTCTACGTAATAGGAGAAATTGGGCATGTATAGGTACGTCGTGCCGTATGATTAACTATAATGTTACTTTCTTTGTTATAATGCATGGTTTGGGTATTAGTATCTAAATAGTTTGACTCCGTTACTTGAAAGCGGACATCTATTAAGCTTTAGTTTGGGGAATTAAATGATATATAGAAGGACGGAAAAGATACAAAAACATAACACGAAATAATTCTCGCAGTTTTAAAAAACAAATAAATACGCTTTAAAATCGCTAATCCTGAATATCCTGGTAAGGATAACTGGCAGTACGGCGCTGAGCATATTGCCAACCCCCTATTGGCCTATTATTATTTGGCCCCTATTGCCAAACATTGTTTTTACCTTATGTACCTATTCATTGTTTTTGGCAATAAAATAAATCTTATTCTTATAATGGGACAAACTATTCAAATTATTGAATTGTCATCCCTTGATAAGTGTGATTGATTCGATGATTTAATTGGATGATTAAAAGTGGTTGAAAACAAAGTTCAAAGATTCGTTACATACTATATATATATTTTCTTCAAATAGTAGTTGAGTTATTCATATTATGCAGGAAAAAACGTTAGCTTAGACCCGTAACAGACACGTCAACTTGGCTGACGTCAACCACGTCAACCAACGAGAGAAAAAGAGAAAATTACATTCTCACTTTTTCTTTCCCTATACAAACATGTATACCAAGGTAATCAACGCGTGTTAAACATCGTTTTCTTTTCTGTCTCCTCCGCCATACATCATACTATAAAATATCAAAACTGAAATTGCAGTGTTATTTGTAAAGATAGATAATGCCTAATCGTTTTTTTTAAATTCACACTGTGATTTTTTATCTACAAAAATGTTGAAAACGTGCAAAAGAGTTATGACGGTTGAGCGCATCTTTAAAATGGCAACTCTCACTAGGCGTCTAATTTTCACATATTTTGACCCGGAAAACAAAAAAAGTATATCCACCTTTTTAACCGAATTCCCAAAATGAGGAGGCTATCAATTCGACTGTGTATTTTTTATCTTACTATGATTAAAAAATAATTGAGGGAATAAATATTGTCTTTTACAGAAAAAATAATTAAAAGTATTTTTTTGTACTCATTTCCAAATAACAGCATGCCTTAAATATGTGAAACTAGTAGACTAACAAAATAAAACAATAAAGGTATACTCTTCGAATTTAGGCCAGTCAAGCCAAGCCAGGACAAGTTTTCCTAGTTTTGTATTGTGTGAAAAAAAGTAGTGTGACAAATTAATAATTTGATTTAATTTGTTAAAATTAGACCTTGAGTCATAGCCTTGAGTTAAGCCATAGATTGATAAATGTGATGAATCAGGTGAAAGATGATGAGTCCAGGCACAAAATCTGGTTGTAGGACAACGTGGACCATGAAAGTCAAATGTCTCAAAATAATAATAATTTGAAACGCCTTTTTCAAAATTCGTGTTCTGTTTATATTTTTACAATCATTATCAGTCAATGATTCTTAGACATACCACTTTCCTCACGATGATTTTCGGGCAATCGCCGTTTTTGAGCAATGGCACCGAAACTGCAGGTTTGGTGCAGGGCCGAGTATTGAACCGGGTGCCGTCAGATTGTAAAATGCACTTCTACCGCTTGGCAACTATCACACATCGCTCTGTCTATACAGATATCATGCAGTAGAGCGCAGTTTTAAATGCTATAACTAGAATATATTCTAATCATTTTTGAAAATGTTGGAATCATAGTCGGTATCGGATTCCCGATATTTAAAAAAGTTAAAGTTTATCACCTAGGCTTTAAATTATGTATTCTGTTACAACGTACAGTAAATCTAGCTTACCGTTCTGTAAGAGCCAGCACGAGACTATTTTCATGCTAATTAGTTTCGGATCCCCAATATTTCAAAAAAAGTTACCTACTTATTACCTAGGCTTTACGTATACGCAACACTACAGTAAATCTAGCTAACAGTTCAAGTTGCGTGCGCGCAATATGCATTAATTGCGGGTAGGCACGGAAGTGTCGCGTCCGAACTTTTCGACCTTTACAACAATTATTGCTCTTAATCGTATTATTGCGACTTTCTACACATTGAAATCGATTGAAACAATATTGGCTGCGCGTTTAAGATAAGTGCTGTGGTTACGTACCCACTTTGAGAGCCGTTTTATTTCCGCTAATCATTATTTGGCGCGTTTTCCTTAAGTGGTAGCGAGAAAAGCTCGCTTATCTTTGAGAAAATCGAAGTGCTTTTAAAATGTGTTTGATTGTTTATGTAACTTATTTCTCTAACGAATAAATAAGGCATGTAAGTAAACATATTTTTTATCTATACTAATATTATAAAGAGGAAAGATTTGTATTTTTGGATGTTTGTAACGACATAACTCAAAAACTACTGTACCGATTTTAAAAATTCTTTCACTGTTGGGAAGCTACACTATCCCCGGGTGACATAGGCTATATTATATATTGTTGCGAGGCCGAAGGCCGAGCTTACACCCGCGCGAAGCCGGGGCGGGCGGCTAGTATCTAAATAATTTGATGATAAACTTTTTTGCAACTATGACTTTTCTGGATCGAAACGTTCTACCTTTTTTTTCATGATATAGGTTGCGAACAAGCATTTAGGCCGCGTCATGGTAGAAGACCATCGTGAAGCGTCGCCTGTGAATACCTGTAGGTATTCATAGGAACACCAAGGCCACACATACGTTGGTGACTGCCGACTTTTAAAGCTTCTTCAAAAACCCATAAATTTGAAAATTACCATTTCAGTCATGTGTTTGGAAGTGCACAGGTCAGTCCACATTTTGCAGGTGTCCTTTCTTCTAGTCTTTCTCTATTAACTTTTTGAATTTTATCAAAATCGTTAAAAAAAATGAGACAACAACGAGTTAGGGTAACTAAGAGTTTAAAATAAGTCTCAATGCGGTTTTATTGACAACGAACAAGAGCTAACGTCACCTTTAAAAAGTTATGGCTTTACTAACATATTAGGTACTTAAGTGAGGTCATAAGGTCAACTTAGAACGGTCGTAAACTGTCTGTTCTCACACTAATAGGTAGCTTTTTTGCGCGGGCGTTCTCACTTTCACCCAAGTCCTTATATTAGTGGTCAGATATTGTTCATTTCGGTTTCGTTGGAGCGCCCCCGGCTCTCAGATTAGTGGTGAGCATTCGTTAATGTTTTGTCGAAAGTTTTTTGTTTGTTTCAATTACTTTGATTTGTAGGCGTAGGAAGCGTTTGGTTTAGATTGGAGGTCGTTTGAGTTCAGTTATACCCGATCTAAGTTTTTTTTTAGTTCTGACAACTGCAAGAACATTGAAAGCTGCATGGAAACATTTTAATATATTTCACTGTACTCGTAGTTTGTCGACTACCAGCTATACCTAATCTTTCGTTTGAAAACCTAGCAACTGTTATCAGTATGTATTCTATTCGGCTTTCTTATATTTAATTTTTTCTCAACACTCAACTTGAATCGACTATCATCATCATCATGGACCGAGTATAGATGGTTTATTTTTCATTCAAGGTCTGATATATTGCCATGCATGATAATATTTTGTAAATATATATGAATATATTTAAGTAGGTACAGGTTTTTATTTTACATAAATATATTTTAGGATAGCAAGCGTTTGAAAACTTTTTTTTTCTTTTTATTCGGTAAAATGTCAAAATGGATTTTAGAACGAAGCCAAAAACCTTACCTAGGTTTTTAGATTCTAAAATGTTGCTGAATTTGTATGCGTAATACGTAATTATAATATTTATTTCTAAATATTCTCGAGTCTAAGCCGGACATTTGTTAGACATTGGTGGGGACGTAGCCAACACCAAGAGCCAAAACTAAAAAACACGCTTTAAAATAGCTAAACCTGAAGATCTTGGTGAGGGTAATGGGACGAACTATACAAATTATTGCATTGTCATCTGTCCTTGATAAGTGTGCAAAGATTCAAATCAATCCGTCGTTTTGAAAGGGGTGAAAGTCACGTACAAAGGATCCGTTACATATATACATACCAAGCTAATAAAAGGGAGTTAAAAATACAATATTATGAAATATGTATAAAATGGAATATTAAACAATTAACCAGTACCGGATAAAAAAAAACTGGGCTATTCTCATGAGCTTAGCTAGTCTATGGTATGAGGCACACATCATCAGCCAATTAACGTCCACTGGACAAAGGCCTCCCTCATAGAGAGGGGTGTTGCCATAATTCCCACGCTTGGCAGGCGGCTTGGGGATCGCAGTACGTTCACCGTGTACTATGACGCTGCTGCCCATCCTTCGGTGGTTCTGGTCGCAGTTTTAGGACATACCCGGGTCCTGGGTATGAGATACGGCACCCGCCAACTATTCCTCATGTCAAGATATTTTGGCGGGTGATGACTTATGCCACCCACTAAATGCCCCCCCACCCCTCCCCCCAATAATGACAATAAATGTGCTCCCCATTATATTTATTTTACTTACATATTAGTCACATTTATATCATGTGTAAGTAAAGTGATTGCAATTAATTAACACGTTATTGATAATGTATATTACGATAATGTAATTGTGTCCTTTATGTGATTGTTTTTCAATGTCAGTCGAAGTGGGTGATTATTATAATATTCTATTTTTATCCACGACGTATCTAAATAAATATGAGAGTTTTTTTTATGATGAAATGGGCTAGCGTTTGACCACAACTCACCTGATGGCAAGCGACGATGCGGTCTAAGATGGGGCATGAATGCAAGCATGGTACACCATGCTAACTTCATTTTTGATATATTTATTATGTGATAATGAGCTATATCAATTAAGAAAGCTACACAATAACGGCAAAAAAAAAAAGAAAAGTGAATTGAAGAAGTTTATTATGCTGTACCAATTTAGGTATATTTATATAGATAATAATTAAAAAAAAAAATGCAATTTATCACTAGCACTTACACAAAAAAAAATATAACTAACTACTAACAATATCTACTTTATTAACCCTATCTATTCATGTTATATTATTCTCGTGATAATATTGCATCATTATGACTACCTAATCTGGCTAAATTAATGTTAACAATACAGAAAACTGCGTAAGCAATAAGTTCATCTTGACAATGTCCCCGGCTTATGTTGGGGGAAGTACAGGTGGAACAAAAAAAAAAGAAGGGGCACGCTTGCCCATGAGGTTCCTATTCACTCTTGTCTTGAAGAGACCCAGGTTGTAATTTATAGGGGGCACCGGTTTTGAGGTAAAAGGTTGTGTTTGGTTGTATGTTTTTCACTATTTCTAATCCCCGACGCAAAAAGAGGGGTGTTATAAGCTTAACGTGTGTATCTGTATGTCTGGCTGTGGGATATTAGCTCCCAAATAGCTGAAACGGTTTTGATTTAGTTTTTTTTGTTTGAAAGGCGACTTAATCGAGGATGTTCTTTTAGCTATGATTCATGAAAATCTGTTCAGCCGTTTGAAGTTTACCAGCTCTTTTATTGGGCATTAAAATAAAATAAACTATTTATACTTACTTGTTTTCTAACGGATGGTTACGGTTTTTTTCTTCGAAAGTAGATATAATTGCATACTTTTAAGGTATGTTTGGTCAAAATACATCTAGCGACTTAAACTGTTTTCCGATTTTTTTTCGTATTTTTGTTTTATTATTCTTCTAAACAGTGTATTCATTGATACAGTCCGGCCGCTGAGAAAATGCGTCCGATAACTACAATAACATTGTAAAAAAACCGAATGGCATTAATTTACAAACATTTACTTTTAATATGTTATTGTAGTAGATATATGGATTACCAGCTACAATCTTATGTTCGAAAAACTAGTAAAAGTGATCAGAATTTAAAGTTTTCGTTCAGCGTTTTACAATGTTATGGCAAATGTCAGAACCATTCTATCAGCGGCGGCATTTTTTTTTTTTGTAACGTTTTGTCAGAACCTTGAAATTCCTTAGTTATAAAATATCAATATATCATATACTTAAGTATAAATTATTTAATGACCATGTGACATGGTTTTAGCACTTTGAACATAATTAGCATGAACATTAAGTTATGTCTAAATCATCTGTGTTCAAAGAATAAAAACGTAACTAACAAAATATTTTATTATAATTAACCTTGACATTTTATGGTGTCAATTACATTTCTACATTCAAAACTTATTTTAATAAAAATATAATAGCAGAAGAGATAATATACCTCTTATTTGACTTAATTTGACTGAAATGTCGATGTTTGTTAAAGCTAAAGTAAGATGGTGCAACCCACCCTTACTTAAGTATAGCATTTAAAGCATTAACGCTCCCCGATAAAATACCCCTTTTCTGTTCTATTTTTATTATAACCAAACTAAGCGAATCTCTGTAAAACTCATTTATCATATCGATGGAGTGAAAATATAAATTTCCCCATACCTGCTTTTACAAATTTCTGTTATTACATTATTCACTGAAGACAGGTAGTTTTCTAATGGCAAAGAAGAGAAGCGTCGAAAGCTATTTATAATGTGACAAGCACGTCGGATATAGGCCTCCTATATAATATCTAATGGACAATAAAAACAGTACGCGGTCTTTCGTAACATTTTTTTAAATTTAATTTTTTGTCACATAATAAAAACACCACAAGTGTTAAGAAACTTATAAAACTCGTCCAGTTGGTTAGATTCCAAAAACTTCCATTACATAAAATACAAAACAATATAACAACACACAATATCAGAAATAAAATGCTGTTACGATCATGTCGTTCTGAATGAATAAAATCACAAAATAACTATTTATTTAGTAAAACTGTTTCTTTTAGACTTAGACGAATCTCTAGTGTCTAAAAACAGTTTTGAAGATTAATTTCCGCAAAATAACCCCTAATTTAATCTAACCAAATTTTTCTAGCTATTAGTTATATGAGTTAAGCCATTTTTAAAATGATTACTAGAATTAAAGCCTAGGTCCCTATTCACATTATTTTTAAATATACGCGACGTTTTAACATCTATTTTAGATACTAATTTTGACAGATATGCTATGGTGAAACTGTCAAATACCGACATTAAAAATTTCTGAATAAGGTCCTGATTAAACACTGTTTTAAACTATCACGGTTGTTCACTAAAGTTATATGATTATTTACGGGATATTTACCCAGATCGTTGTTCGTTTCGAGGGTATATCGTTTTGTCTGTACCTAACTTTGAACTTTTTCACCAACCACCCGCATTCTTCAGTCTTCCCGTGAACATGGTGCATGTAACTGCGCCGAAATATCGGGAGCTCCTTCCACAACCTTACCACGGTAAATATCCCGTAAATAATCATATAACTTTAGGCCCTGATTGGTTTCAAACTTCGCTACTGTTTATACTGCCCATCCAGGCTCTTGCTAAAATCTACGCTTTCTCCCGAAGACGGGAAAGCGCACGCGTAGACAATTTGATTACAGCTACCGCATCGCAGCTTGACTGATTAGAGAATTTAGATGATATAACGTAGGTTAGTAGCTTGTTTGTCGTAAGCTATATCAGCCTTTATGGAAACAGCCTTAGCGAGTTTTAGGCTGCAATACGACGAACTTGGTTGGACAGTGACAAAAGTGGTGCCAATCGACCTTTTTGTACTTATTATAATAAGTCAACTAAACTTTTGTTTTGTAAATAAGCTTTACTAAAACACTGTTTTAAACTATCACGATTGTTCACTACAGTTACATGATTATTTACGAAATATTCAACGAAATTTTTATATTTTGCGCCGAAATATTGGGAGCTCCTTCCACAACCTTACCACGGTATATATACCGTAAATAATCATATAACTGAAGCTATACTAGTCAAACAAAGCTACGCTAAATTTCCACAGAAGTATTTCTATTGCTTCTAAAATAGGATACTTTGCAGATATATTTTCAACATAGCAAAGGTCTAAGTGATTAGTGAACAAATTCAATTACTAAGGTACGGCCCGGGCTATGCTTCATCCGTAATGAGGTAGCTGAATAAATCACGAAATGCTAGGAACGACTCAGGTAATGTGGGCTTTACGCACTTGGAAATAAACTGGCTACTGAAACATTTAAGACTTCTAGAAACTAAAAGCAGTTTGGTCTGTGGAAGGCATTATTGATTACTCGGAAGCAGACACATAGAATGTCTAATAGTAAAAAGTAGCTCTGCACCTACTATGAAACTGCCTGGAATGGATTGCTCTTAGCGATAAGACTGCCGGTCATACTAGTTTTTATGCTGTTCTATTTTGTATAAGTATGTAATTACTGGCGTGAACAAAAAATAATTTATTAGTCTCAAAATTAGTTCAAAAATATCAATGTTTGCTGCTAAACACTAATGCAATTTTCTGCAGAATAATATATTCTTAGAATAGTACATGCTTAAGAACATCCTTGAACAGTTTTTGAAAATTAGTTATCTTGGCTATATCGATCATAAAAAATGATCGAACATTGCGATGCTATCAATAAATGGTCACATTTATTGATATCATCGCAAGTTACGCCATCTACCGGCATGCTACGCTCGACGAGTTGTTATGCTCATTATGTTCGTTATATCGGATTATAACTGCTATAGCGGGAATTAGTTTTATAACAGCTTCACTATTGTCTCGCTGATAACGGATAGTTTTTTTGCGATTATACTAACTGGTTATGTATTTTATTGGAAGACTAGCTAAATGCCCGTGACTTTGAACACGTAGGGCTCGACCTTAGCACATAGATTTAATTTTCAAATATCCTTACTTTGTGCTCAACTACGTAATACACTTGTGCAAAGTTTCATGTTCAATATTAGAGCCAGCGGTTTAGGTAGTATGTTGTCTGTCAGTGAATTAATGAGTTTAAAAGATTTAACGGACTATGTGAACTAATCTTGGAGGTAGATTTTATACCTACTTCTAAAATTATTGTATCAATTTTAAAACTTTGACAGTACATGCATTATGTAATCCGAGAGACAATACAATAGTTTGGTACCATTAAACTGATGTGATGATGGAGTCAAGAGGTGGGTAGGAAAGTGAAACTCTTCAATGGATACTAGTAAACCTCTCAAGTTTTGGCTTATTTGTGAGTTTGGACTCATTTGGTATGTTTTAACGAGTCCCAAACATTACACTTGGTGACGAGGGTCTGATGATGAAGCCAGGAGGTGGATAGTGGAACTATTCTATAGCTACCACTAAATCCTTTAATTTTTGCGTTTAATTTATGAAACTATAATTATATTTTATTTATTTATTCGGAAAACGTACAGTGTTATTCTTATCTAGGTCATGACTAATATTATTTCTGAACACTATTTATTGGTTTTCACATTTAGAGTCTAGATTGACTTATTGACTATAAAAATATTTAAAAGAAATACCTTTCTTATTTATAAAACTCTAGATTTAAGAGGTACGTCAAACCAATTTTTTATAGTAGGACTTGATTGAGAGGCATTAATGACAAAATAACACAAGGTCGTGGTTGCCAGTAGGTAACATGTGTGGCTACTCTGCAGTATTTCAAGAATAGTATTACGTGTTGATAATCTTTATTAAAGGCAATTGTTGGTACAGTATTGCGTGAGATTAATCTAAATGAACTTTACCAAACTTTTACACCCTTTACCTAATGACAAAAATAACACACTGGTTGCGTATCCACCAGAAATGCGCGGGGAACAAAAGCGGTACGTGAAAAAAATTGATTACCAATAGGATCGCTTCATTCCGTCTCGCTCGCATCCTATTGGTTGATTTTTTCCGCGCACACCGCTTCGTTACCTCGCACATCTCTGGTTGAAAGCATCTTTCGAGTTTTTCATTATACTGTTCAGTGTTCACGTATTTGGGTTCACACGTGCCATATACATGTTTTTTTATCTTTTAAACGGAAAAATATGTGCGTGACATATACATGGAGTGATTCAATGGCACATTGCAGATTTACTATGATTTTATTTCGGCTTAGTATCACCGTTTCGTATAACCTTTAATATCTCATGCTATTTTGTAAATTGCAAGTAGAGATTTAGGTTAAATATTTCTGTCCTTAAATCTGAAACTGGAGTGACATATTTACCCACAAAAAACAGTAATATATTATTAACCCAAGAATACTGTAATACGTCTTATGAAACCAGTCAAAAAATTATTGGGCTACGGCGTTACGAATAAATTAATTTTTTTTTAATTTTATATATTCTTATCACTCTATCATAATTCCATACCTGGGACACAGGTCATCTCTCAGTGAAAGAGAGAAAAAGAGTGAGATAGAGAGAGAGAGAGAGGTTGGGCTCTAATCCATCACATTGGCGCAGTGCATGTTGGTGAGTGTCGTCTTTGAACTTTTGAGGTTCTTGGTCATACCGGTTACCTCGATGTTCACAGTTGTTGAGCGACGGCTTCGAAACTGCACATAATTTATTTGAGTGCTAAATAAGTCATTGCTGCAGGCCCGAGGATCGAACCGGGTGCCGACATATTTAAAAACGCACACGCTCAGCCATTATCGCTCATTATTTGAATAGAATTATCACCTCACTTCCCTATAACAGTTATTCTAAGGAAATAGTGAAGAGTGCAATATCTCGATCAATCCCCACCCTCAACAAGGATCGAAGAGCGGACAATATCCCGGGAAAATCGATAGAGCGCCTCAGCGACCTTGGGCCATTATCAATACAAACAAACAAACCGCGTTGTCAGTTTGCACTGTAATCTTATCAGACAATGGTTACGCGCATGTGCAATTGGGTCAAGTGACGAAATCGGGCTGATGCTTTCGGGATTATAGTTTATCTTTACCTAATTATTATGGTTTTGTTTTTTTTGTTAAACTAGGGCTCTTGATACTGCCGTCAAAAGAAATTTACCTTGTCAATTTTATTTTATGACAACTAGAAATCTATCTTAACTTTGATTAAACACTACGTACAGAAACAGACAAAAATTAAAAAAAAAAACTATTTGGCGTCTATATCGATAATGATGTTCCTCACAGTCAAAATATTTAATGTACTTACAGATTTAGCTCGGCTTTAGTTTTATTATTATACTCGTATGTATAGACAATGAGAAATCTACCTTAAACCTTGATTAAACGAAACATACTCGTACGTAGGTACGAAAAAAATTATGAGTGGTAATTGAAGAAACGATTCGGAATCATCTTGAAAACACCGTAGCGTTTCTTTCGAAACTCGAAAAAATAAGTCTGTCATCTTCTCGGGCAAACTAAAGCATTTCAACATGAATATTACTTTAAAACGTTTACAATTTTATTTTAAAATAAATTAAAAATTGCCTGTTTAGTGCCTGCTTAGTGATTTGATCTTCATAAACCATGTACCTAGGTTTTATCTACTCTGTTAATTAGCAATTGTATTCCACGTAAAATAAAATGCGCGGGCGAGATAGCTGCGTAGCGAGCGGCCTCTTAACCTGTCATTATCTCAAACCCAGTCAGGCGCCGCTAAAGTGTTAACATGCAAAGGTACTCCAGAAAGAAAACAATAAGTGCTACAAGCAATTACCTACAAATAATTTAGCTGTGCATAAACAACAGAATTTGGTATGCTAAAAAAAATTAACCTATGCCAATTCCGAAACCATTTCGAGATTTTATGTTACAAACCCTTATTTTTCTACTCTGACCTTTTAAAATGATAAGATGCCATTTATTTTAACAAAAAACTATGAAATCATTTGACTTTCATTGACCTCTAAATGACGTCACGTTTTTGCATTTTATTATCTGTGCTTTTTAAGAATAAAAAAATATAATACATTTGACACACTGTTCGTCACACAGAAAATATTTTTCTTTCATATCTGTGGTTTTACAGTCTAGTTCTTTTCAGAGTTGCCAATATGGGGTGTTTTTCCCTAAGCGTAGGGAAAAATCATGAGGAAGGTTTTTTTCGGGGAAATAAATATCTGATTTAGAACGTTTTTACTGGAAGCACCTAGTTAATAGAATTAATTTTCACCACGTCAGATTAATTTGTTTTTATTATGGGTGCTACTCACAACGATATATAATGTTAAACATATTTTAATATGCCATTTGATGTATGATTAATAATTTATATTCAAACATGATGTCTCAACCTAAGATTAAAAAACACAGAACCTTAATAATCGAACAAATAAAATATTTAAATTAACGACATTTTAAGCTATCTGGTTACGTCACAATATCTCAATTTTCAAAAAAATATTTTAAAATAACTACTGAATAGAAAACAAAAATAATGAAATTAGTTTCTTAAAATAGCCTTATCTACGAAATAAAATATAAAAAAAAAACTTTACATACCGAAGCTGTTGTCCGTAAGGCCCCAGTTCTGCATTCGCCCCGTAATCCTCTCTACTCCCGGACTCAGGAATAGTGAAGCTTTCTATCAGTGACAGGTTTTTTTTTAAATCGGTCAAGTAGTTTCGGAGTGTATCTTCTATAAACAAACTTAATAATCTCCTCGTTTTTTTTAAATATAAGTGTAGATTATTATTAAATAAGGTAATGTTACTATGAGGCCTTATAATGGGATAATAATTTGACTAAATTAAAAGCCTGACATGGGGTATTTTTTTTAGTAGATGGCAACTCTAGATGGACTTTTGTTTTGATTGAATAGAGACTTACGAATTAGTAGGTGTCACTGTCAAGTGTCAAAGTAAATTCTAGTGTCTTTTTTTGACTCGCGTGCTTTTCTTGGCTCCTCAACGCAACTACATATTTGTGCAAAAAAGTGACGTCATAGGTTTCAAATTTTCAAAAAAATATTATAAAATAACTACTCAATATAAAACAAAACTATTGAAATTAGTTTCTTATAATGACCTAAAAATATATAAAAAATACAAAAAAAAACTTTACATACCGAATTGTTCACCAAACGTTCCACGTGACTGCAAAATACCTAATCTTGTAAAACAATACAGCTGTTTAGTTGGAAGTTTACAAACGAACCAGTTACTCCTAGTCGAAACATTAGCACAGAAATGCTTTGTTTTTAAATAGCTTACCGATGTTATGCGAGTGCGAGAAAAGGAAGTTTCATGAATAGGAATGCGAAATTCCAAGAAGGAAACCGACCTCAGGGCATTTGATTTAATAACAAGTTATTAGTAGGTAACGACACATAGTAATTAAATTCTAAATTTGTAATTGGAATCTTAGGTTGGTATTTACTTAAAATGAACATGGACAAGACGAACATCATGTCCAATGTCCACGTCGTACCCATGTCGGTAGTCGTTGGAAACGATACTCTTGAAGTTGTTGAGCATTATACTTATCTTGCGTAGATTGTTCAATTCGGTAGGTCCAACTTAGGCAAAAAGGTCGCCAGAATCCAATTTGGATGGGCAGCGTTCGGAAAATTACGTGTCATCTTCTCGTCAAAATACCACATTGCCTAAAGACAAGGACCTTAAACCAGTGTGTGTTGCCAGTGATGACATATGGTACTGAGACGTGATCCTTCATTGTTAGCTTTTTGGGAAAAGTCAAAGTTGGACAGTGGGCAATGGAGGGACCTGTGATCGGAATTTTTTTGTGCGATAGATTCCGGAAAGTGGATATTCGTCGAAGAATCAGAGTCACTGACATAGCTATTTAAATTTGAAAGTTCAATTGGCTAGAGACCACGAACCGGAAGACACAGCGTAGGTAGGCCACACTAGATAGACCGGCGACATCGTGAGAGTCGTGGGCATTGGATGCCAGTGGATGCACGTGGCAGGCTGTTGATCAGTGTCGAGTTCTAGAGAGGTATTTCAGCAGTGGACGTCTTCTGGCTGATGATGATAATAATGTAATAAAAACTAAGCAGACAGCGTGTTTTAGAAAATCGAGAAACAACATGTTACAGACAGATTAATACAAGAAACTAAGATAAGCTATCGAAAATGCAAACAAAATGCATTAAACATCTGTTTTATCTAGAACACGACTGACAAACAGACTAAAAAAACTCTTTTGAGTTAATTTAAAGATGCAGAAATTGTGACACAATGACATCGTTAGAATTTAGGTGTGTTTGAACATTGTTGGACGTGTGCTAGAAACAGATGTCTCTGATAGTGTGAAGCCTAATTTCTGTGAAAATAAAAATTTTATGCGAGAATAATTCAGTTACCTTTCACTTATCATTTGAAGGCTCTTGTATACATTTTGAATATATTTTGACAAATTTGCGATTTGAGTTCCTTGTGACAACTACAAGAACCACAAAGATAATAGAAGCATAATAAAGAAAGTAAGGCGCTAATTAATACAATTTGTTTAGTGACTGTTAAGGTAGGTATAATAAAATATAACATCTGTAAATCCCCAAAACAAATTCGGCCTCTTTGAAGTTAGCGGGAAGAACTGGAAACAGTATGGTAGAATTGTGATGAATAAAGATAAATGGTAGTCCTTAAAGGGAAACCGGCAGATTGTAAGGAAGGATAAGCGGTACCGAGAACTTAGTGGTTAGGTACATACTGAAGTAGATAGATAAAATCTATCACAACGTGACCTGGGTAGTCTAGATATATTGTTTGATAGGAATTAATGCTTTCTATTCAGTCCAAACAGAGATGAGTCATTGTCATCACTTTTAAATATGTAAACAAAAAAATTACTGTTGAGTTCGGATTTACCTTTATAGCTTGTATAAAAATGTTTACTGAAAGTACACTTTGAAACAAGTAAAATATGAGAAGGCATTAAATATATATAAGTTAAAACGCTATCAACGTCTCGTAGATTTTTTGTTTCATATTACTATACGTAAGTAATATGTAATTCTAATAACACAGAATATGCGCTGATAATTTTAAATTTAACAAAACAATTCTACGAAAAGATAAACTGGACATAAGATACATTTGTAGGGCGGTATATTTTATTAGCGAAGCAAGTACTGTTATCATGACAAATGATATAAGATGTGGAAGAGATGCCAAAGTGGGAAAGATCATGGTCAAACTAAATGTAAACTTGACCAAATTGTTAACAATATAAATAACTTTCTAAAGAAAACAGCATTCTGTACGATATAAGATCTACCTAGAGTTATTGAGAGCAGGTTTAAGAGGGATAATTTGCACGTAGTTAATGTGATTCTATATAAAGCTGATTCTCTATAGTTGAGTTGAATATCGATGATGCTATCGGAAAAATATCACTCAAAGCTCGCCCAAGCGCATGGCTCCAGCGGCCTTAGCCTAAGTGGTAGTAACAAATTGATTCTCATCATTACGCTGCGGAGCCAGAACGTGCCTTCGATACGAAATTACGTGAGATCATTTCATTTTTTACACACCTGACTATCATCTACCTCTACCCATGTTGATGACTTTTTTTACCAACGTAACATAAAATTTCTTATATATTTTATGTCCATAATAAAAACTAAATTGAAGCCATTCATTAATAAGCCCACGCATTACCATATCCGAAGGATTTTGCCTAAATTCACGGTGGTAATGATGATTGCTTGTAAAAATCAAGAATAAGAAGGCAAGAACTATTTTACAGTCTAGGATATTGTATCAAGACAATGTGATGAGACGTTGAACTATAAAACCTTCTACAGAACGCATGGCTTAAACGCGGGCCCGCGCGTTTTGTAATAGGTACATGAAATTATATGAATCAGCAGCAATCGCCAATCAGTTCATGTGAGAGCTCGCGCTCATAGCTTGGTGTGTATAGGGGTTTATACAGTTGCTTTTATAAAAGAACATACGGGGTTGTGTTCAAGCTGCACTACCGCTTAGGTATCTGTAAAAGCCTTAATTGTGGAAACGGTTTATGTTTATTCTGTGTGAGTAATAAAATAGGTAACATGTTTTTTTTTGCATAATCAAGGGAATCAGATTGTGGAACCGACTGACGGTCGCTCGGTGAGGTCTTGTTTTTCCGCTACGAATTCACATGAATCTTCAAATTCTGATACAGAAATTATGGAGATTTGTATAGAGTACCGTTATATTATCATGTGAGGAAATCGGCATTTGGTGTAAAGTGTGATGCATGTAATAATGTTATGGCAGGATGAGTTTGTCACGCGCGGAAGGTGAATGCTCTCCGCAAATGTTAGAGTCCCGTTAAAACAAATTTTATTTGCAGCGCAATTATCTCCTGGTTGATTTACCATGCTTGAGCGTCCAAAAAGTTTGTGGTTTGAAGCGCTTTCTTAGTCGATGTGGGGTTAAACTTTTTACTACAAGTCTTCATTTTGTTATAAATCTTTATGAATATAATTATGTGAAATTATAGTACTAAGAGAAGGTGGTACTATTGCATGTAGTTCTAGGTATACTTAGAAGCCTTTTTGGGATATAAAAAAATGTAGGTAGATTAGTACTGTACTCGACTAACATGCTCCGAGTATTTTTTTTTGTCTGTGTATGCGATGCATAGTGTAGTATCACACATATATGTTTTAGATTAAATACGAAAGTGTGTTTGCTGGTTCATACATTCCTCTTTCACTCAGAAGCAGAGCAATGACGTATTTTTGCATGGATATAGTTCAAGAGCTGGATATTGACATGGACTACTTTTAATCCCGAAAGGGTTTAGATTTGTTCACTTTAAATATTAACGGCATGTTCTTATTAATGACAAACTAGTAAGCCAACAGAAAAAAATAAGGTTTAAGTACTTTTTGAATTTTGGAAACTTGTGTGAAAACTGGTCGTTAAATGGGAAAGGAATTAGTATTATAGTAGGTATAGAAAATTATTACTCTCAAAATTCTATAAAAATCTTACTATAAAAATCCATGAAAACAGTCACTAACTCATATACTACAGTAGATTTTACCAATACTAAATAAATAAATATCTGGGACATTTTTGCACACACGGTCATCTGACCCCAAACTAAGAATCAAGTCATTGCATCTGATCAAGTACGTACTTTATCGACCAGCCTAACTTCGTAGGATAGGAATCCATCACAGTAGCACACATTTCAAGCTGCCGACAACGAGACTGCAGGCAACTTTAGACTCAATTACTGAGCTGTCTACTGCTTGGCAGAAAAGTAACTGGTACAGTGGATATGGTTCGTTAAAAGCACTTCTCGCACTTTGTGTTTGTTAGGTATTCTAAAGCTAGAGTTTTTTTTTATATAGAAGATCTACGTTTGGTTTCCAACTCACCTGATATAAAAAGATATTGAGGCCGAACAAGGAGCACGTAGACCCAGAAGGTGCTTATTCACTCTGGCCTTGAAAACATAGGTTATAGTTTTCAGGAAACAAGGATGGAATGTGTTGGGTGTTTTGGAGAATCCTGTTTCATGGGCAGTATTTTAACTATATGAGGATCTCTATGCCTATAAAACGCTACCCTCGTAAACATTAACTACTGGTACAACGTGATTCAGTGTCAACTTTATCGGAAATTTATCGTAGAGATGATTGTTTTTATTTCTCGTGACTTCTAGCACAGATTAGATAATTGTCTTTATGATGAATTACTATTTTTTTTTTTGTTGTAAAATAGGCTTGCGCTTGGCCGCCAACTCGCCTGATGTTAAGCGAAGTTGCGGCCCACGATGGATCACTCTTGCCTAGAAGAAACCGATTCACTGTTGACTTGAAAACACCCTTGTAACTATCGGGGAACACCTATTCAGGCAGCGCATTCCACATACTAGCAGTTCGCACAATGAAAGTGGAATCAAAGCCTTTTTTTCGTAATATCAATTGAGACCAACTGTATAATGGCTACATGGAAAGAAATGAGAATGACGTAAAAGTTTAATACATTGTGTGATTTGGGTAGATCTTCAATATCTTTGAAGAAAAGTACGTGTGGAATTGTACATAAGATTTGTTTAGGTCAAATTGGTTCGTCACGGCGGCTTTCTTCCTAACGGTTTACAATTCTGTGTTATATATGCTAATATTCATAGATAAGTTAATATGATAGATTTGTTTTTAGTTTTTTGACGAAGCAAGGCAAAAAGGAGGGAGAAGTGTGTGACGTTTTATAACCGTAACAGACGTACGGACCACGAACCACGAAAGAGAAAAATTTCTCTTTCCCTCGTGTTGGCCAGACGGCGGTCCGTGGTACGTGGTCCGTGGTATGTTACGGCTATTATTTATATTACACGGGAATTACTCACGTAAGATCAAGCCGGTTTTTCAACCGCATTCGGTGGTCTGTAAGACATTTTGTGTATTCTTGTGTATGTCTACGTACAGTCTAAACGCTCCACCCGTTTTTTATAAATAAGACTGATATATTTGTAAAGGTTCAGGAATGTTCACTAGGTAGGTGTTGTCATCATAAATAAAAGTCTGTGTGGACGAAATAAAACCATTTCATTGCACCCTTCATGTCACGTATCATTGAATAGGACTTTTGAAATAAAAGCAAGGTGGTTTCTGATATATGATCTGCCATAAATAACATTGGGATGAAATTTTTGTTGTAGAAAAAAAAACCTTGTTACCATTTGGACATCTATAAGAATATTCCGTAGAAACATAACTTTGTATAAGGTATACCTTCAAGCGTACGAGAGTAATTACGAGCTTACACAAGCGTGCAAAAAAGTACGCATCATGAAATTGGGCTGGCGGCCGTTGACTCCACAGCCGGTAGTAGCAGTGACATTATGATTGGACCATCTGAAGCAGGGAATCTCAGAATTGTCGCGGCTTGTTCCGCAGTTAGTAGACTGTGGCGCTATCGGTGCATTCAAATGTCCCGCACTGTAATCGAGATGTGTTTCAGGGCAGAAAAATCGCGAAAATCACATTCCTTCCTTTTACTATCAGGGTTGTAAATATTGAGCACATTCCAATTACTTAATTGACTTTCGGGCGGTAGCCGTCAGATTGTAAAGCTCACATCTTTACAATCTGACGGCACCCGGTTCGATCTTCAGCCCTGCACTAGTGAATTAGTTAGTACTTAATTGAAAAAATATGTGCAGTTCCGATAACCGATGGGAATGAAATGTTCTTGAGTGGAGCCCACGAACCGGAGACGCAGCGTAGGTAGGCTTCCCAATAGATAGACCGACGACATCGTAAGAGTCGCGGGCATCCAGTGGATGCAGATGGCCGGCCTGTTTCCTAGCAGTAGGAACGTAATAGGCTAATAATGATGATGAATTATTTATATTATCAGTAAAAACGTTTTTTATTTTATTTTAATTTAATTGTTTATTGTTTCAGATGATAGTAGCAGAGAAGAGGTTACGTCAGAGCAACAGGTATGTTGATTTTTAATTATTCTGTGAAATACTCATGATGGTATATAAATTTGCATATTATTTATAATTTGTTGATTTGGTTACTTAGTAGAAAGGTGTCATTAAGTTGAAATTTGCATAAAATAGTGTTAATTGGGTAATTTGATATTTTGGGATGGCCACACCGACAGTGTCACCAATTAGTGTAGTGACGCAAGCGCCTCCATTAGCAACATATCGAATTTACAAGTTCATTAGAAAGATAGTATGCCCAAAATTGTTCGAAGTTTGCTATTGAAGCTCGATATTGATCTTTACGCAAATTTAATCGTACCCTTCGACCGAACGTCGAACCTTCATGGAGATAATTGATGTTTTGCGTGTTTAAAAAAAAAAAAAATATTAACATAGTCTAAACAATGAAGGTACCTAGGTATCTAGTACCTATCTGTTTTACCTAAATGATAATAATGCGCGATAAGTCCCGATAAACAAAACATGTGTTCAATACTGTTTTTAACTATGTGTTCACTACAGTTATATGATTATTAACAATAAATGATAATAATGCGCGATAAGTCCCGATAAATAAAACATGTGTTCAATACTGTTTTTAACTATGTGTTCACTACAGTTATATGATTATTAACAATAAATGATAATAATGCGCGATAAGTCCCGATAAATAAAACATGTGTTCAATACTGTTTTTAACTATGTGTTCACTACAGTTATATGATTATTAACGGGATATTTGTCGTGATAAGGTTGTGAATGGATGATGGTGGAAAATCCTAATTTTATTATCATTCAAATCGTGAAAGTTTAAAAATTCCAAATATTATAATATGTATTCAACGTTAATTTCAATTGCTGATATTCTATAAAAGTTCTTTTACCTAATACGAGTGCTAGCATAAAAGTGGCTAGAAGTATATATCGATGTTCGTCTCATGTCCCTATTCCGAGAAGATAGCAATCCAGATTTACGATGGGACCACACAGCGACGCGGCCTCGTCGACCGATCGACATGTGGACCAGCTCAATATATTTTATGGGACATAACGCTTCGGCTTCCGTGTTTTGACTTCTGAATGCTCTTATGGGTATTAGTTTGAATGCAGTTTGTATTGGTTTATTTATGTGGGTATGAAATTGAAGCGCCCGATTCGAAACCCAGTAGAACTGTGTGTGTGGATTCTTTTTTAAATAATCACGATCTTACTTAAAATTATTAGCTGTGTAAATAGATGCAAAAAATTACATTGCAAAAAGTTAAATAGTTTAGTTGAGTAAATATATGCAAAAAAGTAAATTACTGACTCGTTTTCGCGCGTGTAATTTTTTATTAATGAAAATTTGACAGAGCCGTTTTAAGGTACGTTAGAAAAGTTTTGTGAAAAGTTAAGTCGTTAAAAACCAATTCTGGACAAACTCACAAAATACAACCAATTCGCTAGAATCATAGATATTATATTTCGAGAGACCTTTGTTTCGCATTTCTATATATCTAATCATTATAGCATTTAGCTGTAATAATAATGTTTTTCAATCGATAGAATATCGCAAGAAATCACAACTAGGAACAATAAGTCAGTTACCAACGCTTACGGTAAAATCTCAATGCTCAATAACATCTCGAGAGTTATGTCAGAAACAGTTCCGAGTAACCGACGTTACATGAACTGCCTACCTTCGAGCTATCAAGCCTGCAACGGCACAGCGACTTACGGCGAGGTGACTGCTGCCAATCAACATGATAGACGGGACACTATGCTAACTAACTCACTTCTGACGCTGGAGAGCTTACTACCTTTATGCTATACTTTTGACACAGTTAGCAAACACAAAAGAAATCGCAATATGGAAAGAAAAAAATATGAAACAATTATTTTTTTGCTTGCAATCTAGCCAGATTCGTCACCAATCCTGTAAGTTATTAAAACCTAACCAGTCCTGTCTTTAACCAGTGCGCTCTACGTATGATTTACGGTGCCAAAACATAGACTTTATAGTTGGATTAGTCCGAAAACTCAAGGCCGTTTAGCGAACTATGGAAAAACGCTCGGTATTTCTCTGCGGTATTGTATCAGCAGCGAAGTAATTATACTGAGAACCAAAGTCATCAACATAACTCATCGTATTAGCAAGCTGGGAGAGCTGAACGATTCTGTCGCAGAATCGATAACCCTTAGAATAGAGAAGAATGTTAGCCTCGAAAGAAGAAGAAAGTTAGCAGAAAGTTAGCCTCGCCATCCAGCGAGGCAACGCGGCCAGCATTTTGGGCACTCCACCTGAAATTAATTATCATTTAGGACTACTTAATTAACTCTATTTTAATTATATAATTTAAAGCATGAAAAAATAAACCCCGCCCCCCCTATTGTAGAAGATCTCTTAAAATTAAGGTAAACTTTTATACAATACATCACTTTTTTAGAATAGACGTGTTCTAAAGTGGAGATCTCAAATTGGCAAACGTAGGGTATAATGATACTCGATAAAATTACGATATGCTTAATGCAGCTGGCAATGGCTGGAAGCGAAAAGGTGAAGATTGGACTGAGTGCCGTGCCTTGGGGGCCTAAGTCCAGCAATGCACTAAGGTAGGCTGTTTCTGATGAATTAAGTCAGGCTAAAGAAAAAAAAACATTATATCAATGCCTGTTTAATGGCATCACTTAAGGTTAAAGATATTTATTATTCTCAAAAAGAAATAAATTTCACTTACATGAGAATATAACTAAAAAATTAAATTAATATTGTTGTCGTCGTACATTAGAGGGTAGGAAACCAAATTATTTCAATATCGGGCGGTCTGTTCGCTCAATACGGCCAGCGCGGCGCGGGCGCACGGGCATGATGTGGATCGAGCGTACCTGGAAGTGGCTGAGCGTACTTTGCAACATTTGGTTTATTCTTAGTCTACAAAAATGTTGTAGAATAAGATTTAATATGCTTTGGTTGATGGTATTATTATTTATGGTAAGTGGCTATTATGTTTCGTACATATATATAAAAGTATATTTTTTAAACATCCTTTTCAACATTTAAGACATATTTTTTGACATTCTATGTGTATTATATGTGAGTAATTGAGTTTTTTTTTTATGCTAGTTATATTTAAATATAATATATTTATATTAGTTAATTATAAAATATTATTTATCTAGTATTTTATAACAAAGTAAGTGTATTATTCATTACGTAGTAATTAAGTAATCTTTTAAATGTAGTAATTGTTTTTGAATTTTTAATGTCTTTGGGTAAGTTATTATACAGTCTGGCCCCTTCAAATGTAATACTTTTAAGACCATATCTTGTGCGAGTTAAGGGCAGAGATATGTCTTTTACTCGTCTGAGTGTCAAATTATGCGTTTTATGTGTTTTAGTGAAGGCTGTGTTTGTATGTATATCTTTTCTAAGCATTTTACGTATAAGTATGCATGTATAATATATATAGGATTGACTAATATTCTTTAATTTAGTTTCTTTATAAAGTTTTAATGTGGGAGTAAAATAGTCATAGTGAAATAGCACTTTAATTAACTTATTTTGGACAATTTGAATTTTTTTTAGATTTGTCTTTGCAGCAGCGCCCCAAACCTCTATTAAGTAGTCAATGTGCGATTTGACTAATGAGTTGTAAATAGTATATCGTATTTGGCGAGGAAAACAGCGCACACTACCCTTTAAAGCTCCAGTGAGAGAGGACAGTTTTAATTTAGTTTTTTCAATATGAGGAACCCATGTTAATTTACTGTCTAATATAAGGCCTAGATATTTTTCATGGTCAACTTTATTAATGATTTCATTATTTATCTTCAGCGGGGGATAATCGTCGATTCGTTTATTCTTAGCTGAAAATATAATGTAGTTTGTTTTAGAAGTGTTGATGGTTAGTAGATTTAATTTGAACCATTCATTTAGTAATTCTAAATCTGCTTGTGCTTCAGATATAATGGATCCAATAGATTGACCAAAGTAAAATAAGCATGTGTCATCAGCATACAACGTTAGATCTCCTTTTAGTCCTATAAGGTGAATGCTGTTGATGTACAAAATAAATAATAAGGGCCCCAAAATAGAGCCTTGTGGCACACCATATGTTATGAGTTTGGGGTTACTTTGGGTTCGTCCAAGTTTTACTATCTGGTAGCGATTTGAAAGGTAGGATCTAAAAACATCGTGAGCAGTCCCGGTTAACCCAATACTTTTTAGTTTATCTAGCAATAATTTATGGCTGACGGTGTCAAATGCTTTTTTAAGATCGATGAACACCCCAAGAGCAATCTGTTTTTTTTCGAAGCCTAGTTTAATTTTGGTTACAAGATCTATAGTAGCTGAAAGCGTGTTGGATTTTGGTCTAAAACCATATTGTTTTTTATATAAAAATTGGAATGACGCTAAATATGCTTCAAGACGGTTATACAAAATTTTTTCATAGATTTTGGATACCACAGGAAGAACTGAAATAGGGCGATAGTTACCCGGTTCAGATTTGGATCCAGATTTATACACTGGAGTAACTTTAGCCGTTTTTAAATTATCGGGAAACACACCCGTGGATAAGCATTTATTAATACAGCCAGTTAACTCATCGACAATTAGATGTTTTACGCATTTAATTGACTTAGTGTTTATATTATCTAGTCCTGAACTGGTGTTATTGCTTAGACTGTCAATTATTTTTAGGACCTCGCTTACTGTTGTTGGTGTAAAATTGCTAAGTACAGAAAAGGCAGTTCCAGGTACAGATTCCACTATTAAACTAGTTGAGCTGCGATTTTTAAGTATCTGTTCTGCCAATATTGAGCCAACATTTACAAAGAAGTCGTTGAAATGTTCACATATTTCTTTCTCCTCTGTGATTATGCAACCTTGTACTTGTAGTTTCGTCGGTAGTGGTCTTTCCGTGATTTTATTGGTCGAGAGACTATGAATAAGTTTCCACATTTTTGACGGTTGTTTCTTAAAATCACTAAATGCTTTCTTGTAGTATTTGCTTTTTGTTTCTTGTATGTGATCAGATACTTTATTTCTCTCCTTCAGAAAATTTTGTTCTATATTTTTATCTTTAGGATTTTCTTTATGTAGATTCCACAATACATTTCTGTTATTTATTTCTGTTATTATCTCTTTATTTATCCAGTCTTGTCTTGGTGCGTTTAATATTTTAGTTTTGGTAACTTTACTTCCTTTTATACTTGCTAGTAGCTTATTTTCCAGAATTGTGTATGTATAGTCATTATTAATGTTTTCATAATCTGAGATTAGTTTATAAAGTATTTCATAGTCTACTGCTTCATAACTTGTTTTCTTCAATGTATCTGCGTGATATCGTTTGACCTCAAAGTAAATTAGCTTATGATCTGATAATGGAGAGTCAATAACAGCTAGATGGAACGGAGTCTGTATAAGGTTGGTACATACATGATCAAGGATGCTTTTTGATGTTTTATCTTTTCGGGTGCAGTAAGTCCCATCTATTTTATTTAGTATTCTATAACCATTTTCACAGATAGTACTTTTGTATTTATCAATGTCACTGCCAGTATTCAATAGATTAAAATTTAAATCACCAAATATTAGTCCTCGTTTTCGATTGTATAGTTGTCCAGAGTATGTGTCCAAAAAGTCCTCAAGTTTTGAATTGTTAGATTGTCTGTAAATAGCACCAACGTCTATTGAATAGTTGTCAATATGAATCCATAAATAGTGGTTGAAATTTTGGTATGTGTCTTCAACAAGGCTATGTTTCAAGCTATTACTAACAAATATCGACACACCACCACCTCTTGATTTATTCCTAAAATTGTAGTAATGTGTGTATCCTGGGATTTGAAATCTTTTTGCTTCTTGTTCAGATTTTATCCAAGTTTCTGTAAGGACTACCACATGCAGACCAGCCTTAAAAGCTTTAATCACACACTTTAGGTCATCAAACTTCCCACGTTTTACGACACTGCGAATATTGGCGTAGAGAAATTTTAACGACTTTTTACTTGTCTGGATGTTGTTGAAAGTGTCTGCTACTTGGTATGTTATATCTGTATTTTGTCTTGCTGTGTAGTTCTGATGCATATTACTGCTAGTAACTATTGTTTGTCGTTTTTTGGCGGTATTTCAATTATTCTGGGTATGCCTCTGACATATTTTATGGTTAGATTTTCATTTTGATTTTGCATTCGACACTGAAGTTCGGCTTTAAGATCTTTCAAGAATTTCTGCTGTTGAGGTGTCTGGTCCGAATATATTTTAATATGATCTAGTTTTGAGTCAGATTTATTGCGCAATATGGTTTTGGCTATATCTTGTGATTTGAAGCAGATCTTTATTGGACGAGCTTTTTGCGAATTGTATTTTCCTAAGCGCATCACATGATGTGGCTCAGGAGAGTTACTATCAATAATCTTTAGTAAGCGCGTGACTTCAAATTTGTCTAGTAGTATACGGTCATCTTTGCTAGTTGATACAGGCTCAGAGATGCCACTCATAATGACATTTTTACTCCTGGCCTCACGCTCATTGATTTCAGCTATGATGGCTTCATGACTGTTTTTGGACAATTGCGAAGAGGAAGTTGCGTGATCAGCCCCTTTGTTTAATAGTTCAATAGCGTGTTGTAGATTTTCAACTTTTTTCTCTGTAATACAGTTGCTGTTTTTCAGTAAAACTACATCTGACTTAATCGAGTTTTGTTCAGCGGCAAGATTATCGGTGGCCAATCTTATATTAATAATTTGTTCTTTGATGGTAGTCATATCATTAGATATTTTCTGTGTAAACTCACTTTGACCGGTTGTGAGTGATGTTAGCATCATCATCATTTGTTCCATTTGTTTACGCATTTCACTGAGTTCTGTGTGAATAATAGCGTTATCATCTGTTTGTTTGCGCTTTTGACGTATGTTACTTAACTCTGATAAATTTGGTTGCGAGTCGCTCCGTTCAACACCACCACTGCGGCCACTTCCAGGTGGCGAGCGTACTATATTCATGTTTTCTGCCGACGTACTTCGTTGGTGGTTTGATAAGCGCTATGACAGTGCAGGTATTTGTGCGAATGGGTCAAAAAATAACGCCCGTCTTTTTCTCGCGGGGGTGAAGTGCGAGTTACCTGAGGCGATGCTGAGAAATGACTCGACGGTGAAAGGTTGTAACACTGTAGCACTCCCGAACTTAATTTGGCGTTTATTATAATACGCTTAAGGTAAAAATTGAGACCGAAGTGAATTTTAAAGTTTAAGCAATATTTTAACGACACGTCTACTTTGTACGACGCTCAGCGACAACCGCTGAGCGGTTGTCGCACACCGACAACCGCTCACTTCAGGTTATTAATCGAGATGCTTGCTTTTTAATTTAAACAAACAAATCGCAATATACTTGAGCATACTGTTATATTGTTATCCTATAGATATATTATTACGTTATTTATTTATTTATGAAAACACATACCTTGAAGGAGCATTACAGTTTCCCGATTAACCCCTTCAAGGTTCGTAAACTAAGCTAAACTAAAAAATAGCAGATCTTAGATAAAACATTGAACACAATCCTAGGAAAAATTATAATAATAAATACTAACAATAATGGAAAAACCACTGTAACATATAACCCTATAATCTAAACAATAAAACTAAAAGATAAAAACTTTATATGTACGCCAGCTTTGGACTGGTAATGACTAAATCCATTGCCGCTCTGTGAAACTCGTCATAGGAACTAAGGAACAAATCCAGATCTCGTTATATTTACCTTCTCCCAAGTTACATTAATGGTACCAGTCAGCAATCGATCACCATAATCTACGCAGAATCGTAAGCAGTCATGCGATTAAAAACGGCGTCCATCCCAAAATAAAATTTAAAAATGACGAGCGAATATGAAGCTTGTCTGTAACTGCAATGACCTTTCACTGACGTAACGTTATCTGTTATCAGCTTTCTATTAATAACAATCGCAACGTTTTATCGTACTGCAATTAAAACGAAATAATATTGCGAACATATTGTTATTGCTCTATTCATAGAGCCATTAAGTAGGAAACTGAATGTAGATGCCGAGTGATCAAACGGCGCGAAGGTGTTCGGACTGGGGAAATAAAAAGTCATATCCGATCTCGATCATAAAACGAGCAAAAAATTTCGAATCGGCTGGACTCTAATAGAAATAAACGTGTTCAAATGAAGCATTTCACATTGCTTTATATAACAGTGTTGAATCGCGACCAGTTCTCAAGGATGCGAGCGATGTGGGTTCAGTCACACTGTTTGCGGTGAATGAAATACAATCCAGACTGATATGGAAGCGCATTCTTGCGCAGCCCAGCTTCGGCCGCGGTGTGCTTTGGAACTCGATCATGTTGGTGCTGGATCCGCGAAGGAAGTCCTGGAGCTCGCTTGGCCGCTTTTTGCAATAAGGATCGTCGGGCGAAAGAGAATCGAGTGTTGCTAGCTCGTCGAAGCGCATTGTAATAAACAGGGTTACACGGAATGATTGTAACTGAGCCGTATGCAGGTCATTGTACACATAATTATTAAATAATAATAATAATAAGAATAATAAATATTAACAGTAGCACAGAAAAGTATAATTCACACTCAACGAAACTAAGAAATGTATAGGTCTCATAGAAAACCGTTCTTAGTGCTGAGCACAATGATCTCCTTTCGGATAATACCACAGTTTCGTTTAACCCTCTAACAATAAACTGGCTGAAAAGCAAAGAGTATTACTAAAATCTCGGCTACACAAGTTACTGAAGAACTGGTGTTAAATCCTACGGCACTGACGCTTAGTTTACTATCTAAAACACCTTATTTACACATCAACCCACACAACATCTCAAAACAAAAAAAATATGTAGGTACTGTTTAGGCATCAAATAAAAAGCAAAGACAAACCAAAAGAAAAAAAAATACATGTCAAGCAACACCGGATTTGACAGATAACAATCACTGAATTTATGAAGAACAGAAATTGCCGGCTCGCGACCATTACATTGCAAAAAAGCTTACAAAAATTAAGACAAGTAAAAATCACGAGGACATCAACCCAACAACACTACGAGACGACAGGACAAGTATTTCTAACAAGTACTACATTTCTTTTCCCTAATTTTCTTGACCAGTCGAGTCTAATACATTTCTTTTCAATCATTTTTGTCGAACTCTCTCTCATTCTCAATGTCGGAAGCTTCAATGAGCTCATAATCCAACGGGGAGCTGATGAAAAATGAAGCCAATCACCTCGCGTAATCGATGGCACTCTAGCATCCAGTAATTGGTTTAATTAATGTGCACGATAGAAGCTGCTGCGATCACACATCACGTTATACTGGTTTATGCACTACCTGCAACCAGAGATGGCATCAGGAGTATGTATTTAGGGGGTAGGTACAACTTTACCGCAAATCTGCTAAATGTAAGAACTACACAAAAAGATGCTTAAAATAAAAGCAAAACGTTTATACCCTATATTAATTAACATCATTTCAGCCATAGGACGTCGACTGTTGGACATAGGCCTCCCCCATTGATTTCCAAAAGGGCCGGTTGGAAGCGGCCTGCATCCAGCGTTTAACTGCGGTATCTATCTATACGGTGCAGTACCTTATATTACGACATAGAAAACAAATATTTTGGGTTACCTACATAGAATTTTGGTAATTAATATTATTGTATATTTCTTTTTGCTGTTGGTATTAAATGAAGATAAAATTAAAGAAAATAAATTTACAGATCTAAAGAAGTATAGGTAAAAAAATAATAATTAAAGAATAGTGTGCTAAAATATAAAAAGCTAGCTGCACCCCGCGGTTTCACCAGGTTATATCCGGGATAACAGTTCGGTCAACTTTTTTGTAAACATCTTAAATTCATTAATTAATTCACTGACAGACGCATACGCATAGGAAAGCTTAAGTTTAGTCTAGAAGCATGATGTTTTGTACAAGTGTACCTGATATAAAAAATTAGGTGAGCACTAAGAATGGACGTTGGAAAATTATATCTATCGGCGAGGCTGAAGGCTGAACACTACGCGTTCAAAGGCAACAGGCATTTAGCAAGTAATCAAATAAAATAAAACCAGTAACTTAAACTATTTAAAAAAAACTTTGCGTAGTCGGGTAAAAAGGAAATCTTTTCAAATTTTAGAGTCGCTGTGTTATCTCCCTAACATGAATCCTGGCATAAATTCTGTTCAATATGCTTTAACTGAAGCTATTACTAGCAGTTATCACGGCTGGATGTGATACATCATATTAATTTGAGCGTCCACGTTTCTTTGATGAATGAGAGCCTTCGGTCAAACCACTGGAAAACGATAAAACTGAAATTTATTACAGTTTTCTATAATAAAGTACTAATGTGTAATACATGCCATGCTAATCCATACTGGTATTATAAATGCGAAAGTAACTCTGTCTCGATAAAATTTTGCGAGGTAATAGTATGTATCATGAGGACGGACATAGGCTATTTTTTTTCTGAAGAAATCGCGGACGAAGCCGCTGGTACAGCTAGTATCTAATAAAGCACTAATGTCCTGTAAATTTCGTTAAGCATCGTAGGGGGTCTTTATATTATCATCTGATAATAAGCAATTAGAAAATCAGTATTGTATGATAAGCTTTTATATATAGTTTTTATTTGTGATCGTAAAATTTAATTTAATAGTAAGCATATTAGAAGTTGTAAAAAATCGAAAAAAATATATAATAACATTGGTTGATATTTTTTTCTTATTTCAAGTTGACGGCGTTCCCTTAATTATGTTAAACTAAAAGGGATAACAAAAAAAATATTGCCCGTCACGGGACGCCCGGCAGATGTGATATATGACGCCATAAGAGAGCATCATAACCTTTGCCGTCACGGCACACGAGTCAGTTTTACTGCCAAGGTACTCCAATAGATGTATCACATAAAAAAAACCTAGTTTTGGTCAAAGTTATATGAAAATTAAATGTTGAGTTAAGCCCTTAAAGTCGAGTCACTTAAGTACTTCAAAGTTGGCCAAGTTGTTAATTAAGCTGTGAGTACTTAACTTTCCGGAGCCATCGTTTTATCTTCTACGCTCATGGGAAAACGTTAAAAACTGCCGCAAAACTGACTTTGAGTGCGTCCCGCTACTTTATCAGTAATTAGGTTTTAGTGTGAAAATTTGTCAATTATAGATTGTACAGAAACCGCCTTAACTGGGGTTATACGTATCTATACTAAATTGTGAAGTGGCAATGGGCAGGCCACATCGCTCGAAGAACTGATAACCGATGGGGAAGAAAGGTTCTTGAGTGAAGACCAGGAACTGGAAGACGCAGCGTAGGTAGGCCTCCCACTAGTTGGACCGATGACATTGTGAGAGTCGCGGGCATCCAGTGGATGCAGATGTCGTTCAGTGTGGAGATTATTAGGGGGAGGCCTATGTTCAGCAGTGGACGTCTTCTGAGCTGACGATAATGATACTGAAACGTGTTTTTCTTGTCTAATAGTAAAGTTGTATGGCATCGCTCAGTCAGCGTTAATGTACTCAACAGACAATTAGACACGGCTATTTTATCACTGCCTTCATTCGCTTTAAGATGAAAACAAATGAGAGTGAGAGTTGGTTATGGCTTATGGCGGCATGAAATTGCGCATCTATGCGCATATGCATAGGCTGTTTGCATAATATTGCCCAGTTTAAATTGTAAACAAGCACGCTGACATAACATGCACATAATATATCGAGCTGTAGCATCAAGCAAACGTAGAAACAATAACAAACGAGCCATCTGCAGAGTCATTAACAAAATGTTAATAACTTTATTGTATACTAATGCCCGGTTCCTATAACTTACGAACCGTCGATGTACATGAGCTACGAACCGTTTTGACGGTTCTGTTACTGACGGACATCTGGTGTTTCACAACACGTGCATCATGCCTCCCAGTAACGAGCGTCCGTTCGTTTTGTGTCTACCGATGGGCCTCCTTGCGTTTCGTTAATACAAAACAGATGTTGTAGGTAGATGTGAAGAAGTGGCTTATTTTTCAAATATTATGAGTTATTTCAGTATAAAATAATAGAAATTACTATTATATTGCAGTGTAAACATATTTATAATTGTAGAATTTTGTATTTAAATATTTAAATGTAATTGCCGTCCTATGCTAAAGTGTAATCGAAACGCTAGACTACAATACAAGTGACATTGCAATTCATCTGTCCTGTCATGCGATGCGTATTGCGTAAAATTGGTTCGCGCGTTTTCTCTTGTCTTCGGCTTCTCAAGCATCATGTCTCATGGTTTCACCTATTATAAAGGAAAGATTTTTTGAATTAAATATTGTATGTTAATCCAGGAAATTGACAAATTGAATTCGTTAACCTTTTCTGGTTATGTTTAGTGACAAATTTTCATATTTAAAATATTAGTGTGAGTGTGAAGGGTTATTTTAGAAATAAATACCTACTATTATAACTCTTACATGTATATGAAAAATATACTGGGACCAAAAAGATTTACACACTAAATTGCTCAAAACATTTTATTAAACACAGTTCATTAAACAAAATAAAAACTATATCTAAAAACTTAAATTACTCTTAACTACTTACAACAAGTACAGTATTTTATAATTTACCAATAAATATCTGCATCTGATTCTGTACACAAAATGAAATATGAATGATATTTTGGATCCTACCAAGTTATTGTACAAACTACTAGACTGGAATATGCTTCCTGAATGGGTGTTCCCCGATAGTAACAATCTAGGTGTGTTCAGGTTACGAGTGAATCGGTTTCTTCTAGGCAAGCATGGTCCATCATGGACTGCATCATCACTTATCATCAAGCGAGATAGCGGTCAAGCGCAAGCATATTTAGAACATAGTAATATTAAAAGTTGAAGTTTAAATACATTATCTGCAGGATGTGTCAGGCCGGCTTCACTCCAAACTGTGAACAAAATATAAATATAATAATGGTAAAATATATCTAAAAGTAGCGTGTTTGCCAGTTATGTTTGCTCCATGGTTTCACTTGTTAACACACAGGAACAGTATTAACCTTGCCTAGATAACGTAATATGTTGATCCATATTTCATTTATGTGCATTCAACTGTTATGAAGTTCATTGGGAACAAACTTCATAAATCCAGCAATGACATCTCTACATAGTACACTTTCTGCGTCTGTCTGTCTGTATAACCGCTAACTTCTAAACCTCGCAATGGATTTTGATGCAGTTTTCACAATCAGCTAGATAGTTTTTTCATGAAAGGTTTATATATAGCTACCCTAGCCGGTCGCTAGTATACATTAATGTAAAGATATATAACAGCTACACTGTGGAATGTGCCAGCTGTTCCCCAAAAGATACAGTGTCAAAGATGATACGCCAAAATCTCTTAACATAAGGCGAGATGGCAGTCAAACGAAAGTCATTTTCAATAAATAAAATTATATTGAGGTATGTACCTACTTTTCAAAATATTCAGCAATCAAGGTATCTCTTTCTATGTGATTAGTTGTCTCAGTATAAGGGAGTTGAGGAACTGCCTCCACAGGTGGAATTGTAACTTCTGATGGAATTTCTTCTTCTGATATGTCATCAGCCACCTTTTGTAACCTACAGATGTTATGCAGTACTGCTGTGGCAATAATTACTGCATTAACCCTCGTAAGGCTCAGACGTAAAGTTAATGCCACAACTGGAAATCTCCGTTTCCAAACTCCAAAACCTCTATAACAATATAATTATAGTTATAGGTAGGTAACAACAACAATCAAATCAAGATAAGGACTTCTATGAGGTGCAGTAATTAATACCTTTCAATTGTGTTTCTAGTTCGAATTTGAGCTTCATTATATAGTTGCTGCCCTTGTGTCATTGTATTTAGCAAAGGAGTAAATAAGTAGTTTTTCTGAGGGTATGCACTGTCTCCAAGTAACCATTTATTCCCAAAAACTCCATTTTCACACTGCGCTAAAATGAATAAATCAGTGAAATAGCATTAAAGGTAAATTAGATAAAAACTAGAATTAAATAAAAAGTATTTACCACGCAACTCTGAACTATTAAAGATAGTTGCATCATGAGCAGAGCCTGGCCAGCGAGCCACAACATTCATAAATTGCAAATTGGCATTGCATACTGCTTGTACATTAATGGAAAAATATCCTTTGCGGTTACGGAATTCTTCTCCAATTTGTGAATCTGGAAAAAATATAAGTTGTAAGAGATGTATTACAGACTTTACTGCGACTGCTTCTAATAAATTAAATTATGTTACTTGGTACATCCTCACATGGCTGATATAACCATCAGTTTTAGCAGTAAAGGTTCGGATACAAATGCTACATGTGAGAACGCCTTGGTACCTTCTTACTTGGTGATTGTATTCGAATGTGTGTGCCATCAAGTGCACCAAGCACTCGTGGAAACCGAGCAATCTTATAAAAATCCATCTCCGTGTTATCATGTATGTAAATGTATTTCTTGTATAGCTGTGCTATAGCGAAACTAACATCACGTACAATGCGACAAGCTGATGCTTTAGACACTCCTATAAAATCAGCCACCGATAATAACATGGTTCCTAAAGCATAGAACCTCAAAGCTAATAGTAACTGATGTATTGGAGATATTCCGTGATTCCTTAAACAAAAGCAACAAATATTAATAAGTACCTACATAGGATGTGCGTTCAGTGGTGATTCCATAAATATTACCATAGTACAACATATGAGGTTATGTATAATAGTATATTTATTGTTATTTAGGGGCACTAACCTGGCTTCAGTCACTCTTAGGTGGGGATATATTTCATGCAGTAATTCTTGTACTGCTGGTTTATCCAGACGAAACCTTATTTTAAATTCCAAATCGTCCAATACCGACAGATAATTCACTCGTTCTTTGTAGTTACGAGTACGAGGTTCGTCACAATCCGATTCATCAGAATCAGTTAATAAATGTAGTAATTCCATTTCCATAATAGTTCTTAATAAAACTTGCTTTAAAAAACTGGCAAATTTACCAAAATAATCAAACAACTAGCACAAAACCGCCCGAAATCGGCCGGTACGCAAGTGACCCGCAGATGTTCAATTTGACATATGTTTGACAGTTGAACTGACGGATGATTTTTTAATAGAAACACTTTACACCAGCATTTTCATACATTACGGCTACGAACGTCCGTTAGTGACCCTCCCATCCGTACGTAACCAAGCGTCGGTAATCTTGCTCGGTATCGGTACTATACAGAAACACTTTTGACTTACGCCTCGTCTAAAATGTTACTGATCGTAAGGAGAACGATCCGTTTGTAAGTTATAGGAACCGGGCATAAGTAAACAGCAAGCAGGTGCAAGCTGCCAATGTCATCACTAGTCAATGTTACCACCACCGATAAACTTGTCAGTCAATGAAGTGTCTCCGTTATCTATCAGTTTCCTTCGCTATTAATTAATGGTTTTCTTTGGAAATATGGGAAGTCGTTTATTCAGAGTCACAAGCCTTTACAAGTTAGAACTGATGCATCCTGAAATAAAATTCCAATAAAACGCTCCTAAGATCGTCTTCTTCTTCTCATAGAGTTAAGCAATATTTTGGTGGAACCTATCTACGTATGGGATCCACTTAAGTGGACCTCTAATAAAATCTTATGTGTACTCAATTTTTTGCACTGACATTATTGACTCATTAAACCTTACGACATATGTGTAATAATTTATTACTTACACATATGCTTATGGGTTTGAGTCGGCCTTTAGGGGTCGATTGTCTATGGTGACCCCTAAAGGCAGATTAACTTCGCGCATTATTGTTATATATAATAGCTATTAAAATCAATATGGAACGATCACTTTTTTTTGGTCTTGGGCCCGTCCGGTATGAAATATGTGGTTCAAAATTTATGCAGAGAGCCCCAAATTTATCAATATTACATAGTAATAAGATCTATCTACTATCTACTGTGTCCACATCGTTAGAGGTTTTTTGGGTAAAAATCGTCAAGTTCAGTTATAATTGTTTTGTTTAACTTTGACATTGCCACTAATGCCATGATGAGGTAATACCATATATACCACTTCCTCGTTGTAATGACTTCCGGTCCAATGATGTGTTCGGTTACTTTGAACGCATCATATTACGTGTTTTGGCGATAAAATAAGCATTAACAAACTTGGTTTACAGTGTTATTAGTTTTAGTTACACGCATAGTTCTTGATTACCCATTTTGTCACCTACAAAAATAACTATAGTTTTCTGTTTCAACTAATGGGATATACGAATTGCTCAGTAAAAGTCAAATTATCTTTTAATTGGATAATGCAGAAGTTGTCAGGTTTCCTCCCACGGCTCAAATTGGTGGCCCAAATGATCTTTAAACAGCTTCTTTGCAGTTGCTCCTAAATCACCGTCGCATGTTCTATGCCGATGACATTATTACGAAGCTTTGAATAAATACAGTTACGTTATACACTAAACAGGTTGCGCTAATGATAGTTAAAAACAGTTTTTTTTTTCATATATCTGTTTGATGACCAGTGAAAACTGTTGCAGTTAACACATGTAGTCCAGTTGAAACGTTCTCAATATGTAGGCAATATAACCAAGATCATGATTAAATTAAATTTCAGAAATTGCCATTATCATCCATTTCATGTATGCCTTAAAATTTCAAGATAAAACTAATGAATTGTAACTCAGAATAGTTACATTAATTGAAATATTAAACGAATCACATTCGATCATAAACTAAATAATCGACAGTTATGTTTATAAACATGTCTAATCTTAGAAACCTGTCGAGCTGTTCCATTTCCATCCGGGTCAAATTTTGATTCGTTGATTTCGTAGTCGGTAATTTACGTACTCGGTTTGGCTTGGTGTGGTTATAATTTACATGACTGCTATACATTTCCTGTTAAAGAAGTAAAAATGCTATACTTACCTTAAAAAATACTGCCGTCGTTAGATGATGACAAACAACCCGCATTTTAGAAAATATAGGGATCATCGTGTTTACGGTTACAATGAATACTTGTAATGCAAGTTGTAGGGTCTGTTGGATTGCTAGTTTGCGTGTTGCCGCCCCGGGGTACTCTGGCAAACCCGAACTTGACATCAATTCTATCAGCACCGCAACTATGGATTTACAATCTATGAAGTGCTTTCCATGCACGTATCGTGTGTACGTATGTATGTATCGAAGAAACCCTATTTATGGGTTGTAGTTTACTTGCGAGAAAATTTTTCAATTCTGCAAAAGCAGAAAAGCAATTACGGTCAGAATCATTCTCGAGGACTCATTTGCATCTCCACTTTTAACATCTACAAATGCAAACTGATTTGAGGTCAACTTCTAAATGTCATGTTATATTGTTTTGGTCATTAATATCAATTTTATAATGATCATATTTATTAATCTTATTATGATGTTAGAATTTCGTTGTGCAAAAACTAGATCTTTCGTGACATTCGTTATGTAAATAATCAAGTTATATAATACTATTGTTAAATCATTTGCATTCCGGAACGATGAAGTCATTTATATTACATTTTGAAATTCTTTAATTGAATATATTTCGCTTCGATCTTACTACAAGTTGCTTATTGGCATCGAGTACCATCAGTAGAGTTTTTGATAAGTTCGCTCTATTAGAGTAAAACACTGTGGTGTTACAACAACCGTTACCCCTGATAGGAAACCTGTAATAGGTCCCAGGGTGCGGAGTCTAATCATGCGAACAGTTAGATTGTTTTACCCATCGGATCCATCGAGGCTTGGGGCCATCAACGTTCTAGTATCTCTTCACAAATACCGCTCAGTAGCCACTTTGTAATCACCAACACCACCTGATGTGCAATTACTTACATGCTACAAGGTAATAAATATTTTTTGTAAGCGCTAATCATGGCGTATCGATTCGTTATTGAATGAAAAAGATGTGACCGTTATTGAAATATACTGCGAACTTAATTCCGAGTTGGAAATTGATGTACTATCATAAGCTACACTCTAATTTCTATTTGGAATAAGACAATAATACAATAAAACTTTCATTCTGGGTTTCGGTAATGGTTCCGAAGTCAATCTTTAGAGATGACCATACAGTTCTATTGTCATAATTGCTTTCATTCTACGATCACAGAAATATTTGGGTTAATCGTTGCTAATATTCTCTATGTTTATAAATAATGGTCTGACATATCGATTCATTTAGTTGAATGGGATATAAATGATGGTCCTAAAAGATTTCACGCTCAAATCCGCACCATGAACTCATTTTGCTTGTCGCTGATCTTAATGAAGTATCTTCGTACGAATTTGGGTATCTTAGTATCGGCAACTTTACATTTGCTGTCACCACTGCTATTGTCCTCGTGTTCTTGTTAGGCAGTTTATGGAATGTAGTGATTCCTAGATGCATTTATAATTTTGTCGTGATAGACTTTATTACTATTGTGTCGGGCTCTGACCACGGTTCCCAAAGATGGTTCCCACAGTTTTGTATATGGAGTACCATTGTCCGTTCCGTATTCACCTGAGACAATTCTTGACCTTGTTCTAAATTTCCATGTCGGTGATTTTTTATTACATTTGAATAAATTTGATGCATTCGATTTTGTTTTTTCCATAAACTCTTTTGGCACATAATTTATGTTTCGATTACGGTTATTACCATTCGACCTAAAATTGTCTCAATGGTTTGTGAAATGACTTAAAAAATATTAACAAATCACAAATTTTAGTATAACATCTGTAAAAATCGTAGAGAAAACGCTTGAGAGTTGACACAGTAAGTATACTTAATTTAGCAAAAAATATTATTATTCTATCTGAAGAAATCTGAGAGTATTATTCGAAATAATATTCTAAAATCGTGTTCATTAAATAATACTCTCACGTTATCGCATTTCTGAGTAATTCTCTCTATCTTCCAACGCATTGTTAATTAGGAAGATGTTGAAGCTAATGGGGCTCGTGTAGACTTGCCTTCTTATCTACGTATGTCGGTGATGGCATTTAGCGATTTAATTAAATATACGTAAGCAAAAATTATAGACTGGGTTTGAACTTTCCAATACGTTAATCGTAAATTCAAAAACAGGACACAGTAACAGTTAGTTAATGCATATTAACTAATGTATCTTATTAGAAACGCCCAGTAGTACTTTTAATTTCTGTTGTTATTATACGTTAAAAACAAATTTTGTCCACCAGAAGTTTTAACAAAATCTGTTGCAGTTTTTATACGAGCCGTCACAACCGTCGAAAACAATAGTGAAATTGCTCATTACGCTTTTATACTCTCCAAAACCAGAGCGTGTAGTACAATAACACACATACAAGCATGACTGGCTAAACATAATGCTTGTAACATTAATCACAATAGCCATAGAATATTTGAGAGTTTCAACGCGACACACTACAGATTACCCACGAGTTACTAGGCGATAGTCTTACTGCTAGCTTCGGTAATAGTCACTGCAGTGCGGTGAACTTTCGCGCGAATAAAAAGCGAACAGAACCTTGACCGTGTGGAAGTATTACTGACGGCATGCGCACGCGCAGGTCTCGATCTAGCTCCCAATGAATATGTGTCTACGATCTAGCGACTAAGCTAGTTTTTGCATATTCTCGTTAACCATTAATCAGGTTTTTGCTGTAGGGGGTTATTGAGCTAGTTAAGATCAACAGCGTTGTTTTTTATATAGAATAGATCTACGTTTGGCCACCAACTCGCCTGGTGGTAAGCGACGGTATGGCTGAGGATGGAACACTTTAATTTAGAAGAAATCTATTCGCTCTAGCCTTGAGGATGCCTAGATTGTAGTTCTCAGGTTACAAGGATGATGGCAAGAAGTTCCTTTCTTGGGCAGTACGTATCATAACTGACGACCCAAATTGTTAAGAATTTGTATTAATTAAAAAAAATAAAAAATTTCAAAAAACTTAATTAGTTTTTGCTATTAATCATAAAGACGAGCTTAATAATGATTTACCGCTCTAAAATTCCTCGCATCTTGTTTCCTAATAATTACTAGTACAGTTTAGGCATCAAGGCGAATAAATAAGGTAAATATATACAATCTAGATTGATGAAGTTCATCCTCAGCCATGGCTTGCCATCAGGCGAATTGTTTAAGGCGAGAGTTTGACTCTCTAAAATCGTAAATCTATTTCCAATATTAAAATAGTTCATGTAATCAATCCAAATTCTGTCGTCCTTTAATACATCTACAATAATCTACACTCGCTATTCAAAGTTAATTGACTTAATTTCTGATATGTACATTTTTGCGTTTGTATAAAAACTGTGATGTATTTACAGAATATAAACGGTAAGTTTTATCTCATTGTATATTTTTATTTTCGTCCTGATATGAATGGTTGACGAAGCACAAGTTAAAAAGGTCAGGCGTGGGTATCGGTGTCCTTATGACACGTTCTGCAACGGCTGGTAATGACTTGGAAACTGTAGCTATTATAAATTTGATTTGTTATTACCGTTTGACATGCTCACAAAATTTACCACGACAGTAAAAAAAAATACGAAATCAACATTAATCATCGTCATCATCATCTAGAAGACGTCCACTTCTGAACATAGGGCTCCCCCTTTAACCTCCACACTGAACGATATCTTGCCATCTGCATCCACTGGATGCCCGCGACTCTCACAATGTCGTCGGTCCATCTAGTGGGAAGCCTAGCTACGCTGTGTCTTCCGGTCTCAATCATGGTCTCCACTCAAGAAACTTTCTTCTCCGTGGGTTATCAGTTCTTCAAGCGATTTTAATAGCAAGTTTGGTGACTCTCGTTCTTTGGCCAATATCCACGTTCCGGATTCTATCGCGCAAAGAAACCCCGAGCATAGCTCTCTCCATTGCCCATTGTGTGACTCCGAGATTTTCCAAAAATAAATCAAAATTAGGAAGCGCTAAAATACAATGAGGCGACATGTTTTTTCACGTTAGTGCCAAACAAATCAAATGCTTTTGTACGGATTATTTCTGTCATTGTGTGTGAGGACGTGTATAACAATGGCGTTAGTTCTAATTGCTTTATTGTTTATTGGTTCCTTACACCTATGCATATTTAAATTATCTATCTCTTACATCCATTTTCAAAGTTAGCTTACCCTTTCATACTTACACTTATCTTGCATCTAGGGCTATAGGCATCTCTATCACATTGTCGTTATGTTATATTTTATTGCTCGTTCTCCTTGCACTCTTTTTAACCTACATATTTCACATTCATACCTTGTGATTATTACAATTTACTAACATCATGCTAAAGATGTTGCCTACAGGTATTAAAATGTACCGCTCCTAAGTGCATTTCTGAACGTCATGTCATCGTATCAATAAGTGGATTCACATTTCACCACTTGTAATGCCGGCTGACCGCTCGATTACAGATTACACGGCAGCGCATTAGCACGCTCTCCTATCGACGAATGGCACATTCCATAATCCATAACTCTGGCTTTAGTTTTGTTATGCTTTTCATTTATCAGTAATCATGGTCGTTGAACTTGGAAAAATGATGGGATATTGCAAATTGCAGACGATGCTTTTGAACAATTACTTTTACACACACTAATTTCCTGGTAGAATGTCTTTTGCTGTTTGGATGATTCTGCACATAAAATACTGCACTAAAAACGAAACTGAAATTTTTCTGTACAGGGTTAAACGAAACGATGGTACCTAATAAATCGAAAGGAGGTCATTGTACTCATCATGTTTTATTTACAATGGGACCAACCCTGATATCGCGAAAACAATATCAGCTATTCCATACATTTCGCTGAGCGTGAATTTTTCTTGTTTGTTTTTTCGCGATTTCAGGTTGGGTCCCATACTAAAAGTTGTCCATATCGATGCGTGCAATGACTTCAGTTTCGGCGTAGTACCACCGATCCGTATAGCCCCGTAAATGCAGTTATAAGTCTATATTGCCACGAGCCTCAAAAATAAATACATTATACAACGCTCTGGATAAAAGCTGTGAAAACTGGTGTAGGAATATTGAATTGGTTCCAGCATTCAAATTACTTCTTCGCGTATCTTGGCTAAGAGCTGAAGCGTAACCAATCACGTGCCAGTAACACCGTGAACTTCGTGGCCTAGGCACACATAGCACTTGCATGCGGCCCTAGGCATTGCGGGAATTTAGTACGCATCTGATATTGATACTTCTACCGGGGTTTCTACTTATGTTTTTTAGGTAGCTGTTTTTACCCGACTGCGCAAGAAGAAGGGTTGTGTTTTTCAAGTTTATGTATGTATGTATGATGGTTTCTTTGGCACGCCCTACAGCCTAAACGGCTTAATGGATTTCATGTCGAGTTTTGGTTTGATGAGTTTGTCTTGCCAAGTACCTTGGTCCTAGATAATTAATTTAATATGGCGGACGCCCTATGATGGCCTACAAAATGTTCTTATCTACCATCATGATATGGGTATCAAATGAAAGGGTTTGCTGAGAAGAATACGAAAAAGCGTGTTAAAAAAAGATTTTTTTTAGTAATTAATTGATAATAGTAATAACCTAATCAGAAATATCACAATCAATTGCCATCATAATACTGAAGTTTTTTACACACTCACTCACACCCACACACACACAAACACACACGTGGCGCGGTCTTCCTGCCATATATTATAGTTTTGTTTGTATTATGATTATGCTAAAATATAATATTGTAAGGCACTAGGCAAAACTTTTTAGAACCCCCTTAGCTGGTGGCATTGGAGAACGCCGAAAGGGTCGCAATTTATCTTATATTTCTTTTTGAAATGTACAATATTAGTTTTGAAAAAAATATGTTAATTTCTAGTAGTTGTTTTTAACCCCAATCCCACAATCCACTATTCAATTTTATCATTAAATGTAACTTCAAGTAAAATTATCAAATTACTCGTAAGTACCTAATTTCATTAATTAAATAAATCCGAATCGTAAACGTGCAGTAGACTTCCGACCAATATATTTGTGCAGTTGCCCAAAAGAGAATTAAAATTTCTTATGGTAGGCTATCGGTTTTGTTAAGGAAATCTGACGGTGGCTCCCCGACACAACTTTGTAGATAAATTTGTTGCATTTTAACAGTCCACTTGAGTACAGTTGAGGGCCAGTCGTGTTTTACAATTGCTAATATTCGTCGTAAACATAATGAGGGCATGGGAAATGCTTTATACATAGAGTCATTTGATTAAGGTAGCAATTATTTTATAGTGAAAGGGACCGGAAAAAGTTAGAACAAGAAAAGTTTATACAGGAAGTAAATACAAATTGGACTGCCCCTGTGGCTCAGTTGGTAGTAAACCTGCCTTCTGCGCTTGGTTGCGTGACTTCGATTCCCATCTAGGGCAAACATTCATGTGATGATCATTTATGTTTGTTCTATGTCTGGGTGTTGATATACATTTAAAAATATATATGTACGTATATCAGTCTCAGGCAGTCATTCTTCTATTTCTTCTTAGTAACCCTTAGTCTTAGTTCTTAGTAATAGATAATATAAAATCCACTGTTTAACCAATCGTAAAATCCCATAAACCGCTGAATCACAGTTGAATACGTTGGATTGCAAATACAATACCTAACTAGGAGTTTGAGGCCAGCTAGATACAACACTTAGCCTTCATTTAGACCTAGAGATCTACAGAAAACGATCCAGACACCAATATTAACACACATTCCTCGGCACACTTTCTGGATGATTAACATTAACATGAAAACCAAGTCTATATTATTCCACATTTAGTCCAGAATTGAAACGGACAAGGTGTATTGCGGACTAAATTTCCTTTTCAAACAGAACCCTATGTCTTCCATGCAAGGTCTAAAACGACCAGAGTGTATTTATGCACTAATTTTCTGATGATGTTATCTTGTTGTAACTTCGTTAACGGTTTACGCCGCACCCTGTTACTGGTCAATATTTTTATGGTTGTCGTATCTAGGATCGGAAATTCTTTGTGTCGGCTAGAGGTGTTGCAAAAAAATTTGTCAATCGATACCTGAGATGCGAAGCGTAGCTCGTTTGATGTTTTTTTTTATCACACACACACACACACACACATCATGCAGATTTGCTGCAGATAGAAAATAAGAACAAACATATGAATAAGTATTATGTAAACGTATTACAGACACAAAGTTGTCACGAACGAAAAGTATCTGTGAGAATATTAAACAGTGTTTTTCGCGTTGATGACTAATATATTCCTGATCAAGTTTACCCAAAAACAGATCATCGTTGAAACGGGTTTTTGAGGCCCTATTTTATTTGAATGTGCTACCATAATCTCAAAAACATCTTATAATAACCTTCCAACGAGCTTTGTCTGGCTCTCTCGGCAAGTGAGAGAGCAAGACAAAATTCAATGTAAGGTTATTATGATAAGAATGTTTTTGAGATTATGGTAATCCACCCGTTTAACGTTCGAAACTAAAAACACATTAACTATTTTAACATAAAATTAACTAACAAAATACTTTTTGCCGTTTCTAAAACTGTCTGTCAATCTTTTCATTACTTAGGTCCGGGAGGGGATTATGAGATCACACTCAAGATGGATACACGTTTTTCTAAGATTATTGGTTATTAACTTATTGCCATACATCCAAGTTTTTTTTCCTTTAATTTTTGGGTCCAGACCTTTTGTGTATTTAACTAGTGTCAAGTAGAGTTAGAACTACTTAATTTATAATTTATTTTCAATCAGTCAAAGTCAAGCAAAATAACTTATGGTCGCGTCCAAGAAAACACAGTGGAGTGGTGTATTATTTACTAGGAGCTTCTATGGAGGTTTGGAAACAACACAAAAATATACGTTTTACTCCATTATATCATACTAGCGACCCGCCCCGTCTTCGCACTGGTGTAAGCTCGGCCTTCGGCCTTATGACCCACAAAAATCCAGGAACACAAAATTTCATCCAAATCGGTCCAGCTGTTTCTAATAGTTATTCTGCTATTCTTGACGGAGACAAATACAACAAATCAAAAACCATGAAAATCGGTCCAGCCGTTCTTGAGTTATAGGTAAGGTAGTAACAAACCCGACTTTATTTCATATGTATAGACTAGCTTCCGCCCGCGGCTTCGCCCGTGTTTTTCGATGGAAATATAATGGAGTGCTCTGCTAAGTAGGCACTTATATATATGGACGCTATACCTTAGTATTTCATCCTGCATATTGATGACCGGTATGGCTAAGTACTAACACATGTGCCTTATGAGCAGGAGGTCTCTGGTTAGATCCCGGCCTGGCAGATGTTTGAATGGTGAACTCAATTAAATATCTATATGCTATGGGTCTCAGTGCTAGTTATCTCTGCCTTTAATTTGGCTCCCACAGGCCGTTTGCGGCCCAGCGAACCGCGCGAAATCATCACAAAATGATACATCGCTGCGACATGGTTTTCCTACTTTGGCGCCAAATTTCCACATCATACTCGGAGTTAGTATAATATCATCTAGCTCTCAGATCAGGTAGCCGTTGGTATCTGCAGCTCGCGGCTTCAGGAACGTGCTACTCCTCGACCGCAGTAAAGCTGGCACGGGATCTGGTGACAATTAACCGCAACCACTGTTTCCTCCATAACACTACTGGTGGACGGAACTTGAGATGGGATGATTAATTACGACACATTTACATGAACGCGATACATTATAGTGTACAATGTACATGGTAGTGCAGTAGTTTTTTCGCATCCAGGAGCCGAATATACGTAAGTCATTGACGTATATTAAGGACCGGCCTAATGGAGCATTTTAAATGTTACCAACTCAGTGGTGCACACAATCATATATCGTACCAGTATGAACCCAGTTGAATAATGCGACGTAATAGTGAGCAGATATTTCGTCAAAAAATACGACATCTAGGCATCTGCCTAGATGCCTTATTTTTTACCGACGAAAAAAAAGAGCTTCTCTAGCATAATATATCTTTTATGTATCTTCATCAGCGAGAAGATGTCCATTGCTGAACATACGCCTCCCCCTTTAATCTCCACACTGAACGACAGCTTGCCATCTCCATCCACTGGATGCCCGCGACTCTCACAATGTCGTCGGTCTATCTATTGCGAGACCTACCTACGCTGCATCTTCCGGTTCGTGGTCTCCACTCAAGGAGTTTCTCCCCCCTCGGTTATCTTTTATGTATGACCACGCATAACTTTTAACTGAGCGATCCGTTATTTCAAGAGCTCTAGATCTGGGATGCAGATCGGATGGTCATACCATCCGAACATCAAAAATCTGAACGAATACATCATTCTTGGCCTTCCAAAAGGCCCAGAAAAATATGACGGGATGATTTTGACTCTCACGTAAGAGACTGGTACACCATACCACAGAACAGAGAGGAGAGGAAGAAAGGAAGGCAGGCCTTTGCCCTGCAATGGGACGACCACGGCTAAAATAAATAAACAAATTGGACATTCCTAACAGATATAGCAAGCTAGACTTGATTAAAATTCAGGTGTTAAGTTCAATGCCCTATGCAAAACGTACCAACCGTCATCGAATATTTTTCATCAAACCGCCACACCAAACTAATGACCCGCTGTAACCGACTTTTGAGTACATCATCACCATTTATAGACCCACTGTGCTACAAAGAACCTGTTTTATAGGCGTTTAACACTGCTAAAGTATGGGGACCTTTGATTTGTTAACCGTTTATAGGTTTGTAATGTTATCTTTCCAATTGACCTACAGAAGAATAAGTACCTTCATTTATTACCCCTTAACCAGTATAAGGTAATATTCACATTAAACAGGGTCTCATTTGATTGCGGATGGGCTCCGATATTGAAATTTGATTTATGAACTATGTTTTTTTGCCATTTCAGGTCTCATAGTAAAAGTTGTATATACTTAATTATAAGTACAAGTGGATTACATTAAAAACCGGCTTCAAAAATATATGAAAAACGTAACAAGTAGTGCCTATAAAATTTGAGGGTTGCCCTCGATTTCCCTAGATCCTGATCAGATCCTGACTTGGTGACAATGGGACTAAATTGGAAGTATACCCCAGCGAACAAAGAATGTTTTTTTTTAAATCGGTCAACAGTTGGCTGAGACATCGGTCAACATATATTTATATATAAAAAAATATACAGTGGAACTCAGAACCTCCGCCTTTTTTGAAGTTGGTAAAAACTGATCCCCTTTTGGGTAAGTACACCCGTTCCGTGTAGCGTGTTGAATAGACATTTGAAAGTGTCACCAATACTAGTCACCGACTAAGCGTTCCATTCCCGTCCAAACATTGAAATAAAACAAACAATTTTATTGTAATCTCGTCTGTTATCTCGTAGTTACAATCCCAAGACCTCCAATGTTCCCATCCCACACCAAAGATTATTTCTCTCGAAATCAATCAAGCCGGCACCTCTGTGCTTGTCTGCTACCAGACTCCGCCAATGATCTACCAATCCATCATGGGTTTAGTTTTATTATGAGTTTAATCTAGTGCACTTGATATTGGTATAAGAGCCGAGGATGATGCATATTGAGGTAATTTATTAAGTATCTAAATAAATATAAGAAAAAACTTTAGTTCATCCTAGAATTGACACCAATCATTGACCGGCAAACATGTCAAAAAATACGCACTAGTCGTTTCTTAGGTATCTTTGGCGGATCGAAGTGGGACGACAGGATTTCGAGTAATTTCGGCGCGCGATTGGTTTAAGTGTGTGCATGTGTACGTGTAGGTACACGATTACATACCGCGTTTTGCCCAAGATGTTTCTTGGCAGATATAAAGTTTATTAAACTATCTGGCACTGTGGTAGTTGAATCCATATATTGAATGAAAGACGCTCGCGTTACCACATAGAAAAATAAATACAATCAGTTAAGATTGCCTAGTAAGGTGGTTTCGCCATTAAGCTAGGAATCCACTATGTTCGCGCTCTGAACTCGCGAAACTTCTGCAAAAGATACGGCATGCACATCGCTTCACGCATTCTGCTATTGCGCTTCTCTTTGGGTCCACACACAACTTTGTGCCCGCTGCGGAAGCTCGAACGTATCCACTTACTTGAAGAGTTGCACGGACACAGAGGGCCCGAATTCGCGAACATAGGTGTTTATTGAGCCTATAAAACAGCATTGAACTGAGCTATAGTAAAATCAACTACAATTCAAATAAATCGTTAACAAACCTTATTGCGGTTGTTATTGGCGAATCGCTCACCATACAAGCTGTCACGAGGCTGGACAAAAAGCACGGATGCCTGATTGGATACACGAACCGGTCGTAGCGACCGTTAAAGTTCGTTTGCAATCGAACGTAGCGTACGGGCGTTAACGAATCGAAATCAAATGAATCGCGCATTAATTGTGTTAGCAAAATTGTCCCTGTGTTTACCAATTAATTTATTTGCGTACGTGTGATAGTTAAAAATAACGTTCACAATGGTTTGATTAGTTTTTGTGACTCTGTTATTACCCGTATTTTTTATTTATTTAATAGTAGGCTTGCGTTTGACCGCCAACTCGCTTGATGTTAAGCGATGATGCAGTCTACGATGTATATGTGATTGTAATTACAGACTGTAATTTTTTATAGTTACGCAATATTGACGTTTAATAACAGAGTCACAAAAACTAATCAAACCATTGCGAACGTTATTTTTAACTATCACACGTATGCAAATAAAGTAATTGGTAAACACAGGGACAATATTGCTAGACAGTTCGACTGATTCGTTCGTGTTCGTATGTTCATCGATTTCCACGCCAACTGTTGACCGATAAAAAAAACAGTTATTTTGATTTAAAAACTAAACTGCTAAACCGATTTGGATGAAATTTATATGGGACCACCTCTAAAGTATGGCCTACCAAACAAGAAAGGAATCATCAAATTAATTCATAATTGGCGAAGAAACCGGCGTACATACATAAAAAAAACATACAGTGGAACAATAGAACCACTTCCTTATTTTAAGCCGGTTAATAAACATGAATAGTTCCTAAAGGATAACGGACGAAACTGCGGGCAAGAGTTGAGACCTTAATGATTTTAATGGCAACATTATCTCTATGACACTTATCTGTCATCCATTAAAGCTCTATGTAGAGTTAGTGCCCAATCATCTTGCATCGTTAATAGACTCTCTCATTCACATATCTGTGATAATGGACTAATATTGACTTAACATTCATTGAACATGTTTAAGTAATTATTTGATTTATCGATATGTGTTCAGTGTCATGTATTCGAGTATTCTAACAAGATACAGTTAAGGTATTTATTACTTTCAATTAAATTTGTGTAACTTTGTTTTGTCTCGTTTTCGATTTCCGCTAGCGCAACGTTGACAGATAACTTTAAGCATATATTTCTTAAGACTGTATGTATATGTTTAAAAAGTTGTCTGTGTATAAAATTTATTACAGTTTAAAAGTTCTTGTAAAGAGTTTTAATGATTTCTAATTTGTAATGCTCTATACCTTTAACATTGTCCGTGTAGGTAGGTATCTACATGACCTTTACCTTTCAATTGAATAAAGTAGAACTATATATATGTTAATTTAAGGCGGATGATTAGGTTGCCAAGAGATGGTGCTAAAGTCATTATTTTTTGAAATATATTTTTACGCCGTATTTTGCAATCCAATTTAAACTTAGTCTTAAATTCTGACCATATTCTAATACAATTATTATAAATGCTAATCCTAATCGTTTCTAATCCGTACAGCCAAGGATTGGAACAATCTGCCGGCTTCCCTGTTTCCTGAGAGATACAATCTGGGCCTTTTCCATGCCAGAGTGTATAGGTATCTTCTTAGTCTGTGTTCTTCATCTTCGACCTCATCGTCGCTTACCAACATGCGAGTGGGTGGTGGTCAAGCAAGGACTTATACGCGATAAAAAAAACTATGTTTTTAATTATAAAACGAAACACATGTTCATGAACAGATGATTTCAAACTATGATTATATTACATCCTCTTTCAGTTTTTTTTACGTGTGGCACATACTTGTTGTTGTAATAAAATGGAATCTAAAGTCTGGCAGTCGTTGTGCGTAAGCAGTTCGAACTTGCGGTTCAATGATTATCCGTTATCCAAGCATTTGCCTCTCATCCTAAAAGGTTAACTAATAATTTCAATTCTTATCTATTGGCTTTCCATCAATTTGCATCGCAAAGGTGAACTCACACTTTCTAAATCGCATCGTTATCGCGCGATTATCGCTCAACTATCTCCCAACTATCTTTTAACCCCCGTTGGTACATTCTCGACGAGACAGTCTGAGATCGTCAATAAATTTTAAATAATTTTATCAATGCATAAGTGGTCCATAGTATTTTCCAAAATATCTTCCCCCCCCCCCTCGAGTGAACTACGGATAATAAAATAAGTAAGTACCCATAGTCCACCCAAGTTAATCACGGGTAGGGAACGGTAATAGATAACGGAAGATACTGAATTTTTTTTGGTATTGCAATTATAAAACTTTTTGAACGAATGGACTCCCTGATGACGGACACGAAAGTATGTTTTTGCTAAAATAGTAGTTGATAAATATTATTGTAGGTATAAATTAATTTGCATTTACCATCGAACGACCTCATCGTGGCATTATTATATATATTACCGTGGTCGCAACTAGCGCTGGACGAAATTTTTCATACTCGTACTTTTTGTAAGGCTGCGGGAAAAAAAATACCTAAAGAAACACAGACAACTTTATGTCTATATTTCTAGAAAATAAAACAAATACTATCACTTTAGGTTACCCATCTGATGATTATCCTCGCTTCTTTGTTTACGTTTATCGCCAGATTCCAAACGTGTGGGAAATGTTTAATAGTTTCGAGGTGCATAATTCGATTAGTCATTGTAAATATTCTGTAATTGATCTTTGACGACTATGTTTAGCTACTTGTTTACATTTGGATTGTTAGTAACTGTATATTTTAACTGTATGTATCTATGGCCAGTTAAAAAAAGAATCAATAATTTCAGTTAAAAGATTGGAAATTTGTTTTTTTTACTGGCTCATTTGTAAACTGATTAAAGTGTTTTTTTTATTATGTAAAAGTAGTGTGTAATTTTGTTAGAGCCCTTACGTTTTTTTTATAAAGTCGGTTTTTTAATTCACCTTGATAAAGACCGCCGAATGCGGTTGAAACTATAGTCGCAGTAACCGGCCTAATCTTACGTGAGTAATTCCCATGTAATGTAAATAAAAAATATAATTCGACCACTTGCCAAATTACATATTCTCTACATCTCATCTCTATCTCTACATAGTATAAAATTAAGCCGCTTTCCGCGTCTGTCTGTATATCAGCTAACTCCTAAACCACGCAAAGGATTTTGATGTGGTTTCACGATCAATTAGATTTTTTTTCAAGGAAGGTTTATATAATATGATGAAACTTATACCCGTGCGAAGCCGGGGCGGGTCGCTAGTATAAAATAAAGTTACTTTCTGCGTTAGTTTGTCTGTCTGTATATCCGCTAACCCCTAAACCATGCAACGGATTTTGATGCGGTTTTAACCATCAGTTAGATAATTTTTCACGGAAGATTCTTAATAAAACTTATACCCGTGCGAAGTCGGGGCGGGTCGCTTACTAATAAAGAAAGTTCGTAAGAATTGGCTGATCGTTCAGCTCTGATGTCAGAGTTTTAAGGCCGCCTGGAGGCCTCTAACATAATTATACTGGCCGTAATATAACTCTAGAAACACATGAAGACTTGGTTGTACTATAAAGCAAGCAATTCTGGAATATCTCTCACTATATTCCTAAGTATAGGGCGCCCGCAGTTATTAAAACTGCGGGCGCCCTATACTTAGGAATATAGTGAGAGATATGCCATAAGCTCTGATGATAACCATGCACTCCATGCTAATTACTTGTTGTACATGGTTATCATCAGAGCTTTATAGCTCTCTTGGAATATTTATGGTTTAATATCTCGAATCTGCCTTAATTGGTAAGTAAATTGTAGTTTATGGGGGAACAGGTGATTTATTGTGTTTAATTTTGGTTCCGATGTAGATTGTATGTGGAGATAGGTCTAAAGTAAGCCTAGGTCTACAGTTTATTCCGTGGCTTCGTATTTATGTAGGCCTGTTGGAAAGTCTTGATACGACAGAATATATGTTATCTTGATCTTGTATCGAGCTTGAATAAAAAAAAAAAGTCTAGCAGCACTTTGTGGTTTTATCTGCTATCTTCCAGGAACCATGAATTTATCCGGGATAAAAAGCCTGTGAGCATTAAATTGTACATGTGTTCATGCTGGTTAAATTACCTCAATACCAAATTTCATTAAATCTATTCAGCTCATGTACCTCAGCTGTTACAGAGTTGATTGCATAGAACCATTCACAGTTGCACACAAACTTAAGCTTTTTATTTTATTAGTGTGAAGTGTGATGTATAAGTGTGTACGCATCACCTACATATGAATGCCAAGAAGCTCAACAGCAACGAATTTCTAGTTCAGACTCTTCTTCAGCTTCTCTTGTACTATATCGGCGCAAAGTTGCTAGTCTATCGTTTTTTTATCGGATAAATTTCGGAGAGTGCACCAGATCTGCATTATCTACTTTCCTCCTGCCCATTTTTATCAGATGGCCAGGGCGGGCAGCTGCAAGCAAGCGTGCTCTATCGTAGAACGCATCAGAATGTTTCTTTACATGATAGGTGCCTACCTAGGGTCAATTATAACTTTATGATAACAAAACAGGGTCATAATCATCACAAAATATCAACTATAATAGGCTATTACATGACACTGGTGCTTTGCTTGTTTTATCCCGAACAAAACATTTTGATGAATGCACTATAACCTTGGACTAAAAACTGCAGCCTGCAATTCAACAGGTATAATTTTGTCGCACTGTAAGTAACAAACCACGTAATTAGGCCGCATTTTCGACCACAGCGGAGTGACAGTGGCAGCGGATGGGAACACGTATTCCATCGTGTCTTTGAATAGTTTTAGCTAAATAGCGAGAATAAGTGGTGGGGCGGCTACATACAAAGCATTACTGTTCTCAACGCCATTTGTATTCACCAACAGTCTGGTACGGACGTTAGAGACCATCTAAAGACAGCATTTGATCTGTCATAGAAAAAATGCTCATTAACACCAACTAATTATTCTATACCAGGGTATTCATAATACGATTAATCGAGTAAAATGGAGAACCATTGCGAGATTAGTGATCACCACCGGGAAGACCGACGACATTGAAGACCAACCATGTACTACCATCTTACCAACCACGATCACTGCCGAGAGCGACTAAGCAGAAGAAACAGCTCTCGTCTCTCTCGTCCCGCTGCACTGGCTTTGGTACGTGTCGCTACGCTGCCCGCTGACTCAAAAGCACAGCCTTAATACTCGTATTACCACATGCCATGTAATGACACAGTATTACCTTCTTATTAGTGTTTTTGCGCGACAATGTGTCGCGTACGCAGTCGGCAGGTGGAGTCGTAGGAATGTCGCGTCGTGAGTGGTCTGCTTTAACATCTGTCGGTGGTACATTTTCGCGGAATGCACTTCTTACGAGCTCTCCTGCAGAAGATGCCGTGTCTGATTAGCTTACGTCTTGCTTGCTTGCTCTACGGTTTGTTGTCTCTAAGGATTTTCTGTGATGTAGAGTAAACTATAAATTGGTATTTATTAATGGCATATAAGTTAAAATCTTTGCGTCGTTCTTTGAAATATTATTCTACTTTAAAAAACGTGCTTAGCTATTGAAGAGTTCCATTATTCACCTCTCTGCTCCATCATCAGACAGTCGTCACCAAGTGTATGTTAATGCATGGAACTCGTTACAACAAACCAAACGAGCCCAAAGTCAAAGGGTTTACTAGTAGCCATTGAAAAATGCCACTATCCACCTTCTGGCTCCAATATTAGACCAACGGATCCAAATTATTGTATTGCCAACAGAACTACACATACTTGCAAAGTTTCAAATCGATACGAGATTAGAAGTAGGTTAAAATATACTGCTAAAGATTTGATTATATTGTTAGTTAGTTAGTTATGCAATTAGTCAGTCAGTTTAGCATTGCCATTCAGCGTGGTAATGCCGTTAGCATGCTGGGTATGCTGCGATTTGGTCGTGGTAGTGGGCTTGAGAATTTTGGGTTGTCTTCAAATCCTATGTCCAATGGTCAGCTTGTATTTTAGTTAACAAAGACGCCAAATTAAAAAAAGTCAGTAAAAAAACACATCTGTCATAGGACTGCACGTCAGAAGTGAAAACTTAAGTAGTAATTCACCTGTTCTACAAGAGATGGGGCTGTTTTAAAATACACGGTACAGCGTGACGATGACGCGAGTTCTATGATTTTTTTTTTCACTCAAAAAGTGCTCAACGCGCCTAAACAAGTTTTCACTTCATAAGATAAACTGTGTGAAGTGTTAGTTGTGTAGCGGGCATTTTCCGCAACCAGGCCATTCACTGGCCCGTTTTGCGTCACCCGGCTGCAGCTAGTTCAGCCACCCGGTCTCCAGGAAAGCCAGCAGCTCGCTGATGCCGGTGTACAGTGTGTTTAAACTGATAAATGAGGAACAATTGAATTGAATCTAGCGTAATACAAAATCGCTTTGACTCTCCAGTACGGAGTCCGGTGTAGTACGGGTCTCGTATAAAGCAACGCGTGGCACTTACCATCAAGCGAAAAATATGCTCACCTTGAGACATAGTTGCAATAAAACCGACCGATATTCAATGTTTGAACTATCGAGTCCATTGTCCTTTGTTAAAATTACTCCTACATTCTGGTATTCAGTATGCTTTCTCGAAATCTCTTTAACACACCATATGAAGGTGTTTTAATTAAAAGCCAGATTTAATTCTATTGTCATCTGCGCGTGCGCCACCATTGTCGCCGTCCACGTATATAAGGAGTCCAATTAGCTCGCTTTTCCTTTTCCGCTTAATGAAGCTTTCCTTCCGCGCCGCTTCTGGGAATAATAAATAGGTATAGCGTGAGAATAAATATAATATAGCAATTTAATGTCATTCTGATTTTTGTCATATAAGTTTTTTTTCTTTTTTTAAGGTGAGCTTGTAAATGACGCCTTTAATTTAATTAGAATCTAGCTTAGGCTTAAGATCACGGTCAACACAACACGGTTCACTTTGACAAGGCTGACGACTCCAGAATACATCTTGCTTCATATTATCTTAAAAAGGGATTTATAATGAACCGAGATGCATAAATCAAGAAAGTTCAAAACCTTTAAAACAATACATCCGTGATCTTCTTAGATTGAAGACCGTGGCAGTCTTTTAGGAGGCCATCAGCGTCTCTAGAACTTGATTAAAAACTTTACCATAGGCTTCTACTCTGTCTGTTACATGTTCATATAATATAAGTTTCCGTTTTGGTAAAAAAAAATGCTCAGTTTGGGATATTGTGCGATACGATAACTACCTATAATTATTATTAATCTTGTAGTCCTTACTCAGCTGGCCGGTTCAAATAATGTCAATAGCAAACGCAAGAACAGTAAGCTGGTTGTAGGCATCCGAACGATGTAGGTAATTAATTGCGACGACGCGTGCGCTTGCGCCTGTCCTCTTAAAGGCTAGGCATGCAAGGCTAATTTTATAATACTAGAAATATCCGTCAATAAACTCTATCAGCTGGTTGCCATAACTGAATGTTTTATAAACATGTTTACTTAGTTTGTTGAAAGTAGTATTTATTTATTGTGATATTTTTTGTTATTTATTTTTGACCGTGTTAAATTCTGCGATGACTAATTTTATAATCGGACAGCCCCGTTAGCTTAGTTGGTAGTGAATCTGCCTTCTGCGCTTGGGGGCTTCGGTTCGATTCCCACTTGGGACAAACATTTGGGTGATATATATTTAAGTATGTATTTAAAAATATACATGTATTCATATCAGTCTCTGGCTGCCATATTACAAGGTTTGCTTAGTTTGGGGTCAGATGCCCATGTGTGCAATAATGTCCCAAATATTTTATTTTTATCTACGACTAGCCGCCCGCCCCGGCTTTGCACGGGTGTAAGCTCGGCCTTTGGCCTCGCTACAAAATATATTATAGCCTATGTCACCCGGGGATAGTGTAGCTTCCCAACAGTGAAAGAATTTTTATAATCGGTTCAGTAGTTTTTGAGTTATTTCGTTACAAACATACAAACATACAAAAATAGGTACAAATCTTTCCTCTTTATAATATTAGTGTAGATGAGCGTTGAGCGAGTGTTGGAACGGTAGCATGTTCGCCTTACAATCAGACGGCGGCGCCCAGTTCGGTCCTCGGCCTGGCACCATAGACTTTCGTATCTTTAACTGTGTAACGTAATATGTGCAATGATTTATTTAGTACCTAAATAAGTGATGTGCTGTTTTGCAGCCATCGCTTTAAACGGCGAAGAAAACATGTGACGAAACCGGTATGTCCGAGAACTTTAAATATTAACCCTAAATACTATATTGACTATCTATATAATTACTGCGAAGGTAGATATTCTTTTTCTAGTATCTGAGAATATTGTAACCTTTAAACTTTCAACGGCATTGTTTCTTGTAGTAGTCAACTTTTTCTTCCCACAAGTAAGTACCCATGGATTATTATTTAGATTATTTAAATGACCCAGAACACACATTAACTGTAGCAATCGAGGAGATCGTTTAGAAACCGAGTGGAGGGCGTGTTTTAGTACAGTAAATGACCACTGAAACACGAGAACCGTCGTTAAATATTAGCATTTGGAGGCGTCGGTTTACGAATCAATAGTTTACTGGTTGCCTGGAAGAGATCGCTTTAAGCGATAAGGCCGCCTATTAAAAAACCTAGATAATATTTTCATTGTAATGTATGTTTTCCTTGTTTGTGTGGTCTTTTAATAAAGATTTATCTTATCTTACTGGTTATTTTTTTACCGAATGCTAAAGAGGTCTTTTAAGTATTTTTGAAATGAATTGCTTATTTATTGCACGTTGGTATGAAGCAAAATTTTCTAGTGAACTAGCTGTTTCTCGCAAACTTACACGACGTAGACTTTCATATAAACATTCAACCACTTTTTACCCCTTTTAATGGCCCTTCCGTAAAATTATTTCTTAGCAGATCTCGAAATCCCACATGCAATCTACCTGCTAAATTTCAGCTTCATAGGCCAATTATTTTATGAGATTTCATGATGAGCCAGTGAGTGAGTTAATGAGTGAGTAATTCGTATTTTTTTAAATAAAAGATATAGTTAGGCAAAATGTTGCAAATGCCTTGCAATCCAGCGGGGCAACGCGGCCAGAGTATTGAGTTAACGATAGATAATAAAATCGATCTGCAATTAGTGATAATGAATCGTTTCAATATATTAAATAATAAATAATTGTTTTTTAAAGTGATACATACTTATTTAAGCATGATTTGAAAAAGAGAAACATTGCGAAATGTGATTATGAACTACTTACATTCTCTTGCTCTTTCTTTACCATACCAAATAAATACTTGTCAAGCAAATTTGAGAATGTGTAACTTCGGAATTTGCATACATAATTGTGATGTAACTTTTTACATAATTTGGAAACCTGATATGCCACAACGGTTTAATGGTTTACCAACACGATCTACATATTTCTGCGCAACTGAAGATTATCAAATTATTGGACCGAAAAACTGTTGCAGTTCGCATCTTTATTAACTGTTAATCGGTGAATACGTTGCATCGTAGTTTTTAATATATGTAACAAAGTGTAATCATGCTGTAACGCATTCCAACGTTGATTGCATTTTTTTGTATATTTTGGTTGTGCAAATTGTTGACGATATTGGTACCATCTTCACCCAATTAGAACAAGGACTAAGGCAGGTGTAATAGCAAGGGCTTCGTTGCAGAATGTCTTTTTCGCAAAATGTCCCCTGGTAGCAAAACGTCTCTTTCGCAAAAAGTCCCTTTCGCATAATGTGATACTGATGACTATTAGTTGGTAGATGGAAGATGACGAGGAAGTATGTACTTAGCTAATATAGTGTGCAAACATTACAGTGTTGCGGCCAGATTCAATGGCAATGTTTCCAATCTACACTAATATTATAAAGAGGAAAGATTTGTACCTATTTTTGTATGTTTGTAATGAATAGGCTCCGAAACTACTGAACCGATTTGAAAAATTCTTTCACTGTTGGGAAGCTACACTATCCCCGGGTGACAGGCTATATTATATTTTGTAGCGAGGCCGAAGGCCGAGCTTACACTCGTGCGAAGCCGGGGCGGACGGCTAGTAAATTATATGGCACAAAGTTTGATATCTTAGACGAGCGCAGTGCTGTTGTTGGATTTTAGATTTAGACCGTTTTTGCCCATTCTCCTGTAGCTTAGAGATCTTTTTAGGGTTCCTTGGTACTACAAGGAAATGCCTTATTTATATTCACTCTGTCTGTCTTTTCTTCCAAATTATTTAGAACCTTCTTACTTCTCTAGTTATTAGGACAAGTGGATGTGCCTACATAATTATAGTTTTAGTATAAATATTAATTTTATGATTTAATCCTTGAATGTGACTTATAAATATATTTTTTCACTGGTTTAATTTCTTTTAAATTTACACCTTCAATTCTTTTATAATGGAGGTATCAACTTTTATATCGAATTCTAGCTCAAAAGATATTAAAATTGATCGTTAAACGATCTAAACAAAGAATGTGTCAAATGTATATTTTTGACTAAACTTATGTTAGTATTGGTATTCATCCATTATATTATAGTTGATGATACATAGATCTCTTAAATTTGCCAAAATTCAAGATCTTTCTTTGTTTGAATGTTTCTATAACCACCGTTTTATAAACATATGTGACCACAATAATTACGTGGCTTTGGCTACGGAGCCCTACCAACAAAATAAGCTCGATAACTGTTATGCCACCTGCAGGAAGACACAAAATAGCAAAGGTTTGCTTTCCTAGAAAGCTATGGCTCTTCACTAATAGTCTAATAAAAGCTAGTTTACAGCTTCTAAAGCTTAACTGTCGTGACTAAAGTGCATGTTAAAACATAAATTACGCTCATAATTTGCTTCATGCGTTTCCGATAAATTAAATTTATAGTAAATATGTTTTCTCCGACATCTCTTAAAAGATGCGGAAAACTCGTTAATTATTAAAAAATCTTCGACAGGTTGAAGCTCATTCAAGTTTGCACTATATATCAAATCAGTTAAATCTAAAGAAGATTTAAAAATGACTCTTAATGCCATCAATCCTTAAACAGGGACCTTAATGCGTTACAACGTTTACGCTTCTAAAATATGGAACACGATGATTATAGCAACAAAAACTTCAGAATAGAAATTCCTATAAAACTACCCGTATCAAATTAAATTATACCTATACGTTAGGAACTAAGGCGTGGGAATGCTTCGTTTTTTGTTGTTTTTTTCTGGTGAATTAGTGGCCGTGACCGCGATTGAGCAGGCCTCGTGCTTTCGGACATTAATTACAACCATGTCTTCATTAGCTTAATTTTTTTATTTTTTTTTGCAAATCACAGCTTCAATCTTATTTTTTATGATACTGAGTGACGAGACGAGCGAAGTCGCTCGCCTGATGGCTCTTCACGCTTGCCCATAACAGCTCAATGCCACTCAGAATTTTGAACTTCAACAGTTCAAAACCCTGGATGGCAATGCACTGCGCTCGTCACCCCGAGATATAAGATGTCAAATCTCTGTGTGCCCTGTAATTTCGCTGGAAACATTTCCCTTCAATCCGGAACACAGTAGTGTTTGCACACTACTGCTTGGTGGTTGAATAACTGGCAAAGGTGTGGTACTTCCCCAAGCGGACCCTGCAATAGAGTCCTACCACTACAAAACCATATTGTTTTATATATAAAAGCGAAAATACCACTCTTTCATTCGCTTACTGATTCATCACGAAATCTCAAAACTACATGACCTACAAGGCTAAAATATGGCAGATAGATTCTTTATGAGGTATAGACCATAGAAGTCTGCTCAGAATTTTGCGAACGGGCCGAATTCAGAGGGGCAAAAGAGGGTTGATAGTCTACAACTACTACTTTCATATAAACTCTCAACATAGACAACGGCTGGTATATTTATGTAAAAGCAATATTACACTCACTGACTGACTAACTGACTCAACACAAAATCTTGAATACTTCTTAATATACGATGTTGAAAATTTGCAGGTAGATTCCGTTATGAGGTATTTAGATATCTGCTTAGAAAGGATTTTGTGAAATAGCAAACGAGGGTTGAAAGTTTGCATATATGAAAGTTAACGCGTACGAAGTCGCAAGCAACAGCTTGTTCAGGTATAATTTTTATCCTTTATAAATCAACTTTCATCTAGTTAATAATATGTAGTCTAACTAAATAGTCAGTGTCTAGTCTAGGACTCGATACGCTTCAGCTAATCTTGATTGGCATTTTTAGTTTAATCGTATACAGTTTCGAATTGATTCGTCAAGAATGTAAGAGGTGTCAGGTTATGCGTTTTACTTACACGGTTCAATTGCTGGACAGGCGTTCACCAATTGATAATTTTATGTTTATACCCTTAACAAATTTCAACATCAAAAAAGTGTTCTCTTTTTGGTATGGCATGACCTTTTCTTTTATTTGGTAAATATTACTGTTCTTCTTAGTCAGTAGGTCAGTACTGAAGTTTAGGTACTTGATAAAAGAACAGGACATGTTCCTTTATCTGATCATGTAAAAATTTGACCCTTAAAAATATTTTTGCATTGAATCTCGCAACGCCTGATGTTAAGCGATAACGCGGTCTACGATGGAGCACGTTTCAAACCGAATTAGCGCGATTCGAACAAACCCAGATTGTAACGATCGGGGAACACCCATTCAAGCAGCGCATTCCACAGACTAGCAGTAAAAAAATAGTACATAGTACATTTCCACATTCCGTGGTCACCAAAATGCCTATAGGCCATAGTACGTACAAACCAAAACACAAGCCTGTTGTGTATGTTGACTCAATCAGTTGCTGACGTCCGTTTACTTTACACCAATGTTGGTTTAACCCGGGCCTAGTGACCGGGTGCCCAAATACCCCACCAGTTCAGGCCGCTTCTGCGGAACCTGTCCGACCACTTGGTCTGATGGAGGTGCAATTCAAGTTTACTGCGTTGTAATAACGAAGAATGGAATCAGTGAAATGATTTAATATGTTTGTTATAGTTTAGATAAGCACTATGACGTGAACGATGTTAGGGTTTCGTTTATCATGCGTGATTAAACATATTTTGATGGGAGCTTAAGATTTATAATTTCTAAAAATCAGCTATCAAACAGTCATAGTTTTGTCAAAGATATATACCAAATAAAGTATTACGTAAAGTGGTTTTGTGTGAAACAAATGGCGATTCTTTTAAATCTGTTTATTTAAGGGAATCCATATTAAATTAGAACTGTCAAAATTTGATAAAAGTGCACGTTCTTTTCTTAAACATACAAACAAGACAGGACCAAATCGAAGATGGCCTGAATTTAGAACGTGTTTGCTAACATTTGCGATAAAAGAGACCGCTGGCGCTCTCTCCATAACTTTACCATATCATCACTCACCGTGTCAACAATCACCCCGCCACATCACAAAACCTCATTGGGTCGCGTTGATTAATGAAAATAAATATTGTTAGCTTATAAGGAAGTGCAGCAAATATGCCAGCAATTGGTTAAGCTCGTACTTTCCATATTTATAGTTGTTTTGCGAGTACTCTCTCCGAAAGGCACGCTGGAACCGGGTCAGTTGGACGCTGGGTTTCCGCAGGTTAATGCGCAGCCTCGCAGGATGGGAAGGGAATTAGAAGAATTCCATGGAATGTGACAAGTGCAAAGATGAGGGCCACAGAGAAGACGTTAAAACACCGATGTTTATTGCAATGAATAGTGCAACGTTTGGACCCCTTTATCTTACAACTAGCACAATTCGTTACGATTTTTAGCTTATTTTCAGTTTATTTTCATAACAGTGACGTCATTTGCTCTTATTGGCGTTTCACTCATCATGGCGGATTGCTGTAAAATAAAAATAAATAAAATTCTTCTAACTTATTTCATCCTTTAAAAATCATAAATTTGTTTAAATTGTTTAATTCAAATTTTTGTGATTCTATGTTACTATTATCATCCCTATTGCTATAATTAGCATCATCGTTCGAGTTGGATTGCAGACAGCATTATTTACTTCCGAATACATCAATGTAAATGAATTCAGAAAAAAAACCAGAACCAACACGATATCCACATGTTGTTTGAAATTGTGTAGTCTGCCGCATGAATCATAGCCAGTTCATTACTGTGTCACGAAAAGATGTCAATAAACCGGCGAGGGGTGTATTTATCCATTGTTGCAGGTTGCCATGACATTGGTTGCAGTTTTGTTTGAAATAGTATCTTTTAAATTCTAGGTTTTATACTTCTGTCTTATAAATCTGTAACTTTTAAAAAATTTCCCGTTACCGTATTGTCATCTGGTTCATCATCTAGGTTTCTTTTACGGACATATCCCCATAATTTTGTTATATTTTTTTGCAAGGAAATATTTTCTCTTTTTCTTTCTCTTTTGGAATGCTTGTGTTTATGCGATTCCGCTTCTTAAACAATAACAAATATGTTATTTATCAAAAAAAAAATACAGTTTGCTTCTCGAGACCAAACGAGCTTTGAATTAAAGAGAAAGATCAAGCACAACGAAATCGAAAGAGAATCCGTGTAATCAAATAAATGTTCGCCCCAATCACCTACCGACAGCATGACTGGGCGATCGGCACTAAAAAACTCGAACCTGACATTGAAACAAGTGAAATCCTAACCTCTTCACGAAGTGTCAATAACTCTGTGTGTACAGTCGAATGAGTAATTCGATTTGCTAAATAAGGTATAACCAGAAAGTAAGGCAAAATATATTATCCATTCCGCTATTAAAATTTAGGTTTTATTATATAAAGTTTAGAGTTTATTATACCAGTTTTTTGTTTATTATATAAGCAAAAGTTTAGGCCGAATGTATAATGGTAAAAAACTTAAATCATTATAACACATGCACGTACAGTAAAAAAATTTTTTTTTTCTTTAGAGCCTAAATATTTTATATTCCAAGGTTTTAATTTAATTTTGGCATTTTATTAACTCTCGAGTCGATGCCATAATCATGCCTTCCTTAGCATCTGGTTGCGTATTTTTCGTCGTCTTCAAGTGGCGAGTGAATCGGTTTATTCTAGGCAAGCGTGTTCCATCGTAGATCGTATCGTGGTGGTGTGCAAGTGCAAACCTATTATTTAATAATAAAAAAATCTGAAACAATAATTATGTTTAATGTTAATAAAAGTTATGTGCTCGACTGTTCATAGCACGCCGTACGTCCGTAGCACGAAAGCGAACTCAATCACTTTCATCAGTGTTTTTTGTGCGAGGCGTAATGAACAACACAAAAAGATATTTGCATCTATATGGCACATCTTTTTTTGGATTCTTATATTGGGCACCTTCGAAAGGTTTAGGTCGGTCGGGCAGCGAAAGCTTCGATAGTTTTGAATTACTGCTTAGCCGTTTAAATTATTTACGTGTTCTTCGATAAACGTTTACTTTACTTTTTTACGGCGTTGAGCAGTTATGGACAAGCGTGAAGAGCCATCAGGCGAGCGACTTCGCTCGTCTCGTCACTCAGTATCATAAAAAAAAGTTATACCCGTAGCTTATACCCAACACAGGATCACAGCCTCCATAGAACCTGTTCTCTCTCGTCAAACAGTCTCGGCGCCATCAATCATGCATGCTGAACAAAAACACATCAAATTACTCATCGTAATGTGCATGTATGTCTGCTTTGGTTTATTTTGGTCGCGAGCTTTTTGCGGTAATGCCTTAATTGCTCTTGTATTTATTTAGTGGTCGATGTTGACGTTGATTACACTTTTTTGCCCAACTTTCTATCACGTGTAATTAGAAATTTTTATCAACTTTTTTCTGTCTCATTTGTCTGTTCACATACTCATTTTACTCCTCTACTATTTTCGTTTTTCCTTTTGGTTTTTATTTGTACTGCTGTCATTAGTTTATATTATTTTTTTGTATTACTAATAGGATGAATTTACTGGTTCACTTATAATTTTATTGTTGATCGTTTCCTGCTCTTACTCTCATCATCATCATCTCTTGAGTGAATATTTTGGGAAATAATTTGTTAAAAAATGAAGTACTTTTTTGTCATAGTAAGCACTTAAAGATCTTATGTACTTATGCAAGTTTCTCGTCTCAGGCAAATTTTCTCAACATTAGTGTGAACAGTTTGGAAAGTGAAACAGTGAAACAAAACATACGGTAACAAGCAATTGAACGCGTTAAACTCCAATTTTCTGGTTGGTTGTTTCGATCGTTTTCAATTCGCCTCATGCGAGAGAGATGCGTACGATCGCTTCATTTATTGCGGACAGTTTAAGAATGAACTGTTTTAACAGTTTGCTTGGTGAGGTAAGTAAACTATTCGGTAGCGAGAGGATGATATTGTTAAAATTGTGGGTCGCGAACCTGGATCAGATTATAGGGCAAGACCGAGGCAGATGGTAAAGCAAGAGATACCTACAATTATATCCAGCTGTAGTATTAAATAGGATGATGACGATAATTAACAGTTTACTGGAGAAATTTGAACATGGGAATCTGGATTAAATCTATGTACAGCTAGTATCCTGCGGTCACGAAAGCTAATATCCTGCTAAAAAAATTCTAATCTGTTAGATTAACTTTATCTATATGATTAGGATGCATAATCAAATACCTGAAGTTAAACTAGACTAGTTGTTTATACTTACATAACCGTATCCGTTACGATCAAAACATCTGATTGCAACAGTTCTCACAAGCTTATTAAATGTTTATATTTAAGAGATAACAGCCATTGTAGTACAGATCTTATTATATGGCAGTTCGAAAGTTTTAATTATGCCGATTTAAATACATTTCTTTATAGGTACCTATAGGTACGCTCTAAAAGCTAATGAGCATACGGCTTAAGATTGCATGTTTCAAATGTTATGTGATAGAAAGAAAGCTCGTATTGTGTATTACGAATTCGCTCCGTAAGTGAACTTTCTTCGAGCTATTGTGGTTGTCATGAGGTAATTAATACCGACTTTGATACTATTATTTCTTGTTTGACGTCAACCCAGCCTTTGATTGCAATAGGCTGTGTCTACATGTCTACTGATGTCGATCATTGAACTTTAATTTTCACGATTTATATTAAACTAGCTGAATCCCGCGGTATTACCGTGTTTTTCCAGTTTTTCCGCATTTCTGGGGAAAGTATTCTATGTTCATGATGCACACTATCTTCATGCCAAATTTCGTTAAGTTCGGCCTAGCCATTTAGTTGTGAAAAGCGAACAAACAGACATTGCTGACAGAGAGATAGAGTTACTTTCGCTTTTATAATATTGTAAGTTAAGATTGTTTATTATCGGAGGTGTCCAGAATACTACCTTTTATGTCGCGCAAAAATTTAGCATTGCCATTCAACAATGCCGCCAGCATTCTGGGGACCATTGCTTCCACTATTGGTCTTTTAAATTACCTAAGTTTATATTATTATAAAATTTTGGTTTTTAGTTTATACTTAAGATAGGATATACGATTGTTTACCAAGGGACCAAATCAATATATTTTATACATTTTATCTATGTCGCGAGTGTGAAATAGATGGGTTATTTCGAGTTCATTGTAGGTAACATTATACGTTTTAAAATCTATATTGACTTTTTAGCAACATAGCTTATGTGACGTAGGTAGTACGCACCCGTACACACCTATACGTAACCTTCCTATATACGTATCTATCACTAATTAAATTCAAGAATATATTTGGCTTGTCACTGATATTTCGCCAGTTACATATTATTTATCGACCAGCATTTTATGTAGCATAGATTTGATTGTAACTCTATTAGAACAAAACTTGTCATTACAATTGATTGATACTTTTACTGTGTTCGTAAGTATTAATCTCACAATTTTTGCTGTATAAGTTCTCGTTCGTTGTGGCCCAGCTTTTGTCCAGTCGTGGTCAATCGTAATACGAATCGAAAGTGTTGCGATGCCAATCGTTGCAAAGGTTATTCGATGCCAATTCTTTGTCGTATGGGGTCAGGCACCCTGCGCTGGTTTTCTATTAAAAAAAACAACACGTTTTTCTTCAACATAGTAACCGATGCTTAAGAAGTTTGAAATCCTAGGCCCTGAAACCGCGAGAAAAAAACAGCTCCCATAGTAAAAGATGTTCATAATGATGAGTACAATGACCTCCTTTCGGCTTAGTACAGGGTATATGCGTGACCCGGTATTGTCATTACAATTTTAATCACTCTGGCCCTTACTTAAAAACGTTACTCAAGTTAATCTATGCTTAAAATTGCTCTCACGACTTCTTGTTGACGGCACTGGTCAAACGCGACAATGAGATTGAGCAATTGTAATCATATATTAACTTAAGTAACGTTTTTAAGTAAGGCCATCTAAAGTGAAGAGCAAACCTTATTTAGATCACGAGTTTAAGTGGTAAATTAAACATTTTAGTGATATATGTAACAGAATTATAAACTGAAACAAACACCATTTACAAAAGCTTTTACGGATTTGTGTGTCAATAAATGCTGTTCAAAGAAGGTGTCAATTATGACAAATATTTTAGTTACATAAATAATGCATAATTTAATATTTTAGGCTGACTTTTAATCTATCGGGCTATACCGCGTAGATCCAATAACTCATACATATAGCCAAGCAATTAAATAATGCCTTAAGGCATAAATATTATGTTTATTCATGTGAGATCGCATCTGGGAGAGAAGTGAATTAGAATTACGTCAGAGATGGCTGTCCATTATGTAATCGGTAGTACTGATTATTAGCTATACGGTTATCTTTGGGTGCAGGTTTTCTTATCAGGTAGTTACATCAACCAATAAGCATAGTTAAATCATCGCTAAAAAACAGACGAGGTGACGGTCAAACGCAAGCCTATATTAAGTCTACATTTAAAAAAATATACTTTTTTTTAATGCATAAATAGTCTTGCGTTTGACCGTCAATTTTCCTGATGTTAAGCGATGATATGGTGTACGATGGAGCACGCTTGCCTAGAAGAAGCCTATTCACTCGTGATTTGAAGACAAGTTATATCGGGAATCGTTTTTGACTCAATTATTACTTATCAGTTAAGCCGCCGTATCATTACATATTCTGTGAAAAATTATCTAATGTCTCGTTAGGACTTGGTCGGGCCTGTCTCATCATCATCATAAACAGCCTATCATGTTCCCCTCTCACTGCTGGAACACAGGCCTTCTTTCAGAGATAGAGGATGGGCCATAATCCACCATGCTGGTTCAGTGCATGTTGGTGAATGTCTTTGAAATTTTGAGATTCTTGGACGGTTTTCTCACGGTATTTCCCTGTGCCATTTTTAAGCAATGCCATCGAAACATAATTTATTTAAATGCTATAAAAATCTGGTGTAAGGCCCGAACCGGGGCGTCAGATTGTAGAGCGTCGCTCCCGGACCTGTCTTACCTAACCTAACATTCCTAAAACTCACCATTTGAAGTGAGTTGAAGGAAATTTCATCCCGTCAGAACTATTCTAACATTATTAGAAAGGCTCGGTCACGCGAACTGACACTCTTTTCGCCCATCAGTCAATTGCGTGCTTATGTTGTAACACGATTAAGTGTATGGCACATTATGCCGTTGTTATCACACGGAACAAGCAACTGTGATTTTCCTTTTCATAAAAGTGGTCACGAAACGGTAATTTTGTACTATTGGCGAATTGAGATGGATACGTGACTGACTATCTGAACACTCTATTGTCTTTTGTCTTTTTCGATCGAGTTCAAAATTTTTAAGAGGGTAGAAGACAAAACATGGCGTTACTATTCCAAGAATACTCCGCGTTTATTAATATGGAGGTAACGGTCTTACCACAAAAAAGATTATCAAGGTTTCAATACTGTTTTAGCTAGACACTGCCTAATACGTTAAACAAGTGATGAACATTGACATTGGACAAGTGAAACACGCTGGTTTGGGGTAACGTTTTTTGAAAAATCTGTTAAAAACTTTCTAAACTCACATACATTGTCATGACGGTTTTTGACAGCTTTCCCATGTTAATTGTCAAAATTAGTTAATTATCAATGTTAAACTGTCGTTACGAAAAAAAATTGAATTATGGACCATGTGTTTTTTTTGAGATACGGTTAAAGTTTATCCCTGGACATACCTAAGCTGACTCTCTATCGTAGATAAATATGTATCATAATGTATTCTATATACTTAAATAATTATTGCTAGCCTATTTATGATGAGAGTTCGAAGAGTATTATGGCATAAATGGGTTAAAATCTTGTCTTATCTGGTCTCTTTTATTATCTTCGACTGAAATCTTTCTTAGGTTTTCGCGATTATTACAAAAACGTAACGAAACTTCAGGGTCCTTACGCCCAACTCTAAACGCGGGCCCGATTAGGTACAGTCTGTAATTTCAATCTTCGACATTGTTCCAATATCTGTACTTGTGACTTGTCGTTGCCAAAACTGCGCCTGTTAGTGGTATTTAACCATTCGTTAGCAATTTTCTTGTTTACCGAGCAATAATCGATAATAATAGTGGGCGGTGTGATGTTGTGAGGCCCTGATCGATTGGTTAGCGCCACCCACGGGAATGACGAGTAACGCTATGCCTAGGGTTGCCGTTGAAATTTAGACGCATTTATTTCGGATACAAATATACAGAATATCGCGAGCCGTACATGCACTGCGAAAATAATGGCATAATTGTCAATATATACTAGCTATTAATTTGTTTCTCATCATCAGACATCGTGGGAGTCGCGGGCATCCAGAGGATGCAGATGACAGGCAGTCGTTCAGTATGGAGATCTAAAGGGGGCCTATTTACAGCAGTGGACATCTACTGACTGATAATGGTACATTTTTTTATGGCACGTCATGTTTACGCATCGCTAGGTAACGAGTAACTGAATGCAAACTGCAGCACCGGCTCGATTTGGCGTAGTTTTAGGTAAGGCGCCGTCGGGCGGTTAGTGCAATATCTTCTGTTTATTTGATCGAAGGCTATTATGGTCAGTACGAGAATTTTGAACTTGAAGGCAGTACTTTTTCGGTAGAGCAACAGAGGCATATACGCATTTTTTGTCATTTCTATCTTTGGTTATAAATATTGGTAAAATAATAATTACTTAAATTCTAAATTATTATAATAACTTTTTATATTGTTTTGCATTATTTAACTGTTTAATTGTTTGCTTTGGCATAACTATAATGATATATAAGAGAAGCCACTGGCACCTGACACACAGTCCCAGGCAGGTTCGGGAGCCTATGGAACAACATATTATGTAAAACTAAAATTCTGAAAATAAATTACTTTGTTTATTTATTGATTGTAGGTTTACATCCTACCTGCCAATTAATATTTTTGAACTAAGTGTATCTACCATATCATTTTAGACGCTAATTGATATAATATAAGGTGGTTTTTTTCTACAAACTGCCACGTATTCTTTTTCAGTAAAGTATCTTATGGAAAGTTTAAAATTTAGTATGCTAACTACCTCCCGAAGGTAACCTAGCTAACAGCGTTTGTACTTTGACCTTTTCAAAACGACATTCACAAAAAAAATGAAGATATTGTACGCCGACTCGCTAAGCTTCGTTTGGGCCGGCGTCTATTCTCATTTGCGACCGCGTGAATTTATTGCAATTTGGAACTCTAATTAAATATTTTTGTAAGAAAGACAATAAAACTAATTATTTACAGCCATGGAACTAAAGCGGTTTGTTGCAGAAGTTGCCCTTAAGAGGTAATTAGCATAATATCAATTACTCTGTATTATAACACTGTGCTGCTTTTTATGACACTCTCCGACAAATAAGATTGAAAAGATTTTTATGATTGAATAAATAAGTTAGAAAAGGAAATTGTCATTTGGCGTAATCATAAAAAAACTTCATTCACTGCACACTTTCGATGTGAATTAGCTAATGGAAGCTTATATTGGATCATGTTAATATGTTCAGGATGCAACATTTTTATAACATCCTGTGTCAATTCTTTGTGATTTGTAGACTTTCATTTTTATAAAACTTTCTTTCGATGTAGCCTGTCTTCCTTTAATTTATAATGGACTTAAATTCTTCTGAGAATTAAGTAATCACATAACTTTCTTTATATACAAACTAAACTTTACTAATATTATAAAGAGGAAAGATTTGTATTTTTGGATGTTTGTAACGAAATAACTCAAAAACTACTGACGCGATTTCAAAAATTCTTTCACTGTTGGGAAGCTACACTATCCCCGGATGACATAGGCTATATTATATTTTGTAGCGAGGCCGAAAGCCGAGCTTACACCTGTGCGAAGCCGGGACGAGCGGCTAGTTAATTATAAAACAGGCAGGCCATAGCTTAGTGGATAGAGCACTCGGGCCGTATTCCCGATGGCGTAGGGTTGTATCCTGCCTGTCATAATTTTTTTTAAATTGTTTATTACATTTAAATCCTATAGGTAATATTATAGCTGCGCCACGAGGTTTCGCCCGCATGGTGATAAAAAATTGTGATGATGATGATAAAAAATAACGACCTATTCTCATACCTACCCCATATACTTACATTAAAAAAACATAAAAATCGGTCGAGCCCATTCAGAGGAGTGCGCCCATAAACACCCTGACACGAGATTTTTATTTATATTTAGATGTCTATTTTAAATATTTTTATGGGCAGCCCTAATTTAGTCCCGAAATGACCTTTCAGTCATCGTGTTTTGGGTTGGATATTAGAAAGTGAGAATCCACTTTCGCTTATCGGAAAAATATTGACAAATGTAATACATGAACGTATTATTACATACTATCTTAAGTATCTTTTATTTATTATTATTTTAAGTCTATGTAAGTACAATTTTGAATTTAAATTCTTTTGCTTCTGCTGTGAGATGTATATCTTACTGCTTATGTATATACCTGGCAACGTAAAACAATGTAAAATCCGAAAGGTCATAAACACAGTCATATATCTAATGCTTTCACAGGTTAGTTCTATTGACTAATATATTTAAATTAATTTTACGACTTGGTTGACAAATTATCACGTTGATTTAGATTTGTTTGATTATAGAATCGATTAAGTTTGTTAATGGTTTGCTCGGGCCTGTGTGAAATTGTTTTGTAAGGTTCCAGTGGCTGTCTTTATGTGATTTATTAGATTTGTGGTTGTTGCGTCACCAGCCAGCTTCTATATTCCCGAGAAATATGTTTAGTTTTGTCACTGATAGGCAAATTGTTATTTAGACATTGAAATAACTAAACTGTAACACATGCTCATATCACACAACGGGCAACGGAGAGAGCTATGCTCAGAGTTTCTTTGCGTGATAGAATCCGGGACGTGGATATTCGAAAAAGAGCCAGAGTCACCGACGTAGCTATTGAAATTTGCAAGTTAAAAGTTGAATTGGCAATGGCCACATCGCTCGAAGAACCATTAACTGATGGGGATGGAGAGAAAGACGCAGCGTAGGTAGGCGTCCCATTAGATGGACCGACGACACTGTGAGAGTCGCGGGCAGCCAGTGGATGCAGGCTGGCTGTGGTTCAGTGTGAGGGGGAGGCATATGTTCAGTAGTGGATGTCTTCTGGCTGATGGCGATGATGATGAACACATGCTCAAATTGAATTGATCAGTATTGTGATGACTTGCGATCTCTCGCGGCCTGACCTCTTGTGACAGAGGCTGGTAGGTGTTTACATAACGATGCATGACGACTGCATTGTGCTCTCTTTGGTAGCTGTTACGAAATACACTGTATTTTTGGTGCATCGCAGTTCCGTGTGCCCCATTGGAATTCGAGAAAAAATACGCCAAACGGCAGAACGTGGAATTTGCATTTCGCGATTTTAGCACGCGCGTTGAAATATTGGAAGCTCGAAAATACCTATAATACAAATATTACTGAGGAGTCCTACGGAGGCAACAGGCCCAGATAATATACGTTCAGTTGCTGCCACAGTTTGAAGTACTTAGCGAAATAATTGCGTGTATGTTCATTGTTCACGTAAAAATATCCATCAATATTTGGGGGTATTTTCATATGTCATTGTAAAACAGAATACGCTGCGTATTACAAAATTATTGTTAATCACAAAACACCAGCCATGTCCATCTGGAAACGTCAATAAATTTTTTTACAGCAAATTCTTAACGAATTCAATTCATTGTAGTGGTAGGACTCTTTTGCAGGGGTCCGCCTGGGGAAGTACCACACCTTTGCCAGTTATTCAATCGCCAAACAGTAGTGTGCAAACACTACTGTGTTCCGGATTGAAGGGCAATGTTTCCAGCGAAATTACAGAGCACACAGAGATTTGACATCTTGTATCTCGGGGTGACGAGCGCAGTGCATTGCCATCCAGGGTTTTGAACTGTTGAAGTTCAAAATTCTGACTGGAGTTGAGTTGTTATGGGCAAGCGTGAAGAGCCATCAGGCGAGCGACTTCGCTAGTCTCGTCACTCAGTATCATAAAAAAATTGAAAAAAATATATATGAAAAAATGAAACTATTATTACTGCAAAACACATCAGTAAATTCTCTTATTGATTAAAAAATTAAACTAAACTACTTATCTGCATTAGTATGCGTACGTACAAGATATTAGAGAAGGAAACAATGCGCTTATATTTAATATTTTTCCACGAAGTGTGTTTTTAACCAATTTCCAAAAAGGAGGAGGTTATATGTTCGACTGTATGTTTTTTTTTTGTGAATGGTCATCGATATTTTTCGCCAATTATGAACCGATTTAAAAAAATAACTTTTTTCAAACATAGACACATGGATACCATATTTGAGAAAAGGAATAAAGTCCTCCAGTAAAATTTGCCAATTTTACGACACTTTTCACCATGAATAAACTTGTGAGATATTTTAATATATATAAATACATTAATTATGTCTCAGTTGATTAAATAGCTATAGAGTCTTGAATGGTACCATCTCATTATTTACAATCGTTTTCGTAATGAATATCTTCATTACGACCGACGGTTGTAGTTGATTGATTGTGATGATGTCCATTCTATCAAATAACAATGTTCTATGCTCTACAGACATGGTATTTATTACAGTCCTCTATCGTGAATACTGAACAATATTTCATAAAAACTATTAATGCCTATCAAAATAATGCTTGTTGCGATGTAACGAAGCAGATAATGATGGCATTTGACGTAGCATTTTGTAGTTATTATAAAAAGGTTTACAATATTAAAACTAACATGATCTTAAACTATACTTTTTACTATACTAACAGTGTATTTTCTAGATAATGTTGCATTTTTGACAACAATATTCAATTTATAGATAAACATAATTATTTCATTAAAAGTTGCGTAAGAATTCGTTACTAATTAATATAACGGCATACACTCCCGATTATGTTTAGCGGTCGAAACGATCGTCCAGAAACCCGCATATTTCCTGATGAAGGATCTCTAATGGCTCCGAAACCGTTCGATCATCTCGACCGATAAACTTACGTGAGTCTAAACCGTTGTTATATTAATTTATACTAAATTATGTTTAAAAAACCTTAAATACACTTCAACAAACTAAAAATCAAAATGAAGTTGGTGCCAGTATGGCAATGTACCAAGAACGCCGCCTCAATTTCTTTGGCTATTCACCGCATTGAATGCGCAAGGAACTTTTTTTATATTTAATTTCAAAATGTAGTTCGTTGAAATAATAAACGTGACTATAAAATACTAAGAAATAAATTTATGCAGAAAACTTTTTGTTGAATTTCACGTAGTTTGAAACGTGGTTATGGTTTTTTGCACTTACGGTTAGATAAAATTAATTTCTTCTTTAACACATTTGCATACGATAAATATAAATTCGTATGAAAATTAGCAAGAACCGAAGCGTCACAAGAAACTGTGCAGCCAGAAACTCGAAAGCAGATTTGCATCGAAACTGTAATTAGACGACGCCACAGTGAATGCGCTAAAATGTGTTCTTGATTTGCATAGCCTTACTTACATTATCAACATTTAAGCAGTAACTCATATTGGTACTTACCAACAATAATCGTCATAATCAGCCTACTTTATTCTACTGGTAGACATAAGCCTCTCCTGAAAAGGAACAGCCTGCGATCTTCGGCTTTTCGCTCCCAGCAGCTTTCTGCTTATGTATATATTATTGTCACTCCATCACTTTTCTATAATAATTACGTAATTATTTCAATGATTCGCAAAAGTAATGAAAATCAACGTACAATTAGTAAATGATGGCTATCCATAACCTATCCATTAAATGGATAGGTGCGTCGGTACTTCACGTCGGAACAGTTGCTTACACTGTACCAAGCACAAGTTCGGTCGTGCATGGAGTACTGCTCTCACCTTTGGGATGGATCAGCTAAATACCAGCTCGGGGCCTTGGAGTCAATTGAAAAGCGTGCCAAGAGGCTCATCAGCAACGAAGCCCTAGTTCAAACTAAGCTTCTTAATCTTCAGCATCGGCGAAAAGTTGCTAGTCTATCGGTTTTTTATCGGATACATTTTGGTGAGTGTGCATCAGATCTGCATGATTTAATTCCCTCCTGCCCTTTTTTATATCGGTCTGCCAGAGCGGGCACGAAAAATCGACACCGCTTTATGGTTGACATTCCGAAAACCCGTACGAAGCGCTTTGATTCCACTTTTATTGTGCGAACTGCTAGTTTGTGGAATGCACTGCCTGAATGGGTGTTCCCCGATTGTTACAATCTGGGTGTCTTCAAGTCAAGAGTGAATCGGTTTCTTCTAGGCAAGCGTGATCCACCGTAGTCCGCATCAACGCTTAACATCAGGTGAGTTGGCGGCCAAGCGCAAGCCTATTCTACAATAAAAAAAAAGGTTAACTATACAAAAAGATATCCACTCTAAAACACACTTACCCCTAAAGTTATTGGTTCCCCGATAGTTACAATCTGGGTATCTTTAAATCACGAGTGAATCGGCTTCGGTAGAGCTCATCATCGCTTAACGTCAGGCGAGTTGGCGGTCAAACGCAAGCCTATTTATGCATTAAAAAAAGTTTTGCTAAAAGTAGATAAACCGTAGCTACAGCATACTGCGTCGCACCTGCAAATTAGCACTGTAAACACCTCACATTCACCTTTCCTTTAGAAGTTGAAATTACACAATCCTTCTTCGCGATCCGTGAGAAACTGTCTCAAGGGAAATGAGACGTCAAAACTATTTCACTATTACACCTTCTTTTGATCGCTTCAATGTGCTCACTGCTCACTTTTCTTTGTTACGAAACACATTTCTCTGAAGGCATTGTTGTTTTTATCAATGTTCATAACGGAACTGGATTTGCCGAATTCATGGTGAGAAAGAAAACTCTCTATTCAGATATTTCATAATGATGGTAATGGTATAGTGTGGCAATAACAATAGAGGTATACAAACTAAAACCTATCTGATATAGAATGTAAATTCCAAAAATTCGTACGCAACGATATGGTTCTACATTATTATGACGCGTACTGCCCAAGAATGGAACTCCCTGCCGATTTGGTTCTACATTTATGATGCGTACTGCCCAAGAATGGAACTCCCTGCCGATTTGATTCTACATTTATGATGCGTACTGTCCAAGAATGGAACTCCCTGCCGATTTGGTTTTATATTTATGATGAGTACTGCTCTAGAATGGAACTCCCTGCTGATTTGGTTCTATATTTATGATGCGTACTGCCCAAGAATGGAACTCCCTGCTGATTTGGTTCTACATTTATGATGCGTACTGCCCAAGAATGGAACTCCCTGCTGATTTGGTTCTACATTTATGATGAGTACTGCCCAAGAATGGAACTCGCTGCTGATTTGGTTCTACATTTATGATGCGTACATCCCAAGAATGGAACTCCCTGCCGATTTGATCCTATATTTATGATCAGTACTGCTCTAGAATGCCACTCCCTGCCGATTTGATTCTATATTTATGATGCGTACTGCCTAAGAACGAAATTATCTGCCGTCCTTCTTGTTTCTTGAGGACTACAATTTAAGCTATTTTAAAGCTGGAGTAAATAATTTCTTCTAGATTGACGTGCTTAATCGTCGCTTACCATCAGCGAGTTAGTGACCAAACGTAGATCTGTAAACACGCACGAAGCGCTTTAATTCCACTTTTATTCTGCGAACCGCTAGTCTGTTGAATGCGCTGCCAAAATGGCTGTTCCTCGATAGTTACAATCTAGGTGTCTTCAAGTTACGAGCGAATTATTTTCTTCTAAGTAAGCGTGCTCTATCGTAGTCTGCATTCAAAGACATTCGTAGTAACTAAAAACTAGTCTGTGTCTGCATCATTGACTTACATCAAACGAGATGACAGTTCAATTAAAAACATATCTTATGAAAGTATCGACCTAATTAATCTCATATATCTGAAAACTTTTTTGATAATGCAAAGGTTGTTGCTTTTTTAGTAGTCTTATTTTTTTCTAAGCGGTAACAAATCACCCTCTATTCTATTATGTTCCAAAGTCTAAATTTTCTCCAGAATTTGTAGCACCTGCATTGTCATTGAATCCCGTAAGCATTTCCCAGGGAAATTCTACGCATTAGCATGCTCTGTCGACGCTGAATGGAAAATACGGCGAAGCGCCGGCGCGTTTTGTATTTTACGATTACAGCTAAGCATTTGTTTACATTTCTAATTGCGAATAACTTTGAAGGAACTAACTGGAGTTGAACTGCCAGCGCAGTTTCAGATGAAAAGTTTTAAATCTTACTGATACCGTAAATGCGAAAGTGCACGAGTATGTGTGTACTTATCTCTGTAATAGCTTAATAGACTTGGAAGAAATTTGGTAGTATGGAGGTAGCTTTTTACCCTCACACACATTCATACCTCGTTCAATATTTGATATGAGAACGCCGTTGGAATTCAATATTTGAAATGAACACAATGCGAGGACGTCGCCGTCACAGCCAGTGAGACGCTGATGACAGCCGAGTAATTGAATCCCTGGCTTTTGAAGAAAGCTCTACAGATACACACTATTACGAGGCATGCGGTATAAGTCCAGGAACAGCGATGTGTACCGACTTCTGTTGATCACACAATATAACCCTTGTTTTTTTTAATGCCATATGTGGCAAACAAGCTTATGGGCCGCCTGATGGTTAGCGATCACCACCGTCTCCTATAGATACCTGCAACTCCAGGGGCATCACAGATAAGTTGACGACCCTTAAATACTCTATTAGCAACCTTCAGTCTTGTTATCTTAGAGCTGTCTAGAATTTATGAATTTAAGAAAATTCCAAGGTTCAGTGACACTAAAAAAATATATCTTATTTATGAGATAACTACCTTTTATTAGCAGGATTTATTGTTAATTTAAATTAACTATCACAAGTGAAGTGTTATTTATCCGCATTCGTAAATTCCGGCAATTCCTTATGGTTATGATTACGGCGATTAAATCACAATACAATAAAACGTAACTGTATTTTACAGCAATACTAATTCAGCAGAGCAGCAGATTCATATAATCTAATAGCTGTAGTTTACATATCACAGTAATACTTATGTATCGTATTATTGAACGGAAGTGCCATTAGTTTTTATGATTATTTGGAGGCATCCGTTTTAACACAAATTCATGAACTCTTGCTATTTCTGGTGAGACCTCTAAGTTTTTCAAATTAGAATTATCAGTGACAACTCAAAGCAGACAAACAAAGGAAATATACCATAGTACAATTATCGTTCGTTTTTTTAACGTGAATAAGTCCGCGTTTGACCAACATCGCCTGTTGGTAAGCGACGTATGGTCGAAGATGAAGCACGCAGACTTAGAAGATACATATTCACTCTTGCCTTGAAAAGGCCCAAATTGTATCTCTCAGGAAACAAGGAAGCCGACAGGTCGTATTCAAATGCCTCCATGTTACTCCCAATGTTTTTATTATATCGTTAAACTGCTTAATGCAAAAACTGTAAATAAATAAATAACTGGGACATTTATTGCGCACACACGGTCATCAGACCCCAAACTAAGTAAAGCTTGTAATATGGCTGCCAGAGACTGATATAAGTTTTTTTTTTAAATTCATACTTAAATAGATATTAACACCCAGATATAGAACAAACACAAATGTTCATCACACGAATGTTTGTCCTAGGTGGGAATCGAACCCACGCCCCCAAGCGCAGAAGGTAGGTTACTACCAACTTAGCCACAGGGGCAGTCAAAGCAAAATAAGTACGGTATACGTACTCATGTTTTCACGCATAGCAGCGCCACCAACAAACTGATAGTCCAAAAGCATAAAATGCAGATTTAGGGCAGATGCGTCCGCACCCGCCACGCCACCTTATCATATCTCCCTTGTTTGTCTGGTGTTACGAGTCACAACTGTATTTTATGTAATAACATTACTCCATCTAAATTAAAATCTTACTTTCTTGACAACCTCAGCGGCTTCGGTCGCTGCCAGTTGTGCAGGTACTTAAATATTAACATTATTTTATAGTAGACGTAGACTTAAATTCCATATGGCGTTACTATTAAACCTTAGTGGTTTTAAAATGATATTATATCCTTTTAAGTATACTTTTCTTATTAAATGATAAATAAATGAAAAAAAAAACTTCAAAGATTTTAAAATAATGGATATGATCTTGCGAACATTTTCCACCCAGACAACAAAGTTGTGTTGGATTGTTTATTTATTTATTTTTATTTTATTTATTTATTCATTACAAATCAGTTAACATATCAATCGTAGAAATAATAACAAATTAGCAATTAACTACCCGCAAGAACCGTTGTGCCAATGGGCCCCAAACTAGGCAAAGCCTGTATCTTGGACGCCCTATAGCCAGTTAACAGCCTCCTCTTATGCGCTTAAGTTTGTACACATTATCTTGAATAAAAATACAAATAAATATTTATAAATGCATGCAATAAAACAACATCAAAAAACAGACAGACACCACTTCCATTCCGTTCCATTTATTCATAAGCTTTTTCTAGTGCAAGGAAAAAATGTAATTAAATACGTAAAGGTATAGATATCCCATAGGCGATGGTAACTGCTAACCATAAAGCGAGCTGTCCGCTTTTTTCGCTACATATGGCACAAAAAAGATATCGAACAGTGGCAAAGTCTGATTCCTTTTGTTTGTACACAATCCCCGCTGAGAATCGGATGATTATTGTTGGCTCTATAAGAAATTCTATTCGATCTGCAATCACAAAGGCCGACTTTTCGACAAGTAAAAAACACGCGATTAAACAGGCCATTGAACTTTAATTCCAACATTTAAAAACGCTACGACAAAAACCGTGACGGATAGAAAGATCAAAATAAACAATAGTGACGCCCAAAGACAATCGCTGTTGCGTATAATTATCTTTAACGGTTAGTCAGCCGAGTGTCGTCTGCTTTTTAACTCTGTTTTGTTTGTTGTAGCGGTTGCTGTCTTTGAGTGATATTACCATTTTTTTTTATGATACTGGGTGACGAGACTAGCGAAGTCGCTCACCTGATGGCTCTTCACGCTTGTCCATAACAGTGAACGCCACTCAGAATTTGCGTGAATTAATTGTGTTAAAAATATTTAAAAAACCGGCCAAGTGCGAGTCGGGCTCGTGCACGAAGGGTTCCGTACCATTATCTATAAAATTGGCAACAAAAAAAAACATGTCTGTTGTATGGGAGCCCCTTAAATATTTATTATATTCTAGTTTTTAATATTCTTTGTTATAGCGGCAACAAAAATACATCATCTGTGAAAACAACAAAAATCTGTGCTAAAACACTTAATTAGCTGCGATGTGTTGCCGGACACTCGCAGTGCGTGACTGAGAGATGGCTGTAACGAGTATGATAATGTGCCTTGCATTCGTCTAGTCAATATGGTGACGGGCACAACCTATCTACAGGTAAAAATATCTTATGTAATTTAGCAGTGGTTATTACTTACCATTGTAGTATCCTAATTTATATCCAATGGAAACAAAATACTATTTTTACTAGAAATGAAGTCAACTGTATCTACACTTCTACAGGTAATATGAAGATTTGTGAGTGATCATAACGGTTAAGGCAATGCCGTTCCACTCAACCATTGTCACATATTTTTGCTCACAGAATCAGGCTACTTAAAATTACAGCCACTTGTTATTTTAACAGATACTAAAGAGTTGTACTGAAAGGGTGTATACTAAGCAGAAAAAAGCTCATTGTACTAATCATATAAGACCAACCCTAAAAACGCAATAAAAATCAACTGCTCCATAGAAAAATTCATTCAATCTCAACGAAAAAATATAAAACAGGCGATATTTTAGTACCTAGAATCTTTCCATGTTTTCTGTATCATCATTTCAACCATAGTAGTGGGGGAGGCCTATGTCCATTGCTGGACATAGGCCTCCCCCACCGATTTCCAAAAGGGCCGGTTAGAAGCGGCCTGCATCCAACGTTTTCTGTATACTTTGCGGAAATTCAGCGCTATGCTTAGAAAAAACACTTTCGAAGAAGTATTCGAAGACCGAGGATCAAGTACTGTTCAGTTATAACTTCCCAAGTCGTTGTAACAAAACTTGTGAGACAATTTGCATGAGGAAACCTCCGCCGCCGGTCTATTCTGCCGTCAGCTCATTTACATGACACTTTCCATTTCCGCTAGGTGGCGTGCTACCCTCACTTGCACAACTGAGAGCTGAATGCCTGCCATCGCATTGTTATTGAAACAAATGTACCCGACGACCGTGTAATTTTATTGTGAGCGAGCCTTCGGAATGTAAAATATTTTGACGCAAATTTTTTGAGAAAAATTGGTAACAATTACTTTTACTTTGACCATTTAAAACGCTTTCTTACTAGAATTCAGAGATTTGCATGTGCTGGAAGCAAGCAATTGATCAGAGTAGGTAGTCGCACCTACTCCTCATAATAGCTATTTCTATTAGCTTGACAGTCTATTTTTTGTAGGAATCAAAATTACCCCACATTTAACATGTAAAGAAAATGCCACTTAATGAAATTGAGTACCGAAACTTGGTGTGCGATAAGGTTGTACCAGCAACAATAAAAGAAAGCAATAGTATTGATCATCTTTCTGAAAATTAAAAGTTAGTCTGATAAACACTACTGCACCAGCTTCCTTTCATCCATTTAGGCTGCATTCTACCGATAACCGATAGGGAAGAAGGCTCTTGAGTGGAGACCACGAACCGGAAGACGCAGCGTAGGTAGGCCTTCCACTAGATGGACTGAAGACATTGTGAGAGTCGCGGGCATCCAGTGGATGCAGATGGCAGGCTGTTGTACTTTGTGGAGGTTAAAGAGGGAGGCTTATGTTCAGCAGTGGACGTCTTCTGGCTGATGATGAGACTGTATTCTCTGCAGAAAGGAGGCTGGCTACTGCAGACATGCACTCGCTTGGCTGCTTACAATACAGTCACTTAGAGACATGAGCTCATTTCCCAACCAATTCGTTTGTAACATTCCTCAAAACAACAGTATGTTTCTAACCCGTTAATCACCAAACAGTTCCAGCAACAGTTTATTTACATTCGCCATTCAATCACAATTCATGCTATTGTATAAACATTAGCTTCCTACAGGGTTGTCGCCGCGTTGTCACCAGCGCCTGCCACGTACAGAGTTATGTCCTATTGAATATTTAGCAGCCGCTGTGAATACCTTTTGTGACGGCCCTGAATATGGAAATGTTTACTTACATCAGTGAGAAGGTATTCGTGTATTGTAAGCACACGTAAGATGAATCATCTAAAGCCTTCTTTTACCCACTGTTTGCCCAGCAGTGGGTAAAGTGGGTGGCTCTCACTCTTGCTATGCTATTTTTTTCATTAAATTATAATCACGTAAGATTGTTAAAAAGGAAGTATTAAGTTTCATTGTATTTAATCATAATCAACCTATTGATCCTCTCCTGGACGTAGGCATACAAAGCATGTCCATCCAGAATTTTGTCTGAAAAGTAATAATGGAAGTTAATTTAATATGAGCTTAGTTTTTTGTTAACTTTATAATTTTTTTCATCGTTGATAAGCTAGGTGTTAGAGTACACCTCATTTGACTCACAGTTAAGGTAGCGCAGCGGTGTGGTCAATAATGTCAGCATTCCTGAACTGGATCGGGTACCGACTCTCCAACGCGCGAGAAATATAATTAATGGAACCCTGCGACGAGAACCACCGGAGGATGGGCAGCAGCGTCCTAACGGTGAACGTACTGCGACCTCCAAGCCACCTGCCAAGCGTGAGGATTATGACAACATCCTCTCTAAGAGGGAGGCCCTTGTTCAGCAGTGGCTGATGACGTGAAGCAATTAATGCCTACATAATGATTTCCATTCGCTTATTTACTCTGACAGCTGTAATAACATTGTAAAAAGCTGAATGAAAACTGTTTATTTAAAAAAGTATTTTCGTCAATAAGTCGTTCAAAAACCTAACAAAAGAAAATAATGTCATCTTTATAAAAAATGGAGCTGTCAAAGCAAATAAATACTTGGACTGAGATTAGTATGCTTAGCGAAAACTGAAACATTTCTAATCAAGCTTATTAGTTTTATAATTGAAATCTCTATGCAGTCGAACAAAACGTCTTCTATTGAAATGAATGAGCCCCCCGTAATATGCGTTGCTTCAACACCTAAAAGCTCTTATAACACTATAGTTTCACCCATTCGAAAGCTCGTCTATCCAGTGCTTGTTTAAAAGCTGTGGATATGAAACTTCCGTTAATGATCGTTAGCGAACGTTTTTGTTATCTAAAAAAGACATTGAAAATGATTTTTTCTGAAAAAACGACACAAAATGAAAAAATTGGATCGTTTTAGTTTAGTTTTGGTTTTGAAAAGTATTTTAGTGAAGGTTTTATGATATAGCTAGTCGCATCTCGTGGTTTTGTGGCTGCTGTGTAATAATAGTGGGATTTGTGAGTCTCATCAACAGACAAGTCACACATTATACATTTTGATCTATAAAGAGGCGTGTCGGTCAGGTCTCATTATAAGCCAGAAGACGTCCACTGCTGAACATTAGCCCCCCCTTTAACCTCCACACTGACCGACAGCCTGCCATCTGCATCCACTGGATGGCCGCGACAGTCGTCGATCCATCTAGTGGGAGGCCTACCTACGCTGCGTCTTCCGGTTCGTGATCTCCACTCAAGAACCTTCAACCCAGGTCTATTGAAAGAATTTTTTTGGAACTGCATTGTTGAAAATGCCACTTGCTATCAAATGTGTTGTAAACAATTTATCGATAGAATTGTGCTACTCCACTGTGCTGTTACTCCTATGTAGGTTTAGGTCAATTCGTTTAAATTGTTCAAATTAAAACAACAATGCGTACAGGGTGTTTCAAATACCTAACAAGCTGTTAAATTAAATTTATTTATTTGCTACATTACATTAATAAGGTCTTCACATTATTTTTGATACTTACACTGTATTCAGACGTGCAAATGTTTCTATGCTAAATAATAATTAAAAAATGTATGTTTAACATTATATGCTTTATGTGTAAATATTATAAAGTATCTTAGGTCACAATTTGTGTTAAAAAAATTATCTATGGACGTCAATAGTTTTCAATCTAAACTAAGTAAACAAATAGTGCAAAAACGTGTGCAAAAAAAAAAAATGTCCCAGAAATAGTGGAAAACATAGCCAAAATTTTCAACGTTAGTCAATTTGATAAAACTACTACTTCGGCCACACATTTGCTTACCATCAGGCGAGTTGGTGGTCAAACATAGATGAAACAATCAGCAACAACTCAATGAAAAATCTAGTTTTTTCATTGTATGTTGAAAAACTTAGGGAAACATGATTTATTAAATAAAATGTAAAAATACCAAAATTATGTGTGCTGCTCAATTGTACAAATTTTAAGTTTTTGCGATTAGAACACATCATTTTCGTAATTTCTGGCTAAGGGCCATAGCAACACGATTGAAATGTTTAGCGAGAGGTATTTTATCTGAACATTAAAGCGCGATAAGACCCAATACAATCAAAACATGTTGCTCAATTGAGTTTCAATTTCTCAATTATTGTTGAATCAAATTTTTATAGTCTGTACATGCTGTTGTGTAGACACTCATCTCGTGTTGGGCGACAAATCAAATTAATTAGCCGCATCAGTGAGCAAGGGTCGCGCCTATCGCATTAACACAATTGATGCTGTGACGACCTCCCGATTGTCAACACGAGACCACATGCCGCAGATGTTGTCTTGTGTTGGCAACTGGCTAGATGCTTTACTGTTAAGCTTGGATTTTATCCTTGAACTGGGTATGATGTCTTGTATAATCTTTGTCCTTTGCTGTCTGAAACCTCTTCTTACTCTTACTAACACTAATCCTTTTATTTATTCGTTTTATATGTGCAAATAATATCTAATTACTCATTCAAAAGGTTGTTGATATTGGTCGGATAAGATTGACATTTGCTGATTAAAGGGAATGGTTATAATAATATGGAGATATTTCTAAATATAACGACTGTAGCGCCATTTCTTAATAAGAATAATTCAAAAGGTGTTTTAAAATGAAAGTGTGGTTTAGGTACATGTATTTTTGTTGAGAAAGATACTTGTCAATTGTGACATTGCGATTATTTTACGCGCGTTCTAATGCGGGAATTAAGGTAGGTACACACCATTTGTCTTAGCAAGAAATTGATCAATAATAATCACCTTGTATGACAATAACCAACGTACTGAACTTTCTTTCGATAGTAAAAAAGGAAATGGATGTTAACCTTCTGTTACCATATCCCAGGCGTTTCTACTTTCTAAGAAATAAGAGAGGGTCTCAAAGGACCAAGGCTTTCGATCTTTTCTATTTATGAAGAAGCATATTTTATATTCACAATGCTGAGTAGCTCTCACTTTCATCGATCACTCCCAGACCTTATGACTACAAACTTGACAATAAGTCACGATTGTCAAAATCGACCGTGAAACTTCAAACTGTGATCTTTTCTAACCAGGAATTTACGGCGCACGATCCATTTGGAACTTTCAATCATCAACTTCAATTCAATTTCACATCATTCCATATCCAGACAGTTCTAATAAATACGATTTTCAACGAAATTTACTTTCTCCTATCCCATATAGGGGCCGGAGAGACCCCTGGCCCCTTGTACGACAGTGACCGAGTGAACTGTAGAGAGCGAAGGGTTATCTCGGGTGGTCATCGTTGTAATACAAGAAAAGGGTTACTATTGGAATTGTACAAATGGAACACGTGCTATGTTTGTAGAGCTAACGTGAGGTAGTAACGTGAGGAAGTATCAGATGGAGAGGCAGTAGATGTAGGTTCGTTACAAGAGAAAGAAATAAAAAGAAACGACCTAATTTGTTTCATTTTTTACGAAAGCTATTGTTGGCAAACAATACAATCTTGTTTTTACAAATGGCTTCATCATTATCGATTCAGGTCAGTAGATGTTGTTTGATTTTGAATTTTTGTAAAAAAATATGTTTTGCTCCCAACTTCAGTACAACACTTCAACTTCAGTACTTCAGTAGATTTTACAAGTGGTTGACACTTTAAACTATCTACAACTACATTCATAATGAAAGGATCAATGAAGCCAGGGAGAGTGCCAGTGGCAAAATTTTGGTCCAAAAACCTAATTAAAAATTAAAATATAAAACGAAACATCGACTCGAATGAAGAAGATGAAAGGATGAATGCAGGTAAAGTAAGTTCTTAAGTACTTAGTAGATTTTTAATAGTTAATGATTTATAATATTTTTTTTGTGTCTAATATTTTAACTAACGTTCTTACCCAATATAATTTTGATAGCTACCAATGAGTACATAAATGTTTGTATTACTGTATCAGATATTATCAGGCTCTTTACAATCGAATGCTAATTCAGTAAGCAAACATATATTAAATCAGTGTGTCAATGGATGCGCGTGCGCGGATCATTCAACTGTGCCACTGACTTTGTGTGCATTTTCATTTACGGGTTCCGTACTCTGTGATATTGTATATTGATCAAAAATATTATTCTTTTTACGAATTAATACTTATATATATATGTATGTGTAATAACTTAAACTCTGTAACCGAACCTATCTCAATAAAATAAAATAAATTTGAACCTTAGCGAAGCAAGTCATTTGTTGTCGAGTGAAATATTGTCAGTTTTTTTTAATTAACATATTTTTATTTTAAGGTTGTTTTGAAATTTTGTTGATTTATAATAAATAAAAATATGTGTTACTAGCCGTCCGCCCCGGCTTCGCATGAGTATAAGCTCGGCCTTCGGCCTCGCTACAAAAATATAATATAGCCTATGTCACCCGGGGATAGTGTAGCTTCCCAACAGTAAAAGAATTTTTCAAATCGGTTCAGTAGTTTCGGAGCCTATTCATTACAAACATACAAAAATAGGTAATCTTTCCTCTTTATAATATTAGTGTAGATAGTGTAGATAAATCAAAATTTATATGAATGAATCTCAACCTCTTTATGTCGAATCAAAATCCGCCTAAGTCGAAATCCTCTATGAGTCGAAAACTCTACAACTCGAGTTTTTTGGCGTGTTCCTTGATGTTCGACTTATAGAGGTTCTACTCTACTTCGGAATGTTCAGTTACTGAGCCTAAGCCAGTTTTTTTTTAAATATAGAATAGATCTATGTTTTGCCACCAACTCGCCTGATGGTAAGCGACGGTGTGGCTGAGGATGGAACACGTTGATCTAGAAGAAATCTATTCACTCTAGCCTTGAAGATGCCTAGATTGTAGTTCTCAGGAAACAAGGAGGACGGCAGGGAGGGCAGATTGGTCTGTTTGCTGAGTAGGTACTTTATTAATTGCACTTCTCTACCGTTTTCTTCCTCCTCGCTCTTGTAGCGTAAGTAAGGCATTGGCTTCGAGGCTGCCCATCTTGAGACTGAGTGCGGAGCTGAGGGACATTGTCCCCAAGGTAATTTAAGGGTGCTAATCCCAGCCCAGGATTAGCACCCTTAAATTACCTTGGGGACACGTGGTTTTCTCTTATGACTTGTTTTTTCATGCTTTTATTTAGTTTCCCGTCCTGGTGTCTGTCTGTAATTAAGTCTTGCAACTAAACCTACTTTCTGGTGTTCGATTGAGCTGAAATTTGGCATAGCTTCTTGTCAAGTTCCGATGACAATGCAATATTACGGTGACAGGGAGCTCATTAGATGATGCTGACGGTGGACAATGGCACTCCTCGATGGATAATAATAGACTGGCAGTGTTAGGGCTCATTTTGTTCTGTGCACCGTTCCGATCACAAATTTCGTAAAAGCTTGGTATAGAAAAGAAATATTTCAATAAAAAACATGTTTATTTTTAATTGTAAGAGTAATGCAAATAACTATAACGAAGATCAATCTGTACCACGATTATCTTATGTTTTTGAACAAACTATACTTGCAAGAAATCTGATTTTGGTTCGTGAAGTTCCCGTAACAGTAAATAATTTTATCAGAGCATAAAATTCTTTTCTGGTACTACGAAACAGTTTGAATCGTAAGTGGAAACGCTCACAAGTAAGGAATGTGATTAAGTAATTTAACTAAGTATTTATGAATGAACGTATGTGCGTCTACATGTTACTCATTCTTCAAACTTGTAAAATAAATTTATTCACACACTAATTACAAGATTTTCTTTTTAGTTAGATCTATATTTATAGTATAGTTACTAACACAGTAAATCTTCGTTTTGATTTTGAACTATGGAAAATCGTTGTTTTTGTTTTTTTAAACACATTGTTGGAATATGGTTTACAAAAATTTTGCACTGGTCAGGCTTTTATTCACTCTCTCGAAAGCAGAATTCTAGTCTTCATCACGTTGGTAGGGGTACTTTTCTGTGAAGCGTGCTTACTTCGTAAATATAACAAATAGTGGACAGATCTGTGAAATCACAACGGTCTTCTAAACAACATGGGTAATCTTAGTATGATGCAGTGGAAGATATTAGCTGTACCACCAAGGGAGCTTGATGAGCTTGCTTGGGGATCAATTCCCGATGTTTTCCAACGGACCGCCTCCGCTAGATTGATCCATCTACATAAATTACATCAACTTCATAAAAATTACATTTACAGAACAAGGTAAAGTCAGGCCCACACAACTGGTAATTAAGACGCGACATAATTCTTTCATAACCGTATGTTTTTCTTGCTCTTTTTTAGGCGAATTCACCTTCTTTTTACACATTTAATCTTTCAAGTGTTTACCTTTACTTTTTTCGATCGTTTTCTGCCACTGTAATTATTTACACGGGTACGAAAACGAACTAAAACAGGCATATTGAACATTTCTGAATAAAACCACCAGCTTATGATGAGTCAGACACTGGCAAGTCTAGCCGTAGCTGGGGCTTGTCACAAGTTTTTGTTTGCATTAACGTCGCATCTGTCACACTAAGTACGGAATAAAAACACACTTTAGCAGGCGGCAAATCACGTACTCACAAGAAAACAAAAACAGCATCCGTGCAGACAAGGAATCGACAGAGGGAATACTATTCATACAAATTTGTTTCTTCTAATTTGTCATAAAAGGTTCAAAAAAGGTCAAGAAAATAATCTTACTTAATCTTAAAATCAGTAAAACTGTTAACGGTTTCAAATTTGAATTAAAAAATTAGGAGTTAATTCGTATAGGCTGAGGCAGATCTGTGACATTTCTAATAGCTATTGTTATACAACCAAGGTCAGAATTCGAGGTAAGTTCACCAAAAACCCCCTGCCTGATACCTTACAGGATCTTTGTAACCTCAATGATTTGTCCGAGTTTCCAAAGAAATTCCAATATTCCCAGTTCACGAAAATCTTCTAGTTGTTAAGGTGGATCTATCTATAGTTAATAAAAAAATATAAAAGCGTCTTTCGCTACAATACTTGTATGGAATGGTAAATCTATCTCTTTATTCTGCAGCTTAATTGAATCTCCAATGTTACAATCGCGTGTTGAAATTACCGTTCTTGTTTGATTTCTAGATTAAGTATCAATTCTGGTATTCATACCAAGACGTATTTGTACATCCTTAGTATGAGCAAACACGATTTAATCAACACTTGAAAATGCTGTTTGTTGTACGCTAATCAATTTCGATCCCATTGCAGCTTGCAGAATATTTAGCACAATTTAGCGTCAGTTTTAGATCTTGAATTAACAAAGATTTATCAACTCGTATTGTTTTAATGGCTATTGTTTAATTCATTGTAGCCATCTCAATTAATAGAATTGTAAGGATGTTTAAACGTATCATTGTTTTGTTAAACTAAATGCTGTAAAGATGTTCCGACATCCGCAAGGGCGTTATAGTTGCTTAAATTTTACGCAATAAAATAAAATATTGTTATTGCTTATGGCGTTATTATTCTAACAAGGTTGTACTGATTTCTCAATTAGAGATTTAAAGTATTCGATTAGAGATTCATAAATTAGTTTTGAGTCACGCCTCTGAGTGTCTAATTATAACGTAAATTTAACGACGTCATCATTAATGAAAAATAAAGGATTGTGGCCTCTGGGCGGCATAAAACTCTGACATCAGGCCACTCGACCTATACAAACTTTGTTGTCCACACATTATGTTTCTCATCGGATGAAGACTTCTCATCCGAAAGAAATTAAAGTGTAGGTACCTAATTCTTCTTTCGAGCCCTAAAACAACGTTTAAAGATGGCGACTGACCAATAACATTTGATCATCATGTTACGATGCGAGCATTCGTATAGGCAGTACAGTGAGCCGAGCCGCTTGCCGCTGAGATTTATCAGACGCCTCGGCTGTCGCGAATGTTACGATGCAAAGCTCACGTCAGTCGCCACTTTTAGATTTGAAGAGTCGGAATAAGTCAAAAGACTGGACTGGATGCAAATAACTGCAGATCGAGCTCAGTGGCGTGCATTAGAAGGAGCCTATGTCCAGCAGTGGACAGTTACAGGCTGATGATGATGACGTCACAAGAGTTGGTCTGGTTTTACGAGGTCTAATTCCCATATAATCTAAAGGTCCTAACTGATCTCATTGTCTTTGCTGACAAGTCAAAATGTAAATCATCAGCCGCTAATAACCGAGTCCCGGTTGCGTTTGTTTACGCAACAACGATTATTATTGCGATCATCGTGCGCCGGATTTGCATACAATGCGCCGATAAGCGATGCTCTGTCGATTCTAACGCTGTTCTAAAATAATGGTCAGCCATAATTTGTATTCTATTTGTAACATGTAGGTTAAGGGAAAGGGAGGTGATTTAAACTATCGGACTCTATTTTTAGAGCTTAGTTTGTTCCTATGAATTCCTTAGAATTCATAGGAGCTTAGTTTGTTCCTATGAATTCTAAGGAATACATAGGAACAAACTAAGCTTGTCTTGTAAATTTATTCGTGTCAAATTTTATGTTGGATTAGAGGACTTTTTTGAACTATGCTTGAGCAAATATCTAATGATCACCAAGATTATTGATGCTCTCAATAAGTCAATACGTACTTGACAAAACCAAGAACATAATTCAAGCGAGCTGTAAACTACTGGTAGTATATATTTGGAGATAAATAAAAACATTACAATATCTCTCTCCATGTTTATTATGGTCTTAGTCATCCTTCAGCGTTACATGAGGTCTTCGCACATGAGTAACCCCATCGATCTTATTACCAAACGTGGGTTAATGGAGTGTGCAGTGCACGGGAGCGGTTGCATTGAGAGCGTTGCCCAACGCAGCACAATAGGCGCCTGCGCCGGCCGACACGGTCCGTGCGTCTGATAGTCATGGCTTGTGCGTGTGTGGTGTCGGCGAGGGGATGCTGGTGAAAATAAAGTTTTTTGTAAGGCTTTTAAGGTTGTGAGGCTTTCGGAGACCTTAAAACTTACACACCAATCTGGAACAGCAACTCAAAATCAAACAGATGTTCTGAATTATGTTCTATTGGAGTATATATTAAGTGCAGAAACTCAAGCTGTTTGGTTTTGAAAACACTTACAATCCTAAAGCCGCCGATACGCCGATTGGAGAGTCAAGGTCAGGTTGTGGCGAAAGGGTTGACGTGGAAAAGTGAGCATTGGGCATCAAGCTTTAGAACCATCTTAAAGAAAGTTCTATATTAGACCAAGGAGTCGAAGGACCTTAACTTACACACATAACTTGGATGCACTCCAATGCAGCCGGTTATCTTTGGAAGATTTCCCCCTCGAAAAGAAACCGAGGACTTTTCTACTTATGACAGAAAAATTCTTCGATACACGTGTTTTCAAAACTGCCAAAAAAGTAACAAACAGCTAATCGGCACATTAAAAAAGTTTTCCTAGCGTTTGGGTTTTGTTTTACGTAGATCCAAGTCTGAGTTATTTATTAACACGCTTTTATTAGCTTGGTATGTATCTATATGTACCGGAATGTTTGAACGTGATTTTTACCCCTTTCAAAACTACGGATTGATTTGAAACTTTTCACACTTATCAAGGACCGATGACAATGCAATAATTTAAAGTTTGTCCCATTATCCTTACCAGGAACTTCAGGATTAGAGATTTTAATGTTTTTTTAGTTTTTTTATCTGCGAGAATTATTTTAATTATCCGCTTTTCGTTCATACCATGTGACCGTGCGTGGCGGGTGTGTCACGTTATGCAAGAGTAGGCCTAGTGACTTGGATAATGACACTTGAGACCTATATCCGTTCAGATTGCCATTATAGATATCTGGTTCATTGACTAGATAAGACGGAGTTGCTCAGTTCGAGCAGTTCGGACAGCGGAGTCTTAATTATAAGGTCCCATTTTACCCTTTGGGTACGGAACCCTAAAAACTGTTCAAAAATTCTAACCAAGCTCACTACCATTATAAACACGGTTCATCAGATAGGTTAGGCACATTCATATAATGCCTACTGCAAAATCAAAAAATCCCCACAACGCTTTATCTACGGTTCACAGTCACTGAAAATGATTAATGTACCTAATGTGCGTGCTTCCCAGCCGCCCCCTACCAAGGGGAGATAAGAACGTGCGTGATTCCAAAACGTTATCGATACCAAATTTATTACGCTAGAGAAATTTTAAATTACCGGAAAAGTTGCAGGGACTAACAAAGATCGTAATGTAAATTTAAAGTAAATTTGTTTAAACTAACAAAATTATAGTTAAGTCAAAATAGGTCCAGCTGTTTTGGAATCTATTTATATATAGTTATATGCTTGCGTTTGTGTTTTTAACCGACTTTCAAACAAGGAGGAGGTTATCAATTCGACTGTAATTTTTTTGTGTTACCTCAGTACTTTTGACTAGGTAAACCGATTATGATGATTCTTTTTTTATTTGACAGCTGGCGTTTCCCATTTGGTCCCATTTCAATATAAGCCAGTTCTAACGAAGTCGATAGATAGATAGATAGATAAACTCTTTATTGTGCACACCACAAATAACATATAACACGATAAAACAGCTCTAAACAAAACAAACTAGTGTAACAATCGGCGGCCTTATCGCTAAGAGCGATCTCTTCCAGGCAACCTTAGGATGGAGAGGATTCATACAGAAGGTAGAAGGCGGGGCGTGAAAAAGTGAAAAATATGTTACTTACATTCTAATAATAACACATTCTAATACTTAAATAACCTAAAATAACTATAATATACTAATATATAATATAAAAGTATATAATTTTTTCGTTAGCGGGGGAACTGAGCCACCCTTTCCCTGAGGGTCTCGGGGCGGGAGCTCAGTAAACCGAGCCTAGAGCTCGAGTAGAGGAAAACCTCAACAAACCATGATTAGTTGAATAAATAATAACAACGTCAACAAGGTGGCAACTGCGACTGATAAAATTGCTTAACACGTTCTTTGAAAACATTGAGCGATGGCGCGAAGTCGGTTTTGTTATATTGATAATTATTTCTGTTTGTTTCAGATGGTTGTGAACTTGGCCCTGGTGATATACCATGCGCTGGACTACACGCACGCGGAGGACGAGGAGCGGCTCATATCACCCGACCTCGAGGGCCTCATCACAGAGATGACGTCGTGTGCAGCAGGTAACTAAAGCCTCTAAATGCATTAACCCCCTAAAAAGGTACATCCTTCTTTCATTTGTATGGATTTTATAACCAGCACAATAGGAACATTAGTAAGGGGTCCGTGGTGTAACAGCGATAAAATGAAGGTGATATCGGTATCTTCGTGTCGGGATAGTAGATAAGTATCAAGGCACCACTGACCAAATATCTATGAAAATATCTGTAATATGAATGCCTGAATGGGTGTTCCCCGATAGTTACAATCTGGGTGTCTTCATGTCAAGAGTGAATCGGTTTCTTCTAGGCAAGCGTGATCCACCGTAGGCCGCATCGTCGCTTAGCATCCGGCCAAGCGCAAGCCTATTTTATAATTTAAAAAAAAAATGTCTACGAGGTAAATATTTATTGCGGAGCGATGGTGGCCGCTTTACAATCTGACAGCACCCGGTTCGATTCTCACTCGCGCGGATTACACCATATAACATCAGCTATCTGCCAGTGAAAGTCCGGTCAAAAATCGGTTCTGCCATTTCGGAATCAATACAATACATATAGTTTTAAATATATACATATGTATGTATATATAATTTTTTATGATTCAGTACTTGTGTTTTTCTTGTGTATAATGAATATTTTGTCATTTTGCATATTATTAATGCAGTATTAAATTAAATAAAACAGAATTATTAATTCTGAAATTATTAAATTGAATTGAATAGATTTTAAGATTAGATCAGTTTCTCGGTCAGATCATTTGGCAAGCTTAGCTCTATTTTAGATCAAAACTATTATATTCAACAACATTCTAAGCGACTAAGAGCAATTCTGCTAATCTTGCCTTTCAATACGAGCAACAATGCCATCCCAACAAAGGCTTAGATCCCATTGACTGCTATTCACCTTGCTTGCTCAGTTTTCACCGGGCTGCTGCCGGTAGCTGAACTTTCACCCGATCGACCTTCTTGTACCGTCACGTCTTGGGCCAAAATAAGAGCACTGTTATTTACTAAATTGATGGTAAATTGGAAAATTTGATAGGGATTGATTTTGGTGATTGCTTTAAGCACTTGCGTGAGCTTTAAGCTTCTATTTATTTAATTATATACCTATGAATAGCATACTTAGAGGTTTGGGTCATCCTATCGAAGGCGAGGCGGTACTTCACACCAGAACAGCTTCTGACCCTTTATCAATAACAGGTTCGGTCGTGTGTGTACTGTTGCCACCTGTAGCAAGGGTCTCGTAAGTACCAGCTAGACGCTTTGGACTCCATAGAAAGGCGTGCTAAAAGGATACTCGTATTAGTTAATGACGACTTGTTGGAATCCAGGGTACAGAGCTTGTCGCATGTGCAGCGGCGTGAAGTTGCTAGCCTGTCGGTATTTTACAGAATACACGACGTCCAGTGTCCACAAGAACTGCACGACCACCATTCTTCTATAACAGTTCTAGACACACGACAAAGAGAAATATTCTTGGTGAAACGCATATTGCGTCTGAAATTCCATTCAGACGCAATAAGCGTTTCCAATCCACTTTTTTGAACCAAACAGCAGATGTATTGAACTCCTTATTTGCATCTATCTTTTTGAATAAGCACAATCCGGGGCTGTTCAAGAACCCAGTGAATAGATATTTCTTAGGTAAGCATGCTACGTATTCGACCACATTGTCGCTTCCCGTGAGATTGTGGTGAATCTAGCTTAGTCCGTTGTAAAAAAATGCATAGTGGTAAGCTTACACCAATTTCGCTAACTGTTCTGGATGTTACTTAATAACCGCGTATAATATTATGCTATCTCACGGTAGAGCTTGGTTTATTGGTCAATTTGTTTTGGATAAGTATCGCCGTTTGATACTAAGCGATATTTTTTGTCATGTCGAATTATTTGATATCTCTCACGCTGGGAATACAATTGGAGACGTGCGTGCCAACTGCAAATAAGCTTATGTAATGCTGTGAGGATTATGTTGTCTTTTCAGATTTGTTGAGAAACTTTGACCTTTTTGAAGTTTTCTACAAATTTGTTACTTATATTGATCTCTAGTATATTTCTGCTTCAATGTCGTGTCCAGTGCAGGAATATAGGATGATTTATGCTAGACCGTGGCAGGCACGAGCCGAGACCCGTACGTGCTACGGATTTAAAACTTCACGAACATGTAATGTGATGCAGTTCATGCCACGCCGTGCGTTGCCCGCGTTCAGTACGAGACTTGACGGTATTCCGGCGCCAACGGTGTAGCATGAACTAGTACTTCATATAAAATTTTCGTGAAGGTATAAACCCTCGACCGCACCTCGTACGCACGGCTCTTGCTCGCAACGGCCTATAATCAGCATTCACCATGATAATCATCCTTTAGGGATCCATTTTTTTTTCTCTACGCGATGTTTTTTCTTTGATAACAGTTGAACTAAGTCATAAATATAAATTAATAGATGCAAATAAATATATACCTCTATAATTATGTTTCCAAATTATTTGTGAATTAATTTGTTATGTTTTATTTAGTTTGTTTAAAACAATATTTATTTTCAACTCGTTTTATTGTCGCAAAATGTTTATTCGCTGATTTTTGTGATTTCTGGTTTGCTGAGTGCACCTTCTTCCAGTTTACTATCAACATTTTGTGTAACCCTCTAGGTCACATCTTCCTCTACCTTTTTTATAGCGCATAAGTCCGCGTTCGCCATTAACTCACCAACTTACTTGTTGGTAAGCGACCTTTCCTATTTTTCCATAACATTATTGACTTATTGCTACTTTTTTCTTACCACTGCTTTCATTAATGAGTTGTAACATCAGGGCTGCCGTTATGAAGATCATTACCGTTGGAGCATCGAGCATGGGAACTTTCTTGATTCGCATTGTGTTCCTACGATGCGTGCGGTGCGCCGCTGTGATTGTCATTGTAGCAGTACGGGCGCCGCGGGTTCGAATCCGGGTCGGACTAATTAAGTTTTTGCTTGATTTATGTTGTGCGTGACTCTTTACATCTCTTGCACTTGTATCTTGTAAGTTATGATTGGCTTAAAAGTTTTAATGAATTAGTATTGTAGTTTTACCGTGGCATTCTTTTTTCCATGCACTGGGCTAGCATGGTTGACGAGCGCAGTGCATTACCGAGCAGAGTTTTTATATTGTTGAAGTTCTAAATTCTGGGTGTTACTGAACTGTTATAGACAAGCATGTTGCCTACCATCAGGCGAACAACTTGCTCGCCTCGTCACTTAGTTGCATTAAAAAACAACTATCTTTTAAATCGACTTCCAACAAAAAAGAGTAGGTTCTCAATTGGACTGTTTTTTATATGTTTGGTCCCTCAGAACTTTCGACTTGTTGAACCCATTTTGATGATTCTTTTTGTATTTGAAGCTGGTGCTTTTGTAAGTTCGACCACCTCTGAAATTTGGTCCAGTTCTGATATTTTTATGAAGTCGTTTTTTTATATTGATAATTATGTTGGAATAAGCAGTGACCGGGAGACCAGCAAAATATTTCATTCGAAACTGTAGTGCTGCTTTAGCAAACTGACATCTAATTCTAAGCCAAACATGGTTTTTAGCATAATAATAGCGGGAAAAGCCTCGTATTTACATATTCACAGCGCATTCCGGAGCGGAAGAAAGGCAGGTCGTCACTGATGCCGCTTCCGACTTCTCACACCGTGGACATATTTATAGTTCGCCGCCGCTGAGAGATTATCTCAATGACACTGTTCACTAAATACTTATTGGAAAGGAGGTCAAGTATCCATATACTGTTACTACTGTACAGGTCAATCGTTTTGCGTAAATCGTAAGCCCAAATCGAAATCGTTTCTGGATACGGAATACTGTTACTCACTTCTGCAGTTTACCGCAATGGCTAAAGGAAGGTGCAGGTTTTTCTCATAATCGCGGAAGGCATTGTTACTAGCAGTGTTAATTTTGTCGAGAGCTAGATAGCACAAATTCTAATGAGACAAGTGTTCGAAGTAAGTTACAGTATTTAAAGTTACACCATTAGATTTGCATAAGGAAGTATTGTACACTACCTCGAGGCTATTCATTGTCGATGTACAAAACAGTGTCGTTAGTCAGGGTTCTAATACATGCGGTTATCGCGGCAGACGGCCCGTCTACCTGGTGACATTTGCAGCGCGGCGCAGACGTCGGCGACCTTTGCTCTAACACCGTCGCCGACGCCTCCCATACCTAGTACAATACGAGACAATCCGTTCCGACTCGGCTGTCTTTCACCTCCCTTTCCAACTCTCACGGACTCACTCGATCTAAATTAACTTGTCATATTTTCTGCTTTTCCCTCGAGACGGCAGTTTTTGCTGCCGCGCTGCCTGACGCAAGCTCTATTCATAATCGAGTTGTAATTTCTCCGGTTACATTTACTGCTTCCTCGAGCGTTGCAGAAATTTCCTATGCGACTCTGAGATTAATTTATTGCGTTTTAATCGCTCACACCGGATAATATGCCGTTTTAAGTTTCTTGTATGTTTATGCCAATCAAAATGCGCCATTGTTTGGTTTACCGGTCAACAGTTAGATTGTTGATTACGAAGAAATATTGGTACTCTCATAACATGACAGCATGATGATATTTGAAAATAAATAAACATCGGTTAACGACCAAGAGTTGTTTTGTATCGATCTATAAGATCGCATCGAGGTGGCTATCGTAAATCTCGTACGAACGATTCCGATCATGAAGTTCACGGCCATTTCGTTTGACGTGTAACTGTTTAGTGGTGGGCAACCGATTGGGATCCTATCCCTTCGAAAGTATCGATCGTATCGAGACATGAGAGAGAATACCGGTCAGTGGGTCGCATCTTGGTCGCATCCGACAGGTGAATCAAGTGCGGGCACAATGGATGCTGTGACTGCACTGACGAACCTATTGTTTGGAGATTGCAGACTATTTTAGGCGCATTATCGCCCGCACATTGACACTATCAAGATCGATCTGACATTCAGTGATCGATTGGAATCGTTCAAATTTCGAGGCCATCCTTAAATCGTATCGGTTATCATGTTTTTATTGCACTTTCTTTTTCACTTGCGATGTAATCTGAAAAATGCAGTTCTATAAACCACTGTTGCGAAAGTAAGCCATAATTTATATTTAGCATTGAAAATGTATTTCCATAAAGCATTTACAAAAATAGCCGCACTGCAAGGTCAGAGTAAAAAGGCTGAAATGTAAATTACTCTCCTTTTATCTTGCCTTTTATATTCAGATCTAGTGAACGCGGGTTCCCACGAGAGGCATGTAAATAACTATGGCTGGTTAAACGAAGCTTTTTCTTAGTAAAAGCACTTTTGATCTGCACTGATAGTACATGGGACGTAATGGGAAGTTATTTGCTAGTCACGAGTAGCAGTAGCTTCGTTTGCAGAAAGTACCTACTTAAACTTTATGATTGGTATTTACGTGGTATATGTATCTTCCCGGTAAAAATTTATTGTTACTTTGGTTGATGTAGATGATAGACATAAGAGTTTCTTCATAGATTATAAATATAAAAAAAACTATTCAGAGGTTTGTCAATTCAATGTTTGTTCATTTTGTTTTCTTTCTTTTACCCCAAGACTTATATGCTTGTATAAACGGACAGGCAATTTAAAATGCCCCAACCGATTTTGATAAACGAGATATCGTTAGTAAAGTGGTGATCTATACTAATATTATAAAGAGGAAAGATTTTATTGTTTGTTTGTTTGTTTGCATTGAATAGGCTCCGAAACTACAGAACCGATTTGAAAAATTCTTTCACTGTTGGGAAGCTACACTATCCCCGGGTGACACAGGCTATATTATATTTTATAGCGAGGCCGAAGGCCAAGCTTACACCCGTGCGAAGCCGGGACGGTCGACTAGTGCAAAATAAATCTGTATGCATAGGATCTTTGAAAATGAAAATAAGATATGAAAACGACGGAGTTCTGAAGTAACAAACATAAAAAACACAACCGAACTGAGAATCCCCTCCTTTTTTGAAATCGGTTAGTAAAAGCTTGTTTTTAAAATGTTTTTTTTTTTAAATAACATTATTTCAAATATCACCTAAATATCAGGTAAAATACATATTTCCATTTCATAATAAACATAAAATCATATGATTAATTTCAAGCATTCAACAGCATTATTTTTACATCTAAAAATGCTATCACAAGTTTACAAGTAACACGATTACAATCGTAATCGCATTGTCCATAATTTTATTCGACTTCGTTCTCAATATGAACCAGCGGGTGGTCATAATTATATTCCTATAAAATGTGTTTCGATAAGTGAATCGATATCGCCGACTATAAGATCTTGTTAAACTCAATTTGAGTGAAAGTGACATTAAAATATTTGTGGTCGGTGTATATGATTACTTTTGCGGAGACCGGACTTGAGATTATGTTAACAAATTTCATATATCAAGCTCTATTTCAGCTCGGTTTTGACTATTCAATATGTTTTTATAACCGACTTCCAAAAAGGAGGAAATTATCAATTCGACTGTATATTTTTTTAAATGTTTGTTACCGCAGAACTTTTGACTGGGTGAACCGATTTTGATGATTCTTGTTTTGACTCGTTTTTTGTTTGAAAGCTGGTGCTTCCCATTTGGTTCCATTTCAATTTAGTCCAGTTCTGATGAAGTCGGTTTTTTTATATCGAGAATTATTTATCGTATTGCTATTATCGTATTTATGACTTTAAAGAGACCTCAGGAAAAAGCTGGATGCAGGCCGCTTCCAACCGGCCCTTTTGCAGATCGATGCGAGAGGCCTTAATTTTTTATGCCATAAGTGGCAAACAAGCAGACAGGCTGCCTGATGGTAAGCAATCAGCGTCGCCTATGAATACTTGTAACACCAGAGGCATCACAAATACGTTGCCGATCTTTTAAGACTCTATTGACTCTCCTTTTGAAGAACCCCATGTTGTAGCTTCTCGGAAACACCGCGGAAGGTAGCTCCACAGCAGGTGAGAGATAATGATGATTAGGTATTCGTATTTTATCAGTCGCATCAGCACATAACTCATATGTCTAGCTCCAGCAGACCATTGTAGTCCCTAATCGATACCCGCCCCAACGTTGTCGAAGCTTCAATAAGAACATAATACAACTAGTTCCCTGGCAGCGACGATTTCCATCCTTTCTCTTTTGCGTTTAACCTGGTGCTAAGTTAATTGGGATTCTAAAGTCAGTGAGTAAACTGCTCAAATTCATGTTTTTTAAGTTTAGTGAAATGTGTATACAAAAAACGTCCTAAATTACAACAATAATGAAACCATTTTCTTATCGCGAATATGTCCGTTTGATCACCAACTCGCCTGTTGGCAAGCGATGACGTTCTTATTTTGCCTGTGTCACCTGTGGCCTCAATTGGATCCTAAAATTTATTAGTGCTCCCAGAGAGTCATATAATAATCCAACCGACCCACATTAGGTACGAGATTACAATGTGTCACAAACACGTAGGTGCTTGTGGGTAGACCTGCCCTATCCAAAATACGAGAATCTTTTCTAGATGTATAAAATTGCGGGACTGACTGGCTGACCTTAAGTATTGGACTTAGAAGTTTTAATGCAACCGCTAACAACACAGTGCCCGCTTGTTTGAAGCTCTTTTTATATAAACATAAATAGGTTTTAATAAATTTATGTCTTAACTTACCTATTGCAAGAAGTGACTATCCATCGTAGACCGCATCGCGCTTTACATCAGGCGAGTTGGCAGTCAAACGCAAGCCTATTTCTGAATAAAAAAAAAAACTGTAAGCAAATATTTTTAACTACCTATTTCCATAAAAAATAAAAATACCGCGTCAGTTCAGTTTCTGATTGAAGTTTATGTTTTTCCTCGGAAAAACATACCTAAAACCATGTAAAGGCAGTAAATTGATAACGCGCTCTTAAATTGGCAGTTAACAAGAAAGGCGAGTGATAATCATAAAAATTTCGATGTCATCTCGTCCCGTTTCCGATGCGCGATTTTATGGTGACCCTAACTGTTCGAGGACCGTTATTGCACCTATATGCGGTGGCATCAGGAAGGCAAATACTGCATCATACAAATAACCTCCTTACTGGGTAGAGTTAACTATTATTTACTATGCTATAAGACGGACAGACAGACGAACGGGTGGACGGACGGACGGACGGGCCAGTTTTTACGCTAGGGGCTTACAAAAGCCTTAAACACATCGGTCCAGCTATTTCGCAGAAAAGTGGTAGCAACATGAACATATACACTAACACAATCCCTAACCCGAAACGAATAACCTATCTTTATAGGTACCTTCTCCGTTCCTAATGTTCCTATATCTGGGTGGGTGAGCTACCTTCCACGGTGTTTCCGAGGAACTACAACATGGGGTTCTTCAAAAGACGAGTTAATAGAGTCTTAAGGGGCAAAGTATTTGTGATGCCTCTGGTTTTACAAGTATATATAGGTGACGGTAACTGTTAACCATCAGGCAACCTGCTCCTTGTTTGCCACCTAAAAAAATACATTTCCCACCAGGATTTTCTGTCGGGGGTGCCATGGAAAATACACAAAGACCCGGACAACTGACATCTTAAAAGCAATTTATTGTCGAAAAAAACATTAATAAATACGGCCATGTCATGTCTGCTGCCTATTTACCATCTCAACATCTCTATTGAAGATCCGTAATCTACATATTTATAGAAATTGTTCCGCTACCGGCTACTGGGTGGCAACCGTGTAAATTGGGGCCATTAACCCGTCTCGAATTGATTGTGCATCGTCGGCAGTTTTTCTTGTAACAGCTAATGAAAGCAGCAGATAATGAAGGCAATAAATTCAAAGAACGGTGAAGTGAACGAGGTGTCCTTGCGAAAATTACCAGTCGAGTTTCCAGGGAATCGCGGGAATCCAGTGAATGCAAGCTGCCAGGAAAAAAATATCAGCTGCTCCATACATTAGTTTTTTGCTATTCATCATCATCACCATCAGCCTGAAGATGTCCGCTGCTGAACAAAGACCTCCCCCTTTACCCTCCACACTGAACGACATCCTGCCATCTGCATCCACTGGATGCCTACAACTCTCATAATGTCATCGGTCCATCTAGTGGGAGGCCTACCTACGCTGCGTCCCCCGGATCGTGGTCTCCACTCAAGAACTTTTCTTCCCCATCGGTCATCAGTTTTTACTTTTATTTAAGTATTTATTACTTGACATGAAATTATTTAGTGTTATTAACATAAAAATTACTCTTACGCGATAGGCAGTGTAATTAGTTACAGAACTAGTTGTTAGTTAAAATAAACATTAAATATGAACTAAAATTAAAACCTGAAAATAAAACATATACATTTCGTTGTTTTCATTTCGTTTTTTTTTCGTTTCGTTTTCGTTCTGTTAACCGATGGGGAAGAAAAGTTCTTGAGTGGAGACCGCGAACCGGAAGACGCAGCGTAGGTAGGCCTCCCACTAGATGGACCGACGACATTGTGAGAGCCGCGGGCATCCAGTGGATGCAGATGGCAGGATGTCGTTCAGTGTGGAGGTTAAAAGGGGAGGCCTATGTTCAGCAGTGGATGTCTTCTGGCCGATGATGATGATGATTTCGTTGAGAGGAAATGCTATTTGTCTATGAAACAGCTGATTTAGGTAAGTACAATGATGACCTCTTCTTAGTACCGCCGTTCCGTGTTACCTTTTATATCCGTTAGAGCCAGTCACGTAGATAAATCCAGTATTTCATAGACATTCTCATCACAGTATTCTACGATGGGCATAGACTGGAGAAAGTCTGACGCCGCAACAGGCAATGTATTAAATTGTTATTAATAGCGATGGACATTATTGGCCAGAATGGACAGCGTTCACGCCATTGTCGGGATTGTACCATGTGATAAATTGTCGGGGAAATTTATGAGAAATGTGAAATCACATTAATGTCTGTTTTACGTGCCTACATTTTTAACCACTTTTTTTTCTAAATTACACCCGTGCGAAGCCGGGGCGGGTCGCTAATTTAATTATAAGTACCAGTCCCCTGGATCTGTTCCTAAACCTAATATACCTTATACCATAACCATATACCATAACCTTATACCATATACCATAACCTTCGCTAAATCTTTCGCAGTAGAGCAATGAAATATAATTGCAACAAAGCGATATTTTGACAGTTCCTGGGGCCTTAATAAAATCGAGTAAAATTGCTTTTATTAGGTAAATAATGTTGTGGAGTACTTTAAATCGGTTTCTTCTAGGCAAGCGTGCTCCATCGTAGACCGGATCAGGCAAGTTGGCAGTCAAACGCAAAAAAAATCGCAGCAATTGTTTTGCTATTTTTTATTCAGTCCTTGATTATGCGAATGTAGTAGAGTTACAAAATGAAACAAAAAAGGTATATTTCTCGTAAAACGTAGGCCCCGAGCTAAGCTCTTAATTAGTTACTGTAATAAAACAAGTAAAGCTCTAGTGTTTCAGTAATTTTCTGTTTCAACCTACCCTTTTATACGTCTTGCTCACGTTGCAAATAACTTGCGCGTATAAAAGTAGGATTGAGAATGCACATACTTTTTGATATGTTTATAATTCTAGTTGCGCAAATTAAATGCATCGTGAGTAATGAGCATTATAGATAGGTGGACTAGCGCACCTGCTAATAGATTGTTGTGCAATTAGGTACTTGTACCGACCTCCCTAGTTTAGTTATCACCCCACCTAGCATGCTGTTACTAAACTTACATCGAACCAGGTTTTCCTTCCAGCCAATGCATAAGGCTCTCTAATTTATTCTGCTCAGTTGTTAAGACGTTGGTACTGAACGAAGTTTCCGGCTTTTTGTCCGTCAGTAAGTTAGAATATGGGAATAGTTTTCCGCACTTGGTAGGGTGTCCTTAACGTTCTACCGCTTTGGCATAGAAAGCTAATTTGAAATCTGTTTGTGTTTGTGAGTGGCCATAATGTTTTATGACACATGGCAACATGGACTTTATGGGTGCAGCTTTAATGTACCAATGTAGTTCGATTCCATTTGATTTGATTAAGTGTGTTTCTAATTTGGAATTTACGTAGGTTTAATACGCTCTCGTCTTGTTTAGTTTATATCATGATATATTTACATAATATTAGACTACTTTCTTTTTACACGCTTTTATTTACATTTGCTTGTTAGTTTGCATAATCTTGCAACTAAATTTAAAACAGTTATCCCCAAATGATTGGGCTAAAATTTTGCATAGCCGATTAGTTTGGATGACAATGCATAGTTGCTAAGTGATGTCATTATAAATCCAATATGGCGGACTCCCAAAGATGGCGGGCCAGTTATTTTTTATGCACCCTGATGATAAGGGTATCAAATGAATCAAATGCTGAAAAAAAAAACATAAAATAAAGCTTGTTTAAATAAAGTTTTTTTTTTTTACTTTATTCAATAATTTTATTTATAGAACAACTTCAGGTCATAAATTGGATTTTCTGCTAAGTACTACTGTAAATTAGTAACCGACATAGCTCAAAAGATTAGCAAGCTGAAGTGGCTATTGGACAATTGACATATCTGTAGAAGCACCAACAATTATTGAGGTAGACGGGTTCTAGAGCTGAGATCATGAATCGGCAAACATAGGGTCGTACGCCCTGAGACCAATGGAGTGTCGATATACGTAGGAAGGAAATTGGCTGAAAGCGAAAAGCGGGAAATCGCTTTTCGCGATTTCCCGCGGAGAGAGGAGCGGGAGCGGAAGTGGTGTGCCTTGGGAGAGGCCTATGTCCAGCATTGGACTAGAACATACTGATAACGATGACTTTATTTTCCATTAATTAGTTGGCATTCGTAACTCGTAATTAAAAGACTCATATTACGTACACACGCGACATGTACCATGGGAATCCATTACATACAGACGTACGGTAACAGTTACTCGTATATTGTCACTCGAGACGACTAAGCGGGATGCTGATGTTACTGTTAATTCGCTGCCAAGTTATGTACAAAGAGTACTTTTTAATATGTAAAACATTGTGTTTATGAAGGACAGAACGGGACGAGCCGTGGGAACTTCAGGATGGAAAATGATTTGCGTTTAATTATGATGAGTTATTCCAACTTCTGTGCCATTCCAAATTACTTACATGACTGAATGCCTTGTACTTTTTCACAACTTAATTTTCATACATCGTTTTTCATAAGAATATCATAATAATTAAGCCATTCTCTTATATGTACTAGTGGTAAGAATATTGACTTATATTATAAAGACCGACCCAAATTAACTTTTTCGGCCAAGCATACAGCGCACAAGTTTGAACCCAGTTGCACGCCGACTTCGTTGGTGAGCGATAGTCGTACTTATATATATAATGTGCTCTATGGTCGTACTTGAGTGCGAAGTGATGTAGTAAGAGGAGATTTCAACGGATAATGTTTTATTTAAGTATTAGGATCATCTGCAGTACTAGAACATAACTGGGACGACGCAAACGTTCCGATGGACGTGAATTACTTACGAATATTGTTATTTAATATAATAGGTCGGGCAAAAAGTCTTTTCGTATTTTGTATGTATAAAGTTGTAGTAAAAATCTCATCGGTTGTACTGTTTGTATCTGGCTGGTTTTGATACCATTAAAAATATGACATTTTAAAAAAGGAATATAAAAAGTAAAAAGCAATTTCCCGCCATTTTTCAATTGTTTTTTTGTTCGATAAAATGAGTGAATCTAACGAAGAAATTCGATAAATTGTGAAATTTTATTACAAAAAACTGAAAAATGCGACACAAGCCGCGAATAAAATTTGTGACATTTATGGACCTAATGCAGTGTCATCAAGAGTAGCACAATGTTGGTTCAAGCATTTTCAGTCCAGGAATTTTGATGTCAAAGATGCAGCTCGCTCTGGTCGCCCTGTTACGGATAAAGTCGATGCCATTTCTGAAAAAGTGGACCAAGATCGGCATATTAGTAGTTACGACGTAGCTGAAGACCTGGGGATTGACCACAAAACAGTTTTGACCCATTTGAAAATAACTGGGTATACAAAAAAACTCGATATTTGGGTGCCACACCAGCTCACTGAAAGAAACCAAATGAATCGTGTACTCATTTGCGATTCTCTATTGAAACGTAAAGAAACCGAACCGTTTTTTAAAAGATTGATCACTGGTGATGCAAAATGGATCACCTACGACAAGAATGTGCGCAAACGATCATGGTCAAAGGGCAGTGAAGCACCACAGACTGTAGCGAAACCCAGATTAACACGTAATAAGGTGATGCTGTGTGTATGATGGGATTGGAAGGGCATCGTTCATTATGAGCATTTACCGCCGGGCAAAACCATCGATTCGGATCTCTACTGCCAACAGCAGATGAGACTCAAACAAGAAATTGAGAAAAAACGGCCGGAATTGATCAACATAAAGAGTGTGGTCTTTCATCATGATAACGCCAGACCGCACACATCTTTGGCCACTCAGCAAAAATTTAGAGAGCTTGGTTAGGAAGTGTTAATGCATCCACCACATAGCCCTGACCTTGCACCCTCAGATTTCCACCTGTTTCGATCTCTTCAGAATTCTTTGGGTAGTGTTAGATTAACATCAAGAGAGGACTGTCAAAACTACTTGTTGCATTTTATTGATCAGAATTCCCAAAATTTCCACAGCAACGGGATCATGTCACTACCTACAAGATGGCAACAAGTTATCGAACAAAATGGCACATATATATTATAATTAAATGTAATTAAACTTGAAAAAAATATGTCTTGAATTTGTTTATAAAATACGAAGAAACTTTTTCCCCGACCTTAATATAAAAAAAAACAAGTCATCTATAAAAATCTAAATTTAAACATTAGAATAATTATATTGAACTAAATTAAACTTAAGCTGTACTGTACACTGTACTGTTTAGCTTTAGGATTGAAGCTACCAGGATACCATAACTAAGTCACAGTGAGCTTAAAGTAGACATCGGTTGCGCAATGGTTTACGACGCGACACGGTCGACTAGCACCCATTACGTGGCGATATGGCCATATTATACCATTGAAGACTAGCAAGAGATAGAAGGACAACATCAAAAGAATCCATATGCTAAGAAACCCTATACGCACCTATGTAAGTACTATTAATCGTTATGTCCGATGAGTCGATAATCATTTCCGAAACATAGCTTATGTTATAAGGGTTAAATAAGGCTACATTTATTCCGGATATAAGGCGGGTAAAACCGCGGGTTGCAGCTAGTCAGTAATAATTTAGGAGGGTCACGAATCCTCCTAACAGTTCCCTATGTACAAAATATACACTTGTAGATAATCTCAGCCTGTCGACATTTGACAAAGGTGTTGCTGTTGATGAGGTGACCTGAGCACAGAATACACCAAAAATCACAGAAAAGCTGCTTAATTTCGCGCGATGTGGCTAACGTGAGAGCCGAGCGGCCACAGCCCTGTCATACGCCTGCCCGAAAGGTGCGCCGGCCGAACATACCTAAACTGCGGAGTGACACGCCCCTGACAGCGTTTATAGGTGAACTGAAGTTAGCTGTAACGATTATCATTTGGCTCTCTTCATCACGTTTTTTAACCTAATCATCTGTGACTTCCTATTCATTCGCTGTAAGTTTATGGAGGGTCCAAGGGCCGATTTATATGGCGAGAGAGCCTGGCGCCAACGGTCGTTGTTAGGATGCAGAGACTGACTTCCGCTTTATACCTACCGTACAGTAAAAATAAAGGCATGTACAATTGTAAATACTACAGACTTCACTGTGTGTCATATAGGTGCTCTAACATACACATACATCTAATTTAGAAATTCACCATGATCATCATAATTTCAGCCATTGAACGTCCACTGCTGGACATAAACCTCCCCTATCGATTACCCCCTCCCCAAAAGGACCTGCATCCAGCGTTTTCCTGCGGTTTCTATCCATCTTGTGGGTGGACGTCCTACGCTGCGCTTACCGGTCCGTTGTCTCCATTCGAGAATCTTTCGGCGCCATCGGCCATCTGTTCTGCGTGCTATGTGCCCTGCCCACTGCCACTTCAACTTGCTAATCTGGTGGACTATGTCGGTAACTTCCATTTGTCTACGGATCTCCTCAAATTACAAATTAGATATTTGTAACTAAAACCACCAACCAACATACATTCAATCCAAATAAGCACTCTTAAAAGCCTAAATTCTAATAACAATATACCAAATTAAATACAAACTGGCTTCGTAAACGCCACCGCATCCTTTGTTCTGTCGACCACCAAACTGGCATAACACCGGAGACCAGCTAATATCGTCAATAATGCTGTCAATAAAACTGACAATACTAGAATTTATCACCACCGCTCACTTTCGTTGTTCTATTCTAATTGGCCTAGTCTGCTAGTTTAAACAGGGTTGCCAGAAACAAAATAACGCTTTTTAGGTGGCTAAAAGGCCGCCTTATGGTAAACGATCACCGTCGCCTATATATGGATACCTGCAACACCAGGGGCATTACAGATACGTTGCAGACCCTTAAGGACTCTATTAACAGCCTTTTTAAAGAACCTCTTGTTAAAGTTATTCGGAAATGTCGATGATTCCAGAAATTGCAGGTGTGAGGTAAAAAAAGATCGATTATAAAGCACAGTGTGTGCTATTTCCACAGATCTATAAATTTTAGGCTCTGTTGTTTTTGCATTGACATTTTTGTATTTTGGACCAAATTAAGTACCCTTTTTATTAATAAATAATAGATTTGCGTTTGACCGCCAACTCGCCTGATTTTAAGCGATGGTACGGTCTTCGATAGAGCGTGCATCTTCAACCCCATTACCGCTCCTTCTTGAGCCCTCTACCTGAACCCCCTTCCTGAAGTTGGTAAAAAATTAATGATTTTGACAAACTAATTATGCCAAAATACCGCTGTTGTTGCGATTATACGATCAAGAACATGTAATGTTTCTTGTTGTATGTTTTTGTCATGTAATGTGTTTCTTTTTCGTGTTTCTAACTTTATTCTGACAGCCCTACGTGATGTCATGTTTACTAAGAACTCTATGCACCATTGATAACCACCATTGTGTTTTTGATACAGATTGATAGAACCCGATAGAACCACATTTGTTTTATTACGTTACTTATATTTTTTGAAAGTAGGGCTACTTATTGCGTAATTTAAATGTGGAGCTGTTAGGTACTGCAATATATATTATGCTCGTTTTGTTAACATCAAATTATGTGGTAGGGCTACCACAAAAGGGTCCATATTACCCATCATTATAAACAACGTTTACTATGGGAGCATCTCTGAATTCCGATTTTTTTTAAATATTTCAGCTGTTCAATAATAAAAGGTCATTCACAGCCGACAAAATGTATGGAACAGCTGATATTTTTTTCGCGATTTCAGTGTTGGTCTCATAGTAAAAGTTATTCATAATGATGGTTACAATGTCGGCTTAGTACACCCTTTTCGCGTAATCCTGTATATTCTGGGCGACACTGAACTGTTATGGGCAATCGAGCTAGCGACTTTTCGTTTCACTCTTGCTTAATGTTTTGATTTCATCCAGCTACGATAATTTTAGATTATTTGAATTTGATATATTTTTATTTGAATACTAGTTAAATCCCAGAGATGATATTCCATTTTCAGCATCTTTCTTAAATAAAAAGTACTCTATGTCGCATTTTATGATACAGACTACCTATTTATTTACCAAATTTGTTTAGCACAATTTTGGCTTTTTGTCTGTGAGTTCCGAGTTACTGGTGTGTAAAAGTATGTTTATGATAACTAAAGCGGTCCATCACAGTTACTCAATAAGTTCATGTATTTTTGTTACAGAGGAAGAAGAGGAAGAAATAGAAGCATTATCAGAAGGCTCGATGTGTTCGGAAGGTGGAAGAGCCGACACTGACGACGAGGGCATCGAGCGAGACTCGGAGCCCGCGCCGCGGCGCAGGCGCAAGCGACGGAGATTTATACTCAGAGACGTTATAGAGGTAAAGAATAACGATCAAAATAGTATAATGGTCTAAATATAATCTTGATAGACGCCTTATACAGGGTTACATTGAATAAAACCACTGCTCGCAAATGTTACTTTAAGCTAGGCGAGTAGGTTCTTAAAAGAAAAGAAAAAAATATGGAATAAATCAATCCGCTCTGCACTTTGTTGACATACCCAATTAGGGTCATTATGTGATACCTATCTTACATATGCTACCTAACATCTGTATGTGAGTTTCATGATGTGCAATAAATTATTACACATTACAATTTCCTATTAAAATTTGCAAGTTGAAGTGACAATGGACAGGCCACATTGCTCGAAGAACTGATGACCGATGGGGAAGAAAGATTTTTAAGTGGAGACCACGAACCGGATGACGCAGCGTAGGTAGGCCTCCCACTAGATGGATCGACGACATTGTGTGAGTCGCGGGCATCTAGTGGATGCAGATGGCAGGCTGTCGTTCAGTGTAGAGGTTAAAAGAGGAGGCCTATGTTCAGCAGTGGACGTATTCTGGCCGATGATGATGATGAATAAATATTGAGTATTGAGAATAAAATCTGTAACTAAACAGTAATTTATAAGCTACTAATTTAATCTTAACACTCGTACACTCGGTCGTCGTGTTCCGAATGTGACCAAGATATCGAGAGTTGTATTTTGTATTTCAAACAACGATCCCACTTCCGATATCACTAATTAGAGGCACCCGTAGATAACGATACAGATTATTCCTAAGTTTTTAGGCCGATCACAGATGCACGAGTGCACTTGAAAACTTGATTTTTAGTATTCCGAATTTCCCGATTCATTTTTACAATTCGTTTCAGGACTTTGAAGTTATATTTTGGATTCTTACTAGTTTTTCCGTAATTTAATATGGATATGTTATCTTTGAATATTATTACTTACATGCGATAATTTTGCTAATAGTTTGAGTTGATTTTGTTTGAATTTTCTGGATTCAAAAACCTGTATCATAAAAACTAGTATGAATGTCAAGTTGGTAGTCATACTCATAACAACATAAGGTCGTAATTTTCTTTTGGAATCGCATTGATCTTGCTGTCGATTGTTACAAAAAGTTTAGTCACGAGGCATACTTATGCGCTTTCCATAGTAAGGCATATTCTAAAATGTATTACAATAGAATAGTTTTGCGCTTGATCGCCAGCTTGCCTTCGATATACGAAGGAGCACACTTGCCTAAAAGAAACCGATTCACTAGCGACTTGAAGACACTCAGATTGTTACTATTTGGGAACACTTATTCATGCAGCACATTCCATAGTCTAACAGTTCGCACAATACAGGTGGAATCAAAGTGCTTCGTATGATCCCAATGTATGTGTATGGCTGGCCAGCGCCGGCTCTATTTGATCAGGGTAGGGAGAGATTTTTTTGGCGCGTTTCATTTCTGAAATTTACGCACAATTCTAAAATGTATTCCATTTGCTAATCCAGGATATAAAGTATTTCCATATCAAAATTTTATGCTCTCTACAAGAAAAACAAGTCTGCCTCACCGCCTGCCACGCCATCCCCGCACAAAGGCCCGTGGAGCTATTTTTTTTCTTCACTTTTGTCTTTTTGGCGCCTGTTGCTAGAACGACCGCTCCTCGCTCTACCCCAGGGTTGACGCTGTAGCCGGCCTTAAATTTTTGTAGTTCTTTGAACCTCTAACTGATAATATTTTATTTGGAGTCGCATCCAATCCACCTGCTCTACTTTCACTTTGGAGGGCAAGCTCGATCCTTATCAGATTTTTTTTTGTGAATGTATGGTGTAAGTTTACATTTTCGTTGAAATACACGATAAAAGTGAAAACATATGAAATTATTACAGTGTTAAGGTTTATCTTATGGCGTTACGATAGGTTTTTTATTTTTATGAGAATTATTTTTAACAAGCTGCGCCCCGCGGTTTCACCCTCGTGGATTACTCCTTATATCATAAGCTATCTGCCAATGAAAATCATTGGAGTCCATAGGGAACATAATTACATACACACATCGCCTTTTATGCATAAGAAGAACTCTATAATAATTTTCATTATTTATTTATTTATTTTAAGTTATTTTATTTATTTTCATAGAGAAATGTTTTAGTATAAATGGTCGGACTAACGCAGTTGAAATGCTGTCCATGTCTACATTTAATCCCTCAACTTTTTTATTGTCACGCATTGCGCCAACAAGTAGGCACCTACTCATAGGTATTTCTGGTTCATACCAAACGTTGCCCATTCCTGGATCTACTCTCCCTTCTTACCTATTATGTGACATTGCGCCACTTGCACTCAAGGGGTGATGACATCGCTTTCACTCACTTATTAGGAAGTGATTAGACAACCGGCTACAGCTTTAGAAGTTCTGATCAACAGTGAATTTGATACGGAGTTATAATTTTTACATTAAGAGATAAGAGAGCCGTGAGCCCTTTTTAAAATACCTTTTAAGTTTATGGGAAAGAAAGTAATTAGCTGTTCTGGTGTTAATGGTCTTGTGAAATATAGTTTTAATATTATCACAGGTGATAAATTTAAACAGAATGTACACTTGCTTATAAAAAAGTACACATAAGAATCATACTGGGTTACACGGAATGGTGGTATTAAGTCGAAAGGAAGTCGTTGTACTCATATTTATCAACTTTTACTATGGGATAAACCTTGAAACTATGAAAAAAATATAAGCTGTTCACAAAAATATATATGACTAGCCGTCCGCCCCGGCTTCGCACGAGTGTAAGCTCGGCCTTCGGCCTCGCTACAAAATATAATATAGCCTATGTCACCCGGGGATAGTGTAGCTTCCCAACAGTGAAATAATTTTTCAAATCGCTTCAGTAGTTTCGGAGCCTATTCATTACAAACATACAAACATACAAAAATAGGTACAAATCTTTCCTCTTTATAATATTAGTGTAGATATTCACACTTAAATGTAACTAAATATACGGCAACTAAGTTAGATCTCAGTTTTTTTATATAAAACTAATATGTTCATACCTACCATGTTGGAAAAATTCATGAAAGTAATTTCAGTTGAAAAGAAAGTTTCAACAAACGGTGCCAAGTTAAATAAAATAAAATAAATTCAATGGTCATGAAAAGTAATTATGCTTAATTGTATACGTTGTAAATTTTATATCCATAATATCTTAAAGAAAGCCATAGAATTTACACGGAAGAAAACCTACATAACACTTGTGAAAAGAGGCTAGTCATTTTAGCAATTTTATCGATCTTAATATGTGTGCTTATTTCTATATTTTATCGATCTTAATATGTGTGCTTATTTCTATATTTTATCGATCTTAATATGTGTGCTTATTTCTATACTTTATCGATCTTAATATGTGTGCTTATTTCTATACTTTATCGATCTTAATATGTGTGCTTATTTCTATATTTTATCTACATGTTTCTATCTGCCACTCTAAAAGCCTAACATGATATCTAAAAAAGAAATTTTCTCATTTCGTTTTCACAGCTTTTCTCGAAATGTTATCTTAGCGAGTAGGATAGGGTAAAGTAGGTCACTGGAGCGTCTAGTGGTAGGAACTCGTCAATAATAAAGTGGTTTCAATAAGCCTTCTTTTGTATGAGGATTTCCGTGAAACTTATGATGTTTTATTGACGTTTGTGGTGTATGTGGTTGAATCAGTAAACGGTCCATTACTTAGTGAACCTATTTTTGGAACTGCACTGAAACTATGAAAGTACAAGTAATTTTGTTATTTTTATAACATACATTGATACAAATTTATTAAAAGTCAAAATACAAATTGTCGTCGATTCGTCGATTCCCACCTAGGACAAACATTTTGTATGATGAACATTTGTGTTTGTTCTATGTTTGGGTGTTAAATGTTAATATCTGTTTAAGTTTGTATTCAAAAATATATTTGTATTGTATGTGTATCAGTCTCTGGCAGCCATATGACAAGCTTTGCTTAGTTTGGGGTCAGATGACCATGTGTGCAATAATGCCCCAGATATTTATTATTAATAAAGAGCCGGTTTTTGAAAAATTACCTTATTTTGGCAAGTTGTTTGAACATAATGTTCAAATAGCTTGCCAACCTTAACGCATGCCTTTCGTGACAAATACGTCGTTCACGGACCCTTTGGCGCCCCGTAGTTTTGACGCTCTGGGCTGTCGCCTAGCTCGTTTACTCCTAAAGCCGGCTTTTATATAATAACAAAAAAGATAATTAATGAAGGTAAATTTAGGTTACACAGCCCTAATTGTTACAAATCTTAGCTTCTCCCGCTACTGGACTACTACAAATAAGTTCACTATAATATGTTGCAAGCAGTAAGCAATGAATATCGTCAAAGATTACAAATCGTCGAGACACGGGTGTCATGCTGAATGACTGCGCCTGACATAATGATATTATGTTGTCTGCGATCACCGGACAAAGGAGCGTTGCGAAAGTGGTCGTGCTTGCCCCTACCTCCCCTGAACCTTGACATGCTGAATCATAATCCTTACTAATACCAATAAGTGCAAAATAGGCTTGTCTGAATTTGTGATGCTCTTATTAAAAACCACAGTACCAAATTTCATCCAAATTGCTAGTAGTATTATTTTATTAGCTAAAGTAGAGTTGAGACCGACTCGTGCTTAATGTATCAAAACTTACAAAAATGCTAACTTGTAAAACTTAACTTTATTGTATTTTATGTTTTAACTAAGTGTTTTTTTCTTGCCTTTGAAAACTTTCTCGTGTCTAATTTCGCGAAAAACTTGACGCTGTTCCCGCCGCGGGCACCAGCTAGTTAAGTAGTTATAAACAATACGTATAATAATTTAATTAAACAGTGCGTTAATTTGTGAGTAATGTGACTGTACCTACTTACCGAAGTTATGTAAAGTTAATTAAAGTCAAGGGTAGTGTTTATAGGTACTCGTGGTTACATTTCAATGATAATTATCAATATAAAAACCGTAAAAATATAATAAAAATGTCAGAACTGGACCATGATATGAGACCACAAGGGAAGCACCAGCTTTCAAATAAAAAAAGAATCATTAAAATCGGTTCACCCAGTCGAAAGTTATGAGAGTTCCGAAAGTTCAATTGAGAAACTCCTCCCTTGTGGAAGTCGGTTAAAAATTAAAAACGTGGTCATAATCATGGTGATAATATTTTTCATTTGCAGTAAAATTATCCTGCCAAGAAGGCTTGGATATTTCAAACTATAATATTACACTATTATGATGATAGGTATAAGGATAATCAAATACTTTTTCGTATGAATATTTCTGGAATTAATTAAAAATTATTTAACTGTAGGTAATAATATAATTCATTTCACACTTACAATCAACGTTTCATTGAACGTTGGTTTCCTCGATACAGGCCTGCCTAGTTAGAAAACCATTAGGCATAGTTTTAATAAACATTGTACCCAAAATACTTGCAATCTTATCGCATTCTTGTAAGTTTGCTAAATGTTGAGTGTTTTTGTGAAATTATTATATTATATTAGCTTGTATCGTCCCACTGCAAGGCAAAGGTCTCCCTTCCCTCCTTCCACTCGTCTCTGTTTTCGGCAATTTGGGTCCAGTCTTTCAAGTAGGAGTCCAGTTCATCCCTCCATCTCCGTCTAGGCCGTCCGGGAGGTCGTTTGCCATCATGTGGAAGCCACTGTGTTGTGGTTTTGGCCCAACGATCTTCCGACATTCGACTGATATGATCGGCCAAGTCCCACTTTAGGCAAGCGGCCTTCTGAAATTATGATCTTTTGTGAAATAAACATTTTCAATTTCAATCTATCTCTTAGGTATAACGTGAAGTCAGTATTGTTTATGTAGATTTCTTGGCTCCCGTATACTTCTTTATGATTGCATTCACGTATTCCAATAGCGAATTCACACGATAAACCACCCAAATGCTAACGATTTGCAGGATTACGAACGGTTATTGAATTTAAATGTATATCCGCAGAGACAGCAGGAATGATAATGAAGTTAATTGGATTTCTTGATGGTCTTCTGGAATGTCTTTTACCACAGACCATGGTCTATGCTGTACTGTACATGTGTTTGGCTTCGTGCTGCTCCACGAAGCTAAAATATTAGCCCTGTTAGAGTCCTGTTAGAGTACAATGAGCCCTTTTCGCTATTACACCTTTCCGTATAACCTTCTTATATTTACTACTGTGACCTGTAAATGTATTACACATTTAGAATTAGTGGAGGATTACTTTCTTTTATCGGTATTATCAATAATGCAATCTGAAGCACTATCGGAGATATTGACGTCAGCAAGTCTGCTGTATACCTACTATGTGACTATGAAATCATTAAGTTCGAGTTGAATCAGCTTCGATACACACCATAAATAATTGTTTTACTGTTTTGATATTTTTCGTTGGTGATAACAAATTGAGCGATGGTGGTCGAGTGGTAGCATGTGCGCTTTACAAACTGACCACACCCGGTTCAATGTTCAGCCTAGCCAATGACTTATTCAGTACTTAAATAAATTTTGTGCTGTTCGATGCTATCGCTCATAAACGGTGAAGTAAAACATCGTGAGGAAACAGGTATATCGAAGAACATCAAAACTTCAAAGTCTATGTCATTCACCAACATGCACTGGGCCAGCATGGTGTTAAGGCCCATCCTCACTCTCTGAGAGAAGGCCTGTGTCCCAGCTGTGGGAAAATAATAGGTTAAAATGATGATGAAGAAGATGATTGATTTTAATTTAGGTTAGTTCGTTATGATTCCTAATACGAGTATGTATAAATTCCTTACAAGACAGTATTAAAAGATGATTCGTCTTAAAATTTATCTTCTTTCCCTTTCCTCAGAGATGTGTATGGCACTGCGGTGGTGGAGGGCGATGCGCACGCGAAGCTGCAGCAGCGCACTACCGTGCCGTGTGTCGGGCACTCGTCGCCGAGGCGCTCGAGCTGGCCTCCTTCCTCGCGCGGGTGCGAGTTGGCGGCGCGCGAGATTTGGGCGCTGCCGAGGACTCCGCAGCACACCTCGACACGCTACGCTTCTCAGACTGGGTACGCACCTACGGCTTTCTTCTAGCCGTTTAATTACGGCCTCTTTCCCCGCGCACCCGTCAATGGTGCGCGACTTGGGCGCTGCCAGGGACACCGTGCACTTCTCTGCTCAGAATCTAAGACTGGGTGCGTAAACCTCCTTTCCTCTTTCTCCTAGTCGTTGCACTGGTGACAGATTAACCGTGAGTCATGTGTGGTCATCACTTCAAAGTGTTTCTGCGACGCATGGGGCATGAACTTGACTGAAGACTAATAAGCTTTAGGTGTGTAATTGAGCTTCAACTTGCAATCAGCTCCTTCATCCTATAACCAACTGCAAAAATTTAGGTTGTATGCTATATATTTCCCCGAATACGTTGCGTCTATTAGAATTGACGCCAAGCCTTTCAGCCATAAAAAAATCAAGAGTTATTTAACAAAACCAAGAGATTTAATATTTCCAGATCCTTGTAAATAATATAGATTATTTCAGTGATCGAACATCATCATGGCCTTTAGTAGATACGATAAACTGCAAGTGCCTCAACGAAATACAAGCTAACACTAACACTACAAAAATAGTTAAGACTACCCATAGACCTAAAGTCTAAAAGACAATCCAAATACTGAAGTCCACTACCAGTAAAAACTTGAACACAAAATTATAAAATGAAGGTGATATTCATCAATAAAGATACAAATTACTAAGAATTAGCTTTACAGATCTCTATCTAAATTACCCATATCTTTGGCAACTGATTCCACCTGTTTTCATATCTTACATAGCAGATGTTCATACCAATTACATACATGCATCTGCTTCTTATTTATTAGATTAAACACGGTTGGAATAAAATATCAGCCACTTATGAGGCCTGGGTGCAGAAGAGTCAATGGACTGTCTCCAGACTTACGCATGCAATTTGCAAGTTACGCAAGAAGGAATGTATTATTAATGTAGCTTGCTGGTACCGAATCTGAATTAATAGCATAGTGTAGGTACGCTTGTGAATATGTATGCTAACTGGTAGTCTCGAATAGGAATTCTTTTGCGCAAATTATGTTCCCCTAAACCCACTTTCGTTCTACTTCATGAAAATTTAATGCAAAATTGAGCTAAATGAATCAAACGCTAGGTATTTTTTATTGTAAAATGCCAGTTTGTGTGTTCTAATGATCTGTAATTTGTCTATTGTAGTCGAACCGAAGGATATGGAGAGCTTTGCAAGTACGTAAAAGTAAATAGATGCGCCTAAGTCGAAATTGCTTTTGTAAAACTAAAATCCAAGCAACCTTCATGTATTTTAAGCTCATGTAAAAATTGCGAAATAGTTAGTAGTTTTCGTAGTTCATTATTTTCCTGTAATTATGTAATAAAATAGTGCCTTTGGTATTGTCATAGCAACGCGCATGAAGTGAATTATTTACTAACTATGCAAACAATTGTAGGCGCCACATTGTTCGTGCACAGTGCGACCTACCTAATGCCAAGACAAGAGCCCAAATAGAACTCGCAAACTTTCTTCTCTACTGCGTCATACTCTCAGTACCTGAAACGCTCAGTAGGGCAGTTTTTTTAATGGTACTGAGTGACGAGATGGGCACGTTGCTGATGGTAAGCGTCACACGCTTTCCGTTCAGTGCCACCAAGAATTAAGAAATTCAGAAGCGGCCTTATTGCTTTTAGTGATAAGGCACAAGGCCAGTATTACACTAGTTTTTAAAAACCCCCTTTTAGCTTACAATTTTGGTTCTTTGTATGCAATTTTATTTGTGAACAAAAAAGAGTTAATCAATCTATAAAAATCCTGCGCAGTAATGCACTGCACTCGTCACCTTGTATGATCTCTTTATGACCAGTAGGTACTGTAGATTAATCGGAAACACTGCCTTTCAATCTGAAACATAGTACTGTGTGCACACTACTGCTTGGCGGTTGAATAACTGGCAAAAATGTGATGCATCCTCTGCTTCCTCAAGTGGACTCTGCAAAAGAGCCCTACTACATACTTTTGTTGGCCATGGCTATCCCAAGTATGGTCACTTCACTGCATGTTCCTTCCACATACAAGGGATTTAATTATGAATCAAAGGTCTAAGCTTTTATCTAGCCCATGTATTAGACAACTAGCGTTACAAATGTCGTCAATTGATTGTTATTGTAAATGTTTCAGGCGCGGTTTTGGATGCAAGTGATAGGAGAGCTTCGGATGGGCGTGAAGTTAAAGAAGGTCTGCTATTCGAGGACGCCCATCGAGTACGAACTGACGCCGTACGAGATCTTGATGGACGATATCCGGTCAAGACGGTACACGTTACGGAAGGTCGATGGAGCGATGATACCTCAGAGGTGAGTAAAAATATAATTCCACTTGCACCCTTTTTGCAAGCTTTTATTCAGCTTGCACTGTTAGTATGTATGTACGTTCGCGGTATGTGTGGGACATACTCGTATCTTGCTACTGAATTTTAGACGTTAGCAGTAAGTGATATGTTTCTACTTATTACGAAAACGTTGCCTATTCATACGCTTTGATCGAACCTGCCATAATTAGTGCCCTAACGTGCTCCATCTTAGACCGCATCATCGCTTAACATCAGGTGAGTTGGAGGTCAAACGCAAGCCTTTTAGTATATAAATAAATAAAAAAGTTCCGTCGACCAGTAGGTATAGCTCAGTGGTAGCACAATGTCAAACATGATCCATAGTACCGGAGTTCAATTCCCGACCAGGCAAATGTTTGAATCATGAATCAAATAAATATTTATGTTTGAAGGATAGATTAAATATCTACTATGGGTCTGCTTATTGTCCGTGTATGTGTGTTTTCTCAAAAAAATATGAATTGATAGTAGGTATTTACTTACTAAAGTACTTAATAAAAGTATCCAAAGTAATAAGTAAGTTTTTTTTTCTAAACACGATGTTGTTTTACGGTATGTATCTATAATTATAAATGTGTGTTTTGTTTCAGTGTAAAGAAAGACGCGCACGCAATGATTCTCGAATTTATTAGAAGTAGACCTCCACTCAAGAAGGTAAGTAAAATATATTTAGTACCTAATTAAATGAAGGACTGTTTATAAAATGCTGAAATAGTTGAAATAATTGACTTATTTATGACAATGTGCGTTCTCAGTCGACCTAGGTCTCTTTCACATCAATCTGGCAAAAACCTGTGAGCAATCGCTATTATGTTTTATTCAGGCGTTACACTCCGATATCGCACCATACCGGTAGACTCCACTACCGATACGTAGGTAAAGTACTTCCCTTTAGTAACAGGTATCATAGAACGGGTATGTCCTAAAACTGCGACCAAAACCACCGGGGGATGGGCAGCGTCCTAATAGTACACGGTGAACGTACTGCGATCCCAAAGCCGCCTGCCAAGCGTGGGGATTATGGCTCTATGAGGGAGGCTTTGTCCAACAGTGGATGTTAATTGGCTGATGATGATCATAGAACCCAGTAAGATATTTTATGGTATTGTTGATATCAATCTGCAACACTTTCACGAAAAGACAAGGAACGCTCAGAAAAAACTCGAAACGGTACCTCCTAGAGTCCACTACCGGTACGTAGGTAGAGTACTTCCCTTTAATAACAGGTATCATAGAAGCCTGAGAGGTATTCTATGGTATTGCTGATATCAATTTGCAACATCTTCACGAAAAGACAAGGAACTTTAAGAAAAAACTTGAAATGACTCGGAAAAACTCCGTAACGAGGCTGCAACCGACCTGCCTAGAGCTCGATTGTTGAATTACTCGTATGATTTCGCACGAAAATATCAAGGAATATGAAAGATTTTCTATTGATAGAAAGAAAATTTGAATGGTTCAAACTACGGGCATTAGCGAGTTATATGAAAAAAAAATGCTACTTTTGATTTCGATTTCGTTTGAAAGTCAATCATTGACCCCTAGTTCTACAGGTAGTGAAACACTCTGTGAATTATGCCGGTTCTTTTTTAAATATAATTAAAATATCACTCCACAGACACCGGGGTCCGTGACTTTTGTTATGCTTTTACTATAATACAGGGAGAGGAAGTTAGTTATATCTTAATCTCATGTAAACTAGTAATTCTGCCGGTTAGGGAGTTCGTAGGTATGATATGGCTAGTATATTTTAATGAGGCGTTATAAGCAATAATTGAATAGCTATAATGTTTTGACTAGGCGTCAGAACGCAAGCTGCCACCGTCGCGGCGGGAGGCCACACCTCGCGAGAAGCTGCTCGCTTCCATCCAGGTCGGCAGACAGCTCAGGCCCACACCCTACTCCAGGCGGTTATGTGAGTATTTAAATCATTAATGTTTTGCTTAGTTCGACCTGTAGGATGCGAAACTTAGATTCGATTCGTCTAGCTGAGTCGGACAATCTGAATCTTGAATCGTATCTCAAAAAAATATTCGGCCCTTATAAGTCCTTAACGTAAAAGCGTAAAGGGTTTTTCGTTAAGTGCCGTTGCACCTCCGTGATTGTCGAAACTAGCACAGGGTTTTACTGCTATGCATCAGCTAGTGAGGCCTGAGGTGTGTCACTTTGTAACTGATTTCTAAAAAAGGAGCGGGTTATTTTTTATTTGTTACCTCAGAACCTCGTTATTTATAGACCGATTGGGCAATTATTTTCATTTAAAGGATATAGGTACTTCCTGATTAATGGTCCCATAGAAGTTTCATAAAAATCAGTTCTGTATTTTGGTTTTTAAATCAAAATAACTGAAAAAAAATTAGCTTATTCAAGTAAACGAAATTGCGTATTTACTAATTTGATAAGATAATTCTACCTATAAGGAGACATGAAAACGCCTCGCAGGTCCATAGTCAAAATAATTCATTATTAGATACCTACTTACCATAGAATCTCAAATTTATATCATCATCTTCAGCCAGAAGACGTCCACTGCTGAACAGGGGCCTTTAACCTCCACACTGAACAAACTTCTATAAAAAGAATTGGTTCTCTGTACAAACCCAGATTTAGGGAGCAAAAATGGCTGAACGGTTGCAAGATCCTAGTCGGTTACTAACAGTAGAGCAACTGGTGCTCCTTCGGTAGGTCCCTAAAGCCCGACCTTGCCTAAGTGGAAATCCTAAACCTTTATCCACACCCTGATCCTATACTCCTCTAATCATTATCAACGTCTTTACAGATCCCAACACCCATTTTGGACTCCCACCCCTTGAAACTAAAAGCCAGTGAAATTTTATCAGTAAAATTTTATGTTTACCTGTTTTTGTGTTGTTAAGTGTTTATAAAATGTTTGTGAAGTTATATTTGGTTTAGATTTAAGTATTAAATCATATCATGTATTAACACCTAAGTTAATCTATTTTGTAATGTTAATAAGGGACCTGTTTGGTTGGTTAAGTGTACAGAAAAGAGAAGTAATAGAACGGAAATGAGAAGGACACTCTGTCGCCAGGTATTGTGACGGATATGTGATTGAACATTCTTATTTATGTCAACGCGTCGAGCTCCGCGTCACAGTTGCTAACACAGTTGCTATGGGTTTATATGGGTGCAAGTGGCTACAACAAATTTCTTACAAAAATGCCTTGACAGCCGTTCTAATTTAAACAATAAAAAAAAAACTTTTCTGTAAGTAAGTGGGTATTCGTTTACTTCATTACTCTTGTGGCGCAGAAACATGCGAACACTTGGGGCCTTACTTAAAACGTTACTCAAGTTGATCTATGCTTAAAAATGCTTTCTCAACTTCTCGCTGACGGCAAACGTCACACGCGAAAACGAGACAGCGCAATTTAAAGCATAGATCAACTTGAGTAACATTTTTAAGGCCACCAAAGTGTAAGGTATTTGAATGAACAAATAATGTATTGTAAAGTAATACCCACTCGTCTGTAGGTACGTATTTCAGGAGTAAATCTGGTGACGAAACTAGATTATAAGCAATAGATACATTAAATAGTAAGTACATTACTGTAGCGGCCGTTAAAAATGCATTTATGGATGAACGCTAAAAAGGGGTCAGGCGCATTTAGAGTTTGGCGTAAGGCCTCTGGGCATATAGGGCGTTTGCTATTTACCTTTTTCGTAACAACAATCTAATACTAAACATTTATTGACTAATTGAGTATGGCAAAGTTGTCGAAAACAATGATTGAATTTTGTGACCAAAAGCCCTGAGGGCCTTGATCACAGTTTTTTTAATTAAAGGTGTTGACTACTTTAGTATAGCGAAACTGTCTAAATTCATGGTGGTTACGAAAAATCTGATTAAGACTCTTATTGTTATGGACTCCACACACTAATATATCTAAATAAATAAAAATAAAATGGTGTTCGTTGGTAATCACATCACTTGAAAAATGCTGGACCGATTTCGCTATTTTTTATTTTAAAATATTTGTAATAGTCCAAATTAGGTTTTTGTTGAGAGAAAATTTTGGAAAAAGTTACCCGAAAAAATCTCAAATCAAAATTCGGGAAATAAATAAAAATCCTTCCTATTTTCCATAACAAGAGACTCTATGAGATATTTGTATGAACCTCATTGGACATGATAACATCTGTCGGGTTAGCTCGTAGAAACATGAATTAACAAAACAAAAACACTGTTTTTTTTGCGAAAATAAATTTACATAGCAGAAAAAGCTACAGCTTTTTTTTAAGTCTTCGTTTTTCATAATGTCATTTTATCGTGTACCGTAAAACGTTAACTTTATCTCAGGTATCTGTGAAACGTCACGAAACTAGATCACTAATTCCCAGTCACATCCATGTAGTCAGTTCGTGACGAGTTGCATAACGTAGTAATTAAAGTTAATCTTCATGAGAATGGGCGCAGAATGATCTTTGGAGACCTGTGAAAAGTATGCGCCTGAGTTGGTGTACCTAATGGATATAATAGGCATTTGGGTATACTCAAACTAGGTAGTTCATTGCAGGGATACAGGCCTTCTCTCAGTGAGAAAGAAAAGGTCCTAATCACAGAAAAGATCTAAACTATTTTCTTTTCTCTGTGGCCCTAATCTACCATGCTAGCCCAGAGCGTGTTGGTGAATGTCATAATTTCTATAAACTTTAGAGGTTCTTGGAAATACTGGTTTCCTCACGATGATGTTTCACCATTGTTGTGCGATGATATCGAAACTGAAAGTACTCAATAAGTTATTGGTGCACCGGAAGATGGAACCGGTGCCGTCAGATCGTAAGCGTACATGCTACCGCCCTATACCACCATCGCTCTCTCTCTCTCTCTCTCTCTCTCTCTCTCTCTCTCTCTCTCTCTAGTTAGGTAGTTCACGTGAAGAAGATATAACATGTTGAATCAGCTTTAATATGCGTCTTACACGTGCAAATAACCTCCTCAACTTTGAACAACGGCGCGCGCGCAAGTTAGATGCGCCTTATGGAAGGCTCATTACACCCTGTGCAGCCGACGTCATAAATATTTGAGACCATATTCCAATAGCAGGATTCACCAAAGCTGGAACAGGAACTGAGATACTGTCAAATTTACAGTTGATATGGTTGAGACCTCCTTGATGACATGATGTGATAAATATGGAGTAAAAAAGATTCACTAAAGTTATATGATTATTTACGGGATATTTACCGTGGTAAGGTTGTGGAGGGAGCTCCTTCCACAACCTTACCACGGTAAATATCCCGTAAATAATCATATAACTTTAAAAAATATTCATTATCGCGCTATACAAATAAAAACTGGTTGCTAAATTTTAATAAAAAAATCTCTGGGATATGTATGCACACACAGTCATCTGACCCACAAACTAAGCAAAGCTTGTTATATGGCTGCCTGAGACTGATATACGTACATATATATTTTTAAATACATACTTAAATAGATATTAACACCCAGACATAGACCAAACACAAATGTTCGTCACATAAATGTTTGCCCTAGGTGGTAATCGAATCCACGCCCCCCAAGCGCAGAAGGTAGGTTCACTACCAACTGAGCCACCAGGCCACTAACCACCTTAAAGACTCCGCGTAGTTACATTAATTATACTTTGCAAAATAATTTACTTCAGTCAGGCGCAACACTAATCCTGACTTTTTACATGATGACATGATAGAGGCCTAAGGTTCACCTTTTCTGTACACATTGGGCCTGACAAGGAATATTTTAATTTGCACACATTTATGTACAATGGTCCTGTATGAGTACAAAAAATATTGAGTCGATTTAGACATTTCAATAGAGCTACTTCTCTTCGCTGCTCTCTTCTCCGCTTAAGTTGACACCAGCCTTTAACCTCTTATGTACCTACTAGCTGACCATCAGTAGCTGTCGGATTACTTAGGTAGATACTCGTTCGAGGTGATGACAAATAGCTTCTAGCGTTCCAAAATGTAGCTCAAGGATTCTAAACTGAAAGCGTTGATTTATGGTTAGTCACAGTACACAAACCTAAAGAAAGGTAGTTCCTTGTCAAAGCTACCTTGGGCTTAAAAGTGTTTTAATGAGCTTGCTAATAGTTTATGTGAGTAAATATAACTAATACGAGTATGTTGTTGTAATCTTCGACCAAAATAAAATGAATGGACGGGCTCTAACCATTGAACTTGATCAGTAAAAACGAGTCAAAACCGTATTATGAAAATGTACAGTATATTTGTTACAAATAATAGATATCGGTTTTATTTGTGTATTTACACTTCTGTAAAGCATACGAATTCATAATTTTGTCAGATGTTTCGTTATCGCGTAGCAATAGACTCGTGTTTCACTTCCTACGGCCAGAGACCGACTGGAACGAAGTGAGAGCTGGCGCTCATTTTGTAATCTTCAAAAATGCGCTTCTACTGGGCCCGTCCATTCATTTAATTTTGGTCGAAGGTTGTAATAACGTAGTATTAATCAACTACCCTGGAAAAAAACCTGACTTTCCTGCTGAGTTTTAATAGGCTAGATTACTGTATTTTTTTTTACCTATTAATATGAAGCAACTTACGAGTATAAGCATTTTAATATCGTGCTAGACAGAGAGCGCAAAAAGCAAATTATGATGTCACTTCTCTGTACGCCATATAAATTTATTCTGAGAAGTATGGCGTACAGAAGCGTAACGTGTTTTTGTTTTGTGGGAAAGGCACAGTTTTCTCTACCAAAAACTTTAAACGCTTATATATCAGAACATTAAAAACCGATTCAAATTATTTTTTCAATAAGCGTATTATATTTACATAAATCCTTCATCAAAGCTATTGGTTTCAACGATATAAACATCAGCCATCTACCCTATTGGAAGAAGGAATCGGTTTTATAAGGCAAGATGTCATTTTCCTTCCTAAAGAACATGACATCTTGCTTTCGAAAACCGAATCCCCCTTCCAATATCCTACAGGGAAGACGGGTTTTTTTGCAATGTAAGTATTCAAATTACAGGATACCTTAAATTTTAATGTGTTGTAACGATAGACGATATACAAGAATCATGAGCCCTGCTTGAGCAGACAACTAGAGAAATAGCAAAGCAGATAATCATAACTAAACTCTGCCGAAATGTATCCGATAAAAAACCGATAGACTAGCAACTTTGCGCCGATTCTCAAGACTAAGATCCTTAATTTAAACTAGGATATTTTTTCCTCTATGAGGATTTTCGCTTCGCACTTCTTGTACATTTGCCAGTGTCAAGTATAGAAATAGTAAGTTTTTGAGGAGCTGAACCTTTTAGACACGCTGACATATTTTCTGACATACGCATCACGCAATGCAGTTATTTCTTACAAAACAAGAAAAAGGTTTTACTCATCGCAGTTTTTGAGGATGAATCAACTCAGGTCGAGGTCACAGCTTTCTTTGTGATCGGCACAGGTTCCTTGCTAATTTAACACGCATCTTCTCATAAAACAGGACATGTTTTAACATGATAATGCTAATTGGCCTACAAACAATCTAAATATTTTAGCGACTAACTAATTTAGTAATACAGAATTCTAAGAATAGCGAAAATAGAGACTCCCATTTGCAACTCAGTTCTGCAATAATGCTCTTTGTTTATGAAATATCTCCCGGTTGAAACTCCTGATGTACTTAAGTAGGCCAGGCAGCATTATCATACATATTTATTAGGACTTGGCATCAGCTCTTGGTTACCCGACCAGAACGGAATTACCAACTTTATGTCCGAAGCTATAAAGCCGGTAGTCGTTAAATTTGGAAGCAGGCGGCAGACAGTCTGCTGACAATGAAACTAGATGTCTGGGTCAGTGGGAACCCGTGATATCGACCGGTACTATGGAATGATGGAATGGATAATACTGGAGTCTATATGTATGTAAAAGGCGATATGTGTTTGTATTTTTATGAAATTCAGGCAATCTTCAGATTAGTCCAGCGAGTGATCATGTGAAGTTTTTTTTTTGTTTTTTTTTTTATAGCGAATATGTCCGCGTTTGACCACCAACTCGCCTGTTGGTAAGTGACGTCTGTTGGTTTTTTGTGGTGTTATAATATTTTTTCCCTACAAAAAACAGAACCATGACACATAACACAACACAAAAAAAAACACAACACAACAAAAAAAAATGTTATCTAAGTCAGAGGAGATTGCTGTCGCTACCAAGGAGGTTGCTTCAAAGGGGTCTTATATATAACGTGGGTGAAACCGCGGGGCGCAGCGCAGAATGCCAAAAATCCAGTTATCTCTGCTTTTTTTTCGTAAAAAAATGTAGGGGGCTCGTAATGAACCGCCGTCTGACCAACGGGAGAGAAAGAGTGAGAACATAATTTCCCTCTCTTTTTCTCTCGTTGGTTGAAGTGGTTGACGTCAGCCAAGTTGACGTGTCTGTTACGGCTCTAAGACCTAATTCTATCAAAGGTCAAATGGTTTTATACTATCGTCAACAAGAATGTAGCTCGGTTTGATCCGCAACATTGATTAAAAATAGCCACAGCCTCTCAACTTTTTATTGTAATTGGTGAAAAAAGTTGCCATCCAATTTGACGAAGCATTGCCTATTGTAGAAAATAATAAGAAAAAGCCATGCTTTGTAGCCACAATGGAGCGTAAATTGTAAAACGAACAAGATGCGTGTTGCATAAAACTGGTCTATTGAGCCAGTGGCTCTCAAACTTTTTTGGTATTAAAAATGCTAATTTTAAAATTAAAATGTGTTATTTTTTTTAGCACGCTGTTAAAATAATGTTTTAATAACGTCTTGTTTAAAGTGTTAATGAATTAAGACATTTTTTAACACTCATAGAGAAGTAGAGTTAAAATAGGTGCATGTTAAAAAAAAATGCTGATAATCGGACTGAAAGTCTCCTTTGTCCAGAATCAATAAGGTGGGCTGATTAAGATAATGCTAAACACCTTTTTTCATAATCTACATTTATATATTTATTTGAAACGCCCCATGGTTTCACCGCCTGTGCTATTGTAACATGGTCGAAACGTCGAACGAAAGGTGTCTATTTTTACCTATATTTAATATTGCGCGATAAGTCCCGATAAATATTAAAACATATACTATTGAAATCGTAACTGTTTTATCGGGATAAAAAGAGTAACAAAATTCTATTTCGATGAATTCATTTAGCCATTCCAGAGATGAGTGCGGACAAACAAACGCAATACGCATTTACACACGAAATTTCGCATTTACACGTACATAACGTACGTAGTAGAGAAATTTACAAATTTGCATTAGTGTGATTTTGAGTTTGTTCCGTCCCACTACCAGGCATAGACCTCATCCTTCACTATTTTTTTGTAAATTCTAAAATAAAAATACATTTGACTCTGTTTCTTCTGTTACGTCCAAGTTTGAGAAACGCTGTTTGTAAAGCTACCCGTACATTCTCTCGCGAACGCACTTGCCTTGCCGCAGTCTGCGTTCGACAATAACGAAGCGCGGTTGCCTTTGCCATTTATTTTATTATAAAAATAAAATAAAAAAATATTGAATAAAAGTATTCGCGGTATAACAAGTTGCGCGAATATGACCTTTAATTGGATTATAATAAGTGTGGAGTTTCTGTGTGGCTTCCGGCCACCCTTAGCATGAGGTTACACGACCTTTAATTGGATTTTCTTATGCTACATATCAGTCTTTACCGGGAAATTCATCTGTGAACACTTGGATCGTAGACCAATTTAACTCTTATAACTCCAAGTTAAGATCCTCCAATTGATTTGGGATTGGATTGTGATTAGTGTTTTTTTAGTGTATTGTTTATGATGGGTGTGTGCATCACTAATACGCTTGCGATGGAAATAACCCGTAAGTACATATTTTCGCACCTTCCTTTTACGTTTTTGCAAACGTAGTACATAAGTCAAATAAAACATACTTATATTTCAAACTAGCTGACCCGCCAGGCGTTGTCCTGGGGCGTTACGCCCAACTCTAAATACGGGCCCGAATAGGTGCAGTTGCAAAATCATGCGAACGAGATACGGTTTGCGGTCGCGTGATTTTGCAAACTGCACCTTATCGGGCCCGCTATTAGCGTAAGGCCCCTGTTAAAATTTCAGTTCATTTGTTTGAATTGAGTTTCCACCATAAGAGCATGGAAATTGTTGGTTCATACAACTGAAGTGAGAATTTTTTCGTTTAGATGTTCATACGTGTTTGAGCACTGATCTATAGTTTAGAAAATCTTTATCAGTAACTCTCCACTCACTTTTAGTCGGTGCCTAATTTGGATTTTTGAAGTATGTTTACTAAAACAGTCATTTGTTTTCAATTGCACTGATGTCATAGTATACATAAGTTGTTATGATTATGCTTCAATAGATATCACACGCTGATATCACACTTACCTTTTTTTTTTACTGGTGACTTTATTAACCAAACAAAATAAAAGCTAAACACTAAACTAACACTACGAAACAATTAGACTGTACCATATACCGTTGAAGGTCTAAAGACAATCCAAATGCTCAAGCCCAGTACTACTTAGTTGGCAGTGTACCCAGCATGCTGAAGGCATTTACCACGGTAAATGGCAATGCTTATGCGTTGAGCCAGAAACACGCCAGCATTTTGGTTACGCGTGAAAATGAGGTGAGCTCCCGGTTCAAATATTAAGCTCCTGCTAAGGTTAGCATATTTGCTCAAATTGTGCTGATCCACATAAACTTACTTTATTGTTACCAATACTAGATAACTAAGCGAAATAAGCGTTTATTGTGTGATACGCTGGTCTGGAATGCGCTGCCTGAAAAATTCTCACTTCAGTGGCCTGAACAGAAACAATCTAGGTGCCTTCAAGTCGGGAGTGATCGAATTCTTTTGGACAAGAGTGCTCCATCGTATACTACATCATTACAAAAGGCGAGGTGGCGGTCAAATGCCAACCTATTATACGATAAAAATCATTATATAGAGAAACTAATATTACTTGTAAAGCAGCAACACTAAAGTGTTGTTTGACTGCGTTGTTATCAGCAAATGTAATCTATGCCGCGAACTCTACCTACTTAGGTAGGTCCGATATTGGAGACTGTGAGGAAAACTCAGCTTCTATAGATAAGATTTTTCTATTTTACATTTGCTGTGACTATGATAAGATAAACAAGTATAGACAGAATAATTTTACTCTTAAAGTAAAATACAGTGTAGTCGATTCTTCTGTACCATTTCTTTTTTATATTTAAAATAGGTGAAGAGCCATCAGGCGAGCGACTTCGCTCGTCTCGTCACCCAGTATTGTTAAAAAAAAGTCTACTTTTGGCCTCTAATTTTCCTGACGATGGAACATACAATCGCCAACCAACAAATCGAAGCACGGTCTTTTTTTTTGGGCGCGCGGCGCCGTTATAAATTTAACTATTCGAATTAGATACGATAAAATTGTTTCATTTCCCAAGAAAAACTGATTTCAAATTCAATAAGTGCTCTATGAAACAACACTAGCACCAGAGAAAAACTTGAGCTAAATAAAAGTTTGAACTGCAATAATTTTCAAAACCAAGCTGGATCCACTGCTCTAGGGCCGGTCACTTTAGAAATTATTCAGTATAAATGTAACAGTGCTCGATGACCCGTGAATCATGTTTAAACAGAGGTCTGCCCTTCGGTCACCGATATTCCCAGAATCCTGGATGGTACACCTTATTGCAGTTGTCAGCGCTGAAAACTTATAGACCACCCAAGTACAGTATCACAATATCTAAGGTCATATCGCCAACGCCAATATAAACAAGAGTTTTATTGAAAAATATCTTTTTCTAACCAAGCTTTTATGAAATTAGTGATCGGAACGGTGTGCTGATCAAAATGAGTCCAAATACTGCCAGTCTATTATTATCTATCGAGTGCCGTTTTCCACCGCCACTATCATGAAACCAGCTCGCTGTCACCATAATATTGTATTGTCATCGCAACATGACAAGTATGCCAAAGTTCAGCTCAATCGAACACCGGGAAGTGGGTAAAATTTTACTTGCAAGATTTGAATACAAACAGACTCCCAGACAGGTGTAACTAAATAAAAGATTGTAAAAAAAATTTTTTTTTGTCTTGTATAGTTAAGTAAATGAGCTTCAAAAAGTTATGTAATACCGACCCTATCGAAAATTTAATAATATTAGGTGTTATAAAAGTACTGCAAAATCGAATACGATTGTTTAATAACTTATGAGAAAGTGAGCTCTAACGAAAGAATGTGGTTTCAACGTGAAAAAAACTAAAACAAATCGACCATTGTTCCCGTACTAAATTACATGTAAAGTACGAACGAAGTAGAGTATGTTCGAGGGCGCATACCATTTCATTTGCACATAATCTGATTTCGTAGACGTAGAGTATCTTTGTAACGCAATTCTTTTGTTAGACCATATCAGTCCTTGGACGGGTGATTGTATGGGTAACTTCAAATCACTCGTGATGTGAAGTCATCCTTTGATCGGTTTCTTCTAGGCAAGCTTGTTCCATTGTCGACCGCACCATTGCTTAACATCAGGCGAGTAAGCGATCAAACGCAAGTCTTACACTAGAAATAGTTAACCGAATTCCAATAAAAGTATGTATGCAGTAACTCACGTCAACTTGTGTCAATGGTAGAATAACCAACACTATAAAACCAAATTATGTAACAATCGTAATTTGATACGGTTCGCTCTAACAAGAATTCGATGAGTAATTGAAAATAAGCGAACTTTCTTTAGACTGGCTTGTTAGCGATACCTAACTACTACATATTTTTTTGTTCATTCCACATTTAGGAGTGTAGCTTTGTCGGTGGAGTATATATGTACTTCCAGGCATGATGGTCTTCTGTCATCGTTTTCACCTCCCTGTACGACATGACATTTGCCTCCTCTTTTATTTGGTCTAAGAATACTCTTCTTGGTCTTTCCCGTCCACTCTTTCCTTCTACCCCTTCCTCATGATGGTTTTCATTTATTTGTCATATCGTACAAGGTGGCCAAACATTTTCCCTCTTCGAGTTTTTTTTGTGACGAAACCAATTTTATTGTAGTTTCATTTTGTAAGTGGATTATTTTCTTGTCCGTGATTTGCGTCCGTGATTTGCGGCCACTTCTATTCCAACTTGTCCATTTCAAAAGTTGACAATTTCCTAATTCGTCCATTTCTATCACGTCCTTTTCTTATGTTGTCGTTGATCAAATTCCTGAGTCGTCCACTTTTTAAATAAATAAAAAAATTCAGTTAAAAATGACAATATGTTATTTGATCAGAAGATATCAAAATACATTTCAGAAGCTTTCATATCCTTGACCTTAAAAAGTTTCCACATCCCGTTACAAATTTCAGCAAAATCTCAGTCACCACATCCAATCGGAATGTGTTAAATTGGCGCAATTAAACCCATTCACGTGTAAATGTTGGGCAATAAATAATAACATCAAAACACAATATTGACAGCTTGACCAATAACAATTTATGTAATTGCCGGTACTTCTACATTCACTCGTGGATTGGTCTGATGCGAGTAACCTCAGCTTTCGTTTCATGTTTTGGGTTTGTATGTGATAAGTTGAATAAAACCTTATTATAACTTCTTACAATTTATTTTTGAACGTTCTTAACTATCATTTTCATCAATAATTTTTCACACACTGTACTCCATTCCATATTTTAAGTGTAAGTAAATTTTTACGTTCAATCTGGTCGGATCCTGTGCTAGTCATGTCGTCTATTTTTTGCCGTCTCTTGATATTCTATCTGTACTAAACAGGATATAAAATCCAAGAAGGAAACTTTATTAAGTACATTAGCGGACCTAATCTAACCGAAATACTATATCTGCAAACTTACATACAATTTAAAGTCATGATCTAATTGTCTATCGATAGGTGATGCAAATATTATAATAAGGTACAATAGATATTAAATAGTTTGATCATTGAAGATGCCCTGAGACTGAATGGAGTGACGATATATGTAAGGCAGTTGGAAGTGATTGAAAGCAAAAAGATAGCACATTGTCGGTGGACTAAGGTCTATTATGAGAATGATGTTGAAATTAAGTGCTCTAAACTTGGTCCAAGCATTTGTAATCTATACATCTAACATCATCTACGTGTAATATATCTATACATAAAATAGAAACGTGGAGATAAAAAAATCTGTAATTGCGAGACAAAAAAAAACACAAGGGCGTCTTAAAATCAGCAGCTGAACACGTTAACACAGTTTTTAGAATCGTTGTCTGTTTGTTTGGCCAGACACATCTCCTAAACCACTCGACGGATTTAAATGCGGCTTTCATGAATATGCTTAACTATGACAAGATTGAAGTACAGGCTATGTTATTTTGCGAAAGAGAGGAAAAAATGGTTGAAAGTTTATACAAAAATCTACGCGTACGAAGTCGCGGGCAACAGCACAGTAACAAATAATTGTAAAAAGCTGAATAAAATAATTTCGTTTTAATACTTCACTGAAGTAAAGCGGGTACCTGCTACAGTTTTACGTCGAAAACCTAGCGAAAGTAATCAGAATTCGTGGTTTTCATTTAGCTTTTTACAATGTTGTTGCAGCTGTCAAAACAAATAAATGCTTGGACAGAGTTTAGAGCATTTAATGCACTATAAACACACTGGTTTTGTGTCATAATTAACAGAAAAGTAGGATAGCTGCACTTTGCAATGCAGTAATGGCGTCACTTTTTGCGTACGCTAGACTAGTCAATAGCCTAGTTTTTTCCCGCACGAGTCTGCGTTTCGCGACCGCAAGCCTTTCCCGCGTCTTGTTACGAAACCGGACAGATGGATAGATATCGCAATTACTAGGTCCTAGTTCCACGATCTCTGGGTGCTGACGACTTTACGCAAATTATTGAACTATTATTCCATTGAAAAGAAGAAATAATATAGTTTTAGAAAAACCACAATCCATTTTTATACTACAAAATTTGACGTCTTGTCTGGCAATAAGTAAGTTCTAGATTGAAGCCGTATATTAGGTAATTAAAGAACTTAACATTAAGAAATCTAGTGTTTACTTGATAACTCTAGTAGAAGAAGTATCGTCTAAGCCTCTACCATAATCAAATTTAATAGCATACTTATCCTTAAAGTAATTTTATGTTGAAGTGTTCCACACTTTAAAATATACAATCTGACGCCTCACTTATGCTTTTTTTTTTTTTTTTTTTTTTTTTCTTAACCTATACTGTCCCACTGCTGGGCAAAGGTCTCCCCCATTTCCTTCCACTCTCACTTATGCTTAGATTGGAAAAAAGACAACTCAAGAACTTAGCCTACAGGAAAGAGACCTGTCCACAGTCAATGGCCAAAAGCAGTGGAAGCGTTTCTCCAGATCGTTGAGGAGGTACGAATTCTGCTGATCGACGAATTTTTTAATTGTCTATGACATCTGAATACAAAAATGGACAATGACAAGAGATTGTAACACTAAGCCCAATGAAGCAAGCGTGGAACACGCAGGGATCTAGTCACGAGAGAAATAATTATGAAAATAATCAACAACTCACCTTCGTCTGACTAAGTTTTGAGAGATGAGATCGTTTACCTTGAGGCAGAGGTGTTCTTTGTTGTGGCGTTCGTTTACCTGTCATCATCATTATATACCGTTAAAGTGATTGACGTGCTTTGGTGTAATATTGTAAATTGAGATCAAGCAACTAAAACTAACCTAAGGCAACTTTTTTGTAAAATTCTTTTCTCTTAACAGGATTTTGGCGTTGCTCGTCTTGTGCGTTTGCCAGTGACAAGTATCGAAATATTGTCTAGTGTTATAAGATATCGTCAAACAAGTCATAGTCAAAGTCAAGCAAAGTATTAAGCTAACTATCTACAATTAAACCAGGGCCCCGATTCAAATATTTGAAACGACGGCTTAACCTTCTTACATTACAAATATTGACAGGATTGGTAAAGTATAGTATGGTACTATTAAAAACCGCCATGGCAAAAATTTTGAATAACAGGAGTCTTATTCACAATTTTTGTTATTACGAAATTTGACAACTTTAGATATCATAGTTTGGGCCCCAGTTTATGTATTTCGTCCAACGATACTTTGTTGTAGGGGATGACAAATATAGTCACGTGATTTGCGACTCTTTGAAAGCACAAAATGGCTTGATTATGAAAACATTTGTTTATTGTTTCCGAAAGGTATTGTAGAAGTCCCTGATTATGTTACTTTGTGGCGCGTCTTCTCCATATCAATCTCTATTATACGTCCTTGTCACAAAAAATCTTGATGGTCCCATTTTTGTCTATGGTTAATGTCAACCAAACAAACGAAGTGTCAAAATTGTTTTACTGCATTCAGTGTTGTCATCTAAAGCATTTGCAATAATATACACGTCGTTTTCTTGTAATAAAATACGCAAGTTTTAAACCCGTCAATGCAACTTTATTGGTTAGACTTGTCCATAAACTTTTTGCAAAGGCTTCTATGTAAATTGATTGGCATCTTGCATGTTTGTTCGTATTGCCTAACAAGTAACTCGCCTATTACTTTACGATAGACTGAAAACAATCAATTTTAAAACCTCTAACCTCAAAGCTATTAAATTGATTGCAGATGCAAAAAAAGACATTGAACTGTAATTGCAACGGTTAAGAAATTAGACTGCTTATTTAAAATTATGTAGCGTTGTTAAAATGCTTTAAATTGTCCTTTTTGTGGTAACCACGGATTTAAAAGAATCGTTTAAATTCAGGACGCGTCGCTGTCTCAATGGTGTGATGGTGTCATTAGATCTGATACGGTTGTTTTTGCAATTTTGTGTCGAAAGCTGTTTAGGATTAGTCATGGAACTGTTTGTTGCCAACTAGGATTAAGGATAGAGTAATACTAACGCTTACTAAAACACCAGAAAAAAAATGAACAAGTTGATGTTGAAAATTTGCCAGTTGAAGTGGCAATGGGCAGGCCACATTGCTCGAAGAACTGATGACCTACGCTCCGTAGGTAGGCCTCCCACTAGATGGACCGACGACATTGGTAGAGTCGCGGGCATCCAGTGGATGTAGATGGCTGGATGTCGTTCATTGTAGAGGTTAAAGGGGGAGGCCTATGTTCATCAGTGGACGTCTTCTGCCACGCTTCTGATGATGAACGCTTACTAATCCTTTGCAAAGGCATACATTTATTTTAAAATTATAAGATCAAGATATATTTAACTTTTAAGAGCCCATGGCATACATATCGGGCTCACGGGTAATATCGAGTATAACATTGTAAATGTTCAGTAAAAAAAATATTTTCATGTACTCAAGTTTTTTTAAATGAATCAAAATAAATCGTACTAATAGAATACATTTTTTTAAGTATAAAACTTATTAGAATTCAAATTAAAAATATATTTAACATATTGTAATCATATTTTTGTTAATATAGCTTACATTTATCATAAGAACATTAAGTCAACGTGGTCAACGATGCTGTTATCACAACTAGCTAATTTTTTTGTTTACCTCTCTAGTTTTATATTGATCCTTAAATAAATTGAAAAAAAAGTTGTTTATATTTTTAAAAGAATTGGAATGGACAAGCAAGATAGAGGATGCACGATGAATTAAGTCTAAAACTAACCTAGATCATGGCGTCCATTATATTGTACCATTCTCTAAACTAATCTGGCAACATTCGTCTGGATACAGCAGTCAAACTTAGTTTAATTTAAAATCTCCGTATTACATTCTCTTGGGTTTATAAGATGATACACAACTGAATCAACACCTAATATATATAAGTACTAACTACTTAAAGGTTGCCTGGAAGAAATCGCTCTAGGCGATAAGGCCGCCCATTATACTGCCGTATATTTATTTTTGATGTTAGTTTAAGTTTCTTTTATATTTTTCGGTGTGTAATAAAGAGATATTTGTATTGTAACTATAATAACCTTGTACAATTGTTGGTTTACAACCTCAAATATTAGCTCGTAAATGGACTATAATAACCTTAACAGACTTTTTCTGCGTTGTCTCAAAAATGATGCACGCAGCAATAGGTTCAAAAGCTCCGAAATAACACCTTGAATGTTATGAAAGCGATTGTACGTAAGTTCCATTATGTTCTGAAGGTCGGCGTGGTCTTTATTCTTCATCTGTAGATTGTAGAACTGGTCTGGTCAAGGAAATATGTATTGGAATATTGCCAAGTTGGCGCCTGCAGATGACCTTTGAGTTGTGATTAGCATTGATCGAAGAATTCGAAGATTATTCCTTATGGAGAAACATAGACGTAACAAAAACCTAAAGGCAGGTTGTTACTTCCGTGGAGAACTTATTCATCAACAGAAACCAGAAACTAACTCACAATTTAAGTCAACAGATTTTGACATTTTTGATTGTTCGAGAATAATTACCTTTGGATCTCCCTATTAAAATTTTATTTTATCTTTCCTCTTGAGAGGATATTGGCCGCGCACGTTTTGTGGATTTGCCTGTGCCAAGTAATGAAATATTTTAAGTTTTATTAAATATCGTCAAACAAGTCATAGTAAAATTGTGAGTCAAACAAAGTATATTAACATTTTGTAAAAGTATTAACATTTTTTTGACAATCTCTGTGTATTTACGTTGTCAAAAAAACGTACCTAAACATGTGTGGCTGTGTTTTGCAGAAAACACAGAAAACTAATAAGAAAAAGATTTGCTTACTCATCAAGTGGATAACTATTAAGTGCTAATGAGCAGAGATTAAGAAAGAGCTATTTTTTAAGTATATCTACGTAACATCTGTCATCTGACTATATGCAATAATTTTTAAATTTTCTACCCAAAATGACGGAACGGAGAAGGTAGGTATTTTTTCGAAATAAGATATGACTCTTCCCATTTTGTCTTTCACGGTTGGTTCGATTCGTATGCGATTTTATATATAAAGCATTATGGTTATTTTTTGCTATGTTTGATCAAAAATGACTCATTCCGTTTGCTTCTGTTCTTTCTTTATTTCGCTTACCTAGGAAGTAAGGAAGGCGTCCTTTCTTTTCTGTTTCTTTGCTTAACATCACGCATGATGACGAAAAACGCAAGCCTCTTTTGAATAATAAACTACAAAATAATGTTATCGAGTTTAATTTTAAAATAACTAGGCTGCAGAGTTTTTCCAACAGTATCACAATTTAGCACATTTTTGTGTCGGACTAACATTCCATTTGCGTACCGTTACTCACGACTTACAATGGGGTCTGTTGCGTCACTACACGATTCATTGCTCCCAAGATCAGAGCAATCTTATCTGAAACTATAAACATATGGAACTTTTCAAATTTCATCAAGATCAAGTTCTGTCGCGAAAAAGTTTCAAACAGAACATACAGATATAGACAGTTACTTCGCACTTAAATATAAGGCTGAAGGAAGTGTGTTCTAATCACAATTGGAAATGAGAAGGAAACTCTGTCGCCAGGTATTGTGACAGATATGTGATTGAACATTCTTATTTATGTCAACTCGTCGAACTCCGCGTAACACTTGCTAACACAGTTGCTATATGTTTATATGGGTGCAAGTGGCTACAACAAATTTCTTACAAAAATTCCTTGACAGCCGTTCTAATTTTTAAAAAAAAAGTGGTTAAAGTAGTAGTTTGCCCTTGGACTGTTCTAAAATCGGATGTCCGAGAAACTGACTGTTCTGGCTGGACTGACTCTTGATTTGATGTACATTGTTATTTTGTTTATCAATAATGCATTTTGATGGATCATAATTTAGAAAATGCGCTAAAAGTGTTACGACTTTATATCGTAGATCTCGAAGATTGTGAAAGGCGTCACTTGTCGTCACACTACTGGTAAATTGTCGAAAAAAATGCCGTAGACGTTCCGCGTATGCCCTTCCTTATGTACAAAAAAAACTACACAAAATACAAACTTACTACAAAACTTTTCAAGTTTTAAGTTGTGTCAAATTTAAACTCTGAGTTACATCCTTAAATAGGTAAACTGAAGGAAAATACGTATAACTATATGTATTCTTGTATCATGACATATATTTTTTGCAAAGCGCACATAAAATTCTTGCTGCATCATTTCGCTACCGATATGTAAATTACTCAATTAATTCGCGACAAATATTGCGATACACTTAATTTTGCAGTTAATATTGAGTTGCAAAAGTGATTATTACATCAGATATGTCTGTACAAATTGTTACTGATCGATGTTGATTAAATCGTCATATACAATCTACCAAAAACAGTTGGAATACTCTACCGAAGAAGATCTAAAGATAATCCAAAGCCTCGCTGTGTTGCCATACTGAATGGCAATGCTTATTTTTTGGGTGAAATCTTGCAACTTTCTTATTTATTTATGTTTTATTTAGGAATAGGCTTTCCTTTGACCACCAATTCGCCTGATGTTAAGCGATGATACGGTCTACGATGGAGCAAGCTTGCCTACAAGAAACCGATTCACTCGTGATTTGAAGGCAACCTGATTGTAACTATCGGGGAACACCCCTTCTGGCAGCGCATTCCACAGACTAGCAGTTCGGAACTAAATTTTAAAACAAGTTACCTCAACTGATTGAGCTGAAATTTTGCATATACGTTTAGTTTGGATGACAATGAATGGTTAGCTAAAGCTAAAAAAATATGCTGAGCTATGACCAGATTGAAGTATAGGCTATGTTATTTTGCGCGTAGAGATAAAAAGATATATAATAAAGGCCATCTACGATAAGAATGTGATCTATATTTTTCTGAGTTCTTAAAATATTTTAAAATTGTTGTTGATCTTTAAGCGAGAAGTTGACCTCCAGTCAGATCTCTAAAGTAGGTTTCCTTTACCTACTAAGTGCAGACTTCAAACAAGTTTAGGTAATAACTTACGGCATAGCTTAGCAGATTTTAAGCATGTAGTGTACTTACTAAAACATGACTGTTAGAAATGACTATAATATAATAATTACCATAGTTCATAAAAAATACATGCTTATGTACTCATTAAAACAAACCAAAATCCAAACAAACTTAAGAGGTTTGCTGGTAGTTATTAAAAAGTTTCACTATCACACCTCATTGATCCATCATCAGTTCGATGGTATCAAATTTTTGTATTGTCAACCAGATTTCATATAATTGCAAAGCTTCAAACCGATATGACAATTAAAAGTAAAGATTTGTTTACATATATTTTGATAGTAACAAGTTTTTTATATTTATCGGGACTTATCGCGCATTATTAAAAATAGGTAAAAATAGATACCTTTCGCTCGATGTTTCGAGCGAAAGGTATCTATTTTTACCTATATTTAATAATGCGCGATAAGTCCCGATAAATATAAAAATCATGTGTTCAAATCGCGAAAGTTTAAAAATTACTATTACTAGTAATTTTTAAACTTTCGCGATTATACAACAACTTGTTACCAAGTTGTTGTATAATTCTCGCAATTTAAAAACTAAAAAACACGCATTAAAATCGCTAAACCTGAATCTTGGTAAGGATAATGGGACAAATTATTGCATTGTCATCGGTCCTTGATAAGTGAGCAAAGTTTCAAATCAATCCGACGTTTTGAAAGGGGTGAAAATCACGTTCAAAGATTCCGTTACATAGATACATACCAAGCTAATAAAAGCGTGTTAAAAATATTAAATTACTTGTCACTTTAAATTGTGGCTAGATATCTGCGTGTCTATATTATTTTAAAACATAAAACTTTCTTTGACGTGATTCTTGAAACTTGCAAAACCTCGCCATTTCATGTTCCGCATAGCAGAAGAGATTTCCCAGGTTTATTTTATCCGTCTCTGGGAAGATTCAAGAACAATGCGATTGCACAAATCGACAATTCCAAACACCGAAATGGCAATAAACAATTATTGTCTTGCATTATTGATGTAATTGTTGACGTCAGCTTTGTGTCAGCCACATAATTAAATGCTAGGTTGTCGTGTTAGTTTTTGTAAGCAGAGACATAGAAACTTTATTCATCAGTTCTTTTCTTACCACACATATTAAAAATACAACGTCGTGGCCTTGTCTCTATTGGCCTTTGCCGCTAAAAAACGATACAGAAATGATAACAGAATATAAAGTCAACAAAAGAGTTTATGGGGGAGAAATGTACCAATTATTTGTGTGAGTTTTTCCGGATGATCAAAAGTACAATTTTTGTTATCTTTTCTCACTTACAGCGATCCTCAAATTGACACAGTTTTAATGATATCGATCGTTGATATTATAAATAGGTAAGATAGTTACAACTGTGATTTAACAACAACAACAACAAAAAAAACGATTTTAAACAAACTCTAAGCAAGTATTTATACTGCGCTATACGCTCTAGTAATTTAATTATCGGCGAGAAAATAACTTTTGAACTGTGACCTTTGTACTAGACAAAATTTAGCGCAGTCTGTGCAACCAAACGAACGAGTTTAGAAAACTATTTAGAAGAGAAAAATGTAAACAAGTTTTTATAGTCAATCTAACAAACATTTAAAATTTAAATTGGGTACTCAGCCAGCAGATTGATTTTTGTCTGCATTGAATTTTTGGTCATTAATCTGTCTTGTTCTGCACCCCATGATTGGCGATGGCAACTCTTTGAATAACATTTATTACTTTTGCAAATGTTGGGTCACCAAAAATGCATATTTTTTAAGAATTTCTAGAGTTATCGTTACATTCAGAACGTATATGTAACCTCGATCTTGGTTATTATTAGTTTTGCAAAGATATTTCAACTAGGTTGGTCCTCGGGGGATCCTAGAGCTGGCAGATACGTTACACAAAAATTAAGTATTGCCATACAGCGAGGCAATTCTGCCAGTGTTCTAGGAACCTTGCCACACGGTGGTGATCTTGACGGAGTTTTTATTTTGTAGTAGATAATGTTAGAATAATATATTTGATCATACCTAAAAAAAAACAATAACGATATAGCCGGGTTTTTCATAACGAGTAATTTTGAGTAAAAGTTTGCCCGGAACTTAGCTGGAGAGATTTTAGCGGCAGGGTAAGACGGCGGTGCGTGCGGTTCAAATTCGTTGACAGGTAGGTGACTCACAAAAAACTGAGTCAGGTTTGAGGGATCTATACCCAGCGGTGGGAAGTATAAGTTTTAAAAAGGTAACCACATTCGAAAACAAAGACAGGGTTTTTCTGTCGTGTTTTTTGAAGTGAAACTTCTTTAGGCGCGTTGAGCACTTTTTTAAAATCACGGAACGCATCGTCACCGAAAGCTTTACCACGTATTTTAAAACAACGCCATCTCTTGTAGAATAAGTGAATTACTACTTAAGTTTTCACTTCTGACGTGCAGTCCTATGACTGATGTGATTTCAACTCCGTAACAGCTGCACGGATTTGAATGAAATTTTGTATAGAGGTAGCTTACTCTCTAGATTAATATAGACTTACTTTTAACCCGAAAAGACTTTTAAAAGTATATAGACAGCGGCTGAAAACACGGAGCGTTCCTTGTAGACAATGTTTTAAAATGCTTTTTTCATCTTGCGGTTTGCAACTTATTTTTAAAACATATACTTAACAGTAAACTGATCCAGTAGTAACTGTTGTTTAGAATCAATCATGTTTTTGCTTTGCGTCGGGCAAGTGAAGGGAGTGGGCGCGGCTTTTCTTCGCGTGGGCTAGCTAACTGGTTTGCTTTTTGTTTCTGTTTTGGTTTATATGCATAGAATGTATCCTAGTTATGAACAAGTGTTCTACATGGTGTTTTGACGCAATTTCCTGGGGCCTTACGTCTAACTCTAAATGCGGACCCGAATAGGTGCAATCAGTACGATATATCGCAACTATTGCAAGTTTAGCTTAAAAGCTCTGACCTAAGCACTTTTTCAGCTACAAAGTACTAATTAATTACGATTATTGTTCTGGTTTGCCTTTTAAGTGTAATATAGGTTTTAATGGTATGTTTTTCAATTCAAATTTGTTACTCGCAACTTAAATATGCGAAATCTGGGTTAGAATCTATTCGAACAACTTATTCGCTTGTATCCCTCTCGTTTCGATAAATCAAAACTGGCTGGCAAGGTTCGTACGTTCACGATTTCCCAAGGTCGCAACCATTGTCCCAACCATCCTACTTGGCGGTACCACTGCTTATCGATACGAAATCAACTCGATTCCATCACGATAGAGTAGTGAAATGTGCATTTTAACTTTCGACATACGTTGTTATCGCGCCGTATAAGATTGAGAAACATCAGAACAGAAGCAGTTCCTTGCTTACTTGTTTTAAATCTTATTTGTATTAAAGCAAGGTTGCATATCTTACTGTCTTAAATTACACACTTTTCTTTTAAACATTTTGTAGTGATTTTATGCTGTAAAGATGGGAATAACAAGACAAACCATTGAATTGCCAATCTGCAATCGCCCAAACCCACATCACTAAAAAAGCTCGCAGTCCAATGAAGCTTTTGTTCTAGGCGCCTTTTGTTTTATTAAAATAAAACATGCCTTGGTTTCGTAACAAAATATTCGCGCCCCAGTGGCAGGGACGGGGTGGTTTCATAAAGAGAACCCTCTTGATGTGCTACCGCGCATGCGTAGACTTTACCAACCCCAGTTTTCCAATATGGCGACGACCGCCACAAGTTTAGCACGCGCTCGCTATTTACATGGCAATTTCTAGCTTAATTATTATATTTTGACTTAATATTTCTCTGTGATAACGCGCAAAACTTTTTGCTTCCTATTTTCTTTCATTGTTTTGCGAAAGGTTGAATCATCATGCGTGATTAATTACGTCGCAGCGAGATCACATTTGTGTTTGATTGAGTTAAGGTAGCGTTTATTACGGTCAATGTCACTCGGACTGTGAGTCGATACAGCTGATCGTTAATTAGCCTAAAATTACATTGATAATCTGTTAATCAAATAAAAAATAAAAAAACAATTCCCGCGCTGTCAAAAAGTCGTGTCACTGGTCCAAAATAAAACGTAAAATCAAATATAGTATCGTGTCCGTGGAGTTCGTAAGGTCGGTCAAGCTGCGTCGGTCGAAGGTGTCGCCAGCGGCTCTGCTGCTAGGCACGAGGCCTGTCTCGGGCCTGCTGGAGCCCGTCAGGAGCCCCGAGGAGCCAGCGCTGGACGTCGCTTCGGATAAGTCCTACTGGGGCAGCGTTGCGCCTGCAATGTCAAGTAAATATCTTTGTCCAATAAAATTACCTATACGTACTCAGGTTTATTTCTGAAACTAGTATCTGTAATGAGTTTTTAATTGAGTTTTTATTATTGTAGGCACCTCTTTCTAGTCCCTAGTATAGAAAATTGATACAGAAACAAAATTTACATGAAACAAAAATGAAACAGCACCTCTAATTACTCCACTTTTTAACCGACTTCCAAAAAGGAGGAGGTTGTCAATTCGACTGGTTTTTTTTAAAGTATCAACATGAAAAACTGACTTCATAAAAATGACAGAACTGGACCAAATTGAAATGGCTTTCAAATAAAAAAAGAATCATCAAAAAAAATTCATCCAGTCGAAAGTTCTGAGGTAACACGAGTGACATGACAACACTGAGGTAAAACGTAAAAAAAACAGTTGAATTGAGAACCTCCTTCTTTTTGGAAGGCGGTTAAAAATGCACTCTTTTTGTGATCACATGTGAGAATTTTATATATCGTGTATTAAATCGCCCCATATCGTTTTTATGAGAATCCGTGTGAGTCATGCATTTCCATTCGACTGCAGTGCAAACCAATGAATGCATTGCAGAATATGATGTGAAAAATATCGGGTTCAAGTGAATTTATATGAAAAACTGGAAACTACAAGCGCGCGATTTGATATGTTTTTTTTTTTAATTCTGAGCATACGCACAAGTAGCGCGAGTATTTTTAAATTTAAATTTATTTTCACGACGAGGTATATTTGGAACGACGTACATATATCTATTTGGACCCGGGTAGTCCTAAAACTGCAACCAGAAACAGCGTGCTATTAGTACACGTTGAACGTACTGCGATCCCCAAGCCGCCTGCCAAGCGTGGGGATTATGGCAACACTCCTCTCTAAGAGGGAGGCCTTTGTTCAGCAGTGGACATTTAATGGCTTATGATGTGATATATTTCGACGAGGTATCTGAATATTTGGAATTTAATTTACAATTATAGATATATTCATAAATAGATGTTATAATTTTATTTAAATTACACGGGAATTACTCACGTAAGTTTAGGCCGGTTACTCCGGCTATAGTTTCAACCGCATTCGGCGCTCTTTATCAAGGTGAATGCGCGCGCGTGGCTACGTCTCGCTTAGCAAGTGTGAAAAACACGTCAGTGACCATAATAAGATGTTATAATTTCATTAGTCTAAAATTTCGTATTTGTTCTACTAATAAACGTCCTTGAACATCGTCCAGTTTGAATGGTGATTGCAGTCGAAAACGAGTCTAACTAGATATCCGCGCTACTTCTTGGTTACCTCAAGCGATTGCCAAATTAAGGGCGTATTAAATTTAAACTGTAGTAATAATGTCTAATTCAGAATTGGTATAACTGTAACGAACCAACTGTGGCGGCGGTGTTCGGTTGTTGATAAGAAATTTCACTTTTCATGCACGAAGCTACACTAATGCGTCTTGTGGACGACGCATCTAAGTTGAGCATCTAGAGAAAGACATGCCAACATACTGCTCTCATACGTACGTCCTTATTCATGTGCTGTCTTTCGTTCTGATGTTGTTGTTATGCCTTGTTTTTCGTAGGCACCTTGTCACGTTCTCGCTCTACAAAGTGACGACAAGATACTGCTCGTGCAGCTTCGGCCTATAGTTTGGTCAGTTTCTACTGGGATGCCTATTGACCGAAAACTTGAAGGGTAAAGATCTTTGCCTAAAGGGTTTTGTCTCGTGTTCAAACACCAATAGTTGTTTTTGTCTCACGTAACGTTCTTACTGGGAATTAATCGCTCTCAGCGTAAGCTTTGTGGTCTAGAAGTAAATGTCAAGGGTCGGGCCATTTACGTCACGTCGCAATTGCCAATCTGAAATAAACTGAAACCTTTGAACAACACAGGGTAATTTGTAATATAATGAAATACCTAAACAAACCTTCTATAGGTACTTGGAAATGGCCTTAATATATATGGTTATAAACATGATTATTTTTGTTTTCTAAGCTCTATTTTATAGTATGTAGTAGTAACATTGGTAGTAGGTGTTGGAAGACGGGTAAATATATAAAATAAACTAGCTACGCCCTGCAGTTTCATCTGCATGGATTACTCTTTATATCATCAGCTATCTGCCAGTGTTTCGTAAAAATTCAGTCCATTTAGCATCAGTACCACGGATATTAATTAACAGAGCATTGAAACTCTGCGATTATGAACACCGGGATACTGAGCTGGATCACATAAGAGATATGCTGAATAGCAACGGGTATAAATGGAAACAGAGTTGGAGTATTGAAGTTAAAGCAAGATTAAAATTAACGTTTATTCTTAGTAAAAAAAAACAGCTAAATTTCCACATTGAGAAAAATTTAAGGTAGACTTAAATCCTCGCGCACTAAATCACAATCAACATTTTCCTACTTTGTATCTTCGACCAAAATAAAATGAATGGACGGGCCCAGTAGAAGCGCATTTTTGAAGATTACAAAATGAGCGCCAGCTCTCATTTCGTTTCAGTCGGTCTCTAGCCGTAGGAAGTGAAACACGAGTCTATTGTTACGCGATAACGAAACATCTGACAAAATTATGAATTCGTATGCTTTACCGAAGTGTAAATACACAAATAAACCCGATATCTATTTTTTGTAACAAATATACTGTACATTTTTATAATTAGGTGTTGAAGTATATGTCCGACGATTTTGACTCGTTTTTACTGATCAAGTTCAATGGTTAGGCCCGTCCATTCATTTTATTTTGGTCGAAGCTTTGTATACGTAAAAGCAACCTCTCTACCTACCTAACCTATGTAAACGCAAGGCCATCATTTCTCATTTGGTATGCCATAAACGACTTTGAAAGGGCAGTGAAAGCTCATTTCGCAATGTAACTCATACGTTGTCACTTTTCATAATGAGCATGTATAAATGGACAAGTAATAATTCAATATAAAGTATACTTACGTTAACTTATGCTTGTTATAGGCGTAGTGCAAATGACGGATGAGACTGACTAAAAAATAAATAGAGATGTACTTTTTTTATCTAAATTAATGTAATGCCAAACCGAAACGTGGATATTCGACAAAGAACCAGAGTCATTGACATAGCTATTAAAATTTGCAAGTTGAAGTGGCAATGGGCAGGCCACATCGCTCGGAGAACCGATAACCGATGGGGAAGAAAGGTGGAGTGGAGACCACGAACCGGAAGACACAGCGTAGGTAGGCCTCCTACTAGATGGATCGACGACATCGTGAGAGTCGCGGGTATCCAGTGGATGCAGATGACAGGATGTCGTTCAGTGTGGAGGTTAAAGGGGGAGGCCTATGTTCAGCAGTGGACGTCTTATGGCTGATGATGATGATAATGAATGTAATGCAATAAACACATGATGAAGTTATCGATAAAGTAATTAGTACTTTAATTTTGAGTTAAATAAGGAGTTACAAAATGGTAATTGAGTAATAACGAAATCGCGTGTCGAAAAATGAATACTAAAGCTTTTTTTATAGGAGTAGTAAAACTGACTTGTTTTGATAATCTTTAAAAAGTTACGGACTTAACGCTTTAAGTTTGGATTGTTAAAATATTTGCCAACATTTTATGGGTTGCCATAAAAAAAAACTGTTGATGTATTTTAGGCCAAAGTCAGCACAAACCTCATTGCTAAAAAGAAACAGGTCGTAAATCACGGCCTTTTTTATTTCACAATCCTTATAATATTTTTTGTAACGCAAAGTCTCCTTGGTCCTAAGTTTGGTGTAAAATACTTCAAATATTCTTAGTAATGCAAACACGTAAATTAGGTTATGTAAGATCACCACATTTATTTGTGTCTCTCTTTAGCGTAGATATAGAACGAATGAAAAGCCAAAAAAATACTCAATGGGTATCTTGATAAGCCCCCTGACTTAGAAACTTCAGAAGGCGTGCACATAAGGCGCGGTTCGATGAAAAGTTCAGAAGTAAACGCGAAAGTTACGGCTTCTCGTCTTGGAGAAGTTATTATTTACGTTAACCACGCAAGTCTGTTAATGCCGCAAAGTTATGTAACGTCCGCAACACCTCAAAGGTCAGATTCCGCACTTTAACCTTTACCTAGTCTATTTTTGGGTTTAATTTTACGGGATTTTGTTTGATCAAATACAGCATCTGTACATCTACCCACCTTTTATGATTCAAGAAATATTAAGCTATTTTATTTCTGCCCACGATTTCAAGAATAATAGTGAAGAAAAATGTTTGAAAGAGAGTGCAATAATTCAAGACACCCACGTATTTACGAATATGAGTAATAAAAGAACAGTACGGCACTGTTGCCATTCCCTTACGTGAAACAAATAGACACATGTATAGCTTCACCCCTAAGTGCGAGGGTGTCTTTTGGAGGTAGTCTTGGTATAAATAAATAACCTTCGATTCTTGTAACCCGAGGTCAGTTTCATACCATTAGGTCATATAGATAGGTCAGGGGTTGATTATAAAAGGTGAGAATCTAAAAGTTTTTATGGAGTATTCCTATTTCCTACTGGTTCAGCTAAAGTTGTCTCGTGACGGTTTTTTTTTCACATAGGTTTAGTGGCACTTACGACTACTCACGGAGGGCATGAGTAACGTTTTTAAGTAAGGCCTATAATATTAAGTGAATCATCATCATCATAATGCCTTCTATCAGAGAGAAAAGGTGGGCCCTTATCAATCAGCCCCGTGCATGCTGGTGAATGTTTGAACTTTTGAGGTAAATAAAAGTATATAATTAAAAGTCTCTTGACGTAGATCAACTAGTCGGTCAATAGATCATAATGTTAGACAACGAACGATCTGACCAGTTTTCAAACGGGTGACCGCGAGTGGTATATAATTGAGAGCTACCTAACTTTGTTATTTCTCTTAGAAAACGACAATCGTGATGCTGTGTTGGTGGCTCTGAGTGGTAGATGGGTTATCGGCTTGTCATCATCATTATAATAACCGTTTGTTGACGCCAATCTTTGGCTTTTCGCTTCCAGCCACCTTACGCGTATATCGTCACTACATCGAGTCTCAGGATGTCCTACGCTACGTTTGGCGATTCTCAAGGTGTCCTACGCTACGTTTAGCGATTCATAGTATCCACACTAGAACACTACCTTAACGGTTATCGGTTCTGCGACAGATATATACCACTGTTTTAAACTATCACGGTTGTTCACTAAATTTAAATATCGGGAGCTCCTTCCACAACCTTACCACGGTAAATATCCCGTAAATAATCATTTAACTTTAGATAGATACCAGCCTACATCCACTTGTACTAGCTATTAATACGTTGAGCTATGTCGGTGACTTTTTGATTCTGTGGCGAATTACTGTGTTCCGCATACGATCCTTCAGAGAAACGCCGAGCTTTTTCCAAACTCACTTTTTATGGAAATAGTTCACCAACATGTACTACTATCAAAGATTCCCGGTTAAGTAAACCCTACTTGATTTCGGTTCGTCGAGCAATAAACACAACGAGGAATCCAAAAATCTACAGCGCGTGTAGGTATGTGGTTATGCAACTGATATGACCCATTACGCGCGCGATAAGCAGGGCGGTTGCCTCGAAACTGGGTTACGGATTTTCACCTATATCGAGTTTTAGGAAACGAGCAGCGTTTCACCCGTTTTATTTAGCAAATTAAATTTTATAACGAAGGTAGATTGGCGTGATTTGCGTTTTTTCGCGTGGGGCGCGAATCGCCTACGCAAATTTCTATTTCGCTATAGATTCAACGCTATTCAACTTTGAAAAGTAGCTCTTTGAACTCATTAGACTGTGTAGAGATAAATAGATACTTAGTCGAGCGTCTATTAATCTTTGTCAGCTTTGAGAATATTGATATTACCTTTTTACGTAAACAAATATAAAACCAACCAGCGCTGTAACAGCTGCGGGTTTTTGTTCATAGAGATTAGCTCTAGGTGACTCCGTTTTGGCATAATTTCTAGCAAAAGAGAAAAGTTATAAACATTTTTTAGTACCTAGGCGTCTAGTTTTCAGTTACATTATTATAATAGCTTTACTGAATCCCCTAAACAAGCACTATAATGATACGACATCCTGTTTCCATACGAATATCGACAGTTGGTAATATCTTCGTTCCCGAGGGATCTCAGACCTGTCGAAATATTGGTCCAGGCTGGGGAGGATTAAAGCTTTCATCAAAACCATATTTGCTAGGATTACTTCACTTCCATATTTATTACTACAAAAATGATAGGTATATGGAATTAAGTTTAGTTACCTTTGGCATTCCCTGGATACAGACTGCGTGAGTCAAAATTTTATCATTATTCTGCTTGCCTTAAGTCTATTTAGAACGAATATACATTTTGTTGGTTTCTAAAATAATCTAACTTTTTAAAAGGCATGGTACTTATTTTCTTACTTCTAAAGAACTTTATTGTAACAATGAAAATTAAAAAAAAAACAGAAAAAAAAGTTTCAATTTACTTTCCCTATTATTTTTGCTAGTCTCTGCTCTCCAAGTAAGGCACAAAGTTCATCGCGCCTTCTTAAATTTACACATATTTAACTGACGTAAAAAAGGAGGAGGATCGCTCGTCGACACGTAAATTGTTTTTGAGTCACTTATAAGGTTTATAACATGGTTTTTTCTATTGTTGCAGCGACCAGTGGTTCCGGGAGCGGCCCTGGCGGGGGAGAGCCACGGCGTGGTGGTGACGTCACGCCGCATGCGCAGCCCCAGCGGAGACTCATCAAAGTCGACTTTGAGAACCTTGAGGTAAGGTATAGCTTTCAGAGTTTGTTTGACTCCCAAGCATTGGAAAGTCGGCCAATAAACATTTGGCTAGGATATAACGAGCAGTTTCATTAATTATACGGACATGGGCTCTTAATATTTAAGAACCTAGGCTTTTCTTTTAGATAGTGCCATTACAGTGAAAGAGCTTGATTTACGAAAGAGAGCTTTTTATTGCCCTCACATTACCACTAAGTTTGTTTGGAGCTTGATTAGATACTTTGACGACTGTGACAATTACAAAAAAAAATGCTTCGTTCTGGGCACGTCCCATTAAACATGTTTGCGTTCATTATGGGAAAAGCCAAGTGACCTTCTTGTGATCGATGCGGTACAATTAAAGTGTGCTTGGAAAGTCCGAAGGACTGCGTCGTCCACTATTTGACTGAGCTCATTTCCTCTGGCAAGTAGATTGCAATGGTGTGTTGTCCGAATCACAGTATGCTAGAGGGTTGTATGACGTATACCTTGCAGCTCTCAAGGTAGGAACCCAATCAAGTTAACCTAGGAAAATATCAAGTTACAGGGTTGACATTTAATTAAAACCTTAGAAAAAAAGATATCTTAAAAACTGACCCAATAGTTAACCCTACCCTTTTTAAAGAGATTTCTCATCTTCAGCCAATTCCAACAAAGACCCTCGTTTGAACCCTTTGTTTTTCCCCGGGACAAATTCCCGTCGATCGAGATACAAGTCTCGTTATCTGCCGCAGCAGCCAGATAGGCTTGGCAATATGCCACCAGATGAAGCATAGCACTCTAGTACTCGAATGTGGGATACTCAACTCACGTACTAGGACTTTATAGCTTGGTTCCTTGATATTGGAAAATTTACGTTACGTTTCTCTGAAAAAGGGTTATATTTATTTGAATTTTAGATTTGTACGTGCTATTGCTATGCACGTAAAAATCTGCTATTATTTGACAGCCCCGTTAGCTTAGTTGGTAGTGTACCTGCGCTTCTTCTTCTGTCTGAATCTCTCTCTTTCTCTTCTTCTGCGCTTGGGGGCGTGGGTTCGATCCCTACCTAGGACAAACATTTGTGTGATAAACATTTGTGTTTGTCCTATGTCTGGGTGTTAATATCAATTTAAGTATGTATTTAAAAATATATATTACTAGCCGTCCGCCCCGGCTTCGCACGAGTGTAAGCTCGGCCTTCGGCCTCGCTACAAAATATAATATAGCCTATGTGTAGTGTATAGTGTAGCGGGGATAGTGTAGCTTCCCAACAGTGAAAGAATTTTTCAAATCGGTTCAGTAGTTTCGGAGCCTATTCATTACAAACATACAAAAATAGGTACAAATCTTTCCTCTTTATAATATTTGTGTCTTTATAAGATGTATGTATATCAGTCTCTGGCAGCCATATTACAAGCTTTGCTTAGTTTGGGGTCAGATGACCTTGTGTGCAATAATGTCCCAGATATTTATTGGAATTACATAAATTTAGTGCTATTGAGATGAGGTCTCTCAGGCCATACTAAAAGTGGTTTTCGTGTGGAACTCGCGAACTTTGCCGGTTTCGCAAATAAATAATAAATAAATGGAAACGTTATACTTACCTAAAGTTTTCCCTTTAGTGTTTACACCCTTGGTCATCCATATTTGATTACATTTTGAGCAAATCGTTTGCAGTTTTGTGCCGCTCAATATTGAAGTGTGCGTTTGTAGAATTAGTGAAAATATGTCAGTGTGTGCAATACGTGTTTACCTCGCCCCTTCAGTTTTTGGCAGACTTTTTTCGGTAGATACTAGCTCGAGTTTAAGGAAGAACCAAACAATATATTATCAAAGCTTTATAGCTTTTAAAAGCACATACGATATAAATTGCTTATGACGTTAGCAAGTATTGTGGCTCGTTGATGCGTGAAATAAGCTCCTACTATGAACCCAGATTAGATAACAGTTTCTATTGTGGTATTGTACTCCTCGTGAATTTTAATCACGCTATTTGATACGGGTTGTTGAAGCGGAACTTTTGGTAAAAGAATAAGTATTTACTTAGTTAGATGCAGCGAAGTCATAAACATAATTTATGTATGAAAATCTTACCAAAATTTTGCTCTCATGGTTAAACGTTTACTTTAGGTTTAAGTATTTTTTCAAAGAACCGTTTGGCCGTAAGTAATTCACAATCAACTCTACAAAGTCGAAATGAGAGCGGTAAATTCTAGGTCTACGCATGTGTTTTCTAACACAACCATCTCAAAGTGGTCGTTCTAATCATCCCGCATTCGAAATAACTGTTTTGTACTGTACGTAAAACCATTGTTTTACAAACGATGTTGCACTACAAAACTGTAAAAAACTTTTTTTTAATTTTTTATTTAATAACATTCTCGGGTCTATGCCGGATATTTGGTGGGCATTGGTGGAGCCGAAGCTAACACCAAGAGGCCCTTTTGAATATAAAAAATACAATTATGGAATGTGTATTAAATGGAATATGAAACTATTGTACAGTAAAGGATTTTAAAAAAACTGGGCTATTGAGGTGAACAAGTTGTGGATAAGAGAACCAGATCTATTGGATGAGAAACGGCACCTGCCTTATTCTGTCTCATATCAAATAATATTTTTTTATTATCATTATCCATTTATTTCTTTAATTTTTATTATATTAGAGAAGCCAACGGCCATACCAGCCGGCAACAGAGGGAGTTTATTTTTACAAACAAATAAAAGCGGACTTAATTGAAAGCTAAATAAAAGAGTTTCACGCCCTAATTTTTCGCTCTCAGAGGTGGATAGTTTCTAAGTTAAATAGGACCATCCTCGAGACATAATCAGAATAATTTATTATTTTATCCAAAAAAATGGCATCACAAGATAAATCTATTGTTGGTTCAGATATATTTGAGCGCTGAGATCTAAATAGCTATGCGTAAAATAAGTATTTTACTTAGTTTACACTTGTGCAAATATCTCTCACTTTTCACGTCCCACTTGGGAAATTTACTGCGTATATACGATTCTCGACCTTAACGACAAGTTAATAGAGCTATAGTTTAACAGAGTTTATTTTGTGGATGTAAAACGCTTGAAATTTTAATACAGCTGGGTTTACGGCGTAAAGTAGGAGTTGGGTTGACGGTTTCTTCAGGCCTCGTTGCTATCCTCGTGAATTTGTAAGATTATACTTTTCACGTTAACAAAGGATGAAATTTAGGACTAACTGTTTACGGAGTTGTAAGGGTAGCTGTTATTAAAGGTGGCACTTCGTCTTTCATCTTCGTAAAATACACTTACCTTGCTTTTTTAGGGTTCCGTACCCAAAAGGTAAAACGGGACCCTATTACTAAGGCTCCGCTATACGTCTGTCCGTCTGTCACCAGCCTGTATCTCATGAACCGTGATAGTGAGACAGTTGAATCTTTCACAGATGATGTATTTCTGTTGCCGCTATATTAACAAATACTAAAAAACAGAATAAAATTAATATTTAAGGGGATTTAATACATACAACAAACGTGTTTTTTTTTTGCTCGTTTTTGCTCGATATTGATAACGACAACAGGTAGACGCTTAAAATATTTACAGAATATTTAGTTATATATTCACTTTAAAAATAAATAATTAAAATAAAATTAATATTTAAGAGGGGCTCTCATACAACACACGTGATTTTTTTGCCGTTTTTATAGATAATGGTACGGAACCCTTCGTGCGCGAGTCCGACTCTCACTTGGCCGGTTATTTAAAGGTAACATCAACTATCGACAAAATAGCTTTATCGTGCGTGCGTGTGGGATGCTCAACAAGCAAAAATCTGACCCCAAACTAAGCAAAGTTTGTAATATGGCTGCCAGAGACTGATATACGAGTACGTACATATATAATTTAAAATACATACTTTAATATATATATATATACACCCAGAAATAGAACAAACACAAATATTCATCACATTTATGTTTGCCCTAGGTGGGAATCGAACTCACGCTCCCCAGCGCAGAAGGTAGGTTTAGTACCAACTGAGCCACCGGGGCAGTCATGCACACTATTTTATCATAAACATTTATAGATTATAGATACATTTATAGCCCTTTAATCATGCACCGGAGGTGCCGGCACTGGTCAAGGTTTCCACCACAAACTGTGTTATCAGCACATTCAGCTCTTTAACGGCAATGCAAGTTGTACTGCATTTTTTAATGCAATGACATGATCACTGTAGTCAGAACTTTTTCGTTTAGGGCATGATTGTGCAAGAAGTTACGAATCTTCACAAAATTTGTCAACCTTACGTCGTATTTTGCGCTTTCTAATACTTCGTTTGCTAATAATCCGACTAAAAAAACAAAAGATGCAAAGACTAGACAGAACTTGTAATAAGTACCTAGCTAGACTTTCTTCCGCCAAGTTACCTAACCCCGGATACAAGCTGCACTCTTCTAGCAAATACACACATATACAAACTGTAAGCAAATTATTAAATTTGCTTTATTAGTGAGAGTTTGTAATACGCATCAGTAATCAATTACTTATTTCATATTTGTATGGAAGTTTGATCTTTTAAAAGTTAGAAACATGGAACGTGGACTTCTATTTGTACTTAAATAGAAGTTAGTAAAATCTTCCTTTTTGGAATACCATTTCCGCAAGGAATTCCGCATTCGCTTGTAGATGGCCCTCCGACATAAACTGACCTCTCAGTCTTCGCTAGCTTATGAGTCGGTGTTACAAGCTGGTCCTTTTTTATGTTGCTCCGTAAATTAAAAGTAGAGAAGGCACCCCTCTGCCGGACCATGCTCAGATTAGTGTGTACCCCACCAAGATCGGTGCACTGTTGGTCAATCCTGTTTTATTCCACTTTTCCCCACTGGCATTACGACGCTATGCTACAGAAGGGAGAAGTAGGAAAAATTTGCCGCTGTTTCTTAAGTATAGCAGATATGAAAATCTCACAAATATGAACTCCCCATAAATCAATTGCATTATTTTGTTTCATCAGAGAGTTTCCACAGTTTGGCTTCGTTCCAGCTCATTAGCGCGCCAACATGGGTAGGTAAATTGGATTATTGTATTACCGTGGTTAAGATTAGGTACGAGTCGCGTGTAAGCCTAGTTTAAAAGGGAATTCGCCCGTTCGTATCATTAATGGGAGTATGTGTTCGGATTTAATGATATTTTACAGCTTTTTTAGCTTATATTTAACACTAGTGCTGTTGCCGGCGACTTTGTACGCGTAGATTTTCATATAAACATTCAACCCTGTTTTCCTCCCTTAATCCGTCTCTTGCGCAAAATAACATATTTAACACAACACAAGTCTATATTTCAATCTGGTCATAGCTAAGCATATTCGCGAAAACCGCATTTAAATCCATCCAGTGGTTTAGGAGATGTGCGTGGACAAACAAATAAACAGACAAAAATTCTAAAAACTACCCTAACGTATTCAGCTGCTTATTTTAAGACGCCCTGTGCGTTATTTTTTGTATATATCGCAATTACAGTTTTTTTTTTTATCTCTAGGTTTTTATTATATGTATTGATATATAGATATAGATGCCCTGTTAGTGTGGGACAAATCTTGCAACTGAATTTTACACCTGTTATCTTCAACCGATTGAGTTGAATTTGGCATACTTATGTAAGTTCGGTGACAATGCAAAGTTATGGTACCATCGAGCTGGTTTGATGATGAAGACAGTAAATGGCCATAGGAATTCTTAAACAAAACGATGTAACCCCGTCGTGTTTGGGTTCGTTAGATTTGTCTTCCCAAGCACTTTGATCCTAGATGATAAAATCAATATGGCGGACAAAATAAGAATATTTTGTCCGCCATCATCTCTACCATCATGATATGGGTATCAAATGAAAGGGTTCGCTGAAAAGAATACGAAAAGGATTGGTTTAAAAAAGTTTTTTTTTTTTAATTACTTAGTAAAGTTTACTTTAAATATTTATTGGAGTAAAGATTACAACATTGTGGTCGTTTCTCTCCATGAGGATCAATGATCATGTGTATAATAGTTTCCTCAACAAATAACTGCTACATTATCACAGAATGTGGGTTAAGTTAGCCTTCGGGCACAAAGCTAGTATTTCTAAACACAGCCTGCTATCAGGTATTAAGCAACCTACCCACTTGTATTTTTAAAAGCAATGAAGTGAAACGTGATCTATCTAAATATAACTTCTCCCCACAATTTCATCGGAAGTAAAAGTCGAACTGATTAATTTTGCGGTCGTGAATTTTCTTTAGGCAGGCGGAGATCAAAAGAAAAGAAGCGTAACGTATAATTTTTCTATCATTATATCGACGTAGAGTCAGTTATACTTGATGTGGTAAATGATTATATTTCACGTAATAGCTTGGCTTGTTGTTATCGAATTCACAAGCTACAGAGCTCTACCGTCTACTTTATAGAGTGCCATTATAGTATCATTAAATTTAACCATTTTACCGTAACGATGCAATACTCTACCTTAAAGTTTTACGGTAAACTATGTTGTAGACGTAGAATGTAGAGTTTGCAAGTAAGACGCATGATGACTATATTTTTTAAACTGTTACGATTTTATTTTGCATCTACCATGACTATATTTTGCAGAAAGTTAATGTTGACTTCGCGCCCAAACAAACGCATGCGATGGCGACTGCCATAGAAGTTTCAAAATTTGATGTCATCATGGTCCCTACCATTCAGAATGGTAGATAATTCTAAGTAAACTCAGACGTTAGTCACTTGGATCAACGTAGATCTTCGTACTTTTAAACATGTTTTGTCAAACGTCTCAGAAAAACTAAAAGAATTTATTTTTGGGTTAAACCAATGGTATTTTCAAGTCATAGGTTCAAATTCTAATTTAATACTTTTAACTTTCACTTTCAACTAAATAAAAAACCAGCGATATCTGGTGCACTCTTGCATTTCAGTGAAGTTTCTCTAGCAAGATCAATAATCCGTAACGCCATCGCAAATGTTTACAAAACCATAAAAAACGTGCCAAACGCCAATCTGACGTTATTCCGCACCGTTCTAAATCAATGGTAAACGGTGCGAGCACAATAATATCCACGGTAGGATTTGAACCGCAACTGCGACGCACCTGCGTTTCAACACCGTCACCGATCGATCGAGGCTGTGCAAGCTATTGCTTTCGATATGGGTCGTAAGTCGTAAACCAGATAGTTCTGCGGTGTGTGGTGACTATTACATCAGACGAGCCTTACGAAGCGTCGTTGTTTACGTGCTTGCTCAAGCACAGCTGAACGAAACTAGGTGTACGTGTTTGCGATGCGCTTGATGGAAAATCAACGGAAATCCAAACCGGTGAGCTGGTAACCCTAGCTCACTGATCCATACAGTGTCAAAAGTCAACTGTTACGGTCGTCAATGTCACGGACACTTGTTTATTTCACGACAAATAAAGTCCGAGGTCGAACTACATTTCCACCACAGATATCTACTATATTTCCACATCGATGATGATGATCAACGGCTGACGAAATCTACAAAAACTTGAAACTAATGGGAAAAAATGTAGTTGTAGCCCAGTCTCATTGAATTATTTTCATACCCGAAACTTGTATATTTATATTTACGTTGTGTAAGATCTTTAATGTACCTAATACTAGAAGATTAGCGTTTTTTCATGGTGTGTCAACGTTTGACACAACGCTTAATAATAGGTAACATAACGAACTGTTTTCCTAATTAGTCAAAAACAAAAGAGCCAGTCGGACGATAAGCAAAATTAATGGTAGATGATCATGGTTACGCTGCATCTTCCAGTTCGTGGTCTCCACTCAAGGACCTTTCTTCCCCATCGGTTATTGGTTCTTCGAGCGATGTGGCCTGCCCCTTGCCAATTCAACTCGCAAATTAAATGCCCATGAATCAAGATTTAATCCAGCGTCTCTTAATTTCCAGGACGATGAAGATGAAGACGACACAGAGACCTGCACAAGCCCAGTGGTGTGCGCGCCGCAGCCTTTCCCGAGGCATACGGCACCGCAGCAGCACCAGACTCCGAAACCCTGGAAGAGAACCGGTAAGAAACTGGACTTTAATTGGACATAAATTATTAGGTAGGTAGGTAACAAAGTTATCAGATGGATTTTACTCAGCCAAAAGCCATAATTATTTGTTTACTTACCTCAGATGCTTTCGAAAAGAATATGTACCTAATACTAAGTCAATTTTCTAAAGATAGGCTGGACCTGCCTCTAACATGTCAGGAGATTTTACTGCTCTAGATGCCTGATAAAAAGTTTAGTTATATCGATTTGCTTTTACATTCTCTGATGTACAATAATCACATAGATCAGCTATAGCAGGGAATCCTATATTCAAATTCTTAATAAATTGAGGATATTATTTTAGCTTGAGGCGCTCAACGCTGGCTTTGATAGAATTTAATGTATATTTAATGCAAACTGCATTACAAATACACAATCCTTCCTTCATGCACACCTTGATCGGCGATGACCGTGACCTCGACTGCTGGTGATGATGAACCTTGCTGACAGCAGAAGATCCGCAGCGAACACCGCGAGCGCCCCCACGTACACACATATCCCACGATGAATACCACCAGTTTTGTGATGAGACCCTCGAATGTACGCTCCAGCATGCCGTGTGACGCTGTTCAGCATGATGTTACCACGCTTTTTTATTTGCAACAACTTTGAGATGCTTCGCAGAACCGTTATTACATTTTTAGAATGTTTGTTATCCATTTTGTCCTGATAATTTGCTTCAATGTTGAACATGCTTCACCGTAACGTTTTTAGATGTTTCAGCTCTGTGTTGAGTATTTGTGCACATTGTGCTGTTCTCAAGTTCAAGTTTACTGCCATCAGGCAACGTTTCGAGTCAAATGCAAGAGACAAAAATTCTCACATTATTTTCCAGCAATTAGTTTAATCCGGCATTAACTTAAACGTCTGTGTTAATCTTTGTCACTTTTTCTACGCACGTTTAACCACATTTGTATTCATAAAATTGTGTCACAGTTTGTTAATCTTAATCCACCATTACTTAACCTTACTTACATCACAGTTTGTTGTTCAATAACTATTACGTTATTGAAATCATTCACGTTTGGATTAATTTAATTACCTACTAACACCAAATGAAACTTAATTTACCCATGAATATCTACGTACTGTTAGATGACTAAATTTTTCTTTACCTGATAGAGTATTATTTTGTAGGTAGCTACTGTTATTAAAGCAGCTACTTACATCGGCAAATCAGTCAGAAATACACCGCAACCAAGATAGGATCTTCCTACAGTCCAATAATCTACAAAAAATGTAATGGAGTAATGCATCCATCCATAGGTGTAGCATAAGTGCAGAATTATTCATTTCAGTAACCCATTTAATAAGTAATTAGGTCCTTCTGTTATTTTTTTTTACATAAAACCAACTGCAGTCTGCTCTAGTTCTAGTTTGCTAATTTCATCTATCTCTGCCTACTTTAAAGTACCGTCGTTCCGGTCTTAAGCCAAAAACTCCTGTTACAGTCAACTGTTCCATAGAAAAATTTCATTGACTAGCAACAAAATGTATGGAGCAGCTGTTTTTTTGGTCTAATTTCAGGGATGAGTACAATTACCTTCTTTCGGCTTAGTATCATTCCGTGTAGCTCACCTACCTACTGTTTCATTTATATGCATCGGAACAAATTTAATACCAATTGAAACAATATTCATGATAAGTATGTGTTTCATATAGTATATGACCTGGCGACCCAGTGTCCATCACGGCGTGCTTCCATTAGACGACACACCGTCGCACACGCACCCTGCGCACCCGCTGACGGCGCTCACTCTCTACCACACTCGAGGTAAGTGAGCAAAATATACTAAACAAATGTAAATCTAGAGGAAACTTGTTTTGTCACATAACAGCCGAGATACGTTAAAGAAATATGAATGGAAAAAGGATGACTAAATTGAATTGAACAATCTCTGGATTTGGATAGCAGAATTGTTAAAATTTAAGTGTTTAATCTTTAACCTTGTTCATGAGGAGTTAAATCTTAACAAGTAATGTGAGGATAACTAGGATCTTGCAAATTATACAAAAACTAAAGATCGTTTTAATATTTTGAATGGTATTTTGACTACGTACCTACTGTTACCAGCTGAATTGACTCGGCCGTGAGGAATGTGTGGAATTCTCACAAATGTCTCGCAGACTCAGGGATATGTTCACGGACAACAGAGCAACAAATCGACGTGATTTTTTGCATAAAGCTAGTTGGAAGGCCAGAGAGTGAGTGAATAGGATACTTTTTTATTCTAGAAAAAATTACAGTTTCTGCGACAAGAAAAATTTACATCCATGTGTGCAAGACTGATAAATGTGAAAGTGAGTTTGTTCCTTTTTCACGCAGCAAAATATCAATGAATCACCATGCTTTTTTGCATGGAGATAGTTGGTAGGTCGGACAGTGACATAGGATAATATTTATCCCGAAAAAAATTACTGTTCTTTAAGGAATGTTCACGCTGATAAAACCTCGGGGAGCAACTAATTAGCTAAATTATACGTAGCTTAACAACCAAAATTAAATGTTTCCTCTCCATTTTGTCCCCAGGCCAGGGTCTCGAGCATCATGCGCGGGCGCCGCATCGCTAGCGAGCAGCGACGCTGACGCTGCGCTCGGTGAACTCTCCTGGTCGCGTTCCTCGCTGCAGGACGAGCTCATCAAGTCGGTTAGTGGCAGCCCCACGCATACCTCGCATGTGAGTAGACCGTAGTATAGTTACCTCGAAGTGGTGGCCATTAAAACGAAGGTACTTAGAATGAGAATACATTACAAGTGGAAAATAAATCAGTGGTCCTCACTGTAGAACAAGCTCATAATAATTTATGCGTTATCCTGTAAAGGATATTTAGTTGGTAGGTACAAATGCTGGATTTTTTGACAATATTCGCTTATTAAGGTGGCAAACTTGCTTCTAATTTTCACATTATTTTAAAGCCGGTATGTGCTACTGAAATTCAATGTCACAGAAAATATAACTCCACAAGTCTTCAGTACCACAACACCTGTCAAATACTGGTAGAAAAGTTAAGCCAGCAACCCAAAGTCGTGCTCCGTTATTTTAAGGATCTCGACATTCGGCTGGTTTGGGTACGCTGGCAGGGGCAAATGCACAATACACCACAATTGGGATGTCATATCACCTTCTTTGTTGTAGAATTAGAAATCTGGCAAAACTTGAGAATTAAACTAGTTTTTTGTGTTGTACTTTGTTATCCTGCTAGTTTCACATAATTGAGGACATATTACCGTTACCTAACACAAAATGAAACGGGTGAATAGGTGTTCCCTGATAGTTACAATTTGATTGTCAAATCAAGAGTGAATCGGTTTCTTCTTTTCTTTTCGAGTTTTGCAGGCTCAAATTTTTGTGAAAATTTGGTGTTTAGTCCTTAAGATATCAGACAGGTTAGACACAATGGCCTCTCTATGAGGGAGGCCTTGTCCAACAGTGGACGTTAATTGGCTGATGAAGTGAGTGAGTGAGTGAGACACAATAGTAGTAGAACCGTAGACCTAAAATAATGTACACTACAGATCCACATGCACATCGTAGTTCTCTAGTCACACCAATGTAGAATATAATGATTTTAAATAGTAAGGCAATTAAATGAAATAGACAGTAGTTAATACCGAAAGCTACATAAACTGACCTTGTTTGTAGTGTCAATAGTACGCAATGTGTTTCATACCCACTAAATTGCATGTATTAACTTCATGTTAATTGCACAGTTGCACATGGTACCATCGCAGGTTTTACATGATTGGGGTGCGTTTCTCCAGAGGCGGATTAGAAATGTGCTGGAATCGACCAATCACATTGGTGGAAATCCACATCTCGTCTCCGCTCTGCTTTAATGGAAACAGTTGTAAAGAAGACGAGAAGAATTTTACTTGTATGGCAAGTGGAGTAGCGCGACAGAGAGGAACGGTGTATAAATGTGAGGAGCGGGAATCTAACGATGCGGAGCGGGGTGGGGTATAGCGATTGCGAGGCGATGCGAGCTAATAGGGGCTCTCCCCTTCGCTCGAATCGCCCCATTATGTGTCACTGACAGATACCGTTTCACTAATTAATAATAGACAATAGGTTAGACACGAGTTTCATTTATTACAAATAACAGGCTTAGCGAAGGATATAATAGAATACAATACACAAACCTACTGGAAAAAATATTTTAATTGGCTTATAAGTTTCTGAGCGTTTAAAGTTTTTGGCGGGGATTGTAAGGGTTGTGTAAGGGGGTTTCTTAAATATTTTTGAACTAATTTTAATTTTGTTTTCGTTGGTGGGATCTTTTTTCGATCAACTTTTTGAACTAAAAATATTAGTCAAGACAATTAGACAAATAAAGAATAGGTATCTTTATATGTGGAAAAAAGTATTACAACTAGACATAACAAAAAGTACATCATACACGAACATTGAACATCATGATGAAGTGTTAGATGTATTGCTCCGTTTGTCTCCACTACTACGCTCTGCTCATCGCTACTTCCATGGGGCTTCAGAGCTCCGCTCACTGAAACGGAGAGCCACTTCAGCGGAAACACACCCTTTGTAGACAAAACTTTGTAGACAAAACTTGACAAAAATAACAACCAAGAAACCCTACAAAAAACATCACCATGCAACCTTATTTATTCCAGAAACAGTGGCAAGACGCGATAATGTCTGATGACCGGCTGTCGCTAACCCTGGAGGAAATAGTCCACATCAGGTCTGTTTTGACGAAGGCTGAGCTGGAGGTCCTGCCCGTCGAAGGCAGAGTTAAAGAAGACGTTGAAAAGAGAAGGGTAAGTTAAAAAAAACTGGTCTTTTAGTACTTTTAATGCGCGATGTAGTGTAAAATGTTTTCATGCTTTCATAGCTGTCAATCATAATAGGCTACCGGAAAAGTTGATGATTTGTTAAAAATAACAGGTTTATTGGAAATATAATTGAATGTTATAAAACAACCTCTACCGAAGAAGTCATTTTAATCAGCTAATAAAGTTCTAAGATATAAGCGGTTAAAGTTTTTGCTTGGATTAGGAAGGGATGATCTGACCCTTTCCCACAAAGTGTACCAATGACTTATTTAGCATTTAGATAAATTATGTGCAGCTTTAATGTCATCGCTTAACAACAGTGAAGAAAACATCGTGAAGAAACCGGTATGATCAAGAATTTTACAAGTTCAAAGAAATACGACATTCAACAACATGCTCTGGGCCAGTATGGTGGATTATGGCCCATCCTATTTCTCTCTCTCTCTCTTGATACATGATAGCCTGATTATTAAAGGTATAAGCAATTCAAACCAATACCGATGTTTTAATTGTTAGATATAACTGGGTCCTGATCTCCAATACTAAGAGACGCCACTTTCTCCTGTCCAGCTGTCCAGTGTCAGCTATATGGCCTGGAGTCGCTCTAAACGCGCGCCCGCAAAAGTGCAGTTTGCAAAATCACGCGAACAAGAACCTTAACGCGCCGAGATAAAGTTTGCGGTCGCGTGATTTTGCAAACTGCATTTATTCGGACCTGCGTTTAGAGTTGGTCGTAAGGCCCCAGGTCTTTATTAACATAGGGCCTTACTTAAAAACGTTACTCAAGTTGATCTATGCTTAAAATATTTCTGTCTTGGTTCCGCATCTGACAATTGCCGTCAGCGAGTAGTTGAGAAAGCAATTTTAAGCGTAGATCAACTTGAGTAACGTTTTTACGTAAGGCCCATATTGATCCTTCCAGCATTACTTAAGACACCCAACCGGCCGTCGACGATTCGGTTGTCTCAGGAACGCGCTCAACAGCTCGATCCTCTCCCATAAACCTTGTTTGTTTAAAACTGTTTTCTCTCTTTCAGGTTTGCTTCTTATGTTTGAAGACAAGATTTGGCATTTTCGGTCCGTGGGGTCAGAAATGTAAATTATGTAAAAAGACTGTCTGTCAAAAGTGTTGTTCAAAGGTGAGTTAAATTAAGAGATGCAAAGTAATTTTGTAAGAAATATATGTTACGTTGTAATGCGGACATTTTCCACAACTAGGCCACTCGGCTCTATTTGCATAAACTGGCTGTAGCTAGTTCAGCCACGCGGTCTTCTCCAGGAAGGACAGCAGCTCGCTGACGGTGCTGACTGTCTGTAACCCCAATTTTGAAAACGTTTTAATTCTAAGGAAGATAAGCCATTACAAAGTTACATATCGTCTTTTCATACTGTAATTTTATAACGAATCTAGATCTGTCTCTCAGTCATCGTCCCATCGAGAAAAGCTATGGAAATCGTTAGACTGTGTAACCCTGCCTGAATGGGTGTTCCCGATTGTTACAATCTTAGCGTCTTCAAGTCACGAGCGAATCGGTATATTCTAGGCAAGCGTGCTCCATCGTTTAAGGTGATACGTTTCATGTTTGGCGGGAAATTCAAATTTAAAATAGTTTTTATGTCCTTGTAGCTAGGCCAGGTAACTATTGTGAAATGACTCGGTGTTTGCGAAAATTGTTGGTTATTCTTCACATTATCATGTACAGTTATTAAACAGTAGGTAACTCACCATATTACTTACATTTGTCAATAAACTGATTGAAACAGCAAAAATTTGTTTATTGACAAATGTATGTAATAGTGTGCATTAAAGTTAAATGGCTTTACGTGAGTTTGTAAAGAATAATAATCAATTTTCGCAAACATCATGATCGTTTACAATAGTTACCCGGCCTAGCTACAAGAACAAAAAACTGTTTGAAATTTGAATTTCCCGCCATACGTGAAACGTTTCACCTCAACATCAGGCGAGGTGGTAGTCAAACGGAAGCCTACTGTTAAATAAAGAAAAATAAAACCAGCCCAAATTAACCTCGCTTCATATTGCAGATGCGGATACCAACGGAACACTTCGCTCACGTGCCAGTGGTGCTGTTAAGCCCGTCATTACTGCCTTCGCCTGAAGAGGAGGTGCACTCCTCCTTCCCAAGGAGCCTCATGTCGCGCCTTGTAGGCTCTGATCACACGGTACGATGATAATGAACCTAGATCACAAAATTTACTATATATTTAAACATCTGCCTGGCCGGGAATAGGGCCTCGGATTTCCAGTCCATGAGGCAGACACATTACCACAGAGCCATACTGATCATAGTTGATCGTTTAGTGGGTAGTAACGCGTAGTGGGGAGCAATATAAGCGTTATTCCTTAAATGTTTTCTTCATCATCATCATTTCAGCCATAAGACGTCCACTGCTAGACATAGGCCTACCCCATTGATTTCCAAAAAGACCGGTTGGAAGCGGTCTGCATCCAGCGTTTTCCTACAGTCTCTTTTAGGTCGTCTGTCCATCTTGAGGGTGGAAACGTTTTCTTATATAATAATCATTTATTTCAAGCAACATAGACTCATACAAAACACCAAATAATAATAGAAAAGAATAATAGTACCTAGTCACATTACATTAATAATAATAATTACAATTGAAATTTAAAATAATCAAACTAAAAATGTCAACATTAATTAATTAGGTCCTACTGTGTGCAATGTGTAGGCTGCAACAATGATTTATGTAAGGGCAATCTAGCCTACCTGCTATCGCGGCTAGCATGCTGTTGTGGCTCCCCCGCCCGCGCCGCACCAGTGACGTCGCTCGCTTGCGCATTGTGGTGTAGAAGCAATCCACGCGTGCGCACGCGAACATTGTCGACGCACTGCAATAGCGGGGAAGCCCCACCAACATCCTGAACGCGTTATTAAACTGGATGCGCAGGACGCTGTACGATCTTTGCGTATAGTCAGCCCACAAGCTGCAAGCATAGAAGGAAGTGCAATAAGCTCTAAAGAGAGTTAAAACGTAAGTTCTTAGTTAACCCAAAATGTGATATTAACTCTATATGTTGTAATTGTCAGAGTTTGGTAGAGAACAGCGTGGGCAGCGCACCGAGCAGCCCCAGCGCGTCCCGTCGGTTCCAGTCGCTGTGTGCGCACAGTGCGCCGGGCTCCCGCGGTGGCTCGGCGCTCGGCTTCACGGAGCTGTCAGTGGCGCCCCCGGCCGCCATGTCGCGCTCCATCGACAACCACGCCATCACCCACACGCCTCCCGCCACACTCGAGCGCAGGTAACTACAACTCTGGCCTTTCACTCGAAATGTCTCAAAATCCCAGTCTTTACATGTAAAAGAAGGATGCCCACTTTCCATACCTACATGCGTTTACTTGTAAAAAAAAATTTTTCTAGGTAATGTAGTATGATATAATACTGTTCGTGCTTTTTAAAACAACTGTATAAATATGGTTCGTTTTCCAAAGCAGGAAAAAAGTAACAATGAAAATAATTTTGCGGTTGTCTTACTTCTCAAACATTATTTATTTATTATCATAGACAAAGAAAGTAGTTTTGTCTGTATTATTATGAAGCTTTATTTGTTTTGTTTTAAATTTAAATAAAATAATTATGAATATAAAAAACCGATTTCATAAAAACGTCAGAACTGGACCAAATAAAAAATTAAGAATCATCAAAGTCGGTTACCCAGTCGAAAGTTTTGAGGTAACAAAGATTTAAAAAAAAACAGTTGAATTGAGAACCTCGTATTTTTTTAGAATTCGGTAAAAAAAACGCTTTCCATCAGGCGAGATCGCGGTTAAACAAAAGCCTAGTCCGACGTAAAGAATACACAAAAATTTATAATACCATTTTCATTTCCTCGCAATTAAAGTGAAAAGCCGAGTGTTTCACTCGTGAATTAAATCTAATTTATCCTCAACTTAAATATCTACTACAGACATCTCGGCTAAAATGGCGTGTTTTATGCACTCGTTGTACAATCTACTATTTCTGCACTCAAATTCAGACAATCCTGCCGTCCTCCTTGTTTCCTGAGAACTACAATCTAGGCTGGCAATCAAGGCTAGAGTGAATAGATATCTTCTAAATCAACGTGTTCCATCCTCAACCACACCGTCGCTTACCATCAGGCGAGTTGGTGGCCAAACGTAGATCTATTCTTTATAAATAAATAAAACCTGACTTATATATCCAAACCGGAGTCTGTTGAATTTCGCCAGCTATATAGAATGATATTCGTTGTTCATTCCAGAGCGCGGTACAGTCGCGGCGCGACGGTCGCAGGCGCAGCAGAACGTCTCCTCGGCGTGCAGATGGCAGTATGCCACGACTGCAAGGCCATGGTGCTGCAGATCATCAAGTCGTCGCGAGCCTCGCGCTCCGCATCACGCGACCGCGCGCTCAGGCACCTCACGCTGGATCTCACCCCGGTATACACCGCCGACTGTTGAATATGCACCTAAAGCCAGGTCTCTTGCGCCCAGAGTCTAACAAAACATGTTTATCAAACATTGGGCTTAAAATAGATGTCCATTACCCAATTCGGATTGTGATTGCAATCGCCTGACATCTCGCTCACGCGCGTGGTGCGAGTTATTAAATCAGGGTTTGTTAAAGTGGGAAACCACCACTTGGGAACCCCGATTCGGGGATTCGCGACGATATTTATGTTATGGCGGTTGGTTAGCAAGCTGCCTGCTACGCGCGTGCGACACGCATGACTGGACTAGCTGTCATGTTTGACGCTTTTGAGCTTGTTATTTGACCGAAAACCGTAATCTGATCAACATTTACCAAAAAAGTTAACCAATTTTCTTTTTGAACGGGTTCGCAGTCATCTGGGCAATTAAATAGGGGCACAGCTACAAGTTTGAGAAACCCTGAAGTAAATGAAACGAGATGACAGGCGATCGTGATCAAAAAACGAATGGGCATCCATAATAAGCCTGATGTTAGCTAAAGATGTTTTGTTAGTTTATTTTGTTAAATTTTGACGCAGGACTCGGCTTGCAGGATAGTGTTTTAAACCAGTCAGTATCGAAGTTACTGGACCAATCGGCAGCTGAAGTGAGCGTCCCGGCGTCTTCTGAGATAAGCTTTAGACTGCTCTTGCTAAAACATGGTCGCTCAAACTTGGTTTAGTAAAACTGGCTAGTGGCTAGCATAGCTTTCAGAGCAGCGCAACTTGTAAATATGAAATAGGAGTGCTGTCTCTAATGCGCGATATAAATTCTTGATCCATTGACGACCAAAGTTGAATAAAACTGAACTGACTCCTTGTATATAAACGTATACCACCGACAGTACTTAAATAGCATCCAGTTGAAAGTTCCCTGATAATAATTAATTATATAAGAAATGCTTGCCAGTGGATCAAGAATGCTCGATTGAGGTTCTTAACGCCATATCTACAGTTAGGTCTTGATAAGTCTAGCCTGTGTAGTTTGAGCCTAAGTGACGTCTACACAACCACAGTGGAATGCATTTTCATTGCATTTTTATATTAAAATTTATTTAGTAAGTATACCTATATGAATAAGGAAAATAATTAAATGAAAAAATGATCTAATAGATGTTGTCGGTACTTCTTGTACATATTTATTATTTTCCGTATCTAAATATTTCTGTTCTAAAATTATCTTGCAAAAAATAACCACTGTGCATAAATATAGTAAAAGGTAAGTATTTGTTTATGACAAAAAATACTCTGGGCAATATCTAATGATATATATTATTATGTATGCTATTAAATAATAATATGTTTAGTTTAATTCTATAATTCTAACCTACATGGGTAGTTGATGCACTGCTCTAATACTGTGTAAATATGCCACTTTTTAGGGAATATCTTATACCTACGATATTTTGGCATATCACATTGATAACCATTTGTGAATATTATTCAGTAAAGTGTATTCATGTCCAATAATTAATTTCAACTCCAGATAACTTTTAAATTACTTGAATTTGACATAATATACAAATTATGATTGAACATTTATTGTCTAAACTATTGCGCAAAATTTCTTGGGCCTAACTTACATTAAGGCGAGGTTTTCTCACTTTTAAGCATTGTAATCGCATATCTACAGAAGACCATACGTCTTGATATGTTTTATTAAAGTCGCTATTAGTGTAGCAAAACCATGGCGCTTACACATAGTCGTGCGTTTCGCTATTTTTCGAAAGTAAAACGGTAACGTAAAATGTACTTTTACGGTTTTCTTCATAATTATGAAATCTTTAATTACATATTGTAGACATCATTTAGTAAATAGGTATTTGAATTAATTAAAAAAAATCAAGGAGAAAACTGCAAATCAGTTACTTTTGTTTTCTACCAAGCGAAATATCCTTAACCGTGTTTCGGTCTTTACGGTTCCCTAGATAAAAGGAAAAATTTTGACATAACACCATTTTTATAATTTAAAACTAACCATGGAAGTAGACAAAGTAAAACTAGAATGACCAAAATTGCTAAAAGTGGAAAAAGGGCCTTAAATATACATATTTATTTAATTAATAAATTTAGTTACAAAATTAAGTATTTAATATCATAATTTAAACCGAACCGTTGACGAGTTTTAGAATAAAATAATTCCCTTATAATAATAAATGAGCTTCCGAGGTTGTGTAGAGTCAAAGCTGTGTTTAGTAGGAGGACCACAATTTAAGTTTCAAACGAGACAAAATGAACATTTGACAATACTCTAATGACCTTTTCACAGACTTTAACAAACTTGATTTTTATCGCACAAAAATATTCATATACACAAAATAAGAACAAGAAAATCGAGTCTTTTTTATCGATAGCTACAAACTTAGATCTATGTTCATATAAAAAAACTTTTTTATCCAGTATAACCTGTTATTAATGTTTAATTTTCATCTCTACACAGTACAAAATAAAGTAGCTTTCCGCGTCTGTCTGTTTGTATATCCGCTATCACCTCCCAAACCGCGCAACGGATTTTGATGCGGTTTTCACCACCAGTTGGATAATTTTATATAATACTGTACCCGCAACTTCGTTTGCGTGTACTTTAAATAGTCCTAACAGATGGAGGTGCCGGAAATTGCAGTAATATATTACAAAAAAATATTGTGCGTTACATTTATTGGAGCGTACACAAATAAATTTGTGGCATCGCTCACTCTGGACAGTAAAGAGACTCGATTTTTGTAATATAAAATATTTACTTTAAATAATGTATATCAGAGATACTATTTGTAGTGTAAATTAGTCAAAATGTATTCATTGAATCATATTTTCTCACAACATAAATGTCTATTAGAATGATAATTATATATTTTTCAGAATTATAATAATAATAAGTATGTATATAAAATTAAATCACCATCATTGTATTGCTATGAGTGTTTCTGTATGAACAAAAATATATTAATCTGTTCAGATGCTGGATAAATATCGTAAACGAACATAAAACGACTAAGGGCAGAGATGCACGATACTAACTATTTGGATCATCGAGGAACCTAAAATATTTTTTTTATTGTTTTTGCTAAAGTTGCGTTATTATTTTCCTGTATTTTCACGTTTGATCCAAATATTTTTTGTTGTGTAGACCGGGCGCAAAACGCCTTACAACTTAACCTGACATTAAGTGCCGTTGAGATTTAACTATAAGTTACCAGTGCCATAATTGTAAAAAAAAATACATTCTGTAACAAAAAAATAAGAAAAAAATGCATATGAGACGGTCAGATTAATTACAGTACCTACATATAATTAAAACGTGCCTATGCAAAAAAATAAACAAAACATACTTTAAGTTATAATTTATCCTGAAACTACGAACTTACAATTAAAATGAAATCTTGAAGTCAGTTACGAGCTTTCAATGCAATTTTTTTTTTGTCATATGAGTAGTATTGTTTTTCTGTTATTTTTCTTTGTTCAAGAATTCATTTTTTTCGTTTCTTAATAAATGGCTTTGAGACCAGTTCTTTCATATATATTTTTTATTGTGAAATGTTCTATTTACACGGTTATTGGAAGCAATTGGGAATTTCGTAGTTGAGATTTTTTTCCGACCTCTGATATCAAGTCAATCGTTTAAATACCTATGTATGTGTTATAATTTAGGTATATTAGGTATGTATGTATTATATACTGTGTACACTTTTTAATACAAACCACTTGCCATGAAAAAGCTTCATAATGGTTGTGTAAATAGAACATTATACAAATTGATATTATAATTACATTTTGTACTAAGGTTAGTTATTTCCTAAGTTATAATAAAAGTAAATTATTTTGCCAAATAATGTAACCACATTTATTGTAAATATATACATTTATAATTCACATTTATATCGGTTACTTATAATGTTAGCTATGTTTTGAATGTTTAATTATTATGCTCTAATCATTAAACTGGGTTCGCCCAATTTTTTGTGTGTTTATTTTGAACTATCTTGTTTCACTGATTAGTATTTTGTACGAAATCAGCCCTAAATAATTCTGTTTTACTGCCAATAGTAATAATAATTGGAAAAAAATCTAAGATATTGAACGTAATTTGTTTGCACAATTTCATTTTTTATGTTGGTATGAGAGCCCAGTTATTTTTTGTAAATGTGTGTAAATTTTTGTAGTCTACATTAGATGTTACGTAGATTGTAACTGTCTAAAATGCATATAAACTATAAGAAATGGAAAATAATAACGATAATTAAAAAGAATTACAAATCGTTTTTTCGTTTTTCCTTCTGAACCCCATCCAAAACTACTGAAATTGTGGTCACTCCAGGCCAGGGTTAGACAGGCCACAATCAGGACGTGGCGTATGTTACTCCAGGTCATATATAGTCTGCGTAGCCCCCAGGCTTACTACCTATTCACAAAATAGTATAGACATGGAGACAAATGGAACTTGGACTTAAAAAAATATATTTTGAATCTGTAGGTACTTTCGACAGGCCCGGTGGCTCAGTTGGTAGTGAACCTACCTTCTGCGCTTCAGGGCGTGGGTTCGATTCCCATCTAGGGCAAACATTCATGTGATAAATTGTGTTTGTTCTATGTCTGGGTGTTAGTATCTATATTTAAAAATATATACGTTGGTATATCAGTATCTGGCAGCCATAGTATAAGCTTTGCTTAATTTGGGGTCAGTATGTAATGACCGCGTGTAAAAAACTTCTCGGTTTTTAGGGTTCCGTACCCATAGAGTAAAAACGGCACCGTTTTACTAAGCCACGCTGTCTGTCTGTCCGTCCGTCCGTCCTAAATTTAAACGGCTGTATCTTTCGAATCTTAACAGATAGCCAGTTGAAATTTTCACAGAATATGTTATGTTACGGCGGATTAACTACGAAATACTTAATAAAGAAGTCAAAAATTTAAATGAATTTAAAATACCAACATCCCTAGTCATTAGGGACGTCGGAAAATTGAATTCCTGGGGATGTTGGGAATATATCGATATAATCACCTGCCTACACACACTACACAGTTCTCTCTCCGCCCAACCCACAGACTAGGTTAAGCTACTTTGGCCCCAACAACTAGGTCCCCATGCTACTCCCATGTTATGACGCAGCGTAGGATCAGACTTGCGGCGAGTCCTTAACGGGGGGTTATATAATTTGCGTAGGTAACAAAACGCTTCCTCAGCCCCCGCCAAGATAGAGCGACGATGTATTTTGCTATTCTTCCCATCGCCAACAAATAGCGGGGGAGCGCAGACAAAAACAGGTCCGACCTCGATGACGCCTGGCAGCGGTCTGCAAAGAGAATACAATAGGCGGTCTGAGCGCGGTGCGCGCAAATTTTCGCGACCTTTTTACTTCCAATAAAAAACGAACGAACAAACTATCAAAAAACTATCCAGGGAAAAAGATTTTGAGTTTTGCAATTTTTCAGTACATGCAATTTCCAGGCTGTTACGAGCTTTCATTAGAGCATAAAACGGAAAAAATACTTATCTGCATTCTACTAAATTTACTTTGTTTCGTAAACTTTTTTATCGAGAAAATTTAGCCCTATCTCAAACACAGATGTATCTACATGTATTTTTTTCCGGCTCAAATATTGTTTATTTAACTATTTAAAATTGATTGAAAAACTTTCAAATTTGGTATAACCCCTCGTTAAAGATATAATGCCAGCCTTTGGGCTCAGTCCAGGGGCCTTATGGCTACCACCTTTTTTTATGCCATAAGTGGCAAAAAAACAGACGGGGGGTCGTATAAACAGGAAAGGAAACTTCCATACAGAGTTAGAGTAGACTTCTTATACTAAACCAGTTCTAGGGCCTTAAGGCTACCTGGGGCCTTACGCCCAACTCTAAACGCGGGCTCGAAACAGCGCAGTGCGGAAAATTACGCCAATGTGAACCCTAACGCTCCGAGATACAGTTTGTGGTCGCGCAACTTTTCGCAATCACCTAAACAGAAACTCTTAATACAGAGACCTAACGCCCAACTCTTAACGCGGGCCCGAATAGGTGCTGTTTGCAAAATTACGCGACCGCAAACCTTAACGCGCCGAGATACGGTTTGCGGTCGCGTGATTTGGCAAACTGCACCTATTCGGGCCCGCGTTTAGAGTTGGGCGTAAGGCCCCAGGTAGCCTTAAGGCCCTAGAACTGGATTAGTATAAGAAGTCTACTATAACTCTGTATGGAAGTTTCCTTTCCTGTTTATATTAGTAGAAACTCTCAAATTACAATAAAACTTCAGTACGATATCACATTTTATTCCGATCAACACTTAATAGACATAAATACTATGGGTACTTCAACGAAACAGGGCCGATATATTAATGAAAATTATTAAATAAATTAAACAATCACATTTATTGATCTCTATGATGGTAAATTACACTTAAAACAAATTGTCTAATAATTAGCCTACTATGAGTAAGCTCTCGGTGACGAAATCGTGGGGGGGTACTTCAAGGTTCAACGGCGCGGGGCCTTTACGGATGCGGCCTGAAGCGTCGTAGTGAGACCCGTGGCAGGGACAGTAGTACCCTCCAAAGTCTCCGGCGTTGGCTACGGGCACGCAGCCCAGGTGAGTGCAGACTCCTATGACCACGAGCCATTCGGGGTTCTTGGTTCGGACGTCGTCATGTTCCGGGTCGCGGAGGGTTTCCACTGCTACGGCTTTTTCGATGCTGATTTCAGCGCCTGTCCTGTTATGTGATTAAAAGAAGAGCTTTATTAAGTCTTTGTTTTTTAATATAATTATCAATATAAAAACCGACTTCATAATAATTTCAGAACTGGACCAGCTGGTAAGCACCAGCTTTATAATAAAAAAATAATCATTAAAATCGGTTTACCCAGTCAGTAATGAGGTAAAAAACTTTTTTTTTTAAACAGTCGAATTGATAACTTTCTTCTTTTTGGAAGTCGGTTAACAAGAACTTTATTAAGTACTAGCCGTCCGCCCCGGCTTCGCACGAGTGTAAGCTCGGCCTTCGGCCTCGCTACAAAATATAATATAGCCTATGTCACCCGGGGATAGTGTAGCTTTCCAACAGTGAAAGAATTTTTCAAATCGGTTCAGTAGTTTCGGAGCCTATTCATTACAAACATACAAACATACAAAAATAGATACAAATCTTTCCTCTTTATAATATTAGTGTAGATTTGTTTTTTAATATAATTATCAATTTAAAGAACCGACTTCAAATTAGTAAAAATATGCAATTTCATTTACTTACAAATTTTCTATTGTGGAACTATGAAGATATGAACATATGATATGAAGATGTGATGTGTGTAGATAGTTCATTGGTGACGCTTCAAGCTTTTTGTGTGTGATGTGTGAGCCATACAGTGTTTGTTAGATGGCACTGTTCTCATTTCATACATATCGTATGTTAGTTGGTGTTAACGCATTGAATAGGTAAACGAAACTATAAAAACTTGGACCTTCCAGAAACCTTTGTTGCTCACCTGTGACGGATGAACAGGGGCTTGCCGCGCCACTTGAAAGTGACAGATTTGCCCTCTGGGATATCGGACAGTTTAATCTCGATCTTAGCTAGAGCCAGGACGTCGGCAGCCGCAGCCATGGACGACACGAACTGTGTCACCACTGACTTGGCGGCGTAGGCACCTGCGACGCTGCCCGCTGGAAATAGTAAAAAATTAATTAGGATTAGTATATTTGAATTAATCAGTATGTATTGTATTGGTTTTGAACTCTCTAATGCAATTTTAGTGCGAGATGAGTACTGACATCGTGCTTGGAATCTACCATGCATTTATCATCATCATCAGCCAGAAGACGTCGACTGCTCAACATAGGCCACCCTCTTAGATTTCCACACTGAATGCTAGCCTGCCATCTGCATCGTTGGTCCACCTAGTGGGAGACGCTGCGTCTTCCGGTGTGTGGTCTCCATTCAAGAACCTTTCTTCCACATTGTTTATCGGTTCTTTGAGCATTGTGGCTCGTCCCTTGCCACTTCAACTGGCTGAGCAGCTATTGACTGTGGGTCTTCAGTGACTATTCTCGTTCTGAATGAATTTAAGATATTCTGATCCCATAGCCTTAGGGTATCTATGCACTATGCAATTAGCCGGCATGCGGGCGGCCGTCCACCTGCTTCGGTTGCTCGGAGAGCTGCAGTCCGAGTGGCTGCCAACCAACCACTCCGAGAGCTACAGCCCGAGCAGCTGCCTGCCACCCAACTCTGGCTGTTCTGAGAGCTGCGGTGCCAGCCAACCGTTCAATATAAATATAATAAATAGGAGACTTCTTTGTCGTCCATCTTGGAAGTGAGTCGCACAAGCCGCAAACCACGAAGGTTTCTAACTGCAGGTTACAGTCGGCTAGCCAACACCCTGCTTATCCGCAGTTGCAATCTCGTCTGAAGCGAGCAGGATGGCTGTCCGTAACGTGCCTACCACAGTGATGGTGCCAGTTGGAAGTCCTAATTTTGGATTTGCAGTGAAAATTCGGGAGAGATGAGCTTCTTAGTTTAACTGTTTTAAGTAATGTTTCTCACTAAATATACCAGTAAAACTACATATTAACACACAGAAAACATTTCTGTTGTTACCTGACTGTCCAAGGAGGGTAATGTTTTTCGGGGGTTTGTAGTTTTTTTCTTTATTTAATTGCGTTTCTTGCATTTGACCACCAACTCAACTGATGTTTAGCGATGATAAGGTCTATGAAGGGGCATATTTATCTATAAGAAACCGATTCAATCACAATTTTAAGACATCCAGATTGTAACTATCGAGGAACATAGATTCAGGCAGCGCATTGCACAGACTAGCAGTACCTACACATGATAACAGTGGAAAAAAGCACTCTTAGTATCAACTTTCAGAATACCAACTGATAGAAACTGGGCAGGAGGGAATTAGATCAAGCCGATCCAATGCAAAATCTCTTAATTGTGTTTATATGTGGTACTTAGCTATTGTTTTAGTAATCCAATTGCTAATTTAGTAATTTATTAGAAGATAAGGTGAGCAATTTTTATCATACAACAAACAACACTACTGTGTTCCGGATTGAAGGGCAATGTTTCCAGCGAAATTACAGGGCACACAGAGATTTGACATCTTATATCTCGGGGTGACGAGTGCAGTGCATTGCCATCCAGGGTTTTGAACTGTTGAAGTTCAAAATTATGAGTGGTGTTGAGCTATTATGGGCAAGCGTGAAGAGTCATCAGGCGAGCAACTTCGCTCGTCTCCCAATAACATAAAAAAATAAAAAACAAGGAGAAGATGATTTATTTTACGCATCAGTGCATTCAATATAGTAAAAGTGCTGCATTTGATAAATTTATAAAATATCTTACATCAATCATTTGGAGTGACGCCAAAAACAACTAATTTATTTTTATTTATTTAATAATAGGCTTGTGTTTGACCGCCAATGATGCGGTTTACGATTGAGCACGCTTGCCTAGAAGAGAACGATTTACATGTGATTTGAAGACACCCATATTGACACTACAATCCACACTCCACAAGCCAAATAATAAATAACATTAGAACTAACCTCCAGCGATGAGATAGGTGAAAGACTGGCGTCCATCAACAGATTCCGAGCTCCTCGTAGTCGGGTCTGTTGTGTCTTTGCGACGGTATGCGGAAAAGTCCGGGACAGAGATATCGGTGTGAGCAAACCGTACCTGACTTGGCACTGGAAGATATATTGACATGTGTTATGTAATAGAAATTTTCAACATTATTACCAGAATTAGAACTTATACGACGCAATAAATGAATGAGCAAAACTTACCACCAACGCCAGTTGTGGCCTTCAAGCCTTGAATAGGCAAGGATCCATGTAAAGAGTGCACGGTCGAGGTTTTAGGAAGGGGTTGGTACACCACTTTGTCAGCAGGCGCGTGAGCCACAACGGCGGGCTTCAGCCCGTTTGCGACCACTTGGGAAGACGCTTTGAAGTACGGCGACAGGTGTCCGGCCCTCACAACTGAATTCATTTTGCTATACTAATCGAAATCCGCAATAAAATTGCTTTTATAAATTTCGTAAGTGCGTCAAGACGAAGTGTTCGATGAAGTGACGTTTCTTTATCGAACTCGAACGTGACACTAACAATTGTATTATACATTAAGTGTCAATGTCAAAAGAGTTTTTTTTTGGTTTACTACGTTTCTGAAGAGGCTAAAACCATTGAGGCTATACCGCCTAGTCTTCCGTATTTTACTCCCATAGTATTACTCTAGTAGTCTCAGAAAAATAAATAAATGGAAGCGTTATACCTACTATTTCCCCTCTGGCATTTACACCCCCCCTTGGTCGTCCATTTGATCACATCATTTGCAGTTGTGTGCGCTCAATATTGAAGTGTGCGTTTGTAGAACTAGTAAGAATATGTCAGTGTGTGAATACGTGTTACCTCGCCCCCTTCAATGTTTGGCAGACTTTTTACGGTACTAGCTCGAGTTTAAAGGCAGATCCAAATTAGATATTATCAAAGAGTAAAGTAGTGGAGAAATTATTAGACGCTCTTTTCATAAAAAGTCTTGAAATCAACATGAAAATACACATTTTACTCCATTAAATAAGTTTATCACACTCGAGCACATTCACAAATACTTTATAAATATTATAATCTATAGTAATAATCATTACCACTCGCATAGACACAAGCACACAAACCATGTCGCTTCATTGTATTATTTTCTTTAACTTGTGTATGCACTTACTAGTATTAATGTGTATTAATGGTGGAATATTATTTATAGTCTTCGTGAATAAGCTTGAGTGTGGAAAGTGATATAATAGGATGAAACGAGTATTTTAATGTCGAACCAATAACGTCAAAAAAAAGTCACTAGGTAAAGTCTCTACTACTGAGGCAATACTAGGTACATAAGACGATAAAATACTGAAGACGACGCGGTATAGCCTTAATGGCTTTAGCCTGCTCAAGAATGGGTGAAAAACACACAAAAAGCTTTAGCTTGCTCAGCAAGTCAGGAGTTGGGGAAAAACCTCGGAAAAACACACAAAAGTTACAGGTCTCCGTTCATCTTCATACATCCTGTTCCTGCTCCATCCATTTTGGATTCAAATAGAAAAGTGCGGGTAGGTATGTGAAAAATTCTAGAATTTTATGTGTATATAAATTTTGAAATATTCTAGCTTGCCTCTAAATAGTTTTGTTGGTTAAGTGAAGTTCCTATAGTTCTGTCATTCTTACAATACTTCGATACACTACTACAATTTCTAGGTAAGTAATAAAATTTTATATGTAGATATGTAGGTACCTATACAGAACGTAGGCTGCATAAGTTATACAGAAACTTATGATCTTATTTCCCGGCTCTTGTGTCTCGACGTACCTATGTATCTACCTAAATATCAAAAAGATACCTAATGTGACTTTTCAATAAAGTTAACTAGCTACTTCGATATTAATTACGATATTAGACATTGTGTAAAAAGGAGATCATTCATCTATAAAACACACTGTTAGGTAAACAAGGTGTTCAGTTTTACGACGGATGTACCTAGGTACAGGGCCTTACCCCTAGCTCGAAAAGTTGACCCGCATAGGTGTTATTTGTCTAAACGGTACCGTCAACTACGATAAGCGGTAGTTATTTGATAGCCGCCAAGCTTTGCTATTTTCACGCACACACGCATAGTAAAACGGATTTTCGTTCATTCAAGTTAGACGCTTTTAAACGATGCAGTTTAAATGAGTTGGTTAATTTTAGGTACCTATCAGGTACTTACCTAATAAAAGTTGGCTCGCAAAAGTGAAGCTAGGGGTAAGGCCCCAGAAGGTTTAAATAGTAGCAAGCATTTAAATAGTAGCGACTCCTACTACCACACAATAAAGTCCCATTCGGACTGCGAGCGCTAACTACCTACTGCTATATTAACCTAGAAGTTGCCTCTCTGTCTTTCGCGTAACTCTTGTCGCGTTATCTCTGTCTATCGCGCGGCAGCCGGCACGGCAAGTCTGACTACTTGTAGCTTCATACCTAAAGTGCGAAGTGCGCCAGGCCTGGTAATAGGTAGGTACTGTACCTCGTTAGAAACAGTACATTTATCTTATTTTTTTTAATTTTCTAGTAGGTAATCACAAAAATAGTGATAAGAAAGCCGTCGCACCAAAGCGCCATCTACATTCTAAGCACAGTGCAGCACTCTCTCTATTGAAGGTAAGTTAAAACCTACTTAGATTCAGTACCTACCCCCACTTAACATCTATTTTTATCCGACTGCCCAAGAAGGAGGGTCATGTTATTAGGGCGTGCCTATGTAGGTATGTATTTATGTTTGTTTTTAATTTTTTCCACTTTTTCAAATTATACCTCTTATACCTTACCGACTTGACTGATTTTGATTTGAAAAAAAGATTTTTGAAAAGTGTCGTTAGAATCGTATCCATGCCCAGAGAGTAAGCTAAATTTTATTTTATTAAATGCAGTTGGGGTTTATTGTTTTTAAAATAATTATAATACTCGCGACCCGCCCTTATCTTGCCTACCATGACGTATGTACTACCTATATGTATGGTTGCTGAAACTTGAACGCACACCAAGGAAACTAAGGCCCTACGGCTAACTCTTAACGCGGGCTCGAATGAGCGCTGAAACAGCGCAGTTCACAAAATTACGCGAACGTGAACCTAACGCGCCGAGATACGGTTTGCGGTCGCGCAAATTTTTGTATCGCTTAAAGCAGGTAACAAATATGACCAACGGGAGAGAAGGAGAAAATTTTCTTCCCTCCTGTTGGTCTCAATTCAATCTCATTGCAATTGAGATTGATGAACTCATATTACTTTTAATTGACTGCCCCGGTGGCTCAGTTGGTAGTGAACCTAACTTCTGTGCTTGGGGGCATAGGTTCGATTACCATCTAGGACAAACATTTGTGTGATGAACATTTGTGTTTGTTCTATGTCTGGGTGTTAATATCTATTTAAGTATGTGTTTAAAAAAATATATATGTACGTATATCAGTCTCTGGCAGCCATATTACAAGCTTTGCTTAGTTTGGGCCACCAAACCAAAGGGCCTAGCTAGCAGGCTGATATGATTCGTATATACATTTTATAGCAATAAGTCAAGTTTAAGGTCCCTTTCATCCAAATGAGTCAACATTATTCATAGAAGCCAGTCTCTCGGGCGTACGGGTTCAGGCAGTGAGCCACCGGCAAGGTCAAGGCATCTATTTCCGCTCGAGGTCCTGTGGCTTTCGCTCCACAAGGCCAATCCATCGATTTTCCTTTCAGGCCTTCTGCTTCATGCGACTTTGATTTCACGAATTTCTGTTATTTTCAATCGTGATAAAGGGTAACTTACCCACTATTATTCAAAACAGGATAGCGCTAACCTGTAGCTAAAAGCTAGACCTAGGACTTGTACGGTGCTAACTGTTAGCAAAAAGGGCCTTACTTAAAAACGTTACTCAAGTTGACATACGCTTAAATATGCTCCGTCTTTTTTTCGCGTGTGACGATTGCCGTCAGCAAGAAGTTGAGAGAGCATTTTAAAACATAGATCAACTTGAGTAACGTTTTTAAGTAAGGCCCAAATTGATCAAGGATCACGCTAACCTAACACACAGAATACATAATACACATAAAAAGTTCACTCTGCAAATAAATTTAAATAAATAAGGACTCTATCTACGAGGTAATAAAGTAGCAATACAACTCGCACAGCGCTGGATACCGCCTCCTATATTCACCTAGCTAGAGAGCTGCTTTCTTTCTATCACGTAGCTCTATCTCCTGCCGCGGCACGCGTAACGTTATCCAATCCAATGGTTGTCTGGAAGAGATCGCTTTTAGCGATAAGGCCGCCATTTGTGGCACTAGGTCTTAAGTTTTTTTAGCTGTAACTTTTATTTCTGGTGTGCACAATTAGGAGTTACTAGGTATCTATCTAATAGCTAGAAGACTTGTACCGTACAAGTTGTACGGCGCTACTGCTAACTGTTAGCAAAAGATGGTACAAATTCAAGGTACTTAAGTAAGTATACTAAGTGTATAAATGTCGCAGACAGGTTGCGGAAATAATCCGAACAACCATTTAAAACTAAAACGGTATTAAAATCACTGTTGGGGAGAAAAAGCAATTAACAACTAGGTATTATGATTTATTGTTTTTTTTATTTAATAAGCGCGTGCGTTTGATCGCCACATCGCCTTAGCACGCTTACTCAGAAGAAATCGATTCACCCGTGATTTGAAGACATACAGTATAACAGACTATCGGTGAACAGAACACCCATTCAGGCAGCGCATTCCAAAGACTAGCCGTCTACTCTCAGGCTTTCTATTCACAACAGCAACTTTTTCAAATAAACCATATAGGTACCTAATACCTATTCTATTTTGGCCACTGCTGCTCAAACTCATCATCAAGATCAGCAGTTCATTTACACATTTTATTAAAATATTTCAGCTACTTTTTATCCCGAAATACCTTTAAAAGTTTCTGTAGGTCGAGTAAAAATGCGAGGCACTGCTAGTAGGAAATAAACGTGATGACCATGAAAAAGACGAAAATATACGTGCATAAATTAAACATAAAATTATAAACCTTGAAATACGTTAGGTCGTTGTTGTTTACGACAACGAAAAATTTGTTACGGTAGGCTACTTTAACTACGAGTTGGTATATTGCTTTGCAGTTTGCGCTCAGACGCTGTAAAGGTTTTGATAATGGCTATGGGGTTTATTTTTATAACTAATTTACTAGGTATACAGATTATACCGGTAACCATGTATCTTAAGACGATAAATACATTCCTGTGGGGTTAGTACAAGAACTTGCGATAAAGTATTCGTTCCGTAAACGATAGCAAATGTATGAAAAGTTCAGTTGCCCTTTACGGCCAATAGAGGCGCTGTTCAATTTTTCATACATTATCCGTATCATACATTTTGCTATCGTTTACGGAACGAATACTTTTTCGCAAGTGCTCGTACTAGGGCCACAGGATATCATTGTAGTCATCATACCTAGACTAGAGATCGTTACATAATATGTTAAATTATAGTAACCTATAAATGTCAGATACCTAAGGTATTATAAGAATACTGTGTCAGGAAAGTTTTACCACTGTACCTTACACTTGCTTGTCATTTCTTATGTCGTGCGTGACCAAAGTACGGCACTTCCTACTACAGTAAAATAGCAAAGCAATTTCGCTCATAGAGCCTTTGGAGCCTACAGATCAGTCGATCGGTCCCGGATGCGCCCAAAATACGTGATAGTATCGTAGTTCAGCTCATTTCGAGCTATTTCTATTCTCGAGCGGGTGTCGCTTGATTTGTTATCCTGCTAATACAGTGTTTATTATTTCCTTTGTATTCTATACCTTCGTAGGCGCCGCGTTCGGAACCTTATTTGCATTTGTATGAACCACTTTCGCGTTTTTGGTGCGCCTTGCATCGTGTTACGCATGAAAACTGATAGATGGCGCTAGTTGTAGGTAAGCAGTTTTTTCAATATTACCATAGACAAATATATACCTACTATCTTCATTGATTTATTAAGTACATAATTTTACGATGATTATTGAATTTATAAAATACATATTTTCTTATGATTTGATGCTGAAATTATAACTACCAAAGTAGTTAAGTAATTTTTGAGGTGCTCTACTTTATTAATAAAAAAGCAGTCATGGCAACTGACTTCGAAAAAAGGCGACTGATGACAGAAGTGAAAAATAGTGTTCCGTGAGTGAAAATTAATACGTCACATTAGCATGTCGGTGACGCGAACCTATAAGTTTTGGCCCTACCAAAAGTCTCAACGCGGCTAGAGAAGTTTTTACGTAAAAAAAGTAATAAAATACAAAACAACTAAGCAAATTATGGTTTACGTAGATCTAAAATCTAAAATGACCAATTTATGATAACGTGACCTTGAAACCCTAGTACCTTCCGCTGTCCTAAACATTTTCATGGTCATTGACTACTGCGCTTTGTACAAACTTACACAGTTGCGTCCGTGATTCGCGCAGTACCTAATGTTTTGATTTTGCGCCTCTTAGCAGGGACAGAATGTCAAGATTTAATGTTGATGTTTTTTTAAACAATATTGCAATTTACATATCTGGTCATTTTTTTACTTCGAGTTTTCCACGAGTTTCCACACGAATGTAACGTTCCAAATTCAAATCACTTTATTCCCTAGTGAGTTTTATACAACTTTATATCCTTTAAGAGATAATGCTTTACGTTGAAGTTGCATGATATGTACCTAATTGGACATTGTCGAGTCTGCAGGTGGTGTGAAAAAAAAAATTCCATATAAAAATAAATGTCATTCACCACACTCAATGAAATGGAATGGCATAGGTATTATAATTTTTCTCGCGATTTCATTGTTGGTTCCTTATAAAAAAAAAAATATATACTTACTTACCTGAAAAAAAAGTTTTGTTTTCATTGTTCAACTTTAGTAATGTCAGTTTTTTAGAGGCCATCAAATTATCAGTCAATTTACCTATTCCGTAGTTTCGGTATGTTCGAAACTAATGTACTGTTAGTCAGTAAACTGCTCATCGTGTAAGTATCTCACGCACACAATCATGCTATCCTTGACGACTCTACCCACCCACACTAATACAGAAACGTAGGTATCAACGCATTGCCTGCGTGTGCCACGTAGATCTACGTCCGTTTATTTTGCATATAATTATTTTTATTGCAGGTATTTTATTGTAATACAAAGAACGATCATTTAGGTAGTACTTACCTAGTCTTTAAGGCCGCGCTCGCCGAATCTTTTTTTCACATTTTGCATATGTAGTGGATTAAGGCATTTAAGGCCCATACTTTCTTCCTGAAAGAAGGCCTGTGTCCCAGCAGTAGGAACATGAAAGCCTGACAATGGTGAAATGTCGATGATTATGTAATATTAAGGAAAATCCCAAATCGTTTTTTTTATTTTATATCTTCTTCGTTTATCTTCAAAAATATTGAAACTGTGTGAAAAAGATAGATAGCTTTGGTCGGTAAGCACAGCCTTAGTAAAAATCTGTACGTAAGTGTTGTAATGTTTTTCTTATTCATTGTAAACCAAAAAAAAGTTAGTAGGTAACTAGGTACCACTGACGCATTTAGATTACTACTACTACTTCTGGGCCCCGCGGTTTCTACCTCCTACTCTTTATAATTTATGGGTTGCCATCTCTAAAATTTGGCGACCAGGACAAGACGCGTGAAAACCCTAACCTTGTATATAATAATTAAAAAAAATATCGTTTTCTTTTTTTTTGCATTGCATTTTCTGAGAAGATTTACTATAGTAACATATATTTTTTTTTTCACCATCGGAAAGTAGAGATTTCAACAAACAGAAAACATACCAACATTTTGAAAAAAGCTGATATTTTGACGGGTGAATTTTCGATTGAAAATTAGGGTGCTTTTTCGATATTAATTCAAAATAAGGTGAAAAAATAAATATTTTAAATCAAATAAATTATAGCGTATTTTGGACATAAAAAGGTAAGTTTTCACCAAATTTCGTGAAAAAATCATTTTTTTTGTAAAAGATAAAAATAAAAAACCAAAAACTTGGTTTTTTGAATTTTTCACATAAATTTTGAGGTTATGTGAAAAAAGTGTATCCACAGAAGTTTTAGATCTTTTTATTACCTACAACTTTGCCATATAAGTTTTTTTCAAAGGACTTGTAGTTTTACCGGAAATCGAGATAAACCATTTTTTACCCTTAACCCCCCCCCCCCCCCCCCCTTCCCGAACTCAGATCGCCCGTAATTTATTTTTTCTTTAATTTTTATAATATCCTCCTCCTTTTCTAATGGGTTTCATCCTACAATTTTTTTTTTCACTTTTTATTATTTTTAAAGGCTTCTACCCTGGTCTAAAAATCGTGGCGTGGCAAAGTTCGTGTGTCGCGGGTGGCCCAAGATTTACAAATGAAGCCCCGCCCGGAAGCTTCACGGATGCCCTCTAAACTAGGACAAATCCGGAGAAACCCGGACGGATGGCAACCCTATTTACAGGTTACATTAGCTATCTGCCAGTGAAAGTCCCGTCAAAATCCATTCAGCCGTTTTGAAGTCCAGGGAACATATACACACATCGATTTTTATATAATATGTATAGATAACTGATATGAATAAAATTTTGAAAAACTTTTCGTACCTACCTACTGTTGTAGGTTTAGTACGGATATTGGTAGGTATGTTATGTGTAATTAATATTTTATGTACCTACCTACCTTCTCTATAGATAGGTAGCTGTACTCTAGGTACGGAATTAATATTGGTAAAAATTATATGCCTAGGATATTTTACCTACTTATACATAATACATATACTTAATCTAGGGCAGCCATTTTTACTCTTTTTTATAAGCTCTACATAATTTATCATTATTTGTATGGGTACCTACCTGCCTACCTACTTATTTTTAATTTTAAACAGCTTCATTTATATTTAATGTTAGGTTAGTTCGTTTATATCTAATATTAATATATCTAATCTTAGAACTTCCTATTTCGACTTTTTCTACACCAAACTGAAACCAAACAAAATGTTTTATGTAAATGTACTTATAACTTCTACCTAGCTATTTAAAATTAAATATTATTCATAAATATAATATTTTTAACATTATAAAAAGCAACTTTTATGGTTAAATCGACCTTCATCGTGCATTTGAATATTTCCGCGGTGCTAACAACACAATTGGTCACGCACACGAAATATTTCTGAATCCGAGTGCGTAAAATCTACATTTTAACGTTGCGGGAAAATTATAATAGATGGCGTAACACGTCGCTGCTCCACCGAACTTGACTCAGTTCAGGATTCGTTAGCCGAGATGCGTTTCGTATAGTTGAATATTAATGTTATGCGCGGGGCACTCTAGGGGGCACAGTTTTAGTCGGCCCAATTCGTACGCAGTTGTTATGCTCATGCTCATTCCTCTATGAATTTATTACCATGTGCCACATTTGACAATAATCGCTTGCATGACACGCACTGCGTTGGTAAAACTTAACCAGAATGTCTAACCAATTAACGACGGCGATGAAAACAAGCGCCACATTTCACGTATTGCAACATTTTGGTTCTGATTGAGTAATTTTATATAACTAACTGAAAACATAACGAGGCCGTGCGTAGATAATGACTTCGAATTTGAAATTTATACGCACTTCGGCTGCATTGATTTTGTATTTTTTTTTTCTAATTTGGCCAGTTTCCAAATTGACCGGTCATTTGGCAGCTTTTCTATTCAGCCGACACCTGTCTTAGATTCAGACTGAAAAGTTCAGAAAACCTTTTTTAATAGTAATGGCACTCGCAGGCAGAGACGTTTCCGTATGTTTTATATATAGGTGGGTGAAGTACAGTACACAAATACCTATCAGTTTTCAAGGCAAAGGGCAAGGGCGAGGCCCGGTCTATGCTAGGTAGGTATAATTATTTACAATTTATTACAATGACATAGTTTATACGGGACTTTAATTTAATGAAGTTGATAAAATATATGCACAGGCATGTGGAAATCTAATCGTAAATTTAATACCTAGTTAATAAAAGAAAAAAAAAACGTGTAGGAAGTGTGGTTTTATTCAAGGCCTTTGTTTATTTGTTTTGTCTACGCGCTGACGAGAATTTTATCAGGTTGGGACACTTGGGACTTTATATCGATGCAGTGCTAATATTTATCAACTGATAAACTGTAATTATGTAACTATAGTTACCTACATAATAGTTAAATATGTAGACGTTATACCTAACATCTACATATTGACGTAGGTACCTACGATGTGTTCCACCAATCCCGCCATTGAATAGCATCATTTGATATCCAGTTCCCATTCCAGTCTAAGCGCACCATTTTAGACCACACTGCCATTTAACACCAGTTGAGCTATGGTCAAATGCCTAGCCTGTCAACCAATAAAAATAGTAGATTGTTTACCTATATAGCAAACAACTATTTTAAAGGCGAGAGTGTTTCTTTGAATCAAGCTTTGAATCCAGAGCGGAGCGAAGGATTCTAGAGTAAAGTAGAATCCTGAGTACAGATGGAGTGAGAGTGTAGATTCAAAGGTACTTGAGCTTGAAATAGTCTTTTGTTTCTGAGGTGGACACTCTACTTTTTATCACCCTCTATGAGAAAATAAGTGCAACTTATTCTAAGGTGACTTGATTGAAAGTGTGTAAGCTCTGTTTCAAGAAAATCTATTCAGCCGTTGTCAGCAAATTTTTCAGGAAAAATGAAAATCAAATTTTACTTGTCTATGGAACAGCTGATATTATTTTCGTGAATTTAGGGTTGATCCAATAGTAAAAGTTATACCTACAATGTAGGTACCAACCAATCATTACGTCGTAATGATTGGAGTTATGAACCCCTTTGCGTAACTCTGTTTTATTATAATCTACCCACGTCATGGGTAAAATAGACACCTATTCATTATTTTAGTGCACAGATTTAACCACACACCACAGAGAAATAACCTTATAAAGCAGTTTTAATTGATGCGATTTTTTATCTTTGCATAGTCATTGTGCTAAAATATTAATTATATTTTTCCTTCACAATAATCTACGTCATTACTTGTAGTTACCTAGTGACGGTAGATACAAGTAGCTTGATTTCAAACTCCCGAATCGAGTGAAGTAATCAAACGAGCACCCCTTCCCCCATCTGCTACGATACTTCACGGTACGCTCAGATAGAGAGGGGAAAGAGAAAATTTTGTCTTTACCTCCTGTTGGCTCCTCCAAAAAATACTTGTTGACATGTCCGGGTTCTGGGCTCTAAAATCCGGGGTTTTCACGCGTCTAGTCCTGGTTGCCAAATTGTAGAGATGGCAACCCTACGTATGTGTTGTCAGCATAGAAGTAGCGTGCAAAATATTAATAAAAATTCTTAAAACCCGATAGTAGCAACCCTAGTAGGGTGATGGGGTTTTACTATCGGGCAATAGTACGCATTGAATTCAAGGCCGCGTCCGGTGCAAACTACTGATGTAGCTTATATATCATATCTACTGTGACCTAGTCGTCAAAGGGAAGGGTTGTAGGTATACCTACTGATGCTTTATAACTACACTTCTGTGTATTACACGTTCATATACAAAACTGGCTTATAAAGAAGCTTGCCAACAAAAGGCAGTTTCGAGGGGGCAGCACAAAAGGGAGTGAATCTATTGCATTCTCCCAAAGATTGAAAATCGAATGGATGTTGGGACTAGTGTATAATTTTAGCAGTAAAATATTAATACATTTTAGGAAAACCGACGAGACTTGGTCTAAAAGGTTGGTTTCGTCTCGCGTTGCATTGGCAATTGGAGATAACCGAATAATTCCCATATAATATAAACAAAAATATTTCATTTAGCTTACAATAAGTTGTAGTCTAAATACACAGATTACTAAATAGTTACAACAATTTTAGTCTACCTAGGGGTTCAAAATATATAGTGCGCTTATCCGACATCCGTAATTTTAAATATCTTTGTTTGCTCCACTTTTTATAAAGGTGGTTCAATTTGGCAAGACGCATATGTAGTCTTCAAGAGAGAATCAAAATAACGGTGAGTGTCCCTCTATTCCTAACCTTACCTCATTCTAAGCTGGTCTTTTGATTTTTAATGCTTTACAAGCTAAAAGCGTATGATCAATCATGACTATGGGCGAAATACGAATACGTTAATTTTAATTTCTAAATTGAATAATTGTGTGGAATTCAATAGGTACTTACATATTTTACGCACGTGAATATTTTGTGCTTAGTAATTGTAAGTAATTTATGTATTAGTATGTATTTTAATTTACGGGTCTAGCCCGGACTTTTGATAGACATTGGTGCGGCCGAAGCCAACACCAAGAGGCCTCTTTCAATATAAAATAAACAATATAATAAAAAAATTGAAAGTTTTCTTTATTATACAATTTTGAATGTGTGTGAATGGGTACTATGAAATTTTTGTACAGTATATACAGGATTTAAAAAAGCTGGGCTATTGTGATGAATTGATGGTCTTGAGCTTATTATTTCCAAGATTTTTTTTAAACGTTGACTTTCTTGAGAACTGCGGGGTAATCAGGAAAGCTGACTCTCGTTATGGCTGTTGTCTCGTTCAAGCCAACTTAAGACCAGCTAACACCAACGGGCAGAGGATTTTAAATTTATCTGTTTATAGGGCTCAACTTTGAACTTGCAGAATGAAGCAGAAATAGAATATAAGATACTGGTCTACGACTAACCGAAAGGAACGCTATCAAAATTCATATCATATCCCAAAAACCACCGTCTGATGTGCGATTTCCGTAAGTAACATAGGTAATTGGGTCGATTTATTTTATGAAGTGTATCAAACAGTAACTTCACATCGGTATTGTGAAATGATAAATAGTTTTTTTACTCCTGCTACGAGTATATACAATTAATATCGTTAAATCCGTTAAGTAGTTTCGAGTGTGACGCGATACCAAAGAGACAGACAGAAAAAAAAACTGTTTTGGCGTCTATATCAGTAATGATGTATCCCACAGTCAATTTTTTTCAAAAATATTGCATATACAGATTTACCTCGGCTACATTTTAATTATATGTGTATAGATAAAGATAGATGGTCGATAACCTAATGTTATAAAATGATCTGTCAACTTCCCACAGATAAGTGCCACGGGAAAGCGAGACAAACATATTTTTAGAATAGAGGCATATCACGAGCTTATTGAATGGTATATGCGGATTTAATTTACACGGATAAGTTCAATCCAATCATGAGTATTTTCGTAGCACTGGAGCAGAAACTTATAAAAAGAGAATTCTGAAAAGTTTCAAAATAATAAAGATAAAAAAAAACTCAACTATCAACCTTCTTGGTATCATCAAAAGATCAAAAAGGCTTCAAAGGAGGTTGAATATTCATCGATCACAAGCGTTGGGGCCGCATGCGGAAACCTTACGGGCCCAAGGCCAGAAACAAACGAGTTTTGGACCGGTAACATCATAATGCCTTGCCGATGAGTTGGACATAGGGACGGGGAGACAATTTTATACAGCAGACCAGTTCTGTTCTGACGAACAGGTCGTTCTAGGACAGTACTCATTAGGCAGGGATCTAAGTATGATTACGTTAATCGTAAAGTTTATTTTTACCCTAACTGAAAGGGGGCTTTTAATAGTCTCCTTTCACTCGTAATCTTATCAAATTTTAGTTTATTTTTCCTTCCTAGGTTTCTATAGTGTTAGAACTTTATGACCACCCAATTTTTTTTGAGTGTTTATTTTATAAATTTTGTAATATGATAGTTGTATTGGGGTTCTTAAAAAGGTGAGTTAAAAGATTCTTAAAGGGTCGGCAAAGCACTTGTGATGCCTCTGGTGTTACAAGTGTTCATATGTGATGGTGAATGCTTACTACTAGGCAGCGCGTCTGCTTATTTGCTACCTATGACATAAAAAACATCATAGCGGTCGTTAGACATTGTAAAAGACAAAATAATTCTACTAGCTGGTACATAGAATCCTATTCTTGGAGCCAATCAATTTTCAAATCCTCCATTTAAGTATAATAGGTATCGTATTACTAAAAAAATATGTAATTAAAATATAAGAAAAGTCAAATGTCATGTCGTACAGGTAGGTAAGTGTCTAAACTTTTAGAAAACAATTCCCTTCTCTCCTTCTTTACCACGTATAGAACCCACCTTCTTATGGCGGCTCCACATTAATGCCGTGAAGCTCCGAGAACAAGCGTGAACGTGAATGTGAGGGTTTTCGCGGAGTTCACGCGCGTTCACGCCTGTTCCCCGATCAGAGTCGGTATTTTGTCCCGCGACAAAGGGTTCGCGCCTCCTTCGCGCGGCGTTCACGCGTACACATCCACATTCACGGCCTCGCGCTAGTTTACTCCGGACTATAAAGGCGTACGGACGTTATCCACCATCCTACCACCATCTTCTTTTTTTCCAACGCTTTTTAATAACTTTCTTGTTTTGAACGTCTAAATAGTAATATGTTGCCACAGCAAACAAAGTTATTGCAGCAGCAGATTCTACGTCCATTTCGCGGCGGGTTTCACGAACGACTGTGAGCATCCCGTGAATGTGGAGGGCACGACTTGTGCCGAGAATTCACGCCGTGAATTCGCGCGTGAATTCACGGCACTAATGTGGAGCCGCCATTACTTATACCAACAACAGACTTACTAACAGCCGAGTTGATGGTCAAACGTGGACATATTCTCGAAAAAAATAATTGTATGCAGTATACTTTCTTCGACTGGCTCAAATGATTCCGGACCCTGCGAACATCAAAGCAACCTGTCCTGTCTAAACGGGACGTGTCAACTACTTGTACGAGCTATAAGTATAGCTGTACATTTGTATATAGGTACCGACATGGGCATCCATTCACTGTGGGAATGTCGCCAATTTTCCCCACTGACATTATGTCACGTGTCAGCGTCTTTTGTTACTTGTTACAAAAATTGTAAGTAAAAATAAATTGAGTCTAAAAGTCTGTAATAATTTACATTTATAGAACACGACAAGTTGGTACTACGCCAAAAAGAGGGAATCTTTTACTATGGGACCAACCCTGAAATCGAAGAAAAAAAACATCATCCATCCATTTCGCTGGATGTGAATGACATTTTTCTGTATCAGCAGATTTTCTCGCGATTTTAGGTTTAATTGTAAAAGTTGTCCACAATGATGAGTAGAATGGGCTCCTTCTGGCTTACCTATCGTTCCGTTTAAACATCTATACATTGCACATTCTTCGAACATCCTTTTTTTTTTCATTGTATTTTTCTATTTTGTAATGTTCATGTAGTAGTGTTTTGTGCGCAAGATAAATGTTTATTTTTCTTAAATATAAAAAAAAACTACTCTAAAAAGTAATATTTTAGCAGTTAGTCCTTATCTATCTTCTATTATCTGTTTATTATATAATATAAAACAAAGTTGTGTTAGTTACACCATTTATAACTCAAGAACGGCTGGACCGATTATAATGATCTTTGATTTGTTGGATTTCTCTCTGCCCCGAATCGCAGTAAATGTATTAAATATAGGAAAATTTACGGGAAAAAAACATGAAGAAAAATCATTATCCCGGACATTTTGTGTGGAACCGCAAGAATTTAATTCTATACATTGACATAATATTATATCATAGAAAAAGTCAAAGTAGGTCGCTAGGAGGTTGCTTCAACGAGGTAATGAAACGTGGGTGAATCCGCGGGTCACTTCTAGTTTTATATAAATCATATTTTCATAAACGAGTAAGATAAGTCAAAACATCGGCTGTCAAATTACAATGGTGTTGCGTTCACAAGGTTCGATTAGAGGGCCATCTCGAAATATGGGTCAAGGCACGCAGTTGATAACTATTGATAAGAGACAATATTGGAACGTCGGAAGTATCAAGTTTTGAATGCATTGGCGGTGAACAAATAGATAAAAATTCAATAAAACATTTTTTTCCTTGTAAAAATAAAATAATTTTTTCTTAATTATTCTTTAATAGTTATGCTAGCAGTGGGACATAGTAGGGTAAAAAAATGATTAAAAATTCTAAGGCACGTCACAAACCTTTGAACGGCCTTGAAACTGACACCAAGAGCTAGCCCTCTTCATGACATCTATCCATATTTATAAAAGCTATATACAGTGTGTTATACGGATCGCAGACGGTTCTAAGCAGAATGCATCATTATTATAAACTATGGAACCAACCTTGCAATTAAGAAAATAAAATCCATAGCCATAAAGTAGACTTTTTTCGGTTGTTCAGGGCTGTTCCCATAGTAAAAGTTGTTCAAAATGATAATTTCACAATAGTTAGTTTTGGCTAAGTATAACCTTTATATATATATTTATTTGAGAAAATAAAGTATTTCAAAGGATAATAGTCACGGATGTCGGAAACCGTATCATATACGAGTCAAGTGGCGCTTGGTAGGACACGTGCGTGGCCATGCGTGGTGAGGCCAGGTAGAGTAGAGCCCTAACAGAATGGTTACCGATAGCAGACAAGCGACCAGTTCGATCGTCAACGATATCAGACCCATCGCGGGTCTTGCGTTGATGAGATTCGCCCTAGCACAAGGGAAAGGAGGCCTATATAGCGTTTTTATTTTACTTTATACAAGTAAAACACTGTTTTAAACTATCACGGTTGTTCACTAAAGTTAAATGATTATTTACGGGATTTTTATATATATTTTTTATACAAGTATATACTTCAAGTTAAAGTAGTTTTTATAGTCGTTTTTTTACTTAACAGTTCAGTATTTTTCCTCTTCCATGTCAATGCTTATTCATTGATGGAGTCAAAAAGTCATTAACTTTATACATCTGCTGTGCACATTTTGCTCTTGCGCCACACTTCCACGTGTCATGTCTAAGGCCGCGTTTTCGACCCCGACAGGCAGCAGCTGGGGCAGGCTATAAGGTAAGGCGTTGGTAACAGGGCCATGATCCGATGCACATTCATTGTTTTCAAATGACGGGCGCGACGGTGGCAATGCCCAACGCTTACTGCAAAGTCAACTCTGCCCGGTACCTTTTCACAATAGGTACAAAATTGTACGTGGCACGGTGGGACAATTTAAACCTAACTACATGAAACTGATAGAGTTGGCTTTCTACGGCCGCTTTTACGCTGCGCCTCGCCTTGTCTTTCGAGAGGACGCTAGATTTTGGGTGATTCCATACAAATGAAACCGTCGGCTGGCGCCCTAGCTACAGCAAGTGAAGTGATAAGCTAAGTGAATGTGTTTTCTTTCACGCCTATTTCGATTTAGAAGGGTAAGCGCGGGGTGAGGGGGGGGGGGTCAAGGTTGACCATTCGACATTTTGACATTTCTCTATAGTAATCGACAAGAAAAATATACGTTCACTTAGCTTATCACCTCACTTACGCGTTCAATTAGCTTGCAGAATAGACCGGCAGTTTCGATGTCCGTTCCGCCGAGGTCGAAACCGCGGCCTTTTTTGGTGTAAGAACGACAACTTGACTGATTACTACTAACTACTTGTCAATAGGTTACAGACTACTGTTCCTCGAACGTAAATTACCTAAAATATCGAAATTGAAACTATTTCATTGGCTAAGGCATACTTTATTGAGCGTATCAAATGGTGGCACTGCAAAGCAGTTTTATGGGCGCGAAAATAAACATTAACCGTGACGAATACGACTACCACCAGAATAAAATGTAAGATATTGATACGTAATCGTAGCATGTAATTTTCGTATATTTACGAGTAGTTAGTACATTTTGTCTAATCGCAGAAGAATTAGGTTCTATTATGACGCACGAAAAGAGCGCTAGTGATTATAAAAAAAAGTACATAAGTATCAATAAGATTAAACAATAGCAATTTGTATTTTGCACATGCAATTCCGTAGCATCGCTACGACGTAGAACCGTAGCTGCACTGCTACGGTGCATCGATGCATGTCGTAGCGATTCGTAGGCACGTCTACAGAAAAATGCGCTTTGCATAAACTCTGTGTTGACATTTTTTATATTAGATTATTTGACTTGAACTGCACATTTCTTGACTTTCTGTATGATGTTAATAGTCAAAAAATAAACTATGATTAAACCAACTTTAGCCATTTTAGCTGGTGAACGAACAATATTATTGCGACTTTTTAAAATTCTCCTTTGAATATATTATTAAAACCGGATATTTATTTTTGTCTCTTCACTAGTTATTATCTCGAAAGCGGATAAAGCTTACAATTAACACATCATAACATTTATATGGCCCATAAATCGGCTTCAACGATAACAAAGGGGTTTACAGCGTTGAATAGTGTTAGCACATAATAGAAGAGCCTATAATTATAGTCCAACATTCTTGTACAGTGCGCCGGCGCAGTTGGCGTGACATTAGATGCGTGTGAGAATGTTCGGGTAACGAACCCGCGGGACTATTTATTATCAGCGACACGACTAGTGATACGACACGTAATAAGATAGACACGTAATACCTTTTAAATTCACTTCTAGTAAAAAAGATTTCTTCGTAAAAAGTATGTCTTCTTTGAGCCAAAATTGTGCGAAAATTTGCAAAAAGCCAATAAAATAGTAAATAGAAACAGGCATATATCCTAGCGCCGCCAGCAACCGGCGATAACAATCGTAAATAAAAAATAGTCGCGCAATTGTGACGTAAAATTTGCGATTCGAGAGTAATTTTCATATTTAAGTGTTGTTGCACACAAATGTTAAAAAGCTGAATTGTAAAAAAAACCTTAATACCTACCTACATGCGCGATTGTCAGTTTTTTGACAGCGACGATCGCGAATAGTGAATATTATTATAATAATATGTATAATTCTCACTTCAGTGATTATAATGCAGGTTGCATAGCTGCGTCCCTTTTTATTTGGCGAACATCTCCGAAATTTTAATCATATATCAATAATTGACAAAGGAAAAGCCTGGAGTCCACGACATAGGTCACCCTAATGCGGGATTTAGTGCACACCGATAGAAAATTGTTTGGGTTTCTTTTGTTAACTACTTTATCTTTTGTTAACTCTGTATTTGTATAGACACTAAGTTTTATTGAACAAATAAACAAAATTAAAGTTATCCAGAAAGTATTGTACTCGATGTATCCTGCTACGAAAGCATATAAATGCATTGTATGAATGCTATTACGAAATTTGGGGGCCTGTATAGACATGTGTAATTCAATTGTTAAGTAAATGGAAATTTTAGACTGTTCGTCTCCGAGTGCCCTCCCTTCGCAAGCAGTCGTCTTCTAGCCGCGACCGTGTAGTTTGCAATTAAAATATATATTATATGCTTTTACAAAAGTTATGACGTTTTATATAGTTCTGTGATACTCAGAATATAGTTAGCGCAGAAGTCAAGGTAGACTAACAAACACCTTCAGTTATACAACCCAACAGACCGATTTAAAGTTCCCGGCCTTCATAAATTGGTGTTCTTTATTGCATCGCAACTGAGTCGTTATCAAATTGGTTCAGGCCACTAAACTGGAGTCATCGTTGTCGTTCGGCTGGTCGTGTCGTTTGTTGTAAATAGACTGTGGCACTCTGTAAAGTATTTCTGTCCACGTTTTTATTGCAAATAAGCATTTTTTTTTTCTTAACCTATTGTCGGCGCCACTCGTTCAACCGAAGATGGCGATGATGATGATGATGCTTCTTCAGCAGTGGCACCGACGTGGGTACGTTTTCAATCTTGATTTCTTCCTAGTTCTTGAAGGTTCTTGATCTTGAGCGTTCCTTGTTCTCGGTCTCGGTGGGTCTTGATCGTTCCTTGGTCTTGAGTCTTGAGAGTTCTTGTAGTTCCTTGTTCAGCTGAGGGTGAAGATGAGGTTTCGGAGAGAAAGGCTTGTTCAGAGTTGTTCACAATAGCAAGATGCAGTTGAGAGTGATTTATTCAGTAATATATGTGGCTTATAATTTAAAGTACGGTCGGTCACTTAGTATCTAACTCACGGAGTATCGTGTTCGTGGTTCGCCAATGAGAGACATTCTTTGTGTTCGTTTACATCATCGTTCCCGTGTTCGTGTGACTAATACAATGCCCTACATTTTACAAGCTAAGTTATGTACTTTACGTGTCTGAATATTTACAATGATTTCCTATCGTGTTCCGTGTTCGTGGTTCAAAAGTGTACCTACAATGTTTGTGTACCTAACATGTGGCCCTAGTGTTCCTATCGTGTTCTGTTCTGTGTTCTTAGCTACTAGGTACCTAATGAAAATAAATCTAGACCTATTCCTACCTATTTTCATGTTCTTAACTTAATCGATCCTAACTATGATTCTACACAATAACTAGTTGACAGAGCGGGTCGGCTCACCTGTCGCTAACTACCTAAAAGATTTTATTTACACATTCCTGTTCCTAATCGTTCTTATCTATGATTCTATATAATTACTAATTCGCGGAATGGGTCGGCTCGCCTGTCGCTAACAGTTCTCCTCCCGGCGAAGCTTCAGCGGAGCCCTCTACCCGTAGCACGGCGAGTCTCGTGGTCGGTCGGCGGAAGATCCCGTTGCGTGTCCTCACGTCAGCGCTGCGCACGTTGCCATCTGGTCCGGGGTAGACTTGCTCGACGACGCCTCGTGGCCAGATGTTCCGTGGTAGGGTTGGATCAACAACTACCACCAGGTCGCCCTCTCGTAGCTGCTCCATGTTCGTGGTAGTGCCTTGCCTCGGCACTAGCGTCGGGAGGTACTCGCGTACCCAGCGGCGCCAAAATTCGTCAGCGAGGGCTTGGCTGGCGCGCCAAATACGCCTGTCAGCCAACTCGCAGGATTCCGTAGTCGGCAGGCCTGCTGATGAGCCCAACAAGAAGTGGTTGGGTGTCAGGGCTTCTGGATCTCTTAGGTCGACGGAGACGTGAGTCAGGGGTCTCGCGTTCACGCTGTGCTCAGCCTCGATGATCAGTGTCTGCAGGACCTCGTCTCGTGGCGTCTTCTCGTTCATGGCGGCTGTGAGGGCCATCTTGATGGACCTCACCAGTCGTTCCCAGGAGCCTCCTTGGTTCGGTGCCCCGGGTGGTATGAAGCGCCAGGACACTCGATGCAGCAGTCCGTAGTCACGCAGAGCTGGTGCCCACTCCGTGTAGGCAGCCCGTAGCTCTGAGTCTGCTCCCTTAAAGTTGGTCCCGTTGTCGCTCCAGATGACTGCGGGCCAGCCTCGCCTGGCAGCTATCCTCCGGAGTGCTCCATCCTCACAATCCCTTGCAGCGGCTTTCACGGCTGGTCTTAGCCGCAGGATCCAAAACCGCTGTCGAAGGTCGTTCACCACTCGTTCTTGGTTCGCGTGCCCTGCTGCTCTGTGTTCCTTCTGAATCAGCAGCCTGGTGAAGGGATGGCGGCTGTCCATGATAATTGGCTGCTTGGCTGCTGCTGGAACTTCGGCCGCACCAATTCGTCCGTTGACGCGCAGTAGTCCATCTTCGGTCAGGATCGGGTCCAGCTTCAATAGTCTGCTTCTTGCTGGAATCGCCTTGCTCGCTCGTATCAGGTTCAGCTCCTCTTCAAAGCTGTCTCGTTGGATCCTTGCCACCCAGAGTTGCTCTGCCTTCAGTAAATGGTGCGCTTCCATGGTCGTTGTTCTGGTCCGGCATCTGTAGGCAAAAAGCAGAACAAGGGTGGTTACTCTAATAAGTCGTTTGTAGTTACAGAACCGGCCTACATATGGAAGTATCTCGTTCAGGTTCTGCTCGATATGGAGCTCGATGTGGAAGGTGTCTTCGTTTTCTTGCTTGTGTTCGTCGACTGGATTCTTGAAGTCTGGCCATGTGTCCCTTCGATCTTTGAGGAACGCCGGTCCTCTAAACCACCAGTCCTCGTTCGTGGGAACGTAGCCGGCGCGCGTCGCGAGGTCGGCTACGTTGTGGTCGGTCGGGATCCATCTCCATGCTGTCGCGTAACTGGGTGGCATCTTCGGTTCGTCTTCTTTCCAAGGCAAACAGACCTCGAAGTGTCTGTCGACTCTCCTCTCTGTTCGGTCGAAGATCTTGATGGCGCGCTCTTTAGTCTTGTTCGCCTTGATCTTAAGCGATACCCCCAACGCGTCGATCTCGAAATAACGTTCAACCAAATCTTCTAGACGGTCCGTGTTCACACTGAAGATGTGATGCACTTCGTCAGCTCCCTGCTTCAGCACCGTCTTTGGCATCGTCCCGTGGATCACCCAGCCGAGGTTCGTTTGTGATGCCGCTGGCTGGTTCTTCTTCCCGAGGCGCAGCTCCCGGGACACGATCAATTCCCAGTTGTCTGCCCCGATAAGAAGACGTGGTCTGCCTTGCTCGTAGCAGACGTTCTCTTGGTCCAAGTCCATTAGGTGGTTTAGTCGCAGCAACTGGTCCGGGATCGTCTGCGACCGTAGTTCCATGTTCTGCATCGTTCTCGCTCGTATCGTGTGCATCTTCTTGTCGGCGCCCTGGATCTGAAACTTGACATGTCGGCTCGTCGTGTCGTGTTTCTTCATGCTCACGCCGTTGATGCTGAGCGGCTTGTTCGGTCCTTCAGCTCCGATGCCCCGTGCCACTTCTTCGTCTAGTAGAGAGATTGTAGATCCCTCATCGAGCAGCGCGTAGATCTTCATGCGTCCCCGTGGCCCGATGACGGTGACAGGGCAGATCTTCAGCATCACCCGCGTCGCGGTGGTCGTTGTGGTGGCAGTCACCGACTCTACATTCTCTTGGGCTCCGGGCGTGATAGGACTCAGTGGTGGCACTCGATCGGAGTGCAGCATGGGGTTGTGTGGATGTCGGCAGCCATCGATTCCGCAGGACTTCGCCTTGCAGTTCACTCGGCGTTGGCGACTGGCTATGCACTTGAAGCATAGCCCTTCTTTCTTCACCAGCTCCCAGCGATCGTCCGTATTCATGATCTTGAACTTGGGACATTTGGTGAGCTCGTGTGCTCCAGTGCACTTGACGCACCGGTACTGATTCTCGTTGGTCTCTGGTTCGTCGGTCGCGTAGACTGGCGTCCTCTTAGCTGCGGTGTGCTTCAGGGTCGTGACTTCCTTCCTCTGGCTGGTCGAAGGTGCTGGTGTCGTATATCCATGTCTGAGGGCCCGATCTGCCTCCTTCATCAGAAACCGGGATAATACGATGATCTCGGGATCCGCAGTATCGGCATGGTCCTCAGCATAGTCGCACCATCTGGATCGCAGGTGAGGACTCAGTTTGTCCATGACGTCCCTTGTCAGCATTGGGTTGTATAGGTAACCCTTGTGGTCGATCGCTCGAAGCACGCTGACTGTGTTCTGGAGTTTGATCGCAAAGATGTTCAGTTCACTTGCGGACGTTCCGGGTTTCGGCAGCTGGCGCAGATCCTGGATGGTCTTGTCCACCAGCACCTCCGGTCGTCCGAAGCACTGCTCCAGGGTCTTCATTACGATGTTGGGGTCGTCCACCGTGTGAAGAAGCGCTGACACCGCCTCCTTGGCTTCTCCGCGCAGGCAGTTCCGAAGCCGCGCCATGTTCTCCAATGGTGAGAAACCGTAGAGCTTCGTGGTATTGCGTAGCGCTGCCTTGAATGAAACCCATTCGTTGTTGGCACCTGAAAACAATGGTAGATCATATGTTTGGCGTGGTGGTCGTTGGGGCCTGGACATCTTGTCCAGCGCTTCCACTAGTTGGTCGATGCCTCGTGTTCTTGATGTGCTTCTCGCTGGCGTCGGTGACCTCGGTCTTCGGTGTTCGCCACTGGGCCGGCTGCATGACTGCTTCTCTCGTCGTTCATCGAAAGGCGTCCCACGTTCAGGGACAGCACGCCGTTCGCCATGCTCCAGTGGACCACTGGCCACCGCCATGTTCTGGATCCATCTTGCTGTTGCATTGTTCATTTCGCTTGGCTTGGTCTCGTTCTCCTCGGATTCTTGAATCAGCTCCAGGTCCAAGGCAAGCTTTCTCCTGATCTGTTCGGCTTCCAGCTGCAACTCCTTCTTCTTCAGCAGTGTCAGCCGCTCCTCCGCTTCAAACTGCGCCTGCCGGATTCTCGCTGCCACGCTGCTTGTTGACCGGACCGATGCCACCGATCGCGCTGGTGACACGTGGCGGTGATGCCCCATACGTATTCCTGGCAGCTCCGCAAGCAGTGTGGCGTTAGGGCCGGTTGGCCCTCCGATCAGAGAGACTTCCTCCTCCCGTAATTGGGAGTCTGAAAGCACGGTCACGTTGCGGCGCTCCATCACAGACGGTGAGTGTAGAGAATCTTCAAAGCGGATGGTTCGGCGTGCGTCTTCCGGGTTGATCACGCTGATTCCGAAGGCTGAAGTGTTCGTTGCTTCTTCTTCGTTCCCAGCTTGGCTGCGCGTCTTGACCATAGCCCGTGTTTCGTTTTACACGTGCCCAGGCATAGACCCGGGATAGTTCAGGATCTGGTGTAGTGCGGGTCGTTCACGCACGATCCGGCTTTCGAAGGACCAGAAACTGTCGGCGCCACTCGTTCAACCGAAGATGGCGATGATGATGATGATGCTTCTTCAGCAGTGGCACCGACGTGGGTACGTTTTCAATCTTGATTTCTTCCTAGTTCTTGAAGGTTCTTGATCTTGAGCGTTCCTTGTTCTCGGTCTCGGTGGGTCTTGATCGTTCCTTGGTCTTGAGTCTTGAGAGTTCTTGTAGTTCCTTGTTCAGCTGAGGGTGAAGATGAGGTTTCGGAGAGAAAGGCTTGTTCAGAGTTGTTCACAATAGCAAGATGCAGTTGAGAGTGATTTATTCAGTAATATATGTGGCTTATAATTTAAAGTACGGTCGGTCACTTAGTATCTAACTCACGGAGTATCGTGTTCGTGGTTCGCCAATGAGAGACATTCTTTGTGTTCGTTTACATCATCGTTCCCGTGTTCGTGTGACTAATACAATGCCCTACATTTTACAAGCTAAGTTATGTACTTTACGTGTCTGAATATTTACAATGATTTCCTATCGTGTTCCGTGTTCGTGGTTCAAAAGTGTACCTACAATGTTTGTGTACCTAACATGTGGCCCTAGTGTTCCTATCGTGTTCTGTTCTGTGTTCTTAGCTACTAGGTACCTAATGAAAATAAATCTAGACCTATTCCTACCTATTTTCATGTTCTTAACTTAATCGATCCTAACTATGATTCTACACAATAACTAGTTGACAGAGCGGGTCGGCTCACCTGTCGCTAACTACCTAAAAGATTTTATTTACACATTCCTGTTCCTAATCGTTCTTATCTATGATTCTATATAATTACTAATTCGCGGAATGGGTCGGCTCGCCTGTCGCTAACACCTATACTGTCCCACTGCTGGGCAAAGGTCTCCCCCATCCAAATCTCGGTCCTCCGCCGCCTCTTGCCAAGCAATTAGTTTAATTATTTCAAAACCACACCTTTTGTATGTTTTTAAAGTTATTTAAAAAATTAACTCCTTTTCAGTCTTGTAGTCGAATTATTTTGTGGTGAAAAATAAATACTTTTCATAGATTTCGTGAAAAATTTAGACCTGAAACGACAAAAAAACTGCTGTCCTATTAAAAAAATAAATTTACTTCCAACGAAATAAATATATAAAAATAAATATATAAATGAATAAATATAAATATCTGGGACATTATTGCACACATGGTCATCTGACCCCAAACTAAGCAAAGCTTGTAATATGGCTGCCAGAGACTGATATACATACATATATATTTTTAAATACATACTTAAATAGATATTAACACCCAGACATAGAACAAACACAAATGTTCATCACACAAATGTTTGTCCTAGATGGGAATCGAACCCACGCCCCCAAGCACAGAAAGTAGGATCATTACCAACTGAGCCACCGAGGCAGTCTTGTATGGAATGTATGGAACACCTGATATTTTCGGCAATTTCAGGACTAGTCTTATAGTGAAAGTTGTTTTCATAAAATTATAAGTACAATGACTTCTTTTACACAAAATTAACAGCACGAACGCAAAATGGCAACCAGTTTTATAATCGCATGCATGTTTTATATATTTGTGGTGCATTGAACTTTGAGTAAGCCCACATTTTAATACTAATAGACTGCCTATTACATCTATGCGTGTGGTAAGTATGATATAATGTTGATTGGAAGCGATGATAACGCACTTCGGGCTTAAAGCCACGTGATAGAATTTAATTTGAATAAAACTAAGCTCAAATTTTAATTATTTTACTATATATTAATGAAATTTTAGATAAACTGTGCTCAAAAGTGCTGTACTGTGCAGTGTTTTAAAGAAGCTATCTCTTTTGCACGTCTTCAACATTAAGAAAAAACACGATAGACTAACAATTAGCGATGGTGACGAGCATTGAGCAGCGGAAGCATGTGCGCTTTACAATCTGACGGCATCCGGTTCGATCCTTGGCTCTGCAGTAATTATTTATATTACACGGGAAATACTTATTAATTACTTAATTAATTTACGGAAATGTGAGAGAACTTTGCCCAACAGTGGGACAGTATAGGTTAAGAAAAAAAAACTTATTTAGTACTTAAATAAATTAGGTGCAGTTTCAATAACATTGGTTAAAAAAACGGTGACAAAAACATAATGACATTCACCAACATGCACTGGGCCAGCGTGGTCGATTATGGCTCATCCTCTCTCTCTCTCTCTCTCTTTGAGAGAAAGCCTGTGTCCCAGCAGTGGGAACGTGATAGGCTAATAATGATGAAGTGAGAATTAAAAAAAGCGTATGGACATTATCTTTAGAATAACAATACAATTAGGTAGTATAAACAAATGTTCATCTTGATATTTTATATGATGGCAGGAAGCGATAGAGAAAAAAAAACTCGTATCTATGAAGATACAGCTCAATCTGTTTTAAAAATATCTTACCAGTGTTTTTTTATCTACAAAAACATTGAAATGCGAGAGATAGTCGCGCGATTTTAGCAGCTCCATAAAAATGTCAGATGTAGAAAAAAAAACTAAAGAGCCAATTATATGTTTCCACTAATGTATTTAAGGTGTATATAGGTATATATAAATTATGTAAAGTATAGGACCCGTGTATGTCCTAAAACTGCTACTAGAACCAGCGGAGGATGGGTAGCAGCATCCTATTAGTATACGGTGAACGTACTGCGATCCCCAGCCTGCAAGCCTGCAGTGTGGCAACACCCCTCTCTAAGAAGGAGGCCTTTGTTCGGCAGTGGATGTTTACCGGCTGATGAGGATAGTGATGATTTAAGGCGAAGTGTGGTGAGGTGCGATGTATTGTGTTTTAGCTGAAATTAATTAAAATAAACTGGCCAAGTGCGAGTCACAGTGAGGGTGCCGTAACACACCGTAAATGTTTAACTATCATAGTACAAAAAAAGTTGTGCAAAAAGACAACATCAACACTACAACTGCGCCCGACGTTGCTTAACTTAACTTTGAACAGAACAGAAATTTGTCTTGGACATATTTATTATTTTACTTTAGAATGTCTATTATAATCATGCCAAGTTTGACGCTTGTACGTACCGTTACCATTTTACACTAGAGGAAATAAATAATAGGTAAAAAAAATATCTTTACCCTATTCTATCTCTATGATTTTATTATTATTTCTTAGGTATTCCGCCGTAACATGACATATTAAGTGAAAATTTCAACTGGCTTTTTAATACGGCTCGAAAGATACAGCCGTTAAAAAGTAGGACCGACGGACGGACGGTTCGAAACCCTAAAAATAAGAAATAACTAAAAGTTAAAAACTGACAATAAACATTTATAAACTTTGTAATAAAAATTAATCCTAAAGACTATACTCTATACGCATAAAAATGCAGATAATCCATGTGTGACATTTACGGCTACGTTTTTGGATTTTTTATTGTACAATGATGACACAAATAGGTTGCCATTTACGTAACTACTTATATAAGTATCTAACAAAGTCCTGATAACCACATTTCGACTCATTCTCTACACAAAAACTAACACCTCCAGAGCTAACGAGCGATTGTCAGAGCTAAGACTCATGTTCTTGTTTCAAATCAATCAGTCATTTTCAAGCACTTTTTACTGTAGACCATCCATCTTTTAAAGACTAAGCAGCTTCTTGCCCCTAAGTCGGTCAACTTCGGTCAACGATTTTGCGCATGCCATCATCCGGTCAACGCTTCATTGGTTGCCCACTCTAGGCCTCTGATAGGCTGGCCATTCGATTCACTTTTGACTTTAATTAATCTGATCGGGTCTGACTAATCATGCAGGGAAAGCATAACTGTGCTAGTATTTTTTTATCGCAACATACATTGGATGAATCACACTATATTTACTTTTATTGTGTACTCTCTTTATTTTACTATTATTACGCAAAAGCAAACTGTATTCTTTTTTGTTATTTGAATGTCCATGGGCGACAGGACTAAATGTTAATCGCAAAAAATACCACTTGTACCATAGAAAACTATCGTTCAAACTCAACAAAATGTATAAAGCAGCTGATATTTTTTCGAGGTTTCAGGGTAGGTCCCATTTTGTTGTATAATTATGAGTATAATAACGGACCCTTGTCAGGTCAGTACATCCTTTCCGCGTAATCCTGTACGTATGAGCGTTGTAGCTAAAAAACTATATCGGGATATCTGAGCCTTCATCATCATCATCAGTCCTGAATAATCCACTGCTGCGTAGAGGCCTCCCTTTGTTTATGCCACTCTCCCCGGTCTCTCGCCAGTCGCATTCACTCGTTCCCGACAGTTCTTCTCTTCTTCAGACCGGGTTCCGCCAAATAAAGAATCCTACTTACTCAGGTCATTCTATCCTTACGTCGTGAACTTTGGTAAAGTCCATACGCAACGTTTCCAAAATTCCTTCAATGCACAGGAATGGAATGCGCTCCCTGCCTCGGTGTTCCTAATAAATTACAACCTGGGTCTCTTCAAGACATGAGTGAATAGGCATCTCATGGGCAAGTATACCCCATCTTGACTGCATCGTCGCTTACCATCATTTTTATTAATTTATTTAATAAAAACTAGCTTGAGGAAAATGTCTGTTTTACGAAAGGACCTTACAAAAAGATAAAAGCACTCGGCACGTGGAGCGGATATAACGTTTCAGTGTTTACGTAGTTTCAGTAAAAAATAAGATTTATTTGCCTGAAAAAAGAATAAAAAGCTATGCTTACTTGGATTGAAACCTCAGAATTCCGTCATTTATGAACCGATTTGGAAAATTCTTCGATTGAAAGGATATACTTTTATATTGGTCCCATTTTTTATTTTATATTGGTTTGATCAAAATCGGTTTAATAGTTTGGTATTTGAATCAAAATTACTGGAAAATTTTGTTACCTCGGCGACAGTGTGATCATGAAAGTAACCGAATTTGGCCATCTTATATTAATTTTGTGCAGTTGTTTTTTTTGATAATTATTTTTGTAAAACTTGAAATTATGGACAAAAGAACATTTTTTTTTTAAACTTGACACTGGATATATAGACACTGTGTGAAACCAAAACTTTTAAAAAGAGGCATTATTTCATTCTAGTAACAAGATGGAATGCGTCTAAATGGTATCATTAGAATTCCGTACTCAAAGAGTGTAAATGGAACCCTATTAATAAGCCTACGCTGTTTGTTTGTCCGTCTGTTCTACCTTTTAACAAATGTATCTTTTGAACCATAATAGATAGCCAGTTGACATTTTCACAGAATATGTAATGCTATAATAAATAAATAGGAGTGATTGTTGTCTTTTTGCACTACTTTTTGGATTATAGTAACAATTTAAGTAGCTTATGGTCTTAATTGAAATCATGTTTATTTCTTTGAGAAATCAGCCAAATTAAAAAATACAATTTCGTTTTATATTATTTTTGTATTTTATATGGTAGTACAGAACCTTCAGTGCGCGAACCCAACTCGCACTTGGTCGGTTTTTTTTTTTAAAGTAACAAGAAATTTTCTCTTTCACAGAATTAGCGTACTTAGTTGTGATGTGATTCACCAAGTCTCGTTTAAGATTATTAACTGCTTTTATTGGAACCTCTTTATTTGAACCAATAACTCAAATAACTAATTTCTCGCAACGTAGTATTACAAGTGCTTAATGCCGAAAATTACAGCATACAGGCCCCGATTATCAATGGCGTTTTTTTTTTTGCGACCAACTGCGCCTTGTCCCGTGTTCACACTAAGCGTTAAGATTCGGCGAATACGCATTGTCACGACAAAATATTCGGCATGATAGTGGTATAATTTTTCACGCAATTTCGTTTTCTTGACAAATACTTTTTCAGTTATTTTGATTTAAAAACTAAACTATAAAACCGATTTTGATGAAATTTCTATGAGTCTAATCTGAAATATCATACTAAATAAATAAATAAAAAAACAGTTTATACATTTCTACAGTTCTGAGGATTTCTACAGTTTATACAGTTCTGAGGTAACAAACATAAAAATCTAGAACGGGTTAAAAAAACGTTTAAAATCTGGAATGGCCACTAGCAACCAGCGGCAGTAATCTATATAAAAAGGTATGTATGTATGTAATATATAAAAGTCGATATGTGTTTGTATATATGTTCACATACAGACTCAACAAAAAAAAAACGCGACAAAAAAGGTCGTTAAAATACGATGTATTTGGGAAAATACGATTGTTTGCTGCAGCTGTTGTTTGCTGCATCTGTTGCATAAATATACTTGATACACAGATTGGGATATTTTGTACTTTGATATGATAAAATTTATACATTTTGGTTCAGGATAAAAATCACAAAAAGTGTCCTGACTTTACCTATCCATAACATCAACATTATTTATTTGAGAAATACTAACAAACTAATTAAATCAAAACAACTACGCCCCTACAACCGTATCATGGTAAATATCCCTTTAATAATAATATTACTGTAGTGACAACCGCAATAATTTAAAACAGTGTTAAATTTCATCTTAGCAATGTTTTAATTAGCTCGCAACGAATGTAGACTAAGGGCCTTACTTTAAAAAGGTACTCAAGTTGATCTATGCTTAAAATTAGTCTGTCTCGTTTTCGCGTATGACGATTGCCGTCAGTGAGAAATTGAGAGAACAATTTTGAGCATAGATTGACTTAACGTTTTTAAGTAAGGCCCTAAATGTTTTACTTAAAAACTAAAAACTAAAGCGCAATTTTGGGCATTGATTAACCTAAGTAATATTTTTAAGTATGGCTATAAATGCACACCTTAACACCACGTTAATAGTAAGCGCGCAATAGCGCTGACCCTATAACCGTTGTTTTAAATATATTTTCTTGTGACCAAGAAATTAGCTGATGACCGAACACATTTTTTATCACGAATAATCGAATATTATTCGCGACAATGTGACCGCAGCGTTAGTGCCTACTGCTTAGCCCCCAGCGAATGGATACCTCACACGTGTTGTCAGCAAACATATGTACCAGAGTCAATGAACCTGTAATTTATCTTACCCATCGCATCGATACACCGAGATTTGCAGGCGATCAAACAAAACCACTAATTAAAAAGAAATAGCTTCTCGCTGCGATTTTACTCATCGTCGTCATCATCATTTCAGCCATAGGACGTCCACTGCTGGACATAGGCCTCCCCCATCGATTTCCAAAAGGCCCGGTTGGAAGCGGCCTGCATCTAGCGTTTTCCTGCATTTTACTCAAGCTTTCCAAATATTATTATTCACTAGCTGACTCGACAGACGTTGTCCCGTCCAAATTTCAAGAAATGACAGTGATCGTTCGGTGTATTGTTTTGTTTGCTAAGCTCCCGAGATGCTATTAACTCAAACTGGTTCAAACTTTTTTGTTGTTTTTTTTTACGTTTGTTTTTTATTTTTCGCGATCTTCAGTTGTTTGTTGTTATGTTTTAAGTTCATTAAAAAAAAAACATATAGGTCGGGGAAAAAGTTTCTTCGTATTTATAAACAAATTCAAGACATATCTTTTTCAAGTTTAATTACATTTAATTATAATATATATGTACCATTTTGTTCGATAACTTGTTGCCATCTTTTAGGTAGTGACATGACCCCGTTGCTGTAGAAATTTTGGGAATTCTGATCAATAAAATGCAACAAGTAGTTTTGACAGTCCTCTCTTGATGTTAATCTAACACTACCCAAAGAATTCTGAAGAGATCGAAACAGGTGGAAATCTGAGGGTGCAAGGTCAGGGCTATGTGGTGGATGCATTAACACTTCCTAACCAAGCTCTCTAAATTTTTGCTGAGTGGCCAAAGATGTGTGCGGTCTGGCGTTATCATGATGAAAGACCACACTCTTTATGTTGATCAATTCCGGCCGTTTTTTCTCAATTTCTTGTTTGAGTCTCATCTGCTGTTGGCAGTAGAGATCCGAATCGATGGTTTTGCCCGGCGGTAAATGCTCATAATGAACGATGCCCTTCCAATCCCATCATACACACAGCATCACCTTATTACGTGTTAATCTGGGTTTCGCTACAGTCTGTGGTGCTTCACTGCCCTTTGACCATGATCGTTTGCGCACATTCTTGTCGTAGGTGATCCATTTTGCATCACCAGTGATCAATCTTTTCAAAAACGGTTCGGTTTCTTTACGTTTCAATAGAGAATCGCAAATGAGTACACGATTCATTTGGTTTCTTTCAGTGAGCTGGTGTGGCACCCAAATATCGAGTTTTTTTGTATACCCAGTTATTTTCAAATGGGTCAAAACTGTTTTGTGGTCAATCCCCAGGTCTTCAACTACGTCGTAACTACTAATATGCCGATCTTGGTCCACTTTTTCAGAAATGGCATCGACTTTATCCGTAACAGGGCGACCAGAGCGAGCTGCATCTTTGACATCAAAATTCCTGGACTGAAAATGCTTGAACCAACATTGTGCTAATCTTGATGACACTGCATTAGGTCCATAAATGTCACAAATTTTATTCGCGGCTTGTGTCGCATTTTTCAGTTTTTTGTAATAAAATTTCACAATATATCGAATTTCTTCGTTAGATTCACTCATTTTATCGAACGAAAAAACAATTGAAAAATGGCGGGAAATTGCTTTTTACTTTTTATATTCCTTTTTTAAAATGTCATATTTTTAATGGTATCAAAACCAGCCAGATACAAACAGTACAACCGATGAGATTTTTACTACAACTTTATACATACAAAATACGAAAAGACTTTTTCCCCGACCTATTATATCAAAGAGACGTTCAGTTTTTTCAGAATTTGAATAAAATCCGGGAAACTTTCGTAAATTTTCTGTCTATAAAAACCAAATTTGGATTATTACGAACATATTTAAATAAAAAATAGGCATATCGGTCCGGCCGTTCTCAAGTGATGTGTTTACCAAGGAACAGTATTTCATTTTTATTTATAATTATAGATTACTAGCTGAGTTCCGCGGTTTCTCCCGCGTGGATTTTACTCCTTATAACATCAGCTATCTGCTAGTGAAAGTCCCGTTAAAATAGGTCCAGCTGCTTTGAAGTCCATAGGGAACATACATACACACATTGCCTTTTATATATTAAAGCCCTCCTGTTTTTTGCAACCTCCCTCCACTTTCTCCACTTTTTCCGATACTACAGTCCTCTACGCTAGGTCCTTTAGGTCCTTCCCAATCATTGACCATATCTTTATATGAAGCTAGGCGTTTGAAAACTTGTTGTTAAGTGACACATTAGTTGTTGTTGTTGAATGGCAAACACATCTAATATGGAATGGGAACTGGCTCTAATGCTGCCGCACCCTAGAGGGTGGTAGATAGCCTGATAAAACGATTAAGATAATTACCTACTACAACCATGAATGCTACGATACTATGCTTGCGATGTTTTTCTTCACCGACATTTTAACCTCATTGTTGAGATTTGAACCTTTTCTACACTGCTACACCTTGTGGTTTTATGAATTTGAACGCTCCAAACACTGAGCTAATGCATACTGCTGTTTATTTGTAGTAGCCTCGAATATATTTATTTCCTTTCTTTCTTATTTTTATTTATTTCTAGCCAGCAAACTAATAATAATAAATGGTAATAATGTTACCGGAGATATATGAAACCTAGAAATTGTGTACACATCATCACATCATCAGCCAATTAACGTCCACTGTTCACGGTTGTTGTGACAGAGGCCTCCCTCATAGGCTTGGGGATCGCTTTACGTTCACCGTGTACTATTAGGACGCTGCTGCCCATCCTTTGTTGGTTTTGGTCGTAGTTTTAGGACATACCCGGGTCCAACCACAAATAAAAAAATAATTTGTGTACAATTTCTAGTAAATGTGTACAATGCCGAGCTAATTTAGAAAATGTGAAACATATTTTGATAAAGGTTCCTAGTACCTAGTAGTAGATAGTAGTAGGTAAATTTCTAACGCATTTTATGCAATTCCTAAATGGAACTAGGAATTGTATAAAAATTAGGAAGTGCTTGAAAGTGCCTCGGTTAGAGCACCCAGACATGAGTTGGTCCTAACCAACACTAGTCGACATTAGTGACAGATCGGATACGGAGCACCTAGTCTTGTGGTACATACAAACAGTGTAAATAACAAGCGCGGGAGCCAGACCCAAAGGAGGTCCTGAGTGGAGCGAACCATACGAGACCGAAGGAAGCAATGGGGAGGAGGTGGCGAGCGAAGCGAGTGAAATGAAGGTTGAGAGAGCAGTGGCGTAGCAACATTCAGGGGCGACCGTAAAAGCTTCTGGCGGAAGCCCATCCAGAGTCCAACTTGAGTTGGTTAGATTCGAAATGAGTGGCAAATCCGATACAGAGTCCCTACTCTTAAAGTGTATCCCAAATTCAACAAATTTCTAATGATTGATGACTAGGAAATATATAGAATTCTTAGGAAATATATATAATTATAATCCAATTTATTTCACATACATTTCCTATTTATTTCAGGCATTATAGTAATTTCATAGGGATTCTGTGTAATGATGGATTACCAATACCATTAATAAAACATAGACTAGCATTTATATGAAAAATCCAGGTAGAAAATTTTGGATTTATGTATCCAAATCTCTCTAGCTATTGCGATTTGATTGAGTTACAAACACACACCGCGTTAATCAGTTGCTGAGTAAAATATGTTAAGGATTAGCTACCTAGTGAAATTGAGTACACATTTAACTGTTCTACTTGTCCACCCTATCTAGACCTCCCTGTTTCATCAAATATCTTTGAAGAGCAAAGAGCGGAGGTGCGTTCAAAGGGTCTCTGTTAAATAGCTGCGTTATCGTGTTCAAGTTTCGACGCACTTTGTTGCTAGGCGCGTTGCTCACGCATAAATTGTTCCCAAACTGGTCGCAAGCTTACGTCACCATGCTATCAGAACGCGGTATGGTTGGTATGTTAAGTTTAAAAATAGTTCCTTTAGAAGGACAAAGCAGCAGTTAAGCTAGTTTCCTGTATACAGAGGCCACTGCATTTGACAAAGAGAATGCAAAATAACTAGCTACTTATTGAATTGTAAATAAATGGTTTCAAATTCTTGGAACAGCGCTTAGTAACTAGAGAAAACAGTAAAGTATTGTTTTTACCATTTGAAATGATAATAGAGCATGGGGCTATTATGCTTATAACTTGGTTCATTAAAGAAACGAATCTAAAAAGGTGTCTTGTGACAAAATACTCGTATTATGCTAGTTTGACTATAACAAGGTGTAACTAGTTTACTTTCTTCTAGGCAAGCGTGCTCAATCGTAAACCGCATCATCGCTTAACATCAGGCGAGCGGTGGTCATCGGCGGTCAAGCGCAAGCTTATTAAAAAACTGCGCCCAGTCTTATCTGAAATTCGATAGGACCTGGGGCCTCACGCCCAACTCTAAACGCGGGCCCGAATAGGTGCTGTTTGCAAAGTCACGCGACCGCAAACCGTATTTAGGCGCGTTAAGGTTCGCGTTCGCATGATTTTGCAAACTGCACCTATTCGGGCCCGCGTTTAGAGTTGGGCGTACGGCCTCTGTTTCCAGTGAGTTTGTATTATGCTGTGTTTGAATAGTGGTGCCAGCCTTGATGGCCTGTTCATCCGTTGGTTTATCATCCAGATCCAGACTAATGATATCTCAAAAATTCATTTAACCTCATTGTGCCGTTACAGGGTTTAGTGGAGACGAAATACTGGGTTACCCGAAAAGGGTGTACTAAGCCGAAACGTGTCTATAGTACCATCATTATGAACAACTTTTACTATGAGAGGAAATAATATCATGTATGGATCTGCTGTTTTTTTTTCGCAATTTCTGGGTTCGTCCCATAGTAAAAGTTTTTCATGATGATGGGTATAATGGATCCTTTTTAGCTTAGTACACCCTTTCCGCGTAACCCTGTTAAATAAATATAAGCTGACACATACTTTTTTCAGAAATTGTACCTACATCTACAACCGATTTGAAGATTGAAGCGGGGAATACCCATTCCACAGATTCAAAGTTACGGTCAAAAACTCTAGCAAAAGTAATAATTTGAGTTTTTTTTAAGTCTATGGCAGCTGTCAGAGCTAAGAAAAACTTAAACTGAGTATACAGTTATGAGTTGTGTTGCTTGAATCGTCACGTACGCGCGTTTCTTGTACTATGATAAGCTATAGCTACTTATATTTGTCCAAGATTTGTTAGGGTCTTATTGTAGGGGTCTTTACAGCTGTCCAAACATCTGCAAGATAATCCCTTGTATTCTGGCGTGTAATTACATTAGTTTTTAGTATAAAGCTCTATCATAAAATGGTTTAAAAAAAACATCCTAATTCGTGACCAAAATCACTTTTCTAATGATCTGAATGTCACGTGACATTTGTCAAGTTGTTATGTGACATCCATCGCTTGAGTTCATGTCAAGGATCATAAACCCATTAGGAGGTTTTCCAAAATCACAATTTAAAACGAACTAGTTCATTAAAATACGATAGATGGCGTTGACGAGACATGAATATTGAAGATTTTGCAAAACTAGAGACGAAGAAAGGTCAATAAAAAATCTTTTTCATTACTCCTACTCGGAAAGTAGGTCTGAAGTTGCCTGAGGAGCGGGTTGAAAGTAATACATTTCAGCCCTAGGGAGAATCACTTTCAACTGACAGTGACAGTTGACAACTGACAGACACTCAAATTATAAAAAAAAACTAGTTTTATTTTCACATTTGTATTGAACCATTTCCCAATTTTTTTTCTCAGAGGATTATGGACCCGCACTTCTCGTGCATTTGCCAGTGTAAAATAAAATTCACATATAATTTCTTTAGTTAGTTCATGATTTTATTTTTAGTTTCCTTGTATTCGTAATGAAAAGCACAGTGTTTACCTCGGGGTTAAAGACTTATTTAGTCCCTCGAACTATTAGCGCCCTCGCTACCGTCTTGGGACTAAATAAGTTACTTTCACTCCTAGGCTAACAATGTACTATTTATTCTCATAGACACACTATCTATCTCATAGATCAGAGTATATATCGGGAATGATCTATCTGTCTGTCTGACACTGTCTGTGATGCTTGTTTTTGTGTTATTTTATTTCGTGGTTATTGTTTGCTAACAAAGTACTTGTTTTTCCACAACACAACACAAATTCGTAGTTAGTTCCATTCATTGCACTACTGATATTAAACAAAGACACGGACGAGGATGGCAAAAGCAAAGTGGCGGCCCTAGCGTTCGATTACGGTAGAGCAAGATTGTCTTTCGGCGCGCTTAATATTTGCAACCTATACCGGAATCGGTTCCGGAATAAAAAGTATTCCATCCAGGATATAAACTATTTCCACATCAACATTTTATGCTGTCTACAACGAACACAATTGCGGCGGGCCGCCTGCCACGCCACCCTCGTCTCGCTGAAGCGCGAGGCGCCATCAAAATTTAGTTTTCATTGGTTTTTTCACTTCTGTTGTTTTGGCGCCCCTTGCTTTCTGGCGCTTAGAGAGACCGCTACTCTCGTTTTACCCCAGGGCCAGCGCTGCAAACGCTTGCCTAGAAAGAAGGGAGCTGTTTATATCTCGATATGAAGACGCATATAATTATGTACTTAACAGGGAAGCACAGTGTCCGGCAGAGAGCCAGATCACAGGTAGTTTAATGAAAGAGTAATCATCAAATAAAATGAAAACTCTCAATTATATTTAGTTCAGTGTTAGTTGCTGTGAACCTAATTTACAAGCTTAATAAAGCTCAGTGCTCGCGAAAGTGCGAGAGGCTTTCAATTTGGTCCATAATTGGCATCGTCCGGATAGGCAGATGATGTTTAAGTGCTTTTAATGTTTGGCGCTCGTTATTCGGGCGGTATCGTGTCCCGGCGGGCTAGGATTAGGCCGCTGGTAGGCTGCAGGAGGCTCACCTTGGAGAGTAATTATAATGATCGGCGCCGGAACTCCAGACTGGAGCGGGATCCTTCCTGGAGAGGCGTGCCGGGTGCCGGGTGGCGCAGCGGTGGTACGCCCACACACACTCCGTCCCTGTCCTATTCAAAGATGTCAGCTACCGCCCTCTCGCTCCCCCGTCCCACCGCTACCCCCACGCCTCGTAATAACCCAATTTGTAAGAACCCCCCATTTTCAAGGACGGCCGTCGGTCTTTATGGCGGCGGCGACGGCGGCGTTGATTCCCGACCTTGTTTATTTCAGTTTCTTTTTGTTTAGAATTCGCTGAACTTATTTTCGTACACCTGAACCCGGCCGGGATCTAACTCGCTTGTTGTTGTATGTGTCCGATGTAGAATTGATATGTCGATCACAAAAGACTTCGTGGGCACCTACGGTCGCTCCAGAGCGTCTCACCTGCTTACGGTTCGATTATACAGTGTTCAAAGGCGGCGCTACACAGAAGCGTTCCTTTGGCCGCGCCGCGATAAGTAATTGGACGTATTTTGTTTGAATGTCGATCACCAGCCCGTGAATTTGTTCGTTACGGTGGGTAAATAGAATTTGGGTTGGTTTCATGATAAAGTATATTTTGATTCGAATATACGACTTCGATTCAGCTTATTTTGTCATCATCGGTAGATTACTTAACCGGAAATGGCCCAATTATTTATTTATGCACGATCATATTCAGAGTTGTCTGTCCCATTATTTTAACGAAGTTTTTCCATAACTGTGTCGAAGGCGGCAGCACATGGAAGTATGTGAGTGCGGGGAATGCCTCGTTTGCTTAGGGTTAGTAAAGGTCAGGGTCGTCCAAGACACCCTTATCAAGATCCGTCCTTTTGCTCCGTCTAGACGGCTTCACACCTCCAACCCTTTGAATTTCAGATCAATTACGAATTTTACTTTCACCTTTTCTGGTACGATTTTGTGAACTTCTCTTTAATTTTTCACAATTTTTAATCTCCTTTCAAATAAAATTGGTGTCTTTTTAGTGAACTTGATGTTGTTCCCAGAGTTTGTAACAAATAAAATCAAAACGGTAATTAAAGTAATTTTCTTTGTTTTTGATTAAATTAGAGCTTTGATTAGTCTCTCTCTATTGATATTTTCATCTGGCTTAGGAAGACATAGATATGGTATCGATAAATTAATTATTCTCTGGGTATCTGGGTACAGTTATATTGTCGGTTGGGAATTCCAACGGATAAAATTATACTAGGCTAAGTATTCGACGGCTATTGTTTGGCTTTAGAATCAGGATGCACTGAACGTGCGTACGCGCGAGGCACACATGCAATATCAAGTTTCATGATTTAATAAACACGTTATGCTCACAAACGAAGAACAAAAAACAATAGAACTAAAAGTAGAAAAAGGAAATCATAAAAATTACGGACCCCATGTCAAATTCTACACTGCCGTAGAAAGCAAAGTAATCTATCTTCTAACTATATATATATAAGACTATGTATGTATGTTCCCTATGGACTCCGGAACGGCTGGATCGATTTTGATGAAATTGTCAGATTAGCCCAGCACGTGATCCTGTGACGTTTGGTAGCGATCGGATCAACAGTTTTTTTATGTAATAATATTTTCCCTAAAAAAACCAGAATTGAAGTCTATAAGTACATTGATATTTTTATATCATAGGGAAACAAAATGTCATTGAAGTCAAACGAGGTGTATGTCGGTATATAACGCGGGTGGAAGCTAGTATTTAATACATAGGTAACTATCGGTTATTGAACCTCCTGCAAACAAACCTACACTACCTGCAGTCATAAACTTTACCTCCAAATAATATTAATCACACTAAAATTATTAGTGTACATAAAACACACTAATATTATTAATATGAAAGTTTGTGTGTATTTGTCATCATTTGACTCCGTAACAGTTAAGCGTATATGTATAAAACTTATTACACAGCCATTTTAATTTAATTATCAAGCGAAAATGAACGATTCCTGGGCCCCGATTCTACTAAACCAATTGTTTTTAAATTGTTAATGAATTGCCTCAAAAATTACCCTTTTGACACTAAAGTGTCAAACTTTTGACACTAAAGTGTCAAAAGTAAAAAAAATGAGGCAATTCATTGAAAAACAATTGGTTCAGTAGAATCGGGGCCCTGTAAGATAAGATAACACTTTAAGAACTCTTTAACTCTGTAAGATAGTTAGTGAAACCACAGGCAGCTGCTAGTATAATATATTTGTAAAGATATGCCAAAACTCCCAGTGAAACTAAAATGCCATTTGGAATTACAGCCTCTAAATAATACAGCATGGAATTAGTAACACGAGGTGCGTAGCTCATTGCATGTGGTTTGGTGCGTGTGTCGTTCTTAGAATTTACAGCCTGAATATGCATGCACGATACACATAGCTATACTTAATTGTTATATACTGCGTCCAAATATCAGGAACTCTATTTATAACCTAATCACGGTCATATAATTGAAGTATATACTTACCATGTAGGCAGTGGCGTAGCTAGGTAACCAAAGGCCCTGGTGCAAAAAAATGGGGCCCTACCTAAACTGGGTTAGGATTTATCAAGTAAACATATAAATAGTTTAAAGGTACAAAGCTACTTTATCATCAGCTCTTTATTGTGCTCAAAGCTACTTACTACATGTATGTGTATGAAGGGCAAAAATTTTGCAAGTTCAGTTTGAGGTTTGCTGATCAAGGCCCAAGGGCCCCCTGAGCTTGGGGGCCCCGGGTGCAGGGCACCGCCTAGCCCTCCGATAGCTACGCCACTGTATGTAGGTATACATACATAGCTAAATAGAGCGTTTCTGTGGATTTTGACGGCACGGCGCCCCGAAAGTCATGCCATTTTTTTACAAAACGTTATATAATTTACGTACCTATTCTTTTTACAAGCTTTGTTTAGCTATTTCTTTTTTTTACTTACAAAGTTTGTTTTGGTCAAATCTTGCAAGCTTAATTAGAACCAGTTGCTCCCAACCGATTTTGCTAGAAATGCATACACATTTTATTTCTGGTGACAACCCAATACATAATATTTTTTATGAAGTGAAAACTTCTTTAGGCGCGTTGAGCACGTTTTGAGTGAAAAAAATCATGGAACTCGTGGCATCGTCTCGCTGTACCGTGAATTTTAAAAGAGCGTCATCTTTTGTAGAATAGGTGAATTACTACTTCAGTTTTCACTTCTGACGTGCAGTCCTATGACTGATGTGTTTTTTTTATGTGAAGCAATAGTGGGGTAGTGTAATAATATCCACAATCAATAGTGTCTACGTCATTTGACGCTGGTATGCATTAGTCGCATGATGACTTCGTTGTAAGAGCGGTCGTCGTACTGAGAGCGATGCAACAGATGGCATTAAATTGCAATAATTAGAAATTACCTACTTGTACGCTAACGTTAGGAAGAGATGAGCATATCCTTTCTTTAGAGATATTTGTTTACTCTAGAAAACAGTACGTAGTAGCAACACATTTCTTGTAATCATTCCATTCAAGCGTGTAGATATAAATTATATGCATATTAGGAAAGCTACCTATAATTATTTTAATCAGTAGCAAAATCGCAGTTTATACAGTGTTATTATGTACTAGAACTGCTCGCATATGCCTTTTCATTTCAACACGCCAATTTAACTCCAACATGTGTTCGAATATTAATGGTAAGCAAACATCAAGTAGGATTCCTAGCAAAGCCTATATACACATCCGAATTAAAATTGCTCGAACTTCATGAATGATTAAAATGCTGTGTTCTATTGATTTAGGGACGTTTTGTTTGGTGAACTGTGGAATTGGGTCTAGGTCTTTGTTTTTGGGTTTTTGTTCGATGAACGTGGAAACAATTAACGATGATTTATGTTATATGATTATGATTCATGTATATATATATTATAAATAGAGGCCCAACGCCCACTGGAGAGTCGAGGTAACGTCGCGAAAAATGACTTTCCGGTAGACCGTAGATTCAAAATCGCCCGCAGTTATTTCACGCCGCTACGCCGCCGGCACGTAGCGCGCCTTGACTACTATAAGCTCTTGTAAGGGCAGACGCACATAACCGCGTCGTGTGACGCAACACTAAGATAGTATAGGCGACGCCGCGCTATGTAACCCAGAAACATTCGTCCGTTCAATGTTACTGGGATGAGATGCGCGGCGTGCCCGATTTAGCGCTGCGTCGCTGCAAAGTATGTGCGTCGGCCCTAAACGAGGTACTACCTCGACTCTTCCGACTGCAGTCAGCGTTGGGTCTTAGGTCGTTCATTTTGTTATAATTTATTATGATAAACAACCTTGAAATCCGATAAATTTATCAGCCTGTTCCATACATTTTTTCGTATACTACGTTATCTAAGGAATGGCTAGGTTTTTTCGCGATTTCAGAATTGCTCCCATAGTAAATGTAGTTCATAATGATGGATGCTATCGACCCCTTTCGGCTTAGTACACCCTTTCTGCGTAACCCAGCCAGCATAGTAAAGGTTTCACTTATTTATATCAGGTTAAAATTTAAATAATACTTCAAACGTGCGTACATACTTAGTAAAATATGATCCGATTTCCCTTTGAGGAGTGATAAATTCAAACAATCTTCGGTACAGTAACCTTTTTTACTTAGGTATTTGATTTGAATACTAAAATGTTTCTGACGCTGTAACGACCTAGTATTTAATCAAAATCTACATTAAATTTTCACTTTCAAAGCTTACAATTTATTTCCAAAGCCGGTTTCTTTGATAAATCCTCGGGCCAACTTGTCATTTTAATGTGGAACAGGCAAAAATTTGCGCCTGAATAGGGCCTTAGTAAAGGTCAAAGGTCCTGTCATTTTCGTAGGTACATAACTTTGTGCGGTTATAACAAGAGCATTTTGTCAAAAGCAGAACCATTGCAAGAGCCTATAATTTCGTTACGGTTTTGGCGCCAACGTGAAAAAACAAGTCGCCTCAATGTATTATTTTCCTAAACTTGAGTATTACCAAGTGTTAATGTTTGTAATAATGGTGGATTATTATTTATTATCTGTTCATGAACGAGCTCGACTGTGGGTAAGTGATAAAACGAGGTGAAACGTGTATTTTCGTGTACTTTCCAAAACTCCATAGAAGCCTCTTGTAAAGTCTCCACCACTCTACCGTTACCACAGAATATAAATAGTATGTCACTTGCTTTTTTTTCATCTTGAGGATTTTGGCGTTCCACGTCTTGTGCATTTGCCAATTATTGAAATATTTTTAAGTTTTATTAGATTTTCGTCAAACCTCGTAGTATTTTAAAGGGCATAACTAACATCTAATTATGACAGAGCGTTCTTTGGTCGTTTTCTGGCTGATGAGATGATGTTCTTTCGTCGAAACCTGGTTTAGTAAAGAAGCGACCGGATGCTATTACTACTTTTTGGCAAATGTACTAGTATCATTGTCATGACTAGATTCCCTGGGATCCCATCATCAGATCCTGCTTTGGTGGCAATGGGACCAAATTGATAGTATATATACCGAACAAAAAAAAAAAAACGGTCAACAGTTGGCGGAAAAATCGGTGAACATACATTTAAAAAAAACAGTGGAACATAGAACCGTTCTCCTTTATTGAAGTCGGTTAAAAATAAATCATATAGGTATTCTAACAGCCATATTACAAGCTTTGCTTAGTTTGGGGTCAGATGACCGTGTGTGCAATAATGTCCCAGGTATTTATTTTATTTATTTTTATTTATTGTTTTCGAGTTTTAGCGGTTCAAAGTTTTGTCAAAATTAGATGCTAAGATGCCACCTTAAATGTTAATAATTTCATTTTGTCATAAACACGAACTTACTATACATAATTGTAGACTTTTCTCTTGTTACTATAACGTGTTCCAAAAAAGCAGGCCGTCAGAAAACATCAACTGAATTTTTCGGTCGAAGATTTTCGGTAGAGTTCTTATTTTCTCAGAAACGCTATTTTCGACTATTGAAAAGGAATTTTCTCTCTAAAAAAGCGGAATGAGGGGCACATTTCTGTAAAGATTTTTTACTTGAATGGTGAATGTTTTCTATAAACAGGTCGTTAAAAAATTGTCGTCGATTTTTGCCTGTCCGATTGGGTTTTCCCTGCGAACAAGCTTTGGTTCTTATTTGACTCTATTAATCAGACTTCCATGTACAATGTAAAATGGTAGGATAAAGCAAATAAACCTTTTACGCAATTAGATACCTAACGTAAGTACATAGTTACGCATGGGTCTATTTAGCATACATCAAATTATGAGTTAGGTTTTCCCATTACTCATAAAATTGATTAACTCGTAGCTTAATTAAATATCTGCCTCGTATATCACTCAATGTAATGTTATTAACAATAAGACAACATATGCCTAGTCCTAACCTACTTACTAAACGTCCACGTAATTTCCTAGTAGATTTCTTTGAGTTTTATCTGCCACAAACCTCTTTAGTTGTTATTAGTTTCTACAAAAACTCTACATATATTTACCAAAAATGTACGACGTATTATTAATAATAATTTCGAAAGCCTACGCACAGTATGCAGGGCAGAATAACTTATAGAAGCATGAGGCCTGAAAATCGAGGTCGCCTCGTCTGAATTTCGGGAAAACTAGCTGAAAGCACGCACGGAAGCGCACGCCAAACTAGACTTCAAAGGAGCTTTCTATAAAGCCTCTAGTGCCTGAATGAACAACCGTAACCATACTGGCTATATACATTACTGTTTCACTATATGCTTCCAATAGCACCACTTTGTGATACGCCTTCACAGCCTTAAATGTATTTTATTCTACGTTTTTATCCGTCAAAGTTCAGTGTCGAAGTTTTGGGGATGATAGGAAAGCGAACTCTAAATTTAAGTGCAGAAGGTTTAAATTGTAAAGTTAATTGTAAGATTGGAACAGACAGCTATATGGTTTCCTAAAGATACTCGTACAGGGTTTCCGTTGACGTGTTGAATTTAATAATAAATAGGCTGTACTTGTCAGTGAACTTGTTACAACCTTATATTACTTGTAGTTACAATCTGGGCGTAAAGACGCGTGAGTGAAAAAAAATCGTGAGTGAATCGGTTTATTCTAGCCAAGCGTGCTCCATGGCAGACCGCATCATTGCATCACGCATCCTTATTGTTAATTCATACATATAATAATCTATATCTATACATCTTTTTCTTCAAAATGCGGGTTAATAGAGTCTTAAAGGGTCGGCGACGTATTTGTGATGCCTCTGGTTTTTTACAAGTATCGCTAGGCGACGGTGACTGCTTACCATCAGACGGCCCGTCTGCTTGTTTGCTTCCAAGGAAAAAACTGTAATTGCGAGATATCAACACAAAAAAAACACAGAAGGCGTCTTAAAATGAGGAGCTAAACACGCTAAGACAGTTTTTAGAATTTTTGTCTGTTTGTTTGTCCTTGCACATCTCCTTAATCATTGGACGGAATTAAATGCGGTTTTCACGAATATGCTTAGCTAGGACCAGATTGAAGTATATGCTATGTTATTTTGCGCAAGAGCCGGTTTAAGGGAGGAAAAAAGGGTTATAATGAAAATCTACGTGTATGAAGTCGAGGGCACAGCACCAGTTAAAAATCTAAATAGAAATTATACATGGTAAAACTTCTACTATGATGAACACTACATAAATTTGGATTTTGGAGAGCTTTGATTGTTATATTTTTTTTACTGTTTTAAACTATCGCGGTTGTTCAGTTATATGATTATATAGGGATAAACCTAATCAAGGTAGGTAAATACGAGTATCCCGTATATAATCATAGTGTGGTATTTTTTGATTTTGATCGTTTATATATATATATATATATATATATATATATACTAGCTGACCCGGCAAACGTTGTTTTGCCTTATAAATTAAAAAAAAATCGTCAAAAATAAAATGGATAGTAGCCGATTCTCAGACCTACTGAATACGCATATAAAATTTGGTAAAAATCGGTAAAGCCGTTTTGGAGGAGTACGGTAACTAACATTGTGACATGGAAATTTTATAATTATTGTGATGATGATGATAGTAATGATATTTTTTAAACACAATTATGAACTAATTTTAAGTTTCTGATACTCTATCCGTCGTTTAGAGACTTTTGAATTTGATTTTCTTAGTTAGGACCAAACGGCAACAAGAAAAAAAAAACAATAAACAAAAACAAAAGTTTTTTTTTGTTTTCTATAGGCAAGGTAGTAATCAAACGAAAGCTTAATTAAGTTTAAAAAAAAAACTTTCTCGATGACTGTATATTTTTTCTTCTAAAATCTATTAATGCTAATCAGAATGCCTCTACAACCCATGGAAAGCTAGACCGTTTTCATGTAGCTATCAGGCGAGTTAGCGTTCAAACGCAAGTCTATTATTTTATATAAAAGTTTCCACCCTTTATAATCGGCTATGTACTTTAATAGAAGTGCGTAAATAATATTTTCAAATAACTACATTCATGGCGCACGTATATCGCTGACAACGTATTGTCTAACTGGGAAAACCTTATTGAAATATTAAATAGATCGGTCTTCCCTGCGACATGAAGCCCCGTTGCGGGATAACTATGATCTCATGTGCAATTATCATGAAATATTTTCCTTCCTTAAGGCACTATGAAGATAAAGCAATTGATTTAGAGTTTACATTGATTTGGAAAATATCCAAAACATTTGCGGTTGTAGCAATTTATCTTGCTTACGTAACAAATGTAATTCGTTCAATATCAAGCACAATAGGTACTTATCAAAGTAAATAGTAGAGCTCACGAGTTCAATAATGAACGCCAGCAAAAAACGGCGCACCTCATCGGTCACGTAAATACCGACAAAAATGCAGTGCAAATAAAAATCCGTGGCGACCTTGAAAAATTCACTATTCTGTGCTAATAAAGTGAACATTAGAGCGAACGAGCGTTGGCGAGCGCGGATTGATAGCGGCTTGCAAGACGGGGCTATTGCCCTCCCCATTCCATTGCAAGGCCACCCAGAGCCGCACTCGGCACGTAGCCATGGCGACAGCCGGGCCTGGCGGGCCCCCCGGCCCACCCGGCCGTCGCGATAGTGACGCTCCCACCGCGCCGTTCACCTCTCCAGTCTCCACTCCTCCGCTCCGCTTATTATAAGCTTTTCAATTTACCTCAATAGCAGGTAAATCTGTACCTCAAGGCCGACGAATATTATGGCAGATAGGTGCCATCCTAGAACTTGTACTCAGTAGTATTAAACTACCAAATATTATTGTACTCTGTAGAACTCTGTAGACTATGTACCTACGTATTGATTTCCTTCTACGCTGTCTGTGATGTCGCTGATGCTGATCGCTGTGACGCTGAGGGTCAGCTACAGGGAAATAAATTTATTAGTTTAAAAACTAAAAAAGTGATTCATTAAAACACACCAAAAGAGCTTAAACTCGTGGGGTTTACCAGGAGTCATTGAAGATTTCCACTATCCACGTCCTATTATGTTGTAAGCTCGGAAAAAATAAATAAATGGAAGCGTTATACCTACAGTTTCCCCATTAGCATTTACCCCCCCCCCCCCCCTCGGTCGTCCATTCATTTATAATTTGGGCACATCGTTTGCAGGTGCATCGGTGTGTGCGCTCAGTATTTAAGCGAGTGTTTGTAGAACTAGTAAGAATATGTCAGTGTGTGCAATACGTGTTTACCTCGCCCCGTTCAGTTTTTGGCAGACTTTTTTAGGTACTAGCTTGAGTTTAAAGGCAGATCCAAGCTATATATTATCAAAGGTTGTAATAATATAATGTTTAACGGGTTGTTGCGATGCACGCGCATTTATATTGCCATATACGCGTGACCGACCGACGTCACCGTAGTAATAATCATGTGCAGGCAGGTAGCTGATAATACATTTTGATTTAAGACTCGGTAGCACAGTTTCCACGTGAACTTAACTCACGTTACTTGCGCCTCAAATAAGCCTCAAATAACTTTTATATCAAAAAGTTATTCCGACATATTATTATTTTAATTAGGTTTGGAGTTTGTTCGGCGTTATTTGTGTTCAGAGCTGAAAGTTGATACTGTTGAATTAAATAATGAAGGGATTAGGATGGGAAAACCTATCAATGAACTTAACAAAATTTTATAGGTGACTAAAGTATGAAACAAGTTTATTTATTTAAAAAGTTTAATTGAACAAAAACATCACAAAAAAAACAAAAACACAACATGACACACATCACACATACACACACACACACACACACACGCGCGCGCGCGCGCGAACACAACATCTATGTGAACAAAAAATTATGTACAAAACTATAGTTTCATTATAAAAGACGTATTCAATCATAATTTTCATCCTCTGTTTATGGCGCCATCTTGTATTCATGGTGACGTCATCGAGTGATTTAACAAAATAGGCTTAAGCTTTAGGCTGTGGGTAGGAACATAATATACAAACAAGAGTGTGAGAGTGGTGTTTTTCTTTTGCTTCGACGGGTGAAAAGTCATACATTTTTATCAAATGTAAGTACGATATTATATTTTTATCAGTCACATATATTTTTTCTTTGAGTTGAACTCCCACAGTAAGAAGTACGTATCACATTACATCAACAGCCAGTAAAAGTCCACTGCTAAACTAAGGCCTCCTCTCTTAGAGAGGGGTGTTGCCATAATACCCACGCTTGGCAGGTGGCTTGGGGATCTAAGTACGTTCACCGTGTCCTAATAGGATGCTGCTGCGGTTCTGTGGTCATCCGGTGGTTCTGGTCTCCGTTTTCGGACGTACCAGGTCTATTAAACTACTTAAGTGAGTATCACTTTCACATCTGGACAAAAGAATCTTTAAGAGTCTTATGAGTAGAGAAGAGAAGAATCTTTTAAGAAATTATCCAACATAATTATCAATATAAAAAATCGACTTCATAAAAAATGTCAGAACTGGACCAAATTAAAATGGGGCACACGGGAAGCACCAGCTTTCAAATAAAAAAAAGAATCATCAAAATCGGTTCACCCAGTCGAAAGTTCTGAGGTAACAAATACAAAAAAAAAAACAGTCAAAATTGTTAACCGCCTCCTTTTTGGAAGTCGGTTAAAAATAAACATAATTTTTTAATCTTATGACTTATCTGTTATAAAATGTGAATATACAGTACATACTATAATAAAAACTACAAAATATATTCGTTATTTTAAAATGTTTTAATTCGTTGGAAAAAACTAAAAGAAAAACGCCTCAGTGCGCTCCTGGCGGGGAAGTATAGTATGCCAAGTCGCAGCTTGCTATTTGCGAGTGCCGAGCGCGAGGCCCCGAACTTTGTATTCATTGGTACCTAGACTATCTACGCCTCCGCCGACAGTGATTCAACTTCACACTTTTGTAGTGTGCGCACACTAACAACTGCATTGTTATTTATTAACTAGTTCTTCGCCCAGAACTGTGACCTAGCGACTCCAATATCATGACATCTTCTAAACCGTATTTCCTCATATTTAAATTTAAAAATTGTATTGGAATGAATTACTTGCCTACATACTACAAAATTCATGAAGATCAGATCAACGATCTCCAAGCTATCGACAAATATACAAACATACATACAAATACCGATTTGGTCCTGTTTACTCTGAGACCTCACTTCGGTGAATTATCTTCGCCTCCCTAACCTATGTGTACGTATATAGTAGTTATGTCATCTTCTGCAGAGCTTTTTTAGGGTTTCGTATCGAAAGGGTGAAAACGGAACCCTATTACTAAACCTACGCTATCTGAACAGAGACTGACATACGTACATATATATTTATACATACTCAAATAGATATTAACACCCAGACATAGATCAAACACAAATGTTCATCACATGACTGTTGCCCTAGGTGGGAATCGAACACACGCCCCCAAGCGCAGAAGGTAGGTTCACTACCAACTGAGCCACCAGGGCAGTAATAATAAATAAAAAAAACCTTACAATTGTTGAACCTGATTGAAGTTATAAAAACCTGAATAAATACATTGTTCTGTTAGGTAATAATTACTGAAAACATTGGGCGCGTCTGATAAAATATTGTTTCGTCCAGAGCCGTTAATCGGAATGTGTGGAAACAATGCTTGAAATAATGTCTTTTGAATCCATTTTAACACAGTTTTATTAGATTTACTTGTAACTGACGAAATAAGTAAACAAATCTTGGAAGATCTAACCTACAATTTTTATTTAAAAAAAAAACCGCCTATTAAGACGTTTTTTTAACCCGCCTATAGTCGGAGTAACCGGCCTAATCTTACGTGAGTAATTCCCGTGTAATATAAATAAAATGTGACTTCAAAAAAGGGTGTAAACGGGACTATGTTGCTAAGCCTCCCTTCACTTTTTTTTTACTTTATTATTATTATTTCGTAATATTTTTTATATTAAATTGAACAGAAAATTTCAACTGGCAATTCATTACGGTTCGAAGGATACAGCGGTAAAAAATAAGTCAGACAGACAGCGTAGGCTTAGCAACATGGTCCCGTTTACACCCTTTTTTAAAGTCACATTTTATTTATATTACACGGGAATAATAATAAAGTAAAAAAAAAAGTGAAGGGACCCACCCCCCTTCAATTTTTTTTTTTACTTTATTATTATTATTTCGTAATAAATTTTTTATTAAATTGAACAGAAAATTTCAACTGGCAATTCATTACGGTACGGTCCCCATACAACAAACGATTTATTTCTACGTATTTTCTCTAGTGTAAAAACGTACATAATATACATACAAGCGTCAAACTTTGCATGATTATAGTACATACTATTGTAAAACAACAAATAATTAATACCGGTCAAGTGCGAAGTGCGAGTAACTAACCAATGTCAGGCGCGGTCGGTACTTTGATGGGTGACCTGGGCGTGAGGTTGTCTTATTGCACTACTTTGTAGTACTTCAGAATTTAACAATTTATGTGCTGCTAAGGAACCCTCAGTGCTCGAGCCCGACTCGCACTTGTCCGGTTTTATTTAGATTTTCGCGTCCACAAACTACACGCAATAAAATCCGTTATAAGTGTTTAGTTTCAAACGGTATTTTTCATTCTTTAATTCTTTATGTTACAAAATTTAAAATACTTTTAGGTATGTTTTGTTTCTTTGTAAGTACTCGTATTTGATAAACTATGCAACTCATTAAGTAGGTACATGAATAATGCAGATCCTGTTCTAAACTAAACAAAAAACACGACAATGCGATTTTGACACGTGTATCGAGGTCTTTGTCCGCCAACGACATCTTGGAACATGCAATTTATTTAGTACTATCCGCCCGCCCCGGCTTTGCACGGGTGTAAGCTCGGCCTTCGGCCTCGCTACAAAATATAATATAGCCTATGTCACCCGGGGATAGTGTAGCTTCCCGACAGTGAAATAATATTTAATGCGGTTCAGTAGTTTTTGAGTTATTTCGTTACAAACATCCAAAATTCCAAATATCCAAAAACACAAATCTTTCTTGTTTATAATATTAGTAAAGATTAGTTTCACCCACAGAAAAGATCTAAACGAAAAAATTCTCACTTCAGTGGTTTCACCTGTATTTTTCACCCCGCGGTTTCACTATTAATTTTCCATTTTTAACCAAATAAAAAACCGGTTGTATTTTATTTGATCACTTATGAACCGATAAAAAAAAAAAAAGATAAAATTTATACGGGTCTTTTTTTTAGATTTTCTTTATCTATGTCCGTCTTTTACATAGATTTTGTGCTGTACTTTTGGAAATATATATGATTTATGATTAACAATAATCTGAAAGTATATCCTTTCAAATAAAAATAAAGTATTTTCCAAATCAGTTTATAAATGACGGAGTCCTGAGGTAACAAACAATAAAAAAATAGACATCCGAATTGAGGACCCTCCTCCTCGTATTTTGAAGTCGGTAAAAACTGGCGACAAGTGTCCATGTTCCACCCCTTTCAGTAGCCTTGGTAAAAATCTTGATATTTACAGATTAAAGTCCAGATGCCGCTGGAATTTAGGTAAATTTAGTATCTGAGCTCAGAGCAGCCCTGGAAAATCCGTCAAAGGGATGGTTGCTATAACAACGAGCTTTCACAGCTCCCGATCTAGAGCCGGTTATTGATTGTTGCCATCAAAATATTCCATTCGGCAATATTTGCCGGGTGTGTTTATTCAATGATAGGTGATAGAGAAATATTGTCCCTGCTATAGCCTGGAGTCAACCTGGATTCTTGGGAAATATCACACTAGAAAAACTGAGAAAAAATCCCCGTTATAGACGTGATTTTTGTTAGGTTTATCGATGCTCCGAATTTACTGATTCAGACAAAAACTGTGTAGGTATTGTTTTTGTAGTAATATAAAACTAAAAAAAACTGTCATTGAAAAAAATCCTAGTCGTAGAAGTGTTTTTTTTTTGGGTAATATATATCGATGCTCTCAATTTTATGATTCAAACAAAACAATGAAGGTATTGTTTTTATAGTAATATCAAACAAGAAAAACTGTCAAGAAAAAATCCCAATCATAGACATGTTTTTTTTTGGGTTTATAAATATCGATGATCTCAATTTAATTATTCAACCAAAACTGTGAAGATAAATTGTTCTTACAGAAATATCACACAAGAAAAACAGCCAAGAAATCCCAATCATATAGAAATGATTTTGGTTGGGTTTAAATACATCGATGATCTCAATTTACTGATTGAGCCACTGTGACAGTATAGTTCTTATAAAAAATATCACACAAGAAAAACAGCCAAGAAATCCCAATCATAGACGTGATTTCGGTTCGGTTTATATACATCGATGCTCTCAATTTACTGATTCAGCCAAAAGCTGTGAAAGTATTGTTCTTAATAACAAACCTCTGTTTGCGTCGTAGGTTAAAAACAAAAAAACCCTTTAACCTCCTCACTGAACGGCATCTGGCCATCAGCATCCAGTGGATGCCCGCGACTCTAACAATGTCGTCGGTCCATCTAGTGGGAGGCCTACCTACGCTGCGTCTTCCGGTTCGTGGTCTCCCAAGAACCTTTCTTCCCCATCGGTTGTCTGTTAATATTGGAACCAACCAAGAAATCGTGAAAAAATATCAGCTGTTCCATAGAAAACGATGATTCACACTATACAAAATGTAGTTGTAAAAGTTGTTCATAATAATGACTATAACTGATTTCTTTCAGCTGAGTACACCCTTTCCGCGCAACCCTGAATAATTTTTGGATTTTATTATGAAACTGATGTGTTCACTGGAGTATTATTCTGAAATCCAGAATCATTTAGATGTTAGAACTGAAATGAAAACTATGTATTTGAAAGGCTTTAGTAATCTCGACCTTTATTTCTCTAACATTGCTTCTAGGTCCTGCCTCAAGGTAACCCGTCTCTAAGTCCTTTCCTTCGGTACCTTTTGTAGTATTACTAAACACTAGACGATTGTAATTAAGTTCGTTTTCAGCAGCAATTATAATAATAGTAAAGTACCAATTTTGCGGAGTTATATTGTGTTACATAGCATTTGTAAGATATCGTACAATGTAGGACAAGTTATTTCTGTTTATGTACTAACTAAAAACGTATTTGGTAAGTTATTTAACTTTAAGACGTACGGAATTTGTTTCGTCATATATAATGTTGTAATTAATAGACAATAGACAATATTTATTTTATGTCAAAATAAATGACAATGACAATAAACGACTTTTGCGTGACCAAAATGCTGGCCTATATTTGGATCAGAAAGTTAGCCTCGCCATCCAGCGAGGCAACGCGGCCAGCATTTTGGGCACTCTGCCTGAAATTAATTATCGTTTGAACTAGTAGTTAAAGAACCTATTATGAATATCATTATCAAAAATTGCTTAAAACTATATATTAAACTATTTGATTTATTTTATGTCATAAATCCACTACACACACACAAATCTACACACTTATTTAGAGTTAAAGTTGGATTTGTGCCACAAACTGGCCCAGCTCAGCTTGATGCCGTTTCAAGCTGAGCTGGGCCAGTTTGTGGTGATATCCAACGACGCTGGTCTTCCGATGGTGACGTCACGCACTGCATGTACACTGGGCCAGCATGGTGGACTAGGGCCTAGACTCTCTTTGAGCGAAGGTCTGTGTCCCAGCAGTAGAAATATGATAGGCTGATAATAAATCCACCTTGAAGATAGTGTTTCAAATTTTGAACAAAACGTCTTCACAATCAATCATTTCTTTTTCATCCCCCCATCTCGGAAAGAGTATTTTTGCTCTTCGATATCTGAGTGCAAAAGCCGTTTTTATCCGCTAGAGGATAAAGTAAATTGAATTTAGAACATTGTGTGCACTAAATTTGTGTATTCAAAACATCATTAAACCTATTTACTTCTACCTCCATGGTGCCGAATTTATCATACAACCTTTTTTAATTTGTTAAAAATTCAGACTCAGAACCTTGGTGTACTTTTTTTTATAATTTGCTTTCTGCGCGAAATTTTTTTTGCACTTAGCCATTTCCTCACTGAGGCGGGATGAAAAGTTACGTGTTGCACTCGAGTGCAAAGATTTGTTTTGATTCCCTCGCTAACGCTCAGTATTCTAATTTTTGGATCTCTCGCTACGCTCGTGATTCAATTTTTGAATCCTTCGCTTACTCGGTCATCAAAATTGAGCATGCGGTTAAAAAGCAACTTTGCACCCATGTATAACAAATAACTATTGTCACTACCTCCGTCTAATGATACTTCGCAATGGGCTTTGGGCTTGATACTTCGCAAATCATAAAAACTTGCAAGTACGTGTTGACTGCGCGAACTCACTAGCGTAGGCACAAACAAAAAACATGACATCTTTTTAAACTTCAGTTCTCAAATACTGTATCTACTTTAAGAATCACTGGTTGACCTTTAAAACACCATGACCGTGAGTGTTGATTCAAGTCCATTACGTAATCTGAGCATCAATCTTTCCTTGTCCGTATCAGATCTTGTATTGAACTTTAAAATTGAGGAGTAAGGTTTGAATTAGCTTGAGATTTCGTCTGCTAATTTGATGTTCTTGCTACTTGTTGCATCGTCATTTTAGGGTTATGGTTGTTCCTTATTGATATAGTGTTATCAAATGTTATCAATGGTAGCAACAATTTCTCAATGAAATATATTACTAAATTGGTCCTAGTTTTTTGAGTTTTAAAGCTGCATCGTCTTCCAGCTACAATGTTACGTTCAGAAACCTAGCAAAGAGATCAGAACTTTCATACAGTTTTTAACAATTACTGCAAAAACTTGGATCGAGTATTAACTATGGAACGTACGTGGTAATTGTGGAACGGGTTATTCGCTGGTTTTACCAATACATATTAGTTTGAAAAACATTGATGTGCTTATATTTACAGGACAATGAAGGAAATAGGTACGGGATATTTTTCAAAGTTAAGTGCATATTAACAATGCTAGTTGCACGTCATAAAATAATAAATAAATATTCGGGACATTTTTGCACACACGGTCATCTGACCCCAAACTAAGCAAAGCTTGTAATATGGCTGCCAGAGACTGATATACATACATATATATTTTTAAATACATACTTAATAGATATTAACACCCAGACATAGAACAAACACAAATGTTCGTCACATAAATGTTTTGCCCTAAGTGGGAATCGAACCCACGCTCCCAAGCGCATAAGGTAGGTTCAATACCAATTGAGCCACCGGGGCAGTCAAATAATTCTGAGGTATAAATACGATAGAAAACTTTAACAGCCTGTTATTAAGAATCTACTCAAGTTTTTTTTAGCTCTAATAACTGCAATAATATTGTAAAAAAGCGAATGAAAACGTTTTCTTTCAATGGTTCTATGAAAACGGCTACTAACTTTCATTCAGAAACCTAACAAAAGTTATCGGAATTTGGGTTTTTTTATCTACAATTTCTTGCAGGTGTCAGAGCGAAAAATAAATGTAGATGTGGGATATTGAAAGCACTATTTTTTTGTACATACCTGCAATGCATAACAATACAAGGTTACGCGGAAAGGGTGTACTAAGCCAAAAAGTGTCTGAAATAGTCATAATTATGAACAACTTTTATTAGGAGACCAACCCTGAAACCGCGAAACAAATATCAGCTGTTCCTTACATTTTGACGAGTGTCAATGACCGTTTTCTAAGGAACAGCTGTTTTTTTTGCGATTTCAGAGTCCCATAGTAAAAGTTGTTTATAATGATGGGTACTATGGCCCCTTTCGGCTTGGTACACCCTTTCCGCAAAACCCTGCCTGTGTAGAGTTTTTTTTTTATCATATTTATTTTGGATTTTTTTAATTGTGCGCTTGTGAGTGTGTATGTATGTACATATGTATTAGGTTTCTTTAGCACGCCTTACAGCCTAAGCGGTTTAATGGATTTCGATATGTAACGTCACAGGTTACGTGTCATTTTTATTGTTTTAATAGTGGAAGTGACATTGGGTACAAGAATTCAGGATGGCGTCCGCGAAAAATTAATTTGGGAAAATCATTGCTTTTCGGTTACCTACTATTATTTATACAGTCGTGCAGTGCAGTCGTGTTATATTATTATAATTTAATTTATCTTGTTATTGAATAGGGCTTTTTCAGGGTGGTGTCGTTTAAATTTAAAGACAATATTCCACCTGTAATGGTGAACACTTAGGAGATAAATCCCTTTTACTAAACTTCCCGTGAAGTCTATTGTAATTTTTATGTAAAAAATGATAAATTATTTTCAATTGCAAATTGCCTTCGCACCGTCATCCTAAGGATCAGGTATTGAAAACTAGTTAGTAATCGAGAAGAGTGAATAATGAAGTGAGAAAAACATGAATAGATAAGTACATAATGACAAAAACTAGGCGTTCATTTCAGTGCAAACAAATAATAGATTTGCGTTGCAAGCGACGCATTTCTATTAAATACGTATAAAGGGTTAGACAGAACGGCGGTACTGAGACGAATGGAGGTCGCTGTACTTTTAAAATTGGACCAAACCTATAATCGCGAATTCTAATATATTTTTCGAGAAAGTAACGTTGTATAATTGTTGTTTATTGCATGGTATTGATACAACAGTTTGACAAAAAGCTTATTTTTAGAGCTTACTTTTTGTGACCTGCTAATCGCATATTAAAGCTCAACGAGGAAGTGTATGGTTAATGTTATGCAATTGTTCGTTGTTTTGCTGGCCGGTGACGTCAGTCAACGTGCTCGGTTCACGGCCAAGCTTCAAGTTCATGATTTTTTATCGATGATGCCTTGTGATTCGGAATGTGACTATGCATGTAAGGGGCCCTAACTTTACATGTGTGGCCTAGACGTGCATGTGTGAGGACCTATTTTTAGATATTTGTGTCTTCACGCCTAGCCTGTGTGTGTGTTAGCTAGGATATGCACAACGAAATGTGTTTTTTTCTTTTAAGTTTTGGCTTCAGACATTTTGTCTATTGTATTAAGCCAGTGTCAAAAGTAACATAATTTCAAGTTTAAAATATATAAATAATTATATAATATATTAAACAAGTCATAATCAAAGCCAAGTCATGCATCAGTAGAGTAGTAAAAACTTAAATAAAGTTCTATTTTTTTGTACAATATATCTACGTTTGGCTACCATCTCGCCTGATGGATAAATTAAGAAAAAATACACACCTACGTTTTACTACATTATTTTATCCTATGCCTACTTTCATAAATGTTGTCTTTTAGCGATGATGAAACATTAACGCTCGAAAATAACACACATTTTGGAAAATAACACAATGAGGTGTCATGCGTTTTCCCCTACGAACATGTTTCTTTCTCAAGTTTTTTAAGACAAAGCCAAATGTGGTTGAATCTAGAGTCGAAATATGGGGCTTAATCTAATACCATAAGTAAAACACCCGCTTATCGAGTGAGGCTGTTTGCAATCTGGGAGGTCGCATCGAATGCGAGTAGGCTGAATTGTTTGTATGTGTGAGTGGTCCTTTGTTCTCGTGTGTAGATAAATGTGTGCAACTATTTTGGTTCTATTCTTGTTTTGCAGCTGGCATTAGAAGATGTCACTCACATCTCTGAACGACTTTTTGTGTTGAGAGTTCGTGGTTTTGGCTGCCAAAATACTAGGTACCTACTTGATTTTTGCTAATACTTTAAAGTTTTGTAAGAAGCTTGCAGGGTAGTTAAAATTTTCTTGATCTTGAATCTCTTTAATGACCCTGGACCTAAGATATTTTTACCTGTAGATAGGTTGTGTCCGCTACCATTTTGACTAGACGAATGCAAGGCACATTATCATACTCGATGCAGCCGTCTCTCAGTAACGCGCTCAGAGTGCAGAATAAGAGAGCAAAATAATTGTAATAAAATGCCTTCCTGTGTCTTTATAAGCTGTACAAACTACACATGCCCTGTGAGAGACAAGATTTTATTTCATTTAACGCGTAGGTATTGTAATTTTTATTATAACTGAAAAGTCATATATCTTAGGCGGCTGTTGTCACTACGAAGTGTATGAGCGAGATGTGTAGATAGTCTTGTTTGAGAGAGAGATAGAGATCGCAGCATAATCGACGACCAAAAGCCGAACAGAGCCGAACTCAGCCGATGACCACGGCGGCGGCGAGCCGGTTGCCACTTTTAAAGCAGTGTTGTTCGCCTATAACGTCTCTATTTTATTACATCTCACTGCTCCAGACGTCGAAAAACATCGAGGGCTGTTTTGACACCTGTGTCTGTCTATGGCTTCGTATAATGCAATACTTCGTAAACGAAGTTCCATTGACATTTTTCTATGAAACAGCTGATATTTTTTTCGTAATTTCGGAGTTGCCTTCCATACCAAAAATTTTAAATAATGGTGGGACTATGGACCCCCTTCGGCTTAGTACACCCTTTCCACAGAACCTAGTATAAGGAACACTTCTGCCAAATTTCATGATTCTAGACCCAGCGGTATAAGCTGTGCGTTGAGTGAATGAATGCATTTAATGAATGATGCATTTTTGATTTTCATGAGGAAACTGGTATGTCTAAGAACCTAACTGATGTTGTGTGGTGTAACAGTGTGCTAGCTGATCCCTTATCAGAGGAGTGCAGAAGACTGCAAGTTAGTTAAGCTTTGTATTAAAAGAAGAACATAGATTTAAGAATGGGCCAATGAGTGCGGCATGGTATTGTCTGACCAAACCCCTCTTTAAAAATTAAGATAAAAAAAAAGAATCAGTCGGACTGCACGTCAGAAGTAATTCACCTATTCTACAAGAGATGGCGCTGTTTTAAAATACGCGGTACAGCGTTCGGTGACGATGACCGAGTTCCATGATTTTTGATCACCAAAAAAGTGCTCAACGCGCCTAAAGAAGTTTTCACTTCAAAAAGTTCGAAGACATATGACATTCAGCAATATGTACTGGGCCAGCGTGGTGAATTAGGGCCCATTCTCTCTCTCTGTAAATAAGCCTAGGTATGTCCCAGCAGTGGGAACATGATAACTGATAATGGCTTTAGTGGTTTTTTTTTTTGGTTTTTGTCTTAAGACATCTGGGTGTCTTCAAATCTCGAGTGAATCGTTTTTTTCTGGGCAAGCGTGCTCCATCGTAGACCGCATCGCGCTTAGCATCAGGCGAGTTGGCGGTCAAACGCAAGCCTATTACCGAATAAATAAAAAAACATAACAATACCTACAATTTATAATTTTATGTTGCACCAAAAAAAACATAGTTGGTTTGAGATGGCGCTCACATCCTCCGCGGCGCTTACAAAATACAGATCACAATAAATAAATAATAAATATGAACTACTCTTTTAAAAATACATACAACATCGTAATTTAAGCTCAATGTAACAGAACTAGTGAGATGATGTGAAGTTGCGCACGAGTCAGCTCCGATGCAACTTCACTTACCTATCGGTTAACTTAACCGGTTCCAGTTCTATTAGACTGGCGAAAACAACAGTGAAACTGCAAGGCATTGCAAGTTATTGAAAAATCCTGTAATAATTAATATCGTCGTCTTCACCGAGCTCTATTCGAGGCTCGATCGATAACACAAGCGAGTGAGATATATTATTCATTGGCACGATACTTGAATCGACAACTACGAACTTGAAACAATCTAAAACTACCAATTTAGTTGTTAGAGGGGTAGGGTACTAATTACACAAGGGCCTCAATATCCCTATTACGACCACAGGAACAAAGAATAAAATACCTAAAATTATTATTGTTGGAAGTTACAATTTAAAAATGACCGTACAATACACGATAGAAAAAAAAAACAAACATAAAAACTGGCTAAGAGCATGTAGAGACACGCATAGTTCCGTAACCAAAGCCATATAATTGTAGTCATAGTTCAGAATGGTTATAGAAAAATTCGAACGAAAGAACCTCTGTGGACCTAGCCAAATTTCAGAGATGCATTACCCCGACATAGCATACACTTTAGCCATAGAGAAAAATGATTGGGAAACATTCTTTGTTAAGTTAATTTTACAAAAAGTCAATGACTTATAAGCTAGTACGCCTTGAAGTTTTTACAGTTTTATCGCTGTTACTCAAAAAGTCAAAATCAGATAATGTTTGAAATATTTTTTTATGAAGGGTAAGGGGTAAGACCTATCCGTATTGTAAATTACAAGTTTCTATGTATTATAGTTTAGAAATGCAGGGGGGGGCAACTTTTTGCCACGATTTGCCATATTTCGCAAAGGATTGACTTTTAGAAAAAGTTATGTATAAAACCTTACTTTCATTTAAATTACCTTTTCAATGATACCTCACACGAGGAGGTCCAGTGGAAAAAAAACGTCCCCATTTCACTTGTACGAGAGCTACCCCTAAAATGCAATATGTATTATAATAGGTCGGGGAAAAAGTCTTTTCGTATTTTGTATGTATAAGGTTGTAGTAAAAATCTCATCCGTTGTACTGTTTGTATCTGGCTGGTTTTGATACCATTAAAAATATGACATTTTAAAAAAGGAATACAAAAAGTAAAAAGCAATTTCCCGCCATTTTTCAATTGTTTTTTTGTTTGATAAAATGAGTGAATCTAACGAAGAAATTCGATATATTGTGAAATTTTATTACAAAAAAGGGAAAACTGCGACACAAGCCGCGAAAAAAATTTGTGACGTTTATGGACCTAATGCAGTGTCATCAAGAGTAGCACAATGTTGGTTCAAGCGTTTTCAGTCCGGGAATTTTGATGTCAAAGATGCAGCTCGCTCTGGTCGCCCTGTTACGGATAAAGTAGATGCCATTTCTGAAAAAGTGGACCAAGATCGGCATATTAATAGTCACGACGTAGCTGAAGAACTGGGGATTGACCACAAAACAGTTTTGACCCATTTGAAAAAAACTGGGTATACAAAAAAACTCGATATTTGGGTACCACACAAGCTCACTGAAAGAAACCAAATGAATCGTGTACTCATTTGCGACTCTCTATTGAAACGTAAAGAAACCGAACCGTTTTTGAAAAGATTGATCACTGGTGATGAAAAATGGATCACCTACGACAAGAATGTGCGCAAACGATCATGGTCAAAGGGCAGTGAAGCACCACAGACTGTAGCGAAACCCGGATTAACACGTAATAAGGTGATGCTGTGTGTATGGTGGGATTGGCAGGGCATCGTTCATTATGAGCTTTTACCGCCGGGCAAAACCATCGATTCGGATCTCTACTGCCAACAGCAGATGAGACTCAAACAAGAAATTCAGAAAAAACGGCCGGAATTGATCAACAGAAAGAGTGTGGTCTTTCATCATGATAACGCCAGACCGCACACATCTTTGGCCACTCAGCAAAAATTTAGAGAGCTTGGTTGGGAAGTGTTAATGCATCCACCATATAGCCCTGACCTTGCACCCTCAGATTTCCACCTGTTTCGATCTCTTCAGAATTCTTTGGGTAGTGTTAGATTAACATCAAGAGAGGACTGTCAAAACTACTTGTTGCATTTTTTTGATCAGAAGTCCCAAAAATTCTACAGCAACGGGATCATGTCACTACCTACAAGATGGCAACAAGTTATCGAACAAAATGGCACATATATATTATAATTAAATGTAATTAAACTTGTAAAAAATATGTCTTGAATTTGTTTAAAAAATACGAAGAAACTTTTTCCCCGACCTTATATTTATTTTATACTTTTAACATCTTACTGACTTGCAGCAATTTACTAACTAATAGTTCACGTGTAAAAAGGGAGGGCAATGTCTTCTGCAGGTTGAGTTCGACTAAAGCCATCATGCCTGAATTATTTTGATGCGTTCTGCATCCTGGTTAGGATGCAGAAGAAATTAGTATTTGAGTGTTTATATAACCACTCAAATACTAACTTCTTGAAAATAAAAATGGCCGCCGTTTTAAGGGCAGTGAGGTAGGATATTGTAGGAAAGAGAAATTGTCGATAAAAATACCTGAAAATGCTCCCCTGAAATATCGGTATGTCATACCCGGACATATTGTAAAGTATTTTTAATTGTGTGATGATAAGATATTTTAAAATTTGTTCATCAGATGATGTATTAAAAGGAATCACCTTCAAAACAAACAACGAAGTTTGAGTGTCATATTCACAAATATTTATATCTAGTAACTCTTAAAATGTTTATCTTTAAATGTTGTTTGAAAATGAAATCAAACAAGTTTTGATCGCGATCCGGCATTTTAATCAACAGTTTTTACATGGCAATCACAGCAGACGTTGAACTGATTGATTCATAGTTTGTGAGTTTGTTTCTTGCAAACGAAAACTTAAACAGAAATAAACCGACCAAGTGCGAGTTGGGCTCGTGCATTAAGGGTTCCGTGCCACCATAAGATACAAAAGTATTGCAAAAAGACAACGCCCAGATGGTCATCCATCCAAGTCCCAACCGCGCTCGACATTGCTTAAGTTGGCGGTGAATAGAAATTTGGCCATTATTTTTTGTTTACTTTAGAGTGTGCACAATAATCATGCCATTAAGTTTGACGCTTGTACGTATTACCGATTTTACATTAGATCAAATACAAAAATACGTCTAAAAAACTTTTATTTTATAGGGTTACTTTTTGACTTTATTGTTATTTATTAGTGAATCTGCCGTAAAATTACATATTTGTGAAATTTTCTATTACGGTTTGAAATATTAGGACGGACGGACAGAGACAGCGTAGGCTTAGTTATAATAGGGTCTCGTTTACACCCTTTAGATACGGAACCCTAAAAACAGTGTATTATTTTATCTGTGCGAGCAATGGGAAACAATAGGGACACTATGTGACGCTCAATGGCTCCTCAACAGACCGAAAGAAAGAAAGCGGGACGAGGTCGACTCCTATTACAGCAGTTAGAACCTTTCTTCCCCATCGGCCATCGGTTTCTCGAGCGATGTGACTAGATGGAACGACGACATCGCGAGAGTCGCGGACATCCAGTGGATGTAGATGGCAGGATGTCGTTCAGTGTGGAGGTTAAAGGGGGAGGCCTATGTTCAGCAGTAGACGTCTTTTGGCTTATGATGATGAACTAATGTGATGATAAAGCTAGAAGGAGGACAGAGGAAGTCTTCAATGGCTAGTAGGCTTCCCCTCTAGTTTGGGCTAATTTGGGTGGTTAATTTCAATGAGTCCCTAAGAATTGAATGATTTAATCTGGGTGTCTTCAAATCGCGAGTGAATCTGTTTCTTCTAAGCAAGCGTGCTCCATCGTAGACCGCAATCTCATGCCAATTGGCGGTCAAAAGCAAGCCTATTTCTTCCCCATTATCAAACCCTTGTCACCAAGTGTCACTTCACTACCACTTAGCGGGTTTTACCTTTAATATTTTTTTCATTAATCACTGAAGCTTCTATTATTTTTTTTTTTACTATAACAGTGAATTTCATGTGAATTCGACTTTTGAAAATACACGGATGGGTTGTATTCCATCAGAAATAACATCCGCTTTATCTATCGTCTATATCTATATGCTACGTATATAAAAGGCGATGTATACATATATGTATCTATGTATTTTCCCTATGGACTCCGAAACGGCCGGACCGATTTCGATGAAATTTTCAAATTAGCCCAGCGAGCGATTCTGTGTAGTTTTGTGGCGATCGAATTAACATTTTTTTTTTGTATTATTTTATTTTCCCTACAAAAAAACCAAGAACAAGAATTGATAGTATACATTGACATATTACATATTGGAACGGCTTGACCGATTTTGATGAAATTTTGTGTCCCTGGAACGGGTCATAGTAGCGAGGCCGAAGGACGAGGTCACACCCGTGCGAAGCCGGGGCGCGTCGCTAGTATATATATATATATATAAACTACAGATAATGTCTTTTAGTCATTTATGCGTTGGCGCATCGTTCATCCGAGTTGAAACTTTGTGGCGAGACCACCACACAAGTGTAGTCACGCGCACATGCAACTATTTTAATAAAACAAACTTATAAAAATATGTGATAACCTTTTAAAATAAACACTATATATTATATATTATGCACAAAGTTGAACAAACTTATGACCTCTAAATAAAATGTGTATAGTACCTAACTTTTGTATCTACGTAATTTTTTTCAGAGCGATAGATATATTTGCATGGATGTGTTTTAATTTGCAATACGCATTTACAAAGCAAAAGATAACTTTTGACGCCCATTAAATTGTTGAATTGATAAAAATAGATAATACGTTACGTGACATTGTTAATTAATATTTCGTAATTTGTTCAACTGTGTTTGTATGCTAATCACAAAAGAAAAAAAAACGGGCACAGAAGTTCTTTTTTGTGAAATTTGCATCGTTGTGTGTTTGTGTTGTGATCATCAAAATCGAATCGAAATCGATTTTATTCAGCTCATTCGTACTGATTTTTTGGACCTACCATTACGACTTTACTGAGAAATGTAAAGGAGGTTCTATGAAGATAGAAATAAATAACTCTGCAGATTCCTGTCTTATTGCACTTATTTTTATCCTCGTTTTTTAGGCTTTAAAAAAAAACTTTGAGTTTTGATAATGATTTCATATTGAATACGAGTGACACCGTATTTCAGTTGCATGTCCATAATGATGTTCAAAAATCTTGTTCTCGCGAGTTGGCGGTCAAACGTAAGCCTACAAAAAAAAAAACCCACAGAAAATGAAGATGTTAAATAAAACCAAAGCTATGAGAACTCGATTCACTGTCACCGCTTTATTAAAATGTGTACTACCCATTCGTATCGCCTCCGTATTAATATTCATCTATACTACTTCATTGCTGAAAACCTGACTCGTTACTTGTTGCTACATCGGAGAGCCATTCACGGTATTCAAATTGCTATTTCATGTCTTCATGTCTCTACAATGGAATATTACGCCTTTGTAAAGATGTTCGGCATCGATTTCAATGTAGTTTAAAATTAATAGGGCATAGGGGGCTGCAACGATCGATGGAGCGGGAGGGTGCATGTAGGCTGGCTCACAGAGCCTGGTTCACACGCGGAAGTTGAGAATTTTCCCCGGCGTCTATGTGTGCGTAGCTGCCGCTGCGTGTGTAGCGTGCAGCATTCGAGGCCGCCCACATTCGATCTGTGCAAATTTTCGTTTCTCGGGATCACTGTCCTCTCTCAGGGTCGCGCCGCCGTATCTCTCAATTTTTGTCTGTTAATTATAAAAATAATGCGTTATATAAGCCTCTTACGTCTCGCTCGCTCTTTATCAGGTGCCGATATCGCCGTCTCGCCGCCACAGGCGTTGCGTTGCACACATAGACGCAAAATAGGAAAATACATCCACGAAATTCGGCTATGCGCTTTGGTGTGTGAGTAAATGACGTTATCGTACAATGCGATTACAGGTCCGTATTGTAAACTGGCTTTACTGCGCGGTAAATAAAGTTATTTTTCTGTTTTGAACGCGTTCCCGTGAATGACCTTGACGCTTGTGCTCGGATGTGCCATGACTTGAATTCGATTAGCAAAAAATATGGCATTTGTATGGTGTTCGTCTCACATTGTAACTTGATTACATTTGTGAGAATAATTCTTAATTTATTATCTTTTGTTTGTAGAATCTTTAATAATAAGCATTTTTAAATGGATCCTTGCTATCTTTTTCTATTTTATTTATTCCTTTAAACTACTAATTGCCAAATTACTTACCTACATTTTATACAGTGATAATAATTAATCGTTTAAATCGTTTTACGTCTACTCTACACCTCTCTCCTCTAACCTACACCCTACAACTAGGTACCTATATCTGATAGTAATAATGATAATTTTGGCAAGCGTACAAATACAAACTCTACAATGAGAAAATGGTCGTGTATTTTCTGAAGAAATTCTCGTGAAAGCTATAAAAAGCGACGAAAACAATTTTTTATGGTTGACAGAGTAGGCGTTTGACTACATCTCACGTATATTAGGTAACGGTGTGGTCGATGGTAAACACACCTAGCCTGGAATGGGGATGGCTTTAAAAAAACATCAGTTTTGATTATATTATTTAAAAAAACTAAAATATGCCAATTTTCCCAAAAAAAAAGAATAACTGAGCACTAATTACACGTTTCAGCACAATGAACACGTAGGTTGTCCGTAGCGATACAGATGTTTCATTTGATTTTATAGATTCAATTATATTGAGCAATTTATTTCAATATTACCTGAAATATAGGTACATGAAAATCACAAAAAAAAAGAAGTGTATAAAGTATTTTTTATAAACTAAAGTAACTAAATAAATATCTAACTAAATTAAATTGACTACCTAGCTATAACTATAAATAAAAAAAATGCATTAAGGTCGCTGTCTTCGGGTAAAGTGCGGCGAAATTGTCACGTTGAATATAATTATACCTAAATTATTACGTGGATGTGGTCGATCCCGTGAAGTAAAACAAAATAAATAAAGTAGTTTTTTATTAGTTATTAATATTACTGGCCATATATGTTAAAGTAGTACAAGCATCTCCATTTTCCCGGGAATTTCCTATCCAGTTTTGGTAGTATAGGTGCAGGTCTCCGTTACACGTGCCGACATTTGCCCGGGGAACGGGCAGAGGTTTGCACGAGTCGCGCCCACTGCCTCCCGCCTCACACTTTCCGCCCTGGGCGATTATAAAACGAGGGGTGATTTCAAAGGCTTTTCGATGAAACTGCATAAAGGTTTGGTAGTTACACGTGCCATGATATTTGATGTAAGATTTCAGAATATATATTTAACGAAACATTTGTTTTTAAATAACTATTCATGTATTAGGAACAGTGTTCTTTGCTAAGATTTTAGAGGTTTCCATTAAGAATTTAGAAAATGGCAAGGCAAAAAAGTTTCTGCTATTATATTTACTTAAAAGATCATAACTATAAATAATCGTTATTAAACAAAAGATCAAAATGTACGAGTAAGTACAACAAATCACAATTATTTGCGCGTAGAAAAGAAACATCGTCTGCGATCTGTCATGGTCACGGTCGGGTCTTCCGCGAAACCTTCCCATGAAGTCAATGTCAATGACAAACATCGTAATTTTGGGCGGCCTTTATGTTTTTGACTAGACATTTTTTATACTGAGAGTTCGACTCTGGGCTATACGTGCTGCGATAGGTCGAAATGTGGTTTGACAACTCTTAGCGAGCTATGTTTTATACTCGCTAAAAGCTCGCACATCATACAGCTCTCCTGGGTTTAATATCAAACTAATTCCAATTCTACATAGCCGCAATTTCCAGTTTTCCCACAATTTATAGGAGGAAAAGGTACCCTATTTCCGTCCTTATAATGTATACTATCATCCTGCCAAAATTTGTTAAGATCAGGGTAGCTATTTAGTCGCGAAAAGCAAACCAACAGACAGAGAGACAGAGTTACTTTCGCATTTATAATATTAGCCATAGATATACATTTTATACACTATAATGTCCACATCAAGGCTTGGTAGCTTTATCACGGAAACTCACGTGGTTTTGGCACATTTAGTGACACCGAATGTGGTTGAAACAATTAATTAATAATAAAATGGGAGTAGGTATCAGGATTAATATCGTAAAAGGAGAGGAAATTTCATACAATAAAAACGAAATACTTTTTAAAGAAATACCTAATTTTCCTCTGTCGTATTTTTCTAATCGTTTTTGGTACAAAAGTGCATACTGATTTCTCAAGTTCGTCCCTGGGCTACACGTGCCGCGGTGTTTGGCCGGGATGCGGCTCGGCGTTGTATGCAAGCGTGGCTCTACGAGAACTACCGCGCCCCGCGCACCCCGCACCTTCCCCCGGGCATTATTTTAAACATGCACGCAATAGCAGCATAGATAACGCTTTATAGTATGACCATGATCATGTTTTGCGTATTGCATTTTTAGGGTTTCGGAACCAAAGGGTCAAGTTCAAGTTTAAGTGTCTAAAATACGTAAGACTCTGCTTAGCGGCCATAGTGGCTAGATTTGTACGGAGGATGGTGGCGGAGATAGAAATAATTTTTCGCCATCCTATATATTTTTTTATTTATTGAGATAAAACACGGTCAAACCAATTACATAAATATCATACAAATTATCATTATACATAAAAAAAGATTATAATAAAATTAAAATACATTATTTACTACATTGAAATCATTGTCACATAACAGCAATAATAATTAAGGATAAGCTGCCCCTTAATGAGCCTACGCTGCCGTACTTCCTTCTGTCTATTCTACCTTTAAAGGATTTTTTTCGTAAAGGTAGCCTATTGAAATTTTAACATAATAATGTTATTGAGTCAGAAATCGTAACGAATAATAATACTACTTAAAAAAAGTTAAAATTAGGGGGCGGCACAGACGAAACGAGTTTTCTGGATCTCGAATTGAAAGGAAGAAAACAATTTTCTTTTGTAAACCCAAAACACGTATAATTCTACTTTGTGGTGATACGGAACCCTCGATATAGTCTATATATAAAATAGACTGTATATTACCTTAAAAACCACATAAAAAATCTCAAAATATTCCATACATTTTTCTATGGAATTTATGGGAAGAGTTACCTGATAAAATTATGTTTTTTTAACTAAGCTCATCGAGGTCACACTATTCTCATATTGTTCCATGAAACCTAGCACACAAACATGCAAAACCACAGAATTAATAACCGCATACATACACGCACGTACGGAATATTTGATTTGCTTAAACACAACATAAACAAACATTCATTATGCTGATTCCAAAACATGAACTTAACAAGGATTTCACTATTTTAACCGATTCTAGGAGGAAGGTTAAGGATCCAGTCAGTTTTTTGTTTATTTGTATGTACGCCATATTACTCCGTCATTTGTAAAAAAAAATGTTGATTCTATTTATTACAATCTTTTTTTTATTTGCTTTGTATTTTTTTGTTTAGGTCAATAATCTTGCAAACTGAATTAGAACCACTTCCACTTATACTGCGGGCTTGAATTTTTAGATGTTGGTTCAGGTCCGATGACAATGCATTTAAAGTAAGCATTACCTGATACAACATTCAGGATTAGCTCCAGATAAAGGAATTCTTCAACAGTCAACAGCACAGATATGAAATTGTGTGTACGCATTTTATTATAATAGTCGGTTTTATGTTTTACCATGATATGCGTTTAGGACTAATTCAACTAGAATTGGTCATTGGCTAAATTATTGAAACCGCAGGTGCCAATAGGTATACAAGGAACTATGACATCTTGACACATTTCCCGAGTCTATCTAGACCTACACGAGTCCACGAGTGGTCTGGCCGCCAGCCACTTGTGGCCTCATTGCAGAAATGTTATGCCTCGGATAGCAGCTATGTGGGCCGTGGAATATACGAGTTATACAAGAATCGGGCCATGCGTCCCACTTTCTTCTTCTATTAAAGACGTTGATGCATTCTTTGTTACGTATGTATGCCACTGTAGCCATTCTTATTCTGTGATCTTAGTTTTTCAATAACTCACTCAACGAATGAAACTCCCTGTCGGATTGTTTGGTTACAAAATAACAACTTGCACCTTGACCTAAAAAAACCGCAATATTTTTAACTATTTTAATAATTAGATGTTCCCGTCTTGTTACCAAATTTTAAACAACTTTCATACAGTTCTTAATCTCGTTTCCAGAAACAAAATCCAATTAAAATGTACCTGAGTGAGTAATGGAGATAATAAACGTATTGCTTAACAACACATTATTAATATTTCAAGTGTTACCCACTTGATTATGGACGGTAGAGCAAATTTATTAATATACATAATTTAAAAAAAAAAAAAACAAACACTTCACAAAAAGTTTAATATATTCATTCCCTAATTTTCCACCCTTAAATTTAAATTGACCACCCTTGTTATATATTGCCTATTATAGAAAAAATATTAAAATCGGTTGACAAAAATTTAAAACATCATTTTTCGAAGTCAGTTGAAAAGCGTTTACAACCGAACCGTTGTTCAAAGAACTGTGGAACTGTCTACCATAAGCATAACGCATAAGTATCACTGTTGCGATTTCAATATTTTGCTCACTTTGATAACTAAATGAGTGTAAAGGTCACTGCAAACTGTTTACTCAGTCAGGCCGCGCCGTACAGCCAACGTACAACACCTACTACATAAGCCATAGGCTTGACCTACATTTCTACTTCTATTTCGGAAAGAGCACACCCGATGCATTATTTTTTGGCCAGCCAGTGTGACCCCATTCCCGGTGGGCCATCCTTTGTTTGCTGGAGGGCTGGACACGGCTATATTGAAAAGATATTAGCGATTTTCTATAGCTACTTCTACGTCTTTTGTGTATTGTGATAAAATTGGAGCATGTTGTTTGGAAGTTTTTGGATGCCGTTGATTTATCACGTTTTATGTCGTTTGAACTTGAGTGACAATCTTTTCATCATGGGAGTTTAAAATTATAATGGTCTTATCTTCTAATTTTTTTTAAATAAAATGCTTGCGTTTGGCTGCGAACTCGCGTGATGTTAAGTGATGATGCGATGTACGATGGAGCACGGTTGCCTCGAAGAAACCGAGCTTTAGGTTTTTGTTTAGGTTCTGACGCCTTTTCGTCACACTAGCTATTTCGTCGTTATGCCTTGTAGGTCACATTCAATAGTGGGTACGACACTGTGCATCTAATCAATTTCTTTACCTCGTTTTATGCACAAAATACAAGCTTAACTTACATTAAATATTGAAAATACTATAGCGTACATATATATTTTTTGACGACGGACATAATTATATTTGAGGATACCATTGTACTCATCATTATAAACAACTTCACCCTATTGTATAAGGTGATGGAGCGAGTAGTAAACAGCCAGGTCCTAGGGTACCTGGAGGAACACCAGCTTATCAGCTGGTGATCTTCCGGTTTACCTCACTCACCATTGGGCTGAAGCCGTTGAGAGTAGAGAGGAGGCGCTTGCAGTTAGCCTGGACGTAGCCAAAGCCTTCAATCGGATCTTGCACAGGACACTTTTATCCAAGCTACCATCCTGCGGCCTTCCCGAGGGGTTATGCGCCTGGATCACCAGCTTCCTATCTGATCGGAGTATTACCGTCGGTTTCGATGGCTGCTCTGACAGCATGTCTATCAACACTCGCGTCCCGCAGGGTTATGTGTTTTCGCCAACGCTCTTCCTTCTCCACATCAACGACATGTTGCTTTCGAGCAATATGCATTGTTATGCGGACGATAGCACGGGCGATGCACAGTATACCGGTCGTACAAACATCCCTCGCCGTAGTTGAAGAAAGTAGGAACAAACTACTGTCTGAAGTTGAGGCCTCTCTTGAGTAGGTCTCGTATTGGAGTGAACTGAACCTGATTCAGTTCAACCCAATAAAGACGCAAGCTTGTGCGTTCACGTTGATTTGAAACTTTGCACACTTATCAAGGACCGATGACAATGCAATAATCTTCAGAATTAGCGATTTTAAGTTATTTAGTTTTTTTTAACTGCGAGAATGATTTTTCGTGATTTCAGAGTTGGTTTCATAGTAATACCTAGTTGTTTATAATAATTAGTACAATCATATCCTCAAATATGTCCGTCTTAGTATAATAGATCGCCCAGTATACTATCCCAAAAACATATTGCTAGATTATGCTTAAAGCTTGGGCTTAGCTGTAACTGTACGAGGAATTTAGGAAATCGTTAATTATTCAACACAAATTATTCAACCGTTGATTTGTTGCATTTTAGAGAAAGTGAATTCAGGCACACTATCTTACGATATCTAGTTTTATAAAAAACACTAGGTCACAATGTCAGATAAACTTGAAACCATTTACCGGAAATGCCTAATAATGATTAGGCATATAACATACAAATGTTTGTTCTTGGCTTTTTTTACCTCTGCAGCATTTTAATGACTCATAATTTTTATTTTTGGCGTCCTCAATAAATTTATTTAAATCCTGATTAACATTTAAATTCTCTAAAGAGATTGTACAAGTCTAATTTTATCTCGAAACTATCAAAACTATCTAAAGTGTTCTCATCAGAGTTGGATGAATTTGCCCGGAGGTATTGTTTTAAGATTAATACTATATTTCAACCAGCAGCGCCCCCTGACTTCACCCGCAATCTTACAGAAATCTTCCAGTTTAAGGATAAAAATCCTATTTATTAGTCATTATCACCCTATCATGTTCCCACTGCTGGGACACAGGCCTTCTCTTGGGCCCTAATTACATCATGCTGCTCCAGTGCATGTTGGTGAATATCATAATTATGTCTTTGAACTTTTGAAGTTCTCGGACATACTGGTTTTCTCACGATGTTTTCCTTCATCGTTGTTGAGTGATGGCATCGTACGCGCACATAATTTAAGTTCTAAATAGGAACGAACCGGGTGCCGTCAAACTGTAGCGCGCTCATGATACCACTCGGCCACCATCGACCATCGATTATTTGTTAGCATAGAAGCCTATATGTTATTCCAGGGTATAAGCCCAGGGTAGGCCGCCTGCTTTTTTAATTGTAAGCTACCCTAAATCAAATTTCATCTAAATCAGTTCAATTGTTGCTGAGTTAAGTGGAAGAAACACAAACTTTCGCATTTATAATATTAAGTGTCCCTATGTGGTTGATCTAAACATGATCTCTGGTTTTCCCTTCACCACTCAGACCAGTTAGTTTTCACGTAGTTTGAACGACACTGAATTCAAATTAGTTTTTTTACCTCGAAGCCACCGAAATGTCACGGACGCACGTATAAGCGTTTGTGAATATAATTCATGGAGTTACTTGGATTTTTATTATAGAGTGGGTATATTTTATAAACAGGTACCCAATGAAAATGTTAATATGCTACCATGAACATTTTGCAGCTAAAGATGAAATCATACATATTTGAAAGTGAAAATACAAACAGATTCATATCATTGTTTGATTCCCGGTCGCCTACTGTTGAAAATAATGTGGGTAGTTGAACATTTTTGCGAAATGTAAGTTTTTAATCTTTCTTAAAAAACAAAAAGCTAGATAACCATCACTCGAAAGCAGGTAGATAATTGATTGGACAAACATTCTCCGGTATAATTTATAAAACCGTTACGCAATGCATTTTTTAGGGTCGGCCGACGGGGGGTAGTCAGCGCTTTTCAGAAATTACAGCGGGGTGGCACGCGGTGGGATATGACGTTCGATTTAAAGGGTAGGCTGGTGGGCCAAAGCCACCCGGCGGCCGCCGCCCGCCGCGGCGGGAGTGGCTGCAGGGCGGCTGTTGACGGGCACGCGGCGCATGCGCGCTGCGCTTACCGCCGCCCGATTTCCGCGCCGTTGACAGTTCGCCGGGACTTCCTTCCTCGATACGCGCGTCTGCGGCGCCGCTGCATCAGGCCCTAGCGCCGAGTAAGCCCCGCGTCGCGCTCCGCTCCGGCTCTGCCGCTACCGCGCGCTCCGCTCACACCAGCTCTCCTGAGATGACCGCTTGAAATTGTCATCACGTGAGTACCCGGTGCCGGCCGGCGAATCCGCTCATCCCATTAGTGCTCTGCAGCCAATCTGCATTACAACATGACCTTTCAATTATTCACTTTCAATGAAAACTCAATCATAATTTATGAAACGGTAAGAAGATTTGAACTTGATTGATGCATGATAATGCTATTGAATTAATTGTAACTTGTGATACGCTTTAATCAAAGTTTAGAATCCCGTTAGTGTATTAATTAGCTCTTTGTTTAACTTTGTTCCACTGATACCTGAGCACAAATGGAATTGGCGGTTTTTTATTACACAAAGCGCATGCTACAAAGTTTGCTACGAACGACTACGAAGTGCAAAAGATTTGCATAAAGTTGAAAGTTAATTTGCATATAGCATCTAACATTTAGGCATACTTTTACATTCGTATCTGGTTCATTTGGGCTGCCTGTTTTTATATTTCGTGCAAATTACTTGATAAAGAACTTGACTAACCGGCTTTTATAGTTCTACTGTGGCACTTAGTTTTATCAATTCAATATACTTTTCACACATTTGCTTACATTACTGATAGCTTTTCAGCAAAGGATACTTTCTTTTCTGGTTGGGTAGTATTTATTATCATTTACTAATTCAATACAATAAATATCTCGTCACAAGCCTCGCTGTTGGTGTGATAAGCAATAAAAGTCAATAAATAAAATGACTGCCAATTTTGATGAAGAAAACCGGAATGATAGCTATATAAATATTTTAATAACACGTGTAGTTCACTCATTCTAAGATATCAAATGCTATTATTATAATTTATGGTTTAATTTTAAATTCTGATAATATGGTAATACAAATAGCTGGGTAACACACCTCACCTACCCGACATAAATAGTTTATTAGGTTTTAATTACAGATCTACAGAATATAGTAGGATCTCCATTATGCTAAAATAAAACCGGCCAAGTGCGAGTCGGGTTCCCGCACTGAGGGTTCCGTACAGCCACAAAATACAATAGTTAACAGTTTAAGAAACTGACTTCAAAATTAGTAAATATGTAATTTCGATTAGATGAAAGAAATGATAAGGAAAAAAAAAAAAAAAAACTCTTGACTCGCACTTGGCCATTGTTTATTATTTGTTGTTATACTTTAGAGTGTGTCTGTGTACTATAATTATGTCTAGTTTGACGCATGTACATATTACATGTACACACGTATTACACGTATGTTTTTACAAAAAATTACAAAAATACTTTAAGTATAAAAAGTGGTTTATTGTATTTTTTTGACTTTTTTGATTATTTCTTTGCTAATCCGCCGCAATATTACAAATTCTGTAAAAAAAAAATTGGCTATCTATGACGGTTTGAAAGATACAAACTGTTTAAAGGTAGGACGGACAGACGGACCCATTAACTAAAAGTTAATAAATAAATAAAGATAACTGTATTAGGGTCCCCTTTGGGTACGGAACCCTAAAAAAGTTGACTAAAAGTTAACAAATAGATAAAGAAAACTTTATTTATAACTTGATTACTAGTATAAACTAGAAATCCTTAGTTTTAACCGATCTATTAGTTTGAAATACAGGAAAGTATTGATCAAACATAAATTAAAATTATCTGTGTAGTCTCTTTTTTATTTGATTGTTTATTTATTTATTAACCTTTCAGTGTATTTTTTTTTGGTATAATAGATATACTATTATATTGAAATGTAGATATTTTACATTTAAAATATCATCTTAAAATAATAACATAGTCAAATAACTATACTTTGAAATGTATCATAGATCTGTGGAAATCGCACACTGTGCGTAGGTACCTATCTTTTTTGCCTAATACCTTCAATATGTGATATATGAGCTCCATCTTGCAGCATTTCCGAGTAACTATAACACAATAGGGTTCTTCAAAAGGGCAGTTAATAGAGCCTTAGATGCCCCTGGTGTTACAGGTATATATAGGCGACGGTGATCGCTTACTATCAGGCAGCACATTAGCTTGTTTGGTATCTATGGTATAAAAACATACGTTAAGTTAATTTGTGCCTAAAATTAGTCAACTTTTCGCTGAAGGAAATTATCACGCGCGAAAACAATATAGAACAATTTAAACATAGATTAACTTAACTTTCTGAGTAAGGTCATTAATATTATATCTATTGGATTTATGTGATATTTAGTAGTACATTGCTGTGTCAACAATGTAATTGGACGCTAAAATAAACATCAAATCCGATATAGAGCCGCTAGCAACTTTTGTAGAAAGCTTTTACCATTAAACTCTACTTAAAATCGTTAAACAAATACCCACAGACCACAGAAAAGAGAAGTAAATATAACGGAAATGAGAAGAAAAATCTGTAGCCAAGCATTATGACAGAACCTTGATTGAACATTCTTATTTAGATCAACGCGTCGAACTCCGCGTCACAGTTGCTAACTGATTTCGAATGACTGACGTTTCATTTGTAGGGGTGCAACTGGCTACAACAAATTTCTTATAAAAATGCCTTGACAGCCGCTCTAATTTAAACCAAAAAAAAGTCATTCTCATATTACTATTGAATTAAGTCTCACGTATTTGAATTAAATTTGTTGTTTTGACAATGTAGCCTTTTGTTTTCATAAAACGTCAAAAAGGCATTTGGACTTTGTTTCGATATTTTGTTATGAATCGTTTGCTGAAATGATCTGACCGATAACGTCCTTGGATCTGACACACATATAAATACATTTGATGTTTTTAATTATTTTTATTAAATTTGTCACATAAAAAATGTCCTCTCACTTATCGCCTTCTAAGATGAAATTTCATCAGCACTTTATGTAGTTACAAATAGCCCAAAAACACTGTTTTTTTAAAAATATTAATTACCTAATAATATCTATTGCTTAGATACTGCGGTCATATTGTATTTTATCTGCGATTCGTCAAACGCAAGCGAACTTTGACCTTATGATATCTGAATAAAAACAATATTTAAATGATTTCGACGAAAGATGTTTGTGTACCTTAGCAATAAATTATTTTGCAGTTTACACTTATAAGCCACTTGCAGCGCCCCACGGTTTCACGCGTTATCTTACATCGTATTTTTTCGGGATAAAAAGTAGACAGACATACCTAGACATAATTTATTTGTGGCAAAAAAAAAAAACAATGTACATTAGAAAATTAAAACGTAAAAAATTTAAAATTAAACTAATCTTATCATATCTTTTTTTTTGTCACAATCCGGCTCCAACTCAGCATGATGCCGGTCCTAAACAACCGACGCTGGTTGGTGGTAAGTAGGGTGGGTATAAGCTATCTTCATAACAAATTTCATTTAAATCCGTTCAATTGTTACGGAGTTGAACGCGGACAATCATACACACTCACACAAACTTTTGCATTTGTGACATTAGCCTGTAGGTACTGGATTTTAGGGCCCAAATGATTGTATGAAACTGTAGATTCTACGTGAAATAATGACGTTTTCCATTAATATGCAACCGAATTTGATGAAATAGGAATCTTCGAATGCTTTCGCAAAACTATAATTATAGGAAAAAAGAAAACTAACTAATAACCGCCAAGTAAGACTGTGAGCGAAGTAAAAATATGCGTGCATACGAGTAAATACGCATTGAATTCAATTTTTTTTCTTTCGAAATTAAAATTTGTCTCGAATTCGATTCGTATTTTACACACGTATATATTTACACGTAATATTTGTAGTTCGGCCACTGAGGACCACGTGTCCCCATATATTAGCAGTTCATAAGTACCTACCTATTGCCGTATAATTGAAAACGTAGTCAACCGGTCGCCATTACTGAAAGTTAGCCTAATTGTCAAGTGAGATGCAAGAGTTTGACATTGAACGTTGTAATATATGTGTGTGTAACTACGCATGCGCCGTTGTTTGACCAGATGTACGGCTGAAAAGGTTGAGGGAAAAAAGTTAATTTTCAGAACGCACTGGCAGGTTTAAAATTTCGTTTCGATTTTTATATTGTTAGTGTTAATGTGAAGCAATTTTTCTTTAGGAGTGTGTCCATTTTTACTTGAATTTTGTCATCAAAAAGTCAAAAGAAGTCTAGAGAAGTTTGGTAGGAGTATTGCGTTACACTGTTTTAATTATATTATTAGAAATCATTTTTGGCGTTGATAATTTTGTTCAAATATTAAAAAAAAACTTGGACTTGTTTTGGTTTCTCAAATGCAGATAGAGTTGTTTACTAGACTTACGTGACATCATATCGCATTTTTGATATTTATGTTATCACTTCCTCAATAATGTGACTACGCATAGTGCCTATTTTATAATCAGAAGCAAAATCGTAGATATAAGTGTTGGCGCCAAAACTGAATAATATTTGTAGGTATATGCAATACATAAAGGTTAAGATAAAAAAGTTTAATTGTCTTTGCAACACTATGCTTTTCCGGCAAATTGTCATAGCCTATGTACTAATGACCTCAAAATCAGTCGCTCAATCGATCTGTTTTCTAACTAGCCTAGATTCACTAAGTAGCACCTAGAACTACCCAGTCATAGGCTCGGAAGGCTTGCAATTCGAGCATGCGCAGTAGGCCGCTGCCCCTTCCAGGCAGGCCGGAGAAAATTGATTTTAGGAAATGGGCACATTGTTTGAACAACCAAACTTACTAAATTTTACGTTAGGATATACATGAAAAAAAAATTAAAAAAAAAACACTGAATGAAACACTTACAACTTACACGTGTTTGAAGTTTTTGAAAAGTTGATCATAATTAAAAGTAGCAAGCTTCTACTTAGTTTGGCGAACATCTATCTAAAAAGTCGTCAAGATGCAATGCTTGAAAACTTTGAACTTGACTTGAACTTTTAGTTATATTGTTTTTCATGATTTAAATGCAATACAATCCAGGTGATGGCTTTATGATTTATGTATTTGAAAAAAATCAAACTAACTCACTTGAGGTCACTAAATAAATTTTATGGATCATAATTATTCATTATTATTTAATAATAATCATCGTTATATCAGCTTAATTTGACAAAAAAAAAAATGAATACATTTTCTAGTAGTTTCTAGAGTATAAAATAATTGCCCCATATTAATTTTCTACTCAAACCTTTCTGGTTTAGATTAATTATTAATGTTTTATCTATTTCGAAATTTTTCGACATTTGCAAGTTGAAATGGCAATGGGCAGGCCACATCGCTCGAAGAACCGATAACCGATGGGGTAGAAAGGTTCTTGAGTGGAGACCACGAACTGGAAAACGCAGCGTAGGTAGGCCTCGCACTAGATGGACCGACGACATCGTGAGAATCCAGTGGATGTAGATGGCAGGTTGTCGTTCAGTGTGGAGATTAAAGGGGGATGCATATGTTCAGCAGTGGACGTCTTATGGTTGATGATGATGATGATGATGATCTATTTCGACAAGGTATTTTGACAGTTTGTTTGTGGTAAGACAAGATTACTGCAAAACTTTCTTTTTTTTCGTTAAAAATACGATTAGCATTTTAATTTTACTACTTGTAGGTACATTGACATTAATGTTAAATGTTTTATACAAGCTATAATAATAGTATGCTTTTATATTAATAAACCCGGACCCGGGTATGTCCTAAAACTGCGACCAGAACCACCGGAGGATGGGCAGCAGCGTCCTAATAGTACACGGTGAACGTACTGCGATCCCCAAGCCGCCTGCCAAGCGTGGGGATTATGGTAACACTCTATGAGGGAGGCCTTGTCCAACAGTGGACGTTAATTGGCTGATGATGTGTGATGATGTGATGTTAATAAACAATATCATATCATACCTTTGAAATTATATACTTTTAACAGATTTTATAGTGTGGATTTTATATTATTTCAATATCTGAGCTTCGAACCCTTTTCACTTTGTTTTTTGTGGTTTACCTTTTTCGAACGAAGCGGGCGTGATGATTTCAAAAACTTCCATACATTAGAATAGAATAGAAAACTGTTTATTGTTCACACCAAAAAAAAACATACGTTCATAGTAGGTAACATAAAAAACAACTTAAAAACTAGTGAAACAATTGGCGGCCTTATCGCTATAAGCGATTTCTTCCAGCCAACCTTAGGCATTCTTCATTCATACATAAAATTCAAGTGTATTTGACACTTTTTACCATAAAGAGAGTGGACAAAACTTAAAAGGCATTGAAAGAGATGGCACGCTAGAACATTACTTGCATCTTTTTTTTATTCTAGCATCCATTATTTGCATCTTTTTTATCCTATCTAGTATCATAAAACGTTTCGGCAGTTTAGGACCACAACACACAAAATGACATCTTCTTATAATGACTACTTCTTCAAATGACCACTTCTACAAACGACCACTTTTTGAAATGACCACTTCTTGAAATGACCACTTCTTGAAATGACTACTTCTTGAAATGACCACTTTTTTTATTGTAAAATAGGGTAGAATCCTAGAAATAAAAGAGATGGTACATCAGAAAATGGTTTTCAAGCATGCCATTTATTTTGACCCGGGACAAAACAGAAAGGAACTATTTTAGTCATATCCTGAAACTATAAATAAATTAAATAAGTTATAAATTTCAAAAACCGACTTCATTAAAATGTCAGAACTGGATCACAAATGGGACCACACGGGAAGCACCAGCTTTCAAATAAAAAAAGAATCATTAAAATCGGTTCACCCAGTCGAAAGTTATGAGGTAATAAAAAAAAAAACAGTTGACTTGAGAACCACCTCCTTTTTGGATGTCAGTTAAAAATAGGTAGGTTTCCGCGACACCATGCCCTCAACGACATAGTTCGAAGGGCCTTCATTTCTGCCAACGTTCCGTGTGTCCTGGAGCCACCGGGTCTTAGTAGATCCGATGGTAAACGACCAGACGGTTTGACCCTGGTGCCATGGAAAAACGGCAAGTGCTTAGTGTGGGACGCTACTTGCGTCAGCACTGTCGCAGCCACCCACCTGAGTCGAACCGTCCATACACCGGCAGCAGCAGCAGAGGATGCCGCCTGTAGAAAGCGGCAGAAGTACGCGGCAATGGAGCCACAGTATTATTTTGTGCCCATTGCCGTGGAAACTATGGGCAGTTGGGGCACTGCGGCCAAGAGATTGATCTCAGAAGTTGGCCGCAGGATACGAGATAACGGTGGCGACTCCCGCTCTGGCTCGTTCTTGGTGCAAAGATTGGCCATTGCAATTCAGCGTGGGAATGCTGCCAGCGTTATGGGCACTTTTGCACCAGGCACGGTCCGGGGCGGGCTGTTTGATTAGGCTAGTTTTTATTTATTTATTTTAAATTAGAATTAATTAGTAGATATAATTATAATTTGACATGTAAAATAACATTTTATGACTTTGGTAAATTATATTGGTTATTTTTAAGTACTGTAACACATTTTAGTTAAAAATATATATTTTAATTATATGTGAGATGATTAATGTTTATTTTCTTTTAGGTATAAAATACAACTAAACCTAATTATTTTGACAATATTCTAACAAAAATTTAAATTACAAACAAAAAAAAATAATTTTAATCTATTAACCCGCCCCTAACTGTAAAGGGAAGGTGCCCATAACACTAGCAGCATTGCCGCGCTGAATGGCTATGGCCAACCTTTGCACAATGTACGAGCCGGAGCGAGGGTAATTATTTTATATGTGAGATAAATGTAACTGTGTAATTAGTTTTTGTCTCAATAAATAAATTAAAGATTCCTTCTTCTTCCCGTGTCAATATTCCTTACTGTAAGTCCTTCACATTTCAAGCTGTCCTGCTGTGGAATGCTCTGCCTGCATCTATCATCTAAATCTCTTTCTAGTTTTAAGAATCAAGTCTATACACATTATCTTAGTTCATGTTAACTGGTACGTATATATGTATTTTATTTATAATATTTATGGTATGTATGTAGCATTGTGTACATATTAAACACTGTTTTAAACTATCACGGTTGTTCACTAAAGTTATATGATTCACTAAAGTGATATGAGTCTTCCCGTGAACATGGTGCATGTAACTGCGCCGAAATATCGGGAGCTCCTTCCACAACCTTACCACGGTAAATATCCCGTAAATAATCATATAACTTTTTGTGTACATATTGTTTACGTATATATATTTATTTATATTTTATGTGCACCACCGACCTTTTTCAAATTCTTTAGTCCTGTCCATCCAAAGGTTGCCTGGAAGAAATCGCTCTAGGCGATAAGGCCGCCCATTATACTGCTGTTTATTTATTTTTTATGTTAGTTTATATTTCTTTTGTATTTTTCGGTGGGTAATAAAGAGTTTTTTTTTTTCTTAACTTATACTGTCCCACTGCTGGGCAAAGGTCTCCCCCATTTCCTTCCATAAATGTCAGTCCTCCGCCGCCTCTTGCCAACCTCTCTGGAATGAGTCAAGATCGTCACGCCAGCGTTTCCTAGGCCTTCCTTGACTGCGTCGTCCATCAGGCACCCACTGTGTGACGATCCTGGCCCATCGGTCGAGATATTGTATAGTATAGTAATAAAGAGATATTGTATTAAATTAAATTTTAATCGTTATGATGATGATGATACTCGTAGGTATGTTCCCAAATCGACGCACAACAGTGCAGCCATCTAATCAGTGTGCGTACCTAATACTGATAAGATAAACCTGCAAGAATTTAGTAAGCCCTGCAAATATACATCGTGCTGATATTTTATAATCGACAAAAAAAACAGTAATGTACCTTCGAATTAGATCTTAAGGTAGGGCTCAGGGTTATTTGGCATCTATAATTATGTCATAGTTGCAATTTTGCTTTTTAATAATTCTCGCAGTTTAAAAAACTTACGCTAATCTGGAAGATGAACTATATAAATTAATGCATTTTCATCGGTTCTTGATAATAAGTATTTTAAATATAATATGATGTATTGAAGTAGTTGACAATCAAGTTCAATGATACTGTTAAATACATACATATATACATACATACATACATACATACATACATACATACATACATATACATACATACATACCAAGCTAATAAAAGCGTGTTAAAGATGATTAAAGAACAACTGCAAACGGTGTGAAACATCTTGTCCCGGAACTTTATATCAGTGAAAATATTTTTAAATCGGATATGTAGTTCCGTAGATTACAAATTTTAAATATGTCAGCTAGGTATTCATAATAATAAATTAGTGTAGATTGAAATAAAAAATACACTTTTTTAATTTAATGATTACTTTTTAATAACAAGATCATCGAATTCTTCTCAGTAAATTCTTGCATTTGATACCCATATTATGATGGTAGATGAAAAGAAAACGCCATCTTGGGGCGTCCGCTATTTTGAATTTATGATCTAGAACCAAAGTGCTTGGCAAGACAAATCCAACGAACCCAAACTCGACGGGGTTTACGTTCTTTCGTTTAGGAGTTACTATTGCCACTTTATTTCTCCATTATCAATCCAGCTCGATGGTTCCATAACATTGCATTGTCACCGAACTTACACAAGTATGCCAAATTTCAGCTCAATCGGTTGTGGTCTAAAATTCAGCTGCTAGATTTGTCCCACACTAACAATAAAGGCAAGTTAAATTAAAGCTTGAAAACTTACCAAAATGAAAGCCATTTGCTTTACTTGGAGTCGATAAATACCTTATTCTGTATAATACAAGTAAAAGAGGAAAATGTTGTTAGATAATGCTTCTTCTTTCTACACTAGGGTTGTTATTTGACACTTCCTATTGTTTTTAGTTACTAGGTTACACCAGCCATTGTTGAGCTTGACTTGTCTATTGAAGATAATGTCGGTCGGCGCTGTATAGTGTAAGTTATCCTTTTGATGTACTAATAACGATATCTTGGGAATTAAGTTACGTAATTTCTGATCACTTTGCCCCCATTAGATTATTAGTTGCTTATTTTTATGAGATTTTAAACGGGAAGGCTATTTCAGAAGGTTCGAGTGACGTCATTTCAAAAATAACATCTTGAAAGCGTGAATATTTATAAATTAATACTCTTATGCATAAACTCTTTTGTAGTGGTAGGACTCTTTTGCAGGGGTCCGCCTGGGGAAGTTTGCCCTTCTCCAGGCGGACCACACCTTTGCCAGTTATTCAACCGCCAAGCAGTAGTGTGTAAACACTTCTGTGTTCCGGATTGAAGGGCAATGTTTCCAGCGAAATTACAGGGCACACAGAGATTTGACATCTTATGTCTCGGGGTGACGAGCGCAGTGCATTGCCATCCAGGGTTTTGAATTGTTGAAGTTCAAAATTCTGAGTGGCGTTGAGCTGTTACGGGCAAGCGTGAAGAGCTATGAGGCGAGCGACTTCGCTCTTCTCGTCACCCAGTATCATAAAAAAAAACTCTCCATAAGATAATCTGTTCTATAAACTTTTTTATCTCTCTTCTACGCGTGGCATTCCGTCCTTATCGAGCTTTTATGCAAGAGGTACTGGTTAACGTACAATACTAAAAGTACTACCGCTTATTTATGAAAACCAAGCCACCACGTTAAGTACCCGTTGAAAGGGCGATGGTATCTGGATGTTTACGATCAGGCAGATTATCAGTTTGTTTGATCCTCTTCTTGTTTCCGCTGATTGCTGAGTGACGTGATTTCCCCGATCCGGGATTGGGTTCCCAGTCTAGAAGACAGGATCAGGAGTTTTTCGTATTCTGCTGGTCCAACGTTTGATCAGATCATCTAATGTAGACGGCGCCCTTTAAAGTTCATAGTTATATAACCATAATAATAAAAAACAATTGCATTTATAAAAATAAACCTTAATATATAACATTAAAAGTCAAATAAGAAAGAAGTTAAACTTGTACTAATGTTTACTGAATGATCTTATTTTTATAATAAAACTGATACATTGCCAAAATAAAATAAAATAAATAATTTAGAATGAATGAATTTACATATATATTTTTTTAATAAATTCAGAAACATGAGAAATATAAAAAATAATAATAGAGAATTATACAATGAAATAAAATAAAAATTTGTGCAAATGAATTTAATCTAAGGAAATAGGCGTACCTATTCCCTTAATGAAATGAGAAGTGACGCGTACGTCACTTCTCATTTCTTACCATTTCCAACATGTATATGTTTACAAGAAATTCAAGTATTTGGTTGTGTAGTAAACAGTTCCATTATTTTTTCGATTTTTCCTATACACATCACATACATTTCTTTGGCTCTCCCCGTCATTCTACAAACACACAGTAGGTATACAAACAGTATAATAAAAAATTACACTCCATCATCGAATTATAAAAACTTATTTCTTCACTAACATAATATTGGATAAATAATTAGTAACCCATGCTTTTAATTTACTCTACCTTATCAGAACAAAGTTTCATTGAAAGGCAAATTAATGCAAGGTCGCCATACAAAAGTTTGCTCTTTTCCGGGAGTGTAGTAGAAGCTTGCATTGAAACGCACTAGGAAACGCGTTTTTGCTCTAAAATCACTCGACCATAACAAAACTGATGACTGCAATCTTACCCCAGAATACCAATCAGTATGCTACGATAAATCGAACACACACATACACATACACAGTATCAGCCAATTAACGTCCACTGTTGGACAAGGCCTCCCTCATAGAGTTGCCATAATCCCCACGCTTGGCAGGCGGCTTGGGGATCGCAGTACGTTCACCGTGTACTATTAGGATGCTGCTGCCCATCCTCCGGTGGTTCTGGTCGCAGTTTTAGGACATACCCGGGTCCCAAATCGAACACCCTGTGTCCTAATTCAACGGTTATCATAATTCACGTGGCCTTGCTTCGGTGATAACGAAACGCCATGTATAAGTATCCACTATTGTTATTGTTCTTTTTGTTGCATATTGTACGAAATAGATCGATTTGAATGATAAAAGAGGCCCTAGAAAAATTGCAATCTGCGTCACTTTGCTAGTATCGCGATTTTTCTAGTATTGATTGCGTAACTTAGCATTATTTTGGCTGCGCATTTGTGATTTGTCGATAGTACTCTAAAAATGTATAGGTATACCTACTTCGGAGAGGTTTGCTAATGGGAGGTTATACGAAATGCAATTTGAAAAAAGTTCATGAAAATGCGGTAGATGCCGCTGGTGAGATTTGGATCTGAAAATTTTGCAAAACCACAGACGAAGAATGGGTAGTAAAAAAACTTGCTTATTCTCATAGACAAGCAATATCCAGATAGATATTGTTGTCTATGAGAATAAGCAAGTTTTTGCATTTAAGGTGAAACGTTTCACTTTGGCAGGAAACTCAAATTTCAAACAGTTTTTTTGTCCTTGTAGCTAGGCCGGGTAATTATTGTGAAATGGCATAGTGTTCGCGAAAATTGTTGGTCGTTCTTTACATTATCATGTACAGCTATTAATCAGTTACTCACCATATTACTTACATTTGGCAATAAACCGTTTGAAACAGCATAAATTTGTTTATTGACAAATGTGTGTAATAATGTACATTGGAGATAAATAACTTTACGCGAGTTTGTAAAGAATAATAATCAATTTTCACAAACATCATGATCGTTTACAATAATTACTCGGCCTAGCTACAAGAACAAAAAAACTGTTTGAAATTTGAATTTCCCGCCACTCGTGAAACTTTTCACCTTAAGCATGCTTGTTTTTGTTTTAACGTGAAAGAAATATGAAAAAAAACAGTAATTATTAGAAAGTATGATGTCTTATTTCACACGCTTTTATTAGCTTGGTATGTATCTATGTAACGGAATCTTTGAACATTATTTACACCCCTTTCAAAACGTCGGATTGATTTGAAACTGCACACTTATCAAGGACCGATGACAAAGCAATAATTTAAATAGTTTGTCTCATTATCCTTACCAGGACTTTCAGTTTAGTTGTTTAAACGGCGAGAATTATTTCATTGAACAAATGCGAAATCAATAAGAATCATGTCACGTGATCGATGGTTGCAGAACTATTTTCCTCCAGCTGTCTAAAATCCTACCATTAGGTAATGTGAGTATAATAAAAAAAAAGTTTTCCTAGTACTTGACTTCATAATTATCGACAGTTTGTATAATGTCTAGTTTATATTTGAACTTCCTTGAAATTACACACTGTTTTAAACTATCACGGTTGTTCACTAAAGTTATATGATTATTTACGAGTTATTTAACTGAAAATATTGACAGACTTGAAGAGGAAACAGTTAATAATTATGTGAAATAAACTTCATAGTGTGGAGTGAATCCTGTAGAAAAAAATGTTTAACCTTACATTATTTTTGGATGTTTGCTAATCAGGGTGAGCTAAGCTAGATTATTTTATGAAGTAACAGCGTGGTTTAAATTTATGACACTATACTGGAAACATGCTCTTAGCTATACCGGATTACGAGGAAAAAGTGTCCTAAGCCGAAAGGGCTCCATAATACTCAAAATTATGAACCACTTTTACTATGCGACCAACTCTAAAACCGCGAAAAAATCAGCTGTTGCATACTTTTTGTCGAGTGTGAATGACCGTTTTCTATGGGAAATCTTTTTATTTTTTCGTGATTTCAGAGTTGGACGCACAGTAAAAGTTGTCTTTAATGTTAAGTAGGTTATATTGAAAGGATTCTATACCTATTAATATACATCCTTTTCGCCTTTCGATAGTGTTTATTTCTATCTACTTACTGAAATGTGATCTGTGAAGATTACGGTGATGATTCTTACACAATTCATTTACAAAATATTTATAAATTACGAAGAAGCTATGAAGTGCGTTGTAAGCTTCTCACTTTTGAACATTATCACGCGTAAAACCGAGATAGACAAATTGGTATTTATGCACAAACTAAATACCTATTTACTTATCTAGTTTTATCGAGTTGTATTTTTTTTTTACTAATCAAAATACAACCTAAGTACTCGTATACCTAAAGTTTTATAGATTTCCCATAGACCATTGAAAACCCAAATGCTCAAGGCTACTACCAGATGGCAGAGTACTCAGCATGCTGGCGGCATTACTAAGCTGAATGGCAATATTTGCACATCGAGGCATCAAAATGACATAATTTTAGTCACGCGTCGCAATAACCTAGCACTCTAAAACGTTTTGAAAATAAGATGGGCTCCATTATACTCCCCAAATAGGTACCTACCCAATGTGTTATCCCATACGGCTCAAAATATATGTGCCCACTTAACAAAATATATCAATATTAAGTATAATAAATATATATATTGATATCTATCTATACGGAAGTGGGTACAGTTAGTAGGTAGTGTAAGTATTCGAGGTCGCAGCGTGTTTCTGTTTGTACAATTTGCTGTGACTATTATCGTAGAGGCGCTATGTCGATAATTCAATATGGAAGTTGAGTTTCTGAACGCATAATAACACATTTTTTATTTGACTGCGCCAATTTCGGATTACATGATAAATTTTAGATCGATCGTATTTTCTAGAAAAGTAATCGATTAAATATAATATTCATAATTCCTTTATTGTATATAATACTAGTAGCGCCCCGCGGTTTCACCCGCGTGGTGATTAAAATCAGTGATGATGACGATGATGAAAAGTAGCCTATGTGTTAATCCAGGACATAAACAATGTATATTCTAAATTTAATCCAAATCCATCCAGCCGTTTCTGTGTTATTGAGTACATACTCGTATATTGTACATCCATCCATCCATCCATATATCTATCCAAACTTTCACATATTTGATATTAGTGTGATACACACACAGTGATAGAAAATTACAGTAAAACAGAACGCCATAATCGACCATGCAAAAAATATGGGCGTAAGAAATAACATTGAGCTATTTGCATATTATCCAATGAAATTCAATTATATGCAAATCGGCTTAAATACAATTGAAATAGATTTTGTCAGAAATAAACATAATTTATTGCAATTAAAAAATAGGTCATAAAACAAAACGTTGTGGCTCTACACGCCTTTAACGTTAGCTGAAAACTGTATTCTAAAAGTTGGCGTTATTCATATACACGCTAGAATTATAATAAAAAAAATATTTTTGTATATATTTTATGTTAATAAATGTACAATTTTGACCAAGTATACGAGTATGTCAAAGATGAAAACCGCGGAACGGTAAGTGCAGCGTATGAGGTCCACTCATAAGATGGGCAGACGACATAAAAGAGACGGCAGGAAAACGCTGGATGCAAGCCGGTTCCAACCAGCTCTTTTGGAGATCGATTGGGAAGGCCTATGTCCAGCAGTGGACCTCCTATGGCAGAAATGATGATGATAAAGATGTCAAAGAAATTCAAAGTAATTAGGTTAAATGTTATCATATATTATAAGGCTTCAATTAAGTAAGTTTGATGACATTGCCTCTGAGTGGCATAAAAACTCTCATAGTAGGGTAAATCAATCAGCTTACATTTGCACACAAGCTTATCTTTACATTACAGCGTAAATGATAAGAATCTTATAAGTATTTAAAATATATTAGTAAACAAAACCAAAAACCATCACTGAAAAAAAACTTTGATGAAAATAAAATGACTACTACCACACCTTTATTTTTTACAAATCAAAAGTTTTCTATTTCTCCATAGTTTATTTACAGTAGGTAATCGATACAGTTACCTAGATGTAATTTTTAGTATTTTGGGTTGGGTTAGAATATGAAGAAAATCTAAACCTACAGAATAAGAACTAGTAACATAGAATCCGTCACGTGATAAATCAAGTGACGGATTCTATGCTTCTATGCAAAGCGTATAAATCCGTCTGTCAAATAATATGTAGCCTTTCGAACCTTTTAGAGGACATGTCCCAATCCCTAGTATTTAAAAAAAAGAGTGTACAACCCTGCATTTCGTCGTCCTATCAAAATATATCTGTTTCGTTCAGGTAACAAAAACTTTGGCATATAAGTATGTAACGTTTAATTCGTTTATGCTAAATTAGCACTACTGCTATTGGTCCGTATTCTGTTTCTAAATCTAATTGAAATGGCCAAAGGAAAGAAAAACAACTGTCTCTTCTCACCAAAAGGCTTTCAGGTTAGATTTTAAATTATGTTTTTTTTTCCTTTTTCTTGTCAAGTTAATGTGTTACTTACGTCAGATATTCTGTACAAATTTAAGAGCAATACCCGATATTTAATTAATAATAGATAAAACCAGTTATAATTAATGTAACGCCAATGAGTCGTTCTAGAGGAAAACTACTTAAATAGGTTTCACATCCTCTATGAGTGAGCAAGGTCAGTATTCAAGTAACATAGAGATTAGATACTAATTTTATGAGTGAACCTAGAGTCTCATTCTATTACTTAACGTAGAGACTCATTTTATTAGTTAACCTACAGACTTATTTTGTAAGTCACCGTTAACTAATTTAAATTAAATTTAAAGTCTAATTTAGGTCTTTTATTTCAGTGACTTAAATAACATTCCATCTTCTTAACATAAAAATAAATAAATAATAAAAACGAAAAATTCATATCTAACTACTAAACCAATCTATTAAACCGCTGCCAGTGGGAATTGTCCCCAAAATGCTGGCCCCATTACCACGTTGTATGGCAATGCTCAGTCTTTGAGCAAAGTATTTAGGTCTTAATAAAATAAAAATATTTTTTTTTTGCCATCTCTCTAGATGCCTAGTAGGCAAATGATAATGCCTGTAAAGTGACTAATATTGTTTCAACACCTATTGTTTTAATAGCGCGTGCGCGTTTTAAAAAGTGTGTAGGTATGATTTACTCGCGGTTTGGGCAAATAAATTATCTTAGCTAGAGACTTAATTTATTAGTTAACTTAGAGACTCATTTCATGAGTTAACTTAGAGACTCATTTCATGAGTTAACCTAGAGATTTATTTTATGAGTCTTTGGGTTACCTATTTTTAGTCACGCAGATTGCATTTTAGATAATAATACTACACATACTCTACAGATATAATCGAAATCAGGCATCACAACTTGATATGCTTAATTCTAAATTTAACATAAGCAAAATATAATATTTTATTCTTGTACATTTTCTCGCATGGCAACATGTCTTAATCTGACAGTTGGCAACACAAAGTCAATAACCGTGAAACAATGATCTACTTAACTGCATTGAAATATATACAAATGTGCCTAGAGAACGATGTGGGACAAGGTAGAAGAAAAAATCAAATACAGCAAACGCTTTCATTAATATTTAGAACTAGCTACGCCCCACGGTTGCACCAAGTATCCTAGTGGATCTGTTTATTTTACCAGGATAGGACTAGCTATTTCTAGCTATTTCTTTACCAAGTAACATCTAAATTTATACACCCGTTACGGAGTTAAAGGTGATAATAAAAATATACACACACAACATGTTAAATTAGTTACCGTGTGATAAAGTAATATGCATATATCATACTATAAGTACTGGAATTAGAATCTGTCAATGTAGATATTTCATAGCTTTACAAAGTTCTTAATTGTGCCACGTAGGCCAAATTTGTATTGCAAAAATTACTACTGCTTCATAGTACCTACAAAGATAACATGCCATAGTAATTCATTGACAAAATAGTCACAACCAGAGCACTGGTAGATTACCATAGTGGCATGTTTTAATCGCGATAAAATAGAGCCACTTGTATAAACAATATAACCATCATTAGTGCCTTTACGGCCCCACAACAACGATACAAGGCATTACTAGAGCATTTGATTAAAGTCTGCAGTTCTTAATAGTACTAGCAGGCAACGGTTAGCAGTAGGACATTATCTTGTTTGACTCGCTAGCCACCGAGTGCGGCCTCGCGTGCAGAGCTGCACCGAGGGCCCGCAAGGGGCGCCGCTCTAGCCGTCTTTTTTCATTCGCGTGCGTCTTTTTTCGGCAGCGCGTTAACCTTGGACTTTTTCATAGCGAAGCGCTGCATGTACTCGCAAGTTTCGGATAGTCACAGAGCGTCCCCCACTCAGCGCGTTCAAATTTTCTGCATTCGGGCGGCGTGAAGAGTTTTCGGCGGTCGCATTCGCGAGCGAGGCTCCCCGCGGCTAGGAGCGCACGCGAACCGTCAGACTAGAAGCGAGCGCGCGCGCGCGCTGCAACATGCGGAAGTGATCGCGCGCACGAGCGCCACTCCAGTGAACCCAGTGTGTACAGTGAACGTAACACACGCACATTCAGTGTTAATAAACTATGAAATTTGTGCATAGCTCATAAGAGCGCTGATGGTTTTCTGATTGAACGAGGACTCTTGGAATATACGATATGGAAAATACGAGGAAAGTATCGCTCAATTTTCTTCTGTTTATTCGCTTACTAGATGCGCTTCGAGTTCACCTCTTGAGGGCCCGACCACGACCTCACCAGGAAGTCCCAATAAGGATATAGAAAAACTGCGTCACGCGTAGCTTCATTTGTGATTCAATCTGAACTGATTTAAAATGGGCAAGAGTAGAGCTATCGAGTCATTGATAAATACGTGTTGACACCCCGCGGAATTCGATACATTTTAATATCAAGAAGAAGTAAGGAAGATTGCACCTTAAATGCTCGCGTAAAAGGACATTATTTCGCAGTTGCCTGCTGTCCCCAATTTTTTTTGCATACACGTGTTGTCGATTCGGGGCTATTGAACTTGATAATGAGACAAGCGTAGGTATCTCTCGATTTTTGTAAGAGTTATATTGCATCACTGGTAGGTAAGGACTTTCTGCGCGATCTCGGCGGTCCGGTCGCCGACATTTTTTATGTAACTACGAGCTACGAGTGCGTTATCTGTGATGATTCACGCAAATCGTCCGCCATAGGCGGCCTACGCTCGTAGAACTATGAAATCGTCCACGCGGCGATGTCGGCAAATATTCATAATTAATCTGTGGAAAATATCACGTTTGGCAACGTTCGGTTTAGGGTTTGAACATGTGTGCGTAGATCGTGCGCAAGAGCAGGCCCGGAACCGCTCTGAGAGGCGAAAACTGGTCTCGCAACGCATTAACATTTGCATAGAAACTGTCAAAGCGGCCCCGTGCCGCCCATGGCCGGGCTATTAGCACCTAGCCAGCGACCGCGAGCCGTGGTCATCGCTAACCGCCTTCTATTGCGTGTGCGCTTCTGCACACGACGGTGCCCCGCATCTATTCTGAAGCTCGCAGCGCACTTCCGCGATACTCAACCTTACGCCCTTTAGACACGGTTTGATTCGCGAACGGCTGACGTTCGAGGTTACTGACGACTGTGCGTTACTGAGCCTGCTGATTTGAATATCGGTTGTGGCGGTTGATGCAGCGGAGTTTCAAAACGACAATTTGCTTATCTAATTTACTTTCATAATCGCCGTATCTGCGAGACTGCTGACTCAATTGTAATGTAAACATTACGCCGGTCTCGTTGTGGGTGCCCATAGTGCCGGCTTCTAAACAACTCTTCTTTGTATTGTCGGCACTTGTCATCATTCGGGGCGTATTATTCAATTCCGCTCAACGATTTTCACACTCGTCTTAAATTGGGTGTTGGTATAGTACATGTAAATCTTCCAATCTTTATGGATTGCTTTAAATTGATTTTTGACCTTTATTATGTAGAGCTCAAAAATATAGATTTTCCCTAAAAAGTGCAAAGAACTGTCAATTGTTTTCATTTACAAGGTCATCATCATCGTCTTAATCCGGCTTCTACACGACAAATTCACTTGAAAAAAATAGAACTAAATTTAGTTTTATCAACACTAATATTCTAAAGAGGAAAGATTTGTACCTATTTTTGTATGTTTGTATGTTTGTAATGAATAGGCTCCGAAACTACTGAACCGTTTTGAAAAATTCTTTCACTGTTGGGTTGGGAAGCTACACTATCCCCGGGTGACATAGGCTATATTATATTTTGTAGCGAGGCCGAAGGCCGAGCTTACACTCGTGCGAAGCCGGGGCGGACGGCTAGTGTTAGATAAATACATTCATAGAGTTCTTTGAACATAAATTCAAACAATACTCCATCGGATGTTCTTGTCATGGTACGTTTTTAAGTTTTAAATATAACTCTTTCAAGTTCTTGTCTATTATTCGGCAATTATGCGATTTTCGTACCGTTACTAATGTTATTAGTGACATTTTTGAGCTCTTCTAAAGTCACTAAATAAGCCTGTAAATTTTGTTACATGTATACCTATGTTAATGCATTTGTTTTTTTTTTATTTGGTTCGAGAATTCAGTATTAAGCTATGTTTATTTAAAAGTTTTTAGTTTAATGTAGGTACCTAGTTAGTTTAGTTTATAGTTTGTGCTAGTTACATACCTATATCTTGTATGAAGTTACATATTTTTCTGGAATTAAAAATTATATATTATAAAAATTATATACCTATTAAAACAATATTCAAAAAGTATACTTTTTTATAATAATGTAGGTAGATATGATGACTTGCATAAAGCTCATTTGTTTAAAGGAATAAGCTACGAGCTATATAGCTTGTTCTTTAGGTAGGTACCTTGTTTTAGTTTTTAGCGAAAGAAGAATCAGAGTAGCAGTGGGCAGAATCACAAAAGCTAAAATCTAAAGTACCTATATTTTTAAAGCTTTTAGCTAATATTTTACTTCCAACAAAATAACTTTAATAATATCATTATATCTATTAATATTACCCTATAATTTCGCTTCCATTTTTGCACTTCCATATTTCAACCTTTGATTACATATATTATCCAAGATTTCTTTTTATAGACGCCAATGTTACAAGGCGCTTCATTCATCTTTGATTCATGATTTTTCATGGCCAAAGTTTCGAGCTAGGTCTTTGTTTTCAACTGCCAAGTCTACAGTTCATAGACCCCGGCAATACATTTGGATCTAGACTTAGGTAGGTATAACTTCCTAGAACAAATGTCATTGGTCGTAAATACAAAATGCAAATGCTACGTAAATATTTTAAATGTTTTCGTATCTATTTTTGGTACTTATTTAATAGGTACAATTTGATTTTTATTTGTTGTTATATGTACAATTAAAAATGTGATGAACATTTTATATTTATAATCTCATTGTGCACTATATTGTTTATTAACTACTTTTTCCAAGCTATATCTTTGTCAAAATACATAACTCAATAAAACTTTTATAACAGTCGACTCTATATTATCAATATTAAAAACAGAAGGTTACCTATACCAGAATATTAATTTATTGTTCGTATATTATGGTATTATAATTAGGTATTGAGAATCCAGCAGAATAGACATACGTGTGCTGCCGAAGGCCGATGCTTCTATTGGACCTACGCCCTACGTTTCCGAGTACGTCACACCGTCACCGACCAATCAGGGCGCGAGACAGTTGACAGAACGCACTTTAAAATTCCGAACTCAATTATTTGGTCATAGATTATTTATCGCAGATGCGAAGTTAGGTCTAAATAACTAGGTCTAGGTAAATTCAATATCCGTGCTCATTCAACATGTAACATCAAACAAATTCTTTTACATTGATAATATATTTCTTGATCGGCTTATTAAGTAGTCAGTAAAATGCTCTTTTGAAAGCTTTTACACAACATGAAACGTTACTAAAATTGATTTTTTTTTCTTGGTACTAATTTACCCACATAGAAAACCCACATCGTAAATCGGTCAGCTGATTAGACTCAAACTTTACGTTTAGTTATCAAGCATCAGCTGTTTCTCTTATCATTGTTCCAATTTTTTATAGGTTTCAAATATTTAATGGAACTGGAGCATATTAAATAATAATAATTTAACTAAGCATATTTGATTACAAAACGCTAATATAAAAATAATTGCCATTGATGTACTTATAAACACTTCAGATGTCGGGTTTAGTCCAAATTCATGAAAAAGTATTCTGAGGTTATCTAAACACATTTTAGAAATACCAAGAAAATCAATATGTAGTAACAATGCTTAGCTTGCTACAAAGGTAGACTAAAGTCTACTTTTGGTCCGGATTTTTTGAGCGCTGACTTCTGATGGATATTAGAGAACCATGGATATGGTTCCAATCACCTTTGACGATTGCTCACATTTTTATTACAAAAGATATTTTAAATCATGTTCTACTAAGCAATTACAGCGCGGTTTCCACATATCTTTGCACTGTTGATAGTGATAACCTTATATTAGGCCTACAGCGAGATATCGCGTGATTAGACTACAAAAATAACAAAAAAAATGTTATCGCAGTTGCAAGGCGAAGTAATGACACCGTATTAGCGTAATACTAGCAATGAGTGATAAATGATGGTAATTTGCTTCACTGTTCTTGGCAAGTTAGTTAATAATTATATAAATATGGTTAGTATTTTTAACGTAGTTTGTTAACAGCTACTTTTATGTTATCAAAATAAAATAGAGAGTAATTAATATTAGACTATTAGTAGACAATGCATACATTTATATTTTTGTGAAATAGCTTTGATTAAAGGTATTGTCTATCACCTACAATAAAATGGCTATCACGGCAAAAAATGCTTATGACATAAATGGATAAGTTAACTTTTTAAATCATAGATGATTAAAAAAATTCGACCTACAATAACAATTTGTGAGATCGTTTCAGTTATCATAATGCTTCCAATTAAACGACATAGCTTTTCAACCAATGTCTATGTAATACTGATTTTCAAACTGAATATTATATTCATTTCCAAACGTCCTTGTGCCCGGTCCTCGTGATGGAGTGTTATATGAGAAGGAATGGGAGGGGGAGGGTATCAAGGACGCCCTCCGTGGAGGCCTTTCCAGACGGTTATGTAACAGCCAAGGCCAATGCGTTGCGCGTGCAATGTCGCTCGTGATTAGTGACGACTTTTTGGGTAAATTAGTGTTCAGAATTCGAACATTATAAGGAAAAATAAATTATTATCATGTTTTTTATAATTACTTGTTGCGGTTTAATATACCCACTGATGATACCGTGATTTAATAACAAGGATCTATATGATCTTTTGTGATAATGACTTATATTGTGAAGAATCGAAAAAAAAATTGTACAACGAGTCCATAAAATTCGGCTGACGAGGTGTTTTTTAGCCTGAGCTGAAGGCGAGGGCGGATATTTAAGTCGAGGATACAATGGGTTTTTTGCACACGTTACACACCTGGCTTTTCACTATAATTGAGAGAAAATTAAGCTGTGATACTTTAAGTAATGTTTCTTTAGTTAAAATAAAAACCGGAATTTGAACAATGTTACATTACAATACAATACAATAACTCTTTATTAAAAACCACAAAAACAAGGATAACATTATAAACTAAAGTAATTATCTAGGCTTTTAACAGGCGGCCTTATCGCTTAAAGCGATCTCTTCCAGGCAACCGTGAACATTTAAATTGTACATTGAAAATTTGTACATTTTATTTGACAAAAGTTATGTCTGTGGCTTTAATAATAACCTGATTTATGGGTATGAAGAAAGATCCAGGCAAATTTTATGCAAGAAATATATTAAAAACTGAACATCTTTGATTAATAGTTTTAAAGAGTATTTTTTATGTACTTAAGCATAAAATTCAGATTTTTATGCACTAGACTTCACTAGAGCATAAAAACAGTGCGAACTTTACGAGCATAATAAGTAAAAAGTAAAGTCGTAAAATCGTTAAGAGACGAAAATATTAAACTAAGAAGATATGTCACAAATTGAACCTAAAAATATCTTTTGTCATATCTGCACACAATAACAGTTTCATCTTTGCCAACGACTAGGAGCGTAGCATAATAAATTAATGCTAAATTCGTGGCCTTGACAAACCTCACATCTGATTCTTTTAACCGCGCAAAAGTTTTGTTATTTAGTTGGGCGGTGTACTAAAAATTTTAACATTCCACGCACTAACATACATTTATTGTTATGCTTACTTATGTGTTATAAAAACAGTAAAAGCGTGACGTATTTTTGTGAAAACGTTGTCTTAATTAGGTACTTATATTATGTGTGTACAAGTATAATATATAGTATAGACATCTGAATAAACCACCTCAAGTAACCACTAGGAAACTAATTTCTAATATCCTGGATTGGATTAATTGAGCATTTGGTAAATACCTATATATATAAAAGTATGAATAGCGGGCCAATAGTGTGGAATAAAATTATACCAAATGGGTATGCAGGTTATCTGTGCATTTTAATCTACATTTAAATCTGATAAACTAAACAAGATATTATTAACTAGCGACCCGCCTCGGCTTCGCACGGGTATATGTTTTATTATATATATAAACCTTCGGTGAAAAATTAGGTGAAAACCGCATCAAAATCCGTTGCGTAGTTTTAAAGATCTAAGCATAGGGACAGACAGAGAGAAGCAACTTTGTTATAAACTATGTAGTGAGAAATACGACTGAAATTAGTTAGGTTTTTCTAAAATGTATATTTGTAAAGGTAAACTAGCTATTTTTTTTTACAACTGTGACGAAAATAACATATAGACGCTTCATGGTAAGCGCCACGCTTATTCTCCATGATATAAGTAGCATTATGGAGAAAAATATTGGTGCTACCCAAAAGAAGCTACCGTCAACAAAACAACAATGCGTAATTTAACCTGTGTGGGACAGTACTAAAACTGGTACACTCTCTACCACACTTCTAAAACTGGTTCCATTCAAAACTGAAGGATGAATTTGGGTCAAGGATTATTATCTTTCAAACATTTCCGAGAGGTCCGGCTGTTGCATTATTTTTGGTCACCCTACGCGGAAACGTCTGTCCCATTATTGCAAGGGAAGATGGTCAATAGATTGGCAAGTGTGGCTTCAATGTAGAAGGGTGGGTAAGGTAGAGGACTTAAATAGGGTAGTATTTACAAAGAGTATGATTTGGGACACAGTGAGATTCAATATATGCGAACAAAATTAATTAATCTACCTTTTCCATTATACAAATAATATCTCTAAAAACATTTGAATGTGATTATCAAAATAAAAACAAATGCAATTTGGATTTGATTTTTCTCCAAATACAAACATGATTACCTTGGCAGTGTTTCCATATACATATAAATCATTTCCTGAAACATTAGGACCTTATTTAAAAAAACTTACTGTTTTACGCGTAAGTAAAATGCTGGCGTTATTCTGGTCCTGGCTATTTATTCATGCTGGGTACGTTGCCAACTGGAAGCGGGCTTGAATATTTTGATGGTCTCTAGATCTTCAATATATGGTTAATGGGCAATTTAACTTTTTTTTATAATAGACTAAATAGTTTAGATATTTAGAATTATCCTGTGTTCTGTTAACTTAATAACGCAACTTTCCCGTGATAAAACAATGTGCTCTCATTTAATTTATATTGTAACTATATAAGGTTAAGCGGAAACAGTGTACTGAGCCGAAAGGGGTCCGTTATACTCATCAATATGAATAGCTTTTACTATGGAACCAACACTTAAACGCGAAAAAATATCATCTGCTCCATACATTTTGTAAAGTGAGAATGAAATTTTTTATATGAAACAACCGATTATTTTGCGTATTAATACTTGGTGTCGTAGTAAAAAGTTGTTTATAGTGATGGGTATAATGGGCCCCTTTCAACATAGTACACTCTTTCCGCGTAACCTAGAATAAAGGTACTATTACGCCATCATACGAAAGTTGTCATCCATGAAAAGTACTCTTAAGATTGACCAAGATTATCGTAACAATTTTATTACTCCAGGAAATTTAATGGCATCTATTAATTGAGAACATGACTACTTCCTGCGCCCGCGTGTAAATTATGTCTACTTTCATAATTAGAAGTAGTCAAACGATTTTTTAAATCATAGGTTAAAAAGTTGCTAAATATGTACGTTTAGACGTTATCTGACTTACCGACAATTTGAAATGATCATAATTAAGACTTAGCAAAGTTATTAATCATGTTTATAGCCGTTTTGGATATAAATGTGGTTGCTTTGATATAACAAGGCCCGTTCAAAGTAACTCTGATGATTGTGAGGTTGGAATATGTATGTATTAGAGCTTTGAAGTACATTACTCATTTTAAAGTATAGTGTAGGTTTCAAAGTAGGTAGAGGTACCCACATTTTTTTTGGGAACGATGCCTTTTATATTAGTTTAGTTTTATACTAGATGAATGGTTAGACAGTGGATGTATTCAGGGATATCATTGTACTTAAGGGTTGTTTTGACAGCCCGTTATCTTAGTTGGTAGCGAACCTGCCTTCTGCGCTTCCCACCTAGGACAAACATTTTGTGTGATGCACATTTATGTTTGTTCTATGTCTGGGTGTTAATATCTATTCAAGTATGTATTTAAAAATATGTATGTTTATCAGTATCTGGCAGCCATATTACAAGCTTTGCTTAGTTTGGGCTCAGATGACCGTGTGTGCAATAATGACCCAGATATTTATTTATTTACTTACTAGTCGACCGCCCCGGCTTCGCACGGGTGTAAGCTCGGCCTTCGGCCTCGCTACTATGACCCGCTCCAGGAACGCAAAATTTCATCAAACTCGGTCCAGCCGTTTTTAGAGTATCCTATGTCCGTCTCCTGGTTTTAAGCTACCTCCCCACCAATTTTCAGCCAAATCGGTTCAGCCGTTCTTGAGTTATAAATAGTGTAACTAACACGACTTTCTTTTATATATATAGATAGATTATTGTAAACAACTTTTACTATGGGACCATAACATTATAACATACACATCTAATAAACTAACCAAACTAAATGTGTTACCTGTAAAAGGAATCACAACAAACTATTTATTACACGACATAATTGTTTCATAATACAGAAATATACAATTACATAATAAAAATTTACAAAAAAGTTTAACTAATAATGACAAAGTAAATTATCTTAATGTGAAGATTAGAGTTGGCCATTTCAGCCATGGTATTTTTTTTGAGTTAACACTTTAACTTAGTAGGTAACATTATAGAAACTCCTTATAATAAACTGAGGACCTGATATTATACTATGTTAATGAAACAATTTGTAAATAATAAGTACAAATGGTTTTCAAACCGAAAACAAAAGATAAAAACGCACGAAACAGAGTGTAGATATCTCGTAAAAGCTAATTACTTAATGAGAGACAACGATCCGTTATATAAGAGAGAGGTAAGACAAAGCGCTTTCATGCTGCATGAGTGAAAGGCATAGTGCACGCACCGATGTTGCGTGCACGCATAGCATAGCTATTGTTTGGCGAGTTTGAATAATGGTAGAGAAATGCATAGAAATTTAGGCTAAGCATCTATTGACTTGATATGAAAAGGTCAAATATTATGGACAAAAATAGAGAACAGAATATTTTGAGCACAAAAGTACCTAACGTACATCAATTTGGTATAGCTAAATAGCTATTAAATTGTGACCTTATTTATAAAAGGTCGATAAAAAATTAAGGAAAAAAATAACAATATTCTAATGCAGTGATACCGTTCTACGATGAACTAGTGATAAACTAATTTAAATCTTATGTCGTAATCATCATCATCAGCCAGAAAACGTCCACTGCTGAACATAGGCCTCCCCCTTTAACCTCCACACTGAACGACATCCCGCCATCTGCATCCACTGGATGCCCGCGACTCTCACAATGGCGTCGGTCCATCTAGTGGGAGGAATACCTACGCTGCGACTTCCGGTTCGCGGTCTCCACTCAAGAACCTTTCTTCCCCATCGGTATGTCGTAATACCAATGTCTTTTATTTTACTAATAGTTACTACGGTTTGGTCTCCTTTAGGTTTGAATATTTTTGAAAGCTGACCTGAAGTCCATCGTTTAAAATATCTTTGAGCTAAATTGTCTCTACATTGATAAAATCTATTCAGCCCATACATAATTTCACTAAACTTTATTGTTACTAAAAGTACTGTTGAAATGTTGCCATAGTATTAAAATCTATCTTTATGATTTTGCCCTATAAAGTTTGAAATGCATTTATTACTCGTTTCGGCCAATGAGGCAATAAAAAAGCAGGTGCCATAGAGTTTTATCGGTTAAGACTTAGATCAGACCAACAAGGAGATGTGCCCTAATACAATTATCATTCGATACAGTTATATGATTCATCATCATCACCAGCCAAAAGACGTCCACTGCTGAACATAGGCCCCCCCCCTTTTAACCTCCACACTGAACGACATCCTGCCATCTGCATCCACTGGATGCCCGCGACTCTCACAATGTTCACGGGACGCTGAAGAATGCGGGTGGTTGGTCAAAAAGTTCAAAGTTAGGTGCAGACAAAACGATGTACTATCTTTCTTAGTCTTTTGCTACGGTTATCACTGGAATTCGAACTCGAACCTAAGTCCCGACAAAACACACTCACTGTATAGTATAGTATTTTGAACACATTTTGAACGCGGACTTTTAACGAATTTTTAATAATTATTTATAACTGTAGTGAACAACCGTGATAGTTTAAAACAATTATTATTCGTATTAAAATGTCTCAATTTTTCATATATTCTTTTCGCTTTACGCAAAAACTACTAGTACGGTTTACTTACTAATTTTTCACACACACTATGAAACTCATAACTATCGCCGGTCGAACCTGCCGGCAAAGAAGGCACACCGCGACAAAATTTTATCGTGCCAAAGCGAGACAGGCATATACGACACCGTAGGCACCTTATTGCGTTCTCGCTCGACACAGTGATGACAAGATTTTGTCGCGGTGCGCATGCTAGCCATGCTAGATACGATTAGCACAGGACCAAGGCAGATGGCACAGCATGAGTATGGCCTATACTCAGCGCAGTGGTATAGGCAGCAGCAGCGGAGGGGGGGGGGGGGGGGTGCAGCTGGGGGGTAGCTGTGAATGATGATGAAAATTGCAGCAGCAACACTATTGAACTAATTAATAGTACACATGCAAAAAAAAACGGTAGCAAAGTCGTTCGTCTGCAGTGTTAGCTCGACTAAAGACGTCCAGACTCATTTCAGATTGGTGCCGCGCCACCTTACCATATCTCCCTTGTTCGTATGATCTGTTTGTTAAAAAGGGTTTTTATGATAACTAGTTAGCCATGGATACTTGGCTGTAATTAACTGGTAATTTTAGGATTTATTTGCTTTTAAAACGTGTGATTTATTTTTAAATTTTCTGGTTTACATTGAAATTTTATTTGGAATGTTAACTACTGGGGTTTGCCATAAAATTAGTAATTGTGATATAAATTATTAATTTATAGTTGTGCTTTTTAACTAGTTTGATGTATAAAATAGGTTCTTATATAAATACTAAAGAACACCACTTTCCTTCTTTTTTGCGGTCAGTAGGGTCCTTATCCTTACACCCAACTCTAAACCCGAATAGTTGCAGTTTGCAAAATCACGCGACTGCAAACCTTAACGCGCCGAGATACGGTTTGCGATCGCGTGGTTTTGCAAGCTGCACCTAACACCCAACTCTAAACCCGAATAGTTGCAGTTTGCAAAATCACGCGACCGCAAACCTTAACGCGCCGAGATACGGTTTGCGATCGCGTGGTTTTGCAAGCTGCACCTATTCGGGCCCGCGTTTAAAGTTGGACGTAAGGCCCCAGGTCATTATGTTATTTGGTATTTGTTAATGTATCCCGTATTTGTTGTACGGGAAAATATAAAAGAGAACAATTTTAGACTTACCCAAAATACTGTCCATGTAGTTCTATTTTTTAATATGGTTATGCGGTTTAAATTAAAATTAGCTACACCGTTTCAATTCTCTCTAAATTCTACCTGAGACGTGATTGGCCGGAAGACGTGTATTGCTGTTCTTAGACTCTACCCTAAAACGCCACACTGAACGACAGCCTCCCATCTGGATCAACTGGATGCCCGCCACTCTCACGATGTCGTAAGTCCAACTAACTAGTGGAAGGGCTACCTACGCTGATTCTTCCCGTTCGTGGTTTCCACTCAAGAATCTTTCTTCTCCATCGGTTATCTGTTCTTCGAGCAATGTGACCTGCCCATTGCCACTTTAACTTGCAAATTTTAATAACTATGTCGGTGACTCTGGTTCATTGGCGAATATCCACGTTCCGAATTTTATCGCGCAAAGAAACTTCGTAGCTCTCCATTGCCCGTTGTGTGAATCTGTATTTGTGAGGTGTGATTGGGTAACTTTCGCATTTACGAAATTAGCGCGCTAGACCAAAGTTCACTATGAATATTTATTTCACATCTATAAAGCCTAGATGACAAAATATAGGCTTGATTTATAAACTAATCTCATTTGATTTATTATATACAACGGCAGTGGAACTCGTTCTTACGTCGTGAGACACTGCAACGCACCTTGCAACTTTCTATTTTGACTGCGCACAGCTTACTTAACAGTCACTACGATATATGACACAGATTATTAGATACTCACTATGCCATAAAATATAGCTTAAATAACAGTTAGTATTAGTCTAAATAGTTAGTTTCTTGGTCTCTGTTTCCAGGCGCGTCTTTACTACAAATAGGCATAATAACACAGTTTAAGTGCTAGTGACTATAGTATGCCACTGTTGAACTTACAATAACTATGAATGGTTATAGAATACATGATAGTAACTTGGTGGACGCGGGCAAGCCTATTTATTCCGTGTGCCAGAAATGCGATGCAATAGAAAGTTTTTTCTTTGTTTGCAATGCAAACTACACGCATGTTTTATTCTATATGTACGCATAGGCCTAGATGTCTGCATAATGAAAAGGTTTTATGCAGTTATCGTCGTTGAAATTTGGGGTTTGAAAGTGCGCGTTTTACTTTGCCATCTATGAGTCAGTGATTCGTATTGTATTACTAATTTGTTCGTAGTTTGAATCTAACCTGAGCTTTTAATATGAGAAGTATATATTTTGTGTATTCTATGCACTCATGTGTCTGATTGTGTATAATTACGAAATAGCAGTTAATTAATTAGAATTTGGAGTATGATAGTTCCAAGGCACTACATAATATGTTAATTTGACGCGTGACCAAAATGCTGGCGTATTTCTGGCTCAACGCTTAGCATTGCCATTCATCGTGTCAATACCGCCAGCATGCTGGATACGCTGCCAACTGATAGTGGGCTTCAGCATTTTGATTGTCTTTAGACTTTCAACGGTAAATGGGTAGTCTAACTGTTTTGTTAGTTTTAGTTTGTATTTTGTTCAGTTAATAAAGGCACAATACATAGGAACTACATGTATAAGGGCTAGAATAAAATGTGATAATAATTATAACAAAGCATACTTTTTTTTTAGGCTGCTTACCCTTCGTAAGTAAACACTACCACAAAAAAAAGATCGAATTGTTAAATTTGCAACAATTTGCAACGTAGCTCCGTAGCAGCGTAGACATCTCGTAGCAATTTCGTAGATAATGCAGTTTCTGCAATGCAATTTCGCGTAGCACTGCTAAAATATTCGCTACGGCTACGATAAATGGTAAAGTTTATTTAACAGTAACATGATTAAACAGAAACTTTTTTCCGCTTCTCACCGTTTTTAATGCTATATAGGGAAAATATTTCGATTTGTCCAGTTTTTCTTAGTCTTGCCTTTGACTATGTTATTTGCAGTCCTATTAACTGGGCTGCAAATAACATAGAAAAAGGCTTCAGTACTTTATGAGCAATTTAAGCTCTACGTCATACAAGGTTCGCGAAACGATGTTACTAAGCGTTGGGGAAGTCATTGTACTCATAATTATGAACAAATTTTTACTTCTGGGACCAACCCTGAAATCGCTAAAAAAAAGAACAGCTGTTCCACACATTTCGTTGAGTGTGAATGACGTCTTGTTCTCTGTATATGCTCAATTGTCTAAGAAATACTTTTTGCACAGAGCACCTAACAGTCCGCTGGTAGGAATGCATCTGATAAGCGTGTGAGAACGGACCGGTTCACAATGCGCGCGCATTTCCACATGCGCTTGCGCAAGCGCGCATCGCGGCACGACGTATACTGACGTAGAAGCGTTGTGTTTGTGTTGGTTAAGTGTTGTACTTTGTTTTCTCTCAGTTTTAAACTTACAAAGAACAAAATCATGAAGTAGGTTTAGAATTGAATGTTAACTAACGTCACCCATAACATCTGCCAAGATGGTAAAGGTTTACAAAATTTACCCGACGACGCAAAACAAAATGTAGAGTTTTTAATCGACTTTAATCGATTTTGATAAATACGACCATAGCTTTGCTTAGTTTTCAGATAACCGTGTGTGCAAAAATGTCCTGAATATTTATTAAAGTGAGATTTAATATAACCATTTTAATGGTTTGTACAATATAATTCGCCAAAAATAAAATTTACAAGTTTTTTTTAAAGAAAGAAACTTGTTTTCATAGTAATACTGAACAAAAGTCTTGTATTCTTTCTCGTATGAATGTAAGTTATTAAAACCTCTTTTATATTTAAACAAACAGCTGGTTCACTACATAGCCGGTAAATAAGATGGTGATAAATTAATTTAATCTAACTAACGTTTCGGACAAATTATTGTAATGTAAAAACTATTATTTATCTTTAGTCACCAATATGAAATAGAAAAAATCTTATACTGCCATTTAATTTCTATTTTCAAACTATTTATCACAAAAATGCGTTTGGGCTTAGATTAGTATTCAAAACAAGACTATTAACACGAAATCTAGTTTTGTAAAAACGTGATTTATATTTTTTTTATCAATATAACATTCATACGGTACATCAATAAATAACTTATTTCAACTCAAAAAAACAATAATTTGACTATCTAAAAATATTATTTAATGCTTACTATCTTTATTTATCTGCGCAACGACTTTATTTATTTATTTATTTAAATCGTAAATTTTTTGAAATTGTTTTGGGACTCCTACAATGACAAGCAGGATGCCTAAAACGGTTTCAAAGACGACCAAGCTATGATTTGGCATAGAGCTGTATAGCCGATAACATGGTTTTACCATGGTATTTAGGAACTGGTCTGATGATGACCATCGAAGTTGGAGACGGGATTTTTATAGTAGTAAACTGTTCAATGAAATCGCAAGGAAATGGGGCTATACAAGTAGGTATACACTCTTACCGAGCACTTCCACGATTAAAAAAATAAATATAAGAGGGTTTTTAATGTAGCAATTACTTTCTACTAATAATTACCTACTTAATATATCTAACTTTTCTACTTTAAGGTTATTTGACATGGCAATTATTTTCTACTAATAGGAGCGGATAGGAGGAGATCGCACCAAAAAATGAATTTTTGGCGGCCTAGGTAAAGATGGAAAGATGAAGTAGGAAAAGATCTGCGAAAGCTGGACGTCCATGTTGGAATGGCTTTTAGACCTTATCCCTTCGTCCCGGTTTTACCACCGAATCGGCCGCCATCCACACATTATAGATACGTGTAAGTCTTGCACTTGTACATGTAAGTTGTGGAATGGCTTACCACTTTCGGTTTTTCTCGGATTTCGGAAGAATACAATTTGGACTGCTTCAAATTATGGGTGAATAGAGTTCTCAAAGGTAGGCAACACATACACAATGTCTCGGGTATTGTAGGTTGGTCAGGCGGCGCTGACCACTTACCATAAGGTGGCACTTCGCTTGATTGCCAAAAAAAAACTTTAAGATAAGGAAGATCGGTTTCTTTTGGTATAAGAGGCGAACACACGTTTTAGGCCGCTGCGTCAGCAAACTACTTTTAAAGACATAAAACTAGTTTTACCCAAAAAGAAATCGATAGCCAAATTTTACAAGCACAACCGCATTCGGCGCACCTTTCTACGTAACCGCAACGTGCGTGCGACATTATCATTACCTGCCGCCGTCTCTTTCCAACCTATAGATTAGAGCGAGAGGCGTGAAAGAGAGATTTGAGTAGTGGAGCAGAATGCATTTCCAGTTGACCCAGTTATGAATGACAATGATTTGAGCATCAAACTGTTGCTATAGGAACAAAGGAAAATATGATGAGATTGTTTTACCTCCGACGCAAAAAGAGGGGTGTTATGACTATAACGTGTGCATCTGTGTGTGATCGTAGGTACCCAAACGGCTGAACCGATTTTATATTATACTATACGATTATACTCAGCATATTAATTATTAATCATTTATTTCAAGTAACATAGACTCATACATAAAGGTATATTCTTAGGTTATGACCCAAGAAAATCCGTTTTAATTTTAAATTTAATCATAGTATTTTAATTTATCATTGTTGTTTACCACAGTTATTATGATTATTAACTGGATATTTACCGTGATAAGTTTGTGGATGGAGCTCCCGATATTTATTGTGGCCCCATGGTGGTTTTGCACTCTTAATTTAACTTTAGGTCTTTGCCTAATTTTCCTGTAGTCCCATTATAATCTTACTATTACTAAGAAATTGTTTTATCTTCTTCGGCCACACCATCACCTAAGATCATGTGAGCTGAGATCCATTCAAAAACTCTTAGATTTTTCTCGGCTATATTTTATCAGTGGTGAAATAAGTTTTCTAATACATTTTAATAGTTTTTATTACTAAAAGTACATATTTAATTAATTTTTCCTTATGTTAACATTTAAATATGACTACTAACTATTACGTAAGCCAACACAATAAGCACCCGTATTACTGAAATTCATCATAGAATTAGGTCCTTTGTTCAAAACATTGCTTACACGAAATTCTGTCAATCTCAACATCTATATACCTATTTTATACATCCATACCTACTTTATATCTTTGTACAAGTACATTCGAAGCCCGGGAGGGGTGTGGAAGGGGTGGTGGAGGGATTCAATATGGAGTGCAGTGAATCTATAGGCATAGGTACCGTAGGAGTCATGGTAGAGCGGTCGATGCAGGCCTTTGTTTGAACCGTTAGCTATGCGTAGTATAGTAAATGTACAGAAAGAGACTATTCTTTTTGTATAGATGTTTGGTTCAGCGCAGATAGATATGCTGTTCAATTGGGTTTTCCTAAACTTGTTTTCAGGGACTAACATTAACGCTGTCCTTTATTCGGTACGAAAGATACGTAATTAGACAGCATAGGATTTTGGAGATGTTTTAAAGAGTATATTATCAAATGGTTAGGTAAAACTGAGCGCTATCTTCATCAATAAGTCGCTTTTACCCTAAGGTGACGAAGCCTCCGCTTAGGGAATGTGGTTTTGAGCCAATTTAGGCCAGGTGCCTTACACCCAACTCTAAACGCGGCCCTGAATAGGTGCAGTTTGCAAAATCAAGCTAACGCGAACCTTAACGCGCCGAGATACGTTTTGCTGTCGCGTGATTTCGTAAGAGGCCCCAGGTCATTCCTAAGAGGCCTAACCAATAACACAGATATCGAATTGTAAAAATATATACGTAGTATAAATTTTTAGTTTATAATGCATTTACACTAGCCTCACAGTGAAAAAAAAATTTTCAATTTTTTTATCACAAATAAAGAGTGTCTATATACGTGTTTCTAAGCAAGTGTCTACTTGCTTTCTTATGATTCCTAAAACCCTTTATAAGTATCAACAAAATCTTATAAACCAACCATAATTTATTACATCAAAATGCATTGTATAAAACCTTCCCATAGCAACTACTCCTAAACAAAGAAACTGTTACTTTCTACTTTACGCACTTGCGAGTGACCGATGCTTTGCGCAACTCGCTGCACTTCCCCCCTCTTTAGCCCCTTTTGTCCCCCCTCCTCCCCCCTCCTTCACCACTGGGACATCGTTAGTACGCCTGCGTACTGCACAGCGGAATCGGGTCGTCCAAAATTTCAAGTCTAGTATACGTTGACCAACCATTGTATGCAATAAACACGCATTGCGAGGTCTCGTTATATTGGTTTTTATACTCACGCACTACCAACGTAAGTAGAACTTCTTCTATGAACATGAAGAACTAGCTGCGTCGTGCGGTTTTACTTTATTTGTCAATTCTTCAGTTTCTGAGAGTTCAAAAACTATGTGTTGATCCAGGTTCAACGCTATTTATCTCTCCACACAAAATGTTACTCATTGTTCAACCGTTACGGAGATAGCTAGTAAGAGACACTGTCGCACAAGTTCGTGTGGCCTAAACTGAGCGGCTATTCCTAGTTTCAGGCCACCTGCTGACTACGACTATATTTAGCAACGACTAAACAATATTTACTAACCACTTCATTCAGCCAGCCTAGCCAATCCACAACTACAAACAAACTTATTGTAACATAAGTGTGCGTGCAGACAGGTCTAGTTGAATTGGTTAATACGTGCATCCATGCAAAAATATACAGTTAGGCTTGTCGGAGCAATCAATACGGCATTGGATCTCGGTGCACCGAACGGGAGGCTTTCGGGCATCGCCGCTTGCATATTAAACACCTTCAAAGAAAAATAGTCTTTGAAAGTTTGTTTTTAAAGTGCAGATTAATAACATTCAAAGTTATTTGTCATTGAAAAAGATTCTCGTGAAATAAAATCGACATTTCACACCTTACTTAAAGTCGAAAGTGCGTTTGTTTTGACAATGAAGAGGAAGAAGTAAGTGTACGCAATTGTTTACTCAATAAAAAAAAAAACTGCGAATTCATTTGTGTTAGAATCAAATTATTTACGACAATTTGCCTTCTCGTTTATTAGAATGCTCTATTCGGTCTTTTTTTCGTTTTAATAATTATACACAACTACTTTTTGCTATATACCTGAATCCCGCGGTGTTACTCATGTTTTTAGTTTTTCATGTCCGACATTCCTTCCTCATGATGCACACTTTCTTCCTGCCAAATTTCGTTAAGATCAGCTTAGCCGTTTAGTCGTGAAAAACGAACAAGCAAACACAGAGACAGACAGAGAAACAGAGTTACTTTCGCTTTAAAAAAAATAATTATTGTTAAGATAGTGAATATTTGCTTGATAATATTAATATTTTTAAAGTTTTAAACCTTTTTACAGTTGCTGCAGTATTATAAAGTACATTGTTTTAGACAAATAGTTAATTAGACAAACAAAAAATTACAACTAACTTAACGAGAAGTTTAATAAACGACAATCATTCAAATTTTTCAGCCTTAGAGAGGAATATTTTGTCAATTTGAATAAAGCCACCCTTAAGTAAGTTGAGTCACCAGTCTATTCAACAATTGGCAAAAATATCTCGTATTATATTGTACACACAATAAAAACTGAGAAGTTTGAACTGAGTACTTCCTTTTTAGATGTCGGTTCGGAAGTCGGAAAAAAGTAAAGAATTGAAATGAAATGATACACATAATAAATACTTCTAGCTAAGGAAAAGATTGTCAGGTAATTATGGAGGCCTACTTCATTAAAGTAGTGTTATAGGGAAAAGAGGTTAACGGGTCAATCGGTATTGAGCGGCCGCTTGCAGCCGGCAGCGCCGCCTGGTGGTGTGCATTTTGTTCTTTGTCACCAGAGCCAAGGAAGATAGGATTAGTTTATGGATCCTTACCAGAGCTCAGACTTGGTAAAGCTACTACGAAGCCCCATAGCCATAATACTTAGGCCCACTTGCACGAAAACAAAGTATCTAGATTAGCCTGGATTGTTAATCTGGACTAATTAACCAAATAATTAAATTAATGATTATAACTAAAAATTCAAATGTAGCCCGAGGTTACTTCGTTTTTTGTGTCCGTGCAAGACGAATCTCGAGATTTATGAAGTTAGCACGAGACTAAGTCACTAACCCTGGGCTAAGTGAAGTTGCGCAGTGGGCACGTTTATATTATCTTACATTTCGGAGATAATCAGATCTGCATGATCTAATGTCTGTCCATATAGCTATCGGATCCGTCTCTAATAATCTGGGTGTCTTCAAATCATGAGTTTAATTGGCTTCTTCTAGGCAAGCGTGCTTCATCATCGCTTAACATCAGGCGAGGTGGCGGTGTAACTCAAGAATATTTATACAATAATACATAAAAAAGCTTTACTAGTAACTAACTAATGAACTAAAAACAAATTTCAGAAGTAGATTTGAACTACTTTTCGTTATATTTTCACATTGAATTGAAACTTTATAGGAGATTTTCTGACAGCCGAATAAAAAATATACTACAATATGACCCAATAAATGGGTGATAAAAAGCGAGTAGCCAACTGTCATCAAGTTAAGTCAGTCACTGTCACCAGGGTCATACTGACTTCATTATTTGTAAACGCCATTGATTACAATCTTTTAGTAATGTTTTTTTAGAGCTGTCAAAAAATCACGCATTAAATGTAATCCGGATGAATCTGATGATGGAGCTAGGAGGTGGATAGCGGAACTTTTCAATGGCTACTAGTAAACGCCTCGAGTTAGGGTTCTTTTCATTTGTTTTGACGAATCACAGAACCGTTTTTGTTTTGTTTTTCGAAACTCTAATAACTACATTACAAAATATAGGCCCGCAACGTAAAACCAGTTTTATTATATCCTTTATTCCAGGCAGCATACCCAATTTCCCGGAAAATAGGCCTGCTTTAAAATTTCAAACTCTCAAACCACCCCTATCAATAATGACTATCAGCCTCTCACCTGAAAATGCGTGGGAACGATGTCCAGTGCCGCCAACATTACGAATTCATCAGTTGAGCCGCCTGAAGAGGCATCGATCATGCATACAACCGAACAAAGTTAACTTTGCGCTCGACTGGTGCCCTAACTTTCTTACTCTCACCCGTGTTTCCTTTAGTTTTCTTCCGGCTCGTTGTGTTATACAATTTTATGGTTGGCGGAATGAATTTGTGGGAGTGTAGGTTGTTCACCCGACCTTGCGGCTGGGCCGACCTTCCGCCCGGGCCGATAAAATTATAGAAATAGCCTTCGTGCTGAGGGTGGTTGGATGCCGATCCGACCAACCTCATATTTGGTGCGAGTTTAATAAAAAAACGGAACTTAATTTAGGTTTACTGTAGTATTTATATCACTTGTAAAGATGAGATGTTTTGATGTAAAAATTAGAAACACAAATTAGTTAACAAAACAATATTGGTATGTTCTTTCGCTGTGTATGTAGTAAAATCGTGAAATTGGTCATATTATAAAAAAGCCAGTGTTATTATGGTCATATCGTTGAATGCTTGACGTTTCTCGATGTAGCCGGTAACCGTTGGCTATTATAATATTGTTTATTCCAAAGTTGTAAGGTCCATATTTGAACAACTGGTGACTTGTAAGAACTTGCAAATTCTAGATTCTTGACTTACACCGTCAACATACAAATAATATAATTATAATTTAATATATATAAGGCGTTCTGATTCTTTCATATAGAAAGATCTATAGAATATTCAATTTCCGCAATCAAGAGATCTGTATTTTTTTATCAAAATAACGGCTTAACATTTTGGAAAACTCAACATATTAACTTATTGGCTCCAATTTACAAAAATTCGGACGGACGGACAGACAGACGGACAGACAGACGGACGGACAGAACGAATTTATAAGGGTTCTTTGTCGGACTATATGGAACTCTAAAAATGTTTTTTCGGAAAACTCTCGGAGAAAAAGTTTGAGAGTGGATTTCTTTAAATTACCGGCATAAAATAAACAATTTAATAATTGATTGAATCAGGCGTTACTTTGCGGAAGTCCATTTCAAATTCCTTATTGTACTTGAAGCGACGTAGAAGCGGAATCACACTAGAAATTCATCAGTAAAACAGTTTTGAAACTATTTAATGTTATGGTTTACTTATTTTATATTTATCTTGACAATTACGGCTTTATTTTTTCATTATGCCCGAAAATCCAAATACCTAATATGTAACGATGCATTTTGTAATAGGCTCTTAAATAATCTACTCTCATAAAATTAGTTTCAATCAGGGTTCCACCCAATTGGTTCTACTCCTAGTTCTGATTGACAATGTTTCCAGCGGTGCAGGCTGACATGGGATTGAGAAAAGAAAAAAAATATGTTTAAATTTGTTGTAGCCACTTGCACCCATATAAACCCATAGTAACCGTGACGCGGAGTTTGACGCGTTGACATAAATAAGAATGTTCAATCACATATCTGTCACAATACCTGGCCACAGAGTTTCCTTCTCATATCCGTTCTATTTACTTCTCTTTTCTGTGGAATGCATAGTAAAATTTGCATAGGTTAATCTGTTTCAAAGATATTCTGACGTGGAACTGTATGTTACAGGGCAGGTATACGAGGAGGCCCGGGTATGGATTCCCAGCAGCAGCAGTACTGCTTGAAATGGAACAGCTTCGGCTCCAACTTGGCCACTTCGTTCGCGAACCTCTGGAACTCGGAGAGCCTCGCGGACGTCACACTTTACTGCGAAGGTACCTTTCATACTATCTTACTCTTGTACAGCAGCGTAACAAAAGCTCAATAAAAAAAACTGACCTTAAAATTAGTATAAATACGCAAATTTGTTTACTTCGATGTTATTATAAAAATGTTTTAGAGATTATGGTAACCCACCGGAGCAGTGGTATTTACCTATTTAATCCTTAGGTCAGGAAAACGGCAGCGCAGTTATCTCTATATCTTTAACTCTATATCATCCTTCAAAAACACAATGCGTGCTTACGTAAATCTTGCCAAAAATATTTGCCTGCTTAATTGCTATCAGCATAACTCATCTATTTATTTATTTATAGACCTCTAGGTTGCGACTAAATAAGATTTTATGGTAATTATATGCGTATAGAATAATAGTTCGGATTGTTTTTATGCAAAAGTACGTTTTAATTATATCCGCTGAAATAAATTTTGCATGATAAAGAAATAATGCTTCCAAAAATACGGGATGATTATTGTTTTAAAAATAACAATGGTGAAGTTAAGATAGGTTACGGGTGTAAGAATAAAACACAGTTAAGACACTAAGTGATGATATTTTTACCTGACTGCGCAAGGAGGGTTATGTTTTTTTAAGTGTATGTATGTATGGTGGTTTCTTTGGCACGCCCTGCAGCTTAAACCGCTTAATGGATTTCGATATGTGAGGTGTCATTTGAATCGTTTTAACAGTGGGAGTGACATAGAGTACAGAAATTCAAGAAAGGTTCCGCAAAAAAAGGGGGAAAAATTTACAAGTAAATTTTGCGAAATCGGTCAATGTTACCATTATTATGCAGCGCCTAAGTCAAGTAAATGTAGTGCACACTCGTGAAAAAGACATTGGGCAAATATGTTAGGAGTTTGGCCCCTATAACTATAAGCACCAATAAAATCTAGATTGGGTAGCGAGTACTATCTATATCGCAAAGGATTGAATTAGATAAGTGACACTATTTTTTTATCAAGCTATAATATTTACAAGCAGCATTATTTTGCTGTCATATTGAAAATTGCTCTGTTGACAAGGTGGATTATCTATTTAGGCAAATTTGGTTAGCAGTGGACAAGTGGACAACGTATGCGGATTCTCCGTTAAAAACAGTTATTAAATTTATTGCTTGCAGTGGCTATTCACGTTTATAACCGACTTTCAAAAAGGAGGAGGTAATCAATTCGACTGTATGTTTTTAAATATTATGTTTGTTACCTCAGAACTTTTGACTGTGTGAACCGATTTTGATGATTCTTTTTTTATTTGAAAGCTGGTGCTTCTCGTTTGGTCCCGTTTCAATTTGGTCCAGTTCTGATGAAGTCGGTTTTTTTTATATTGATAATTAACTCGCTTATGTTACAGTATAAGCTATTACGTTCATAATATTTAAGAGTATAATTTGTCCTTGACAACATTTATTTCATATAAATACATTACAGTATTCTGAGTTATCGCATTGCGCATGTAATAAAGCAAGCATGCATGTCCGTGAAATCTTGCTAAATTGATAAAAAGGCCGTTGAACTTGTCCGCTGATAATTTTGGCACTATACGTTTTTTAGTGCTCATGATATTTGCGATACTGGTTATCGGGGATCTAACTTCATTGAATGCATATTTCGAGGTTTTATGTAATCGGGTACTCACATGTTTTATAAATGAAGGTAATAATTTTGTTCACGTTTTCATCATTTCATCCTATTGTGTTCTAATTGCATGGACTCAGGCCGACTCTCAGAGAGAGAGTAAGAGTGAAAGAGGATGGGCCGTAATCCACCATGCTGGCGCATTGTATGTTGGTGAATATCATATGTCTTTGAACTTATGAGGTTCTTATATATACCGGTTTCCTCACAAAGTTTTCTTTCACCGTTTTTGAGCGATGGTCTCGAAACTGGACTTTATTTAGTTACTAAATAAGTCATAAGTGCAGGGCCGAGGATTGAACCGGGCACTGTCTGATTTTAAAGCGCACATGCTACCGCTCGTCCACTATCGCTCGCTTGGCAGGAAGTCCAAATTGAAAAAAAATGCTGGTGTTCTGAAATTTATAGTGAAGCTGAAAAGTTCCTGGCTCTATCATCAGACAGAAGTGTAATGTCCTTGTCTATACATATATTGCTTCGTTTATTTTTAATTTTTTAGCAAACTAAAGAAACCCAAACTCAAGGGTTTTCCTACTAGCCATCTAAGAGTTCAACTACCCACTTTCTGGCTCTATGATCAGATCAGTTCGATGGTACCAAAATATTGTACTATTACCCGTTTTACATATAACCCTACTTGCAAAGTTTCAGATAGATACGTTTGTATTTATTGAAAAATACACGGTCGAGCCAAATACATAAGTATCTCACAAATTGTAGTTATGCAGAAAAAATGAAAAAAAAAGAAATTATTACAGTAATTACAAAAAAAAACAAGTAAAAAAATAATAATAAAAAAACATTGAAATCATTGTTACAAAACATACAAGAGTAAAAATAAAAAAAAGTACAGTCTAACGACAATGTAAGAAGTAAGTGAAAATCTAATTCCATGACTTGTTTATATATTCATAGTTAGTTAATTAGTAAAAAATTAAGCTAACAAAAGTGTGTAGAAAATGACAACGCTGATCATTTGAATAACTTCTCGTTATCTTCCACTATTCTCGTACTTTATGCTATTAATAATACAGCTGTGGTCGTACATACATTTCTCGTCACCAAAAAAGAAGATTTGATGTAGATCTTCACGAAGAAAGTTCTGAGTATCTTTGAATCACGAGTGAATCTGTTTCTTATAGGCAAGCGTGCTCCATTTTAGACCGCATCATCGCTTAACATCAGGTGAAGTGGCGGTCAAACAAACACAAGCCTATTTAATAAATAAATAAAAAACGAGGCCACCTTAGCCAATATGTCTCACTCCTTTATCGTAATATTTTTTCGCAAATTAAAAATAATTTAAATGCATATATTCATATTAAAATATTTAGTGTTATTTCATTTAATTTATACCGACAATCCTTCTTATTATTGCCGCTTTTTGTCCCGAATTGTGACTTCATGACTATATTTTAGTCATATTGCTCATAAAATACAAACGTAAAAATTGATTTGGATTGAAGTACTCGCCTATAAAATTACGGAAGATTTTGGTGGTTTAAGAACACCATTAAAAAATACATCTTATATAATGACTGCTTCTAGAAACCGCTTTTTGGTAGTCTCGGAGATTTTCGCTTTGCTCGGTCAATATTACAAACTTTATAGTTTTAACATTTTGTGTTCTGCTAAAACGAGTTTGGCCTTCCCTTGACCTTGAATAAATAATGATTATTATAAATAGTCACTATGTAAATTAAAATGAGATAAAGCTGTATTAATATTAATCTTTTCCTGAACTATTTTGAAACTATTCTGATACTTTAACCCGTTGTTAGTCATGATGTTATGAAGATAAAACATTAAATTCTAATAGGGCTTTGACTGCCCCGGTGGCTCAGTTGGTAGTGAACCTACTTTCTGCGCTTGGGGCGTGGGTTCGATTCCCATCTAGGACAAACATTTGTGTGATGAACATTTGTGTTTGTTCTATGTCTGGGTGTTAATATCTATTTAAGTATGTATTTAAAAATACATATGTATGTATATCAGTCTCTGGCTGCCATATTACAAGCTTTGCTTAGTTTGGGGTCAGATGACCATGTGTAAAAAAAAAGTATTCTGTGGTAGAGCCGCCTAGTCAACCATAAAAAGGTACCACTTACGAAGTGTAGTAATATGAAGAAAAAAAGCTACGTGCTAGCATTTTTTGAACATGAAATAAAACAAAATTCACAGTTAATATCTAATTTTAAAACGAGAGCTGTGATAGCAATGAAATCTAAAATGGGACCGTTAATTTAGTAGAGTCCAAACACCCCACAAAATAAAAAATTATCAATGCAAAATACGTCAGCAGTGTACCCAAATACTTACACGTGCCGTCGAGATAAAATTTCGTTGAAACTAGGTTCAAAACATATGACGAATGCATTTATTTATCAACTTCGCATTCAAGCGCTGTTTGTTTTCCTCAATTTTCGCAACTTATTTTCGCTCATCAATCTGTTTTGCACACGTATTTGATTTGATAATTTATTGTAAGTATTTCGTTTTGATGTTTGAGCAGACTCTGTCGCTGTAACTTTATTAGGAACTAGTCGACCGTCCCGGCTTCGCAAGGGTGTAAGCTCGGCCTTCGGCCTCGCTACAAAATATAATATAGCCTATGTCACCCGGGGATAGTGTAGCTTCCCAACAGTGAAAGAATTTTTCAAATCGGTTCAGTAGTTTCGGAGCCTATTCGATGCAAACAAACAATCAAATATTTCTTCTTTATAATATTTATATATATATATATTAGTATAGACAAATATTTCACCAAAATTTTCTTTTAAACTGGCAAGCGCCTCTATTATAATTAATATACAACAAAAGTCTTGCTTAAAACTGCATTTTAACAGTTATTTTCACTTGCCTTTGGAAGAATTATTCCTAGTCAAAATATATTTTGATAATTAAAAACAAATGAAAAATGTTAAATTAATTGTGTTTTTATGTAATGGTAATATTTGAGTTTTTATTGTTTCAATTAAATAATTGCATATTTTTTACCAATGTTAAATCACACTTGATACAATGATAAAATACATTAAAATAATTCAAATTAAGTGACTCTATTTCCCCATCTCCAAATAATCGCCTTGTTATTTTTCCGTATTATTATTAATCACGGAAATTTATTTAATTTGCTAATTGCATTTACATTTTCACACGCGTTTTTGTATAAAATTATACTATAAATAAGTTAGGTACCAATGTTTTGTACTTTGTGGCTATTCATGGTCAAAGTTAAGGTCGTGGTATTGAAAGCGTTCATTTTTGTTTAGACATGATTGTGTTACGATATATATATATTATATTTTAGATATTATATCATATACGTTTAAATTATTTCTTTAACTAATTGTTACCTGAACCTGAATTATTATTTATTTATTTATGTCATTATCATGACCGCATTATGTTACTATTTACGTTAAGTCAAACTAGACTGTTAATTTGCATCGTCACGCTGACCTAGACGGTTTGAAGGTAGACTGACTGAAACTGTGGATTGACGCACATTTTGAGTTAAATTTTAATGAAAACATTTTGTACTAATGCTGTAAACATCACAAAAACTTAAATAACTAACTTAACTTTAAATTGAATGTAATGGGGAAAAAACTGTTAAGTATATTTAATAAACAAAACACTTAACAGTCATATAAACCTCCATTCAAAAAAAGTCCCCCGGAAACAATAATCTTATATGGAACGACACCTTTTTCCTCCACATTTAATTGTACCCAAAATTCGCAATCAAAAATTGCGAAGCTCTTCACATGCTTTCGAAGTTCGCCTTTCAACTGTGGACAAAGCGGAAAATGTCCCAGAAACATTCAAACTCACAATGTAAAATTACTTACTTTTATAACAACTTCTCTTAAAGGAAAGGGCAAGAAAAATTCATCAGGCTGCTAACAATAATCTGACCTTAAACCTCACAATGGAGTTTAATTGCAGCTCATTCGTTAACTGTTTCTTAATGTCGAGTTTTTGTGTGGTCCCGAGTTTTCGAGGTCGTTCAGTACAAGTGCTAGACGCAAGGGTGCGTTTGGAGTGGGTTTTCCACCCTTGGGTTGTAAGAAGGGGGTTGTATGGGGTGAGGGCCTCCCGTCGCTCCGTGAGACCTGGAAGGGGGAAGGAAGTTTGCACTTGTAGAGGCTTCTCGAATAGGCTTATAGCTAAATGCCTCCGAGACAGAAAACAATTTTAGTTAGCAGGCTTGCGATCGCTATTTGTGGTATAAATGAGAACTATTTCAAATATGTAAATTTAAATTGACCTGAATAATTATAGCAAAATTCTAAAGTTTTCAATTTTATCTCTACAAAGCTACTATTTGGCCGTAACCAGTCCTTAGAACGTTTTTTGCTTCCCACCTCTTCTAAATACACGTCACTTCTATTTTGTTTTTATGCATATTTTAAAGGATGATTAATATCAATAGATACTACAAGCACTAGTGGATAGCGTGTAGGATGTCCTGTTGCCACTTCGAGTGGCAACCTACGTAAAGCACGTACGTAAAGCATGCATAAAGCGGCGTAGAAACTGATACATAACGAAAGCTGAAGATCGCACTCGGTGGTGTACGTTGGGATTTTGAATGAGACCCTAACCACAGCACGCAGTATAATGTACAGTGCCCTAACGTCTTGCAGTAGATAAATTACAAGCTGCATAACTCCATAGCTAAACTAAAAATGACATAGTAATGCGATCTAAAGTTTTTTTGACATCACAGTCCAGGGTCCGGTTACCTAAAACCAGTTCCATATAAGATACTTTTATTCATGGTACCTACCCTCAGTAATTAAACGTGTAATTTTATGGTTACTAAATCAATATACTAGTCAAATGTTTTGATAGCCAATTTTTGGCCATTATAAAATATTTTTAGGTATTTTTTTTTGTAACAGCCAATGTTTAGGCATTATTCTGCATGTAAATGTACTTTTTACGGTTTTATTTCATTAAAGACTAATTACCCTAGATGCAATTATCTCCGCATCCTTATGACCCGTACTATTTTCTTAGAAAATGTCAGTGGGATTCATAATATTTATTAGCGTGATACAGCGAAGTGAAGCCTTAAATTCGCCATTGCCGCAGCTGCCTTCAACCCGACCAGTTCTCTGGTAGAATCTTGTTTCCCGCATGACCACATCCGATCCTCGTTACGCCTCTGATACGCCTCTGACATGGCCACTTAACTTTCCCGGCCAGTTATTATTTTTCAACATCCAATAGTCTACGCTTGACGTGAATGTTTAGCTTTTTTGATATAGTGCTATCAAAAAAGCTAAACATTTACGCCCTCTCGAATAAACAATGTTTATTTTAGGATATATCGTAATTTTATGTCAACTGCATAGAGCTGATAATAGATTGAAACCAATGTTAGAAATTTTATAGCAATATTAATTTTGATTAAGGAGTAGGCATTATAAACTTAACACTTTTTAAAGTTAATGAATGTCGCTAGGTATATGCATGCACAGTTTTTACAATGACCTACTCATTCCTGTAGGTTTGTCGCATGAAAATCCCGAAACATGTTTAACGCCGCAGTATTTCCTCCTTGCAGTTTTCGTTGGGTAAAATTCCCAAGAGGATGGATCTCCTCTTTCTCAGTACGTAGTAGGTAATAGGCCCAGTTAGGCCAGTGAACTTTTTTACTCGTAGTGACGGGCCGCGAAGCTAGCTGTCCCATTCAGCATCGTTTAATTATCTCAATTTCAGAACAAGTTTGAAATAAATACCGTATCCGTGCCCCGCAGTTTAGCAGAGTTCCTGAATTACTCGCGCAGAATCTTTCGCATTATTATAGTGGTATAATTAAAGAAGTATACAGGATGTTTATTTAGACGACGGACATATTCGAGTGTGTCAATGTTCTCATCATCATAAATAATTAAAAATATAAAAACCGACTTCATAAAAATGAGAGAACTGGACCAAATTGCCCACATCTTTCTAATAAAAAAAGAATCATCATAATCGGTTCACCCAGTCGAAGTTCTGAGATACAGTTAAATTGAGAACATCCTCCTTTTTGGAAGTCGGTTAAAAATCTATGGGGCTAAAACTGATACCGCGAAAAAAAAATAAGCTGTTCCAGTTAATGAAAGTTTCTGTGGATAATTTTTTTTTTGCGATATCAGTGTTGGTCCCAAAGTAAAAATTGCTCATAATGGTGAGTACAATGAAATGCTCGAATATATCCGTCGTCTAAAATAACACTCTGTATAATCTAAAAATATGAACTAATTGAAAAACCTAACCTAACCAGTTCATAATAATAAAACGGAAAATGACGACAATAACCCTGTTTAAAAGATAAATAACTACCTACTACTACTACTTAAGATAATTTAATTGCTTTTATTTTGGCATTAATAAGTAAAACAAGATTGTGAAATCTGTCAATGAAATGAAGATAAAGTTATCTGTAGCATGTCTATTCTGCAAGCTAAGTGATCGCACAAGTGAAGTGATAAGCTAAGTGAATGTGATTTTTTCTTGCCTATTTCTGCAGATAAATGTCAAAACATCGAATTATAATGGTAAGAGACTACAGTCAAGGGTGATCACTCGACATTTTGACATTTCTCTATAGTAATCGACAAGAAAAATACACGTTCACTTAGCTTATCACCTCACTTGCGCGTTCACTTAGCTAGCAGAGCAGAATAGACATGCAGAACATAATTTTATTAGTGAAGTTAGTGCTTAGGTAGCTAGGTAGAGTTGAAGCACTAGGATAACCCTTTAGTTAGTTGTAGTTTTGTATTGTATATTCTATTTTTTTGTTGTTGATCATTTTAGTTTTTCAATTTATTATTTTCATGTCTCGTATTGGTATCGTTGTTCTGTTTAAATATTTTTCGTTGTTCTTATATGTAGTTGTTTATGTTTGTATGTACGCGCACACTTATCGAGCGTGACGTCACTTGCCGGGCCCAACATAATACCAGCGCTGGTTGTGTACAACCAGCAACATGCTGAGTTGGGGGTCGGTTTTTGTGACTATGTACCTGTATACTTCTATTTTAATAAACTTTTCTGATTTCTGAAGTGTAATACTACGGTAGAGCCATAATGCGACATAGCAATTAGCAACTATAATATTAACACAGTCCTAATTTCTCAAACATCTTTCGAATGCCACATAATAATCTTCCGTGTCGACTACAAAGGAATCTAGTTTCACTTTCATCCATGGAGCGCGCTCCAAATACTCCCTCTGCCTATCGAAGCGAGATTAATTCCCAATTTTCGACTCGGCACCGGTGAGCGCATCACAGCGCAGCCTCGTTATCGACCGCCTTCTATATGTGTCGCGCAGCAACACCCCAACCCCCAACCACCCCCCACCTAACCCCGCTGGGGGGTTGGCCCTAAAAAACCACCCGCCGCCCGATTCAGACGCGTTTCAGCTATCGACACAAAACTAGGATGTTGCCTAGACTTTTGTAACGGTCATTGGGGATGTAATTGTAAAGTTATTGGGGATATGGCTTGGCGATGTTTTTTTGCAGAGGAAAATAGTCTTTTTATAGAGATCGAGAATCAAAATTGGTCGGTTTTTTTGTTGATGTGAAACATATATTCCATCTTGGCAGTAAAACTGACTAGTATGGCGTGACGCCAAACAACACGACGGTCTTTTATGCCGTCATGTTTAACATCTGCTGCATGTCTATTATGCAAGCTAAGTGAACGCGCAAGTGAAGTGATGAGCTAAGTGAATGTAATTTTTTCTTGCCTATTTCTGCATATAAATGTAAAAACATCGAGTTTTTATTTATCTTCGTTGGTGCGGAGTTTTTAAAGATCAGCAACGTGTCTGTGATGCCTCTAGTGATACAGGTATCCATAGACGACGGTGATCGTTTACCATCAGGCGGCCCGTTAGCTTGTTTGCCAGCTATGGCATACAAAAAAGTTACCAAAAGTATTCAATTTTGGTCGTTGACAACCGACTTTATAGAAACAGTGCAGGAAAAGAAGGCCAACTATAAACTCTATGAATGGGGGATAGTTATTTTCCAAACTTTCGAAGAATTATGTTTTCAATCTATTAAATTTATTATTTCAGGGTCATTCTATTTTGTGAGCCCAAACACAAAATAGTCCTACAATAGTTTAGTTGTCAAAATTGATAAGTGCTCAGTGGTTCATCATCAGCCAGACGACGCGCTCACCAGACCAGCTCAGTGGTTGGTGTGTTTGAATTCGAAACCCCAGACCGTGGGTTCAAATCTCGACAACGATCTTGAGCTGTCGGCGTCGGAAAACATTGTTAGGAAACCATAACATGTTGGCAATTTCTAATACCCGGCTAGCTAGCTCACCCTCCGAAAAAAACCTTCCTCCTAGAAAATTGTCGCCAAGCACATAACGATGTGTTCCTGCATCATCAATTGAGAGCCAGTTCCTATTCTAGGCTAGACGTGTTCAACTTTGATCCCGTGATTTTACATCAGACGAGCTGTGGTATGCATGTGAAAAACTTTCATAAACTTGAAAAGTGTTGTTTCATACGTGAACTATCTAATCCAGCAAGTAATGACCCATCATTGTTTACTGTACACTATAAGATACTTATAGTCCCTGCTTCAGTGCCCCTTTATTTGAATAACATACTTTTTTTTGCATTGTCTACTCCGTAACATCCCCTTTGCGTAGACCTTGCAGTTATTCAAATGAGGGTGGCGTGATTTTCATTGAATATTAAAATAGGTTGTTTACGGTTAAAAGTTGTGAAAAACATTGTTTTGGTAGCGAGTTAAATTTATATATAAATTTAACACGCTACCTATATATATACCTATAAATATGTTTGTATGTATGTTTAAGGTATTTTATTACATTTCACTGAAGTTTCATATGGGCTCGGAAACGACTGGATGACATTTTGAGGCAATCTTCAGATTAGTAGAAGTTTGGTAGCGATTGAATCAACACTTTTTTGTTGTAGTTTTAACTAAAGATTTCATACTATATACTATAATAAGAACTAATAGTTCACATGCAAAAAGGCGGCAAAGTCGTCTGCATGGTGATTTAGCTTAAAGGTACCAAGCACGAATTAGGCACGATCGTTCCCACCCGCACTGCCAGCTTACCATATCTCCCTCGTTGGGCTGATCTGAGGTTTGCATTAGGTGGCTAAGTTGTAAACTCTAAAAGCTGAAAATTTCATGTAGTCTGATCATCGGACTACCAATACCAGGGGTCTTACGGCTAACTTAACGCGGGCTCGAAACAGCGCAGTTTGGAAAAACACGCGCAGGTGAACTTTAACGCGCCGAGATACGATTTGTTGTCGCGCAACTTTTCGCAAGCATCTAAACTGAATCGCTTAATACAGGTAGCCGTAAGGCACTTGGCCTGTAATCCAGCTTGTCATAAGATATCAGTCAATAAGTATCGGCGTTTAGTTTAACGTATAATAAAATGCCTTTTTACGACATATTTACAGCTTTATTTTAGTTACGATCGATAAAATCGTGTACAAAATTGAATTTTATAATGAAATCCAAATTTACATAGCTGGTTGCTTGTTTGGGAAGGCAGTTAATGTACAGATGGTTAGCGCCTACAAATTATATTTAGGTCTTTAAAACGTATTGTCTTTTACGTCAGCGCACTCTTAATAATAAAGTACGAGTAGGTACTTTGTTTCGCAACTGTGATAATGAGCGATTGAATTTAAAGTAATTTGAGCTGGTAATGAAAATGTTTTAAAACGAGTTTTGAATATTTATTAAGAATTTGCTTATTAATTTACAATTACTTATTTTATTTTTTATTCAGAAATAGACTTGCGTTTGAGCGCCAACTCGCCTGATGTTAAGCGCGATGCGGTCTACGATGGAGATGGATGGTCGAACATGGACATATTCACGTTTTTATTTTATTAAAACGAAATATACCCTAAACTATACTAAAAAAATTACGAGGACTTTTTTAATTGATTCACGAATTAAATTTTAATAATTTTATAACTTATTAGATAAATGCTACCGTGGTTTTTTTTGTAGAATTATTCAGGAAATTACTTTACTATTAGAAGGTTGAGATCATAGTACATAGGTTGTACACCTAAGATATTGTAATCTAGATTCGGAATTAATTGAAAAGCTTCTATTTTTAATCGCATAAGAAGTTTGTGCTTCAAGTCATAGTTAATTCGGTGCCTAGGTTTGCTCTCTCCCTGTTCGCGATTATGAATCCCAAATGGCGGTAATATCAACCTTCTTTGCTGCTCCTCTACTTTGCTTTATTTTCGACATTGTCTTCGGAAATCTTACACTGTCTCATGTCCTTTAGCATGTTTCAACCTTGTCTTTGGTCTTCTTCTGGATCCAGGACCGGGGATGGAAGGTTAGCTAAACCTTAATAATTAGCTATCTCAAGACTTTAAAAAGAATTGTCATATCATATTTTTAAAGCAACATTTTCATAGCAGTGTATTAAAACTTAATACAGAAATGTAAATGTTTTTTTTTGTCATATTCACTACGGCGAGCTTCATATTCCTGAACGAGCCACTAAAAACTAACAACGCCCTATAACCGGGCTGCAAGTACTGAAATTATTCGAAAACATCACGCACATAGTTTGAAAAATCAAGGTGTTGTGGGGTAAAGGGAGTCACCCGTCGGGCGTACACGAGGGAGTCACCGCAGGCCCCCCCCCTACCCTCTTTTGTCTATACTCAATGCATTATACGTACAAGAAGAAGCTAGCTAGGCCCGGGCAAGTTCGTAGTTGTGCATGTTTAGTGTGCCGACTAATTACGAATGAAGGGAGTGTGCAAGTATCGATTAACGTTAATGAGGGACGCGGAAGGGTTGAGTTTACCTTCGCATCCCCTTGGGGGATGATTGAGTTGTCAAGGGAGATGCGAAAATCGATCTTATGCAGTATCAGACGGGGGAGTTAATTATACCGTGTACCTAAGGCAGGTAGGCATATATGGCGGGAGAGATGGGAAAGTTATTGAAGCGATCTTAATTCGGTTTACAATTTACTCACATGTGAATTATACCAATATTATACGATAAATGAGTAAGTGTATTTTTATGTTTTCTTTGTGTTTCTGACGCAGCAACAAACAAAAGGATAGACGTCTTATTTTGCATAGAGAATTAGAGATAGTTGGAGATTGACATAGAATACAGATTATCCCTGAAAATTTTACAACTCCTGAGGGAATATCGACGTAGGTGAAACCGTGGAGCATATTAGGAATGTGAATTGCTTTCTAAACTCTACACTTAATTGTAACAAAATAAAGTAATCAAAATTTACTAAACTAAACGTGATTGAGATTATCAAATATCCCATTAATTCTGTTAATTCATCAATCTTGTGTATTTAATGTATCAAAAAGTTATAAATGAACACTGACTAAGCTTACGTAGTCAAAACTGTAAATAATAAAAACTAAAATTGCTCCTAAACCGTAATCCCGTTCAGAGAACACCAAAAAGTGTCGTTAAATTTTAATTGCAGTCACTATTCAATACCCAACGCACGTCATGGCGTTTCACCTAGTTTCCCCCATCCCCTGCAAGATCGATTTTCTCTTGCGCATTCGCTTGCACTCTACCGCGACACGTGTTTCCATCTCGCTCTGGCAAGCCCAGGGGGGTTTTCAGCGACCTTGAAACAGAACCACCCGTCTGGGGATGCGGGGATGCGTTGTCATGTACACCGCTAGCGTGCGTGGGTGGGGATGGAAATGGGGTTAGTGAGAGTCGAGGCGACCCCTTAACGTCGTTCTCGCTTGCATCCGGGCGCGGCGTAGGTGGGCAACTCGATTTTCAATTTGATTTCAGATTCGAATTTGCCCCGGACGCGTGGTAGGGACTGTTGGGCGGTGGTTGCGAATTTATGATTTATGCTTTTTGGGAGGATGGAATTGAATATCCTTTTTTATGCCTCTTAGAGTGCAAATATTATCGAGATTTGTGTCGAGCTGCTCAAATTTACTTTTGGCGCTTTCAGAGTGCGTCCATAATCTATATTATTGTCTTCCGTATGTTTTTATATTATCTAGAAAGCAATGACAATCGACAAAAGCTTCTAATAGCCTAGACAAGTCTCATTGAGCTTGTTGAGAGATAGATAGAAAACTCTTTATTGTTCACACCAAAAATTATACACGTACATAAAAACAACTTAAAAAACTAGTGAAACAATTGGCGGCCTTATCGCTATAAGCGATCTCTTCCAGGCAACCTTAAGAGAACCTTGAGAGCTTTTCTGGGTATTTCGTTATTGCCTAGTGTTCAAGCGGTTTACCATTTATAATTCGGAAAATACTCTTCAAAACCCGTAAATTGCAAACCCTTGCTTCGGGCCTTCTGTTAAAGTTTTCAGTCTGAACTCTTGGATCGATTGTGCTCATAGAACTTAAAAATTCTATTGAAATTAACTACTTGCATACAAAATTTCATAGAAGATCGGCATGCAAACGCTGATATGTTCCCGTAGCAAAGACTTTCGCTTCGTTCGGGCAGTCGCAGACGCAGAGGCAGAATCCCTGCAATAGTTGTGACGGGACGTTGCAAGTACTTAAATAAGTAATTACTTTTACAGAAATCTCGTAATAAATGTAAGTTATTACGCTTTTAAATCTCGCTATAAACACGGTACGCACTGTCAGTGTAAACAGTCGCCCTTGCCTTTACTTTGCATTACAATAAAACACGTGGTGCGACATAAGTAAGTAATTATCATTATTCATAGAGGACGAGAGACTATACTACGACGAATCGACACCATTGAAGATCCGAGGCCCCAAATTTTCGTAACGCATTGCATTTGTGAAGAGATTTTAAGTATTTCAGTATTTATGCATAAATGAAAAGTACTCCGTATAGAGATATATCAAAGAAAGCTAGCCGCTACCGTTTGAAAGTGCATCCACATATCATAGATCAGTGGAAATCGCACACTGTGCGATCTAAAATCTATATCGTAATCAAAACAAATTAAATAATAAAAAAAATCTAACGTAAAAAATATTAAAATTAATCGAAGGTTAGCATAGGTATTCTAGCAGCGATCCAAATATTTCTGTAGACAAGACTGATTCGCGAAGCAAAGTTAGTTGCCAGTAAAGCTATCCATTCGCAAGTACATTATTAATTATGGCGTGTCACATGACACTGATATTAGATATGAATATGAAATTTCGTAGCATCACGGTTCATGAGATACAGCCTGGTGACAGACGGACGGACGGACGGACACACAGACAGACAGAAAGACAGACAGACGGACAGCGGAGCCTTAGTAATAGGGAACCTTTTTACCCTTTGGGTACGGAACCCTAAAAATTGTTTCTGTATGATAGTGGATGAAACCGCGGCGCGCGACTGGTCGAAAATAAGTATGTCCACCAGCTTCTATTCAACCCGACAAAACTATATCGCATGTTCCAGACATAGTTCCTCTATTACGTCTTCCCTTTTGAATAGGGCCAGGTTTTAAACCGGCCAGTTGTTGTATTCCATTCTCCTGTGACCCATTTAAACGGCTTGCACGCTGGGGACTTGATTCTTGTCGAATTGCAAGAATTTAGGTCAACGAGCGAAATCAAAATGTTGCGCTGGGTAGGTAGGTGCATTTATAAACCACGGGTGGTAAAAATATAGAGAGTTGCAATTGTAGTTTGGATTGCTTCTGGTGTAGGGCAAGTGGCTAGTCTATCAGTTTTAAGGCCTGAATGGCTTCATCAATACAGTGATTTCTTTATTATTTCTGCAATAAATATTAGGAAAAGTGTACCTAGAACAATTCTATAACAATACCTAAGTTATGTGTGCACTGATAGATAATACAATAATGAATATAAATAAAATTTTAATGCTTGTTGGTAAACGCATCTCTTGATAATGTTTGGACCAAGTTGGCATGTTTTTAATGTTTGTAATATAAAAGTTTCAGAGAAAGATAAATTGAAAAAGTTGTCCGAAAGTTTGAAAAAAAAATCGGCCTAAACTAAAACTGCCTTTTTTCTATGGGATTTCTGTGTAAATGAATCCTGAAACAAAATTATTGAAATTTGGACCGGACGACGTCTGTCGGGTCAGACAATTTTTATATAATTATCAAGTACAGATTCTTTAATAATATTGCCACACTTCAAATAAAACTAAAAACAAGCCCACTTCAGTACCGCTCTAAAAATTTAACGTACAATTGTGTACGTCATCTGTGGCTCTGTGACCCATTTTTCAACGCACGCCGCACGGGTCGAATGCAAGACCGGGGCCCGCAGACGTTCTAGTGACGATAAATTAATACAAACTGGGTCAACGTGCAACGTATCGGAGGAATTACAAATTAAACGTATTTTTTATTCACTATGCCTATGAACAAAACGAGTTTTAAATACTAAAGTGGGTTGCACTCGAGGACGGTGGCGAAACTAGTTTTGCGAGTGCATAATTTAGATAGGCACAGTTTCTTTTGCAAATTGTTACATTGGCACGTGTAGATGATTATGATATGTAGCTGTAAGATGTTCTTTCATCTTAATAAAAAACAGTTGGGCGAACAGAATTGTTATTAAATAATAATTAACGGGATATTTACAGTGATAAGGTGGTGGATGGAGCTCATAATCATATAACTACTACTAACTACGTGAAAAACCGTGATAGTTTAAAACAGTATTTTGCAGTTACTCATTATAGTGTCTCTCGCCGCAAATATTTCGTCTACTTGAAAGCTTGAATCGTTGGGACGACGCATGCTAGTGAAGAGGAAGCCAGTGACGCTGCGCTCGCGCTTGCAACACCACTGACATTGGCCCCATTCGGAGACCTACTAGCGCTATCTTGTGTGTTCAGCCGCGGTGGCTTTAGGCCGTTTTATTTATACGGCACAGCAGATGAGGTAACAGTTACTATACTATATATTTTTTGGAGCAACGGTACAGAACAGTCAATAGTCATTACCTGGTTTAGTTTTTTGGTGCTGAAGAATAAATCAATTGACAGAAATAGATTTTTGAAATGAGTATTATTATACTCACTCTGCCAAAATACGCGCTCCATTGTAAATACTTTTATAACCAGTGACTTTTTTACATAAACGGCAAAATTACGGTTTGAAAGTTAACATGGAATAGAAGCCTATGGTATGCCTTAGTATGGTATATTTGTTAAACAAAAAAACAGTTTTCGCAACCCACTGTTGTACATAAAAATTACCATAAATTAGTTAATCGTCCATACAACAGAGGAAAATCGGCAATGTTAATATACTAAAAAGCCGATACAGAAAAACCTTGCCTGTTATAGGATTAACTTCTCTACTGGACCTTACGAACGATTTATGTAAACAGATTTTTATTATTCAGTCTGAAATGTATGAAATAAGTTAAACATTTATGGCCTTAAAACATTACTCAAGTTAATCTGTGCTTAAATTTGCTGTCTCGTTTTTGCGTGTGACCATTGTCGCCTACGAAAAGTTAAGAGAGCATTTTTAAGCATAGATCAACTTGATTAACGTTTTTAAGTAAAGCCCTTTGTGCGTTGATACGTAATATACTACACGTCAATACTTTAAGTACCTAACCTAAACGGCGTCCCTGCGTTTCAGTCGTGCAAAATCAGTCAGTCAGTCAGTCGTGGAAAATCATTGGTTTTTTTAAGACTAAGAATAAATATAATAATTACTAATATTATTTAGCAAACCCACAGATTACTAATAGTCGACCTACGCCAGACGGGTGAATAGATTCAATCGAGAATAGATCGAGAAGTGGTTCAATTGGTTGTTGGTTTGAATTTTTTTGTCTTATGTTTGTATGAATCACAAACGATTGAAAATAGTACGTGATAAAAGAAAGCCCGAAAGTCAAGTTTTGTTACACCATAGCATAATGTGTCGATCCGTCTTCGGATCGTTTTATAACCAAACCAGTCAACCGATTCCTTTATTTAAAAAAATCCCAGCTTCGGTCAAAATGAGCGGATCATATTTCGCAATCGGAAAGTACAACCAAGGATGATTTTAACTAGGTACAACCGAATGAAAAATTATGTCCGAAACCAAAATTAAAATTTAAAATACCTATTCAATACACATCAGTCACACAATCATCAGTCCCATCAAACATTTGTGTGATGAACATTTGTGTTTGTTCTATGTCTGGGTGTAAATATCTATTTAAAATTATATATGTACGTATATCAGTCTCTGGCAGCCATATTACAAGCTTTGCTTAGTTTGGGGTCAGATGACCGTGTGTGCAAAAATGTCCCAGATGTCCCAGACTTTTCGAAACAAAAGTCTCATGTCCTGAGCACCGTTCGCCTTCCTTAGTACACACCCTTTTCGCGTTACCCTGTATGTATAGTCAAATTTATTCATACATTACATGTCGCCAACTTGTGTATGTCGCAGGTAAATTGTCAATGCCGTGAAATTATAATTTCACTAGGTTAGGTTAGGCTAGTTTAAAAAAAACCTGATAAAACTACCTTACAATTATAATTTCATTAGTGAAATTGTAATTTCACGGCATTAACAATTTTCCTGCGATATAATTATATATGAAGAAGCACTAGATCTGAGGCACTGGGAGAAGACGTAGTAGGTTAGTGATCTAAAAGAAAATAAATTTACCAAAACCCTTAAAGACATATTGCTAGCAAAATTTTACTACTGAGTATTTAGAAGACAAATCAATCATCGAATAAATCGATCCGCTCCGCACCTTATTGTCATACCCAATTAGGGTCATTATGGGATCTTACCCATCTTAATCATAGTACCTAAGATTGACATAAGACTTATGTGCATTTCATAATATTGCTATAATTAATTGAGTATTCGTAAACATAGAGACTAAACTCATCTCATTCAAAATTAGTTGAGGCGTTGGGACCATAGAAACATAACACAGAACCCTCATTTTTGCGTTATACAGTACCACTATTAGTCTGGAGTTAATGATTCAAAGGACATTCGATAACTTCAGTTTCTTTAAACAAAAATCAGGCTTACCTGACTGCTTAGTACCTAATCTTTACTCTATTTTGCCTGAGGGAAGCCATTTCTCTACGTTGGGTAAAATAACTTTAAAAAAAGTAAATAGCTATTTCATTCATTTATATTTTGTTTGTTCACTAGCCAAAAGACTTTGTACATTGTGGTTAGAAATAATTTATGACATCATGGCCCATTTATTATAATAAAACCTCTATGATTTCCTTATTGACTATGATATTCAACACACACAGAACGCCACGCATTTGTAGAATTTACCGCATTGTTTCTGTTACCAAGGGCCTTACCCCTAGCTTCACTTTTGCGAGCCAACTTTTAGTAGGTACCTGTTAGGTACCTAAAATTAACCAACTCATTTAAGCTGCATCGTTTAAAAGCGCCTAACTTGAATGAATGAAAATCCGTTTTACTATGCGTTTGTGCGTGAAAATAACAAAGCTTGGCGGCTATCAAATAACTACCGCTTATCGTAGCTGATGGTACCGTTTAGACAAATAACACCTATGCGGGTCAACTTTTCGAGCTAGGGGTAAGGCCCCTGGTCATAGTATAATGAATGATGGCTTTTCTGTAGAATACATCGAAACAGCGTTTAAATAAATATATAAATAGCGTGCTACGTTTTTCTGATTTTAGCGAGTTATCAGTATTCAAAGAGCTTGAAGGTAAAAAAGATAAAGCTTACCAGATCGAATTATTAAGGTGGATAGTTTCATAGATAAAACTATCGAAGATACGGTTGTAGATTACAGGTAGAGCGTAGTGAGTAGCATGATGTATGCAATAAAATCATACTTATTGTTACAAACGTATTGTAACAACGTTAAAGATATTTCGCAAAAAATTCTGGTGAAAGATGAATGTTAGTAGTACTATTTCCAAAATAATCTATAGAGTTCTGGGTAATGTATAAAATGTATTTTCAGAATGAAACATCAGACTTCAAAGTTTACAAAAACATTTACGAAAAGAATCTATTGTGCTATCAACCTCCACGAGTCAGAACTGCAAATAAACCTATGAAATTTTCCATTTCAAAACAAACAAAAATAGCTTTTTGTGCAATGATTGATTTCAAAGAAAAAGTAAAACAAAAAAAAACTCACGAGGAAGTGTTTAGAACAAATCTGTAGGCGGAGCCTGTAGGAGCGGAACGGTCGTGCAACACTGTGCCTCTAGTTAGGCTGGCTGCAAAATCACGACTTTTTTGTTAAACCTGATGCTCGATTTTTGAATCGCTCGTATGATTTTATCGTGCGAAATATTATACTGCTTCTGGTGACCGAAAAAATCATGTTTACAAGTCAGCCCAAATTCACTATGCAAAAAATATTTTATTATACGGTTTTTGTACATATCTTTTGCAATATTAATAACATAATCCGTCTTATTTCTATAGCATTTAAAATATTTTTTTACAAGTTCATTTGTATAGTAGTTTCCATAATGACCTCGAACTCTGTTATTCTTCTAAGCGTGGAGGAAATTGTTTATACTCCATAATTAATGGAATTAACATGCAACTGAGCTATAGAAAATAATAAAAGTGACTCATAAAATGATAAAGTGCATTGACCGGGTTCATGAACAAAAATAATTTCAATTACCTAGCAGGAAAATATGCTATATGCCAAACAACTATTAGATTATAACCATTAGTTTAAACTAATAATAGATCCAAAGATATTTTTATAAAAGTATAACCGTAATAACAAAAATATATTTTTATAAAAAAAAAAAAAAAAATTTGTTTGTTATGTTATTATGATAGACAGTAAAACGTGGTTCTGTCACTTTTTGAAAATGCCTGGCCGTTTTATTATAGCACTAGCCGTCCGCCCCGGCTTCGCACGAGTGTAAGCTCGGCCTTCGGCCTCGCTACAAAATATAATATAGCCTATGTCACCCGGGGATAGTGTAGCTACCTAACAGTGAAAGAATTTTTCAAATCGGTTCAGTAGTTTCGGAGCCTATTCATTACAAACATACAAAAATAGGTACAAATCTTTCCTCTTTATAATATTAGTGTAGATGTAGTCTGCACCGATAATTGTGGTGATATTTATTTGAATACGAATGCCCTGTCTCCATTATGTAATACAGTGATGCACATACAACATGATGGAGTTGATTAAATAAAATAAAATAAAGAGGGTAGCCAAATAAATAAAACGTGTAATTTCTCCCTGTTGACCGAGTCACGTGTCGTGTCGCACAGGCGTCACGTGTGCGGGCAACCTTCCCCAGCGCATACGGCAGCGATCTCAAGGCCAAACGTATTTTGTTCCGCACAGTTCGCCGTGACGTAATTGTGTGAGTACTTCACAGCTATCTATAGGAGCCTCGCATTGTAGGATAGCACTCGCTACTCGCAGACTACGTACCAGATATTGATACGGTAGTCCGAGTTATGTATTGATATATTTATCTATATGGCTTAGATCAGATAAACAAGGGATATATGCCATAGTACAATTATCGTTCGTGTTTAAATGTCTTTGTGTTTTATCTACTTTTCAACCGACTTCCAGAAAGGAGGAGATTCTCAATTCGACTGTTTTTTGTATGTTAGTTACCACAGAAATTTTGACTGGGTGAACCGATTTTAATGATTCTATTTTTATTTGAAAGCTGGTGCTTCCCGTGTAGTCCCATTTCAATTTGGTCCAGTTCTGACATTTTTATGAAGTCGGTTTTTCATATTTATAATTATTTCACTAAATAGCTTAACACAAAAACTATAACGGCACACTTATTAATTTTTCACGCACACTAAGAAACTTGCAGCGACCGCAATGAACTCTAATTCTCTCTACTAACTCTATGTTCTCTAGTCTCTAGTCTAGTCTAATCAAGTCATGCTAAATAAAAGGGCGGCAAAGCAGTCTGTTGGTTAAGTTCGACTACAAGGTATCAAGCCCGATTTAGGCCTGATGAACCGAACCCAGGAAAATTAATACTTTAATGAAAATTCGATTCATCATAACAAGATGTCCATAAAAACATTTTCATTACGAAGACAATGCAAACCAAGATGAAGACTTTTAGTTGTGCCTTAATTAATAAAATTAATCCTAAACCAAATATGAACATCCTAAACACATTTCAGATTTGTTTCAAGAAGCCTTAAAAAAAAAGTTAGCTAACTGAGTTAGCTGAGTATAGTTACGGATTTAATGAAAAATTCTTTCGGACTATGTGCTGCCATTGCATTCTCTGGCCCCAATATAGGTATACATATCTATTCAAAAACACTCTGACCTATTGCTTTGTTGTGTGTGAAAGAGGAATATTTGACGTGTTTTTTTGCACAGACATAGTTGGAGGACGGGAAGGAACATAGGATATTTTTATTACGAAAAATATACGGTATTTTTATCCCGAAAAATATACGATTTCTGAGGTCTATGCGGTTGTAACCGTGGAGCGCTGCTAGTTTATATTAGCCAAGTATTAGGTATTCTAAAACATATATTAAAGTAAAAACAGTAGCGGCGCATTATTCAAGAGATAGTTGACAGAAACTTTACGAAAACTCGTAGTACGGTTTAAGATAAGACAATTAAATTAGATTACTACATCGCGACAATTCTGGGCGACATTCCTTGCTCTAATAGACAACTTATCACTAATGTCACTTCAAGACCATTCCCATTCGATACGAATTAATTTCACGACATTGTTTTGGGACCGCTGAGAGTTGCCTTGACTTTTGTTTATGCTTTATTGCATTGCGTGGGGAGACTGAAGACTTACGATGTTAACATAATCAACTGAAATAAAAATAGACAATGGGGTCAACGCGATTAGATTCGTTCTGGGTTTTTTTGGTTTTCACCTCTACTGACGGCCAATATCATGACGTTAGTGAAATCTAACCCTGTGCAATCGTGATGATTTTCATTTCAAATTCTTCCAACGTGAAACTTAATAGTTTTGCTTTGTGCAATAGGCTTGCGTTTGACCGCCACTTTGCAGCGATGACACGGTCTATATGCTCTAGGATTAACCTTAGGTAGCTGCACCGTAGTCATTGTTACATCATTATCATCATATCATGTTCCCATTGCTTCAGGGCTTCTCTCAGAGAGAGAGAGAGAAAGGGGAGGGGGGGGGGGCTGATACCTATTAAACCCCTGGTATAATCAATTAAAACAACCTCTCCCTTGTCGGTTGTCTGGAAGAGATCGCTCTTAGCGATAAGGCCATCGATTGTTGCGCTAGTTTTTTTAAAGCTGTTTTATCGTGTATTATGTAATTTGTGGTGTGAAAAATAAAGAGTTTATCTATTTATCTATATAACTATCTCTCGTAGAATAAAATAATAATAATAAATTAAAAGTTTAATTTAAAAATTGTATGTTCTAATCTAAGACATTTTTACCTGGTTCTAATATTAATAACAGACATTTCCTCTTTCCAGGTCGCCAATTCAAAGCTCACAAGGTGATCCTGGCAGCATGTAGCAAGCACTTCCAGGAACTGTTCGACACAGCCCCGCCGAGCCATGCCGGAGCATGCTACGTCATCCTGGAAGCCACTACGGCTGACAACATGCAGGCCCTCCTTGAGTTTATGTACAAAGGGGAAGTTCACGTCAGCCAAGATGCGCTATCTAGCTTTCTCAAGAGTGGGGAAAATTTGCAGGTATGTATTTTTTATACTAACTAGTACACCTTGGAGATGATGCGGACTAAAGTTTCCAACATTATCAGCAGTTGTCATTATTTATAGTAAAGTAGTAGCTTTTTTTGCGCTTTTTTAAGCTGATACAATACAATAACATTTTATTGACACCACAGAAAGGACATTGCAAGAAGAGTTCATTAAAGACAGGCACAAAAGGCAATCTTATTTAAAAGCAATCTTTTCCAGACAACCTTTGGAGGAGAAGATAGATATTCCTGCAGGGCTAGCATGCGCACCGCGACAAAATCTTGTCACTGTGTCGAGAGAGAACGCAATAACGTGCCTACGGTTTCGTATACGCCTGTCTCGCTTTGACACGATAAAAAGAATCGACATTTTTTTTTGTCGCGATGCGCATTCTAGCCCTGCTTGTGAAGTATTTGTGTTCGACGCTGATAGTTCATTTTTATTCTACACAATTTTGTAGTAGTTTTTCTCAGTTTAAGGCACAATCTGATGACTATAATTTCTTTAAGTTTTTAATATAATGAGCCTATTTTAACCATTGAGGACGTGTAATCTATAACACAATGATGAGCTTAAACAATAGGTTTAATATTAAACGTAAAATTTCAGGTCAAAGGCCTGTCAATGGAGATGTCTCAAGACGCTTGGGTGAAGCAGCAAACTCAGCAATCAGGCGAGCGCCACCAGACCCGCATAAAGACGAGCCCGGTGTCTGGGTCCGGGAACTGCGAGGTGCAGGAATCTGGACCGCCACAGCATAATGCAAGCTTCACACCGATCATGCCGTCATACATGCCGATGCACGGTGGCGGTGCAAGCATGGGTCGGTACCCTCCGCCGCTGCACTTGCCACATCCGCCACATCGCAGACCTGCGCCGCCTAAGCCATCACCTGCGGCGAGTCCGCATCCCAGGAATTACAGGTAATCTTGATAGATAGTCTTATGGAGGCTTTTTAGGAGGGCTCCTTACCCAAAGGGACGACATCATGAAGGTCGCGGGCATCCAGTGGATGCAGATGGCAGGTTGTCGTTCAGTGTGGAGGTTAAAGGGGGAGGCCTATATTCAGCAGTGGACGTCTTCTGGCTGATGATGATGACGATGACCCAAAGGGTGTAAACGGGACCCTATTACTAAGTCTACGCTGTCGGTCTGTAGGCCCGTCTGTATGTCCTACATTTTAATAGATGTATCTTTCGAATCGTAATAGATAGCCAGTTGAAATTTTCAAAGAATATGTAATGTTACCTGACTCGCAATGGACAGGTTGAATGTACTTTTTTTTTTAACAAAACAACAAACTATTAAAGTTCCAAATATCTGACAGTTAGGTACATAATATAATCTTTTACATTTATCTGACAGTGTTTATTTGGATATTCCAGGCAAAGTTCATCGTCATCCCACTGTGGCAGCGTGGCTGATGAACCAGACACGCGGTCATCCCCCGGTGCCTCCCAGCGGTACGACGACAACAACCCCGACTGCACCTCGACCCTCAACAACCCAATCAAGAACAACGGATACGAACGCAGCGCCTCGGCCAACGACGAAATTATGGAACGGATTTCTAACGACCAAGGTGCCGAAGGTTTGTAACGGCCCGTTAAAGGGGCGAGGATAGTAAATCGCAAGCACTAACAATGCTATCAGAGTCTGAGCTTGCACTCATGCTGTCACTAACATCCATCATCAGATCAACTACGTTCCTATAAATGGCTGGGGATCATTTTGGTGTCAAAGTATGGCGCGAGCAAGAGGAGACCTATCTTCACCAGTGTATGGTTGATGATAAGAATGTCAACTTTTTTAACATATTAGACCAGATAGTTCTTCCATCTTTAACATTTGCATCACCAAGAGCCACTAGGTTAGCATCGAATGGCTGGAAACATCATTTTCATCATTTCGAAAGCCATTGACTTCCAGTTGTTCAAAATTTAGAATATTTTCAGATTTGCGGGTAAAGACTGAGAACGACTACCACGCGCCTAATTACAACACATCTCCGCCGCCCGCTACGTCCATGCCAGCTACGAACTACCACGAGAAGCCTATCACCACGTCACCACAGCCAGCCAAGCCTAGCCCCGACATCTGGCCCGCTAAGATTATTACGAGCAAGTCTGGAGGAATTGCTACGCCCGATGGTAAGACATTTTGTAGAAATTTTGGTGTTTCTGGTGATTTATTGATAAAGAAGAATACTGTGCTCACATTTTTTCTGGTCACCTTGTTTTTCAATCTTGTGGCGTAATAGAAGAAAGTTTCTGTAGATTCAATTATTTTTGATGTTGAATGGCACTGATCAATAAAAACGCAGAGTAAGAGTAGTTATTTTAGATGAAACCCATAATGTAATATGTATATTAAATTTTCTGGAGTAGGTATATGCCAACGGCTCAGAGCCACGTTCAGATATTTCAAGGAGTTGATGGCTGGGGCATCTGGATGGTCGATCCTTTGACCAAGTGCACATTTGCACCATACACCCCAAACAAAACATATAATGCAGGAGCTTACCACAATTTCTTAGCATCGTTTTTTAACTTCAAAAATGGAGGGGGTTCTAAATTCGGTTGTTTTTTTAATGTTCGTTACCTCAGAACTCCGTCATGAACCGATTTGGACAATTGTAAATTTTATTTGATTGATTGATATACACTTCCTGATTGGTGCCATAGAATTTCATATAAATCGGTTTTGTAGTTTATCTTTTAAATCAAAATAACTGGAAAATTCGTTTACTTGGATGTCATAATTTATTGTCAAAAATTATTAAAAAACGATATGTTATTACCTAACTACTAAACATACTTAACATACTAACATTCTACTTATTTTTTATTATCGGAATGTTATTTAAGTTATTGTAATAAATATATTTATTGTCATAAGTAAGCGAAACTGAGTATTTTACAAACAATTTTTAAGTCGATTTTTTAATTGATAATTATTACTAGAATATCATATTTTTATCCCATTCTGTCAACAATAGCCAGCGCGACAAAAATATTATAAGATGAAATAAAAAATCTAAGGCTATCAACTTGTTGTGGAACAAGAATGACTGTCATGTTTCTCATAAAAATTTCAGGTAAGAAGTTAAAATGTCCATACTGCGAGAGACTTTACGGATACGAGACCAACCTGCGCGCGCACATCCGGCAGCGGCACCAGGGCATCCGCGTGCCGTGTCCGCACTGCAGCCGCACGTTCACGCGCAACAACACCGTGCGCCGGCACATCGCCCGCGAGCACCGCCACCAGGTGGCCAGCCAGCACATCGCGGGCCCACTGCCCAACCACACGCAGTAACGAGCCACTTCATAACTACACTATGCGACCACTAGGGGCAGATTCAAGGAGCAGATTCCATGCGTTAACAACTTCTGATGCCACCTCCATGGTCTTATTTTAGCGCGATCGAGATTATCTCGTACTGTCTTTTCGATTAGGGTAAAAGTAACTGAGATAATTTCGAGCTTATAAGATCTGCTATCATCAGGAGTAACAGGAACTGCTACAACTGCATAGTGATCTGATGTCATCAATGTCATATTTTACTACTCTATGAAAAGTGGTGGTAATATGCGTTAAACCATGCTAATGGCACTATTTTTTGTAGAGTAGTACACAGAGCGTGGCTATCTCTCGCCTTGAGCAATGTAAGGCATTGCTTAGAAGAAGTGTTATCTCTTTTTTGAATCTGCTCCGTGCTCCACATGAACTTTTCTTAGTTCTATTTTCAACATAACTACCTCTGCTCATTCGGGCCGGGACGGGCGACTGTCTATCTACCTCTATCCGTATACTTTTTTAAACTCGATTGATGTTCGATTCGTGGTCGAAATTTTAAATAATTAGTCGCCCGAGCCGAGCCTGCCGTGTGTAACATGTGAACAATAAAATACCTCGTTGGCATATTATGTAACAGTATCTACCTCAGAATTTGATCTTAAGATTTTTTAAGGTTTTGGAATCGCGCGATAATTGTTACTTAATTTAATATTCGAGTGTGACTATGAATGGTTGCTCAGTTCTCGTTTCTGTCAGGCGGGTGCGTGTTCTGAACATCGCACCTCGTTGCATCTTCAACGTACCTTAGTTATTTTGCAAACTTTTAGTTGTATCCAGTGACTGTGAAACGAAAGTTACCTTGTCGATTTAATTTGTGCTCTCGGTCGAGTATGACATAGCTTGTATAAAATAATCTGAGCTAGGGATCTTAGAAATGATGTTGAGACTGATGGTCATAGGCTAAGTCTATGTAAATAATAGGAGAATGTTGTAAATTGCCTTGGCCTAGGTTGAAACACGCGTATAGCGCATTGTGGCAAAACTACCTCTGTTTATTTTTATTACTTATTACATAATTTTAAGCTTGCATTTCTGTATTTACAATCATTATGACAATAGACTAAACATACAGTTTTAAGTTACATCATTCAATATACAATATCTGTGATACAATAGCGAACGGGCTTCATTAAATGTTTTCTCATTTTGCCACATTGTCGTAGAAGTGAGGGAGAAAGTGCGAGAATATACGAAAGTAGAGTTTCAGCAGTTTTGTACTGTACAGTGAATTATGGACGGTTTTAGTTTTGTACAAAGTACAATTTGCCCTAGATACATAAGTAGTTAGGTGAAAAATCGTGTTAAAATTTTTGCATGTAAGGTTCGATGTGTGAATGTTTCAAATCCATTTCTGTCGTTCGTAACGGGCTCGCCTGGACGGATGTTATTATTGAGACCAAATATTATATGTTTCAGGTGTGGTGTCGATTTTAACATTCCGTTTGATATTTTGTTTTTTTTCGATCGTAGTGCATTTAGATGAAGGCCACTTACTACTTCTATATTCCTAGTCATTTCGAGTGCAACCGGTTGAGATTTTTTACGAAGAATAATTATTTAAATGGTAATTGTAGGGGCTTTCGTTGGTGTCTTTGTATTATATTTTGTTGAGTAGACGCCGGCGGCGGCCGCTAGTTCTGCTGCAATACATGGTTTAGTTACAGCGCATGTTCCAGTGCCAAATATCCTCAATTTTAAGTTCAATTTAATTTGTATTATTTATTTCATTTTGTTAAGTGTGAATGTAGCGACTGTGTGTATTATTCCTGATATTTAGGAATTAGTTGCATTCATATTTATTATGATATTTATGTGTTTTAAGGTACAGTTATTAAATTTATATTTACGATGCTTTACTAAAGGCTCAGTGACATATTTTATAATTATTTTAGATTCTGTTATTACCATTTAAAAGACAGCGTTTTAGTTATCTTTGAGTGGTTATGTCTTTTGTTTAACCCTTTCGGTATTCTATAAATATTAACTCCGTCGTTTTACTACGATTTATTTGCATAAAAACTATTTTAATATCTTTTGTTTAAAAAAAAACTAATGCAAAATAACTTTCTATGCACTCTTTATTTTAACTGTCTAATGCTTAACTCTGCTTTATTATAACAATTTTGTTTTAATTCAGTAAGTGTTCGTAATTAGATATTTCGCAACGCCGTTTCAACAGCAAATTTTGACAGCTTTGCTATACAAAAGTTGTCAAAATTCCGTTATGACATAAATTGTGAATAGGGACGCAGTAGTTCAAAAATGACGTAGATAATATTTATTTAGAACACATCCTAGTATCAATAGACCACATAGAAGCTAAAACAGTTTATTTACCAGATATATTTATTTAGATTTGGAAAAGTCAGGTTATTTTGAAACCTGTATTTTGTACACCATAAAGAACACTGTTCTAATTGATATTTTTTTAAATCTCCTTAAGAATATATCCAAAAATATCTTTCCCAAATACTATTTTAGAGCAAATCTATATTGATTTGATATAATCATAATGCAATGGGTCAAGGAAAGCTAGTACAAAGTGGCGACTGTAGAATGTATAAAGTTATAAAGCAAAAAGCAGCGTAAATTTAGCAGCGTCTTATTTGCTTGTAATAACAAATTTTATAACAAAAATATATTTCAGGTATAATTTACTTTACGGACTTACAGAGTGACTATTTGTTCATCTTACGTTTTAAATGGTCATGTTTTATGGGAGACAGGAATGTTTTGGGGTGATTCACGATGGAAGGTAGAAGTTTGTTATTAGTGTATCATTGCTTTGAATATCTTAGTGCGGTGCATAAACATCTAAGTTAATGAGGGTCAGATGTTCATCTAGAGACCTCATATTATTATACGAATTGTTCAGTTGACTGAAGCGACTGTAAGCTAATGTTAAAATTTTACTTTTCATTTTTATTGGCATTATTTTTGGTAAGTGTATTATTGTTAGGACAATTTTTTTTTGCTATTTCAATAACAAAATTGTTAACATTTTGTTTTATTATTGTAGAATGTTCTATTATTGTCTTTTCGTTTTGTTCTTATGAATTCAAAATTCATAGTTGTGATTTCTTTCGACATAAAATGTTTAATTTGTGATACGTAATTTGAGAAATTGCATTAATGCATCCTGTTTTTAATAGCTTTTTATTTTAACTTTCTTTTGTTAGTTATGAGGGTTACTTGTTTGATTATGAAGGTTGCATAACGTACGCGATGGCACTTAATGGTTCGCTGGATTTTGAAATCGATCATAAAGATTTGCTTCTTTCTATACTTATTAAGGTACGTAGATTACAATTTATCAACGTTTGGTCAATTTGAATTATGTGGAAATATGTCGAGCATTCTAAATTGTTTGTGAAAATGTTTTGATCGTAAAGAATTTTACTGTGTGAATCGGGGTTTTGGATAACATGACTAAGTTAAGTTATGGCATTGTTATAGCTAATTAGTGGACAAGATTACTAGTGGTCCCTATTAGTCGTAATGTTACATTTGATGTGTTAGGTGAATTCACAATTTAGTCGGTGTATTGCAATCCCTTTAGAGTTTGGACCGATCTCCAACACAGTTGTAGCTATGTTTGCATCGTTTGGTTATACATTGCTGGTCAACATTAATTTTAACCTCACAATGCAACTTTATTGTGTTTTACCTGTCAGCAAACAGCTTCAATTTGATTTCAATATCAGTTTCCAATTCTGATGATTACATCATTGTTATTAATGAAGCTTTTTTCTGGGTAAAACATGCATTTATATCATTTTTCGTTGTACTGACAGGCAATTTTAATGTTTAGTTAATTTTAAGGTTTAATTATAATGTAAATAAATCGCGATGTGTCGTGATGGTAAAGCCAAAGATTATTACGGGTATGGTGACCCTCTGCCGTCACATAGGCTATGTGGATACCTTATTTGATATTAAACTATTTCTAGTGAAAAAACTATCAAAGTTGGAAAGAAAAGATTAACAATTTACAAATGCGTAACAGATGGCGCTTTGTTAAAACTGATATCTTTTTTCTTCATGTTTTAGTATTTATTGCTGTTTTTGAATTTTACAACAAAAGAGTCTAAGTATCGTACCACATAGCCTGCTTAGCGTAAGTTTATCTACCTCGAGGAATAAAAAATAGATATAAGTATGCTTTCTAAGTAGATTTTTATATGAAGAAAAAATATAAAATACTTTTAGACTATAAGTTTATGCGTTAGTAAAAACAAGTACAAATACGCTACCTCAGGGTTCAACTCTAGTAATTTCAGAATAGTTATAATGGTATATTATAATATACCACCTTCACTGTGTGTTGTTCCATTTTACAGCAATTTACTCTATCTTCTAACAAAACCTAAGACAAAACTGTATTATTTTGTTATATTATTTCTGTGTTATATCATGTGCCACTTATGTTATTTGAAATTCATTTTGAATGTCGGAATAACGTACTCTGTACCAAGTAATTGAATCTCTGCAAGGTAGTTTGTGCTCTCAACTCAGTGAATGCTCAAAAGAGGTTTATACATCGACAACTTTGAACTCTGCGAGCTCTATAGAGCTGAGTTGACGGTCTAAAGCTTAGTTTGTAAGTTGTTATTAGGCTAGGTTAACAATCTCATTGATGTACCTCATTTTAAGCACAACTCTTAGGAGATCGGTCTCAAGCATCACCACAACGTAATCTAATTGTACCTTCCTTCACTCTCCGGAGTATAAAACCTTTTTAATCATAATTTTATTATTATTACCTTTTCCCAGTTACTTTTTTGTTTTGCATAGATGTTACTATGTTTTAAGGAGATGAAAAGAAAATTGATGAATATTGTTTGTTAGGTTTCTGCGAATTAAAAAATTGTAACAAAATTATTTTTTTGGTTATTTTATTTTTGTTTCCTTTTTATTCCTATTTATATTTTTCATTAGACAAGTTACACCCGTCCATCGTGTTTAATATTTATTGTATTAAAATTAAGTAAATTATTTAAGGAATTGACATTTAAGTACCTAATTATTCGTACCGTATTATAGTTGCACTTATCTGGACAGGAAATATTTAAGTACATACTACTTAATAATTAATTGGATGTCTTATATTTTAAGGGTGCACGTAAATTGAGCCAATCGCGAGATTGCCTCGAAGTCTCTACGAATTTGATAAAAAATTAAATGTTTCTTCGCGTTTAATGTTATGTAAAATATAACGTTCTGCTCACTTCTTCACTAGATTAAATCACAGGACTCGAAGGGAAATAAAAATGTTGATGGCATCTGGAAAGAAAGTAATCTGGAAAGGTATTGAGTTTGATTCAGTCATACTATTAAATTTTAACTTTTCATAATGATGCTGGCTAAAATTTGACGTTTCAAAGTCGGGGTGCCATTTCTTAAAGTCTTACACGACTGTAGATATAAATAAAACATTACTTATATTTCACTAAAATTATTACACCTAAATGTTTAATCTTCTCATCTTGTTAAGTTTAAAGAGGTAAGTCTCGAACTTGCGTAAATCTGTTCTCGGTGTCATCTTTGTATTAGTGTTACTGAAATAATTACGCATAAAAATTTGAACAACGAGCACTCTGTGGGACAGAACTAAAGTACAAATTTCTGAAGTCTTAAGGAGTTACTGCCAGTACAAATTAATTAAAGAAAAAAATGTGAAAAATTACTAAAAAAATATCTGTTTTATGTGGTGTTGCCAAATCGTATATTTTGAGGCATCAGTTAATTAATTTAGTGTAGGTTACGTGGGGAGTACAAATAATAAATCTGATAATATCGATACCTTATGTACAACAGCCCGTGTTGGACGAGCGGTTGGCTGAAATATTATGAGTTATGGAAACCGAATACGTTTTGTTTTGTTTCAAATCGAGGGTATGTATGATAGTTAACATCGGTAAGTGGTCAAAGAGAAGTTAGGAGAGTCTAAACCTGGATGGTTGTAAAACTAAGTAAGTAGGATTTTGTACGTAGCGAGGTAATGCTTAGATGAAAAAGGTCGGTTCGGTGGTCTATGTCTGTAAAGGAAAGTGATTGTCTGTGATTTTTTTAAGCGACTTTTTTATATATATTATAATGGAAGAATATATAATTCTTTAACAGTAAGAATAGCACTACTTGTGATTTTACATTTGATATTTATAATTTGACTTCATTTTTGTACTATGAATATAAAATGTAGCGAGTGGTGTAGAGAATGCGGGTTGAATGTACATAACACTCTTCATTGTGTATAAATTAATTTAAATGGCACATGCCAAGCTACCCTCGTGGATATTGAGCAAAAATACTACCGAACCCTCACCTGAAAATTCTTTTAAAAACTGTAAGATATCCGAAAATAAAACGGTATCGCTCTTTGAGGACGTCATACCGGATCTGATGCAGAATCCGGGGTACATAATAATATATATTAAAATAGTCACGTTACTAAAATATAAAATAATTCTGTTAGATGTACCTATAAATCAAATAGTCCAATATGTAGAGCTCAGTTTCTATGAGGGATGGATGTTCTTGACATCAGGCGGATTTAATGGTTAGACCACAAAATGCTTGTTTGTTTCGTCGCGGTCACTCCAAACCGCCTCTCTACGGCTTATACGAATTAATAGGAATATTTGGAGGCCCGCGACTTGTACGGTAATTTACGGTATTTAGCTGAAATTATTTTGTGCGATAATATAACCGGTATTTATTACCGGTATCTATAGCGAATTTTTAGTGTGGTAATATTTTGTCGTATTTTGTTAGTTATATGTGGTAAAAGTAGTTGATAACTGTTATGTTTGCTTTTGGAGGCTTAAAATTGCTGAGGATTTTACCACGTTTTTGTTATAGATCGAACTATTGAGTATTGAACGGAATTGTTTCTCTCTGGAATTTGTTAGCGCATTTCTGTATAAACAACTTTAATTACCCGAAAGTACACCATGTATATATAAATTTATGTACCTAACTACTTTATACCATATTTATAGTAAATTTTATTAAGATGAATTCCGGTATTAACATGGTGATTTCCTCAGTGTTAAATTTGAGTTTCTATGTAGACGGTTTTAAATCTGGACATAATTTAAGCAATCCTTTTTTTTAATAATTAAATTAATTTCTATTCAGAAAAAATATCTGAAAACACTATTATGTCCTCGAAAACTGTATAGTTGATCATTGTAGGAATCAGGAGTAAATATAACAATTTTATGTGTCCAGGTTTTAGCCAATCCATACTGACAGTTTTGTTTTCTAGCTAAGACCTAAAACGGTAGTAGCAAATCGGTACCTGTTTAGGTAAGATTTAAATGCGGTATACCACATGGAGTGGGCTTTAGAATTTTAATACAGGTATTTATAATTAATTGTCCATTTGTGCACTAAATATAAAAGCGTAAAAATAGGATAATAACAAACAGTACCTATCTATAATCCCACACATCCTACATACAACCTGAATAGGTCTAGATATATATTGAAAAATTTGTTCCATTGTGGAATTCTTAATAAAAAAATGTTGCTAAAATAAATAACATAACATTGTTTTATTTGTAGTTATAGTACTTTTATTTTCTCAAATCTAAATTATTATACGTACCTATAGGTACAATTCCAAGCCAAAAATCAATCATAAGAGTGTGGGATCCTTAGAAATATGCAGAACCTCGATTTAATCTATTGTCGTCATATTTTACACTTTACTGTGCTCCTGTCATAGTTTGACTACAGTTGTCCCCTCAGAGAAGAAGTATGACAGTTGCAATTACATTTTAAAAATTTGAATGAAAATATTTTCTTTTACTGCAGTACTAGTAGGCAGACGTAGTCCTGCCACAGTTCTCCCTAGCAAAATAAAATCTGGATCTTAACAACAGAACAATATATTTATTACAAGTGGATTTTTGAAGTCGGTTCTAATAGCCTGAAAAAATAAAACTATCGGTCCATATGTACCTACGTATAATTTTGAAAGAATTTCAGAACTGACGCAAATACTTGACAAGCTTGACAAGCAAATAACAGCTTTAAAAATATATAAAAAAACGTACCTATACGTGCCTATAAAATTTGAGGGTTGCCCTCGATTTCCCTGAGATCCCATCATCAGATCCTGACTTGCGTGACAATGGGACCAAATTGGAAGTATACCTTTCCGAACAAAAGAAACATTTTTGAAATCGGTCAACAGATGGCGGTGATATCGGTGAACATACATAAAAAAAACTATAAACTATTAACAGTTGAACATAGAACCTCCGCCTTTTTTGAAGTCAGTTAAAAATCAGTCAGTCTATGCTTAAAATCAGGAGGTAGCCTGTGGGAGGTAGTATTCAAACGTAAGCCTATTAAATATTTTAAAAAAGAAACCACCGAAATGAGCATACTTAAGTTGAAATAAAAGAATCCAAATTGGTAGAGCCATTTAGGAGGAGAATAATTATGAACAAACGCACCGAAGCTTTATCATAAAGACTAGCTGTTACCCGGAACTTCGTACGCGTAGACTTTCACCTAAACTATCAAGCCCCATTTGGTCTCTTTATTCAACTCTTTCGCAAAATATTTTTTTAGTCTTTTCGACAGCAAAATTTTAACCGCCTACTGGTATTTTCGAGCAATCCCACTTCAGAATTAGTTCTAATTTCATTGCGTTATTGTGGGTCCAACATTTTGGTAAGTATAATAGTTTTATTATGTAGATAGATAAAGACATTTTTTTATTTACTACAGGCAATCGGCTCTAATTAGAAGCAACCTTAATTGCTCTAGCACCACTTTACAAGTCCCACCACACACTATTTCACCTTCGAACACATCTTTGCGAGATGTATCCGGTATACCTATGTATATTTAAATTACTCGCCTATTCAATAATCAATTATAATTTCTTTTCCTTCCGCAACATTATTAGTAAACTATTTTATTTAATGTGGGAATCCTTGAAAACGTAAATGGCAACATTTATGTTGCTTATGTACCTATATACATAATCAAAGTTTATGTTTATACGTTGTTCACCTGAATATAAAAATGTATGAGACCAGGAAAGTTAAGGTCGAAATAAGGACAGTTTACCTACTTGTAGTTACTTTACTTTAGTAGTTAATGTGATTGATGAGCAGCGTTTAAAATTAAAAGATACTACGCGATCATGGCTGCATAGCAGTGGCGAAAAAAAAAATGCGTTTACTGGAAAATAAGGAACTTTTCTTTAACATTACGAAGAAAGTGGCGCTCGAAATCTAGAATTGCCTGTGAGGATAGCCGAAAGGTTTTTCTTCTTTTCTCTTGTAAGGATTTTGGCGTACCACGTCTTGTGCATTTGCCAGTGTCAAGTATTGAGTTTTTTTTTCAAGTATTATTTAATATCATCTGAGACAAAGTCAAGTGTGACCCGCACCTCAGAAGGGATCAATAAAACGATTCATATATCACGATACACATTTATTATGCTTGAGGACACAAAAAAATCTAAAATCAAATTAAATTACTAACCTTAGCTCTATTCACGACCGCGCTCCTCCAAGAAGTGAAGCTTGTCAAGCAAGATGGCTCACCAGACTCCAGAGTGAAAATCGTTCATCGCGATTGAACGATTTTCACTCTGGTCACATTGACATTTAATAAACTTGACTTTGACATGAAGTACAGATGATTGTGACAGTAGATGTTTTTAATTTAGTAAGGTATTTCCATAATAGCCTATGGAATCTATACCTATTACGAGTCTGTGGTGATATTTGTGTAACAGTCGGCCATCCTATAGGAACGAGTCTCTTCGTTCAGATGTTATACATTTAAGAAAATACTTAAGTGTTAGTATTATTTAATACACTAATATATCAATTTTTTTTTTGCTTGTTGACTATACAATTTATTTTTAGAGTAATAATTAATTTAATTAAATTCCTGAACCTCAATATTTCACTTATGAATCATCATCGTCATTTCTTAATTATTTTCAGTATAACAACAAACTACGGATATTTTCGGAAATCGGAAGTTACATTATAAGTACGAGTTTATTTGGAAAGTTCAGTTATTCAAGGTATTCAAGTTATGGTCAAGCTTTGTGACAGCTACTTCATTCACAGTCACAATGCAGACCGCGATGTTTCAGACCATTCATGGGTGGCGAGTTCGTACGCCAACCATGCCCGGTCCGAAGACACCCTCACTGTTAAGTTATGGTCAAGCTTTGTGACAGCTACTTCATTCACAGTCACAATGCAGACCGCGATGTTTCGGACCATTCATGGGCGGCGAGTTCGTACGCCAATTCATGCCCGGTCCGAAGACACCCTCACTGTTATGTTATGATCAAGCTTTGTGACAGCTACTTCTTTCACAGTCACAATGCAGACCGCGATGTTTCGGACCATTCAGGGGCGGCGAGTTCGTACGCCAATTCATGCCCGATCCGAAGACACCCCTCACTGTTAAGTTATGGTCAAGCTTTGTGACAGCTACTTCATTCACAGTCACAATGCAGACCGCGATGTTTCGGACCATTCAGGGGCGGCGAGTTCGTACGCCAATTCATGCCCGATCCGAAGACACCCCTCACTGTTAAGTTATGGTCAAGCTTTGTGACAGCTACTTCTTTCACAGTCACAATGCAGACCGCGATGTTTCGGACCATTCAGGGGCGGCGAGTTCGTACGCCAATTCATGCCCGATCCGAAGACACCCCTCACTGTTAAGTTATGGTCAAGCTTTGTGACAGCTACTTCATTCACAGTCACAATGCAGGCCGCGATGTTTCGGACCATTCAGGGGCGGCGAGTTCGTACGCCAATTCATGCCCGGTCCGAAGACACCCTCACTGTTAAGTTATGGTCAAGCTTTGTGACAGCTACTTCATTCACAGTCACAATGCAGACCGCGATGTTTCGGACCATTCAGGGGCGGCGAGTTCGTACGCCAATTCATGCCCGGTCCGAAGACACCCTCACTAGATCACAATATACGTTCTTATAGCTGGCTAGTCTACAGGTTTTATAAGAATGAAATAAGATCGTTGACCGTATTAGATCGTATCTTTTGGATTATATCCCTATAATTAATTATTTTCTTAATAATAAGGTAATATTGAGTATAATAATTATATCATAGTGCAATCATTTTCATCACAATTATCTTCGCTTGAAGAGCAACCAGCAACGCTTAAGCTAAACCTTTATCTATTTCATTTATCGCCACAACCGTCTCGTATTTTGCCTTCAAGTACCTTGACTCGCTCTCGCTCCTGAGACAGCTTACGTTCTTGCTGCCGTAACGAATGCACGCTGGTGGGGCTTCTTCTTCGCCAACGGCTGCGGCTTCGCGTTCGTCGCCTTCGAAACGAGCCATCGTCACGACGCGTGCGACTCCGGCTGCGTCGCGAACTCTCTCGTCGGTCTTTGGAGGCGCGAGTCAGGCTCTGGTCACGTTGCTTGCTCGCATCAGGGTCGCGGTCACACATTTTCTGAAACTCGTACATTTTTATGTCAGTATACATTCGATAGCATTCCAATTTGAGGACAAAATATTCAAAAACTACAGCGCGATCACACAATTACAATAACTAACGAAAAAAATGTTATTTAACAAAAATTTATACTCATAATGTAGTCTGGCAAATACAAATCCATTTGCATCTTAGATACCAGCTGAATAAATGATGCCTAGATATATATTTTTTCATTTTATTCCTTCGCTCGATTTACTTAGCAATTTTTTTTTTTTTGTAAGGTAGTTATTTTGAAATCCAAATTCATCGGCACGATAACGGAATAATATGCTAAATTTATGATTAAAGTCTACTCACTTCGGGTTATTTAACGCGTTTAGCTATATATTTCCACAGACCAAGGTATTTTACATGATTTTAATTGCACTGAAAGTGTTGGTGGTCGAGTAAGTGGGGTGGTATACGACATGAAATCTTAATTTCATAGTCAATCCCACTTCTGAGATGTGACCCGCACCTCAGAAGGGATCAATAAAACGATTCATATATCACGATACACATTTATTATGCTTGAGGACACAAAAAAATCTAAAATCAAATTAAATTACTAACCTTAGCTCTATTCACGACCGCGCTCCTCCAAGAAGTGAAGCTTGTCAAGCAAGATGGCTCACCAGACTCCAGAGTGAAAATCGTTCATCGCGATTGAACGATTTTCACTCTGGTCACATTGACATTTAATAAACTTGACTTTGACATGAAGTACAGATGATTGTGACAGTAGATGTTTTTAATTTAGTAAGGTATTTCCATAATAGCCTATGGAATCTATACCTATTACGAGTCTGTGGTGATATTTGTGTAACACAAGTAAGAGTCCCAGTCAGAGTCAAGCAAAGTAAGTCTCGGTCAAGTTATGCCCTAATAAAGTGGTGGAGACTTTACTGGAGGCTTCTGTGGAGTCTTGGAAACATAATGAAAATTCATGTTTTACTTCATTATAATTATTAGGTAAAGTATTGTAGTCTAGCACGTCACGACACTTAATAAACCACCATTAAATATTACACCAGTCGAAATAACACAAGCTTAGGAAAATAATACTTACAATGAAGCGACAACAAGAATTGACACATCCTAGACGACATGTTTTTTAACGTTGGCGCCAAAACCCTTCGAAAGGGTTATAGATATTTTTGCGAGTGTATATTCTATGTCCCGTATCATATAAACATACCAGAAGAAAGGCCCTGAAAGACTCTCATCATGAGACCTACCCCCCACGGTAAAATTTAGATAATCTTATAGTAAGTATGTATGTCTATTACTTAGTTTAATCGCTTTTTTGACAGCTCACGAAAAGGTACAAAGTTGACGACATAACATTGTAAAGTGTCTAGCAAATTATTTTCCATAAAAATAAACATTTGATCTAACTTTACAATGTTAAGTCAATTTGAAAGCCAAGTTGATTTAAAGCAGAAGAAGTAAAGATAAGGTATTGCAGCTGGTACAGCAAAATAAATGCTTGGACCATGTTTAGTTGGCATTCTATATAATAATAGGGTATTTGCCTGTTGTTATGAAACCTCTCAAATTGACTATAATCGGAAAATCTATAGGCGGAATCTTGTAACTGGCCCAGTCACAAAATCTATTTTTAAGTTTATACAATTAGGCTGTAAGTTTCCCTTAAAATGCAAAAAAAAAACAAGTTTTTACTCGCCAAACAATATTTGTTCCCTTTACTTGCTTATGACGTCATAAGGACATACGACCTACAATATTATATAGAGCGATTGCAGTCAAGTCACGTGAACAATGATAAATAATTTATTTTTATTGTGATAATCACGACATTATTTTGTAGATTTTAGTATACCTATTAGCTACGTAACGGCTGGAACGGACCAATGACATTGACATAATTATATGAAATATGTAAATGTAATCGGTTCGTTAACAGAAAAAAAAATTGCCATCTAAGTCAAATGAGGTTGCTATCGCTACCAAGGAGGTTGCTTCAAGGAGGTATAACGTGGGTGAAACCGCGGGGCGCAGATAATTTGAAATACTGTCAAATACACTGTTGTACATATATAATTACCGCATAGTTTTAATTACTTATTTATACATATGCAATAAGTACTTATTAAAAAAAACTAGTTCGCTTTATAAATTTGTTATAAGATTCTAACAGGTTAACATCATAAATCTTCGGTAGCAATTACCTGGTTTTAAAAAAGTAGGTATAATTTTTTTAAATTTAATACAATACTAATTGTTTCGCTTGGATATGTTTGTAATCTAGGTATGTTACAAAATGTTTTAAAGAAATAACATCATAAAGGTATGAGAGTTTGAGTGGGCAATGTAGAGATCTATGCTCGGAATTTCTTTACGCGATAGAATCCGGAACCTGGATATTCGCCAATGGACTACATTTACTAACATAGCTATTAAAATTTGCATGTTGAAGTGGCAATGTGCAGGCCACATCGCTCGAAGAACCGATATCCGATGGGAAAAAAAGGTTCTGGAGTGGAGACCATGAACCGGAAGACGCAGCGTAGGTAGACCCCACCAGATAGACCGACGACATCGTGCGAGACACGGGCATCCAGTGAATGTTGACTATGTGGTGTTGTAAAGGGAAGGCCTATGTTCAGCTGTGATTCAGATGATATGTTCTCTATGGACACCGCCAGGAAACGGCCCGACCGATTTTGATGAAATTTTCAGGCAATCTTCAGATTAGCCCTGATTCCCCCTGATGCTTCTGATTAGTGATCCTGTGCAATTTAGAAGTGATCAGATCAACTGAATATTTTTTGGGTTTTTTAATATTTTTCCTACAAAAAACAAGAGTCTTATTCTCATATTACATCAAAGAAAAACAAACCATATTAGTCAAAGGAGGTTGCTGTCGCTGCCAAAAACCAAAAAGTTTGCTTCAAGGAGGTTACTTTGCTTTCATCTTTCACTGGCAGATAGCTGATATTATATGAGTAACTTAGGCTAATTTTATCCCACATATAATGCGGGTGAAACCGCGGGACGCAGCTAGTTAACTATAAACCTACATACTGACAAACTCATTTATTTGACAATAATTTTTATAATAGTTGTTTCTATGTAGGCAAGGTCCAGACAGAATCTAGCCTAATTTCAAGTTATACCACTGAACTTATCTGTCCAAAGTAAACCACAATAATTGTCAATTTGTTCCTCTATCGCAGTAAAATAGATCACAATCTGTCCATGATATTCGTAAGCCGTCACGATCATTTAAAACGACAAGGTACTTCAAAGGTGATAAGTTGATAACATTTGAAGTTGTAAATGTTGTATCAAACAACATGCGCATGAGCTTACAGGACGATGGTAACCTATATAAGCTCCGGACGGTATGTGGTAAGTATTCAGTCAGTGAATTACTCTTGCATCAACAATGGCAGCTAAGGTAGGTACCAGAAAAGTTGGAGAGTTATAACATTGAGAAAGTTTTAGCAAAAATGATCTCAATATCTTAATTTTCATTTATGTAATTTAAGACTTATTTTTTATTTGTTATGATTTATTCTGTCTGGCTTTTGTACCTATTCTATTTTTACTAAATTAATTCTTATATCTTGCTAAACTGTCAATTTCATTATTAACTGTATCTTTTCTTGGTTTTACTAGATACATGACAGACTTTGACTATGTATACTCGTATGTAGATAGTCAAAGATGGCAGAGTACTTTACTGAAGTCACATAGCAGTTGTAGCGGTATTGAATTGTAGATAGTAATATTTCCGACATACTAAGTTTTACATATTTGTTGCAGTTCATCGTAGTGCTCTGCGCGCTGGCAGCAGCCGGCCAGTGCTCGGTGGTTCCCGTGGCGCGAGCAGACGACTACTCTAGCTTCAGTTACGATGTGGCAGACCCCAGCACCGGCGACTACAAGAGCCAGGTGGAGACTCGCGCCGGTGGTGTCGTCACCGGACAGTACTCGCTGGTCGACCCTGATGGCACCAAGAGGACCGTCGACTACACCGCTGATGACGTCAACGGTTTCAACGCTGTCGTCAATAAAGCGCCGATTGCCACCGCTGCGCCTGTTGTATCCTCCCCCGTAGTTGCCGCCGCCCCCGTAGTTGCCGCCGCCCCCGCTGTTGTTGCTGCTCGTTCTTTACCTTACTCCGCCACTTATCCTTCCGCCTACTCCGTTGGGTATCCTTCCGTCTACTCCGCTGGCTATCCTTCCACCTACCCCGCTGGATATCCATCCGTCTACTCCGCTGGCTATTACCCCTCAGTGTACTCCGCCTACCCCTACGCGGCTCCCGCTGCTCCCGTTTACTACTAGTAAATATTTCCCCGTTCCTCTTATCCATTGTTCATGTTTGTAAATATATACTTGTTCCTAAGTAGACATGTACCTGTACGTAATAATAAAAAATGAAGCTACCTATAATGTCTGATTTTTATTCGATAAGACTACTCCTATCAAGATGGTTGCAGCAATCGTTCATCTTGAACTAAGTGATACATCGTAATATGCACATTAGTACAATGGTTTCTTTAAAACCTCTTTAAGTGCAATAAGTACCTACATGGTAATAATATTCTAACTTCTCATGCTCGTAAGTTCTTGTCTATTCCCGCGGTGTAAAACCGGTTTTTATACTCTAGTGCATAAAAATATTCTTTTTTCCACTAGTGCATAAAATGTGAAATTAAAGCTCTGTGATAGGTACATTTATATCTAAATAAATGCATTGTATACAGTGCATTAATGAAAAACCGTGCAACCATGAGATTTCATATAACATTTCTGCATTGTTTTGGGTCTAAGCAAAAAATACGTAAGTACATTGTGATCGTTTTTGTAGTGATTAATGATAACATTACTACGTAGCTGAAAGAAACGTTGTTTAAAGACGTTCAGTTTGTAATATATTTCATGTAGAAAGTTTACCTGGGTCGTTAACAATAATCACAGATCAGAGTATTATTAAAGACCCCATACATAACTTTTGTCGAATAAAAAAATTACAATTTTAGGTATGTATATCTCAGAACTTTATTTTCAAATAGTTTCAAATTTATTTACTTAAATTAAGATACACAACCGACACCGAACACGACCGAGCAAGCGGAGGATTCGAAAATTAGAATCCTGAGCGTTAGCGAGGGAATCAAAAGAGCACGGGGTGAAAAATCTTTGCACTCGTGTGCAACACGTAACTTTTCATCCCACCTCAGCGAGGAAATGACCTAAGGTTTTAACAATATGACGTGAAAAGTAAATGGCACGCGCAAAGCAAATTAAAAAGTCCACCAAGAAGGTTCTGCGTCCGAATTTTTAACAAATTAAAAAAAAGGTTGTATGATAAATTCGGCACCATGGAGGTAGAAGTAAATAGGTTTAATGATGTTTTGAATTCACAAACTTAGTGCACACGATGTTCTAAATTCAATTTACCTCTATCTAGAGGATAAAAACAGCTATGGCACTCAGATATCGAAGAGCAAAAATAAGTACTCTTTCCGAGATGGGGGGATGAAAAGTATATTAAGGTATTTAGAACATCTCAGTCCAAGAATTTATTTGTTCTGAAATTTTCTATAACATTGTAAAAAGCTGAATAAAAACTACGAAATTGGATTACTTTGACAATTTTTTTACAGACTTCCAAAAAGGAGGAGGTTCTCATTTGACTGTTTTTTTTAATGCGTGTTACCTCAGAACTTTCGGCTGGGTGAACCGATTTTGATGATTCTTTTTTTCATTTGAAAACTGGTGCTTCCCCATTTCAGTTTGGTCATTTGGCCAGTTTTGACATTTCTATGAAGTCGGTTTTATACATTGATAATTATTTACGTAATACTGTACCCGATATACTTCAGTGAAATATTAAAAGAAAATGTTATAATCAACTTTTTACAATGTTATTACAATTTTCATAGCAAATTAATGCTTGGACCGAGTATAGGTATAGTTGGCATTCGATAGAATGCATCGGATCTGCATGATCTACCCTCCTGCCCATTTTTCTATCGGACTGCCGGAGCAGGCCCGAAAAATCTACATTTGTGGTTGATGACGTTGATATTTCGAATGCCCGTACGAAGCGTTTTGATTCAACTTTTATTGTGGAAACCGCTAATATGTGGAATGCGCTGCCTGAATGGGTGTTCCCCGTTAGTTACAATCTGCGTGGCTTCAAATTACGAGTGAATCGGTTTCTTCTAGGGAAGCGTGCTCCATCGTAGACCAGTTGGTGGTCGAACGCAATTATACATTTAGGGCCTTACTTAAAAACGTTACTCAAGTTGATCTATGTTTTAAAATGCTCTCTCAACTTCTCGATGACGGCAATCGTCACACGCGAAAACAAGACGGAGCATATAACGTATGTCAACTTGCGTAACGTTTTTATGTAAGGTCCTAAAATAAAACGTAAATAGTATAGTTTTACATAATATACTTACCGCATAGTTTTAATTACATATTTATATATGCAATAAATACTAATTGAAAAGTAACTAATTCACTTTAAGAATTCTGCTAAGATTCTAACAGGTTAACATCATAAATCTTTCGCAGCAATTACCTGGTTTTAAATAAGTGGCAGCATGTGGCATGACTAGTTCCATAAGCGTTGTTGTAATTTGAAAAATGTCATATAGACAAATTAAAAATGTCGGTAGACATAATTCCTATAACAAAAGGTTACCCCAACCGTCATGCCCAAACCGAAATAACTATGACGTGCAACGCCAAAATTCTCTAAAGAGGAAAAAAACTATTCTGCATGCCAGTACTCTAAGCACAAGACTTTATAGGTTTCGAACCCTGGATGTGGAAAGTTTTAGTGCCAATGTAAAAAAAAAACATCGCTTCATGGTATTATTTTCTCAAACTTGTATAAACCACACAACGGATTTTGATGCGGTTTCACCATTAGTTCGATAATTTTTCACGAAAGTTTTGTATATATAATATAAGCCCGTGCGAAGCCGGGGTGGGTTGCTAGTTTAGTATTTGTTCACGTGCTTGAGTGTGGCCAAGGGATAATAACGAGGTGATGTCATTTCGTGATGTTTCCAAAATTTCATAGAAACCTCAAGTTTCAACACATTACTAGAGTATGACTTGGAATTGACAGTGACTTACTTTTCTGGACTCAGACTGTGATTGTAACTTGTTTGACGATATTCAATTTTTTTTTTACCTTTCAGTAGGTACTTGACACAGGCAAATGAACAAGAAGTGCGACGGCAAAATCCTCTCATAACGAGGAGAGTAGACAAATATAATTATCAATTTAAAAAACCTAAGTACTTCAAAATTAGTAAAATACGCAATTTCATTTACTTGGATGACCATAATTATGTCATCCAAATAAACAATTTTTCCAGTGTATTGATGAAAGTTTTTTTTCCTTTTCTATTTCTCTATTAAACTCTAATAACTTTTGACGCTTCAATTAAAATTTTATTTCACACAGCCTATTTCAAGTTATACTAGTGAACTTCTGTACAAAGTAAACCACAATAATTGTCAATTTGTTACTCTGTCACAGTAAAAAGATTACAAATTATACATAATATTCGAAAACCTTCACGATCATTTAAAACGACAAGGTACTACAATGCTTCTACAATGATAATAAAGTTGATAACATTTGAAGTTGTAAATGTTGTATCAAACAACATGCGCATGAGCTTACAGGACGATGGTAACCTATATAAGCTCCGGACGGTATGTGGTAAGTATTCAGTCAGTGAATTACTCTTGCATCAACAATGGCAGCTAAGGTAGGTACCGAAGACGTTGGCGATTATTCTGTTAAGCAAGTTTTGGAAAAAAGATTTCTTGGACGGATTTCTTATTTATATTTATTGAGATTTATTACCATTTTAAGACCGATTTTATTAGCTTGGTTTGTATGTAACGGAATATTTGAACTTGATGTTCAACTACTTCAAAACATTAAATTAAATTTAAATTTTGCACACTTCTAAGAACTGATGACAATGCAATAATTTAAATAGTTTGTTAAATTAAAGCGTGTGTTTAAGGTTTTTTAAGTAGATAATTAACTAAATTTTGGCAGGGATCGAGCTTAATATGATATAATGATGATATTATTTGGGGTAAAATAGCATTCATTTTAAAATAATCATTTTTTTGCAAAACCTGACATGTATCGTGGTCATCCCAGACTATTTATCAGAATGGGTTTTTTAATTATAATGCAATGAAAATATGAACTATTGGTATTTGGAACATTATTTTCTTCCGTAATCTTCATTAGATTTTCTTATTGTAGTGATGTAGGTATTGTGTAAGAAATTGATGAAGAAAAATATGGATTCTGAAATATCTTGACCACAAAATGACTGTAGACTGTAGATTTTACTGTAGACAATTTTAAACAAGAGGATTCATCATTTGAGTAGACGTGATCAGAAAAATAATGACAATAGAAGAGAATGCGGATATGGGTTTTAATGGATAACCACGAGCGTACTTACATTTAAAATTCATAGTCATCCACCAACTGTCTATCCCGTGCTAAAATCAACATTTTATTATGGGTAAGAACTTGCAATATTCATAGTATTTATCAAAACTTCTTTTTCATGATTAATAAGGGGGGGGGGGGGGGTTCATTACATAGGTTACATTCAAATGTCAACTTTTCTCTATACCAAATACCTTACCACTTACCATCGGATAAACCATCAGGTTTGCCGCACTTTTGTATAAAAACAAATTCCTACATACGTTCATCATCAATACAAGATCACTAAATGTATATTGGAACTGTATCTGTTCTTGGTTTTACTACACTTATGGCAGAGTATTTAAGTCACATAGAAGTTGCAGCGGTATTGAATTGTATTAATATTTAAAATAAACTAAGTTTTACATATTTGTTGCAGTTCGTCGTAGTGCTCTGCGCGCTGGCAGCAGCCGGCCAGTGTTCGGTGGTGCCCGTGGCGCGAGCAGACGACTACTCCAGCTTCAGTTACGATGTGGCAGACCCCAGCACCGGCGACTACAAGAGCCAGGTGGAGACTCGCGCCGGTGGTGTCGTCACCGGACAGTACTCGCTGGTCGACCCTGATGGCACCAAGAGGACCGTCGACTACACCGCTGATGACGTCAACGGTTTCAACGCTGTCGTCAACAAAGCTCCGATTGTCGCCGCTGCGCCTGTTGTATCCTCACCCGTAGTTGCCGCCGCTCCCGTAGTTGCCGCCGCCCCCGCTGTTGTTGCTGCTCGTTCCTTACCCTACTCCGCCACTTATCCTTCCGCCTACTCCGTTGGGTATCCTTCCGTCTACTCCGCTGGCTATCCTTCCACCTACCCCGCTGGATATCCATCTGTCTACTCCGCTGGCTATTACCCCTCAGTGTACTCCGCCTACCCCTACGCGGCTCCAGCTGCTCCCGTTTACTACAACTAAATATTCCTTAGTACCTCTCTTCCGTTGGCTAATTGTTCTTGTTTGTAAATTTAAACTTGTTCCTAAGTACCCATACGATAAATAAAAAGTGAAACTACCTAATGTCTGTTTTTTTATTCGATAACACTTCTTATGCAGTCGTTTTGTTCTATTGATAGTTGCAGAGATAAGAGGTACCAACAGTACCTAGTACTTTAAAATAATTTCTTAAATTCCTATTTAAGTGCACTAAGTACATGTAATAGCATTTTGACTTCTCATTCTCGTAGGGTTCTTGTTTAGGTCCGATTTAAGCGTATTAAAAATATTTTTATGCACTAGAGTATAAAAGTAAACAGGACCATAAAAACGTAATAACCCAAGTAAAAAAATGAACTTATAACTTCAAGATTATATAGCTAAAACTCTTGTTATTGTCACAAAAAAGAATTCAAGATAGCATTTAACCTTTTAGCAGCTGTACGTAAGAGATTTTGGCTAAAATTGCCTAAATCCTTATAATCTTGTCTAGTAAATGTTATTAAATCCAAATAATATGACTACAATAAAGCTTTGAACTAAATTACACTTGTAAGTGTCTTTGTCAATGCCTTTTAGCCATATAAAAATAAAACCTTATAAAGGTTTTTGAGTTAGTCTTGTAAAGGTTAATAAATCCAATTAATATGACTTCAATAAAACTTTTAACTAGATTGTCCTTATAAGAGTTTTTTTCAATACTTATTTGCCATATAAGAAATATACCCTTATAAAGGTTTTTGTGGAGAGTAATTAATCTTATAAAAGTAATTCATATGATTGTTAGAACGCCTGTAACTATATATGAGTATTTTATATGACTTCTATCAATCAAATGATTACTTGCTATTTATGTACGAGTATGTGGCGTTTAAAAGAGTTTGAGTAGCCAATGGTCAATAATATAATAGTATTGGTGGTTCCGTATAAAATTCCAATTTAATGGAGTGCTACATTTACGCTTTGCGAAAAAGCACTTAAAATAAAGATTTAAAAAAAATATGGAGGTGTGCAAACTGCCGCTTCAAAGCATTGAAGAATCCAGAATAAAATCAAGCAGTGAGAAATAAATTATTATTGTGACAGTGATGATGATATTCGTGAAAATAATATAGACGATGAGTTGAAAAAGGATGATTATTCATACTGATATCAGAAATTGGACTGTTAAATTCAACATCCTGCATATGGCTCTAAAATCAATTGAAATTACCATTTGTATAAAAGATTTAAGGAGCAAAGAAGAACCTATTTTAGTACTATATTTAGAATATTTCATTATATCAACCCAGAAGTGTGATGAATGGTTTTTAACAGTAGATAACCAAATTATAGAATCTTATACAATATTCTTCTTACAAAAAAAAAAACTGAAAAAAAGCTTATGGGATAGAGGTTGGTTAGTAACGAGTGCGTTTGACTACCCAAAGTATTTATAAATCAATATATATAAATGTAAAAAGCATTTTAATGAATCAACAAATGATTGTGAATTTACGATTGCTAACATAAAATTTCATGTAAATTATTAATTGGTGAATGCGATTCAGAAATATATTTCATACCTCTTAAATACATTTTATAATAAAAAAATTACAGCAAATCTTGTAATGATTGAGTTTTATTTACTTAACCAGTAAACAACAAATCAATAGAGAATCATTTAATTTCTTTCTTAGGTCTGCTTCTTCACAGATATTGGGCAGTGACTGTGATGTACTTTTAAGACACTTTGTCAATACTTATAGCAGTCCTTCCGATACGGATAGAAAATAATGCAATGACAAAATCAATAAGAAATCCTTGCTTGTCGTGCAAAGTCAACTATTGGAGTTTTTAGGCTGCTGATAAGCTTAATTCTGACATTGCCTGTTGCTGCCTTTTTGACAGTTTTTGATTATTTAGAAACATTTGGTATAAATATATTACTTCCAGCGGTTGAGATGATTTTGCAAACAGGTGTTTCAAGTCGTTAAATGGTGGAGCAGAGGAAGGCGTTTCATCTACTTAAGTTTTGGCCTATTTTTGGTTGTTGAGGTCCGGATTTTCTTACTAATGGATCTTAGGCGTATTTCTTTTTATATTTTAAAAAAAAATTGTTATTCTGTCGCAGTAAAAGTGTTATCTGTGTTATCTGTGTTGTCCTTCCACAACCTTACCACGGTAAATATCCCGTAAATAATCATATAACTTTAGTATTATCTGACTCGTGTATTAAATTAAAATAACTGGCGTGTGGCAAGAGTGTGTCGAGACACGCATATGGTAAGGTTCCGTAACTAAAGCCATATAATTGTAGTCATAGTTCAGAAATTGATAGTTATAGACAAACTAGCTGTACCCGCAACTTCGTTTGCGTGAACTTTAAATTGTCCCAAGAGATGAAGGCACCGGAAATTGCAGTAATATGTTACTAACAATATTTTTAGTTATATTTCCTGGAGCGTACACAAATAAATTTGTGGCATCGTTCACTCTAGACAGGGCCGTACAGCAGGCCGTGACTGAAGCAACTGGTAGAGAGATCCACGCCCGCAGTTTGCAGCGTCTGTCCCTGTGGACTGTTGATTGTCATGGCGAAACTAAAGCGCACAGGGAACTGCACATTCTTCAAGCAGAACGGGAAGTTGTTGGGTATTAGCGGTATCCGAGGAATGAGGAGGAATTTGTGGGCTCAGTCAGGTTCAGGTCATCGCTTTATGGTTGACATTTTGAAAACCCGTACGAAGCGCTTTGATTCCACTTTTATTGTGCAAACTGTTAGTCTGTGGAATGCGCTGCCTGAATAGTTGTTCCCCGATAGTTACAATCTGGGTGTCTTCGAGTCAAAAGTGAATCAGTTTCTTCTAGGCAAGCGTGATCCATCATAAGCCGCATCATCGCTTAACATCAGGCGAGTGGGCGGCCAAGCGCAAGCCTATTTTATAATAATAATAAAAAAAAGTTGCCCAACAGAATTATTGGCAGGTACATCAACTTTTAGTTGTATATTGTGCGCAGTAAGCCCAGAAGCAGACAAAGCGTTTAAAAATTCAACCGGGTAGGTAGTGGCTTCGTCTTGATCCATAACCCAGTTGATGGTGTTGTACACAATTACTTCGCCAATGACACGCGTTAATAAAACTCCGTTAATATTAGCAGCTTGGTCGTTGCGTGGAGTAAATTTATGGCACTCTCACAGAGCCAAGAGTTCTCTCGATTTGTTATTCATTCTACTTCAACGGAAACACATGAAAGAAGGCCCAGAAGCTGTCAAATAAGAAGCCAGTCTTACTTTTACTTTTTTTTTTGGAAATATGACGTTTTCCCCAATTTTTTGTAACAAATCCTATCCTAACAAATCCGCAAACTCTTAGGCATTTCGATTACCGCCTTTGTGCCCACCTGTTGATAGGCATAAAGAGATCTAATGCAGCCATGTGATGATGGTGAGAGCCAGAGACTTGAACTTTTGAGACAGGCGTTTACTTCGGCGAGGCAGTGTCTGTCTGAAATCTCTGCTAAACAGCACCGTAATGCCTCCTTTTGGTCGTTTATTTAGCCGTACGTCTTGTATCGTCCTATATTTTAGTCCTCTTTCTAGTAGGCATATTGGCAGTTTAAACACCGTTACTTAACGTATCGAGTTATATGTTCTACGTAAAGAGCATGCAGAGAACATTCATACAAATTTAGTACACCATTTCATCACCATAATAACTTTAACATTTTCTGTTGCTTAGATTTTCAAAAAATAGCCCTTGTCCGTCCTCATGATACATAACATGCCTTAGAAAATTTTATCGAGATCGGTTAAGCCGTTTAGCCGTGATTGTGTAGCAAATAGACAGAGTTGCTTTCGCATTTATATTATTAGTGTGGATTCGAACGAACGAAGCTCTGTGAACTTAGGCAAATTTCGGAGATGTACCATCCCGACATAGCATATACTTTTTAAGGTTCAAACATAGAGAAAACTGATTGAGAAACATTATTTGTCAAGACCATTTCACAAAAAAGTCAATGTTCTTTGAGCTAGAACGCTTTGAATTTATTACAGTTTTATCGCTGTTACTCAAAAAATCATCATTAGATAATGTTCGAAATAATTTTGAATGTAGGTTTTAAATATGACCTATCTGTAATGTAAGACTCAAGTTTCTATGTCTTATAGTTTAGAAATGCAGGGGGGGGGACCAACTTTTTGCCACTTTGGCGGGCCATATTTCGCATAGTATAGGCTTTATGAAAACGTGATGTATGACACCTTAATTTCATTTTAAAAGATCTTTTCAACGATACTCAACACGAGTAAGAGGAGTGAAAAAAATAAATTCATCCCCATTTCACATGTACGAGTGCCACCCCTAAAATGCAATATAATATATTTTTTATACTTTTAAAATTGAGATCTATATTAGTACTGTTATTATGAAAAATTTCATTCTATTATCATAATAATTATAGAAGTTAGAAGGTTTTAAAAAATTCGGACGTACGGACAGACGGACGGACAGAACGAATTTATAAGGGTTCCTTGTCGGGCTACGGAACCCTAAAAATAAAAAAAATAAACAGTGGAACATACAACAGTCCTCCTTTTTGAAGTCGGTTAAAAATAGAACAATGTACGGAATTTTGGGACCAACATGGAAAAATAATGTCGCCACATTGTAATAGGTCGGGGAAAAAGTCTTTTCGTATTTTGTATGTATAAAGTTGTAGTAAAAATCTCATCGGTTGTACTGTTTGTATCTGGCTGGTTTTGATATCATTAAAAATATGACATTTTAAAAAAGGAATTCAAAAAGTAAAAAGCAATTTCCCGCCATTTTTCAATTGTTTTTTGTTCGATAAAATGAGTGAATCTGACGAAGAAAATTCTATATATTTTGAAGTTTTATTACAAAAAAGGGAATGCGACACAAGCCGCGAATAAAATTTGTGACGTTTATGGACCTAATGCAGTGTCATCAAGAGAAGCACAATGTTGGTTCAAGCGTTTTCAGTCCTGGAATTTTGATGTCAAAGATGCAGCTCGCTCTGGTCGCCCTGTTACGGATAAAGTCGATGCCATTTCTGAAAAAGGGGACCAAGATCGGCATATTAGTAGTTAAAACGTAGCTGAAGAACTGGGGATCGGCCACAAAACAGTTTTGACCCATTTGAAAAAGACTGGGCATACAAAAAAACTCGATATTTGGGTGCCACACGAGCTCACTGAAAGAAACCAAATGAATCTTGTACTCATTTACGATTCTCTATTGAAACGTAACGAAACCGAACCGTTTTTGAAAATATTGATCACTGTTGATGAAAAATGGATCACCTACGACAAGAATGTGCGCAAACGATCATGGTCAAAGGGCAGTGAAGCACCACAGACTGTAGCGAAACCTGGATTAACACGTAATAAGGTGATGCTGTGTGTATGGTGGGATTGGAAGGGCATCGTTCATTATGAGCTTTTACCGCCGGGCAAAACCATCGATTCGGATCTCTACTGCCAACAGCTGATGAGACTCAAACAAGAAATTGAGAAAAAACGGCCGGAATTGATCAACAGAAAGGGTGTGGTCTTTCATCATGATAACGCCAGACCGCACACATATTTGGTCACTCAGCAAAAATTTAGAGAGCTTGGTTGGGAAGTGTTAATGCATCCACCATATAGCCCTGACCTTACACCCTCAGATTTCTACCTGTTTCGGTCTCTTTAGAATTCTTTGGGTAGTGTTAGATTAACATCCAGAGAGGACTGTCAAAACTACTTGTTGCATTTTTTTGATCAGAAGTCCCTAAATTTCTACATCAACGGGATCATGTCACTACCTACAAGATGGCAACAAGTTATCGAACAAAATAGCACATATATATTATAATTAAATGTAATTAAACTTGAAAAAAATTTGTCTTGAATTTGTTTATAAAATACGAAGAAACTTTTTCCCCGACCTTATATTATTTTCTTCAAATTTGTAATTTTATGTAAATTTAATTAAGCTAGAAATACATAAATATTACTTTAAATTCTGGATTTTCGATTGTTAATGTTTAATATTGGTAGATTATTATTTATTAAGTATTTAATAATTTTATTATTAAATTGAGCTCGAGTGTGGGAAAGTGATATAATGAGGTGAAACATTGTATTTTCTTGTTGTTTTCAAAACTCCATAGAAGCCTGTGATAAAGTCTACAATAGGTATTGCTTCCAATTTCACTGTTTTATTTCCTTGAAATTTAAGTAAAAACCCAAGTATATAACTCGTGCATAATAGTAGATTGTTGCATCGAGCGCAAAGTGAGTTATTAATGCACAAGTGTTATGTTGGCAAACAAAATTAGCACGAGTGCATTAATTACTCACGTTAGCAAGGTGCATAATCTACTTTTCTTTCAACTATGAATCTACCTACCATGATAAAATATACCTACTCAAAATAAAAACTCAAGTTAGTGAAAACAAAGTTTAATTCATCTTTTCCTAAAACATTTAATACTTACAATTATTTTCACCAAGTCGGTTTTATTCCGCCGATTTTAATTTTCAGCCAGTATCTTTTTGATCTATATTGACTGCCCCGGTAGCTCAGTTTGTAGTGAACCTAACTTCTGTGCTTGGGGGCGTGGGTTCGATTCCCATCTAGGACAAACATTTGTGGGATGAAAATTTGTGTTTGTTCTATGTCTGGGTGTTAATATCTATTTAAGTATGTATTTAAAAATATATATGTATGTATATCAGTCTCTGGTAGCCATATTACAAGCTTTGCTTAGTTTGGGGTCAGATGACCATGTGTGCAATAATGTCCCAGATATTTATTTATTTATAGCATACATTTTATATTAAACTTAATGGAAGAAATTAAACCGCTGTGATAAATTTATATCTAAATAAAAAATAAAAAAACATTAATGAAAAACTGTGCAGCCATGAGATTTCATATAATATTTCTGCACTGTTTTGGTTCTAAGCAAAAAATACGTCTTTTGTGATCGGTTTTGCAGTGATTAATGAAAACACTACGTAGTTGAAAGAAAAACTTATTTTAACCACGACGACTAAAATGTCCGCCCTCGCCTTCGGCTTGGGCTGATAAAAGTCTCGGTTAAAATGACTTGTTTTATGCACTCGTTGTACTAATAATAACACTCATAATCTACTATTTCACTTCTCCTGCTCGTAAAATTTTTGTTTATGCCCAATGTAAGCGATCTAAAACCGCTTTTTATGCTCTAGTGAAAAAACATTTACTAATTGTGCATAAGTACATTTTTTTTAATCCTTTTGGTTTTCATGTTGGAAGTTTGGCTGGGTCTTTAATTATACCCATAGATCAGGGTATTATTATCAACCCAGCCATAAAGACTATAAAGAGTTTCCATCTATCTATTTTAGCGATTACTACAAATATGCCCAGAGGCCTTCAGACAGTCTCTCTGACACCAGGGCTAGCTACTCTACCCACACAAACTTACCCATACCTTTTTAATACATATATTATGACTTCATCAAGTGTACCAATAAGAGCAACATATCCATCGAATGTTAATAACGGCCGATCGATCATCGGCAATAATTGAAACGTATACGACGCATCACTCCAAACGGACAAGCAGGAAATTGTACGTCAAATGGAGTTTGTCCGTTACTGGTATGAATTATTATGCAATGTTGAATGTGGCGTGCGTTCCTGAGCCTACGAGATACCGAGCAAATCAAACTAGCATTATTATTAGAATATAATCATCTAAAAGGAAGGTATAAGTAGTTATAATTAAATTGATCATTCACATGGCGATGATAAAGAAGAAGGAAGAAAAGGCGAAGCTTACAAGTGAATAGTAGATTAGGACAGTAGTCTAACAACTGACAATACCTATTAAAATTATCATTCTTTACCTCATTTTCTAGAGTTGGAACAGTTAAGGCGCACGCCTTGAGTCAAAGCAATTTATTTGAAACCATAGTAAAACAGGCCTGTTGTTCGCTGCAACGCTGCTTGGACTGGATATACAGTTGGAGTTAGGCATACGTCATGTCATCAAAAGAAAACTGGTGATATTGATCATGTACTTATCAAATTAATTATTTTAGTACTTGCCTTTTATCATGTATGGTCAGAAACATTGTAATCCATCCATACATAAGGGATAGGTAAAGTAGTAGTTTTGTATGATAAAATTTATAATCTGAATTTCATATTATGTTAGTGTTAATCGGAAAAAAAGACAAAAATAAATTTATAAAATTAGTTTTAATTAATACATACGAGTATGTACAAACTAGTAACAATATTTACATATTGAATGAAACACGTCGTGGTTTAGGAGCCTTGAGGCAAGGCTTCGTTCGAGCTTACCAGTATGAGACGGGGGCGGAATAGGCGGCGTAGCTCAGTGGAGAGCCGTATACGGTGCGTGAGTATACAGGGGAGCTAACGGTGTAAGGGGAAGCCGCATATACGCTAGGGGCATAGCCGGTGTAGCCAGCGTATCCGGGGTAGCCAGCATATCCAGTGTAGACGGGGGAAGCCAGGGTGCGAGCAGCCACAACGGGAGTAGAGGCAGCATATACGGCAGGAGCGTAAGCACGGGCAGCCACTACAGCGGGGGCAGCCGCAACAACAGGCGAAGACACAACGGTCTTAGCGACGACCGGGGCAGCTACTACTGGGGTAGAAACAACGACGGGGTCTTTGCGGACGACAGCGTTGAATCCGTTGACATCATCAGCGGTGTAGTCGACGGTCCTTTTGGTGCCGTCGGCGTCGAGTAGAGAGTACTGTCCAGCGACGTTGCCACCGACGCGGGTCTCCACTTGGCTCTTGTAGTCGCCGGTGTTGGGGTCTGCGACGTCATACGCGAAACTAGTATAGTCGTCTGCTTGCGCCACGGGAACCACCGAGCACTGGCCAGCGGCTGCCAGCGCGCAGAGCACTACGACGTACTGCAACAAAAAAAAAAAGTTCAACACACTTTGCAATAATTGTTAACGATGGTCTAGTCTAGATAGTTAAGTGGATACAGGTAGCTGAAGATCGAACAGTCTGAAGCGTACCTAAATATCCCAAGAGAAGCTTTACTTCAACCAGGGAAACACTAAAGCTTGCGATGCAGATATGTAAAAAAATACCTTCAACTACAAAGTTTACTATTTTCTAAACGCTAATTTTAGACATAGTATGTTTTAAATGTTAATGGAATTCAATAAAACTACTGTTGACTTGAATACTCTGCCGTATATAATCAAGAATATATACAATCCAATGAACATTTTGTGAACTTGTAATGAACGAACGAACGAAAATTGTGCTTTATGATGGCAAATTAACGATTCATTGATTGCAATTTTTTTAATTGATCTGCCGATTTACGCTAATATGTTACAAAACGTAGATCTACCAATAAAAAAAAAAAACCTTTATTGTTTTGTTTTGAAAAAAAAAAACAGAAAAAGTATTTTGTTTCGCTTTTCATGTTTTGATGGGTCAAATTTTTGTGAAAATGAACCGTTAAGTTCTTTATTGACACTAGGCACAAAAATTCAAACGGACAAAACGATTCTGGCAACCATTGAAATTCTAAATTGAGAATCATTATCAAAAAAAGTTGTCATCTGAAAACTCAATTTAGTTGCCCTTTGAAGTAAATGGCAATGAACTTAAAATCCGAACTAAATTTATTCGAATTTGAAGTAATTTCCGAACTAGTTTCCAGTTTTCCCGACTAATCACGCACTTCACTCGCGACAAGTAATTAAATAGATCACCTTAGTTGCCATTGCGTTAGATTGAAGTGTTCCACTTGAGTGAGTACGGATGAAGCCCAGAATCAGTATTTATATGGGGTACTGACGCAGAATAAATAATAGTCACTACACGAGGGCGTGGCAAACATGGTCGCGCGGTGATCTTTAAAAATATGTCAGGAGTACACCTGATATGAAACAGTGGTTCCTTACAAAATTACTCTTTTGATTTCAAGGCTTTTTTTTTATTTATTGTTTAAAATGTACATTAGTGTCATACCTAATTCAAATGTATCTACTTAATAGAAATGTATTGCCTAATCACTGTATCAGTCATGTATATCACTATATAAATATATATATATGTCGAAGAGAGAACGTGTTGTTACTGATTATCGACTCGATAGATGGCGCTGGTTGGAGAGACGTCAAGTGTTACCATTTAAAAAGTACACTTGAGTGTGGTCTGTTCAGTTGGTTTTCTTTGTCACTATGACGTTGACAGTTCGATGAAGGCCGACGTTTCTGACAGAAGTGTCTGTTGGGTGGGGATTTGTGGCGACGGTTGGCATTCTAACTAGAGACGGCGCAGAATTCACTACGTTTCTCCAATCTATCGCCATCCTACTAGATTAGGAATTATCATTAATACTGGTAATTGAATAAACTGTGATTGGAGAACAAGCCTGCGTTCGTATTTTTGAAGAAAACTAACCCTGAATATGTCGGATGACGACGAGGCCAACGACTACGGCGAGATACCCCACTGATCCCTCCGACATATATATATATTAAAAGTCGCGTGATCGCAAACCGTATCTCGGCGCGTTAAAGTTCACCTGGTTCACATTCGCGTGATTTTCCGCTAACCTAACCTGAATCGCTAACTGTATCAGTCATGTATATCACTATATACGAGTATATATTAAAAGTCCCGCGATCGCAAACCGTATCTCGGCGCATTAAAGTTCACCTGGTTCACATTCGCGTGATTTTTCGCTAACCTAACCTAAACTGAATCGCTCAAAACAGCTACTATATAAAAATGGGTTGGATAACCCATAGACCGTTTAAGGTCTTAATAATAGGGTTAGTGTTAGGTTAAGTTGGCGTTAGGTAGGTTATCAAATAATTTTCAAGCGCCTTCAATTCGACTGTTTAAATTTTTATGTGTATTTTACGCAATAGCTTTACTGATTGTGATCTGATTTTCATAATTCTTTGTTTTTCATAATTTAAAGTTTCTCGTTAATAGACTATATCTCAAGGGTAGCCCCATTTACATTTTAAGAAAACATCACCTATAAAAAGTTATTTTTTTCTTTATAAAAGTAGTTATATGATCTTAATACTGATTTCTAACATACAAACATAAATGTAACATTCATAACCTTTCAGTAATAATTTTTAGTTTTACTTAATTATAATGAATCTACCAACATTTTTATAATCCGACAAAATAAGTACATCTACCGTGGCTCTACCTCAAAAAGTTCAACGATTTTGGGTGTAACTCACGGAACCCTAAAACGCAGCAACGTATACACTATACATATGTGCGTAATTTGTAATGACGGATCCGGAAGAGCAAGGCCGTATGTTGATGAAGCGCAGTAAAAGAAAAGAAATGAGATTGCTCTTATACTAAAGCACTTCAAAGGTCAGTTTGAACCTCTACCTACTTGTTTTGTAAGCAGCTTTTTCTTGACGATGAAACAAACTTACTGATTTTTTTCTACTAATAAAATGGTAGAGAGATACTCATAGTTTTATCTTATTTTTATATTTATATGTATTTTCAAACTTGGGTCAAAAATGACGAAAAAACTATCCTGAATTGAGGTACCTTATAAATATTACATTTACCTACATTTTAGAAATACCGATAAACTAAATTTAAATCTGTCGTTAAGGCGACTGTCCTGTCTGCAGCTCACTCACTCACAAATTATAACATGGTTGTAGATTTAAAATTACAAACGTGAATTTGCAAACGTAACAAAACCAAATTTTCTATCAACATAACTATCATAAGACTACAAACAAAGATTTTTTTCCATATCTTTTAATGTGATGAAATAGCATGGTAACAAGCAAAAAATTCACTTGTTACCATATCATCATCACCATCAGAAAGAAGATATCTACTGCTGAGCATAGCATAGGCTTCCCCCTTAGAACTCCATATACTGAACGACAGTATGCCATTTTTTCAATTACTTCAGTGAATTTTATATCTTCAACTAGCTGCACCCCGCGGTTTCATCCGCGTTATATAACCTCCTTTGTACTCGTAGCGACAGCAACCTCATTTTACTTAGATGACAATTAATGTTTTTATTCTATGATGTAATACTGTCAATATTTAGTAGGCGTCAATTCTTTTTCTTGTTTTATGTAGAAAATATTAAAACACAAAAAATAGATCCGATCGATCGCTACCAAACTTCACACTCGCTGGGCTAATATGAAGATTGCCTGAAAATTTCATTTGTATGTATGCATGTATGTAGTTGTAGGTATGTATTTATTATCATCACATTATATCTATATCATGTATCTTTACTACTTCAAAACGTCGAATTTTGCCACAGACATTTAATACAGAACAGACTGAACATGTTTTTTACAACTACATTCGCAAAAACAGTTATGTTTGCATCTCTCTCGATTACACAAAAATCATACATTCGTATCTCGTTTTGTCGTAACGTTGCAACATAATAGAAAAAAAATGAGCATGTGGTACGGTGTTCCAAGTCACCATTTTGGTAAGCATCAATATACTGACAGAAGGCTGACAGCGAAAACCACGGCTTGCAAAAATTACCTAAAATAAAAGTTATTTTTACATATTTGGTTTAAAAGATACGAAAATACTATGGTGAAGTGCAGTGTCCTCATGTGTTTTAATTCATCTCATAAGATGCCACCCGGTATAACGTTTCACAGGTAAGTTTCGTGTGTTATAATAGAGATTATTTTGAATTGCTATTTTTTCTTGTTATTTTTCATAAACTTTACAATTTGAAGACTTGGGAAGGTTGTGTTTCTTTCAATTTCATAAATGTACAAGTTTGGTGGGTGTAATAAAAGTTAATAAGTAGTTTTCTTTAAAAAAATATTGATTCGATCATTGTTTGGCGTTTGAGGTACTTAGACATTGTCCAGGGAACGTATTCAGTAGCCAAGAGAATGTAATACTCCTTTCAGTAGTATAATTAAAATAGTATAAGTTATTTTTCTTTAAAAATTCATTGTATCGATCATTGTTTTACGTTTACGGTATTTAGACATTGTCCAGGGAATTTATTTCAGAATCAGAATTCGTATTTCAGAAGTATAATTAAAATAGATGATTCAGCTTGATGTGATTATGATGACATGAACCTTTTTCATTAATTACTAGCTGCTTTTCTTAAGTAATTTAAATAAAGTACCTACCTACCTATTGTGGTTCATGTCATATATATACGTAGTGATCTAAATAGTGTAATTAAAGGGTTATTTAGACATATGTCAAGTAACAAACATTTTTATTACATTTTAGATTTTCCCAAGGATGAAGAGTTGAGAAACGCATGGTTGAAGAATTTGAATCTAGAAAATTGGCAGCCCAGTGTGACAAGTTTGTTGTGCTCAAAGCATTTAGAGGCACATTTGTTCGACCGGACTGGTTTCCGTACAATCCTTAGAGAGTACGAGGTGTAATGCTTATTGGAACAACAGTTTTCAATGAACAGTCGCTATCACTATCATGAATCTCAAGTTGTACTAACTACATTATGATAACTTGCATGTAATAATTTTCAGAGCGATAACATACCAAGTGAAAAGAAAGCCACAAAAAGAGGTGTTACTGGCAAAAATGTTCTGCGGGAGCTGCAGAATACCTCATTTCCATCAAATTCAGATCCTGCAACCACATGACACATCTGGTAAATTGTTTTATACAAAAATAAATGATTTGACTTGGTCTGGTGTGTTTGAATATTAATACCCAATGGGAACATCCATAAATTCCATCACATAAAGAGGAGGGGAGGAGGGGTCAACGAAGTGTGACTGACAAGGGGCAGGGAGGGGTCGTAAATTTTGTGACGTTACAATTCAGATACAATCTAATAGTATCTGTTAGCACTATTATAAAAGAATGTCCTTGAGTCCGGCCCGTGTTTTGCAAATGTTTGCGTGTAATGTATATGTAGTGTATTTTGCATCAATATTTTTGTGGCTTGTTGGTTCTGCTTGGTATTATATGTCTGTGAATTTTGCACACTTTCAAGGACCGATGACAATGTGATAGTTTAAATAGTATATCCCATTATCTTTACCAGGATCTTCAGGTTAACGATTTCAAAGCGTGTTTCAGCGAAAATTATTATATTTGTTTTAACAGAATGAAAACGGATATTGGTAAAATAGCTCTTATGTCAAATGCGAAAGTTTGTGTGTTCGTTTATGTTTGGGCACTTGTGTATTTTATCTCCATAACGCTGCCTACAAATAATGCAGCTTATAAGAAGTGATAATTTATTTATTTAAAAAAACACAACACCATTACAGATAGACTAAAGATGCTAAACAGCTATATTAACATTTTTACTATTCTAATTAAATATCAAAAACATATTTGACTAATATTTTTTTTAAGTCTACAATATATGTCTCTGAGAGTATGTGACTGGTATACTTGTCACAAATTTTATGAGGCGTTTCTATAAACTCTACCAGGCCACAAGTAAAAATATATGTACCTTCTGAAACTAGATTTAGCAACGTCAAAGCGCGTGACATATATATATTTAGGGTAATAATATGACTTAAGACGTATGACCACGGCTCACTTGGCAGTGTTGTTTGCCAAGCGTAGAAACAGTAGCAGTAAAAAAGTGACGGCCACTTATTAACTCGAAGGTAGTAAAGACGCCTTACCTAGATTTATATGTGAAAAGTAGGTTCGTATAGACCGAGTAGCTAGCCCTAATGTCAGAGTGACCCTCTGAAGGCTTTGAACGTTACTATAAGTGGTGTTATTATATAACTTAGGTGGGTTGTACGATCTTACTTTAGCAATAACAAATATCGACATTTCAGTTAAAGCACAGAATACATAAAGTACCGGTTAGGCAAAAAAATGGTTGCACCAATTGACAATTGTTAAATGACGTCATAACTTTAACTGTTAACCGTAGCTCCCCACGTTTAGCTGGTTAGTGTTAATGTTTACGTTAAAGATCTTTCAGATGCATAAAATATCAGATGCATAATGTATAATTTCAGCTATGCATCTGGCGTAAAAAAGGTCTCGTTTGACTTGCAACCCTGGTAAATTTAACTATGCTAGTGAATACGCTGGTGCAACGCATTTCACAGTTACTGCTAAATGAAATGAAAATAGTTTATTCCAGATTTACATCTATATCAAACAATTAATTACAAAATTAAAACAAAACACTAAACAATAACAAATATTTATAAAAAATAAAATTTTGTTTTGAGAGTGTGGTATGCTCTCCATGTACGATGCAGGGGACTAGAGTACCAGTTTCGCCCCGCAGCCACCAGAGTATTGTCGGAGCGGTGTAGGGCGGCGCGATTCCCCAGGGGCGTTCAGAAACGTTGACGACCTTTATAATGACTCGATTAAGTTATTTCTACTACATATTCTTAAAGTTATATGATTATTTACGGGATATTTACCGTGGTAAGGTTGTGGGAGCTCCTTCCACAACCTTACCACGGTAAATATCCCGTAAATAATCATATAACTTTAGTGGACAACCGTGATAGTTTAAAACAGTACATATTCTTGATTTACCAACTATTTACTTTTGTACTATGGTCCTATAGTATTATTTATTTTTATTGCTTGTGACTGTTCCCAGTTTTGGGGAAGACGTAGGCTGCTGCAAAACAGTTCAAGCTTCAGCAGACAGGGATTCCAATATATTTTGTGCTACCTTTATGTAACACTAGCCGCCCGCTCCGGCTTCGCACGGGAGTAAGCTCAGCCTTCGTCCTCGCTACAAAATATAATATCTCGAGTGCATCGGTTTCTTATGGGCAAGCGTGCTCCATCGTAGACCGCATCGCGCTTAACATCAGGCGAGTTGGCGGTCAAACGCAAGCCCATTACCGAATATAAGATTTTAACAATGTTATTGCAGCTATCAGAGCAAATAAATACTTGGGGCTAGTTTAGTGTATTATAATACGGATGTTAAAGCCCATTGCAGACGATGCGCAGTAAACTGGCGCGAGTAATACATGCGCTAGTACTGAGCATCGTTTGCAATGGATCCTAAGCAACTTCCACTGCCACTGGTCAAGCTACAATACTTTTTGCTTAGTACCCTAAGCAAAAAGTATTGTAGCTCGTTGCAGACGATGCGCAGTAAACTGGCGCAAGTAGGACTTGTGCGAGTACTGCGCAGCATCTGCGACAGGCTTGGTATTCTAGCTTTGTGTAGCTCCACATATTTTTGATAGCCAAGTTTAGAGGTAACGCTTGTTCGCCACTAGTATAATTATCTCTATGCCGTCATACTTTTTACGAATACACTAATTAGGTATTCGTAAAAAGTATGATTTTAAACAAGATCGTTATCAGAAATATTATGCGCTTGCTCTAGATTTGCTTCAAGGTAACCATTCCGAGGGTTCATTTAGAAACAAAACTCACATAGTTTCTTGTATTTTGATCATTTTATGGTAGGCTAGGCTTTTGAACACAAGTTGATGTTAATTGTCACTGCAGTCGAAGATGGTAAGCACACCTTGTCTGGAATGGGACCTGGCTCTCAAATGAGGCACAACGTTTGGTACTTTCAAGAATGATGGTACTAGTCGTTCTTGGTACTTTGCAACAGGTTTTCAACTAGAGAGTGGTGGCAAGAACGATTACTAGTACCATCATTCTTGGTGGTAGTAAGCTAGCGGGGCATTAAGGACCCTATCATCACGCTTAGGTTTTCTCACGATGTTTTTTCCTCTACCAGCAGCTAACACACAGAATACCACAGCTAAAGTTAATTAAACATTTGAACCCACTTCTGCGGCGTAGAAGTTAAAGCACCAACCTATTTCTATTTCTGGGACTTTTATTAAAATTATCAAGTAGGAAGTTCATGTGACAAAGTCATGGTCAATTCTTTTTCCTAATTTCTTACGATGCAAGCTCACTCTAAGATAAGTACTAGCAAATCACGGGCAGTGCAATTGCAATCTTGCACTGTCAGCTTCTGTGAATATTTCTATTTTCCTGCATGCAATTTAACGAAAAACCAAATTATTTCAGAGTGTGTGTTCATTTTATTTACATGATATTTTTGTCGTTTTTTATTGCACTGAATAATAAATGAGATAAAATTATACATTTCAAGATTATGTCAAGCATACGTAGTAAAATATTGTTAGGAGAAAATCAAGTTACTCATAAAAGGCTCTTCCACTAATACCATCCCAGTTTTGAACCGTATTTGCTGGCCCCATACGATCCGTATCCAAGATGTGACCCATATCCAAGACTGGAACCATATCCAAGGTTAGATCCATAGCTATTGTACTGAGAATACGACGAAGGCGTAGCTAGGCCATGGTAACCTGCTAATCCATTGTAGCCCAGAGAGTTTCCATACCCCCCATAAGGCAGAGATGTTGCTACCGGAGCGGCGACTAGTGGAGAATGAGCGTTGAGGGAAGCAAGCGCGTTGTATCCGAAAGCAGAATGACCTCCATATCCGTGGCTTGATGCTCCGTAGCCATATCCAGGAACACCATATCCTAAAGCGTTCTGAGGGTATCCATATGCTGGGTCTTTCCTAACCACAGCATTGAAACCAGTAACAGGATTTGCGGAGTATTCCACTACGCGTTTAGTTCCGTCTGATTCCAGAAGAGAGTACTGGCCTACAACGCTGTCTCCAACACGTTTCTCGTCCTGGCTCTTGATGTCGCCTGTGTTGGGGTCGTTCACGCCGTAAGAGAAGCTGGAGTAGCCACCGCTGGCGCTGGCAGCTGCCACCAGAACTGATAACGCGAGGATCTGTAGGTACAACAAATCGTTTTATTTAGGGTTAAATTCACTTAACATTTAGATAAGTTGGGATCATTTATTTATTTTCATAGCCCCTGCGCTTGGTTGATGTTACGTGTGATCAAAATTCAGGCTATTCCATTCAGTGTGTTAATATCGCCAGCATCTAGGTATTCTCCCAACTGGCATTGGACTTGATCAATTAGTTTAACTTTAGACCTTCCAACTGATCGACGGTAATCCAACTGTTTTTTGTACAATACAAGCTACAAGTTTAGGTTATAAAGATAAGTCAGTTTTTAGTTTACTTTATAGATAATATTTTAACTATTTTTAATATTGACCAATGCAAGTTATCAATTATAACTTATTATTTATCATCCGCCGCGGCTCCAGTGCAAGCTACAGAAGACGCCAAGCAGCGCAAGTATGGATCATTTTCAAGTGAATATATATATTTGTGCCACTTGGCGTCGAAACTTTTGGTCCATGGGGTCTATGTACCAAAAAGTTTTTTAAACAAATTTCGTCACATTTAGTCGACCCGCTGGTGATAAGTGAGCTGGCTCATTTTTAGCGCAGAGAATTTCTTTGGCAATACAATGCGGGAATGCAGCCAGCGTTCTTGGTACTTTACCACACGCACAACATTTTGTTTTTGACTATTGGTTTAAGTGGTTTAATTAAGGTTTTTTTTGTTTGCTTCATTTGATATAAAATTGTACTTAAATTAAACAAATTATTCGTAATGTAATTAAATTAATATACAATATAGTCATAAATTAGTAATTGCTACTAGAAGTTAAATATAAATGTCACAAAAATCTTTAAAATACTATGGTTACAATGAATGCTTCAAATATCAAATCTACCTAATTGTTTTTCCAATTAGCTAGTATCACTTATTTCAATTCAATGATTCCAACTGATAAGGTCTACAGAAAACAGTACCTACAGCTACATCTTCTATGCAAATACTGAATGGTTATAATTCACTATACAGAAAAAAATGGTACATTCTTATAAAAATTCACACACAAATTTAACGACTTCATATCACAAATTCCACTCGTCAAATGCTTCACAGATGTACTAATTAAAACTACATTCACAATTAAGTAATACGCAAACAATACCTTTGAGAACATTTTGTATTGTTCGTTGTTTACCACAAAACTGATGAATAACAACAATCCAGTCGCCTATTTATATTAAGCAACCCCAACACAATGTGCAATAGTAAATTCCTTGAAGTCAAAAATGATGAATAGGCAAAAGTGATGTCAGGATATCCTTTTGATTTTACGGAATTTCAAAGTCGACTCTATCATTAGATCTTTAAACATACCTTACGCATAACGTGTAAGAATTGTACATTAACTATTTTACTTATTAAAATAATGTTGCATCACAATGTAATAAAATTATTTTCTTCCTTCCAATGTTTCGGTTATAATTTTTTTTCCTGTATATTTGGATTAGACTTTAGACTTTCGTCGGTTTACAGGTAATATTTTTTTTTGTATGATATACTAAGTGAATTTGGTATTTTGCCTTTGTTTCTTTGTACTTTGTTTTGTTATTAAAGTTGTAAAAAAAGGCATTAGAAATACGATATAGGAAGATGTCTGGAAAATTTACATACGATTGAAATATTAACAGTAGCTTAGCAGTTTTAAATCGATCAAAGTACTAGATTCTCAAGCTGCATCAGGGAACAAAGTATACCGCCGCTTCACATTAATTTTTGTAGTATAACATAATAATTAAGTGTAATCAATTTACATAATAGACATTTCAGATTCTAATTAACCTCTGAAAGCGTTAATTTCATCAGAAGAACAAATCTAGTGCAGATTTCCTACTTTGACCCCCAAAACCACAATGCGATGATTTCGTGTGAATATAAAATGTGGAGAACACAGGGGTCAAGTCAGTTGAGATACGAACCCGAGAAAGATCACATACCATGGCAGCTAAGGTAAAATGTTATTTTTTTAATATCAATTTAAAGTTTCATATTGTAACATATGAAACGCTCCTTACGCATACACCAATACTGAAGATTATTGATTAAATAACAATAAAACTGTATACAAGAAGAAAAAAACTAAAATTGTAAAATGAAAATTTATCTTCGTATTTTGGCTGATATAATTGTTATTGTTTTCAGTTCATTGTCTTGGCCCTTGCGGTGGCAACCGTCCGAGCCAGCGGCGGGTATTCCAGCTTCTCCTACGGAGTGTCGGACCCCAACACCGGAGACATCAAAGACCAGCATGAAAAGCGAGTCGGCGACAGCGTCGTCGGCAAGTACTCTCTCTTGGAATCTGATGGGACCAAACGCGTGGTGGAGTACGCTGCCAACTCCGCCTCTGGATTCAACGCTGTCGTGCGGAAAGAACCTGCAGCTGGAGCTTTAACCGGTGCCCTTGCTGGTCATGCTCATGGTACCCCTGTTGCTCCCCTCGGACATGCTGGCCCTCTTGGAGCTTTGGGGCATGGGAATATTTCACCGGTATTTGGTGGTCCCTTATCTCATACAGGAGCACTTACCCACCCTGGAGCCCTTGCTCACCCTGGACCCCTTGCCCACCCTGGAGCCCTTGCCCACCCTGGAGCCCTTGCTCACCCTGGACCCCTTGCTCACCCTGGAGCCTTAGCTCACTCCCCCTTGAATCTTGGACCTAATACTGCACACGCTGCACAACTAGCCCAGGCTGCAAACGCTGCTCACATTGCCCAGTCTGCAAACGCCCACCTAGCCCATGTAGCGAGCGCTCACCTAAATAACGCCAAGAAGGCTGAACTGGCTCATGCCACGAGTGTTGCTCAATTGGCTCAAGCTGCTGATGCTGCTCACAGAGTTCAAGCCGCCAATGCTGCTGCCCAAATAGCACAAACAGAGGCAGCTAAAGCTTCTCATGTGGCTGAAGCTGCAAATGCTGCTCATGCTGCTCAAGTAGCAAACACTGCGCACGCTGCTCAAGCTGCTCAAGCTGCGAATGCTGCTCAGGCTGCCCATGCTGCTCACGCTGCTCAGGCCACCCACGAAGCCCATGCCGTTCAAGCTGCCAATGCTGTACAAGCAGCGCAGGCCGCAAACGCAGCACACTTGGCTCATGCTGCTCAGTCTGGTTGGACTGGTCCTCAAGTTGGTTTAGCTGGCCCAGCTGGATTAGTTGGTTCTCACTCTGGTTTCACTGGCCCTGCTGGATTGGTTGGTTCTCACTCTGGTTTGGTTGGACCTGCTGCTTTAGCTGGACCCCACGGTGTTCTGGCTGGGCCCGCTGGTTTTGCTGGCTCTCATGGTTTGGGTTATGGCGGACACAATGCCCCAGTCGTTTCTTCCTATTCCAATTCCATCCTTCACAACGGTCCTCGTCCGTATGGTGGCTATGGAGGGCAAGGTTTCGCTCAAGCTGGTTGGCCTCAAGCTGGTCTGCCTCATGGAGCTCTATCGTCTCCTCTTGTACAATTGGGTCACAATGCTCCGCTGGGCTGGTGAAATAGTTAAATGTGACTGACCTATGTGCCTAATTAGATAAATCGAAATAATAAATATATGAGTATGAAAGTTTGTTCTGTTTATATTCTTTAAACCATAAGAAATAGTTTACTTAGTAACTAACAAGTATAATTTGAAAATTTTAAAAAACACCTGATAAAACGCAGCTGATAATGTTCAAAACACTGAACAGATTTTCAAGACTCATAGTTAAGATCACGAGAGAGTGTTCGATAGACGGAACAAGTTACCATACTAAATCAAAATCTATTCAGACGTTTGGGAGCTACGATGGTCTTTACAAATACACTGATACACTCGTTAAACTTATCACACGGTTTGTATAAGTCGGGAGTTAATAATATAACATAACTACAATAAAACAGGCCGCAAAACCTACCTCCTAAATGTTACGTACCTTGTACTAATAGATAACCTTTAGTACTCTTATAGTTGGTATGTTTATTTTTATAATTAATAATTATTAATTATAATTAATTGCACAACTATATGCATAAAACCGCTGATGTTCTAGTTGATAAAAAAATTAATCTTGACAAAGGCCGTTCCCGCACTTCGTGGTAGTTTTTGTTTATCGCTCACAAATTATACTGTTTATTGCGAGTTAATTGAATTTGAAACAATATTATTTCATAAACTGGTTCATTATTAGACGTTGTTCTGTTTGGTCATATGCGTGGGAATTAGTATACATATAATATTCAATAGTAAAATTGTTGTGATGCTATAAACTTGGTAGGTAGATGCTTTGACTTCGTAGATATTCATTTATCCATAAAAACCAGACAAGGTTATCCGTAGACCAGTGGAAATCGAATACTGTGTGATTCACACGATCTTTCTTGCCTCACACCTGCAAAATGTGGAATGAGCTACCCTTCACGGTGTTTCCGAGAAGCTACAACATGGGTTTCTTCAAAAGGCGAGTTAATAGTCTTAAAGGGTCGGCAACGTATTTGTGATGCCTCTGGTGTTACAAGTGTCCATAGGCGGCCCGTCTGCTTGTTTGCCACCTATGGCATAAAAAAAAGAACTGCATCTATTCCTATGAGTATTATAAGGCAGGTCTATATATTATTATGTTGTTTTAATTTCAGGTAACAATCGTATTTTTGGGTGTTTTTTAAAATAAGAAGAACAAATTAGTTTCGCAGTATGTACATTTATTTAATCACAGCAGCACTTTCATCGTTCACAGACATTATAAATATTGCTAAATAATTTTATCTAGTAGTATTTGGAGTAGCCAAGGTGAGAGCCGTGGAGACCATGAGCACCGTAGGCGACGGCGCCGTGAGCGAGGGGAGCGGAGTAGGCCAGGGGAGAGACTCCGTGGCTGTAGCCTAGGGAAGAGACTCCATGGCTGTAGGCCAGAGGAGAGACTCCGTGGCTGTATGCCAGGGGAGCGGCGTGACCAGCGTAGGCAAGGGGAGCAGCGTGACCGGCATAGGCCAGATGAGCACCGTGACCAGCGTAGGCCAGGGGAGCAACTCCGTGGCTAGCGTAGGCCAGGGGAGCGGCGTGGGCTACAACGGGAGCGGCATGGGCTACAACGGGAGCGTGGATCAGAGCGGGGTCTTTGCGCACGACTGCGTTGAATCCAGAGTGAGCATCAGCGGCGTAGTCTACAGTCCTCTTGGTGCCATCAGACTCGAGCAGAGAGTACTGTCCGACCACGGTGTCTCCGTGGCGGGTCTCGTGCTGGCTCTTGACGTCACCGGTGTGGGGGTCAGACACGCCGTATGAGAAGCTAGTGAAGTCTCCACCATGGATCGCGCTGCCTTGGACGGCAGCCACCAGGAGAGCGACGACGACGAACTGATGGACAAAAGAACATGTTAGAAAAGCACTATGTGGGCTATGTGGTGTTAGGTCTTGTGGGCTTTGCTCTTGTTCCAAGGCAAGATGCTATCATGCGCCACGCACTACTATAAGTTGAGACTCGGAAAAATTACATATTAACCGACTTATCAGTAGAGTAATCCAAAATATGGGACTTACATTTTCTTTAGAATAATTTCAATTTAAGTATTAAAAATTTAAATTTTGAAGGATATAAATGTTAATTAAATATTAATTATTGGATTAATATTTGAAAGTATGTTTCGTAAGATTACAACTGAAATCATGAAAATTTTAATTAGTTTTTTTTGTTACTTTTATTTCATTTAATGGTAAATGCTTGTCACGCTTAACAACAAGGCGCGTGACAATTCTTATAAAATTGTTAAGTACTAGTAATTGATTATTATCACATATTTGAACACAAGAGTAATGAATTTAATTGTATAGTGGGTAGGTCAAAATAACCGGTCGCCATAAAGTAAAGTTGTTAATTTCGCACATGTACCATTTAAAAACTTTACTTCCTGGTCCAATTATATCTTGTGGGTGGTTAACATTAATGGTTAGAAATACGCACCACCATTAGAATTTTATTAGTTTGACATTTAAAACATGAAATAAAGAATGTAATGAGACATGTTGACAGGTATTGGGGTCCTTTGATAGGTAACTTTTGAAATACCTAATGACAAAGTTGGAATTGATTTTGTTTAAAGGATAATCACTTAAATTTATCACTATTACTATAGTAGTAGATAACTGCACTTAAAATTGATTTATTAATTTACCTTAGCTGCCATTTTGATATGTTATGTTTTATTGCACAGTGGACTGCGAATGATTACTCCTTGTTTTAACTGGACTATATATACAGGTCGAGTACAATCGTTTTGTACTAATAATAGGAAGTAAAAGACATGTACAGACTCTAGGTCACGCCGAGCGAGGGTTTTTTAAGAGTTCAATTTCGTCAAAGGCGACGCGGAACCAGTGAACGTTTGACCACTGACCACGATTAAGGTTCGTAAGTTAAAATGATCACATCACTATTTTTCATTGTCTGAGCATTCTGCATATAAGTAAGTTCCTACTAAGGGTTTTATAGAAACCCTTAGTAGGACTTAGTAGTCTTACTAGCTAAATGCTCGCGACTTTGTTCGTGTAGGGCTCGGATATAATTTTCATACGTACAGATATAATTTTCGTAAATACTTTCTTAGTGCTATCTCAAGTTATACAAGGTTCATCAGAAATGATGTACAAAGCCGAAAGGAGGTCAAAACACTTATCATTATGAACAACTTTTACAATGGGGCCGATCGTGAAATCACAAAAAACAGCAGTTCCATACATTTTGTTGGGTACTGGCATAGTAAAATTTGTTCAGGGTAATGAGTACAATGACTTCCTTGCGGATTAGTACACGCTTTCTAAGTAACCCTGTATAAGGACCATTTGTACAAAATTTAATGCTTCTTGTTCAAGTAGTTTATAGGCTCTGTGTTGTCTGTCAGTGTAAGAACTTAAGATTTTAAAGAAAAGCGTTTAGAAGTGCCAACTTTGGATGATACTGAAAGGTTATCTTCAGTAGGGTTAGTAGAGTTACACAATCCACCACTAACTCAATCGCATTCTCCCGACTTTATTTAAACATACCCTAGCGAATAAAATATATTTTTTTGAAATCGGTCAGCAGTTGGCGGAGAAATCGGTGTACATACACAAAAAAAAAACAATACAGTGGAACATAGAACCCTCCTCCTTTTTCGTCGGTTAAAAATAGAATAATATAACTAATAGAAGAAAAAACCGTACTATGTATCTAAAAGTTAGGATGAACTGAGTAAATGAAGTTTTAAAAAAAAAATGACATGACCTAATTTAAAGTCGTTAATGGGGTCAATTCTGTTGTAGCATTCTCTAAACTAAACTAATTTGACACTACTAAAATGATCAGTGTTCCCTTTCATATCAATACTTCAGAAAAGGTTGGCAACAATTTTAGAACTGTCAAATTTAGTTTTTTTAGAGAATGGTACACCAGAATCGACATCAATACACTGAAAAAAATACCTACACTGCCCGACTGCTAAACATACGTTTCCCTGAATTCCTTCCTGTCAATTACCAACATTAAATGTTCAAAAACATTTTCATCAAACATCACACGAGCTTTTATTTAACTATGATAAACTGTTGACATGCATCCATTATTTTTACCGGTAAAGACGACCTTCCGACCAGTTTCAACAGTAAAACTTATATTAAAAACTTTATGACACATTTTATTTTGTGATTATGACCGCATCCATATATGGACGTGGTGAAAAGTAGGTCAAACCTTAGTCAGTATTTTTTTTCTTAAAGTAAGGTAATCACATATAAGACACTTCAAAATTCAAAAACGTAGCTTTGTAATGATGTTATTTGTTTTTTCAAAGTAAGACTGGACAACTGCTTAACATTTTTCAGTTAAAAATATATATTTACTGTAACAATGACAAACGAAGGCAATTATACGATTTACTTTGACTAATAAACAATACACTGACTTTTTTATTATTTCACTGACAGATGTTAAATATGATTTATTAAATTGGCCTTACAGGTCATTATATTATATTATTTTAGGTGAAAATAGGCTTGTGTCCTAATGTTTCATTTATTTCATATAACACGCTTAGCGAAGGATATAATTAAATACATTGCACACAAAAAAAATTGAAAAAAAATGGCTGATATTCATTTCTGGGATATAAGCGTTTATAGTTTTTGGTGGGGATGGAGAGTACTCTGTCCCTCTCTCGCAAAGCATGTGTTAGTATAACACTGGTATGGTGAGCGCGGCTTGACGTCATAACGTGCTATACTGCGCTCTCTGTCTAGCATGAAATTAAAATAAGTACTTTATAACTTATTTATTTTTGAACAAATTTTAATTTTGTTCTCGTCGATTCTATCAGGTTTTTATGAGGTAACAAAAAACTTGGGCACAGGCCTATTGTACCAATTTACTCTGCTTTGAGGTGATTCCTCTAAAAAGTGCCTCCTTCCTATCAATTTTTGTGTCAGTTTTGCCCAGGATACCAAAGCACGTAAAACCTAACCAGTAGTCGAAATATGAATTTTTGGCTACGTAAAATACGTATTAAATTTCATACAAACTTTGTATTTCGTAATTGAAATTAAAATGTTTTTTTTGTCTTTTTTTATATTATTGTTTTATTTTTAAGTAAAATACGTATTGAATTCTCATACTTCGCCAACTGAAACATATTTTTCTTAGGCTGTAATTGTAAGACAATTGCAATGTTGTGTGAACACCACAAAGCATTTAAAACATTCCACTAAGTTAATAGATACGATGTTAAAACTATCCGGCTCTACGGGCCTTGAGAATTCAGATAACATTTCAGAACTATGTAATTTGCAAATTCTGTAAATTTACGCGTTAATTAAGCGCTCTGGATTAAAATGAGCTGTAATATCCGTTGCCAAACGAGAATTAAGATATTATATAATTCAAATGCGTTTACTGGCATTTATGTGGTAAATATTTTCATCTACACATCTATTAACTATTTGCCACTTTTACACTTTTTACACTTTACAGACATAACAAACTTGTAATGGCGGCTCCACATTAGTGCCGTGAATTCACGCGCGAATTCTCGGCGTGAATTCTCGGCACAAGTCGTGCCCTCCACATTTACGGGATGTTCGTGTCGTTCGTGAAACCCGCCGCGAAATGGACGTAGAAGCTGCTGCTGCAATAACTTTGTTTGCTGTGGCAACATATTACTATTTAGACGTCCAAAACAAGAAAGTTATTAAAAAGCGTTGGAAAAAAAGAAGATGGTAGATGACGTCCGTACGCCTTTATAGACCGGAGTAAACAAGAAGTAAACTGGCGCGGGGCCGTGAATGTGGATGTGTACGCGTGAACGCCGCGCGAAGGGGGTGCGAACCCTTTGTCGCGGCACAAAATACCGACTCTGATCGGGGAACAGGCGTGAACGCGCGTGAACCCCGCGAAAACCCTCCACATTCACGTTCACGCTTGTTCTCGGAGCTTCACGGCACTAATGTGGAGCCGCCATAAGGGTACTACCTTCCGTTGTACCTACCTTGTGGTAGGTACAACGGAATCCTCAAAAATCTGAAACATGAAATGTCTCAAATGTAGGTTTCAAAATGGAACCTAGGTAAGTCAGAATGCGCCGGAAATTAGTTATATAACATGGTATTGTGATCGATAAGGCAAACATCAATATCATTACAGAATTGAACTCAAATGTTGGTAAATTAGTTGTAATTGATAATTCAATTAAGTGTGAATTAAATTGGCTTCGTCTCTTTTTCACGCATGTTAATTTCAGTAAGCGAGAAGTTGAAATCATATTCAAACATAATTATTCTATCTCAACTAAAGTTTCTAAATAAAGTCGTAACAAGCCTTTTGTAAGAAACCTAATCCTGTCTTTATGCTCCTAAATACGCAACGAAACGTTGAATAACAAAAATAAATGTAATTATAAATTTTATTTACATAATTATAGTTACAATAAAGCCATGATCAGACCGTTCAGAACAAGTGGCGAGCATAAGGCCAAGAAGAGGCCAAGCCGATGGGACCGAACTTCGCGATGGGGGCAACAATAGGAGCAGAGTAGGAAAGGGGAAGACCGGCCGCGAGCGGAGCAGCGGCGAGTGGAGCGGCTGCGAGCCGAGCGGCGGCTAGCGGAGCGGCAACGAGTGAAGCGGTGGCGAGCGGAGCGGCTGCGAGCCGAGCGGCGGCAAGCGGAGCAGCGACGAGCGGAGCGGCAGCAATAAGCGCGGGGTCCTTGCGGACTACAGCGTTGAAACCCCCGGCGCCCGCGGCGTAGTCGACGGTGCGGCGCGTGCCGTCCGCCTCCAGCAGCGAGTACTGGCCCTGCACGTTGTTGCCGGCACGCGCTTCAATCTGGTTCTTAAAGTCTCCGGTGTACGGATCCGCCACGCTGTACGAGAAGCTGTTGAAGTTGCTGGCTGACGCCACGGCGACCAGCGCAAAGAGAGCAACGAACTGGAAACAAAGGAACTATTAAAGACAAATGTATAAATAAGTTCAAATAAAATAATTATCAATTAAAAAAACCGACTTCTAAATAAGTAAAATATGCAATTTTTGTTACTCGGAAGACATAATAATGTCTTTCAAGTAATCGATTTTTCCAGTAATTTTGATTCACTACTATACCGATTTTAATAAAATTTCTATGGAACCATCTGAAAGTTATATACAATAAAAAAAAAACAATTAAGTACATAAATGACCGAAGGGAAAAAAAAAACGAAAATCCCCTCCTTTTTTGATGTTGGTTTTTGGTTTCTAAAAGATCTTTATCATTCTTACATTCTTACAATACAGACACAGTCCAATAATTGTAGATGACAGAAATATATATGACTTCTCAGGCTAAATTTGCCTCTAACAGTCATTTAATAAGTAAAAGTTAAATAATTTGGTTACATTGTAAAACATGATATACAAATAAGTATAGGTATATATTATGACATACAACTAATGATATGGTGCACTCATAGATTTTGCGTAGCAAAAAAATTTTAGGTCTATGGGTGCACTATTATGCATTGCAGACTCGTTTTTTTAATGCTGTTTAACATTTTATGCATTAAAGCATACAAGCACAATTTAGATAAAAGTCGATAAAACATTAGGACACAATCCTAATGTTTCATTTATTTCATATAACACGCTTAGCGAAGGATATAATTAAATACATTGCACACAAAAAAAATTGAAAAAAAATGGCTGATATTCATTTCTGGGATATAAGCGTTTATAGTTTTTGGTGGGGATGGAGAGTACTCTGTCCCTCTCTCGCAAAGCATGTGTTAGTATAACACTGGTATGGTGAGCGCGGCTTGACGTCATAACGTGCTATACTGCGCTCTCTGTCTAGCATGAAATTAAAATAAGTACTTTATAACTTATTTATTTTTGAACAAATTTTAATTTTGTTCTCGTCGATTCTATCAGGTTTTTATGAGGTAACAAAAAACTTGGGCACAGGCCTATTGTACCAATTTACTCTGCTTTGAGGTGATTCCTCTAAAAAGTGCCTCCTTCCTATCAATTTTTGTGTCAGTTTTGCCCAGGATACCAAAGCACGTAAAACCTAACCAGTAGTCGAAATATGAATTTTTGGCTACGTAAAATACGTATTAAATTCATACAAACTTTGTATTTCGTAATTGAAATTAAAATGTTTTTTTTGTCTTTTTTTATATTATTGTTTTATTTTTAAGTAAAATACGTATTGAATTCTCATACTTCGCCAACTGAAACATATTTTTCTTAGGCTGTAATTGTAAGACAATTGCAATGTTGTGTGAACACCACAAAGCATTTAAAACATTCCACTAAGTTAATAGATACGATGTTAAAACTATCCGGCTCTACGGGCCTTGAGAATTCAGATAACATTTCAGAACTATGTAATTTGCAAATTCTGTAAATTTACGCGTTAATTAAGCGCTCTGGATTAAAATGAGCTGTAATATCCGTTGCCAAACGAGAATTAAGATATTATATAATTCAAATGCGTTTACTGGCATTTATGTGGTAAATATTTTCATCTACACATCTATTAACTATTTGCCACTTTTACACTTTTTACACTTTACAGACATAACAAACTTGTAATGGCGGCTCCACATTAGTGCCGTGAATTCACGCGCGAATTCTCGGCGTGAATTCTCGGCACAAGTCGTGCCCTCCACATTTACGGGATGTTCGTGTCGTTCGTGAAACCCGCCGCGAAATGGACGTAGAAGCTGCTGCTGCAATAACTTTGTTTGCTGTGGCAACATATTACTATTTAGACGTCCAAAACAAGAAAGTTATTAAAAAGCGTTGGAAAAAAAGAAGATGGTAGATGACGTCCGTACGCCTTTATAGACCGGAGTAAACAAGAAGTAAACTGGCGCGGGGCCGTGAATGTGGATGTGTACGCGTGAACGCCGCGCGAAGGGGGTGCGAACCCTTTGTCGCGGCACAAAATACCGACTCTGATCGGGGAACAGGCGTGAACGCGCGTGAACCCCGCGAAAACCCTCCACATTCACGTTCACGCTTGTTCTCGGAGCTTCACGGCACTAATGTGGAGCCGCCATAAGGGTACTACCTTCCGTTGTACCTACCTTGTGGTAGGTACAACGGAATCCTCAAAAATCTGAAACATGAAATGTCTCAAATGTAGGTTTCAAAATGGAACCTAGGTAAGTCAGAATGCGCCGGAAATTAGTTATATAACATGGTATTGTGATCGATAAGGCAAACATCAATATCATTACAGAATTGAACTCAAATGTTGGTAAATTAGTTGTAATTGATAATTCAATTAAGTGTGAATTAAATTGGCTTCGTCTCTTTTTCACGCATGTTAATTTCAGTAAGCGAGAAGTTGAAATCATATTCAAACATAATTATTCTATCTCAACTAAAGTTTCTAAATAAAGTCGTAACAAGCCTTTTGTAAGAAACCTAATCCTGTCTTTATGCTCCTAAATACGCAACGAAACGTTGAATAACAAAAATAAATGTAATTATAAATTTTATTTACATAATTATAGTTACAATAAAGCCATGATCAGACCGTTCAGAACAAGTGGCGAGCATAAGGCCAAGAAGAGGCCAAGCCGATGGGACCGAACTTCGCGATGGGGGCAACAATAGGAGCAGAGTAGGAAAGGGGAAGACCGGCCGCGAGCGGAGCAGCGGCGAGTGGAGCGGCTGCGAGCCGAGCGGCGGCTAGCGGAGCGGCAACGAGTGAAGCGGTGGCGAGCGGAGCGGCTGCGAGCCGAGCGGCGGCAAGCGGAGCAGCGACGAGCGGAGCGGCAGCAATAAGCGCGGGGTCCTTGCGGACTACAGCGTTGAAACCCCCGGCGCCCGCGGCGTAGTCGACGGTGCGGCGCGTGCCGTCCGCCTCCAGCAGCGAGTACTGGCCCTGCACGTTGTTGCCGGCACGCGCTTCAATCTGGTTCTTAAAGTCTCCGGTGTACGGATCCGCCACGCTGTACGAGAAGCTGTTGAAGTTGCTGGCTGACGCCACGGCGACCAGCGCAAAGAGAGCAACGAACTGGAAACAAAGGAACTATTAAAGACAAATGTATAAATAAGTTCAAATAAAATAATTATCAATTAAAAAAACCGACTTCTAAATAAGTAAAATATGCAATTTTTGTTACTCGGAAGACATAATAATGTCTTTCAAGTAATCGATTTTTCCAGTAATTTTGATTCACTACTATACCGATTTTAATAAAATTTCTATGGAACCATCTGAAAGTTATATACAATAAAAAAAAAACAATTAAGTACATAAATGACCGAAGGGAAAAAAAAACGAAAATCCCCTCCTTTTTTGATGTTGGTTTTTGGTTTCTAAAAGATCTTTATCATTCTTACATTCTTACAATACAGACACAGTCCAATAATTGTAGATGACAGAAATATATATGACTTCTCAGGCTAAATTTGCCTCTAACAGTCATTTAATAAGTAAAAGTTAAATAATTTGGTTACATTGTAAAACATGATATACAAATAAGTATAGGTATATATTATGACATACAACTAATGATATGGTGCACTCATAGATTTTGCGTAGCAAAAAAATTTTAGGTCTATGGGTGCACTATTATGCATTGCAGACTCGTTTTTTTAATGCTGTTTAACATTTTATGCATTAAAGCATACAAGCACAATTTAGATAAAAGTCGATAAAAAAAGTCCGTAAAAAATAAATAAATAAATATCTGGGACATTATTGCACACATGGTCATCTGACCCCAAACTAAGCAAAGCTTGTAATATGGCAGCCAGAGACTGATATACATACATATATATTTTTAAATACATACTTAAATAGATAATAACACTTGAAATAATTAACAAATGATTCTTGATTAATAAATTGATAATAAATAATTCTTGCAGTTTAAATAACAAAAAAACAAGCTTTAAAATCGCTAATCCTGAAAATCTTCCTAAGGATAATGGGACAACCTATTATTGCATTGTCATCGGTCAGTGATAAGTGTGCAAAGTTTCAAATCAGTCGCGTTTTGAAAGGGGTGAAAATCACGTTCAAAGATTCCGTTACATAGATACATATCAAACGAATAAAACCGTGTTAATTAAGAAAAATTATAAAACAATCAGCGGGGATGCGTTCAGTAAAACGAGATGACAAAACTATGACGAGACTTGCATAAGGACATTTCATAAATTGCATATTAATAGTCTGGCACAAATCAACACACTAATGTTGAGCCCTTTGAGCTACAAGGTCTAATTGCAACAGTAATTATAATAAAGTTATATGATTATTTACGGGATATTTACCATGGTAAGGTTGTCGAAGGAGCTCCCGATATTTCGGCGCAGTTACATGCACCATGTTCACGGGAAGACTGACGGGTCACGGGTCTTCCCGTGAACATGGTGCATGTAACTGCGCCGAAATATCGGGAGCTCCTTCCACAACCTTACCACGGTAAATATCCCGAAAATAATCATATAACTTTAGTGAACAACCGTGATGTTTAAAACAGTGTTTAGTAATTATAATTTCCCAGAGATTCAACATACTAATGAACAAAAAATAAACGGAACTAACACGACGATCTGAATAACAATTCAATTGGAAAAATGGTTTGACAAGGATTTAAAGAATCTTGTTTCGTTGAACTTGGATTTGTCCTTGATGACAAATTTAGAGTCTGGGTAATAGCAAAAACTGATCGTTAGACAATGTCAAAGACTTTTCGATGACTAAAGTTTAGATTCAATAATTACCTTCACAACCATATTGAAAACTATGTGTTTGGTATTGTGACTACGTCGGTAAATTCTGTGATTCTGATGCTCTTTACAAAGCTGCGCTCTGTTTTTATATCATTAAGGAATCGTTCCAGTTTTACTTTTAATCTACTTTTTCTAAAGAAATTCAGGAAATATAATAAAAGTCAAGTTCGAACCAGGGCGTTGCACCGATATATGGAAGGTCTCTTACGATATTATGGGCAAGCTACAGAACTAGTTTATATTTACGACTTCACTTTAAAGTGCGTGCGTTATTTATAAAAAAAAGTCCTTTGTACGATAAAAACAATTGTTTTAAATTTCGCTTGCAAACCAATTTCCTAGATCATTTGCATTACAAAAAGGTACAAAAAATATTTGCGAGTAATTTTGGTAAAAATGCAAATCTAGCCCTTTTTTCATCATTGTTTGTTTGTTAATTACTGAAAAAGAGAAGAGGATTTTATTTTGGTCAAGTAAAATGATTTTTATTGAATTGCACAATATTTATTCATATATACAAATTACATTATTTAACATACAAATATCACAAAAAATAACGTTGAAATAATTTGAGTTATATCATAAAACTTCTATCACATTGATATTACTAAGCTGATTTCCTTTAGTAGTTGCGCACAAAGTAGCAAGGCCACCGGGTCCGGTCGCCAATTACGCACAATCGCCTCCTCGGTAATAGATATTCAAATATCTTAAAATATAAATGCAAACTAGATCAGAGTCCTTTTTTCGAAGCGTTTCCTTTGATAATTTCATCTGGGTTTTTATATTTTAGACCCATGGGTTGTGGTTGCCGTGCGAGAAGGTTTGAACGATGGATGATCTTGAAATAGCCACAGCTGGTGCAGGAGTAGGGCTGGCTGTGGGAGCAGGCCAATAGGCAGCAAGGTTGTTAGGAGCCAAGTTAGACCTCTGAGTTTCAACAGCTGGTGCTTGAACTTGATGCTGAGCTCGCCTCCCATCGTTGTTAACAGTAGCGCGGAACCCAGCAAGCTCATCAGCTCTGTAGTCAACAGTCCTTCTGACTCCATCAGGTTGCAGCAGAGAATATTGTCCTAAGACTGTTTCGCCTCGTCTGCTTTCGTGCTGATTCTTAATATCTCCAGTATGCGCGTCGTTGACTTCATAAGCAAAGTTGTAGTTTGGAGTATCGTGGTACTGGAGGCCATAGGTCAGAGGTATCTGAGGTTGATGCAATACCATGCAACTGGCTGACAGAACCAGACCGGATAGGATAGCCAACTGTAAATATACAAGTTTATGTTAATGAACGCTTTATTTGGAGCGGTTGGAAGGGAATTATGATAGTTAAATTAATATAGATTTATACAATTAAATATCAAGGTTAGTAACAATTTTTGCAAAGTAGATTATGTCTTTGTGTGATTTCGAAGAATTGAGTAAGTAATTCACCCACAAGTACTTAATTGTGGTGTTTTTATAAAAAAATCTAGTCAACTTTGGAAATAGGGTAGTTTTGTTTGAGCTTTTGGACTGTCTTTAGACCTTCTACTATCTATGCGTAGTCTTGTTTTTGTAGTGTTAGCTTGTATTTTGTTTAGTTAATAAAGACAGCTAAATCAAATCAAATTGTTTAACATACACAACGCGTTAAGAATTTTGTTCGACCCCATGATCCAAACAGTGTGGATACAGTTTTGTTGCATCAATTTTTTCATGACAATAATAATTTTTAAACAAGTTTACGCTAAAGTAATAAAAAAAAATATTTTATTACTTTTGTTGCTTTTTAGTATAAAGATATCTTTGTGGTGCTCGGGGGAGCCTCTAAGAGGTGGGCCACAAAGATGATAGGATATTTTCTTTTTTCTTAAAGTTAAATGATTATTTACGGGATATTTACCGTGGTAAGGTTGTGGAAGGAGGTTGTGGTAGATCGTTTTGGCTGTACCTAACTTTGAACTTTTTCACCTACCACCCGCATTCTTCAGTCTTCCCGTGAACATGGTGCATGTAACTGCGCCGAAATATCGGGAGCTCCTTCCACAACCTTACCACGGTAAATATCCCGTAAATAATCATTTAACTTTAGTGAACAACCGTGATAGTTTAAAACAGTGTTTTCTTTTTTCTTCTTTTGCAAACTACAAAAAACTTCTCGTAAAGCTGGTTGTTATAGAAGTGAAAACTATTTTAGCCGCGTAAAGCAATTTTTGGTAGAGGCATAACTTATGGAATCCCGTCACCAACATGCTAATGTGATGAATTCGTTTTCGAAAGTCCCCAAAGCTGCTTATTATTTATTTTTATTTTTTTTATTAAATATGAAAATAGAAATGCAACATAGCGATGTATATATGGTATATATGCCATGGTTTTTATAGAAAAAGTTTGGTTACCTTCATCATGATGATTGTTTTTAATTTATTTATAAATATATACAAATGTATTCACTGGAATAGCCGAGTGAGGTATGATTTGATGACAAAATTGGCTCAATTTATATGCAACTAAAATGAAAATTAATCCCTGATGTGTAATAGTATCAAGTGTCTGAAACAACTGGACCGTTATCCAAATGCTATTTGAGCTAGATTCATTTGGAATATCTATGACGGATACATTTCAAGTAATCAGCTGAAACGTAATATTTTGTGGTAAATTTTTTGCAGTTAGTAAATTTTGCGTAGATTTAATTCCACAAAAATAGGCAACAATTATAAATTACTAGTTGTGCCCCACGGTTTCACCCGCGTGGTGATGAAAATCGGTGATGATGATGATGATGATGAAAATTTGCATAGACTAATTTTCATCACAACACATAGGTGTTAATCCAGGATATAAGCAATGTATATTCCAAATGTCATCCGAATCCATCCATCCATCCAAACTTTCACATATATGATATTTGTGTTATTACCTAATTTAATTACCTACTAATTCATACAATTACTTCATATTATTCATTATATCTAATTTCACAACCCTTACTGCATGCGTATCATCTCGAGCGACCTCTATCTCACTCGTGCATTTTGAAATTTTTGAAGATATCAATGTCATCATCATCAGCTATAAGACGTCCACTGCTGAACATAGGTCTCCCCCTTTAACCTCCACACTGAACGACAACCTGCCATCAATGTACTAAACTATTAATATTCTAGAATTTCCAAATTTTCATTTTACATTACTTTATGATGCAAACAAGATTTCATACAAAAAGTAATTTCAAGTTGATATTCATGCTAGATAAGCGTTCCGGCTGTCGTTCAATATGGAGATCTAAGGGGTAGGCCTATGTTCAGCAGCTTGTTTTAGTCAAAATGAAAATTGTATTGCATATTACTCTCGGCAACATATTACGTAAATACATTCAGTTATTTTATAACATGAAAATGTTACAAAGTGCGAGCAAAATACAGGATGCGTGAAGTCAATTTACAGGCCAAATTAGTGGCAGCAGTAGCACAGAGCAGCGCGTGAGCAGCATACTCTTCAAACGCCAGCAGGCAGCTCCATTGTTTCAATAATTCAGTGTTCTTTTGAAAATTTATAATTTTTGTAACTTTTGATATGATGATGACTATAATGATCATTATACAACTTTTTTGAATAAGGAAAGAAAATTCTTCCATAATCTGACCACGTTTCTTGATTTTGACATTTTACATTCCATAAATGAAACATGCAACTCTGTCATTAATTATGCGTTTTAAATCCGGTTCACACGTTAATAAAGAACATAATTTATCTTGACCTTATATTTTTTTTTTTTCGTATTCTATTATTAGTCGGTATTGAAATGTAAAACTTTTACCAAAAAGTCGTACAAGCCACCATTGCATTAATTTATTGGTCATCTTCAAGGTTATTTAACTAAAATTATCATGTACGATATTATTACATATATTTTACAAGTTAAATTTATTTATAAACTATTAAATCCTGCGCCACTTCCAAGTACCTATAATATTTTATGGGGTTCTTCAAAAGGGCTGGTGTTGTAGGTATCCATAGGCGATGGTGCTTACTATCAGGCAGCCCGTCAGCTTATTTTCCACCTATGGCATTAAAAAAAACGTATTTCAATCATATGTTTTAGAGAAGATTTATCTAATCGTTTTTTTGTTGTTAAAAGACGCATTTTTCAACATCTACTCATAAACACTGTTTTAAACTATCACGGTTGTTCACTAAAGTTATATGATTATTTACGGGATATTTACCGTGGTAAGGTTGTGGAAGGAGCTCCCGATATTTCGGCGCAGTTACATGCACCATGTTCACGGGAAGACTCATAAATGCATTTTTTTCACGTAGATTTACAAATGACAAATTTAAGCTGTGCTTTATATTAATACAAAAGTCTTCTACAATCCAGTGCCTGCAACATTTTGCCGAATGCAAATATAACATGGTACGATTATTTCCTCGTGATCAAGATGAGTCGTTCATTCACTCGTGCGCATCAGGTGTTTGTGTCAATGACCTATGATGAGTCTGTTGTATAACAACATCAATTTAATTTTTGATGTTAGAATAAATTTAAATGGGTTTCTTCATTCACGTTTTGTGGTTTATTTTTGGATCATTCTATTTTTATTTTTAGTCGTCATCCTATTTAGATAGTTTGTGCTACTTTATTTTGCTAGTTTGAAATATGCAATTTGCATTTATATTCAATTTGGTCTATACAAGTATTGCCGTGGACCAGGGTATGTCCTGAAACTGCGAGCAGAACCACCAGAAGATGGGCAGAAGCATTCTTCTATACTGCACAGTGGAGCGTTCTGCGATCTCCAACCCATAAATAAATAATAAATAAATATCTGGGACATTATTGCACACATGGTCATCTGACCCCAAACTAAGCAAAGCTTGTAATATGGCTGCCAGAGACTGATATACATACATATATATTTTTAAATACATACTTAAATAGATATTAACACCCAGACATAGAACAAACACAAATGTTCATCACACAAATGTTTGTCCTAGATGGGAATCGAACCCACGCCCCCAAGCACAGAAAGTAGGATCACTACCAACTGAGCCACCGAGGCAGTCAACCATGACATGACAGCCATGACAGATACACGTTGCAGGCTGTCGTTCAGTGTAGAGGTCTAAGGGGGCAGTGGACATCTTCTGGCTGATGATGATGAAGTACCGCCGTTCGTTTTGTGCATGAGTCAACGTCGATCCAGTTAATAATTGTAATTGAATTAGAATAGCAGTGAAACTATTTTTGAAGGTAAACACATATAGACATTTACCTATATATATAGTTGATATAGGAAAATATTACTTGGATGTCGGAAAAGATCTTGTCTGCTATATTAATGGTTCGATCGAAAGCTATTTGTTCAAATAAATTGCTGTATAAATAAATCGAACAAAAGCAAAGTGGGTACGCGAAATTAATACATTTGTTAGACGAAGAGCTGAATGCCAATGCTTACGACACCTAATTATTTTATGTACATTTACTGGGTGAAACAAATACGTATCAAAATATTTAGTTTTGTTGCAAAATTTCATGTTTATAATAGGTCTAAACTGTTATTATTAAACTTTAAGAACAAAGCAATGATTTATATAATTATGTATGGCATATAAAGCTATGATGCATAGAAACATAATTATGGAGTTTTGGTGCCAACCAACTTAAAAAAACATAGGTACAACGCCTTATTGTATTTTTTCGTAAATAAGTGTATTTTTATTGTTAATATGTAATAATGGTGGATTGTTATTTATTAAGCGTTCTTGAATGTGTTCGAGTGTGGGAAGTGAAGGTAAAACTATTACATGTTGTTTCAAAATTCCATAAAAGCCTCTAGTCTCTAGATATATAGGTAGAAACTCTTTAATGTGTACACCAGAAATAAAAATTACAAACAGATAGAAACACTTACGAGCTAGTGCCACAAGTGGCAGCCTTATCGCTAAAAGCGATCTCCAGGCAATCCAGGCCAGGTTTCTGAGGTTCATAGAAAACTTATCGCTAGCTATTGGTTCAACAAATTTATCTGTAACTTTGTAACTTTTCAATTATCTAAATAAATCTAAAGTCAAATACTTATCGAATAGACAAACGGGCAGTGTTGGCCTGATAGTTATCTGAGGTTTAACCGAAGTATAACTTATTATTGCGTGTTCGGAAACGCAATTTGTAAAGTTATGGAACCAATAGCGCTATTGAATAGATAAACCATCGAACACGTACCTCAGAAAACGAGCATTAGAAATAGAGCTCCCGAAAGTACCCGTTCACGAGTTGACGCGTGTGCCAGCCATCGTTCTCCTCGCCATATTTTAGGGATGAAGGCGATTTGCTACACGACGCCACTGCAAGGAAAAACCGCTAAGTGACAATGACTGCTTCGGGTGCTCACTGTCTCTGCAGAAAACGTTACAACTAATCCCCACATAACACAGCGAAATATTACTATTCTTAATTTGAGTTTTAAAAAAAAAACATGTCAATGTCATAGGCAATTTGAATGTTTAAAATAAGTACCTAATACAATGCATCTTATTCATATTGCATCATAACTCTCCATCATAACCTTGTTCAAGTTTCAAGTGACCTTAATAGTCCGAGAGCCTGCCAATTTTACTATCGCTATTGGCATTCGTAAATTAGATTCTAGTAAATTAGCTCTAGGTATTAATTTTGTGAGTAATAAATAATTTGCTTTTATAGTACCTATACGTTTATCGAGTCTGCTTCCTCTATTTTATACCTATTGCACAATCTTTATTCGATCTGTTACATTCTCCAGATTTCTTGCTAGTAAGTTTTTTATGAGTAAACAAACGAACGTTCCTTTATTTCCTCTTGCTTGCTCTGGTTTACGATGTTCTCGTATACAGAGGTTCGTGGTTTTGCTCGTAATTTTCCAGGTTTAGGCTATGTTAGACAAGGTAAAATCAAAGAAATAAATTATCTTTTCAGTGTCACGATACCTAGCTCCAGCCAGGGCTATCTACTGTTATGCACATATTAACCGTTTTTATAGATAACAATTCGCTAAAGGAAAAAAAAACTATTATTTTTAGAGCATGCGTATTACAGTAATTTATAAGTTGTTATGTTTTATTTTGGCGGAAAAGATGGAATAAGAAAACTATTTTCACAAGTATTATTTTTTACTCCGGCCTCCCGTAAAATTCCACACGAACATATCGACGCAAGAAAACGGAAAGGTAGTAACTAACAAAAATGAAATTGTTCACCAGAGCCAAAAAACTTTTCTGATTTTCAAGAAAAAAAACATTATCTCGGGATTTATAGGTCCTAGGAAAGTGATATTTGGACAGTAAATCGAAAGTAAATGAAAGAATCTATGAATGTGCATCAATTCTATCCAAAGTTGTTTTATAAGACACTTTATGTCAGTTACATCATTTGATGTATTTTTAGAGGCAGTAAGAATGTTGTAACTACGGGTCAAAATGTATGACGAGTTCTAAAACTACCTTTTCTCAAGAATGTAAAAACGTTGTAACAGATTTCACTTCTTCAAAAAAACACCGGTTTTTTTGTTAGTTACAGCGCTTTGTAGTCACAAAATATGTCACTCAACGTTACTTGTGAAAATCCTAAAATCGTTAATATTCATCGTAGAGCTATGGGAGTTACACCTTTCGACGCAGAAAAATTTGCTGATTTCAAAAGTGTAAAAAAGCATTTTGGCAAAATGTGTCAGTTACGACCTTTTTGATTTCTTGCGTCGATATACATTTGCAATATTGTTGTAAGATAATGCCTAATTGTTTATTTTTAAGATCTCGTTAAATGGTTTTTTATCTTCAAAAATGTTGAAAATTTGAGAAAAAGGTAGAGCTCCAACTAGTGAACGCAGCTACTCTTTTTCGTATATCGTATGTGTATATTTTAACACGGTTTAAACCAATTCATAGATCAATAGTAAATTTTTCATTGAAACTGACTCTGCAATGGGTAAAATAATAATATATAAGCATGCTTGCACCATATTTTATGCCTTCGTGCCAGAATGTGGCCGTGACCACGAGTTGGGAGTGCATTGCGTATTGCGGTACAAGGTTCAATGCCAGGGCCGTAACGGATGCGCTCGTTAAGCATTACGTAAGTATTGCCAAGTAACGAACTTCTACTTAATTATAAACTTGTGGTCGTGATGTTATTACCCGACGACGAAAACCCGTAGATCTATTCTATAGCCTTTTAGGTTTATGTATAAAAAAGGCAAAATTGATTTTAACGGGTATGTTTTTTGGTCTTTATATCAATAACTTACACCCTACGAAAAAAAAATAACATAAACCTTTTTAGTTTTCATAACTAAATACTTAAACCTAAATGAAAGATTGTCATATATTTTTTTTGTAAAACACGAATAAAAAATAACTTAAAAACCTCTTTTTTATCGTTTCAAAATGATGGGTAGAAGACGTACTGCAAAAACCAATATTATATATACCTAAATGTCACTGGCTCAACCATAAAAATATCACCCTTAAAATTCCATGCCTCTAAGTACGAGTGGGCACGATATAATTGCCCTCAAATATTATATGAACTATAATAGTTCTGGAGTGGATCATTATTGCCAGTTATGAAAATTCCTAGGATTCCTTCGAAACCGTTTGTTAATAAAAGTTTCCTACCTACTGGAAATTAAAGGTCATATTCTAGTTTCTTTGAATCGAAAGTCTGTTGTTAACAAAACAAGTATCATGTTATGGTTTTGCAACGTGTACCTTAATAGACTCTTAAATTTGAGCTTTTTTAGTTACGAACCAAATTAAAATTTGCTTTCTTATTATAAGTGCGATCGAGTGACATACTTATTTACGTAAAGACGAAGATCGTAATATTATTATTGGTCCATGTTTGTTTTGCTCTGACAGCTGCACATCTGCAGATTGATGCAAAAAAATCGGACAGACGGACAGACAGACAGACAGACGGACGGACAGAACGAATTTATAAGGGTTCCTTGTCGGGCTACGGAACCCTAAAAACATAGATCTAGTGCAATGGTTCTTAAACTTTTTGTAATCACGGATCACTTACAAAATTTCTGAAATAATACGGACCCCTGGAGACAAAAAGTTTCGAATAAGAAGTGCTTTTTGTAAAATTGCTTTATTTCTGGTTTTGTTAATTTAAATAACTGCATACTTCAACAAATTCTAATAAATAAACCTCATGACTATGGACACCTGGGACTCGCGTCATGGACCCCTTCTAGGTTCATGGACCCCACTTTAAGAAACCCTGATCTAGTGGGATACAATGTTATGATGATAACAAAATAAATAACTATAAGTGAACAAATATAATTCATTTTTTTAAATCCTTCAGTTATCTTTTCAGTAATGCGACGCATGAGTTTTTTTTGACGTTCTAGCGTGTTTCATGCTTAACGCATAAGCATTGCCATTCAGCGTGATAATGCTGGGTACTTTGCCAACTGATAGTGGGCTTGAGCATTTTTGGATTGTCTTTATACCTTCAATGGTCTATGGGCAATCTAACTGTTTTTGTCGTAGCTTGTATTTTGTTCAGTTAATTAATATTAATACCAAAAACCCAACTGCATCTAAAACACGTAAAGTCCAGTTAAACAAGATACTTGCATATCAGTTGGCACTCATACTTTCCAAGGTTCAGCTTAAGTTCGTTAATTAAAAGTAGGTTTTCTCTCTTTTACGGTGTACCTTTGACTCGTTGTACTTACCTACTCGTATATTATTACCGCAAAATATGGCGTACTAGCTGTGCCCCGCGGTGAAACCCGCGTAGATTACTCCTTATATCATCAGCTATCTGTTTTATTAGCCGACTTCCAAAGAGGAGAAGGTTATGAAATCGACTGTTTTTTTATTGTTCCCTCAGAACTTTCGACTAGGTGTTTTTTTTTTTTTTTAAATGGCAAGTGCCTTTATTAAATAAACAAAATACTAGCTAAAACTAACACTAAATATACAGTTAGACTGTCCAAAGACCGTTGAAGATCTAAAGACAATCCAAATGCTCAAACCCACTATCAGTTGGCAGCGTACCCAGCATGCTGGCGGCATTACCACGTGAATGGCAATGCTTATACGTTGAGCCAGATACACGCCAGCATTTTGGTCACGCGTCGCGTTAATCAGACGCTCTGAAAGATTTTTGAAAATGAGGTGAGCTCCCGGTCCCCAAGGGCCCAATGTCTCGACACCAAACGCCTCAAATATGTAACCACTGCCGAGGTTAGCATATTTGCGCCGCTTGTGCTGCTCTGCCGAATTGGCAGCTGCACCAGCCCTACCCTGTGTCTCAGGAAGATGTGACTAGGTGAACTGATTTTGATTATTTTATATTTATTTGAAAGCTGGTGCTTCCCGTGTGGTCCCATTTCAATTTGGTCCAGTTATGATATTTTAATGATGTCGGTATTTTAAATATTTTTTTATTAATATTGATAATTATTTTCATATAGTTTTGTTCCATAAATTTTATATCGCGGATAAAACTGCGAAGCCAGGTTAAATGCAAAATCAAGTTGGTCTGTTGGTCTGTAGTAGGTGCACAACGACATTGGAAGGTTGCGAGTGATTTAGCTATTTTGATGGAATGCGGATTGTAGGCTAACTTATTATGGACTGATAGCAAAAAAAAAAAACAGACCAATAAGTTTAACATAAGTCGGAAGATAGTCGCTTTTGTTCACACACCTATAAAAGTAATGCTTCAGGTATTTATGACACTAATAACTAAAAAAACGATAAAATATTTATCGTAAGCTAAAACTTTATACGTTAGTATATTAATACGGTGGGTAAAAATATATAACCGGAGTAACCGGCTTAATCTAACGTGAGTAATTCCCGTATAATATAAATAAAAATATAATCGTAAACCACTGTTCAATAAATCATACAAAAACTTAAAACTATGTAGACTCTTTTGCTAACCATACAATATTTTAACTAAAGAGTTAGTAGCAAGGTCTATCAAGGTCGTTATATCCGGCATAAAGACACGCTCTTTCTATTCTGCGTATCTACGGACTTTATGAATCAGCAATTATTATTTCTATTTGTCTTTGTTCTTAAAAATAAAACAATTTTTGTAGTGGTAGGACTCTTTTGCAGGGGTCCGCCTGGGGAAGTACCACACCTTTGCCATTTATTCAACCACCAAGCAGTAGTGTGCAAACACTACTGTGTTCCGGATTGAAGGGCAATGTTTCCAGCGAAATTTTTATTTTATTTTATTATTAGGCACTCATAACAAGTCACAGGACATATACAGATATAGTAACACGTTAATAATTTTGCTCGATCCCATGACTCAAAACAATGAGCACACAACATGGCCTAAACAGGATACAGTTACAGGGCACACAGAGATTTGACAACTTATATCTCGGGGTGACGAGCGCAGTGCATTGCCATCCAGGGTTTTGAACTGTTGAAGTTCAAAATTCTGAGTGGTGTTGAGCTGTTATGGGCAATCGTGAAGAGCCATCAGGCGAGCGACTTCGTTCGTCGCGTCACCCAGTATCCTAAAAAAAAAACAATTATTTAATAAAAAAAATAAAAAATTAAAAACTTTTTTATTTATTTATTTATTTAGTTACAACTGTAATTGTTAATTTTGTGTTCTTCTCAGCTAACCCTTTCATTTATACCCATATCCTATTAGTAGATAAGAAAATTTTGTTCGCCATCTTGTGGCATCCGCAATATTGAATTCAGTGATAATTTTATCGTATTTTTTCTGCGAACCCTTTTATTTGATACCCTATCATGAGGGTGCATAAAAAATTACTGGTCCGCCATTTTTGGGTTTCCGCCTTATTGGATTTAGAATGACGTCACTTAGAACCATGGATTGTCAGCCAAACTAAACGTATATGCAAAATTTCAGCTGGGGAAAACTGTAACGACTACGGATATTGGTTAGCAAATGTTGGCGTAATCGGTGTAACATACGTACATAAAAATAATAAACCAGAGTTCAGTAAATAAAAAATAAAAATAAGATGTTACCTATTTTTTTATGTCAGTTAACGTAACTCTTAGTGGTTTTTAATTAATTTTATTAGTATTTAGTTTTTTTTCAACGATACATACTCAACTATTTGGGTCGTCATTTATGATACGTACTGCCCAAGAATGGAACTCCCTGCCGTCCTTGTTTTCTGGGAACTACAATCTAGACATCTTCAAGGATAGAGTGAATAGATTTCTTCTAGATCAACGTGTCCATCCTCGGCCACACCGTCGCCTACCATCAGGCGAATTGGTGGCCAAAGGTCTATAATAAAAAAAAAGTTATTATTGTAGAGCTGTTTTTTCGCATTACTAGGGATGGTTCTAGATACTTAAGGGACTTGGTAGTGATAAGTACAATGACCTCCTTTCGGCCAAATACCACAGTTACGTGTAACCCTTTATAGACGTTGATTAATATTAAAGTGATAATGAATAAAAACAAGGGAGATGTGGTAAGATGGCGTGGAGGGTGCGAACGAATCCTGTCTAAATGAGACTGGAGCAGACGACCTTGCCACCCTTTTTTAACCAACTTCCAAAAAGGAGGACGTTCTCAATTCGACGTTTTTTTCTAAATGTTTTTGCCTCCGAACTTTCGACTAGGTGAACCGATTTAGATGATTTTCTATTTATTTGATAGCTGGTGCTTTTCTTGTGGTTCCATTTCAATTTGGTCCAGTTCTAACATTCTAATGAAGTCAGTTTTTTAATATTGATAATTATTTTGCATGTGGACTATTCGTTAGTTCATTAGTATCGCTACAAGTTTCTTAGTGTGTGTGAAAAATGACTATGTGAGTGGTTTCCTGGCTGTTTTTGCGTTAAGTGGTTTAACAGTATAGTGAGAAAAGATAATGAAAAATTGAGGCATTTGAACACGAACGATAATTGTACTAAGGCATATCTCCCTTGTTTATCTGATCTGAACTGCAAACAGACACAACATGATAAAAAAAAACTTGATTAAAAGTATGGAAACTGACGTGGTTTTCACACATTTTATTTATATTACACGGGAATTACTCACGTAAGAGAAAAAATATATATGCGAAAACGCAGAAAAAAAGGCTGACGCAGCCGCGCGCGCGCATTTACCTTGATAAAAACCGCCGTATGCGGTTGAAACTATAGTCGGAGTGTCCGGCCTAATCTTACGTAATTCCCGTGTAATATAAATAAAATGTTGATTAAAAGTACTTGACACATTAATTAAAACTTATTATAGTTCAACTAAAACTGCTTGACACCCCTCAAATAAATAATTTGTTTTTGGCCCAATAAATAAAAGTATGTATGTATTAATAGTATCTAAAACTAAGAGTCAAGTGACATTTAAAGTGATTGCTTTTTTAATCATAAAAGACTGCCATTAAATCATTTATCGAAGTTATTTATTACAGTAAGTAATATAGTACTTAGATTATTAAATTACAAAGTTATTTTAGGAAACCAGTTTTCGTGTAACCTTGGATTTGTGTGGATTTATGGGATGTACATGAATAAGAAAATTACTGTGAAATATCTAAATCATTCACATCACATTATTTTAGAAATTAATTTTATTTAAATGTGTACAATGTTTGTTACTACTAAACAAACACACGCTACTTTTTATCACACTGATACCATATATGTGAAAGTTTGGATGGATGATGTTTATGATATGTGCTGGATTAACACATAGGCTACTTTTCATCACCATCATCATCATCATCACCATGCGGATGAAACCGCGGGGCGCAGCTAGTATATTATATAAGTAATAGGTGTCGGTTTAAAAAATATATTAGGTACTGCTAATATTTTAACAGATATACCTAGTAAGATCAAGAAACAAAATGTCGCTGACATCCTACTCACTAACAATCTACAATAAACTATTATTTACTCTATGGTAGGTAGAGGTACCACTGGTAGCACCTACACAGTAGTGACATTTCACATGACGACGCAAGTAACCTTGCACCAACTTCCTAGAGAGAGAAAGGGCAACACGTCATCACGTGTCACTTATATTTTGTTTTGAAATAAATACTTGGAAATAATTATTTAATTGCACATCATAATCAAGAATTACAGCAAAAAAAATACTAGTAAACTTTGAGGACAGATCGAATATCGTCATTTAGGAATAGGTGGAGACAGATTATGATATAGTAGTCATAGTAGTGTCCATTCTGTTGTACTATTATCTTAACTAAACTAAATTTGAAAGATTGCCATCCTTCTTCCCTTTGAATGCCATCGACGAATACAACTCGGCTGGGCAGCGACCGGTAAATTTCGCAACGTCTTCTCGTCCAAAATACTTCAGTCCCTTAAGACGAAAGTCCAGTGTGTGTTGCCAGTGATGACATTCGGCACCGAAACGTGGTTTTTACAATGGACCTCATAATGGAGCTCAAAGTCGCACAACGAGATATGGAGAGGGCTATGCTCGGGGTTTCTCTACGAGATCGAATCAGAAATGAGGAGATCCACAGACGAATTAAAGTTACCGACATAGCCCACCGGATTTCCAAGTTGCAGTGGAAGTTGGCAGGGCACATAGCCCGCAGAACAGAACAGATGGCCGATGGGGCCGAAAGGTTTTCGAATGGAGACCACAGACCGGTAAGCGCAGCGTAGGACGTCCATCCACAAGATGAACAGATGACCTAAAAGAGACCGCAGGGAAATGTTGAATGCATGCCACTTCCAACTGGCCCTTTTGGAGATTAATGGAGGACGCCTATGTCCAGCAGAGAGATGTTCTATGGCTAATATGATGATGATGATGATATTTCTTTCAGATACTTAAAACACACAACATGACGGGACGCGGTAAAGGTGGCAAAGTAAAGGGGAAGGCAAAGTCCCGTTCCAACTGTGCCGGACTACAGTTCCCCGTGGGTCGTATCCATCGACTTTTGCGTAATGGCAACTATGCGGAGCGCGTCGGTACCGGTGCTCTGGTCTACCTCGCCGCCGTGATGGAATATCTCGCGACTGAGGTGCTAGAGTTGGCCGGCAACGCGGCCAGGGACAACAAAAAGACCAGGACACACAGTTCAGATATTAAAATTTTAAAAGACGCAGATAATTTTAGTCCCGTCAGATTACTTTAGTTTGGTCACTGACTCGCAGTTGGCCAGTATTTATTATTTGTTGTTTTACTTTAGAGTGTGTACTATAATAATGTCAAGTTTGACGCTTGTATACATTAGCATTTTTACGCTAGAGCAAATACAAAAATACATAGAATGGTTTTTGTATACACCCTTTAGCTTTTATTATTTATTTAATTATTATTTAACATTACCACATTCTGTGAAAATTTAAACGGGCTATAATAATACATTAGAAATATACAGCTGTTAAAAGGTAGGATGGACAGACAGACAATCAGACACACAGCGTAGGCTTAGTAATAGGGTTCCGTTTACACCCTTTCAGTACGGAACCCTTAAAAGCTGACCATAACTAATCTACTTGTTTTGTTGTATAAACAATATAATCATAATAACTAACTACACTACAAAATATTTTGGTGAACAGTCAATATTTTTGATGGAACTTTCAGTGTTTAAAATGTTTTTGGTGTTCATTTAAATAGTATCTAAATGAAGTTTAAAATGAAATTAAGCCCGTCAGGCTATTTTAAACTTTGTATTTTAGTGCTAGAGTTTAAAGTTGGGTTATTTTTTCTTAAGCGTAATACTATGCCGCAAACGATTCCTTATTATGCAGTAGGTAGCCGATAGTGATGGATAATTAATAAATAGTGTTGGTTACTTGTTGACATTTACTTAATGAAAGAAGTCCTCTGTAATTATTATTTTCATTTTAGCTAACAGTAAGATTTTTTTTAATAAAAAAAATAAAATATTTTACACTCATTTATCATTTTCAAAATGTAATTTGTTAGTTATTATCAATTACCCATCAAATTTAATCACCTTAATCAACGGCAACATCCCATCAAAGTCAAATTAAGAACGACAAACCCGCTCGGCGCCACTCTAAAAAAAGCTCAGCGCTGCGCCACGCTATTTCCGAACACCGTGGGAGCATGTTCTATTTTTGCACCTGTAGTCCTGTCTTTGCTTTACTTTAAACTCTTCACGTTTTATGAATGCCTGGTACTTTGGGAGCGAGAGCGAGCCGGTGACGTAGCGGACATGCGCCTGTCACTGTCACGTCACCTGAAATTAAATGGGGCGGGGTGCGCCTGAAATAAAAGGAGTTGCTAGATTGTTGAGGGGTTTTTGGTGCTTCAACAAAATTTATCTACCCACGAACATTTTAATTAAACGTACACACCACGTTTTTTACGGAGAGTTACCTAATTAAAGCTCTGAAGAAAAGTTGAAAAAATTAATCAAAAACTTAGGTACTTAAAAATAATGCCATAAAAATGCTTTAGTTGTTACTTTAGAGTGAACAGTCCAGTCCTAATCTTTCCTTTTTTTCTAAAATAAGTATTCCGTCATTCATGTTCATTTTCAGAATAATAAAAATATCAGAAATCACGGAATTTCCTTGAAACTTCAGGAATAAGGTTAGAAATACCAGGATATCAGACAATATAAAGAGGCAAGGACTTCCCCGCTGTTACGTCTCAACGCTTGAAATATGCGTTTGTGTGCGAAGATATTGCGTACGTGTGCTGCCACCTGTAACTGTAAGATTGACGAAGCCACCCTTGACAATTACACTGACTAATTTACGCAATGTTAGTTAAGTTACCTATTAGTTTACTTGACCTAATTCAATTTTACTAATGGTCTATATTTAGAACTATAGAATAAATCTCAGATATAGTAGTAAGGTGGTAAGGTAGAACGCATCTGGCCTAAATCAGGCTGGACGTCTTTAGTCTTTAACTTTTTGAAAACAGCTTTTTTCTTATTATTTTCAGCAAACCCTTTCATTTGATACCCGTATCATGATGGTAGATAAGAAAATGTTCTCCGCCATCATGGGATGTCCGCCATATTGAATTAAGCGTGACGTCATTTATATTTTTCCTGTTCTTCTCAGCAAACCCTTTCATTTGATACCCATATCATAGGGATGAATAAAATATTACTGGTCCGCCATCTTTGGGAGTCCGCCATATTGAATTTAGAATGGCGTCACTTAGTTGATCATACATTGTCATCCCAATTAAACTTTTATGCCAAATTTCATGTCAATTGGTTGAGGATAACTGGTCTGAAATTCAGTTGCAAGTTTAGTTCCACATAATTTAATCACTATTAACATAATTATAATAAGAATATAATAACAGGGCAAGTTAAATAAAAGGATGTAAAAATGTATGAAACACGTAGACATTTTAACACGAACGATATTTGTACTAAGGCATAATAATATCTCCCTAGTTTGTCTGATCGGAGGAGTAAGTCAAAGTCAGTTTGTATTTGCTTGAGATGGGTATACAAGGTCTTAAAATATAAAATGTCCATCCATTAACAGCCCCAAGGGCGTGCAAAATTAAATATGATATTATGTCAAAAGAATTAAAAAAAAATACTAATAATTTATCAGCAAATAAAATCATAAGAATAAAAACGACATGCCATTTTCTTTAGGAATTCTTCCACTTCATGGAAGCACTCCTTTACCAACCACTTCCTCAACTCAGTACAAAAACACTTATATGGGATATTTACCACTTCTCTAAGAAGAGAAACATTAGAGCAGCCATGTGAATACAGTCATTTCTCAACAGCTCGAGCCTAGGTTGTGGTATTTTGAGACGAACTTGAGAAGCTGATCTTCTATTAATATTGTCGTAACGACCTAACAATGTAGGGTTATTTCTTACAAATTTAGCTTAGTAAACAATACCTAGTGAAAATCAATTATTTAAAACTAATAGCGAGGACATTCATTCTTAAGTTTAAAACCTGGTATCAGAAATAATGCCATTGAATATTCACCTAGCAAATTCTCCCAAAAGCAACCAACCCAACGCTTTTGCGTGAAAACTTTGTGTGAAAAATGCAAATATTCTGCTTTTAAATGTAAATGAATCCATTAAAGCCCCATTAGCGATAGTACCTTGCACGTTTCGAGTTCGTATTCAATTGGAAATGGGGTTGATGGGCTTTCGCGCCAGTTCAAATCGACCACTTAATTGTCGAAATAATTGCTGTACTTAACGTTTTCAGTTTTACGGAAGTTCTATTAGCTTTTAAATGCTTTCTTGGATGAAACTTTTGTATTCGTGTTTAATATTTAAAGATAATGGAAAATTGATAAGCTTAAATGCAATACAAGTTAACTTATGTATGAAACTAAATCGGTCACACTAGTGTGCTTCTAAAATACACACACAGATAAATCACTGCCAACTTTTCAGACTGCTTGGCGCGTCCCGATTTAGTTTCGTGACGTCACGTTCACTCCCCTATTTTTGGGATATGCTCATCCCGCTCGCACCTGAGCTTTTCTCCAACTTTCCCAACGCATGCGCGGAGCACCGCGACGCACGTGGTGGGATTACTCCTGAATAGTTCTGTGTGCCTGGTATCAGGCGCGCCGAGGGCGGCCACGCCACGCCGTCGTACCGCCCATCCACGGGCCGCCCAATCTGCCGCCCAGCATTGCCATTAGCATTATTCGTTACTTTTAACTTCTTCATACTTGTCCGGCTTAATTTGTTACTTTAAGGCTAGGCACAGTCGGAAAAGTGAAGTGGAATTATTTAACTAAACGTTACTTATTAGATGCTTTTGTCTATTTGATTATAATTATGGCTAACGGACGGCTATTCGACTTTGATCTGATGAAATAATTCTGAAGTGTCATTAATTTCTCCCCGTCACTTTTTGTCCCCTAGCGTTACTTTTAGACTTACCAGGCGTTAAATTTGTCGTACAAGAACTGGCAACACTGCGTGCCGCCCGCCCAGAAGCACAGCCGCCCGCCCGCGAAACGGTCCGTTCTCGACTTGAACGGAAATACTCTCGCACGTGTATGAATTACGCGCGAATTTCTAATTATGTTTTAATGTGTTTCCTTTCCTATTGGGATCCTTTCCTTGCCTGATCTAATCCTGTTTGTAGTCATATTCTCATTATTTATTGAAGTTCTAGTCTGTGTTCTTATCAGGTGTTTATTGGTGGTGAGTGTTTGTGTGCAGGTGGCTGGTCTGCTGATGAACTTCTCATCCTGAGCTGCTGCTGTCCTGTCAACAATGAGGAGATATACTTCCCTGCCAGGTAAGTGAGTAGGTACCTACTATCTAAGCATTATTTTGACTTCGTGTGAAAAATAAGCCGTCGGTTGTAATTATTCAATATTATCATTTTAAACTGTATAAAAAAAAAACACCATGGCCGTTAATTCACAAATAATTATGTACATGGTTGTTATATATTTTGATCATATACATTTCAGAAATGAAAAATAACTATATATTTTAATTGCGAAACAAGTTATTACAATAAACATAACACATCAACTAAAACTACTTACAAATAAAAATGTATATATAAATAATAATATTATATTAATTTTACGTCGTCATAATGATGGCAACGTAAAATTGGCAACTTGTAATAAATGCAGACTAAACGCACAGATAACCTTTAGTTTAACACTGTTTTAAACTATCACGGTTGTTCACTAAAGTTATATGATTATTTACGGGATATTTACCGTGGTAAGGTTGTGGAAGGAGCTCCCGATATATAACTTTTAACCTTTAGTTTGTTTGAATTTATTTTACTCATGTTTTGGAATTTTGGTATTTAAATAAGTACCCGATATTTTTGAAATAAAAACTATCTCATGGATAAACGTGTAATCACTCACTTATATAATTTTTATATTTACGTATAATTTTAAAGTTATGATATGTAATAAAATCATGAATCATCATGATTCATCATATATTATGTATTGATATAGAATTTTAGTCATAATTTCTTGTATCTATTTCTTCTTAAAACTTTAGTTCTCTCCTTTATTTTCATTAGTTGAACAGCTCTTTGTATTTTAGACTAAAAAGTTTTATTGATGCACGCCTACATACAATTATTTCCAACCTGGTGGATGACTAATATAATAAGTTTAACATTAAGTCTTGTATTTGTGCATTTCTACAAAACATTATGAGTGTGCAATAAAGTACTACATAAATAAATAAAACATTTAATAAGCTAACTCTTTGTATAAAAACGTGGTATCGCCTTAAACATGTTACAACTCTTATCAATATTTTAAAAGATACATGCAGAGTTTTCTGCGTGTATTTATAGTGTCAACTAATTAGTTTATTATAATAATATATTAATATGTCTCTCCAAAACCTTTTTACCTGGACAGGTGTATCATCTGAAATTTATAGAACCCCTCTCATAATTTTGTCATCGTGCGTTTTCGGAGGTTCACGCAAAATGCTAATGCGAACATCTGGTGCTTATCTAGGTACGATATCTCATTAAATAAAGAAAGGTAAGGTTTTATTATCGTTTAGTGTGGTACTTACTATAAAACCTACAACGAATACTAAAATAAAAATAAAAGTAACGACGGATGTTGCTGTACTTTACTTCCAGCGTCTTTGCTTTTTAGGGTTCCGTACCCAAAGGGTAAACGGGGCCCTATTACTAAGGCTCCGCTGTCCGCCTGTCTGACTGCCAGTGTGTCCGTCTGTCCGTCTGTCCGTCTGTCCGTCTGTCCGTCCGTCTGTCACCAGGCTGTATCTCATGAACTGTGGTAGTTAGACAGTGATTATTGGCTCCACTATCGGAGGTTTTAATAATTTATTATGCACAACTTAAAAAACAGAATATTAAAGAAAACTTAAAATAATAACTAAAAACTAAAACTTAAAATAATACGAAGTTGAAAGTTTCACAGATTATGTATTTCTGTTGCCGCTATAACAACAAATACTAAAGAACAGAATAAAATGAATATTTAAGGGGGCTCCCATACAAAAAAAACGTGATTTATAACATTCGAGTACCTTGGTTTGACTACTCAACACTAGATATCTCCTAATGCGATCGAGGCATTAGGAAACATTGTATTATTGCCGCTACTCACTCACAGATGTCGTGTCAATATTAAAATTAAATAGGTACTATTTTGCTTATTATAGACAATGGTACGGAACCCTTCGTGCGCGAGTCCGAATCGCACTTGGCCGGTTATTATTTTTGAGCTACTTGTCCAGAGATTGTCTTCTCAGTGTGTTTTTTACTAAGTATAATAGACTGCCCGTGCTTTCAACCGCATTGTGAACAAAACGTAGACTATGAAGTTTTTTAATGCTAAACAAGCTATCGTGCCACCTGATTGTAAGCGATAATATTTAATACTTGTATCAGTGAAACAATTTTCAGAACCAAATCATTCGTTCCAGTGATCACTACTTACAAACTTAATTCATAAAAAACCATAAAGTCAGTCAGTAGGTACTTACAAAATTTATCTCATTATTATATTATTGTAGATATAAGTAAAGACTCTTTAATTCCTATAAATATACGTTGTAACAGTTTAAGTTAATTAATTAAGTGAAGACTATCTGCGCTATTGCGAAATTAGTCGAAAATTTTTAACCATCCCAATAGCAATTTTGCCTCCAACAGTGCGGGAGGAAATAGTGAAATTCTTTAAAGAGGGAAGATAATCCTGGTTGAAATCGATACTTACAGAAAATCGCAGATTAGAAACTAAAGGTTGATATTATATCAGATTCGAATAGTTTTATATATATAAATATATGAAGAGACTAAGACAAATTGACAGATAGACAGAGAGACAGATTACGATTACTATTACAAAATTACTCGCTGTAGCCCACAAATTTGCGCGCGTAAGCTTTCATATTATTATTAAATGTTAACCTCCTTTTGACCCTTTTAATTCGTCTTTGTCGTAAAATCCTTTCTTAGTGAAAGTCTACACCTCATAAATAATCTAAGTACATGGTAAATTTCAGCTTTGTAGGTGTGCTAGTTATCAAGATTACCTACATGAGTAGTCAGTAAGTCAGTTAATAGGTGAGTGTAGTATTGGGATTTTATGTGTGTTCTTTGACTATTCAAAGAACGAAGGTTCATCACCCCTAGGTGTTGCTAGTCAATCCTCAGGTCTGCCAAGGAGTCTCAGTCAAACCCCAAACCAATAAATAGTATGTCCTTAAACCTATACATATGACTAACGGAAAAAAACGGAAATAAATTAAATTAAAAGTCAAGCACCGAAACCCAACTTAATGAAATCAGGACTTAACCAGTTATACCTAAATTAGCAATAAGACGTTAGACCTAGGTTAGCAAAGCCATTTTTTTAAATGTTTATTGTCACAGAAAAGAGTGTTTTTTTTTCTGTGTGCATTGTAACCTAACCTTAAAAAGCAGTTCAATACGTCTACGAAGGCTGAAATTATAGAATATATTTCTGGGTTTTCCAAAAGGCGGTGATCAAACGTAGGATAAACCAATTATTCTACGGTAAATCATTTATTTATACATAAATTATTATAATTCTATATTAGGAAAGGTTTTATAATATATTCTTATAAATTAGGAAAGGTTTTTTTTAAATTACTAGCTGACCGTCCAAATTTATGGTTTACAAAAAAATTTCATGGAAAAAAGCACACACCACGAATTTTCAAAATTTCCGAGAATATATTCATCATTTTTTCTAAACCACCACAAAAATGGCGAACAGAAAAAAATCAGTGAAGCCACTTTCGAGTTTTTGCGAGACTAACGCACGTCAATTGATGTACTATTATATGTTAGAGATAGATCTATCAGAGATTTAGATTGAGATTTCTAATTCCAAGAAACACAGAGAAGAACTTACAGAAGATTATAGGTGATGGCCATAGAACCCTATCCATTGCTCGATCCCTACCCTAAAGTAAGTTAATATTAATCGGCACGGCCGTGGGCCGTACCCAAGTTTAATATGCAACGGTAGAGGAGAAGGCAAACATCGGTGCCTGAAGCAAAGTTAATAGCTAACATACTAGAATTTTCAGTCGCCCCTGAATATCACTGTTTGTTTGGCTTTAGTTTCTTTTTAATAGATATACGTACGTTATTATGCTGGATAGCTAGAGAGTATACTATTTTTCCGTTTGAAAAAACTAAGCTGTTTTTTCCCTTTTTACCGATTTTAAAGAAGAAGGATGTTCTCAATTTGGTTGTGTTTTTTACTATTAAAAGAAAAAGAAAGAAAAGAAAAGAAAGAAATATTTATTTTGTAACAGCAAATTAAATGGTTAATTTTAATAAATTGTATTAAATGTTTGTTACCTTACCTCTGAAATCCGTCGCTTATGAACCGATTTGGAAAATTCTTCAACTTAATGATTGGGCCTATAGAAATTTCATTAAAATCGATTCAATTTGGTTTTTATATCAAAATAACTGGAAAAAATATTCAGATTCAGATTTTTAACAAACTTATAACAATGGTTCGTTATATTAGGTAGGTCAAATACATTTGTTATAGAAAATTTAATCTTAAAACTAACTATGCACAGTTACACATAAGTTAAAAAGTTCACATTACAATGTTGGTAAATATGACGTCCAACTGAATGAAATTGCGTATTTAGTAATTTTGAAGACGGTTTTTTTAAATTGATAAATAGGCTTGCGCTTGACCGCCACCCCTTATAATATTAAGCGAAGATCGTTTTACGAAGGAACACTCTTGCTTTAAAGAAACCTATTCACTGAGATGATTGGAACTATCGGGGAACAGGCATTCAAGCAGCGCATTCCACAGTCAGCGCGGTTCATACACTAAAAGTCCGCGAAAAGCGCTTCGATCGGGTTTTCAGAATATCAACCATAAAACCAATGATATGACTGTTTCAAAAAGGGGAAAGACGCGTGACATCCAAACATTGTACCCATTAAATATGGCTCGATTCAAACAAAATGTTGACAAGTACTTCACGTGCTATCACAAACGCCAGTTTGATTGTGACTGAAGTCAATTAGGCCCGTGGGCCTAATTTATGCGGTCCACGTCAAGAATATCGTCCCGTATCTTCCCACTATTTCCTTACATCAATGCATAAAACGGTGTCACCTTGTCGTGCCGACGCTCTTAACAATTTCAGTCTGTGGTAAAAAAAAAAACTTTGGCCGCAACTGCTGCAAATCAATTAAATGTGGTTTGGAAAAACAATAAATAAATATCTGGGAAATTATTGCACACACGGTCATCTGACCCCAAACTAAGCAAAGCTTGTAATATGGCTGCCAGAGACTGATATACGTACATATATATTTTTAAATACAAACCTACTTAAATAGATATTAACACCCAGACATAGAACAAACACAATGATGTTCTTTTGTTAATATTACCATATGTATTCTTTGTTGATTGTTTAACACAGACTCATACTAATTTTTCACGCACACTAAGAAAGTGTAGGTCCACCAATGAACTAACTAATGGTCCACATGCAATATAATTATCAATATAAAAAAAACAAGTTCATAAAAATTTCAGAACTGGACCTAATTGAAATGTGATCACACGGAAAGTACCAGCTTTCAAATAAAAAAGAATGATCAAAATCGGTTCACACAGTCGAAAGTAATGAGGTAACAAACATAAAAAAAAACCTTCTCGAATTGAGAACCTCCTCCTTTTTGGAAGTCGGTTAAAAATGGCGTCCAGATCGTCTGCTGGGTGAGTTTGACTATAGGCATCAAGCCTGATTTAGGCCAGGTACATTCGCACCCTTCTTATCTGAGGCAGCTAATAATTTTCAACCCAACATTGACCGTCAAAATGCGGTTAAAAGAAGGAAAAAATGCAGACAATATTCAAATTTTTGTCAGTTGGCAGCGTACTCAGTATGCTGGTGACGCTACTACGCTGTATGACAATGCTTATGTGTTGAGCCAGATACATGCCAGCATTTCGGTCACGCGTCATATTAGCTAGGCGCTCTGAAAGTACATTAATGTTTTGTTAATGGTTTGCACAATTCACGTAACCAAACAAAAAGTCATTACTCGGCCCGAATTTGTCCGATGATTGATGCACCATGCGCCATCTATCATGTTGATTGGTACTACACAAATAATTAATCTGATGAACTGACAAACTACGCTCTTTGGTAATGGATATTCATCATCATCCAGCCAACTCGCCTGATGTTAAGCGATGATGCGGCCTACGATGCTAGGCCGCGCTTGCTAGGCGACTTGGAGATCTCAGAGAGTTCACCAAGCAGTAGGAGGATGCAGCTGTCCATCTTCTGGTGGTTCTGGCCGCAGTTTTACGACTTACCCGGGTCTCTGGACCGGTCGGTAATGGATAGTACTTAAAGTTTTTTTTATATTGATAATTATTACATGCCGAAACATGCGAATGAAACAACAATTAGTTTAGTTCTTGGAAAATTTGAGCCGCTGACGAAATTTCAATTAACTACATCGCATCGTAGCGTGCCAATACTTCTTTAATATTTACGTAATATTATATCCCTCATGAATCTCTCGAGTTCGGGTTCATTTGTTTGTCCCATACCAAGAATTCTTCTATCTAGCTCGCTGATCAATTATCTGAGAATTATCTCGTCAACAAGCTTAATGACCCCTCGAGTTTGGGTTTTAATTAAACTAGTCACTGAAGCATGTTTATATTATTTTATTATAATGTAATAATTATTATAATTAGTAAATTTGTTGGCTTCTTGTAATTAATAGACGTGTAGACGGTCATTTGAATTCCGTTTATATAATACAATTTACAAAGTAATAAAACTTTTCACTTCAACTTGACGGGAAATTTAAATTTCTGTTGACGTCTACTTTGTTAACTGTCAATTAACTGCTCTTTAATGAATTGACAAAATTGAATCGGTAATAGAATTTTATGTTCGTTGTGTTTTGAAGAGGTGACATGAAAATAATTTATTAAAATTGAGTTTCTGAGACTATTAACGTTATTAGGGTTCCCTCCGCAATAGAAGTCAACGGGATGCTATTACTAAGTCTACGCAGTCTCTCTTACCTTTTAATGTATCGTTTAAACCCTAGTAATAAATATCCAGTTGAAATATCACAGAATATTAGTTATTATTTTATTTTATTTATTTTAGGAAATCTTACAGCTAGGTATAAAGCTTCAACTAATATATAAGATACAGAAGGCCATTTAAAAGATTCCACACGTAAATATAAATGAATAAACTAAAATAACTAATAGGCAATTTTAATTTATTGTAATAGTGCCATGAATTAACAAAAAGTTATAATAAAATCACAAAGCAATACAATAAACGTATTTTTGTCTTTTCTCTAGCTTGTGTAAAAACGGTAATAAGTAATAGTGTCAAGCTTGGTCTTGTAACACTTTTGTTAAACTCACCTTTCTAATATTGGCAATTTTTTTATGATACTGGGTGACGAGACGTGCGAAGTCGCTCGCCTGATGGCTCTTCACGCTTGCCCATAACAGCTCAACGCCACTCAGAATTTTGAACTTCAACAGTTCAAAACCCTGGATGGCAATGCACTGCGCTCGTCACCCCGAGATATAAGATGTCAAATCTCTGTGTGCCCTGTAATTTCACTGGAAACATTGCTCTTGCATTGCATTGCATTGAATTCCCATTGCAATTTTAGATTGTCATCATACGGTGGAATATTTATTGAATTCTCAGTTTTCACGCTTTTGGTTAGGTTTTTGATGCATTTTGGCTCTCTCTCAAATTACACACATTACTAAATTTCTTTCATTTTATCAACCCTAATACGTGAACCCGACTCGCATATGGACGGTTTATTTAGTCCGTTTTGTGTTGCTGTAAAGCTGCATAGGATGGTGCCAATCTGTCTCAAATCAAGTTGGGCAACGGGTCTGTAGGGACTGAAAGATCATTTAAAAAAAGACAAAGCGCTTGATCGACGTACTGCGTACCAATATGGTGGATTTTTTTATTTTATTGGAGATAGTTTTACGTTATAAGCCTTAGCTCAGCGTATTAGCAAGCTGCAGTGGCTGTGGGCTGGTCATATCTATCGCAGAACCGATAACCATTGGGGTAGTCGTATTCTGGAGTGGAGACCACGAATCAGCAAACGTAGGACGCCCTGAGACTCGTAGTGAAGATATACGTAAGACGGCTTCCAGTGGCTGGAAGAAAAAAGCTGAAGAATGGAGTAAGTGGCGTGCCTTTCCCAAGACACGTCTATTCCGACACTGCCTAGGCTTACGACTAGCAGTGGACTAGTACGCACAGCAGTCGTGCGCGCACCTTGAAAAATACCACCGAAAGCGATTCAAACTATAGTCGGATTAACCGACTTAATCAAACGTGAGTAATTCCCGTGAAATTATATAAACAAAATATCAGCTGGTCTTAAAATGATAATGCTATCTGACGCCAAAATTGATATCTGATGAAACTAGTCAACATATCTATAATCTACCAACGACCATATACACGACAGTTTTGAAGACAACCGACGTCATCTTAGATAAGCTATAGTTAATCCCTCAACGCCTTTTCAGATTAGGCTATCTTCTATGCACAAGCTTCTGTACATGGCTTTGCTGGGTTGTTCTAGGTAAAAATAATGGAGTAATGTGGATCAGAGCAACGACCTTATTCTACCATACCCTTTCTACTACAAGACAAGCAGAAAAACAACCTACTATCAGCCATACTGTGGATTTTCCTTGGATACGTTCCAAGCGTTTTAATTCTACCTGTTTAATCCGTATAGCTTAAGACTTATAATTAACCTGCCACATTCCTTATTTTCTGAAAGATATTTAGGCTTTTCAAATGGTTAAATGTTCAGAGGTATCTTCTTAGTCTACGTGCTTCATCTTCGACCTCGTTGACAGATGAGTTGGTGGGTAACGATAAAAAATAAGTTCTTTTAATCAGAGTACCAATATTTTAGGACGCTATTGTATACTTTTTATATAAGTGCTTCATACCTCGCTATCGCCTCGTTATCGCTCAGTAGTAAAACAGCTCCCTACCAGGTTTCTACGGACAAAATACCTACCGCACATATGTCATCGAAATCCTTTTAGCCATGACGGAGTTGAGTTGGTAACTGTGCCGAAATATCGGGATCTCCATCTACAACCTTCTCAAGGTAAATATCCCGTAAATAATCTTATTTTTTTAGTAATAGGCTTGTGTTTGACCACCAACTCTGATGTCTACGATGGAGCACACTTGCCTAGAAGAAACCGATTCACTCGTGATTTGAAAACATCCAGATTATATAACTGTACCAGATTATGTAACTGTATACTGTGAACGACCGTGATAGTTTAAAACATGTTTCGATGGAGAAGTCTGAAGAGGGTTTGAAAGCATTAAACACGTCAAGGCCGCAACAACTCCCGAAGCTGTCATCCAACTTCTAAATTGCCAGATTCAGAATTCTGACAGATGGATTTGGAATTTTGAATTCTATACTCCTTTGAGATGTAATTCTGAAATACAAGCTATCATTTGACGTCCAATAAGCAGCTTCTCTGAAAGTTTAATAAGAGAAGTTTCGTTCGATCGGATTTGAATTCAGCGCTGGACAGATCCGTTAATCTGTCCAATCGGGTTGGAATTACGTAGTATTGAACTATTGAGAATGGGACTCCGATAGCGGGATAAGTGAATGAATACTGGTAATGTGAGTTGATCATCATCATCAACTTTTCATATTCCCACTGCTGGAAGACATGTGCTCTCTCAGATAAAGAGAGAGAGAGAGGACGGGTCCTATTCTATGTCCTAATGCATCCTAATAAGTAGAGAATGTCATGTCTTTGTACTTTTAAGGATATTGGACATACTGGTTTCCTCACAATGTTTTCCTTAACCGTTATTGTTCGCGACCTGCGAATGGGTGAACCCCGATTTTTACATTCTAGGCGTATTTGAGTCGCAAGTGAATTGGTTTCTTTTAGGCAAGCGTGATCGCCATCCTAGACCGCAACATCGCTTAACAACAGGTGAGGTGGTGGTCAAACACAAGCCAATTATAAAATAGAAAAAAAACCGGCTCCTCTCATATTAATAAACTTATAATAAAACTTGCTAAATACTAGTTGACGTCAAAACTATGCTGCAATATCGAAGTACCTCTCCAACTGCCGTAGCCAAGTTTGCTAACAATTTGATATACAGCGTAGTAATTAAATAACTTTATAAAAGCCAACGGTCGACGTCTGTTTGCCTCGGAGCGACAGTGTTTGAGTAGGTCTCCCTTAAACTTAAGCAGCGTCTCCATGAGCAATATTTTCATCATCATCATCATCATCAGCCAGAAGACGTCCACTGCTGAACATAGGCCTCCCCCTTTAACTTCCACACTGAACGACATCCTGCCATCTGCATCCACTGGATGCCCGCGACTCTCACAATGTCGTCGGTCCATCTAGTGGGAGGCTTACCTACGCTGCGTCTTTCGATTCGCGGTCTCCACTCAAGAACCATTCTTCCCCATCGGTTAACAGTTCTTCGAGCGATGTGGCCTGCCCATTGCCACTTCAACTTGCAGATTTTAATAGCTATGTCGGTGACTACTTAAGGGGCCGAAGATTTTCGGATAACACTGAGATGAAGGCAGCCGTAGAAAGCTATATTCAGGACAAAAAGAAAGTTTTTTTTTCAACGGGTTAAAGGTGATTTATGCCAGATCTGAAAAGTGTATTAGTTTCAAAGGAGACTATATTGAGTTTTTTTTTTGCATATATTTTCTTTCATTAAGTACCTTAGGCCGCGTAATTATCAGCCACCCCTCGTATGCACACGTTTCCACGCCCCCTTTAAGGTAGTGTACTTACCGTACCTACTCTTTCAACTTTTTAAATCGTTATATCTAAAAAACGGTGGCTGTTAAGAAAAAAAGTAATGAGACATTTTTTATAGATAATTATCTAATCTAAAATTTTAGTGTCATATAATTTTATGGTAAAACTTACCGTTTTGCTGAAAATCGCGAAAAACCAATTTTTGTGACTTTTGACCTCGAGTTATTTTTTTTGCATGTGCCGGATCGATGAGGACTTTTCACATTTCTTTTATAATAGTGTAATGAACGTTACTACCAATTTTTAGCCTAATGGGAATTTATGTAACCTCACCTCTATTTTTTAGTCTAATTTGACCGGACTAAAGGCAAAAAAAAAACGTAGATCAGTTGCTCTGTTACTGCGTGAATACTACTTTCGCATTTATACAGGGTTATTTTTAATTCACTTAAAACCTCTCGCAGTCAGCTTCGCTACATCATACCAGACAACTTTTCCCATGACTTTTCACAAAACTTAAAGTAAAAATTTTTTTTTTTGCTATTTATTTGTAAAATGCTCGTTAGGCCCCATTCATTCTTACTTGAAACCTCGTAACTTTATTGCCATTTAGAGGCTTAATTTAACTAAGACTGACTACGAGAGAATTTAAGGAAATTAAAAATGGCCCTGTATGCAGAGTATAATTTTATTAACACTTGAAAAAACACGTTTTGAAAAACAGCTCGCTGCGGTATAATTTTTTTCAAGCTAGCGTCAATCTCCTTTTACACAGGTCGCGATAAACTCGTTGGTAAGAGAGAATTACTACAGCAAACTAAGTATTATTTCGGACTAAAACTAATTTTGGTCACGACTGTGTGCGGTCACCTGTTCATAGGCTTGTTATTTTAGCGCTGGAAATAGGTATGTTTGAAATAGAATTAAGCGTTATTGTCGGGGTTCCTACGACGTCATGCCTGGTAAGTATTTGTTTTAGAAAATTGATGGATGAAGTGCCGGTTTGTCTTGTTACAACCAAAAATCAACGGCACTATAGAACCGGCTTTAGGGACATTATACTTACATCAAATATCGCAAAAATATCATTCATAACATCAACGGCATAGTCTTAGTGCACACTACTTATTCCATGTAAACTTTCATCAAGATCTCTGCAGCCATCATTGTGTGCGTGGATTTTTGTTACAAATAAAATATTGTCTATTGTCTAAATATGTCAAGGTAACAATCAGACAAACAGAAATAGGAGTTACCCTCATAATACTACTTATATTGATGATTGGTGAAAAGACTTATTGGTGAATTTACAATTAAAAATATATTTAAAAAAACTACGAGATATTCGGTTAAGAACTCGTATAATGTTAAATATGTGAACTATTGGACATATTTTATTTAAACATAAACAACGTCAATGATATTTGCTTTGAAATTAAAGAAACCGTATTTTAAAAAGTTTTACCATTTTATAAAAAAATATAATCATCATCATTAGCCATAAGACGTCCACTGCTGAACATAAGCCTCCCCCTTTAACCTCCACACTGAACGACAACCTGCCATCTGCATCCACTGGATGCCTGCGACTCTCGGTGTCATCGGTCTATCTAGTGGGAGGCCTTCTTACGCTGCGTCTTCCGGTTCGTAGTCACCACTCAAGAACCTTTCTTCCCCATTGGTTATCGGTTCTTCGAGCGATGTGGCCTGCCCATTGCCACTTCAACTTGCAAATTTTATTAGCTATGTTGGTGACTCTGGTTCTTTGGCGAATATCCAGGTTTCGGATTCTATCGCGCAAAGAAACTCCAAGCATAGCCATTCATCCGTCCCGTTCTCTCCATTACCCGTTGTGTGACTCTGAGTTTCTCCAAAAGGCCAATAGTAAACAAATAAATAGTAATTAAAAATAGTAAAAATAGTAATTTGAAACAGTTATGAAAAAAAACAATGCTTACTTAAATTATACACACTAAATCCTACCTCAAACATTCCTTTGTAAGTATAAAATGAAGACTGATCTCGGTACTACTACAACGATTTCTTATAAACATTTGTAAATAATATATTTCAATAGAGTGCTATTGAAATAAATACATCTTTCTCGGGAGAAATGAAAAATTCGTTTCCACTACATTGCCTCTATTAGAAGTTATCAGCTCCGTGCAGTGGACATTTGCACGGATTCTTTAAAATGTCCTGGATCTCCGATGACACGCTATCGCGACCGCTGAGATGAGAAGCTCAAGGATTTTCATTTAGTCCAGGATTTTTCACTTAGTCAATAAATAAATAAATAAATAAATAATAATAAATATGTGGGACATTATTGCACACATGGTCATCTGACCCCAAACTAAGCAGAGCTTGTAATATGGCTGCCAGAGACTGATATACATACATATATATTTTTAAATACATACTTAAATAGATATTAACACCCAGACATAGAACAAACACAAATGTTCATCACACAAATGTTTGTCCTAGATGGGAATCGAACCCACGCCCCCAAGCACAGAAAGTAGGATCACTACCAACTGAGCCACCGAGGCAGTCTGAGCCACCGAGGCAGTCAATGTATTAGCGAAGCGGTACTTCAAGTCGAGATAAAGACTTTTGCTTTACAAAGCGCAAGTCCGACCTCACATGGAGTACTGCTCCCATCTTTGGAACGGAGCACCCAAGTATCGGATTGAGCCACTTGATGCATTACAGCGTTGAGCTGTCAGAATTGTCGACAATCTCAAGCTTTCTGAACACCTAGAGACGTTGGTTCTCAGCATGCGCAGAGACGTTGGTTCTCTTGGTGGTTCAAAGAAAAAATATTGTATGGCACAGCTTGATGAATTGTATGGCACAGCAAATTTTTTTACGGAATGTTGGGATTAATACCATAGTAAAAATTGTTATAAGTGTTGATGGTGGCATATCTGTATTACTCAATGGTTACCACATCGCCATCTTCCCTCTATGAATGTCTATGGTCTCTTCCGTAAAAACAAGATGCCGTGTGATAATATATAACTTCAGTTAATTCAACATTGTTAAAACTAAAAACTGCATAAAGCTAAATATAAACTACAAAAAACGTATACTGTGTTTCAACAAAGAAACTACAATAACAAGATTCAACAATAAGTACAAACTGCTCCTTTCAGCTTACTACACTCTTGTCGTATAACCTTATAAAGGAATTTGATTCGGTTTTCTAACTGAATTTTAAACTGTACGAATTAAACCTCTCCACAAAAATAACTTCTCTCAAATGTTAATAAAATTAAAAGTGATCTAATTTCGTTAAAATACGTTCATTGAAGATTACATAGGCCCATGTTTATTTTACTCAAAAGATCAAAAGAAATTTAGCGTTCATTAAAATGGTTTTGCTGTAGAAATTAAACATGTTTTGTTTATAAATTATATTATCAAAACATTTCACTGTGATGTTTACCAAAATAACAGCCAAATTGCTTCGCTACGATCAAAAGCCGGGCATTAATGGTACGATTTAAATATTATTTTTGTGGAATAAACAATTAAAACATCTATACTCCGTCCGAGATTTTTTAGCTCTGCTTTTACATTGTTAAGACTGAATGAAAACATTTTCTTTTAATATTCCACTGTAGTCTGTTGTACAGTTGTACAATCTTACATTCAAAACCCTTGTAATAATGATCAAAGTTCACGGTTTAATTTGTTTATTCGGATACAGTCTTGACTTTTCCCGTCATTAGGAAAGAATTCGTTGAATGCTGGTTTCCACTGTTAGTTCGTCAACGATTGCCCATTTTTTGTAATGAGATAACCGTTATATTGTACCGATTTAATTTATGTATTTTTTTTTAAATTTAAAAAGTTCTAAAAATTTCTACTTCATGGTTTTTATGTAGTAACCGATATTATATTTAAAAAAATTGTTCTTTTTAACCAACTTCAAAAAAGGCAGGGGTTCTACATTCCAGTGTTTTTTTAAATGCATGTTCACCAATATCTCCGCCAACTGTTTGTTCGATTTCAATTTTTTTTCTTTTGTTCGGAAGGGTGTACTTCTAATTTGGTCCCATTGTCACGCAAGTCAGGATCTGATGATGAAATCTCAGGGAAATCTAGGGCAACCCTCAAATTTTTTAGGCACTTATTACGTTTTGAATATTCTAAAGTTTTTCAAGTATTTGCGTCTGATAATCATCATCTCATATGGATGAGCTGATGATGAAGAGTACAACTCAACGGTTGGGAGTTGGAAGAAAATTCTTACAAAACAATTACCCATTTGCGTATGATAATCATCATCTCATATGGATGAGCTGATGATGAAGGGTACAGCTCTTCAAGGGTTAGGAGTTGAACGAAAATTCTTTCAAAATTATACGTAAATACTATGGACCAATAGTTGTATTCTTTCAGGCTATTAGAACCGACTTTTAAAAAGGTGGAGGTTCTATGTTAAGTAAGTTTTTAATTTGATCTACTTGTCGTTTTACGCTACGTTCAGAAATGTACTTCCTTTCTAGAATTTAGAGCTGTTAACACGGTGGAGGCGCGACGCAGCGCAGAATTGCAGAGGGTCAATTTTGAACCTACGGCAATCTAGGAACAGTTGACTTTTCCATGGCTATTCGGACGCTGTAACACTGCCTCAACTCTGCGTTGGCATTACAGATAATTTATGGAGTTATGCGAAATGACGTAAAGATACGACAAACAATCTAGCCCATAAAAGGGTCATAACGACCCCACTATAAATCTAAGTGCTGGCGAATTGATTACCCCCAGACTATCTTAAACATTTTTACGACCACGTTTTGGTTTGTCATATGCGATAAAACGCGCGAAAGAGTTTAATAGCAATTTCTTACTTGAACGACTTTGGGGTTAAATGTTGGCAAACTTTAGTCTTACTTGGTTCAAATATTGGACCCATTAATATCAAATCAAATACGCGTATGGAGACGTAAAATTTATGCGCACTAAAGATTTCGCCAAGATGTCTTTACGGAGCCGTAAATTTTACTACACCATTAATAGTTGGAGGTTTGTGAGAATGAACTAGTATTAGAGATTACATACATAAATAACTTAAATTTTTTTAATTAAATAATAATTAAAATTCAACTATATTTCACTCCACTAAATCTATTAATTTTAAAAAGTAAGCCGATTCAAGTTGTAAGTAAAAAACATGCAGTGCTTCTAATTAATTGATACCTACAAATATTTGTCCTAATGTAGAACGTTGCCACACATATCAACGAGTACTGGCTGGAATTTGCGTGTATCATCGCTTAGTATTTCGCTTTCCTTACGGATGAACATGATGAGATATTTAAAATGGATATAAATACAACTAGTAGTGGGCTTTAGCATTTGAATTGTTTTTAGACCTTCAACGGTCTATGGAGAGTCTAAATGTTTTTGTAGTGTAAGTGACCAGTAAAAAAAAACTTATAATAACATAACTTTGGGTTTATGGAAATCACATCCATTTAAGTCACCCGCACATGCTATCAATTCAGACCCCAACTTTGATATAAACCCTTACATATTCAATAATTGTGAATTTCCATTCAATCAAGCCAATTTCAAGAAGTTTTCTCCGCACAAATGTAATAACGAAAAACTTTGCAATTTCTCACTTAAATTTCCACCATCCAGTGAGTTATTTCTTGATATTTTTATTGTCCCACAATCTTTCTAAAAGTTGGAGATTTCGTGACGGAAACAATAACGTTCCTTCTATTATCTACGTACATAAAATGTAGTCTGAAACCATTACTTATATAGTATATGGAAAACTAAAAACCAATTTGAAAATCTAGACCATAAATGCCAAATTTTAAAAGAAGGATCTAAGCCCTTTTATAACTATAATTCTTCTTGTCAACTCTACTGTAGAGTTTGCGGTTGGGTCTATTAAACTAAATTAGGCCCAGTGAGCCAATTATAAAATTAAGGGTCACCGTCATCGAAATGGATGAAACTACACATTATTATTGTTACTAGATTAAATAAGAAACACTCAAAGTGGCAACTAATTTATTTTATTCAGCCATCGAAATGAACAGATAGATAGATGGATGGCTGGCTGGCTTATATACTATATACACTCCCATCCAATAGCTTTGCAAGCTTGGCGGTGTATTGGTAGATTTGCAGGAAGACATCACGTTAGTTTTGTTACAATATGGAAAAGCAATGTTTATAAAGATGACCATGTACGGTACCCAGCCTAGCAGATGTTTCAATGATAAAGTTAAATAATTAGCCCCTCCTTTTTGCGCAGTCGGCTAAAAATAGGTATAAACTCTTACGTAAGTATACGCGTGACATTTCTCAGTATATCTTCTTGTTGTAAACACGAGTAACCTTGTAAACGAATACAATTGAATCGATCAAATAAATCGAAAGACACATCAGTCGGCGGTGTGTCGTAATTTATCGACTCACCCGTTTCGATCAAAACCGAGTGGAAACGTAATGAACAGACCGAAGCTCTTAGATGAAGGCAATATTTCTTACAATGAGACTATTATTTTCTTTGTAATAATAGTAAGTTATTTCAGGTTATATTGCCGTAGTCAGTTTTTAATATTTAGGCGAATTGAAAACCATACGTCAGGGTGACGTATCTAAAGGACCAAAACTATTTCTAAAGTTGCTGTGCCCACGGTTTCACTCACGTGAACATTTATTCAGGAACCGTATAAATTTCTGTGATAAAAAAGTATCTTATTTTGCTTTTCGGCCTTCCAACTATTTCAATGCAAAAAATCTTGCGGTCCGTTATTGCTATGTTGCTCTGCATGAAAGAGGAACAATCAAAACAACAAAGAAACACACTTCTGCATTTGTATGAAGTATGATGAGAAATAAGTCTTGCTCTGAATTTTCGCTTGGGGTGTATTGTGCACGCAATTCCCTCGTTCAGCCCAAGTTAATCTGCGTGTTGAAGTACCGAAACTTGGACTTCTGGACGGGGACCACAATTTTTTTTTATCGACGAAAAGGAGGACGGTTCTATATCCCACTGTTTTTTTTGTATGATGTTCACCAATTTCTCCGCCAACTGTTGACTGAACTAAAAAGAAAACTTTTGTTAGATAGGGTATACTTCCAATTTGGTCCCATTGTCACCAAGTCAGGATCTGATGATGGGATCTCAGGGAAATCAAGGGTAACCCGCAAATTTTTTAGACACTTATTACGTTAAACACTGTTTTAAACTATCACGGTTGTTCACTAAAGTTATATGATTATTTACGGGATATTTACCGTGGTAAGGTTGTGGAAGGAGCTCCCGATATTTCGGCGCAGTTACATGCACCATGTTCACGGGAAGACTCTTGTCTTAATATCGGGAGCTCCTTCCACAACCTTACCACGGTAAATATCCCGTAAATAATCATATAACTTATTACGTTTTTCATATATTTTATTGAAGCCGGTTTTTAATGCGATCCACTTGTTTACTAGACGAGTAGTTTTATTTGCTAAACAAAATACAAGCTAACACTCAACACTACAAAAACAGACTACCCATAGACCGTTGAAGGTCTAAAGACAATCTAAATGCTCAAACCCACTATCAGCTGACAGCGTACCCAGCATGGTAGTGGCATTACCACGCTTTTTATTTACAACTTATTGCATGGAAATAATTTACAGCAATTTTCACGGCGGAGGACATATAAATAAAAATATTTTTCTGTTGTATCTCCACGAAATATCATTAAATATCAACACGAAAATTGCTTTATACATAGTATTTGTAATGTCATTCTGAAGAAAGCTTTTTTTTTAATTCTCACTCAGCTATTTTTAAACTTTATTTTTTACACCTGCGAAACAGACAGCTTTGAACATCTTTTTAGAAATTCATTCAGAAACATGTTGCCGATCTACTCTACGAGCTCTACAGAGTCACAGTAAACCCCAAGAAGAACGTTTATCACTTTTGTCACTCTGAAAACGTAAACAGCATGATTTTTCCCAACTTTTTCTGACGTTTTTCATCCTTAAAAATTTACTTATTTCGCAGTCCCGAGACTGTATCAAAATGTCGCTTTATTTATAAAATGATCTTTGCCTCCATTTGTTATTCCGACGCTAACAAGATAAAAGTTTGTTGGCGTTTTAATCTCTTGTTTTAGAGGTTTTTCAAGCTTTCAGATTTAGGGCTTTGGTGTGGGTTTCAGCGCATTTTCCAGCCTCTTCATAAAATACATTATTTTGAAATTAAGATTTAGCGTATATTACGTGACTTTCATTTACTTTTTAACCGATGTTGAAAGTCTGTATATATAACGTATTTGTATTTATTACTTTTGTTCTCATCGACATCGTAAACTGATTTTGATAAATGATTGTGTCGATAGATTCTTTAATCTTCGAGATGGTTACTGGGCAGGTGACAACATCATAAATGCAACTGTGACTAGCTCCAATGTAGGTAAAGTGGCGATAAACATAAAATTAAAAAAAAAAAAACTTGAAGTCATTAAATTTTATTTTTCGTATTCATCTCAAGAAACCCTTTCATTTAACCTTATCATAGATATTCATAAAAAATAACTGGTCCGCCATATTTGGGAGTCCGCCATATTGGATTTAAAATGACGTCACTTAGCTAACCATGCATTATCCTCCAAACTAAGCATGTATGCAAAATTCAGGTTTCTCCGTTGCGGATGACCGTTTATAAATTATGTAGCAAGATTTGACCCAAAATAAGAACAAAAGTTAAAATAAAAGCTTTTTTTCTTTTTATGAAACTTAACTAAGTATAATTAGGTATGTCGTTGTAAATAGATATATCTTTTAGATAAAAAAAATAGCTTTCGTTGTTTACAACACAAAACTTTATTGTTTCAAAATTAGGCAATAAAGATTTGAAATTATGTCTTAACTTGGTCCAAGCATTTATTAGCTTTGGCAGTTGCAAAAAATATTGTAAAAAGCTGATGAAAGCCTCGAATTCCGATCACTTTTTCTAGGGTTTTTAACGTAATACTCTTGCAGGTATCCGATTATACTTCAGTGAAAAAGCAAAAGTTTTTTTTTTATTCAGTTTTTGACAATTTTATTGCAGCTGTTAGAGCAAATATATGCTTGTACTGAGTATAATTATATATTACATTACATCGCATACCTAATAATTTGTAAAGCCCGTGTATTTATACTTGTGTGGATGGATATAAGGGGTAAAATCTGACAGTCGATTGCCTCAGGCAATTTGGCAGAAACTATAACATTTACTAAATAGACGCTTATTTGGTATGTTTACGTTCGTTCAATGTTTCACTAGTTTAAGAAATGTAGATTTATTTGTTAAGAAAATAGAAAGAGGATAGAAATCATATTAAATTGCGTAATGTGCCTTGAGGTTATCAAAATACGGCATATATTCGGTTAGACAATAGACATAATATTCGAGCCATAATAATATAATGACATCATTGAACCATCCCATCAAATGCGTATTATAAATCAGCTGTCATCAGTTGCATACATTTCGTTGAGTGTGTTATTTTCCTATGCAAATGCAGTTTTTCCGCGATTTTTGGATCCCATAGTAAAAGTTCTTTATAATTATTAGTAGGTACAAGGAAATCCTCATTCCTCATTAAATATTTCTGTCATCTAGCCAAACAACCGGTATACTTAGTAAATGTAACTTGACACAATAAACTCTTTAGTAAGTATGTACGAACGCCTTTTTTATGGGTACTATCTGATCTTGATCTAAAAAGTATTCTCAGCTTAATCTTAGGACTCAAACCAGTACGTTATATAATCAATTCATCAATAAGTTAATTTACATAACTCAAGGATTGAAGTGATAATGAAAGTGCCTGTACAACAACCTACAAGTGCAAGAACCAGATTGAAATTATTAATCCAATGACATTTCTTGTTTCCTGATATTCTCGAAGTGTGGACTATATTTTACCGTATAAAAGGCGTGCAGCTGTGAAACAAGCCATCATTCCTATTGCATCAGCCGACGTAGTCGCAAAAACAACATATTCAAAATGGTTGCGAAGGTAAACAGAACCATTTTTACGAGAATAAGTTGAAATATCGTTTTGATTGATTCTTAAACAAATATATGGTGTATATCCGCTTCCATAAATAAGCAGAAACAGTTTTAAAGACAAACTTCCTCATGTAACGCCTAACTCAATCAATTATAATTTTGATTATTTACAATATCTGTATCAAGTATAAAGTTTATTTGTTTTCTCTGCTTGTTGTGATTTTCTATCATTGGTTTCATTTTCCAGTTCGTCGCTCTGTTTGCGCTGGTCGCCGTGGCGTCAGCCAGCAACTTCAACAGCTTCTCGTACAGCGTGGCGGATCCGTACACCGGAGACTTCAAGAACCAGATTGAGGCGCGCGCCGGCAACAACGTGCAGGGCCAGTACTCGCTGCTGGAGGCGGACGGCACGCGCCGCACCGTCGACTACGCCGCGGGCGCCGAAGGATTCAACGCTGTAGTCCGCAAGGACCCCGCGCTTATCGCCGCCACTCCGCTCGTTGCCGCTCCGCTCGCCGCCGCTCCGCTCGCCACGCCGCTCTCCTACGCCGCTCCCATTGCTAGATTCGGTGCCTTCCCCCACGCCGCTCCCTGGGCCGCTGCCTTCCCCTACGCTCGCTACCTCTAAACGGGCTGATCACTTGATTGTAAATAATTGCTGTAAATAAATGTTTTTGGTTCCTTACTTTGCACATTTAATTTGTTATGTGTCCTAGCACGAGTTAAATCAGGCTAGAATAATAGGGTCATAAATCTGTATAAAATGCCAGTACTCATTTACGAGAGGTTATTACAACTATATTTTAAATAAATAATACTATATTTAGTATCTATCATCATCTAATCATTGTTTACAATACTGTAAATCCGAACTAAACCTCAGTATTATGATTTGGATTTTTAACGTTATCATTACGTCACAATCATAACATAAATATTATAAATTTGTAGGTGTGTAAGTATGTTTGTTTTATTCAACCCCGCAAGGGCTATTTGGATGAAATTTGGAATCAGAAGTTTATAAAATGAAATGGAATAGTTTACTTTTAGATTTGGATCTATAACTTATTCAAATACTCATATTATATCAATTAATTGATCGACAGTTTTTTTTTTGTAAATAGTTATTTTATGTCATATAATTACTTTGGCTATGCCACTCCGCAAAGCTATGCCAACCTAAAATTATCACATTAAACACACAAACACTAACAATTCCCACACGGGATGCTCGGGATGCGGGATACAACTAAGTGATGGGCGTTTCATAAGCTCTCCACTTGCGATGTACCAGTGGCTGGAGGGGCTGAAACACCAGTGTCTCACATTGCAGCCATCAGCCAGTGCGTTATCCGAGTGGTGGCAGGGTTATAATCTGAACAACCAAGGGCGTCGCCAGCCCATGGCCCAGGAGGGGCAAGTTAATACTATGGAGGATGCGAAAAATATTAATTGTAGGTACAGTCAAGAGCAGTCAGAGTTTCTTTGCAGTTGGCTACATTGCATGGCATGGGCAGCCTCCCCTACCTGCCCCCCTTGGCGATGCCCTTGTGAACAACCACACATACTTATTACTCCGAAAAAATTATGGTTTCTGTAGGATAGCAGGTGAAACGGTGGGGTCCTGCAGGTTTATTTACATTTTAACATTTATATGAACTGCTATCACAACTACACTGTGTATGCTGCTGCATAATATTAATATATTTGTGAATATATTGTATAAGCTTGAAATTTATTCACAGAATTAAAGCTGATACATTAGTTAGCTAACTATGTATGCGGCGTTGTAAACTCATCTGCAATGACATCAATTGTGTTATTTATATCCGCATAAACTCAATACCTATAGAAGTAGTGGATTGATAAATAATTACTATTGTGATGTGGATATTTTAACAAGGTCCGGTTGTGTTTGATCATTTTCATGAATTCAATTTAACATAATTACCTATTTCTGACGGAAAATTTTCTATGATTATAAGCAAATAATGTTACCGGCTACTTGCTACTGTTACAAAATACACATAAACTATATAATACTTTTATTATAATATATTTATAATAAATAAATGTAATGGATACATTTGAAAACTTAACTATAATTATGAATAAATCTACAGACACAAAAAATCCAATTAAACTTAATTAATGCGACGCATGACCAATATGCTGGCATGTTTCTGGCTCAACGCATAAACATTGCCATTCAGCGTGGTAATGCCACCAGCATTCTGAGTACGCTGCCAACTGATAATGGACTTGAGCATTTGAATTGTCTTTAGACCTTCAAAGGTCTATGGACAGTCTATTTTTTTGTGTTAGTGTTAGTTTCTTGTATTTTGTTTAGCCATAACCACGTTGAATGGCAATGCCAAGGGTAATGCTTAATAAATGCTCATCCTTTGAGCAAAGCAAAGGTTAGAATTATTCTGGTCATGCTTTGCATGGACTAAATATGAAAGTAGAAAAAAATACACTTAGCTTGCGATCGTTACTCTTTTGACGTCCAATGGATTTATAAATGAATGTATTATATTTTATTTAAAATTAAAAACTTAACTAATGTTTTTATGAATAAAACCTGATTGAATAATGCCAATGATATTGGTTATAGGTCAAACAAATTTAATGATACGAAACACAAAAAAAAAACTTTAAAACTTCTAATTACTTTAATGTTTTAACAAGTTAATGTAACCTACGTATGTTTAACGTGTATCTACGTGTATGTTTTATGTACCTATAAAAAAAGATTCAGTGTTCATAATGTGCCGTAAACTGCGGTAAGTACTTCAAGATGTCAGAAGAAATGCCACGAATCATCTCAGCCATAATCAAGAAATTTTACACATTAAGATCGGTAACCTTCGCTGCCTCCGTGAACTTCGTAACACTTCGAAGCACAACTTTGGAGATATTTTAGGATAGCTGTGCTGCATCTGTGAGTGTTGATATTTTCCTAACAATGTACGAGAACAAACAATAAGACAAGTGTGACTTGTGACTTAAGAATAATTAGTAATGAATGCCAACGAAGCCAAGAAGAGAGTGTACAAGTTTCTACAAACGCGCAGCTACAAGGAGACAGAAAATTTATTAAAGATTTTTTCATGATACTTATAATACTTACCTACTCTAAACTGCTTTACTTATAATTAGATATACTAGGAAATGCATTTATAATCTATTTATTCATGTATATAGTGATAATATATAGTATAAAAAAATATTTATACTTGATCATTATATTAGTTTTTATTGATAACCCATAATTTACCTACCTTTAATTTCCTATTTAATAACATTAACAAAATATTATTCTAACTAGAGGCTAAAAAAATTTTGTGTTTAAATAAACTATATCAGTTTCCTGCGATACAGGCCTAGCCTAGTGCAGGAATCGAAGTAATAAAAAAAAAAACAAAGCTTTTATAGACATAAGCCAGTGTGTTCCTAGTTGATATAAAACTTATGTACTTAGCCTATGCAAATAAAAATATTTTTAATTTTTTACAATGAGAGTGTAATAACGCTGCAGTACAGTCCAGTACTTACTTTATTAAAAAAACTTACTTTATTTGCTTTGTTATCTTTTGATAACAATACAAATAAAGTAAGTTTTTTGTTGTTGTTGTTTATTCAAAATTAATGTATGCAATGCCGGCAATGGAGAGAGTTATGCTTGGAGTTTCTTTGCGTAATAGTACCTATCCGGACTGTGGATATTCCCCAAAGAACCAGAGTTACATATATATTTTTTGTAATTCGCAAGTTGAAGTGGCAATAAGCAGGCCATATAGCTCAAAGAACCAATGGGGATTTTTTTTCTTAATTGGACGACATCGCGAGAGTCCTGGGTATCCAGTGGATGCAGATGGCAGGCTGTCGTACAGTGTGGAAGTCAAACGGGGAGGCCTATGTTCAGCAGTAACGTCTTCTGGCTGATGATGATTGATTCAAAATCGAGACTTTTAATATTATCTCAGGAAAAAGTCCAAGTCAATGGCCCTGGGAATGAACCATTAAACTGCTAATAACTATCCGCGCTGGGGTAAAACATTCATACAAACTGGACACTGGACAGTGTTTTTACATAAAAACTTTAGCTCCTGGTCTAAGGATATACTTGTAATAAGTAATCAAAACATTGTTATAAGGAACTAAAACCATTTATTAAAGCAAATATTTACAGTTTACAGTGATCATTCAGTCCGTTTAGAAGAGATGGCGAGCGTAGGGGAAAGGAGCGGCCAAGGGAGCGGTGTGGGGGAATGCACCGAACCTAGCGATGGGAGCACCGTAGGAGAGTGGCGCGGCGAGCGGAGTGGCGACGAATGGAGCGGCAACGAGCGGAGCGGCAGCGATGAGCGCGGGGTCTTTGCGGACTACAGCGTTGAAACCCCCGGCGCCCGCGGCGTAGTCGACGGTGCGGCGCGTGCCGTCCGCCTCCAGCAGCGAGTACTGGCCCTGCACGTTGTTGCCGGCGCGCGCCTCGATCTGGTTCTTGAAGTCTCCGGTGTACGGGTCTGCCACGCTGTACGAGAAGCTGTTGAAATTGCTGGCCGACGCCACGGCGACAAGACACATCGCAAAGAGAGCAATTAACTGAAAACAAGACAAATAACGTTTTTAATCAGGCCTGATTGGTCTATTCCTATCAAAGTCAGCATCATGAATTCACTTATTAAATATCGATAAAAAAAAAAAACAAAAAAAAATATATAAATTACTTATGTAATAAATTTAAAATTAAATCGTTTTTTTCTTCAATAAAGTTATTAAAAAACTTAGTTGTTAAGTACCTTCGCAACCATTTTGAACGTTTTTGATGACTACGTTGACTGATGCAATGTGAATGATGACATATTTTGCAATTGCACGACTTTTTATAGTCATGACAAAAATTACTTGACTAGAACTATCAGGAAGCAGAAAAGTTGTTATCAAAATTCGATTAAAGGTTGCTTAATCAGGTTTTTGGGAGGTGGTATTAACAAAGCACTTTCATTGAATTGATAATGCTTAAATGTACGAAGGACAGATAAATCTATACTATAGATATAAGAGTAATATAACAAGTTCATTCAAATTAATCATACAATTGTGTAAACATGGTCACACGAAACGGAACGCAGGATTAAGAGCTATGGAAACTTTTGTTATAAGACTAACTCTGAATTTGCTAAAAAAATAACTATTCCAAACATTTCATTCAGTTGGAATAAGATAATAATTATATTACAATACCACAAAACAAAGATAACAGATAAGTAAAATTACAAAAAAAATAACTATAATCTAGCCTTGAACAGGCGGTTTTATCACTTAAAGCGATCTCTTCTAAACTACAGTGCACAAAAAGGAATTACAAATAGAATAATAGTGGCTTTTACTAAAATAATTCAGAAGTAAATACCTATGCAAATAACATATATGAACATAGTTAATAAAATAAAAAAATTACACTTACATAAGACATATTTTGAAATCTGTAACCAAAATATCTTCCCCAACAATATGGCGGATAAATACCCATCCGTCTTTCCGTTCAGACCCCATTCGTAAACGATGGAATATGGTTGCAGAGCGAAGTTTCTCTTCAAGCACCCTTCGACGTTTACGGCCCGAGACAATATTGCCCGTTCAGGCTGATAAATAAAAAAGTTTTCTCGCGAACAGCTTTTTGCAACGCATTCGTAGTTAGAGTAGAAAATTGTGTCGAGAAATAAACCTATACTATTTCTATAGGCCTTTGAAAGTTTAGCGTTTTATCCCTTGAATGTTCAGAGAATATTCTCTTGGTTCTGAGTTGGGTCGAGTTAATAGCTCATTGGTTCGAATTCATTGATTCATAATTTATTGGTGTACTTACGAATTTTCAAATATCGGTACCGCTGCATTGTGTGAGTTTCCAGGTTTTTTAAGCAAAGTTTATGTTTTATTTCCTCTGGTACCGTAGAAAATAGTCCATTTGATTTGTTAAGTGCTTCAAAGCTTTTATTTTTGACGTTTTAATACAGAATTTTAATGGGCAAAATATAGTACACGGACGATATTTCATCACAAATAATCTGTCATTTGCAGTCAGGTCGTTAAAACAGCAATACAAAATTTACGTCATGTGACACAAACAAAAGCTTGCTTTAAATCTACTTGTCTCGTCCACAGATCTAAAACTATACCTACAAACTACCTAAATTATAATAATAATAATCTTAAATTATAGAAAACAGCTAGCAGTTACCAAACCTTTTAAATTTAACAGTCTTAGCTTAAATAGCTAAACAACCTTTAATTATATATTTTCCATCCGATTGAGCATAAGAAGCGCGATCAGAAATAAATAGGACGGTACTAAAATAGAAATATCCAATATCTGACCTCTGAAGCTTGGAGTGCCAGCCGAGAGCCGGGTTGCAGCGTCAAGTAGGGTGTAGTGGTCCAAGACTGTTATTTGAGTGGTGTTCTGAACATTGAGGGTAGATATTTATTTATTTCCATTTACTTTCTTATTTCTGACACAGGTTACTTTCAAGTCAACAAAAAACTTCTGATAAGTTTTAACCGATTTCAAAAAAGGAGTTTCTCAATTCAACTGAATTTATAAGCTTATATTTAACTTGCTTTGTTAGTATGGGTCAAACCTTGCAACGGACTTTTAAAACAGTTATCCTCAACCGATTGAGTTGAAATTTTGTATACACGTTCAGTTTGGATGGCAATGCATGGTTAATTAATGTCGTCATTCTAAATCCATAGTGGTGGACTCCCAAAGATGGCGAACATATGAAAAAAGATAGCCAAACGTAGATCTATAAAAAATGCATTTCCATGATTATGGGTATAATTATGTGATCTATAATTGATCTATAATTATGTGGATGAACTTTCAGATGGTAATTAACTAGATATCTTTAGCTTACCTTTCGACCGAACGGTGCGCGGTGGCTGAAATCCCGATAGACAATTAAAAATATATTATGGTCAAATCGCGAACGTTTGTAAGATAGTTTTGGTCAAACTCTTATATATTAAGACTGTTAACCACAGACAATTTGTACAGTAAGCTAGCTATAAATAAATATCTGGGACATTATTGCACACACGGTCATCTGACCCCAAACTAAGCAAAGCTTGTAATATGGCTGCCAGAGACTGATATACATACATATATATATATTTTTAAATACATACTTAAATAGATATTAACATCCAGACATAGAACAAACACAAATCTTCATCACAAAAATGTATCGTTCATATCGCAATAGTATCGTTTTGTCCAATTCTCAATAAAGCTTGGTGACAAAATATCTAACAAAAGCTTCGTCCAAGACCATTAGAAAATAAAATAGGTAACAATTTATCTCTCATTGCTTGAAAATTCCGGTAAAGTTCATATCTTTGTAGGTCTCTACTCGTTGCCAATCGCGACATACGATCCGGGCACGTATTGGCCTGCCTACCCCAGACTATCTTGTCTATTCTGAGACCCATATTTTCCTATTGTGCAACCAACGAGGGATTCGATTGTGCCAGAACGTGCGTGCCCGCAAATTGAAGTGTAAATCTACGAGTTATATTGCAATGAGATGGTTTTATGTTCTGTTGCTCGGAAGATAGGTTTCATACAATATTGTAGGGGCTGGATGTTATTGACAGTTTTTTGTTTTGTATTCATGACCTATTTTGTTGGCTGATTTTACATGGAAGAAAGAATGTTGAATAGTAAATTTACATAAAACCGACGTTTTTTTATTAAACACACTAAGAAAATTTACCAATTTCTTAATTGTTTACTAAAATAGTTTTAAAAGAAACTTTTTTTCTGTTAAGTATATTCTTTTTTAACTTGCATTTTGAACAATATTTGAAAAAATATATGTAAAAAACAAAGGTTTTTAGTTATACTAGGTCCAAAGATTTTTGCTATGACAGCTGCAAAAATATTGTAAAAAAATTCTATATTAATATTTACTTATACGGCTATCATCAAAAACCTAGCACAAGTTGTACCAATAAAAAATGATTTCAATAAAGGCTTTTTACAAACTACTGCAGTTGACAAAAGAACCACGAGAAGATCGAGTATACGTAGATAGATTTAATTGAATGCCAGATGGTTTCCCTCGCGTACAATCGTGCATGGTAAAACAACACAATGACTGGCGAAAAGAAACCCGACTTACCAGTTACTAGACGTAATCAGAAAATATCATTCTGACATTATTTTAAAGATTTACCTAACATAACTGGGCACTTATTCCGCACGGGCAAACACGCTCGTAACGCGGCGCGTTAAGTTAACCTGTAAAAGTCGGTCTTTATTCCCTAGGCAATAGCCAAATTTTTGAGGTTACGCGCGTTACGTGCAACACTCGTAACAGTGTTTTAGTTAGTGAATCAGCGCCTAGATAGATAAAATTAGTATAGGTACCTAAGTTCAAATAAGCTAAGTGGCTAGCCCAAGGGCCTCACAGCTACCAATTTTAAGCGATTCTGTTTAGGTGATTGCGAAAAGTTGTGCGACCGCAAAATGTATCTCACCGCGTTAAGGTTCACGTTCGCGTGATTTTCCGCACTGAGCTGTTTCAGCGCTGTTTCGAGACCGCGTTAAGAGGTAGCCGTAAGACTCCTGATGTCAGAGTTGGCTCTACTAATGGCTTCTGAGATAGCTTGGCGGTTGCTGTTATAAGACAACACGCGGGCTCTACTCAATCACTTAATTGGGAATGCCACCCCGGTTACGCCTCTTATGTGGCGAATTTACTTCACAAAAATAAGACTAGGTATTGAAAACCCGGGCATTATCGTAAAAAAAATATATGTTTTTTTTAAGGTTTTTTATTGTTATTTTTTTTTTATTTTTTATTTGGAAAAGAAGATCTAAATTAAGTTTTCCCAAATAACTTTAATTTTTTTCTGATCTCTGCGAAAACATAAAATATCAAACTACAAATGGCTTTGAAACAAATGCCTCTTCCATGACCAGCCACGCTGCGAGCTCTATCAGATTGCATCCCCTAACCTTTAGAAGCGTTACCATGTCTTTACAGCTCTAGGTATATATAAAGCAATATCCACACTCTTACTTATCTGATGTCCAAACAAGCAGCTGTGCAAACAGTGTCAAGTTTCTGAGATGTCCAGAGAGTGTCGGTCTTATAAATAGACTTTAGTAGACAAATACCAAACACTTTGTTTATTTGAGCTGTGAGGCTTGTGAGAGAAATGCTTGATTGAAGTTGCGACCATTTTGCACGATATTTACCTACTTTTTGCCATAGTTGGCAAATAAGCTAAAAGTCCGCCTAATGGTAAGCATGACCGTCGCCTATGGATGCGACCTTATTAACACCAGGGACATCACAGATTCGTATCGACGTAAGTTGACCGTTAAAGACCGTTAATTAATAGCCCGTTTGAATAATCTCATGTTATAGCTAATCGAAAATGCCGCAGTGGGGAGGAAAGGAGCTTATTCCACACTTTGCAAAGATCGCTCAAAATACAAAGAGTTAATTTCCACATATATGATATTTTTTAAGATGAGCTTGTACAACGTGATTCATAATTTAATTACAGTCTAGCCTATTGCTTGGTTGATAAGTAATTTAATTCTAACTTAAACTTCTGTGTATGTTATTAAAAACTAAGATCTCTTCTTAGTTTTTAATAACATATGGACAGAAATGTGGTATTTAGACATAGTAAATACCACATTTCTGTCTCTATTACTTTGTTCACATGATCTTTAGAGGTAGCCCTACACTATTGAATATATTAAAACAGTGAATAGAGGGCTCATTATCTCTCTCTGCGAGAAGTCCCAGCAGTGGCATCATAATAGGCTGATAATGATAATGATGATTTACATTATAGAGAGATTGTTTTTTGTATTTCCTTTATAACTTTTAACTTTAATAATTGATAACCTTTAACATACCATGTGTGAATTGTCTGTGTTCAAAATTTATGCTGACAATAAACAAACATAATAAAACCACTTCATCGCGCATGACGTTAAAATTTGTTGGTATCAAATCGCACGTCACAACTAATATAGTCTTAACTCAAAATTTTGCATTTTTGAGTTAAGTATGCCATCAAAAAGTAGATTTTTTTCTCTACAAACTGGTAAGACCGTTACATTTATACCTCCGATTATCACTGAAAGATGGCACAAAAACTCTTTATTGACCATTCAATACGTTCATTCTTTTACCAAGTAGCACCGTCTCATCTTCGCCTAATCGGTCGCAACTCAACAAACGCATACGGCTGACGTATGTAACCTGTCACATTCGAACATAAGACATTGTGAGTGTTAGCATCGGATACAAAAACGTTGCAGGTGAGTAGTCTATATAGATCCATTTCTAACATGCGACTTTTTTGCCTGGACATAAAATAAGGCAATTAGGTTTTATTACAAGTTAAGACTATATTGCTTGACAATAATTTATTTTTTCTGATTATAATGAAAAATGATTTGACTTAAGACTATAATGCCGTCAGTTTTTTTGAGTTAATACTTTATGACCAGTTCAGAGTATCCTGTGAGGTTCTCGTGGTATTGTTTATTTATAAATGCAACTGTATTAATTGTTCATGTTTGCTAAAAATACATTTGTTTACAGAAACATTGCAGGCCAAAATTGCAATGAAGAGATATAAATAAACTAGCATAAATAAAAAAAACATAAACTTGCAATATTATTATTAGGAAATTATTATTTTTACACCTCAAGAAAATATAGATAAGATATTCTTCTTGTTATTATGAGATATTGATTATGTTCCTAAGTAATATAATTATTAATGTGCCAAAAACCTAATATTATTGTATTAGGTTATTGGTACTTTACTACGGAATAAGGCAAACTTAATAGACGAATCTCGAAATCGGTGCGACACGATCTGCGTTCCTATAATACAAAATGTATTAGGGACGCAATTGAGCGGAACCAAGGCTCGAAAAAATTCGCAAAGAATTCGTCTATTGGAAATAGCCAAATGACGAAACTGAAGATCGAGGATGGCAGTATCATTTCATCAAAGCCGGAGATTCTGAGAGAGCTCGAGAGTTTTTACGGACAGTTGTACACCTCGACACGACAGCCCATTGTCAGTACAGCTCAGGACAAGAGAGCTAAACTGACCTGACATTACACTGAAGACATTCCAGACATCAGCTTGTACGAGATTAGAATGGTTCTGAAACAGTTTAAGAACAACAAGGCGCCGGGTGATGACGGAATCACGACAGAACTACTGAGAGCAGGTGGAAAACCGGTACTTTTAGTCCTCCAGAAGTTGTTTAATTCCGTCATACTCGAAGGTACTACGCCTGTAGCATGGAACAGGAGTGTGGTGGTGCTCTTCTTCAAAAAAGGTGACAACACCTTATTGAAGAATTATAGACCCATCTCACTCCTGAGCCATGTGTACAAGTTGTTCTCCAGAGTCATTACAAACCGTCTCGAAAACAGGTTTGATGACTTCCAGCCTCTCGAACAAGCCGGTTTCCGTAAAGGCTGGAGCACCATAGACCACATACACACGCTCCGCCAGATTATACAGAAGACTGAGAAGTATAATCAGCCATTATGCCTAGCGTTCGTAGACTATTAAAAAGCCTTCGATTCAATCGAGACTGGGCAGTATTGCAGTCCCTCCAGCATTGTCATATCGACTATAGGTATATCGAAGTGCTGAAGTGTTTGTATAGAAACACCACCATGTCCATCCGATTACAGGACGAGAGCACGGAATCCAATTGCAGAAAGGCATGAGACAGGAAGATGTTACCTCTCCAAAACTGTTCACGAACGCATTGGAGGACGTTTTCAAGCTTTTGGAATGGAACGGATTGGGCATCAACATTAATGGCGAATACAGCACTCACCTTCGTTTTACCGATGATTTAGTTATCATAGCAGAGTCACTGGAGGACCTACATACAATGTTCAGTGACCTCAGCAGCCTTTCCCAACAGGTGGGTCTTAAAATGAACACGGATAAGACAAAAATCATGTCCAATGTCCATGTTGTACCCGTACCGGTAGTTGTTGGGAACGATACTCTCGAAGTTGTTGACCATTACACCTATCTTGGACAGATTGTTCAGTTAGGTAAGTCCAACTTAGGCAAAGAGGTCGCCCGAAGAATCCAACTCGGATGGGCAGCGTTCCGGAAATTGCGTGAAATCTTCTCGTCCAAGATAGCACAGTGCCTAAAGACAAGGGTCTTTGACCAATGTGTGTTGCCAGTGATGACATATGGTACTGAGACGTGGTCCTTAACTGTTGGCCTTTTGGAGAAACTCAGAGTCACACAACGGGCAATGGAGAGAGGTATGCTCGGAGTTTCTTTGCGCGATAGAATCCGAAACGTGGATATTCGCCAAAGAACCAGAGTCGTCGACATAGCTGTAAAAATTTGCAAGTTGAAGTGGCAATGGGCAGGCCACATCGCTCGAAGAACCGATAACCGATGGGGAAGAAAGGTAATTAAGTGGAGACCACGAACCGGAAGACGCAGTGTAGGTAGGCCTCCCACTAGATGGACCGACGATATCGTGAGAGTCGCGGGCATCCAGTGGATGCCGATGGCAGGTTGTCGTTCAGTGTGGAAGTTAAAGGGGGAGGCCTATGTTCAGCAGTGCATGTCATATGGCTGATGATGATGATGATGATTGGTACTTTGGAGTTATTACTCAATAAATAAGTAGAATATGAACAGCAAAAATTCATCAATAAAGTCTCAAACCAATTTAATACCATCAATATGCAAAAGAGTTTAACAAAAAAAACAAGTACTTAAGTCTTATTTCAAAATTGTATCTCTACAAGCAGGCAATATGGTCGTTACTCAAAGTGTTAATGAAAAAATATTCATAACTCTAAAGATATTCATTTAATTCTCGTTAGAATAGAAAATAAATAAAGCCAGATAACATACCCTTAAACTGTCATTTAAGTTTGGGCACGATAATGGATATTTCAGACAGTATGATTTTTTAAATATTCAAATCGCGATATCTCGAAATCGTTTATTTTGAGTTAAGACTATACTAGTTGTGGGGTGCGAAATGTCGCTTTATGATTGGAGAATTCAAGTCATTCATACAACCCGCACCTTGGATTGGCCCACTCCAAAAAGATTATACTGAAAATTTTGAATCATTTCATTAATTTAATTTATTGTATAATGTTGACATTTTTAGTTTGATTATTTTATTTTAAATTTCGATTGGTAATTATTATTATTAATGTAATGTGACTAGCTACAATTTTTTTTCTATTATTATTTGGTGATTTGTATGAGTCTATGTTACTTGGAAATAAATGATTATAATTGCTGATGATGAGCAGTCAAGTGTTTATATATCGTCGTTGCTTTTGAAATAACATTAAAATTTCATATTTTATGGTCATCACACCAACAAAATGTTAATCAATTACCTCAAGTTTTTGATTAAAACTTTCACCTATTCAACTCATTCATAATTAGTCACCGGCACAAAACAGAATCGAATTATCTCAAGTCGAAGTACTCTTCAGACTTCGCTATTGCCTCATTATAATAACTAGCCCATCTTAGTTCACTCATTGAAAATCTGTCGCCAAGCACCTAGCGGTATTTCAGTAGCCTTATTTCGAGAGACAGTTTGCATTTCATTCTAGCTATTTCCACCATCTTTAACTATACCGTAACTTTTTTTTGGATAGAATAAGTGGCAAACAAGCTACGGGCCACCTGATGGTAAGTGGTCACCGCTGCCTATAGACACCTACAATACCCGGAGCATTGTCAGTGCGTTGCCTGCCTTTGAGGACTCTATTCACCCCTCGTTTGAAGCAGTCCAAATTATACTTTGGAGGAAAAACCACTTAGCATCAGGTCAAACGCCTACTCTATCAACCATAAAAAAAGCTATGATGAAATATTATATTGTAGTCTGAATTGGTCTTTAAGTTCATCTAATCAATCAATAGTTACGATCAAGTTCAGTCGGGAATCAACCTTCATTGGGCTTAAGATAGGAGGGATAATTCAGCAGGTCGTTATTATGATCATTAATCACGACCGAAGCCCAAGTTTGTTTCGCAGAGCCGTGGCCAGAATCTGAAGTAACCGAGAGGTACGATTATGTTCGTCTCATCACATATTTATGTATCTCCTATCAAACGCCTACACAATGAAGCATGGTTTTGAATGGGTTTTGACTGCTTATTAGATCAAAGATACAGAATGACAATGCTGGTACAAATATAAATTTAAATAAAAGTTGTGCAAAAGGTTTTTTAACTAGACATTTAATGCAGGGCGAACATGTTCAGACACTTCATCAGTTGACCACTACTGATATAAAAAACACGCCTACTGATTCTACTGAAACTCACGTCATTTCCAACCAATACCGTAGGTACGCCATCACCATGCTTTGTTTACATTTTGAACTGACGTTGAATGGGCCAATTAGCATTTAGTAACCCCTCACCCCGCCCCGCAGGTATTTGACTGAATTTTTTCTATTGAAAATAATTGTAACTACAAGTCTGGTCTACGTAGTAGCTATACCTAGTCTGTGTTTGGTAGTCACTATGCCATAGACAGATACTAATAAGACAAATATGATTCAAGAAAACTTGTTCAGCCGTTTAAAGATTATCATCTTTTTTTATAAGGGGTTTAAAAAAAAAACAATGTAATGGTACTTGTTTCAATAAAACTAAGATCTGGTGCAATGATAAGATAATTAAATCACCAAAGTAATTACCACAATAAATAAAACCGGCCAAGTGCGAGTCGGATTCGCGCACGAAGGGTTCAAACATTTATTTACAAAGCTCTTATACTAGCACTCTTATAAAGGCGCTGTTGCAGGTGCAGTTTGCAAAATCACGCGAACGCGAACCTTAACGCGCCGAGATACGGTTGCGGTCGCATGATTTTGCAAACTGCTCCTATTCGGGCCCGCGTTTAGAGTTGGGCGTAAGGTTGAAGTTTCAGTCTGTAATTTCCATTTTCAACACTGTTTTAAACTATCACGGTTGTTCACTAAAGTTATATGATTATTTACGGGATATTTACCGTGGTAAGGTTGTGGAAGGAGCTCCCGATATTTCGGCGCAGTTACATGCACCATGTTCACGGGAAGACAGAGTCTTCCCGGTAAATATCCCGTAAATAATCATATAACTTTAGATTCCATTTTCAAATTTTACCACAAGGTACTATTATGCACCTCTACAATATTCTGTATCATAAGATGTATTACCAAATAAATTTTTGATCGCAGAAAATTGTCATAGAAGTCCGCCGCCTCCGTAACCATGCTTCCAACGAGTAACGTGAACTCACGCACGTATTATGGGAACTTATAGTCATAATAACATCAAGATTTCCAGTCACGTGCGCTCCCGTAGGTACAGTCAGCTGTAGTAAGAACTTCTTATAATACATATCTGCACGATTAGTCGACAACGGTTCTGGAGATAAGAGAGCTGTGGCCTTAGTACGAGCACTTGCGAAAAAGTTATCTTTACGTAAACGATAGCAAAATGTATGAAAAATTTAACGGCGCCTCTATCAGACGTGAAACGAATCTGAATTTTTCATACATTTTGCTATCGTTTACGTAACGATAACTTTTTCGCAAGTGCTCGTACTACGGCCACAGGTGGGCTACCATAACCTTGGCTTATTGAGCCAGCGTTTTTGGTACTTTGTCTCACGAACACCAACTAAATTTTTCTTTTTAGTTATTAAAGCGTACTCAAGGTTTATTTTATATAATTTTGTACATCTGTATTATTAAACATTAACAATGTTTAACTATACCTATTTTTTATATTTGGCAGGCTTGGCTTATGACTACAGATCACAAAAGCTCCTGATTTTCGTGCCTTGCTTTCGTGGTTATCTCATAGCTCCGATGGAAACAAAGCCATATCAACAGAATTTATTTGAGCTTAGGTAGGTATACGAAGCAATCTAATATAGCAATGAGGATTTATACAAGGTTATATAACGGTGTTACTAAGCCAATAGTCATTGTACTCATCATAATGAACAAATTATGCGATGGGACTAATCCTAAAATAACAAGAAAATACTATGAGCCGTTCTACTACTATGTTTGAATGACACGTTTCTATCGAAGAATAGTTTTTTTCTCGTTTTCAGGGTTGGTCTCACCTTAAAAATAGTTCATTATGATGTGTACGATAATTTATTCTCGGCTTAGTACCATGTAACTCTTTTTACAATCATTCTGACGCTTGTTATAAAATTTTATCAAATTCTGATAGTGCCAGTTTGAATATTTGTTTCCACTTATTTCAGTATCAGCGAAAAGAATTTGCATGAAAATTTACGTAGGGATAGCTTAAACTCCGTATCAACGCCTTGAATTTTTTTAGCATATTTTACTGCAGATGACTGTACCCAGTTCCTTTCAGTGGTAAACCAGATGAACCTTGAAGTAGACCTCTCTTAACAGGGACCGGTAATAAAAGCAAATTATACTTATTGGAAATTTTACGTGATTTTTCTTATTGGTCATCAGTAATAAAAAATATTACCTGAGTGCTTGATTACAATTAAAAATGGGTGGGCCATGTTTAACAGCGCGATGATAATGTCTTTTGTTCCAAATTGCAAGCATTTTCTTGAAAACTTCATGATGTCATGATTATTCAAAAAAGTTACAATATCCTATCCCAATAATTAGTCATTGCGATTTGTTATCTAGAATTTATCATAACTTATCTTTCATATCAGTTGTTTTAAATAGCACTATTCACCAGAACTAGGAATATTATATTTCTTTGTTCATTAACATTGTTGGAAAATAATACCAATTTAGCACAAAAGCTCCCAAAACTTGGCAGCTTTACTATTCAAGTTGGTACAAAAATCCAAAGACAATGGTAAAATTAAGTCAGTTGTTATGATAAATTAGCGACTCCCTGAGATTCAGATGCTTATCCCAAAAGAAATACTGAGAACGCATTAAGGTCATAGCATATAATATTATAGGTACATTTTTATTTATTTTTTGTATTTAACCAGCCACCTCTTTTGTACATCATAACAAACAAATTTTATTCCTATGACTTTTGAAAATACTTAATAAAAATCTGCTGTTTCATAAAAGTTCATAAACTTGCAACAAATTTATAGAATAGCACATTATTTTGCGAATTTTTTAAGTTTTAGAAACTATAATTGTTAGTTATGATCTCATAATATAAATATCTCAATGATTAAGGTACGCGTACCTTATAATAATTATATTATTGTTCATTCGTACTTTTTTAAAGATATGAAGGCCAGACGATCTTTCTCAGAAGCAAATTTTTTTATTTGTAACTATAATACTATGAATAAACACATAATTCTACTAAACTACCCTCATACGCCCAAGAGCGGCATCTAAACCTAGGTGTATTTCGAGAAAATCGAGTTTTTGTGAAAATTTATTTTTCGTTGACTTAATTTAATTTATTTTCAGTTATATACCTATGTTAGGACCAATATATTTCTTAAATATATGTTTAAAAATCCAACAATTTTTGTTATTGTGTTTTTATGAGATACCGTCATTTCGTTTAAAATTAATAGTTTTAAAAGAAAAAAAATATTTTTTAGTCTTTTGTTTCAATGTTCCAATATAGATACGGTTATTTTGCTTAGTTCATCTGGTGCGAAATTTTTTAAGCTATCAGATGCGCGTAAAACAGAAATCTCATTTTTTTGAGTAACCGCTCTTGGGCTTATGAGGGCAGTAAAGTACCTTTCACAAGTTTTTAAATAAATATTATTGGGTCTTTTAGTTAGTAAAACGAGTTTTTCCGAGTCCCGAATCCCAAAAACTGTGAGTTTGTACCGAAATGAACCTATTATTCTAAAGCTTCTTATTCCACAGACTTGGACCACATTTATTGAAACGGAAACAAGCAATATGAATCAATAGACCTTCCATTTGGAACGAACCCGATGCGGGAGGAATATTACGAATAGGATAGTTTAGGAAAACACGCATGGATCGTCGTTTTGCTGACTTTTATAAGGATCATGTAGGGTTTATTATGTTTACTTATTCTTATGTTGTAAGTACCTACTTAATCTAGTACGCTCGCCTCAAACAATGAGGTCATTCACTGTTTCATCATTAATACCTGCAGTTCTAACGCATCATTCAACAGTGCTAACTCATCCAGTCTAGATACCTAAGTCTGGAAGCCTTTAGTCAAACTCACCCTGCAGACGACCTTGCCACCTTTTTTAACCGACTTCCAATAAGGAGGAGGTTACCAATTCAACTGTTTTTTTAAAATGTTTGTTACCTCAGAACTTTTTTCTGGGTGAACCGATTTTGTTGATTCCTTTTTTTATTTGAAAGCTGGTGCTTCCCATTTCGTCCCATTTTAAATTGGTCCAGTTCTGATGAAGTCGGTTTTTATTTTGAGAATTATTTTTGCACGTGGACAAGTTTTTTTAGTATGAGTGAAAAATGTAGGTAAGTAAGCCGTAGGTAGGTACTCACCGTTTTTGAGTTAAGCGATTTAGCGGTATTGATCAACGATTTAGGTATGTTTTGTAACCTTGGGTTCATTGAACGGTATAGTGTTTTTTTTTGTGTGAAAAATGGAGACATTTGAACATGAACGATAATAATTGTGCTAGGCATATCTCCCTTGGTTGTCTGATCTAAGGGTACACTATTATCTGGGTCAGTCTCAAACTTGTAAACGCCTTACCTGTTGCAAAATAAAGCGCCTGATAAAAATTTAACGAGAAGTTTTATACAAAACTTTTGCTAGCCATATACAGTTGAAAGCTCAATTTATTTACAAATTCGTAACAACGGTTTTTATGTTAATTAAGTATAATTTTGTATTAATGAAATCTAAGAAATAAATGAAACTAATCTGAAACAAAAATTTATTAATTCTAAAACGCGCGATATGATTTAAAAAAATAAAATAAAAAGTTATGACTAAAAAATAAATAAAAAATGCTGGACATAATTTTCACTACTAGGTGGTTCGAATTGTTTTTTCTTTTCTTTCCTCATGAGTGGATTTTGGCGTGTTCATTGTTATGTTTTACTTTAGAGTATGTACCTAATCGTTCCAAGGTTGAAGCTTTTACGTAGGTACCCTATTACATACCGTGTTTACTAAGACGAAAATACGTTAAATAAATTTATTTGTTATAGATAATTTTATGGAGACTTATTTTTTTATATAATTACTGAAACATACATACATATTTTGTGGCGCACTTGCCATCCATTATAAATATGTTTATATTGTACCTATAAATAAAATTATTTTTGAAACGCGGTGTGCCAACTTTCGTAAAGTTAGTTCATGATTTCCACGACGTGTGGCGCTTGGCTAGAAAAGCAAAAATATAATAAAAGAACATTGTTTTTTCACCAAATTGTCATTTGAATGTTATAGTATTTTTGTTATATTAAAATCATTTATCTCTCTCGGACTCTGCTATTTTCTTTCTTGTTGGTGGCTCAAACTTCTCCTTCTGTAAATAGACTGAACTGTCTATACATACATGCAAACATACATACGTTTGCTTTGCGTCATCGGGTAAAAGGGTAAGTTCATATCTACCCCTGATGTCTGACTCCCCAGGGGCTTCTAACATGGCTTACAAGTTGCTGTTGTTATAAGACAAACAACCAACCAAGCGCTTCAGTCAGTCAGGTAATAGGTTATTCTCTCAGATCAGACAAAAAGGGAGATATGCCTTAGTATAGTTATCGTTTGTATTCAAATCAAATGTATCCCTATCCGTGCTTCACCTACTTTTTTTACTATTCTACTAAACTGCTCAATGCAAAAACTTTAAGAATAAGTACGGCACACTTTCTCATTTTTCACGTACACCAATAAACTTACAGCGACATCAAAGAACTAACTTATAGTCCACATGCAAAATAACTGGCCAAGAGCGTGTCGAGACACGCCTATGGTATAAAATTCAGAGATGTAGGTATCATCCCGACATAGCATATACTTTTTATGGTTTAACCATTTTACAAAATTTCATGCACTTATCTTAATAATTATAGAAGTTAGAAGATTTAAAAAAAATCGGACTGACGGACATACAGACGGATGGACAGAACGAATTTATAAGGGTTCCTTGTCGGGCTACGGAACCCTAATAATGGCAGCAAGGTCATCTGCTGGGTAAGTTCGATATAAGGCATCAACCCTGATTTAGTCCAGTTGAGAAAGTATCCACAATTTTTCAGGAAATTCACTAATAACCAAAACTATTGAATAAGGTCTAACTATCAACATAAATTAATCTTACCAACCTCTAAATTAGCAATGCATAGCTCCGGCCCTAACCCAATGTCTATCAAAATATATAATAAACTACCAGTACAGGTAAAATACATAGAAAACGAAAATAAATTTGCCAAAACCCTAAAAAAACATATTGTTAGCAAAAGTTACTACAGCCTACACGACTATTTAGAAGACAAATCAATTATAAATCTATACATATCTATATCTATACATATAATAAAAAAGTATTGATAAAAAATCTGTAATTGCGAGATATAAAAAAAAAAACACAGGGCGTCTTAAAATAAGCAGCTGAACACGTTAAGAAAGTTTGTAGAATTTTAGTCTGTTTGTTTGTTTGTCCACGCACATCTCCTAAACCACTTGAAGGATTTAAATGCCGCTGTTCTGGGTGTCTTCAAGTCAAGAGTGAATCGGTTTCTTCTAGGCAAGCGTGATCCATCGTGGGCCGCATCATCGCTTAACATCAGGCGAGTTGGCGGCCAAGCGCAAGCCTATTTAGCAATAATATGCTTAGCTATGACCCGATTGAAGTATAGGCTATGTTATTTTGCGGAAGGGCCGGATTAAGGGAGGAAAAACAGGTTGAAAGTTTATATGAAAATCTACGCGTACGAAGTCGCGGGCAACAGCACTAGTTATAGAATAAATTGATCCGCTCCGCACTTTATTGCCATACCCAATAAACTTTCAGTAAGTAAGTTTAAGTAACATTATGTGATACACCTCAAACATGCTACCTATGTGAATTTCATAATATGCAATAAATTATTGAGTACCTACTGAGTTCGCTCCCACCACACCACCGTACCATACATTTCTCCATTGTTTGTCTATCTGAGCTTATTCCCAATGATGTAGAGAGCATTTCACGGGCCATGAAGATCCGACGTCACGTAGGCCACGGGAATCTCATTTCGAAATTCAGCCCGCAGCCGCATAATGTGGCAATAAATGAATTTTAATAACATCAGCTACCGCTGCGGTGGCATTCCAGTTTTTCGGATTAAAGTTTTATGCGAACGAGAGGTAGGTAAGAGTACTGAAACTGAAAATGTTTTAGTAGGTACTTAGAGATTGGTTTGAGGGTATATTATAAAAAATAGTAAAAAAAAACACTTTTCAAATATGCTTTTAACTTTAGCTAAGAAAATATTGTAGTAATCATCAAGACCATTAAAAAGTTTTTCAAATTTCAATATTCAAAGTTTTGTGTTGGTCGCCAAACGTAGATCTATTATATTATATAAAAAAGCTCAAACACGATATCTATGGGTTATCTTGTTGCGTTCATTAGTTCCGACTTCATCGTCAGAAAAGCTTCGTGGTACCATCTTATTATTGCATTGTCATCTAAGTAAGTGAAAAACTTATTTTTCATAAAAGTGTAATCAAATTTCAAGTCAATTGAACCCCGGGAATTGGGTCAAGTTAGCTTGGAAGGTACCTTACATTACTTACAACCATGTGAAGATAAATAAAAGCTTGTAAAATAGATGTTAAGATAAGTAATATGTATTTTGCGAATGAAAAGTAATACAATCATTATTCATATATAGATATATAGAAACTTATGTACACCAGAAATAAAAAGTAAAAGTAGTCATCTTAGTTTTTAGATACTTATTAGTGGAATTATTATGTGGACAAATACTAGCCTATTCATTTCATTATTAAAAAAATAATACGTCATATGTTTTATGACAAGGAATCTCATGTTCCCATGTGAGATAGAGAATTAAGGCTCTGATAATTAATATATTTTTTATTATAAAACTGTAGGACGGACGGACGGACAGACAGACAGATAGCGTAGGATTAGCAATAAGGGTCCCGTTTGCATCGTTTGGGTACGAACCCTAAAAAAATTAAAATAATCAGTCATCTAATAATTAAACTTTGCTCCCATCAATTTCCAAAAGAGCTGGTTGGAAGCGGCTTGCATCCAGCGTTTTCCTGTGGCCTCTTTTAGTTCGTCTGTCCATCTTGTGGGGGTGAACGTCCTATGCTGCGCTTATCTATCTGTGGTCTTCATTTCGGCCTTCCTAACCTTTCGGCCCCATCGGCCATCTGTTCTGCGTACTGTTTTTATATTTTTATGATACTGGGTTACGTGTCGAGCGAAGTCGCTCGCCTGATGGCTCTTCACGCTTGCCCATAACAGCTCAACGCCACTCAGAATTTTGAACTTCAACAGTTCAAAACCCTGGATGGCAATGCACTGCGCTCGCCACCCCGAGATATAAGATGTCAAATCTCTGTGTGTCCTGTAATTTAGCTGGAAACATTGCCCTTCAATCTGGAACACAGTAGTGTTTGGACACTACTGCTTGGCGGTTGAATAACTGGCAAAGGCACTGGTAATGTGCTCTGCATATTGCCACTTTAACTTGCTAATCCAGAATTATTAATGCTATTCAGTATTAATAACTCCTATACTGATGATAGCTTCAAAGTGTAAAGAAATCTAATTTTGTTGTGTCCGTTTATCTGTGTGTCTAACCATCCGCTCTCTACTCTTCACGTAGTACCAAGTCACGGGCATCATATAGTTTTTTTTAATAAAAAATAATGAAAAAGACTTTAGATTCTTATTAAAATTCCCAAGCTCTGGGAAAAATCTCCCCAGTAAAAGCTAAAATGGTTGGATTTATTCCTGCTTCTAAAATAGTAGGTACCGACCTTAAAAACTATTTTCAGAGGTTAGCGTCAAAGTTTTAATGACTCAAACTGATTTCTCGTTTTGCAGGACTTTATTACCTCTCGTTTAGAAATACGAGTATAAAATCGAAGATTTCAATGTTTAGTCAGTTTCACTTTTGCTATTTAAGTTGTGGATAGAAGAGTTTAATGGAAATTAGTTTAATTTTGCGGATTTACGATTTAAATAGGTCGGATAATTTATTTTTAACTTTGTTTAAATTAAGCTTTCTGAATCATTTAAAATTATCTGGCTCAGCGATGCCACGAGTAGCTCAATTGTGAGTACATTGGATCTATGCCAGTCAGCTCATATTTCCACAATGAGTTTAGAGCTTCCGGAGAAGGAAAAGATCGCATGAAACCCTTAATAAATATTAAAAATTGGTGGGTGACTTTCATGAACTGATAAAAGAATTTTGTGCTATTAAAATATTATCAGTCACACAATCAAAATTGGCTCTTAACTTGTGGTGAATTTAAACTCTAGCGAATAATTGAACTCTTGGATATAATAAAACACTGTTTTAAACTATCACGGTTGTTCACTGCAGTTATATAATTATTTACGGGATTTTTACCGTCGTAAGGTTGTGGAAGGAGCTCCCGATATTTCGGCGCAGTTACATGCACCATGTTCACGGGAAGACTCTTTCTCTTCCCGTGAACATGGTGCATGTAACTGTCTTGGATATAATGTTCTTTGCCAAACTTAAAATTTGCTTTGAAATAAATATCTGAACTTTTCCAATGATTCCAGAAAACCAACAAAGAAAAATTTTCTTTCTTTATTTCACTGAAGTAATATTAGGTACCTGTTACACGTACCTGCATGTCTATTCTGCAAGCTAAGTGAACGCGTAAGTGAAGTGATAAGCTAAGTGAACGTGTATTTTTCTTGTCGATTACTATAGAGAAATGTCAAAATGTCGAGTGATCACCCTTGACTGTAGTCCCTTGCCCTTATAATTTGATGTTTTGACAATTATCTGCAGAAATAGGCAAGAAAAAATCATATGCATTTAGCTTATCACTTCACTTGCGCGTTCACTTAGCTTGCAGAATAGACATGCTGTCTCACGTTCCAGAACCTAGCAAAAGTGATCAAATTTAGTGTTTTTCTTTCTGCTTTTTAAAATATTATTGCAGCAAATAAATTCTTGCGCCGAGTTTAAGCGGAAGTCCTATTTTACTCTGTCGGATGCTGGTACCTATCCCAAGTCATTAACTTAATTATTTGTCTCATATCCATTATACAAATCGTATATAATATATCCACAGTTCCGAAGGTAAGCTTTGCGTCATTAGCGAGTGAGTTAGGAGCTTTTGTTCGAGCTTATTGTGCGGAGCCGGACGCAATTACTCGCCCTCATCTGTCTGGTGCGCTCCGAATACGGAGCAGGCGCAGAGAGGAGATGACATAACAATATTTCTCTCCATTAATTAAAATTTAATTGCATTTTGTAATTTTATTTATATAACATTACTAACTAAATTTAAGAGTACTGATGATGAACTACACTAAATTTAAGAGTTCAAATTATGAATCGATCAGTTACCCAATTTCAAATTAATATAATTGTCATTAATCCCCAAAACTAATCACAGAATTCTATCGAAATGAGGTTTTGTTTTACAGTCGTGTTTTTCTTAATATAAATAAAAGGAAAACCCCGACTGTTTAAAATAATGTGTAGGTTACTCATTATTACTACAGGTAGGTATTTATTATGTAAAAGTGTTCCACTCATTCTGAGAGACTCATCACGAAATCTTGAAAACTACTTGACTTGCGAATCTGAGATCAGGTATCTCGGCGCGTTAAGATTCTCGTTCACGTGATTTTGCAAACTGCACCTATTCGGGCCCGCGTTCAGAGTTGGGCGTAAAGCCCCAAGCAAGTAAATTCGCCTGAGGTGTAGAGGTCCGCTCAGAAAATATTTTGCGAAAAGGCCGAAAAGTTAATGTGAAAGTCTACGCGTACGAAGTAGCGGGAACAGCCAGTCTTTATAAAAAAAAAGTTGGTGAGCACATAACTTGAAAACGGCTGGACTAATTTGGCAAACTTTTGTTTTTAAAGGTTTGTAATAAGTCCGGATAACATTTTAGGAAAAAGAAAAATTGGAAAAGTTGCCCATTAAATTGAAATAACCTAATTGAGAAAAAAATTAAGCCATATTTTACAGAAACAGGTTATTACAGAAAATGAATTTTCTATTGATATTTCTATTCGATAGAATCAAAACCGACGGGGAAAAAAGGTTCTTGAGTGGAGACCACGAACCGGGAGACGCAGCATAGGTAGGCCTCCCACTAGATGGACCGACGACATCGTGAGAGTCGCGGGCATCCAGTGGATGTAGATGGCAGGATGTCGTTCAGTGTGGAGGTTAAAGGGGGAGGCCTATGTTCAGCAGTGGATGTCTTCTTGCTGATGATGATGAGAATCAAAATGTCTCCGCTATGAGTAATAGTGTTTCGTGATCAGAACGAAAAAAAAACAGTTTTCGTTGATTTTTTGTCTAAAAATGTGACAGATCTCTTAAAAATCTCTGTGTAACAGTTGTTTATGCCACCTCCAATTTTTTATAGTCTCCTGGCTCTGACGTAGCACGCAAATAGTCTGAATCTACGGACGTTATTCACTATTGTCTCTTTATACTACCGTTTGTAGTTCAAGAAAATGCTTAGTTTTGACTTCTGTTCTTGATTTTTAAGGGTTTAAATCCTGCAAACAGAGAATTACGTATTGGAATGTTGAAATATTTATTTAAAACTTTATCAGCACAATAATGCAACTATGTAATTTCTGAGTGATAAAAATATTCTGATATGTGTATAGACTGAACAATTGACATACCTATTTATGATCGAGATTAGGAACTAGAAAAAAAGGAACTGGAAAATAATAATATATTAATAACAAATAATATAGGTAGTAATTGGGTTGTTTTTCTTTATTTTATTTAATTAGGTTAAAACAAGCAATTACGGCGAGTTGAGATCCCTTATATTGGGTCGCAGACGTCATCGCAACATCGCAATGAAATTATATATTATGCGAATTTTATTGCGATGAGGGAGTCACCATCGAAAAATCTCGTATTTTGAATTTTCGGGACGATTTGCTACATTACATCGCAATAACCCAAATATTTTCATTATCGCAATGAGTGCAATCGAATGTGAACAAATACTTACATTTATGTAAACATTCGTAGAAGTTGTAGGTTTATTATTCACGAAATTGAGCTAAATATATGAAAACAACTTAAAATCACACTAGAAAACAACTAAAAACAAACTAGTACTAAAATATATAGCTAAACAAAACTAATAATAATTGATAATAGCCATTTGTGTGTAATGTAATAATATTTTTTTAATGTTATTTTTCGTTTGGTTCTTAATATGTTTGCATGCCGAAAGGTCGATTATGGCGCTCTTTTACTGTAATTTTCCATCTGAATCCTGAATATATATATACGGAATAAACTGAATATGAGTATGAATAAACAGCTGCCAGCAGACATCGTAGAAAAAAATATGTTTTTTTTTAATGATATTGATACAAAAATATTACGGGTATCAGGCGAGTACTTCTGAAATATTATTTAATTTACGGCAAGCTTGTTAGAATTTCCACCATGAGGAAGGCGTACGTTAGCTTTAATCATAATTTATGAATCGAACACAACAACCCGGAATATTTTAATTGCAATGCAATTTGATTAATTATACCAAGTTAACGTATTTTAAGGCCAAAATAAGTTCGTTTAGTATAAGATTATTTCTTCTGAATTCATTAATAACGTCATCATTAACTATTTTATTCTAATGCTGAAGCGGCATAACCTTCTCTTCAGCACATCATCTTTTCCTGTCAATTATAATCAAATTTCTAAACATCTGTTAATCTTCTCACATTTTTTGACGAAAAATTAACGAAACTGCTTTTTGGCATTTTATCAAATAGAAAGATTTGGAGAACATTCAGTTTCTGTTTTAAATAGTTCTGTATTTTTAATTGAAAATACAGCTTCAAATTTAAAAAAAACTCAACATATTAACTAAGTTCTTCCAATTTACAAAAGTAGTTTTTCCTAAAACTCTCAGAAGGAAAGTTTGTCAGTGGATTTCGTTAAATAACTTACTTAAAATGAACAATTTTAATGTAATGGCTTACTTGTTTTATATAAGTCTTGACAATTAGGGCTTTATTTTTTTTCGTTTTATGCCCGCTAATCCAAATACATAAAATTGAACGTAATAATTGTAATACGGCTCGACAAAAATAATGATTCAGGCATGGCCATGAAAATTTTGATCATTACTGTGAAGCTAGGCCTTGTAGTTAACAATGATATGAGGATCATAGTAAAAAAAAAAGAAAGAAATATTTATTTTGTTACAACAATTTAACATAAAAAACATAAATATAATATGGTCCTTAGGTAGTGAAGTTGTGTCACAAAAACACAGTTAGTGACACTCGTTTAGGAAATATTATCGAGCGCACCTGCTGGACCACATTCGTTTTGATCCTTTTAGATGACAGCAAAAACATCTATGAGATACCATTCAGCATAATGCAAAGCCATTTAGGCGTTGATTTTTGACAAAAACTGGATAAACCGGCACTATATGCTGGTAAAACTTTTTGGGATATCTGAAGGTCTTAGCACTATTACTGAAGTACCATAGGCGCTGTTCATTTTTGCTACAAACTGGACAATGTTCAAGAGGGCCATGATAATAAGCGGAAGTACTGCAAGAAGACGATCTAAAAATAACTATGTAATAGGTAGATTGCACGAAAGGGAAGTAAACGTGGAAATGACGACGAATAGAGTGAAGGGGAATAAAATGTGATTTACCGACCCCACCTAATGGTATAAAGTCTAGAAAATAGGTACTTTAAAATATATTTTATAAATGAGAGAGTCTGTTTGTTTGTTTATTCTTCTTTAATGCAGCAACCGCACGCGGTGAAACCTACGGCAGGCACAGCTACGTTTGTATATATGTATAATGATTAAAATTCTCTACAAAAAACTTCATTATAGGTTTATCGTGTTCCCACTTTTGGGCCTTCTCTCAGAGAGAGGTTCAATATATTACAAAATACTTAATTACCAAAAATGGAGCAGACAGCTTGGAGAGCGCCAAGAGACTCATCGACAACGAATCCCTGGTTCAGACTAAGCTCCTTACTCTTGAACATCGGCGCAAAGTTGCTGGTCTATCGGTTTTTTATCGGATACATTTCGGTGAGTGTGCATCGGATCTGCATGATCTAATTCCCTCCTGCCCATTTTTCTATCGGACTGCCAGAGCGGGCATGAAAAATCAACACCGCTTTAAGGTTAATATTCCGAAAACCCGTACGAAGCGCTTGTGCGTACTGCTGGTCTCTGGAATGCGCTGCCTGAATGAGAGTTCCCCGATAGCTACAATCTAGGTGTCTTCAAATCACGAGTGAATCGCCTTCTTCTAGGCAAGCGTGCTCCTTCTTAGATCGCATCGTCGCTTAACATCAGGCGGTAGCAGCGGGCAGGCGAGTTGGCGGTCAAACGCAAGCCTATTTATGCATTAAAAAAGTCACCCCAAAGAGTGACAAAAACTCTTTTCCAATCAAGCTTCCAAACAAATCCATTGAAATTGCGTTGCAAACAAAAGCGTAACTCTCAAAAGAAATTCAAACAAACAATAATAACAAAAACTCTGAATTGAATCGGTACCGTAGATTCAATTTTTTCCTGTACCAAGGATGCGAACCATACTCAACTCAGTATCGATATTCTATGGAATAATATAGGAGCTGATACCAGTACTATACGAGTACTTAAGAGTACAACTATTTGCATGGCCTTGTTACTTTCAGGCCAACAAATACCTATTTAATGGACGAGGTAGGTCAATACAAAAGGTTGACTTGTCACGCAGATGTCGTGGAGGTGCCAAGTTTACTTTTAAAAGATACTTATTTTTAATATGTCTAGGAAATAGTGTAGTGACTTGTTTATATCTATTTAAGTATGTATTTAAAAATATATATGTATGTATATCAGTCTCTGGCAGCCATATTACAAGCTTTGCTTAGTTTGGGGTCAGATGACCATGTGTGCAATAATGTCCCAGATATTTATTTATTTATTTATATGTATGCTCCGAACTGAAAATCTATATCTATAAATATAGTAAAAAGTATTAAAAAAACTGTAATTGCGAGATATTAAAAAAAAACACACAGGAACACGTTAAGACAGTATTTTGAATTTTTGACTGTTTGTTTGTCCACGCACATCTCCTAAACCACTGGACGGATTTAAACGCGGTTTTCACGAATATGTGACCAGACGTTGTCGTTTTTTTATATAACTGTGTTGTGATAAGACAAGAATGTGATTCAATACCTACGGTAAACAATATGGTGAGTGACAAGAAACTCTTGCCCATAAAAATGACAGTGCAGCATTGCACGGTGCTTGTAAAAAAACTAGTACCTATTACTAATTTACTAGCTTTTATCGATATCCAGTATTTGTTAAATATTCCAAACCCTAAACATCAGTTGCAATAGAAGTTCGTGATTAATGCTCCGTCCCCACTAAGGAGCCTTTCCGTCCATCCGTCTGTCGCTCATTGATCTATCTTTGATTAATTGTGTTATTATGGTTGAGTGGGCTTCGGACAGTTTCTTGCCTCTAAACTCAGATTATCTATTGTATTAGCAGAAATAGATTAGTTTATTTGCAAAGAAGTCTTTCTTTATTACAGTTATATGATTATTTACGGGATATTTACCGTGATACGGTTGTGAATGGAGCCACAGTAACATGCACGGGGCATGTTCATGGGAAGATTGGAGTCTTCCCGTGAACATGGTGCATGGAACTGCGCAAAAATATCGGGAGCTCAACAGCAACATTCAAACCTTATCACGGTAAATATCTCGTAAATAATCATATAACGTTTGTAAACAACCGTGATAGTTTAAAACAGTTTCTATCTTTATTTTTGAGTAAACGAATAAAATACAACTGCAAAAAAGCAAACTTTTTTACATTGTTAGCCTAGGGGTGAAAGTAACTTATTTAGCCCCGAGACGAGGTTTGGCGCCCGAGAGTATCGAGGGCGCTAATAGTTCGAGGGACTAAATGAGTCTTTAACCCCGAGGTAAACACTGTGCTATGACCACCTTTTACTTACAAGGAAACAAAATAAAAACATGAACTGACACTGGCAAATTCACTAGAAGTGCGGGACCATAATCCTCTGAGGAAAAAAAAGTTGGAACATGGTTCAATACAAATGTGAAAATAGAACTAGTTTTTTTATATTTTGAGTGTCTGACAGTTGTCAACTGTCATTGTCAGTTGAAAGTGATTCTCCCTAGGGCTGAAACGTATTACTTTCAACCCGCTCCTCAGGCAACTTCAGACCTACTTTCCGAGTATGAGTAATGAAAAATACGTTATAAGTATTTTCAATGTGTTATCATGAAAACTTAGGATTATTTTAGGATATCATTATGAAAACATTCATACAATCATTAATTGTAATGATTTCTTAAGGAAATTAATATTTTACATTGCTTCACGATTGTTGTTCTAGGACAAAACACAGGGTTCTACAGAATAACAATCCTTCCGAAAGGCGGTATATTGCTCAATTTGTTAATGCCACTCGGGGTCACTCATCTAAAAACAATCTTTATATTAATATAACTTTGCATCTCTCTACCCATAATTTTATATCATAGGAGCTTAACACCCAAAAAATTTCATTAACGCCATTTTACTACCAAAGATTAGGTACAAAATCTTTTTTCATTTCATCACAAATTTGCTAGTCCTACTTGCGCCTTTTATTAAAAAGAAGCAATACATTTTTACATCTTACAACATAAATCTGCGTCTAATAAAATATTTTGGCACTATGCCATAATAAATGGTACCGTCATATTTTCATGAAATTGCAAAGGTTGTAAGAGAATTCTTCATTGAGACAAGGAACTCAAGTATTTATGAACTTTCTGTACAAAATAACGAGTGAAGTTTCTTTCAGACAAGTCAACGTGCATTCGCCTAATTAGAGAGGAAATGGAGGTCGGTAGTCATTAAAATTTGTATATAATGTGAGGTAGGGGAGGCCTTGAAGGCCCATTTTGTGGTTATCATTATTGTTTTGTCTGAGTTCAGAAAAATAATTTATATGTGCGCCATTATCATCATCATTTCAGCTCAAGGACGTCCATTGCTGGACATACTCCCCATCGATCTCCAAAAGGGCCGGTTGGAAGTGGCCTGCATCCAGCGTTTCCCTGCAGTCTCTTTTAGGTCGTCTGTCTATCTTGTGGGTGGACGTCCTACGCTGCGCTTACCGGTCCGTAGTCTCCAACTCCATTCTAGAACCTTTCGGCCCCATCAGTTATCTGTTCTGCGTGCCCTGCCTACTGCCACTTTAACTTGCTATAAACCAGTGGGCTATGTCGGTAACTTTCGGTCGTCTACGAATTTTCGCAAATCTGATTTGAATTCAAATTAATTCTTCAATTTAATTAAATTTGTTTCTTTTCTTTTTTTGGGGTTCTGTATCCAAAGGGTATGAATGAGACCCTATTAAAAAGCCTACTACGCTGTCTCAGTATCTGTCCGTCTGTCCTACCTTTCAACGGCCTCACTCCTCCTCACTCCTCACTTGATCTTGAAAAATCGCAGGGTTGTCACTACGACACACAACACTGACTGTATTGGTGAATGTCCTAGTTGTAGGTACTAGGACATTTAAGGGCCACGGTTTGTAGACTTGCTTGCTATGGGATTCCACAACGCCGCTAACTTAAATCCATCTTCCCGGTTTAATTGCGACAAGCAACTGTTTTTCTGGTGAATCTTTAGTGTTTTGAAGATGGACTTCCGCAAAGTAACACCTGATTCAATCAACTATTTAATTGCTATATTCTCTAACTCTAACCGCTTCACGAACCATTCTAGAAAAATGTAGTTCGTCGGTGAGGACCACAGGAGGACACAAGGACCTTCTGATCGTGGAGATCGATCCAATAACCAGATTCAGTCTCAAACAAATGTTCTGTAATAGCCAACTACTCTGTGCCTGGCGATTTTAAAAACGTGGTATCGTAGCTCCTATATTGCTAGTTCGATTTTGATTACTCTTGATTTGTTTGAGATGTGACTTGATCGAGTGTGTTCTTAGCTATGTTTCAAACAATCTTGATCAGCCGTTTGAAGATAATCAGCTATATAATCACGGGATTTACAAAAAACTTGTTCATGAAGAGTGTGGATCGTAAGCTCATCTTGCCTCTGATGATAAAAACGAAACATGATAAAAGCAAATCACACCGCACCTCAACGAAACAGTTTTCGACAACATTAGAAAACATTGTGAGGTCTCATAACAATTTCTGACAAATTTTGTATAAAAACAGCCCAATATTGGAAGTATCACAATAAAAAAAAAAAAAAATTAAAATAAAAAAATTCCATATATGGCAAACAAGTAGACGGCCCGCGTGAAGGTAACCCACGTCGTCTATGGGTACTTGAAACACCAGAGGTATCACAAATACGTTGCCGACATTTTAAGACTCCATTAACGCCTTTTGAAGAACCCCATGTCTACAAATTTGTCTCCTGTAAATACCAATGAGATTGCTTACACTCCAAAGTCGTTCAAAACATCAAAGGCTTTAGAAGAGGTTCAAAATTTGGAACACAAAAGGCGATATTGGCCATATCTAGTAGACCTTTCGTAGCACGGCGTCTGTAGAAATGTCCTAAAAATTTCATTATGAAATACCGGGCAGATTCATAACCCTAAGCCCTCAGATAAGGGGCGAAATATTTGTTTATTGACAGAATAAATAAGACTCTTCCAAATGGCTTTTACGGATTCCACAATAAGAGCTTAAGAGAATTGTCGAAGCGTCAATACTGGGGTGTTTTAATCTTCGACTCATATTCTTAGGCAAAGAAAGACTACGTATATAACCAAGAAAACGATATATATTTAGTGAAAAAATTTCTTATAAAACATTATAAAGTCCTCATCAAAACTTTTGCTGAAATGAACCACAAACCAAAATGTCATCTGTGATAATATTTTTTGTTTGTGTTGATTTTGTCAAAAAGCGCTGAATCAATTTCGATATAATTTCTGTGTTGTCAATATTATTTGCGTGTTTATTTTTCGAATGTTTGTGTTTTTTTAACTCTGTTTGAAGTTTCAGAAGTCGGACGTCTCAGAAGGTCAGTGCTGAAAATCAGCGCTGCAGAGAAATATGTAGCATTATTGCTGAGCACTGCTCTTTTTTGTTGCACTGGACACTGCAACAACAACTGAACATGTATTATTGTTATTTTTGATTATATTTATTATGTTTTGTAATATTGATGTTGTAGTGTTTTGTGCGCAAAATAAATGTTTTTCTTTCTTTATATAATTTATATGGGACTACCTCTAAAGCATGACCTACCAAACAAATAATCAAAATCAATTTATAATTGGCGGAGTAATCCTGTAACAAACATAGAAAAATGTTTTTTTTTGTATGTTTGCTAGAGTCGTATTGAGAACCGCTTCCTTTTTTAATTCGGTTAAAAAGTGTATCTATTGACGTTCTCGTACATATTTTATAAACTCTTGATTATTAAGGTAATTTTTTTTTGGAATAGTTTGCTTTTCACCGCCAACTCGCTTTATGTTAAGCGATGATACGGGCTACGATGGAGCGCGCTTGCCTAGAAGAAAGTGATTCACTCGTGATTTGAAAACACCCAGATTGTAATTACCGGGGAACACCCATTCAGGTAGCGCATTCCGCAGACTAGCAGTAGTTAATCAAATTGCATAGTAATCAAATGTATATCTGATTATATTCTCTAGTTGTATACAAATAGTTTTAGAAGATTTTGTCATTAACAGTAAGCTTAATTTTAGGTTACCGAAAGTTCCGTAACCGTTTTATCCGTTAACCGTTGTTAACCGTTTCAATACAGTTTTATAGTGATAATTTTCATTGAAAAGTTTTCATTCTTTATAACATAAAAAGAGTTCATTTCAGCAAGAAAAACTACACATTAAAATTCATATTTTAACTCCATTTACAAAGCAAAACTATTCAAGAACCACAAGGGAAAATTTGTTTCCACATTTTACAAAGCAGTTTTCACACAAAGAAAATTAAAAAGATTTTTGCATAAGCAAATTAGTGCACGAATAAAATTGTATTTTAATCGGAACACTTGGCTTTGAGCAGTATTTCCCTGTAACTTCATGGATAATAATCAAAACTATAGTCAGTTTTAATGGCAATGGGACTTATAGCCAAGTTATCCATAAAACTGGCTATAAAAAAACAGAAAATTTGCCTTGTTTCTTTGTGCAATAGACTCCGGAACATGGATATTCGTCAAAGAACCAGAGTCACCGACATATAGCTATTTAAATTTGCAAGTTGAAGTGGCAATATGCAGGCCACTCACACAATCACTCGATCACTGGGGAAGAGATGTTCTTGAGTAGGCCTCGCACTTGATGGATCTACGACATCGTGAGAGTTGCGGGCATCCAGTGGATGCAGATGGCAGGGTGTAGTTCAGTGCGGAGTTCTTAAGAGAAGGCCTATGTTCAGCAGTGGACTTCTTCTGGCTGATGATGATTGGAACAAACAAAAAAAAAGTTGACATAATATATGTCATCTTGGAGGCTTTTGAGCGGCCTGAAAACTAGAATACTATTAGATTTTGTATCTTTTACTCCATTGCGATTTGAACACGTCGGGGCATCATTATTTTTAGAGCGGCAAGTAACGGAACTGATAGTTACAGTTGGCAGCAGATAGCTGATATTTGATGTTTCGGCACTCTGTTGCAACTTCGGTAGTGCTGTACTAGCATATGTGTAACAAATACTAATAGTGGGTCAACTCCTTTGTTTAACCGCAATATACCTACATGGCTGGCTTGATGTCTAGACGCGAAGGGTTGTCACAACTCAAATCAAATAAAATAGCCAGTGGCCCAACTACGAATGTTCGCGTAAAATACTTACTATATCGAATTTCATACAAATTTCAAGTTCGAAATTCCATATTTGTGTGAATTTTGATAGTATTTATTTTACGCGAATATTTGTACTGGGCCACGGGCTAGTTAGCAATATTAGATAATAATATTTTTACAATTTTATTTTATCTGTATTCCTTGTTATCATTTATTTTTCTATACCTACAAATATACAAACGTACTAGTAGCGCCTCGCAGCTTGCAGCCGATTCCGTGTACGTGACACAACTGAAACGGAAGCAACTGAAACCCTCTGCATGCGAAGCTAAGTAGCACTACCGCAGACGTCGCGGGCAGGGGGAGGATTCCGCTCTCCTTCATACCGCACCTCATCGTTGCTCTGTCTAGACGCCCGAGTTGACCCACTATTAGTATTTGTTACACATATTCTAGTGGGTAGTATTAGTGGGCATTACGCACACTGTACTCAACACTGAGCTAAACTGGTTGTCAATCTATTTATCTAAGTATCTATATTATATAAAAATCAATTGCTGTGCGTTATTCTCGCAAAACTCAAAATTGATTTGACCGATTTCTTTTTTAATAATTTGTAAAATTGGCCGGAAAATTTGAAAATTCGGATTATTTTACGTACCTTTTTATATAGAACTTGGACAGGGCAACGTTTGTCGGGTCAGGTAGTGTTTCCAATATGTGTCGTCGTGCATGTTTTTGTTTTCTTGTGAGATGCTGATAGGTTATAAAAACAATAAGATTATACAATCAGAGCACTAGAACAACTTTGTAAGAATACATGTACTTGTAATGACCGCAACTCTTCTTGTCCCAATTTCCGTCGCCCGTTTCTTGTCCACATTCCCAATTAGTCGTCTGCTCTAATGACGCGCGCAGCTAAAGGGGGCTTATCTTTGTGCAGCACTAGGCACGTGCCGTCACCACAATGTTTGTGTGCCCTTTCATTGTGCAGCTAAGCTAAGGGTTACCTAAGCTTGAAATTTTGTCAAGTGAGACTAGAACTAGACTAGAAATTGGTAGCTTCAATTAATCTATTTATTATCTGTATGTGACGTAAGACAGTTATATTATAGAGCAGTTTATAAAACAGAATTTTTTTTTGTTTAAAAACGGCTGTCAAGGCATTTTTGTAAGAAATTTGTTGTAGCCACTTGCACCATATAAACCCATAGCAACAGTGTTAGTAACTGTGACGCGGAGTTTGACGCGTTGACATATATAAGAATGTTCAATCAAGTGTAAGACTATTACCATAATTACGAGTATATAATCATTTGTATCTAATATTAATATGAACCGTAATGTAAAAGTATTTGTGTTCTGTGGTGACGAGCATCTGTTGACTGTTGACAAATACAATAGTTGTGACATTTCAAACGGTAACATTGACGTTGACAGATGCTCATCACATTGATATCGAGCTGTAAAGCGAATAGGACATTATTGTAATATTATAATAAATCCTCAAATATCTTAATAATCCTGATTTCATTTCTGATATTTAAGTGTAGTCTGTCACAAGGTTGTGTCACAATACCTGGCGACAGATTTTCCTTCTCATTTCCATTCTGTTTACTTCTCTTTTCTGTGGTTTATATAGTCAAACCAAACATGGTATGACATATTTTTTTTAAAAGTGTCATAACTAACAATGTTAACAAACAGTCACAACAACAGTCAGTGATAGTTACAATCTGGGCGTCTTCAAAATAGAGTGAATCGGTTTTGTATTTAAATTAACTGGTCCGCCGTCTTTCGGAGACCGACATGTTAGATTTAGAATGGCGTCATATAGCTAACCATGTTTTGTCAATCAAGCTAGACGTGTTAGCAAAATTTCAGCTCAATCTGTTGCGGATAACAGTTTTATATTGATCCATACAACAGGGCTTTAACAGACGTACGTACCACGAACCACGGACGGCCGTTTGACCAACGGAAAGAGAAAAAAATATCTTTCCCTCCTGTTGGTCAGACGGCTGTCCGTGGTTCGTGGTCCGTACGTCTGTTGCTGCTATAATAAGGCATAAACAAAAGCTACAACATTTTCGCTTAAATTTTCAAGCTATCGCACATATCTTCAAGCTATCTGAACAGCATCATAAACCAGCCGAGCTTACGCCGATTTTCTAACTGAAAAATTATTCAGCAACCAAAATTTTATACATTATTACAGAGCTTTTTCAAGCAAAGTTTTCATATTCTCCATTCAAGCTTTTCATAAAAAACAGCTAAGTGTTTTTAGGGCACGTCATAGCGGCTTGTGGTAAGAAGATAGGACGCTTACGAAATAAACCTCGGTTATATTGTTGCATAATACATTAAGCTTAGAAAAAACATAAATTATAACTAAATATATTTACTAAACGTTTAATTTTAATCAATAATATTGAGATCTACTGTGTGAGGACTAATTTGTGGTTCTGCGTTAACACAGTCACCGCCAGAGCAGTTGATACATTTCTTAATTTAATTAAAAGAGACAATTTAACACCTTATAAAATAACTTGCCAAGAGCGTGTCGAGACACCCATATGGTAGGGTTCTGTAACCAAAGCCATATAATTGTATATTATATTCATAGTTCAGAAATCGATGGTTATAGAAAAATGCGACAGAACGAAGCTCTGTGGACTTAGCCCAATTTCAAAGGTGTATCATCCCGACATAGAACTTTTCAACGATACCCCAAGAGAAAGTGCAGTGAAAAAAAAGACATCCCCATGTCACATGTGTTAGACTATTACTTTATTTACGAGTATATAATCATTTGTATCTAATATTATTATGAACCATAATGTAAAAGTATTTATGCTCTGTGGTGACGAGCATCTGTTGACTGTTGACAGATACAATAGTAATGACGTTTCAAACGGTAACATTGACTTTGACAGATACTCGTCACCAATAGATAATTGTCAGTTGAATTTAAGACTGGCACTTGATATCGAGCTGTAAAGCAAATAGGACATTATTGTGATATTATAATAAATCCTTAAATATCTTAATAATCCTGGTTTCATTTCTGAGATTTAAGCGTAGTCTTTCATCTCAGAAGTGGGATTGAACGCGCAAGCCCACGATTTACGAAATTTCTACCAATATTAATTTTGTGCATTAATATCGTACACGCTACAGAAGTATAACTTCAAGCTGCATGATGCCACCTCGGCCGCAGTCACTCAGTTGTAGAACCCTTGATGTCACCTCACAATCAAGATCGCGTGTATCGCGAGAGTAGAAAGCAGACGAAGAGCACATCAAACGAGAGAAAAAGAGTTGATCACTCATGGTCACTTCGCCGAAAACTTCGAGGCCAAGCGGCAGGACGAGTCGTTCGCGAGAGCGGTGTGTACTTTCTCGTCATCGCAGTAGAAGATTGAGTCGCAGACGCATGCACGAGAATCGACCAGCCGTAGCCAGCCACAACAGAATTGGCCGCCGTAAGCGGAGTTGCAGCTTCATGGAGAGTTCCAACCGTGAGTGGAGTAGCAGCTGCGCGAGATCTTGTCGTGAGCCAGCCGCGGATGTGAGTAAGAAGACTCACAGCCTAATAGCCAAGTGTGTTTGTTTCTGTTTTTCATTATGCTAGACGTGATATACTTATCACTGACATTATTGCCACTAATTCAAGATTGGATTAGAAAATGTAGAAGTGAAAACTCATCTCATAATCTTGGTGAAGATCACGCGTCGCGTGCTATTAAAAAAAAAGAGGTACAAAGTCATGTCGAACGTTAATAGATGGCGTTATACGTCGTTCAAATATGTAAACGAAAAAACTTTATGATTTCATACGTGTTTTAAAAAAAGTTCAAATATGTAGGTAGATTGGAAAATAATAAATGAGCCGAAAGTAAATGTGCAAAAATCTATTTTGAAATATTATCTCTTCATTTGAAACAGAATCTTAAGTTAGTGCTCACAATGTGTAGATTCTCCAAAATAATCATGAATATACAAAATTAAATTGCTAAAAGAATTCGCTCATGTAGATGAGGATTTAGTAAACTCTTGTGTGTTCTATCACACTTGCAGTATTGCATAAATTGCATGGGCACAGTTAGTTTATCTAAAGTGCTTATAATGATATTGTAAGATACTATAGTTATAGCTGTCAAACCTCTACAAAAACAAACTTCATATTATTAGTTGCCTATTCGGTATTATAGTTGAGTTACCTGTCAGTAGTATGAATCATGACCATTCATCTTTAAGTAGTTTTCGGGTAAAGTAGGTACAAACATACTAGTTTGAAGGTGGTGTCTTAGGAACAGATCACAAAGCGTGTGCGCCACATAATTATAAGGTGATTACCAGTAGTTCTGACATTTTCTATAACCCTGACTTTGCTATGAGCGACACCAGAAGTTGTAACATTTTGAGTAATGTAATAATAATAACCGTTTTGATAGCACCAATATTTTTATAGCTTAAATAGTTGGTAGCGCCAACGGTTTGATAGCACCAAAAGTTTTTATGGAATCGATATTTTTATGAAACCAATAGTCTTTCTGGAACCGGTAGTTTCAATTAATCTGATAACACCGATAGTTATGTATACAATATCATCAATAGCATTCATTATTGACAGTGGCCGGTAGTTCATTCAGTTTCGGACTGAAAAAAAAAAATATTTTGATTTATTGGAAGTAATAAATCGCCAGCCAGCAAATCATATTATTATCTCTGTTTACATCGATTGCTAGATAAATGAAGTAATCGCCACTTTGGGCTATTTTCACTTTGAGAAATTAAATATATTTAATATTCGGCTATACGTTGAATTTTTGAAAGAAACAAAATTTATGTATGATACATGTAGAAACCGATCCATTGTGCTATGTGCCTATGTACGCTGTACTAGGCCAAGTGTGCTTAAAAGTATGAGACCACGGAGAGTGCCATTGAGGAGGCAAATGAAAAAAAAAAAAAAAAAAATCAAATAAATTATTTACGAAACACCGTCTTAAACGAAACAATAAAATTATTAGCGCTATGTAGGTATGTATGAAGATTACCAGCCAAATACTATAGGTATTATAATATTTTTATGAACATTATTTTATCTAAATGCAATGACATGATATGAGATGAAATGATATGAGATGATATGATATAGTGTGATATGATATGGTATGGTACGATATTATACTATACGATACGATACGATAAGATATGATAAGATACGATAGGATACGAAACGATACGATATGATACGATATGATAGGTATTATAATATTTTTATGAACATTATTTCATCTAAATGCAATGACATGAGATGAGATGAAATGATATGAGATGATATGATATAGTGTGATATGATATGATATGGTATGGTACGATACTATACGATACGATACGATACGATACGATACGATAGGATACGATATGATAATATACGATAGGATACGATACGATAGGATAGGATACAATATGGTATGATACGATACGATACGATACGATACGACACGATAAGATATGATACGATACGACATGATAAGATATGGTAAGATACGATACGACATGATAAGATACGATACGATACGTTACGAAACGATACGATACGAAAGGATACGATAGTATACGATTGTATACGATTGTATACGATTGTATACGATAGTATACGATAGTATACGATGGGATACGATATGATATGAGATGTCAGTAAAAATGGAATTTGAATAATAATTAAATTTGCATTTTAGGGTAACATAAAAAGTCTTTTAAACAATAAAAGCGTTTTTCGATTAACAAGGTCTTAAATTTTTCCGGCATATTCCGTATGAAAGCTCTATTAGGGATGTCGGTTGTTTATTATAAGCAGTGATACACATGGCATAAATAGTATTCAAATTTATGTTTGTTCTATGAACAAGTTTGTTGAGTAGTTCATTACAACATCAAACAATAACTGGCCAAGAGCGTGTCAAGACATGCATATGGTAGGATTCCAGCCAGTTCATTTCGATTGATGAATAAATGAAGTATTTGCCACTGTGTGGCGATGATAACGGATGATAATATACGAGTGTTTCATATAATTATTATCATCCCGACATTACATGTACTTTTTATGGTTTAGTAAAAAAAAAAAAAAATTGAATGATCGTTTTTAGGGTTCCGTATTAATATGATCTATGAGTATGGCTAGTTGTAAATTAAGTTTCTATGTATAAAAGTTTAGAAATGCAAAAGAGAGGCACGAGACTATCTTTATGCCACTTGGCGGGCCATATTTCGCAAAAGATACACTTGATAAGAAAGTGATCTATGAAACCATACCTTCATTTTTAAAGACATATATTTAACGATACCTTGCAAAGAAGAATATGACAATAAAATCGAGTTTCTAATAGTTTCCAAAATATAGTTTCCTAACGATAGAACGATATCAAGACGATTGTTTAAAGTTCATATCTACGTTTCTGCGGGTATTCTAACAATGATTTTTATGTGACTTTGAGGTCTTCGAGGCTAAGTGCATAAATGTTACTGAGTGGCCATGTTTGCCATGATTGGACTATGTAGGTTCTATTATGGAATTGGCCATGTGTGCCAAGATTGAATAGGCATGTGTCCTAATGTTTAATTTATTACATATAACAGGCTTAGTGATGAATATGACTAAATATGTACATTAAACATACTGAAAAAAATAAACAAAAAATATTGACTGATAAATCTCTGAGATATGAGCGTTTAAAGTTTAAGGTGGGGATAGAGAGGGGATGCCGATTTGTATGCCGAGCCTGAGGCTTGATGTCATAGCTCGCTATAGTGCGCCCGCTGGTTGGCATGAAATTAAAATACTTATAACTTATTTATTTTTGAACTAATTTAAATTTTGTTTTCGTTGATAGGCTCTATTGATAATCAGACTTTGTTTTATGAGGCAATAAAATATTATTAGTCATCACGCCTATAATGTATGTTATATTATGATGAATTTAGCCATGTGTTCCACGATTGGATTATGTTTGATCAATAATGAATTGGCCATGACTGTGTGTACGATTAGGCATACTGAATGAAGACTGGCTATGTGTGCCAAGATTCGAATATGTACATTATATTCTATGAGTATCTACTTTAGTTAGTTGATTGAAATAAAAATAGTAGTAGTAGTTGATTGAATAGTAGAAGCGAAATTACACTAGGAATTCATCAGAAGAACAGTTTTTACTCCCTACTTTGACTGACTGTGCTAGTTGCTACTACTGAATTATGTTTGACGAGTTTACGCAATCACTGTGTCCCGCTCGACGGCTGAGAGTCATTAGTCGTCGAATTAATGATAAAATTTATTATATTTTCCCAATTGAGTAAGCTCAAATATTGCATTGGATTTTATGAAAGTTATCAGTTAATTACGGAGTAGTTGTTTGACTGTTTAATTTTGAATGTAATCTGCCGGAGACAATGTATGCATACGACATACTCCACTGTCATAAGACAGTGGAGTTTGGCGAAGATGCCAGCACTCCGCCAGATGCGTCACCTAAGTGGTGACAGCAGGCGACGTAGTCAGCATATCGACAGCGAGCGATGTGGCCAGCGTGCCGACAGCGAGTGACATGGCCAGCGTGCCGACCGCACAGATGATTGCAGATTGTGACAGACTGTGCAAGAAAATATTGTAAGGATGTCAGGAGCGCGGGTTACGAGCAATCAGTGCAGAATGAGAATGGTATCAATGATTGGTATCACACAGATGATTTCAGATCTTGGCAGATCTTGGCAGACTGTGCAAGACAATATGGTGGGGATATTAGGAGCGCGGGTTACGAGCAATCAGTGCAGAATGTGAATGGTATCAATGATTGGTATCGCACCGATGATTGCAGATCGTGGCAGACTGTGCAAGAAAATATGGTGGGGATATCAGGAGCGCGGGTTACGAGCAATCAGTGCAGAATGTGAATGGTATCAATGATTGGTATCGCACAGATGATTGCAGATCGTGGCAGACTGTGCAAGAAAATATGGTGGGGATAACAGGACCGCGGGTTACGAGCAATCAGTGCAGAATGTGAATGGTATCAATTATTGGTATCGCACAGATGATTGCCGATCGTAACAGACTGTGGAAAATAAATGTTTAGTTATTACCGATTATACTATTACTAGATTATGTTAATTATGTCATAAGTACGAATTAGGTATCTTATTATTCTGATAATTACTATTGTTTTGTTCTAACTTTCATATATCTATGTTGGCTCCTAATAACGTCTGAAAGTGCGAGGACTCACTTTTTTTGAGGATGGCCGAGCTGTTAGACTATTACTTTATTTACGAGTATATAATCATTTGTATCTAATATTATTATGAACCATAATGTAAAAGTATTTATGCTCTGTGGTGACGAGCATCTGTTGACTGTTGACAGATACAATAGTAATGACGTTTCAAACGGTAACATTGACTTTGACAGATACTCGTCACCAATAGATAATTGTCAGTTGAATTTAAGACTGGCACTTGATATCGAGCTGTAAAGCAAATAGGACATTATTGTGATATTATAATAAATCCTTAAATATCTTAATAATCCTGGTTTCATTTCTGAGATTTAAGCGTAGTCTTTCACATGAGAGCCACCCACTAAATGCAATAGATATTATATTCTTTTTTACTTAAAAAATTAAGATCTACATATATTATATTACAACTGTTATTGTGCAAAGTTTCATGCAATTATTTTAATAAATATAGAAGTTAGAAGGTTATAAAAAATTCGGACGGACGGACGGACAGACAGATGGATGAAAAATGAATTTAAAAGGGTTCCTTGTCGGGCTACGGAACCCTGAAAAATTAAGAACATAACGAAATAAAACAAAAATAGGTAGGTATACGTTTTTTCGCCGTATTTTTTTTAATAAAAGCATTTTTATTTTATTTATCTTAAGTACTAGTTTAGTTAAGTACACTTCTTCTTTATTGTTTTTAGCCAGCGCAGTCCCACTGAGGCAATGGCCTCAATGGGACTGTCCTGCCTTGATTTATCTAGTTTGAGCAGTCTTTGTTGACTTGTTTTTTAATATGTTTTCTTTTAGGCAAGTGTGGTTCATCGTAAACCATATCATCGAGTTGTTAGCCAAGCGCAATTTAAGCCTATTGTCAATCACACTAATATCATATATGTGAAAGTTTAGATGGATGGATGTATGGATGGATGGTTGTATGTTACTCAATCACGCAGAAACGGCTGGATGGATTTAGATGAAACTTGGAATATACATTGCTTTTGTCCTATTTCAGGACTATTACACTTAGGCTATTTTTCATTATCATCATTATCACCGATTTTCATCACCACGTGGGTGAACCGCGGGGCGCAGCTACTAATAAATAATTCTCACAGTTAAAAAAACACGCTTTAAAATCCCTAATCCTGAAGATCCGTTTAGGGATAATGAGACAAACTATTAAAAGTATTGCACTGTCACCGGTCCTTGATAAGCGTGCAAAGTTTCAAATCAATCCATCATTTTGAAAGGGGTGAAAATCACGTTCAAAGATTCCGTTACATAGATACATTCCAAGCTAATAAAAGTGTGTTAAAAAAACGACTTCTTTACCAGTATCTTTTACTTTATGGTAGACAGTAATAATTTATTAAACTTGTTATTTTATCTACTAGATTTGTTCTGTATATTGCGCCAGTCTCCAATAGCTCGGATCCTTTCAAAATCTCGGATTTCCCACTCTACGCCTTTCATCCAGGCGTTGAAATCGCGAAGAGATTTGTTGTTTTGGGACGGAGTGAAGCCGTTTTAAATTACATTACGATATACATTTTACGTATATTTGAAGGCGTTAATATGTGGCGTTTACAAGAATTCAACCGTTTGTACTGAGAAACTCTCACTCTGGGTCAAAATGGTAAAATTAGGGTGTTTAAATGTTTAAGACCCACGCATTGTGGTTGACGTTTGATTGACGAACTTTCAAAGTAAGAGACGAGTATGTGTGTACTTACACAATTACAGATAGCGCGAACCCATTAATATCTTATAGTGGCTGAGGCTTGCATAATTCTTTTTCATTACTCATACTCGGAAAGTAGGTCTGAAGTTGCCCAAGGAGTGGGTTGAAAGTAATACATTTAAGTCCTAGGGAGAATCACTTCCAACTGACAGTGTCAGTTGACAACTGACAGACACTCAAATTATGTTCTATTTTCACACTTGTATTGAACAACATGTTCAAACTTTCTTTCTTTTTTTGTCCTCAGAGAATTATGATCCCGCACTTTTCGTGCATTTGCTAGTGTCAGTTCATGTTTTTATTTTTAGTTTCCTTGTATTCGTAATGAAAAGCACAGTATTTACCTCGGGGTTAAAGACTTATTTAGTCGATCGAACTAGTAGCGCATTCACTAGTCTCGGTACTAAATAATACTTTCACCCCTAGGATAACAATGTACTATTTAACCCCCAATTCAAACATAGGGGTGTTAAAAGTTTAATACAAATCAATTATCAATTATGGAATAAATCGATTATTGCCATACCCAATAAGGGTAATTTTGTGATACCTACCTCAAACAATACCTAAGATCTGTATGTGAATTTCATAATATGTAATAAATTATTGAGTATAAAAACGTTGCAATTTCGAACTTATTACAAAGAAATTAATTACATTATTTATTTATTTGTTTCAGGTAAACAAATTACATGTACATCAATTTGCATATACATTCATTACAATGGTAAGTCTACGCGTAGTGATTAACATTTATATAAGCACATTTATTTAAGTAAGGAAACTACGTAGAAATTAACTTAAATCAGGAACGAAGATCTACAATATAGAAATGATTAAATGAATATCAATGAATATCAATTACCTACTGAATAATGAAATTGAGATAACAGGGCGAACCGAATTTGAATTGGAATTCGATTTGAACCAGTCTACGCCCATTGCTTGTCCATTTCTGTCTTTTCGAGGCTCTTATTTTAATGTTCTACGATTTTTGTAGCAAAAATTAGGAAGAAAACTTTTTGGAAACGGTTTTTTAAAATAAATATTTTTCTTATTTTTAAACCGACTTGAAAAAGGAGGGTTCCCCGTTTTTGTAACCTCAAAACTCCGTTATTTATGAACTGATTTAGAAAATTCTTTTTTTTTTACTGAAAGGATATAACATTGGTTCCATAGAAGTTTCATAAAATATTATCCGAGATTGTTATCCGAGAAACCGAAATAGCAAATTTTATTATTTAATTTTGTGAAGACAGATTTTAAAATTGATAAGTAACTTGAAATATCGTAACTGCAAAATAATATTGTTTCATAAGCGCAGCTACTCCTTCATAGAAGTTTTTGGAAGTTTTAAGTAAAAAAAAATCTTTACATTACTCATACTCGGAAAGTATGTCTGAAGTTGCCTGAGGAGAGGGTTGAAAGGCCCTTCGTACACAACGCTACGCAAATCTTCGATACTCGACGATTTTAGTCTCCAAGACCGCCATACAAATCCATTGAGGTTCGTACACGAGTCGCGTCGCCGACAATGTCATGTACGAACCTCAATGGATTTGTATGGCGGTAGTCGCTTAGAGACTAAAATCGTCGAGTATCGAAGATTTGCGTAGCGTTGTGTACGAAGGGCCAAAGTAATAAATTTCAGCCCTAGGGAGAATCAATTTCAACTGACAGTGACAGTTGACAGATACTCAAATTATTTAAAAAAACTAGTTCTATATTTACATTTGCATTGAACCATGTTCCAACATTTTTTTTCTTTTCAGAGGATTATGGTCCCGCACTTCTCGTGCATTTGCCAGTGTCAGTTCATGTTTATATTTTTAGTTTCCTTGTATTCGTGTATTTCGAAAAGCACAGTGTTTACCTCGGGGTTAAATACTTATTTAGTCCCTTGAACTATTAGCGCCTTCTTAATAATTCAGCACGCTTGCACGTGTCCCACATGTCCCTTTAATCAGGGGTAAATAGCGATATTTATGGTCTTTCAGTATTTTAAAATCTAGCGTGCCTGGTAGGCTGTGAAGTTTGTTAAATGATTTAAGTAGAGCGTAAAATCGTCGAACGCTCCTGGCCGCCACGGCTGGTAAATCAATTTGTGAATAGCAGATACGATGGCACAGAAAGTGTAGTCACTTATTTTGTCAGACAAGTATGAGCTTCTGTGCTCGACTATGAATCTATAGCTTCATACTTTATTGAAAGTAAGCTAGGTTTCATCTTAAGGAAAAAAAATCACAATCTGGGTGTCTTCAAATCACGAGCGAAACGGTTTCTTCTAGACATGCGTGCTTCATCGTAGACCGCAACACTCGCGATTTGAAGACACCCAGTAGTACCCTTAGTACAAGATTTGCTAGTTTTCGAAAACTTTTTTCGTTTTCGTTTTGATGCATACATTGCTGGGCTGAAAGCTATTCGAAACTATTTTTCGTATTTGAGTGAAGCAACCTATACTGCCGATTACTACCGATTTTAGTTCATCCGCGTTTCCGCTAGAGGCGCTTTACTAAAATGTATGGGACAATACGGAAACGAAAAAAGTTTTCGAAAACTGTCAAATCTTGTACTAAGGGTACAGATTGTATCTATCGGGGAACACTAATTCAGGCAGTGCATTCCACAGACTAGGCCTCTTGCACTAGCTGATTAGTTTGTATAACATTGTCCATTTCTTTTTTATTGATTTTAAGTTCCCTTTCCACATACAGCCTTCACTGTTTTTTATAAATGAGATATCGGTAAATTCGGGTTGTATGTTCAGGGATCGTAATGTTTTGTGGTAGATGGATGATCGACTGTTCTTTGGAAATGTAGGGGAAAAGTATTTTGCATAGAGACTTTTTATAGAACAGAATAAAACGGCATTTTTTGCTAAAATTACTACATTTCTTGGGAACGATATTTTTTTTCAAAATTGCTCCTAAATACAAGAAATGTTTGCTGCCTCTACTGTTTCTTTCAAAATTGTCCACCCTGTACATTTTGTTTAAATACTCAAGCTGTTTTTAACCGTATTTAACCGTTTATTAACAAATAATTTAGAGAAAGAAGAAATAATTAGAAGAGAAGAATAATGCTCAGCAGTGATACTAAATAATGGTAAAAGACAAATTATAAATTTTATTTTGTACTAGCCGGTGCCCTGTGGTTTCACCCGCGTGGTGATGAAAATTGGTGGTGATGACGATGATAAAAAGTAGCCTTTGTGTTAATCCAGGACATAAGCAATGTATGTTCCAAATTTTATCCAAATTCATCCAGCCGTTTGTGCGTGATTGATCTACAAACATCCATCCAACCAGCCATCCATACATCCATCCATCCATCCAAACTTTCATATATATGATACTAGTTGCGCCCCGCGGTTTCACTCGCGTGGTGATGAAAATCGATGATGATGATGAAAAGTAGCCTATGTGTTAACCAGGACATAAGCAATGTATATTCCAAATTTCATACAAATCCATCCAGCCGTTTCTGCGTTATTGAGTAACAAACATCCATCCATTCATACATCCATCCATCTAAACTTTTACATATATGATATTAGTGTGATTAATATTATGGTGTGATGTACCTAGTATATTTATGTTGTTTTGTATACACTAATATACAACGAGTAAAATACCGACGACATCATGAGAGACGCGGGCATCGAGTGGATGCAGATGGCTGGCTATCGTTCAATGTGGAGTTCTAAGTGGGTGGCCTTTGTTCAGCAGTAGACGTCTTCTAGCAGATGATGATGAATATTATAAATGCGAAAGTATATGTGTAAATGTATTTGCTTGTCCGGATTCATCTCTGTTACATAAAATTTGATATGAAGGTAGCTAATAACATATACAAATATAGTTAACATATAGGAAACATAGTTAACATATAGGAAACATAGTTAACATATAGGAAACATAGTTAACATATAGGTAAATAGTTAAAATATAGGAAACATAGTTAACATATTATTATAGGTAACATAGTTACTCGCCTTTGTCTCGGAAATGTTAATATTTATTTTAGGATAACGGGTGAAACTGCAGGGCACTGCTGGTGCACCTTTTAATGCATAAACAGGTTTGAGTTTGACCGCCAACTCGCCTGATGTTAAGCGATGATGCGGTCTACGATGGAGCACGCTTGCCTAGAAGAAACCGATTCACTCGTGATTTGAACTCACCTAGATTGTAACTATCGGGATTTCTATGTACCTATAAAGATTACACGTTTAGCGTAAAATTTTACATCTTCTTACCAGTTTTTCTTATTTATTAGCAAAATAGAACGCTATAACTCGTATGCCTCGGCAATTTTCCTTACATCATTGGAAACTCATTCAGCTGTTCCGGAGACATTTCACCCAGATATGCCGGCGGATATTGCAAAGCAATTGCTGCTGCGGGCCATGATATAAATTTGTAGTAACTAGGCCACAAAACTTTCAAAAACTTCGTAAAAAAAATCGATAGAAATGGCCAATTAAAATTTGTTACAAATAGTAAGAAGAATACACTTAAATAATTCTGTAAAAGGTTACAATAATAGACAATAGCAAGAAAGCTAAATTTGCTACATACGAGTACATAGAAGAAAAAATAAAAGAACACATCAGTCATAGGACGTCAGAAGTGAAAACTTAAGTAGTAATTCACCTATTCTACAAGAGATGGCGCTGTTTTAAAATACACGGTACAGCATGACGATGACGCGAGTTCCATGATTTTTGTTCACCCTAAAAGTTCTCAACGCGCGTAAAGAAGTTTTCACTACAATAACACAATGACAACAAGCATTCAAATTGTTTCCGACTGGTTTATTTCACACACGCACATCAGCAGCCATTAAACGTCCACAGCTGGACAAAGGCCTCCCATTTAGAGAAGGGTGTTGCCATAATCTGCATAGCACTGGTTAATAGCCGGCATTATGCTGAGTTGGGACGAATAACCTTTGCCTTTTAGTGATTTTTAAAACGCAGTTGGTCACAAATATACTTTTTTTTCTTTCTTTTTCTTTCTTTCTAATCCCCACGCTTGGCATGCGGCTTGGAGATTGCAGTACGTTCACCGTTCACTAAGAGGATGCTCCTGCCCATCCTCCGTCGGTTCTGGTCGCAGTTTTAGGACATACCCGAGTCCAATAGTAAATAACCAAATAGTTAGCTTTAAAAATAGGACAATGACAATATATATATAAAAGGCTTCGTTTAAAAATCCTTGGCTGCATTTCAAAAACATTCCAATCTGTAATGCAAAATCAAATCGAATTATTCAAAAAAACTAACCTAAAAAATAAGACGCTACATTTAAAACCATTTTTAAGTCTGTCGAAAACATTCCGAACTGAAATGTTTTAATCGAATCGAATCATTCAATTATTTCGATTCTGACAAGTTATTTATACAATAAAACAACTCACTGCGATAAAATATTATCTCGGCGTAGTTTATTATTCGAACCAGTGGATTGGTAAAATGGAATGCACGTATATATTTCACGGGGATCGTAATGGGTTCTGACGTTGAACAATTGAACGAGGCAGGTGTTTTCGATTAAAGAAATAAAGTGGATTTGAAGCTGGGATAAATAATTATAACGTGCCCATCTACGAATAAGTATTATCCAACTTCGCTGGTGCCCGTCAAGTTACTAATACCTGCAGAATCCTTGCAGAGCCTTCAACTTTTTTTATCGCTTAAAAAGCTTATAGAGTTTGTTAATCCAGAGTGTAAGCTACCAATATACTAAATTTTACTTAAATCTTTGCAGCTGTTACGAAATGAAGTTCGGATAAACAAACACATAAACACTTACACGTACACATTTACAATATTAGTACAATTAACTTAGTAATTAAACCCTCAAAATAATTGGCAAACTCTCCAAAACAATATATTGTCCTAGTTATGTGTAGATTTTCGTATAAAGCTATGATAATCTAGAACTCAAGTACGAAATTCGGAACAAACACACTAGAGTTTCAGTCAGGCCCATTGGAAACTTGTAGAGAAAAGGACTATAATAAACAGGAAATCTTTGGGACTTTAGCACGGAATACATATAAGTACAAGTACAGAAGATTCACTCCGCAAAATCATTTAAATAAATAGCGACTCTTGCCACTACACAATAAAGCGCAATTCAGGACGTGCGAGCGCTAACTACCTATAGCTATATTAACCTAGAAGTTGCCTCTCTGTCTATCGCGTAACTCTTGTCGCGTTATCTCTAGCGGGCGCGGCGTTCCGACAAGACGATTACGAGTACTTGTAGCGTTATACTTAAAAAGCGGAGTGCGCCAGGCCGGACTTTCGTATAAAACAAATATTTTCCTAATCTTGTTTGATGAGTTCTATCAATTGAGTTTGGGTAAACTTGGTGGTTGTTGGTAAACTATGCGAGAATTCCCAGTTTACTATTTGCGAATAAAACTGTGTTGATATGAAAAATAACTCACATAACATCACTTCGTGTGACCCCTAGGGGTATTCATAACGGTTTTCATGCACGAGCGTGAGACAGACCTTGCTTGGATAGGTACCTTTGTACTACCTTTGTGGGTACGGGTTGTACCTTATACAATTATTTAGGTGAACTCAATGGAATTTCTTAACGGCATTGTATATTCTACTTTGAATTTATATCTATTCTACTATTCACATCAAGAATAAGAGCTGCGAAGAGAGATTATTATGAATATAAAAAACCGACTTCTTAAAAATGTCAGAACTGGTTTTATTATATACATATATATATATATATATAAACCTTCCGTGAAAAATCTCTATCTGATGGTGAAAACCGCATCAAAATCTGTTGCGTGGTTTAGGACGAGTTAGCGGATATACAGACAGACAGACACGGAATGCGACTTTATTTTATACTAGCTTTTTTGCCCGCGACTTCGTACGCGTAGATTTTCATATAAACCTTCAATCCTTTCTTCTTCCCTTAATCTGGCCTTGCGCAAAATAACATAGCATATACTTCAATCTGGTCATAGCTAAGCATATTCGTGAAAACCGCATTTAAATCCGGCCGCATTTTCTTCCAGGGGTGTAGGAGATGTGCGTGAACAAACAAACAAAAATTCTAAAAACTGCCTTAACATGTTCAGCTGCTTATTTTAAGTCGCCCTGTGTGAAGTATTGATAGAAGCATAAAAGTAATAAATAACACCGTCAACAGTTTTCAAATCAAAAAGATAATGTGACCACAGTGCAGAGCATGTTTTGAAATTTTCTTTTTGTCCAAACCATTAAAAGTATATCATGTCATGTCGGTATGATATACATCTCTGAAATTTCGCTGGCCACGGAACCCTGACATAATGCTTGTCTTAACACGCTCTTGGCTAGTTATTTCTTATTTCGCGTGCATTTGTATGTATACCTTGATTAAAAAGCCATGAAATGGAACTACTCTATTTATCTGTTAAAATATCACAGTAAAATAAAATTATTTCTATATTCTTATTCTTATTGCAAATATACACTGTATTCTTCTAAAAGCTAAGTTTATATACCCTGCATAAAGGGTGCAGCATTGACTTATGTAGTGGCTGTTCACAAAATCAGAGCACAGACATAAACATATAAATTTAAGTATAGTTAAATCTATTACATAAATATTATATATACTATTCAAACTTAACCTAGGGTGAAGTAATTTTACAGAACAAAAAAAAACATACTTACTGTGATAGGTTACTTAATTATATATGAGATGATACAAAACTTATGACGCTACTTTCTTAACTATTTATATATCGATATTTATTTTCTAATTATAATTTTCTAAAATTTATTGTTGAATAAATCTTTTATCTCGTAATAACATTTTTGGGTTAGAAACTTACGAAGTTGGTTCTGTTTTTTTTTTATTATTTCTTTCTTTCTTTATTGCGTCCGGAATTTTGTTGTATATGTTTATTTCATGTACAAAGGGCCTTTTTTGAATATTTCCATTCGCGGGACTGAATTAAAATAGGATGCGGTATATTTTGTGTTTTAAATGCTAACATAGAATAAAACCAAGAGAATGTAATACTCCTACTTCATGCACTGGAATGAATCACCAAAGAGGTTGTAAGGCCTATAACATGCTTGATCTACACGTTCATTCATCTAAGAAGGTTAAGGAACCTTCTTTAAATTTAAACTGACTAACCGAACACAGTGACAGTTGACAGTTTCAAAATTTTAATGGCTATGTCAATAAAATTCTCTTTACTTTGGATCTCCTTGCTTGAGGCTATGTGACGATCCTCATATTACGTTTCGGGTAACGAAGAAATAAATTATTGATTTTTATTTTCGTTTATGTAAAAATAAAGAATTAAAATAAATGTTATAAGATAGCCTATGTTTTAATCTGGTAATTTCTAAGCATATTCGTGAAAACCGCATTTAAATCCGTCCAGTGGTTTAGGAGATGTGCGCGGACAAACAAACAAACAAACAAACAAACAAACAAACAAACAGACAAAAATTCTAAAAACTGTTCTAACGTGTTCAGCTGCTTATTTTAAGACGACCTGTGTGATTTTTTTTTTGTTATCTCGCAATTACAGATTTTTTTATCCCTACGTTTTTATTATATGTATAGATGTATAGACTATCTACACTAATATTATAAAGAGGAAAGATTTGTACCTATTTTTGTATGTTTGTATATTTGTAATGAATAGGCTCCGAAACTACTGAACCGATTTGAAAAATTCTTTCACTGTTGGGAAGCTACACTATCCCCGGGTGACATAGGCTATATTATATTTTGTAGCGAGGCCGAAGGCCGAGCTTACACTCGTGCGAAGCCGGGGCGGACGGCTAGTGTTATATATAGAGATATATAGAAACTTTCTAAGGCACACAACCAACCTTGCAGTGAAATTCGATTAATATTTACTTTAGATTAAAGTACGTTACACGTCGTATTCTCAACTTTGTCTAATTAAAATTAATGGACTTTTAACTGTTTAGCCTTGAGTTGGTAAGTTTAATGTTTAAATAGGATTCCATGTTCCTCCCATCCCCATCCGTGACTGTAGAACTTTGGATTATTTAAATCGGTTTGTAGAAATTCATGTGTTTCTTTAACCGTTTCTTGAACGTATCGCTTGTGTATTTCCGTTTTAACGTCTCATAAGTACAATAAGAAATTTGGCATCAATTATATTCGTTATACTCAACAGACATTTGTCAATGATGCTATTTTATTCTAACCTGAAACAAAAATAAATAAATATATTTTTTTTCTCTCTTTTATATATAACTAGCTGCGCCCCGCGGTTTCACCCGCGTGGTGATGAAAATCGGTGATGATGATGATGAAAAGAAGCCTATGTGTTAATCCAGGACATAAGCAATGTACATTCCAAATGTCATCCAAATCCATCCAGGTGTTTCTGCGTTATTGAGTAACAAACATCCATCCGTCCATACATCCAACCATCCAAACTTTCACATATTATTATATGATATTAGTGTGATTAATTTTTGTTTCAGGATATTAGTTAAATAACATTATTGTAAATTTTTTGTAGAGATAAATAATAATATTCAAAATTCTTGCGGCGTCAAAGCGGAAATAGGTTCACTAGAGATTCGTCAAAGCAAGTTTGTTTCCTAAATCCGTCACAAAAAAAAGCTTTAGATTTCGCTGTAATGCAAATTCATAAAAGCAATCTATTGTTTCACCAGTTTTTTCCTGTTTTTACGAATCTACTGGAAGAAAAAGTATATACAAGGAGTCTTATCTATATAACGACTTATCAGAAGGTCCTTTAGCGCATTTAGCGATTATAACACCTTTTGTGCCTCTATTTAGTGTGGAAGGAGCTCCCGATATTTCAGCGCAGTTACATGCATCCGTCTATTTAGTGTATTCTTTTTGTTATGTCCTATCTGCGATGTTAATGTCAAAGTGTATGTATTCTATCCAATATCCGTCTTCATAGAGCACTTTTTTTTATGCCATAGGTGGCAAACGAGCAGACGAGCCGCCTGATGCTAAGCAGTCACCGTCGCCTATGGATACTTGTAAAACCAGAGGCATCACAAATACTTTGCCGACCCTTTAAGACTCTATTAACTCGCCTTTTGAAGAACACCATGTTGTAGCTTCTTCTTAAACAAATTAGCTATTAATCTAACTTAAATTAGCTTGGTTGCTAAATTTCTTCTTGAATGGTTCAGCCGTTATTTGTAACAAATATAAAGACAAGGTACGTTATCGTAAATTATTACAAAATTATTGCTCTTTATTTTCTGTTTAAAGTTGTTAGTAATATATATATGGTATATAGTTGTGAAGTAATTCTACTAAAAATAAGTTTTAAAAACTTTGTATGTATTAATGTATGAACTACTTTTCATCGCCTGAAACTAAACGGTTTCTTTAGGATAGCAAGTAAAACCGTGGGGTGATGCTAGTGAAATATAAACACCCATCTTAGAATTGGTTCCATTTTTTCGGACATGTTTCCTCTACAAGAAATTGTTTCCCAATTAAAACAAAGAAACATTATCTGCCTTCAGCTACGCTGAGCATAGACGATTCCGATGATTTTTATTTTACGAACTCACGGTTATTTTAGATTGTTCGCGAGAAGGTTTTATTGAATGTCATGTCTTTCTACTTCTGAGGTTCATGGACATATCGGTTTTCTCACAAGGTGCAGATTGTTAAGCACACTTGCTCGGCCACCATTACTCATGTTTTCAAGTAAACGCGAATAATTCCAAGACCTCAGTACCATTGTAGACTTTTATAAGTGAATTTCGGGGATTTTATGAGTGTTATCCACTGCCGTTTTATTGCTTACAACCAAAATTTGTATTAAAACTTCCGTTAGTACCAAGTTTTCACGATACTCTATATAAAAGTAAGTGCCAAATCCTTCCTAATAATACTCGCTTCACCACAAACAATAACCAGCAGGAGTTAAAAAGATACTCAAGAAAAAGATTACCCAGACTAAAGCAAGATTGACAGTAAGCTTTCTCTCAAAATGATCCGTCAAGAGAGGGTTCAAAAAGATTCAGGTTCTGCTGGTATTTTAACTATAATAATATGACAATCAACTTTTTTTTTTACGGGCAAGTGCCTTTATTAACTAAACAAAATACAAGCTAACACTAACACAACATAAACAGTAAAGCCGGGTCCGCAGCGGCATGTTTTCGTGTTATGTTAGCTAACACACTAACTGTTAGCTAACACCAAAGTCACATCCACTTTTCGTGACCGTAAGCTAACATGAAAACATGCCGCAGCGGACCCGGCTTTAGACTGCCCATAGACCGTTGAAGGTCTAAAGACAATCCAAATGCTCAAGCCCAAAATCTACTTGTCTTTTCAACTGATTGTATAGCTACTAAATGTTACCCGGGACTTTGTGGGCGTAGTTTTTTTTAAAGAGATGTAGTTTCTTTGGGCCCCTTTACGCTTCCAGGACTCTTTATCAAAGTTTGACCTTTACCTTCAATAGCACTGGGTTATACTGAGTTATGAGGTTTTAAATAAACGTAGTTTAAAACACAATTTTAACTGAAGAACTTGATTTTATAAAAATTCCTACGGAACCCCAGTCACTGGAGCTTAATGCGCAGTTAAACCAAAGCCACGAGGCGGTAATCTGGTGCTCTCAATTCTCAACGTAACTAACTGGACCATTCCCAATCCAGATATCCATTTTAAAATATTCCCTTTGGTAATCGCACCATCTGTCGTTTTACCTAAATTAAAGAGACCCTTAGCCTGGATGGTTATTTTATGATAGGTTAGTTTTAGATTATGCTGTGTACAGACGAAAACGAACAAATGCCAGAGAACGTAAGGGCAAACATATGCTGCTCTAAACGTCTGCTCTATCACGTTTTTACAGAAAACTTATAAAAACGTTCGAGCTATTATTCGCCTTTTATTTCACTTTTCATGAAGGCAGACTGAAGGACTTTAAGGTCTAGGAAATCGCGGGTAATATTTCGTCCTTTCTTACACATAAACGCTTTCGGAAATGACAAGCCTGGGTAAAGGAAATCCGGTCAATATCCGGGTTTATGCAGAACAGGGAAAGACCCGGATCCTGCCTGACCGGGCAACCGTGAAATAATTCAAGTAATAACTCCGAGGTTAGGCTTGGGACCTCTGGAATCAGTAAGCCTTTTGAAAACTGGTTTCATGACTGAATTGACATCCTTGAGAAATCAATCTTCGTAAAATTCCAAAAATGTATACCGCTATGATCTTTTTCTCAGCTTACGTGAATCCGCAAGAGCTGTGCGGAATTGGCAACCACAAAACTGAAGGACAGAATATAAAATGGACCCTCGGGCAGCATAAATGCAATAATGGAATATTGTCGTTGTTTCATGATACTAGAAAAGGAGAACCACTAAAATTTTATTACTAAAATAGAAGACGATCTTTAAAAATCCACATTTAGTAAATAAATATATTTATTTTATTAACAAAAATTAAATGCTGTTTGTTGCTAAATGCATCTTTTGCTAACGGCTGGATTGATTTAGCATTTTTTTAAATTCGTAAATGACTGAATTAGAACCTAATTTGAAAAGAATCATCATCATCATCATTTCAGCTATAGGACGTCCACTGCTGAACATAGGCCTCCCCCGTCGATTTCCAAAGAGACCGGTTGTAAGCGGCCTGCATCCAACGTTTTCCTGCGGTCTCTTTTAGGTCGTCTGTCCATCTTGTGGATGTGGGTCGACGTGGATGTCCTACGCAAAGAAAAAAGAAAAACGCGTCGTATGAAAAGAAAATGACGATGATGGTGATTATTGCTTCTGTACCCGTCTCACTTATGTCAATCTAAATGAGAGTAACAGAGAAATAATATCACAGGTCTTGATACAGGATGGGTATAGCTATAGATGGAATGATAAAATCTCTTTCTGCTCATTACATTACCTTATGCTGAACGTAGCTAAATATAACGTTTTCAAAACATTTTAGACCCTACAGCATAATCATAATCGTTATAATCACAATCCTTAGAAACAAAGCTTAATTTAAAAAGAGGAGCTCCAATTTCCGTCGAAAAATAGCGCCGTCATAATACTCGAGATAATTTCGGGTACTTGAGCCAAGAAACGTTGTAAACACAATTTGTTTAAGCCATAACAGCAGGTTTTACTCCTCACTTAACCTGAAGAGCCTGGGCCAGAGAATTGGCGATCAGGTCAGTCCTAATGTTTAAGTAGTAGGCTTTTCTGGCTTAATGAAAACCATATGAAAGGCATTTGGGGTCGAGACATTGGGCCCTTGAGGACCGGGAGCTCACCTAGTTTTCAAAAATCATTCAGAGTGCGAAGTTAACCCGACGCGTGACCAAAATGCTGGCGTGTATCTGGCTCAACGCATAAGCATTGCCATTCAACGTGGTAATGCCGCCAGCATGCTGGGTACGCTGCCAACTGATAGTAGGCTTGAGCATTTGGATTATCTTTAGATCTTTAGACCTTCAACGATCTATGGGCAGTCCAACTGTTTATGTAGTGTTAGCTTGTATTTTATTTAGTTAAAAAAAGGCACTTGCCCGATAAAAAAAAGTTAAGTCTTTATCAATTTACTGGGGCATAACTTGGTCTTGGCCATGGTACAAAGTATTTTTTTTCTGTGACTACGGACTATTCGACGACAAAGTTATACTAAAACTTGAAATTATTGACTACTTGTATATTTTATAGCTTACTAGCTGCGCCCCGCGGTTTCACCCGCGTGGCGATGAAAATTGGTGATGATGATGATGATGAAAAGTAACCTGTGTTAATCCAGCACATAAGTGATGTATATTCAAAATTTCATCCAAATCCATCCAGCCGTTTCTGCGTGATTGAGTAACAAACATCCATCCATACACCCATCAAAACTTTCACATTTATAATATTAGTGGGATGACACTGGCTTAATATTATAAGCCAAAACTCAAAAAAAGCTTAATAAAAATGAACACTTCAATACCAACGGTATTTCTTAGAATCGTTAGTAAAGTAATTAATGGTAAAAATTGCTGTGTCAACATCACGTTGACGGAAATTGCTCTGCTTAACTTAGAAGATGTCCCAAAAAACATTAACCACAACCATTTATAATGTTTTTTTTTATTCCCGTTGAAAGAGTTGTTAATCTTCAAACGGCTGTCCCAATTTTCTTGAATTATAGCTAAGAACAATCTCGATCAAGTTACTTACATCTTTCAAACGACGCACTGAATCTCACAACACAGGACTCCCCTAGTATGAGAATCAGGGTTCAATATCCGAAGTTATGCATAAGTACCTACTAACACTAAATATAAGTATATAAATTTACTAACTTCACAGCTATGTACTATGTTCAAATAAAGTTTTTATTATTATTTATTATTATTCACATATCCTTTTATTGTCTTAATTTTTAAGTTTTTTACATCAAATATAATTATAAAAACATAATTAACTAGCCGTCCGCCCCGGCTTCGCACGAGTGTAAGCTCGGCTTTCGGCCTCGCTACAAAATATAATATAGCCTATGTCACCCGGGGATAGTGTAGCTTCCCAACAGTGAAAGAATTTTTCAAATCGGTTCAGTAGTTTCGGAGCCTATTCATTACAAACATACAAAAATAGGTACAAATCTTTCCTCTTTATAATATTAGTGTAGATATAAAAAACTTAAAAACTAGGGTGCCGCCGGCAGCGGGGCAGGGCCCAAGCTACCGGTGGTTAGGGCTGCAGAGTGAGGAACATCCTGACAATGCGTGCCGTGTCAAGAATTACTGCCTTCTGCATCTGACCCTTGACCCAACCGTCTAGCGAGAGCCTCTTAAGGTAGTGGTCGAGGCTCTTCGCTATAAGGCCGTTCACCGATACAACTATCGGGACAATGATCGTCGAGTCAACATCCCACATGGCGGTAACCTCGTGAGCCAATTCAAGGTACTTGCTGAGTTTGTCCTTCTCGGCCTTCACGAGGTTCTCGTCATGCGGGATGGTGATGTCGACGAGCACTGTCCGGCGCTGGGACTGGTCGACCATCACGATATCAGGCTTATTGGCGACAATAGTCCTGTCCGTGATGATAGACCGGTCCCAGTAGAGCAAAGAACGACCATTCTTGAGAACTGGTGCTGATGCGTACTTATAGTACGGCACCTCAGACTCGACAAGGCCGTATCGAAGGGCAAGTTGCTGATGGACGATCCTGGCTACTTGGTTGTGCCTGTGCAAGTACTCGCCGTTAGCAAGATGCGAACAACCGGAGATAATATGTCGGAGAGACTCTCCAGGACGGTGGCATGCCCAACAGATGTCGACCGTACCGTCCTTCATGATATATTTCCGGTAGTTGTTGGTCGTGATAACATCATCCGCAATCGTACAGGCAAACCCCTCGGTTTCCCCAAAGAGGTCCCCGAAACATAACCAGTTCACCGACGCAAGCAGGTTCACATCGGGCCCTGTTAAGACCCGATAGAACCGCCCGTGCAGCTCCTTGCCTTTCCATACGTCCTTGCGATCCTCGATGCTTAGCACCGATGGTTTGCGCCAGTTCTCGTTTGCCAAGGAGAGCGGCGTGAGGCCCCTGTCAACAGCTACAACATTGCGATGCATCCCACTCTCACTGTCACGGAAAAAATCCCTGAGACTGCACACCTCATGGTTGTGTAGGTTCTTGGAATTTAAAAAGCCTCGACCCCCCACTTCCGTGGAATGTACAGTCTCATAACAGACGAGCGTGACCCTTCTGTCCAGGGCGTCCAGCTCAGTTTGAGTCCACCTCAATATGCCAAAGGAGTATATCAGCAAAGGCATCACACAACCATTGAAGGCACGCACCTTGTTGCCACCAGACACTTCTTAGTCTTGAGCATCGGCGCAAGAGTTGGCGGCCAAGTGCAAGCCTATTATATAAAAAAAAGTATTGTTCTGATTTTTTTCATAGATACAGTTAGAAGGCCAGACAGTGTCATAATATAATTTTAATCGCAGTAAAATATACAATTCTTTAATATCCAGGCAAGTGAAACCGCAGGGCGCAGCTACGCCTTTACGATAGTCAATGTTGCTAGCTGTTATCAATATGACTGACTGAGAATGGCTTTATCAACGTTGTATTAATATACACGTTTATTTCATAGCCCTACCGTAATATAATAATAAAATTACCATCCCGGCCATCTAATAACCTGATGATGGCTTTTAAGTTCAGAATATGACTTGCAAGTAATTAATTTTGTGATTGTTTTCAGTTAGTACAAGAATAGTCGTAGGTTTACAGTAGTATAGTTTACAGTTTACACTTTTAGCCCAGAATAGGGAAAATTTCGGATGTATGCAAGCATGATTGTATGTTTTTAACACGCTTTTATTGCTTGTTATGTATATAGGTATATAACGATTTTTTTGACGTGATTAACGAAATTTTACCCATTTCAAAACGTCGGGTTTGTTTGAAACTTTGCACACTTATCAAGGATCGATGACAATGCTATAATTCAAATAGTTTGTCCCATTATCCTTACCAGGATCTTCAGGATTGGCGATTTTAAATCGGGGTATTTTATTATTTTAAACTGCGAGAATTATTTATCTTTATCCGTCAGTTAATCTAAGAGTTTTCGACGTCGTTTCATAAAATTTTCTGAAGGATAAGAAAAACTCCAACACAAATTGCACTCGACTCCATAACACAAAGGTACTAAATCTTTCACACTTTACGACGTAGCAGGTCCATCTAACGATGAAATACGATCTTGTTACTGCACAGACAAACTTAATTTTGCACTTGGGAAAAAGAAAAAGCCGTCTGTTTCAAGGTGAAAGTGGAATAATGACAGCAAAGTTACGTTGTCCTGCTAATGACTGAACGACGTGTGAGGGATGATTAGTTGAAGAAAGCTTTTAATATCTTGTTAGAGTATAGCTGAGATAATAAAATATCTTTTGTACGTCAAGTTTTACTATAAAATACTTCGTATTCAATTATTATATGTATTTAAAAATATCAAAGTATTTTACCCATCATTATCATCAACTGCTGAACATAGGCCTCCCCCTTTAACTTCCACACTGAACGAGACCCTGCCATCTGCATCCACTAGATGCCCGCGACTCCCATAATGTCGTCGGTCCATCTAGTGAAAGGCCTACCTACGCTGCGTCTTCTGGTTAGTGGTCTCCACTCAAGAACCTTTCCTTCCCATCGGTTGTCGGTTCTTCAAGTGATGTGATGATTCAACTTCAACTTGCAAATTTTATAGCGATGTCGGTGACTCTGTTTCTTTGGCGAATATCCACGTTCCAGATTCTATCATGCAAAGAAACTCCAAGCACAGCTCCATTGCCCGTTGTGCGACTCGTTTGCCAATATTCGAACATAAATAAATTGCATTAAAATTAACTGGTATTTGCCTTTTTTTTTTTACTTTGGACTATGCTAAATTTGACTGTCATCTCGCCCGTTGGAAAGCGATGATGCGGTCGAAGATGGAGCATGTTTGCCTAGTAATAACTTATTAACTTGACCTATTAACCTATAGACTTGAACATTTCAAGATTGTAATGCTGCGGAAACACAGACAAAGGCGAAGCGTTCCTTTGTTTTGCTGTTCTAATTAAGAGGAGGAGGCAAAACGCTTGGTGCGAATGAATGAAACATGAAGATCAGATCAACTGAATCTACTAAGGTTTTAGTTGTAGTACACTTGTCCATACTCTAGCACATTGACGAACATAGATTCAATGAACATAGATTATCATAAATCGGTAGAAATCACACACTATGCGTTTAATGCGTTCTTTTTTGCCTCACACCTGCAATTTGTGAAATGAGCTCCCTGTGGAATTTCCAAGTAGTTATATTACGGGGTTCAGCGAAAGGGCTGTTAATAGACTCTATATTATTGATGTCTAAGTATTTAGAACGACGCTCGGACGTTTTTTGACTATTTTCACTTAGTGATTGTGACTCTATAGGTATTGTATCTCGATGGTAGATTATACAACATTCACATGTTGTGTAATCTACCAAGGAAACTGACGAATGGCAACATCACTGCGTGGCCAATACTCCTTTTTTGAAATCAACTTAAAATAAAAGCGAGTTAATAGACTATTAAGAGGTCGGCAATGTATCTGTGATGCCCCTGGTGTTGCAGGTATCCAAAGGCAACGGTGATCGTTTGCCATCAGGCGGCCCACTTCTCCTTGTTGCCACCTATGACATAAAAAAACACTTCATAAATAATAATCCACCATTATTATATGTTTACACATAAAGAGTAGAAAATTCAGAAGTTTACGAAAATAAAACAATGAGGCGAAAGATTTTTGTCGCATTGGCGCCAAATCTTTTTGTTTTAGCGACGATACAAAAACACCTGCTAATAGTGTTAGTTTGTGCTAAAGCTGCTGAAAACGTCTTTTCCGTAAATATTTCAAGGAAAATGACAACGCTTCAAAAATCTCCCCCTTTCAGATATTGCTCGTGACTATCGATCACGCACAATTTATGAGTCAGCGTTCCCGAGATGACGTTGAGAAATGCCAAATTAAATCTGACGTCAAAAAACGCGGTGTTTTTGCGTTTTTACCTTTTGGCGGAATATGGAAATGTAATGTTTATATTAACGTTGCTTTCCATGTTTCGAAACAAGCAATGAAGGTAATGATAGGCAGGGAGTCACAGCCATCTAATAAAAATAAAATAAACTTTTTTAAAACAAGCTTTTAGGCGTCCGCCACACTGAATTTAGTGTGGCATTATTTTCTTTTCCTTGTTTTTCTTAGCAAATCCTTTCATTTGATATCCATATCATGGGGATGCATAAAAAATAACTGGTCCACCATTTTTAGAAGCCCGCCATATTGGTTTTAGAATGACGTCACTTGGGTAAGGATGCATTATCACCCAAATTAAACGTGTATGCAAAATTTCAACTCTAGGGGTTCGAGGTAACTGTTAAAATTGTTGCAAGATTTCACTCATACTAACAAGGCAAGTTTATTTAACCTTATTCAACCTTGTAAAAAAGAACTTGGTCCTACTTTTGAAGAAAACCAACGTCTAAGGCATTTTTTTTGTTGGACTTCCGTATAATACTCGGAATAATACACGGACTCTAACGATAACACTCACATCAAAATCAGTCCAGATGTTTATGAGTTATGGTGGAATTAGGAAATGCACTTACATAATTATACGAACTCTAGAAAAACAGAACACTCCCATTTTAGGCAGTCGTGTAAAAAATATTGTATCCTTGTAAAAATTCGAAAGCCAGCATTTAAAGTTAGAGCCAGCTAGCGGTTAAGGTCAGGTGAATTAACTGTTGGCATTTTGGAACAACTCAGAATCGTACAGCAAGCAATGGAGAGAGCTATCATCATCATCATCTTCAGCCAGAAGACGTCCACTGCTGAACATAGGCCTCCCCCTTTAACCTCCACACTGAACGACATCCTGCCATCTGCATCCACTGGATGCCCGCGACTCTCACAATGTAGTCGGTCCATCTAGTGGGAGGCCTACCTACGCTGCGTCTTCCGGTTCGCGGTCTCCACTCAAGAACCTTTCTTCCCCATCGGTTATCAGTTCTTCGAGCGATGTGGCCTGCCCATTGCCACTTCAACTTGCAGATTTTAATAGCTATGTCGGTGACCCTGGTTCTTTGGCGAATATCTATGTTCCGAATTTTATCGCGTAAAGAAACTCCGAGCATAGCTCTCTCCATTGCCCGTTGTGTGACTCTGAGTTTTTCCAAAAGACCAACAGTTAAGGACCACGTCTCAGTACCATATGTCATCACTGGCAACACACACTGGTCAAAGACCTTTGTCTTTAGGCACTGTGGTATCTTGGACGAGAAGATTTCACGCAATTTCCCGAACGCTGCCCATCCGAGGTGGATTCTTCGGGCGACCTCTTTGCCTAAGTTGGACTTACCTAACTGAACAATCTGTCCAAGATAGGTGTAATGGTCAACAAGTTCGAGAGTATCGTTCCCAACATTGACCGGCACGGGTACATAATTTTTGTCTTATCCATGTTCATTTTAAGACCCACCTGTTGTGAAAGGCTACTGAGGTCGCTGAGCATTGTATTGAGGTCCTCCAGCAACTCTGCCATGTTAACTATATCATCGGCAAAACGAAGGTGAGTGATGTATTCGCCATTAATGGTGATGCCCAATCCGTTCCAGTCCAAAAGCTTGAAAACGTCCTCCAATGCGTTCGTGAACAGTTTTGGAGAGATAACATCTCCCTGTCTCACGCCTTTCTGCAATTGGATTGGCTCCGTGCTCTCGTCTTGTAATTGGATCGACATGGTGGCGTTTTTATACAAACACTTCAGCACTTCGATATACCTATAGTCGATATGACAACGCTGGAGGGACTGCAATACTGCCCAGGTCATAGTCCACAAACGCTAGACATAATGGCCGATTATACTCCTCATTCTTCTGTATAATCTGGTGGAGCGTCTGTATGTGGTCTATGGTGCTCCAGCCTTTACGGAAACCGGCTTGTTCGGGAGGCTGGAAGTCATCAAACCTTTTTTCGAGACGGTTCGTAATGACCCTGGAGAACAACTTGTACACATGGCTCAGGAGTGAGATGGGTCTATAATTCTTCAATAAGGTATTGTCACCTTTTTTGCAGAAGAGCACCACAACACTCCTCTGCCATGCTTCAGGCATAGTACCTTCGAGTATGACGGAATTAAACAACTTCTGGAGGACTAAAAGTACCGGTTTTCCACCCGCTCTCAGTAGTTCTGTCGTGATTCCGTCATCACCCGGCGGGCGCCTTGTTGTTCTTAAGCTGTTTCAGAGCCATTCTAATCTCGTACAAGCTGATGTCTGGGATGTCCTCAGTGTAGTGTCGGTCAGTTTAGCTCTCTTGTCCTGAGCTGTACTGACAATGGGCTGTCGTGTTGAGGTGTACAACTATCCGTAAAACCTCTCGAGCTCTCTCAGAATCTCCGGCTTTGACGAAATGGTACTGCCATCCTCGATCTCCAGCTTCGTCATTTGGCTTTTCCCAATAAACGAATTCTTTGCGAACACTTTCGAGCCTTGGTTCCGCTCAATGGCGTCCCTAATTCATCTAGTATTATAGGAACGCAGATCGTGTCGCACCGATTTCGAGATCTGTCAATTAAGTTTGCCATATTCTGAGATATCAGCTGAAGATTGCAGTCTCATCTCAGTCCAGTCTTCCATTAACTTAATGGTTTCGTCTGAGAGCTTCTGAGGTCTTTTCCGGCGTGGGTTCTTAAAGTACTTGGACCTCACTGCTTGGACAGTTTCCACCAGCCCATTGTTTAGTTCGTCCACAGTTCTGCTCTCAGTTAGGCCCTGGAAGCGATTGTGCAGTTCGAGTTGGAAGTCTTCGGGGTTTTGGATTTGGGCATGACCAGGACGGAGCGTGGACTTCACCAGACGCGACCTCTCGAGCTTGATGTTGATATTTAATGTGCCTCTGACAATACGGTGATCGCTACCGGTTTTCACCTTGCTGATCACGGAGACATCATTAAATATTCGCTGAATATTCGGAGAGAGCTATGCCCGGCGTTTATTTGCGCGATAAGAAATCCGAGGATATTTACCGAAGAACCACTGTCACCGACATAAGCTGCTAATATTTGAAAGCTAAAGTGGCAATAGGCAGGCCACATCGCTCGAAGAACTGATAACCGATGAGAAAGGAAAGTGGAAGAGTGGAGTGAAGACCACGAACCGGAAGATGCAGCATAAGGTAGATAAGTACGAGTGGATGCGACTGGCGAGAGACTGAGGAGACTGGCATAAACAATGGGAGGCCTATACCCAGTAGTTGAGCAGTGGATCATTTTGGTTTCAGAATTTTTATTAATCTCATAAGAACAAAATACATATTCACTTACTGAGATTACACTGCAGGATCATGCAGGGATGATGGTGATGATGAGGGTCAAAATTAAAATGTTTGGAGTTAGAATATATACAAATTCCTCCTTGCTACCGGCCTATTCAAATAAATTCAAAGGTAGGCAATCGTGGGCCAAAGTTTTTATTTGATTATGTTTTAGCCCAGTACAACTGGCTTAATGAAGCCTGAGTATTTCAACTGAAACAACCGTCCATACATAAGTTTAGTGTACAAGGTGTTTAATATGTTGTATTTTTTGGATTGTTAAATTAGGGTTATTAACTAAATATTTTGTTTTGATGTATAACGTCTATCCATCTCGCTTCTGAGCTATGTTTATAAGCTGTTTTCTAGCGTCACCACGAATAGTCTCGATCGCAGGGTTGATGACTTCCAGCCTATCGAACAAGCCGGTTTCCAAAAAAGGCTTTAGTACCATAGACCACATCCACACGCTACGGCAAGTTATACAGAAGACCGAAGAGTATAACTTGCCACTATGTTTGGCGTTTGTGGACTATGAGAAAGCTTTTGATTCGATCGAGATATGGGCGGTGCTAGAATCTCTCCAGCGATGCCGTATTGACGCCACCATGTCGGTCCGAGTACAGGAGCAGAGTTTGAAGGCAATTCCACTGCGAAGAGGCGTGAGACAGGGAGACGTAATCTTTCCGAAACTGTTTACTGCCGCCATGGAAGACGCCTTCAAGCTCCTGGAATGGCAAGTACTAGGCATCAATATTAACGGCGCTTACATCACTCACAAAAGTCATGTCCAATGTCCATGTTGTACCCGTACCGGTAATCGTGGGGAACGATACTCTCGAAGTTGTTGACCATTACACCTATCTTGGACAGATTGTTCAGTTAGGTAAGTCCAACTTAGGCAAAGAGGTCGCCCGTAGAATCCAACTCGGATGGGCAGCGTTCGGTAAACTTCGCAACGTCTTCTCATCCAAAATACCTCAGTGCCTTAAGACGAAGGTCTTCAACAAGTGTGTGTTGCCAGTGTAGACCAGGGTCGATAATTTTTAAAACCAAAAAAAATAATAGTAGGATGAAACCCATTAGAAAAGGAGGGGAATATTATAAAAATTAAAGGAAAAATAAATTACGGGCGATCTGAGTTCGGGAAGTGGGGGGGGGGGGTTTAAGGGTAAAAAATGGTTTATCTCGATATCCGGTAAAACTACAAGTCCTATGAAAAAAAGTTAAATGGCAAAGTTGTAGGTAATAAAAAGATCTAAAATTTCTGTGGATACACTTTTTTCACATAACCTCAAAATTTATGTGAAAAATTCAAAAAACCAACTTTTTGGTTTTTTATTTTTATCTTTTACATAAATTTTGTTTTTTTCACGAAATTTGGTGGAAACTTACCTTTTTATGTCCCGAATACGCTGTAATTTAATTGATTAAAAATATTTATTTTTTCACCTTATTTTGAATTAATATCGAAAAAGCACCCTAATTTTCAATCGAAAATTCACCCGTCAAAATATTAGCTTTTTTCAAAAAGTTGGTATGTTTTCTGTTTGTTGAAATCTCTACTTTCCGATGGTGAAAAAAATAATATATGTTACGATAGTAAATCTTCTCAGAAAATGCAATGCAAAAAACTCGAAAACGATTTTTTTTTAAAATTATTATATACAATTTTAAGCTATTTTTTAAAATTTACACTTTAATTACTCGAAAAACATGTAATATTACGTATCGAGATAAACTATTTTTTACCCTTAACCCCCCCCCCCCCCCCACTTCCCGAACTGAGATCGCCCGTAATTTATTTTTCCTTTCATTATTATAATATCCTCCTCCTTTTCTAATGGGTTTCATGCTACTATTTTTTTTTTTCACTTTTTATTATTTTTAAATGAGGAATGAGGAGATCCGTAGACGAACTAAAGTCACCGACATAGCCCACCGGATTAGCAAGTTGAAGTGGCAATGGGCAGGGCACATAGCACGCAGAACAGATGGCCGATGGGGGCCGAAAGGTTCTCGAGTGGAGACCGCGGACCGGTAAGCGCAGCGTAGGACGTCCACCCACAAGATGGACAGACGACTTAAAAGAGACCGCAGGAAAACGCTGGATGCCGCTACCAACCGGTCCTTTTGGTAATCGATGGGGGAGGCCTATGTCCAGCAGTAGACGTCCTATGGCTGAAACGATGATGATGATGATAAAGTCTAACTAAACTATACCCCATAAACTCATTTTGATAGGCGAATAGAAATACAAAACCAATAGAGTCACAAACGTGTCAAAAAAATCTCCGTACCAAAACTCGGTGCACGCTACGCATTGTGCCGACTTTTTGCTTATTTGTAAGGCAACCGCGATCCGACTATGACGCCACGCGATGCCAGTGCTACAAAGCCATAGCAAACAAGCGACGTTGAACACCACACAAGTGACATAACGTCTAAATTGGAGTAAATATGGCATTGTGAACTATATTATTGATGTCTAGGTATTTACAACGACGCTTGGATGTCTTTTGACTATTTTCACTTAGTGATTGTGACTCTATAGGAATTATATCTCGATGAAGCGAATGTTGGATATTCTATCAAGAAAACTGACGAATGGCTACATCACTGCGTGGCCAACACTTCTTTTTTGAAATCGGCTTAAAATAAAAGCGAGTTAATAGAGTATTGAAGGGTCGGCAACGTATTTGTGATGCCTCTGTTGTTACAAGTATCCATGGGCGACGGTAACTACTTACCATCAGGCGGCACGTCTGCTTGTTTCTCACCTATGACGTATTATCTTAAGAGTGCTGGAAAAGTAACACAAACTTCTAAAGATAACAAGACAGAAGGATTTTAACGGACCATGGGTAGATAATAGGTATCCTTTTAAGGATAAGGAAACATTTTGAGGTATTACCGGCTTACCCTTGTAAAACTATTTGTGTACCCTTTTCCATTGCTTCCTTTCATGTTACAAATACCTACTTACTGAGATAAACCATGACTATATTTTGATGTGGTTTTAAAAAAAAAACGTATTTGTAGCCAGCGTAAGTTATTTTGTGAGAATATTTCTATGACTAGCTACTATTTATGGATTTGCATCCGTTGTCTAGTAAGTGATTACTCGATAGTTTAAAGCCATCTATTGAAATTTCTACACATAGCTATATTCGGAGAGCAGAAATTCACAAATTATAGTAGGTAGATAGTAGACGCAAGCCATAAAATGTTGACACACACACCCCTCCCCACACACCCTAACACCAAACTTATACCCTCACATTCGCTGACAACACGTTCACGCACCCCATCACCACATATTCACACAAAAACACTTCACTACACAATCACCACACACACCCACACGCACACACACACACACACACAAATTATTTATTATTTTTTAATTATTTACATGCAAGTAACTACTCAGCTATAGTGTTTTTAGGCTCCAAGGTTGACTGAGAGATGAGCCTCTTTCATTCGGGCCTCTTTCATCATCTCAAAGTAAAGTGTTGATTAGCTACTTTCCGAGTAGTGCTAATTGGCGAGTAAAAGTCCTGAGTAACTTTTGTCAGTTTCACAAATGAAAACATAGCTCCGAGTAACTACGTGCTGGGGTGCGTTTACGGACTCGGCGAATTTTCCACCAGCTAAAAATTAAACTAACGGAGGTTCGCTGAACGGCGTCATAGCTTTATGTCAATACTAGCTGTCAAATTCAATAATAAATAAATATCAAGTATAATATAGTAAAATAAAATGGTATATAATAGTGAAATATCAATCTATCATTATATAGATATAAAATTTTATTTTAAATTAAAATATCTACAACAAAAAGATTCGAACAAAATAATTTCAAAAACAGCTTAACCTCCTCAATAGCTGTCAATCTGACAGCAGACGAAAATTTAGCGACCTCAAAAGGGATGCGTTTACGGCAGTTATCCAGACTAAAACTTATACTAGATGAACGTCAAAACACCCGTTTTGGGACTCCACGAGATGAAAAATTATACCGGCGAAAATTTAAACTGCCCGTTTACGGGCGTCCGCTGGTATAAGTTTTCGCCTGACTAGATTAAATTTTATCTACCTTTTGAGGTCGCTAAATTTTCGCCTGCTGTCAGATTGACAGCTGTTGCGGAGGTTAAGCTGTTTTTGATATTATTTTGTTCGAATCTTTTTGTTGTAGAAGTTTAAATTTAAAATAAAATGTATATCTATATAATGATAGATTGATATTTGATATTTTACTATTATATACCATTTTATTTTAATATATTTTACTTGATATTTATTTATTTTTGAATTTGACAGCTAGTATTGACATAATTGACATAAAGCTATGACGCCGTTCAGCGAACCTCCGTTAGTTTAATTTTTAGCTGGTGAAAAATTCGCCGAGTCCGTAAACGCACCCAAGGTAGTTAAAATTTAATCTAGTCAGGCGAAAACTTATACTAGCAGACGCCCGTAAACGGGCAGTTTAAATTTTCGCCGGTTTAATTTTTCACCTCGTGGAGTCGCACAACGGGTGTTTTGACGTTCATCTAGTATAAGTTTTAGTCTGGATAAGTGCCGTAAACGCATCCCGGGTTAGCCGAATGAATGTATGAAAATTTTTAACGTTCGTTCTAAATTAGTTGTCACTACTGTCACACATTTCAAAAGTCAACAAGATTTTTTGATGTTTGACAAGTTTGACGGACGGCTGAGGTGCCGTGAGAAGAAAGAAACTGAATCGTGTGATTTAATTTTGTTTTGTAAATTGTTTTAAAATAATATATTAATTAAAATAGGCGTGAAAGGTAGTTTTTTTGACTCATATCCACTGTCGCCAAAAAGCAAGCTATTACCAAATTGATCACCTTCAAATTTTTGCTTTAGTGAGGAGTTGATAAAATAATTAGCACGAATTTTAAAAACGCGGATTCTCGGAACTCTTCGTGGTGAAAGACGTTCTAATTCTCTACGTGGTCTTCAATTAATTCGAACAAATCCATTTTTGACAATTTCTTGGCAAATTACTTACGAAAACAATACACGTCACAAGTTTATGATGCCTTACTCGCCGGTTAACCCCGCTAGTGGGCAGATGAAGTAACAAGTAAGTTACATGCCAGTTTATGTGACGAGTAGCGCTACTCGGACATTATGAAACTAATAATACCGATAATTGCCACTTTAATTGCCGAGTAGCTTACTTGTATCTATACTTTTAGATGATGAACGAGGCCCGAAGCCTTTTAAAAAGACGTCATCTCTTTAGTCAGCTTAGAGGCTTTACAAATTTTTTAGTGCTTTTTCCATTTTTTTGGATTTGTTAGTATGGCTCAAGTGTTGCAACTGAATTTTAAAACAGTTATCTTCAACCGATTGAGCTGAAATTTAGCATATACGTTTTAATTTGGTTGACAATGCATGGCTAAATGACGTTACTCTAAATCCAATATAGCAGACACCCAAAGATGGTAGACCAGATATTTTTTATGCACCCCCATAATATGGTCTTGGGTATCAAATAAAACGGTTTGCGGAGAAAAATGCGTAAAAAACGTACACGTTATACGTATACGTTACATTGAATTAAATATGGCGGATGCCTTAAAGCTTGTCCTTAAAACGTTTTTGATTTTAATTAATATTTTTACGAAATGTTTATGGACAATCAAAACATTTCAAATGTAAGAATTACTTTCGGATTATAAAACTTGTCAGTTTTGTCAAAGTAACCATAATCATAATTATATTACATGAAACAGCCACTTTGTTTATTTACTGTTTGTATACCTTCCACGTCTGAACCTTGATCAACATGAGGAAGAACATAGAACCTAAGGAGGAAACATAGAACTATCTGAATATTTTTATCTCTTCCTAAATCTCGTGTGAGATGATACATGCAGTGAGATAGCAAATGCGGCCTAACGCCCACTGGGAGTCGATGCGAAGTCATGGCGTACAAGCTTCATGGAAAACTATCTATTATATTCCTGGTTTTCCGTAGACTCAAAATTGCCCCGACCATGCTTCCGCGCCGCGTCGCGCCTCCTACAATGGATATGAATTAAATTTTGTATAAAATTAGCTTGGATTAACACATGGACTTTTTATCCCGGATTATTAGCGGACAAAACTAAGCGGCGCTGCTCGTATTAAAAAAAGTGTGAATGTTTTTTTTTCATCTGATGAAGCTTTATAATTCCTTAATTATAAACTTTCAACACAAAAGGAATAAAAAATATAAAATAATTGTACTTTGCTCATGTAAAATATGTAGAGCAAAAATTAGACAAAGCAGTTGGTACAGGCGACTTTCATAAAACTTTAACGTGCCTTCCGCCCGTACTCCACTCAGACTTCACCTGATAAATAAATCAGAGAAGGCAAAGAGAATATTACATTGCAACTCTAGTTACGTAGGCAAATATTTTACACAAAATAAATAGGCACAGAAGGCCGGCTCCATACAACGACCGTTACCAGGCGCACCCACACATAGACGCGTAAGTACATGGATTTCGGCTCAAGTCGGTCACGTACACGTAATTATCATTTCATGACACAATTGACATAATCTACAGTTATATTTCCATAGTCCTATTGCAAAAAACCTTATTTAAGAACGAGGCTTTATTATACTTTCGTACGTGCCGTAATCGATGAAAGTACTTTACGGGTACCAGATTATAATATTTTTTTTTTTTAATAGAAATAAATTTATTTTAAAGAAACGTGCCTAATAAATAAAAAATGGAACGCCCAAAATTAAACATTGCACTGTACGTTATAGTTGATTTGCCAGACTAGCGCTACACCGCTAAAATGAAAAATTATACATTTTGTCTTGATCCATAGTAAAACTGTATTTGTGCAAAGTTTCATGCCCTTATCTTGGGAACTATTGAAGTTAGATGGTTTCAATGGTGATGGTTTATATCTTTAGAGATTTAGCACGGACAGACTGACGAAGACAGATGGACAGAACAAACAGAACGGTTACTGAAAAGAAGGTCTCATTGGTGTTTTCTGAACTTGCCGTTTGCAGGGTCATTAACGGGCCATGCTCTTTAATATAATTTTACTTAAAGCTTTTTATTTTTGAAATTGACCAAGACATGGACGAGAATTTACTTAATATCTTAGTCACATTACACTTCGATATTTTTATACGCTCGTCACTGACCTTGTCTGTTATAAAAAACCTTTCAGTTTTACGACATTAAGCCGTAATATTTTCCCCTGCAATGCGTCATGTCACTACCTCTCAGTTTCAGTATGTAGACCCACCCTTATAAGCTTATAACTGACTAGGAGAGATATACGATTTCACCAGAAATTTGCTATTTTCACTCGTTTATTTTACGCACAAAGAACAAATGTCATATTGTTATTCTTTTCCTTACCTAAGTTTAAAAAAAAATATAGAATAGATCTACGTTTGGCCACCAATTCGCCACCCGTATGAATCACTTATATACCTAGTCAAACAAAACTATTTTGTCTATACAAACTTCAAGGCTAGAGTGAATAGATTTCTTTTAGATCAACGTGTTCCATCCTCGGCCACACCGTCGCTTACCATCATGAGAGTTGGTGGCCAAACATAAAAACGTAGAACTTAGAAGAATTTTGCTGAAAATCCTATGGAGCTATATTTGGGTTAAACCACAGTAAAGACAAGGCTTTTTTCTTTTCTATAGGTTAAACGTTTATATGAAAGTCTATATACGCATACGAAGTCGCGCGAATTAGCTAATAAATCATTTTGACAGTAAACATTTGGGAATTTTAAGATATTGGAGAACAACACAATTAATGAGTATAAATATTATAAATATTTATTCACCAAGTACCCAGATATCAATTATCAAACTGGATAGACCTTGGATTTAATATTTCTGTAGATGCACAATTGCCGCCTTAAAAATTGCACCGGCAAACAAGGCATTATTTTGCCTTGTTTCGCTCTTATTCGCTTTAACAAATTTGTGCTTTATTGTAATTAATTAGCCTTAATTTTCCAATACACTTTTTTCGATACGTTTTATTTCATTTCTGATTATTCTAAAAGTCGTTTACATTTTTTTGTTCGATTTTACATGGAGCTGTGCATCTACAGGAATAAATATTATGATCGAAGGGATAGACCAATAAATTTTTAAGGGGTAGGGATGCTAACGCAGTGATATGGCGCTCGGCTCGCGTTTTGCACGCAATTTTCCTGTCTCCTCAGTTATTTCATAGGCGCGCTAATGTGCACATGCTTTCAAAATATAGCATAGTAGACTTTATATTAATGCTTATTATAGCTAAAATTTTGAATTGGGGTAAGTGATGTTTTTTTTATTGGTAGGTAATAGGCTTGCACTTGATCGCCACCTCGCCTTATCTTAAGTATTAATTTGGTCTACGATGGAGCACGCTTGCCTAGGAGAAATTGATTCACTCGTGGGGAACTCACTATCAGGAAACATCCATCCACGCAGCGCATTCCAAAGTCTAGTGATTAGTTCAATAAAAGTAGAATCAAAGCGCATCGTTCAAGCTTTGGAATATCAACAATGAAACAAATAAATAAATAATTTAAATTATAACTATCTTCTCGATGATGTCACACATAACGAATCCACAAAGTGGTGCCCTTAAATCAGAAATAACCAATGGCCAGCGGAAGACAAAGAAGCTGAAGGTTCTCATGATAATATCTCACCCACACCATTCACTAAATTATGACTCTAAGTTACTAAGTAATTTTGTAAAGTTCTAACTTCGGCAAACTTGTCCCTTCGGTTCAAACTTGCCAAAGTTAATTATAGGTCACTAATTAATGACAATAATAATGAGAATTCATAATTAGTTCAAAGGTAAAATGAATGACCGGAAAATTTTAATTAGGAGTTTTTCAAAGTAAAGTTGTAGGCATATTTTTAGATTTCATAAACATCCAGATTTTTTAATACCTTTATACAGAGTTAGGCAGATCTAATATTCAAGGCTGAAAATGGTAACTTTACTCATTGCTAGTGTTGTTGCCCGCGACTTTGTACGCGTAGATTTTTATATTAACTTTCAATCCTTTTTTCGTATTTTAATTGCGCAAAATAACATAACCTATACTTCAATCTGGTCACATAGATGCATATTCGTGGAAACCGCGGTTGCTCGCATTTAATTCCATCCAGTGGATTAGGAGATGTACGTGGACAAATTAACAAACAAACAGACATTTTTAAACTGTCCTAACGTGTTCAGACTGTTATTTTAAGACGCCCTGTGCGATTTATTTTTATACCTCGCAAATACAGTTTTTTTTTATCTCTACGTTTTTATTATTTGTATAGATGTATATATATAGATTGTGGACCGCTTTTCTTATGGAACCAACCCTAAACTTAGCAAAACAACTATTCTATACAATTATTTTCATCATTTTAACCTATTACATTCCCACTGCTAGGACTCAGGCCCAAGGAATTTATATACTACGTAACGTAGAAGTTACGAAGTATATAAATTCCTTGCTCAGGCCTTCTCTCAGAGAAACAGAGAGGATGAGCCATAATAAAGCTCATTACATAATAAGACACCAACATGCATGGGCCAACATGGTAGATTATACTATTTGCGGTGTAGCATGGTGCCTGTGGCATTAGCGGAACGGCCCCCTGATTATGTAACTTACAATTTGCGATTAAACGTCTTACTTAAAAACGTTGCTCAAGTTGATTTATGCTTAAAAATGCTCTTTCCACTTCTCGCTGACGGCAATCGTCACACGCGAAAACGAGACAGAGTAATTTTAAGCATGGATTAACTTGAGTAACGTTTTTAAGTAAGGCCATTAGTCGCAAATTTATCAGTGGTTATAGTGAAACTTTTATTGAAAGGTTCTTGGACATATCGGTTTCTTTGCAATGTTTTTCCTTCACCGTTTTTGAGCGATGGCATTTTAAAGCAGATTGTGGCAGATTGTAAAGCGCACATGCTTAAGCTCGGCCTCCATCGCTCTGCTGTATTATGCTGAGTTTCAAAACCTTTTTTTAATACATCAGCTGATTTTTCGCGATTTAAGAAATGATAACATGGTATTTTTTTTATAATTTATAGTAATGCTTTCGACTTAGCATATCAGTTCAGTTTAACCTCGCTAAGTATATACCTATTCTAAGTAAGTAAGTCGGAGACTAATTCTTTCCGACACCAGTAGTGTTCAATCTTCCCGACATTCATTATTACTTGATTCATTATCAATTAATAGGTGTAGGAGTCAAGTTTTGCCACTGGAGCGAAGAGGGATGAACAAAATACACATACACACACATACACATAAATAACTGGCCAAGAACATGTCGAGACATGCATATGGTAGTTTCCGTACCTAAAGCCACAATTGTGGTCACATTTTATAATTCCGAAAATGCTAGATAAAAAAAATCTAACGTATGAAGCTCTGTGGACTTTGCCAAATTTATATATACCTATATTAACATCTTCCAATATCTAAAAATCTATTTTTAGTCCATTTTGGAGTCTATAGGGAACATATTATGTGTATGTATGTTCCCTATAGACTCCAAAACGGCATGACTGATTTCGATGGGATTTTCACTGGCAGATAGTTGATATAGATTATGTTCCAGCGCCTGTTGAAACAATTGTAACAATTTTGTGCGAGCGCTTACTAATTTTAAGTCTGGTTTAAGCTTTTTAAGTTTGTATTGATAACTTTATTTAATTACATTCTCGGGTCTAGCCCGGACATTTGGTAGGCATTGGTGGAGCCGAAGCCAACACCAAGAGGCCCTGTTGAATATAAAAAATACAATTATGGAATATGTATAAAAAGGAATATGAAACTATTGTACAGTATAGGATTAAAAAAGTCTGGGCTATTGAGGTGAACAACTTGTGGATGGAATAACAGATCTATAGAATGAGAAACGGCACCTGCCTTATCCTGTCTCATCTCAAAATATATTTAGGCAGGTGATGACTAGCCACCCACTGAATGGGCCCCCCAGAAAGGCTGCCGTATCTTGGCACCGGAGGGGCAACATCGGCGTGGGTGGCTTAGGGTGTAGAGAGGTGTGCTGCACTTTCACTAAGAGCTACTCGCGGCGTTATGCCCTTTAACACTTCCACCCTGGAGCTTAGGTTCTTAGCTCTTGCGGTTTCCACCCCTGGACGGCCGGTTAAGGCAAGCCAGGGGTCAGGGGTCTCATTTAGCCCCATGGAATCGGGGTACGCGGTGTCGCCACTCACCGACGGCTCGCCATAAAGCCGCCCCTGCGTTTTTTTTTTTTTTTTTTTTTTTTTAAACTATAACTGATAACTATTATTAGGTTGAATAATAATACTGAAATATTTTACGGTAACTTTTAGGAATTGGGACCTTATAATACTAAGCTCATAACTAAACCATCCGCAAAAAATCTAACAGAACATTAATTCCAGTTTAAATTGCTCTTTACTCCTCATTTGATGAAACTTGCGCCATGAACTTTAAAACCGCGACGGTTAATAATGGCGACGCTCAATCTCAGGGTAGTTAATATTTTTTAAGATCATTTTACTGCCTTAACCAAGGGGTCATTAGGTTTAATGAGCCTCAAGCAGTCTAGCCGACCGCTTCGACGCTTGACGTGGCTTAATGCCATGCCTGTTAGGTGCATGCATGCCAACTAGGAGCTAAATTCATAAAGGTTTTCCACTTTGATGTAGGTATATTCTTCACGGAAATATTCCTATGTAATAACTCCCTACTTAGTTTATACACGCTTTATTAACCAAGCGAAACGAGAAGCCAACGGGAATAGACCGGTGTTTGTATGTATGTTTGTGAGTTTATGTTTATATGTAACTAGTTATATACCCCGAATGGTACTTTACATCGGAACAGTTGCTTTCACTGTACCAAGCACAAGCTCGGCCGTGCTTGGAGTACTGCTGTCACCTTTGGGATGGATTAGCTAAATAGCAGCTTGGGGCGTTTTAGTCTATTGAAAAGCGTGCCAAGAGGTTCATTAGCAACGATTCCCTAGTTCAGACCAATTTACTTTGTCTTGAGCATCGGCGTAAAGTTGCTAGTCTATCGGTTTATTATCGGATACATTTTGGAGAGTGATACATCATTTTTTTTATGAAGTTGCAAAAGTTTGCCCCCCCCCCTGTATTTTTAAACTATAAGACATAGAAACTTGTGACTACAATACGGATAGGTCATATTTAAAACCTTAATTCAATATTATTTCGAACATTATCTAATTGTGACTTTAAGAGTTACAGCGATAAAACTGTAATAAATTCAAAGCGTTCTCGTTCATAGGTCATTAATCTTTTTGTAAAATGATCATAACAAATAATGTTCCTTAATCAGTTTTATCTATAGTTAAACCATAAAAAGTATATGCTGTCGGAATGATACATCTCTGAGAGCTTCGTTCGTTCGATTTTTTCTATAACTATCAATTTCTGAACTATGACTACAATTATAAGGCTTTGGTTACAGAACCTTACCATATTCGTGTCTCGACAAGCTCTTGGCCAGTTATTTGAAGTCAATTGCAAAGCTAACAAATCTCATCGGAGCGTGGTCATGTCGCTACGGTCTAATCGGTATCGTACGAGCCATCTATTGACGGGCAACGACGCTGCAATCAAACAGGGACTTCTAAGGTCTCAATCAATAGCCTTCGGAGACTGCCTGGCTGTATTATCGATTAACCAAGCGCTATTGACTTTACTACAGATAGAAACCTCATCAAACAAACAACGGAGATATGCCTTTGTATTACGCGGTGAAGTTTCCGAGAAGCTACAACATGGGGTTCTTCATAATGATTATCAATTTAAAAACCCGACTTTATAATTAGTAAAATATGAATTTTCAAGTTATTTTGATCTAAAAACCAAACTAACAAACCGATTTTAATGTAAGTTCTATAGGATCAATCTGAAATTATATGCTTTTATATATTTATAAAGAAATTTCCAAATCGGTTCATAAATGACGGAGTTCTGAGGTAACAAATATTTAAAAAAAAAAATTGAGTACCCCCTTCCTATTTGGCAGTCGAATAGAGTCTTAAAAGGTCGGCAACGTATTTGTGAGGTCTCTGGTGCTACAAGAATTCACATGCGACGGTGACTGCTTACCATCAGACAGCCCGTCTGCTTGTTTGCCACTTATAACATTATTATATTTTTCATTATTGTTTTGGTGCTTGAGTCGCATTGCGACTATGTCAGCACCATTATGTATATTCTGTATCGTCTACTTATACACATCACATATAAAACAATGTCTATGATTTTCATAAATCTTTGAGGATCATCCTGGTAGCCGATATCTCTACCTCTCCCTATGCGTAGAGGAAGAAGAACCCCTCAATGATATTTTTTGTTCACTATACCACTAAACCGCTTAATGCAAAAACTTAAATACTTACTTACTTTTTTTTTTACTAACTAAACTCAGTAACTTGTAGCGACATCAATGAACTGACTAATAGTCCACACGGAAATAATAATCATTATAAAAAACCGACTTCATAAAAATGACAGAACTAAACCAAATTGGATGAGACCACACGGGAAGCACAAGAAAAAAGAATCATCAAAATCGGTTCACCCAGTCTAAACTTCTGAGGTAATTCGAATTGAGAACCTTTTTGGAAGTCGGTTAAAAAGGGTGACAAGGTCGTCTGGGTGAGTTTGAATAGAGGCATCATGCCTTATTTAGGCCAGATGCGTTCGCACCTCCCTTGTTTGTCTCATCTGAGATAAAAACTATTGCACTGCCATTTGGGTGTTGTAAAATTAGGAAAGCGTTAAGAAAAAAAAAAAACAAAAAAAAAACTTAACATAATTTTGATCACTATCAGATAAGTTGTAGATTCAATGTATGTGACCGAGGGTCATCAATCTGGAATAAGCCCCGTAGTATAAACAGATTTAGGTACACGGAATGGTAGCATTAAAAAGAAAGAATACTGTTCTCTAAATGCACATTTTTTCCTATGGGCCCACGCAATGTTTACTTTATAGGATTATAAACAGTATTTCGTGCATCGAACAGAAATCATACTTATAAAAGCATTTCGGCAAGAAAGTCATTGGAAAGTTTAGCAGACATTTGGCGGCACGTTTCGTATCACGTTTCTGCGGCGCGAATTTGTCATCATTATAAGTTCGTCTTTTCCCCGTCGAGCTGTATCAGAAACACCATGTGGTGAGGAATTACTGTACTTCCTACTTATTGCCTCTTCCGTACAAGTTTGAGCATGAGAATCAATCTTATATTTATCTGGTATAAATTAGTAATTTTCGGCTTAGTTTTTGTCGTATTGTTAATCGTATCGTAAGATTTTGATAAAACACTTAAACCATTAAGGAATACATTTGGATTTAATTCGGTTAAAATAACAGGAGAACAGGAGGAAGAAAAGCCACTGTACTTTACGTTTTACTGAAGTTATACCCTACAGAATATTATTTTCTCTTGCGTGAGTTTTTCTTTACACAAAACGTAGTTTCGCTACACATTTTTTAAATATAAAAATTGCATGTCTTCCGCGCGTTTCTTGCCCTAAAATATATAGCGAAACGGACCGAGATGTACCCGGGTATGTCCTAAATCTGCGACCAGCGAAATATAGCGAAACAATATTTTAAATGTTAAACGGGACGCTCATTATTTAATTTAGGTAACATTAAATTCATTCAAACGAAGTATTTATGAAATTAGTGATCGGAATGGTGTGCTGATCAAAATGAGCCCAAACACTGTCAATCTACTATTTATCATTCATCTAGTGCTGCTGTTATCACTATTTTATTGTCATCGGACCTTGACAAGTATGCCAAATTTCAGTTCAATCGAACACCGGGAAGTGGGTCAAATTTAACTTGCAAGATTTGATTACAGACAGACACCGGGACAGGTGAAACTAAAAAGCTTGCAATTGTAAAAATAGGTAATATTCGCATGACGTTTTGACCATGTTACAATGTTGTGTTGACTGAAAACTGCGGAACTGAACTGATAAATTTAAAACATGTGTTCCAATCGTGAAAGTTTAAAAGTTACTTTAGCGTAACAATGTTTTTGTGTAATGCTTCGGAAAAGTAAGCACAAGAGTTAAGTTTTGGATCCGATTTCTTTATCTACACCTATCTATACATACGTATAGTATTTGTCTATATACCTTTAAAAGTTACCCACTTGAAACTTCAGCTTCGGTGCCATAAAACTGAAGCGTTACTTTACATCTGTCATTAAACCCAGCACATTCATACTCGTATCTCCTACAGTATGTCAAACTTTAGCAGTTTGAAGGTGCAATATGATAATGTAAGTGCTGAAGTTCTGTTATTACAGGCGATGGATATAACAGTTTACGGTAGGTTTCAAAAGGTTCGCGCACATACGTTGCAAGATTAAAATCGACGACGCTGTGAGTCGTGAGCGCAACAGGCTACGGATCGGATGGTGGAGAAATTAGGGCAAATCTATTTTCGTGTTTTGAAGTTATCTTCTCGCAGCGATATTATAAAATATCAACATGAAAATTGCTTCATATACTATTTGCAATGTTATTTTAATAAATCTCAATATAAAAACCGACTTCACCAGAACTGGACCAAATTAAAATGGGACCAAATGAACAAGCTTTCAAATAAAAACAGAATCATCAATATCGGTTCCCCCAGTCAAAAGTTCTGCGGTAACAAACATTTAAAAAAAACAGTCGAATTGTTAACCTCCTCCTTTTTGGAAGTCGGTTAAAAATAATCTCCAATCGCATTAGTTTTGTTCGAAATAGATAGCTCTGACAGATGAGCAAGGCTAAAGAATATTTGCTGGTCGTACATTCTTAGCTTATTTCGATTTCGCCGAATTTTGCAAGTTTATGTGTGTCGGATCAAGAGGATCACCCCGCGACGCATCATATAAAAAAATAATGCGGTCCTCGATTTTGTAAAAGTATATTCCATGCGACCCAATATAGTTATCTCTGGCGTACCGGCTACTTGAACTTTAGAATACTGTCAGTTATAGGTGTAGGCACCGAAAAAAATTCTCACTTCAGTGGTGTAGGCATAGAAAAGAGAAGGAAAAAAATTCTCACTTCAGTGGGTGTAGGCGTCCACGCATAGCACATACCTAATTATGTACTTTAATTTGATTTCAAATTTTGGGTTGGAATACATTATTTGGAAGAAATTTCTAATCTCTTGTACTAGACTCGAAAATGTGTCCTCTACATAGTTGGAACATTTACAGTCATAGAGTCACAAACTTTGAAATTTCTAATTTGAGTCTAGAAATTTCACCAGAAAATAGAACTTTACCGAAATGCTCGACATCGAAGGTTTGATTACGAGTATAAATTTCCTCGTGACGCATGATCATTCCTGTATACATGCTTCATGCTCATATAAATCTTTGTCCTATTGCAACGCAACGTACCGCGTATTGCGTTCTCATGTTTGGTCTTACCTTTATAATGAGTAAACTGTGTCTTTTATTTTAGTTAAGTGCTTTAACTAGGGAATTGAGTAACTGTAGAAGTTTCGCTTTAATGAATTATTGTTTCAGTAACTATCATACATTTTAGGATCCCTTTTATAGACTTGCGATAGTAATTATGTAATATAAGAATAGAAACTCAAATAGGATTTCGTCTATTTGTTAATATTTGTTAATAATTGGTTTTGGAACCTATATAAATTCTATATTATACAAACAAAGGAAAAATTAAACTTCACCATAAAAAATAATATTTTTTATATCACTTCACATTTATAGATCCACCAAAGACTTCTAAATAGTAGCTATACCTAGTCTGTGAGATCCACATTAGGATACTACAGTAATGACATAGAACACACACATAAATACACGGTCCACTAACACAGCAGTTTGTATGGCTCAATTTTCTTTGGCTGAAAACGTTTTTAACTTATTTTACCAATTATGCTTCTAAAAGTATACAGAATAATTATACCTCTGTCTTGTTTGTTTTCTTCTAACAAATAAACGGTTGAACCAATCTTGATAGAATTTGGCGGGGAAATTGTGTGTACCATGAGAACGGACCCGGACTCAGGTATGTCCTAAAAATGCTACCAAAACCACCGGAGGATAGGCGGCAGCGTCCTATTAGTACACAGTGGACGTACTGCGATTCCCAAGCCTTCTGCCAAGCGTGGGGATTATGGCAACACCCGTCTCTAAGCAGTGGACATTTAATGGTTGCTGATGGTGATGGGCGATGATGGTAATGAGAACAGGCATAGAAACAACGCGGGAAAAGTGGAGAATCGTAAGTGAAACATTTTATTACGTAAAAGTAGTCACAAAGACGAGTTCCAGAGTTGCACCATCTGCCCCTAACCCAAAATCGCGTATCTATACATCTTCTATACACATAATAAAAACGTAGAGTTAAAAAAATCTTTTCATTTGAGATATAAAAAAACACAGGGCGTCATAAAATAAACAGCTGAACACGTTAAGACAGTTTTTAGAATTTTTGTCTGTTTGTTTGTCCACGCATATCTCCTAAACCACAGGACAGATTTAAATGTGGTTTTCAAGAATATGCTTAGCTATGACTAGATTGAAGTATGTTATAGGCTACTTTATTTTGCGCAAGGACCGGATTAAGGAAAGAAAATAGAATTGAAGGTTTATATGAAAATCTACGCGTACGAAGTCGCGGGCAAAAAAACTAGTAAATAAATACAATAATTGAGATGAGGCAGGATAAGGCAGGTGCCGTTTCTCATCCAATAGATCTGATAGACCATCCACAAATTGTTCACTTCAATAGCCCAGATTTTTTTAAATTCTATACTGTACAATAGCTTCATATTCCATTTTATACACATTCCATAATTTTATTGTATTTTTTTATTCAAAAAGGCCTCTTGGTGTTGGCTTCGGCTCCACCAAAGCCCACCAAATGTCCGGGCTAGATCCGAGAATGTATTTTAATAAAATAAAACTTAAGTTCACTGCTGGACAATGTGGACACGGAGCCTTTTCCCAAGAATCACTTCTCAACCCGGTCTTCGGCTTTAGCCAACCCGCATGCATAGGGTCAACAGGCAAACGCTCTACATGAAAAATAATACTTATAGATTCCGAACTATTTATGTTATACCCTGCCTCAAGTAGAAACTAATGCACCAACCTCAATCAGTTAATTGTTAATTAACCTCTGTCACATCCTCGTCTGAAACACAACTTCGTTACTTCTGCTCTGTCCCTCGATTATTTATTCTGAATTTGTTAACTGGAATTATTCTACTTGTATACCATTCTGCTACAAACGTATAAACCACATGACATGCGCCTCGCTCATACCACATACCAAGAGAGTTAGCAGTGATTGATTGAATTTTCAACGTCAAGCACCAATAACGACATCAAAGCATTGTAACCAAATATTGGAGACGAAAAACTCGATTTCACGAGTAAGCTGAATGGAGTTAATTGAAACATAAAACTGTTAATTTAACTCCCTAATTACCATTGCAATTAATTTGACAATATTTTTATCATAAATACCATACTAACTTATAGGGTTTGCATTGTAGTGGTAGGACTCTTTTGCAGAGTCCACCTGGGGAAGTACCACGCTTTTGCCAGTTATTCAACCGCCAAGCAGTAGTGTGCAAACACTACTGTGTTCCGGATTGAAGGGCAATGTTTCCAGCGATATTACAGGGCACACAGAGATTTGACATATTATATCTCGGGGTAACGAGCGCAGTGCATTGCCATCCAGGGTTTTGAACTGTTAAAGTTCAAAATTCTGAGTGGCGTTGAGCTGTTATGGGCAAGCGTGAAGAGCCATCAGGCGAGCGGCTTTAATCGTCTCGTCACTGTGTATCATTTAAAAAAACCTCTAAACTTAATTAGTCTTCTCAATTGTAGTCGGAGTGAAACTAGATATTAGGCAATACCGTCACACATTGGAGGAAAAAGACAGAAGCACAATTCACTTTCCCATTCCCAGCGTTTCACGAAAGCTAGTCCAACGTCTCATACCTTATTCGTTCTTCTATTCTACCCTTGTATCCGTCGTGACAGCGAACATTCACTAACATACGACGTAGTGTGGATCAACTGGTGAACGACTCCAATCTAGTAATGGCCGCCGTGACTGGCTTCACGGCTTCGGTCACTGAATATACTGTTCTAGTTACGTATACGGGACCTATGTCACAGAGTAGAAAACCAAGGAGGTTTTTTTTTTTTTTTTTTTTTTTATGATACTGGGTGACAAGACGAGCGAAGTAGCTCGCCTGATGGCTCTTCACGCTTGCCCATAACAGCTCAACGCCACTCAGAATTTTGAACTTCAACAGTTCAAAACCCTGGATGACAATGCACTGCGCTCGTCACCCCGAGATATAAGGTGTCAAATCTCTGTGTGCCCTGTAATTTCGCTGGAAACATTGCCCTTCAATCCGGAACACAGTAGTGTTTGCACACTACTGCTTGGCGGTTGAATAACTGGCAAAGGTGTGGTACTTCCCCAGGCGGACCCCTGCAAAAGAGTCCTACCACTACAAAAATTTGGTTATTTGATGACTTAAAGTGAAAAGGAGGCTACGAGTGTTTATTTATTTATTTAATGTGATGTATTTTATGTTAATTTACACGGTATATTATATTTGGTAATGTGTACAATGTATAGTCTAGTCTATTTCGTATAACTCTTTGAACACATAGTTCAATTCAAGAAGACGCGCCTCATTAGGCAACTTCAAAAAAAGGCGGAGTTTCTATGTTTATATATATATATTTTATGTATGTTCACCAATATCTCCACCAATTGATGACTGGATACAAAAAAAAAACTTTTGTTCGGTAGGGTATACTTCCAATTTGGTCCCATTGTCACCAAGTCAGGATCTAATGATGGGCAACCCTCAAATTTTACAGGCATTTATTCCTTTTTTCATATATTTTGAAGTCGATTTTTAATGTGATCTACTTGTTTATGGTAATTTACACGGTATATTTGGTAAAGTGTTCAGTCTAGTTTATTTCGTATAAATTTTTGAACAGATAGTTCAATTCAAGAAGACGCGCCTCATTTTCCTCCCGTGCAAGCGTCATTTTGCTGGTGTGTCAATTTTATAATTACACGCTGATTTATTTAACAGCGTTTTTATATCAAAAAAACCTCTTCTAAAACGCAGCTTCGCAAAAGCTGCTTCCTAACATCATCACCATCAGCCAGAAGACGTCCACTGCTGAACATAGGCCTCCCCCTTTAGCCTCCACACTGAACGACATCAATAGATCGATAGTTCAAAATTCTGAGTGGCGTTGAGCTGTTCAGGCAAGCGTGAAGAGCCATCAGGCGAGCAACTTCGCTCCTCTCGTCACCCACTATAATAAAAAAAAACCTGCCATCTGCATCCACTGGATGCCCGCGACTCTCACAATATCGTCGGTTCATTTAGTAGGAGGCCTACCTACGCTGCGTCTTCCGGGTCGTGGTCTCTACTCAAGAACCTTTCTTCCCCATCGGTAGTCGGTTCTTCGAGCGATATCGTCTGTCCATTGCCACTTCAGCTTGCAAATTTTAATAGCTACATACATATAAAATTTTATTTATTCAATGAATTTTCACCACCAGGCGAGTTGGTGGCCAAACATAAATCTATATACATGAAGAAAAGAAAAACGGTTCAGTCGTTTAGGAGCTACAATGCCACAGACAGACATATAAGGTCGGGGAAAAAGTTTCTTCGTATTTTTTAAACAAATTCAAGACATATTTTTTTCAAGTTTAATTACATTTAATTATAAATATATGTGCCATTTTGTTCGATAACTTGTTGCCATCTTGTAGGTAGTGACATGATCCCGTTGCTGTAGAATTTTTGGGACTTCTGATCAAAAAAATGCAACAAGTAGTTTTGACAGTCCTCTCTTGATGTTAATCTAACACTACCCAAAGAATTCTGAAGAGATCGAAACAGGTGGAAATCTGAGGGTGCAAGGTCAGGGCTATATGGTGGATGCATTAACACTTCCCAACCAAGCTCTCTAAATTTTTGCTGAGTGGCCAAAGATGTGTGCGGTCTGGCGTTATCATGATGAAAGACCACACTCTTTCTGTTGATCACTGACTGTTGTTGACTGCCTCGGTGGCTCAGTTGGTAGTGATCCTACTTTCTGTGCTTGGGGGCGTGGGTTCGATTCCCATATAGGACAAACATTTGTGTGATGAACATTTGTGTTTGTTCTATGTCTGGGTGTTAATATCTATTTAAGTATGTATTTAAAAATATATATGTATGTATATCAGTCTCTGGCAGCCATATTACAAGCTTTGCTTAGTTTGGGGTCAGATGACCATGTGTGCAATAATGTCCCAGATATTTATTTATTTTATTTTATCAATTCCGGCCGTTTTTTCTCAATTTCTTGTTTGAGTCTCATCTGCTGTTGGCAGAAGAGATCCGAATCGATGGTTTTGCCCGGCGGTAAAAGCTCATAATGAACGATGCCCTGCCAATCCCACCATACACACAGCATCACCTTATTACGTGTTAATCCGGGTTTCGCTACAGTCTGTTGTGCTTCACTGCCCTTTGACCATGATCGTTTGCGCACATTCTTGTCGTAGGTGATCCATTTTTCATCACCAGTGATCAATCTTTTCAAAAACGGTTCGGTTTCGTTACGTTTCAATAGAGAGTCGCAAATGAGTACACGATTCATTTGGTTTCTTTCAGTGAGCTTGTGTGGCACCCAAATATCGAGTTTTTTTGTATACCCAGTTTTTTTCAAATGGGTCAAAACTGTTTTGTGGTCAATCCCCAGTTCTTCAGCTACGTCGTAACTATTAATATGCCGATCTTGGTCCACTTTTTCAGAAATGGCATCTACTTTATCCGTAACAGGGCGACCAGAGCGAGCATCATCTTTGACATCAAAATTCCCGGACTGAAAACGCTTGAACCAACATTGTGCTACTCTTGATGACACTGCATTAGGTCCATAAACGTCACAAATTTTTTTCGCGGCTTGTGTCGCATTTTTCCCTTTTTTGTAATAAAATTTCACAATATATCGAATTTCTTCGTTAGATTCACTCATTTTATCAAACAAAAAAACAATTGAAAAATGGCGGGAAATTGCTTTTTACTTTTTGTATTCCTTTTTTAAAATGTCATATTTTTAATGGTATCAAAACCAGCCAGATACAAACAGTACAACGGATGAGATTTTTACTACAACCTTATACATACACAATACGAAAATACTTTTTCCCCGACCTATTATTATACAAGTTTAATTTATAACACCCCTCTTTTTGCATCAGGTGTTAATAAAATCAAAGGGAGTCAGCCAGCAAACATTGTTCTTTGCAGTATGCCATTAACTTAGTCTATACATATAATAAAAACGTAGAGATAAAAAAATCTGTAATTGCGAGATAACAAAAAAAAAAACACACAGGTCGTCTTAAAATAAGCAGCTGAACACGTTAGAACAGTTTTTAGAATTTTTGTCTGTTTGTTTGTTTGTTTGTTTGTTTGTTTGTTTGTTTGTCCGCGCACATCTCCTAAACCACTGGACGGATTTAAATGCGGTTTTCACGAATATGCTTAGAAATTACCAGATTAAAACATAGGCTACCTTATATCATTTATTTTAATTCTTTATTTTTACATAAACGAAAATAAAAATCAATGATTTATTTCTTCGTTACACGAAACGTAATATGAGGATCGTCACATAGCCTCAAGCAAGGAGATCCAAAGTAAAGAGAATGTTATTGACATAGCCATGAAAATTTTGAAACTGTCAACTGTCATTCGGTTAATCAGTTTAAATTTAAAAAAGGTTCCTTAACCTTCTTAGATGAATGAACGTGTAGATCAAGCATGTTATAGGCCTTACAACCTCTTTGGTGGTTCATTCCAGTGCATGGAGTAGGAGTATTACATTCTCTTGGTTTTATTCTATGTTAGCATTTAAAACACAAAATATACCGCATCCTATTTTAATTCAGTCCCGCGAATAGAAATATTCAAAAAAGGCCCTTTGTACATGAAAATAAACCTATACAACAAAATTCCGGACGCAATAAAGAAAGAAAGAAATAATAACATTTTCCAGAACCAACTTCGTAAGTTTCTAACCCAAAAATGTTATTACGAGATAAAAGATTTATTCGACGATAAATTTTAGAAAATAATAATTAGAAAATAAATATCGATATATAAATAGTTAAGAAAGTAGCGTCATAAGTTTTGTATCATCTCATATATAATTAAGTAACCTATCACACTAAGTATGTTTTTTTTTGTTTTGTAAAATTACTTCACCCTAGGTTAAGTTTGAATAGTATATATATATATATATTTATGTAATAGATTTAACTATACTTAAATTTATATGTTTATGTCTGTGGTCTGGTTTTGTGAACAGCCACTACATAAGTCATTGCTGCACCCTTTATGCAGGGTATATAAACTTAGCTTTTAGAAGAATACAGTGTATATTTGCAATAAGAATAAGAATATAGAAATAATTTTATTTTACTGTGATATTTTAACAGATAAATAGAGTAGTTCCATTTCATGGCTTTTTAATCAAGGTATACATACATACAAATGCACGCGAAATAAGAAATAACTAGCCAAGAGCGTGTTAAGACAAGCATTATGTCAGGGTTCCGTGGCCAGCGAAATTTCAGAGATGTATATCATACCGACATGACATGATATACTTTTAATGGTTTAGACAAAAAGAAAATTTCAAAACATGCTCTGCACTGTGGTCACATTATCTTTTTGATTTGAAAACTGTTGACGGTGTTATTTATTACTTTTATGCTTCTACCAATACTTCACACAGGGCGACTTAAAATAAGCAGCTGAACATGTTAAGGCAGTTTTTAGAATTTTTGTTTGTTTGTTCACGCACATCTCCTACACCCCTGGAAGAAAATGCGGACGGATTTAAATGCGGTTTTCACGAATATGCTTAGCTATGACCAGATTGAAGTATATGCTATGTTATTTTGCGCAAGGCCAGATTAAGGGAAGAAAAAAGGATTGAAGGTTTATATGAAAATCTACGCGTACGAAGTCGCGGGCAAAAAAGCTAGTATATTAATAAAAGTAAGACAGCATCAAGTTTCAGAATTACTGAACTGAAAACAATTTCAACAAAAAACGAGATAAACCTTGCGGGTCACACATGACAAAGGTGCCTTGGAAAAAGGTGGCCTACCGAGCTATTATCAACCATATTTTATCATAGCCACGGTTGAAAGTAGAGTGGCAAAAATTTACGATATGTAATTTTCAGTGGACGGTATAACAGCACGTAAAACCACGTAAAAAAGATCTAATGTAACGGATTAGACCTATGGTTTATTATTTTAGGACGTTTTGTTAGCAGTTGTTTTGTTATTAAGTCTGTCAGTCAGTGCTTGCTATGTTTAAAACGAAATTTCAACGATTAGGCATCGGAGTACGTCCCAAAATTTCAATACAATAATTTCAATTATTTTACAATATTTCTATGAAAATTTAAACTGCCTATCTATTACGGTTCGAAAGATACAGTCGTTAAAAAGTAGGACAGATAGACAGACAGCCAGCGTAAGCTTTGTAATAGGGTCCCGTTCAAACTCTTTCGGTATGGAACTCTAAAATGGGTAAAACAGGGAGGCATTTGAACGTGAACTATATTAATTGTACTAACTTAGTACTAAGCCGTCAAAAATCTCATCCCCGCAAAGCTGGTAATCACACACCGTTCGTGGTTTTTTCCGCTCTTTTATTCCGCGAACCTGCAAGGTGTGGAATGCTCTTCCCCCAAAGGTCTTCCCGCCGAGCTTAAACATGAAGCGTTTCAAAAAAGGGGCCTACATCTACCTCTCCGGGCTGGCAAAGCACCGTCAACACCCCTAGTGGTGTAGCATAGGCGGCGGTTTCAAATCATCATCAGGCGGACCACATGCTTGTTTGCATTTTTATAAATAATTCTTGCAGTTTAAAATCTATAAACACGCTTTAAAATCGCTAATCCTGAAGATTCTGGTAAAAATAATGGGACAAACTATACAAATTATTGCATTGTCATCGGTCCTTGATGAGTGTGCAAAGTTTCAAACCAATCCGTCGCTTTCAAAGGGGTTAAAATCACGAACAAAGATTCCGTTACATAGATACATACCAAGTTAATAAAAGCGTGTTTAAAAAAAACATAATATATATCCCTTGCTTGCTGATCTGAGGTTATGCCTATAATAGGTTGTTTGTTGAAAAGAGCACAAAAATCATCGTCATCATTATCAGCCAGAAGACGTCCATTGCTGAGCAGAGGCTTCCCTTTTTAACCTCCACACTGAACGACATCCTGCCTTTTGCATCCACTGGATGCCCACGACTCTCAAAATGTCGTCGGTCCATTGGGAGGTCTACCTACGCTGCGTCTTCCGGTTCGTGGCACAAAAGAGTCTATCTCTAAATACCTGGTTGTACAAACCTATATTTAACATGTACATTACACTAATTTACAACATGCGACTTACTGACTAGGATCATTAGGATTACATGGCTCGCCGGGGATTACTTAGTTTGTCAGGTTTCGTACTATGTTACATTTTGTAGCACTTACTTTTACTACGTCGTAGTATAAAGTTTCATTGCATTTAGATTACATGTTTAGATGTTCGAATTTATGTCCTATACATTGTAAGTAGCTTTTAGATTTCCTATATCTAAAACTGAAAGCTGAAGCTAGTAGCTCTAGTTTGTTGCTCAAGATTTAGGTTAGGTTAGTTAGTTAGGTAAGATAGTTATATATTTTTTTTGTTTTATGTACAAAGGTATATCAAATGAAGCAAACAAGATAAGCTTTAATTAACACACTTATACTAATAATCAAAAACGAGATGTTGTCCGTGAAAAAAATATATAATATAGGGGATAAATTAGTAGCTGAGTAGTCTTATGTTTTTCATCCATTTTAACATGTCGATTTTACTTTATTATTTTCGATACACAAAACAGATTTCAAACTATTAAATTCTTATTAAATAAAAACTAAAATTTCTAAAATCATATAACTATTATGTTATCTGACAATAAAGTTAAGTTTTCGGCACACAACTTGGCACATGCAAAAAACAACATTCAGAGAACCAGATAAGAATTAATAAAGTTATGTTGTTTCGCGTTACATAAGTTCACACTGGGCCTATATAGGTATATATAGGTATGCTTAACTTTGTCTAATTTCGATAGCACTACATTATATTATGACCGTGGCAATGAAGCTCAAAAACCCTTTGTATGGATATATATCAATCTATTTAAAGGTTTTCTGTAAGATATTTCTTTTAACCACCTAAACTTGTTTAAATATATTTACATGGACACCATGTAAACACCAAATCAACTTACAAGTCAAGATTAACATACAAATAAATAATTTAATAACATTTACACCGTTGGACAGATTTTGATCAAACATAGTTAATAACCATCGAAAACAAACCTACTTTCGAATAAGTAAAGAAAAAATATGTTTTCGATAAAAGTGGCATCATACATACCCATCAACACTTTTCTGTTTCGTCGTGGGTAAAACGATTCTAAAAGACAATAGGAAGAAGACCCTCAATACTTGAGTATTAACAAGCCTGCCGTAGTTTTCACGATATACAAACATAAGTACCAAGGAAACACAAGTAATTAACTGGAAAATAAGCCCTGCTATTAATTTTAAACAGCGGAACAAACTTTCACAATAAATTCCTCTCCCTTTATCCCTTTTTGAAGATTTCATCAATGATAACTAACCGTCTACAAGTAATGGAAAACGTTCGGAAAACACTTTCCTGTAACCAAGAGTTCCATTATAAGTAGCGAGTTATTTCCTTGAGAAAGTATTATATTATTTTATGCGCTGGTTCATCACTCTTATGTAACTATATAACGGAAGTATTTATTGTTGTTTAACTGTTTACTACATTATAACAAGCTTTGTTGTCTAGTTACAACTACCTCTGACTCTGGAGCCAACACTGGCCCTAGCCTTGATCAGGGTGGAGCAAAATTGTCTTTTGGCGTGTTTTATTACTGAAAACACGATTCCACCGTGACTTACTTTGCTAGACTGTGACTTATTTGACTATATTTACTAACACTTGAAATTTTATATCACTTGAAACTGGCAAATTTACAGACGTACGACATCAAAACCCTTTCAGGAGGTAGAAAAAAGCTTATGAGTTTTTTTCTGATATAATTACGTCAGGTTTTTTCCACACGTAGTAGTGCTAGCCAGTATAATATTGTGATCAAAAGAGATTCCATTGCGACACAATGATAACTTTTGTCTCACTAATTGTCCAGTTTTGCAAACAAGGCTCCACTGCCGTCAGACTGCTGCCGACAAATTAAATTCAACCTCTAGAGGCTTCTAAATTTTGCGCACAGTGGTCGGTAGTTCAAAGTAGAGCTGAAAACGTCAGTCTGGAAATAGGGTTATTACTGACCATGTGATTTACTGACGCTAGTATTTTTATGGGTACTTACAGTTTGTTCGCGTAACTATACAATAATACACACTTAACTAACTTAGCCTATTAGACCTCTTTACTGTATACGTATTATTGTTTATTAAGATATCTCCTATTCTATAAAACGTACCTAGATACGATTAGTACATAAATTGTCCTATGGGTCAAAATTGCATGCATTAACGATTTTTATATATTTACTAGTTATTGCCCGCGGGTTCGCTCGCGTAGACCAATACCGTAGCTCGCGTAGACCGTATAGACCAAAAAAATATGTTAGTTTTTTTTCTATACAAACCCTGACAACGAAAGCAATAAAATTAATAATACGGTTTTTTTTTGACCCGCGATGTCAAAAATCGAGAGGCACTCACATAATGATATACCAATTTCTAAGAAGCTTTGTAATTAAGATCTTATCTATTTTAATGAAAAAGTATCGAGCTATTGGCGCGTTTCTGAATTGGCAGGCAGTTTATTTATGGTAAATAGTAAATTAAACTGATTAGATCATTTGGTATGAGACAAACGTAGCAAGCAAAATATAAAGCAGTTGCAAACTATCTGGACTTGAACAAAACAAAACGTTCTGGTGTGTACACAGGACATACGAATTCAGTCAGGATCGACCTGAATATTGCTTCAATTTTGTAAGCCTGAGGCTCTTTGTTCACTGATCAGCTGCCCCTAACTCCACCCAAAATTTCACTTCGTCATAGTAGTAAAGTAACCTCAAAGCCCGGCCGGGAAAATTAAATTTGTCATACGAATATAGAGTTTATTTCCTACAATAAGGTCCAACTGTCATGCAGTTCGTTTGACTGCATTCTACTGAAACCAGCAGGCAGTTTATTTTAGAATCGATTTAGTTCTGTTACGCTTTGAAAACTCTTTAGTGTTGGTTTTGGAGTGCAGGTTTGTTTGTTACTTTCAAAGTTACTTTTAGCTTTTAAGAGAGCTTTATAAACTGGAAACCTATTTCAATTTGTGCAGTTGACAAACTAGGGTTGCTGCAATTCACTTAAAAAAAATCTAAATGGAGAAAAACTCTAATAAAAAACAATCAAAGTCGCTGCCAAAATCTGCGTATTAGCAGGCTGAAGTTTGAAGTGGCCTGGTCATATTTGTAGCAGAACAATACTGTAAATAGCTGTTTAGACGTGTTCTAGTGTGGAAACTGTGGAAATAGAAGAAGTGACGATATACGTAAGGAAGCTGGCAGTAGCTTGAAGCAAAGATCTAAAAATCGGGCTGTGTGGTGCGCCTTGGGAGAGATCTATATCTAGCAGTACTAAGACTAAGATTGGCTGGTTATTGGTTGGCATTAAAAATAGTCAACAAAAGTTTATTCTCTGCTGTCTAGACTTAACCAGATTAACCACTGTCAAAGGCTTTCATGTGGTCCAAAAACTCTGATTTTTGAGTAAGATATATCATTAGCTTACTTAATTGCTAGAACACACACGCACAAGGCACACGTAACTGGTTGATCCCACAAACAGAATCTCACTTGAAACTTTATTAAATACGAACAAAAAATGAGTGATGATATTAGAGTAAGTAGCTTACGTTCGTTCAATTAATGCTCTCCTGACTTTCCCTCTTCAATACCGTCAGGTAAAAATACCCATAAGTATACCGTATTTCCTGAGTATTTTCATCTGAATCGAATAAGGTCGACTCGCGAATTTAAGAGCCATCCAATCGAGACAATTCCTTCACAATCCACGGAATTTCCCAATATTGTGCTCTACAGTAAATTTTCCATTACCTAGTGAAAAGTCTTTGGAAGTCGTCGGCGGTTTGGTTCGAATGCTAATATATCGGAATACATTGACAATTGAGACCGGTATCAAGTAGATGACGGTATTCATAAATTTATGGTACACCATTGCGACCAGTTTGATATGATCAAAGGTATCAGCGTACATAATGAAAAAGATTTTTCCCTCCATAAGGCGGCCTCATTACGTCAAAAACCATCCAAAACATTACCGGAGTTACCTGCTAACTTCCACGCCTCAAAACTTCAATTGAATTTGACGTTCCATTATATTTTTCGAAGCTTACTTTGGCTTAGGAGCTCTGTGAGGGCGTTTTCATTTTGTTGAGGATAAAACACTCTTCGCGTGTAATCCGCTGACGACGCGTTTGAGAAATTGAGGGTAGAGAGAAATGTATGGTCTATTACTTGAATAGGGTTAACGCGTGAATTGTGGCTGCATGCAGATGGAGGTAAAGCAATCTATAAGAGATAAGAGTATGCTTGTATTCTTTTCTCATTGGGACTTTGATTTTGGATAGCGCGCGAGCTCCTATATAAAGTTGAGCTCGAACTGCTGTATCTATCTTTTTTTAAAGGGAATAAGCACCTTGTTGACCCATAAAGGTATGTGTAAAGACGCCCACAGAAGATTATATGCTACTAGTCCTTATTCTGCGGGTGATAAAGTTATTTTCTATAATATTATCAAGCTTACGTTTGACCGCCAACTCGCCTGATGTTAAGCGATGATGCGGTCTCCGACGGAGCACACTTGCTTAGAAGGAACCGATTCACTCGTGATTTGAGGACACCCAAATTGTAACTATCGGGGAACACCCATTCAGGCAGCGCATTCCACAGACTAGCAGTTCGCACAATAAAAGTAGAATTAAAGCGTTTCGTACGGGTTTTCGGAATATCAACCATAAAGCAGTGTCGATTTTACGTGCCCGCTCTGGCAGCCTGATAGAAAAATAGTCAGATGGGAATTAAATCATGCAGATCCAATGCACATTCTCCAAAATGTATCCAATAAAAAACCGATAGACTAGCAACTTTGCGCCGATGCTCAAGACTTAGCTTAGTCTGAACCAGGAATTCGTTGCTGATGAGCCTCTTGGCGCGTTTCTCAATAGATTTCAACACCCCAAGCTGGTACTTAGCTGATCCATTCCAAAGGTGAGAGCAGTACTCTACGCACGACCAAACTTGTGCTTCGTACAGTTAAAGCAACTGAGGGCCCATAGTTAAAGTTATTTATAATGATGAGACAGACAGACAGACAACGAAGTGATTATATAAAGAGATTCCTTTTTTCTTTTGAGTTACGGAACCCTAAAAGATACATTCATATTTTTGTAACATTTCTCTACTTTATGAAATTCCAGATGAAAGCGCAGAGGGCAACTTAGGACTAATTTGATCTAAGTTCATTTTTCTTTATACAAAAGCAGAGTATTCAAGATTCCTTGCTATAAAGATCTAGATCCATTACCCTCATGAGCTGCCTAATGTGACGTACATGCTTAGCCGGAGGGAGGTATTTATGATAACGACATCCATCGAGATAATCACGTCGTTTCTACATTTTCATTCTACGAGATGCCTATACAAATGGGACTACTTATCTTATGACTTCATATTCAATGACAAGCATTTATTATGTTTTTTTTAATGTTTTTTTTTTAAAGAATAAGTGGCAAACAAGCTACGGGCCACCTGATGGTAAGTGGTCACCGTTGCCTATATACACCTACAATACCCGGGGCATTGTCAGTGCGTTGTCTTATAGTAAGTACTTACTGTTCGTTTTTTTTTAACGTTCGACCAAACAGTTTGGTGTTGTAAGGATAATATGTGTATCTGTGTCTGTTTGTGGCATTGTAGCTCCCAAACAGCTAAACCGATTTAGATTTTTTTTAAGGTTCTTAGCTTTGTTAGTTTCACTGGCTTAGATCCAACCTGTACATTAAAATTTTTAATTAGATTTCGAAAATATTTTAGTCATTATTTCAATTCATTTTATTATTTATCTTATTCATTTATCTGCCCTATCTCTGTTTGGATTAATTTATCAAAAGAAAAACAGATCCAAAACACAAGAAAAGCACATCCGAAACATTTCATGAACATTTCCGCGTGAAAATATGAAACAAAACAAGAGTAAGACAAGGGTCTGTAAAGCGTTCCCTAATGGCTTCTACACGTTCTCAAGTATTCATTACAAAGACAATGGCCCTCGCAGTCGTTTCGTACACTAAATTAAATAAAAGATTATCCTCGGGAGTATTTCATAAGTTGAGGTTGAGCGGTAATGCTCTGTGATGTTAAGATGGGGTTTCATTGCGTTGCGTATGATGATAATTCCGTGAATATTTTCAGAGACCGAATGCGTGTCAGCATCTGCACAGATTGAACGCGGGGGAGCACTTGCATAATGTGTATATTTTAGTTCAGTCCATTTTATATTACCATCATGCAGAATTATAAAAATATAAGTGTGATTAAAGGTTTTTTTTTAATTAGATTGATGATTCCGTTCTTTTCAGAACAAGGAAGAATGTCGTATACGAATACCTCCATCTTGCGTGAGCGTTTAGTATATGATAAATAATGGAAAAAGCTAACAAACCACAACTTTTGAAGCGCAGTTATATAGATTTGAGTACGATTATCTAAAAAAATGTGGGCGAAATTTTTAAAGAAAAATTGTGGCGACAATTAATTTTTTAAGTTATTTTTTTCATACACTTTATAGTAGTTATGTATGACCCATATTGTGTACTCATCATCACTCATTATTGTGTTCTTGCTTATCATCATTTTCTCATATATTATGTTGTTCCGATCTCAAAAGCCAATTTTTAGACAATAACCTTTGCTGATCACGATAAACGCGACAAGTTTTAAACCGCGTTATAATTATAAAAATACTAGCCGCCGGCCCTGCTTCGCACCGGTGTAAGCTCGGCCTTCGGCCTCGCTATAAATTATGCTACATTTAATATAACATGTGTCACCCAGGAATAGAGTAGCTTCCCAAAAGTGAAATAATTTTTAAAATCAGTTCAGTAGTTTTTGAGTTATTTTCTTACAAACATCCAAAAATACAAAATCCAAATTATCCTCTTTATAATATTAGTAAAGATAAATAATTGTTTCAAGCATTGAAAACCCTGCTTAAATTAATCTTTTGAAGAAGTCAGCAACTAAGGCACCATCATTTTATTACATTAGCTTCTGTTATTATATCTGGTTTGTTTGTCGTCTTCTGTAATAACTATTTTTGCAGCCTGTTGCTTTTCTCTATGAAATAAGTTTACTGCGTATCAATTTACAGAATTCCCTTTGATTATGAATTCCATGGCCTCTCATAGCTTATTTTTTTTACTAAGGCTCATCAGCAAGGGAAAGGAAATATATGTCGGGGGGACCGCTTGGTGGCCGCCATCATAGTCATCAGACATCTCGCTCGTGGGCGTACAAATGGGAAATCGTGCGAAATGAGGAAACACTGTTAAGATTACTTATCATAAGTTCACAGATACTTAGATCACGAAACGGTAAGACAGTTTCTAGATATTGTCACTCCGCGGTCGTCGGGTAGTGAATGTCCAACACCAATTCTAGCGATAACACCATGGCTCTGTCGGAAGCGCACCGAACCGAAGTTGCGGGTAGTTGCCGACTGACGCGACGTTGGCGCGCTTCTCGTTTCTTTTTTTTTTAAAGGCGTGATCGTGTTCGGTAGCGACATATAGATAAAACTTTACTAACTGGGAATAAGAAAAACAAAATATATGCGAAATAAATGTATATATTTACAAGAATTGCTCGTTAGTCTTTATTTTATTAGATAGATAGGCGATTGGCAAATCATATTTCGTAAGCTGTACACCTGAACAAAAAATGTTGTAACAACCCCATTTTTAAGGCCAATTAATGATTCGTCACATGGTATATTAGTCAGTTCTTACATGAACATGACTTGATTTCCTACTACTGATTACCTGCCTCGCTTGAGGTATTATGTTACTTAAATGAATCGAAACGGACTAGTGAAAATTCGTAACAGACACTGTTTACCTGCATATTTGGTCTAGCGGTGGTTTTATTCAATTCTGAACTAAATTTTTGGACCTATTATGGACATTATACTCTTCTGAAACTAACTTCGGCAACATTTCTGACTGAAATGATTAAATTCAAACACTTGAAACAAAAGAACCTAACATGATTTACCTATTCCTAGAGGTAACTTTGTCCTTCGGACGAAGAATTCTACAAATTAGGGACAAATTGCCGTGATGGACCTTTTCAGATGACATCCCGAGCAGACTATAAACTAGGGAACTTTGAGGCTGTCAAAGAGATATTTACTTTGTAGAGTGTGAAGGGTTGCTGCATTTTATGCGCTGCCTACAAAATAACAAAATTTTTGGCTTGGATTATAAGATTTTAAGTTAGTAGTTATGGAGACTTTTCAAGGATTAAAGTATATTACTTTATTATGTATTTCTGTAACAATGCATTGATATTCACTTTTAAAAAACACACCAGTCATAGGACTGCACGTCAGAAGTGAAAACCTTAGTAATTCACCTATTCTACAAGAGATGAAGAGATGTTTTAAAATACTCGGTACAGCGTGACGATGTCGCGAGTTCCATGATTTTTGTTTACCCAAAAAGTGCGCGAATTTATTACATCGGATATCTTTTTTTAACACTTTGAGGATTTTGGTGTCGCACTTCTTGTGCATTTGCCAGTGTCAAGTATTAAAATAATTATCAAGTTTTATTACCTTGAATATTTTTAAATATTACTTTTAAGTACACTAATAAATAAAATTTATAATATATATTTATTATTGCAAATATATTGCAATAAATATACTTATTAGTATATTTAGCGAGTCAAACTTGAGTGCAATAAAAAAATTAAAATACGGACCGAATTGAGAACCTTACTCCTTTTTTGAATCGGTTAGATCAGACGCTTAATTGTTAACTTAAGTTATAACAACACGAAATTGTAGAGATAACGTAAAGACGTTAATTGTCATTATAATTTCGCAGAAGAGACAAAGTTAGGGCTACATTGAATAAGAAACATCATGCTATTAGATAGATTGATATACAGAAAACTCTTTATTGTTCACACCAAAAATTACATACGTAGGTACATAGTAGGTAACATAAAAACAACTTAAAAACTAGTGAAACAATTGACGGCCTTATCGCTATAAGCGATCTCTTCCAGGCAACATTAATTGCCATGCCATTTATCCAGTCTATCAATTTACCAAAAGCCAGTTTAATACTTCAACTATTTAACGACTTAATTTCATATTATGGGATGTAACACCATCAAATGTAATTCGTCAACAGACTAACGAAGCTTTCACACGCACGGTGACATCGCAATTAGTGCTGAATTGAATCGCTCTAGTGACTATCAATTGCTGACAAAATGTGATAACTTGTGCTCTACTTTTGGCAATTTTTGTCATTCTTAGATGGTCCTAAACTATCACACTCTTCCGTAATCAATTGCTGGGTTTATCTATGTACTTATATGGTATACTAACCTTCTTACTCTGCCATTTTGCTGCTGGATAATTGGCTTGATTTCCTCCTACGCCAACATTGGTTAGTGATGTCGATTGTGTAAGACTATTACTTTATTTACGAGTATATAATCATTTGTATCTAATATTATTATGAACCATAATGTAAAAGTATTTATGCTCTGTGGTGACGAGCATCTGTTGACTGTTGACAGATACAATAGTAATGACGTTTCAAACGGTAACATTGACTTTGACAGATACTCGTCACCAATAGATAATTGTCAGTTGAATTTAAGACTGGCACTTGATATCGAGCTGTAAAGCAAATAGGACATTATTGTGATATTATAATAAATCCTCAAATATCTTAATAATCCTGGTTTCATTTCTGAGATTTAAGCGTAGTCTTTCATCTTAGAGAGGGGATACCGATTTGTATGCCGAGCCTGAGGCTTAATGTCATAGTTCGCTATAGTGCGCCCGCTGGTTGGCATGAAATTAAAATACTTATAACTTATTTATTTTTGAACTAATTTAAATTTTGTTTTCGTTGATAGGCTCTATTGATAATCAGATTTTATTTTATGAGGTAATAAAATATTATTAGTCATCATACCTATAATGTATGTTATATTATGATGAATTTAACCATGTGTTCCACGATTGGATTATGTTTGATCAATAATGAATTTGGCCATGACTGTGTGTACGATTAGGCATACTGAATGAAGACTGGCTATGTGTGCCAAGATTCGAATATGTACATTATATTCTATGAGTATCTACTTTAGTTAGTTGATTGAAATAAAAATAGTAGTAGTAGTTGATTGAATAGTAGAAGCGAAATTACACCAGGAATTCATCAGAAGAACAGTTTTTACTCCCTACTTTGACTGACTGTGCTAGTTGCTACTACTGAATTATGTTTGACGAGTTTACGCAATCACTGTGTCCCGCTCGACGGCTGAGAGTCATTAGTCGTCGAATTAATGATAAAATTTATTATATTTTCCCAATTGAGTAAGTTCAAATATTGCATTGGATTTTATGAAAGTTATCAGTTAATTACGGAGTAGTTGTTTGACTGTTTAATTTTGAATGTAATCTGCCGGAGACAATGTATGCATACGACATACTCCACTGTCATACGACAGTGGAGTTTAGCGAAGATGCTAGCACTCCGCCAGATGCGTCACCTAAGTGGTGACAGCAGGCGACGTAGTCAGAATGTCGACAGCGAGCGATGTGGCCAGCGTGCCGACAGCGAGTGACATGGCCAGCGTGCCGACCGCACAGATGATTGCAGATTGTGACAGACTGCAAGAAAATATTGTAAGGATGTCAGGAGCGCGGGTTACGAGCAATCAGTGCAGAATGAGAATGGTATCAATGATTGGTATCACACAGATGATTGCAGATCTTGGCAGATCTTGGCAGACTGTGCAAGAAAATATGGTGGGGATATTAGGAGCGCGGGTTACGAGCAATCAGTGCAGAATGTGAATGGTATCAATGATTGGTATCGCACCGATGATTGCAGATCGTGGCAGACTGTGCAAGAAAATATGGTGGGGATATCAAGAGCGCGGGTTACGAGCAATCAGTGCAGAATGTGAATGGTATCAATGATTGGTATCGCATAGATGATTGCAGATCGTGGCATACTGTGCAAGAAAATATGGTGGGGATAACAGGACCGCGGGTTACGAGCAATCAGTGCAGAATGTGAATGGTATCAATGATTGGTATCGCACAGATGATTGCCGATCGTAACAGACTGTGGAAAATAAATGTTTAGTTATTACCGATTATACTATTACTAGATTATGTTAATTATGTCATAAGTACGAATTAGGTATCTTATTCTGATAATTACTATTGTTTTGTTCTAACTTTCATATATCTATGTTGGCTCCTAATAACGTCTGAAAGTGCGAGGACTCACTTTTTTTGAGGATGGCCGAGCTGTAAGACTATTACTTTATTTACGAGTATATAATCATTTGTATCTAATATTATTATGAACCATAATGTAAAAGTATTTATGCTCTGTGGTGACGAGCATCTGTTGACTGTTGACAGATACAATAGTAATGACGTTTCAAACGGTAACATTGACTTTGACAGATACTCGTCACCAATAGATAATTGTCAGTTGAATTTAAGACTGGCACTTGATATCGAACTGTAAAGCAAATAGGACATTATTGTGATATTATAATAAATCCTCAAATATCTTAATAATCCTGGTTTCATTTCTGAGATTTAAGCGTAGTCTTTCAATTGCTGACGGTAGTCGCTGAAGTTTGGTCGACGATGACGGTCGTGTCCACGGGTCGTGTATGACGTCAATTTGAAAGCATTAGATTGATAATTATTAGCTAAATGCTAGAAATAGACATTTAACGTTTTGACAGTGACAGATTTGTAGCATTCAATAGTGAGATTCACAGAATAATAAAGAACATAGAATCTGTCGCTTGGTTTACAAGGCAGTCTGTCAAATAATATGTAGCCTTTGAAGCCTCTTAGAGGTCATGTCCCAATCCCTAGTATAATTATTTAAAAAAATTACAACCCTGCAATTCGTCGTCCTGTCAAAAATATATCTGTTTGTTCAGATAACAACAATTTTAGCATATATGAGTAAAGAATCTAACATGATTAGTTTGTTAATGCTTAATATCATAAACTCTCTAGAACCAGTGGTTTAGTCTGTGAGTTGATATGTCAGTTAGGCAGTCAGGACTTTGAATTTTATATATTAAGATGACAAAGGTTGTGGGTGTGTATTTTTTGTACCGCTTGAACGCTGTAACAGCTAAACGGATATGAATAAAGCGAATCATGGAGGTGGGTAGCTTATACCTAGGATATTAAAGGCTACCTACTTTTTACCCAAAATTAAAACGCTTTTTGTAGGAAAGTAATCAAAACTACTAGGCGCTTATACACTGTAATATGCAATACAAATATATAAAGTTTGCACGTTTGAGGGCTGAAAAGACATATTTATCCAATAAGTTATCACACAAAATGCTAAAATGAAAAGTCAATTAAGAAAACCTTGTTTCAAAATTATCTTTCATGTTTCGGGTAAACCAGAATGGCCGTGTTTTAAACAGCTGTTGCAATATTAACCGGGCAATTAAGCGGGTTCGTAATTAATTTGAGTAAATGTGAGGGATTCTTTTTAGTAAAGATTTTCTTTTTACTAGCAACATTTTCAGGGTTTAAAGAAAAAATGGGTATTTAACTGAACATGTAATACTTTTTTCTTTATTTTTATTTTATGTTTTACTTCCAGTAATCTTGTTTATATAGCTAGTGTCGAGTTATATAACTTTATGTATTCAATAATATACATTTCAGTGGACATCATCAAACGCTAAGTCATGCCCTAGTAAAGTGGTGGACACTTTAATAAAGCTTTTTGTAGAGTTTTGAAAACGACACAAAAATTCATAATACGCATAACGCATAACGCATTATTTAACTTCTCTACAATCGAATACGTTTTACAAACAGTAAATAATAAAGATATTTTTAACGAATAAGTATTTTAAATTAATAAAACGATTCGCAAAGGTTTTCTTACATAAATTATTTAAAATACTTTGAGTCATTTTCCTATCTTCATGTCCGTGACGTAACGTGAAACTTTTAAGCATTATAATTATGTTATTTGGCAATTTATGTTCGTCTACATGTTCCAAATTTAAATTTTAACAGTTAATAATTGTAAAAGGATAAACAAAAAAACCGACCATATCATAGCGAAAAGAAAGCTCGGGGAGTAAATCCGGACGGTGCAGGTTTGAATCCTGCCAGTTGTCGTTATTTTTTTAATTTTAATAGTATATCCTAAGGTGTGGAACAATACTTGAAACATAAAAATTACTTTTTTAAATACAAGTTGAATTATGCGAACTGGTTGAACAAAATAGCGAATCAAAACTACGCTAAAAGTTTTTAAATGCTCTTCATAAGCAATAATACTCAATCAAAATAATACGTAGTCTTACCAACAGACTTTGAACAAAGCTTTGGTCTCTCACTACCTCACCCGGGTAGTGACAGTAGGTAAGGTATAAATAAAACCAATATGCACTGCTCTATCAGAAGACAACATTTATTTAAAAGGCAATATTGGAATATAACTTTAAGTGCCACTGTCGTTTGCGCGTTTTAACACATAACAACGCCATCTACTTTTTACCAGTGGAACAAAAAACAAACATAAATGAAGCATGCAAAACTTATACAGACTTACCAGTAAGATTAATACGGAAACTGCGACACATTTTCTCTGATATGATTTACTAAAATGATTCTACTATTCTATTTTGCCTGGTTCTCAAACAAGACATTGCACATTCTACGACATTGTAAGATTACAGACATGTATCGCGAGGGGACTACGACAAAATGCTTGCACTACCGCAGTTGTATTGTTTGGGTAGGTATGTTGGAGCTTCTGCCGCTAAGTGTGTGCTGCGTTTGAACGGACAGTTTTTATTTGCCAGTGTACTGGAATAGTGGTATTAAAGTAGTGGTTTAATGCTGCTTATGCAAAAAAAATACAGATATATAATTATTTGCGGGATATTTACCGTGGTAAGCTTGTGGAAGGAGTTCCCGCTATTTCGGCGCAGTTAGATCGGGAACTCTTGCCAAAATCTTACGATCTTATTTTATCCACATCCAGACCTTATCCAGCCAACCAGCTCGATGGGTCAACGACATCGTCCCATCGCAAGTTATGCGTAGAGATTGAACCGGAACATAATCTAGTTAGATCTTGTTCATTTTAAAGCTGTTTTAAACATGGTGAATGGATGATCAATTCGCCTCATACCAACGCTCCTAAATGTTCCACCCCATCCATCACTGCAGTCACTTGACATTATACAGCTTCTGTAACAGAATTTTATGAAAACTGTGGTCGAGTGAAAAATATTCATAGTTTGTAGTAACGGGAGATGATACTATGCAGTTATTATAATGGATCGGGGTGATAATGTTTTATTCGTACTTTTATGGAACAAAATTAAAATAATAATTATAAATAGTGGACCAACGATATTGTACAGTTATAGTAGAATCAACATTATTGAAGCATTCAGGGCAGTTTAGAATTGAAATGACATAGGTAAATACATTCATATGTACACAGTCAAATTGCAACTAGATGTTGTAAGCATCATGTCGCAAGGTTAAGACATCCCTTAAAATAATTATATATAATGCATTAAACGATATTGAATATCACATGAGTCATAATGACTCATTGCAGAGCCAAAATGATTTAAGCTTTTAGGGTAGTCAATAACCGAAATGGCAAATTAATTCATCCAGGAAATTCATTCAAATGTACGCAGTCAGAATATATCGTCCATTGTAAGCATTCAAAGTGGCCAAATTATTTTAGAAACATAGTTACCAACACGCCTATTAAGGCAGTCCTAAATTGAATTATTGAAAACAATTAAGTTGTGCTAAAACAAATCATTCGTTCAAAATTGAACACAACAAAATAAATATTGTTCGTGACAATAGATGATCGTGAAAATTAATTCAAGCGATTGCGGTAATCCCCCAAATGTCCCTCGATAAAGGAATTTTCATTACTCAACTCAGAAGCATCGAAACCATACTTCAATAGACGAAGCATTACTTTGAACGTTTTTCATGGTGATAGGCACTTTCTAGGGATCGGCTGGCCACGATCTTTTGATATTTAGCTAAAAAAATGAGAATTAAATTTTAGTACATGACCTTAAAAAAAAAAAAGTGACTTACTCTAATTTTGCTCCCGTCCTACATTTTCTTCCCACTCCCTTCCCGCTCTCATCTCAGTTCTATCCCGCTCCCATACCAAAATCCCGATTGTGATGTCTCTGACTTTAATATCTCTGACAAGACACTTTCCGTTCCTCAATTTTGCGTTTCAATATTCATAAGTGATAAATCACTAATGTCAAAACAGAAATGAGTCTGGTATGTGCGTTTTTATTTAACTGTGTCATCGGCGTGCTAATGATTAAATTGATTAAACTAAGGATCTGACAATTTTAATTAAATTCTGCATCGTAGATTCTATTTCATTGTCATGATTTAAAATAGGATCATAGGATTGATAAGATATATTAGTAATTTAAAGTGAATTGTGAATAAAGAACGAGTTAATATTTCTTTGGAAATGTTAACTTTTTTTTTTTTTTTTTCTTTTAGGTTCTGTAATAAAAGGTTCCAAAGAGACTTAATATTTACTTTCGGTTTATGCTTAAGCTAATCTAATAATAATCTGTAAATTTCATCATCATCAACACTGACGAAAAGTGACACGCGTGAAACGTGATTCTTTAATTAGTTGAGGGCGTTTTTTTATATTAGTTTATCTGGCGTTTATGAGTAAGGATTGCTTAATTAATATTTTTATAAAATTTTGTAATGAATACGTCTATTTCAAAATAGGATCTGATGATGGGATCCCAGGGAAATACAGGAAACAGTAATGTTTTCATATAAAGTTTAATGTGTGTGTCTGTCCGTGTCATCTTGACTCCCAAACTGCTGAATCGATTTTGATTCAGTTTTTCAGATTGCTGGATAAAATTTATTATTTAGGTAGCTTATACCCTGAAATAACAAATTACTTTTTACTCCGAAAATAATACAGTTTTTGTTGGATGGCAATTGAAACCGCAAGGCGCTCCCAGTATACATTATAATGGTGTAATACATACACATATCATAGATCTCTGGAAACCACACACTGTGCGTTTTACGCGATCTTTTTAACCTCACAGTACAACTACAATGTGTGGAATGAGCTCACCTAAATTCGGAATTTCCGAGTACCTAACTAGAATAATAGGGTTCTTCAAAAGGGCTGTTATTAGACTCAAATCGACAACGTATCAATAATACCCCTGGTGTTAGAGATATAGGTGACGGTGGTTGCTTACCATCAGACAGTACGTTAGCTTGTATACCACCTATGGCATAAAAAAGGAGTGATAACTCGAGTTACGCCGTTTTTGACTGGAGGCACTGAATTATTAGAGTTTATTTATTATTCACGAAATACATATTTAATAGCAAGGGAGCTCGAAAAGATCCAGGGAATGTAATTACGCCACATGCCCGTGTTTCGCGCATATTTCACTCAATTAGTTACTCATAACGCGCTTCAGAAATTACCGAACCATTGATAAATTACCCTCGAGGCAAAAACGGAGTAAAATAGACTTTATGACAAAGTGCCTTCGAACCAAAGTTGAATGCTTTGAAATTATTGGGGTAGCTTACAGGTGAACCTATAGCTCGAAAAACTTATCTGTGTGAATTGAGGGCGCCAACATCGTATTTTCTGAGAACTTCCCGTCAAATAATCTTGTTGCCTCATTTGGCCACCTCTACTGGTAAGATAGTTGGTAGTTTCGCCTCAAGAGATCGTGCGGTATTTTTGGTAAGAAAATGATGGTAGAATTTTATTGCAATTGGAGAATATAAAAATATATTATTGATACTTTGGTTTATACCTATTAAGCATTTTCACATGTACTTGACATTCTATTAAGTTTGAAAGATTGTTGTATACTAACCACATTTAAGTAAAAGCGCTTTGCACATAATTAAATACATACATACAGTTGAATACATATTACTCAATTTGAGAGAGAGTCCTTACGATGACTATAATGATGGATATGAATCGACTTTTTAAGGTAGTCTAAACGGTGTTGGAAACTGATATTGGTGGTTTAATAGATAAAAAAAAAAATGGTAGATTTAAGTACCATCGGATCAGACAAACTAAGCAAATGAGTAACTAGGGGTAAGATGACGTGGCGATTACGGATGCATCTGGCCTAAATCAGGCTTATGTATTATAGAGTATTATAGATGTTGGTTCGCTTCGCTTTGCGTGCTAAAATTAACCTAATTGTGATACAACGAGAGATTATACTTGCTTGAAAGTCATGTCAGAATCTCCTGTACTTGTAGTATTATTTATTCTGTGTCAATCGCAAACTGAGTGGTGAAGAACTCAGCTCAACTTTCTCTGCTCCGGAGTCAATCTCCGCTAATATTTTAATGGAAAAGTTAGTCCGTTGCAGGAGAAAACTACGAAGATACCTTGTTGCTATTGCACTTTGCTGTTTTACGTTCCAGTTCCAGGTTAATTAAAGTCGGCTGAGAGAAGATTTTGATTTGAAAATTTGTAAGTCAATTCAATGTTTCATACCTACTTTTATGTAGCAATTATACTTACGTAAATAATTGGCAGTTCATGGAAATTTTCTACAAAATAACAATCTTGAGACAAGATTGTTACTGACTAGTAAATTATTGAAATCTAACATAAACTTTTCTGATAAGTGTCCATGCGATAACACCACCATCCAAGCTATGAAACACTCCTGAGAAAGCGACTTCGCTCGTCTCGTCACTCAGTATCAAAAAAAAAAAAACAGGAAATGGGAATTGGAAATCTTCGTGTGAATAGTGTTCCAAAAAACTTTATTTTAATGTTTTTTTTTTAACATTAAAATCTAGAACTCATAAACTTAAAACTAGTTTTAGGTTTTTTTTTTATAATTTTAGATTATAATTGAGGTATATAATATTGTATGTACTTATTTTTTTTTAAGTAGATAATATTTAGAAATTTAATCTGTACAGTATCGTTCTTCTTAGATTTCACATAATATATTATTATAATTATAAGAAAATTCAATCATATTATATCTTCAACAATATTGAATTGCGAGAATTGCAACCTATTGAGATAGAGGATGCAATTATCGCAATTTAAGCTCTAGATTTTAATGTTAATGCTCGCAACTTAAGATTCGTGCATCATCTATCTCAATAGAGGATGCACGAATTACCTACAGACTCTTAAGTAATCAAAAATTAATTAAAATGAAAACTTCCTGGCAAGCAGTATACCCATCTTACTTTTATGAACTTCAGTAAGTAATAATATCTGTAAGAAATCGCGTCGAGTATCCGTCAAAGGAAATTACATTCAGAATATTGAAACCGCCAAATCCAGTCTTGTCCTCATTATAATTGAATCGAGGAAATGCGGGAAATTATTCAGATATCTTGTAACTGAAGCTCTCTCCAAGACTCTTTGGATCAGTCTCAAAAATGAGAATTGGTAAAGTTTTTTTTTTACCTTTCGCGAAAACTTTATCTGCCATTTTTCAAGATCAAATGAGGGTAGGAGAACAAAATACCCGCTCTTCTCGCCGGACTCACCCGCAGTTTTCAGTCAGCTCGTGACCACGGCCATTGTAACATGGTCGTAACGTCGAGCGATAGGTATCTATATTTACCTATATTTAATAGTGCGCGATAAGTCCCGATAAATATTAAAACATGGTTAAGTTTGTCTACCCATAGTAGTACAAGTAGGTATGTACTATGTATACTCATTTAATTGCTTAACTCAATGAATGATTTTTACACAAATTTAACCCACTAAAACTTGGAAAGGAACCTTTTTATTTCTATTTCGTTATTGACAAGTTTCACATAATCAAGCACATGACGTAAACTGAAAATTATTAAAAAAAACGTAATATTTTCGTAGGGGGAGGCCTATGTTCAGCAGTGGACGTCTTCTGGCTGATGATGAATATTTTCGTGGCTCTACCTTGCATAACCAGCTGCAAAAAAAGATTTTGATGTGACACATGTCATTTTTGGCGCGCCTTAGCTGTAAAACAGACTCATATGCTGTGAAGACAAACATACTGTTTTTTTTTATATCTAAAATAGATCTACGCTTGGCCTGTAAGCGACGGTATGGCCGAGGATGGAACAAGATGCCCTCTTATGCCGTCATGCGCCCTCCGCGCCACCGCTCTTGACTCTGTTGTGAATGCGTGCGCGTATACTATACTGATTTTCAGTGTGAGTTTGAAGTTTCACTTAATAATATACAGGGCGTCCCGTCACGGCTAACTTTTTTTAAATAATAATATTTTCATGACCAGTTATTAAATAAAAAATAAATTAAAAAAAAACAATTTTCTTAGCTACATTGCATAGACAGCAGCGAAATACGATTATTATTCTCATTTTCATAGCTATGAAGAAAGTTCCTTACATTTTCGTAGCCTTATTAATTTGTTTTTATTGTAAAATAGGCTTGTGCCTATCTTATCTTTCATATATTCAGCTACAAAAAAGGATCAGAGTATCCCGTCAGTTCCGGCACGAACGGCCTAAGTGAAAGCCTAGGAGTAAAGACAAAGCACCGCAAATAAATAAAACGAATCTCACAAAGATAAATGGGACGGCCCGCATGTCTTCCGACGTCATTCCATGAAACGCTCGTCATATGGAATCCTTTACATTTGTTAAGTGAAATAAGCGGAAATGTAGGGAAAATGATGACGGGAGGCTCTCACGCGATTACGTAGAATATAAGACAGTAATATATCTTCTTGAGATCTTAATATATCTCAATAACAGTTTTTTTTTCAATGTATTAATATGTTTGCGTTTGACCGCCAGCTCACCATGATGTTAAGGGATGATGCGTTCTACGAAGACACCCAGATTGTAACTATCGGGGAACACCCATTCAGGCAGCGTATTCCACAGACTAGCAGTTCGCACAATAAAAGTGTACACTACTTTTATAGTGCGTTACTTTACATCCACGTTAAGTTACGCAAGAGCGTGTCGAGACACGCTTATAGGTAGGGTTCCGTTTTGCATATAATTGTGATAACAATATTCGACCAAAATAAAATGAATGGACGGGCCCAGTAGAAGCGCATTTTTGAAGATTACAAAATGAGCGCCAGCGCTCCCTTGGTTTCAGTCGGTCTCTAGCCGTAGTAAGTGAAACACGAGTCTATTGTTACGCGATAACGAAACATCTGTCAAAATGAATTCGTATGCTTTACCGAAGTGTAAATACACAAATAAAACCGATATCTATTTTTTGTAACAAATATACTGTACATTTTTATAATTAGGTGTTGAAGTATATGTCCGACGGTTTTGACTTGTTTTTACTGATCAAGTTCAATGGTTAGGGCCCGTCCATTCATTTTATTTTGGTCGAAGGTAACAATCATCATAGCTCAGAAATTCGTGGTTACAGAAAAATTGGGAAGAAAGAAGCTCTGAAACCTTTTTTTTTATGATACTGAGTGACGACACGAGCGAAGTCGCTTGCCTGATGGCTCTTCACGCTTGCCCATAACAGAAAAAAAAACCAACATATATCCAGCATAAATTGTTCACAGTTATATTTTTCGTATGAAAACTAATCGCAGAGAAGAGGTACTGATCATTTAGTTTCTGTGTCCTCGTGGCTGCATGTGAAAGTATCATAGGATGTATGCATGAAAAAATAAATAATTCAAGAACCTGAAAATTTCAGTATAAGATGAAAAATTGTACAAGTAAGCAAGGACTTTCTGTTTGCAAAATTACACCTAAGTATATAACCTACGAAACAGAGTTTTGTTTTGAGTTTTGAGTATAAAAAACACATAGGTACACAAAAAAAAGACAGATACAGAAAAAAAAACTGGCAAAGTGCAAGTCGGTTTCACGCACTGAGAGTTCCTTACCACAACAATATATAAAAACTAATGCAATAAGACAACGGTCACCCATCCAAGTACCGACCACGCCCGACGTTGCTTAACTTTTTGGTAAACAAATATTTGTCACCGACTTGCACTTGGCCATTATTTATTATTTTATTGTTTTACTTCAGTGTGTACTATAATTAAACACAAAAATACAATGTTTAGTCTTCTCTCATATAAACACTCAAGAATTTCAGTCCATCTATCGAGGAAGCAATTTGTTCGTCTATTATACGGGTTAATATCATCAGACGTTCAGGATGAGGTGGCTTTGTTCTCATCGCTTTTGTTCCGCGTGTCTGAATCATTATTATGAAGAGGTTGTTAGAACATTCCACGAAAAAATTGCTTACCTACTCGTACCTAATGACCACAGGATTCTCACTATTACCTACAGTGTTTTGTAGGTTTTTACTAGTGCCCTGAGGCCTTACGCCCATCTCTAAACGCGGGCCCGAATAGGTGCAGTTTGCAAAATCACGCGAACGCGAACCTCTTAACGTGCCGAGCTACGGTTTGCGGTTGTGTGATTTTACAAACTGCACCTATTCGGGTCCGTGTTTAGAGTTGGGCGTAATGTCCCTGCTGTCTTGGATGTGACCACTATGTTTCGTATATCGTAAAACTCGCTAGCGTATTTTAACATTATTAAAAATCATTCCTTTTATGTTATCAATAGTCACAAAAAAAATGACAAAGGGCACGGACCCCGAAGTCCGTGGAGCAGCATTTTTTTAAAATTTAAATTTATATCTTATTCAAACAAGGTTTTTTAAGGGCCAGAATACCGGGTGCAGCGATCTCGCTCGCGCAATTGATGTTGTTTTTTAATAATAAAATTACTGTCTACTTTTGAAAAATGTGCTTTGGTCATTTTAGGACGTTAAAATTTATAAGCGAATGTGAACATGGGTGTCAAACGTGCCTTATGAGCACTGAAGTGAGAATTTTTTCGTTTAGATTCTCTTTTCTGTGCCTATGAGCTTACCCTACCCATTTCTTTAGAATATGAAGTTAAAAAAAAATAACAGACGCGCCTTTTCTTCCTGATTCCGAGTTATGTATTTAACTCAATTTTAAAGAAAAAATCTTGGATATGCCGTTTTTGGTACGCTGTAGGAGTATTAATCACGCCTACAAAATTATTAAAATCCCTAAAAAGCGTTCTATTACTTTTTTGTTTCAGGTAAATCTCGGCATTTAATTAAGAGCTGTCAGTAAGCAGATCGAGGTAAGTACCTAAGTATACATTATATTTATATACAGGAAGGCAACTTTTACAAAGGGCTAGCAAATTTTATTGATAAAAATAAAATCCGGTTGTTACAGAATGCTTACTATGTTTTTAATTTGTACCCTCTGAATTACTTGAGGCATGACTTGATGAAGGAAATAAACATCAACATTTTTGAGGAAATAATAAATAGCCAGTGTATTTCTTCAGCTAGGGTGAGTAGAGCAATTTTACGCCCTTTGTTTTAGCGCCATCTATGGAGTGGCGCAAGAACTTAATGCTGTGGTAAGATGTAGAAGAACTTTATTCTGATCAAAATTAGACTCATGCACGTGTTGCATACTAGTTGAGTGAAAAAGATCTAGATGGCGCTGTAAACTTATTTCACACAAGGTTCTCGTTCAAACCTTACTTACTAGATAGCGTTTCTGCACAAAAGCTTGCTTGGTTCATGTTCAGTGCATAAAAACTGCATTGTTTTGTTTTTACAAACATTGTAGGTAGGTTAAGTAGTTACACTTTTAATTCACCTTAATGAAAAATAATTATAAGTAAAATAATCTAGTTAGAAATTGTTTAATGTTCGTAGACAAAGACAGGTAGACCATAGATCGACTTTTGCGCATGCGGAAATAAACCCCACCTCTTAGCACACCCACCCTTATCTAACCCTCTTTTCTAAGTTCACCGATCTCCAGCTCATTTCTGTTCGCCTGGTACTGAGGAGACATTTTCCGCTCTAATCGGGATTTCCAGAAATCCTATTTTAGCCGATAGCCACGAATTAGAACTTCGTTATCCACTTCCGCTTTCCATTTTCCGCTTACCACGGGTTTCCATGGTGATGACATGTTTTCCATATTCTGTGACGTTATGCTACCCTAGTACTTTTCCCCGTAGCGGCGAAGCCTTCCGCTACGCGCTGTAGCTCGTAGCTGTGCTACAATGTGTTCTCGTAGCCGCGTTATTTCACTAAACTTCCCGTCAAATATTTAAGCCATAATTGTAAAACCAAAAAATACGTTTTTCTCGAACATGAGAATTAAATTACAATTTTTATTTTATGTGTCCATTTATTAGAGAAGTCGTTTCTAATAAAGTGGACTTTAAAGCCTCCGCCATTGCTAAAATAAATAATGGCCTACTTTTATGTATCTCCTCTGAATAATTATGTTGTACCTACGTACTTACAATAATTCAATGTGCAAAGAGGTTTAATTATTATTATAATAATTATCAATTTAAAAACAGACTTCAAAATTCGTTAATATGCAACTTCGTTTACTAGGTTGACATATTTTCAATTATTTTGTTTTAAAACCAAACTACTGAACCGATTTTGATCTATAAGACCAATCTGAAAGTATATCCTTTCAAATAAAGTGCATACCAACAAAAAAAGTGAAAAAATTAATATGTTTCATTAAAAAAATACATCTCATTCAATACGACAGAGCTCATTGTACCTTTTCATTTTTATTATGATTTTCGTACGTTTTTACACGGGCAGCCTTTACAGCCCCCTGGGGTAAAATGGACTGGAGCCAATTCGGCCTGGAGCCCGGGGGGTTAGACAAACCGGAGGCCATTTTCTGTCGAACGTCAGACGGGATTATTTATATTGATGTACTGTATCTCTGGCATAAACTGTCTTCAGTAAAATGTTCATAATTTAAGTAGAGAAACGTGGAGGTGAACTCAAACTTGACTTTCTACAAAAACTGGGTTACGCGGAAATGGAGTACCAAGCCGAAAGGAGTATAGTACCCACATTATGAACACATTTTACTTTGGGAGCAACTCTGTAATCGCGAAAAAAAACTGCTGTTCCATAGAAAACATCGACAAAATGTAGGTACAGAATTTATTCGCGATATTAGAGTTGGTCCCATAGTAAAAGTACATAGTTTATGATTATGGGTACCATGGGCCCCTTCCGGCTTAGTGCACCCTTTCCCAGTAACCCTGGGTAGTATGTAGGCCTTCATTGCCTGTAGATAGTACAAAAGATCTTCCATTTTAATTTTTTAAGTTTTGTGTTTGGTTTATAGGTATATATGAGTAAAATTAGTCATACTTGACTTTCTACGAATATTCTGGAGAACGTGGATATTACATGTTTTCATATTTATCGGGACTTATCGCGCACTATTAAATATAGGTAAAAATAGATACCTTTCGCTCGACGTTTCGACCATGTTACAATGGCCGTGGTCACGAGCTGACTGAAAACTGCGGGTGAGTCCGGCGAGAAGAGCGGATATTTTGTTCTCCTACCCTCACTTGATCTTGATCTTGAAAAATTGCAGGGCCCGCACTATTAAATTATACCTATATTTAATAGTGCGCGATAAGTCCCGATAAATATGAAAACATGTGTTCGAATCGCGAAAGTTTAAAAATTACTGTGGATATTACAGTTGGTAATAGTATATTTTTCCCAAACATGGTGTTTAATGCGTAAATTTTTTTAAACACACTTCGACGAAATTTGAGTTTAAGGACTCGACTTTTGCTAAATTAATTTTATTGGTGACCAAATTTTTTCTCTCCACAAAATTATTATTTTTACGTGCTTATAATTTTTCAATGTGCTGGTTATAAAGAAATCAACAAAAAAAAAACTGATAAAGATATCTAAAATAACTTTACAGTTATCTAAATAAAAAATGGCTTCCTTTTTATTTAGATAACTACTAATATAAAACTATTATAATACAAATAGATTTAAAAATCTTTTTTTTACTCAACTTTTTAGAAGAAAAGTTTTCATAATTGCACAAGTCTTGTGATATCATGAAAAACTTCTGCACAAGTTTTCATGAACTTCTTACAATCTTTGCTTCCCTAGTTCTTTTTTCCATGGCGATGAAGCTTCCCGCTAGGCCGCGAAATGAGATAAGAAAAGGCATCGTAGCGTTATAAACGCAATGGGGAACCCAGCGAAAAAGCATAGATTTGTAATGCATAATAAACGGCACCTAAAATTGTAAATTAAAGTATCTGAGGACTGATTTTTCATTTCGCAGTTAAACGGTCCGATAGTTAAAAAAAAAACAATAAATTTATCTGTCTAATAAATTTACAGGTTTTACTCCATAGATAACCTCTAACTGACTATTGAAAAAATCGAAATCATGCTATCAATGGAATAAATCCTATCTGATTCTTTGACTGAGGATTGAAAAATCCGCCCTAAATAAGTGTAAATTTCTTAGTATAGTAAGTATATAATCGAGTAAACAGAATAGTCAAATTTTGTTTGCAAATAAGTATAATTTTTAATTGATTTACGTCAGTTTTTTATACAGATTTTGTCAACTCTTTTTCACTGAAACCTCTTGCTATCATACTCTATAATGTATGCTACCCTGGTACAATCCCCACAGCCATGACACCCTTTGCTACGCCGTGTAGCTCTACAAGGTACCGTAGCATAGTGCTACGAGTTATTCGTAGCGGATCGCTACGCCTGTTACAATGTCTTGTAAACTCGATTTTTAAGTATATATAAGTAAGCAAACAAGCTACGTTCTATACTTTTGCCCACTGTTTTATAGATAGATACCGTATTTTTTTTTATAGCAACCTATGTTAATGGCAGTAATTCGAAGAGAAAAGCTACTGCCTCGTTTAAATATTGGGTATTAAGTTAGTAGGGTATTGAGTGGTGCGTTTTCGGTAATTTTGGTATTGGGTATAATATTGTTCAGTACTGAAATAAAAGAACTATAATATTACTTAGTGTTTCAAACCAGTATTATTTTACCACCTTTTAATAAATACCATGTACAAAAATGGAACCATACTAAATTAACATCAAATTGGCTTATATTTCAAAAGGAGTCGAGAAGTCTTGTGGGAATTATAAACCAAAACCAGTTAAACTTAGGATAGTCAATATTATCTCGATTTATGCATATTTATATATTATCAGCAATGAGATTTGCTTCGGCCTGACATATTGCTTCAACCCAAAGGTATTTAAAATTATGGATATCGAGTGAGTGTTCAAAATTGTCAGAAAACACAAAACATATCAACTTAAAACAATAGTAAATAAAGTTATAACAACAAAAACAATATAAATAATTTATGTGTATTTAATAAAATATACACATAAATTATCATAATGCAATACGTGGAATGAGCTCCATTGCTTCTATGGAAGTTTTGAGTAGCTTATAACATGGAGTCTTCAAAGGTTGGCAACGTATCTGTGATTCTACTGGTATTACAGATTGTCATAGGCGACAATGATCGCTTACCATCAGGCAGCCCGTGCAGACTACAACGATTGAAAATTAAATGAGACATTGTTATAATGACATTGGATTTAGATTAGTTTATTGGTAATTGGTTTAAAAAATGATATATTTTAGAAATAAATATATCATTTTTTCGTGACATTTGTACTAAACCCAACATCCATGTGGTTGTAAATCAATGCTTCTACAATAATTATTCGGATCACATCCTCGGGGGATTCTCAAGGGCATGTCGACTAAATCTCGTTCGTATTATCATGTCGTTATGAACTATAATTTTGTATGGGTTATTATTAGGTAATAGAGCGAATAAAAATACTTGGTGACTTAAAATGAGAGTATAATTATAATATTACTTGGGCCGTATTTAATTATTTTTGCGAAAAGTAAAATAAACTGTTGACTAATAATGATTAGTAAAAAAAAAATGGGTTATAAAAAATACCAATAATGCATATTAAAAAACTAATTGAATGAAAACGGATTTTCTGATGAATTTCTAGTGTATTTCCGCTTCTACGTCGCGTCAAGTGCAATAAGGTATTTGGGATACTAATTAAATAAAAGAGTAAATAAACCTAACCTGAAACAAAATTAATCATTAATTCTGAAATATGATTTAAAATGATTATTAATTTAACCTAATCTGAAATAAGATATTAAATTTAACCAAACCTTTATTAATTCTGAAACATAAAATATATTTAAATTGAAATGAAAAAAACCGTTTCCTTAGTGCAGTTTTGAAGATGGACTTCCGCAAAGTAACGCCTTATTCAATCAACTAATTGGCTGACTGGAATAACTGAGTGCGACTGTAATAGGAAATGAGTATTGAACGAATTCTGTCAGTTAGGTTAAAAGGTTAAGGCGGGAGGGAGTAAAAAGCTCTCGCCTTTGGAGTGACTTAAATTAGCCGACCATGCATATTAAAAAAAAACTTTACGTGTGTAAAAAAAATCGGCTCAATTGCAATATTTGGCACATACTAACAATAATTAATTTTAACAAAAAAAAAACCGACTTCAAAACCACAAATAGGCACTCAAAAGCGATAAATAAATTAATATAATTATTATAAGCGCTACCCACTCATCTATTTGAAGTCGGTGCCAGCGAAGCCAAGTAGGTAGTAGATAGATACTACCTACAAGTATCTATACGATGAACATACAAAAAAAACATACAGAGGAACATAGTACCTCCTCCTTTTTGGAAGTCGGTAAAAAGCAATTTTATCTGTCGCGGTTACCATCTTGTTGACGCTGTTATTGTATTTATTTAACGTTTCATATTTATATATTTTATACTCTTATATATTAGTATATTATCGTAATTGTTATTTAAGTATTAGTATTAATCACTATTTTAGTATATATTTCATATAATTCTCGAGTCTAGCCCGGACATTTGGTGGGCATTGGTTGAACCGAAGCCAACACCAAGAAGCCCTTTTGAATAAAAAAAAATACAATTATGGAATGTGTATAAAATGGAATATGAAACTATTGTACAGTATAGGATTATAAAAGTCTGGGCTATGGAGGTGAACAATTTGTGGATGGAAACAGATCTATAGGATGAGAAACGGCACCTGCCTTATCCTGTCTCATCTCAAAATATATTTAGGTAGGTGATGACTTGCCACCCACTGAATGGGCCCCCCCATAAAGGCTGCCGTAGTTTGTCACCGGAGAGGCATTAGTATATATTATTATTAGAATGAACGGTTGAAATAAGTTTCACACTATTCAATATTGCACGCTCCGTCTACCTCCTTTATGAATCCTCTCCATTCTAAGGTTGACTGGCCGCCGATTGTTGCACTAGTTTTTAAGCTGTTTTATCGTGTTATGTGTATGTACATTGTAGTGTGAACAATAAAAAGTTTATTTATCTATGTATCTATCATTATCATCATCATCAGCCATAAGACGTCCACTGTTGAACATAGGCCTCCCCCTTTAAGCTCCACACTGAACGACAACCTGCCATCTGCATCCACTGGATGCCCGTGACTCTCACGATGTCGTCGGTCCATCTAGTGGGAGGCCTACCTACGCTGCGTCTTCCGGTTCGTGGTCTCCACTCAAGAACCTTTCTTCCCCATCGGTTATCGGTTCTTCGAGCGATATGGCCTGGCCATTGCCACTTCAACTTGCAAATTTTAATAGCTATGTCGATGACTCTGGTTCTTTGTCGAATATCCTCGTTTCGGATTCTATCGCGCAAAGAAACTCCGAGCTAGCTTGTAATTAATATAATGATGACAACTATTTACTGAAGAAATTGTAGTATGTACTTATGTAATGCGATTTTTGCTTGTAAATAATAGTTGGTACAAACTATAATAGCCAAGGAAATATATAATAACCTTAATTCCAAATACACTTTAACCTGAGCACGACCGTTTACCTGGTTAGCGAAATCACCACTCCACGGGAAACGTGATTCCCACACTAATTTACAGGAATCCCGGTTTTCCTGTTGCTTATCTTATATTGCATCTTAATTTTATCGTCGGATAATAAAAGTGGGTCATTGATTAAATTACGAAAGAGTATTAACCGCTACTTACAATAAAGATAAGTGGTATTATAATTAGGTATTTATATAGAATCACCAAATCGGACGGTTCTCTAACAAGTTATGCGTGGCCATCCATACAATAAAATTAATATACTACCTCTCCTTTGTGTCGTCGGTAAAAAAGCTAAATACTACTTGTATCTTTACACCCTATAAGGCCGAATTTCATCTTCGTAGGTCAAGGAGTTTTGAAATTTCGTGATGAGTTAGTGAGTGTTAATTTAATTTTAGTATATTATAGATTTTTTTATCGCTGAAAATGTGAGAATGCTAGTAAATCATGACTAAAACCACGAGATGCATGTAGTTTGGTAAAATATTGCTATTCTTTTCAAAATACAGAAAAATATCATAATTCATGTCCAATACATTTAGGTGTCAAAAATAGTAAGTGTCAGGATTTCACAAGGGCATATAAATTACTTTAGTGTAAGAATGATAATGTAGCAATTTGTTCGCGTTTTTTTCTATAAAATACTGTGAATACGTTGCGGTTGCCAAAATAATTTGGTTGCTGCTTTAGTAATACGCGACTGAATCACATTTGTTCAGATTGTGAATTTATTTGACAAATTTAGCTTTCGTACTTCGCTCATTCTTATTTTCTCGATAATAGATAGATATAAACTCTTTATTGTGTACACCAGAAAAAAAAATTACAAACATAGAAACACTTACGAGCTAGTGCCACAAGTAGCGGATCTCTTCCCAGAAACTATTTCTCTTCCAGGCAACTATTTTATAATGTACAGAATCTTACTTTTCCATTCTTTTATTAGATAAAAAAACAACGCTTAACTTAAAAAGTGTCTAATATAATAAAATTATATTATGTATATGTGGTTATATGCGGTATATATGCGGCGCAAATATGCTAACCTCGGCAGTGGTTACATATTTGAGGCGTTTGGGGTCGAGACATTGGGCCCTTGGGGACCGGGAGCACACCTCATTTTCAAAAATCTTTCAGAGCGTCTGGTTAACGCGACGCGTGACCAAAATGCTGGCGTGTATCTGGCTCAACGTATAAGCATTGCCATTCAACGTGGTAATGCCACCAGCATGCTGGGTACGCTGCCAACTGATAATGGGCTTGAGCATTTGGATTGTCTTTAGACTTTCAACGATGTATAGACAGTCTAACTGTTTATTTAGTGTTAGTTTCAGCTAGTATTTTGTTTAGTTAATAAAGGCACTTGCGCCATTAAAAAAAAATATACATGTATATGTGTATAATAATAAAATTAGCCATGCCTATTATTGTAAATTGGCTTTATGAATAAAATGACTATCACTATGACTATTTTGTCACATAATTATATGACGTCTAATCTATTATATTTATATCACATTGGAGAATAACTTTTATGCCGAAAGACTTAAAAGAATAAAAGACAATGTTTAAAACCTGGCTTGGAAGTAGCAGCCTCTCAAATACTGTAGCAACCACATAATTATCCTGATATTAGTTTCTTCTCATTATGTAATTTTCACTAGCAAATAAAAATGTATTATGATTACTCAAATGAAAACTTTTGTTGCACTAATCTATATATATATATATATATTCTATATCTATACATCTACACTAATATTATAAAGAGGAAAGATTTGTACCTATTTTTGTATGTTTGTATGTTTGTAATGAATAGGCTCCGAAACTACTGAACCGATTTGAAAAATTCTTTCACTGTTGGGAAGCTACACTATCCCCGGGTGACACAGGCTATATTATATTTTGTAGCGAGGCCGAAGGCCGAGCTTACACTCGTGCGAAGCCGGGGCGGACGGCTAGTATAATATAAACGTAGAGATAAAGATATCTGTAATTACGAGATATCATAAAAAAACAACTGGGCGTCTTAAAAAAAAGCAGCTGAACACGTTAAGACAGTTTTTAGAATTTTTGTCTGTTTGTTTCTTTGTTTGTTCACGCACATCTCCTAAACCACTGGAAGAATTTAAATACAGTTTTCACGAATATGCTTAGCTATGACCAGATTGAAGTATAAGCTATGTTATTTTGCGCAAGGGCCGGAGGAAAAAAGGGTTGAAAGTTTATATGAAAATATATGCATACGAAGTTGCGGGCAACATCACTAGTAATAATATAAAATTGTATAAAATGACCAATAACACAGATAATAAAAACTTTTAAATTAATTTCAGAACAAAATTATACATTGTTTAATCATAAAAAAACTTACACTAATTTCAATAGATTAGGCAAGTGTATTTTTAATATTCTTTCAAATTTTTTATATATATGTTTTTATATCGTTTTAAAGCATATTTTTTTTGACAAAATGTGTTATTTTTTAGATAATGGTACTCTTAAATCATATCAACAGACCAATAAACAATCAAGTGGTTAATATACTTATTAATGTATTTGTGAAGTTAGTAGATTATGCAATTGTCATACATTATACAAAAATGTGTCGACTTTGTTTGAAATAAATTTATTATTAATCTAATAAGTTTTATTTATCCCCTAAATAATAGGTTAGCAATATTACTTATCAAGTAATATTGACTAGACTGCCCCGGTGGCTCAGTTGGTAGTGAACCTACTTTCTGTGCTTGGGGGCGTGGGTTCGATTCCCATCTAGGACAAACATTTGTGTGATGAACATTTGTGTTTGTTCTATGTCTGGGTGTTAATATCTATTTAAGTATGTATTTAAATATATATGTATGTATATCAGTCTCTGGCTGCCATATTACAAGCTTTGCTTAGTTTGGGGTCAGATGACCATGTGTGCAATAATGTCCCAGATATTTATTATTATTTCTCTTTATTTAAATATATTCTCGGGTCTCGGTCTCTTATTATTATTATTCACACATTTATTTCTTTTCTTAAATTTAAGTTTTTTTACAATATCTATATAAAAACAAAATATTCTAAAAAAACTTAAGCCTAGGGTGCCGCCGGCAGCGGGGCAGGGCCCAAGCTACCTGTGGTTAGGGCTGCAGAGTGAGGAACCTCCTGACAATGCGTGCCGTGTCAAGAATTACTGCCTTCTGCATCTGACCCTTGACCCAACCGTCTAGCGAGAGCCTCTTAAGGTGGTGGTCGAGGCTTTTCGCTATAAGGCCGTTCACCGATACGACTATCGGGACAATGATCGTCGAGTCAACATCCCACATGGCGGTAACCTCATGAGCCAAGTCAAGGTACTTGCTGAGTTTGTCCTTCTCAGCCTTCACGAGGTTCTCGTCATGCGGGATGGTGATGTCGACGAGCACTGCCCGGCGCTGGGACCGGTCGACCATCACGATATCAGGCTTATTGGCGACAATAGTCCTGTCCGTGATGATAGACCGGTCCCAGTAGAGCAACGCACGACCATTCTCGAGAACTGGTGCTGGTGCGTACTTATAGTACGGCACCTCAGACTCGACAAGGCCGTATCGAAGGGCAAGTTGCTGGTGGATGATCCTGGCTACTTGGTTGTGCCTGTGCAAGTACTCGCCGTTAGCAAGATGCGAACAACCGGAAATTATATGTCGGAGGGACTCTCCAGGACGGTGGCATGCCCGACAGATGTCGACCGTACCGTCCTTCATGATATATTTCCGGTAGTTGTTGGTCTTGATAACTTCATCCGCAATCGCACAGGCAAACCCCTCGGTTTCCCCAAAGAGGTCCCCGAAACGTAACCAGTTCACCGACGCAAGCAGGTTCACATCGGGCCCTGTTAAGACCCGATAGAACCGCCCGTGCAGCTCCTTGCCCTTCCATACGTCCTTGCGATCCTCGATGCTAAGCACCGATGGTTTGCGCCAGTTCTCGTTTGCCAAGGAGAGCGGCGTGAGGCCTCTGTCAACAGCCACAACATCGCGATGCATCCCACTCTCACTGTCACGGAAAAAATCCCTGAGACTGCACACCTCACGGTTGTGTAGGTTCTTGGCATTTAAAAAGCCTCGACCCCCCCACTTCCGTGGAATGTACAGTCTCATAACAGACGAGCGTGGGTGAAGCATGCGATGTGAAGTGAGCTGTTGACGGACCCTTCTGTCCAGGGCGTCCAGCTCAGTTTGAGTCCACCTCAATATGCCAAAGGAGTATATCAGTAAAGGCATCACCCAACCGTTGAAGGCACGCACCTTGTTGCCACCAGACAAAAGACTATTAAGTACTTTGGTCAGGCGACAAAAGAAGCGCTCCTTCACCGATTTCTTGATGTCCTCTACCGATACACCCAACGACTCTGACATACCGAGGTACTTGTAGGTCTCGGCCTCAGAGAGAGACCTGAGAGTCATCCCCTCAGAAAGCTGTAAATTCGGGGAATCTACAACTTTCCCCCGTTGCACATGCATGACCGCACACTTATCTACACCGAATTCCATCCTGATGGCGCTGCTAAAAACCTCTGTGATTTTTAGCAGCTCCACCAAGTCTTGGCGTTTCGGTGTAAACAGCTTGAGATCGTCCATGTACAACAGGTGGGAGATGACTTGACCATCTCTTCGAAGCCGATAGCCTAGTCCAGAATCCCTCAGCAGAGTGCTGAGAGGGTTCAGAGCTAGGCAAAACCACAATGGACTAAAACTGTCACCCTGAAAGATGCCTCGCTCAATCCTTATTAAGTCCTGCGGGACAGAAGAGCCATCTCCCCCGCCTGGTTGACGAAGAACTGTGGTCCACTGCCCCATACATGCGCCTAAGAATGATTTTAGAGTTGTATCAATTTTATACAACTCTAAAACCCTCTCTAGCCATGAATGAGGCACTGAATCATAGGCCTTCTTATAGTCAATCCAGGCAGCGGAGAGGGCTCCTCTGTTTCGCCGGACTTGTTGGCTAATGGCCGTGTCGATGAGGAGGAGCTCCTTAGTACCACGGGACCCAACCCTACATCCATTTTGAGCATGGGCCAAAACGTTGTTCGCGACAATGTGCGCATTAATTTTATTTCTCAAAATGGATGTAAGGAGCTTGTAGATGGTAGGCAAGCACGTGATGGGTCTGTAGTTCTTGGGTTCCGTGGTACTACCGGACTTGTGGAGCAGGAAGGTGACACCGATGGTAAGGAAGCTAGGAAGGGTGCCGAGCTCAAGGGCTTCTTGAAATTGGGTCGCCAAGCGGTCATGTGAGCATCGAATCCACTTTATCCAGAAGTTGTGCAACCCGTCCGGCCCAGGACTTTTCCAGTTCTGTGCCGTACGGATCGCACAACTAATGTCTACGGAGTCTATTAAAATAGACCCCATGGGTTCGATGGACTCACATTCGCGCTCGACAACACGCATCCAATCACCCTCCGTGTGCTCGACGGGCACCGACCAGATGCTGCGCCAGAAATTAATCATAGCGCTTGCATCTGGTTGCTGCCCGTCGCTCACACGTTGCTCAGTTCCTTCCCAGCCTCGGTACACCTTCCTCTGGTCACTTTGGAAGAGGCGATTTTGCCAATATCTATCTACACGTTCTCTGTAGCGGCGAATACGGTTTGCCCATGCATAGACTTTCTGCTTCAGATAGTCAATACGTTCCGTGACTTTGGCTAGGTAGTCGTGGGGCCTAATACCGGTCCCAGCGAATGCCTGTGTCACGAAACGCATGACTCGGGGGCGATTATTCCCCCGGCTGAAGCAGATTAGCTTTGCAATGAGAGTCCTGAACGAGGTGATACGCCGCTCGATCCGCACTTGCCATGCGGGCACCCCCCCGGCGGTTCGCGATGCACGGTTAGTGTCCGGAAACTTAACACGTGCAACGCGACACGCCGCGATGGCCCCGCAGTACATGATCGAGTGGGTATCAACTAAATCTTCACTAGCCCGCAAATATGGAGCTAGCAAAGCATTCAGGGCTCCCATTAAAGCCAAATTGCGTCTATGGGTGGGCAAACGTGGTAGTCGCGGCCTAGAGTCGGGTGCAAACCGATACTGGGAGATCGCGTCTTCCAAAGCCCCCCTCAGTTGCTCTCTCACCTGGTCGGAGACACTATCACTCGCCAAATCTCCCACGTCGACTACGGGATCAGCCGGTGTCGCTAGTGTCGCCACCGACGCCGGCATTGACGCCAATGTCAGGGCAGACGACGCGATGGGCGGATTCCGCACCGAGGCAGGAGTCGGACGAGTTCGTAGTTCCTCCAGGCGGAGCCGATCAAGCACAGACTGATCCAACATCTTGCAACGGTGGATAGCCCGCACTTGATCCGATAGTCGCTGGGCGGATACGGCAACAGTTGGTTCAAGGGCCTGAAACAAAGGGAGCATCCTAACACGGTAAGCTGACAGGTTAGTTCCCCCCTCTGTAGCCCTGTAATATGCGCGCATGCAGTTCTCATTTGTACTTGAGGTCCATCGCATGCGACGCACTACACCACCGGTAGCGGGGGCCGGGCGTGAGGCAGAATGCCCCATAGGCCCCAAGCGTGCCGGCAGCGGGGGACGTCCCCGTCGCGCAGGTGGACGTGGCGGCGGGGTCCCGGGCCCGCTCGCGTCGCTCGACGAGCCGCTGGTCTCGCGGGTGGTGTGGAAATCATCCTCACCCGACGAGGTGCTCGGAGACGACGACGAAGCGGGCGGTGATGTTGTGTGTGCGCTAGGTGGTGCCGCTGTTCTTGTTCTTGAGCGAGTGATCATGTGTTATAAATAATATCAAATACTTTTCCATGGTTTTGATTTTCAACTCAGATCAAACAAATTTGACAATTAAATGTCAAATGTTTTACAAAGGAATTTTGTTTAGGTCGTTTCACTGAGGATATTTTGAGATTCTGGGATGATAATATATGAACTGGTCAGATTTTTTTCTCTCTTCTTCGTTGTAATGTGTAAAACTTCTGATAGGGCCAAAATAATCAAAAATAAAATATAAATGATCACTGCAAACAAAATGACGTGCGTTGTCAGCGTTATTATTATTATTATTATATATTTCTCTTTATTATTAAGTTTTTTCACAACAATAGTTATCTATTAAGTTTAGCTCATACACACTCGACAATTTTATTACCCATGAGATTTTCATACGCACCTCGGCGTGACGTAATTATGCGGTTTATTACTTTTCCCATAAAATCACCATAAAGTTCGCAATCACATTGCCCATAGTGTGCCGCGTCAAAATGGCACTGAGTAATACCCAATTTTGGTATTCCGTTGATAAATAAAATATTTATCGCTATACCGGTTCAATTTTGCTGAACAATAAACAAAATTAATATCCAGAAAAGCTACAGCTTTGAGTCTTTATGTGGCTGAAAAATTTGATGTTATGCGGGGCTGGCTACTCAACCTAAATAAGTTAATTAACTGTTTATTGTTGGATAATATAATTTTAAATCTTATTAACTTACAAGTTAAGTTGAATATAAGACTCTAATAGGTACCCGATATAGGTACTTTATTGAAATATTACAAAAAAATATTTTCATTTAACTTTTTGCAATGTTATTGCAGCTGTCAAAACAAATAAATGTTTGGACCGAGTTTAATAATGGTAAATATCCCGTTAATAACAAATAAACTAGCCAAGTGCGAGTCTGGCTCGCGCACTGAGGGTTCCGTACCACCACAAAATACAAAAAGTAGTGCAAAAAGATAACATCACGTCCAGGCGGTCACCCATCCAAGTAACTACCCCAACCTACGTTTCTTGGTAAAAAACAGAAATTCGTAACAGACTTACACTTTGCCATCATTTTTTGTTATATTTTATAGTGTGTAATATGACATGTCAAATTTAACCCATGTTGTGTTTTACCGTTTTTGCATTAAAGCAAATACGAAAATACGTAAAAATTACCGGTCAAGAGCATGTCCAGACACGCATATGGTAGGGTTCCGTAACCAAAGCCATAAAATTGTAGTCATAGTTCAGAACTTGTATTTCTCCCCCCTTGTTTGTTTAGTCTGAGAACACAACGCAACGCAACGCTAACGACAATGAAATGAAAAAACAAAGACTAGCTAAAACTCAGGGACATATAGAAAAGGTTAAGAGCTTTACGGCACTCAAGTAAGCTCACTGGAGACAAACATTTAGTTCAACATAGTATTTCCTCAACACAATGGAGCATAGGTACTAAGTCAAATAAACTCTCTTTTGTGTCTTGTATCTTTACTTCCTTTCCTTATTTATAGTCGACGTAACAAAACGTGCCTCTAATACTAAAGAGGAAATGAACTGAACACGATATCAAAGTAAGTACTAAAAAGGAGAAAACCTAATCTTAAAATTACTTCACAAACTTTTTTTTTTTACATGTATTTAGATTCATAAATGAGGCATCATACACGCGTTTCTTTTTAAGAACAAAGTTCAACTTATTTGAAAAAATCTTCCGTATTTCAAATCAAAAAACTACTTTCTGCTACAGGTCTAGTAGAAAATCAGCTCAGTACATAACATTATGAATTTTCCCTGGATACGTACCAAACATTCTAATTCTAAGTTTCTAATCCGTACGGCCAAGGAATTGAAAAACTTGCCAGCTTCCTTGTTTCCTGAGAGATATCTGTAAATCTTTTACTGTTTAAGCTGTCAAGTCCAGTCTCAGTAAATCTTTCACTGTTCAAGCTGTCCTGCCGTGGAATGCGCTGCCTGCTTCTATCAGGCAGGCCAAATCTCTTCCTATTCTACAATAACTATGTTTCTTTATAATTGTTACGTACGTGTGTATATATGTAATATTTATAGTATGTATTGTATTAAATTTGCTATGTACTTACATTAGTACATTGTATTATTTGTATATTTAGTTTTAATTGACATATCTAATCATTTTTTTAACGGGGCAAGTGCCTTTATTAACTAAACAAAGTACTGGCTAAAACTAAGACTTAATAAACAGTTAGACTATCCATAGACCGCTGAAGGTCTAAAGACAATCCAAATGCTCAAGCCCACTATCAGTTGGCAGCGTACCCAGCATGCTGGCGGCATTACCACGTTGAATGGCAATGCTTATACGTTGAGCCAGATACACGCCAGCATTTTGGTCACGCGTCGCGTTAACCAGACGCTCTGAAAGATTTTTGAAAATGAGGTGAGCTCCCGGTCCCCAAGGGCCCAATATCTCGACCCCAAATGCCTCAAATATGTAACCACAGTACTTATTTATATGGACGTACATATATAACATTTTCATATTACCTTTACGTACATATCCCTCATTTCTTATTCGTACATAAATTTTATAAAACACGTTTTTTTCGGTTTGTTTGTTTGTTTCTATTGACCTCAGTTCCACGTTACTTTTATATAGCTCCTATTCATACTTTATTGCCATTTACCACATCTCTGATTCCCTCATACTTTCATGGGCCCTTTAACTCACACATGTAGCCATAATAAAATACGTAATTTTAACGTGGCCATACTTTCAGTTAGGTCTTTCCGCCCAACCCAGATTAATTCTCACATAAAGAATTGCTACAAAATAACGGCGTTATGTCAACGATATAACGAGGGGCGATTTATGGGAACGGATGTCTACACGGCTGTCAAGGGCACTTATAGAATAATAGTTGGCAGTGGTAGATAAGAGTCAGTTCTTGGAGTGTTCATAATTTTTTCGTGGTCAATAAAATCAGATTCCTAACTTGTAAACATACAAATCCATGACAAATCTTTCAAGAAACTTTTTTTTTATAATGATAATACTACTTATATACAACTTTTTTTGGGTTGAATCATAGACAAAATTGGCGTACTTGAAATTACCAAGCGGGTGACGACTGGAGAACCCAATAGGGCGCTCGACCAGTCGTCGATCTTTTGATGATTTTGTATGTTAAAGCAGTATACCCTAACAGTGGAAGTATGTCTGAAACCGAATCCTCAACAGTAGATTTTAATGTGTCATATATTACGTCTATTTATTTGAAGGGCAATGTTTCCAGCGAAATTACAGGGCACACAGAGATTTGACATCTTATATCTCGGGGTGACGAGCGCAGTGCATTGCCATCCAGGTTGAAGTTCAAAATTCTGAGTGGCGTTGAGCTGTTATGGGCAAGCGTGAAGAGCCATTAGGCGAGCGACTTCGCCCATCTCGTCACTCAGTATCATAAAAAAACCTATTGTATGTTAATAAACGGTGTATATTATTATATTATTTTTTTCGTCATTTGTTTATACTTCTTGTTTATAAACTGTATAAACGTGATTTTTATTTAGCTAGGTATAGCCTATTTAAATATGCATTTTTACTCGCACGAAACAGAAGTAGAGAAACAATTGACAATCGTAAGTCGATAAACGTGCAATTCCGTTGACAAATCAAAAATGCTACGAAATTTTCGGACCCTGATTATTATTACACATTACATACAACTCGAAATAACAAAAGTTTAGGAAGTTTAGGGTTAGGTTTAAGTTTAAGGCGTATTTTTTTATGTATACGAATGGACGACCGAGGGGGAGGGTTGTAAGTGCTAAAGCGGAAACTGTAGGTATAACGGTTCCATTTATTTATATTTTCTGAGGTTAAAACACATTTTTATTTATATTGTCATCCCTAAAATCCGTGAATAAAAACTTGAATCCGAACAATAGAGTGTTATGGCCTCTAAATCGTGGTTGTCTACGTTTGCGTTATGTAGGTTCCAATGTTTGATAGGTGAATAAAATTTTCATTACTTTTAAATCAAAGAAAGGGTGCTGTAGTTATTTTATGTGTGGACTTTACGGTTTGGCAATAAAGGTTATATTGCGATGACTTTTCTATTTTATTCAAATTGTTTTAACTGCTACAAGTTTAAAAATAAAAAATTGCCAGAACCAAAAAGAGGTGCGTGGTATATAAGTTAATCATTCAAGCATATTTTAATCAATCTAAAGACCAAAAAAAATTAATATAGTTAAATAATATTACCTACATATCTAGTTACTTTCCAACTGAAGTTAAACCATCTGATTCCAAGCTAGGTTTGTTTACCATCTTCGACCGCACCGTCACTTAACATCGAGCAAGAAGTGGCCAAACTATTACCAAACAAATATAATGTATTTTATTAGACCTTCGATCATATTAGTTTGAAATTGATTTAAACCAAAGAAAAATTCTGCCAAACTCTAAAATGTGGCGAGGTAAACACGTATTGCACACACTGACGTATTCTTACTTGTTTTACAAACGCACACTTCAATATTGAGCGACACACAACTGCAAGCAAGCTGATCAATTGGACGAAAAAGGGGGGTGTAAGTGCTAAAGGGGAAACTTCCATTCATTTTTTCGGAGTATTAGACATTTTATTATGAAATCAAAACATTCTTGAAAAACTTAGCTGATCACATCAAAACGCAATGAGATTACATTAAAAAGAGTGTGAAAATATTGAGTTGATCACGTTGGTGGACCAGACAATCTTGGTAAATATTTTAATAAAACTACATTCGGAATATTTTAAATTGCCTGTCCGAATCCGTGCGACAGACCACACAATATTCTGCTCGGTCACCGCTGACCGCCTATTAACAGAGCTCTGCCATTTTAGAATAGTTTCATCTGGAATTTAGTCTCAATTTTGAAGCTAAATTAGAACCAAGTTAACTCTCGCTTAGCTCTGAAAACTAAGTACCTAACGCATTTTCGCGACAACTCAGTAAGGAAAATTTATAAGACAAGTTTTAAATTAGGGTTTCTGACTGTATTTTGTACAGGTTTCAGATAGCAATACAAAACAGTTCAAACGTATTGTTAAGTCAGACTTTTGGTTGGCCTGAAAGCTGTGAAGATAGGCTTGATCTCTGTATAGTATTCGTATACACAAAGTCTATATACAATAAAATAAATCTGGGACATTTTTGCACACACGGTCATCTGACCCCAAACTAAGCAAAGCTTGTAATATGGCTGCCAGAGACTGATATACGTACATATATATTTTTAAATACATACTTAAATAGATATTAACACCCAGACATAGAACAAACACAAATGTTCATCACACATATGTTTGTCCTAAATGGGAATCGAACCCACGCCCCCAAGTACAGAAGTTATATAACTTTTGTATAATCATCATTGGCAGATGCAGGCAAACGTAGTGTATATAGGACACCCTGCGGTCAGGTGGAGCGACAACCTGCCTAAAATTGCAGGTAAAAACTGGATGCAGAGAACTGAGCTCAGTGGCGTGCATTAGGGCAGTGAACAATAAAAGGCTAATGATAATGATGAACCATTGGCCTTACTGTAGCTTCAAGAGATGATTTATGTAACGTCCAAAATTCATCTGCGCTTATGGCTAAATAAGTCAAATCACGAGCCACAGATGCATTCACATTTTGCCACGGACTCTACATTGCTTGGGACGCTATTCAGGTAACGTAGTCAGAATCTAAGACCTAGGACCTCTAGACCTAACTGGAATCACAAATCACGGGTCATTACGTATGGTGCCGGGTCGGCTGTGTTCCTGACTAGAGCTTAAGTATCATTTTCCACAGAGATGTTCGTTCGTTAGAATTTTTCTTTAACTATCCATTTTGAACTATGACTACAATTATATTGCTTTGGTTACTGAACCCTACCATAAGCGTGTCTCGCCACGCTCTTGGCCAAGTATTTTAAATACAAAAACGCGTGTGGATCTTTTTATCACATTTGACTGAAAATTAAGTCTCTTATCTATTTATAGCAGGCTTCGGACTTTACCTATTACTTCCACATTGCGATCGCACAGCCGCTGTGTGAATTTCATATGAACATTTGGTAATAATTTTACATAGCTTTGGGACACGTAATGGCTTGCTTAAATAAGAAAGTAAGTCCGTAATAATAATTTAATTTACTTAATGCTAAATAAGCAAAGGGAAGGGAGGCATTTGCCCTGCAATGGGATGACCACGGCTGAAATAAATAAAAATAAATAAATAAGCAAGTTTTTATTCTTGCCTCATATGTGGTTACGAAGTTGTAGTGATGGCGGCTGGTTTCGTAAACATAAATTTAAGTTTTACCTCGTAACCAATTTTGTCCATTGTTTTTTTTTTTCTTCATTAGCATCGGGTTTCGTGTCACTAGTTACATAGACGGCCAAAGCGTTATAGACAAACACACAAACCAACGCGATTCACCTTACCAACCTACAGTGAATAAAATTTGAACCTTATAATAGACTGATAAAGATAACTTCTGCATGCATTGGCGAACCGTGTACAGTAATGTATTTTAGATGTGAATTTGGAGCCATGCCCCGTCCAACGGCCCGGAAAGCGAACAGACACGCTCGGGCAACCTTTGTTCGATTCATATACATCCAACCTGTATGCCTCGAATCAACGACCTGATACATTATAGACAATACATTAAAATTCAAAGGTAAAACAATTACAAACTATTGCAAATCTTACTTACTTACTCCGCTAGCGCAGCAACCCAAAGTGGGTCTTGACCTCCGACAGTAGAGAAAAGCATCTGTTTTGGTATCGCGCTGTCTTGCCAGTTGGTGACTTGGAGCTCGCGCAAGTTCAACTATACGGCATCTTTTCAGAGTTATCTGGGCCGGCCGGGGCCGACGGGCCATTGGGAACTCCATGATACGCCTTCTTGGCATTGCGATGTTTTTTTATTTTTTTATTCGTTAATAGGCTTGCGTTTGACCGCAACCTCGCCTGATGTTAAGCGCGGTGCGGCCTGTCCAGCGGAGTATCTGGGCTTTTCTTTCGCATGATGTTTGGTTCGGCGATGAGCTCCTCAATCTACACATTTTTCCGGACTCTCTAACTCTCATACTCGTCTTTACTATGGACTGGACCCAGAATCTTGCGCATAATATTCCTTTCTGCCACTAAGACCTTATCTTCCTCTTTAAGGGGTTTAAATCTATACGACAATAATTAGAATTAAGTGTTATTTACTTTCAAGATTTATTTATATAGTAAGTTACAAGTAAATCTAATGAAAGCGTGTAAAAACACAACAAACAATTTGCTGAATTGCGCGGGGTGCGATACTGAGCGCTGATTGGGTTGCTCAACGTTAAGAACGATGTAACTGGGCAAAGAATTTATATGGGCACAATATGCGCCAATGTTTTAACTGAAAGTGCTCACTTTGTGCTAGTTTTGACTGGTTGAGTATCGTTCATCATCATCAGCCAGAAGACGTACACTGTTGGAACCTCTACTTAGAACTCCACACTAAATGACAGCCTGGCATCTGCATCCACTGGATGCACTGCACAGGATACTCGCGACTCTCACGGTGTTGACACCGTGAGAGTCGCGGCGGTCCATCTAATGGGAGGCCTACGCTGCGTCTTTCGGTTCATGGTCTCCTCAAGAACTTTCCTTCCCCATCGGTTATCAGTTCTTCGAGCGATGTGGCCCGCCCAAAGCCATTTCAACTTGCAAATGTCGGTGACTCTGGTTCTTTGGCAAATATCCTCGTTCTGGATTTTATCGAACAAAGAAATTTCGAGCATTGCTCTCTCCATTTCCCGCTGTGCGACTCTGAGTTTTCAAAAAAAACCAGCAGACCACGTCTCAGTACCATATTACCATATCACTGGCAACACATACTGGTTAAAGACCCTTGTCTTGGAAAAACGTGTCTTGTCCTGTTTATGTCAAGAACAATCAGTTTTCTTTCCTTACCTGCCGAAAAGTAGGCAAAATGGGCTTCGAAATGAGATTAGGAACCTAATTTTCTGGCTGTCCGTAGATAAAAAAGTACTTTCGCTTACTATTTTCTGGTCTAGACACCAAATTTAATTGTCTGGGTAGTTTTTGAGCGAGTTATTAATTGTCCTGGTTGACAAATTCCTCATCAAACCCTCATCTCGCCGTCGTTTTTACCAGCTGATTTGCTGTGAATATAAAATTGTATAACACTCACATAAAGATAAAGAAGATAAAAATAATTTATTTGCACAAAACAAGAGTAAATCACACACACCCACATTAAATAATTCTCGCAGCTTAAAAAACTAAAAAACACGCATTAAAATCGCTAATCCAGAAAATCCTGGTAAGGATAATGGGACATACTAAAAAATTATTAAATTGTTGCATTATCATCGATCCTTGATAAGCGTGAAAAAGTTTCAAACCAATTCGTTTTAATAGGGGTGAAAATCACGTTCAAAGATTCCGTTACATAGATACATACCAAGCTAATAAAAGCGTGTTAAAAAGAAAGGCGCTATGTGGTATGTTAGTCACTCTGAAAGTTCTGACTATTTGTTCGTTTCGCAGCAGGAACTTGCTAACGGCTGCATGAATATACCTACTTAGTTTTGAATGAAAGCATATAAGGAGGTACCCCGTTCCCGCCATAACTATCTTTTATTTTCACATTTTAACAATTTTGTTGATAAAAAATCGCTGTAAAATATAATTTGTAAATAAAAAACCGATCAATCAATTATCTTTAGAATAACATTAAAGACGCTTAACAGCAATTTTCATGTTGGTATTTTATTTGGGCGAAGATCTACAAAAAAATAATTTAATTTTTGTTTTAATCTATTAAGCTGATATATGAATTAACAGCGCGAAAATTGTTTTGGAATATTTCTAATGCATTTTTAAGATAAAACTCGATCAAGTTATCTTTTTATCTTCAATATAATATAAAAAGCGATGTTTGTATGTATGAATGTCTGTTCCCAATGGACTCAAAAACGATAAATAGAATAAAAAAATAAGATTCTTAAACATAGAGGATAAAACTGCGAGGCAAAGCTAGTTACAAAAATATTTGATTTAATTAATGTGAAACATCTATTCGCACGTCTTGGTAGTAAAAACGACTCGTGTGCCGTGACGGCAAACGGCATGATGCTCTCTTATGTTTCACTTCTGCCGAGCGTCCCGTGACGGCCAACTTTTTTTTTACAGAAAACTTAATATCCACGAGTCAAAACGCAAAGGGCAGACGCAATGACGATATAATCACTTGACAGCTCATCCTTTACCTCGCTGTGACGAAAAAGTACTGAATTTCGAGCAGGATCTTTTTCAAGCGGGCCAATCCTAGGCGCGAATTGAATGAATGACTTTTGTTTTCTCCAATCACAAGTGACATACGATACCCTCCCCACCCCCACCCCCACCCCTGTAACCGAAGTGGTTAAATTATCCTTGTGTATAAAAATGTCCCAAATATATGTTTATATATTTTATTTATTTATCTTTAGGCAGACGTAACAAAACAAAATGAAATTCTAATACAGCTTCTCGAAACATACAGCAAAATTAATGCAAAATGTGATTGCGCTGATAATATATTATACCAAGGATGATTTTAACTAGCGTCCTTGATTATACTGAACTAGTAATAGGATCTATATAGACGGACCAACTTACAAATAGAGCTGAATAATGGAGCCACAATCGTATTGTCCAAAAAAACCTGTCGAAAACTTTACCAATTTCATTTAGCCAACTATACAAATACGATGGTCGATATGTGTCAAAACTTCTAATAAAGCAGCTTCCATAAAAGTTTCCTCAACACTAGATTAGCGGGTTTCTTGTGAGCTGAAACTTGGCGAAAATAAAACAAGGGTAAAGCTAGAATAGCTTTGGCTATCCTTCTGGATAGAAAACATTTCGGAGTCAATAAATTCGACCCCTCGACACAGATAAAATGTGACACGGCGCCTCTCGGTTTCACTTGCGTGGAATTTCCGTCGTAAATTGTACTATTTTTTTAATAGATAAATGATGATTTATAATAAACGTACGTAGAATCACTCTCCAGCCTTCTAACTATCCTTATATAAGCAAATCATGTCGATGCGGTGGAATATTGCTGTCTGAAAGAGGAACGTACAAAAAACACTGGTTTTTGTACGTTTTTGGTCAATAGTAATTTTCTGAAATTTACACTAAAATTAGTATGTTGTTTCTTTGCAATAAGACATTTGTTTATTATCTATCTACCTACATAAAATTGCCGAGCGGTGTCTCACAAAAACTGGAAAATGGCATTAGCATTTTAATGGTATGTTGCGTGTTGTTTAGAAAAGAAAAAAAAAAACTATAAATTGGAAAATTTGGGGAAAACTTAAAGTGCTTTTTTCTATGGGATTTCATCATAGCTTGTATTAGTTCAGTAAAGGCTTTATGGAAGTATCATATAAAATTTTATAATGCGTTGTGACATTTTGATTCTCATAGAGATTAAGGCTGTGAAATAATATATAGAAACTATGCACATTAGAAATAAAAGTTAAAGATACATAATTTTAAGAGTTACTGCCACAAGTGACAGCCTTATCGCTAAAGCGATCGCTTCCAGGCAACCATTGTATGAATAGAATTTCGAATTACATATTGGTTATATGGACAGGGTTGTTATAAATAGATACTTTTAATAAAATAAAATCAATACTAACATATAAGGTCGGGGAAAAAGTTTCTTCGTATTTTATAAACAAATTCAAGACATATTTTTTTCAAGTTTAATTACATTTAATTATAATATATATGTACCATTTTGTTCGATAACTTGTTGCCATCTTTTAGGTAGTGACATGACCCCGTTGCTGTAGAAATTTTGGGAATTCTGATCAATAAAATGCAACAAGTAGTTTTGACAGTCCTCTCTTGATGTTAATCTAACACTACCCAAAGAATTCTGAAGAGATCGAAACAGGTGGAAATCTGAGGGTGCAAGGTCAGGGCTATGTGGTGGATGCATTAACACTTCCTAACCAAGCTCTCTAAATTTTTGCTGAGTGGCCAAAGATGTGTGCGGTCTGGCGTTATCATGATGAAAGACCACACTCTTTATGTTGATCAATTCCGGCCGTTTTTTCTCAATTTCTTGTTTGAGTCTCATCTGCTGTTGGCAGTAGAGATCCGAATCGATGGTTTTGCCCGGCGGTAAATGCTCATAATGAACGATGCCCTTCCAATCCCATCATACACACAGCATCACCTTATTACGTGTTAATCTGGGTTTTGCTACAGTCTGTGGTGCTTCACTGCCCTTTGACCATGATCGTTTGCGCACATTCTTGTCGTAGGTGATCCATTTTGCATCACCAGTGATCAATCTTTTCAAAAACGGTTCGGTTTCTTTACGTTTCAATAGAGAATCGCAAATGAGTACACGATTCATTTGGTTTCTTTCAGTGAGCTGGTGTGGCACCCAAATATCGAGTTTTTTTGTATACCCAGTTATTTTCAAATGGGTCAAAACTGTTTTGTGGTCAATCCCCAGGTCTTCAGCTACGTCGTAACTACTAATATGCCGATCTTGGTCCACTTTTTCAGAAATGGCATCGACTTTATCCGTAACAGGGCAACCAGAGCGAGCTGCATCTTTGACATCAAAATTCCTGGACTGAAAATGCTTGAACCAACATTGTGCTACTCTTGATGACACTGCATTAGGTCCATAAATGTCACAAATTTTATTCGCGGCTTGTGTCGCATTTTTCAGTTTTTTGTAATAAAATTTCACAATATATCGAATTTCTTCGTTAGATTCACTCATTTTATCGAACAAAAAAACAATTGAAAAATGGCGGGAAATTGCTTTTTACTTTTTGTATTCCTTTTTTAAAATGTCATATTTTTAATGGTATCAAAACCAGCCAGATACAAACAGTACAACCGATGAGATTTTTACTACAACTTTATACATACAAAATACGAAAAGACTTTTTCCCCGACCTATTATGATACAGATAACCAATGAATAAAAATAAATACAATATAGGTATCTACTTTGATATTATTTCTATTTTTTAAATTGTTTGTTACATTGTTACATATATATGTACGTATATCAGTCTCTGGCAGCCATATTACAAGCTTTGCTTAGTTTGGGGTCAGATGACCGTGTGTGCAAAAATGTCCCAGATAAATGTCCCAGATATGTCCCAGATACATTGTTACAGGTACGTTTAAACGTCCTTGTGGATACGACAATTTAGTTAAAGTAGTAAAAATACTAACGGTAAGTTTTATAGTATTTGAGTAAGACTGAAGTTAATATCACCTAGCTATATGACTTATTCAATACCTACAATATTGGCTGTTCTAAAACTTCTTGGATTTCCTCAACAGTGTTAAAGTTTCCAAATTCAGGTTCAAAACTTTGAATTCTCCACGTACCCACTTACTTATGAGAAAACTTTGAGTTTACCAGGTCATTCCTAAACTCATAAGAAACCAGAACTGCTGGATAAGTATTTAGAATATTTTAGTTTCGCATTCAAATAATTTGATCTCAAAACTTATATTAAACGCACGAAGAGCCCATTGCCAATGTGGCCTAATGTATATTGCTCTCAAAAACTGTTTTATTTACCTACTTGCGTCAATTAGTATTTTTCTTTCATCTCGTGTTTTGGTGGATTATAAATTTCGTGAACGCAGAAGAAATCGCTCTAGGCGATAAGGCCGGCCATTATACTGCCGTTTATTTATTTTTGATGTTAGTTTAAGTTTCTTTTGTATTTTTTTGTTTTGGTGTGTAATAAAGAGATATTGTATTGTATTGTAAACCTGAAAAAACACTAAAAAGATGTACCTTACCTCACTTTCATTTTAAAAGACCTATTTTTGATATTTTGCTAGTAATAGAAAGGGTACAGTCTAATTATTATTTTTATCCCAATTACGTGTCATCATCTTGTTTTTGTGATGACTCTACCTACCCACATCTTAAACTTGGAGGAATATTTCAATATATTATCTATCGTTTGGGCTGTAGTGTAAGTGTGAACATAAAAACATAAATACCTACCCTCAAACACCCTCTTTTTTGATTTTTAGTCTGGACAAAACTGTTCATGATATCTTTTTTAAACTTGGTGTCTCGTTAGGACTTTTAATCACAAAATTTATTTATTTTTACTTTTGTTGTTGCATCAAAACTGTCGAAATTCATTGGTAGTCGTATAAATTTATATATATTATGTGCCAGTTGACGAATTAAGAATATTCAGTACGTAAAATACGTATCAATCGAATTACATACCTATTTTTAATTTCGAAATGGAAATTTGTTTGGTATTCATATATTCAATACGTATTTTAATATTAATATTCAATTTATAAGCATGTAAATTCGTACTTCGTCCATTAGTACTTACAACTTGACGTATTATATTTCTGAACAAAAATATACGATAATAGCCTCCAGAAATCCTCTAATTCCGGCGACACCATCCAACAAGGTTCTCTGATTGCGGGACCAATTAGTAGCAGAAGATTAAGGGCTGGCCGGCTGGTTGGCTGGATAGATTGCCGCGGGCAGCCCTTTGCTGTGCTATTCCCTATTGTCTTCATGATGTTTCGTTAAATATTTAAAGCCTTTAGGACCTCTTACAATTCTAGATAATTAGTGATTTACAATAAAAATAAAATGTGAACTAAAATTAAATTAAAATATAGCCAGTGAGATGTAATATAAAAGAGACGTTATAGGCGAACAACACTGCTTTAAAACTAACTATAAGGGGTAACCGGCGTGGTGATTGGCTGAGTTCACCTTTGGTCGTAGATTATACTGCGATCTCTATCACTCTCTTACACAAGGCGATCTACACATCTCGCTCATACACTTCGTAGTGACAACAGCCGCCTAAGTTTTTTTTTTTTGATTTAATAAAATAGAGTACTTACGCGTGAAATAAAACATTTTTCTTGTCTCTTACAGAGCGTGTGTAGTTTGTGCAGTTTATAAATACAGGGCTCACACAGGAACACATTTTACACAGGAAGGCATTTTATTACAATTATTTTTGCATATACACTTAATTAGCTGCCGGACACACGGAGTACTTTTATGAGAGACGGCTGTAACGAGTATGATAATGTGCTTGCATTCGTCTATTCAATATGGTGGCGGGCACAACCTATCTAATATCTTAGAATACAGCGGGGTAATTTAGCATGCGTTCTACGAACCTTACTATGTGAGATGATTTTTTTCTGATCATGTTCTCAGACTCGAAATTGTGCCAACATATAGAAGTCACAAGCAGATTTTAAAAACTAGACTGCAAAGTTGCTAACTCATTTATAAGTTCAAGCTCTCTTACTAAGAGGCTTAAAAGGAAGTTAAGAGCTGAGTCTGTGGACGTAAGGTACTTATGGAACATTGCGCTACTGCACCAAGCGCCACGATCTTTAGTTCATGCGTTCAAACATAGCCTATACTGAATTTAGCACAGGCTATGTTTAAACGCGTGAACTAAGTACGTGGTGACGATTGTGGTCTTTGTGCTTTCATACTAAGTAATATTTTTTGGAAATTACTTCTTCTGAATTTAATTTAATTAAACTTAGATTTTTATTAAACTTGGTATAATTTTTGGGATTCCGTACACAAAGGGTGTACACTTGGCCCTATTACTAAGCCTACGCTGTCTGTCTGTCCGTCTGTCTATACATTCGTCCTACTTTATAACAATGATAGATAGCTGGTTGAAATTTTCACAGAATATGTAATGTTACGGCGGATTAACTAAGAAATAATAATTAAGTTTTTTTTTTGGTTTTTCGCAATACTGAATCATGTTACGTTTAGGCAATTGCCGTATCAATTATTTCGGCATCCAACGAGTAATAAAAAAAAGAAGCATTGTTCAGTGTGTTTCTGTGATATCGTACGTTTTCTCGGCTATGATTTCTTATGAACATCTGCAGTGTTAACAGGCTTGTTATAATCTGCAACAAGTATGTACGAAGAAACCTGCGTACGCGCCATTTGCGACAAGATGCTGGAGAGTATAGGTTGCGATGGTATGATCATATAAACAAAAATCACCTGACTACGCAGTGAATTTAGAAAGACAAACTTTCCATCCCCGGTTGAAAATCCAGAAGCAGACCTAAGAAAAAATGGAAAGATGTTCTACTAAAAAAATAAGAGTGAAAAGTTTCCGACGATTATGGTCAATAATAGAGCAAAGTAGAGGAGAAAAGTTAGGATGCCTATCATCATGTAGGAGTTATAGTCGGGGAGAGTCATAGACAGAGTTCTTCTGAACTTACTGCTCCAAATGCCAAGATTTGCATGAATTTAGTTATCACACTGAACTACATCCTGCCATCTGCATCCCCTGCTCCACCGTTACCTCTACCTTGACCAGGGATAGAGGAGCTGCTGGGGACTAGGGTCGTAATTTTAGTTTGGGGTGCAGATGGCAGGATGTCGCTAAGTGTGGAGATTAGGGGAGAGGTCTATGTTCAGCAGTGGACGTCTTCTGGTTTATGATGATGACATGTGTTCATTATAACTTGGCTAGCAAAAATCCAGAGTTCAAGGATCGGAAATAAGCTTAGAAAATATGCAATCGACCTTGGAATGTAACTTTACTGTTTAGGTTACATTGCCAAATTACATTATCTCCCATTGCCAAAGCAGAATAATAGTAGCGAAACAGCCATACTACTACTACTAGCCTATATTATTCTACTATTCTATACAGAGCAAGACATCTCTTTATTTTTATACTTTTATTTTATTCTTTGTTATTAATAAAAATACTAACTAGTATATTAATATCACTTAAGAAACACAGAACTTTAAGCCAGATAAATTTAAAAGTAAGTATACCTAATTTACAAGCTTTTATTTGATTTGCAATGTTTGTTTAGGTCAAATCTTGCAAGCAGAATTAGAATCAGTTCCTTCTAACCGATTGTACTGAAATTTTGCATACATCATCTTTAGTTCTAGTGACGATAATAATATCCAATCAACTGCCGCCACAAGATGACAGATGGTGTATATTTTTTGCCAACCGTGATAATATAGGTATCAACGAAAAAGCTTGAAGAGTAAGAAACGATAAAGTGAGTGACATGACACTAAATTCAATATGGCCACCGCTCCGAGATGGCGAATGACATTTTCTTTGATAAGCTAATAGGTTGTTTGAAAAAAAAAAAAAAAACTATATACCAAACAATTTGTTTATCCAACTAGTTTCATGATGTGAACTGAAAAAATGCGGTTTCTTAATTTAATTTTAATTATTATGGTACGTCCTTATATGACACTAGTATCTATACATATAATAAAAACGTAGAGATAAAAAAATCTGTAATTGCGAGATAACAAAAAAAAAACACAGGGCGTCATAAAATAAGTAAAGCTGAACACGATAAGAAAGTTTTTAGATTTTTTGTCTGTTTGTTTGTTTGTCCACGCACATCTCCTGAACGACTGAACGGATTTAAATGCGGTTTTCACGAATATGCTTAGCTATGACCAGATCGAAGTATAGGCTAAGTAAGTATACGCTTATTTTGCGTAAGGGCCGGATTAAGGGAGGAAAAAAGGGTTGAAAGTGTATATGAAAATTTACGCCGTACGAAGTCGTGGGCAACAGCAAAACTAAGTAGGTACATAAACATATGGTTACCTAATGTTTTTATCAAAGCATTATTTTTTAATCACACTAATCTACACTAATATTATAAAGAGGAAAGATTTGTACCTATTTTTGTATGTTTGTATGTTTGTAATGAATAGGCTCCGAAACTACTGAACCGATTTGAAAAATTCTTTCACTGTTGGGAAGCTACACTATCCCCGGGTGACATAGGCTATATTATATTTTGTAGCGAGGCCGAAGGCCGAGCTTACACTCGTGCGAAGCCGGGGCGGACGGCTAGTATCATATATTTAAAAGTTTGGATGGATGTATGGGTGGATGGATGTTTGTTACTCAATCACGCAGAAACGGCTGGATGGATTTGGATGACATTTGGAACATACATTGCTTATGTCCTGGATTAACACATAGGCTATTCATCATCATCACCATCACCGATTTTTATCACCACGCGGGTGAAACCGCGGGGCACAGCTAGTAAATATCTAAATAACTTACAATGTCTCTGTTGAGTGTGTTATACCCGGTAAAGGCACTTCATAATAAGGTTAATATTCTCGAAGCTTATTTATACTAGACTACAGCTTTCATTGGCAAGCAATACGCAAAGTAACATTTATGTACGAAACTTTGGCTGATACAACTTTTCTCATTAAATAAACACCACAAGTCCGGTATAACTAAACTAAGTAACAATCAGTAAGTGGGCATTACTAGTTACCCATTACATTGTAAAGCTTGTTACTCACTACCGTGGCATAGTGTTTGGTTAGTCTCTACCATTCGTTTTTACAGACAAAACATATACACAGTGAACTTACTAAATACCTACCTAAACTTCAGGGCCTATTTGACAAAAAACAGTTGGATTATCTGTTTAAAGTCTAAAAACAATCCAAATGCTCAAGCCCACTGCTTGACAACGTAGGTATATAATATTATGCTGGCAGCATTACTACGCTGAATAGCAAATAATTTATTTAAAATAGAGATAAATCTTAGACAAATACGTCCCTTCTTGTGTTAATTAGTTTACGCTTGCTTAAAATAAATGATACTCACGGTCGATAAATAACACGTACGGTAATGCGTACAAGCGTCAAACTTGACTTGATTACAGTACACACTCTAAAGTATTACAACAAATAATGACCAAGTGTGAGTCGGTGACAAATTTATGTTCATTACCAAGTTATAACTGGTAATTTCGTTACTTGGATGAACTCATCATTTCTTCCACCGGATGCAAATGACACATTTGACTAATTTGGAAGTCGGTTTTAATTATTGTATTTTGTGGTGGCACGGAACCCTCAGTGCGCGAGCTCGACTCGCACTTGGCCGGTTTATTTTGATACAAGTTAGTCGAGTTCAAGGCAAATCTAAACTATATAAATGACTAGCCGTCCGCCCCGGCTTTGCACGAGTGTAAGCTCGGCCTTCGGCCTCGCTACAAAATATAATATAGCCTATGTCACCCGGGGATAGTGTAGCTTCCCAACAGTGAAAGAATTTTTCAAATCGGTTCAGTAGTTTCGGAGCCTATTCATTACAAACATACAAACATACAAAAATAGGTACAAATCTTTCCTCTTTATAATATTAGTGTAGATAAAATTACTTCTCCATCTTCCTTTCAGTGAACACTATTCTTAACACAACCATATTGCTGTATAATAAAATGGCAATCGAATTAAAACCAACATCAAAGCTCTACTTTCATACCATTTGTGAAATTGCCGATTCATTTGCATGGATTCCTTTCTTGTTTCATGAAAGAAAACATTGAACTCTAATTGCTATTGAAAAAGCCTTTTTATTTCACTTTATTCGGTATTCAGAGGGTAGCAGTGCTACATTAAAACTCTGTTTACATATTATATTTATACTAGCTGTGCCCCGCGGTTTCACCCTCGTGGTGATAAAAATCGGTGATGATAATAATGAAAAATAGCCTATGTGTTAATCCAGGACATAGGAAATGTATATTCAAATTTCATACAAATCCATCCGGCCGTTTCTGCGTGATTGAGTAACAAACATCCATCCATCCAAATTTTCACATATAATATTAGTGTGATTAAAATCAATACAATAAAATAAAATTAAAGCCCACATTACCCACACACGTATGTTTATCTGTACCCTACAAGCTACCGTTTGCCTGCGGCGCGGTTCCCGTCAAATGCTCAAGGTATTAACTGTCAGGCGCAAAACGTGTGCGAACCGCGATAATGGCGAGCCGACACAAACGTGCCCAGATTCAGAGAAATGTGGGCAGGCATAAACTGTCTCTACAAGTTATGCTGATTGATTTTTAACGGCTAATTTAGTAAAGTTTAGCATATTCGTTGAGACGTTGCGAAGTTTAGCGAACGCTGCCCAGCCGAGTTGGATTCGCCGAGTGACCTCTTTCTTGAAGTTGGACCTGCCTAGTTGTTCTAGGTAGACATACACGTCAACAACTTCTAGAACTGAATTTCTTAACTGATACTGGGGTGGACACAACATAGATATTTGACATGGACCTTTGTCTTGTCCGGCACAATATCCATCTATAATGTGATCGTTCGTAACTGTTTGCTTTCCATGTAAAACAAAATATAAGTGAAGCTAGTAGAAGCGTGTTAAAAAATTAAGCAAAAGTGCAGCCGCTGAAAGAAACCATCTGACAATTGCCTTACTTTGTAAAAATCTATATGAAAAGAGTACATTTTTATCACATTTACTAGCTTTTTGAACGTTAGATTGTAGTTGCTAGCCAATATATTACAGGAAAATGTTTTCATTTACATTTTGCCAATGTCATTACAGCTGTCAGACGCATTATCTCAGCGGCTGGATTGTAAACTATATATTTTAATGTCGCTATGTAAGTTTCAATACCCTATTTACGCTTTCTCCTAACATCATTATTGACAAAGTTAATAATGTAAGTAGAGTACACCGGTTTAATCCAGTCAAATTGATTCCTGTTTGCGACGCCGGCATACGACAAATTTTAGCAAATTTAGTAATGCTAGCTGTAGCAATTCCATTACATTTTAGTTGATTAACTTTAAAGGTCCAATCGTGTGAATTGTATTATAATCAAACCAAGTAAGCCTCTGTACCAATTTTCTTTATATCAAATCGAATTTGTGTTTTTATTTATCTTCAAATAATTTTTGAAGGCAGAGAATGCCTGCTCTTATACAACTAGGATAAACAGTAAGGACTTGTTGAGACAATTTAAGTTGTACTAATGTAGATTTTAATCATTTATTTGTGTCCGATGCGATTTTCCATCAGAAACTTCTCAGGAGCCAACTTTTAAGATTATTGTGGTCAGGTACCACGTACGCCAACTTCTACGTTTCAAGTTTAAAATGTGATGAAACTGCTATACAAACTTTCATATCTTATTTGAGCCCCTTAAGGTATGAATTTCCAAAAAGCGATGATAAAACCAAACTTAACTAAGCTTCTTAGGGCCGATTTCACCATCAAAGTGAACGCGATCAACGCAAAACTAAACTGGTATAAAGTGGCTTATTGAGTTCAAAACGTCAATTTGGGTTTCACCAACATAAACTGATCGCAGTTAAGTTTATGTTGGTGAAACCCAAATTGACGTTTTGAACTCAATAAGCCACTTTATACCAGTTTAGTTTTGCGTTGATCGCGTTCACTTTGATGGTGAAATCGGCCCTTAGTTTTGATCATCGCCACAAAGTTGCTAGTTTATCGGTATTAGAATGCATTTCGGAGAGTATACAATACATGTGCATCGGATCTGCATGATATAATTCCTTCTTGTCCATTTTTCTATCGAACTGCCAGAGTGGGCACGAAAAGTCGACACCAATTTATGACCGATATTCTGAAAACCCGTACAAAGCACTTTGATTCCACTTTTATTGTGCAAGCTAACTTACAATCAGCACATTGATACTATTATAAAGAAAGCAACACAAGCCCTCCGCTTCATTATGCGCGTATCCGCTCCTTTTAACAACATTAAAACACTTAAAATCTTGTATTGTGCCTACGTGCGTAGTGGTCTTGAGTACTGTTCGCAGGTATGGAATCCATTTTACAAATGCAATATCTCAAGAATTGAACGTGTTCAACATAAATTCTTTAGATTGTTCAATTCCGCTCCCGAAGCTTTGATGATGAATACGAACAGCGATGTAAGCGTCATCACCTGCTTCCACTTAAGGAAAGACGAACTATAGCTGATGTAACCTATTTTATTAATATTCTCAATGCAAAGGTTGACAATAACGAACTTCTTAGTAAAATATCATTCTTCACTCAGTCACACCGATCCAGACGCACCCCTCTTTTTAATATATCCTTTGCTAAGACGAACTACAAAAAAGTACCTTTCTTCACAAGACCTCTTCTTTTATGAATAAATACTTGTTGCATAATGATATCGATGTATTCTGCGATAGTGTGAGCGTTATACACACACACTTAGCTTCTCAATTCTTTGATTCTCAAACTTAACATGTATACTTATAATTGTTTATCGTAGTGAATCTACTCATAATCTTATCGCTCAAACGAACAATTAACGCTCAATTTCAAAACCTTTTTTTTTTTTTTCTATAGGCGGAAACTTGTAATTGGCCCAGTCACCAAATCTATTTTTAAGTTTATACTATTAGGCTGTAAGTTTCCCTATAAATGAAAAATAAAATAAATAAATAAAATAAACTTCTAGTCTGTGGAATGCGCTACCTGAATCGATGTCCCCGATAATTACAATCGGATATGTTTTTTAATTAGTAAACGTGGCAAACAAGGTACAGGCCACCTGATGGTAAGTGATCACCGCTGCCTATACCTACCTGATACCTACAATGCCTCCGGGCAGGGTTAGTGCGTTGTCTACCTTTGAGGACTCTATTCACCCCTCGTTTGAAACAGCAGTTTGAGTTTGTCTTTGGATTGCGGGTGAATCGGTTTCTTCTAGGAAAACGTGCTTCATCGTAGACGGTCACACGCCAGCATATCATTTAATAAATTAATAAAAACATTGGTTTTAACACGCTTTTATTAGCTTAGTATGTATCTATGTAACGAAATCTTTGAACGCGATTTTAACCCCTTTAAAACGACGGATTTATTAGAAACTTTGCACACGTATCAAGGACCAATGACAATGCAATAATGCAGGATCATCAGGATTAGCGATTTTAAAGCGTGTTATTTAAGCTGCGAAAATTATTCTAATTTCATTTAACCTAACCTAATTCTTTTTTTCTAGTAAACAAAACACCAACGAAATACTTATGAACAATTTACACAGACATGAGCAGAATATTCCAAGCAAGCTTAACTCCGTATAGCGTCGTTAGATTCATACCCTTACTGCATTTGATCATTGCTGATATAACCCAATACCAATTTGAGCTAACAGACTATAATCAGTCAAATGACAAGCTGAAAAGTTAATAGCTTTCGGGAATTTTGTTTGAACACACTCTCTAGGCATTAGCTTCAAAGTGTATTAGGTTACTGATTAAATAAAAAACTGAATTCCGTAGGCGCTCCTATTAGAACCTAGGTAAATTTAAGCAATTTAGCTTTGGCAACTCAAATTACAGACCATTTTTTTTTACACTGACGTTGGTCTCTGACGTTGGTCACGTATATAGCAATACTAGCCGACCGCCCCGGCTTCGCACGGGTGTTAGCTAGGCCTTCGGCCTCGCTACCATTTTTTTTAAATCAGTTCAGTAGTTTCGGAGCCTATTCAATGCAAACAAACAAACAATCAAATCTTTCCTCCTTATACTATTAGTATAGACTAGCTAAATCTCGCGATTTACCAGTTTTTCCGCATTTTCTGGGAGAAAAAATACACTATGTCCATCCTTAAGATGTATATATATTATACTAGTCGACCTTCCCGGCTTCGCACGGGTGTAAGCTCGGCCTTCGGCTCTCTACAAAATATAATATAGTTTGGTTTGATTGGTTTAGCTGTTTATTCATGAAAACCGAACAAACATACAGAGAGACGAGAAAAACAACATTTATCCTGCAATCTTCAAAAACACCCAAAAAGCAAAAGGTTGAACCGCACGTCATTGATTGCCCGTAATCTCGCGTAATCCAGGAAGCGATTAAATTACCACAAAAGGCGGGAGAAGACGAATGGTGGCAATAAACCAGGACTGTTATGACGCCACTCAAATCTCGCCGAAGTGATGAGCGGTCTATTAAGAATGGCACAAAATAGGACACTAGAAACTAGAACTATGTCGCTACAAAGTAGTGTTTTACTTCGTCCCTCATACTTTATTTTACTTTAAACAACAAAAATTTATTTAGCTACTGATTTAAAAACATTTTAACTGGATACTAGCTGCGCCCCGCAGTTTCACCTGCGTGGTGATGAAAAATAGTGATGATGATGAAAAATACTTTACGATATTTTTTCATACCTACCAAATATACATTAAAAATTCATAAAAATCGGTCGAGCCGTGTCGCAGAAGTGCGATCACAAACAAAAAAATACAAAACAGATAAAAAAATAGATCAGAGAAAATAAAAATAAAAGATTTACTAAAAAAAATATCTGAACACCTAACCAGAGCTCGCCTATTTTTTATACGAAAAAAAGAAAACGGATAAAAAAATAGATCAGAGAAAATACAAAATAGATTTACTGACAAAAACATCTGAACAAGCGCTCTTAAGAGCTCGCCTAATTTTAATTCAATCGATTAATCATTTATTTGTGGAAAAAAACACAATTTAAGTATTCAAAGTAAAAAATAAAATAATTAAAAATGGTATATATTTTTCTTCTAATATAATTACTTGTGAAAACTTTTAAGGCTTGTTTGTTCCTATTTTAATTGCTATGTTTTACATTGCTTTAGCTGTTTGTTTTCCGTAAATAAATAAATATTTTTTATTTTATTTTTAATGTGTATTTTTCGTATTTTAATTTTAATAAGCTATGAATGCAAATCTGGACATTAAACTAATTCATTTCATAATTAAATTTCATTGCTATATATTTGGTATCATAATAAACTTAGGTACCTCAATTAAAATAAAAACATTTGGATTGCTTCAAACGAAGGGTGAATAGAGTCCTCAAAGGTAGGCAACGCACTGACAATGCCCCGGGTATTGTAGGTGTATATAGGCAGCGGTGACCACTTACCATCAGGTGGTCCGTAAGTTGTTTGCCACCTATTCTGTAAAAAAACTTAACTAAATTATGTACTTCGGAATCTACTCGATTTTGATGAAACTTAGTGAGTACCTATAATAAAATTAAAAAATTTGAGTTCTTCACATTTTTGAAAAATAGAAAAAAAAAAACTTTTAATATTATAGACAATTAGAAAATTTGGCGTCAGGCAGACGGCGGCGTTGCCGGTTTTAATAGTATTTTATTTTAACAGCTAAAAAAATGAAATTTTACCGCCAATTTAAATATAGTTAACAAGGTGCAACAGTTTCCAAAAATCGTAAGTACGTTTGTATAAAAAATCTAAATATCCCAAAGTTCGGTCCCACCTTAGTAGCGAATCTTCGTCTTTATTATCTTCAAAATAGTCCAAGACTCTTACATGGCACACTCTAAGCATTATTTTCCACTTTTCATATACAATAATGGTTGTAAAATATAAAAACATCTTGTGAAGCACGCGATCATAGAAACAATCGGTCGGTGGAACTCGGAAAATTGGATTTTATTTAAAGTGAACACACAGCTTTCCAATAAATTCGCTCGTAGTCCACAGGACATACAGTTCTTCAGTTAATACGAGCGCAATGCAGTTATGGCTCAGCCCTCAAGCTTCTAGTAAGGGGGTAGTGTAAGCTGAATTTGCCAGACGCGCCGTAAACGCTTTCGGGACAGCACGCCGACGCGGCCCGAAGCCGAAAACGCGGCTTTCAGTTACGTAAACCACTGGCCAAGTGTAGTCAGTACCTTGCACGGGTGCAACGGACATGCAATCCTTGTAAACCAGTGAATTTTGAATATAGAACTGAATTGGATTTGAATAGTGAGCGTGAACTGTGAAGGTTTGTGTTCGGAATTTGATAAAGTTTAGAAACTTTTCAAATGTTTTCTTTTTTCTTTCATCGGGTTTTGTGTTGCCAGTTGTTACATTGTGATTTGGAATTCCTTACGACCTTTTTTATCGTCTCTCAATTTAATATGTAATTTGATTTATCTAATAATATCGTTTTATGAGCACGTGTAGAGTTTATTGTGTACTCGAGAGAGAGTATGAAATTTTTATTGTATTATTAATGTTCTGTGCTTCAGTCTGAATATTCCATCATCATGGTGTCAGACTATAATGGAATAAATTATGCTAATAACGCTGTTTATGCGATGAATTATTCGGCTTTTATTATGCAAATATTTCATTTAAATTTCTTTAGTATTGATGACTTCAATTAATTTATTAAGCTTTCATTAGTTGAGACCATAAATTAATTTCATAGTCAAGTTTTACAGCCAATAAATGTAATAATATACTATTATTACAGACCATTTGACTGTAAGTTACGGGCGCTATTGTAAGTTAATGATGCAATATGATTCTGCATAAATAAACCCCTGATATTTTCAGGCTGATTGAATTTAAGTATACGTAACCTACAGTTATATGATTATTTACGGGATATTCACCGTGGTAAGGTTGTGGAAGGTTATCCCGTAAATAATCATATAACTGTAGTGAACAGCCGTGATAGTTTTAAACAATAAGTAACCATAATCTTTTAGTCTCATAGTCTTTTATATTAGATCTGAACCATCATATAAATAGAAAAACACTTTCGAACTAGCTTCCGATCGGTAATTCTCTTAAGTGTATTCTGGTTTTGTCAATGGATCGTTACGATTGTTTCGGTCAAGTAGGTGTTTTGTATATAACATGGATCTTTAAAAGAGGTTTCAATTAGATTTGGAAACACTTAATAACAATAAACTGTGTAATGTACTTTAACACGCTTTTATTAGCTTGTATGTATTGATATCTTAGAAACTGATTTCCAACTACTTCAACACGTCGAATTAAATTTAAATTTTGCACACTTGATCAATTGATGATAATGCAATAATTTTAAATCGTTTGTTCCATTAAAGCGTGGCCCAACAGCTTTTGGCGAGAGACCTTAAGAGTCCGGTAAAGTGCACCTGGACTTGAGTAGGTTAGGTTCGAAATGAGTATCAGAATCGACAATGAGTCAAATACATTCATAACACGATCATTTTACAAAATTCAATAAAACTGTTATCAGTTCCTGCCATATTGGTTCGTTGGCAGCTAGCGCTGCAGTGGCAATTCATTGAACTAAGGTTTAAATGACCGGGCAAAATTTCTTTCGGCCGTGTACGAAACCGGAGCTTCGTAACCAGTATTTGGTGGAAAGGGCCAAACAACTAGCTATCTCGTTGGACATTGTTTTCAACGTTCTTCCAACAATCGGCCTAGGCGTACAACTGGATGCCAAACAGAATTATCAGCCTAGCTCTTTAACGAACGGGCTAATATATCCAACTGGCAACGACACATACATTCAATATGGACAGCAAGTCATGCGATTAATGTATTAGTCCAATTTTTTTTTTTACATCTGCGGAGGTAAACATTAATTGTCTTAACATATTATGTTTAATTAACTTAACAGCGGGCTCCAAACTCGGCTAGGCCGGTATCTTGGTGACCCGTGAAGTGGATTTGCCTATGTATGATTTTGCACGCGCGCTTAGGAGGTGGTACGTTTGGTCTATTGTCTTAGTAAAAGAATATTTTCCCAATGATATTTCATTGTTTGCGGATAAATTACGTTATTATTAGACAGAAGATCACGCAATACTAGTATTTACTACTTTATCATTTTTATGAACGTTTATATCATGAATGTCTACAGCAGACTCTAATGTAGGATTTTTACGTATTGAAGCTTAATTTGGGTGCATTAATTTCCTTAAAAATTTCACGTAGCAAATAATATAACCTATTAAAATTATGCATAAGCGCTTTTTATACAACTGTTTAAAAAAATAAGTGTTATGTTTTTAGGGTTCATGTATCATGACATCATCAGCCAGTAAATATCCACTGCTGAACAAAGGCCTCTCTCAGGGTGTTACCATGGTCCCCACGCTTGGCAGGTGGCTTGCGGATTCATGTGGTATGTTACTAGCGATTTTCCAGTTTTACCGCATTTCTGGGGACAAAAGTACCCTATGTCCGTCCTTGTGATGTACACTATCTTCCTGGCAAATTTTGTTAGGAACCGTACAGTCGTTTAGCCGTGATAACGAGATAAGTATCCAGATAGAGAGACCGAGTAACATTCGCTTTTTAACCGACTTCAAAAAAGAGCAGGCTCTATGTTACACTGTTTTTTTTTTCATGTATGTTCACCAATTTCTCCGCCAATTATGAATTGATTTTGATGATTCCTATATATCTTATAAATTTTATCAAAATCACTTCAGTAGTTTGGTTTTTAAATCAAGATAACTCAAGAAAATATGTCATCCAAGTAAACGAAATTGCGTACTTACAGTTGCGATTTTTTAAATTGATAATTATTTTTAACTACAATAAACGCCGTGATGTTTTGTTTACAAAAAAACTTGCGAAAAATACATAGTACGATTATGGGACAAATGAAACCAGGCTCGAAGATTGTTAAAATCAATTTACTAGAAATGACCATCAGACAAAGCGGCGCGATAGGAAATTTGTGTGTTTTACATTAAAATATTACTGTTTTAAATTTAAAATACATGATAGGCACTGTGTTTTATGTATTCTGTGACAGCGTGACGATGACGCAAGTTCCATGATTTTTATTTACCCAAAAAGTGCTCAAAGCGCCTAAAGTAGTTTTCACTTCAAAAACGCTTCAACCGGTATTCTGTCCTTTGGTGTTCCTCTGAGCTCTGACACAATCGATCAATGCTCGACAAGCGTAAAGAGATAATGATGAATGGCGCGTCTCCGCCCTATCTTACCATGTACTCGTATACCTAAATAATTAGGTTCCACGCGCCGCACTGACGTGATAAATCAAATCTCGATACGATGTGTGATGGGAACGGGTGAGTACTCAGAAAAATGTGGAGATAATCCGTTGAAAAAGTTTTATGAATATTTCTAGAGATTAAAATCATAGCAAATTTTATAGAAGCGAAAGTGTCTGTCTGTCTGGATGTTTGTCGTGTTATCACGGCTAAACGACTAAACGAATCTTAACGAAATTTGGCAAGAAGATAGTGTGCATCATAAGGACCGCCCTTTTGCCCCCAGAAATGCTGAAAAATTGGAAATCTCGAAGTAACACCGCGGGATTCAAATAGTAGATAATTATGTCCAGTTCTTCAATTTGATGAGAAAACTAGTCGACCGTCCCGGCTTTGCAAGGGTGTAAGCTCGGCCTTAGGCCTCGCTACAAAATATAATATAGCTAATGTCACCCGGGGATAGTGTAGCTTCCCAACGGTGAAGAATTTTTCAAATCGGTTTTGTAGTTTCGGAGCCTATTCGATGCAAACAAACAATCAAATATTTCCTCTTTATAATATTAAGTATAGATAAATTTTGTAAACATCTGTACCCTTAATACAAGTTTTGATAGTTTTCGAAAACTTTTTTCTTTTTCTTATTGTTCGTCGTTTAAGTAAAGCGCCTACAGCGGGATCATTCTAATAATGTTGCTTCATTCAAATACGAAAAAGGTTTTCGAATAGCTTTCAGCCCAGCAATGTATGGAACAATACGAAAACGAAAAGTTTTCGAAAACTATCAAAACTTTTACTAAGGGTATTGACCATCATCATTATCAACCTTTTCTTTCTAGTTCCAACTGCTGAGACACAAGATTACTATCAAGAAGGCCCTAATCCACCATGCTGGCCCAGTGCATGTTGGTGAAAGTCATTATGTCTTTAAACTTTTTGAGGTTTTCTGACATATCGGTTTTCTCACTATTTTTTCCTTCACCGTTTTTGAGCAAAGGCAAAATAAACATCTCACTGATGCTATCATATATTGTAAATGCAAAAGTGTGTTTGTTTGTTCCTCTTTGACGCAGTAACAGAGCAACGTATCAATGTGATTTTGACCATAGATAGTTGGAAGGCCGAAGAATGACATATTATTACACTTTATCACGGAAAATGTACCGTAACCGTAAATACCGTATGTAACGTAAATGTATGAAATATTAACGCGGGTGAATCTGCAGTTTCACTCTATGTATGTATATAAATAATACTTATGAACTCTCTAGCGGCTGGACTGATTATGACCGAATTTTCACTGGCAGATAGCTGTTAATATAAGGAGTAATCCACGTGAGTAAAACCGCGAGGCGCAGCTAGTAGCATATAAAAAGAGCCAGAAATAAGAAATGAATTAAATTGTGGTGGAATTAGACCTTTAGATTAGAGCCTCGTTTAACATCGAGGGCCTGTCAAATAAAGCTCCTAAAAGGATGTGAAATGGAGCTCCGCTAATAACAGCTGTCATATGAAAATAAATTGTAGAAACGGAGCCCGCATTTTTAATTCCCTTCAATTTGGAGGCCTACGTGATTTAAATTTGTAAATAATATTTTAGAATATTTAATTCTTAAAAAAGGTTTTTTTTGTCTGTATACCGCATTAGCAGCGATACCTGAACCGATATGTTTTTCGGGATAAAAATTAGTATATGTATTAAACTAGGGTACATACTAATTTTCACATTCCCCATTCTATATACCCCGCCGCGTTGCTCTAAGGAAATTCGTGGGCTTCATCATCATCAGCCAGAAGACGTCCACTGCTGAACATAGGCATCTCTATTAGAACTCCACACTGAAGTGACAACCTGCCATCTGCATTCACTGGCTGCTCGCGATTCTCACGATGTCATCGGTCCATCTAGTGGAAGGAACCTACACCGCGTCTTCTGGTTCGTGCTCTCTACTCAAGAATCTTTCTTCTAGAGCAATGTGGCCTGTCCAAATGGGCAGGCCACATTCATGTTATTATTAAACATTATTATTATGACACTTTATTTAATGAGATTCTCGGGTCTAGCCCGGACATTTGGTAGGCATTGGTGGAGCCGAAGCCAACACCAAGAGGCCCTGTTGAATATAAAAAATACAATTATGGAATATGTATAAAAAGGAATATGAAACTATTGTACAGTATAGGATTAAAAAAGTCTGGGCTATTGAGGTGAACAACTTGTGGATGGAATAACAGATCTATAGAATGAGAAACGGCACCTGCCTTATCCTGTCTCATCTCAAAATATATTTAGGCAGGTGATGACTTGCCACCCACTGAATGGGCCCCCCATAAAGGCTGCCGTATCTTGGCACCGGAGGGGCAACATCGGCGTGGGTGGCTTAGGGTGTAGAGAGGTGTGCTGCACTTTCACTAAGAGCTACTCGCGGCGTTATGCCCTTTTACACTTCCACCCTGGAGCTTAGGTTTTAGCTCTTGCGGTTTCCACCCCTGGACGGCCGGTTAAGGCAAGCCAGGGGTCAGGGGTCTCATTTAGCCCCATGGAATCGGGGTACGCGGTGTCGCCACTCACCGACGGCTCGCCATAAAGCCGCCCCTGCGTTTATTATTATTATTATGTCTTGTGACTTTGGTTCTTCGGCAAATATCCTCGTTCCGGATTTTATCATGCAAACAAAAACTTCAAACATAGCTCTCTCCATTACCTGTAGTACGACTGTTTTTACTAAACGACCACGTCTCAGTATCATATGCCATTACTGGCAACACAAACTAGTCTCTTGACTCTTGTCTTTAGGTGGTCATATTACAAATAAACGACGGACGATTCATAACCATATTGCTATACCGTTACGATTCATTTCTCTAGCGCGACTATGAATCATAGCGTATTCTTCTCATCTAAACTAAGGTTACCATTTTGACGCTGTGATTTTGTATATTTTAAATATCTTTGGGAAAGAGTATTGTAATGCTGCAAGCTTCATTCAGAAGTTCAGGGTGGTGACTGGGTGTTGGCGTCATGATAAACGCAAGATCACTGAATCATCATTGTCTATCATGTTCACAGAGATGGGGGGGGGGGGGGTGCCCGGTATGGTATGGTAATCCACCATTTTGGCCCAGTGAATGTTGGTGAATGTCTAAGAAACCTTGGAGATTCTTAGAATTAGTAAGATCATTGAAAAGTTATTTTAAATTGAAATGACATTAACAACATTTTTAGACACTATTCCCGTTTGCAAAATATGATGAAAAAAATAATTTTTGAAATCGGTTTTCAATTGGCGAAAATATCGATGAACACACACAAAAAAACATACAGACGAAAATAGAACCTCCTCCTTTTTGGAAGTCGGTTAAAAATAACGTAATCGGATTTCAAACTTTATTCAAAAAAACTGTTTTGAAAGCTACATTTAAATATTTGTAGAACACCTTAGTTTTAATTGCTCACTTGACTCTTTTCAAAGCGTTTCCAACGAGTACAAACCAGCTTTCCAATCCAATATAACGAAGTAAAGTTTAATCGCTCCGTTAACAAGGAAATGCGGTGAGCGCCGGAGATTCGTCTGCAAGAGGCACTCCTTCATTAGAATAACGACCTGGCTTACGATGGCAATCCTTTTATTTTAACTAGATGTTCTATAAAATTTTATGCACGTGTTTGTGTGTTTATTTATCGCAAGTATTTTACATTAATTATGTTGCTGAAGTTTTGCTTTGCATTGTCCATGGTCACAGGTAGACTAGACGACGAATGTCTAGTTAAAATTCATATATATAAATGTATGAAATTATTTACAAGTACCTACCGCCAATGATTTTCTAAAACGTTCCCTAGCCGTATTACAAAATGCAATCTTTCAATGTAAACCGGCCAAGTGCAAGTAAGGCTCGTGTATTGAGGGTTCCGTACCACCACAAAATACAAAAAGTAGTGCTAAAACAACATTCCGCCCAGCCGATCACCCATCCAAGTACTGACCGCAACGTTGCTTAACTTGATGGTGAACAGAAATTTGTCACCGACTCGCACTTGGCCATTATTTGTTATTTATCGGTTGAATTTAGTGTGTATTATAATCACACTGCTTTGACGCATGTACGAATTACTGTTTTTCCATTAGAGAAAATATAAAAATACGATAATTATTTATCCCTACCATATTATAAATGTGTAGATCAAATACCTTCACACATGACTTCTAACTAAGTAGAAGCAATACCAGATATCGGTTTAACTTGCAAAAAAAAACCCGTTTGCGTGATTCAGGTAAAGTGTCGTATTTACCTATAATAGACGCACTTTTCATATTTGTGAAACTACGATCCATTTACACTCATTATTTTAGGAATTATTGAATACCTTATTACGTTTTTAATAATATTATTCGTAAAGTTTAAGCAAATTTACAATTTTTTCGCAAAACATCGTTTTAGTACGCAATCTATTTTCAAACTATGGAACTAGAAATCTGACGGCTGTCAGTTTGTTTGTTTGTCCGCGCACATCTTTTAAACTACTAGAAGGATTTCAAAGCAGTTTCCATGAATATGCTTATAAAATACCTGATTGAAACATAGGCTATATTAATTTATGATAATAAATAGTAAAAAAAAATTTTTTTTATTATTATTTATAACGCCATCTAGCTTATTTTATAGTAATGTTGTCGTAATGACAGACTTCTACTCGCAGACATGGTAGGTAGGAAGACTGAAGCGGCTGTTGCCATATAATCTATATGTAAATAAAAATATAGATATTCGCCAAAGAACCAGAGTCACCGACATAGCTATTAAAATCTGCAAGTTGAAGTGGCAATGGGCAGGCCACATCGCTCGAAGAACTGTTAACCGATGGGGAAGTAGGTAAGGTTCTTGAGTGGAGACCGCGAACCGGAAGACGCAGCGTAGGTAGGCCTCCCACTAGATGGACCGACGACATTGTGAGAGTCGCGGGCATCCAGTGGATGCAGATGGCAGGATGTCGTTCAGTGTGGAGGTTAAAGGGGGAGGCCTATGTTCAGCAGTGGACGTCTTCTGGCTGATGATGATGATGAAATAAAAACGAATAGCCGAAATGTATGTACCCGCATAACTTCCGATAGACTGCACCAAATAGTTTTTTTTGTGTTTGTTATTTTCAGGACAGCCAACTGCTTTTGAAGAGGTTTTACAGTTTATTATGGCGTAATTTAAAGTAAGTTTATTTTTGTATTGACTTCTGACGTGCTAATATACCAAGTCGACGGAGATTAAAATGAATACATTTTTTTGCCAGGATCAAACTTAAGACCAATAACAGACACGCAAAGTAGGTGAACTCGCGGCATCTAATCTGTTACTGATCTATGATTAGCAGCTATTTTGGATGTTATGGTGGTGAACGAAAGCGGTTTAGTTGTTGGAAGGGTCGAGGCGCAGAAGGCGGGCAAAAATTATTTAGACATTTTTGATTGGCAGTCTTTACGCGGAGTAATGTTAAATAACAGCGATTAATTATAGATACCGCTCCATGCTTCCTACTTACTATTTACTAATAATTCAATAATAACGTTTGTCATGCATGACATTTCGCTTGACTTATACCAATTTTTTTTCCTTATTGGCTCCATGGCTCCACACTTCCAACATATTTAACCAGTGAAAGTAATATATTATTTGCTTGAAATATATTTGAAACTATGGACATGTCGGGATACCTGTATCGAGTCAGATTAAAACTAGACTAAAATCATACTATGACGATAGTATGACAATCCGCATTAAAATGGAGAGCAATAAATCTACAATCATGTCATATGTGTAGGTATTATCTATAAAATATTCAGTATAAATAATCCGATGGATTTGTGCCTATTTAAAGTTCCGTTCGTGTTCGTTAGTGTAACATTTATATTTGGATATGTCAGTCTAATCGTCCACCCACTAATTACTTTGCGCTACGCGTACGAAGTCGCGGGCATTAGCTAGTTTTATAATATAGCTTTTAACCGACGAAAAAGAACACATCTATGTTCCACTGTTTGGGGGCGTGGGTTCGACTCCCATCTAGGACAAACATTTGTGTGATGAACATTTGTGTTTGTTCTATGTCTGGGTGTTAATATCTATTGAAGTATGTATTTAAAAATATTTATGTATGTATATCAGTCTCTGGCAGCCATATTACAAGCTTTGCTTAGTTTGGGGTCAGATGACCATGTGTGCAAAAATGTCCCACATATTTATTTTATTTTATTTACTGTATTTTTTTATGTATGTTTACCGATTTCTCCGCCAACTATTGACCGAATTCAAATTATTTTTCTTTTGTTCGGTAGGGTATACTTCCAATTTGGTCCCATTTTCCTCAAGTCAGGATCTGATGATGGGATCCCAGGGAAAACGAGGGCAACCTTCAAACTTTACAGGCACTTATAAAGTTTTTCATATATTTTTGAAGGCGGTTTTTAATGTGATCCACTTGTTACTTTTAAACTTGAAGAAGGTGAAACCGTGGAACGCAGCTAGTTCTCCATAAAAGCCAGTTAATATAACTTCTCTAACAGATATCTCATTAAATTAACAAACGTGAAGGGTCGGCAATCAGTCACGGAGCGCACCTTACAAGCGGAGTCATTAACCATTCCTTATGTTCAACGCTTACGTTCCGTACCTACGTAGGAACAGTACGTGCGTAAGTAATCAAGCCATGTAAGCACGTTTTATTACCGTGAAAAGGAACTGCTACACCTGACGGATAGAAGAAGACTCACACATTGACTTGGGTTACAATGTCATCATATAGTAGCGATTTCATGGAGACACTTGGAGGTCAAGTCCTCACTGCCAGCTTAAATTAAAATAAAATAAAACGTTTTAAAAACAAGCTTTAGAGCGCTCGCCATATTGAATTAAGGGTGACGTATTATAATTTTTAAAATTTTCAGCATACCCTTTCATTTGATATCGTTATCTTGGGGCGCATAAAAAATAACTGGTCCGCCATCTTTGGGAGTCCGCCATAATGGATTTAGAATGACGTCACTCTTACCATACATTGTTATCCAAACTTACCATGGATGCAAAGTTTCAGCTCAATCGGTTGTGAGATAAATGTTTTAAAATTCAGTTGCAAGATTTGTCCCAAATTAACGATAAAAACTTACAAAAAGTGTATTTAAATGTGATCTTTTTTTTTTCAAAATAAACTGTTTGAATTGCGTAGTTTTGATTGCATCATTTTCATTGCACCCTAGTTTAGCTAAAAATTCAATACTAATTTACAATCATAATGTAAGTCTGTACTGCTGGTCTGTGGAATGCGCTGCCTGAATGGGTGTTCCCCGATAGTTACAATCTAGGTGTCTTCAAATCACAAGTGAATCAGCTACTTTTAAGCAAGCGTGCTCCATCGTAGACCGCATCATCGCTTAACATCAGGCGAGTTGGCGGTCAAACGTAAGCCTATTTATGCAATAAAAAAAATTACGAGTACCTTCTGTATAATAATAATGAAAGCACAAAAATGCTCTTTTGGTAAAAGCCTGACTTGCCCATTTCCAAGCCACCTAAAATATTGTCCTACCCAAATTGGGTCCCGTATATAATTCCCGAACAAGTATTGCGGTTAAAAAGTAAATTAATACCCGGGGCAAGTCTCGGGTGACAAATTTTTAAGGCTCATTTTTCAGGATTTGTTCTCAATTTGGCGACTTCTCTGCGCTCCGACCTAAATAAATATTTGATTACTTTGAAGTGAACGATGGAGGATTTTTACACATTCAGGGAATTGGACGATTATGAGTCAGTTTATTCGATTAGGAATTGGACTTTTGGTGAAATTTAGTACTAATCTCATTTGACATTGTGGATCTGAACCTTTTTAGATAATGGAAATGTACAAGAGTTGATGGCATTTCAAATAATTTTCTATTCATACCAGCTCCACTCTTCGATTATAATTATTATCTGTAACTTCTCATTGAAATCACTGACATCACTTCCTGTTTTCGTTCCTTTAGCCGTCAGATGTATTGAAATTTTGCTCACAAGCCACCCGCAGCACAGAAAAAGTGTGTTTAGTATTGTCTAACCACGTAAATATTTTTTTTTTAATGGCAAGTGCCTTTATTAAAAAAAACAAAATACTAGCTAAAACTAACACTAAATAAACAGTTAGACTGTCCATAGACCGTTGAAAATCTAAAGACAATCCAAATGCTCAAACCCACTATCAGTTGGCAGCGTACCCAGCATGCTGGCGGCATTACCACGTTGAATGGCAATGCTTATACGTTGAGCCAGATACACGCCAGCATTTTGGTCACGCGTCGCGTTAATCAGACGCTCTGAAAGATTTTTGAAAATGAGGTGAGCTCCCGGTCCCCAAGGGCCCAATGTCTCGACACCAAACGCCTCAAATATGTAACCACTGCCGAGGTTAGCATAGTTGCGCCGCTTGTGCTGCTCTGCCGAATTGGCAGCTGCACCAGCCCTACCCTGTGTCTCAGGAAGATGTGACGGTGCCAAAGTATCGACACAAGTCGCGTCCCATACAAGGGGCCGCCCCAACTTCCAGGGAACAAGTGTCATACCATCAGGCCTCCTTCCATCGTCACGCGCAAGACCGCTTGGTTCGAGCACAGCTGCGACATAAATATTTAATTACTAATTAGATAACAAGTTAGTAAAAATAAAAATATAAAATAAACATTTAATATGAATTAAAATTAAATCTTAAAACAAACTGCTTTAAATATAAATACCTACCTATATTTCAATACTCAGGATCAGAAAAAAAACCTTAGTACTAAATTAACTTTTATTTTATTTTATTAATCCGCTAAGTAAAGCTCTTTGAGAAAATTATTGAAACATCGTAAACTAAAACCGTTTTTTTTTTTTATGTATTAAGTTGCACGTGAAAAAAAAACAGAAAAGGTTCCAGCAGTAAATGAACATTATAAAGATTTTCCTCATGCACTTTCTATCTTTGATGAACGGAATATCTTAATTGGTTTCAAACCTGCTTTCAGCGACGACGGTGGTGCTGAACTGTTTTTGAGCGATACATTTTAATATGTATTTTGAGTGTAGTTGTTGTTTACGACGATGCAAAACAAAAAGGAATATATCGTGTTCAATTTCTGTACCTATGTATGTTCCCATTAACAGCCTAAACTAAAGCCATTATAAAAGAAGTGTTGATAGTGACGTCACTGGAAAGGTAACGTCATAGTTAATGCAAGATGGCGACATTTAAAGTGGGGATCAAAATTTTACTGCTTGTGAGGTAAGTGAGGTTTGGTACATTTTTTTGTTTAAGTGTTCTGTATGTCAATACTGGGATTTTGATATTTTTAAAGAAAATAACTTGTGGTCTGTCTGTATTCCATGAAAAATCCTAAGCTAAATTATCACACAGTTTCATTTTTTATTTAACTTTCTTTTCTTAATGAAAGCTCAAATCAAAATCCTTTACCAAAAGTATCGACCTATAATCAATATCCACAATTCATTTCCTCGGCTCAGTAATGTATTTATCAGATGAAGCCATTCATTATTAACTTTTCCGATGGTTGAATGATCGAGATGCTTTTTAAGCCCCCGAATCCGCAAAACCTCTGGCACATTAATCAACTTGGATACATTATGACGGGGATGCGAAATAAAACAGGATAACGTTCGGAAAAGCTTTTCTAGAGCTTGAACATTGATTTAATAAATAGTATTACAAGATGTTCTGTCCATTTGTGTCTTTTTTTATCGCGTATGATACTGCTTTTGACATCCAACTAACGTTAGTGAGCGACGAAGTCGTTGAAGATAGAGCACGCAGACTAACAAGATACCTAATATTCGCCTTGACCTTAAAAATATCTAGATAATATCTCTTAAGAAACAAGGAACCTGGCAAATTGCTCCATTCCTTGGCTGTACGGATTAGAAACATAAAATCAATCCATTTGGTACGTCCAAGGAAAATCCACGATGTAAGGTAGTGGGGCAACTTTTTACATGTCCTGTTGTAGCATGAGAATAATATGTTCCAGACTAAGAAGTTTTACTCATTTACTATCGCCTATAATTCGAAAATCACGAGGATCTGCCGATTCAAAAAAATTGTGCTATTATTTGGCTGAACCGTTCCAAAGATGCAGCAGTATTCTACACACGACCGGAGTTGAACTTGATATTGAGTAAGGAGATGCCCCGGCTGAAATTATACAGTTTACTCACTCAGAATACCCAGCTGTTTGCCAGCTAAATTAGCCTATGACTCAAGGTAGGTGCCGTAATTAATTATATAGATTGAGGGTAGGCAAAAAGAGCAGCGTTTTAAGGGTTAACATTTTTTATTACAGAATATCCGATACATTTTTTTTACAGATTTTTATAATAAAGAGAACACACATATTAATGAGATAAACTCAATTATAGGACATGAGGAGATTTAATATTCATAGGTAATTTCTCACACAAGATACTAGTAATACTATACAGGGTTACGCAAAAGAATGTATTAAGCCGAAAGGAGTTTGTTATAGTCGTCATTATGAACAACTTTGAGTATCATTATAAATAACTTTTGATATGGAACCAACCGTGAAATCGCGAATAAAATATCAGCTCTTCCATAATATTTTTTCGAGTGTCAATGACGCTTTTCTATGGAACAGCTGATATTTTTTCGCGATCTCAAAGTTGGTCCCATAGCAAAAGTTATTTATAATGATACTGATACCCCTTTCACACCCTTTCCGCGTAACCCAGTGAAAGCTGAAGATCAGGATGTACCATGAGAGAAGCCTATGTCCAGGAGTAGATTAGGGTAGGCTGATTATGATGAAGAACTCAGGGTGATGAGCATAGTGTTTTGACACGTAAGTTTTAAAACTGTTAAAAAATTGTCTGAACCGTTATGGGCGAGCCGGACGCTTATCATCTGATGAGAGATTTGCTCGTCTCGTCACACATACAAAAAAACTTAACGCTGGTTTTGAGTATTACTAGCAAAGTAATAAGTTTCTAATCGTCAATTCCCCAAAACTAATGCTGACAGCGTAGATAAGGTTTGTCCCCTATAATCCCATAAAAGGCTTAGAAGTTGGGTCCAAATCTGTGGGCCCAAAGGTCACGCCTCTGTCCACAATGGGCCCTTAGTCCGACACTTAACACCACATAGGACATCTGGCTCATTTTTTGTCGTGTCCTTCGGGACCGCAGGCGGTTCTTCTATTTCACGCAGAATTTGTTTTTGGGTCAGTGTGAATATTTTCAAGTTTCTAACAATAAGGGCTGTCTTGTTTTTATTCATGACGTTCATCTATTTAGGTTTCCATTGTTAGTTTGGTTTGTGGTTGTGTTAGCGCTTTGGATTTTTATTGTCTGCCTAAAATATTATCGCGAAAGATTTTCAAAATGATTTTATGGATTTTGCTCGTTTGCCCTTGATTGATGAGGTAACGTAGACTACATAAAGTTTATCGTCCTTTACAAGTAATTGTAGCGATGTGTATTTTTGTAACATTATATTGATAGTTAAGCATGTAAGCTTCTTTTTAAGTTTATACTTTTAAGACTATTAAAAGAAGCTTAACCATTTAATTTTGCTTATGGTAGCTTAGGAAAACTGTGATGACTTATCATTAATTATAAGCAATTGTAAATTAAAAAAACTCGGCTTTTCAAGACTTTCTATATCAATGTTTTTGATGTCCAAATGGTTTTTACCTGCGAAAAATAGTGATCTGGTCATCTTTGACAGTTGTCATTCTAAAACTGTTTATTTAACAAATCTCTAGAGATTTGTTAAAGAAACTGTTTTGATAATCAACTTTCGCAAGGTAACGCCTGATTCAATCAACTAGTTATGTTGTCATTCTGTAAAAATTAAATAACTACAGCTGGTTCATGGTTTACCATAGTTTTAGTCTAGAGAACACTCAAACAAGACAAAATTGACGCTCTTAACAATACATTTAATTTTATCATCTTAACTCAAAGATAAAAACCTCAAATTCACTTTCTATCCGTGTTAAGAAAGTTTTAACATGGGGGCAGATTATCAAACCCCTGTCTGTTTTTCTTGTCAACTGGTTTGTTTGTAACTCCCGTCTAATTTGAGAAAAAGGAAAATATTGCGTGATAAGTCCCGATAAACATTAAAATAAGGATGTCAAGTGTATAAAATCAAACGGTTTTAAAATCATTCTTGATAGAAAACTTATGAGAGAAACAAACACAAAAAATGTTAGACTTTACGTAAATGGGTAAAAATAACTTCCTACAAAGAAATTAAAGTTAACTTAGCTAGTTAATTTTATTTAGAACCAAAACTATTTTTTTAACTACATACAAGTACTTTGGGATCCTCTAACAAGGGTAATAACCAAGCCAGATGCTACCGTTCACTGCAAATAGGATTTCACTCGGGTATAAATTAGAGGTACGGACTAGTTACACGGTAACTCTAGGTGTTGCCAGTCTAATAGCTTGATCTTAAGTATGAGTTATAAGTCAATATAATTTTAATTATTTTACAGTTGGATACGGGTAGAAACTCAGATCAGACAAACAAGGGAAAAAAGCACTGAGTCAGTCATCATCCATTTTTTTTTTAAACTATACCACTTAACGCAAAATTAATTAATTAAGTACGGCTCACTTACAATTTTTTATGCAAACTAAGAAATTGTAGACACCAATGAACTAATTAATGGCCCACATGCAAAAACGACAAGGTCATCTGATTTAGGCCAGATGCGTTCGCACCCGCCACTCCACCTTACCATATCTACCTTGTTTATCTAGTCTGAGAATGGATACCACTGTCAGAGTGCCATATCGACAGTGGTTATCGCAAGGTTATCGGGACTAATGATGACGATGTCAAAAAGTTCTTCAATTGATTTTGACAGTATCGTCAACATTGTCAAAATGGCGCGTCGACCTGATTGGCTTGATAATAAGAAGCCTAGAATCCAGCACGTGATTCACAAAGTGTACAAGACCGTCTGTCAAATAGTCCGAGTATGTAGCCTTTGGAGCTTATTACATGTCCCTAGTACATTAAAAACCCTGCAATTTTCTGCAATAGTTTGATATTCAGAAACCCCGTACGAAGCGTTTTTATTCCACTTATTATGGTAAGAACTGGTAGTCTGTGGAATGCTCTACCTGAATGGGTATTCCCCGATAGTTACAATCTGTCTTCAAATCTTTAAATCACGAGTTAATTGGTTTCTTCTAGACAAGCGTGCTCCATCGTAGACAGCATTATCGCTCAACATCGGGTGTTTTTTTTTTATCGCGGATAAGTCCGCGTTTGACCACCAACTCGCCTGGTGGTAAGCGACGATGTGGTCGAAGATGAAGCACGCAGACTTAGAAGATACCTATTCACTCTTGCCTTAATAAGGCCCAGATTATATCTCTCAAGAAACAAGGAAGCCGGCAGGTTGTTCCAATCCTTGGCCGTACGGATTAGAAACGTAGAATCGAAACTTTTGGTACGTATCCAAGGAAAGTTTACAATGTGTGGGTACACAATGTACTTGGCGGTAAAATGCAAGCCTATTAACTAAATAACAACTAAAAAATATGTGAATAGTATTTTCACTGGCTGTACTATTTAGCTCACAGATTAGCCAATAGCTAGTAAGTACAGCACTCGTTAGACGGTTCAGACAGTTTTAACTGAATTTATTTGCACTCATTCGCTCTACCGGGTCCTTTTATGTAATGGATTACATACCTATCTGTAGTTGAGATTCAGGCTGAATTTTATATTCCTCAGCGCTTTCACTCCGGATGTGATTTCAGTTTCAAGTGTGGAGCGAATGTAGAACATATAGAGACGTAGAGCCGGTTGCGGAATTGAATCTGCTTCAACGAATCAATTGATTTTTATTTGGTGAATTGAAACGTTTTCGAAATGGTTTTTAAATGTCATTGTTTCATACAGAGTTCATTGCGCTATTAGGTAGAGTCTACCTACTGTTTTTTTCCTCGATTCTAAAGGGTTGGTTGCCGCTTCAAAATTATTTTGAATATTATTTGGTCTATTGAAACATTTTAGAGATGATTTTTAATGACTTGGTTTAGACATAGTTATTCTGATTGAGTGTTTAAAGTCGAAAAGCACACTCAATCGTAATAATACTGTTACAGTAGGTGATTCGACGAAACTTATAGGCTACTGACATTTTTTTTTACGATTTTAGGGTTGGTCCCATTGTGAAAGTTGTTCATAATGAGAGTATCAGCGTGTGAGTCAGCTGATGAGTATCAGCTTAGTACAGGGTATATGCGTAACCATGTATAAGGTATATTCTTATCATGTTTTCCCTGGAAAGAAACGCGGTATTTTTTACAAAACATTATTTTTCTGTAATACCTCAAAAAATGTAGAGTAAGCCAGGTCATGTATTGCATAAAAAAATTGTATGAAAGTTATATTTGAATGTTTTTCATAAGTATGCATTCGGAGTTTCTAGTGGCTGCTACCAGAGCTTCGAAGCACTCTCTACCATTGCGTATGCCCTCGGCACATAGTTATGTAAAAAAATCACATTCAGCCAACAGTTTTTTGCAAATATCTCGCTTCCTATGGTTTTAATTATATTTGCATTTATTATTATTTTTAAAATTGAGCATAAAATTCGCAATTTTTTATATATATTTTTTATCTCATTTCTGGTGAACAAATAGACCACACACACACCCACACACACACACATACATCATCATCAGCCAATTAACGTCCACTGTTGGACAAGGCCTTCCTCATAGAGAGGCGTGTTGCCATAAACCCCACACTTGGCAGGCGGCTTGGGAATCGCAGTACGTTCACCGTGTACTATTAGGACGCTGCTGCCCATCCTCCAGTGATTCTGGTGCAGTTTTAGGACATACCCGGGTCCCATATATAACAAATAGACCATATTCACCTATTCCCCTTTGAACAAGAAGATAATATCAACACGTATAATATGTAGTAGCGTAGCTCTATCTAATACTGATTGTTTTAATCAAGTACTTCAATATACCTGCCATTGTCTTGTTTGAAAACTTTAAGGCTAAGATTCAGAGACGAGGTTAAGCGTGGACTTACGCTTCCTTATGTCAAAATTCAGTGCTTAAGCTCAAATTTGTATTCAGAAACGTATGGAACTAAGTGTAGGCTAGCTAGGTGTAAGTAGTGAATATCGACGTCTTGTAGTGGCGCCATCAAGCGAGTAAAAGTCTAGTTAATATTGACATTTGCAAATTTGAATAGATTTATCATAAATATTGTGTTTCACTCACTCCAGTATCATTTTATGTGCTGTTATCTTTGTTTTTTGTTAGTAGTTCGACTGCTTAATAAGCAGTAAAGGTTCCGCTAAAAATAAAAACTGCCATAGACATCAACAAAGCTTTTGCAAAAGCACGCAAATTTTGTTATTTACTATGTTTCTGAATACAAATTCTAAAGATCGACTTAGCCAATGCTCGGCTAAGACTGGTCTTGGAACGGTGTCTCTGAATCTTAGCCTAAGACTGACAACACTGCTTATAATACCGTGTCTATATCTAGTACCTACATAGGACCACGGAAAAACTTCGGCATCAGCCAAAAAAAGCATTGTCATTATGAAATTTGGCACACGGAAATTGGATTACCTTTTCTATACGAAGACAGTTTGGTGCCATGGAGCTTCACTACATTTTTATAACTCTGCATAAGCTAATTTTGCTTTACATTCACGTTGAATTCAAAGCGGTATCATTGCGAGCGAGTTTTTAAGAAAGCGTTTTGAGCGCTGAGGCAAACAGAGGGATGTTATAAGGCATGTCATAAGACATTTGTGTCTCATAATTTGGTGTTTTTGTTTGATTGAAAGGTCACTTGATCGATTTTTTTTACTAGCTAACTATGACGACAAAAAATGTTTACCCGTTTGTAGACTATCAACTCTAATGTCGGGGTTTATTTAGTTTAATTTTTTACTAATACTAATATTTTTACAGAGTGGATAAGTATTATACAGTACATAAATATATTTTTGTCAAGTTTGATAATATACGCATTGCATAAATGGTCATCACAATTTTAATCATTGCACTAATTTTATAAGGCAATTTTTAAATTCCATTATTATTCTGTGACGCTCAGCGGGTCAGGTATGCAAGCCGCAATAAAATTGTTAACACTGTTGTTTCGTGAGAATGAGACAAACATAATCCATAAGATAGCTTTATCACGTTTATCCGTGGATAACATTTTATCGTAGCTCTTACTGCCTTCCCTTACGCTTCGTGGCAATATGCAACCTATGTGGCGGCTGACAGGATTTTTTCTGCATGATCTATGCGGATTCGAATTGCGATTGGCCAAACATTAAGTAACATGTGATTCTACCGATTCTGTGATTTGAAGAACCGATGGGGTAGAAAGGTTCTTGAGTAGAGACCACGAACCAGAAGACGCGGTGTAGGTTCCTTGCACTAGATGGACCGACGACATCGTGAGAGTCGCGTGCAGCCAGTGGATGCAGATGACAGGTTGTCGTTCAGTGTGGAGGTTAAAGGGGTAGGCCTATGTTCAGCAATGGACGTCTTATGGCTGATGATGATGAACGTGTGATTCTTGAGTGGAGACCACGAACCGGAAGACGTAGCGTAAGTAGGCCTCCCACTAGATGGACCGACAACATGGAGAAAGTCGTGGGCATCTAGTGAATGCAGATGGCAGGATAACGTTCAGTGTGGAGGTTAAAGAGGCCTTTGTTAAGCAATGGACGTCTTCTGGCTGATGATGATGAAACAGTAAACGTTTTCCTGTTTGCTTGATATAGATGCAGATGGTAAATTCAAAGAGGATTATACATCTGAAACCCGTTTTTTACACAACAAAATCATTGCGATAGAATCGCTCGTGGAGATCACCTAGGCCTGACCTTTGTCAGCACATGGCTTCTTACGTAGATAGAGATCATTTTGTGGCTACGCAGATACAATCTAAATAAGAGTACGTCCATTAGCGCCTCATCAGATTTGTTTACAGATGTTTGCGGAACGTTGCTACTGATCTTAATTCTAAAGTAGCGAGCGGCAATTTTAAGTACGAGTTATGGGCTGATTTTGGAAGATAACCAATCTAGAAGATTAAGTATTAATCTACTAGTATTTATCTATAGTAGTATTTTTGGAAACTTTAACGGAATTGGGGAAACAAAATTTCATTAAATACTTTGAGTTCATTCATTCATTTACCGTTCCGTGCCCGAAACGGTTCTAAGTCGAAAGGGGGTCATTGTGCTCATCATATTGAACAAGTATTAATTGTCCACCTTGAAATTCTGAAAAATATAATGTTTCCATACATTTTGTTCAGGGTGTTAGTCCCATAGTCAAAGTTGTTCTTAAAAATTAGTACAAAGATTTCCTTTCGGCTAGTATCTATGTGGTATCTCCATCTCCACCGTCTAGTACTATGTTAATAACTTAATTGTAATAACCATAGATTAAGACCAAATTAGAAATAAAGATTTATTATTATTATTATTTCAAACAATTCTCGGGTTTAGCCCGGACATTTGGTGGGTATTGGTGGAGCCGAAGCCAACACCAAGAGGCCCTTTTGAATAGAAAATACATGCAACTATGAAATATGTATAAAAAGGAATATGAAACTATTGTACAGTATAGGATTAAAGAAGACTGGGCTATTAAGGTGAACAACTTGTGGATGGAATAACAGATCTATAGAATGAGAAACGGCACCTGCCTTATCCTATCTTATTATTATTATCTTCGTTCCATGTAGCCTTGTTAGGCACTTGTACAATATGATCTAGCGGATTCTCTTTTGAGATAATAATTATAATGTAGTGTAAAGTGTTTGTATCTAAGTAGTAAACTGATATGGATTCATCAAAGAGATCATTTCATCAGTTCAAAAATCCAATCTGCCTCATTTTTTTTTTAGTTATCATCAAAATCGAGCACGAGACTCTCAGTAGTTTTCACTAATACTCATATTTTAGGATTACGCCATCCACGCCCACTTGAAAAATTCATTATGTATCTAATACTTCATTAGACTATGATCTTTTTTTTACTAATACATTTTCACAACAATTTAATGCGATGTTTTGTCCAAATATTTATTTTTAAATAGTTTCAAGTTGACATAGCAACTAAGCATAAAATATATTACAGTTAGGTATATGTTTTTTGCCTGTCAAGCGTGGGGATTATGGTAACACCCCTCTCTACGAGGGAGGCCTTGTCCAACAGTGGACGTTAATTGGCTGATGATGTGTGTGTGATATGATTATTTACGGGATATTTACCGTGGTAAGGTTGCTTCCTGAACATGGTGCATGTAACTGTGCCGAAATATCGGGAGCTCCTTCGACAACCTTACCACGGTAAATATCCCGTAAATAATCATATAACTGTAGTGAACAACCGTGATAGTTTAAAACAGTGTTTTATAAAATATATTGCTCCAAAACCCTAGAAATAACTTAATTTATTGTATAAACGTTACAAATTTTCATGAAAAAATTCCATTAGGGTAAGTATAAAAGTTCCAGCTTTCAGACTTAAACGTCGTTAAGGGCATAATTAAGTATTTAGACCTTGTTACTAACTAAGCGGTTGAGAATTAAACGTTTAATGTAAGCTCAAAACAAGCACAGTTATAATACAACGATTTATGACGTATTTAATGTTAACGAACACAGCTTTCTCTTTAGAAATATTAAAGAAAATAGTATTTATTATTATTTAATTTTAAAACAGTATTATCACTAACCAAAAGATCACAGTAAAATACACTTTTTACAAGTTTTTATCGTAAATTTGGATCAAACCTTGCAACTGAATTTTAAAACATTTATCTCCCAACCGATTGAGCTGAAATTTTGCATCCATGTTTAGTTTGGATGACAATGCATGACTAGTTAAGTGACATCATTCTAAATCCAATATTATGGTGGACTCTCAAAGATAGCGATCCAGCATTTTTTTATATACCTACCCCATGATATGGGTATCAAATAAAAGGATTTGCTAAAAAGAATACATTTTATTTTTTTCTTCTCAATAACAATTTTAGTAAAGATGTCATTTTTTTATAACATTGCAAGTAATAGTATATAAAGCATTTTTCTTGTTAATATTTTTGTTTTTATTTAGGATGACGGATGAAACACAAGAAAAAAATTTTTTTAATCTTGGGCCACTTCTTAGCTACATGTATTTATCTATGACAATAGAAAATATTTTATGATTAGATCCAACCCAAACATAGTAGTAGGTTATGATGCGGCGGGATGGCCCTTGGGCAACCTTGAAGTCGCAAGTACATACGTGTATGACATTAGGGTTTATTTTGTGATTAGACCCAACCCAAACATAGTAGAAGGTTATGGTATGGCGGGATGGGTTGATGATGTTTTATGCGAATCAAAAGGAAACCAACCTTTGACCCTGTGTTTGTTTGGTGTTTCCTAATTAATTATTAATAAATTTGAGTCCTCTAGATTAGAATTTACAATGGAACTACCATGTAGAAAAACTATAGAAGTCTCAAAAATAAATTGGGAAAACAAAAGGAAACCAAGCAAAATCTCTCCCAAGCAATTTTTGTGTAGGCCTTTTGATATTTTTTGTATTTTATCACCATTCTATCTCGTATCAATCACAGACACTAAATAATTGCCATCCAATGCTCCGACTCCTTCATTAGATTGGCCATTCTACCGGAACTGATTACAGCAGATAAATTATCTACGTATATTAGAACATACCTTCACTTGACTCTGAACTTTAGCTTTATCGAGTTATAATGGGTACGTTACTTTTTTGTTTGGTATCTATATATATAAAAATCAATTGCTGTTCGTTAGTCTCGCTAAAACTCGAGAACGGCTGGGCCGATTTAGCTGATTTTGGTTTTGAAATGTTTGTCGTAGTCCAGGGAAGGTTTAAACGGTGAGAAAACGGCTGGACCGATTTTGATTAAATTTTGTGTTCCTGAAACGAGTCATAGTAGCGAGGCCGAAGGCCGAGCTTACACCCGTGCGAAGCCGGGGCGCGTCGCTAGTTTGTAATACAATTTGCAACAAAAAAATAAATAGATATGAGATAAACATCGATTTTATAGACAACTAGCTTTTTTGCCCGCGACTTCGTACGCGTAGATTTTCATATAAACCTTCAATTATTTTTTCTTCCCTTAATCCGGCCTTGCGCAAAATAACATAGCATATACTTCAATCTGGTCATAGCTAAGCATATTCGTGAAAACCGCATTTAAATCCGTCCGCATTTTCTTCCAGGGGTGTAGGAGATGTGCGTGAACAAACAAACAAAAATTCTAAAAACTGCCTTAACATATTCAGCTGCTTATTTTAAGTCGCCCTGTGTGAAATATTGATAGAATCATAAAAGTAATAAATAACACCGTCAACAGTTTTCAAATCAAAAAGATAATGTGACCACAGTGCAGAGCATGTTTTGAAATTTTCTTTTTGTCTAAACCATTAAAAGTATATTTCCGGCCAGTTTCGCTGGCCACGGAACCCTGACATAATGCTTGTCTTAACACGCTCTTGGCTAGTTATTTCTTATTTTGCGTGCATTTGTATGTATACCTTGATTAAAAAGCCATGAAATGGAACTACTCTATTTATCTGTTAAAATATCACAGTAAAATAAAATTATTTCTATATTCTTATTCTTATTGCAAATATACACTGTATTCTTCTAACTGCATAAAGGGTGCAGCAATGACTTATGTAGTGGCTGTTCACAAAACCAGACCACAGACATAAACATATAAATTTAAGTATAGTTCAATCTATTACATAAATATTATATATATCGTACTATTCAAACTTAACCTAGGGTGAAGTAATTTTACAAAACAAAAAAAAACATACTTAGTGTGATAGGTTACTTAATTATATATGAGATGATACAAAACTTATGACGCTACTTTCTTAACTATTTATATATCGATATTTATTTTCTAATTACAATTTTCTAAAATTTATCGTTGAATAAATATTTTATCTCGTAATAACATTTTTGGGTTAGAAACTTACTAAGTTGGTTCTGGAAAAATATTATTATTTCTTTCTTTCTTTATTGCGTCCGGAATTTTGTTGTATAGGTTTATTTTCATGTACAAAGGGCCTTTTTTGAATATTTCTATTCGCGGGACTGTATTAAAATAGGATGCGGTATATTTCGTGTTTTAAATGCTAACATAGAATAAAACCATGAGAATGTAATATGGAGCTTGGAGCTTCCCGGTGTGGTACTGGATGTAGATGCGACCTGGGCTATAGGGACAACGTCATGTATGCGGTCGGCTAGGTCTGCCAGCACATCGAGTGATGACGTCATCTGCTGCGAAGCAATGATGGTCTGCGTGCTGTTCGGTAGGCGGCTGGTCCAAATCATGCGTAAAAATTCTTCTGGAACTCCGGGGCCTGCTAGGTGACGTAAGAATTGAGAAGGCTTACGATCACCTAGCTCCTCGTGTGTTAAAAGTTGCTATACCTTTTTTCTCTTGATGCGGACAAACGTTTAATTAGCTCCAGCTTGAGTTTTTCGTACTTCTCGGTCACAGGCGGGTTGACGATGATGTCTTCGACTTCAGCTGCGTATTGCGGGTCAAGTTGTCCAATCACATAGTAGAACTTGGTGCTATCTGCAGTGATGTTGGAAATCGCGAATTGGCCTTCGATCTGGGCGAACCACATCGCCGGCTTCTCGGGCCAAAACGGTGGAATTCGCACGCCAACTCGGAATACATTGTCATCATCTTTATTCTTCGTGTCAGCCGCAGTGCTATCAGTACGATCTAGCGGCATTCTGACCTTTGTCGGTGGTGTACGGTCCATTCAGTGGTCACCAATTATAGTGGATTTGTACTATTTATATAGAAGGAGAGGGTTAAGCTACCGACAATGGAAGAAAATAGCTGAGTTCTTTAATCGGTGTTCTTTTATTTTTTTCTTTTCGCGCCCCAGCGCCACACGTCGTGGAAAATTGGAATGAAATTCACGAAGGTTGGCGCAAGGAGTACGCCACACTCCTACTCCATGCACTGGAATGAATCACCAAAGAGGTTGTAAGGCCTATAACATGCTTGATCTACACGTTCATTCATCTAAGAAGGTTAAGGAACCTTCTTTAAATTTAAACTGATTAACCGAATGACAGTTGACAGTTTCAAAATTTTAATGGCTATGTCAATAACATTCTCTTTACTTTGGATCTCCTTGCTTGAGGCTATGTGACGATCCTCATATTACGTTTCAGGTAACGAAGAAAAAAATCATTGATTTTTATTTTCGTTTATGTAAAAATAAAGAATTAAAATAAATGAAATAAGATAGCCTATGTTTTAATCTGGTAATTTCTAAGCATATTCGTGAAAACCGCATTTAAATCCGTCCAGTGGTTTAGGAGATGTGCGCGGACAAACAAACAAACAAACAAACAAACAAACAAACAAACAAACAAACAAACAGACAAAAATTCTAAAAACTGTCCTATCGTGTTCAGCTGCTTATTTTAAGACGACCTGTGTGATTTTTTTTTTGTTATCTCGTAATTACAGATTTTTTTATCTCTACGTTTTTATTATATGTATAGATATCTCATCATAAGCTAAATATTTTTCCACCCGATAAAATTCGTTAAAAGGAAATAGTCACAGAGAGGCTAAATTCGGAGAATATGATGGGTGGGATAGAAATTTATAGTCTAATTCATATGCCATGTCAATCGCGTACTCTTGCATTGTCATGATGGATAAGGATTTTCTTCTTAGTCTATATATGGCAGTTCTTCTATTAAAATTGAGTTAAATTGGTCCTACAAATTAGCATACAAATATCCATTAATCGTTATAATCAATTTGGTTTATATAACGTGCATCCCAAAAACTATGATTATTACTGGGGTCAGATGACCATGTGTGCAATAATGTCCCACATATTTATTTATTTTATTTATTTACTATTATTTTGGTTACTTTGGCTTTCCTCAGTGCAGTTTCATCAGAAGCAATCCATTATTTCAATTGTTCCTTGGTTTGTGTCCTTTCTAATGTCCAGGTTTAAAAGTTAAAATAACTCATATTGTAGCAAAATGGTGATTTCAAAGCTTCGAATATAATTTAACAAAACAATTTTCGTAGCTCGTTTCGAATCGTTTATTTGGTCATAATTAAGCATTTATATGAACTTATAGCATACTTATTAAAACATAATCATATTATATTTTATATAATTTTAACCACCACTAAAATGGGTGGTAAAGCTTTATCAAATTAACTACTAATGTTAAGGCAGATAATTAGGCGCCGGTGTGGGAACTTCAAATGAATCAATCTTCTTTAGTTTATATCTTGATTTGTTTATTATATAAATCGATTAACTTTACAAAGGTATTTTTTTAATTAAGTTTTAATAAGAAGGAAGAATAGAGACGGACCCGTGTCCATAGACAAGAGCTGAGTCCTCTACATTGTTTGGTGGTTTGTAGATGGCTTCTCACGTGACGGGATGTTACGTTGTGTATTTGTGCGTTAACAAATATTCATGACGAACAAATATTAATTTACTCTAATATGTAAATAAACATAGTATCATTCGCAAATAGGTATCAGACTAATTAATGATATACCTTGACATAATAATCAATTATATCAAAATTGCCTGATCATTGCATCAGGCACAGACAAGGTAAAGCTACTACGTAGATATTAGTAATAAACTAAAAGCCTTCCAATAATTCAGAGTTCATAGTGATGTTTACAAACGTACAGATCATCTGGCTAGTAACATTAAAAGGAAGGTAATATATAATAATCATTTTTGAACGAATGAGTTATTTTCGTTTTCTTTTCCCTATCGGTTTTTTATCGGATAAATTTTTGGAGAGTGTGCATCAGATCTGCATGATTTAATTCCCTCCTGCCCTTTTTTTTATCGGACTGCCAGAGCGGGCACGAAAAATTGACACCGTTTTATAGTTGACATTCCGAAAACCCGTACGAAGCGCTTTGATTCCACTTTGATTGTGCGAACTGCTAATTTGTGGAATGCACTGCCTGAATGGGTGTTCCCCGATAGTTACAATCTGGGTGTCTTCAAGTCAAGAGCGTATCGGTTTCGTCTAGGCAAGTGTGATCCACCGTAGGCTGCATCATCGCTTAACATCAGGCGAGTTGGCGGCCAAGCGCAAGCCTATTCTACAATAAAAAAAAAGCATTTTGGGCACTCTGACGGAAATTAGAGATCATTTGAACTAGTATTATACAGAACTTATTATTATTACAACATGTTAAGTAAAAAAATAAGTGGTACAATAGCTCGTTATTTACGAATATAATGATAAAATGTATCCTTTTAAGAAGGTGTTTTAAGAAACACCATGTTTTTGTTTACAATTATCTCTCAAAGCAAGATCAATTGCATTCCTAAAAAACCACACTATACCACTTTCCACCTTGCTACTTATTTTGTGTTATTTCTAAGTAGGTACCTAGTTACTTAAATTAGTTATATTTTACTATATTGAAATGTTTTGCGCTTTGGTTCGACGTAAGCATTCTGTTGATTAATAAATACCAAGTTCTCTGCAATATTCAAAATTAATCTAGTTCAACTCAAATGTATCCTCTGAAACAACAGTATTCACAAAGAAAAATAACCCCAAAAACGGTGAAACACGATTTCGAGAGACATTAAACGAGAAGGGGCGGTTTCACACACATTTATACCTCGGAAAATGATAAAAAACAAACGCTGGGCTATTATCTTCATCTGCCTTTTGTTAAACACGTCTCTATGAATAAAACATTGGTGGTTTAAAGTTTTTTTGGCACGGCGTCGGAAGTGTTTTTCCTGTGCGAAATATTTTGTGACCTTAAATAATTTTGTACATTTTTTCAACCGCTATGATCGTTTACAAGAAATATCAGATTTTTATATCGATTTATCATCATTTATGGCTTTAACGCGTCATTTATGACAGCTGGTGAGGATATTGAAGGCGTCGTTCATGTTGATAGGGTTGTTTCAGATCATATCTTTAGGACAAAATATGCAACTTCTCTTGGGAATTGTATGAACTAAACCTGCTTTCTTATTTAATTTTATATTACATTTAATTAATCATAATTGAGTTTTTTGTTAGTGAAACGCAGCCTTATTCACACATTTTTTAAAGCTTTGATAGCCCCTTTGGCCCAATTGGTAGTGAACCTGCCTTCTACGCTTGGGGGCGTGGGTTCGATTCCCACCTAGGGCAAACATATATTGTGATGAACATTTTATGTTTGTTCAATATCTGGGTGTTAATATCTATTTAAGTGTGTATTTAAAAATATATATCTACGTACGGTATATCAGTCTCTGGCAGCCAGAGTACAAGCTTTGCTTAGTTTTGGGTCAGATGACCGTGTGTCAAAACATGTTCCGAATATTTAGCCTATTGCTTACAAATTTGTTCACTTGAAAAATATTTTTTAAAGTTTTGCATCGCAAATTTTACGGCAAGTATTTCCACAACAATCGTATAATTTCCGAAATAGAAAGTACCCTATGTAGTTTTTCGGCCTTCTAAATAGTTACTTCCTACGTCAAAATTAATTAGATTAGTTTCATTGATACTGCACTACTTAAAAGAAAGACAAACAAACGAACTAAGAAACTTTTGCATTAAAAAATAGTAGAATATTTATGCTGACAGCCATTGGGATGATTATAGAATGATAGATTATGGAATAACCATGTAGGTAATCTATGCCTATCTATTTTTTAACTAGATTATTATTGAAATGAAAACTTCTTAAGCCGCGTTGAGCGTTTTTGTTAGGGGCTAAACTTATAGGTTCGCGTCACTGACACGCTGATGTCGGTGTCGTGTTACGCCACTGAGTTTTAAGTTTTCACTTCTGGCGGCAGTTTCCATGACTGCCTCTTTTAACATGATTTTATTAGCATGGTATGTATCTATGTAACGGAATCTTAGAACTTGATTTTCACCCCTTTCGAAACGTCGGATTGATTTGAAACTTTACTGTCTTATCGAGAACCGATGACAATGCAATAATTCAAATAGTTTATATCATTATCCTCAACATGATCTTCAGGATTAGCGATTTTAAAGGGTACTTTTTATTTTTTTAAGCTGCGTGAATTATTATTTGTCAAAATAAACATCGCTGAAAGTTACCGTTCATTAAATAATTTTGCTCTTAACTAAGTAATTAAAATAATTTTAAAATAAACATTGTTGACGTGTACTTTGCGACGCAACCTTTATGGATACTAAAAGAGGTAGACTTTGACACTAATTTTCCGTTTAAACATCGTTAACTTACCATTAAAACTAACTAATTACCTTTTCAAACAAATTAAGCGAAACTACAATGCAATTATAAACTGTTATTAGCAATTACTCACTCGTAACTAAGTTACTGTTCACAACATTGTATGATAGTAAAAGTCGTATGATAAAAAAAAGGTAATGAATGACGAAGGCATGCCAGTGTTTGATTAATACGCTAGATGACTGTTTTATATTGTCCTATTAAAATGTAGCCCATAAATCAAATCAAATAATTTATCTATATCTTCTTCTATATCTATATCTATACATATAATAAAAACGTAGAGATAAAAAAATCTGTAATTACGAGATAACAAAAAAAAAATCACACAGGTCGTCTTAAAATAAGCAGCTGAACACGATAGGACAGTTTTTAGAATTTTTGTCTGTTTGTTTGTTTGTTTGTTTGTTTGTTTGTTTGTTTGTTTGTTTGTCCGCGCACATCTCCTAAACCACTGGACGGATTTAAATGCGGTTTTCACGAATATGCTTAGAAATTACCAGATTAAAACATAGGCTATCTTATTTCATTTATTTTAATTCTTTATTTTTACATAAACGAAAATAAAAATCAATGATTTTTTTCTTCGTTACCTGAAACGTAATATGAGGATCGTCACATAGCCTCAAGCAAGGAGATCCAAAGTAAAGAGAATGTTATTGACATAGCCATTAAAATTTTGAAACTGTCAACTGTCATTCGGTTAATCAGTTTAAATTTAAAGAAGGTTCCTTAACCTTCTTAGATGAATGAACGTGTAGATCAAGCATGTTATAGGCCTTACAACCTCTTTGGTGATTCATTCCAGTGCATGGAGTAGGAGTGTGGCGTACTCCTTGCGCCAACCTTCGTGAATTTCATTCCAATTTTCCACGACGTGTGGCGCTGGGGCGCGAAAAGAAAAAAATAAAAGAACACCGATTAAAGAACTCAGCTATTTTCTTCCATTGTCGGTAGCTTAACCCTCTCCTTCTATATAAATAGTACAAATCCACTATAATTGGTGACCACTGAATGGACCGTACACCACCGACAAAGGTCAGAATGCCGCTAGATCGTACTGATAGCACTGCGGCTGACACGAAGAATAAAGATGATGACAATGTATTCCGAGTTGGCGTGCGAATTCCACCGTTTTGGCCCGAGAAGCCGGCGATGTGGTTCGCCCAGATCGAAGGCCAATTCGCGATTTCCAACATCACTGCAGATAGCACCAAGTTCTACTATGTGATTGGACAACTTGACCCGCAATACGCAGCTGAAGTCGAAGACATCATCGTCAACCCGCCTGTGACCGAGAAGTACGAAAAACTCAAGCTGGAGCTAATTAAACGTTTGTCCGCATCAAGAGAAAAAAGGTATAGCAACTTTTAACACACGAGGAGCTAGGTGATCGTAAGCCTTCTCAATTCTTACGTCACCTAGCAGGCCCCGGAGTTCCAGAAGAATTTTTACGCATGATTTGGACCAGCCGCCTACCGAACAGCACGCAGACCATCATTGCTTCGCAGCAGATGACGTCATCACTCGATGTGCTGGCAGACCTAGCCGACCGCATACATGACGTTGTCCCTATAGCCCAGGTCGCATCTACATCCAGTACCACACCGGGAAGCTCCAAGCTCCATATTACATTCTCATGGTTTTATTCTATGTTAGCATTTAAAACACGAAATATACCGCATCCTATTTTAATACAGTCCCGCGAATAGAAATATTCAAAAAAGGCCCTTTGTACATGAAAATAAACCTATACAACAAAATTCCGGACGCAATAAAGAAAGAAAGAAATAATAATATTTTTCCAGAACCAACTTAGTAAGTTTCTAACCCAAAAATGTTATTACGAGATAAAATATTTATTCAACGATAAATTTTAGAAAATTGTAATTAGAAAATAAATATCGATATATAAATAGTTAAGAAAGTAGCGTCATAAGTTTTGTATCATCTCATATATAATTAAGTAACCTATCACACTAAGTATGTTTTTTTTTGTTTTGTAAAATTACTTCACCCTAGGTTAAGTTTGAATAGTACGATATATATAATATTTATGTAATAGATTGAACTATACTTAAATTTATATGTTTATGTCTGTGGTCTGGTTTTGTGAACAGCCACTACATAAGTCATTGCTGCACCCTTTATGCAGTTAGAAGAATACAGTGTATATTTGCAATAAGAATAAGAATATAGAAATAATTTTATTTTACTGTGATATTTTAACAGATAAATAGAGTAGTTCCATTTCATGGCTTTTTAATCAAGGTATACATACAAATGCACGCAAAATAAGAAATAACTAGCCAAGAGCGTGTTAAGACAAGCATTATGTCAGGGTTCCGTGGCCAGCGAAACTGGCCGGAAATATACTTTTAATGGTTTAGACAAAAAGAAAATTTCAAAACATGCTCTGCACTGTGGTCACATTATCTTTTTGATTTGAAAACTGTTGACGGTGTTATTTATTACTTTTATGATTCTATCAATATTTCACACAGGGCGACTTAAAATAAGCAGCTGAATATGTTAAGGCAGTTTTTAGAATTTTTGTTTGTTTGTTCACGCACATCTCCTACACCCCTGGAAGAAAATGCGGACGGATTTAAATGCGGTTTTCACGAATATGCTTAGCTATGACCAGATTGAAGTATATGCTATGTTATTTTGCGCAAGGCCGGATTAAGGGAAGAAAAAATAATTGAAGGTTTATATGAAAATCTACGCGTACGAAGTCGCGGGCAAAAAAGCTAGTTTATCTAATAATAATATCCAAATTATTACAAATTTATTAGATTGAATTAAGCCAAGTATTTGGACCCGGGTATGTCCTAAAACTGCGACCAGAACCACCGGAGGATGGGCAGCAGCGTCCTAATAGTACACGGTGAACGTACTGCGATCCCCAAGCCACCTGCCAAGCGTGGGGATTATGGCAACACCCCTCTCTATGAGGGAGGTCTTGTCCAACAGTGGACGTTAATTGGCTGTTGATGTGTGTGTGAAGCAGAAGAAGAGAAGAAGAAAACACCTCATTTTAAAATAGCCTGCCTCAATTGAGATGGTCAAATAGCTTCTCAGTTTCTAATTAAATATAGCTGACTAATGTAAACAAAATGAAAATCTGATAAAAATAAGCAACTTATAAGCATTTTAATATCATGCTAGACAAAGAGCATGAAACAGCAAATTATGACGTCATTTCTCTGTACGCCATATTGATTCTATTCTTACAAGTATGGCGCACAGACGCGTAACGTCATTTTTTGTTTTGTGGAAAAGGGATAGAGTTTTCTCTACCAAAAACTTTAAATGCTTATATAAAAAATATTATATTTACTTCTTTTATCTTCTTCTTCATTCTTTTTCATCAAAGTTATTGTTGTTAAAGATATAAACATCATATACGAGTAGTTATCTAACCTACCGGCAAGTATATTTCAACCCCAAGATCATTATACATAGATATTTTCAAGTTACACAGTACTAATCCTTAGTCATTTTAACCGACTTCAAAAAGGAGGAGGTTCTATGTTCCATTGTATTATTTTATGTATGTTCACCGATTTCTCCGCCAGTTATGAATCGATTTTGATGTTTTTTTTTTGTTTTGTAGGCTATATACACCAGCAGGCCTAGCATGGGCCGTGGAAAAATTGTCTTTCCACCATTTTTATCCATACGCGATAGAGCTAGAATATGGATACGTTTGTCTCTTTCTAGCGGGATAAAAACGGTGGAAAGACAATCTGTCCACGGCCCGTGCTAGGCCTGCTGAAGTGGTTCCATAGAATTTTCATCAAAATTGGTTAGGCAGGTGGAAGGCGGAAGTATACAAAATTGGGTATTAAATTTACTCATTTTGAAGTCGGTTTTTTAAATTGATAATGATGACAAACAATATGAAATGACAATTTTTTTCTTCAAGTACGCTGAAGATCCTGTTAAGGATATAGGGACAAACTATTCAAATTATTGCATTGTCATCGGTCCTTGATAAGTACGTATGCAAAGTTTCAAATCAATCCGACGTTTTGAAAGGGGTGAAAATCACGTTAAAAGATTCCGTTTTAAATTAAATAATAATAAAATAATATTCAAAAACGTTCATTTTTGAACGTACCTACGGCATTTCCGAGTAGCTTTAATATAGAGTTCTTCAAAAGGGCTGTTAATAGAGTCTTTAAGGGTCGGCAACGTATCTGTGATGCCCCTGGTGTTGCAGGTATCCATAGGCGACGGTGATCGCTTACCATCAGGCGGCCCGTTTGCTTGATTGCCATCTATGGCATTAAAAAAAACGTATTCTATGGAACAGCAGTTTTTTTGCATATTGGGTTAGGCGGAAATGGTGTACTAAACCGAAAAGGATCTTTTGTCGAGTGTAGATTGACACTCGACAAAATGCATGGGACAGCTGATGTTTTCTTCGTGATTTCAATGTTTGTTCCATAGTAAAAGAACTGTAAAACAAACCAGTATAGGTTTGCACGGAAAGTTGATGCTAAACCAAACCAAGCTGATGATGGATATCATCATTATGAATGAACAACGTAAGGATCAGGTACATAAGGAAACATGAGTAAAATCGCGGGTGCAGCTAGCCATAACATAACAATCTCAATAGATTTTACGCTAGTGTAAACAAAGTCTTACGACCGGTCGCGTGTTGTAGCAGCCTATTCGCTACTTAGTACCAGCTTAAGGAATTATTACTCTCAAAGCGGATTAGTTAAGTTTCTGTAACGCGCTGAGTTTGTTCAGCTCTTAATTGCTGAATAATTACTACTAGAAAATGTGTATTCTATAGAAAAGTAAATAAGGTTGTAGTAGAAGTACAGATTTAAGTGGACATAGAGTCACTGAGACCGATTCATTGAAGTTTGAACCATAAATATTTTTGTATGATACTCATACCATGGGGCTGCATAAAAAGTATCTGGTCCACCATCTTTGAGAGTTTGCTATATTGGAATTAGAATGATGGCCGCCAAAATTATAATTCTCGCTATTTCAAAAACAAAAATCACGCTTTAAAATTGCTAATCTTGAAGATCCTAGTGAGGATAATGGGACAGACTATTTAAATTATCGTATTGTCATGGGTTCTTAATAAGTGTGCAAAATTTTAATTTAATTCGAAGTTTTAAAGTAGTTGAATATAAAGTTTAAAGATTCTGTTACATACATACATACATACATACATACACACATACATACATACATACATACATACATACATACATACATACATACATACATACATAAATACCAAGCTAATAGAAGCGTGTCAAAAATATAACATTAAACAATTAAATAAAAGGTTGTTGTAATTTTTTTTTTTTAATATTAGTAATGGTAGGTACTGTTCCATTGTAAATATTTCTACATTTGATTAGGACATACTCGTACACAATTACTCTTTACAGAGTCATAGATATTGCTTTGCATAGAATTTCACAGACCATAAATACCGAAAAAGCATGGTCCCATTCCGTATTTCTCTCATAAATCTACGGAATTGCTCAAAGACTTACATCTGTAAGTTCCCACGTTTTTACGTAATGCTTCCCCTTGGAATACTTTTTTGTCAAGAAAATGTATGGGGCTTATTTGGAGTGAAATGAATTTCCTTGGCAAAGTTAACAAGTCTGTGCGAAAAGATTAAAATAACTTTGGGACTGACATAACAGTGAATAGAAATGACAAGGTGAAAACTCCTTGCGGTATTTGGTGAAATTGTATCGTCTGTGATTTTTCTTATAAAAATTTGTGTTAAAAATATAAATTTTACAAGTTAAGACAGTTCTATGTAAGTATTTAAAGTAAAATCTTTACTTTTTACTAATTTGGGAGAAGTCATCAGAATAATTTGATTCATAAGTAATATAACAAATAAAAAAATATCTGGGACATTATTGCATGAAAGCTTAAGTCTTTCAAGAACCAGCTTTCGTTATCACAGGAAGCTGCGTGTTCGGCAGCGCCAGAACCCTTTTCAAAACCTTCTTCGGTTAAGGAGCAGAAGAAAGCAAAAGCTCAACAGAAATCTACTGCAGTTATCTCTCGATTGAACTCGGAGTCTCGGCGAAGGGATCTGGGGAAAAAGGCGGCTGCCGAGAAAGCAACACCACCGGAATCCTCCACTTCATGGGCAACTGTGTTAAAACGGAAGGCAAAGCAAAATACTTCCCAACCCAAACAGAAGAAGACCATGCCGCCACAGTCTAAAAACAAGATTGACATAACGGTAAAACCAGCACGGTTGCCGAATTCCGCAGCTATTACGCTCACGGTTCCGGAAGGCTCAAAGCTCACATATGCTGCAGTAATGACGGCGGCCAAAGAACGTATAAATTTAGGTGAGTGTGGTATAGAAGCAGTACGTCCAAAAAGGGCTATTACAGGTGGTCTTATCTTAGAAGTGTCTGGTACGGATTGTGGCTCTAAAGCAGACACGTTGGCAGCGAAAATGAGGGAGACACTTGCCGATTTAGATGTGCATATAGCGCGACCCACTAAAATGGGCGAAATGAGGATTTTAGATCTCGATGAGGCCACCGTTCCACTAGATGTGGTCACGGCAGTCGCTAATGCTGGTGGCTGTTCCTCGACAGATGTAAAAGTTGGCGCGATTCACCATTCTCCAAACAAATTAGGTACGGTGTGGGTTAGATGCCCACTCGCAGCTGTGAGGAAACTAGGAAAAAGTAATCACATACTTGTTGGATGGGTATCAGCACGTATCAAAATTCTGGCCGCTCGGCCTCTACAATGTTTCAGATGCCTCGAAACAGGCCATGTGCGTAGTAGATGTCCCAGTACTACGGACCGGAGTATGCTATGTTACGCATGTGGCGAATCAGACCACAAGGCAAACCAATGCACACGACCGCTTAAATGCCCGCTGTGCTCTGACCTTAGTCGACCTTCCGATCATAGAATGGGAAGCAAAAAATGCACGCCACCCAAAAGTATCAAGGCTAGAAATACAGGGCAACCTTCAGCTCCTGCAGTAGTGCAACGCAACCCGGCGAGTCCATTGGGGCCGACTCAGCCAGCCAATGTCTTGCCTGAGGAGGAGATGGAAGCTTCATAACGGATAACCAGGTGAAAGCACTTCAGTGCAACTTGAACCACTGCCGAAACGCGCAAGACTTGCTCCTGCAAACTTTGGCAGAAAGATCAATTGCTCTTGCTGTTGTGGCGGAACCCTATCAGGTTCCAAACCATCCTAGGTGGTTTGGAGACAGCAAAGATTTAGTCGCCATCTTCTGGGGTAGTGAAAGAGGAGACCTTTCTTGTTCCTTACTTGAAAAAGGAATTGGCTTTGTCGCAGTAAAGTGGGGCCACATTGCAGTCGTGGGTTGTTACGTTTCACCAAATCTCCCATCCATAGAAACATACGAAGCACGTTTGGATGCTATAGGTGCCTGCATACGCAGATGCATCCCACGTCCCACGCTCATCTTGGGAGACTTTAACGGTCGTTCACGAGCTTGGGGAAACGTAATAGATAACGCAAGGGGCCGGATATTATCAGAATGGGCATCGGAATTAGACCTGCACCTTTTAAATCAGGGGTCGGTTAGCACGTGTGTGCGATGGCAGGGAGAATCAATAGTGGACTTGACGTGGGCAAACCCTGCAGCAAGACACATTGTATCCGGATGGAGAGTGGCAGAAGAAATTGTTACCCTCTCTGACCATCGGCACATAACTTTCGACGTGGCTCCTTATCCATACGACCAACCACGTAGGTGCAGTAGAGTAAAACAGCTGCGATGGTCCCTGAAACGACTTGATAAGGATTTGCTTGAAGCGGCAGCAGTTGCAATGTCCTGGCCTAATAGCGAGGAAAGAGTGACGTCTAATCCTGAAACGCAAGTTACTTGGTTCCAGGAGACAATGACGTCAATATGCGACGTCTCTATGCCTCGAGCAAAGCCAATGAAACAAAAGGCGGCTTATTGGTGGTCGGAAGAAATTGCCACTCTGCGGGAAAACTGCCTAAGATCACGTCGCCAATTTACTAGATCTCGTAGGAGAAGGAGAGTGACAACCAGTCAGAATGATACCATCTATTTGGCATACCGTGATGCAACTAAAGCGCTCCAAAAAGCCATCAAAGATGCCCGAGCCCGCTCATGGACTGAACTTCTAGAGGGATTGGAGAAAGATCCATGGGGACGTCCATACAAAATGGTGCTAGGAAAACTTCGTCCCTGGGTTCCTCCTCTAACGGAAACCCTTGACCCTTCGTTTGTGAGAAGTGTAGTCGATGCTCTTTTTCCAAGAGTCCAAGACATATCTTCGCAGCCAGAGGCACCATCCGTTGCGAGTGGCTGGACTGAAGATCTGAATGTATCCACAGGAGAACTAAGCCGAGCTATTCAGCGTCTCAGCTCCCGCAACAGGGCACCAGGCCCGGATGGGATTCCCGGTCGTGCCTGGGTGTTAGCACTGAAAGCGGCTCTAGGAGATCAGCTCAGAGATATGTTTAATAGCTGCTTAAAAAACGGTGTGTTCCCAGTGGACTGGAAAGTGGCTAATTTGGTCCTATTAAGGAAGGCGGGCAGACCCGCAGACTCTCCTTCTGCATATCGCCCTATATGTTTGCTAGACGGGGCTGGTAAATTATTCGAAAGGATAATTGCCGCTCGTCTCAACTCTCATCTGTGGCGCAATGGACCAAACTTGTCTGATCACCAATTTGGATTCCGTCACGGGCGGTCAACAGTTGACGCGATTCTTCGGGTACGTGAGTTTTCTGAGCAAACTGTTGCAAAGGGAGGGAAGACATTAGCGGTGAGCTTAGACATAGTAAATGCCTTTAACTCACTGCCTTGGCATACTATTAGGGAAGCACTTGCTTACCACAACGTACCCGAATACCTACAACGTATAGTCTCTGCGTACCTCCGGGATAGAACTGTGCAATACATAGGCCGGGATGGTGAACTACATAGTAGAGACGTGTTTTGCGGAGTTCCACAAGGATCAGTATTAGGCCCCATCCTGTGGAACTTTGCATATGATGCAATACTGAGAGTAAGCCTTCCCGCGAGTGTGAATGCCGTATGCTACGCGGACGACACTTTAGTGTTAGCCAATGGGGTGACCTTTGTGGAGGCTGCTCAGCTTGCTGAAAGAGGTGTGGCATGCGTTGTCGAGAAAATACATGAATTGGGTCTTAAAATAGCACCGCAAAAGACGGAAGCCCTGTGGTTCCATAGAACTCGACAACGAAGCGAACCAGCTACTTCTTCAATAAGAGTAGGTGACGCACACGTTCAAGTAGGGCAGTACTTAAAGTACTTAGGGCTCACCTTGGATGGACATTGGAGCTTTGATGAGCATTTCCGACGCATGGCTCCTCGAATCAAAAGGGTAGCGGGTGCCATGCATAGATTGTTACCCAACCTTAGAGGACCACGTGAAGAGGTTCGCCGTCTCTACTGTGGAGTTATCAGGTCGATGGCTCTCTACGGCGCCCCTGTATGGTCTAAAAGACTAGGCGTCAAACGCTGCAGAACTATGTTTAATAGTTTCCAGCGCATTATGGCTATTAGGGTTGCGCGAGGTTATCGCACCATATCTTTTGAGGCGGCAACTCTAATAGCCCGATTCCTGCCTTTAGACATCTTGGCAGACATGGACGCTCAGGTATACGTGCGTTTACACCGGAGTCACGGATCCGAGCCCGTAAATGCCGCAGAAATAAGGAAGGAAGAGCACCGACGCGCACTCGAAAAGTGGCATGAACGGTTGTACGAGCCGCAAAATGTGCTCCAACGTGCTGTCGGCGCAATTCTGCCCAGTTTTCAAGCCTGGCTAAAGAGGAAGGATCACGTCACATTTAGATTGACGCAGGTTCTCACAGCACACGGCTGTTTTGGCGAGTACCTCCACAGGATTGGACGCGAACAAACGCCGCAATGCCACCACTGCAGGGCCGTGGTCGATTCTTCACAACACACACTCGAGGAATGCCCTGCGTGGAGTGCAGAGAGAGGGATACTCGTGAACAAGATTGGTCAGGACCTGTATCTACCCAGCGTTGTGTCAGCAATGTTGGCGGACAGTTCTGCATGGAGGGCTATGGTTGAATTTTGCGAAAGCGTGCTTTCTCAAAAAGAAATCGCAGAGCGCGCTCGTGAATGGGCAGACCCTGCACGAAGACGGCGACGCCGGGGTGGCGGCAACGGCCGCTCCAGCTCCTTAGCCCTGGTGCCGGGGCAATAGAATACGGCACCGGTACCCCCTGCCTGTAGTAAGAGCCTACTAAAAGGGGACCTATGGGTTCGGGATGGTCAAAGTTGGGGCTCTGACCATCCACTTAAGCGTGCCCAGGGCGTGGTCACACAACGTACTCTACGTGCCCAGTGCGTGGTCACACAACGTACTCTACGTTGTGTGACCAACGTTGTCGGGACTGAGACAACACGCAGTTAGCGTGTTGTCTCGGGAGGAGCCATAGCGCAGTGCTGAGGGCTCCGGTGCGTTCCTCTGGAGATCCCGGAGCCCTCTTGTCAAGCACTAAGGCTGGTCACCGGGGGGGTTTTAGTGGGTCCAATCCCACATAACCTGGCTGCACCCCAATGCAGCCGGGTATCTTTGGAAGATTTCCCCCTCGAAAACAAAAAAAAAAAAAACAAAAAAAAAAAAAAAAAAAAAAGGGACATTATTGCACACAAGGTCATCTGACCCCAAACTAAGTAAAGCTTGTAATATGGCTGCCAGAGACTGATATACATACATGTATATTTTTAAATACATGCTTAAATAGATATTAATACCCAGACATAGAACAAACACAAATGTTCATCACACAAATGTTTGTCCTAGGTGGGAATCGAACCCACGCCGCCGAGCGCAGGTTCACTACCAACTAAGCTAACGGGACTGTATATATTTTATTATTCTTTTTTAATGAGGGTTTATGAACTATAGCGTCCTAAAAAATCGAGTACATACATATTAAACAAAATAAAAAAATTATTAAATGTTTACATACCTTTAGTATTAATCTACAGTTAATTATCAATACTGAAGAAATAAGTAAAACAAAATTACAAAAAGCAACTCTATTTAGCAACACTAACCGAGTTCATTTGCAAAGGGTTCTTTTTATTGCTTACCTTTGAGCTATTACAGGCCGAACAAACTAATTACTTAATGTAATGGCTCATCAATAGGCAAAGTTTGGACAACGGCCTATATTCACGTTATCAGATTACAGTAATACGGTTAAATTAAGAAGTTACATGCCGGTAATATGGTTACATTTTGAAGTTAGGTCATATTGAAAGTCTTTCGAGCAGCCTCGCCACGGTCTAGGATAAATCATCCTTAACTCTGATAAAATAGGGTTACGGATAGAGCATCAGCCTTTATGACAATGAAACATTACTTAAAAACGTTACTCAAGTTGATCTATGCTTTAAAATGCTCTCTCAACTTCTCGCTGACGGCAATCGTCACACGCGAAAACGAGACGTAGGATATTTAAGCGTGTATCAACTTGAGTAACGTTTTTAAGTAAGACCCTAAACTTGTGAAAAAAAAAACTAAACCTAAACCCTAACCTGGTCTAATGATGGAGATAGGTGGCCCTAGGCACCTTTAAACGAAATAACGTAACCTCGTTGAGTTTGGGTTCGTTGGATTTGTCTTCCCAAGTGCGTTGGTCCTAGCTAGATGATAAATTCAATATGGCGGATGCTTCAAGAAGGCGAAAAAATATTTTTATCTAACATCATAATTATGGGCATTAAATGAAAGGATTTGCTGATAAGAATAAAAAAGCTTGTTTAAAAAAAATTTAGTTCATAGTTTTCCGTGAGACTTGTTGGTGATTTGTTAGTTAGCTCATTTGATATTCTTTACCTCTCTTCTGTAGTCGTTTCAAGTGCATAAACAAACTAAAATCCCATTGCATGTGCTCCGAACAATATCCTATTGCAGAATGCCTCTGACATTTGCAATCTATTCAACTCCTTTTCAATGCTTTCAAACGAGCTTACCTAGCTATATGTAGATAGTTATCGATACAGCTTTGTTTCATATTTGCAAAAGAGAGCTGTTTCGCTGATGTGAACAGGAGTAATGATACAACTCTAAGAAAGTGTTTATTGTTTCTTTACTCTTAAAAAAAGGATACGTAAAGGAGAATATCTTTGGGATGGACAAGTTTTTTATTGAAAAATATCTATTTCAAATCAAGCTTTTATGAAATTTGCGATCGCGGAACGTTGTGCTGATCAAAATGATCCCAAACACTTTCAGTCTACCATTTATCCATCAGGGACTACCGTTGTCCACCGTCACCATCATCAAATCAGCTCGCTGTCACCATAATATTGTATTGTCATCAGAACTTGACAAGTATGCCAAATTTGGGCCTAATCGAACACTGGGAAGTGGTTAAAAATGTTAACTTGCAAGTTTGATTAAAAACTGATACCGGAACAGGTAAAACGAAATCATCATCACCAGCCAGAAGAGGTCCGCTGCTGAACATAGGCCTCCCCCTTTAACCTCCACACTGAACGACATCCTGCCATATGCATCCACTGGATGCCCGCGACTCTCACAATGTCGTCGGTCCATCTATGGAGGCCTACCTACGCTGAGTCTTCCAGTTCGTGGTCTCCACTCTAGAACCTTTCTTTCCCATCGGCCTTTGAGCGATGTGGCCTGCCTATTACCACTTCAACTTGCAAATTTTAATAGCTATGTCGGTGAGTCTGGTTCTTTGGCGAATATCCACGTTTCGGATTCTATAGCGAAAAGATACTCCGAGCATAGCTCTCTCCATTGTCCGTTTTGTGACTCTGAGTTACTCTTTGAGGCCCTGTTGGCCTTTTGGAAAAACTCAGAGACCACTCAGAGACCTAAGGACCACGTCTCAATACCATATGTCATCACTGGCAACACACACTGACTGACACACACACGCAAAGGTAAAACTAAATAAAAACATGTAAGGAAGAAATTTTTTATCTGTGTGACAGGCTGTTTTATTTCCAACCCGGGCGAAACCGTTAGAAAATGCTACCATTTAACATTGTTGTCACTCTTATCAGTAACGTGAAAAAATTGCTAAAAGCTGTGTCCCGGTTATTGACTTTTTTTATTCCGAATTAAAGCAATAACGCTAAAATCACGTGCAGTAATAATATCAATGTAATACAAAATTTCATAATAGCTATTTAAACTTCGAAATATTGATGGAAATCCTATAATTTTATATACATACTTCAAAGCGAGTATATTTACCAGAAAGTCCGCGAATTTGTCTCTGAAGATTAATTAAAGTGGCCCCAAGCGGAAATTGAGTTAGGCTTGTGTAAGCTTTAATCACGTAAGTTTGCTTAAGGGAACAAGATTTGGCAGAGATTATATTTGAGGGCATCGTAACTACGTAAGGTGTAACTCGGATATTCTGAGAACAAACAACTTACAGGTTCAATCGATTTGAGAATTATCAATTTTAATCGATAACTGCTGCAATATCCTTTCTCATTGCAATTAACCACTTTTAACAGATGGTAACAGGGCTCGGGGTTTCTCTACGAGATCGAATCAGAAATGAGGAGATTCGTAGACGGACGACAATCACCGACATAGCACATCGGATAGCAAGTTGAAGTGGCAGTGAGAAGGCCACATAGTAGTACACAAAACAGATGACAGATGGGGCCGAAAGGTTCTCAAATGGAGACCACGGAACAGTAAGCGCAGCGTAGGACGCCCAGCAAGATGAAAAGACGACCTAAAAAGACCACACGAAAACACTGGATGCAGGCCGCTTCCAACCAGCCCTTTTGGAGATCGATATGGCCTATGTCCAGCAGTGGCAATGGTGTGAGCAGTGTCCTATAACTGAAATGATGAACAGATGGGAACGTTAAATACTCGCGATAAAATCCGTTAAGAGTGTTTTATTTCCATCAGAAAAATAAAACATTTATATTCATTAAAAGTTTAAAACCTGATAAAACTGTCTTTTTGGCAGACTGTTTTTCGCAAACGGTACCTAAACCTGAACAAAAAAAATGTCAGTCATAGGATTGTACGTCAGAAGTAAAAACTTAAGTAGGAATTCACCTATTCTACAAGAGATGGCGCTGTTTTAAAATACACGGTACAGCGTTCGGTGACGATGGCGCTTGAATTGGCGATGAACGCTTCAAAAAACTGGGTGTCTGGTGGATATATTCAGGGATATCATTGTACCCATCGTTATGAACAACTTCTACTATGGGACTAGCCTAGAAATCAGGAAAAAAATCTGCTGTTCAGTACATTTCGTTGAGTGTTTAGGACATTTTTATATGGAACATCCACAGACCTAAAAACAATTTGCTACGCAACTAAATCTATGGGAACATCGGTCTGTTTTTTATTTATTTACATAGTTTATCAATAAGTATCAAAATACACAACTAAAACAATATTAAAGTAGTAGGTCTGTATTGAACTTTTCATGTGAAAGAAGCTCCTGAAACTTTCTAAACAAGTCAGCGTTCGAGTTTCGAAGTTCGGACTTTACTATTCACTCGTCTTTATGCGATTTGATTACGTTCTACTGAAGTATAAATGCTGAACTTTGACCTGGGGCTGTTCCGTCATCTGATTTAGACAATTCTGTTTGGGTGATTGCGAAATGTACTTTTCGCACCAAAGGTATCTCGGTGGCCAGAATGCCGGTTGCAACGATCTCGCTCGCACATTTGATGTTTTTTACAAGCTTATATTCAACATAATGTGAAAGCATAACAGCCAAGAAAAAAAACATCTCCACTTTATATGTCGCCATCTTGTATTTATGATGACGTCACACAGTGATCCCTATGAGCTGCACACAAAATTATCGACACCTTATGTATCAAAATCCGTTGCGGCGCTTAGTAGGTCCTGAACAACACACATGCACGCTAACCACCTTAGTCTTCTTTGGTTTTGCATCGTCAAGTTTTATTTTTCTTAGTTTTTATTTATTTATTGTTTTGTACTATAATAAAATACATAAAAAGGACTAATCTAAAAGTCCCTAGCTGGAGGGAAGTGACCAGAAAAACTCAATTAAGGTTATACCGAAAACGCCTTTGTTATGCAAACAAGCAGCAAGCATAGGTGGCAAACAAGCAGACGGGCTGTCTGATGGTAAGCAATCTTGTAACACCAGAGGCATCACAACTACGTTGCCGACCCTATAAATGATATAAATTTTATATTCAAGAATCTCAAGAATATCCTTTTATTGTAAAGATTCAATTAATTAAGGAATCTTAAGTTGGTGCTGGTTGAATTTCTATCAGAATAGGCAAGTTATGTTCAAACTAACTCAATGCAGAAACCGTTAATTTTCCTTTGAATGGATATGCAAAGGTTATATCCACAAGGTATGGACATAAAAGACCTAAATTCGAAGTTGTATGACAAAGGAACATGCGGGCTGAAGGGTCTTTCATTCAGACGACTCAGATGCTATCAAATTCTAATTACATTTTTGTGAAAACTTTTCAAAAGATATAATTTAGATTGCGTCAAAAAAATCATTATGAATCGAGTCAAACCCATCGGTAAGTTATAATATAATCAAATTTAATAGGAAAAAGATATGATTGAACAAGTTTTTTTATTTGATTTATTATTAGCCTTCAATTTGCACATGATTTGCACGTAAGTAAGTTATTGTTTGCTCAAATCTTAGGCAACATATTACTCCTAGTTTAAAAAACTAAAAACACGCTTTAAAATCGCTAATCCTGAAGATCCTCGTAAGGATAATGGGACAAACTATTTAAAATTATTGCATTGTAATCGGTCCTAAGTGTGCAAAGTTTCAAATCATTCCGACGTTTTGAAAGGGGTGAAAATCACGTTCAAAGATTTCGTTACATACATACATAACCATATTTTACCATCTCAGACAGGTTAACGATACCTAAGTGGGTGTTTCTTGATGGTTACAATCTGATTATCTCCAAGTCGCGAGTGAATCGGTTTCTTTTTTTGACAAGCGTGCTCCATCTTTGCATCCATAAGGCGAGATCACGGTTAACCACAAGACATTCTAGAATTTAAAATAATATTATAAAGTAATTGTATATATTCTGAGGATCGGCATTAGTTTTTGGCTTATGATTCAAACTATGATTATCATTTATTACAATATTGAAAACTCGCCATTTGTGGAAATTCAGTCACAATTATAAATTGTAGTCATCATCTCCACCGGCGATTAAACTTTTTGACACTATTTATGACACTGGTGGAAATAAAATATGAAATTTAACTACAATTACTACATAAGTTATTAACTGTTTTGTTATATTTAGTAAAATTATTGTTGTTTTAATTATTATAATAACTTTTGTATGTAATAAAATAATAACAACAACGATAATAAATCATTGTCATTTTGCTGTCATTGTGACACATGACACATATAAACAGCAAACATGTGATGGTTTACTTCGTTTACTTACGGTACGTGACATCTGTGTGTGTTAAGTGTGGGTAATGTACTGAGTATTGACGTTACAGAATAGTGACCGTCATTAGAGTGTTTTAGCGCATGATTATTTTTTTTTTAAAAACAGCTTACTTATCTTTATTAATCTATATGTACACCAACGGAAGTAAAAATATATTAATATTAAATATATTTATTTATTTTATTAGATAATTAATACGGTACAATCTATGCAAGCTTATAATTATAGAATTAAATACAATTAGAATTAGATTTTTTATAATACAATAAAAAAAAAAAAGTTATCATTCATGACCGTAAAAACTGTCCTTCAAAGACTTCAATTCGTAAAATTTCGTCAAATTCACGTCGACAAAACAAAACCTGTAAGGCTATGACGCTGACGTCGGTCGCTGACGTTGCGCGTCTTTCACTCGTAGCAAGCAATATATTCGCATGCATCATACATGGCCAACTCCTACTTTGCTGATCAATAGCGTCACAGTGTAGAGCTTTAATATGGTATAAACCCTCTACCAATATACGCGACCGAAATAAGCGAATGATAAAATCAAATCTCAATAGAAATTATAATTAGCTGACATTGTCACTTTTATATGGACATGGAAGTGACGGGAACAGAAACAATATTGATGGCTCTAAAACCAGCCCGTTGTGTAATGCAGCAAGACGCTTACAAATCGAGCCGTCGTGCACTAACACAATTATTATTGCCCGCGGAAATAGCCACTAATTATACCGGTCGTTTAAAAAGGAATTCACTCCAAGTCATAAAGTCTCGTTCGTTTTACTCCCTAGAATGTACAGGAGATTCTTTCTGTTCCCATTGTAGCTATTGTTCGGGTCGTTATTGTATGTTTGTGGCATTTGTGGATATTTGTGATGGTGCCAAGTGGAACAACATTTTATTAGCATTCAACGACCCATTCGCTTTACACGCGCGTTTCTTGCTCTATATTTTGCCAGATTTAGAAATGAGCATTCCAAACTAGTATTATGTTAATATTTTTTCCAAATCAAGGATATAAATTCCCGATAATTATTAAAAACCTGAATACCAAAGTACCTCATATTTATCTAAACCGTGGAATGTACGCTTGATTTCGCAAATAACTTTCTTCTTCCTTACGAATATTATTATGACTATTACAAAAACAAACAAAAAAACACACGATTTCAGACGGCACGTCAGAAGTGAAAACTTAAGTAGTAATTCACCTATTCTACAAGAGATGGCGCTGTTTAAAAATACACGGTACAGCGTTCGGTGACGATAACGCAAGTTCCATGATTTTTGTTCACCCAAAAACTGTTTTCTGTAGTACATATAACTCGATGGTTTCTCTAGTGTATTTCCACTTCAACTTTGTATCAGCAGAATAAAAACAAACATTATAACAGAAAACAACACGCCAAAGAAAAAGTTTGATCATCGAGATAGGTACAATACCTGTAATCACAATCGTGCCAAAAAAAAATATATAAACGCCGAATTTTTGGTTAGTTGTAATTACGGCACTTGCAATCTGACTACAACGCCGCGCGATGCCAGTGCTACAATTCCATAGCGGACAAGCGACGTTGAACATTATAAATTGGAGTAAAATATGTGGCATTGTGAACTATTATTACGAGATCCGACTGCAGGATTACTTCGGTCAAGCGCTCGACGAGTCAACACGTCCTGAGGATGCCTCGTGAAGAGGCGAAACACGTGTCGACAAAGTGCACTAAGGAAACGGGTATTATTTATAACTTTTTTTTTTTTTTTTTAAATTCAATTAATTAATTTCAATTAATATATATATTTTATGTTTCAGAATTAATACATTTTTGTTTTCAGATTTAGTATTATCATATTTCATGTGACAGAATTAATTAATTTTTGTTTCAGATTACTTTAATAATTTTTTAATTAAAAATAATTCAGAATTAATTAATTTTTGTTTCAGGTTACGTTAAATTTCAATTTATGTAATTAATATTTTATATCAGGTTAGGCAAAATTAAACTCAATAAATTAACATTATCAACAAATATTTATCACAAGTTCCTTATTGTACTTGAAGCGACGTAGAAGCGGAATTACACTAGAAATTCATCATTAAAACAGTTTTTTTTTTAAAATATAATATAGCCTATGTCACCCGGGGATAGTGTAGCTTCCCAACAGTGAAAGAATTTTTCAAATCGGTTCAGTAGTTTCGGAGCCTATTCATTACAAACATACAAAAATAGGTACAAATCTTTCCTCTTTATAATATTAGTGTAGATTAATTGGTTTTAAGCAAAAACTCGATGACTGAAGTAATTCTGCAGCCGGACCTTAGACTATATAATTATAATTGATGTCTAGGTATGTACGACGCTCGGACGATTTTTTGACTGTGTTCACATAGAGATTGTGTCTCTTATGTATCGATCAGTTTGAAAGATGAACTTCCCCAAAGTAACGCTGATTCAAATAACACTAGAAACTATATTCCAAATTCATTTGAATGCAGAACCTTTGGTGATACTGTGTACAAACAAACATGCCAACTTTCCTATTTACAGTTGAAGTATGACTGATGAACTCTTCAAGTCAATCTCAACAAAACTTTCTGATACTAAATATTGTTAGACTTTGACTAGTTTAACTATTTAATTTTAAAGCACAGAGAGTCTAATATTAAACTTAATCCAGAGACTTATTTGATTTAAGTTTTGACACTAATAGTACGTGTTTCTGATAACGTGAGTATGGGTTGATATCATTTGAGAGACAAAAAAAATGCTATTTTCAAGAGTCGCAAAACAAAAATGTATGGTTATAAAGTACAGTAGCTGGTCTGACGAGGTGGCTTGTTAATTAACAGTAAATATGTCTAGCTATATTTATATAAGACAGTGGATGAGATAAGGAAGTCGATCCTATTGTGTTGTTTTCTTAACCAAACTACAATTCAAAACTGTTGTTAGACGAGTATCTAGTGTTTCAATATCATATCAAGTACATTAAAAAAATAAACAAATTGAAGCGGAAATACACTATATCGTCTAATCGTCATCGTCGTCAGAGATTCTTCTAAGGAATCGTTTTGAAAATGAACTTCCGCAAATGAACACCTGATTCAATCAATTTGACTGCTCTAAAATTGTTTCTCTCAGTGTCTCACATATTGAAATAAAAACCCTGTTAAATTACTTTTATTTAATGAGTTAAACAGATTTCAGGGTAAACACATTGAAACAGAAATACACTTAAGATTTCTCTAAGAAACTGTTTCTTTCGCAAAGTAACACCTAATTCAATCAATTAAACTAAATTTTACTGCTATACAATTTTTGCTATCATTTTCGTACAATATGTTGAAATAAAAAGCCCTGCATGTCTATTCTGCAAGCTAAGTGAACGCGCAAGTGAAGTGATAAACTAAGTAAGTGTGATTTTTTCTTGCCTATTTCTGCAGATAAATGTCAAAACATCGAATTATAAGGTTAAGGGACTACAGTGAAGGGTGATCATTCGACATTTTTGTCATTTTTCTAGAGTAATCAACAAGAAAATACACGTTCACTTAGCTCATCACTTCACTTACACGTTCACTTAGCTTGCAGAATAGAGGCTGTTAGATAAGTTTTATGTAGTAAAAAAGTTGCCAGAGTATAGATACGAACATTTTATCTACGAAGTTATGATACTGAACTATTATATGTATTGCAACATTGGTCAACTGCTGAAATTGTATGGGGGTATTGGGAGGTCACGAATATTGGGCTTTCGGAGTATCTGCCTGGAATACTAAATAGCACAAGCTATCAAGCTTGATTGAAGCTATGTCTGTCCGAGATAAATACATTTATAAAATAAACAGCATGAATAAAGCAACACAGTTTGCAAATATAATGGTCTAGAGCTCTAGACCATGCCTAGATATAAACTTGGTACTACAAGGTGAAATATTGGAAAATTATCAGACTCATTCCAATTTATATTTAAATCGGGATAGACGGAGTGTAAGTAAGCCGAAAGAAGGTCATTGTGTTTTTTAAAAGAGTTGTTTTCGCATTCATAAAAGAAAATGAGGTATGTGAATTTTATTATTTTATTCGTTATCTTAAATTTATTATTATCTCTTTACATTGTTCTTAGTCTGTTTGCTTTTTGCCACCTAAGGCTTAAAAAACTCATTCAACTCCTTCTTTCTGACATCTGAAATTTTATCTTTTTTTTTATCATTACGCATAATATCTAAGAAATTTGAATATTCAGCCCTTTTAATTAAAAGATTATAATATTATATTTTCAATGAAACAGGTAATCTATTCCACCTGCTAACCAATTTTATAAGAAAAATTTGCTCATAAATTCATCTCCAATCCGTCAAAAAAGCTTGTAAAAGAAAAAAATAAAGCTGAAAATCTCTAACTTGTTAAGATTTTAAAAAAGTTGGCTGTCACGGGACGCCCGGCAGATGTGAAACACGATGACATAAGGGATCAAAGTATTAAAGTTTGCTGTCGCGGCGCACTAATAGATTTTTCTCATCATAAACCCACAGACTGAATAGGCATAAAAAGAGAACTCCAAATTGACGTGTATTGTCCTATCGACTATACGTACTGACGAGGCTGGCAACTGATTGTATATATTTTAATGCAAATTAGGTAGGTATCATTGATTTAATAATATGGATGTCGGGTCTAGTACAAAACTCACTAAAATAATATCTATATAATAATTAATCTATGTTAGTTTAGATACATTTTAGATATAACCTATCAATAAAGTCAGTGACGGCTTGACACATTTGCCTCTATATACCTAGGATATTCAAACTTTGCCGCCCCTACTGCCCTCTACAGGTTCACAATCATATTAATTGCATTTTTGACAATAAAATTGTTACTTTATGATTCATAATTGTTACTTTTTCCTGTAATTCGTGTTATTGTGAAATAAGGGATCGATGTGTCAGTTCCTAAACTATTTTACAACCAATTTGCAGATTATGCAGTAAATTATTAAATATATTTCTGAGCTAATAAAAGCTCAATAATTTTTTTTTTTTACTAACCCAATGGATTTTTAAGTTGTCCTAAATAAAAGATTTTGAATTTGAATTGAATTACTAATAAAGCAGGGTAAGGTATGCCTTAATACTACTTACATAGTAATGATTAGAAAAAATATCTAATTGGTGAAAATTTGGCCCCAAATATCCCTACTCCGACCCTAAAATTTGCCGCCCTAGGCTCCAGCCTGCTCGTAAATCCGCCACTGGATGAACTAAAATTAACGTGGCGTAACCATTGCGGTAGACTGACAAAATACAAGCTGCACCTAACATTTCCGTAAACATGGTGTCCTAGAAATGCTGCACTACATTCTAGCCGTACAAATAATTCTATACCTAAATCGAAACTAATAACATTGGTTCTTTTGTGTTATATTTTATTTCTATGGCTGTTATGGCGGCTCCACATTAGTGCCGTGAATTCACATGCACAAGTCATGCCCTCCACATTCGCGGGATGTTCACAGTCGTTCGTGAAACCCGCCGCGAAATGGACGTAGAATCTGCTGCTGCAATAACTTTGTTTGCTGTGGCAACATATTACTATTTAGACGTCCAAAACAAGAAAGTTATTAAAAAGCGTTGGAAAAAAAGAAGATGGTAGATGACGTCCGTACGCCTTTATAGACCGGAGTAAACAAGAAGTAAACTGGCGCGGGGCCGTGAATGTGGATGTGTACACGTGAACGCCGCGCGAACGGGGCGCGAACCCTTTGTCGCGGGACAAAATACTGACTCGGGGAACAGGCGTGAACGCTCGTGAACCCCGCGAAAACCCTCCACATTCACGTTCACGCTTGTTCTCGGAGCTTCACGGCACTAATGTGGAGCCGCCATTAGATTCGCTAAAAAAACTGTGTCAGAATCATATCCGAACTTACACGGAACGGTGATATTTAGCCGAAAGGCGATCATTGTACTCATAATCATGAATAACTTTTACTATGAGACATATTCTGAAAGACGAAATGTTTGGCCTGCTGATATTTTTTCGGAATTTCAGGGTTGATCTCATAGAACAAGTTTTACATAATGATAGGTCCAATGACCCTCTTTTGACACCATAGTAACACCATTCCGTTTAACCTGATATGAATATAATTTGGAACAAATCTGATAATCACCAAAATTTCATCTTCTAGAGTTTGTATCTATCTTGTAGTTTCAAGATTATACCAAGGCATGTGTTAAAACCTCAGATCAGACTATCAAGGAAGATATAGTAAGGAGGGATAGTGGGTGCGAATGCATCTGTCCTAAATTAGGCTTGATGCTTTTATTCGAAACTGCAATCGAAATGGCGTCGGATTGTGAAGCAAATTTATAAACACGACCAATAACCAAGAGTGCTATAAGGACTAAAAATAAACATTAAATTGAATCTGTCATCATAATCACGTCTAAATTAGTTTGCATTTTGATGTTGATGTAGACGATGTGATAGATGTATAATGTAGACTAAATGTAATATCACGGAATTTATTTCCATGTACTTGCCTTACACAATAACACAAAGTTATACAATGAAGGAATTATTATACGATTTGATGTCGTCTTTTTATATAGAAAGGTACCGAATTTATCTATACATCTGTCTTCTAGTCTCAACTGAACCAAAATGCTTTCGATAAGTATCGGCATTTCCAATGAAAGGAGTTAAACTGTGGTAGAAAAAATGCCGGAAGTCGGTAAAAGCTTTGGAAAAAAAGATTTATCTCGTCCGATAAACCGATGGACTGTTATAGCATCCCAAGTGATGGAATTCCTTTTTTCATTTGCCGCAAAATGGAACATAATCTTTTTATCTGGCAAATGAGAATGTTGTAAACGATAGTCGATAGCGAAGTGCTTAGCGTTGAAGGCTTTCACTTAGAGAAATGGATTCAGATCTTTCTGCTGAAGAAAATATTGAAAGACTGATAGACGGCGATATCGATCAAATCTGTAAGAAGAATTGAAAAGAAGTAAGAATTGTCTATGATCCCAAGCTCACCTAACAGTTAGAGCCGCTTAACATGCGTAGAGAGGTTGGTTTTCTGTGTATCTTTTATCGCATTTACAATGGGTGTTCTGAAGAACTATTCGATCAAATGCCGCGTCGTGGTTTTATCATCGCACTAGCCGCCACCGTTTGAAAGTGCATCCACGTTTCATAGACCAGTGGAAATCGCATACTGTGCGATTTACACGATCTTTTTCTTGCCTCATACTTGCAAAATGTGGAATTAGCTTCCTTCCGCGGTGCTTCCGAGAAGCTACAACATGGGATTTTTCAAAAGGCGAGTTAATAGAGTCTTAAAGGGTCGGCAATGAATTTGTGATGCCTCTGGTGTTACAAGTATCCATAGGCGACGGTGACTGCTTACCATCAGGCGGTCCGTCTCGCTGTTTGCCACCTATGACATAAAAAAGAAGTAAAAAACTAAGCTATTTCAAATGTTTTTTTCATTAAAAGTTCTGTCAATGATACAGGCTCTGAAGGGTAAATATATTTTATTACACACCTTTCTTAAAACTAGTATTAAAACAAAATGTCTAATCCATGTTTTAATATCTATAAGTTAAGGAAAGAAAGAAAAATTTACAATGGGCTTAGGCAAATCAATAAAAAAGCTCCAGTTACTGAAAATCTTATAAAATACAACGTACCCACTATTTAATCGCCGTAATCGATGTATTTATTTTATATTTAAGTTTGAAGATCAGTAGACAAGACTTTGCATTCTTGAATGTTGAATTTTTGATGACACAAACCAAAGCTAGAGCTCAGGGATATTAGATTTTCAATGCAATTCATAACTATTTAAATACAAACTGCTTACATAAAATCACTCCGGTACGTAGAAACTTCGACATTCCGTCCCAAAGTCCCTAACCAATAGCAATTTGGACAATCTTGCTGAAGGTTCATTCTCGTATTACAAGGGTATTAGGAAATGCCTTCATACAGTAACTATCCTTAAACATTGGACGTAAAGACTAAGACAGATATTTCTTTAGGTATTTAAATTCCTATTCATAACTAGTTTATTGTGTAAATTGGTATATAGTACCTACATGGCAAAATTAATAATAAAGAGCTCTATTTTCTTTAACATATGTTATGAAATCTAAAATTCTATATACAATCGTTCATTCAAGATTGATTTTGATTTTAATCCTGTTAATGGGATAAACTATTTAAATAATTGCATTGTCATCGGTCCTTGATAAGAGTGCAAAGTTTCAAATCAATCCGTCGTTTTGAAAGGGGTGAAAATTACTTTCAAAGATTCCGTTACATAGCTACATAGTTACATAGATGCATATCAAGCTTATAAAAGCGTGTTAACAATATAAAAGAATGAGGTTGACTCTTGAGTTTTGCCTGATCAAACAATAATTTATGTATTGTGTGAAAATTAATCACTATGTCAACTTAAAAAATGGTGGATGGTGACCATCTATAAAAAAGCTTAAAGCTGTTTTTCACCTGTCCTAATAGGTACAGTCGGATATGCTTAGTGACATTTCCAATAGAAATTCTATTCAAGACGAGAAGCATCGTGTTCTATTATGATGTACATACCTACTCGTACTACATAAAGGTATGTATCATGGCTATAGATACATGGTTTGATGCGGCGTTTTCATTGTCACCTATTCGACAAAGGGCGTAGTGTAGGTACTTATAAATAATAAAAAAAATACTTCTTAAGTTCTATTTTTATTGATTTTCATTGTTAAAAGAAACCTATTCAAAATACAATAACAAAAAGTCACATTTAGCAAACAATCTGCTGAGTAATTACTAGTAAAATTATAATTACGTGATTTAAACAAATATAACTGCATGGTCGAATCAGAATAAGATGGAGTGGCGAGATCAACTTGCCCAACAAATCTCAGGACACTAAAATTGGAGACCATGTAAACGAGGAACACACAGCCTTTGCTCAGCTGTTATGCTACAGGCTGATATATCAAAAATAATATATGAAGAAATCTGACCAGTTTTATATCTCTTTGGGCATGTGAAATCGGCTTAGTTCTTTGTAATATCTGATAAATATTATAAATTTTAAGCAAACTCGCCTAAAGCCAGACCTGAGGTGTCCCAATTTAAGTAGCCCAGTTTCTTCACTAAACAGTGTAAAATATTCCTGTAGTCCAGATGGGATAAGCTTCCTGCCGTAAAGGTGACTTTAAAGATACTGGGGATTTTTTAAGTTTAATTAGAGGGTTATTTTTATACTTCACTTCCAGTATAGCTGTTCTAAATCTACACAAAACAATTTATTTATTTGTTTTATTTATTAAAGGGGGGTCAGGCGAGATACATGGCCAGAATTTACCCTGATGGCTAAGAAGATTACGCAGTGGACGCCTGTAAATGGACAAAGGCAGGCTGAGAAAACGCTGACGCGATGACCTTTACATCTTCGTTAGCAGATTGGTCAAACCTGGCAGTTGATCGCACTATTTGGAAAGATAAATGAAAGAAACCTTTGCCTTTTTGCCTTTGCATTTGAATTATGTTTATCAAGAAGTGGGAAGAAAGTATAGATTTTTTTGTTCTACCCAATGCGCTCACCGGTCAGCAGGCCTAGAAAGAAGAAACGGTGGAAACACAATCTGTCCACGGCCCGTGCTAGGCCTGCTGAATTATCTTTATTGCACATTTACAAAAAAAATAAGGTGAAAGGGGCGCAGTAGTGGCTCCCTCATTGGGGAAAGGCATTACAAGTATACTATAATATGGCTAAATGAGGGTTCAACTCCATAGTCGCTCGGAATGGTAACGAAAAACCGGCCAAGTGCTAGTCGGACTCGCGCACGAAGGGTTCCGCACCATTATCTATAAAAAACGGCAAAAACATTTTTTGTAGGGTATAGGGCCCCCCTTAAATATTAATTTTATTTTAATAGTTTATTTTTAAAGTGAATTTATTAACTTAATATTCTCGGAATATTTGAAGCGTCTACCTCTTGCCGTTATCAATATTGAGCAAAAAAAATCACGTTTTTTGTATGGGAGCTCCCTTAAATGTTTATTTTATTCTATTTTTTAGTATTTGTTGTTATAGCGGCAACGGAAATACATCATTAGTGAAAATTTAAACTGTCTAACTGTCACGGTTCATGAGATACAGCCGGGTGACAGACGGACGGACGGACAGACGAACGGACGGACAGCGGAGCCTTAGTAATAGGGTCCCGTTTTACCCTTTGGATACGGAACCCTAAAAACAGCCGTTTTTAGATAATCTGCGTTTTATAACTTATGCAATACGCTGTGTTACTGGAAGTAGTATTCCAAAGGTGTTTTATTGCATTCTCGACTGACTATTGGAGTAAAAAAAAATTGTTTTTATCTTTTAGTGTGCTTGTTATGTTTTTTAGATGAAAGAAAGAAAAACTATTTTATTCAACATTACTTCAAATACCTTATATCTAAAGAACACAAATTATTGTCGAATGGGTCGATCTCGGCATTAATGCTGAAAGTCAAAGACTATCAGTGCCGGTTTTCAGATGAACCCTAAAGTTTACAGTTATTAAAACAACACAATCAAAAATAACTATAATAATATGCTATTTAAACAAATAGGACATAGAAAATTAAATAAGGTAGGACACATAGTAGATATAATAGATGGGGGTGCCACTCCTCCTTATTTTAAATATAAAAATATTCAAGTAAATTTAGGTAGGTAGTACTTACACTCTTTTACTAATTTTCCATCCGAGAATCTATCTCCAAGCGGATCTCAATAAAACATTTAAATAGATCAGTGAATGCCAATCCAGCAATAAATCATCTATTTACTACATACATAATTATCCACGCATTCACGCCCACTACTTCCTCCCTTCAACGGACAAACTTTGACTTTGTACATGTCTAATTGACTGAGAACTCCTTCTAAACTACGCTACGGATTTTGATGCGGTTTTTACATATACTTTCTATAACTAGACATTGAATGCAGGGCGAACATGTTCAGACACTTCATCAGTTGACCACTACTGATATAAAAAACACGCCCACTGATTCCACTGGTTTAGTGGACACTGTCACGTCATTTCCGACCAATACCGTAGGTACGCCATCACTATGCTTTGTTTACATTTTGAACTGACGTTGAATGGGCCAATTAGCATTTCGTAACCCCTCACCAAGCCCCTCAGGTATTTGACTGAATTGTTTCCATTGAAAATAATCGTAACTACAAGTCTGGGCTACGTAGTAGGTATATCTAGTCTGTGGGTTTTTACCATCAGTTAGATAATATTAATTTCACGGAATGTTTATATATATAACTAGCCGTCCGCCCCGGCTTCGCACGAGTGTAAGCTCGGCTTTCGGCCTCGCTACAAAATATAATATAGCCTATGTCACCCGGGGATAGTGTAGCTTCCCAACAGTGAAAGAATTTTTCAAATCGGTTCAGTAGTTTCGGAGCCTATTCATTACAAACATACAAACATACAAAAATAGGTACAAATCTTTCCTCTTTATAATATTATATATAGTGTAGATAAAACTTACGGCCGTGCGAAGCCGAGGCAGGTTGCCAGTTATATATGAAACAAAGTCGAGTTAGTTAGACCATTTATAACTCAGGATCGGCTTGACCGATTTTCATGATCTATATTTTTTTTGTATTTCTCTCCATCCCGAACAGCAGAATATAGAAGTATTAAAATATCTAAAAAAAAAATATCAAAAAAAAAAGTTTAATCTTAGTATTGTATGGCACAGCAAGAATTGAAGTCAATACATTGACATATTATTACATCATAGAAAAATATACATATTAAGTCTAAGGAGATTGCTCTCGCTACCAAGGAGGTTGCTTCAAGGAGGTATATAACGCGGGTGAAACCGCGGGGCGCAGCTAGTTAGAAATAACTTGAAATTTATGTGATGTTGCATATTTTGATTCCTAACTTCTGTACTAACACAATTTTGTTTCACAAGTCACCACTTGTCAGCTACCAGTCAGCTAATCTTTTACCCCGCCGTCATGAAAAGGCACTGAGTTATCAGCACGATATATTTCGAGCATGCCAATCCTAAGGCACGAATTGATTGAATGACTTTTGTTTTCTTCAATAACTAGCGCCATACGATACCCCCCCCCCCCCCCCGCGACTGACGTGGCTTACAAAACACACTCAAATTATGACTCATGCGCAATCCAGCAGTTATAATATTATCTTTGGTATCGTAAATCTGAAATATCCGGTTTCCACCATCGGCATCACTGAAGTGAGAATTTTTTTCATACCCTTCTCTTTTCTGTGATCGGCATCGGCCGTAAATACATCACTATAGACGTATTTTATTTACCTTTCCCAGATTTGTTTGTGACTAAGATTGATCGGGGAAGTACTGGGTAATTTACCAATTAAACTTAAGCACAACATTGAGTTTCAAAAGCCAAAACAGATCAATAATTTTCGTGGTTGAATGAAAATAAGCCATTAATTTTCCGTTGGATTTGAATTGTGGGTAAGTGCAGTGGCATAAATAAAACATTACAAAAGGTCGGGATAGTCATCATTATCGTTAGCCAATATCATCAGCCCACTGCTGGATATAAGGCCTATACTGGGTGATTGGTTAGACAGAGGAAAAATTCGGGGATATCGTTGTTCTCATCATTATAAACAACTTTTACTATGAAACCAAACCACAAATCGCAAAAAAAACACAGTTGTACCATACATTGCGTTGAGTGACAATGATATCTTTACAAGGAACAGCAGATTTGTTTTCGCGATTTCTGGGTTGGTCTCATAGTAAAAGTTGTTTATAATAATGAGTACAAAGATTTCCCCGAACATTTCCATTGCACTGCAACACTGCAATTGCATTGTAAAAAGCAGAATAAAAAAAACCTTTATACCATCCCTCCTCTAAAAAGCTTATTTTATTAACTAAACAGTGAATAAACAGCACTTTTAATCACTATTTTGGTGAATTTAGAACACACGAATTATATTCGACCTCCATATTAATGCTATACAACCTCCAGCTACTAAGTCTTTGAATTTGGCGCTATTTTGAATGTTTTAAGTTGTACGAACACGAAGTTTCAGAATCAGAATCAGAATCATTTATTGTCAAACTGTGTAAGTATAATATATGTAAGTTCTTAAAACACGTTCAGTCTCAACAGCTTTGTCCTTAACAGACATACAATAATTTAAATTAATATACCTAATATTATTATTTCAAATTTTATACAAATATAACCAATTACTTTTCTATTAGTGAAATCAAATGTCAACTACTTACTTAAAACTATAATTATAAATATTAAAATTCAGTGAAATTTCAAAATGTAACTGTCGATCTATATTTATATTAAATATTTTTAAGATTGTCCTTAAGGAAATTATCTACCTTATAGTAACCCTTGCTTATCAAGAAATTAAACAATTTTCTTTTGAATGAAGCCACGCTCTCCGATTCCAGCACTGATTTAGGCAAATTATTATAAATTCTTGGACCCATTCCTAACACACTTTTGTCAAACAGTGCGGTACTGTGACGAGGCATACTAATTTTATTTTTATGACGTTTACTCGACATGAATTGAAACATATGCAAATTGTTTCTCATAAATAATGCCATTTCGTATATGTACAGGCATGGGAATGTCAGTATCTTCAGCTTTTTAAAATATGGCTTGCAGGAATCTCGAGTTTTTAAATGACATACTGATCTTATACACTTTTTTTGAGCTTTAAAAATGGTTTCCCTTTCCGTACAGTTACCCCAGAATATAATTCCGTATCGTAGGTTAGACGTTACATACGAATGATACGAAGTGAGCACAGCCGGTTGATTTACAACTTTTCCCAGCATGTATAGGGCGTATGAGTAACTGCTTAGTTTGGAACAGACAGACTCTGCTTGCTTATCCCAATTTAGATCAGAATCCAAATAAAGCCCCAAAAATTTTGTAACAGAAATGTCTTGAATATCATTATTTAGAAAGCTTATTTTTGATGTCAATTTTTTATATTTATTAAATGTCATTATGCACGTTTTGTCTAGATTAATTAACAAATTATTACACGTCAACCATTGAATTATATTATTTAAAGCTATATTAATTTCCGATTCTATGGACTTATCTTTATCACCCACAAAAATGGCTGTACTATCATCTGCAAATAGAACCATTGGATGATCAATAGCTGTGGGTAAGTCGTTTATGTAGGAGATGAAACACAGCGGTCCTACTATGCTTCCTTGAGGAACACCACACCTTACTAAACGAGCAGAAGACAAATGTCTCGTTTCCGTTTTGGATTTTGGACACACTTGCACGATTTGGGTTTGTTGAAAACGATTTGATAGGTATGACTTTATTAAATTCAGAGCATTCCCTCTTACCCCGTATGTCTCAAGTTTACCAGTTAAAATGTCATGATCAACATAATCAAATGCTTTTTTTAAGTCCATATACATAGCATACACAGGAAGCTTTCTATCGCGTGCTGTAATTACTGTTTTTAATAAATTGTAAATAGCAATATTAATGGATTTATTTTTACGAAAACCTACTTGCTCATCAATGAGAATATTGTATTTTTCCATATAGGAATACAGACTAGCGTGGATCCATTTTTCGAATATTTTTGAGAATACTGGAACTAATGCAACTGGCCTATAATTATTAATGATTTCTTTATCCTGTTTTTTGAAAAGTGGTTTAACAATAGTTAACTTTAATTTGTCCGGGTACGTACCACAATCTATGCATAGGTTATTTATATGACTCAGTACTGGAGAGATAATGAGTGCTACGTACTTGATAACCTTAGTCGTTATTTCATCAAATCCTGTACTCGGAGTGTTTTTTAACGATTTGATGATTTGGAGAATATCTTCTGGTGTCGAAAGACGCATGAACATTGAATTAGGTTTATTCCAGTTTATGGGCTTGGTTACATTTTTACTTAGGTTAGATGGCTTACCTTGATTTATGTAAAATTCATTAAATGCTTCTGCAATTTCGCATGGATTTGTAAACAACTTATTCTCGTGATGTATTTGCCTAATATAAACATTTGGGGGCTTATTAAATGTATTTTTTCTAATTATATTCCATGTTACTTTAGATTTATTTGAAGCCATTTTAATTGCATAGTTATTCCTAGATTTTTGGGTTAATTTTATAATGGATTTCAACCGCTTTGTATAGTTTTTTAATGTATTAAAAGTTTCACTGCACGGATTTTTTCTATACTTCCATAACAACACTCTCTTTTTTTTCGTGCAATTTCTTATTCCCTTCGATATCCATAAGGGCTTTCTGTGTACAGAGTGTCTATGTTTCACTTGGGGAAAGCAGAGGTCATATAAAAGTTTAAATATATCGTGAAAGCTATTAAATGCCTCATTTGGACAACAGCTCTCAAACACTTCACTAAAACTTAGCCTACTTAAGTTATCCCTAAATTTAACCATATTTTGTTCACAATAATCACGGCGGAATGAGTACCAAAATTTTATAGGAAAAAACTCCTTTACTGGACATTTAAAATATTGTGCTGTATGATCTGACAGTACCAATTGTATTATTTCACATGAAGAACCCCTAACGTTATGAAGAAAGTTATCGAGACAAGTCTTACTAGCTGGTCTAGTCGGTTCATGAAGGGATATTTTTAGGTTGTAGCTCTTCACAATGTTTTGAAAAGTTTCTGTTGTTTTACTATCTTCCAAAATGTTAATATTGAAATCGCCACATATCATAACCTTCTTCTTTTTGAAACATACCCGCTTTAATATATTTTCTAGATTTTCATAGAATATTTGCTTAGAGGCCTTACGTTTTTTACAAGCTCTATAGATACAAACTATAATTATGTTATGCTCAAATAATTCCACAGCACAGCATTCGATGTTATTAAGACTACTACATTCTTTAACATCAGGGAGCTCCCTAAACTTATGACTCGTATGTACCAATACACACGATCCCCCTCTACGAGATTTTCTACAGTAGCTTGCTGCCAAGGTAAAATTTGGTATATTTAACACGGCTGTATCACTATTGAGCATATTATGCTCTGTTATGCCAATGACATCTACAAATTTGTTATTTGAATTAAGTTCTTCAAGCTGTATTGTAAGTGATTCTGCTTTACTCATTAAACCGTCTATATTTTGGTGCAGAACATTAATAGTATGTTTAGCCACGAAAAAATGTTTTTTCAGCATTTCCTACAATAACATCATTGTTTACTGTGTGTGGATCTTCTAAACTGCTGGAATCGGTTTGCGTACCTATACTAGTTTTAGATACAGATTCATTTTTATTCTTCATGGCCATTTGACCTTTAATCTCGTTTAATTTTTGCATGTAATCACAATGCGCCAATTCCCTGAGTATTGATTCGCAGACATTTATACGTATAATATGTTTATTAGGGACGTTCCTACTGTAATTCATATCAATATATACGACATGCATGTACTTTGAACACATATATCTAATTTCATAGTTTAGCTTACTTTCGTTTAGAAATCCGTTAAAAGGGACCTCAGTTACAATTACATTTGTGAAGTTAAAAAAGTTTAAAAAACTACCCAATATGAATTTGAAGCTATCTGGATTACAGTCATTCATGCCACCTAATACGACTATATAGTCTTTCTTTGTTAAAGTGATAAGTTCCCTCTTATATGAATTTAGAATGTCTTCTAGTCTAGCATTGGCTTTCCAAAACGATAAAATTTGGAATTCTGAGCCTACTAAACGCTGTAGTGATTGACGTAGTCCAGTTCCACGCTGGTCTGCTAGAATTACTATCTTCTTTTTTTCTTCCCTTGTCTTCTTTTCGGTATTGTTTTTCAACGATTCCGTGGGTAGATCAGCTCTATCTTCATTAAATATTGGCTGTTGGTTATTTGTCTCTCCTTCCTTTAGAATATGTGCTTTAGAAATGGACGTGGACAGTGAGATATTTTTCTGAACAATCGGTTCTGAGCTGCGCAAAAATACTTGTTTTTCTCTGTTTTCCACAGCTTCTTTCACATTATCTTGCTCAATAACGTTGGCTTGCTGTAATAAGTTGTTCTCGCTCTCTGATTTATCACATAGCACATCATTTTCCTGGTTTGTTGACCTCAGTGGAGTAGGTATGGAGTCTTTTCTTTGCCTCTTCTTCTTCCTTCCAGATATTGGTGTCACTTTGTTAATACAAGGGCTTTCAGTTAATCCTACTTTTTTGAGTAATTCTATAGCTTTATCTTTCTTTGTTATGTCTGATTTCAGATTTGTATTTTCGATGCACAGGTTCTCAATTTCATTATTTGCGCTTGCTAATTTTATGCTTAGATCGGCTATTTTCTCATTTAATGTATTTATGGTTTCATTTTCCTCGAATGATGTACTTGGCAAACTTTGAGCTGTCTCATCAAAGACTGACGAGCAGTCTTTAGATATATCCGACATTGAAGTGCATCTGCGGATATGCTTCCGTTGTGTTATATTACTTGATTCCATATTGTTTACTGTGTTAAATCTCGCTTATAATGTTAGTGTCAAAAAAGGGCTTTAGACATAGCTTTGATGTCGGACCATGAGCAAGACTTAGTTGGAGTTGTTTGCAGCATAACAGAGCCTTAAATCAGCATTCGTGTTGTAAATTTTTAATACTTTTTTTTTTTTATTTTTTTTATGCGGGTATGACTTTTTTTTTATATTTTTACTCACGGTTTTTTGGATTACTTTTTTTTGTAATTCCTGCTGAAAAAGACTTTTGCACAGTACACAAACACACTCTATCGGATAATTATGAAGTATACCACTTAAGAATATACAGTAGCACTTGTTTTTGCGACTATTTTACACTGATTTTAATTTTATAAATAGAGCACAGAAAAGTATGACTGGTCAGGTTGACATCCGGGCGGCCGATAAATTTAGTGTTACTTAATAATAAATCGATTGAAAATACATTCAATTGATGAAGAAGATATAGGTATAATCTAAGATATCTATATAAGATCTTTCTTTTTCTCGTAGTCATGGTATAAAGTATAGTATGCAACTCTTGAATAAAACGGATTTATATCGAGGGCCATGAATCACGGGCGTACCGAGTGATTCAATCATCCTGAATACAATCATTAGAATCCTTCACTTGCTCGTGATTCATCCTTTGCCCTCACTTTAAATCCGTCCTTTTATTCACTAATTGCATTATATACTATTCCTTTAATATTTCACCGAACTTTGTCGGGTACCAACTAAAATCTTACGTTCGAAAACCTAGCAAAATTTATAAGAATTTACCGTTTTATTTAGATTTTTAAAATCTAGTGTAGCTAATTAATGAGAAACGATGGTAGCCGAGCATTAGCATGTGCGTTTTACTACCTGACGGCACCCTGCTTCGATCGTCGAAAGGCCGAGGATCGAACCGGGTGCCAAGGCAACAATGACTTATTCAGTACTTAAATAAATTACAGTTATATGATTATTTACGGGATATTTACCGTGGTAAGGTTGTGGAAGGAGCTCCCGATATTTCAGCGCAGTTGCATGCACCATGTTCATGTTCCGTGTTCAGTCTTCCCGTGAACCTGGTGCATGTAACTGCGCCAAAATATCGGGAGCTCCTTCCACAACCTTACCACGGTAAATATCCCGTAAATTAAATAACCGTGATAGTTTAAAACAGTGTTTCAAATAAATTATGTATAATTTCGATGCCATCCTTCAAAAACGTTGAAAGAAAACTTCGTGAAGAATATGTTGTATGTTCAAGAATCTCAAAAGTTCAAAAACTCATGGCATTCAACAATTTGGATTGGGCCAGTATAGTGAAGGCGTCTTTTAGCAGTGAGAATATTATAGGCTGTTGAATGATGATGAATGTAGAAAAAAAAACCAAGTAATAAGTATGCTACTCAGGCCAATCTTAGACTTTGCCCTGCCAGCGACTTCCAGCTTCATGTCTATCTTCAGTCTATTGGTTGCATCTTGTAGAACATCATATCTGCACGAGAGGATCGAATAAAATGTAATATAATAATTTATTTACTTAGTAAAGGCACTTTGCCTTAAAAAATAGAAATTATAATAATGTTCCTACTCATTAATAAAATTGTGTAATGAGAGTAGATATCTGCCTACAAACTGCTACGCAGTTTGGCAGAGTTGTGTATACATAGCTTGTACGTTATTCACTGAGATAAATAAATAAATATTAATAAAATTAAATAATTGATTTAGAATGTGCAAGACACGTGAGCTGACTGCACCTGAACAGATCTGAACGGATTGGGTGCCCCCAATCATCACCCCCAGGTCACCTCCCACAGCACGACGAACTCGAGAAATTAAGATTAGACGGCACAGGCTTAGAATAGAAACAAGTGGCAGAAATTGGGAAAAACATTACGCAGTCGAAACAGGTAAAAAAGATGTAGATTAATTCTAGATCTTCGTATCACAGGAATCGTATTTTTGAGATGAAAAATAGCCTATATGTTAATATATTTATCCACACAAACTTGCATATTGAACTTTATTGTAAAGAGTAATAGTAAGCCTTTTAACAGTCAACTTGAGGCAAATGAGGTCTTTGTCACTCACAATTCTGTCATTAGCAATTTACTTTAAATTAAAACAAATTTCTTATCGCATCCAAACAAAACTAAAATTAAACCGCCCTCAACAGTCGGTCGATTAAATTTCTCTAAGTTTTATTTCTCTCATCAACAACTGAGCAATTCTGACTAATGATTTCATCTCAAACTTGCGACAACAAATGTTTCAACTTTCAACCAAATACAATTTAAAACTTTAAAAAATGTTAACCAAATTCATTAAACTAATAATGAAAGTTGAGATAGGGTTCCATTTAAATTCAAATTCTGAGGAGATAACTGCTCGCTGTTTATTTGCTAGCGTAAACAAAACAGTGATGTCTGTCTGAATATAAAATGTTATGAGATCTTTTACGGTGGATATTAATCTGTCTAAAACAAGAAAAGGTGTAGGTCAATGCTTGTACCAGTTATAGAACTTTTTGAAGCTAGTAATATAATTACATCGTTTTATGGGAGTAGAGTCAAATAATAATTCATTTAGCGTCTCTCAGAAGGTCTTAATAAATAAATTTCTAAAAGTTTTGACGAGCTAAATTTCAAAAAATTGCTTTTTTTGACTGTGTTGCGAATATAATCGACGCATCATCATCAGCCAGAATTCATCCACTGTTAAACATTGGTCTCCCCCTTAGATTTCCGCACTGAGCGACAGCCTGCCATTTGCAGTCAGTCACTGGATGCCCGCGACTCCCAAGATATCGTCAGTCAACATAGTGGGAGGCCTACCTACGCTGCGTCTTCCTATTTGTGGTCTCCACTCAAGAACCTGTGTTCCCCATAACCTACACAGCTTTGTAATTATCCTTATCAAAGCTGTGTCAGTTGACACAGTCCTAAAATCTTGAATTTCTAAATATTTTTCGGGTTTATTTATATCATAAGGTTAACTCTCGTATTTCTAATTCATTCCTTCAGTATGCCACAAACATAATCAATCAAAGTCGTTTTTTGACAGGTAGCTCTCCGTTGCAAATTCAGAAACCTATTTGTATTTTGCAAAATTAAGTGACGGGAGTGTTTTTTTATGCCATAGGTGGCAAACAAGCATGGTCCGCCTGATGGTAAGCAATCACTGTCACCTATGGATACCTGCAACACCAGGGGCATCACAGATTACGTTGTAAGCCGGTTTCAGAGAAATGTATAATCAATCCTCACGCGAGTTTTGATGAAGCCTACGAGATCTTAAAGATAGAGATACTTTGTTTGCATACATAATACGCACATTTAAAAACGCATGCCCATTAGGTGTTCATATAAATAGTCACTTTGTATCATGTTTTGCCTTGTTAGTAGGCGGTACAAATCTAAAATTGGATCTTATTTTGTTACTCTGTTCACGTCCTTTTGAAAATACGATGGCATGTAGCAAAACTATAATCAGAAGTACCGAGCTAGAATAAACGTGCGTTATATTCTGTAGAAAAACATGTGTTAGGTCACGGAGTCCAAAAAAGACGGAGAGAGCACCGCGAAATCGCGTATGAAGCATAGAAATGGCAGCGACGTAATGTGGCGGCCGATCGGCACAACATGGTTTAAATGCGTGCGTGAGGTGGCTTGTGCGTACGAGCGGATCGGCATATCTTGGGTGCTTCACTTTCTATTTCATGGCTTTCTATTTCTAACTCTATCTTTTTTTTTTCATCGTGTGTTTGGTATTGATATTTGTAAAACATTATGACCACAACCCTCTTTTACAAGGAGTACTTACCTAAGTGCTTTTCATTTTTCAAGCATGTTTAGCTAGTTGAAGTTTAATAAATGTTAAAAAGTAATTGCTTAAATTACGCGCTTGGTTCCCAGAATCACTTTATAAGAACCCTCCAACTGAACAAGAATCACTTTAGCCCTCTCGTTTCAGTTCTGGCTTTTCAACTTTTATTTTCCAGCAGTTTTTGCCCTAAATGCCTTTCGGGAAAGCCATTTGTTATTTCATTAGTTACGTTTACTCGACTTTTATCTTACTATTCATCTTGTTTCTTCAAGGCAGGCCACTTTTCTATTTATAATGCCACGGTTTGTAAGTTGGGCGGGCTATCTTTCGAAATTTTAAAGTCAGTTAATCTTAATCTATCCATTCTATTCATTTATATTTTTCATTTTCATTAGACGGGTTAGTGCTTTTATTAACTAAACAAAATAATTGCTAACTAACACCAAATGCATAAACCACTTGGCCTGTTATACAAAAAAAGTAAGAATACTCATAGGTAGAGTTTTGAACGTGTAAGATCGTTCAATTAAATGTTCTACCTACCAGTTGGCAGTCTGCTGGTGATATTATTACTGCACTGGATGGCAAAGCTAATACATTATGCTATTTTGGTCACGCGATGCATTTACCAGACATAACTTCTGATTGTTTATGATGATGATCTTATTTTGCTGGATATACACCTTTCCAAGGGATGACAATATCTGATCCTTAATTATTTGTAATCTGTCTTAATCTTCAAAACAATCGACAATTTGATAAACACTGGCTAAATAGACAAGTATGAAATCAAAACTTAAAAGCAAAAAAAGCCCATCTTATATAACTAGGACATAGCTATGACATAGCTATTGAAATATACAAGTTGAAGTGGCAATGGGTCACATGGCTTGAAGAACCGATAACATTGGGGAAGGTTCTTGAGTGGATACCATGAACCAGAAGACGAAGTGTAGGTAGTCCTCCCACTAGATGGACCGACAACATTGTGAGAGTTGCGGGCATCCAGTGGATGCAGATGGCAGGCTGTCGTTCAGTGTGGAGGTTAAAGAGGGAGGCCTCTGTTCATCAGTGGACGTCGTCTAGCTGATGGTGATGATATGCGGCTTCGCAACTCTCAAAAGGAGAAACCACAGATCTTAATCATAGGTAAAAAGGTCTAGTTATTAAGTTAAATGCCGTGAGTACGTCAAATTGTTTGAAAACCCAGCGTGAAGCATTTACGGAACGTCGCAAGTGGTCAAGTGGTACTTTAACACCATTCACACGGCCAACTGCTTTCAAATAGTTTTTACAATTTACTATGGCGCAATTTGACATTTTTGAAGTCTCTCGTGCTACTGGCAAGACGACGGGGTCGAACCGAATTAAGTTGGAGCATGATTCCAACTTAATTCATACACGCAAAGTAGGTCGCGTCGCAGTTTGATCATCGCACTAGCCACCACCGCCTAAAACCTCATCCAAATATTATTATCATAGATCAGTGGAAATTGCACAGTGTGTGATTTACACGATTTTTTTTGCCTCACACCTGCAAAATGTGGAATGAGCTACCTTCCGTGATGTTTCTGATAAGGTACAACGTGGGGTTCTTCAAACGACGAGTTTATAGAGTTTTAAAAGGTCGGCAACATATTTGTGTGCCTCTGCTCTTATTAGTATCAGGCGACGGTGACTGCTTACCATTAGGCAGCTCGTCTGCTTATTAGCCACCTATGGTATAAAAAAGCTGCTTTTTGTACCCGTAAACTGACACCTTCGCAGTGCTCGGTGAATTATATAAGCAAAATATTGTGAATATTCTTTCCCTATTAACACTCTACCTGCAGTCGTCGTCTAAGCGTCTACGAGTAATTTAGTTTTTCATTTTAAACTGCGTGTAAAATGTCTGCGCTACAAATTGGTTTATAATCTTCTCGGTAAAATCTCCTGGGCTCAATTTTAAGCTGCTCCTAATGAAATCATTTGCCTAAGTCTGAATGTGACATGTATTTAGAAAATTACAAATGTTATTACATGTTCGTTTTTAGGAACGTTATAGTATACGACCACTTTTTTTTTAAATAAAACGATTATACTCCTAATTGTTTCTGTTATCATAGTGACTTTCGTTCGTTTGTTTGTAACGTACCGGAAGACGCTGGGCCTCCCGCTATAGGTGGACCGATGACATCATGAGAGTCGCAGGCATCCGGTGGACGCACATGGCAGGCTGTCGTTCAGTATGGAGTTCTTAGGGGGAGGCCTATGTTCAGCAGTGGACGTCTTCTGACTGAAGATTATGATAATGATTTTAGTGTGGTTACTGAAGAAGATAGTTGTTATAGTTGAGAGAGTAGGTATTTAAAAGGTAAAAAAGTGGTTTTAAGGGTAGGTAGAAAGGTTTTCCGTTAGTAATGTCATGACCCCATCATGTTTACCATCATCATCATTATCAACCATGTTCCCACTGCTGGTACACTGGCCTTCTTTCAGAGAGAGAGAGAGAGAGGAAAGGCCCTAATAAACCATGCTGGCCCGTGTTGGTGAAAATTATTGTGGTTCCTGAAGGATTGCGGCTGAAACCACGGGACACTGATCTACATACGTTATCCACTGTTTGAATCAATACCTCTAGCGTCTATCAAAACTGTAGACTTGGAATTCATCCAATAAACGGACCCCAGGAAGCTCACAGAAACTGGGCCACTTACTTACCGTCGGTAGAATCTGACATAATAAATTAATCACGGAAGCTAATGAAAAGATAAACACTTTAGGTTTAGCTGATTTTTGAAACATTGAATTAAACAAAAAATACTAAAGACTTTTTAAATCATACACTATATAACAGTTTCTTATTCCCTTTCACATACCTACTTTCCATATTAATTTATTACAAAACAATGTTTTTACTGATGACTGTTTTTTAAAATTATCCTATTAAAATGTAGCCCATAAATATAGCTGATTAATGAAAACATAATACAAATCTGATGAAAAATATGCAACTTATAAGCATTTTAATATCATGCTAGACAGAGAGCGCGAATCAGCAAATTATGACGTCACTTCTCTGTACGCCATATAAATTATATTCTGACAAGTATTGCGCACAGAGACGTGACGTCATTTTCAGTTTTGTGGGAAAGGGAGTTTTCTCTACCAAAAACTTTAAACGCCTAATATCTCAGAACTTTATAAACTGATTAAAATTATTTTTTCAATAAACATATTATATTTTCTTAAATTCTTCATCAAAGCTATTGGTTTCAACGATATAAACATCAGCCATCTACCCTCGGAATATTTATTAGATACTAGCTGCGCATCGCGGTTTCACCAGCGTTATCTACCTCCTTGAAGCAACCTTCTTAGTAGCGACAGCAACCTTCTTTGACTTACTCGTAGATGCCAATTTATTTTCTATGCTAAATATGTCAATGCATAGATTTCAATCAAAGAGTACTATAATCAAAGAGTACCATAATATTTCAATTCTTTCCTTTCCATACAAAGTGTATAGGAAATTAATTTTCTTTAAAAAATCAATATTTATTCCGATGTTTTAACAGTTTTTCTGCTATTCGGGGCGGTGAGAAATGAATCGGCGCGGCGGTGAGAATATGTTTTATTTCATGTATATTTGGGAGGTCTGAGAATAGGTCGTAAAGCTTTATACAAAAAATATAAATAATTCATATATTATGAAAGTTTTTTTTTTATGGTACAGAGTGACAAAACGAGTGAAGCCGCTCGCCTGATGGCTCCAAAGAGAATACAATAGAAGAAGAGACGGGACACCATAGACAAAAAAAGTTTGCCAAACGTCAAGTCGGAGCGAGATTTTATGTCAATAATTATACACGATTTAATGTCAGGTTTAATAGGGATGTGCCACCTCCTATCCAAAATGTATCGATATCGATTTCATACCTACTACATATGGAATCCAATATTATTTATTACAGAACCTTGCGCCACTGGTTTTGTTTTAGTGGTGCAAAACAAAATCTGTGCCACAACATTCAGTATATTGTGATTTTTGTAAGTACAATAAAAACACAGACTAAAATGTTGTATTTTATTTATTATCATCTTCATCATTTTCGTATAGCTACAGTAGTAAAAACATAATTGTGCACCTGACGCCGGACGCAACGCCGACAGACTGAGTTGTGTAGCGCACATGCTACCGCTCGGCCACCATCGATTTATAATACGGTCAATCAGTTCTGGTCGTCACGGCGGTAATTAATTGTAGGATGAAACGACCTGAAATAGATATTGTTATTATGATTTTTTAAAGTTACGTGAAAATGTGTTCTTTTTCACGAAAAAAGTCCCGCACAATTTCAAAAGTTTGGACTTCAAAACTAGATGATTAATTTAATTAATTAATTAACTAAATGATTAATTAATTTTTAATTTGTCATCTGACAATGGCTTAGCACAACAATGGTCTTATTGATGGAACTGCAGATTTCTTCAACTGTTTTTTTCTTTTGTAGTCCTTATCTTCAAAATGCTTTCCACATACAAATTTATTTTGGTGAAGACTTTCGATCGGTATATGCGCTAAATCTTCGTGAACCGACATTTTCACCAATTTCTTAACGCTAAAAAATAAGAGTATCGTTATCGATATTTTATAAATATATCGTTACGTTGCACCACACTATTTTCAGAATCAAAATAGATAATGATGATTTTTAGATATTTTGGCTCAAAAGAAGTATATGGGACTCATAATTTAACTAATGATAACATACCGATCTTCATCCAGAGGATATCTCGCCATAAAATCACGTTTTGTGCCGTTTTTTCGTGCTGTTTTGAGGCCGCATATTTCGCACTTCGTTTGGCTCAGATACTTTTTCGGAGGCATTACACACACCAAAACATACACTAGTAATATAAACCCCTTTTCAATAAGTATCTCTTTTAGTAAAGTTGTAGAGAAGTAAACAAAATCCTAAATAATTCACTAAGGAAAAAATACAAAACACGGGAGAATTCGGGACTGATTGACAATCAAGGAAAGAACGAGAACCGTTGAGGAAGTGAGTGAATGAGCATTCTTTACCACACATTGGCCACAGATATGCAATACATTTTCGCCTCGTTTCATACTCGTTTTTTTCTTCTAAGTCGCGACAGACTGGTCAAAACCCTGGATGGCAATGCACTGCGCTCGTCACCCCGAGATATAAGATGTCAAATATCTGAGTGCCCTGTAATTTCGCTGGAAACATTGCCTTTCAATCCGGAACACAGCAGTGTTTGCACACTACTGCTTGGCGGTTGAATAACTGGCAAAAGTGTGGTACTTCCTCAGGCGGACTCTGCAAAAGAGTCCTACCACTACAACCTTTGCCGTCAAAAATTTCATACTTATACTTGTACATATATAATCTTAGTTTGCCGTATTAAACGTTGTTCATTAGCCTGTTAATTTCAAATCCTACTACTTAGCAATAAGATTATATTTCAAAATCGCATCGTCCCAAACATAATTCAATAAACAAACGTTCAACTGACCGAATCCATAATGTACTAACATTACACAGAGCTACTACGCTACCAACGCTACTCCAACCTACACCGTTGCCAAGCATCGCATGACTGTACCCATTTGCGTGTCCCTACGAATTCAAACAAGCGGCTTTCTTCGCAGTTTCAGGGCATTTCGTATTCATACTTTGGGACCAGCCTGTGGCAGACTGGCAGGCCGCAATACTAACCTGCCGAATTGGTTATTACAAAACGATGTGTATATGTGTGTGTATATAAGTTTGGTTTATAGAACCGGGTCACTATCAGTTTATATAATAAAGTATAATCATAATAATAATAAATAAATAAATATTTGGGACATTATTACACACATGGTCATCTGACCCCAAACTAAGCAATACATATATTTTTAAATACATACTTAAATAGATATTAACACCCAGACATAGAACAAACACAAATGTTTGTCCTAGATGGGAATCGAACCCACGCCCCCAAGCACAGAAAATAGGTTCACTACCAACTGAGCCACCGGGGCAGTCAATATCACTAATATATGTGATAAATGATCATATTACACATTACACATATTTTTCAAAGATAAAGACATAAAGGCTGATTTACACAGGGTCAGTAACTGACTATAAAAAATAATGCTATGCTTTTTAATTTTGCGGAATTACACTAGAAATTCATTAGAAAAACAGTTTTGAAAATGGACTTCCGCAAAGAAACGCCTGATTCAATCAACTAGTTGAGGATAATGTAGATTGAAATAAGAATTTTATTATTATTATTAGTCTTAAATGTAAAGTTTGAAAAGCCTTTTCTGAAATAAATCTTTTACCATTTATATTACATACTTATGTCTTAAATTTTGCACACCATCCTTATTACTTTACCACACTATCACAATTACTGAAGTTTAAGTAAAAGTTAATTGTAAAAAAATACTTACTCATTAAGGGGGTTTTAATATGGAATGAAAGTTTGTATGGAAGTTGGATGAAGAAGAAAAAAAAGTTAAAATCGTGGAAATGCTTTTATACGATACAGGTTAAATTGTCGGTAATATTCTAATCTTAATATAGAATAACCACGAAAATTATAAAAAGTCGTCTCTTAAAATTTTGCCTATGGAAAATATCACCGGGTCAACGGCTAGTAGCAAATATTTACAAACTTAACAATAAAAAACTTAACGGTAAAACGTACGTAGCAGTCGTAAAAAATATAAATTTTTCAAAACTCTCTTCGAATCTCTAAAATATACAGGGTTACGCAGAAAAGGTGGACAAAGCTGCAAGGGGTCTGTTATAGTATAGGACAAACCTTCAAATCGCGATAAAGAAACAACTTTTCCGTAGAAAAAGGTTATTCACACTCGGTAAAATCTATGAAACAGCAGATATTTTTTTGCGAGTTCTGAGTTGTTGGTCCTGGTAAAAGTTGTTCATAATCACTGTTTTAAACTATCACGGTTGTTCACTAAAGTTATATGATTATTTACGGGATATTTACCGTGGTAAGGTTGTGGAAGGAGCTCCCGATATTTCGGCGCTGTTACATGCACCATGTTCACGGGAAGACCGGGTTTGTTGTTCATAATGCGTAGAACGGACCTCTTTTTTAACCGACTTCAAAAAGGAGGAGGTTATCAATTCGACTATTTTTATTTTATTTTTTAATGTTTGTTACCTCAGAACATTTGAGTTGTTGAACTGATTTTGATGATTCTTTTTTTATTTGAAAGCTGGTGTTTCCCTTGTGGTCCCTTTTCAATTTAGTCCAGTTCTGGCATTTTTATGAAGTCGGTTTTTTATATTGATAATTATTTTTGGCTACTCTTCTGTGTAAAGCTTTTTCATAACTTGAGCCAGAAGTCTTAGATTAGAAGCCAATTCAGTCTGTTAGTTCACAAAAATTTGAATAAAAGCGAGCGTTTGAAATGGTATCGATTTTCCAACGAGCCTCCATCTATCAGTCTTTGTTATCAGAGGACTAGAAATGTCAGTCGTGGCTCTTTGATTACCATCAAAGACTGAAAAACGGCGGTAATTTTTCATCATTAAGTTTTCTTCAGTTTGTTAAAGCCCTATTTAAATTTCAGCCAGCTTCACTCGTTTTTCAGGTTTTATTAAACATTTCAAGTAAATGGTTCAGTAGGGCCATAGATAAGTGTTTACTCACAAACAGAATGATAGATTACTTTTAGATCGACGGGTTCCATTCTCAGTCAAATCTATTATCTTATTACTTACCAAAACCAGCCGCAAGGCTTCGGGCGATTTCTTTTGTTATAAATGTTTATAACGTCCTCTAAAATATTAAGAGACCAGAATATAATTTTATTTTATAATTATTTTAACACTCTGATTTCCAATTTGTTTAACAACAATTCGATTAGACTTTTTATTGGATGACAATAAAGATAAGTTATTTAAATAATATGTTTTACTAGCGACCCACCTTGCTTCACATGGGTATACATTTTATATAATAAACCTTTCGTGAAAAATTATCTAACTGTTGGTAAAAACCGCATCAAAATCGGTTGCTTGGGTTAGGAGGAGTTAGCGGATATACAGAAATATAGACGCGGAAAGCGACTTGATTTTATACTATCGTATGTGTAGAGATATCTACTTGTGCTTTTGGCCTATTAATAAATAAAAGAAAAATCCTGGAAGAGTTCGTTTTACGCGATAAGGCTGCCTATTAAGAGCCTAGATAATAGTTTTATCTTAACGTATCTCTATCCTCGTTTCTGTGGTCTTTTAGTGTTGTGTTATCTTACCTTAAATAAATTCTAATATCTAAGAAATAAAAAGGAATCAGAAAAAAATCCAACTTCTAAAGATAAACTTTCCTCCAACTGCATAGATTAACTGCTAGTTACGCCCTAACCAGTGCTACCAAAAGTTTATGAACCTGTAGCACGTAAAAGTTTCATTCATTTTCACTACAACAGTAAACATTTTTTAAAACGATCTGCCTTGCAGTAAATACTATTAAAGTCACATAAGTTTGTAAATAGCAGAACGAACTCAACGTTCAAAAAGTAAATTTTTCAAGACTAAAACGCGATAAATTACCAACGAGCTGTTTTTCTTTCTTGTCAAAATAGATAGGGATGCGAAATAGGACCGACTGAAGTAGTTTTCAAATTGGGTAGGGCTAAACATTTTTTTTCAAACTTCCTTAGGTAATCGTTTATTACTATCATTATTTTCGTGAATATCTTAGCCATTTCAGCGATTAGGCATCAATAATTAACAATCAAAAGCCTTTTTACCTGCCGGGTGTTTCAACTAAAGAGTCCGTCGTGATCACAAAAATTATAATCGTTTTTCAGGATTTTTATATGTAAAATTACTCTTAACCTGTAAGTGATGATGTGGGGACTGCTCAGCCCCAGCGAAAGAAATAAAGTTAATTTACTCCTTTCTTTCAAACCTGAAACCTGACCGAACGGAAATGAGAAGGAAAATCTGTCGCCAGGTATTATGACAGAATCTTGATTGAACAATTTTATATGGGTGCTAGTGGCTATAACAATTTTTTTACATAAATGCTTTGACAGCCGTTCTATAATACAATAAAAAAACATTTGTATGATTCAGCTTAACTCTTTTTTTATCGTCACTCAAAAAGCTCTAATTCACGTCTTGCTATCAAGATCATGCTAAAACTTTTCATTCAGTCGTCTCAACCCTAAACATCAAATTAAAGAGTGCAGAGTGTTCATGTCGTTCCGTTTCCACAAATACCGTGACCGGAGCGGAGCGCACGTGCGTCCCTTTTTCAATTGAGTTGAATTACCATACTGCGCGTAACGGAACAGCTTTTTTAATTTTTTTCTGTGAATTAAGGCTTAAGGGCTTGTGAGATGAAAATTATTCATTCGCGGCTGTCATTATCAGCGTTTTTAGTGCGTTTGTAATTTTGAAGTGATTTTATTTTGAACGTATTAATTTTAACAGCATACATTTTTGTAATTTTTTTATTTGTAATTTGTTTAAAGTAAATAAGCAAGGTATGTATGATTCTAGTAACCCTTATGACTTAAGCTGATTCGTTTTCTTGCGCTCGAATACTCAATTTGTTAAAATAAATGATATAATAACCTATAAGTAGGTAAAATACTGAGCGTGATAGGTATTGAAAATATTTATGCAACAATTTTATTATAACTCTGTAGGTATAGATACTAGAGGGAACGAATATAGTAATATATTAATATTTATTGTTTTCTATATACCTAGAACCTCTGAGTGACATAAAATCCGCATAATTTCACTCCGCAAAATCATTGAACGACTTTTGCTACTACACAATAAAGGGCAATTCAGCACATTTTTTACTATTACTTATTTTATTAATAAAAAGAACACAATTTTTTTAACTAAAAATCTCTAATATTAACTTTGTAAGACATGTAAAGATCATTAACTAACCAAAGTAATTAAAAAAATGCTATTAATCATGAATAGTGCATGGTAAGCTTCTAAAATAATGTATACATGTACAATCATGACTAGATAAACACTATTTGGTCAGTAAAATATTACTAGACCAAAAAAAAACTTTATTTATGAAAGTTATACTTCTGTTAAAAAAACTATCACTCATTTTGTTAAATCGACGTCCATATATCAGCTAACAAAAGCCGAATAAGTTCATAAAAGCTTTACAAAGAAAATATCTATATATTTTACTTATTTTTATAAATATTTGTTTGACATATTAGTGTTTTATTGAAGGCTGAAGAAAAAAACAATGACACCAGCAAGTGAAAACAAGTGACACAGTGAGTGAAAAGTGATCCATCAAAATGGACAAAAAAGCGGGCGAGTCAAGTCAGGGCCGACTTTGCGGGCAAGTGCGACGTCGAGACAGAACGCCGGACCTATCGTCCGACTTCTCTACTGATTTGTCGTTCGAGGAGTTGAGGAATAGATTCGATACTGGCGCCACGACTCACGTGGTGCGGAGGGAAATCGCTTCGAACCCAGCAACGCACGGCAGCGCGACGCGTCAAGTCGTTAGCGGGAAACTCTTCAAGAAGTGCAAGAGTGCCACTTTTCAGATAGATGGCGCCACTTATACCATTGGTAAGTGAAAATATCTTGTTTTAGTACCGTTTTCCGCCACAACGTTGGTGGAGCTACGAGTATATAGATACAGTGTTTTGTAATGAGCTTGGCAAATTGTTTACATTTGCCGTGTAACGACTTGGCGCTAGTTTTCTACAAGGGAGGGCGTTGTACTTATAAAAATCATGACCGAGCAGAAAATAATTTGGCAATTCAATTGAAATGAACTCTCCGTAGCCCCGTAGTTAGGTATTTACTTTTGATATAATATATTATATTAGAAACTACTTGGTAATGCTGTCAGTAAAAAAAAAACAGTTTCTGGTGCAATTAAGTTGTTATGCAAATATGGTTATCAACCTACAGGAGATAAGAATTCTTCTCAAGTTAGAACAACCATTTTCCTAGACTACAAGTTTTATTTTCCCGTTTAATTTGTAAGGATGGTCAGTGGCAGTGGTTTACGGGCGACGGTAGGCTCGCGTGCCATGTTCACTTTAACTCGCCAGCAATTTGTTTTATCGCCCAGATAAAGCCGGGTTGGGGAATTTCCCATGTTTTTACTATTTTCCTACAGGAGTCGACTGGACACGCATAGTGTTGCCTATTGCAATTATTATAATGGGTGATTCCTATCGATGGTGTCTATCGTAATGATGGTGTCATAGTTTTAATTCTAGAATTGAGGATACTCGCAGTGGCTCACGGTTTTACTCGCTATTTCACAGGAATAATGTTTTTTAAAATACGCAGATAGAAGATAATAATAGGTCGGGGAAAAAGTCTTTTCGTATTTTGTATGTATAAAGTTGTAGTAAAATCTCATCGGTTGTACTGTTTGTATCTGGCTGGTTTTGATACCATTAAAAATATGACATTTTAAAAAAGGAATTCAAAAAGTAAAAAGTTATTTCCCGCCATTTTTCAATTGTTTTTTTTGTTCGATAAAATGAATGAATCTAACGAAGAAATTCGATATATTTTGAAGTTTTATGACAAAAAGGGAAAAATGCGACACAAGCCGCGAATTAAATATGTGACGTTTATGGACCTAATGCAGTGTCATCAAAAGTAGCACAATGTTGGTTCAAGCGTTTTCAGTCCGGAAATTTTGATGTCAAAGATGCAGCTCGCTCTGGTCGCCCTGTTACGGATAAAGTCGTTGCCATTTCTGAAAAAGTGGAGCAAGATCGGCATATTAGTAGTTACGACGTAGCTGAAGAACTGGGGATCGACCACAAAACAGTTTTGACCCATTTGAAAAAGTCTGGGTATAAAAAAACCTCGATATTTGGGTGCCACACGAGCTCACTGAAAGAAACCAAATGAATCGTGTGCGCATTTGCGATTCTCTGTTAAAACGTAACGAAACCGAACCGTTTTTGAAAAGATTGATCACTGGTGATGAAAAATGGATCACCTACGACAAGAATGTGCGCAAACGATCATGGTCAAAGGGCAGTGAAGCACCACAGACTGTAGCGAAACCCGGATTAACACGTAATAAGGTGATGCTGTGTGTATGGTGGGATTGGAAGGGAATCGTTCATTATGAGCTTTTACCGCCGGGCAAAACCATCGATTCGGATCTCTACTGCCAACAGCTGATGACACTCAAACAAGAAATTGAGAAAAAACGGCCGGTATTGATCAACAGAAAGAGTGTGGTCTTTCATCATGATAACGCCAGACCGCACACATCTTTGGCCACTCAGCAACAATTGAGAGAGCTTGGTTGGGAAGTGTTAATGCATCCACCATATAGCCCTGACCTTGTACCCTCAAGTTTCCACCTGTTTCGGTCTCTTCAGAATTTTTTGGGTAGTGTTAGATTAACATCCAGAGAGGACTGTCAAAACTACTTGTTGCATTGTTTTGATCAGAAGTCCCAAAATTTCTACAGCAACGGGATCATGTCACTACCTACAAGATGGCAACAAGTTATCGAACAAAATGGCACATATATATTATAATTAAATGTAATTAAACTTGAAAAAAATATGTCTTGAATTTGTTTATAAAATACGAAGAAACTTTTTCCCCGACCTTATATATTCTCCACAAATTTCATATTTATTCAGCTGTTTTAACGTTAAGCACAGACAAACATACGCACAAACTTTTGCATTTATTATATGAGTGTTAAATATTATAGCGTGATTAAGTGAAAGATTAGGTACTATAATATTTTTGCAATGCACTGCGGATTCACCAACAATTTCAAAAAAATCTCTTTTTAAGGATAAAATGTTTTTTTTTGTATTCGTTTATGCTAACTACCTACCTCTTTGATAATTTCATTTCGATCGATTCAATCATTTTGTCATGAAATGGTAACATTTCAGATTACATTTACATACAGATTTCAGTACAGAAGGACAGATTTACTTTCATAATTATTAATGTTAGTGGAAAAGGTTTTTTTTTCCTATTTTATGCTAATGTTGCAACATGCGACCAAAATGCATGCCTCTACTTTGCTCAAAGGGTGACTTTTCCCATGCAACGTGGTTGCCATTGGGGCAGCATTTTGTGGTCAATTTTCTCTGGTAGCGGTTTACTAGATGATTTATTAATAATAAACAACCTGAAATTAATACATTGATAACAAATTAAAATCAATATCAACTAAAATATAAAACTAAATTAATAAATCGCTGCCAGCTTCATTCTCAAAATAATGGCCGCATCGCCACGTAAAATTGAAATACTAACGCTTACTAGATTAGTTATTGTTTTGTTTTGTTGAAGTTTTAGATTCAATTTGTTTTTCTTTGTATAATTTGTACATAATTTTTCTGTTATTATTATATTATCCTTCATATTCATGGGCATTGTTTTGATTATTCCAGTTCAATAAAATAAAATTGATAATGAAGGGCGAGTTAAACGCGACGACACGCGATCGTGGCCTAACGACGGCGGCATCCATCAATTAAATATTGCTAGGAGAAGAGCTAGCGGTGACTCAGTTGCACTTGACTTTGACGTAAATGCTTGACTTTGACAGATGTTGATGGCACGACGAAGCCTCGAAGTGATGTTCATGTTGGAGATTAAATTGTCGCATGTTATTGTTAAAATTACATCCACTCTTCTGCTTAGATATTATTGGTTCGCCTCAAACTGTTACCTCAAGACCTTTGTAACCTCTCGACTAATTTTGTTCATATTTAAATTAAATATTTAAAATGACTATATAAGACCTAAATTTAAATGTATGGTACGCAAGTTATCGTTAAACTAATATGCAAACATACATACATACAAACGCTGATCTTCCGTCTATTCCCGTATACTAAAACCATTACTTTGATCGGTCAATTAGCAAGATTGAGGCTGGAAAGTTTAATTCGTGATAAGCATCACAGTGAACAGTCAGATGCAGTCACAGAATGTGTTATGCAGAAATGTGACTCGCCTCCAGATTATGTAACTTGCAACTCGCAATTTTCGCAAATTTGACAGTTTGGTTAAAGTCAAACTGTCACATTTGCGACTAAATCGCGAGTTGCAAGTTACATAATCAGGGGGTGGAACACATTTCTGCATAACAAAATCATAATTAAGTATAATTATATCAATAGTTTGAATATTTCACTATGCTTAACTTAAAAAACAGAAATTTAAGGATAACTGAGATATTAACTAAAAACTAAAAGTTAAAATAATTAACCTATATACAATTTAATATATCATAACATATTTTTTTTTTGTAGTATTTATATTTGTACTTATCTATTTATTGTTCATAGTTTTAATTCTCTTCTTTATATTCGTTGGTTGACCAGCTCTCTTTGTCTTATAACCGCAATTTTTAATGCACACCTACGTACCATTATTTCTAACCTAGTGGATGACTGGTAGATAATGCTAAGCGTTAATTCCTGCTGCATTTCTACATTATTTATAAGTGTACAATAAAAACATATACTCTTTTTCCAATTAAGTAGTCGTAGGATTTAAAATCTTATTATTATTAGTCACACACATCACATCACATCATCAGCCAATTAACGTCCACTGTTGGACAAGGTCTATGAGGTCTATGAGGGAATAGAGGGGTGTTGCCATAATCCCCACGCTTGTCGGCTTGGAGATCTCAGTACGTTCACCGTGTACTATTAGGACGCTGCTGCCCATCCTCCGGTGGTTCTGGTCACAGTTTTAGGATATACCCGGGTCCGATTATTATTAGTACCTCTGTCAAAATGACCATCAGCTCCTCACCAAAACTCACGCCTACAAAGCCTTACTGTTCGTGTCTTACGTTTGTTTACACGTCGATAGTTAGTGGTTATTAAGAAATGGTCTTCCATTAGTTCTCTTTGCACAATTAACAGGATGACGCCAGTGGTGTGTCTACATCTGCATCATTTTAATTCTCCACTTAAATTTAAATAGATGAAAAAATAAAACACATGATTAAAATCATCGTTTAGACAAAACAACGAGCTACTATTACAGTTTTATAAAAAAAAAACTGGGAGATTATTGCACACACAGTCATCTGACCCCAAACTAAGCATAGCTTGTACTATGGCTGCCAGAGACTGATATACGTAGATCTACGTACATATTTTTAAAATAATACATACTTAAATAAATATTAACACCCAGAAATAGAACAAACACAAATGTTCATCACATGAATGTTTGTCCTAGATGGGAATCGGACCGATTCACTTGCGACTTAAAAACACCGAGATTGTGACCATCGGGGAACACCAATATGTCATCCAAGTAAACAAAATTGCATACCTAATAATTAATTTTGAAGTTGTTTTTTTATTTATAACAGGTTAAATAACTTTTTATAACTTTTTTATTTATTTATGACGTTTATAGAGGAAGAAAGCTGTAGCGGGGAGTAACCCTAGATCAGTATATTCCAGTGTTTACCCGCGCAGTCAATGCTTATTAGTCAAATTGCTATTTTTAAACCAAAAAAATATTATATAAGAATATCCGTCTAAGAACATAACTTCTACGGATGAAAATACGATACATTATACTTTCCTTAATAAAAAAAAACAAAACAGTGCTTTTTTATTATTCCTATTTTTATAAAGGAGTTTTGTCGATATTCGACCATGCCACTCCCATAAATCATATACAAATTTAAACTATTTAAATTTAATTAATTGGGGATCGCTTGAAGTATCTATAGGGCGTATTTTTAAACTTTTTTCTGTTATACCTACTTATATCCTACTTCAGCAATTAGTTACATACAAACAAAAAATTGAAACGTGGAAAAACCTGACCTTAATTCTATAACACATTCATACAAACTTTATTTCATGATCATACCTAGAACCTAAACGAAAATTAAACTTATCTGCACTAAACTTATTCTATTTCGCGTGTCTTGTTAGTATAACTTTTTCCACATGTCTTCCACTGAGATCAAACGATGTAATAAAATAGGTTATTTGCTTGTTAATTATATTTATTATAGCTTGGTTTGCGTAAAACAACTCTTAAAATATATTTTCAGATATAAAACTTTTAAAATTATGATTCCAAAAGTCTAATGCATACCGTGCAGACACTGGAAATAAAATGATGTTAATAACTGAAACGTTAATACATCTTTACAAAAATATAGATATCTACAGGGTTACGCATGTAGACTGTACTAACCTGAATGGAGATAATTGTGCATCATTGTGAACAACTTTTACTATGGGACCAAACCTGAAAACGCGAAAAAAACAGCTGTTCCTTACCTTTTGTCGAGTGTCAAGTCAACGAGCGTTTTCTATATCGGAACAGCATTTTTCTCGGCATTTCAGGATTGTTCCCATAGTAAAATTTGTTCATAATGTTGTTCAATGACCTCTTTTCGGCTTACTACAGTCAATATGCGTAACCTTGTATAAATAAATAAGTAGGTAAGTATATTAATTTAATAGTGATACGAATAGGCGACATTGTTTTATAATAGATATGCCGAAAACCCGTACGAAGCGCTTCGATTTCACTTTTATTGTGTTAACTGCTATATAGTCTGTGGAATGTACTGCCTGGATAGATGATCCTCAATAGTTACTATCTACTACTATCTTAATTTCTTAAACTGTAAAAATTTAAAGGAATAATTTATCAGGTTTATCTTCTAACTTAAAAAATACCTAACTAGCTACATTAAAGATGTTGAAAATTGTAATTTTAATAAATTAAATAATAATAATGTATGTATATAAAAGAAAGTCGTGTTAGTTACACTATTTATAACTCAAGAACGGCTGAACCGATTTGGCTGAAAATTGGTGGGGAGGTAGCTTAGAACCAGGAGACGGACATAGGATACTCTAAAAACGGCTGGACCGATTTTGATGAAATTTTGTGTTCCTGGAGCGGGTCATAGTAGCGAGGCCGAAGGCCGAGCTTACACCCGTGCGAAGCCGGGGCGGTCGACTAGTTTTAAATAAAATAAAAAATTTTTACACTAAAATAACAATTTTAGTAAAGTCTTATTCAATCACTTTGTGTTTTTTTCTGATTAATCAATTTACTATATCAATGGTTAAATTAAAAATTAATTATTAAAATAAGGGCTAGAATATAACTTAAATCATGAATCAAACCACCAACCTATCTCAAATTAACGCACAAAACTAGATAATTACAAAATTGATATCTTGTTATTAAACCTTAACGACTTTTTAATTGTAAAGACAAATTTATTAAATACCGAGACAGTCTGTTGTTTTTAGTAAATCCAATTTAGGCCGAGTTACACAATCTTCGGTTACCATCAAATCATTCGACTGTTTTTGAGTGGTGGCTTAGTAATTTTTATTATTGATCGTGCACAGATAATTACATCTATTAATTAGTTATTGTTGTGTTCGGCGGTTTTTTCAGCTATTCCCTATTTTGGGGAATAAACGTTGGTATGATTTTGGATACTGAGTGACGAGACGAGCGAAGTCGCTTGCCTGATGGCTCTTCATGTTTACACATAATAGCTCAACGCCACTCAGAATTTTGAACTTCAACAGTTCAAAACCCTGGATGGCAATGCACTGCGCTCGTCACCCCGAGATATAAGATGTCAAATCTCTGTGTGCCTGTAATTTCGCTGGAAACATTGCCCATTGTCTGCGTCACATTAAGAATTTCTTTGCCAAATTTCGTTACGATCGGTTCTACTATTTAGCAGTAATAAACTACGATCAGATGGAGAGAGAATTACTTTTACTACACCTATTAGTATTAAGTGAAGAAAAGTTGGTGGTAGTGAAAAAAACGATTTAAAGAAAAAATACATTAATATAAAAAAAAACAAGCTTTAATGGCACAAACTATTTAAATTATTGAATAGTCATCAGTCCTTGATTAATGTGCAAAATTTTAATTTAATTGGACGTTTTAAGTATTTGAAAATCAAAGTTCAAAGATTCCATTGCATACATACTTACCGAGCTAATAAAAAAGCGTTTAAATAAAAAATCACGTTTGCCAAAATTCTGACAGAGATAGATAATGTAGAAAAGAATAAGTTCTTTTTCAAACAAAAAATAGAAGACCAGCTACTGCTGATATCTATACTATAATATATGCATAAAGATAACTTTGAGAGACTGTTCCTATTTCGGAATAGGCTTTTACTATCTTTGAACACATCATTAGTTAAAATCAGGTAATTTGCGTTTAGAACGCGTCGCCTGTTAACAGTAATAAATCTAGAGATCGTGAAACCCAGATCTTAAAAATATTGTCTCAAGGCTGGATTAGTTTCTGTTGTTACAGCGGTCCCTTTAATGACGTCAATTGGTAATTAGTGCTTAAATTGGAGTGAATAAAGTTTGGGAAATTGGAAACTCGTGTTTTCGTTTATGAGAAATTCAAACAGTTGAAGGGTTTAATTCGTTATTCGTTTGATATAAGTCACGATTTATCTAACACAATAATAAATATAAATAAAATTAGTTTTTTTCCATTAAACCCTTTGATTTGATACCCATATCATAGAGGTGCATAAAAATAACTGGTTCACCATCTATGGGAATCAGCCATATTGAATTTAGAATGACGTCATTTAGCTAACCATGTATTTTCATCTAAACTAAAAGTGTATGCAAAATTCAGATCAATCAGTTGAGGATAAATAATAATGTACGTATATCAGTCTCTGGCAGCCAGCCATATTACAAGCTTTGCTTAGTTTGGGGTCAGATGACCATGTGTGCAATAATGTCCCGAATATTTATTATTTATTTATTATATTATAACTGTTTTTACAAGGCAATTTAAATAAAACTTGTAAAATAACTTGTAATTTTGGTCTTGTCTTGTTGTGTTTGTCTTTAAATAATAATAAATTCAATACTAATGAACTAATTGATAATAAACCATTGTTTCCTTGTACATTACCGCAGCGATTCGTAACAAAAGCATTATATGGCCGAGGCGTAGTCGAGGCCAGCATACGAGTCCGTAAATGCTCAGTTGCCATCAAAAAAGTTTAAGTAATTTTCTGAAACAATTTGTTGACATTCTCGTAAAATATGGTTACATATTTTAGAGTAACTTTCAAATTTCATTACAACGTAGCCAAGCAACTAACCTTGAAAAAAAAAAAACCATTTTCTGAAGGCTATCTCTACGATCATGAGCAAAACAAGGCTCTAAAAATTTTGTTTTTGTTTGTATGTTCTAACATTACATCTGTGCATTGGCCTCTTAAGTGGAAAATCGTTATTAAACCTCTTTGCATATTGAAATATTGCACGCATGTGCCTAAAAGGTTTTAGTGTAGACCAGGCGTCTCCAAACATTGACGCCTTGGGGCACTAATATTTTTTTCGGTATGTTGCAAGGGCCGTAAATATTTTAATTTTTCTGCCCACCTAAGCAAACATAGGCTTTTATTGCATTTCAATTACTATTGATTGTGTATTGTGACACGTAACTACATCTAGTGTCGAGTAGTGATACTATGTACGGTTCTAGGTACTATCTATTTCAGCTACAGTCTTCAGTCCTTGTGCGGAAAATGTTTGGAATTGTCTGAATTTCTAAGACCAGTCATATCAGTTGTTAATTTTATCAGATCCACAGGGCTGAAACACCGACAAACCCGCGAGTTTCAATTCCTGTCGCGGGCTGGATTGATGGCAGTGGCGGGCCGGATTTGGCCCGCGGGCCGTAATTTGGAGACCCCTGGTGTAGACAATACATCTCCACCAATATTTTAGATCGAGAGCCGAGGCCTTAAAGTCTAATGTAGAATTGGTTTCTTCAAATTAAAAGCACATTAAAAATGATGTTTCAAAAAAATAATTTATTTGGAAATCTCGTTCATAAAGTGAAGGCGACCTTCACTTTTCAAGATGTATGTACTTATCTACTTAATTAGGATACCATGATACAAAAGACAACTTAAAAAAAAACTAAGTAGGTAAAAGGTTTTCACCAAAATACTCATACTTTTTGTAAACCTTCCGTCCAAATTAGGATGGATGGATGGATCCGTCGGAAGTATAGATATACAACCTTTTTATTCCATATCCGAAAGAACGTGCCATATTCTTGTTGGATCCATAATACACTTTCATCTTTTTACACTTCTGCGACAAAGCTTTGGCATGAATTGGCATATTTTCATTGAATATTCAATTTCATTTAATATACTTACATATACAATTAATCATCCGCATCTATTTTTACGACTACACAGGGAAAAAACTGATCGAAAATCAGTCGAACACGTCTCGTGTGACGAAGAACTAATCAGCTGATTTCCTTAACCACGTGCAACATACAACCTCGTTAGTATCACTAGAGTACCAACTGGCCAAAAGCGAAACTAGATTATGATCGAATTGCCGTATTTAGAAAAAGAAATTGCTCAATATCCCGGGGATTTCGAATTTGGAACTTGGTATACTAATCAGCAGCTACCTGTAGCGGTAGAGCATGGCATGTGGCACAGACGACAGTTGCGCGCAGGCTTCCACGCGGTACGGTTGCGCGGTCGCGTCATGTCGCAATAAGCCGCTCCGACACACCTCCGTCCGTGAATGTTGACTTGATCATAACGATAAAAAATTAATCGGTAAATTTAGATTACGAAAATTTTCTCAAATATTTTTTTTATTGTACCGTCGGTCTCGTGTTTGGTACCAAGACGAGACCACCTGTTGGTCTCGTTTAACATAGTCCGGGGACAGCGTCACAATCTGTTTACAAGTAGGGGGACTGCCACCCCCGACCATGAGCAATGACGCAACGGTTTATGGGCTCCCCGTGCGTTACTATGGCGGAAAAACAACAGTCGCCGAAGTTTCAAAATAGATTTCCGTGTTCCCACCTGCGTAAAACCAAACAGCTAAACATTCATTACGGTCCAGCCCACTCGGGTAAATTACGATCTGTAAAAATCAACACACCAGTCATGTGCACGCGATCTCAACGAATCTCGATTAGGTAATCATTTAGAAGTAATTTCTAAGATATAATTTCATACTATCAACACTGAGTTTACTTAAAATGTAGAGAATTCTTTGAAACACACTTAAATGGCTTAATGATTCAATGTGAAACGTGATACCAAATAGTTTAGACAGCATTGATATTATAGCTAGGTTTGTAATTGAGCCAGTTATTAAATTCCAGTAACTGATTGAATAAATATTGTTTTTTTTCTTGATTGGAGCATATCTACTACTTTTCAGTTAGTAACGAAACATCTTTTTTTAAAGCAAATGCCTTTAGAAACTAAACAAAATACAAGCAAACAACACTACAAAAAAGGTTAGACTGCAGCCCATAGACAGTTGAAGGTCTAAAGACAATCCAAATGCTCAAGCTCAGTTGGCAGCGTACCCAGCATGCTGGCGGCATTACCACGCTGAATGGCAATGGTTATGCGTTGAGCCAGAAACACACCAGCATTTTGATCACGCGTCGCATTAACCAGGTGCATTGAAAGATTTCTTAAAATGAGGTGAGCTAGGTAATTGTCTTCTATTGCAAAATCGACTTTCCACTGGATATGTTTCAAAATTAAAACCTCAATGATAATGCTGTAAATGTAGGATTCAAGAAATGCTAATTAACAGCTCATTAACAAAGACTCTATTCAATAAGAAGTTCGTTTACCGTATTTAGCATAACTCAAGGCGAACTTTTTCAACAATTGGGCGTGAAATAAACGTTTCAAAAGGCTTCGAGTTAACACCGATAGCTCAAATTTTTATTCGCCTCACGTCTGTCTGCTGAAAATTTTCCGGCCCCAATAGGATTAATAAGCTATATTTCAGATTTATAAATACTCTTTTGACGTATCGCGAATTTGAAACTAATCTTGGCTAATCTATTTTGTTACATTTTATCAACAAGATTTATGGTATTCTGGGCTTACCCAGTTTTCATTTTAACTTTAATTTCTGTCCGCGTCTTCTGATTACATTTATTTATATATTAAAATACAAGTACTTGTCACACTTATAGCAACGCCAAGGTGCGTGACGAGTCATAAAATTTATACATGAATGATAATTAAATGAGAAAAATATACGAATCTATACTGTAAATCAATAATAAAATTGTAAAATATGAAGAAGAAGAAAGCAGTGAAATAATAAAATACAAAAATCAATTATATTAGAGTATATTAAAAATAAAATAAAAATTTCAAACAAACAAGGCCCAATACCCAAATGTCAAATAATAATTAATAAAACAGACATTCACAAACGTACAAAACCTAGTGTCAAATATTATCAACGTCTGGTTGTTGAGCACATGGCTGCTAACGAAAGATTTCACAAAAAAATCCAATAAATGTCACAATAGAAGCAATTAAAATTATCAAGCGGATACAATTTTATCAAAAGCTTAAAATAAAATCAACGTGAGTCTAATAATTCTCCATTTATTAGTTTAAGATCGCAATGAAAATGCCTAAAACTCACCAGCAGTTTATGATCGCGGGCTGAAGCATATCAAAACAGTGTGGAAAACGTAAACATATCTGAATTTTTTCGAGTGATTGATCAACGCGATCACGTGTCATGGCTGAATTACTTTTCTAAATAACTGGGTGATAAATTGAGGATTCTGAGTGACGAAATACATCCGCGACGTGAGAGGATCTAAGGTGAAATATCTGTTCTGGGTTTTGACGAATCTTTATTGTGGTTTATCGGAGATGTACCCTTCTATGTGACTTATTACCTTGTGCTTTGATTATATTGTTGTAAAGTAGACACAGTGTGTCAGGAACATTATCTGGTTGGAAGAGACTATAGTTGTTTTGACGTATCGTGTAAGTGTTTGATGAGTGACAGTGGAGATATCGTATGATGTGATGATGCGGCGCGGTAAAGCGCTGCTGGAGGGCAGCAGGCAAGGCTCGGTCGACGGCAAGGCGGTGGCCAACGACAAAGAGTTGGTGCATAAGTGCCACAGTGACCCTGGCGGTGGCAGGGCGCTGGGTGCAGCCCCACGGACTCATAGACATCGATCCGCTTCGGGTGCGCCCAGGAAATGTGTACTCACGCTTGATGGATACTCTTATGTTATTGGTGAGTGACAGAATAGATTTAGGTCTTTTCCATTTATTCGGTGTTCGTTTCTTGTAACCTTTCATGGTGAGCTTGCGTTTATCCACACGCCTGACAACAAAGACATGCACGGACTATATTTTTATAATTGTACTTTGAAGAGAACTTAGTTCCACACCCTTGCCATCACATCACATCATCAGCCAATTAACGTCCACTGTAGGACAGAGGCCTCCCTCATAGAGAGGGGTGTTGCCATAATCCCCACGCTTGGCAGGCGGCTTGGGGATCGCAGTACGTTCATCGTATACTATTAGGGCGCTGCTGCCCATCCTTCGGTGGTTCTGGTCGTCGTTTTAGGACATACCCGGGTCCATACCCTTGCTATGCGATACTATAACTAACTTAACAATACCTACTTGATTTTTATATTTTATTTATTTATATTATATTTTATAAGAGGAACTAAAGATTTCTTTCGTAGAGCAGCTTTGGAAATAGTATTTAAGTTTGATTCTCTCAAATAAATATAAACTTCCTGTCTGAACCACATACCTGAATTTTCAAAAAGACGAATCCTGACGGAATAATTTCTAGAGATATTCACGAGATACGCATTACGCTGACTTCATGGCAAATTCGAGTAAAAGCATAAATCATCTCACACGCCAACCACTATGATCACTGTCACATACAATATGCGGTTACATTTCAGAGAAATCGCTGCTAGTTTAGCTGTCACTGCGAGAATTATACTCAGTAATTATTTCTCTGGCAGCTTGTCTCATTCCATCTAGAAAAGGTTTTAACTGGCAAATTAAATGTAGCAAAAACTATAGTCTCTCGTTGAAATAGAAAAAAGGCAAACTACGAGTAAGTTCTTTTTATACAAGTTTGAACTAGTTTGAAAAAGACGGAATATGCAGTAGCTATTTCAAGATTACTACGTTTATTAAAAATGGGTAAATATTTTCCTTGGCAATGGTTGGTTTCAATTAAAATCAGTTCCCCTTGTTTGCTTACCACAGAAACATCATGGTAACATTTTGACCCATGTCTTTTTACTAAATTATAATTAAAAATGAATCTCATAATTATTATAATTAACATGATAATTAAAAAAGAATCTCATCCATACATATAATAAAAACGTAGAGATAATTGTGATCTGTAATTGTGAGATATCAACAAAAAAACACATGTCGTCTTAAAATTAGCAACTGAACACGTTAAGTCAGTTTTTAGAATTTTTGTCTACGCACATCTCCTAAACCTAATGCTGATTCAAATGCGGTTTTCACGAATATGCTTAGCTATGATGAGATTGAAGTACAGGCTATATTATTTTGCGCAAGGGCCGGATTAAGGGAGGAAAAAATTTTGAAAGTTTATATGAAAATCTACGCGTACGAAGACGCGGGCAACAGCACTAGTATAGAGAAAAAAAAAATGGAAAACGAAAAGCAGCAGTGAAATCAGGTGAAAAAGTATATTCTAAAGCCTTTTTAAAATATCTGCATAAGTGTTAAGTATGACGAAGCAGAATTATGTAAAGTTGAATTCGGGCCACGGATAGTCAAAACACTCAAAAATTACAGCTGGTAAATCAGCAAATACGATCGCTTACTCGTAGCATCAGGCGAATTGGTGGTCAAACCTAATCCTATTATTAATTTAAAAAATACCTTCGAATTTACAATATAAGTGTAATGTAAGTGTCATTAGGTACGCTTACATTGAAGCCATCTACATTTTCTAATATATATTTTTATTAAGATTTGATAAGAATACCTTGATTCTTAAAAAGTTATAAAGATCTCCGGAAAACTTCAACAATGCCTGTGAAGTACAACGTGGTGATGGCTCGTGGCAGCTGTTTTAGCTTCTATATTCTGTAGGCGTATTGACGTGGAAAAGTAGCGCACACGTCATCTTACGTTACGCCTCTTTTACGCATTCGTTTTGTTATTGTATTTTCTGTTTTGCGAACAATACAAGTCATAAAATTGTGCTAGGTATACAGAATTCCAGAGCTACTTATAAATCACGGTTTACACCAAAATGGAGTTGGCCGGAGAGAAAAGAAGAGGGGCGTATCATTCAATGAAATATACTTTATTTCAACCATACAAATAAGGAGTTTAAAATTACAGATCATAAAAAATAAAATATTGTTTGTTATGGACCTTAGAGCATTGGTTCATGTCAACATCATCGTTATCAGCCTACCATGTTCCCACAACTGGGACACAGGCCTTTTCTCAGAGAGAGAGAGAGGGGGGGGGGGCACATCCACCACCCTGACCCAGTGCATGTTGGTGAATGTCAACTCTTTTGGGATTAGATTCTTGGACATACCAGTTGCCTCATGATGTTCTCCTCCGTCACCGTTTTTGAGTGATAGCATCGCCACTGCACATGATTTATTTATATACTAAATAAGTTATTGGTTATGACATATGATCCTGAGACGTAGTCTTTAACTGCTGGCTTTTTGGAAAAACTCACACAGTGCGCAATGGAGAGAACTATACACGGAATTTCTTTGCGTGATAGAATCCGGAACGTGGATATTCACCTAAGAACGAGTCACCGACATAGCTATTATAATTTGCAAGTTGAAGTGGCAATGAGGAGGCCACATCGCTCGAAGTACTGATAAACGATGGGAAAGAAAGGTTCTTGAGTGGAGACAATGAACCGGAAGACGAAGAACAGGTAGGCCTCCCACTAGATGCACCAAAGATATTGTGAGAGTCGCGAGCATTCAGTGGATGCAGATGGCAGACTGTCGTTCAGTGTGGAGTTCTATATAACAGGGAGGCCTATGTTCAGCAGTCGATGTCTTTGGCTGATGACCAGATGATGATTCATCTAAGAAGAAGAAGAAGAATAGAATGACGGAAGTCATTGATGCTGGGTCAAGGATCGAGCCAAATACCATAAGACTGTAAAGCACACACGCTACGGGCTGGCCACCGTAGATTATGTAACTCTCATCAATCAGTCAAATACGAGTATATTAGCGAATACAATACCACCTCATTTTAGCCAATGTGTTTATTATTTTTCTTCTTTCTCGCCACTGATAGTTTCTCTTGGTTTTTGAATGATTTTAAGGCAGCATGTTTGAAGTATTGCAATACTTGGTATATAAAAGAAAATTCTCAAGACTCTCTAAGATAATTAGTAATTATGCTCATTATTTTCACCGGAACTACGTATTTATTTCAAAGTTCTAGATATTAAATAAATAAATAAATATGAAACAGATACATTCTCCATTTGCCTGATTAATATGCAAGTAGACAATACATTATGCATCAAAGGAACCACTCAGCGTAATAATCGATAAAGACTTAGCATTCAGTTGTAATTTGCTAATGCTCTACAGTAATGACATGGCAATTTCGTATCTAACGGATCATTTATATCTGCTAGGTACACACTTGCACACGTTCCACGTGAAGAGATTCACTTCACGCTCAGAGATTATAACGAATTGCAACTTTATTTTAATAACATTACAGATTTTGCTAGAGCAAACACAAAGTTGCTAGATAAAGAATTCGCAGTACTGTCAAAATACTATCATCTACTTTAAAAAAAAAACATTAATTCACTGACAGACAACTCACAGCCGAAACTATATGAATTTTTGCACAAGTATTTCTTATAGGTATTCATGTGATAGGTGAGCATGAAGGAAGAATTAAAAAAAAAACATCCCTCAAAAGGGTTAAAAAGGGGAAGAAAGTGTATTTGGAAGTTTGTCACTTTTGTAGTTAGAAACGTGGAAGTTGGTCTGTTTAAGTAAAATTTAGTTGCGTATTACCGTTTTTTGAAAATGTATTCCCTAAGGGGTTAAAAAGGGAATTCAATTTTGTATGGAAATTTAGAAGTAAAGTTAGCAACGTGGAAATCGGAGCACCTGGTCTGATCGTGAAAATATAAAAAATTCGGCTGCTAAGAAGTTGCCGATGGAAAATCCCATTGAGCACATGGCTCGATAAATAAATAAAACTTCAAGGGCGACTGAAATAAAGGTGAAAATTAAATAAACTCAGTGAGTTTAAGGCATACCTGCTTTTATAATGTGTATGATTGCTAATAAATTGGTATAGATGTGGTATCGATTTTAATCCTTTCACATGTAACCATGTAAGATTTTGAAAGGATTACGTGAGTCATTCTAACATTGTAGAGTCTTTGATGTTGTTATTCTGGCCTCAAAGGATTGTTAAGCTGATAGACTTTTTCATCCTTTACTAATCTTAATTACTTTTTAGAGTTCCGTGCCTAAAGAGTTACAACAGGATCCTATTACTAAGATTACGCTGTCCGTCTGTCCGTCTTTCCATCCGTCCGTCCGTCCTACCTTTTAACGGTACTTACTTACTAATTTTTCAAGAAAATTCTTAACTGTCATTGTAATACACATAAAAATACCTTACTTTTGACGAGAAAAAAACATGCATAGACAAGAAGCAGATGATCAATTTAACAGTCAACATAAAAGAGACAGAGAGACTCACTATTTATCTTCTACGTTTTTAGTCACTAATAGAAAGCTGCACTATCCCTGAATGCTATGTTTCGTTCAAAACGCGGGTGAAGTCACGGACAGAATTTAGGCTATAATAAAACTGAACTAATCTTGATCTTTCAGATCGTTTTTTATAGCGACAAAAGTGCTATTACGCTACGATTATTAGATTATCTCTTTTATATCTTTGACGAAGGACATTCGTTATTAGTTGGTTTCTATATTTTACTGATGTATGAGTAGGTTCCACAGACTTATAACAGGATGGACCACGTAATTTCACCTACTTTGCATGTCTGTCCCTTGTTTTTAGTTTGATCAATGCTCCAACTAGCACGTTGCGTAATTTAGTTCGATATACCTTGTCTTTGCGGTAGCACGTCAGACAAGACGTCAATACAAATAAAATTATTAATAAAACACTTTTTACTCATATCATGGGGGTGTATAAGTAATAACTGGTCCGATATCATTGGGAGTCCGCCTCATTTGATTTAGAATGACTTCATTTTGCTAACCATTTATATTGTCATCCAAACTAAACGACTATGGAAAATTTCAGCTCAATCGCTTGGGGATAACTGTTTTATAATTCAGATGCATGATTTGACCCATGCTAACAAGGCGTTAGTTTAAAACGTATAAAATATAAAATTTCGAAAAGCAAGCTGTAAAAATAGTTCAAAAGCAGTTAGCCGTACAAATAGAGTTTCACTACCACTTACTTGCTCTCGTGACGTCATGGCAGGAACAAAAAATGTGGCACGCTTGGTACAACTTGACGTGATCGCGGTGTCTATTTTGATAAAAGTTGATGGTAAGTTCAGAGAATACTGACTCATGCTATTTAGATCGAACTTATATGATGTGATGAAACTACAATGGATTGTCAAAAAGTAAAAGAATTTCTGTAAAAAATGCATTTACCTTTTAGGGACCCTTACTAAAATCGTAAAAAGGAACCGTTAGATTGAGACTCTGTTTCTGACCATTTGTTTTTTACAACTGATTTAATCAGATATTTTTACAGAAGCTATAAAAGTTTATAGCGACACTGCATTGCTTTCGAATCGTTACAGAAATGAGAATACAGAAAAATATAAAAGTAAATGTCACAGTTATATGGTTATTAATTTGATGTTTACCGTGATGAAGTCGTGGATGGACCTCCCGATATTTCAACACAGTTACATGCATGTCCATGAGTACAAAGTATTTTGTTTAAAACAGTGTTTTAACTGGAAATGCTCCAGGTTGTAAATGTTAAAAGGCATAACGCCGTGAGTAGCGTTTAGTGAAAGTGCAGTACATATCTCGACAGTCGACACCCTAAGCCATCCACACCAATGTTGCCCCTCCGGTGCCAATATAAGGCCGCCATTATGGGGTGGGGGGCATTTAGTGGGTGACAAATCATCATCATCATCATAACAAAAAGTAAGAAGGTAGAGAAAATTATCATAATGCATCATCAGCCAGAAGACGTCTACTGCTGAGCATAGGCCTCCCCCTTTAACCTCCATACTGAACGACATCCTGCCATCTGCATCCACTGGATGCCCGCGACTCTCACAATGTCGTCGGTCCATCTAGTGGGAGGCCTACCTACGCTGCGTCTTCCGGTTCGCGGTCTCCACTCAAGAACCTTTCTTCACCATCGGTAACAGTTCTTCGAGCGATGTAGCCTGCTTCAACTTGCAGATTTTCATAGCTATGTCGGTGACTCTGGTTCTTTGGCGAATATCTACGTTTCGGATTTTATCGCGCAAAGAAACTCCGAGCATAGCTCTCTCCATTGCCCGTTGTGTGATTCTGAGTTTTTCCAAAAGGCCAACAGCCCATAATTGCCCATAATTTTCATAATTGCCCAGAAATAAATATACTCATGCACTTAGTGCGAGAATTTTATTTCTCTAAATAAACATTCATTCAATGATTCAGTTCAACAACCTCCTAGGGCCCCAGGGCACACCTCTTCTGGATTGCCAGGGCAGGTCTGATGCCCCACTCCCGGCGATGGCCCAAGCCGAGGCTCGTACCTCTGAGGTGCCCTTGCGCTTGTCACCCAAAAATCAGGTCCTGCCGAGGGGGCTGAGTCACCGCCGGTCGGATGTTACCGATAGGCGTGACGCTCGCCCCCTCCCACCCACCTCTGGGGGTAGTTGCCCCCAGCGCCCAGCCTCGGCAATAATTCAAGGAATAGAAGCCGATTTCCTACCTCTACAACATACGGTAGAGGCAGAAGAACCCGATCACTCACTCACCAAAAATCATAATCATGTTGGCCCAACGACCTCTGCGTTCACCAACTAGTCCGATCAACAGCAAGGCTAAGTGCGAGTCGGACTCGCGCACGAAGGATTCCGTACAATTATCTATAAAAACGGCAAAAAAATCACGTTTGTTGTATGGGAACTCCCCTTATATATATATATTTTTTTTTTTGTGAATATATAACTAAATATTCTGTGAATATTTCAAGCTTCTACCTGTTGCCCTTATCAATATCGAGCAAAAACGAGCAAAAAAAATATCACGTTTGTTGTATAGGAGCCCCCATATATATTTATTTTATTCTTTTTTTTTTTTGTATTTTTTGTTATAGCGGCTACAAAAATACATCATCTGTGAAAATTTCAACTGTCTAACTATCACGGTTCATGAGATACAGCCTGGTGACAGACGGACAGACGGACAGCGAAGCCTTAGTAATAGGGTCCCTAACCTAACCGTGATGTTTTTGCCAATAATGGTGCAGAACCCTTCGTGCGCGAGTCCGACTCGCATTTAGTCGGTTATTTTTTCTTCTGATGTGACTTTTTGCTGTTGACCGGACTAGTTGGTGACCTAAAAGAAGGCGTTGGGCCAACATGATTAGGATTTTTGATTTTTGGGGTACGGAACCCTAAAAAAGGTGCGAGTATTGCAATTAACGAAAAGTAAGTTTTAGTGAACGACAAGCTTACTCGACCGTCACCACCCCATTTCACTGCCAATGTTTACTAAAATGTGACATGATGTCGTCGACGCAGACATGATGTTACAATGATGACGTCATATCGTTACCTGATAATGCCTGATACGGCCTGATGGTGTTATCGGATAACAGTGATGTATCATTATCATTAATCGAAAGCGTTTGCTGTTCTTGTTTTACTGCCTTGTACTGATAATACGATGCTTTTGTTGTTCATCTATTTTTGCGCCTAACATATTATAATAATATTCAAAAACTATGGATATCGAACTATAATTCAAAAATGTCTGAACTAACATGTACCTGGGGCCTTACGCCCAACTCTAAACGCGAGACCGAATAAATGTTTTTAGTCCAGGGGCTTGCAGGGGGTGCAGTTTGTAAATTACGCGAACGCGAATCTTAACGCGCCGAGATACAGTTTGCAGTCCCGTGATTTTGCAAACTGCACCCCCTGCAGGCCCCTGGACTAAAAAGTAGATTAAAACTTTCATAACTATTAAAGTAATAGGTGTATTTAGTCTGCAATTTATATTAAACATGCACTGGGCCAGCATGGTGGATTCTCTCATTCATCCCCCCCCCTCTCTCTCTCTCTCTCTCTCTCTCTCTCTCTCTGAGAGAAAGCCAGTGTCCCAGCAGTGGGAACATAAAAGGCTGACGATAAATATTGCAAATGGATTTTTAGTGTGTCGGTATTTCTAAAATGTATCCAAATATTTTATTTATTTAGCGTATTTTCATATAATATAAGGAGATATTTATTTATTATTTATTAGATCATTTCAGATACAAAACTCCATTTACATCAATCAAATTGTTGTTGTGTTGTAGTAAACTAAAACATGCATTTGTCTAATATTATGAGTAAAACAATTTTCACAATTTTTCTAATGTAAAACGTTACAAAATCGTATATTTAGATACCCCAAAATTTGCAAGAATCTGACTTATGTGAATTGTCAAAAGATCACGTACTCAGTGACCCCAACCTGAACCCAAACCCCAAAAGGGTCAGACCTTTAACTTTTAGGGATCCAATGATTGGGATATACCTTATGCAATTGCAAAATATCCAATCAGCCTTTCCTTTCTATTTTTTTTGTATAATGTAATATTTTATTTGTAAGTAAAGAGCTTTAGAACAAAAAAAAAGATTTTAACGTTTAAAAAACCATTGATGACCTGCAGATTAACACTTTATTTTGTTCAATATACTAGGTCACACGGAACGGTGACACCAAATATAAAGGAGATCATAACATTGTACTCATAGTTACGGACAACTTTTATTACAGGTAGGTATTACTAATAGAAAATCAAAATTTTAAAACAGATTATTTGTTATTTTTTAGTTGGCGTGATGTTTTTGTATGTTAGTTTCTATTGCTAATCCCCCAAAAAAAACTACTAAATTAAATCGATGTTTTTCCGTTTGAAAGGGATATAGTAATGAAGGGACCATGTCTAAACAATAAAATTCCATTACCATGTCAAATGACAAGTTCGTACTTAATTCGTATCTGTATAGGTGGGATAAAGGGCAGCGTTCCATGTAAGGAAACAGGTCTTGAACAATGTAGATTCTGTACCTACTGTTCTAAAGGCTTAGTCTGACATTCACTAGTGTTAAATAAATACTTAATCGTATAACAGTATGACGCAGCGTAGGTAGGCCTCCCACTAGATGGACCGACAACATTGTGGTAGTCGCGGGCATCCGGAGGATGCAGATGGCAGGATGTCGTTCAGTGTGGAGGTTAAAGGGGGAGGCCTATGTTCAGCAGTGGACGTCTTCTGGCTCATGATGATGATAACAATATGAAGTGATTTCAAAGGCTTGATTGAGATTTATAACATGGTATGTGTAGAGATCAAATATATTGACAATCTCTGGTAGAGATAAAAAAAAGTATAATAATAAATAAATAATAATAAATAAATATCTGGGACATTATTGCACACATGGTCATCTGACCCCAAACTAAGCAAAGCTTGTAATATGGCAGCCAGAGACTGATATACATACATATACATTTTTAAATAGATATTAACACCCAGACATAGCACAAACACAAATGTTCATCACACAAATGTTTGTCCTAGATGGGAATCGAACCCACGTCCCCAAGCGCAGAAAGTAGGTTCACCACCAACTGACACCGGGGCAGTCGAATGAATGTTCAGTTTGTCATGACTTTCTTATACACGGGTTAAACCAAAAGTGGTAATCTGAAAAGGATCCAAATACTAATGATGAACTTAATACTATATTGCACACTTAGAAACCTAAAAGTTCACTCACAGTATAAATTTTCTCAGTTCTCAGTTTTCATGAAGTAATTATTTATGTAGTTGATTGAATCAGGCGTTACTTTGCGGAAGTCCATTTTCAAAACTACTATACTACTACTATACTAGGAATTTGTCAACAAATATTTATCACAAATTCCTTATTGTACTTGAAGCGACGTAGAAGCGGAATTACACTAGAAATTCATCATTAAAACAGTTTTGAATTATTTATGTATTACGTACCTCCCTACTATACGTAACTGAGTGTTGCACTGTGTAATTAATTGAACGTACCTATGTAGGTACGAACAAGACGCCTGCCAAGCGTGGGGATTATGGCAACACCCCTCTCTATGAAGGAGGCCTTGTCCAACAGTGGACGTTAATTGGCTGATGATGTGTATGTGTGATGTAGGTACGAGTTGGTCACAACATGAACAACATTACAATTTCCATACAAACTCCATACATACCATACAAATTACCATTATTACCATAATTCAAATTACCGAACAGGCGGTCTGAGGAAGAAATATCAAGAGATTATGATGTACTTATTTCATCATCATCATCAGCCAGAAGACGTCCACTGCTGAACATAGACCTCCCCCTTTAACCTCCACACTGAACTCATTCAGCCATCTGCATCCACTGAATGCCCGCGACTCTCACGATGTCGTCGGTCCATCTAGTGGGAGGTACTTATTTACTTACAGTTAAGTATTATTATTCTTTGCTGCCTTTATTAAAAGTCACAATTTGATATACAAGGAGGTATAAGTTTGCTTTTTCCATATTGTTTTCAAGAAAATAAATCATTAGCCATTATTACGCTTCAGCAACGATGAGAGATGAGCCTCATCCATCAAGAATATATTTATTTTGTTGATTTCTACTGGCTCCTTCGGATAATTGTTTGACAATTTCTTGGACCTAGGCTAAAGTCAATTTAGAAGATTCTAATAAGCTATCATTATTTATATTACACGGGAATTACTCACGTAAGAATAAGAATATCCGACTATAGTTTCAACCGCATTCAGCGGTCTTTTTAAAGGTGCGCGCGCGCGGCTGCGTCTCGCTTTACAATTAAATTAAAATTAATTCCCGTGTTATATAAATAAAATGTATGAAAACTACGTCAGTTTCCATACTAAAGACAACATCCACATCGCCATAGTTTTAAAACTTTCAAGAACCAATTATTGAAAATTCCTGAAGGCTTTATGTTTTACCTGGTATCCTCAGACTCATTTGAAATGGGTCCGGCACAAAAGATTCATAATAGTGCACAATATCATTAGTTGTATGTTATATATTAGTTGACTGCTCCGGTGGCTCAGTTGGTAGTAAACCTACCTCCAGCGTTTGGAGGCGTGGGTTCGATTCCCACCTAGGACAAACATATATTTATAAACATATTCTTGTGATAAACATTTTTCTATGTCTGGGTGTTAATATTTATTTAAGTATGTATTTAAAAATATATATTATATCAGTCTTTGGCAGCCATATTAAAAGATTTGCTTAGTTCGGGGTCTGATGACCGTGTGTGCAAAAATGTCCCGAAAATTTATTTATTACTAGTCGACCGCCCCGGCTTCGCACGGGTGTAAGCTCGGCCTTCGGCCTCGCTACAAAATAGTATCCTATGTCCGTCTCCTGGTTCTAAGCTACCTCCCCACCAATTTTCAGCCAAATCGGTTCAGCCGTTCTTGAGTTATAAATAGTGTAACTAACACGACTTTCTTTTATATATATAGATTTATATATATACCTATACTTGTTTGACTGTCATGTTTTAGAATGTAACCAATTTATTTAACTTTTAGTTATTAAATTACTGTTAGAGGCAAATTTAGCCTGAGAAGTCATATACGAGTATATTTATGTCATCTACAATTATTAGACTGTGTCTGTATTGTAAGAATTTAAATAATAATTCTAAACAAATATCTTTTAAAATCAAAAAACCTGCTATCCTACTGGAGTAGTACTTATTATATTTTAAGTGGAATAGGGTATAGTTTCATTGGATGCACAAGTAAACCGGACACACGAGTTTTACTGGTCATTTCAACGCCCCTACTTAACATGTATTAAGTTGCCAGCATAATAGTGTTTACAATAGCTGGTATACATAATTCAAGGTTCCATTGAATTAATGCAGAGTAACTAAGCCGACAAGTTCGGTATCTATTGCATTATTTATTTTATAATTGAAATTATGTCAAACGTTGAGTATGCGAAACGCATGACGTGCTACCTATCTTAGTTCAGACCTAGTATACTTACAAAGTTATTGTAGGTAGGTAAGTACTTGTATTTTTGCAACTGACGCAAAAAGTTTGTTAATTCACCTAATTTTACAATTTACTCTATATAGGTATATACATCAATTGATGTTGTTTGTCTCGCTAAAACTCGAGACTGGATGGTCCAATTTGGCTAATTTTGATCATGAAATATTTGTGGAAATTCAGGGAAGGTTTAAACAGTAAGTAAACGGCTGGAGCGATTTGGATGAAATTATGTGTTCCTGGAGCGGGTCATAGTAACGAGTCATGAGGCCGAAGGCCAAGCTCTACGCGTACGAATTAGCGGGTATCATTTAGTGTTTATATATAAATCAGATTAGACCCCTCTTCGCTCTATCTATTTAAGTATGTATTTAAAAATATATATGTATGCTTATCAGTCTCTGGCAGCCATATTACAAGCTTTACTTAGTTTGGGGTCAGATGACCATGTGTGCAATAATGTCCCAGATATTTGTATAACTTGAGAAATTCGTAATGTGTGTGTAGAGATGTTTGTATACTCGTATATTTGTTCCCACTCAACTCCGTTAAGAACAAATTAGAATAAAATTTAGCTGGATTAACATCAAAGGATATTTTTATACCGGAAAATGTTTTTATTTTATTATTATTATAGAATTGATGTGGCCGAGGACGAAACACTTAGATCTAGAAGAAATCTATTCACTCTAGCCTTCAAGATGCATAGATTGTAGGTTGTAGTGGTTGTAAGAATCCTGCAGGAGAGCTAGTAAAGGTATTGAAAGCTGCTTGTGTTTTTGAACGTATAATTTTATTAGAACATCTACCGTATCCGTGTGTTTCAATTATTTACGGTACCTATGTTCATTAGAACAATAACAAATTATAACATAGAACTATTGGAACCAAAAAATCAACCCATATCCAATTATTTAAATTTATGACGCAGTAATACATTAAGTGTAAAGTTATGTACCTGGCGTCATACATTGTCATACTAGGCGTTATGTCAAATGTATGTTAGGCTACTTTATGTCAGTATGACAACACATTGTATGTTAAAATGAGATGGTATGTCACTGATATGCATGACTCGCGTCGATCGAGCTGTCAGCTTGTACAAAAGGGATCTAATTTCCGGTTTGGCTGGTTGCGGGTAGAATTGATTACATTATGACAGCGTTCGAATGGCTACGTGGTTGGTAGAGTGTGCTCACGATAAAATATAAAAAATGGTATAACTATAAATGGTGTAACTAACTGATCAGACAAACAAGGGATATATAGTAAGGTAGCGTGGCATGCGAATGTATCAGGCCTATATGAGGCTTGATGCCTTTAGTTAAATTCACCCTGCAGCAAGTAATATAATACCTATACTAGCGGACCCGGCAGACGTCATCCTGCCAGCTACCGGGTCCAATTGTCTTTTCAAACCATCCAGGAACCCATTGCAATATACACATAATTTTTTTATCCAAATAGGTCCACCAGCCATTTAAGAGGAGGTGAGAAACACACGTACAGAAGAATTATATATGTTAAGATAAGTAATAAATATATTTTTATATTTTTTTATCCACCTAGAAAACCATTTAACAAAAAAAACATCACGTAAAGTTAATAAATTTATTTTTTTATGCCAAATTGCTGATGGACTGAGTAATGATATTCTATGAATACCTGTAACACTAAAGGCATCATTTATTTTTTCTAATTACTTCAAGGAAATTAGGTACATCTTATATTCTTAATTGTATAATGCAGTCAATAAAAAAGAAACACCCTATTTGACCCCAAATAAATATTAAGTTTGTGGTCTCCACTCAAGAACCTTTCTTCCTAATCGGTCATCAGTTCTTCGAGCGATGTGGCCTGCCCATTGCCACTTCAACTTGCAGATTTTAATAGCTATGTTGGTGACTCTGATTCTTTGGTGAATATCTACGTTCCGAATTTAATCGCGCAAAGAAACTCCGAGCATAGCTCTCTCCATTGCCCGTTGTGTGACTGAGTTTTTCCAAAAGGCCAACAGTTAAGGACCACGTCTCATTGCCATATGTCATCACTGGCAACACACACTGGTCGAAGACCTTTGTCTTTAGGCACTGTGGTATCTTGGACGAGAAGATGTCACGCAATTTCTCAAACCGGAAGACGTAGCGTAGGTAGGCCTCCCACTAAATGGCCCGACGACACTGTGAGAGTCGCGGGCATCCAGTAGATGCATATGGCAGGATGTCGTTCAGTGTGGAGGTTAAATAGGGAGGCCTATGTTCAGCAGTGGACGTCTTCTGGCTGATGATGATGAAATATTAAGTAGTTTAGTAAAAATTCCTGCATTTATTCAAGTTATTTAGGTAAAAGTTTTTAAGGATAATTATTATATGACATACTCGCCAATGCCTACTATAGGTTTAAATTTCGGCGAACCTTGCTCCCACAATACTAATTATAAGATAACTTATTACCTCTTTATCAAAAATTAAAGCAAGACAATTCCATCTTAAAATATCAGAATATAAAATTGTATACATACCAAAAATACCACTGGAAATGGCAACAAATATGATTGGAATTAATACATTTACATTGTGCCAATGAAACTCGAGTAATGTGAAACGACTTTATTAAAGCAGAAATATTTTTAAATAAATAAACCTGAACGAACTATCGCCATTCGTATTACGTCAACTAAAATGATTGGACACGGTAAATAATATTATACCATATTTACAAAAACGTAAATGTTAAATTCCATTAAAGTAATTTATGTACGATTCCAATTCCACTTTGCTTTTGTTGACATAACTCTTTCGTCGAGTGTCAAATTTATATCACTGTGCAACAAAGTTGAAGTCTAGATCCACTTTTTAGGGTTCCGTAGCCCAACAAGGAACCCTTATAAATTCGTTCTGTCTGTCTGTCTGTCCGTCCGAATTTTTTAGAACCTTCTAACTTCTATAATTATTAAGATAAGTGCATGAAACTTTGCACAATAACAGTTGTTATATAGATCTCAATTATAAAGTATAAAATAATATAATATTTCATTTTAGGGGTGGCTGTGGTACATGTGAAATGGAGATTAATTATTTTTTTTCACTGCACATAAAAAGTATATGCTATGTCGGGATGGTAAATCTTTGAAATTTGGCTAAGTCCACAGAGCTTCATTCGTTCGAAATTTTCTATTACCATAATTTTCTGAACTATGATTACAATTATATGGCTTTGGTTACGGAACCCTACCATATGCGTAACTGAACACGCTCTTGACCAGTTATTTGTAGATCATAATCATCAGTCTTCAAAAAAATACTTGGCAACAATGTGATTGGGCTTATATAAAAAACTTTACACATGATTTATATCTTTTAAATTCTAGTACTGTGTGACGAGTTACATATCAAATCTAACGAATGCACTTAGTCGTTAGATTTGATATGTAACTCGTCACACATGCCATGTTCCATCGATTAAGTGAAGTTTAGTATACATCTCAGAAAACCGATCGTGGCGCATGTTAGAAATTGCCAATCCAGCGCGGTCAAGCCCATTTCTGTGACCTAAAACCGTGGGAAATGTCATCGAAAGGTCAGCAATCACGTTTCAAGCTGTTATATGATCTTAAATCTAGTGGTGCTAGTTTCGCACTTTTTTTCCAAAAAGGAGGTTATCAATTCGACTGCTTTTTTAAATATTTGTTACCTCAGAACTTTCGACAGGGTGAACAGATTTTATGAATCTTTTTTATTTGAAATCTGGCGCTTCCCGTTTGGTACCATTTCAATTTGGTCCAGTTCTACTATGTTTTTTTTTTTTTAAATGTAACAATTAAAAGTATTTTATTTTTGGTCCTTAATAAGTAAAAAAAAGCCATACTCAGAATGTTACATTTCGTAAAGTACAGTACTTCTTTAAATAAAATTATCCAAGTGAATTCTATAAAAAATTAAACTGTTTTGGCAACTCTTTTTTAATTTTGAATTCTACTTCTACCGACATATAAATAAAATTATAATACCGACCCTTTTCGTAAACACTTCGAATTTTAGTAAATTAAAAATAGAGAAATTGTACCTCAAATAAGTCGCCACTGTATCCAATGCTAATCCATGATTCGTTCCGATGTAAAAGATCTCCAATCTCCATTCAAAAAGGAAATAATAATAACTCACGACCGCCGTAAACGTAAAAATTCTAAACAAACACCAAAAGCATGTCATACCAAAGCGGGGGAAATAAATGAGGTCCGTAACAATCGAGATGAACTCTTTTATAGGGCACCAATATTACTAAATGAAATATCGTAAATTGGCACCTGTATAATCCTCTTTATAGACACCGTGTCTATAAAGATATTACCAAATTTTAAATACAGCATATTTTTACTCCGATTAAAAAGAGGAAACAGAAGATTTCACATCATTATTTTGAAATTACTATATTCAACATTAAATTTGTTCCGTGCATAAATAGAACCAGTTGACAGAAGAAACAAAAACAAAAAAATAACAAAACAAAAAACTATAACAAAAGAAAAGAACAAAAGTATATCAAAATAATTTCTAGCAAAATTGACGCAGGTAATAATTAAAACCGAGGAACTGCTAACTGATGGGGAAGAAAGGATCTTGAGTGGAGACCACGAACCGCAAGATGCAGCGAAGGTAGGCTTCCCACTAGATGGACCGACGACATTGTGAGAGTCGCGGGCATCCAGTGGATGCAAATGGCAGGATGTCGTTCAGTGTGCAGTTCACAGGGGAGGCCTATGTTCAACAGTAGACGACTGGACGTCTTCTGGCTGATGATGATGAATTAAAACCGACAACCGAACTAATTTTAAAAAGTTGACCTCGCAACGAAATCACGTTATGACAAATCTTTATTAAATTACTAATTCCATACCATCGATTCGAAGGCGTTTACGGCAATTAATTTTATATCAATGAATGAACTCCACATCAATAACATTTTACTGTATAATGGCTCATAATTAAAGTGGAGTGTTTTGCAATTTCCCAACTGTTAGGTGCGGCCGGTAGACAACGCTGTAAAATTGCGTGATATATAGCATGCACGTCAGTAGGGTTTGTTTGATAGCCGTTTTAAAACAGCTGGGTTGTTGCGTCAAAGATTAGGCGTGAAAGGTAAACAAGTCCGTTTCGATTCTGGATTGTAAAGTGCGTTAGTATGTTAGTCGCGGTAAACGCTGGGTTACAAATGTCTGTGTTAGCGAGCAGGTTTACTTTTAGTCACCTAATAATAGACAGAATGGTAAGCTGTCAAGTTGATAGCTTACCATTCCGTGTATATACAGTTTCAACACATATTACATGTTCGTTAGTTTCGCAAAAAAAATTGCCAAAAAAATACCTTCATTCTTAAAGGTGCGACAAACTAATCATTTTATTTTGATCGTACATCTTTGATCACATCCGTGCTAACTTACTGCTCTAATTTGATTGTTAGTAATGTATTACTAGTTAATATTGATATTATCTATTAAATTGATGGAGTAACATGGTAACAAGCACCCTAGCATGCGATGGTATGGCGTATTTTCAGTTTTTTACAATTTTTAATATATTGTTACTAAATTATTTTATTTTATTTCTCTCGCTCTTTCTTTTTCTCTGAGAGAGGGCCTGTGACTTGCCTATGACCTAGCAGTGGGAACAATGAAGATGAGTGATAATGATAATAATGAATTATCAGAATGAGGTATTGAAAGATGAGTATGGTTCAGGGATGCTCACAAGGTAGATGACGTCATCATTATTACAAGATGGCGACATTGGTAAAAGAGATACAAAAATTTGAACGCACCTTTTTCATTTGAGCATCGTTGAATAGTGTCAAGTCAAAATCGAAATTTTATTTGATACATAATTTTTTTGTCTGGTACCTATACCTTGTGTAAAAAATTACATGCCTAAAATTTAGGTAACCTTTAAGAACATAAATGGTCGCACAACTTTTCAATCGGATGTTTTCATATTTATCGGGACTTATCGCGCACTATTAAATATAGGTAAAAATAGATACCTTTCGCTCGACTTTTTCTTTACCTTTCGTTTCGGTATCTATTTTTACCTATATTTAATAGTGCGCGATAAGTCCCGATAAATATGAAAACATGTGTTCGAATCGCGAAAGTTTAAAAATTTTTTTCAATCGGAATCAAAAAACAGTCTCGTTCGCTGCAATTCTACCGCTGTCATGAAGCTTTATTATAAAGTCATCAAGGTATCTTCATCTGGGTGCGTCATCTTCGACCTCATCATCTCTTTATAAAAGGCAAGTTTGTGGTCAAACGCGCACTTTTTTAACCAGCTCAATAATACGAAATTTGGTCAAGCGCCTGTTGATTTAGCAATAGAAATAAGTTTGTTCGAGAGCTTACTAATTTTCATCTGTTTTGTACATTATAGTTAAGTAGATTAATTACGATCTACAGCCGTATTTAAAACTATTTTTTTATGTGTTAGATACAATTTAGTTACTTCTGTAACTTAAAATAGCTGAGTATACTTACCTTGTACTTTATGTTCCTAGAAACTTAAAATAATAAAATAAAAAGCACTAATAGTTTTTTTAAACAAGCTCTTGTTACTATGTCATGGTGACAGTTAGAAAGGGTTATCATAATTATTATTGAATGCGTATAAAATATTTCATGGCTATGCTGCTAACCATTGATGAGTTCTCTAGTCAGGACCCAACCCTGAGTGCAGCAAGCATGTCATGATAAAACTTAAAACCGGTTATCATAATTAAATGCTTACACAAGATTTCGTGTCTTTGCTGTTGACCGTTGAAGAGTTCTATTATCTGGAGCTAATCCTGGATGTCGATAAAGCTAATTTCAGACTACGCTATAGTATAATAGCATATAGTTCATAGCACAACAATATCGCGCACCATACATTATTATCGACACGTTCACACTCAATTGTACTATATATTATTGGCTCCTTCCTTATTTGCTCAATATAGCTCAATAGTTATAGCGTAGTCTGAAATTACCTTAAGGTCATGCTTAACATAAACATGCATTGTCATCAGAACTAAATCAACATATTAAAATTCAACTCAGGATAGGAGGCAGTGGTTCTAATTGAGTTTGCAAGATTTTGACCTAAACAAACAAACATAGCTAGTTAATAGTAATTTTTAAACTTTTGCGATATGAACACAATACATGTTTTAATGTTTATCGGGACCAGTTGGATTCAGTCAGTTCGTGACCGCACGGTCATTGTAACATGGTCGAAACGTCTAGGAAAAGGTATCTATTTTTACCAATTTAAGTATAATATTGTGCGATAACTAATGGACACTCAATAATTAAAACTCGTTGACGTATCGTATGTATCCTTCTTATTCTCACCTACGGCGCACAGACATGGTCTTTGACAAAAAAGCAGAAGGCCACACTCGTAGTTTGCCAGCGAGCCATGGAGCGCAGCATCTTAGGTGTCAAGCTGACAGACCGCATACGCAGCAGTGTACTGCGCTCCAAGACACAAATCACCGACGTTGGAGAAAAAGCCGGCAAACTGAAGTGGGACTGGGCCGGCCACGTAAGTAAAATGTCGGATGAGCTGTGGGCTAGAACCACTACAGAATGGCTGCCGCGTGCCATACGACCCTTTGGAAGGTCCAGAAAAAGATGGCGGGACGAGCTTGACTCCCACGCAACAGACTGGTACACCATTGCACAGAACAGAGAGGAGTGGAAGAATAGGCCTTACCCTGCAATGGGATGGCCACGGCTGAAAATAAATAAAATAAATAAATTGCGCGACAAGTCCTGATAACCATTAAAGCAATAGCAAGTAAAATAAAAGCTTGTAAAAAATATACTACAAATCATTATTGATCATGGCGCACTCTCAATTACATGATACTTCATCTTATCTCGTCTATACAGATCATGACAATACATCATACGAAGCCAGTCGTTTCGTAACGATGAAATGTTACCAATTAGAGTTGTGAATGCTGCACATTATAGATAGTTATTTGATTGAATATGTTACGAGGTTACCTTGTCGGTGTAATGTCTGTTGATTGGTTGGTTTGATGAGATAATGCAGTAAATTATAACCGTCGTTTAAAAAGTTGTCACTAAAATAGGCAACCAGACTAGTTTTTTTAAGGGCCGATCTTTCAATCCTCAGTCAAAGAATCAAATAGGATTTATTCCATTGATAGCATGATTTAGAATTTTTCAATAGGCAGATGTTATCTAGGGAGTAAAACCTGTAAATTTATTGATTTGTTAACTATCTGCCTATTTAACTGCGGATTGAAAAAATGGCCCTTAGTGTTATAAAAAAAGCTGACCATAGGTAGATCCAAACACCAACAAAAATATGTTAAAATGTACCTATTGAAAGTTAAGGATAGGAAGCATTTTAATCTCTTGCTACACAGAGAGAAAGCGGACTATACTTACGTATGACGTCACATGTAAGTACACAATACAAACTCCATACTGACTGTGCTGACACTCACCTTGCAAGACTAGGGAACTTCTCAATGGATAGCAACCCAACCCTAAGTGTAGCAACCATGTCATGGTAAAACTTAAAACCGGCTATCATAATTAAATGCGTACACAAAATTTCGTGTATGTGACCGTTGATTTGGTAGCCTCGTTAGCTTAGTTGGTAATGAACCTGCCTTCTGCGCTTGGGGGCGTGGGTTCAATTCACACCTATACTCCGTTTACTAATCTTAGATATTTTATGTATACAAAGAAATGTCACGAAAAGTCACTGTCAAAGTGACATGCCAGTTGCTAAAAATATTTTTCACTTATGGCAAATATTTTACTTTCTATGTTCCCCGGCTTTGCTCTCGTGCGGTACAATGAGGGTTTTTTTTTATATTTCCCAGATATTTATTATAAGGTGGGCTTCTTACTCGTCTCAACCGTTTGCACAAAAACATGCTCATTACACTCATTAGAGACCAACAACAGCAATGTTGACTACTTATTTTCACGAAACTCTGAAAGTCATTTTACATTTTACACGATAATTAAGAAATTTAACCTGCACCAAATTAAACTGAATTTTCAGGTAATTGCACCCCAGTTCGAGACACAATGAAACGTAGAAACTCGCGAGCGTTGCTATAATTAAATCGCTTTAGAAATATACTAATTACTGGAGCACTTTTTTAAATAGCAGCAAAATTCTTTTAATAATTTGAAGTTAAGCAATTTGTAATTTTGTTAGGAATGTTTCTTCTTTTTCTTACGACTTCTGTTTTTATTTGGGGAGTTTTTGAAGTGTTTGCCAAGATAAACATATTTGTACGTTTATTCGGCAAATTCAAAGTAAACATCTTTTTGCTCTTAGTAATTTTAGAGACAAAATTGGTGGTGGGTTTTGTTTGCTCTTGCCAGGTAATCTGGCGTCGCGTTTTTTATTGGATTTATTTAAAATAATAAAGAAATTAATTGTAATTTCTCAAAATAATGTAGCAATTTGACTCTTGATGTTTTCTGAGTATCGCCTATTATTGTACAAAATATTTTAGTGAAAGCATAGAGAGACGTTAATTGTATTTTATGAATGTCTCGGAGACATCAAAGTTACGTTTACTTTTACATATTAAATATATTGTACCTAATCTCCTTCGGGCTTTTTTGTGAGTAAAATATCAGTATTTTGTTTCATTTTGTTAGCGTTTTTCTGTGCTTTGTCATATTTTTATGGGTGCTAAAGTTTGTAGAAATACTAACTTGTCTAGGCGAACAATGTATGTTTTTGAAGACTTATGAACTAAAGCAAGATACGTATTGAGTATTTTAAACAGAAAACGGAAGATAAACGTTTATTCAGAAAAAAATATTATACAATAAAATATGTGCTGATCTTTTGATCGCGTCAATTATTATTGAAGTCGTGGCTTTGAATTTTTTTTTTTTATTCCTCTCATATTTTAGCTGATTCAAAGTGTTTACATAGCGATGCTGATATGTAATGTTTTCATTAGGCGTTAAGATCTTTTTTTATCATTAAATAATAGGCTTGCGCTTTAGCTCTTCGGCTTACGATAGAGCACGCTTGCCTAGAAAAACCTAATCACTCGCGATTTGAAGACACACAGATTGTAACTATCGGGGAACACCCATTCAGGCAGCGCATTCCAAACACTAGCAGTTCGCACAATAGAACTGGGATCAATGTGCTTTGTACGGGTTTTATGTATATTAACGATGAAGTGGTGTCACCTTTTCGTGCCTCCTCCGGCAGTCAGAAAAGTGGGGGGACGGGGGACGGAATTAGATCATGCAGATCTGATGCACACTCTGCGAAATGTATCTGATATAAAACCGATAGACTAGCAACTCTAAGTCTTGAGCAACGGCGCAGTAGTCTTAAATTAGGGAATCATTGCTGATGAGCCTCCAAGGCACATTTCTCATATTTTTATTCCCCATTTCGTAATGACTTAGTTATACGAGTATTAATACGAGTCTGTCAAATTTGATTTTAAATAAATCATTCGATATTATATTTTAGCTCTAGCTAGAAATTCTGAGTGGCGTTGAGCTGTTATGGGCAAGCGAGAAGAGCCATCAGGCGAGCGACTTTGCTCGTCTGTATCATAAAAAAATAAAAAAATCTTAAGGGCGTTTAAAAATAGACAGAAAAGCAAATCTAGACTTTGAGAGGCTCTCAGTTGCAGTCTGCCCAGAAAATAGTGCCTCTTCGTGGCAAAATAAAAATATGGTTGGCTTTGCGAATATTAATAATTTCTACGAAAATTCTCTAAGAAAGTTCAAAGAAAAACAAAAACATTTTTTAGAGGTCAGCTGTATTGTACAAAGTTGGAGTTTTTTTTTACCACTAAACTAATAAGCCCTATTATAAAAAAATAATATAATTTACAGAGACTAAATGAAAAAATTACTGACTAGAACTAACTAAACAAATATTTATAAATTAATTGCTATTGCTTTAGACTGAGCAGTAGCACTCAAGAACAGACCTCATAGTAATTTTATTTAAGCAGCCCATAATATTTTCTTTAAGAACGTAAAAGTTTCCTGGAAATCTTATCAGTATAAGACGTATAGAAGCATTATCGTCCTAACGAGGCTTCTTCATAAACATTACGTTCCTTTAAGGGCACCATAAATAAGTGACTCGTGAGCTGAAACTTTTAACGATGCATCGAGTGATCGTTCGCACGATATAAAGCTGTTTTGACTTATATTAGTGCCACTTGTAAGATGCTGAATGTTAAGGCCCTCTTTTCCCACTTTTAGCTATATTGCTATTTTGGCCATTCTAGTTCATTTGTCTACTTCCATGGTTAGCATAAAATTATAAAATGGTATCATATCAAAATTGCATGCTTTATCTAGGGAACAATAAAAACCAAACACGATTCATGCTTACGACATTTCTGTCGATAGATTTTTTTTTATAGTTACACTGATTTGCGCTTTTCTACCTGTTTTAGGGTTCCGTACCCAAAGGGTAAAACGGGACCCTATTACTAAGGCTCCGCTGTCCGTCTGTCCATGCGTCTGTCACCAGGCTGTATCTCATGAACCGTGATAGTTAGACAGTTGAAATTGTCACAGATGATGTATTTCTGTTGCCGTTATAACAACAAATACTAAAAAATTAAATACATATTTAAGGGGGCTCCCATGCAACAAACATGATTTTTTTGCTAGTTTTTGCTCGATATTGATAACGGCAACACTTGAAATATTCACAGAATATTTAGCTATATTTTCACTTTAAAAATAAATAATTAAATTAAAATAAAACAAATATTTACGAGGAGCTCCCATATAATAAACGTGTTTTTTTGCTGTTTTTACAGATAATGGTACGGAACCCTTCGTGCGCGATTCCGACTCGCACTTGCCAAGTCGATTTTGGGTTCATTCAAATACCTATTTAGTAAATGATATCTAAGATATTTTCATAATTACTTATTGAGGGAACCGTACATTTTTCATTCCAACTATACTTTACGAAAAACCTCATAAATAGTAACAAAACGAACGTCTCTGTGTAAGCGCCATGTTTTTGCTGCACTAAATTTGACTTTAATATAATATATTAAGCCTTATGATCATCTGTAGTAACAACTGTTGCTTAAAAGTGGAAATACCTCGCCTTAATGATACGATCACTGGCCAAATAAAATAGAAAATCAATTAGGCATTATTGTTAGAATAAGATCAGGGCTGTGTCGCAGTCAAAATCTGGGGCATGGTTACACGCACTTCTTTCACCTCACCTGGGCACCTTATTGGATGATGACTCCCCGGGTGTTGCTGTGGCTCTCCGTCTGGGCTGCAAGATGTGTGAACCACATAGGTACGTCTGCGGTTCTATGGTGGAGGCTAATGGCTATCACACACCGGGTTATCATTGTTGCGCTGGGAGGTTTCCGCGTCACCTTTCACTCTACAACATAGTCCGGAGAGCTTTTGTAACTGCGAACTTTCTCTGCGTGCTGGAGCCTTCGAGTCTATACAGGTCTCATGGGAAGAAGCCAGACGGGCTGACGCTAGTGCCTTGGAAAAACGGGAACTGAGTGCCACCTGAGTCGCACTGTCTGCTCACCGTCAGCAGCAGCAGAATACGCTAAAAAGTACGCAGTGCTGGTACCGCTTTACAACTTTGTGCTCATTGCCGTAGAGATCATGGGTTATTGAGGGACTGAACCAAAAAGCTTATTTTAGTGTTCGGGCACAGGCTCAAGAAAAAGGGTGGTGACACTCGCTTTGGCTTATTTCTGGTGCAAAGTTTGCCATTGCAAGTGCAAGTGCCATTGCTATCCAACGCGGTAATGCAGCGAGTATTTTGGGCACCCTTGCACCGGGAACAGTTAGGGGTGGGTTATTTGATTAGGTAGGTAGTTAAGTGACTAATTTTTTTTTTTATAACTGTAAGTTAATAATTTATTAGAATAAGTTTAAAAATATTATATAGCTATTTTCGTGTTGGTATTTATCTATCCATTAAATGTATTAAAATCATTATTGCTTCTCATCAGGTGAGATTGAGGTCAAAAACATGCCAAGTCCGTTATAAAAAGTTGCTAACTTAGGTAAATAATTAAATGAACCCTCATTTCCAAGAAGCTAGTACAAAGGGTTGAAGAGGAAAAGGACTGTATATTACAGTTTAATTTATTAAAATTAAATAGACGGTTGACCTTTTGTGATCTTTGCTGGTTTTAATTAAGTGCATAGAAATAATTTATGACAGTGCAAAGGCATGTTTCTTACTAAGAGTGTGCAAAGATAATTATATGCGGTTCTGATATCAAAATAACGGTCTCTATATTTGCATTTTTATCAATTACTAGCTGCGCCTCGCAGTTTCAGCCGCAGTTTTTTTCTCTTACGCTGGTGCCAAAACGAACTGTAGGTAGCTTTGTTTTACCTCTAAAGTTTAGCATAGAGATGGAATAGAAAATAATCCCAAATTCCTTTTAGAAGTACCTACTTAACGCTACGTTAGAGCGGAAATACACTAGAGATTTGTCAAAGAAACAGTTTTTACTTCCACAATGTAACGCCTGAGTCAATCAAATACCTAGATGATTTTGCAACAATTTAGACTGCATTCAAAGATTGGTAAAGTTAGACTACTTTAGTATTTTTTTAAAGATCTATACTTGAGGCGCCAACTTGCGGTGGTAAGCTTTGAGCGTTGACCTTCGATCAAAAGATATTTCGAAGGCGTTGACGAACGGTCTATAATTATGTACTATTGAATTCACTATTGACTATTGAATCAGAGTCACCGACATTGCTATTAAAATTTGCAAGTTGAAGTGGCAATGGGCAGGCCACATCGCTCGAAGAACTGATGACCGATGGGGAAGAAAGGTTCTTGAGTGGAGACCACGAATTGGAAGACGCAGCGTAGGTAGGCCTCCCACTAGATGGACCGACGACATTGTGAGAGTCGCGGGCATCCAGTGGAAACAGGTGGCAGGATGTCGTTCAGTGTGGGGGTTAAAGGGGGAGGCCTATGTTCAGCAGTAGACGTCTTCTGGCTGATGATGATGACTATTGAATTTATTGGCAATAAACCTAAATCCACAGTTTTAAATATATTTGTTGGGTTTGTGGGAACATCATCTTTACTAGGCAACCATTCTCAACACTGAGTAATAATAATTAACTTTGACAAAACGGAGGAATGAATTAATAGTATTTTATCTTTATATATAATCCGTTCATACTATAAGTATAAATTGATTTAGAAAACCACCCGCTTAAAGAGCTGATAATCTTGTAACAGCTGAATATATTTTCTAGAATCGTAGCTAAGAACAATTCAATAAAGTCATCTTTCAAACCAAAAACTAAATCAAATCAATTCTGACGTTTTGCAATCACGATGCCACAGACAGACGCACAGATACTAATACGTAATAAATAAAAAGCCTATTTTTGCGTCGGGCTTTAAAAAGTTCTGAACTGCTAACGCTCTAACAGCATTGGTTTAATATTTGAGCTCCATTCCGAGAAAAAACATCCACATTTCCTAACAATTCTCACACTTTTACGGCAAATTTATTCCTCTTTCCACCTCGCTCAACCGTTTCTCTTGTAATGTAGGAAAATTCCTAAAAAATAGGTTGAAATAAAAGAGTTCGGTGCGATGGCCTGCTTTCCTTAGCACAAATACCTACTACCTCTGCCTTGTGAATACCTGCATTTTTTCTTCGTAGATCTTAGATGTTACTACCTAGCTTATATCTACAGGGTTACACAGAACAGCGATACTAATCCGAAAGGTCGTGATTGTACTTATCATTATGAATAACATTTTCTATGTGACCAACCCAGGTATCGTGGAAAAATATCAGCTATTCTATAGAAAACGTCTTTCAACCTCGACAAAATGTGGAATCGCTAAAGTATTTTTTGCGACATCTGAGTTGGTCCCATCATCTTTATCAGCTTAAGATGTTCCCACTGCTTAAAGGTTTTCTCTTGAAGAGAGAGGATGGGCCCTAATCCACTATGCTGGTCCAGTGCATGTTGGTGAATGTCAAATATCTTTGAACTTTTTGAAATGAAAACTTCTTTTGACGCGTGAGCACTTTTTGGGTGAATAAAAATCATGGAACTTGCGTCATCGTCACTCTGTACCGTGTATTTTAAAACAGCGCCATCTCTTGTAGAATATGTGAATTACTACTTAAGTTTTCACTTCTGACGTGCAGTATGATGGATGTGTTTTTTTTTTTAGTTCTTGTACACATCGGTTTCCTCTAGGGTTGGTCCTATAGTCGGTTATAATGGTATACCTAAGTACAATGGCCTGCTTTCGACTCAGTATCACCGCTCCGTGTAATCCTACAGTTCTGAACTCAATTGCGCGCCCAACTTTGTCCTACACATGTCATGTTCTTATGTTAGAGATAGGTAAAAGTTTTTTAATACTCTTTGTAACTTAGGAAGATTTAGGCAGTTGCCTTTACTTCTCTCGTTTTCCCGAAGTTCACAATAGGATACTGTAAAGGTGATTTATTAATAATAATATAAGGATCAGTGAGAAATATAATTAAATGTTCAATGTATACTGAAGAAATTATTTAAATAGCATAAACTTCTGATATAAAAAAAAAAACGTTTGGGATAGCAAGGGATTCTCTGTCCTATTCCGCAAAGCAAGCGTCAGTATGGCATTTGAATGACGTACAAGTGACATTATTTTATTTAGGTACTAGTGCTGTTGACCGCGACTTCGGACGCGTAGATGTTCATATAAAATTTCAACTCTTTTTCCTACCTTAATCCGGCCCTTTTGCAAAATAACATAGCCTAAGTACACTTCAATCTGATCATAGCTAAGCATATTCGTAAAAACCACATTTAAATCCGTTTAGCGGTTCAGGAGATGTGCGTGGATAAACAAACATATAAAAGCTCTAAAAACTGTCGTGACTTGTTCAGCTGCTTATTTTAAGACGCCTTGTGATATAATTTTTTCTCGTAATCACAGTTTTTTTATCTCTACGTTTTTATTATATATATAATATATATAAAATAGATACATAAAGTGCGCTCTGTGTCCATTAGACATTAAAGCTTAGTTGCACCATAGTAGTAGTTAAAGTAAAGGTTTATGACATAATTATTTGATAATTATGTCATAACGGCGACAAACAAACAGTAACGATGACTACACTGCGGCTGTAGCAGTTACTGCGAAATGTGTTGCACCAGCGTATTCACTAGCACAGTTAAATTTACCAGGGTTGCAAGTCAAATGAGACCTTATTTACCCCAGATGCATAGCTGGAATTATATTTTATGCAACTGACAGATATTTAACATAAACAATAACCAGTGAAGCGTGGACAGTTACGGTTAGCAGTTAAAGTTATGACTCATTTAACATTTTTCAGATGGTGCAACAATTTTTTTGCCTAACCGGTACTTTAACTAAAATGTCAATGTTTGTTATTGCTAAAGCAAGATAGTGTAACCCAGTTAAATGCTTATAATTAACTCTTCAATTTCGAATATAATTATGTCATTTTAATTTTGTTTTCATTAATCGACTTTATTTATAATCAAGGTTTTATCTACACTAATATTGTAAAGAGGAAACATTTGTATTTTTGTATGTTATTATGGAAACTGACGTGGTTTTCACACATTTTATTTATATTACACGGGAATTACTCACGTAAGATTAGGCCGGATACTCCGACTATAGTTTCAACCGCATTCAGCGGTCTTTATTTATTTTTGTATGTTTGTAACGAATTAACTCAAAAACTACTACATCGACAGACTAAAGTTATATGATTATTTACGGGATACATACGGGAGCGCAGTTACATGCACCATGTTCACGGGAGTCTTCCCGTGAACATGGTGCATGTAACTGCGCCGAAATATCGGGAGCTCCTTCCACAACCTTACCACGGTAAATATCCCGTAAATAATCATATAACTTTAGTGAACAACCGTGATAGTTTAAAACCGAGAGACTAGACCGAAAGTTATTTCTTTCTTTAAATGCTACGTTATGAGTAACATAGGCTATATTTATTACTAGAATGTTTAAAAATAAATCTCCATGCGTGCGAAGCCGGGACGGGCGGCTAGTAAGACAATAAAAATAATTAGTTTGTTAGCCTATTGTCCTGCTGCTTTTCCACACAGCGTTGATTTTTTCGCGGCCGCTTGTTCTCCGTGATACCTCGCCAGTTGGCGTTGGGCCCATTTACATAATTCGCTACGAAGCTACCGTTCGCGTGAATTTTCTGATGAATCCATTCAATGACATCCTTTCCTAATGATGCCATTCACCCTTTTGTTACATAAATTTCAAAGGTTATAATAAACCGGACAAGTGCGAGTCGGGCTCGCGCACTGACGGTTCCGTACCACCACATAAATAGATAACTACTAAAGTACAATAAGATAACATCACGCCCAGGTGGTCATCCATCTAAGAACTTTCGCCACTCGACGTTATTTAACTTTGGTGAACAGAAATTTATCACTGACTCGTACTTGGCCAGTAGGTATTTATTATTTGTTGTTTTACTTTAGAATGTGTACTATAATCATGCATAATACGCATTACCGTTTATTACACGAGAGAAAATACAAAAATATGTTTGTTAATTTTTTTACCTTTAGACTATATTATTATTTCTTAGTTTATACGCCTTAACATTTCATATTCTGTGAAAATTTCAAATGGCTATCTATTACGGTTCGAAAGATATAGCCGTTAAAATGTAGGATTGACAGACAGCGTATAGGGTCCCGTTTTGACCCTTTGGGTATGAAACCCTAAAAACAATGTAGTATGAATGCTATTAGTTAGAAATTATCAAGTTCGTATTAAGCACGCTAATCTATTGCAGATATTTATATAGTTAAAATCGGCCAAGTGCAAGTTGGGCTCACGCAATCGATATAACTACAAGTTAACGATTAAAGAAATTTTCCTTTTATATATGCTGTGAGACCTTTGCTTTTTGCCACATTTCATTATTCTATGTCGACGGGACCCTAAAAGTTTTTAATTTGCGAGTTTGCGGTCTAAACATGTGATATAAATGACCGTATTTTTTGATTGCGGTGCCTTAAAACCTTAAATTTTACTCACTTAGGGACCGTGGTATTTGATACTTATTTGATGATAATTTCATCTTGGTACCTGTATGCGTTCCTAGGAAAAAGGCTCTTGTCATATATGGACAGACTACCAGATGGACAACAACAAAGTGATCCTATAAGGGTTCTGTTTTTTTCCCTATTAAAATCAAAGTTCTCTATTTGTCTGCTTTTCTTTTTACATGGGTTTGGGTTTGAGGTATGGAACCCTAAAAAGACGAAATATTAAAAGTCATGAAACAAAAGTTGTTCATCATGTTTTACAGCAGCTGCCTTTGAAATAAGTTTCGTACATCACAAATAACCCTGTATTCAACATCTTAGCCTATGCTTTTTATAACAAAGTCAAAGTTTTTATTTGCTTGCCAATGGGTATACAAGGTCTTAAAATATAAAATGTCCATCCATTAACAGCCGTAAGGGCGTGCAAAATTAAATTAGATTATAAATATGTCAAAAAAGTTACATTAATTTATTTTAATAATAATTCATCAACAACCAAAATCATAAGAATAAAAACGACATGCCATTTTCTTTAGGAATATTTTCAACAGGATGGCGAGGATATTTAAAATAATAATAAATTAAGTCCAAGTATAATAATTTAATGAATAAAGTATTTGACTTGCGGCCGGCCAGTTTTACTGCACAACTTTAAGTACTAAAGATTCGTAATTGAGCACTTGAAGGTTCGTTGTGTCGACCAAATCCCTGCAAAGAAAATGAGATAAATTTTACAATGGTGACAAAATTTGCTTTGTCATTATTAAGTTACAGTGATAAAGTTCATTTTGTGAGATGGTGTACTTCGAAAAGACCGTCATTTGTCTGAATGTTTTTGTTCAGCGCGGTCGAATACTAGCAGTATTAGATCTGAACTTGTTGTTTTTCGGACCCTGTCTTTTTTAACTGAAGATAAAGGAGGCCGGTTCTATGTTCTACTGTATTTTTTATGTATGTTCACGTTGGCGGAGATATAGATCGCCAACTCAAAATTTCAAAAATATTTCTTATGTTCGGTAGAGAATACTTCCAATTTGGTCTCATAGTCACCAAGTCAGGATCTGATGATGGGATCCCAGAAAAATCGAGGGCAACCCTCGAATTTTATAGGCACATATTACATTTATTTTTCATATATTTTTGAAGTCGGTTTTTAATAATAAATAAATAAATATCTGGTACATTATTGCACACATGGTCATGTGACCCAAAACTAAGCAAAGCCTGTAATAATTATGGCTGCCAGAGACTGATATACATACATATATATTTTTTAATACATACTTGAATAGATATTTTTAGGTGATCCTCTTGTTGATGGTCAATTATTAATTGGTTGGTTTGCTATAGAATGATTTTTCACGGTATGGTTGAAGAAAGAAGATAGAAAATATACTGATTTGACACTACTACAAATACTTATAACTAAGACACAATCAGTGTCGCTTGGGTACAACTTGGTATTAATGCTGATAGTCAAGAAATATCAGCGCTGGATTTCAGACGAACCGTTCACCCTTGGCTGTTCGGTTTAAAGCTACCGGTGATACAATATTTATTGAGATACGCCAACAGTGAACATATTACAAATTCTTAAAAAAAAATTGAAACATACGTCTGTAATGAACACCGTATGTATTAGTATTATGTATTAACAACATTTATAAGCGTATACATCTTAAGGTTGAAGAAAGGTTAGGTAAGGTTTTATTTATTTTGTTAAAAAAAAATAAAGTAAAATAAAGCAAATTGCTCTTCACATAGTAAAAAAAACGGCGATTAGCTTACCCAGCATTCTTCGCCGAATGAATACTGCTGAGTACCACTTCAGCACTACCACCAACTTTTTCGAAGTAGGTCAAATTAATTGTGTATGCAACATCTCTGAAGTTTACCACAACTACATAAACTTCGTCATTATGCCATCTGAAATAATTAATATATTTTATTAATTAACAAAAGAAATGGTTCAAAAAAATGACCTAGATTTCTGTTATTATCGACAAACAATGTATGCATCCAAAATAAAATTAAAACTCATGATCAATGTCACAAAGTGCTTATAAACCATAAAAAATATACTTAATTATGCTATGTCGGGATGAAACATCTCTGAATTTTGACTGAAGTCCACAGTCCACAAGCTAAGTTCGTTACCTTCTAAAAGCGAATACTCCTTCATTAAATGCCACAGATTCGTATCGTCCATGTCTGAAAGCAGCGTGAGTACGAAGGTGAGCCAAAGAGCGGTACACAGAAAGATGAGAGTTTTTACTTTGGATCTGTGCTTCCACGTTGAGGGTCTCGTACCCTTCAGCCACGGGCAGCCAGGTCCTATCAGCTGAGGAGAACCCTGGAAAACAAAATAAAATATATAAATATACCTGGGACATTTTTGCACACACGGTTATCTGACCGCAAACTAAACAAAGCTTGTAATATGGCTGCCAGAGACGTACATATATATTTTTAAATACATAGTTAAATAGATATATAGATACATATAAATTGTATCATACTTGACTGTTAATAATAAGTCTGTTTAAAGAGCGATTTTATTTTTATTTTTTCATCCTTTAATAAGAAAAGTATACAAAAAAGGATATAATAGCATTTAAAAACTTAATAGTAATGACATAAATGGAGTTTAAGTCTTCGTCTACTATAAAGTAATGTTACTTTCTAAGTACCTACACAACTTAAGTACCTCTCCTTTATCTATCATAGGATATCGATTTGAAAGTAATAATTAGCTATTTGAGCTAATGGACTTACCAGCGTTTTTATCTGAATTCCACTGGAATGGGGTACGTTCGGGATCTCTGGAGACTTTCCAGTAGTTAATAGGGTCGTCGGTATTACACCCACTAGGATCAACAGTGTCTTCCCAGTTTACATAACCGTCGACCATTCCTATTTCTTCTCCCTGGAAAAATAATCCATTATATTGTTAGCTATTGTTTGAAACCAGTGGGAAGCTGCTATTTGTTTGCACTGGACAAGTATTTGTTTAGGCTGATGATGATGATTGTTTGCTGAGAAAACTGTCCACATATGTAACTAGCTGTACTCCGCGATTTTCTTCGTGTGGATTACTCCTTATATCATCAGCTATCTGCCAGTGAAAGTCCCGATCCAGACGTTTTTGAGTCCATAGGGAACATACATAACATTGGATTTACATACTATACTCGTATAGGAAATGTTATAACAAAATTTACACAAGAAAATGATTTTTTGTAACAAAAAGATCTAAAAAAATAAGTGATCAAACTTACCATGTAGGTGACACCAATGCCAGGCATTAAGAGTAAAATCATGTTGATTCCATCCACCATTTCTGGACTAAACCTTGAAGCAACTCTGTTGTTGTCGTGGTTCCCAGCCTGAAATAAACATCGTTGTTAGTAAAATATTGACTTATAATGGGGCGAATCAACTTTTCCAAAGGTATTCGAGTAGTAGCAAGTGTAGTGAACACTAGTTTGAAGTCTCAGATCAAATAAAAAATACAAATGGATTACGGCGTACTGCCAAAGTGAAGTCAAAAACGCTTCCAGAACTACGTGAATTGCCAGTATAAATACACGACTCACGTCATACGCACTCAAAACTAAGTGAATTTCGTACTGAAAATATCAAACGACTACGCACACATGTTTCAAAAAATGGCTTCACTTTTCGTATTCGCCGTAATCCATCTGGCTATTTTTATTTGATCTGAGTTTGAAGTCAGTCATATTTTATATTACAAAACCCTATGACTTACCACCCAGTTGGCTTGTTTGTCGATGGGTTTGAAAGCTAAAAACTTCTCTAAAGCATATTTAATTTCCGGTGCCGTAGAGGTTCCACCAACATCAGAAATGAGGACAAAGTTAAATGGCATCTGCGCACCTTCCCTATCACCGTCACCAAAATACCTCATAGTCATTTGAGGGCTTGAGTAAGCTTCAGTCATCATCACCCTAGAAAGGCCGTCTTTAGCTTTGACCTCATCAAACACTTCTCTCCATTGATATACCATTTCAACAGTCTCGTCTTGGTCTGTGGTGTATATGTGATCCAAATATCCATAATTATCAGGGTCGGTTTCTAAGTTAGCGGCACGTGGTTCATCAGGAAATTTGCCTTCGAATAAATTCTTGTCAACTTCGTAAAGGTGGGCAATAGCGTCAACCCTAAAACCAGCGACGCCTTTATCGAGCCAGAATCGGATGATGTTCTTCATTTCTTCGACGACGTCAGAGTTGCGAAAGTTGAGATCTGGCTGACCGATGACAAACTGGTGAAGGTAGTACTTGCCGACTTCTTCCCTGTACTCCCATGCAGATTTTCTGAACACGCTAACCTAAAAAATATTAGCTAAATTATAGATTAATATTTAATATTTCCATCATTGTAGGTGACTAGTACGTAGATTCACCCGGTATCCTACATGAACCGTTATTTTTCTGGGTATAAATCCATCGTTTTCAGATTTTTTAATTCGTGTCCATGGACTCCAGAGTCTGTGCCCTTTGTCAACTTATAATTGTTGTGGTCAACTATTTTGAATATAGCATAAACCTTTATGAGGAATATTCTAATAAAGTATAAACCTAATTACTTTACAAAAGGAATAAGGTATACAATATGCATTATTTAATACTATGTTGTGTGTATATACCGTGCAGATCAGCTCTAGTTTTCATATTCAGAATCTTTACTGTATCCAGAAATTTAATACGAGTTATAATTATAAAAAAAAAACAAATTTGATAACAGTAGTCATTCACATCATTCTAGATAGACAGTTGGAAACTTTTTATTATGCACACCAGAAATAAAAGTTACAGAAAAAGAAGGACAATTGGCGGCCTTTTGCATTTTGTAACAAACCTACACAAACGGGGTGTGAAAGTATCGCGAAATAGATTAACAAATTTCCATGCCACAAAGAATGCCTACTCGTATCACTATGGCCTACTTACCCAATTGTTTGGAGGGTGCAATCCTCCGTTCTCATCCACGACAGGGTCTTCCCACACGAAGTAATCGTAATACTTTTCGTGACCTTTCAAAGCTTCTTCGAACCACACGCTTTCATTACTTGTGTGATTTGGCACAAAGTCTAAAACTATTTTTATATCTGTAAATAAAAAATAAACTGCATGAAGTCTTTGAACTTTGTGACTAAAATCATAGTATTGACGGACATAGTATTATACGGGAAAGTCTCCAGATTGCATGTAAATGAGATTTGTAGAGTAAGTGATTCTGATCAGTGCTCGTTTTTTTTATATCGGCTCAACGTTATTTAGTAACAGATTCCTTTAGTTGTATTAAGTACAATTTGATATTTAGAAGTTGTTAAGAGCTCTTAAGTAAATTCGTCAAGAATGAGTGAGCAACCTAATTCAACCAGCTCTAACCGAATAGATCATAATAAGATCTCAAAGTACTTCAGACTTTACTTGTTTTTTTTAATGCCATAGTTGACAAACAAGCAAATGAATTGCCTGTGTCACCGTCTTCTATGGGTACCTGTAACACCAGAGGCATCACAAATACGTTACCAACCCTTTGAGCCTCTATTGACTCGCCTTTTAAAGAACCTTCATGTTGTAGTTTCTGGGAAACACCGCGGAAGGCATCTTATTCCACATTTTGCAGGTGTTTGGTAAGAATGATCATGTGAATCACACAGTGTGCGATTTCCACTGATCTGTGATATGTGGATGAGCTTTCAGTCGGTTGCGGACAGTACGATGATAAAACCGCGACTTCGCCTACATCTAACATACATAATTATACCAAATTATACTGAACAAAACATTATCGGATTATCTGACGCTTTGCTATAGTTTTCAGTAAGGCGTTTGCCGTTCTTACCCAGTTCTTTAGCTTTAGAGAGCAACCTCTCGAAATCTTCCATCGTGCCGTATTCATCTTGAATGGCGTAGAAATCAGCAATGTCGTATCCAAAATCATACATAGGTGACTTGAATATTGGTGAAAGCCAAGTAGCTCCAATTCCGAGTTCTTTTAAGTACTCAAGACTGTCGGTAATTCCTGTGAAACATAATAAAAACTCTTTAGTTTCTGACGGACTATAAAATGATTCTCGCAGTTTGAAAAACTCAAAAACACGCTTTATTGCATTGTCGTCGGTCCTTAATAAGTATGCAAATAAGTATGTAAAGTTTCAAATCAATCCGGCGTTTTTAATGGGGTGAAAATTACGTTCAAAGATTCCGTTACATAGATACATACCAAGCTAAAAGAAGTGTGTTAAAAAAGATAGAAAAGTCGCATAGTTTAGCAGATTTTTTTTTTACGAGAAAACGATGTGAGAGTTACCGATGAAACGTTTTTTTGTCGCCAATATTTTTTATATACCTAATATGACGGTTGCCTGAAAGAGATCGCGTTAAGCAATAAGGCCACTTGTTAAAAGCCTAGATAATAGTTGTATTGTAATGTATACTATGTTACCCTTGTTATTGTGGTCTTTTAATACAGTAATCTTATCTTATCTCGTGGATTAGGTCCTACCTCTCTCCAGGGCCGTCATTAACCAATTTAAAGCCTTGATGGGACCTTAACAGAGCACTGTTTTCGGGCGAGAGTAGAGTAGCTTCGAGCATGCAAAAGCTAATAAGCAAGTAGCTATTGTAGTCAGTCATTATGCAAAAAATTTGTCGAAATAAATATGTTTTCGGTAATAAATATCGGTTATCGTTTGGTGATTTGGTAGGAACTAGCGGCCCCTATCAATCGCGGGGCCCTGGGCAAGTGCCCAGACTGCCCAGTCGGAAAAAGAGGCCTGTCTCTCTCTCTAAAAGAAGGCCTGTGTCTCAGATGTGGGAACATGACAGGCTGACAATAATGATGATGATCTGTGGTGTAGCGATATTACCCAACCTGGTTTTTATACAATTATAAATATATATTGTTATCAACAATTAAACAATTTGAGTAAATACGTACTGTATGGCAAAGGTCCTAGTTTTATCTAAATCTGATCATGGATTACAAAGATATTATGTGATGAAATATAACTTATCGGTGACCTTATAATTATTATGTTGCCTAATATACTAATATTTGACCTAATTATATTATTTTTTTTTCATTTTTTTTACTGACTTCAAAAACGAAAAGGGGTTTTCAATTGTTTTTTTAACAGACTTACAGAGGTACTCAAATCGACTGTTTTTTTTAAATGTTTGTTACCTCATAACTTTCGACGGGGTGAACCGATTTTAATAATTCTTTTTTTTATTTCAAATCTGATGCTTCCCGTGTGGTCCCATTTTAATTTGGTCTAGTTCTGACATTTTTATGAAGTCTTCGGGCGACCTCTTTGCCTAAGTTGGACTTTCTTAACTGAACAATCTGTCCAAGATAGGTGTAATGGTCAACAACTTCGAGAGGTATAAACCCAACAGGTATATACAACACGAACCCTAATCCTCTTTCAGTTCATGGTCATCCGAAGGTTGCCTGGATGAAATCGCTTAAGGCGATAAGGCCGCCTATTATAGTGCCGGTTTATGTATTAATTATGAGTTGTTTTTTTTATATAATATGTTTAATAAAGTGATATTGTATTGCATATATCTCAAATTTTAGTACGCCAAAGATGTGTTAAAATGAGGCAAAGCATATACCTACCGTTAAGATCTCCAATGCCATCACCATCGCTGTCCTTGAATGATCTTGGATAGATCTGATAGAAGATGGTAGTTTCCCACCATTCTAACTCCTTCTCTTCTTGGGCTGATACCGCCAGAAGGAATAACAGCGGCCAAATTATGAGGCTCTTCATAATTCTAAAAACAAGTTTAAATTATAATAGCCGTAATGGCGGCTGTACACACTCGCCGAGAACTTCTCGCCGGGAGTCTCGACAAACGACCGAGGCCGACGGAGACGAGGCGCAGGATAGCAAGACAAGACGAGAGTACCATGTACATACTCGCTCTCGGCCTGTCTCTGGGTGTCACGGCGAGTGTGTACAGCCGCTATAACAGACGGGCCAATATGGCTGACGTCAACCACCTCAACCAACGAGAGAAAAAGACAGGGAATTATTGTTCTCACCCCTCTCCCTTTGGTCAGACGGCGGTTCGTCACCCATAATCGATTCGTCTGTTACGGCTATAATAACACAAAAAAAGCTAAATAAAAATGTAAAATTGATTGTTACAAAATATTTTGAAGGGTTGACTTATTTACAATAAACGTCCGTTTCCGAAAAAAAACGATTAAAAATACTATATTTTAGGTGCACTTTTAGACTGAGTCTGACTCTTAGACTGCTACTATATCAAGAATGAAAATTATTATGTGGCAATAAATAAACACAATAAATTAATATTATGTACATAATAAATAAGAGATGACTCCATACTGCAAACAAAAACGCGAATAAGCATGTCAAAATAAAATTTTTAAACTGAAATTTCTTTTCTAGAATAATCCAAAGAAAAAAGATATTGACTCGACACGTTAATCCACTTCTTTTTTTAATTTATCTTGGCACACATACAAGGTTTCACGAAACAGTGTTAATCCGAAAGGAGATCATTATGAACAACTTTTACTGTAAGACCAACAAAAAATAATCGGCTGTTCCATTTAAAAACTGTCATTCATCCTCAACGAAATGAAACTGACTTTAGTCCCGTGGTAAAAATCAATCACGATGAGTGCAACGACCTCTTACTGGCTTATCACCGTTCCGTGTAACCTTGCATGCATAAACACGGTACAATAGAAAGACCCAATACAAAAAAAAAAACTCCGCTTCTTTTTTTAGTTTATCTTTGCACACAAACAAGGTTACATGGAACAGTAGTACTTATCCGAAAGGAAATGACCTCCTTTCGGATAAGTACCACTAATACACATCATTATGCACAACTTTTAATGTACCACCAAAGTAAAATAAAACAACTATTCCATAGAAAACTGTAATTCACACAACGAAATGTCGATCGTTTGTTTTCTGGGTTAGTCCGGTGGGAAAAGTATATCATGATGATCATTACAATAACCTCTTATTGGCTTAGTATCACCGTTCCGTGTAACCCATCATGCATTAAAACAGTACAAAAGAAAGTCCAAATACAAAAAAAAAATTGCAGATATTTACAAAGCTCCTATAAGGTTGCTATAAGGTTAAAAATATGTTGTATCTAAGTACTGTTAGAATTGGGTTACTTACCTTAGTGAAGATCACCAGTATGTTGTTGTTTACGCATTATATACCAACGCATATCTAATCCGATGTAAATAGATTGATAAAAAGTAACTGTGATAAACTAAAAGGCTCATCTCATCTTCTTATCTGACATTAATTATCTCATCGAGATACAATACCTATAGAGTCACAATCGTACCAAAAAAATGACCAAAACAAAACTCGGCGCACGCTACGCATTGCGCATACTTTGTGGTTAGTGGTAAGGTAGCAGCGATCCGACTACAACGCCGCGCGATGCCAGTGCTACGATTCCCTGTCGGACAAGCGACGTTGAACACTATGCAAGTGACATAACGTTTAAATTGAAGTAAATGTGGCATTGTGAACTATATTAATAATAATAACTGATTTCGTGCTGCAGAAGAGAGCCATTCGATGTATCTACAAGCTTGGGTCAAGGGAGTCCTTGAGAGAGCTTTTTAAATCAATAAATATATTGACAATGCCAAGCCAATACATTTTCTTGAATATAATGTATGCTAGGAAACATTGTAGTGAATATGTAAAAAAAAGGTGATCAATATAGTTTCAACTCCAGATATAAGTCAAAATTTATAATTCCTAGGACAAGACTAGTTAAGATTGATAAGTCATTTAGAAACAACTGTGTGCGTTTTTATAATCTATTACCCGAATGTTTGACAAGTTTAAATGACAAATATTTTAAAACAACAATTAAAAAAAATCTAATTCAAAAAGCATACTATACAATTAATGACTTTTTAGAGGACAAACGGGCTTGGAAATCTTTGACTATAGCTAATATTGACATTGTATAAAATTGAATTAAGTATAATTATTTGACATAATAATATAAGATATTTATTACATATTCATACATTTTTATAACTAATTATTGCATTGTAAAGGTTTTGACGATCAAAAGTGTACATAACTGTACCAAATTGATAAAATAAATGATTGATTGATTGATTGATGTCTAGGTATGTAGAACGACGCTCGGACGTTTTTTGACTATTTTCATTAGAGATTGTGACTCTATAGGTATTGTATCTCGACGGTGACAAACTAAAAGGCTCATCTCGTCTTTTTATCTAATATTACTTATCTTGATAAAATTAAACCCTAAGGAAGGTCATGTCTAAGAGAAATATCTATATCACTAACATAAATCTAAAATAGGTCAAAATAGTGGTTTTAACTTCAGCCCGTCGGTAACTTCATTAACTGCTCTTGCGCAGCTCACTGCAGGGCTTATGTACGCTCGGCCTTGGCTCTCATTCACCCATCTTTCCTCATCAAGGTGTCCCTTATAATGTTTGGGTGATAATTCTCATATCAATTTTAGTAAGAGTCTTTTTGTCTGTATATTTAATTAAACAGTTGTATCAAATTTGTCAAGCATTTTACTGTTAACCAGGCACAAATGGCGTAAAAATTTAAATAATTACGACACCGGGTGGTGTTGTCGCCCGCGTCATGATCCGGATTTTATCGATATTTTTTCATCATGATCCGGATTTTATCGATATTTTTTCACAAAATTAAAAGAGTTGCCTTATATAAAAAAAAAAAATTAAAAACAGTATTTAACAAATACGCTAAAATAAAGAGAATAAGTACCAAATTAATCGATAAATTCAGTTTTTATTACATTTCTCAAAAACACGAGCAATATCAACTTTGAAACCAAAACTTTGATGTTTTTTCAATTTTTTGTACTAACAGTATCCTAAATAATTATTTGTGTCAATGATAGTTAAAGAGAAAGAGAGAGCAGTCTAACTTCTTTTAATATCAATAATAAGAAATCCGTACATATTCTACTTCCCTATATAGTCTAAGGCATACTGTAATTTTGCAGTACGGATTCAAAAGGTACGGTCTGGCATAAATGTGGCATACATTACAAGGTATGAGATGTTTAGTATCCTTTTTGGATGAACACAATATTTTACACTCTTGCGTGTCCCTAAAAGCTTTCGAGGTGGTTCCTAAGAGGTTATGCTCGCGAAATCTACCGATCTTTAAAATAAATCGAAATTTGATCAATGAGCTTGACGTATGCAAGGTTTGCGCACCTAGTTAATCATCATCATCATCATCAGCCAGAAGACGTCCACTGCTGAACATAGGCCTCCACCTTTAACCACCTTTAACACTGAACAAAATCCTGCCATCGATGCCGCAACTCTCACAATGTCGTCGGTCCATCTAGTGGGAGGCCTACTAAAGCTGTGTCTTCCGGTTCGTGGTCTCCACTCAAGAACCTTTCTTCCCCATTGGTTGTCGGTTCTTCGTACGATGTGGCCTGCCCATTTCCACATCATTTTGCAAATTTTAATAGCTATGTCGGTGACTCTGGTTCTTTGGCGCATATCCACGTTCCAAACGATCACCACATTCACCTAGTTAGTAATCTAGTGGAATTATAAGTTTAGTATCTAATTTGGAAGAACACTAGACTTGTACTTATATTCACGAGTACTACTCGTAATTACTTAAAGCTCTTAACGTCCGACCAGGATATAAAGGCAGGCCATAAAATAAATACTCGTACAGATGTACCTGTGTTTTTCACAGTACTCCAGTTGAGGGTATGGTACAGAAATAACGTACGAAGGTCACTAGGTCTGGGTCACGAAACTAGGTAGAGCAGCCAATGCTGTGCTTTGAAAAAGTTAGCATCACTGACAGGCCCGCGGTTTTAGGAACCGTGATTTTTTCGGGATCGAAGTAGCAATGTGCTAATACAGGGTATAAACTAACTTTATGCTAAATTTCAATCAAATCTAACACAAACTTATGTGAATAAAGTGTAATTTTATCACTGCATCTACTGAATTTTAAACTACTAGTTCAAACGATATTTAATTTCAGGCAGAGTGCCCAAAATGCTGGCCGCGTTGCCTCGCTGGGTGGTGAGGCTAACACAAACAAATTTTTTTAACTTTCTTTTTCTTTCGTTTTCTTTCTCCGCCATGCTATAAAATTTCAACCCAAAAATTTATTTATACTGTTTGCAATGTTATTCTTAAGATAATGCCCAATCGTTTTTCAATTTTCACTCAATGATTATTATCACAGAAAAAAAAATTGCCAAAACAAATAATCATTAAACTGGTTTTATTCATCCGTATCTTGATATAAGGCATTTCATAGTAATAAATTTTTGCATATTTTTTTATTTTTTTTATATTTATTTTTTATGCAGATGGCAGGTTGTCGTTCCGTGTGGAGGTTAAAGGGGGAGCTCTATGTTCAGCAGTGGACGTCTTATGGCTGATGGCTGATGATGATGATGAAATTTTTAGTACAATATAAGAATGTATATTATATAAAAGCCTATATGTATGAATGTATGTACCTATGGACTCCAAAACGGTTCGATCTATTTTCACGAGACTTTGACTGGCAGTTAGCGATATACAGCAATCCTGTAAGTAATCCCACGCGGGTAAAACCACAGGGCGCAACTAGTTCAATAATAAAGCATCATCAAAATCTGTTTACAATCGTTGAAGATATTGAATAATAAACACAAGAAGAACACAGACAGCGGAAGAAATTGGGGGAGACTTTTGCCCAGCAGTGGGACAATATCTACAGGTTGACATATAAAACAAAACAAAGAGAGCAGTTTGAGCGTTGAAAACCTCCTTTTTTTGAAGTCGATTGAAAACAAAAACACAAAATAATGTTATGTACAAAACAATCTTTAATTTCATCACTCGCACATTTCATAAATTTTTCATCTATTCAATGAAATAAATTTATCTTTCCGAAGTATTCAATTCAGTTTCAGCACTAGTCCCTCGTAGCCAACGACTGGTAAAGATGATGCATCGAACTTGTCTCTGTGAAGGAAAATTTTATTACAATTTATAATAGTGTATAGTGGGTTCGACTCCCTCCAAGGACAAACCTTTGTGTGATGAACATTTGTGGTTGTTCTATGCCTGGGTGTTAATATCTATTTAAGTATGTATTTAAAAATATATATGTATGTATATCAGTCTCTGGCAGCCATATTACAAGATTTGCTTAGTTTGGGGTCAGATGACCATGTGTGCAATAATGTCCCAGATATTTATTTATTATTTTAATATATACTCGGACATAAATTCTGTTTATTTTTAATCCCTGACGTAAAAAGAGCGGTTATAAGTTTTACATATGTATTTGTGTGTCTGTCTGTGGCGTTGTAGCTCGCAAACGTCAGAAGCAATTTTTTTTTAACTTGTTCGAGACTTTTTAGATTTGACTCAAGAAAATCTGTTCACGCGTTTTACGATTATCACCTCTTTAATCTCTCTTGTCCTAAACTTGTGCATTTTAAGTGATGATGTACTGTACACATTAGCACTTAAAACGTACAATATAATAGTGGTGGATTATTATTTATCAAGCGTTAATATAGCCCAGTGTGGGTGAGTGATAAAAGAGGTAAAACGTTTTTTCGTGTTCTTTCCGTGACTTCGTAAAAGCTTCTACTAGAGTCACCACCACTTTACTGGGGCATAACTTTGCTTGTAACTATGATCTTTTATTTGAAATAATCGATTTATCATAAATTATAGTTTAGGTATACTTATTCACCACCTTTATTATATCAGAACTGATCCGCATAAAAACTAATTATATTTATAGTCGGTATCGTTAAATTGTACACAAGGTTACATGGAACGGTTAAACTATGCCGAAAAGAAGTATTTTTACTCATTATTAATTTTGAACAACTTTTAAATCACCAATCGCGGTAAAAATCAACTGTTCGATTAATTTCGTTGAATGTGACATTTTTCTATGAAACAGCTGATATTTGTCACGACGTCAGAGTTGTTGTTATAGTAAAAATAGTTCATGGTTATGACTACAATGACCTTCTTTCAGCTTCGTACCACCATTCCGTGTAGATTGTAAAGCTTAATAAATCATACCCTGCTTCCTTTGGTGAGTCAATGCTCCTCAAAACCACCTTGACTTTACCAGAAACGTTTTCAAAGTAAGTTAAATCAACGGTGTGTTCAGTATCACGCATATTCACCAGAACTAGGTAAATATCTTTATTGTACCACCTGAAAATTAAAAATAGGGATAGGGAATACATTAGGAAAATTAAAAACAAAAATAAGCGTAAAAACTCGCTTATAATGCTAAAAACGTAACATGATCCTGTTAGCGAAATGATTTATTATTGTGAAAGAAAATTCACGATAAAGCCAGGAGTGAAGTAAACAATTTCGTTCCGAGCAATTTTCCTTTTTGTTTCAAACGTTTTAGGTGAAAAATAATGTAGAACAGCAGGAAACAATTTAACAGATGGAATAAAAATTTACTCTAAAAGTTAAAAGCTTAATTATAATTATTATGAGGTTGCTTAAGTAATAGAAGTAAATATTTTATATTTACCTTCTAAAAACAAATACGTCCTGGTTTATAGCCAAAGACTCGTAACGTCCGAATCTGAACACATTATCTTGACGAAGATCTGCCAAAGCTTTGTAAATATTGAGGTGGGACTTTTCAACAGCTTCTTGAGCTGCCACGTTTAACGTTTCATAGTTATCCGCAACTGGCAGCCAAGTTTTGTCTGCAGTTGAAAATCCTGAAAAAAATATACCTAAGTTAATGAACTTGTGTGACAAATAGTAAGTAGTTTGTGTATTTGTATGTACCCAACAAATTTAAAATATATATCAATATCAACTCCAAATATAAGACTAAGTTGGAATGTTTTATGACACTTTCAGAACTCTTTGAGTTCCTAGTTCTAAGTCTAGAGTTGGCTACACAAGAAAAGTTTAAAGAAGGCTTATGACTGTACAATATGTAAGCTTTACCAAAAAATTTCTCAGCATTCCATTGGAATGGAGTTCTTTCATTCATTTATTTTTTTCATTTCATGACTGAACAATGTGTAGTATTGTAAGCTTTACCAGAATTTTTCTCAGCATTCCATTGGAATGGAGTTCTTTCAGGATCCCTAGATGAAATGTAGTAGTTGATAGGGTCATTGGTATTGCATCCAGATGGGTCAACTGTATCTTCCCAGCTTACGTAGCCATCGAGTTGACCGATCTCTTCGCCCTGGAATATTTCAAGATCTAAATTAGAAAGTTGGCCTTCAGAACTAAAAAAAAATGACAACAGATTTACAAAAACAAATCTAACCATGTAAGTAACTCCAACTCCAGGTAGCAAGAGCACAAGCATGTTAATGCCATCAACTAGAGACGATCCGTACCTAGTTGCCATTCTGCTGTTGTCATGGTTGCCAACCTAAAAACAACGACCAGTGTTTGAAAAAATAAACTACTTTATCTAAATCTCATTGTTACATAACAATATGAACACATACCACCCAGTTAGCATCCTTATCAACAGGCATATATGTCAAAAATTTATCAACAGCTCGTTTAATATCAGCGGCCGAAGATGAAGCATCTACATCAGTGATAAGATCAAAATTGAACGGCATTTGAGCTCCCTTCAAATCTCCTTCGCCGAAATATCTGACTACGTTTTGTATAGTCGCATAGACTTCGGTCATCATGACACGGGGCATTCCATCTACTGCCGTAAACTCTTCTAAAACATCCCTCCATTCGTATACCATATAGAAGGTTTCATTTCTGTCTTTGGTGTAAATGTGATCGAGGTAGTCATGTGATTCGGAATCCAAGTCGATCCTTCCCGAGCGAGGTTCATCAGGGTATATTCCTCCATATAACTCCTTGTCAACTTCGTATAAACAATTGACAGCATCTACTCTAAAGCCAGCAACGCCTTTTTCCAACCAAAAACGAATTATATTCTGAAAGCAAATTTGATTCTCATTATTTTTTATCTTTGCCTTGAAAGGTAGGTAAAATCATTCTGTTCAAAAAGCTTACCTTCATTTCTTCGACGACATCAGGGTTGCGGTAGTTCAAATCAGGTTGTCCAATAACGAACTGATGCAAATAATATTTGCCAACTTCTTTTCTGTATTCCCATGCACTGCCACGGAAATGGCTGAGCTATATGTGATAAAAATAAAACGTATATTAATGACCAAGAAAATATTCCAAGAGATATGCCCATTCCAGATCATGCTAAGTACAAGCAGCAAGTGTCTACAACGCATCGTCTGAAATGTTTTGCTTAGTGCAAATGCCAGCAGAGTGCTTTAGTTCGCATTGTCTGCAACGGGCAATATTTATAGTAATCCATTATCATGTATTTTGCCTATTTTTGTGAAAACTCCGTGTACCAAAATATATGACACTAGCCGTCCGCCCCGGCTTTGCACGAGTGTAAGCTCGGCCTTCGGCCTCGCTACAAAATATAATATAACCTATGTCACCCGGGGATAGTGTAGCTTCCCAACAGTGAAAGAATTTTTCAAATCGGTTCAGTAGTTTCGGAGCCTATTCATTACAAACATACAAAAATAGGTCCAAATCTTTCCTCTTTATAATATTAGTGTAGATGTATAAGGATACGTATAATATAATCTATCTATACATATAAAAGGCGATGTGTGTAAATGTATATATTCCTTATGGTACGAGACGGCTTGACTGACTTTGACGGGAATTTCACTGGCGTATAGCTGATGTTGTAAGGAGAGTTATAGGGTGTAGCGACAAAATTTGTGGAATGAGCTCCCTCCTGCGGAATTTCCGAGTAGCTTCAATATGGTGTTCTTCAAAAGGGCTGTTAATAGAGTATTTAAGGGTCGGCAACGTATCTGTGATGCCCCTGGTGTTGCAGGTATCCATAGGCGACGGTGATTGCTTACCATCAGGCAACCCGTCTGCTTGTTTGCCACCTATGGCATAAAAAAAAAGACAAATAAGGTGACATCAATTTCAGTTTTACATACCCAATTATTCGGAGGTTGCCTATTACCGTCTTCATCAATAATACCATCCTCCCAGATGAAGTAGTTATAATACTTCTCGTTTCCATTTAACGCTTCTTGGAACCACACACTTTCGTTAGATGTGTGATTTGGTACGAGATCCAAAACAACTTTTATACCTGAAATGGTAATTTTAGGGTAACATTAATTCCTCTAATTTCGTCTTGCTTGTTAAATATTTATGATGATAATTTCTTCACAGGAGGTACGTTATACGTCTACCAAAAGTTTCATTTCTACGAGCAATCTCATCGTCGTGTATTCAAGCTTATAATTATCTTGAAATGTTACAAAGCTAGGTACTTCTTAATTTGGATTGCCATCAAATTTATGTACACAAAACCATTCAGAAAGATTTTTGTCAGATAGGTCATAATTATCATGATAGTAGAATAATATCTGTTTTGTAAAAATATATACGAATATCACTTTTTAGGGTTCCGTACCCAAAGGGTGTAAATGGAGCCAATTTACTAAGCCTACGCTGTCTGTTTGTCCATTCGTCTGTCTGTCTGTCCTACCTTTAAACGGCTGTATCTTTCGAACCGTAATAGATAGCCAATTGACATTTTCTCAGAATATGTAATGTAATGTTTCGGCGGATTATTACCTACGAAATAATAATAATAAAGTCAAAAATAAAAACTAAAGGGGTGGGTCCCCCATTCAACAAACGTTTTTTGTATTTGTTTCAGTGTAAAGACGGTAATACGTACAAGCGTCAAACTTGGCGTGATTATAGCAAACATTCTATAGTAAAAAAATAAAAAATAAATACTGGTCAAGTGCTAGTCGGTGCAAATTTCCGTTCTCCAAAGTTAAGCAAGCAACGTCGGGCGTGGTTGGTACTTGAATGGGTGACCAGTGACCAGAACAGTGACCCCTGGCTCTGACTTTGTCTTTTTGCAGTAACCTTTTTGTACTTTAGTAGTTAACAATTTATGTGGTAGTACGGAACCCCCAGTGCGCATGCCCGAATCGCAATTGGCCGATGTTTTATTAAATGTCAGTTCTAAGATAATCAAATCATTATTGCTACATAAATTTATTTATTGTTATCACCGATTTAAAATTACACAGCTTGAATAATATATTTTTTGGTAGAACCATACATTAAAGACGTTTTATATATGCCATCCACCGTAATAGAGCGTGTAAATGGCACAGAGTTTTCATGAAAAGCTCTGCGTCCCTTTACAATTACCTCAAATTTCTGTACTTCTACAACATATATTCTGTTTAGACACCCGTTCCGTCTCCGTTTTAGTGGATATACACCCTTAGGCATATGTTATTTCTTCTAATGTGTACTTACCGAGCTCATTCGCCGTATTGATAAGGTTCTCGAAATCTTCCATCGTCCCATATTCATCATGTACAGCGTAAAAATCAGATATATCGTATCCGAAATCATACATCGGCGATTGAAACATTGGCGATAACCAGATTGCTCCGATTCCCAATCCTTTGATGTATTCCAGTTTTGATGTTATGCCTAAAATAACACAAAGTTGTTTGAACTAGCATCTTCGTTTACTGATATTATTGATCCTATTCAATAATTTTATTGCATTTCGCTGGCAACAAAAATTCTGTCGCTAGAATCTGATTTTAAGAATTCGCATATAAAACTAGGTATCTCGTGTATGTATAATTTGAACGATTTAACCATTCTATTGTAATGTTTTGAATATTAATTAATTAATGTAAGTGTGTGTGTGTTTACACCGTTTTAATGAATAATATTAATAAATTAATCAAATCTTACGTTATTTTCAATAGAATCTTTTGTTTAAGATTGATTGTATGATTTAAGTGTAGGAGCATGTATGAATCAAACAAGGTTTAAAAAAAAATACAAATTGATTCATAATTAAGATCTAAGATGTTGATTATATTTTGGTTTGTAATTCCGTGTCAAAATTGGTCACAATTAAATTGGGCACTTTACTTTTGTCACAAAATATTCGTCTAGACATAGTATAATATATTTCTTACCATTCAAGTCTCCAATCCCATCTCCGTCACTGTCAGCGTAAGACCTCGGATAAATTTGATAGAAAATAGTGGACTCCCACCATTCCAGCTCTCTTTCTTTCCTTACTACATTTGCAAAAGTTAAAGCTACGACCAGAGATAGTAAAGAGACTACCTTCATTTTTATTTTATTGTTTTAGTAATGTGATGCGTGTGAAACCATAATTCAGATACTGAATAGTAACAAAATGGCTCTCCAAGATTTATATAACAAATATCTACTTGAATTGAAGATATCAAGATAATACTGACTGAGTGGTCTGATAACGATATTTCAGCTTTTCTTGATTTATTTTTCAAATGGTACAACGTTTACTTATAATTTAATTCATAAGCTACCATCACATTAGAATTATGATTCTAGTTTAATAGGTTGGTTCTGTAAAGTACTGTAAAGGCATGTCTGTTAGTTTTGTCTGTTAGTCTAATTATGTATTGATTTCAGTTTGTTTGTATTTCTGTACATTTATAACTTAAGATTTACTTTAGTTTTCACAATAGATCCACGTCAATGAAAATACTAGGTTAGATTACAGTGAACAACTAGAGGGCTATGATTTTATTTATGGTATACATTATTAGTGTTGCGAATTGAAGAAAAATTATCTGTTTAAAAAAACCTGGCGCCGTTGTATTTACGGTTTAAGATTTTTATTTCCTCAAAAGAATTTATAAATTGACTTCTTCTGAAAAACAATATATTTGATAAAATACTGTTTTATTTATGGAACTTTCATTTTAAATGCGTGTTTTATTTCCTATTGAATCACAAAACGTTTAAACGATAACTGCTAATTTGAGATTCATTACTTATGAGAAAAAAAAACATGTTACAGAAATAAAACATGTTTTTTTAATGTACTTTTTAAGCCAGAGGAAACCGTTTGTTACAAAGCAATATATATTATAAATGTTGGTACAGATTTTTAATCGACAAAAAAGAGGTTCTGAATGCAACTCTATATTTGCGTCGTAGGTATGTTACTCGATATCTTTGCCGATTTTAAACCACTAACCAATTTTTTATATTGAACATGGTGTATCTCGATGGCTGTCTCATTTCAATTAGAAAAAAATATTTCAACTCTAAGAATGGAAGTTAAGGAATGAATCCCGTTCATTGGATTTCATCCACATCTCTTCTGTACATAGTGTAAAATGAAATCAGATTTCCGCTTCTGTCTGTCTGTATATCCGCTAACTCCTCCTAAACCACACAACGGATTTTGATGCGGTTTTCCACATCAATTTGATAATTTTTCACGGAAGGTTTATGTATATAATAAAACTGAATTAAGTTTTTATGTAAGTATAATATACTTAACAATATTTTGCAACCAAGTCGACGAAAAATAAATTTACATGGCCTACGTTCACATTTTTCACATCTTTTTTTAAATTACACCCGTGTGAATCCAGGGCAAATTTATTTAAAGTTCCATTATATTTTTGAAAAAAAAAATTACTTTGTGATTCAAACTTAAGTGAAACTGTACTGTACAATATTCCGTGTAGCCAAAACGGAAATGAGAAGGAAACTCTGTAGTCAGGTATTGTGACAGATATATGATTGAACATTCTTATTTATATCAACGTGTCGTCACAGTTGCTAACACACTTGTTATGGGTTTATATGAGTGCAAGTGGCTACAACTTTTTTTTTTCTTTTCTGTGTTGCAAACGGTTACATTTCTAGCCAGTCTCTGAAATAAGCTTGCGTAGCTTGCCGTGAAGGGCATTGTGACTTAATTGGCCCTCTGTTTGTCCTATTTTCACGCTGGCGTGCTCTCAAATGTTATAAAGGGCTTTTGTATAAAATGTACATAGTCTGGGTAGTACAAATTTCATTATCCCAGGATTTTCTTACATGTATTGTGATAGAAGACAAATATTATGTTATACTAAGTAAATAAATAATAACAATGCAATGCAAGCTCGATATCCACATTAATATTATAAATGCGAAAGTAACTCTGTCTGTCTGTCTGTTTGCTACATAATTACAGCTAAATGGCTTAACCGCTCTCGATAAAATTTTGGGAGGTAATAGTATGTACTCGTATCATGAGGACGGACATAGGCTATTTTTTCTGAAGATATTGCGGACGAAGTTGTGGGTACAGCTAGTATTTTATATTATGTAAATTTTGATACTATTGATTATTATTATGGTAAATTTTGATTTGACAGCCTCGTTAGCTTAGTTGGTAGTGAACCTGCCTTCTGCGCTGGGGGGTGTGGGTTCGATTCCCACCTAGGACAAACATTTGTGTGATGAACATTTGTGTTTGTTCTATGTCTGAGTGTTAATATCTATTTAAGTATGTATTTAAAAATATATATGTACGTATATCAGTCTCTGGCAGCCATATTACAAGCTTTGCTTAGTTTGGGGTCAGATGACCATGTGTGCAATAATGTCCCAGATGTACCAGATATTATATTTATTTGTTAGCTTATACTTGACCGCCATCTTGTGCGATGACACGGTCTACGATGAAACACGCTTAACTATAATTATCAATATTAAAAAAAACCTGTTTAAAATTAGTAAATACGCAATTTCTTTTACTTGGATGACATATTTTTCCAGTTATTTTGATTAAAAAAACCAAACTACTGAACCAATTTTTATTAAATTTGATCTATAGAAACAATCTAATCTTAGAAATAAATACAAAAAAGAGTTTTCCACATCGGTTCATAAATGACAGAATTCTGAAATAACAAGCATAAAAAACTACCGAATTGAGAACCTACCTCTTATTTTGAAGTCGATTAATAAAAGAAACCAATTCGCTCGTGATTTCATTACACCCAGATTGTATCTATCGAAGAGCTAATCAGCATCGTTTTTCACAAACGATTCGCACAATAAAAGTGGAGTCAAAGCGTGTTCGTGGTATTGATACAAATCTATTTTAAGAAAAAAACTTTAACATCTCCTAAAAATCCAAAAAAATATTCTGCTGAGTTTTGGACACATTCCTATTAGAATAGTTCTTCTTGTGTTAAAGTGTTTAAAATTATAATAGTGAAAATCATGTAAACATGTCCGGTATAAGTGAAACACGTGTTTGTAATAGGGTATTTTATCTGTGTCTGTCGTCATGTCTTCAAGTCGCGAGTGAATACTCACTCATACTCATTTATTCATACGATCAGTGTAAATCAGATATATATATAAAATTCTATAAAAAGTACTTAATAGTACCTAAGTGCGACATAGCCCACCGGATTAGAAAGTTGAAGTGGCAGTGAGCAGGGCACATAGCACGCAGAACAGATGGCCGACGGGGTCGAAAGGTTCTCGAATGGAGACTCCGGACCGGTAAACGCAGCGTAGGACGTCCACCCACAAGATGGACAGACGACCTAAAAGAGACCGCAGGAAAATGCTGGACGCAGGCCGCTTCCAACCGGCCCTTTTGGAGATTGATGGGGAAGGCCTAAGTCCAGCAGTGGACGTCCTATGGCTGCAATGACAACGATGATGAGTACCTAAGTAAAAACTATTAATAATAAAATAAATAGGATGTTACGTTTAGTGACATAAATTCTTTATTAATGTCGTAGAACGCTTGATTAACAAGCTAAACTAAGCTAAGCTAACAAGCCAACGTGCTAACTTTGCTATGAATAATTATAGACAAGTCAGACGCCTCAAGTAAATCCTCGGGAATCTTGTTGTAGATCATTGTGCCCATGACATGAGTCAACTTCGTGGACTTGGCGAGTGACCGTTTTACGGGTAGGAGCCTGTGCTTGGGGTCAGTGGTGCGCTGCTGGGATTTACGGAGCGTTTCACGGAATTGGTTTCTTCTAAGCAAGCGTGTTCCATCGTAGTCCACATCATTCCATTTTTTATGGTTCTGGCAATACCTAAAGCCTTATAAATAAGTCGTCGATAGATTTCCCTAATTTCCAGGGGTATTCTTTATTCCATATTCCTGGACAAGCGTGCTTGACAATCTTGAATGACTTTTGAAATGAGGTGAGCTCCCAGTCTTCAAGGACCCAATTTCGCAACTACAAATAGCTATGTTATTATATTATGTATTTTAATTATCCCTTACTATTGAATTCTGAGTCATCGATATTATTTAAACAACATAGGAAAAAACCATTGAATGATTTTCAAACGAAGTGTGGTCGTATCTGGCTGTCTGTCAATCTCACAACGAGTCACGAGTCATGACTCGTGACTATCGAGCTGATACAACTGCAGGTGTTATCAGCTACGGCTGATAAACAACAAACAAACCTTTCCAGCGAAACATTAAAATTTACAAGTTTGTATAATTTCATAGTAAATCTAGTTCAATAATTTAGATAAGTTACATTTGGTCCGTAATCTTGGGGTGTCCGCCATATTGAATTTATCATCTAGGACTAAACTGCTTGGGAAGAAATTCAGCGAACCCAGACTCGATGGCGTTACTTTTTTTTACTCGTTTAGGAGTTCCTATGGCCACCATCTGTCCCCATCATTAAACCAGCGCGATGGTACCATAATATTGCATTGTCACCGAACTTATATAAGTGTGGCAAATTTCAGCCCAATCGGTTGAGGATAATTGGTCTAAAATTTAGTTGCAAGATTTTTCCTACACATACCGCGAACGTACATACATACTAACAGGGCAAGATGAAAAAACCTTGTAATTTTTATTTTTAACCGGTTTATACATTGCCCTCCACTTTTGTTTTGCATTCTATATAACTAAACAAGTAAAAGAGTTTGCTATTAAATATTCAGCTTTATTATTATTAACGTTACAATATATATTACGTTGCGTGTAGTATATTATTACGACCTCATTACATGACACAGTAGCAGAAGTCCACTTTTGCGTTTTCTATCACGCAGTTTTCTTGAATTATGTAATCTATAGCACGCTTTGGTTTGGTGTAGCTTGCAAAGAAATGGGATAGTATAGGATCCCGCCGTAGAACGACCTTCACCGAGCTGGTTAATTGATGAAAAGTATTTTATATTTACTTAAACATGTCAATATATATATTGCAAATGGGTTGTCTAAAAAAATTCAGTCCAGAATATAATTGTTTTTTTATTTTTTTTATTAAGGTTTTAAATATGACCAGTAATGACCAGTGTTGTGAGTTACAAGTTTCTATGTCTTATAGTTTAGAAATTCAGGGGAGGACCAACTTTTTGCCACTTTGGCGGGCTATATTTCGCAAAGTATAGACTTTATAAAAAAGTGATGTATGAAACCTTACATTCATTTTAAAAGACCTTATCAACGATCCCCCATAATTGTCTATTAACCAAACCAGTGAAAAGTATTTTTTTTTATTTAAGTATTTATTGTTAACTAATCATATTCTGGACTGAATTTTTTAGGCAACCCATTTGCAATATATTTTATGTCATACTTAATTGAATATAAAATACTTTTCATCCATTAACCAGCTCGGTGGAGGTCGTTCTATGGCGGGATCTTAGACTAGGAGTATAGAGTAGAAAAACAGGAGATCGGGAAACTTCGACTAAAATCGGAAGACTAGTAAAATAAAGACACGAATACACGATTAAAGTCACAAAGGAGAAGAGGCATAAATAACCCTATACCGCAGTGAGTCGATAGAATCTTACCATGATAATGATAAAGACATTTTATAAAATTTAAATATCAGATCATAAGTAGTTATAAAAGGATTAGTCAAATCTTACGAAATCTTGGAACAGAGGTATTATATTTTATTATATAGGTCTTTGGTCTCAAACTTGCATTCTAAGAACCAAAGCTTCATCACCAGCTAAATCCAAATAACTTGCGCTTAAATTGTCACTGAAATTGAAAGAAAAAATAAAGATTGAGCTTTTCTTAAACAAAAGAAACACAAAGAAACAGAAAAAATGGAAAACATTATTATAATATAGTAAAATTCAAAGTTTGCGACTAACGGCCGTACTCATAAACGTTACTTAAATGAAACAATACTTAAAATTGCTCTGTCTCTTATTCATATCTGCCAATTTACGTCAGCGAGAAGTTAACAGAGCAATTTTAAGTATTGCTTATCTTAAATAATGTTTATCAGTCCGACCGTTAATATGTTTGTAGGAAACAAGCTCTGGAACACCTAAATCAATTCTGTAAATTCAGTCACCGACAGATAGCTACAATATTCTTAATGACATAAGCTACGGTATGTACACACAACGCAAGCGAAACAAAGGGCAAAAGCTACTTTTAAATATAATGTGTATTCAAGATTTAAAATCATTAACCTGTATTTTTTTATATTAATTCACATCACACACACACACTCACACACACACACACACACACACACACATCACCAGCCAATTAACGTCCACTGTTGGACAAGGCCTCCCTCATAGAGAGGGGTGTTGCCATAATCCCCACGCTTGGCAGGCGCATCGCAGTATGTTCACCGTGTACTATTAGGACGCTGCTGCCCACCCTTCGGTGGTTCTGGTCGCAGTTTTAGGACATACCCGGCCACACATGGACATACCCATAATATACATATATTAATTCATTAAACATTTATTAAGATTTTACAAGAACGCATATTGTAGGGTCGCTCCGTAGCCAAAATTATGTAATTGTGATCACTTTAATAGTTCAGAAATTATTGTTTATAGAAAAATTCGAACTAACGAAGCTTGTGGACTTAGCCTAAGAGAGACACGTTTCATCCCGACATATAGTTTTGTCTTTGACGTGTTACCTGTAACTCCTAGAAGACAGTACGCTGCTAGCTTCCACTTCCAAAGACCCGAAGACGAGATCAAAAGCAGTCAAGTTCACCACGCGGTATGTCCTTCCGACGTTCATCACCACCACGTAGGTATCGTCATTGTACCACCTGGAAAATAATTAGTATTTTATACGATTATTGCTAGCTTTCATTATAATAATTTCAGCCTAGACTTGGGCGTTCTCTCACAGAGAGAGGATTGACCCCACAGATATACACGATCTGTGATTGACCCTAATGCACCATACTGAACCAGTGGTTGCTAAATGTCAAATATCTTTTAACTTAAAAAAAATTATGTAAATACAACCCTGATACTTTAAAACAGTGTTTTAAAAAAATGCTTTAAAATCGCTATTCCTGAAGATCCTAGTAAGGATAATAGGACAAGCTATTTATATTAATACATAATCATGGGTCCTTGACAATTGTGTTTTTTTTAAATTTATTTCAACGTTATGAAGTAATTGAAAATCAAGTTCAAAGATTACATACATACATACATACACACACACACACACACACACACACACACACACACACACACACACACACACACACACACACACACACACACACACACACACACACACACACACACACACAAACATACATACCTAGCTAATAAAATCGTGTTAAAAAGCTGGGCTTGTTTGTGTAGCTGGCAGGAGTAAATGCACAACACACCCCAGCGGGATGACAGTGCAGGTCTTATCTTCCCCACTTAGACGAAACGGATTCACTAAGCCGAAAGGAGGTAATTGTAATAAAAAAATATTGTTTGTACGATTAATTATGTTTTACCTAGTTGCCAAACAAATCCCTACTATATAGGCAGACGATACTTCCAATTATCTATCCCGAGATTTTAATCTAACCAAATAACTTTGAAACTTTAAATACGTATTTCAAGGCAATGAAAACTAAGATATTACAAGTTTATAGAAAGTTCCAGGTCTAATAAGACTTAGCTCTAATCTACCCCGGAGAGTTGTCAACAAAAACGAACTTTCATTAAAACTTAATTTTCAAACATTTATGGAAAACAATCTATCTGTACATATAAAAAAGGCAATGCATGTTTTATGTATATATGTATGTATGTTCCCTAAAAAATCAGATACAGCTGGACCGATTTTGATAACATTTTTAGGAAATCTTGTGATAAGCTCAGCGAGTGACCCTGCAAGCGATCCTTTGTAGCGTTCGGATCAATAGATTTATAATTTTGTTGTTCAATATTTTCCAAAAAAAAAACAAGTACCTGCAATGAGCAAAAAAATATCACGCGGGTGAAGCCGCGAAGCGTATCTAGTTCTTTATAAAGAAAACAAAAAGGAAAAAGTTAATAATTTTAGTACAAACCTCTTAAATGCAAACACATCGCTAGCCAGCGCCAAAGACTCGTATTTCCCCAGTCGGAAAGCAGGTCGCATGCGCAGACTAGTCAGCGTTCTGTACACTTGGTAATGAGAGCGGACCGCAGCCTTCTGATTGTCCACGTTCAAGCTGTCGAAACCGTCAGCCACTGGCAGCCATGAGTTGTCGTTAACTGTGAAACCTGGAAACAAAGACTGTTGATCAGAAAAGTACAAATAAGATCTATAAAGTAAAATCAGCTTCGTTATAATATTGACGTCAATCGCTATATGAATCTAATCCAATAATACTTTCTGGCACCAGATTTGCGATATTGGATAAAATTAATCATGATCCACTTATAAATACACTAAGACGTCTAATGTCACTAGTCTAATACAAATTTGGAGAATAGAATATAGTGTATTATGCGAGTAGGTCATGTTTTATTCTCTTCTCAGTCAACCGACAGCAGAATAAAATACTTAACTTACAAATAGTGTACGTATTTTAATATTTATAGCAAAATGGTGTTTATTTTTGGGACCGAAGGTTCTTCTCACTTTCAAAAATGTATCTTAAGCCTGGTTGAAGCAACGTATACGCAAAATTCTGGCGTTTTTCTGACTCAACGTATAAGCATTGCCAATCAGTTCTGCCAACAGTTATTAAACTTGAGCGTATGGATTATCTTCAGACCTCAAATCTATGAGTAATCCAAACAGATTTACCTTAATTCATTTATGTTTTAAATAAGTCTTGGGCGTTATACCTCCACCTCACCAGATGTTAAATAATGATGCGGTCTACGATGAGCAAGCTTGCCTAGAAAACCCGATTTACACGTGACTTCAAGACACCCAGACTTAGGTTAAGCTTGAGTAATAATTGAGAAAGTCCTAACCAAGACTAGTTCAAATATGGGGCTGAACTTTTAATGAAAGCTTTTAGCTTATAACATGCTAGTTCATGTCACTCTAACTTTCTAAAATCAAATAGCCCAAGCTTATCTCTCAACGCAACGGAGTGATATTTTTAAATCTTACAATTATTATGAAAGACCGTAATCTACACTTATAAATTGCGTTAGTTCTATAATCTTACCAAGATTACAAACGCTTCCTGAAAATGTTGCCATTTTACTCAAGCCATACCCGGTGGTTTTAAGCGTTGACCTCTTAAGTAAAGATACAACCTATTTTTAAACAAATACTTTCCAGCTAAGCTCCACGTAGGGTTGGTGGATAACCGAAGAGTTAGAAAACGGAGTTGAGAGCTACCCAGATGAGAAAATGCTTCCAATATTATATTGGTTTCCAAACGATGTTTTCCTTCACTTAAAGCTAAAACGAAGAGTTGTAATTTATGCGGCGTAGCATACGGTGCGTCATTAGATTTACTGTAATCCTATGCTAATATTTTTATTTGCTTTTTATGAAACTTAAGCAAAAATAAGCCTTTCGCCAACATCAAAATACAAAACATAAATACTTAAATATCACTCACAAACAAAACGTTGGGCTCAAACGCGTTAAAAATGTACAAAACGTTCATAAAACAAAGTCGTGACATTTCATCGTCCAGATTAAGTGACGCCACGGCTTACGTCATGGCGCCAGAGTGCTTTAGTCACGCGGAAACGCAAAATATTCAAAAGGGTCGTCAGGTCAGTGGGTAAGAACTTCATAGAACAGTGACCAATCTCTAAGCCACAAATTCCAAATAATATATGTTTGAATATAAGACAAGTATATTTGCCAATATAATAAGATTATACTCGTATATAATATTTGTAAGAATGGTTGCCTGGATGAGCTTCGCTTTTAGCAATAAGGCCGCCACTTGTGGCACTATCTAGGAGTGATAGGAGTGAAGTAGTAAGTGTTCTGTATCTATTTGTAATTTTTTATTTCTGTTGTACACAATAAAGAGTTTCTAATTTTTTTTATATAATATTGTCATATTTATGGAATCAAAACTCCTGGTATCAATGACACAAAATTCAAAACAAGCCAACCCACCTTCATTGTTGGTTTTACATAAACTGCTAGTCATTCTTAGAAATAGGAATATTGTGTAAAAAGTACAAATGGAAAAGTTGTGAAACCCCCGATGATCCATCAGATGAGATTGTGGTCAAAAGCATGACTAGTACGATGTCAAAAAAATACGATGTTACATTAGATTACATTACATTTTTACTGACAACACAAGCTTCAATACTGTTTATATCCTCGTCAAAGACACAACCTCATTAAAGGTACACCAGGGCCAGTTAAAGGACTACAAAAGCACACTTGACTAGTAATGCGATCTGGGTGGTATCTCGTTTGTAGCAAAGCTCCTTTCGTGGATTTGAATATTACATAACACAGCCTAAAATGTAAATTCCGAGCTGATCTCTTGTCAGAATTTTTTTTTTTTATTTATGTAGACTTGGCTTAGTATTTATTTTACATAATAAAAAGATTTACAACCATCGGAATCTTCTTAAAAGTTAACACGTCTCACATCACATAAAACTATACTCGTATGTATTCTATGCGTATTTAACGCATCAAATTCCATAGAAATTACAATATCATAATTCAAAATTTGTATGAAATGTTAAGTAGATAGCGAATACTCATCATTGCCTAGTGAATTATGTATTAAATTTAGCATATCATCTTAAGTTAGGTAATGTTTTAAATAACTCTGGAATCCCAACTATCAGAACGTAGCGAGGTTGCTACAAGAAATTGTAGTCGGTGTCCTGCGACACTCGTAGTCAGTGTGCGGTCTACACGTTTTGTGTAGTTCGTCATTACACATGTATAAGTTAGGCACTAACCTCATCCATGTCTTCTCATTTTGTTTTTAAGTTTGCACATATTTTTGCATTACAATCCAGGTCTGAACCTATTTTTGTAAGATATTGTTTTGTATGATTGTAATTTGTTTTGTGTAAATAATAAATAAATTTACTAAATGTTTTCAAAGGATGAATAATATATCCTTACAAGTACCTGCATTTTTTCCATTACTCCACTGGAAAGGAGTGCGGTAAGGGTCGCGGGTCACTTCGATGAAATTGACAGGGTCGTCCGTGTTACAGGCCAGAGGGTCTCTTGTTTCGCTCCAGGTAACAAATCCGTTGACCATGCCAATCTCTTCACCCTGAATAATGTATATGCCGGGATAGAGGACATTGAATGATTCGTCCGAATAACATTCGATTGATTATCCAATTATTCGATTATGGAAGTCTATCGAAAATAATCTAAATGTAAATAAATCAAAAACTAAATAATTTGAATTAAAAGTAATATAGGTAACGTAAAATATATGAAACAAAGTTCATTCCAATGATATTCGGTTTCGTATTGATATTGAACTAATACCAGTCACATGCACCACTGTAACCGATGGTATTCTCAAAATTATTCAAATGGAAAATTTGTTATTCTCACTTAGTTGTCCATCTGGCTGTCAATCAAGACTAAGGAAATCAAAACCTATAGGGTACTTCCCGTCGACCTATAATAATTAAATTTGGCAAGAAGCAAGGTCGCACAGCACATAATAATTATAAAGGTTTTTTTTTTTTAAATTTCAAGTTACATCACATAAACGTTTATGTTAGTTGGCTCGTAGGGTTAGCCAGTTTGAAACAGGCTTGGAACCGGGGTCAGTTTTTTTATACGAGTTACGATGTACTTGTTGGTTTGGGATTGAACAGTTTCATTTCTTCGTTTACGCAATTGCCTTGAAGTTTTGTAATGGCAAAACAATAAGTAGGATATTTTTACACAATTCGATATTGGACAAATATTTAAATATGAAATGTTTATAATTTAAGTGGATTGTCAACTATTTTCATCTACATTTTGAAATATTAGCATCCTATATGAATGAAAAAATTGAAATTTATTACCATGTAAGTAATTCCAATTCCAGGAAGTAAAAGGACAAGCATGTTGAATGCATCAACTAGTTCACCTCTGAATCGTGATGACAATCTGCTCTTGTCATGGTTTCCAATCTAAAAAACATTGTATCCTTCTACATTAAAAAGACAGAAACCTGTGCCACATTTTAGTAAAGAACATGGATTTTTGAAGGAACAACAATTATGTGGTTTGAAAGGCGAGGCCTTAGGAGGCCTTTTGGCTTTAACGATGTTGTTTAGGACAAACAAAAGTCGTTCCATTAACCAATTATTTCTTAGATTTTCGCAATTATTACACATTGAAATTAAACACTTTTAACTAATTTTATCACAATATGTATTGCATACTTTATAAATTTTTGACGTTTCGGACTCTTTGCAGATGACAAATGGTTACAGAAATCCGTTAAGAATATTAAATTTGAATGTTCCATTAACTCTTAAACTATATTGCTCAGTAATCCACTAAAAAACTATCTCCCAAATGAAAGCTTACCATCCAGTTAGCCTGTTTTCTCAGAGGCTTGTATGTTAACCACTTGTCTATAGTAAACTTGATATCTCTTGCGTCAGATTCCTTACCAAGATCGCTCATGAGGTAAGTATTGAGAGGAATATGAGCACCATTCTGGACACCTTCTCCGTAGTATCTGACTGCGTTCTTTATACCAGTGTAAGATGCTTCAGTCAGCAGTACCCTGAGTCAGATTGAAATTTTAAAGTAAAAATATCTTGTGTAAGATAGATTCCATTAAAGTTGAAAGCACAGTGAAATTTAGGTAGTTTTTCAGTTAGACCGTTAATTTTTCTTTTATTGCTCCGAAGTAAACAGTGAACACCAAGTCTAACAATAAGCAAGTGTAAAACACTGTTAATTTAAACTATCACGGTTGTTCACCACAGTTATATGATTATTTACGTGATGTTTACCGTGGCAACAGCGCCGAAATATAGGAAGCTAATTCCACAGAATTAGCTTCCTATATTTCGGCGCTGTTACATGCACCATGTTCACGGAAAGACTTCAGTCTTTGCTGAAATATCGAGAGTTCATTACACAACCTTACCACGGTAAATATCCCGTAAATAATCATATAACTGTAGGCAAATGTAGTTGAAAATTAAGATTTCGAAATATTTTTCTAAATACAAACCTTGTCATATTGTCCCGCAGAGTGATTGAATCAAATACCTCCCTGAATTGCGATACCAACTCATACGTTTCTTCCTGATCTTTCGTATATTCATGTTCAAGGAATCCGTAATCTTCAGAGCCAATTCCAGGTTTGCCGGTAATAGGCTCATTAGGGAATCTCCCGCCGTACATATCTTTATCAACTTCGATGAAATGATTCACTGAGCTGATCATTAGACCTGCCACGCCTTTTTCGAGCCAGAATTTGAGAACGTTCTGAAGTAGAAAATATTTTATGTGAACCAATATCTGGTATAAGATTTTTTTATTGATAAATAGACTTGCGTCTGACTGCCATCTCGCCTGATGTTAAGCGATGGTATGCGGTCTGCGCTGGAGCACACTTGCCTAGAAGAAACTAATTCACTCAGACACCAGATTGTAACTATCGAGGAACACCTATTCAGGGCAGTGCCTTCCAGTCTAGCCGTTCGTAAAATAAAAGTGGAATCAAAGCGAATAAAATACACAAACTGAAGCATCTGAAATTTTTTGCAAATTATTTAGTGTTATGGCTGGTTTGTTAAATTTTACGTCTTCCTTTTTTACGTCCAGATTAAATTAGCGAGTATATTTTTCTTTTACCTTCAATTCATCAATGACTACAGGGTTCCTAAAGTTCAAGTCAGGTTGAGTGTGACCGAATTGGTGAAGATAGAATTGATCCCGAGTAGGAGAATAGGTCCAAGCACCATTTTTGAATACACTAAGCTGTAATAAAAGTAAAAGGTGATATATTATGTCTGATATCCAAAATAGAACAATATACTAAACTTGGCCAAACCTTGTTTTTCTTAGCCAATTGCTTGCTAATCAATATTAGTACCTACTTAGATATGAAACTCAGGAATTGATTTTCCATTTAAGTGTTTCCGCTTTTGGGAATCAATGCCGGATCATTAAATAGGTATGCTAGTTCAAATCCTTACTCAAATTTTGAACTAAGATTTAAGATATCTATAGCTGCTCGAAACTTTCTTAAGTCTTAAGTATGACCATATGGATTATGTAAATAAGATCGTTTAATCCTATCTCAGATTTGAGCTTTTCTGCTGAAAGCTTTTTTGATTTACATTACTTTGTATTTACCCAATTAGTAGGAGGTTTCCTAACACCCTTTGCATCAACATGTCCATGCTCCCAAATATACCAGTCGCTGTAGTACTCATCTCTGTGCATAGACTTAACAAACCATTCACTTTCATTGCTCGAATGATTCAAAACAACATCCAAGATAATTTTGAGGTCTGAAACAAACACAAAACATCAGAGTTCTGAAACAGAATCGTTATTTTACATGACGAAACAACTTTGAAATCATTAATTAGGAAATCAATTGTAGATTATTTTGATTTCCTGTTCATTGAACGAAATAATTACTTCAATGGAGTAGCTTGCCAAGTTCTAAATCTTTAGACTCAATATTATAAATAAACAATATCGTAGTACAAGATTCATTCATGCGATGCTTTCCTCATTCGATTTTGAACTTCAAATCTTGTTAAGAACGTTGAAGTAAGAAAATTTCGGGCGTTTTCGTAATGCATAAATTTACGTTATTAGACTATGAATATTTATAATACTCTCACTGAGATCGTTAGCTTTTTTGAGGAGTTGCTCAAAGTCTTCCATAGTGCCGTATTCAGTGTGAATGGTGTAATAGTCGGATATATCATATCCGTAGTCATGCATTGGAGATTTAAAGATGGGTGAGAGCCAGGCCACATCTACGCCGATCTCTTTGAGATAACCCAGGCGTGCCGTTACACCTGCAAATAAGAAACATAATATCAAAAAAAACTCTACGATTACTACTAACTGGTATATTGTTATCGAGAGAGACTAAATAAAAGGACTCATCCTCTACAAAAAAACAACAAATAAAGATTTTTTGTGTAAGGTACTTTAGAAACAATTTTAAAACTTGTCATTGTTCCAATCCAGTCAGTGAAAGTGTTCCAAATAAATCACTGCAGTTAGGTGACTTTCTGATTAGTCTTTGGATGGGTGATTGAAGCGGGCATTTACAAAATAGCGCTGAATTTCCTGTAGCCAACAGGCTACCAACAGGCGAGTTGGTGGTCAAACGCGGAATTATTCGCGTTAAAAAAAAAAAAAAAAAAGCATACAGATGAGATGTAAAAGTGGCAACCGTTAGGTTGTCTTAAAGATTTTTTGGTGGCTTACAACCGATGACACTAGGGCTATAGCCATCGATCCTGGAACCGGGGTTTCAGAAGATGACTTCAGTCCCCTGCTTCTCATAAGAGCCAATTGCCTTTGCCGAATGCCTTTGGGCTCGAAGGTGAAAAGATTTGTTTATCTTCGGGAAAGATTCAGTGTAGCGCGCAGAGGGCCTGTGCCATTGCAGAGGGAATGTGAAAAATGCTCCGTGAACATTTCCCGGGACTGTTGGCTCAGACGACGTTCCTATGAAGATCTCTTTGTTCCCCTCCAACAACACAGGCAGGCCTTCCAGGAGGTTTTAGTAGGTGCAATTCTACATATCTGGATTAAAAAAAACCTATAGTTGCTAGCAAAATAAAGCGAAGTAACTAAATGTTAACTAGGTATTGTTAAAACAGATTTTTTCGAAGACTTGTAGTTGAGTCAAAATATTACCATTAAGATCGCCGATTCCATCCCCATTACTGTCCATAAATGATCTTGTGTAGATCTTGTAGATGACTGCTGTTTCCCACCAATCCATCTTCACGTTGATATTTTCATACCTTGCGTCACTTGTATGAAACACCACCATAACGCAAAATACTATTATCTGCCACATCACTAGAAATTCAAATTAAAGTAAATTAAGAAACGCATGAACGAATATTAGAAGTAAATTTTAACATACTTCTATTGTATCGATTTAAAACTCGGCAAGTATTTGTAATCTGGATGACAAATTAATAATTTGGTAACATCTAACTGATATAATGATGGAGCCAAGAGATGTATAGTGGAAACATAATCGATTTCATGTTCAAACATCTTTATAGATAATTTTTTTGCATTTATAATAAAATAAATATCTGGGACATTATTGCACACATGGTCATCTGACCCCAAACTAAGCAAAGCTTGTAATATGGCTGCCAGAGACTGATATACATACATATATATTTTTTAAATACATACTTAAATAGATATTAACACCCAGACATAGAACAAACACAAATGTTCATCACACAAATGTTTGTCCTAGATGGGAATCGAACCCACGCCCCCAAGCACAGAAAGTAGGATCACTACCAACTGAGCCACCGAGGCAGTCAATATAAATTGAACATAAATTAAATTTTAACTACTACAAAAGTAATCTATTAAAAAAGTATATATACACAATTAAAGTTATGAACTCCAAACAACTGAAACAACCGACTGAAACAGATTAACTAATTTTATTTGTCAACGATACACTTATTCGGTTGGTTCTTTAGGAATATTTTTTTGCAATTTTTCTTTCTCTGTGATACAATTATAATTATTAATTTGATATAAAAACTTATAATAAAAATTCAACCATTTCTCTTCACAGTGTATTTCTATGAAAACTTAATAGTGATGCGAAAATAACATCCTCAAAATAATACGTGTTTATTTATATTTTTAATAACTGTATTATTACTTATTTGACAAAAATCTTTTTAAACAACAAATACATTACTGCTACTACTTACTTTTACTTTTAAGCACATTCTACAGCATATATGCCTCAATTTATACAACTCTTTAATATATACCCAAATTAACTTTGGATGAATATGAAAATGTAATTATAATTTCCTGAATATACGTCTAAGAATCGTAACAAAGTCGATCGCAATGAAAGTACTGAAGAAGCCTCAACTTTGTTTTCCTAAGCAAAATTGTTTGAAACTGGTGTCATAATATTTTGATTCGCTGAGTTTAAATAGGAAGTTCTTTGCAAAATATAACTTTAAATTAATATTACTTCTTTGCGGTTGAATTTATATTGTTAGAACTTCAAGTTCGTACAACTGTGAGAATGAAAAATAAATTGGTAAAACATATTATAGCTCTAATGTACACAGCATTTCTTATACTCATATACATCCTCTAATATTCATAACAAATCATTACATTTGATATATAGATTATTGTTATCACTTCATCAAAATCCGCGTGAGGATTCATAATAAACTATTACGAAACGATTTACACTTACGTTTATCGGTCGAATTAATTTAACAATTGTTTTAAGTTTTTCGTATTGACTCATTGGATTTAGTTGTCCTAAAATAAATACTTATGACTTTTTAATTTAAAATAATATCAATTAAAAAAAAACAGTAAAATAATAAGAAAAGAAAAAAAAACATATTTTGACCTTATTCATAAAAATCTCAATGATGTCTATAAATTAAAATAATATTATTTATTAGTTTTTTATTTCAAGTTTTAAAAATAGATAAAATAAATAAAAAATATTTAATTATTTTTTATAATAGTATTTGATAGTAAATCTGATTTAGATTTCATTTCATTCATTTAGTTTATAGTTCGTTTTTTTATATATTTTTCAAATCAATTAGTTTATATTATGGAAGTTTTTCCAGATATATTAATAATATTTACAAAATTATTATAATACTAATTGGATTAGTACTTTTCATTTGTGTATGCCATGCAATAACTGCATGTGTATATAGTAAATATATTTATTAAAAAATTACCTAGTCTGCATTAGGTAGAAAGTCATCCACCTTGAAGACATTACATACTTAGAAATCTTAGTAAAGTTAAACATTGGTAAAAATAGCTTAGTCTCGATTTCAGCGTGAAATTGCAAGATAATTTTTTGCATATCAAGACAATATTTAGTTGATATTTTAAAAGTAAAATTAAAATTTAAGGAGCCGCGAAGAAATCGAAAACAAGCTCATATAACTTTAACAGATTTACAAGTTATAAGTATTTCCTAATTTTCGAATTATTTCGAACAGACGTATTACAGATTATATTGGATTGATTTTAACAACCTACTTTTAATGGATGATTAAATCTGGCGTTTCTTAAAACAGTTGTTTGTTGTTTTCAAATTACAGTAGAGTAAAATAATTGATCCCAAATTCCTTTTTGTACCTAATGCGAAGTTGAAACGGAAATACACTAGAGATTCGTTAAAGAAACAGTTTTGACCTGCCGTTATATTAATAAAATGCATTCAAATCGGTCTTGCTTGCCATTTTAGAAAAATAATAACAGACATGTAAACACGCATACATTCGACTAACAAAAACCTCGTACCCTAAACACCTTCTCCTTTTCATAGTGGGTACCTATTCTACCCTATTTTAGGACTATAAAAAAGATAAAATATAACAACGAAATCTCTACCTTTAAAATGGTAAGTGAAGTTAAAATAGACCATGACACTTTTCTGCAATCAAACCGCAATGCGCCAAATTTATCAAATTTAAACACTTAGAATAATGTTAAACATAACAACGTCACAAATTAAATTTCATAAACTGTTTTAAGGAATTTAAAAACTCTACCTTGTCTGAACCCGACACCTTTTGGGTCAGTGCACAATAAAATTAACTTCTTATAAGATTTGGTTCACAACAATGGCTTTGTCAAATGTTGTATTTGAAAACATACAATTTTATTATGATAATTATCTCTTTACTGTTTTCATAACATTTTACGCAATGATATAGATGTATAGAAACGGATTCGTTTTTGTCTCGTCAGCTAAAAGCAAGCATAACTATTTGCGCTCAGAAAAAACATACCAAATATACTATTCCAAAATATTACATTTTTCCAAAGTAAAATATACTAAGGAGTAGCTAAGATAGTAAAAGATGTTTTACGTGACTTCCCAAAAAGTAGTGTTATATTTTTATTAGGATTCATTTATGTGTGTATGTGGGACATGTGAGTATCTTCTTTCTACCATAACTCCTGAAATTTCACCGACCGTTTTATGAGATATCGTTAGAATCATTGCATTATCCTAAGAATCATAGGCTATAAAAACAGTACTACAATGGAACCATAAATTAAACCCCACGGGAATCTATTTTTTCTTCTTCAAAAAATACACACACACACACACATACGAGTACACACAAATTTTACACTTACCTGAAGTTTTATCAAGGAAACTTATATTAATAAACTTTTGTTTGCTTTTACAGGTAAGCTGCTTGACTACTATCAATTTATACGTTACGTAAGTCAAATTAATTATTTACACATTTTACCACGAACAATTTATAATATCTTATAAGATCTAAATGGAAAAAAAACTATCACAGCGTAGAGAAGAACGGAACGATGTAGAGCAAGCCATGATTTATTTGATTCTATATCTCTACAGCGTTATAATAGTGTAGTAGCGTTGTATCTTAGGCCAAAGGGGTTAGTTGTAAAATTACTCATCTTTAATAGTACGAGAGCTAGCAACGTCGGGAAAACAAGCATTTCAGGTAGGCTAGTTTTTAGATATGCTATCTCTCTCACTCCCCCGGACGTCATACGGGCTATCTGGCTGGTGGTAGTGGTTGCGTTCATCAGTGCGCATCCTAAATGTCCAGGTAAAATATCGATTTTTCAAATCATTTTAAGAAGTTTTTTTTTATTTTTTTTATTTTTATTGAATTTTTCGCAACATGAATCTATTATTGCCAGACATTTTTATCGTTGTTTAAATTGTGCCAGACGCTAATTTTGAATTGAAAAAATTTTTTTTTTCAAAATATTTCAGTATGGCTGAAATTTTTATATGATGTTATTTAAGTATCTAAAAACCTAAAATTAATTTGCCAAACAATAATTCGATTGTTAAACCTTCAGCCAGACCGATCTAAAAGTGAAAATTGATGTGGTACCATTTTGCTTGGTCTAGGAATAGTTGTCGAATAAATTACAGAGAAAGAATTAAAAACTATTGAATTAATTGTGGATTAACATAGCATTAAAATAATTATTTATTTTTGTGCAAAATTAAGGTAATAATCAATCTCAAGGATGAAAGTAAACAAAAATTATATTGAATTATCTTGATAATTATCATCATCATCATCTTCATCACTGCTGTCATTTTCATTGTCATCGTCGTCTTTTGGATTATCAACGTCTTGTAAGCTATTATCTGTAAAAGAATGAAAATTTTTATAATCTTTCGGCAAAGAAATTTATTAGTAATTTATTTTCAATTTTTACCTTTAATGATAGTGTCGGCAACTAATGATGGTAACTGCTCTCCAACAAACCAGATAAAATCATATTTACGTCATTTATGGTCCAGCCAGAAGCTTGAGGTGATAGAGATATTGGGTGTTGTAAATGAGCATTTCTCCAAAACTTTGTTACGTAACGAATTCTTAGTAAATGCTGATACAATTCAGCTTTGCATGGTGGTAGGCTTGATGGATCAAAATTACGATTTTTTTTTTCAAAATTATCATCTGATTTTTTAGACCGATAAGTGTTTGAAAACAGATGAAACCGAACTTCATTGACGTTTCAAGAATCACGAGCTCCGTAAATGTCAAAATATTGATAATGATGCTCCTAATGAAAATGATATCGATTGTAGAAGTGATCAGTCCGACATGCTACCACCACCAGCAAAAAGAAGACGAACCTTTGAAGCCATTGTTCCTGAACTTGTTCCAATTTCTGCCCGATTGCAAATGTTAGAACGATTAACACCTATTGAGAACAGGATGCGACTACACACCAGCTTTTTTCCGGAAAGGTAAACTTCGACCTTTTAAACTGTTAGAGCAATCAGAAGAGTATCAATTAGCCTGTCAAAATATTATAACAGATGATGAAGAATTGCTGGATGAGACATTTAAGATCTTAGAAAAGTTTATTTGTCACATTTACGGAGCTCGTGATTCTTGGAACGTCAATGAAGTTCGGTTTCATCTGTTTTCAAACACTTATCGGTCTAAAAAATCAGATGATAATTTTGAAAAAAAATATCGTAATTTTGATCCATCAAGCCTACCACCACGCAAAGCTGAATTGTATCAGCATTTACTACGAATTCGTTACGTAACAAAGTTTTGGAGAAATGCTCATTTACAACACCCAACATCTCTATCACCTCAAGCTTCTGGCTGGACCATAAATGACGATAAATATGATTTTATCTGGTTTGTTGGAGAGCAGTTACCATCATTAGTTGCCGACATTATCATTAAAGGTAAAAATTGAAAATAAAATACTAATAAATTTCTTTGCCGAAAGATTATAAAATTTTTCATTCTTTTACCGATAATAGCTTACAAGACGTTGATAATCCAAAAGACGACGATGACAATGAAAATGACAGCAGTGATGAAGATGATGATGATGATAATTATCAAGATAATTCAATATAATTTTTGTTTACTTTCATCCTTGAGATTGATTATTACCTTAATTTTGCACAAAAATAAATAATTATTTTAATGCTATGTTAATCCACAATTAATTCAATAGTTTTTAATTCTTTCTCTGTAATTTATTCGACAACTATTCCTAGACCAAGCAAAATGGTACCACATCACTTTTAACTTTTAGATCGGTCTGGCTGAAGGTTTAACAATCGAATTATTGTTTGGCAAATTAATTTTAGGTTTTTAGATACTTAAATAACATCATATAAAAATTTCAGCCATACTGAAATATTTTGAAAAAAAAAAATTTTTTTAAATTCAAAATTAGCGTCTGGCACAATTTAAACAACGATAAAAATGTCTGGCAATAATAGATTCATGTTGCGAAAAATTCAATAAAAATAATAAAAAAAAAAAAAAACTTCTTAAAATGATTTGAAAAATCGATATTTTACCTGGACATTTAGGATGCGCACTGATGAACGCAACCACTACCACCAGCCAGATAGCCCGTATGACGTCCGGGGGAGTGAGAGAGATAGCATATCTAAAAACTAGCCTACCTGAAATTCTCTCTCGAAAACGTTGCTAGCTCTTAGACTATAAGCATTACTTACTATTGGACGTTATCTAATATCACGAAGAAATAAATATCAGCTGCTCCGTACATTTCGTCGTTCTATGGAACAATTATTTCTTTCGCGTTTTCTGGGTTGTTCCTTTACTAAAAGTTGTTCATGGTGATACAGTTATCTTTTTTTTGTATCAGCAACACCACTCCGTTTAACCCTGTTTCAGAACCATTATTGATTCGTGGAGTTGAATTATTAAATCTTCTTTCAACTTTGAAGAATTTCACCTGTCAGCATTACTTTGACTCCTAATGTCAAAATTAATTATTTATATCCGCTGAAGGACAGGATCTAACTTGACGATATAAACAAATATTCAGATCTTTGACTTCATTATTTGATTTTATTATGAAACCTGACGTGGTTTTCACACTTTTTATTTATATTACATGGGAATTACTCGCGTAAGATTAGGCCGGTTACTCCGACTATAGTTTCAACCTCATTCGGCGGTCTTTATCAAGCGAAGTCTTTATTGAGTGCAAAGCGAGACGATTGACGCTACTGCGCAAATTACTCCTCATAACATCAGTTATCTGCCAGTGAAAGTCCCGTCAAAATCGTTCTAGCCATTTTGAAGTTCTAAGGGAACATACACACATACATACATATTATATTATATAGGCGAATATATAGATTAACGTGCCAATCATATCAGCTATCTGCCAGTGAAAGTCCCGTCAAAATCGTTCTAGCCATTTTTAAGTTCTAAAGGAACATACACACATACATACATGTTATATTATATAGGCGAATATATAGATTAATGTGCCAATCATACTGCAGCACTTAGTTATAATTGAAACTGGATGGCTAAGCTATACCAAGTGCGCTTCTATACTCCGGGGTGCTGCCAGTTGTAAATAAAAAGATCTTAAATAAAAATCGAAGAGCAGTCTAAAATGAAAAACATTTTTATTTAAAACTAGCTTTTTTGCCCGCGACTTCGTACGCGTAGATTTTCATATAAACCTTCAATTCTTTTTTCTTCCCTTAATCCGCCCTTGCGCAAAATAACATAGCATATACTTCAATCTGGTCATAGCTAAGCATATTCGTGAAAACCGCATTTAAATCCGTCCGCATTTTTCTTCCAGGGGTGTAGGAGATGTGCGTGAACAAACAAACAAAAATTCTAAAAACTGTTCTTTACATGTTCAGCTGCTTATTTTAAGTCGCCCTGTGTGAAGTATTGATAGAATCATAAAAGTAATAAATAACACCGTCAACAGTTTTCAAATCAAAAAGATAATGTGACCACAGTGCAGAGCATGTTTTGAAATTTTCTTTTTGTCTAAACCATTAAAAATATATTTCCGGCCAGTTTCGCTGGCCACGGAACCCTGACATAATGCTTGTCTTAACACGCTCTTGGCTAGTTATTTCTTATTTCGCGTGCATTTGTATGTATACCTTGATTAAAAAGCCATGAAATGGAACTACTCTATTTATCTGTTAAAATATCACAGTAAAATAAAATTATTTCTATATTCTTATTCCAAATATACACTGTATTCTTCTAAAAGCTAAGTTTATATACCCTGCACAAAGGGTACAGCAATGAATTATGTAGTGGCTGTTCACAAAACCAGACCACAGACAAACATATAAATTTAAGTATAGTTAAATCTATTACATAAATATTATATATACTATTCAAACTTAACCTAGGGTGAAGTAATTTTACAAAACAAAAAAAAACATACTTAGTGTGATAGGTTACTTAATTATTTATGAGATGATACAAAACTTATGACGCTACTTTCTTAACTATTTATATATCGATATTTATTTTCTAATTATAATTTTCTAAAATGTATCGTCGAAAAAATCTTTTATCTCGTAATAACATTTTTGGGTTAGAAACTTACGAAGTTGGTTCTGGAAAAATGTTATTATTTATTTCTTTCTTTATTGCGTCCGGAATTTTATTGTATAGGTTTATTTTCATGTACAAAGGGCCTTTTTTGAATATTTCTATTCGCGGGACTGTATTAAAATAGGATGCGGTATATTTTGTGTTTTAAATGCTAACATAGAATAAAACCATGAGAATGTAATATGGAGCTTGGAGCTTCCCGGTGTGGTACTGGATGTAGATGCGACCTGGGCTATAGGGACAACGTCATGTATGCGGTCGGCTAGGTCTGCCAGCACATCGAGTGATGACGTCATCTGCTGCGAAGCAATGATGGTCTGCGTGCTGTTCGGTAGGCGGCTGGTCCAAATCATGCGTAAAAAGTCTTCTGGAACTCCGGGGCCTGCTAGGTGTCGTAGATGACGTAAGAATTGAGAAGGCTTACGATCACCTAGCTCCTCGCGCGTTAAAAGTTGCTGTACCTTTTTTTCTCTTGATGCGGACAAACGTTTAATTAGCTCCAGCTTGAGTTTTTCGTACTTCTCGGTCACAGGCGGATTGAGGATGATGTCTTCGACTTCAGCTGCGTATTGCGGGTCAAGTTGTCCAATGACATAGTAGAACTTGGTGCTATCTGCAGTGATGTTGGAAATCGCGAATTGGCCTTCGATCTGGGCGAACCAAATGGCCGGCTTCTCGGGCCAAAACGGTGGAATTCGCACGCCAACTCGGAATACATTGTCATCATCTTTATTCTTCGTGTCAGCCGCAGTGCTATCAGTACGATCTAGCGGCATTCTGACCTTTGTCGGTGGTGTACGGTCCATTCAGTGGTCACCAATTATAGTGGATTTGTACTATTTATATAGAAGGAGAGGGTTAAGCTACCGACAATGGAAGAAAATAGCTGAGTCCGAAAGAAATTATAAATTTAATGCAAAGAAAAATTTTAGACAAATCGTAGAAAAAGCGAATGACAATTCCATTTGAAAATCGATGTTCTTTTATTTTTTTTCTTTTCGCGCCCCAGCGCCACACGTCGTGGAAAATTGGAATGAAATTCACGAAGGTTGGCGCAAGGAGTATGAGTACGCCACACTCCTACTCCATGCACTGGAATGAATCACCAAAGAGGTTGTAAGGCCTATAACATGCTTGATCTACACGTTCATTCATCTAAGAAGGTTAAGGAACCTTCTTTAAATTTAAACTGATTAACCGAATGACAGTTGACAGTTTCAAAATTTTAATGGCTATGTCAATAACATTCTCTTTACTTTGGATCTCCTTGCTTGAGGCTATGTGACGATCCTCATATTACGTTTCGGGTAACGAAGAAATAAATCATTGATTTTTATTTTCGTTTATGTAAAAATAAAGAATTAAAATAAATGATATAAGATAGCCTATGTTTTAATCTGGTAATTTCTAAGCATATTCGTGAAAACCGCATTTAAATCCGTCCAGTGGTTTAGGAGATGTGCGCGGACAAACAAACAAACAAACAAACAAACAAACAAACAAACAAACAGACAAAAATTCTAAAAACTGTCCTATCGTGTTCAGCTGCTTATTTTAAGACGACCTGTGTGATTTTTTTTTTGTTATCTCGCAATTACAGATTTTTTTATCTCTACGTTTTTATTATATGTATAGATAGAAGATAGATAGATATAGATAAAAATTTATCGCCAAAGATATCGGTTTCCAGACATTGAAGTGCTATTTTCTCGCTGCACCCGGTCTCATCTCCGCGGACGCGAAATTTATCACTTTTGTCACCAATATAATAGATTTTATCCTTCTATCCCGACGGGGAACTTTCAATATTCTTAAGTAAATTTCTATTGGTATTGTGGAAAGTTGGTCAGCTGTGAACTGGTAATGGCCGTTACTTTGAGAAAAAATTAAAAGTTATATTCCAAGGATTTAACTATTATTAAATATTTTTGAACTCTGTGTTTCTGGGAATAAAGTTAAATGCTACATTACTGCAGGTTTTTTAATACTACTTTAGGTCATGACACCACTAGGATTCCTTATAAATTTTTATCATAACTTGATACGTATACCACCCTTATTTTAAGTTAGGTATCATAGTAAAATTTAGTACGTAAAATTTAAAAAACTGTACATTCATGTCATCTATCCCATATATTCAACAAATAGTTTCAGGTGATGACGCAGTGTTGCTGATTTCCACACAGCTTTACAGAACCAAAACGTGAAAGTATACGAGTAGTGTTTTTAAATTATTATCACATATTCAAGGACGTGTTAACAAAAATTTGTAAAGAAAACACAAAGGTAGATTGCCTAATTGCCTAGATTGTAAGTTTGCCTGGAAGAGATCGCTTATAGCGATAAGGCCGCCAATTGTTTCACTAGTTTTTTAAGTTGTTTTTATGTATGTGTATAATTTTTGGTGTGAACAATAAAGAGTTTTCTATCTATCTATCTATCTAGATTGTGCATACAAATCAAATTTAAGTCGAGGATAAAATGGGTTTTATGCACGAGTTATGCTTACTTGGCGTTTCACTTTAATGGCGCGGGAATGGAAGTGATATTGTCAGTAAGTAATACAATAAATTAATTTAATTATACTATTGTATTACTTACAATATCACTTTCATTTCCGCGCTATTAAAGTAAAATGCCAAGTGTGCATAACTCGTGCATAAAACCCATTTTATCCTCGACTTAAATTTGACTTGTTTTATGCAATCGTTGTACAATCTACCTTTGTGTTTTATTTACTACTTTTTGTAATAAATCAATAAAGAAGTGGAGACTTTACTTATAGAGACTTCTACTGAGTTTCAGTAACAACATGAACATCCTTTGGGTACCTACGGAACCCTAAAAAACTCATATACCTAGTATAATCCTAGAGAAATCGAGTCAAAAATATGTAGATTAATGATCTGACATCACATTTGCCTTAACCCAAACCTTTCTCACGAAATTCTGGGCAGCTACGTTTCACATACCAATTAAGTATGTATTTAGTAAAATAGATACATAGTGCCGTCCTAGCGTTATTAAATAGACGGATTACAAGACGGGTCATTAATTTTCCTTACGCGAGCATATAAATCGTCTAAAATTTGGGCCAACTTGCGTTTAACACGAAGTTACTGGGCCGTTTTACATTTTACCTCGAATGAATGGGTGCTCCTTCAATATCTGATGTTGCTTCTATCTTCCAGTCTCCATTTTTTTGCTTTTATATATTCAAACTATTCATGTACATAAAATCACTGCTAATGAATATCCAAAACGTGACAAAATACGTTTTTAGGGATCCGCAGTCTTTATAAAGAAATATTTATAACTTCGTTTGTCCGTCCGTCTGTCTGTATGTCTTTCATTCATCCAAAGTTTTTTGAAAATTTTCACTTCAATTGTTTTTAATATAAGTGCATGAAACTTTGCAGAAACATAGTTTCTCACGAATTTTTAATATAAGTGCATGAAACTTTGCAGAAACAAAGTTTCTCACTTTCGTTTTAGTAGAGATCTCAATTTTAAAACTATTTAAGGGGTGTCTTAATTTGCCACATAATTACGTAGGTACTTACGTAATAAAACCGATATTATGTCAGTTTCATGAGCACCTTACATTTTCAAACCTTCTATCTTGGTCTATGACATGTGTTGCTCACTTTACACGAAGTTAATTAAGTGTGAAACAAGCTTAAGAGTCAACCCTTCTTCTCTTTGCTTAGCCCGAAATAGTTAACACGGGTGGAAGGATCTAGTCAGATATGAGTTAATCTCGCTGAATAGAAGATGGAGTGCTTTACAATATACCTTACTTTACGTAACTAATTCAATTAGGCCTTCCACCCATGGTACAACGCGTTTGGATCTAGTTTTGCGATTTGACAAAGAAACGATCAATATAGATGCATGTGTACTTTTTATAAAGTGTATCCTTGGCAATATATAGCCCGCCAAAGTGGCAAAAAATTCCCCCATCCTCCGCATTTCTAAACTAATTAGACATAAGAACTTGTAACTTGATATGCCCATATTAAAAACTTCTATTCAAAATTATTAGAAACATTTTGTAATTACAATTTTTAGAAGTTAGATGTCTCTTGTTTTTTTTTTTTTTTTTAGGTTCAATTTTATTTATTCACATCTCGACTAATTTCTTTTATTTTTTTTAGAAGTTATAGCGATAAAATTGTATTAAATTCAAGCCGTTTTAGTTCAAAAATAACTTTTCGTAAAATGAGCCTAAAAAAGATTTTTTTCCAAGTAGTTATCCTTTAAGCTAAACCCATAAAAGTATATGTTATGTTGGGATGATATATCTCTGAAAGGCCAAAGTTTTTTTTTAATAATCACCAATTTTTGAACTAATTATAAATGTGATCACAATTGTGGGTTTGACTACAAAACTCTACCATATGCTCATCTCGACAGACTCTTGGCCAGTTATTAATTATTTTCAAAACCAAATTAGTTTGAAAGCGACCACTTACATAGTTTCTTGGCTATTTTTTCACAAATTTATACTCCGTACAAATTGTTCAAAATTTTCTCTTAGAATAAAAAAAACGGACAGCTGCACAATCCACAGCTTGCTAAAATTAAATTTATCTCTCCTTTTCTTCGCAAAAAATTCCTTTCAGTTTACCCTGGGGATGAATTCTCACGAAATTTGTGCAAACAGGCTTCTTTAGCAACTTTTGGACGTAGAAAAGGTATTTGTAGCTGAAGTAATGTTTGTTTTTAGCTTAGTTTTGTTACAAGTTTTTTGTTACAAGTTATTACGGGTTTAGCCAAAGACTGGCTACGTAGTAAGTAGCTTTACCTAGTCTGTGGGTTTAGCAGTCACGATATGAATATATTGGATTTAAATATATATTTTTTCTCCTATATCTATTAATCTAAATAATTTATATTATTTAGAGTAATATATTTATAGTTTATGGAGTATAGATATTTTTTATCGTGTGAACGGAAATGCTGATTTCTTGTTTTTGTTTGTTTGAATCAACGTTTAAAGTCATTGCTCGAATGCTAAAAAACGATACGGTATTTGCCCAAACTATTTTGCATCTTATGCTACAGACTTTAGGGTATACTTGAAACTAATTATTATACATTCGGTTAAATGAATCTGAGACAGAGCAATCTACAAGATTTGACGTTGGATGGGTGACCAATTGGAATTTATAACTGAGTGCTACCGTGTGTTGGATGACGTTAAATTGTTGCTCCTGGTTTTTTGTTCTACCGCTAAGCTTCTCTGAGGCCTTCAGGCGGCCCTTTCAAAACCCTGACAATAGGGCTGGTCACTTAGCCTACACAAATCTTATCATCATCATCAGCCAGACGACGTCCACTGCTAAACGTAGCCCTACCCCTTGGAACGCCACACTCAACGACAACCTGCCATCTGCATCCCTTGGATGCACGCGATTCACGATGTCGTTGGTTCAAGTAGTAGGAGGCTTACCTACGCTGCGTTTTCCGGTTCGTGGTCTCCACATAAGAACCTTTCTTCCCCATTGGTTATCGGTTCTTCTAGCGATATCAGCTATGTCAGTGACTGTGGTTCTTCGGCGAATATGTTCGTTCCGGATTTTATCGTGCAAAGAAACTCCGAGCATAGTTCTGTCCATTGCTCACTGTGTGACACTGAGTTTTTCCAAAAAAAATAACTTACTATTTATACATATTTTATACGGTTAGATAACTAACACTTACGATGAATTTTTAGTATTCCGCGAAAAGTTAATCAGCTGTTCCATAGTCTTCCATTTCTTCTTATTTTTATCCAATCCTTGACTATGTCCGTCAGCTAACCGAACATATTGAAAAACAATTCGTTTATTCAACTCGTAAGCTACTATAATTTCTTTCCATCGCCTCTTTAACTCCCATATCTAGCAGTCAAAGAAACCAAACACAATCAGACTTCCTCGAAATGGGGTAAAACAATTCAAAGAACGATAACAGACACATGTCTCGGGTAACAATGAGTTTCAACAAGCACAGACAAAAGTTTTCTTAAATAAAGTTATAAGATTTGTTTCAAATAAAATAAAATAAATTGACAGTGACTTGTATATTATTATTATTTATTATTTATGAATTAGGTAAAAAAACAATCGAATGACATGAAAGTAGTTTTTTATGAACTTAGTAAAAATACAATAAAACACGATGATATGGGTGGCAAGTGACCGCGAAAGTTTTCACATAAATAATACCTGTCAAATCTTTAAGTTTCGATTTTTACGAACTAATATATCTACATAAAACAAAAAATGTATTTCAAGCTTGGACGGATTAAAAATTATATGAAAATATAATTTATATTATACATGAAGGCACTGAATTAAATCCCATAAAGAACATTTTAAAGGGACTCAATGTACTACAATGTACCTACTAACACCAATCTACATAAATAAATAACAGTCTCAAACCAAGTTCCAGCTAAGCAAAAACCTTGCCGACTAATTTTAATTACCAAGATTATGATTTTTGAATAATTGCACTACAATTTGTCCAGTAATAATAAATTTCTTATAATTTATCTCAATAATTATCATATTTTTTTTTTTTTTTTTTTTTTTTTTTTTTTTAATTATTATATTATGCAATAAATTAAATTATGTCAACGTAATAGTCATGCATATCAGTACCTACCCTTACATTAATTAATTAGGCCCTACTGTGTGCAGTGTGCAATGTGTAGTCTGCAACAATGATTGATGTAAGGACAATCTAGCCTACCTGCTATCACGGCCAGCATGCTGTTGTGGCTCCCCCGCACGCGCCGCACCAGTGACGTCGCTCGCTTGCGCATTGTGGTGTAGAAGCAATCCACGCGTGCGCACGCGAACATTGTCGACGCACTGCAATAGCGGGGGAGCCCCACCAACATCCTGAACGCGTTATTAAACTGGACGCGCAGGACGCTGTACGATCTTTGCGTATAGTCAGCCCACAAGCTGCAAGCATAGAAGGAAGTGCAATAAGCTCTAAAGAGAGTTATTTTCACCTCCTCCGAACACCGTGCAAACCTCCGGACCACCATGTTAGCTCTTACCGACAGCGCCCTCCGCTCCCGTTCAATGTCAGCGTCGTCTTTCAGGGTGGAGGTGACAAGATGGCCTAAGTACTTAAACTCATCTACTCGTTCTAACGGTAATCCATTGAGTAAAAGAGGTGGCATACCCGTCACCTTTCTAGGACCACCCTGAAAAACCATACACTGGCTCTTTTTACAATTATAAATCAGCCCATGTTCAGCTGCGTACCCCTCACATATTCTCAGAAGCTTTCTGAGCCCACAAGCTGAAGCGCTCAAAAGCACCATGTCGTCCGCGTAGCTAATATTATTAAAACACACGCCATCTATGTGACAACCGACATGTTGCTCACTGAGCGCCTCAATGAGTCCGTTAATATACAGGTTGAAAATGGGAGGAGAGCTCAACCCCCCCTGTCTCACTCCACATTTCAACCTGTACGGGTCTGACATAGTGCCCGCCCACTTCACACAATTCGTTTGATTCGCATACCAATATTTGAAAATATTCACTAGTTCCTCCGGTATATGGGATTCCTGCATCTTCCTCCATAGAATATCATACGACACAAGGTCAAATGCCCTCGAAAGGTCAAGGAAACAAGCGTAAACAGATGTTTTTCTTGCAGTATAGTATTTGACAGCACCCTTCAAACACAATATAGCTGATTCAGTGGACAGCCCCTTTCGAAAACCAAACTGACTGTCTTTTAGCTGTAGGTATTTATTTATATGTGTGTTGAGAATGCCGTCAAACACTTTTGCAATAATAGTAGCCAGGGAGATAGGCCTATAGTTTGATATGTCTGATAAATCCCCCGCCCTATTTTTCACCACTGGCACCACAACAGTATTCATCATATCAGCCGGCAGGTAGGAGTGAGATATGCATAAATTATACAGCATGGACAAAACCCTAGATATATGAGGCCCGGCATACTGTATGTGTTCAACACTTAACCCGTCATGGCCGGGTGATTTACCTTTTGAGATAGATGTGATTGCCTTCAGTACATCTCTGGCACTTATTCGGGTATTTACATATTCCCCACTTACCCCCCCTGTGGCCTGTGATATTGATGGTCCCAAAGGTGATTCAACAACGAAATTTGTTTTAAATTTATTAGCAATACCCTTGAAGTCATTTGTGCCATTCACAGTCACCGGAAGACTAGGTCGACTCTTCAGATGATTAGTATGTTTCCAAAAACCTTTGAAGTCCTTCTTACTATGTTTAGAGGCAAGTATGTCCATTTTTATTTGATCTTGGTGGTTTTGACACCACTTCAGACGTGATTTAAATATTTTCTTACACTCGCTCATCTTATTGTAGACATCTCCATTCGTAGGACGGCCACACAACAACCACTCCTGAAGACTCGCCCCAGCCCTACGGTGACTGTCCCTGACGTGTTTATTCCAGCCAACAAGATGTTTAGACCGGCGACGCTTACTCTGTTTACGTTCGCTCCCCCGCCCCTCCGCGGCGGCTAGTGATAGGGCGGACACAATGTCAGAGTACATTTTATCAATAATAACTAAGTGATTCGTATCATTGCAGTAACGATCCGCACATTTTACAAATTCAGCCGGAAAATCTATTAAGCGGAGACGTTTATGACATTCATTTCTATATGATGCAATCTGGTCTGATGTACGTTCTCCCCAACCCACTATATTAACAGTATCAACAGGAATAATTTTGACAGGAGTCAGACACCCCAAATTACATTCTAATATAACAGGAAAATGATCCGACCATATTATGTCATACTTGACATACACATTGCACACAGAATCATCAGCTGATTGGGACAACACACAATGATCCAACCAACGCTTAGACCCGCTCGCTGCATCTATGTACGTAAAAGTATCAGAGGTAATACCCAATAGTTTTACATCAACAAGTACCCAGTCAAACTCATTACATATACTATTCAGTTCACTAAAAAATAATTCGTTAGGGTGAGCATTAAAATCCCCTAATACATAAATAGGTTCGTTACTATATTCATTACTAATAGCACTTACAGTTCCTACGCAGTCCGTGAAAACCGGCAGGTTGGCCGATTTATTAACCGGCATGTACACACACACCACAATAAAAGGCCTCTCAGGCGTAACGACACGAATAGCACACACTCGCGGATTATCACAATTAATCACTATAACATTGGGAAACATACTGGCATCCCACAGCAGAGCTGTACCACCAAATGGTCTCCCGCGTAATAATCCTACCGCCGTGTCAACAGCCGACGTCCCGGTGCTGCTGAACCTGCTGTCTATGCCGCTCAGGAAGCCCAGTTCATCCGGGAGCAGCCACGTCTCCTGTAGTGCTATCACCGCGCACTCATCACATAGTCGACGGACATCGCTGACTGCCCTTTTGACGTTTTTACAGTTATAGGTAGCAAACTTGTAGGTCGTACTACCCATAACTAGAAAGCAAAGGGCCGCTTGCTGACGTCACTACGCCAGCTCCTTTATTTTTATAATGCACAAAACGCCTGAATATTATACCCTCCGGCCATATTTTCTCATCTAAAAATACAGCAACTTTCGACTCTGGCACCAGGAATTTGTAGGCTTTGTGGTTTATGACTTTCTTCATATTTATTTTCTCTAATGTCACTCTTTCCTGTGTTTTCACCCTTATATAGTCGATGATGTCAGACTCCACGGTATCAAGGTGCACATTGGTTATAAAAATAGGCATTTTCTTATCGGCGGCCTTGAAAGATGAAACAGACGCTTCTGCTTTACCTCTTTCGCCCAAATACCTATATCTCGTTGGTTTCTTCCGCTTATTCACTGTTTGCCAGTCGTTATTCACTTTGTTTTCGTGACAGGATTGAATATTCAACGTCGCCTGGTCTTCCTGCACTTGGTTAGGTACGGGTGCGGGTGCAAATGATCTTTGTGTGCACGTACTTGGGCCATCAGTAGATCGCAGAGAAACTTGCACCTCCTCGTTGTGGTCACAGCTGACCGTCTTCATCTCCCGGTAAGTCGTGGCTGGCTCGGGCACCTCCGCCCGCTCCGCCGAGCCCAGCGCCGGCACCACTATACTCGATGACGATTTATTACACAACCCTCGAGATAACGGAGTGCATACCATGACGTCATTGTTAAGATTCATCACACCGCCATCGGTTTCACTGCTGCTTTGCACATTATTAGACAACTTTTGCAAGTCATACCCGTCCGATGAGTCATTATGGCTCAAAGTTAAACCGATTGGGCCACTATCGATATTCCAAGCACCGCCGCGTCTCATATTTATACATGCAGCTGGAGTTAATGACGGAGGTAGCGATGCATACTTTATATTATGCACATAAGACCGCAGTTCTTCAATTTGGTTTACAGTGGCGTAGGAGTTTTTGACCTCTTCAATCTCCGCCTTTAGTTTCGTCAAATCTTTTAACAGTTTCGTACAGTCGAGATGGTCAAATAAAATAGGAGGTAGTTTTTCGAGTTCCCTCGCCACAAAAATTGGAATTTTGTCTGGATCTACACTTTTGAGCACACATATGATGTCATCTAGGTCTCTTTCTTCTTTTCCCTTCCTTTTTCTTATAATTTTACGCTGATCCGTGGGTAGCGATTCAAACAATAACGACTTTGATTTACTGATTTCACTGCTAGTAAACGCAGACACACATATTCGTTTTAACGATTCCTCGTCTACAACGGATAATTTATTATGAACATACGCAAGTAGTTCATCAATGACAATATTACAAGCGACACATTTTACTGCATTCGCCATTTCTTTTCAATCACAACGCGCGAGAACTCAACGTAAACACAGCCGACCTTGACCGCTGCGTGCGGGTGACTCTTTTTAATATAGCACGAAAAAAGCGTTAATGAGACATGAGTTACGAGTACACAAGAGAAATAAAATGGCTAAAGGACGCATGCCATTGTACTTGCAAGCTGCTTTTCAGAATAGTAATTATGTACCGTTCAAGATATTCAAAAAGTATGGTCACAATACCTAAGCCGTCGAAGGGGATTCGAAGCGTCTAAATTGGTGTTTACGTATGAAGTTAGGGGTTCGGAAACCTCTTCGTGAGAGAAGTGTGCCACGTCTTTTGTTTAATGTTTACACTCGAAATATAGCATACAATCATAACATCTTATATACCATACATATCGTCGATTCAAATTCAGCTATTTGTGCCCAAACACAAAATTGATATTAGTTAGGTATGATGACAAAGCTGAACCTAACTTCACACCGAATTTTCTACTTTGTAGTACCAAAACCACAAGAGCCTCTATTATTAAGGACATCTCATTGGTAATTTTTATTGTAATATATTTTTAATATTTTTTTTTAACAAAAACCAGTTGGCAACATGTCACTGATTATGAGAAACTAGTAATTATGTAAAACTAAATTTTTCAACGATTTCTTAAAATTTATTTCCAATTGGCTGTATTTCTATGATTATGGACATGATTTTTGTCTTGTCCATGTCCATTTTAAGCCACCTATTGGGAAAGGCTACTGAGGTCGCTAAGCATCGTATTAAGGTCCTCCAGCGACTCTGCCATGATGACTATATCATCGGCACAACGAAAGTGAGTATTTGCCATTGATGTTGATGTCAAATCCGTTCCAGTCCAAGAGCTTGAAACGTCCTCCAATGCGTAACCAATAACCGATGGAGAAGTAAGGTTCTTGATGGGGACCACGAATCGGAAGACGCAGCGTAGGTAGGCCTCCCACTAGATGAACCGACGACATTTTGATAGTCGTGGGCTTCCAGTGGATGCAGATGGCAGGATGTCGTTTAGTGTGGAGGTTAAAAGGGGGCTATGTCCAGCAGTGGACGTCTTCCGGGTGATGATGATTCTATGATTATGCAAAACTAGTGAGAAAACAAAATGAAACAAAACAGTTACTGATATATTTCCAGGTTTGGTTTTTCAAAGTTGAGTGATTAGGTGCTGCGTTATCCCCAAGTGAAACCAAATTGGAATACTCTTCATGAATAGCCGTCAATAACATCGTGTATGACAATATTTATCAATCATCTTCATATTCTTCTACAATCCTAAGTTTTTCTCAATAGTAAAAAAAACTATCACCAAGAGGTGGTAATGACCATGACCACGACTCTTGGTGATATTTTTTGTATGTTTTTTCAAAACCTGATCATAGATTTGTTGACCAACTTGTTGGATTCCTTCGAGGGATAGTGACGACATATCAAATGTGACATCAGAAAAAAACGTCAGAACCGAATACTCGTTGTTTACACCTAGCTTAAATTTCGCTTATACTGAGCATTGCCACGTCAGCAAAATTAAAGTTTTACCTTTTCCAGTGTAATTAGAGACGAGACGGCAGCCTGCAGCAATTACCAGGAACAAGATATCAAAGCAGAGTGCACTTACTTTGGTAATGCTCTTAAACTTACGTTGAGTCAGCTCAGACGCTTTCGAATTAATTGACGAAAATATTTCTAAGAAGATTATTTATCAAACAACTGCAGGGGTGTATTGATAACGTCATTGGAAGAATTTCTACGGTGATATTAGAGTTAACTAAAAGGGAGTGGGCACGGGTTTGTAGTTCAACTATAATTCTGTGAAACTAGTTAGGGGCACTTCATTTAAGTTGGACATCGAACCTCCAATGCAAAGCAGTGTTTTTTTTTAATTTGAAACAAATGAATAACATAAATCAAATGCTTGAAATATACAGCCGGAAAAAGCATATTATTGGCGAATTACCTTTATACATGTCTATGGCCGAGCTGTAGCATGTGCGCTTTACAATTTGATGACACCCGGTTCGATTCTCGGCTCCACACCGATGACTTATTTAATATCTAAACAAATTATGTGCAGTTACTATGCCATCGCTCACATACGGCGAAAGAGAATATCGTGTGGAAACCGGTATTTCCCAGAACCTCTAAATTTCAAAGATATATAATATTCATATCATCATTCAAACATATGTAATAATATAGTCACGAAGTATTATTATACTATATAAAGCTCAATACCACTGATTATACTATATAAAGCTTAATTACCACTGACTCACTGACTCACTCACTGACTCACTGACTCACTGACTCACTGACATAGTTGTTTGGAGAACTAGGGGGGTTGGGGAAAAAATGTGAGTATGAGGTCTTGTAGGGGGATGTTCAGAGGCAAAGGGAAAAATACGTGATCTCCAGAAGACCAGCTCCTGGTAGTAGACCCCCCAGGGATCTCGGAAACTGTAAACATTTTTACTAAAGCGGTTTAACAAAAAGTTCCTCAAAACCTCGGACCTTTTTGGAGACATGAAAAAAAAGAGGCCTCCCATACAAAAAAACATGGCCGCCATACAATTTTGAACCTGTCATAACTCGAAAACGGTTTGACTTTCATGGGGGGTGTTTGACCAAATGTCATAGGGAATCGAGAGATCTTTTCGTTTTTTTTTTTTTTTTTTTTAATTTTCCACTTTTTTTTTTTCAAAAATTTCAAAATGGTCCGAGAGGTCTGATTTTTTGCATACGGGGGTTTTTGGGGCCTCTGATTTCATTTTTCAAGTTTTTTTTTTTTTTTTTTTTATTTTTGACCATGGTCGCCATACAAGTGATTTTCAGACGGACCGAGCGAGTGCCGTGGTGAGGCCGCGAGGCCGAACCACGGCACTCGCGAGGTCGCAAATCACTCGAGCGAGGCCGCAGGCCGAGCGCGAGTGTTCCTGGCGAGGCCGGAGGCCGAGCAAGAGGCGTGGTGAGGCCGCCAGGCCGAACCACGACCCGAGCAAGTACCGTGGTGAGGCCGATAGGCCGAGCCACGGTACTTGAGAGGTCGCGAGAGTCTCAAGTGAGGCCGCAGGCCGAGCAAATGTCTCAAGGGAGGCCGCAGGCCGACCTTGAGACTCGGAGGCCTAACTTTGGGCGAGGCCGAAGGCCGAGCCAGGGGCGTGGTGAGGCCGCCAGGCCGAACCACGACCCCGAGCAAGTGCCGTGGTGAGGCCGTCAGGCCGAGCCACGGTACTTGCGAGCTCGCGAGAGGCCGAGCTTCAACCCAAACTCAACGCGAGGCCGAAGGCCGAGCTGCTCCCTCCCCCTACGGTCGAAACAAACTGGATTTCTGTTCTTATATTATTTCCACGACTGAATATGAAATTTCTTTCGCATTTTCACTGCCATGAGGAGATTTGTACCCAGGACCACCTCCATGTTAATTTCCGGTCATGGAAATCAAACATCATCATCATCATCAACCCATTTTCTCATGTATAACCTTTTCTTAGCCATTTTCAACCTGATCCTTCAGTTTTTTTAAGTTTTTAAAAGTCGAATATAAAGACTTGCCCCCACCCGACTATAGGAAATCCCCGCGGGCCGCTTGCGGCCCGCGCAGCCACGCAAAACACGAGCTGCTCCCTCCCCCTACGGTCGAAACAAACTGGATATCAGCTCTTGTATTGTTTCCACGACTGAATATGGATTTTCTTCAGCGTTTTGATCGCCATGAAGAGATTTGTACCCGTACCACCTCCATGTTCAGTTTCGGTCATGGAAATCAAACATCATCATCATCATCATCAACCCATTCTCTCATGTATAACCTTTTCTTAGCCATTTTCAACCTGATCCTTCAGTTTTTTTAAGTTTTTAAAAGTCGAATATAAAGACTTGCCCCCACCCGACTATAGGAAATCCCCGCGGGCCGCTTGCGGCCCGCGCAGCCACGCAAAACACTAGTTATATTATATAAAGCTTAATTACCATTCACTCACTCATTGACATAGTTGTTTTGAGACTTGGGGGGGTTGGGGAGAAAATGTGAGTATGAGGTCTTGTAGGGGTATGTTCAGAGGCAAAGGGAAAAATACGGAATCTTCAAAAGACCATGACCTGATGGTAGACCCCCCACGGATCTCGGAAACGGTAGGAGGTAGGGGGGAACCGTTTTAACTAAAAATGCACTAAAACCTCGGACCTTTTTGGAGACATGAAAAAAAAGAGGCCTCCCATACAAAAAAACATGGCCGCCATACAATTTTGAACCTGTCATAACTCGGAAACGGTTTGACTTTCATGGGGGGTGTTTGACCAAATGTCATAGGGAATCGGGAGATCTTTTTGGAAAAATGTTTTTTTTTTTTTAATTTTAAACTTTTTTTTTTCAAAAATTTCAAAATGGTCCGAGAGGTCTGATTTTTTGCATACGGGGGTTTTTGGGGCCTCTGATTTCATTTTTGAAGTTTTTTTTTTTTTTTTTTAATTTTTGACCATGGTCGCCATACAAGTGATTTTCAGACGGACCGAGCGAGGGCCGTGGTGAGGCCGCCAGGCCGAACCACGGCACTCGCGAGGTCGCAAATCACTCGAGCGAGGCCGCAGGCCGAGCTCGAGTGTTTTGCGCGTGGCCGGAGGCCAAGCAAGAGGCGTGGTGAGGCCGCCAGGCCGAACCACGCACCGAGCAAGTACCGTGGTGAGGCCGTCAGGCCGAGCCACGGTACTTGCGAGGTCGCGAGAGTCTCAAGCGAGGCCGCAGGCCGAGCAAATGTCTCAAGGGAGGCCGCAGGCCGACCTTGAGACTCGGAGGCCTAACTTTGGGCGAGGCCGAAGGCCGAGCCAGGGGCGTGGTGAGGCCGCCAGGCCGAACCACGACCCCGAGCAAGTACCGTGGTGAGGCCGTCAGGCCGAGCCACGGTACTTGCGAGCTCGCAACAGGCCGAGCTTCAACCCAAACTCAACGCGAGGCCGAAGGCCGAGCTGCTCCCTCCCTCTACGGTCGAAACAAATTGGATATCAGCTCTTGTATTGTTTCAACGACTGAATATGGATTTTCTTCAGCGTTTTGACCGCCATGAGGAGATTTGTACCCCTGCCCACTTCCGTGTTCAGTTTCGGTCATGGAAATCAAACATCATCATCATCATCAACCCATTTTCTCATGTATAACCTTTTCTTAGCCATTTTCAACCTGATCCTTCTGTTTTTTTAAAGTTTTTAAAAGTCGAACTAAGAGAACCGCCCCAACCCGACTATAGGAAATCCCCGCGGGCCGCTTGCGGCCCGCGCAGCCACGCAAAACACTAGTTATTATACTATATAAAGCTTAATTACCATTCACTCACTGACTCATTTAGATAGTTGTTTTGAGACTTGGGGGGGTTGGGGAGAAAATGTGAGTATGAGGTCTTGTAGGGGTATGTTCAGAGGCAAAGGGAAAAATACGGAATCTTCAAAAGACCATGACCTGATGGTAGACCCCCCACGGATCTCGGAAACGGTAAACATTTTTTCTAAAGCGGTTTAACAAAAAATTCCTAAAAACCTCGGAACTTTTTGGAGACATGAAAAAAAAGAGGCCTCCCATACAAAAAAACATGGCCGCCATACAATTTTGAACCTGTCATAACTCGGAAACGGTTCGACTTTCATGGGGGGTGTTTGACCAAATGTCATAGGGAATCGGGAGATCTTTTTGGAAAAATGTTTTTTTTTTTTTAATTTTAAACTTTTTTTTTTCAAAAATTTCAAAATGGTCCGAGAGGTCTGATTTTTTGCATACGGGGGTTTTTGGGGCCTCTGATTTCATTTTTGAAGTTATTTTTTTTTTTTTTTAATTTTTGACCATGGTCGCCATACAAGTGATTTTCAGACGGACCGAGCGAGTGCCGTGGTGAGGCCGCTAGGCCGAACCACGGCACTCGCGAGGTCGCAAATCACTCGAGCGAGGCCGCAGGCCGAGTGCGAGTGTTTCTGGCGAGGCCGGAGGCCGAGCAAGAGGCGTGGTGAGGCCGCCAGGCCGAACCACGACCCGAGCAAGTACCGTGGTGAGGCCGATAGGCCGAGCCACGGTACTTGCGAGGTCGCGAGAGTCTCAAGCGAGGCCGCAGGCCGAGCAAATGTCTCAAGGGAGGCCGCAGGCCGACCTTGAGACTCGGAGGCCTAACTTTGGGCGAGGCCGAAGGCCGAGCGAGGGGCGTGGTGAGGCCGCCAGGCCGAACCACGACCCCGAGCAAGTACCGTGGTGAGGCCGTCAGGCCGAGCCACGGTACTTGCGAGCTCGCGACAGGCCGAGTTTCAACACGAACTCAGCGCGAGGCCTGAGGCCGAGCTGCTCCCTCCCTCTACGGTCGAAACAAACTGGATATCAGCTCTTGTATTGTTTCCACGACTGAATATGGATTTTCTTCAGCGTTTTGACCGCCATGAGGAGATTTGTACCCCGCACCAACTCCATGTTCTTTTTCGGTCATGGAAATCAAACATCATCATCATCATCAACCCATTTTCTCATGTATAACCTTTTCTTAGCCATTTTCAACCTGATCCTTCAGTTTTTTTTAAGTTTTTAAAGTCGCAACTAAAAGACTTGCCCCCACCCGAGCATAGGAAATCCCCGCGGGCCGCTTGCGGCCCGCGCAGCCACGCAAAACACTAGTTATACTATATAAAGCTTAATTACCACTGACTCACTCACTGACTCACTCACTGACATAGTTGTTTGGAGAACTGGGGGGGTTGGGGAGAAAATGTGAGTATGAGGTCTTGTAGGGGGATGTTCAGAGGCAAAGGGAAAAATACGTGATCTTCAAAAGACCATGACCTGATGGTAGACCCCCCAGGGATCTCGGAAACGGTAAACATTTTTTCCAAAGCGGTTTAACAAAAAGTTCCTCAAAACCTCGGACCTTTTTGGAGACATGAAAAAAAAGAGGCCTCCCATACAAAAAAACATGGCCGCCATACAATTTTGAACCTGTCATAACTCGGAAACGGTTTGATTTTCATGGGGGGTGTTTGACCAAATGTCATAGGGAATCGGGAGATCTTTTCGTTTTTTTTTTTTTTTTTTTTAATTTTAAACTTTTTTTTTTTCAAAAATTTCAAAATGGTCCGAGAGGTCTGATTTTTTGCATACGGGGGTTTTTGGGGCCTCTGATTTCATTTTTGAAGTTTTTTTTTTTTTTTTTTAATTTTTGACCATGGTCGCCATACAAGTGATTTTCAGACGGACCGAGCGAGTGCCGTGGTGAGGCCGCCAGGCCGAACCACGGCACTCGCGAGGTCGCAAATTACTCGAGCGAGGCCGCAGGCCGAGCGCGAGTGTTCCTGGCGAGGCCGGAGGCCGAGCAAGAGGCGTTGTGAGGCCGCCAGGCCGAACCACGACCCGAGCAAGTACCGTGGTGAGGCCGATAGGCCGAGCCACGGTACTTGCGAGGTCGCGAGAGTCTCAAGCGAGGCCGCAGGCCGAGCAACTGTCTCAAGGGAGGCCGCAGGCCGACCTTGAGACTCGGAGGCCTAACTTTGGGCGAGGCCGAAGGCCGAGCCAGGGGCGTGGTGAGGCCGCCAGGCCGAACCACGACCCCGAGCAAGTACCGTGGTGAGGCCGTCAGGCCGAGCCACGGTACTTGCGAGCTCGCGACAGGCCGAGCTTCAACCCAAACTCAACGCGAGGCCGGAGGCCGAGCTGCTCCCTCCCTCTACGGTCGAAACAAACTGGATTTCTGTTCTTATATTATTTCCACGACTGAATATGAAATTTATTTCGCATTTTCACTGCCATGAGGAGATTTGTACCCAGGACCACCTCCATGTTAATTTCCGGTCATGGAAATCAAACATCATCATCATCATCAACCCATTTTCTCATGTATAACCTTTTCTTAGCCATTTTCAACCTGATCCTTCAGTTTTTTTAAAGTTTTACAAGTCGATCTAAATGATTTGCCCCCACCCGACTATAGGAAATCCCCGCGGGCCGCTTGCGGCCCGCGCAGCCACGCAAAACACTAGTTATACTATATAAAGCTTAATTACCATTCACTCACTGACTCACTCACTCATTTAGATGGTTGTTTGGAGACTTGGGGGGGTTGGGGAGAAAATGTGAGTATGAGGTCTTGTAGGGGGATGTTCAGAGGCAAAGGGAAAAATACGTGATCTTCAAAAGACCAGCTCCTGGTAGTAGACCCCCCAGGGATCTCGGAAACGGTAGGAGGTAGGGGGGAACCGCTTAAACTAAAAATGCACTAAAACCTCGGACCTTTTTGGAGACATGAAAAAAAAGAGGCCTCCCATACAAAAAAACATGGCCGCCATACAATTTTGAACCTGTCATAACTCGGAAACGGTTTGACTTTAATGGGGGGTGTTTGACCAAATGTCATAGGGAATCGGGAGATCTTTTTGGAAAAATGTTTTTTTTTTTTAATTTTCAACTTTTTTTTTTTTCAAAAATTTCAAAATGGTCCGAGAGATCTGATTTTTTGCATACGGGGGTTTTTGGGGCCTCTGATTTCATTTTTCAAGTTTTTTTTTTTTTTTTTTAATTTTTGACCATGGTCGCCATACAAGTGATTTTCAGACGGACCGAGCGAGTGCCGTGGTGAGGCCGCCAGGCCGAACCACGGCGCTCGCGAGGTCGCAAATCACTCGAGCGAGGCCGCAGGCCGAGCGCGAGTGTTCCTGGCGAGGCCGGAGGCCGAGCAAGAGGCGTGGTGAGGCCGCCAGGCCGAACCACGACCCGAGCAAGTACCGTGGTGAGGCCGATAGGCCGAGCCACGGTACTTGCGAGGTCGCGAGAGTCTCAAGCGAGGCCGCAGGCCGAGCAAATGTCTCAAGGGAGGCCGCAGGCCGACCTTGAGACTCGGAGGCCTAACTTTGGGCGAGGCCGAAGGCCGAGCCAGGGGCGTGGTGAGGCCGCCAGGCCGAACCACGACCCCGAGCAAGTACCGTGGTGAGGCCGTCAGGCCGAGCCACGGTACTTGCGAGCTCGCGAGAGGCCGAGTTTCAACACGAACTCAGCGCGAGGCCGGAGGCCGAGCTGCTCCCTCCCTCTACGGTCGAAACAAACTGGATTTCTGTTCTTATATTATTTCCACAACTGAATATGAAATTTATTTTGCATTTTCACTGCCATGAGGAGATTTGTACCCAGGACCACCTCCATGTTAATTTCCGGTCATGGAAATCAAACATCATCATCATCATCAACCCATTTTCTCATGTATAACCTTTTCTTAGCCATTTTCAACCTGATCCTTCAGTTTTTTTAAAGTTTTTAAAAGTCGAACTAAGAGAACCGCCCCAACCTGACTATAGGAAATCCCCGCGGGCCGCTTGCGGCCCGCGCAGCCATGCAAAAAACGAGCTGCTCCCTCCCCCTACGGTCGAAACAAACTGGATATCAGCTCTTGTATTGTTTCCACGACTGAATATGGATTTTCTTTCGCATTTTCACTGCCATGAGGAGATTTGTACCCGGGCCACCTCCATGTTCAGTTTCGGTCATGGAAATCAAACATCATCATCATCATCAACCCATTTTCTCATGTATAACCATTTCTTAGCCATTTTCAACCTGATCCTTCAGTTTTTTTTAAGTTTTTAAAAGTCGAATATAAAGACTTGCCCCCACCCGACTATAGGAAATCCCCGCGGGCCGCTTGCGGCCCGCGCAGCCTCGCAAAACACGAGCTGCTCCCTCCCCCTACGGTCGAAACATACTGGATTTCTGTTCTTATATTATTTCCACGACTGAATATGATATTTCTTTCGCATTTTCACTGCCATGAGGAGATTTGTACCCTGGACCACCTCCATGTTCAGTTTCGGTCATGGAAATCAAACATCATCATCATCATCAACCCATTTTTCTCATGTATAACCTTTTCTTAGCCATTTTCAACCTGATCCTTCAGTTTTTTTAAAAGTTTTACAAGTCGATCTAAATGATTTGCCCCCACCCGACTATAGGAAATCCCCGCGGGCCGCTTGCGGCCCGCGCAGCCACGCAAAACACGAGCTGCTCCCTCCTCCTACGGTTGAAATAAACTGGATATCAGCTCTTGTATCTTTTCCACGACTGAATATGGATTTTCTTCAGCGTTTTGACCGCCATGAGAAGATTGTACCCTGGACCACCTCCATGTTCAGTTTAGGTCATGGAAATCAAACATCATCATCATCATCAACCTATTTTCTCATGTATAACCTTTTCTTAGCCATTTTCAACCTGATCCTTCAGTTTTTTTAAAGTTTTTAAAAGTCGCAACTAAAAGACTTGCCCCCACCCGACTATAGGAAATCCCCGCGGGCCGCTTGCGGCCCGCGCAGCCACGCAAAATACGAGCTGCTCCCTCCCCTTACGGTCGAAACAAACTGCATATCAGCTCTTGTATTGTTTTCACGACTGAATATGAAATATCTTCCGCATTTTCACTGCCATTAGGAGATTTGTACCCCAAACTACTGCCATGTTCGTTTTCGGTCATGGAAATCAAACATCATCATCATCATCATCAACCCATTTTCTAATGTATTTCGGTTTCTTAGCCATTTTCAACCTGATCCTTCAGTTTTTTTCAAGTTTTTAAAAGTCGAACTAAGAGAACCGCCCCAACCTGACTATAGGAAATCCCCGCGGGCCGCTTGTGGCCCGCGCAGCCACGCAAAACACGAGCTGCTCCCTCCCCTTACGGTCGAAACAAACTGCATATCAGCTCTTGTATTGTTTTCACGACTGAATATGAAATATCTTCCGCATTTTCACTGCCATTAGGAGATTTGTACCCCAAACTACTGCCATGTTCGTTTTCGGTCATGGAAATCAAACATCATCATCATCATCATCAACCCATTTTCTAATGTATTTCGGTTTCTTAGCCATTTTCAACCTGATCCTTCAGTTTTTTTCAAGTTTTTAAAAGTCGAACTAAGAGAACCGCCCCAACCTGACTATAGGAAATCCCCGCGGGCCGCTTGCGGCCCGCGCAGCCACGCAAAACACGAGCTGCTACCTCCCCTTACGGTCGAAACAAACTGCATATCAGCTCTTGTATTGTTTTCACGACTGAATATGAAATATCTTCCGCATTTTCACTGCCATTAGGAGATTTGTACCCCAAACTACTGCCATGTTCGTTTTCGGTCATGGAAATCAAACATCATCATCATCATCATCAACCCATTTTCTAATGTATTTCGGTTTCTTAGCCATTTTCAACCTGATCCTGCAGTTTTTTTCAAGTTTTTAAAAGTCGAACTAAGAGAACCGCCCCAACCTGACTATAGGAAATCCCCGCGGGCCGCTTGCGGCCCGCGCAGCCACGCAAAACACGAGCTGCTACCTCCCCTTACGGTCGGAACAAACTGCATATCAGCTCTTGTATTGTTTTCACGACTGAATATGAAATATCTTCCGCATTTTCACTGCCATTAGGAGATTTGTACCCCAAACTACTGCCATGTTCGTTTTCGGTCATGGAAATCAAACATCATCATCATCATCATCAACCCATTTTCTAATGTATTTCGGTTTCTTAGCCATTTTCAACCTGATCCTTCAGTTTTTTTCAAGTTTTTAAAAGTCGAACTAAGAGAACCGCCCCAACCTGACTATAGGAAATCCCCGCGGGCCGCTTGCGGCCCGCGCAGCCACGCAAAACACGAGCTGCTCCCTCCCCTTACGGTCGAAACAAACTGCATATCAGCTCTTGTATTGTTTTCACGACTGAATATGGATTTTCTTCAGCGTTTTGACCGCCATGAGGATATTTGTACCCAGGACCACCTCCATGTTAATTTCCGGTCATGGAAATCAAACATCATCATCATCATCAACCCATTTTCTCATGTATAACCTTTTCTTAGCCATTTTCAACCTGATCCTTCAGTTTTTTTAAAGTTTTACAAGTCGATCTAAATGATTTGCCCCCACCTGACTATAGGAAATCCCCGCGGGCCGCTTGCGGCCCGCGCAGCCACGCAAAACACTAGTTTTCTTTATAAAGTTAAATGCAGACACAAAAATAACAATAAATGAAAAATATATAAATATCTGGGACATTAAAATAAATATCTGGGACATTTTTGCACACACGGTCATCTGACCCCAAACTAAGCAAAGCTTGTAATATGGCTGCCAGAGACTAATATACGTACATTTTTTTAAATACAAACTTAAATAGATATTAACACCCAGACATAGAACAAACACAAATGTTCATCATATAAATGTTTGCCTTAGATGGTAAACGAACCCAAGCCCCCAAGCGCAGAAGGTAGGGTCACTACCAACTGAGCCACTGGGGCAGTCAACGGACAATGGACCAGTGACCCACGTTTTTTTATGAGAATTATCAAAATAGCCAACGAGCTTAGGGACGCAAATTTATGTGTTCAGCAGACTGATGATAATGACATTGCAATTGCTCAACCTTTATCAGGCCCAAGTGCGCTGTTGCATGGAATACTCCAGCTATTTCTAGGATGATTCGGCCACATACCGACTCACGGCATTACGATTAGTAGATAAGCAACTACAGCAGAGTCTCTTTAATCCGAACACCTAAAATTTACCTGTCGTTTGGATCTACGAAACAGTCGGACTATAGTTTTTTTAATGAATGATCTTGAACATTATTTGAAAACTACAAAAATTTCTGGTACTGACGAGATGTACAAGTGATGTAACGGTAAACAAAGAGACAGAACCACTGAAGTGAGACTTTTTTCGCAGAACGCAGAAAAACAAAATTGCGACACCTTCAATAAACGGCAGTCAAGGTCATAACTGGTAGGTGAGTGGTTTGCGATTGGTAGGGCCGTTTGGATTATAGAGGTGTTCGGAGTGGTGGAGGTTCAGATTGCCGAAACTGCGCAATTAATGATTAGGCACTGGTTGTGAGCTCGCTGCAAAGTTTGGAGCATAGACGTCGATTGGCTTGTTTATCTATGTTCTACCGTATCTATTTCGGTGAGTGTTCTCAAGAACTTTACGACATCATTCCATCGTAACCACTAGACTCGGAAAGAGTATTCACTCCTTTACTGTCTAACTGCTTGATACTCGTACGATGCTTTTAAATGACTTATCGTAAGCGCAGTAGAGAAATGGAACTCTCTTTCAAATATTTGGTTTTTCCTGACTCCAACCATGGTGCTTAAAAAAGTAAATAGGTTTCTTCTGGACAAGCGTGTTCCATCTTCGCTTCCATCAGGTGAAGTAGCGCCAAACTTTTAATATTTAAAAAACTTAGCATTTATATAACGCACTTAAAATACATTTATTTGGAATTATAACAAATTTAACCAAATTATAACCAATACATAAAATCAATCTAATAGACCGCTGCCCGCCACAGGAACTGTTCCCAAAATGCTGGCCACATTGCCGCGTTGGATTACAAACAATACTGACGCGTGGCGCAAGATACCGGCCAGTATATTAGTCACTGAATGCTTTGTCCAGACGTAGTAAAATATTTTTAACGCCCGGCCTCAACAACCCTAAAGTTTTGACCCCAAAAGGCTCAAATATGTATACCCACGCCTTTTAAGGCCTTTTTTGGATTCACAAGACTTGCAATCGCATCATTTGCAAAAGTTAAGTTATTCAGATCGTCAGCCAGAAGACATCCACTGCTGAACATAGGCCTTCCCCTTTAACCTCCACACTGGAAGATATCCTACCATCTGCATCCACTGTATGCCTGCAACTCTCACAATGTCGTCGGTCCATCTAGTGGAAGGCCTATCTACGCTGCGCCTTCCGGTTCGTAGTCTCCACTCAAGAACCTTTCTTCCCCATCCGTTGTCGGTTCGTCAAGCGATATGGCCTTCCCATTGCCACTTCAACCTGCAAAATTAAGTTATTATTTCATCTAAAAATGAAGTTACATTCATATTTACTATCATGAAAAACACTAAGAGGGAAGACAAAGTCGTGACACCTCTATTTGCGAGAGGAAACGAGGCGATGTGGTTTCCGCTGAAAATCCTCCGACGGATGTTTGAAGCTATTGTTATACGGAGTTTATCCTTCGTGGAGTTTCAATATGTATTGTTGTAGCTGAGCTGTGAAATAATACTGAGCATCTGTAGTTGCAATTGTGATTTGGAGTTTTGACTTACGTCTTCATTGTACATCAGCATTTGTAGGTCCTGGTTGTTTTGCCCAAAACAGCAACCGTTTATACATTTCGGAGAACTTCAGAAGGCCTTAAAAGTAACTCAGACATTGGGGTTTGCCAGTAAAAACTTTTTATAGATGGCGCAAGCAAAGATTGTACCCTAAGATTATATATATACTCGTACAGTATAAGTATGAAATCTTTGATTGTATCATTTCTATATTTAGAATCCAGACTTCTTCTTAAATCAGCCAGTGTGTACAGTTCTATTATAATATTTTTAAAGTATATGGTCACGAAATTTTAATAATAATAAAAAAACTCGTCATAGACAAACATCAAATGTTATAGTGATAAAATTTCCCAAAAAGACCCTAGGCCCTAGTTTCACTAGGGCCTCTTTGACAGTTGCCAACCCCACATGACAAGACATTTCATATGGCCTAAGCGAACTTACTTTGACTCATACAGACATAGTAATTTATTCTTATTTATATAATGTTTGAATTATTTGAGTAAAGTAATTTTTCTGTATTTGTGAAACATCGAAATGTGATCATTTCGATGTTTCACAAATACAGAAAAATTACTGTAATACGTATTGACAGAAATGTGAAGCAAAAGAAGCCCCAAACCACAGACATATAAATGTCTGTGCCCCAAACCCATATAATTTGAGCTTTAAATCTCGAACGATTTTTTTATTGCGTACTGCAGTAAAAGTCACGTGAAACGGAACATCAATATTTTATTTAGCAATGAGCCACCGACAGTAAATTTGAGCATAACGAGCTTAAACCGGAACGTGATACAGCTTATAATTTGCATAAATCTGCACTTCAACCTCTTTAAGACTTTATTTTAATTTGCATCAAATACTTAGGTACTGTTTACAGAAATCAAACCAAGTTAAGCGTACCAAAACGTACCTATAAACAGAAATCCGATGTTACTTAAAAAAAAATAGAGCCTTCTTTTAGGAATCAAAATTCCTGTGCCAAAAGATCCTACTCTTTTGTATCCATTTTGTTATAGTAACATGTAGAATTAAGCTAACAATTCCTTAAAAATTCTTGCACGTGTTACTTAATATTGATCAAAAAAATTAGAATTAAATTAAAATTTAAATAAATAATAAAAACGTAGAGAAAAAAAAACGTAATAACGAAATACAAAAAAAAACACACACACAGAGCGTCTTAAAATAAGCATCTGAACACGATAAGACAGTTTTTAGAATTTTTGTCTGTTCGTTCGTTTGTTGACATACATCTCCTACACCACTGGACGGATTTAAATGCGGGTTTCACGAATAGCTATGATTTTTTTTACCAGATTGAAGTATATAGGCTATGTTATTTTGCACTAGGGCCTGATTAAGGGAGGAAAAAAAGGTTAAAAGTTTATATGAATCTCTACGCGTACGACGTCGACGGCAACAGCACTAGTTTATTTTTATTTTTATTATACATATAATTACAAAAACGATACTAACTCACCCACAGAAAAGAAAAGAATCATTCTTCTCATCATATTTGGCCAAAAGTAATGATTACCTGCTCAAATAGTTATTTCATTTCAACTGCAATGTATATTCAAGAAGTCTGAACAACCCTCGAAGAAACCTGCTCGTGAATAACAGCAAACAATAAATCCGAAAGGTAAAACCCGGTAAAAATATTCCCGTAGTGATATAAATCTACCCACACGAAGGATACCAAGGCAAAGCTTAACAATTATATTTTACAAGTATTGTAGATTATACCTTGCAGTGCACAAAAAAATTATTTAAAAATAACTGTCCAAGTGCGAGTCGGACTCGCACACGAAGGGTTCCGTACCATTATCTATAAAAACGGCAAAAAAATCACGTTTGTTTTATGGGAGCCCGTCTTAATTTTATTTTAATTTTAATTTAACTATTTACTTTGGAATTGAATATATAACAAAATATTCTGTGTATATTACAAGCGTCTACCTATGGGTACGGAAGCCTAAAAACAGAATTCATAATTTTATATTCAACTAGCTGCGCCCGCGGTATTCGCGTTACAAACTCCTTGGTAGCGAAAGCAACCTCCTTTATCTTAGATGGCAATTTCTTTTCTTTTTCTTTTTTTATTGTGTAATTTAATTATGTCAATGTATAGATTTTTTATTACAACCTCAGAAGAAGGACTAAAAACGTTATTATTTAGATTTATTTGAGATTACAAGTAATAAACTTAATCTAAAAAAAAAAAAAGTTTGTGAGTTTGAGATTAACCATAGACAAAACTGGGTTAATTTCTAAGAAATGCCTTGAAACGTAATAATTAGACTGTTTTAACTATTATTTATTTATTATGTTCTAATATTTAACTTACCATTTTCCAGTTGTTGTTTTTTTGAATTTTCCGTTAAATATTAATAAATAAAACGGGTGACTTAACAGAAATTGATAATAATAATAATAAATAATAATAATAAATATTTTGGACATTATTGCACACATGGTCATCTGACCCCGAACTAAGCAAAGCTTGTAATATGGCTGCCATAGACTGATATACGTACTTATATATTTTTAAATACATACTTAAATAGATATTAACACCCAGACATAGAACAAACACAAATGTTCATCACACAAATGTTTGTCCTAGATGGGAATCGAACCCACGCCCTTGGGGGCGCAGAAAGTAGGTTCACTACCAACTGAGCCACCGGGGCAGTCGATAAGATTAGATTTATACCATAGACTTCTACTCCATGTACCTCTCATACTCTTATAATTATTTCCGTTTTGGTAAAAAGAAAAAATGGCGGGTGACTTTTGTATGTAGTGTTGCACACTAAATAGGTAATTATTTGGATTAAACATTGGCTGATTTTTAGTGAAATTTTAAAATATAAATAGAGGGAGAGAGAGAAAAAAAAGAGAGTCACTTTATTATTCATATTTGTGTGATGATTGATTTCGGTAACGGTACGAGATTGAATAATTTTATGTCATGCTGTTATGATTTTTTTATGATGTAACAATAAAATTTCCAACGAAACTAAAGAAGTAAACTTATACGTTACAAGACTTGTCGATTCCGTGAAATACGCCAGTCAGGTACATTTGCATGTTGGCAAAGCCCCACTCCCCAAGGAGTGCAATGCGGTAGGATTCGGAACGCAATACCGCAGTAGAATTGCCTTTAAGTGGAATATCATCACGAAATGCCGATTTAGGTACAAATGGCGGCGTAGTGCAGCTGTTTCGAGCTAGCTGAACTATGGGTAACTGCATTATTATTTTCTGAACTGTATAAAATAGCGGAGTGTGAAATAAAGCTGACTGTGTTATGTGACTTTCAAATGTAAACTCCGCCCCACATTTTTACTCGCTACTTTGGAAACCGTACATTTTTCCGAGATAAAAATACTTGACACACTTACGCTGGCAGAAGTAGTATATGAAAAAATAGTAAAATTAAAAAAAAACATTTATGCAACAATTAAAATCTATAATTAGGTAGATACACGTAATTTTAATGTTGCATAACTATACCTAATACTAATAAAATTTATAAACGAAATAAAAAAAGTGGATCACATATTTATTTTTTTGTAAATACGCATATTTGTTTACTTGGTTGTCATATTTTTTATTATTATTTTGATTTAAAAACTAAATTACTAAACTGATTTTGATGAAATGTATATGGGACCACATCTGAAGTATGGCCTACCAAACAAAAAAAAATATCAAAATCATTTCATAATTGGTGGAGAAAACGGTGAACATACATTTAAAACATGTATATATAGGTATATGTATGTATGTATATTATACAGTGGAACATACACTATATAGTGAGATAGTAGACTCCGCCTTTTTGAAGTTGGTATAAAATATGACTATTTATTTATTTATTTATTAAACCATCAACATCTTATATATTTTTTCCATATTGTTAAAAAATAATATTCCTTTTTTTAATACGGGCAAGTGTTTATTAACTAAACAAAATACAAGATAACACTAAATATGTACATTTAGACTATTATACAACGCTTAATATCAATGCATATATTATTATGTATGTATAAGTAACGTATACGTTGAGCCAAAAAAGCGCCACCATTTTGGTAGCGCGTCTAAGTTTCAAGGAGAATAAAGCCGGGCTAACCAATAATTTGTTCCACTTAAATGCAATTTTTATCAACAATTTAAATCCTATCCTGTTTTCTGTATCCTAGTCTATCCTGATTGCAATTTTTGAATTTGAATTAACATGTTGTTCACTAAATTTTATACCACACAATCTAAATGTCCCGTAAATAATCATACACTTAACTGTAGTAAAATATACTTGCTGTTAAAGCTTTCCTTTCGTAAACAGAAACAAAATTGCGTTTAAACGGAATAGTTTCCAGTTCCCATGAAGAATAATTTAAATGGCTTGCGTGCAGATAACGGTGTAGAGTTTTACAATCCAGAGTTTACTTTAGAAACTTAAGAGTTTTTGTTGGTCTTTTCAGTTTAAAATACTTTCAAATAGGCCTGTTTGTAGAGTGTGTGCTGAAATATGGGTCAAAATATTACGCTATGCTTCAAGACAGGAAGCGACCACAAAGAGACACCCCGGAAACAGTGGCGAGAATATCTGATCGTATTTCGAAAAGAATGGCAGAGTACAAATAGATGGATGTTGGTCAGTATATTAGAGTGCGAAAGAGCGAAGGGGGTGGAGGGGGGGGGGGGGGGGTAGCCCAGTAGTAGGATAATTAGGCTAAGGGATTTTTTCACACAAATGAGAGAACATGAGAGAACGAGATGACCAAGTTTTTAGATTTAGAAGATTAATTTAACACTAATCCTATCCGTGTATTTTATTACAAATATCTTTATTTGCCTAAAAATGCATAATAAATGTACAGTTTTCTAGTAGTCCTCGCGCTAGGGCTAGCCTGTATCGCGGGAGACTGTGGTTGATTACAAAATACTATGAATAAAACGAGAACTTAGTACTATTATGATTACTATTAATGTTTTTGGGCAAATGATTATTTATGCCTCCATTAACAATGCTCAAGGTAATACATACTTTATAGCGGGAATTAAGCTCTAGAAGCTTGAGTGAAGTTGATGTTATTGAAAAAAAAAACTGCCAGTGACTTAGGAAATGATACTCTCAATATGAATCTAACAGGTGAAGAACTAATTGAAAAAGAATCAACACTTTTATTCCAGGTTCAAGATTCACTGCATATCAGAGAAACTACCTACATAGAAATACAGCAGTTACTTCCACTGCCTATAAAATAATCTTATTACTTCCACACTAACAACTCTTAGCGATTTTAAAGCGTGTTTTTTAGTTATTTAAACTGCGAGAATTATTATTTGAAAAGATCTTTGGCCCGATCTCATTCGTGGCATGTTTTCTGCGATCGACTTTAAAGCGATATGATTTGCCTTATTACGGTGCGGGGAACCTACTGAATAAAACATGGTAATATTTGCGATAGAAAATTTTCTAGAATTTTGAAGACGACAATTTTGAGATTTCTGTAGCAGAATTTTACAATGAAAATACATTGATCGCTGTAGATGATTTTCAAATATTTATTTCTTACACTGAAGATATGGTAATTTAAACATTGCTTGTCGTAGTTTGAGTGTTTTGAGTACTTTTTTCTTGTAAGTGCATTTTTTATGTCTCAATCTGTACAGTATCAGCCTTTTCATGTTCTCACTGTTAAAATGCAAGCCCACTCTCAGAGAAAGAGAGAATGGGCTATAATTCACCATACTGGCCCAGTGCATGTTGGTTAATGTAAAGTCTTTGAATTTTTGCGGTTCTTGGACATTTTCCTCTAAACATTGTCCTTCACCTTTTTTAAGCGATGTCATCAAAACTACTGCACATAATTTTTATTTATTTTAGTAATAAATAAGTCATAGGTTGTCAAGTCAAGCCTGGCTAACTCTCGGCCGCCGTCGCTCATGTCCCAATTTGATAATTAGTTATCCACTGAAGTGAGAATTTTTTCGTGAAGTTATCCAAGAAGTATACATTAAAATTTATAAAAATCCTTAGCTAATTCAGAAAAAAGTTCGGAACTTTAAAACCGCTATATATATTTTGATCAAACGTAGCTTAGAACTAAGGCAATGAAATGTGCTCTCAAACAAAAAAGACTGCATTCAAATCGCCCCTGTTATTGGAGAAAATTAAACAAAAAAAAATAGGAAAACAATTGGAATAGTTATTTTTTACATTTGCATTATAATTACAAAACCTTTTAGAGTACGTTATAGGCTCACGATCACGATAAATCAGTTATAGTTCAAACATAATGGCTGGCGATGTTTTTTTAAATAAATGTGATAGTCCTTCTATTGCCCTCTTATGACGACTAATGGTGACATCATTAGCATTATATTGAGCTCGTTCATTGTCATAAAAAAAAAACTACGTAGCCATAGACAATATTCAAGAATTCTAAATTAAACAAAACAAACAAATTTAAACCTTCTCCCCTAGAATTTAGAAAACAAAGAGGGCGTTAATTAAATGAATACAAACATACGATGTAGTATTATCAAGTGCGCTGGTTTTGTAAGCACAAAGCAAGAACGCTCGCGAGCTCCAAACTGAGGCACTGGAATGTATAATGTAATATGACTCAGTACATAAAGTCTTAATTTACTTTTAAACTACTCGACATGCACGCGGTAGTGATAACGGCATCGTGCCACGTGACGCGAGGTTTCGTTATCCGATAGGTTATTCATGTTGAAATAAGCACATTGCGGGGATGTCTAAACGCTCTAGACCAAATTGTAAACGTAAAGGACGTAGGATTTTGTGAATCAACATTGGATCATGCCACAGCGAATTTATTAGTGTAATTAGATTAGATTTCTCCTGGAGTAAAACCTATATAGGTAAATCAATATACTTGTAAAACTCTGATCCTTTTCTTAATAAAGAGGCTTAGCCTCGGAATAGTTATCCGTCTTTTGTTTTTTCAAATTTGTAAAGACGAAACATGAAGTAATTATTCTGAGAGTTGTTCCATTGACGGTTGGCCTCGCAACCAATACAAACTACTGTACTTACCTGATGGGTATTTGACATAAGTAGCTTAGGTACTGTTTTCTACTGTAATGGTTTAATTGAGCAGAAGTTCAGGTTTTCTTTTGAATAGAGTTCTCCAGTTTTAAACTGTAGTGTTTGTTGTGCTTAAATGAAATTAAAATCTGGCTTTCAGAACTGAAAACAGAGATATATATTACTTTACTAGTTTTATTACTGTAGCACTAATATCACCATTATCTTCGGTTGCTAAACTTATTATAGAATTTTAACTAGTTTTTTTTTTTTTTATTATTTGTTAAAGGCTGGCGTTTGATGTGTGTCTGTGTGTGTATTTTATGAGATATCCAAATCTGTTAGCACATGCTCAATACCATCGTAATCAAATTTATCTAGCCTGCATCTATTTTTATAACCTATGTATGTTCCCTATGGACTCGGCGGGACTGATTTTGATGAAACTTTCACAATCTTCAGATTAGCCCAGCAAGTGGTCCTGTGAAGTTTAATAGCGATCAGATCAGCCGTTTTTTTTATAATTTCCCTAGAAACAAATAAATACTACAACACAAAAAAAAAACATCTAAGTCCAAGGAGGCTGCTTCAAAAAGATATACGGGTGAAACCACGGGGCGCAGTGAGTAGTAGATAGTGTAGTGGTAGGACTCTTTTTGCGGGGGTCCGCCTGGGAAAGTACCACACCTTTGCCAGTTATTCAACCGCCAAGCAGTAGTGTGCAAAAACTACTGTGTTCCGGATTGAATGGCAATGTTTCCAGCTAAATTACAGGGTACACAGAGATTGGACATCTTATATCTCGGGGTGACGAGCGCAGTGCATTGGCATCCAGGGTTTTGAACTGTTGAAGTTCAAAATTCTGAGTGGCGTTGAGCTGTTATGGACAAGCGTTCAGAGCCATCAGGTGAGCGACTTCGCTCGTCTCGTCATTAAGTATAAAAAAAATACACGTCATAGTCATCTGTTTTTTTTTTGCAGTTAGGTTGTAACAATTTCAGGTTGGAAAACGTTGAAAAAGTCAATGTTTTATTGAAATGTGAAAGTTATTTTTACGCATTTTTTTACCTGAATATTATTGCAATGTTTTAGAAAAGTACTATACAAGCCATGGCTACGTGAAAATGTGAGCTGCAGGCCACTGTAGTATAATGTAGGTACTACTATTTGAATAATGCAGACAAGACCAAGCAAATCAAACATATCAGCTAGAACGCCTTTCTTTGTTCTGTTAACTTAGAATGTTCAAGATTAAATTTAATCCAAGTGGAATCCCAATTCACTGCACTTCGGTTCTCCGACAAGAATGCAAAGATCACGTCCGATTTCCAATTGCACTCGATAAAATAGTTCGAATAGAGATTTCAAAACTTGTACTTGACAGAGGATCGGTTTATATTTGAAGATGTCGAGAGGAGCGCCTGCAAGTTACATTCGAGTTTCAAAAAGTGGAAATATTATTTATAAAATGTTTTCTAACTTCTGACAATAATCTCAGTCGGTTGGGATTCGTTTTTCTTAAATAATACATAGAAAATATCAAGAGGCGATTTCATAAAATATGGGGGAGGGGGGGGGGGGGGGGGTTACATAGAACGATGCGCCGGCGCGGCGGTAGATAAGAGATAATTTTGAACAACATTTACTAAAAGACCAACACTGAAATAGCGACAATTTTTGAGCTGTTTCATAAATTTTATTTACTGTGTTTTTTTTGGTACAGCTTATTTTTAGGCTTCCGTACCCAAAGGGTGTAAACGGACCTACTACGCTGAGCCTACGCTGTCTGTCGGTCTGTCTCTCTGTCTGTCCGTCCTACCATTTAACAGCTGTGTCTTTCGAACCGTAATAGATAGTCAGTTGAAATTTTCACAGATCATGTAATGTTACGGCAAATTACTAAATAATAACACTTCCTCAAGGCTTCCTCCTGGGCTGGAAGGCGCCAAAACTAGTAGGTAAAACCTACGCACGGAAGAAAGTTGCCGAAAGCTAGTTTTTATTTTATTTTATATATAGAATAGATCTACGTTTGGCCACCAACTCGCCTGATAGTATGGTGTGGCCGAAGATGGAACACGTTGATCTAGAAGAAATCTATTCACTCTAGCCATGAAGATGCCTAGATTGTCGTTCTCAGGAAACAAGGAGGGTGGCAGGGAGTTCCACTCTTCAAAGCCTCAGAAGCAAGAAGATGAAAACAACCAACCAAGACACCGGATACGGATACGGTCGGATAGTACCGGTAGAACGCTCGCCCCCCAGAGCGCCTTGGCAACGAGGTTAACCCTCGCCGCCGAACTCCCTACCTCTCTCTTTGGGTAGAGGCAAATGAACCCTGTGACTGGCTGAAGAAATAATAATAAACTCAAAAAGTAAGAACTACACCCCATATACAAAGGTTTTACGTATTTTTGTATTTACTTTAGTGTTAAAACGGTAATACGTCCAAACGTCAAACTTGACATGATTCACACACTTCAGTAAAACAATAAAATAATAAACACTGGCCAAGTGTGAGTCGTGACAAATTACACAAACAAACTTGGTACTTTTCACGAATGACTCTCACTCTCACAATGTGGTTTTACGGAAACTCCACGAGTCCAACTCGCTCTTAACCAGTTTATCATGAAATCACCACAGTCAGTACTTTTCTAAATGCGTCGGTGATAAATTTATGTTCACCGTCGGGCGCGCTCTATACTTGGATGGGCTCGGTATTGACCACCTGGGCGTGATGTTGTCTTATTGCGCTACTTTTTTGTACTTTACTACCTAATTAACTGTTTATATGGTGGTACGGAACCTTCAGTGCGTGAGCCTGACTCGTACTTGGTAACCTAACCTTAGAAAGAAATAGTAAATTCCCGGAAAAATTTAAGCCAACTCCATTTCTAAGTAGTTTTTCCACCCACTACAAAGAACGTGACAACCTCGTCTCGCGTAGAGCTGAATTAGTTTTCGTTGTGTAAGTTTCTGACAGAGAACGAATTGGTTTGGCGCCGGTATTGTATTACCTTTGTCTTGTAACATAAGCCAATCGTTTTCTAACTCTTTTTTATTGTTTTTTATTTGTCTTTTAAATACACATAATAGTTCGATTGAAAACTACGATGTTTGTGTCGATACTTAATTTTGCTACACGCATCATTTCAGCCATAGGACGTCCACTGCTGGACATAGGCCTCTTCCATTGATTCCGGTTGGCAAAGGGCTTCAAAGGGCCGGTTGGAAGCGGACTGCATCCAGCATTTTCTTGCGGTCTCTTTTAGGTGGTCTGTCCATCTTGTGGGTGGACGTCCTGCGCTGCGCTTACCGGTCCGTGGTCTTCACTCGAGAACCTTTCAGCCCCATCGGCCATCTGTTCTGCGTGCTATGTGCCCTGCCCACTGCCACTTCAACTTGCTAATTCGGTGGGCTATGTCGGTGACTTTAGTTCGTTTACGGATCTCCTCATTTCTGATTCGATCTCGTTGAGAAACCCCGAGCATAGCCCTCTCCATAGCTCGTTGTGCGACTTTGAGCTTGCTAATAAGGCCTATAGTGAGAGACCACACAAATTTGATAAACGCAGATTAAAAAAATTACGCAATATAAAAAAAAAACATGTGTTCAGCATCTGTTCATCCTATTAATATAATAATATATAGTTATATCTGTGATAAGTTCAAATCGCTCGGATTCGGCCGCAGTATTCTCTTTATTGCAATGAGCGAACCCCAGCATTGGTACTATAATAGTTATCAATATAAAAAACCGACTTCATCAGAACTGGACCAAATTGAAATGGGACCAAACGAGAAGCACCAGCTTTCAAATAAAAATAAGAAACATCAAAATCGGTTCACCCAGTCAAATGTTCTGAGGTAACAAACATAAAAAAAACAGTCGAATTTATAACCTCTTCCTTTTTGGAAGTCGGTTAAAAATGTAAGCACATTTATCAACTTGCAAACGAATCGTCACTGCTTCGCCTCGGCTACGGCTCAGCGACCGCTAGTTGACGGCTACTCATGGATGACTTACTCGTACTTTCTCAGATCAAGATCAAAGTCAAGATCGAGTTTGGGGTCCACTGGTAATACAATGTACGCATTATAGTTTTAATGACTCTTGGCATACTCTACATTAACATGTAAACCTTTTTGGAAATAAACTTTACTTTACTTTACTTTATCAGGCAAACAAACCTTATCCTTAACCTGTCATTGTTTGCCTGATCTGAGTATACTTCCAATCAGTTTAAACTCGGCTGGACTGCGAGGTATAAGCTGCGAGTTGACCACGTATTGCTTGTTCTTGTTTCAAGGCGAGACGATGCCGTTACGATGCTGATTAGTTTTTTTTATGAGACTGGGTTACGAGACGAGTGAAGTCGCTCGCCTGATGGCTCTTCACGCTTACCCATAACAGCTCAACGCCACTCAGAATTTTGAACTTCAACAGTTCAAAACCCTGGATGGCAATGCACTGCGCTCGTCACCCCGAGATATAAAAATAAAATAAATAAATAAATATCTGGGACATTATTGCACACATGGTCAAATTGAAAACAAATTATTGTCAACATATTATTTTCATATTATAATGTGTCAAATCTCTGTGTGCCCTGTAATTTCGCTGGAAACATTGCCCTTCAATCCGGAACACAGTAGTGTTTGCACACTACTGCTTGGCGGTTGAATAACTGGCAAAAGTGTGGTACTTCCCAGGCGGACCCCTGCAAAAGAGTCCTACCACTACAACAAAGTGTGTGTTGTAGTAAAGAATTACATGCAAAGAATACTGAATGGCTCAAGCTGAGGCAGTGACCCGAGTTGATATGTATGCTACAACCTTTAAGATTACGGAGGAGTGAGCTGGAATGTCTATTATAGTAAAATGACAAGCCTTGCTGGTGTGTTATTCCAGGACCTGCAATGTTAGTTTTGTCACCGTCATTTTCATTCGGAGTGACATGAGTGCGACGGAGACGGGAGTTACAGGCACGCTACGTGCCACATGTCTCGACATTTCAATCATTTGTACAAAAAAGTCACGTAGCATCAAGTCACATAGCTCGAGACCAGGCTACGTCTGTTTTGCTACGCTACGCATCATTTAGAATTCTAGAGTCAGAAAATGATGCGTAGCAAATATTGACATATGCGTAGCAAATCCAGCGTACCGCCGACGCTTGAAAACATTAGCTACGGTCACCCGAGACAAATTCTATGTGGCATAGATAGCATGTTATTAACGTTAACAGACAATAGTGTAGTTTAATACTTAGGTATTGTAAACGTACGCTTAAAATACAACCGCGTTTTGTTTCTGAGATACAAACATTGTTCCCAAGACTAAGGTACACGAGTCCATTTTCACCGTGCGGTTTGACGCTTCGTAAATCACCGCAAAGCTAGCCAATTTCACACTTACTTACTTACTTTAGCACAGTCGACACTAGGTCATTTTGGTCGAAAATAATTAGCATAACATGGGCCTTATTGTGTAAGTATGGTGGTAAATGGGATCGCATGCTATCCTTTTCGCGTCAACTTGCTCTCACCACCCGCGCGAGCAGGACGATAGATGCATCGCCACCAATTACGGGATAAGTCCTTAAGACCCGATATCTAGTAGAAGACAATTCAAAATGCGACCTATAAAAAAATAAAAGGAAGCTAGCCAAGTTTGGCATCTGAATTTTTAGCCATCGTAGTCACTCGTTGATTGCTATTTACGTGGTCGATTTACGCCGTGCGGCCTAATTTTGCGGTGGAAATCAACCCGTGTGAAATGCTCCATTAGAATCGATATTTTACAATAATTTGTATTGTGAAGCTATGTACAAAGACGGTGTGTGTTAAGGTTCGTAACAAGAGTTTTGTTCATAATGATCATACAATAATTTAGTTTGTTGGCTTGTGTATGATGCACGCATAGAAAAAGGGTCTAGAACCGAAAAGTAATTTTAAACTGAAATTCTGTCAAGTTTTGGCCAGATTGGGCTAGTTTAAAATAAAGTTACTATAAGGGTGTGTATCTAATTATTGTCTAACTAAAGAAATATTCGGTACCTACTCTTGATTTTTGTTTTCTGTCCCACCCTAAATTAAAATCTAGCTACGCCCATGATGTGATTTCATAGTGTATGAAGACGGTTCATGGAGCGATGGTGGCCGGACGGGAACCATGTGCCTTTTATAATGTGATGGCACCTGGTTCGTTCCTTCACCTTACACCAATGACTTATTAAAATTTAGTGTGTACTTTAAATAAATCATGTGCACTGTCGATGCCATCGCTCTTAAAACGGCGAACGAAAAGATCGTGAGGAAACCGGTATGTCCGAGAACCTCAAAAGTGCACTAGGATAGCATGGTAGGTTAGAGCCAACCCTCTCTCTCTCTCCCTTTTTTTAAATAGTATAACTGACAAACAAGCTACGGGCCACCTGATGGTAAGTGGTCACCGCTGCCTATAGACACCTACAATACCCGGGGCATTGAGCCTACCTTTGAGGACTCTATTCCTCTTTCTCTCTCTCTCAGAGAAAAGGACTGTTTACCAGCAGTGGGAACATGATAGGCAGATATTGATGAAGATGGTTCAATTCGCGAAGACTCTTCTTCTTATCTCTTTTAGTGTGCAATATTCTGCTAGGGTGTTACTTTTAAACAAACTGATTGGAAAAAAGTTAGAAGTCGTCATGAATTAAACCATTCATACAATTCGCTTTTGATCTAAACTGGGTCACTACCAAAACCTACTGACCTACCAGTGAAAAGCCCCACTTTTCTATTTTAAGCCCGATCAGATAGTATACCTTATCATCAGTAGGACGACCGTTTGTGTCGCGTTTCGTCGTAGGCACAATTATCGTGGTTTCCTGACTTGTTTGCTATGACACAACACAATAACGAGGATACTGAGGGATGTATATGTACTAAGTAACGATGGCGTCAGCTCAGAGCTAAGGGGAATAGAAAACTTTTCTGAACACAGAGTTTTTGCCTCAGCTAGTCAGAATTTTTATAAAACCGCTATAGGTGATCGTGTTAAATACTTATCTTACTTCAATGTTTTAAAATATCACGGTTCAATACAGTTATATGAAGACGAAGATCGTTTTGTCTGCACCTTACTTTGAACTGTTCGAACAACCACTCGCGTTCGTTCACCGCTTCGTAGGTTGTGGATAGAGCTCCCGATATTTGGGCGCAGTTACATGTACCATAGGTATTCATGTATTGTATATAAGGATCACAGTCTTCCCGTGAACACGGTGCATGTATATGTGCCAAAATATATTGGAAGCTTCATCTACAACCTTAACACGGGAAATATCAAGTTAGTAATCATAATTGTAACTGTATCTTACTTCATCATCATCTACCTTTGATGACCAACTGCTGACAAAAGCTTGCCTTTGATTACGCCATCAATCTCGGTCCTATACCAATCACTTCCATTTCCATCCTGACTTTCTAACATCATGTGTACATCACTAGAAGCGCACGACCTAAAGTAGAGTTTCTCTTGAGAAAGAGAAAAGTTTATCTTTCACTCCCGTTTGTCAGACGGCGGCGATTTGTCAGCTAAGTTGACACGTCTGTTAATGCTATAACACTGCCAAAAAAGTTAGTATATCATTAGCTATCTGCCAGTCAAAATCAGCCCAGCCGTTTTGAAGTCCATACATTTGGAACATAATTCATCGCCTTTAATGTATAAGACGAAGATACATCTCATGTCAAATATCTAGCACAGTTTTACCAATAGATTTTTGCGTAGCTAAAAAAGCGAGGTCTACGGTTTTACCTCTTATTAATTACTTACTAATTCTAAAAACTCGTTTCTCTAAATTTATTTCAGTCAAAATAAACAAGCGTTTTACGTCAACGATAATGAGGCCCGAAAACAGGCAAGTAAAAATAAATGGCTTGTCCGAATACAATTAAAAAAGGTTCGGACTTGTCAGCGGCAAAGGAAAGATGCGGTACAAAGGTTGCTTATCCCTTGTCTCTTTACGATTGTCCTTTTGACAGAATATATATAAGTGATAATAATAGCTAGTAGGTATTACTTGGTTATAAACTCTTCAATATTTTCACCAGAAACAATAAAATTACTTAGGTACCTAAATTTAGTAACTGGTTGTTGTAAAGGTTTAGATGTTATGTATCTGTGTATCAATGTGTCTGTCTGTGACTTCGTTGCTCCCAAATGGCAGAACCGATATCGATTTAATTTTTTTTGTTTAAAAGGTGACTTGATAGATTGTTCTTAGCTGTATTGAAGAAAATCTGTTTGAAGACAATTCGCTCTTTTAACGGGGGCTTTAAAAAAAAGATTTTATACTCGTTATTTGACGTTCATTTTGACGTTGCTAAAGTTACTGGTTTACTGGCTTCTGCGTAAAATGAAAAATTATAAATGTTTTGTAAAGAAATACAACCCATAAATGTGAATGATTTAAAAATACGCAAAAATAGGAACACTGCATCACTCGCATTGGATTTCATCGGTGATTGTTATCCAATGCGTGAAAGAAATTAATTTCAAAAATTTAGGACATCAGATCAGTGAAACAGGTTGTCCGTAACTAAACTTAAAAGTCCTAGTAATGTAGTGACCCTTATAGTCCAGATAAAAATAGAGATATTAAAATATAACCCGAAATCGAAATAAAAACATTACTCAGTATTTTACTAAACATTTATTTAGTTGTCATCCTTCTGAAATAAAAAAACATCAATTATTAAATAGTAACTTTCAAACTAGTCTGTTGAAAAACAAAATTAAAAATGTAGGTACAAACAAAAACCATTTAAATCTTAACTATTAAAAAATACATTGCCACGTTGTAATATGTATAGTAAAGCTAAAAGCACTTATTAAGCAAATTAGACCGTTTTGACCACGTTGGTCACATTTTAAAATATAGTTAGGTATTATAAATTATTATTTATAGTTAGCGTAGTTGGTTTTTGTATGATGTTCCGATTCCAGTTTTTTTTTTTTTTAAATAATTGTCATAATTTTTACAAGTTCGTGGGTAGTACGTAGTGCTAAATTAGCACTACTTCTATCCATTAGTTTTTTTCTGAGGGCCGATTTTATGCAATATCTACTAACAAATTTTTTTTGACGATGACGAGCCGATGCCGTGCTGTTGACGTGCCTGTATGTGCTTCACAGAAGTGAGTTTTTTTGTGATAGAATGTCTTTGGTGATGGGCTTTCACGAATCAGGTATCAAAATTTTCCCCTCTCACCGGCGCCTGTCAACGTAGGTACTTGCGTCACCCGCATATTCAGATTTTTACTATATACAATTAAATAATTATAATAAACCAGACAAGTGCGAGTCGGTCTCGCACACTCAGTGCTCCGTACCACCACAATATACAAAAAGTAGTGCATAAAGACCACGCCCAGGCGGTCACCCATCAAGTTCCAGACCGCACCCGACTTTGCTTAACTTGGTCGTGAACAGAAATTTGTTACCGACTCACACTTGGACATATTATTTGTTGTTTTACCTTAAAGTATGTTCTACAATCATGTCAAGTTGGACGCTTGTATGGATTACCGTTTTTACATTAGAGTAATTACAATAATGAGTAATGGGCCCGGGTATGTCCTGGACCCGGGTATGTCCTAAAACTGCGACCAGAACCACCGAAGGATGGACAGCAGCGTCCTCATAGTACACGGTGAACGTACTGCGATCCCCAAGCCGCCTGCCAAGCGTGGGGATTATGGCAACATCCCTATGAAGGAGGCCTTTGTCCAACAGTGGACGTTAATTGGCTGATGATGTGATGTGAATTACAAAAGTACGCAAAAAAAAAGTATGAGAACCCCTTACTTTATACATTATTATTATATCTTAGTTAATCCGCCACAACCATTACATATTCTGTAGAAAATTCAACTGGCTATCTATTATTAAGTGTTCGAAAGATACAGCCCTTAAAATATAGGATGGACAGACAGACAGACAGACATCGTAGGCTTAGTAATAGGGTCCAGTTTATACCCTTTGGGTACGGAACTCTGAAAATCAGCAAAAACTTACTATTAATTTGCTTGATTTTCTTCAACAGTTCTTCATAGTAGTTCAGCTCTTTTTTCTCTGCAACCAAAATATTACAGACCTATCTTTTGTTCTTTGGACATGCAATAGGCTATCAAACAAGTGTGTTTTGTTGAAAATAACAAACTGAGTGAAAAATTAAACTAAATGGTATAAGTATACTGAATAAATTATTTAAGTCACCCAATAAAGCTCTACCCTTTTCCCACAAAGTATTAGTATGGAGTTTGTATAGCGTATTATAAGTGACGTCATTAGTAAGTATAGTAGTGCACTTTCTATCTAGCATGACATTAAAATTCTTATAATATCTTGTTTAATTTTAAACACATTTGTTTTCGGTGATTGCTTCTATTTAATTTTTAACCGGCGAATAAGGGAGAACGGTTCTATGTTCCACTGTTTTTTTTTTACGTTTACTGATTTCTCCCCCAACTGTTGATAGATTTCAATATTTTTTTCGTTTGTTCGGTAGGGTGGGTATACTTCCAATTTGCTCCCATTGTCACCAAGTCAGAATCTGATGATGGGATCCCAGGGAAATCGAGGGCAACCCTCAAATGTTATAGGCACTTATTAAGTTTTTAATATATTTTGAAGTCGGTTTTTAATGTGATCCACTTGGTATATTCCGCTTTTTATATGACAATGAAAATTTTTAGTCCAATACCATATTTAAAAATTATTTTGATTCGTTACGAAATATTGATTAATAAGAAAATTAATTAATATCTTAATTGGATAATATCATAAGAAATAAAATCGGTTTACCTTCTTTGCTTATATGTTCCTCTAAGAAAAAAAATCTCTTAAGTAACTTTTAAACTTTCGCGATTTGAAACATGTTTTAAAACTTAGTTTTTAATATTTATCGGGACTTATAATGTTTAGCGCATTATTTGAGTAAAAATAGGTATCTTTCGCTCGACGTTTTAACCATGTTTTAGTCTTATTTATTGTACTGAACACTTACTGAATATATTCTTGTAATACTTCTCGTCCAATTTTCCTAAAGATACAACATTTAAATTAAATAATTATCACCCTTTTCTTCAGTCTGCCCGTAAACAATATGTACATGGATTGTTCCCACCACACGGGAATTACTCACCTACGATTAAGCCTGTTATCCCGACTATAGTTTTAACTGCATTCAGTTCAATTCAGTTTCATTTTCAAGGTGAATGCGCGCGCACGACTTTGTCTCGCTTTGCTCTTTGGCTTTTTAGAGCGGAACGCGCGCGCGCATTCACCTTGAAAAGGACTGCCGAATGCAGTTAAACTATAGTTGGAGTAACAAACGACGTTTCCATAGTAAAATGGATTGTTGCCGCTGACCACCTAGTCGGCGACCACTGGTGGACACCGGTATTTTTATTAGTGAACATGGTGCATGTAACAGCGCCGAAACATCGGGAGCACCAACCACAGCCTGGTCATTATCATTATTTCAGCCATACGACGTCCACTGCTGGTCATAAGCCTACCCCATCGATCTCCAAAAGGGCCGGTTAGAAGCGGCCTGTATCCAGCGTTTCCCTGTGGTCTCTACCACAACCTAATCACGGTAAATATCCTGTAAATAACTGCAAATAATTATCATTGAAATCCTTATGTTTTGTCATAATATCGTCATAGATAAATTACTTTTTACTAAATTACTTACCAAGGTACTTTTGATACTTCAGCAATTCTGAAAATTATTCACATCAATTAGATTCACTATTTTGAACTGAACAAAACCACATCTAATGATACATCTCTGAAATTTGGCTAAGTACACAGAGTTTCATTCGTTCGAATTGTTCTATTACCATAAATTTCTGAAAAATGAGTACAATTACGGCTTTGGTTATGGAACCCTACCACATGCGTGTCTCGATACGATCTTGGCCTCTTGGATTGGATCAGATCTTGGAAGCCACGAATAGTTTGAACCATTCCAATTTGCTTTCAATAAAAAAATCTTTAAATTCGCATGATATTTTCGTGCAAATGCATACGAGTGATAAAAAAATCGAGCCCCTTATCCCAGATAACGTTTAAATACATACAGTCTTGCTAAGGGCTTAGTATCGTATCTACTGATTGATGGATTACCTCTGCTAATTTCGGAATCCGACTCAGAACTGGCACTTCCAACACTAAATGACATATCTGGTAGTTGTTTGCTGCCTATAACAAAAAAAAAACAACCATAATGCACAAAGAAAAGTATTGAAAATTTAATGTAATACTAGCTGCGCCCCGCGGTTTCACCCGCGTGGTGATGAAAATCGGTGAAGGGGTATGGAAAATAGATAGTAGCCGATTCTCAGACCTACTGAATACGCATATAAAATTTGGTAAAAATCGGTAAAGCCGTTTCGGAGGAGTACGGTAACTAACATTGTGACATGGAAATTTTATATATAAAGTGATGATGATGATAATTATGATTTATCCTCTGTCTGGCTTACGTTTTTGGTATATATATATTGGTATATATAAATACCAGATATGTATATATATACTATAAAGTTTATAATATAACAATGTGCCATCGAAATAACGCCCCGACAGATTTTTAATATCGTGCTAATTCATACGAGTGATCCAAAAATCGAGCCCCTTATCCTAAATGTATAACGTTTAAATACATTCTGTCTTGGTAAGGGCTTAGTCACTACTGATTGATGGATTACCTCTGCTAATCGTGGAATCAAACTAGGAACTGATACTTCCAACACTTAATGACATATCTGGTAGATTTTTGTTGTCTATAACAAAAAAAAACAACCATAATGCACGAAGAAAAGTATTGAAAATGTAATTAATATATTATTTATATTCTCTCTGGCTTAGGTCTATATAATATACACGATATCGTTTATAAATAATAACGTGCCATCGAAATAACGCCTCAACAGATTTTTGGGGTTCCGTTGTACTATAAGGAATCCTTGTAAGTTTGTTCTGTCCGTCCGTCTGTCTGTCTGTCTGTCCTCCAGTCTTAATTTTTCAGAAATTAAATTGTCATAGCGATAAAACTGTGATAAATTCAAGACGTTCGAGCTCAATGATGGTCATTGTCTTTTCGTGAAATGGTCTTAGCAAATAATGTTTCTGCAGTGTAGTTTTTTTTCTGACTTAACCATAAAAAGTATACTATGTTTTCAGTCAGGATGATACGTCTCTGAAATTTTGCAAGTCCACAGAACTTCATTTGTAAAAAAAAAACTATAACCACCAATTTCTGAACTATGAATGTGACCACAATTATATTGCTTTGGGCACGGAACCCAACAATATGCGTTTCTCGACACGCTCTTGGCCAGTTATTTGACTAAGTAATATAAATTTTGGAGTTTATGTACTGATTTTTATGTCATTGGCTTTTCGATGACGGAATACATCGTGAGGAAATCTGCATACGTACGGAGATTAAATTCAATGTAATAAGGCGTATGTGAATCCAAATCCACCAACCCGTAACTGGGCCAGCGTGGTGGATAAGGCCCAATCGCCCATACGGGGGTAGGCCTAAGATCAGCAGTGGATTATGCTATCCATTTCTCGCAGGATAAATACGGTAGAAAGACAAGTTGTCCACGGTCCGTGCTAGACTTGCAGGGGTAATAATATTCGAGCTATACCTAATTCGTCATTAAAGATCTTTTCGAAATTCATGGTTTTCCCAGAATTGCCTTTACCAGACACTTCCAATAGGAAAAGTAGTATCTGAAACAAGTTAGACCAAGGTGAATAGTAACACTAATTCAAACTAAATAAATTTAGACACACAGAATAAATAACACGCTTAGCTATTAAAGAGTTCCACTTTCCAATTCGCGGTTCCATCATCAGACCCTCGTCACCAAGTTTAATATATGGGACCACATTAAAACTGGCCAAATGAACCTAATTTCGATGGCTTTGAAAATTCCACTATTTCCCTGGCTCGATGGCTAATTAATGGTGCCTGGCTAATTTAATGAAATTACTGTATTATTAACCGGATTACATTTTAAAAGTTTTAAATCGTTACAAAATTATCGTAGGTTAACAAAGATCAACTTCAAAGATTTGTATATATAATTAGTTATTAATAGCCTTACTTAAAAACGTTACTTTAGTTAAACAATGTTTAAAACTGCTACTTCTCGATGAAGGAAATTGACACACGCTGAAATGAGACGGAGCAATTTTAAGCATTGATGAACTTAAGGTATGTTTTTAAATATATTAATTACAAGTAAAGCTATAAGCGTATTGAAAGCAAAAAATCTTTAAAAATATACATGAATTAAAACACATGACGTGAAGTATGGGCCCATTTTAAATCACTCTGACTTTGAGTAATGAAATGGCAACGCTCGTGTTGCCAATTAATTTCATAGATCATTGCAAATAAATAATTAATTAACGGCTGTATTTCATTGCTTTCATTAATTAAGCGATTGGTCAGAATCGTAACTACGTTATCAATAAATGACAAGTTTTTTTCATTATCAAGTATAAATTGTAAATTTTAAAATCCGATAAAAGAGCTGACCATCTTTAAAAGGCTGAACAGATTTTCATGAACTAAAAACGCTCTAAAAACGATCACGATCAAGTCACCTTTCAAACAAAAAAAAAACAAAATTGGTTCAGCCGTTCCGGTGAACACAAGACATTCTATAAACTTGACTGCACTAAAAGTGTCGTTACACTCAAAAGCAAACGAGACAGATAATTTTAATGCTCTATCATTTCCTTTTTCCCTAATAATAAGAAACTCATTAAGAAGAAGTAAAAGTTTTCAGACTCGACTGTAACATTCTCCTACCAAACATAAAACCTCACATTGTCTCGTAAGTTTTAAAATTGCAAACAATTTATGAATGTCAGCAACTCAGCACGTCTGCCTCCCGGAAAAAGAAAACAAGAAAAGTTTCAATCCCTTGATGTCTCTTCTGAAACAAAAGAAACTTTATTCGCCTAGATTTATAGTTGGTTTTTACGAATCAACTTTGTAAAATTTCCAGTGTTAAAACAAAATAAAACAATACAGCACCATTTGTGTTGAAAAACAAAACAAATAAAATTGTTTCCACAAAAATATGCATAATGGATAAAAACGCAAAACGGAGTAGAGTTTATTTCAGGAATTTCGGTTTGTAAATATGCAATTTTAACAGGCTTTAATAATCAACTTAGTTATTCGTATTTGCATTTACCAGTGTCGGCAGAGTAGCACAAGTGGGGCAAATTATAAATGTTAACCTCAGGAGAGGTTACATATTTAAGACCTTTGGGCTCGAGACATTGGGCCTTTGGGGACTTCTCAGTTTCAAAATAGTTTCAGAGCGCCTGGTTAATGCGATGCTTGATCATCTTTGTGCATTCTCTTCTTTTCAGTGGAAAACCGTAATCAAATCTCTTAGCAGAGTAAAAAATTGTAGTCAGGGGCTGTCATAAACTAGTCAGGGGCTGGTGGCTCAAAATAGTGTGATAAATAGACACTGACTAGTGACTAGTGTGTGACTGAATGCTACCTTAACTGTATATATTTTTATTTTATTTAAAACAAATTATAACGATCACATTATCTTCAGTCCAAGTCGTTTTGATATTCACTTTAATGGCGTTACCCACGCGCAAAATACGAAAACAATTAAAAACACATCAGTACAATTGACTAGAAACAAAATAGATGGTCAAGTTAGCAGAGAGCAAAATATACGTACTTTTTATAGTTGAGCTGAAAGAAGCCAAAAATTGACGTAATAAATTATCGTTTAAAAAGTAGTTCGCACTAATGAGTTTAGGTACTTTAGTAAATTAACCACTTTTCCCCACTGCCCAAAAATGGAGTGACCTATGTGTTTTAGGGTTTATGTAAGTGTGTGGGTTTCTTAATTCCACAATAACTTCTGAAACTTTTAGACTGATATTGATGTAACGGTAGCGTCAAAATTCTTGCTTTATCTTATCTGTCAAAGGTTAGTCCTATCTAAAAAAAGGGCTACAAGACTGATATTTTCTTTATCTTCATAAAAAAGCTGACCAAAATTCTGAGCCAATCACTAAGATATTTGAAATGTGTTCAACAAAGAAGATAAAAGCACTATACATACAAATGATACAAATAACACAGAATCTAATAACGTCACTTGATACAAACTCTGTACAGACACTCACTTTACGGGAAAGCGACAGAGCATCCCTCCTCATCCATCAAAAAAAATTATACGCTTATATATATCTCAGAACGTTATTAGCCGATTAAAATAAGTTAATCAGATAAAAAAAATATGTATTACATTAATTAAATTTTTAATATGCTTGTATTACCTTGGTTTGTATCCATGTAACGAAATCTTTGACCGTCATTTTCAACCCTTTCAAAACGTTGGATTGATTTGAAACTTTGCACACTTATCAAAGACCAATGACAATGTAATAATTTAAATAGTTTGTCCCATTATCCTTACCAGGATCTTCTAGATAAGCGATTTTATAGCGTGTTTCTTAAACTACGAGAATTATTTTTACTAAGCCTTTTATTTTTAACAAATTAAACACTTGTCCTAGTCATAGTCTGTAAAAAAACAAGTCATAGTCAAACAAGTCATAGTCTGTAAAAAAATCTGACCAAATGTATTATCATCGTTTTAAACTTGTTGAGTAGATTCTAAAGATACTTAACAATACTAAAAATTTAAAGCAGTTTAGGTACTAGAAAGAGCGACGCGGCGCGATTGAAAACTAATGAGTAATTATTTATTGGGCTGGGCTTTCGTGTCGCTACATTTTGTAATTATGTAGTTTGCACTATTTCATAGCGAAAATTAGTTCAATGTTTGGTGCGTTCAGCTTCCACGCCAGGCTTCAAATCCAAAGAATGTCCTCAAAATGCCGGTGAAAATGGAAAACATCGTTAAGAAACCATAACATGGTATTGTGTGTCTGGTATTGTCTTGTATTCGGCAGGCTAGCTACCACCATTTCAAGTAAAACAATCTGCTTCCTAACACTGGTGTTCTGGTCTTTTCTAGTCTGTGCTTCCACTCTAGAAGATTGGCAGACCCTTCTTCAGTTTGTAAACAATATCGATTCAGTACAAGGAAGACAGTAAGATGAAAGTCTTTAGGAATTTTCCGTTTTACGATGCAATTCTTGGATATTAACGAATGAGTACGTATGCTTAACTGTTGTTATAATTAACATTTTCTAAAAATACAAACACACGCACACACAAACATCATCAGCCAATTAACGTCCACTGTTGGACAAGGCCTCCCTCATAGAGGGGTGTTGCCATAATCTCCACGCTTGGCAGGCGGCTTGGGGATCGCAGTACGTTCACCGTAAAATACAAACGGTATTACAAAAATATTACCTACTTATGTGAATTAGATAAATTCAATAGAACACTAGAATACACCTAGACTCACCTACATTGGGACTCCCAATACAACCCGAAACTGCGCCGAAATATCGGGGGCTCCACCTGCAACCTTATTGAAGTTCTAAGCTTAACAAAAAGTTTTTTTGTTGAGCTTAACATTAACTCTACCACAAACTACACCACTCTTTCACGCCTTAATTATATACGTAGAAATCTCGCACTGTTAAATTTGATCGATTGTTTCTGCCTGTAAGTTTTGGAATGACTTACCTTAGGTTTTTCTTCCGAAATATGACTTCAATTGCTTCAAAGCGAAGTGAAGTAGAGCCCTCAAAGGTAGGCAACGCGTCACCACCAATGATCCGGGTATTGTAGGTGTCCATAGACGGAGGCGACGGTCCGACATTGCTATTAAAATTTACAAGTTGAAGTGGCAATGGGCAAGCCACATCGCTCGAAGAACTGATGACCGATGGGGAAGAAAGGTTCTTGAGTGGAGACCACCAACCGGAAGACGCAGCGTAGGTAGGCCTCCCACTAGATGGACTGATGACATTGTGAGAGTCGCGGGCATCCAGTGGATGCAGATGGCAGGATATCGTTCAGTGTGGAGGTTAAAGGAAGAAGCCTATGTTCAGCAGTGGATGTCTTCTGGCTGATGATGATGATGATGATAGACGGCGGTGACCACTTACCATCAGGTGGACCGTCGTTTGTTAGAGTACTATTACATTTAAAAAAGTGCCATCTAATACATCTACGCTTCGACCAAACATTTAAAAACCTGCATACAATAATATATATAAATTTTCATAACTAACGATGTGGTATGATAAGAAATGGTATGATTATTAACGGGATATGAAATGAAATGAATGATGAATGATGAGTTAATTGTCCGGATTTACATCCATAACTAATTAAAATTAAAATACGAATATTATACACATAAAAAATTTAAAATTCAAATTAATCATTTATAGGTCTGCCGTGATAAAGTTCCTGATATTTCGGCGCAGTTACAAGCACCATTTCCATCATGTTGTTATCAAAAGCTTCATCCACAATCTTATAACGATAAATATCCCGTTAATAATCATACAGTAACTCTCTCCAATAGAACCAATATAAATTATAATAAATTCTATATCCAGCACAACACAGTCAATCAAACTTTAAATTGGTTCCGCAATGGTCCAATTTATGTTTTCAGATAGTTTTCAGGTTACTCCAACGACATTTGATTATCAGATTGCGTGCCAAAGCTTTTGAGTGCGAATAATGGCAGCTTAAAAAAGTTTTCACGTATTATATATCCACGCAAAAATAGGAGTTTAACTTTGAAATGTCTGTCTATTAAACGTTTATGTCAACGAAACTGCTGTACAATTTTCAAATCTTTCTTGGGGAGACAGAGCGGCAAAATACGTGCATACTTGTGGGTAATGAGGTGTAACAGAGCGATAAAAACTGGAAAATGAAAGGCTAAACGCCTATACCTACTAACACGAACATCATAAACTGATTCAGCTTTCTTTCACATCGTATAAAAGCTTCATAAAAGTGCCTACTTCTTTTCCATAATGATAACGGAAACACATCTTGTAAATTTAATGTCAAAGGTTTTAATTTCAATGGACTTATCCAATTCCCAGTGTGATATAATGTACATCGAAAATAAAATAATTTTTGAATGTTTTTTAGTACAACAGAAATCCATAATAAAACTACCTAGGTAGTATTCTTAGAGCTAAAACTAAATTGGTGACCAAACGTAGATCTATTCTGTACAAAAAAATAACACTACAAAAACAGTTAGACTGCCAATAGACTTTTGAAGGTCTAAAGACAATCCAAATGCTCAAGCCCACTATCAGTTGGCAGCGTACTCAGCATGCTGGCGGCATTACCACGCTGAATGGCAATGCTTATATATATTAAGTTACTTATACTCTTAAGTTAGGATTAGGATTTGAAATACTTTTACGAGAAAAGCGTTTATTCCAGCCACGTAATATATTTCCATTTACCCTACCGCTAACCCCTTCAGAAACACGTGCGTTAAGTTACAAGTCAATAAGCAATTACATTCCGACATATTCCTGATTTTCTACTAATTGGTTAACATATTCCGAGACGCAACTTGTAGGTAATATGTCAACGACAGACGTTAGCACTCTAATAGAGTAATTAACACATTATGGAGGCAATATGATTTTTCCATGGTCAATATTAGCCGGCAAACTGAAGTGGGCAAAGCATACACTTTGTTCTACAATTTTCAACCGTTCGTATTTCGTAACTTCTACCTTGTCTACAAAACTAGAGGTAATTTTCTACGCGAATTTCGGACACGTTCCCTCCATAAAGAGTACTTTAGTAAGTTTTCTCAGGTTAATAAGCAGCCATGAGGGACTAACCTGAACGTTTAAATAATAACGTGATGGCTAGAAGGTGAAGAAAATTATTTCGCCTGGCTAGTTTAACAAGATTGTTAATTAATATTATGTTACCGGAAATTGTACACAAACTCTAGGCATTTTATAAAATTTTTGGCCCGAACGAGTCATTTACTATTTTCACTAACCGACTTCAAAAAAGGATGGGATTCTCAATACGGTTCCATTTTTTATGTTTGCTGCCTCAGAAACCCAGCCTAAAGTACCAATGTGCCTCAAAATTCATTCAATTGCCTGCAACCGTTCTCTATGTCAATGTCAACTGATCGACAGAGTTGGCACTATTCGTTATCTTGGCGTAGTTATAGATGAAAACCTATACTTTAAAGCGCATCTAATGACCACAGCCAAGCGGGTTCGTAAAATCGTATACATAATGAAACTGTTACGCCACTCTGCAGACCTCTGGGTTCTGCAACTTGTTTACTCCTCGCTTTGCGAATCTATTATCGGTTACTGCATTACCATATGGGGAGGCGCTGCTGTCACGTTTATGCTGGGACTAGAACGAGCTCAACGCGCGGTTCTTAAAACTATGCTCAAAAAGCCCTTCCGATACCCCACAAAAACACTATACGCTGATGCTAAATGCTTAAATGTCCGTCAACTATTTATCCTCCGTGTTTTTACTAAGCACCACTCTAAAGTCCTAAACTCCCTGGACTACCTCGAAAAACTAAGAAATCGCACTTTCAGAACTCCCCGTGCCTTTGTTCGTACCAAATTCGCTCAAAAACTTCCTGACTTCCTGATCCCATATATTTACAACAAATTTGTAAAACGCTAAATGTTAAATACTTTTTGGTTAACCAGGCCAACCGCATTGTTCAAAAGTGGCATCTATCCTTTCTTGTGATGATACTGAAAACTTTCTTAAAATTATTTCTTAATGTAATGTTTTTAACTTTTTGTTATTTTTGAGCTCTTGTCGTATTTTCGTACATAGTCAAGTATATTATTTTTGTTAATTTGTTTTAAGGCCCCCACGAGACAGGCTTTGTCAAAGTACCAATAGTAAAATATTATTTTAAGGTGTTACTTTTTTAAGCAATAAAAAATCTTTAAATCTTTAAAGAATTCCGTCATTTACGAACCGATTTGGAAAATTATTTTTTAAAGGAAGAATATACTTTCAAATTAGTCGCATAAAAATTTCATCAAAATCATTTGATTTAAAAACCAAACTACTGAACCAGTTTTCATGAAATTTCTATGGGACCACTCAAAAAATATTATTCTTCAAATAAAAAGTATTTTCCAAATCAGTGTATAAATGACGGAGTTCTGAGATATTTGTTCTGATAACAAATATAAAAAAAAACATACAATCGAATTGAATACCCGCCCCCCTTTTCTAAATCGGTTAAAAGGGCACAAAATAAAATGCTTAACTGGTGGCAAACGTATGCAAACCTACAGAATATAAAACAGTTCAACATCCTTCGGTTCCTACAGGTTTTGGGTTAACCTTCATGGAATAACTGACCAAGAGCATATCGAAACACATATAGTAGGGTTCCTTTTATTGTGGTCATATAACTGTCGTCATATTCATAGTTCAGAAATTGGTGTTATATTAACGAATGAAGATCTGTGGACTTAGCCAAATTTCAGAGATGTACTATCCCGGCATAACAAAACTTTTTATGAGTTAATTAAAAAGTAAAACTACTAGAGGAAACTTTTTAAACGACAAAAACGACATTTTTTTACGAAAAAAGTCGATGACATTTGAGCTAGAACACCTTAAATGTATTACAGCTTTATCGCTACAACTCAAAAAGTTATAATAAGTAAATTGGGATGGACGGATTGACAGATGGACAGAAAGATGGACGGACAGAACGAACTTATAAGGACTGTTTTTCTGATGAATTTCTAGTGTAATTCCACTTCTACGTCGCTTCAAGTACAATAAGGAATTTGGGATAAATTTTCCCTGTAGGTATTTGTTGATGAAGTTAATTTAATCGAGTTTAATTTTGCCTAACCAGAAATAAAATATTAATTACATAAAAAGAAAATTAACCTAACCTGAAACAAAAATTAATAAATTCTATAATTTTTTTTTTTTTTTAAACTAACCTGAAACAAAAATGTATTAATTCTGAAACATAAAATATATATTAATTGAAATGAAATATATTTTATATGAAATTAAAAAATAATAAATTATACCCGTTTCCTTAGTGCACTTAAAAAAGTGGGAATCGCTTGTACACGCAGACATGCACACACCACACTCCCTTCGAATTCAAAATCCCTTCGTTTCCCCTTCGATCCAGCAAACAAAAAAAAATTTACTATTACGAAGTGTCATTTTATTAATGTTTGTTTTACTGTTATGCTTTTTCCAAAAACTATGGAACTATACGAATGTAAATTAATTTATATAATTTAAGATTAACTAGAATTGTTTACGCCGTATTATTTTGGAGGTTTTCTAGGTCCAGTGAAATTATAAATCCTTAATTAGCCGTAAATTAAGTTCGTAGTTTATTGTTTTGTTTTTAAGGGCTGTGGATTATGTTTAATAAACAAAATATAATTATTCTACACAAAAAACTTCGTATCAGCAATGTTTTCGTAAGAACGTGTTTTGGCATCGAGATGAGAATTTTTTAGGTTGAAAATGAAAGTCAGAAGCTGGCTGACTTTTGAGGCCCACGTCTCGAAGAACGTGACTTATCACGGTGTTTTTTGTCATTTACTTGGGGTACTGTAGATAAAGTAGCTTTAAGGCTATGCGATATTATGGACAATTCTGTGCTTTAAATTAAGTAAGTAAAAAAATATGTTCTACATCATATCTTACACAGCGTTACTCAGAAAAGGTGTACCTACTACCTAAGCCAAATACGGTCCATTATGTTCATCATCATGAACTAAATTTAATATCTCTACCAACCGTATAAAATCGCGAAAAAAATATCTGTTGTTCCATAGAAAATGGTCATAATCATTTCCACTTGACTTGATTGGTCCCATAGTAAAATTTATTCATGACGATGAGTATAACTAACCCTTTTCGGCTTAGTACACCCTTTCCGCGTAACCCGGCATAAGGTACCCGAAACGGTAGTTCTGTCCTTCTGTCCGCCCGTCCGTCCATCTGTCTGTCTGTCTGTCTTTATAACTCCTTGCTGAAAGTAAAAAAAAATACCATAACGAAAAATACTAGTTATTCACGATATCCTGAAATGTTTTTTTAGAACTACATTCGCACGTGGTTTTACTTACCAATTTATTTTATTTTTTTCCAACTGTAAGAAGTTCATACGTTAACTTACTTAACTAATTTTCCTATAATGCTTATAGACTTCGTAACTACATGTCTTTTTTTAATGCTACTCCACTGACACCCTGTATCCGGGACTTTTGTTATAACTTAACTACAATCTTGTTAGCTTAAAACGAATTTAATTTAGTTATTCACAATACAGGGAGAGGAAAGTTAGTTATATATTTTTGTTTTTTATGTTAATACATGTGTTTTATGCAAAGTTTTTGTGTACCTAAAGCGTACTTTTCTAGCAAACGTATCAAATACTTAAATTACATGTCAACACTAAATAACTTCCATTGATAATGTCAGTAATGCCACAAGATTACTTAATCCAATGCCATACCAGTAAATATATCAGCAAATTACCCAGTAACCATAGTAAGAATTACAGTGTAGTCCAGTCGAGCTAAACGGTAGTAAATCGGTAGAATTTGCCTGTCAAAATGGCCATTATGATGCTGATAAATGTGACAAAATTACTGTGGACTTGCATGGACCTACATAATTGTATACTTTTATGTTATTATACAACATGAAGCATAATTTGTTATGATATAAGTATTGGTATTATAGACATATGAATATAGAAATATAGATATATCAGCCAGCCAGCCAGCCAGGCATTTTTGGTAGAGGGGGTGAAATCTAAAGGCGGAGGTGGTTATTACAGTGTCTCAATAAATAAAATAAATAAATATCTGGGACATTATTGCACCCATGGTCATCTGACCCCAAACTAAGTAAATCTTGTAATATGGCTGCCAGAGACTAATATACATAAATATTTTAAATACATACTTAAATACATATTAACACCCACACAGAATAAACACAAACTTTCAGCACACAAATGTTTGTCCTCGGTGGGAATTGAACCCACGCCCCCAAGCGCAGAAGGCAGGTTCACTACCAACTAAATCTAACGGGGCTGTCGAATAGATCGGCAACGTATTTGAGACGCCTCTGGTATTACAGGTAACCGCGTTGGTGCATGACTGCTTTCCATCAGGCAGCCTGCTTGCTTGTTTGTTATCTGTTGTATAAACAAATAATTTATGTTGGATGGCACTTACTAAAACTGCCTGCCACTGTTCCTTATAGAGGCACCAAGATTGCCGTAGGTAGGCACCGGTACCCCACAAGCACAGCACATTCAGACAGAGATTTGACATCTTATATCTCGGGGTGACGAGCGCAGTGAATTGCCATCCAGGGTTTTGAACTGTTGAAGTTCAAAATTCTGAGTTGCATTGAGCTGTTATGGGTAAGCGTGTAGAGCCATCAGGCGAGAGACTTCGCTCGTATCATAAAAAAACACGATGCCTAATTTAAAGAACACTCCCATTTCCACTCTTTTCCTCTTTTTTTTTTTCTTGTACGGATCACAACGCCGTGGTCTCCCTCAGTCTCCCTGGAAGTACTAGCTGCGCACACGGGTAAGGTTAAACCCCTGCTATTTTCCTCACAATTTTCCAGAAAATTAATTTTGTCATAATCATAATCCACACAATTATTTTTTACTTATTCCATAATCCAGCCAGCAGTGTCAAGGTAATAGATAGATAGAAACTCTTTACATCAATTTATATCATTATTTACTCTTTGTATTCATTATTTTTTTCTTTTTCTTTTTGAAGTGAATACTTCTTTAAGCGCATTGCGCACTTTTTGGGTGAACAAAAATCATGGAACTTGCGTCATCGTCACCGAACGCTGTATAGTGTATATTTTAAAACAGCGCCATCTCTTGTAGACTAGGTGAATTACTACTAAATTTTTCACTTCTGATATGCAATCAGAAAAAAAACATCAGTCATAGATGTTTTTTTTCGGTCTCTTTCTTTTTAATTTACATTATAACGGAAAGCATAATAATAATTTAACTTATTAAAGCAAAATATAATAATGGTATGCTATAAGCTACTTAGCGAGATAATTATGCAAATATCGGCCTAATTTGTGTCAACCAATTTTCTATTGTATATGGTATTAATTTTAAATACGTAGCACTTTATATTAAAGTCTTTGTATGATCATAATTACATTAGTTTTCTTATATCATCTGAGTCAACACTTCTTGGTCTTTGTAATTACAAGGTAACACGGAACAATAGTAATGAGCTGGAAGGAAGTCGTTACACAGAAGCTCGATTTTTAAAACGCTCGTAAGATTTCATACAAAAATATCAAGGGGAATAAAAAAATCTTTTGATAGAATACAAATTCGAATGTTTCAAACCACAAGTTGCATTAACGAGTGATATGATTATTTAAAAAAATGCAAGGACTTCAATCTTTTTTTTAAGTCGAAAAACAGTCACCTCGATGACTGTTTTTCGCATGTTTTTTTCGTGCAAAATATCATCAATATATATGTAGGTATAGTCTTGAAGTCAGTTTGTTTTTCTTCTAAAAATAAATTTTAATATTCACCCTTTAAACTCAGACCTTGTTTCAAGAGTTCAAGCTCACATTTTACGAAATTTAATTGGCATAATAATACCAGGTCCAAGGTAACAAAGCAAATCTTCAACACAAAGCCAATCCGGAGTAGAGATAGCATTGTGCCGGCCGGATTATACCTGGTTGTACATCGGGATGAAACATGGTTCAATCGGGCCTCTGTGATTGGATGCTGTGGGACTGCAGGCTTACTGATGTTTGATTAAATCTTTCAAATAGGTAGGTACTCTATTTTTCCTTTATAGTCACCTGGAACGCCCCGTGATTTCACCCGCTATCTTAGATGAATCATCTATTTTTCGGAACAATAAGTTTAATCCAGAGTCTAAGCTATTTCCTAAGCCTACTTCTTCTGTACTACAATTTGCCAATACTTCTACACGAATACGAGGAGATCTCAGGAAACGTATAGAAACATTTGAAATTACACTTTCACAGACGCGTGATGGCAATATTTTGGACTCAAAAAGTCACCAACGAGGAAGTTCTACGGCTGTTTGGACAGAATCGCAAGCATTTGCAAACCATCCAATATCGTAAAGTTGCATATCTGGGATATGTACTCAGGCATGAAACGAACCACACAAACAACAACTTATAATGAGATACAAACAACTTATAATGACGGGAAAAGGTGCTGGAATAAGGAAAGTTGGTCATAGAAGGAAGTCATGGTTGCGTAACATCCAAGAATCGACAAGGATTTCGAGTGCCACCATACTCTTGCGCCTTGGAAAGGACAAAACCAAATATTCTGACTGCCAACCTTCTCTAGTTGAAGAGATATCAAAGAAGAAGCGTCCATAGAACATTTCATCCAAATCATCATTTACAATAGCCATGTTTCATCATTGCTTGGAGACGGCATCATGTTTTAGAGAAATAGTAAATGGAAAGAAGCTGTGTTCAAGGCACAGAAGAAGTGTGGTAGAGCTATTTGCAAACTGAAACAAAAATGGACAGTACACTTGATATTTTCGAATGCGTGATGTTTGTACAAAATAAAATAAACTTGTTATAAATTTAAAGTTAGTATTCCTATGAGAAATACAGCGTTACTCTCTAATAGTACACTATGCAAGGTTGCAATGAATTATAATAATTTTCCAAAAGAATTAATAAAAACGAATGAAACTCATATTTTTAAGCTTAATTCAAATGCTTGTGGACAAGGCATACTACAATCATTTATTATTGCATACTACAATATAAATAATTATTTGACAAATGCATATTTTATAACGTGTCATAGTTATTATGAGTATTAGTAAAAAAAAAAACATGACGTAAAATTTTATAACCTGACAATTTATCTTGCAAAACAATATAAAATTTACAACACAATAGTTTAACCGTGAATAGCTTGTTGATAATGACAATAATTTGTGATATTTTGTGTAATGTTAGTAATGCCAAATAGATTGTCACATGTAATTACTTAATTTTTAATATAATTTAGAAATTTGTGTGTTCGTGTATTTTAATTGTGGCATATTGGGTTGTAGATTCATTTAAATTTAAAATCATCCAGTTTACTTAGATTTGCTAACATAAAGTAACTAAGCACAAAACTTAAAAAACTAAACTAACTGGAGATCATCTATAGTATTTATAAGCCTCTACCTATGCATCTTTGAATAATATTAATATTTACCTTAGTATGTAAATGTCAAATTTGCATGTCAAAAGGCTGAATAATGGCAATCCACTGTTTCCTACATTCTATCTGTAAATGTTTGTAATATCAAAACAAATAAATAATACAATACAAAAATCACACAAATTGAATAGTAAAGGTAAAATAGAGCAATGATCCCGAGAGAAATAATAATATATAGAATATCAATAGAGATAGAAATAGGTACTCGTGCATGAAGTATTTCTTCTTCGATGGATATGGATAGCAAACATCAATACAGATGATAAACATTATCAAACCTCTATTAACATCTAATAAGATCCACGCAATAAGCCTGATATTATTGCGCCTACTATGCCGATAGAATCTTCACATAACGATATAATGAAACCGTTGACCTAGTTGCGTCGGCCGGATTACTGTGGACATGTCTCGAGTATTAATGTTTATATATTATATTCGTGTTGTTTTATTAAGTAGAAATAAATAACAAGATAATAATGAATATTGAAGATATACATCGGCCAGAATCTCACAGTAAAAAAATTAACCAACTAACTTGTCTGTATATTTTGTCGATAACTTAAATAACATTCCATATAACAAAGAATATTAATAATAATAAAAAACAACAAATTGATATTACTACTAAACTAATCTAACCACCAGTGGTTCTAACAGTGGGAATTGATCCCTAAATTTTGGCCCCATTAGCAATTTGTATGGCAATGATCTCTTTGAGCAAAGTAGATGCCGGAATTTTAGTCACAAATTTTACTTAAACTTATACTCGTAAAATCATAGATTTTTTGTAAGACTGTGATCAAGCTATGCAGTTGTTAGCACATTTGACGGTACGTCAGCGCCGTAGGACTTGGTTTCAAACTCCAACAATGTGATTGAGATTTCAGTGAAAGAAGACATCTCTGCAGGCTAACTATTGCCCTTCTTAGCGCTCAGCTGACAAGCTATCGCCCATTCAAACCCATACACCCAACTGTTAGAACCTGACAGCCATATTTGAGAGTACTAATCTATAACAAGTATAAAATAAACAAAACCCAATACTGATTTGCAAAAAATCTCTTTTTCATCCCCCCATCTCGGAAAGAGTATTTTTGCTCTTCGATATCTGAGTGCAAAAGCAGTTTTTATCCGCTAGAGGATAAATTAAATTGAATTTAGAACATCGTGTGCACTAAGTTTATGAATTCAAAACATCATTAAACCTACTTATTTACTTCTACTCCCAAGGTACCGAATTTATCATACAACCTTTTTTAATTTGTTAAGAACTCAGACTCAGAACCTTCTTGGTGTACTTTGCTTTGCACGTGCCATTTTTTTTGCATTTAGTCATTTCCTCGCTGAGTTGGGATGAAAAGTTACGTGTTGCACTCGAGTGCAAAGATTTTTCACCTCGTGCTCTTTTGATTCCCTCGCTAACGCTCAGGATTCTAATATTTGAATCACTCGCTACGCCCATGATTCAATTTTAGAATCCTTCGCCTCCTCGGTCATCATAATTGAGCACGCTGTTAAAAAGCAACTTTGCATTCTTGTATAACAAATAACTATTACCATTTGACAGATTCTGTCAAATCAGACTTAGCTTTGGACCACCACAACAAAACCTGCTATCAAATACTAAAACGCATTTGTATCGATGCAGCCGTTTTGTGAAATAATTGTAACACACTCATAAAATAACACTCAACCTCTAAAGAGGTCATCAAATCAAAATCAACCTCTTTGAGGATTATGTTTGTGTGTGTTACAATCTTTTCAAAAAACGGCTGGACCTATTCGAATGCATTTTGGTCTCTTACCCCAAACGTATACATCCACCTTTTTTATATAGCGAGAGAGCTGCAGACGGAAACAGTCCCCTCAAATTTACTTGTCCAAATTATATCTGCCTGCTGGCCACTGACGCCCAACGAGCAATAGTTTCCAGTGACCTATTATTTAAATTGACCTACCCTGTTTTAATTGCAAGAGCCAAGACGTAGATACATTTCGCTATACACTAACAGAACGCCTATAAGTGAGCAGTATAAATTGAACTGCGCCCTACTTCGTGTTAATTGCTTCGGATAAACTAATTACTTTACTTGGTAAAGAGAATGCAGGTGAATGAGGAAGGTTTCATTTTGTTTGTTTATTTAATCTAAGTAAATGTTGTTTTTTATATAAATTTATGGAACAAATTCAACTTTTTTTTATATTTTCAAAATAAGAAGATTATTCCTAGGTTGTCCTTAAACATCAGACTAATTCCCTGCAGCATTTCAATTAGATTAGTTCTGCCGTTCTGTTGAGAAAACGTAACAAAAAGCATTTGATTTTAATATAGTTTGGCCGCTGAGATAATGCATTTGACAGCTGCAATAAAATCGAAAAAATGGATTGAAAGTATTCTCTTTTAATAAAAACTGTAGTATATTGGCTACCACCTACAATCTTACGTTCAAAAAGCTGGTAAAAGTGCAGCAATTTGTGACGTCCCTTATTAATCAACGGATGTCCTCAACGAATTCCCTTCTCTTTTCTGTGATCCACTCAATACTCGCTGTTATGTGATCTACACTACATCACATACATCATCATCATCATCAGCCATAAGACGTCCTCTGCTGAACATAGGCCTCCCCCTTTAACCTCCACACTGAACGACAACCTGCCATCTGCATCCACTGGATGCCCGCGACTCTCACTATGTCGTCGGTTCATCTAGCTAGTGGGAAGCCTACCTAAGCTGCGTCTTCCGGTTCGTGGTCTCCACTCAATAACCTTTCTTTCCCATCGGTTGTCGGTTCTTCGAGCGATGTGGCCTGCCCATTGCCACTTGAACTTACAAATTTAAATAGCTATGTATGTGTAGTATGACTCTGGTTCTTTGGCGAATATCCACATTTCACGTTCCATCACATACGTCGGGATACAATATACTCGGCCTTGCTCGAAAAATTAAGATCATAATTATTTTTATCCTATATGTTAGTGGAATGTCAGTATTTTTCTTACTATTTTAATCAAATGGTGCTCCCAACACGGAAGTTACATACCTACAGTTTGAAAATATTTATATCACAAAATAACTATATTATTAAAAGCGAAATAAATACTTACTACTCTTTCAATAATTGACTGACTCGTCACAAAATCTGAAAAACTACGTTACCTACGAAGCTGCAGTTTGTTAGATAGATAAATTCTTTATGGGGTATAGAGATCCGCTAAGAAATAAATTTTCGAAAGGACCGATACAACAAAGGCAGAAAGTTGAAAGTTTATATAAATATCTACGACTAGGAAGTCACGGGAAACATCTAGATTGTTTAAATTATCGTGTAAGAAAACACAATAATTTTTGATAATAATATTGTATCATAATAAATCTGACTGTTTTTTAGTAAATTTTAAAACTTTCGCGATTTGAACACAAGTTTTTATATTTATCGGGACTTATCAAGCAATATTAAATATAGGTAAAAATAGATGCCTTTCGTTCGACGTTTCGACCATGTTACAATGGCCGTGGTCACAAGCTGACTGATAACTGCGGGTGAGTCCGGCGAGAAGTGCGGGTATTTTGTGTACTGTTGACTAAATATTTTACGATTTATGTCCAATTCGTCCCCCAGAGTTTTGTCACGCATAAAAAAGTTCGGTTTCGAAACTCATTTATGCCCGCTTCGGTTTCAAAAAATATTTTTGTAAATTTTTACCCTGTGTTCTCGTGACATCGTATCCCAAAGATAGCAAGATCGTGAGGTCATATCATGCGAACATAGTAAAGCTATAACATATGAAGCCATAACATATTATGCGATGTGTTATGGCTTTGCTATGTCGCATCGAGACTGAAATCTAATATGTACAAGGGGACAACCTCACGTATACTTAACGGGCGAAGGACGTGACAGGACTATGAAATGCTATGCATGTGGATTATCCAGTGTGAAATATGATAATTTGCTTTGAAAATAAAAGTTTTAGCTATATTTTTCGGGATGATTTAGAAGAATATAGGATGATATTATTTGTTTTTCTTTTTGCAAAAGTTTATACAGAAGACTAGCTGTTTTATAGTTAATAATATCTTATTTGCTTCATCAAGATGCATAGCTTCAAGATCGAACTACGGAACACTAAATAATTCTCGCAGTTTATAAACTAAGAAACACAAAAAATCACTAATCCTACAAACTATTTAAATTATTGCATTGTCATCGGTCCTTGATAAGTGAGCAAAATTTTAATTTAATTGGACTTTTTCAAGTAGTTGTGTAACGGATACATACATACATACTAAGTTAATAAAAGCGTGTTAAAAAGGGCAGTCAGGTCGTCTACATGGGTGAGTTCGTCTAAAAGCATTAAGCCTGGTTTATGCCTGCTACTTTCGCATCAGCCATGTCACCTTACCATATCTCCCTAATAGGTATGTCTGAGCTGAGGTGCCTACCTTGTTTGTATGATAGGTAGGTACTAACATATAGCTTCCAATTTTGGTCCCAACTGAAAAACCCTCGACCTATCTACAACAACATGGCAGCGATAAGTAGTATCGCAATGACAAGCATTCGTATTTGTCCGACAGCCCATCAAAGAAAATTTATCTGCCAAATGGTTTACCATTTCGACCTTATGTTGAGAGTTTAAGGGTGGTTTCAGGATGACTTCGAGGGTAGGTTATTGCTTGGACACTCCCCGGCTTATCGGAACATCGGATAGTCGGGTGCGGCAAGCATGTATCGTAGGTACTGTGGTGGAATTTAGAAACACTGATCTCGTGATTGTGAGCACATGGTTTTTACTTTAGACTTCTTGTCTTTTTACCCAGATTTGACGTATTAAAAAATGTTTAAGTAGTCAATAATTTTAAGTTTTAAAAATAATAACTTCTTTTATTTTTACCCAGATTTGACGCATTAAATATTTAAATTGTTAATAGTGTTAAGTTAATTTTCTTTATAAAGCGTGTTTTTAGTTTATTCAAACTAGATATCATTATCACGGTTCCTGTAGCAAAGCAAGTAAAACTGTACTACTATAATTTAATACATAAGGTCCATAAATAAAATATGCAGGATGCTAAAATATCAGCAAACCGCGAACCAGGCTGATATTAGTGATAACATTATTCTGTTAGGGGCCGGGAGCAGGGGCACCGAGATGATTAATTTTTAAAATGGACTTGTCCCCAAGGGTTCGTTCTGATAAATAGCGTATTCATCATCTGTGACCTTTGGAGGGTAGGTACTTTATGTGCACGCGTATTGAAAAGTTTTTTTTTTATAAATAATAATAATAATTTATCATTCTAAATTATATTACTATATCCAGATAGGTGAAATGAAGTTTACTTCTGGGGTCTAAATAAATAGTTATGTTCGTATCACACTAATCACATTAAAATACTTATTAAAATAAATAGTGTTTTTACGGTTAGTTTTTATCCCATATTATATCTATCTCAGGAAACAAGGAAGCCCAAAGGTTGTTCCAAATCTTGGCATTGCTTGGTTGCAAAACAACGGAACAACGACACAAAATACAGTAGGGTAAGTCCGGGATATACGCCCAAGCGGTATAGACACCACAGTGCAATTGTGTGAAATGTGATATGTGAAATGTAAATATGAACGCGCCCCTCCCTCACTTCAGTTTGCCACAAAGAGTTGACGCGTGCGGTTGTAATGTGATTCAACTTTGATACAGTTCGCAATAGGAAATCAATGCCAGACATCTGGGAATCTAGTTATTGAGTTTGAAATGTGGCAAGTAGTTAGGTAAATAAGTATAAAACAAAATAAGATTACTTATATTTCACAAATCCAAAGACCCACCTTTATACAAATCTTAAGGGCCCTCTCACATTTTTTGACGAAAAAAAGCAACAAAAACTGGTATTTTGGCGTTATTTTTCTATCACATATTAAGACTTAAAGAAAATTTAGTTTCTGTATTAAATAGATCTGTATTTTTTACTGAATGTATCAACTTGAAAGTTTGGAAAAAATCATCATTTAACTAATTACCTCAAATTTACAAAAGTAGTTTTTCGTAAAACTCTCAGAGGGAAAGTTTGTGAGTGGATTTCGGTAATTATTGACTTAAAATAAACAATATTACTATAATGGATTACTTGTTTTATATTATTCTGGACAATTAGGGCTTTATTTTTTCGTTTTAATCTCCAATTCGCTGTTTTAATTCATTTTCAATCCAAATAGCTAAAACTGCACGGTGCATTTACGACATACGTGCATAGGCCTTATAATCACAAAAGGTCACAATAGGTCAAAAGTAGTTCATAAAAATTTCCAAACGATTGCCTCTTTTGTGTAAAAGATACCTCCTACTTGAAAGTTTACACCGAATTACAGAAGACGAATAGCCCAATGTAATTAATGGCCTCCAGTCTCCTTCTATCAATGGCCTGGAGATCCGCCATCAAAGGAACAACTTACAATATTTTGCAGTAAGTTTACTTCATATTCATATTTTATTTGCAGCATTGTAGACCGCATCATCGCTTAACATCAGGTGAGATGGCAGTCAAACGCAAGGCTGTTCCCCATCACGATTAGATGGACAGACGATCTAAAAGAGATCGCAGGGAAACGCTGGATGCAGGCCGCTTCCGACCGCCCTTTTGGAAATCGATGTCCAAAACCTATGTCCAGCAGTGGACGTCCTGGGTTTAGGTCTCCTGTTCAGCGCGCCATCATTTCCGGTCCTGGGCCAGTCACGTCCACTGCTTTGCTAACCTATTATTAGATTTAACAAAAACCCATCAGTAATAGGACTGCACGTCAGTACTTAAGTAGTAGTTCATCTATTCTACAATAGATGGCGCTGTTTTAAAATACACATACAGCGGTCGGTGACGATGACGCGATTTTCATGATTTCTTGTTCACAAAAAGTGCTCAACGCGCCTGAAGAAGTTTTCACTTCAAATAAATGTTACTTCAGTTCTTGTGTTGAACTTGTGTTACTGCATTTTGTGTACGTCGAGTGAAGCATCAAAAGGGTGATTAGAGACGTAATAGGCTTTAGCACTACTAAATGGGTAAGCTTATACAGTATACATGTGTTCGGACTGAGTGATTTGCGAAGGCGTTCAGTTGAATGAGACGTTATGTTTGAAATCTTTGACATAGAAGTTTCAATCAGCCCATTTATTGGAACGAAAGTTTACTCGGTTTTTCGGAACAGAGTACGCAATGGATAGGTTTTACTAAGAAGAATGTATCAAATAAGGAAATCAAAATAATGAATAGAAATAAGGAAAATTCTAAAGTTTTCTTAAATCTAATTAGAAAATAAGTGAACTCTTGGTTAGGTAGGAAGAAGAAAGTTGGAAAAGTATGGCCAAAGAAGTCAAAAAATGAGGCTGTGGAACGAAAATCTACTAAAGTCCATTCGCTACAGGTAGGTTCTTGTCAGCTGCAGTTGGAAAAGGCTAAATGAAAATTCCATGCTTTTTAAATGTTACATACAGACATATAGATGGCATTACCAACGCTTAGATTGATTTCAACATAGCTCAAGAATTTGGAGCCGTCAGAGGCGCGGATAGCTCAGCGGATAGAGCAGATAATGATGGTGAAAGAGTGGAACAACACTTCAAATGTAAAAGAATACTAACTTTATACTTTGTTTATTTCCTTTATACTCGACTGTCCAAGAAGGAGCTTAATGTTTTCGATGTGTACGCATTTGTTTGTTGCAATGAGATTAATCCGAGGTGCGATTAATGCAAGTTAAAAACTTCCATATTACTCCTATAACCTAAACAGTTTGACCGATTTAGATGTGTGAGGTGAGGTGTCTTTAGATTAGTTACCTTTCTCCATGTGACATTGACTAAATTTTGAAGTCAGGTTCTTTAATGCATCTTTGTGCATTACCTCTTATTACTTCACGTTAAAAAACTAACCAGGCTAATGAAATCAGCATTATTATTTACTTTTTTAAATTACTGTAGATGTAAATGGACTATAAATACTGGGTCACTGGTTGCTGGTCCGACGACGTAATAAGAGCTGTGAAAAGCAGGCGAGAGTAGTGCACCAAAGAATAGACCTACATGGCTGATTGTGAGATATGGTCAATAAAATCAGTGTTTTAAATTATCATTGTTCACTACAGTTATATGATTATTAAGGGAGTATTTACCGACTTCCAAAAAAGACGGGGTACTATGTTCGTCTGTATGTGTTTTTTTTTTGTATGTTAATCGATATTTTCGCCAATCGTGAACCGATTTGAAAAATTCTTTTTTAGTTCGAAAGGGTATACTTCGGAGGTGGTCCCATTATCATCAAGTCAGGATCTGATGATAGAATCTCAAGAAAATCGAGGAAAAACTAAGTAACTAACAATGTTTGACCCTCTTCCCAGTTTCCGATTGAGCTGAAATTTTGCATACTTATGTAAGTTTAGTAACAATGCAATAATCTGGTACTATTGAGCTGATCTGATGATGATGGTGAAATTGTTTCTTTGATGTTCGCCGTTGAAGAGTTCCACTATCCACCGCCTGACTCCATCATCATCATCAGCCAGAAGACGTCCACTGCTGAACATATGCCTCCCCCTTTAACCTCCACTGAACGACACCCTGGCATCTGCATCCACTGGATGCCCGCGACTCGGTCCATCTAGTGGGAGGCCTACCTACGCTGCGTCTTCCTGTTCGTGGTCTCTACTCAAGAACCTTTCTTCCCCATCGGTTATAGATTGATGTAACTACGCCGAAAAATCAGTTGCTTCATCCACAATCTTATAACGGTAAATATTTTAATAATCAGATCATCATCATTATCAGCCTATCATGTTCCCACTGCTGAGACTCAGTCCGTCCTCAGTCCAGTCTTGTAGAGCGATGGCATCGTTACTGCAAATACATTATATTTTAAGTTCTAAATAAGTCATTGGTGCAGGGCCGAGGATTGAACCTGTTGCCATCAGATTGTAAAGCGCACATGCTACTTCTACCACCATCGTTCATAATCATATAACTGTGATCAAAGGTGGTGATGAATTTCATATTGAAACAAAGTATCCTGCTGAAATAAATGGCTTAGCAATTTAGAAGGCGCCAGCACTCGGCTTCCATTCTACGCCCACACGATCAAGACGATAAACACATCAATTCTAATAGACGAGGAACCTTTCATGACTCGGTCTAATTATGAAACGCCAACGCTTATACTAAGTCTTTTTTTTTATCCCTCCACGTAAACCAAAGGGGGGGAGGGGGGAGTCTGTCATAAGTTTAACATGTGTATCTGTGTGTGTTCAGGAAATTGACATCTTCTCGTCCAAGATACCACAGTACCTAAAGACAAGGGTCTTTGAGCAGTGTGTGTTGCCAGTGATGACATATGGTACAGAGACGTGGTCCTTAACTGTTAGCCTTTTGGAAAAACTCAGAGTCACACAACGGGCAATGGAGAGAGCCATGCTCGGAGTTTCTTAGCGCGATAGAATCCGGAACGTGGATATTCGCCAAAGAACCAGAGTCACCGACATAGCTACTAAAATTTGCAAGTTGAAGTGGCAATAGGCAGGCCACATCGCTTGCAGAACTGATAACCGATGCGGAAGAAAGGTTCTTGAGTCGAGAGCACGAACTGGAATACGCAGCGTAGGTAGGTCTCCCACTAGATGGACCGACGACATTATAAGAGTCGCAGGCCTCCAGTGGATGCAGATGGCCGGCTGTCGTTCAGTGTGGAGGTTAAAGGGAGAGGCCTATGTTCATCAGTGGACGTCTTCTGGCTGATCATGATGATCTGTGTGTATGTGTCATCATAACTCCCAAATGGCTGAACTGATTTTGATTTAGTAATTTTTTTGTTTGAAAATCGACTTGATTGCTCGGTTGAATTGGAAGGAATTGGATACCGGTTGCTTGCTTTTCTTTGTAATATTTTAAATCATCTAAAAATTCCCCCCCAACACCCGTAGCCAAGTTATAAAAAGAATAGATGAGTATATGGGTTAGACAATTCCAAAATCCCTAAAAGAAAAATAAATAAAAAAAATTTTTTTTTGTTTGTTTCACACGGGAATTACTCACGTATGATTGAGCCGGTTAATCTGATTATAGTTTCGTAGACTCATTCTCGCTTAGCACTGACCTTGTAAAAGACCGCCGAGTGCGAAGAAATTAGAGTCGGATTAACCGACTTAATCATACGTGTGTAATATAAACAAAATGTGTGAAAACCACATCAGTTTCCGTAATAAAATAGAAGTATGTATATGTCTAGTGTCTGTGTGTGCATGTTTAGCGTGTGTATCTGTTTTGTGTGTGTTATGTGTAGTGTTATGTTTTAGTAAATTCTCAAGTGTGGACCAACACTAACATTTAAAAAAAACTTTGTTATAGACGTTGTTTAACCTAGAATAGGGCTGTGTTTTTCTGTACCATTTTCTCAACCATTCTGAGGAATAGCATCTTAATATTTCCTTCTTTCAGATCTTATAGACCGTTGAGCGCACAAAAAGCTTTTATGGTTTCATCGTAGCATGGGCAATATTTTCCGGACAATTTCCTTACCATTCTAGTGTTATACGCTCCGGCTCTCACGTATCGTGTTTGATACGCCGCCGGTTCCTATTACTACCGTCTCCGATGAGATAAAGTGGCCAGCGGCCTTGAGCTGATTTATATCTTAACGGTTAGCTTAGGGATCTTTATAATGTTTGAAAATGGAGCTCATTTTGAAGTAATAGCTTTGTTATGGTGGAATCCTAACCAAAATTGTGTAGTCATGACTTCGGAGCCAGATTTGACCTAAACAAACATACAAACATTGCGATTTAAATAAAAAGTTTGTCAAAACTAAAAAAAGATAATAAGCCATCAAGTGCACAAAATTTACAGTACATATAAAACTGTTTCTTTGCGTATCTCTAGTATTAAGTACAAATACCTGGGCAACCTTTTGTTTTTAATAATATATAAACTTAAAAAGTAAAACCTTATCTATTCTATTCGATGAAGAATTTGGGATTAAATAAATTAATCTTGTAACTTTGTGAACTTTGTTAATGATTCTAATTTAACCTAACCTGAAACAAAAATTAATTAATTCTAAAACAAAAAAATCGTTATACTTAAAACTAATAGGTAATTAATCTGTAATAGTCATTGTACATTATTGTAGAAGAATGTACTGGAGAAGTTTGACTTGTAACTATGGAGTTATTAATAAACCCAATATTATAATATTTATACAATACAGTTCGTATTGTATAAATATTTTAAAATCCTGACACAAGAAATTAGTCAAATGTGAAACAAATCAGTAATCAATGTGTAAATGACAATAAATATACTTTATCGCACTTTATCGACATGTGTTTCGCCGTGAGGTAACCTCAGCATGGCTAACAGCACACCGCGACATAATCCTGTCGTCGCCCTGTCGAGCGAGAACGCGACAAGGTGCCTACGGTTTTGTATACGCCTGTCTCGCTTTGGCACGACAAAAAGAGTCGACAAAACCCTGTCGCAGTGCGTATGTTAGCCCGCTAGGACGCGTTGATTCTTCGAGCGCTTGGCAGAGAATATGTCGGATAGTTTTGAAGATCAACTTCCGCAAAGTAACGCCTGATTAAATCAACTAAATAGTACAAATTTATTTTGCTTCGGCCGTAGCATGTGTGCTTTGCAATCTGACAGCGCTCAGGTCTGCACCAATCTACACTATCTACACTAATATTATAAAGAGGAAAGATTTGTACCTATTTTTGTATGTTTGTATGTTTGTAATGAATAGGCTCCGAAACTACTGAACCGATTTGAAAAATTCTTTCACTGTTGGGAAGCTACACTATCCCCGGGTGACATAGGCTATATTATATTTTGTAGCGAGGCCGAAGGCCGAGCTTACACTCGTGCGAAGCCGGGGCGGACGGCTAGTGACTTATATAGAAATTAAATAAATTATGTTTAGTTTCGACGCCATCGCCCACAACGGTGAACGAAATTATCTTGGGGAAACCGGTATGCACAAGAATTTCAAAAGTTTACAGACATATGATATTCACCAACATCCCTGGGCCAGCATGGTGGATAAGAGCCCATCCTCTCTTTCTAAGAGAAGTCTTTCTTCTCTTTCTTTTGTAGTGGTAGGACTGTTTTGCAAGTGTCCGCCTGGGGAAGTACCACACATTTGCCACTTATTCAACCACCAAGCAGTAGTGTGCAAACACTACTGTGTTCCGGATTGAAGGGCAATGTTTCCAGCGAAATTACAGGACACACAGAGATTTGACATCTTATATCTCGGGGTGACGAGCGCAGTGCATTGCCATCCAGGGTTTTGAACTGTTGAAGTTCAAAATTCTGAGTGGCGTTGAGCTGTTATGGGTAAGCGTGAAGAGCCATCAGGCAAGCGACTTCGCTCGTCTCGTGCCCAGTATCTTTAAAAAAACGGTGTTCCGGCAATAAGCTAATAATGATGATATGGATTTTACTGCATCCGACGTTATCCAACGTTTTTCGAGTTGCTATTCATTATACTCATATTTTTAACATAAAATATTACCACAGTGTATTTTAATTCAAAGTAAATTGTTATTGTTTTCTCACCATTTAATCTAGTCAAAAGCTTCAAAAAAATAAGCATGCCAATGCCTTATTAATGTCAGCTTAGTGCGTATGATCTTTATTGTATATCCAAAAAACATCAAACTTCCTTAATATTCATCTTATGAAGGTTTCTCCTTTTCTCGTCGTTCAGCTTGTATATCTTTCAGCTTATATTTTTATTAATCTTTGTAAACCTGTCTTAGAAATCTCAAGAAAGCAAAATTAGCTAAAACCACTGTTAGCTTATGTACTTAGAAACCGTGACAAGAAATAAGCTACCGTGATTCCATAGATATAAGAATGTACTCAGGGCTTTGTAAGATGGTGGAATTAATAAATTTACAGGTGTATAGGAAAATACTCAAGGCAAATACATTAATTCACTGACCCAGCACGAAATCTCTATAACTACGTGACATACGAAGCTAAAATTTGGTAGATAGATTCCTTATGAGATGTAGATATTCGAGAGATTTTACGATAGGTCTGAAGTAATGTGGATAAATGGTAATTGGAAGTTTATATGAAAGTCTTCGCACACGAAGTCACAGGCTACAGCTAGTCTTACTTTTAAACAAGCATATTTGTTGTTTTTACTAAGAATAGGGAATTTACTTTTTAAACGCCAAGCCGGCTGCCGGTTACGCGCGTTTGCGTTCGAAGTAGCAGGGGACCGGGCGCTGGTTCCCTACTAGGCTGTAGGGGCTTTGCCACTTGTCAGTATCAATGGGAAAATAGTATTGCCATTCAAGGGTACGAGTATGTTATATTCAGTAAAAAAAAAAAACAAGCGTCAGAATTCGAACCCGCATCATCACCCGATTGTGCAGGTTTGATTTCTACCGCACCCCATACCTCCCTGGACGCTCTATCCACTAAGCTATGGCCTTCTGTAGACTGCCAAATTCTTAAGCAACCAGTTTCGCCTTATCCCTTTTGTATATCGTTGGTGACGCACTCTACAATTTTTGCTAGTGTATTCTTGCTCGGGGCTTATTTATACCAGATGGTCAATTACCAATATTATTTTATCCATAACATTTAAACAGTATATTCTCAAGTGTGTAACAATACTTTAACACACTTCAAACATAAAAAAATACTTATTTAATATACTTATTTCAGCAACCATCTAAACGTATTTATTTTCTAATTATGTAAAAATATAGTGTTCCAAATATGAAAAGGAAAAATGTAGCTTTTTTGTTTTTGTTAAAAAACCTTTGTCTTCTGATTGCTTATGATCATTATTCTTCAATTAATAATTTGCGAATGTGTTAACATTTTCTTTTCTTCTTTTGTTCCAGGTAAGCATCCCCGCATCAACGATCGACTCATTTAATATCATTTTCATTCGTAAGTAATATATTGTCAATATGCAAAATCAAAGTGATATTTACACTTACATAACAATATTCATAAATATACTTATAAATAGTTCTGAAACTGCCAAAATTAACATTTTAATACACATAAATCTCCCACGGAACCATGTGAAAAACTGATTTGTTCCTTGTACCTACCACACATTTTTTTCATCGAAACGGAAAAATTCCAAAGCCGTTCTCTCTTTTGTAGTAAAACTTTAGAAAATATTTGCTACGAGACAAACGACGTCACGACAAAAAGGCTTGACAACACGCTTTGCTCGTTTGTTAGGAACACACGAGCTTTTATACGAGCGAACTTGATAAATTGACTGGAACGGTGTAAACGATCGAGTTTTAACCTTATTGCAATAAGTTTGTAACCCTATTATTTTATTAATTTTAAACTAAATATTGTACGTAATATTATTAGTGGCAAAATAAATAAATTTATTATTAAAAAAAAAAAAAAAAAAAAAAGAAAAAAAAAAAAAAAAAAAAATTACGAATAATTTATAAATCACTACACCCTGATGTTTCACCCGCGTGGGCATTCTCTCAAAAACAGTATATTTTTGGGATACAAAAACCTACCTAATATACTCTGTCACTTTCCGGTTCTTCAACTAGCATATACAACTAGCTAGCTATATGCATATTCAACTAGCTATATGCATAAAACCACGTCGATCTATTTCTGTGCTACTATGCAAAAGAGAGACAAACAACCACTTTCGGATTTATGTTATTAGTACGAAGTATGGATTCAAAAATTCTAATTCAAAAAAAAACATTTTAATGTCAATTTATTTTGACAAAATTTAGTTTCACATTGTGTTGTATTCCATAGGCTCCCGAACTAGTCCGGGACTGTGTGTCGGGTGCCAGTGGCTTCTCTTATATATCATAATACTTATGCCAAAGCAAACAATAAAATAATTTAAAATAACATAAAAACTTATTATAAAAATTTAGAATTTAAGTAATTATTATTTACCAATATTTATAGCCAAAGATAGAAAAAAAAAGAACCCAACTTTCAAAATAATAAAAATATACCTACATTAAAATTTGAAATTTAAAATTTAAAACATGCGAATGTGTGTCAGTGCTATTGTTAAATAGTCGGAGTAACCGACTTAATCTTACGTGAGTAATTCCCGTATAATATAGGTAAACAAAAATAAATAATATCCGAGTGTGTGTTTAATAAGAAAAGGTGTTATAGTACTCGTATTATATTGTATACGTTATATAATATTATCATATAATTATTGTATTATATATTAAATGTGTAAGCCATCCATCATATCTTCAATACCTTTATAATCAAACCTTTTCAACCAAATTAAAATGACCTTTTTTATTTCGTTATTGCTATACTTTTTTGTTTTATATTCTCCGTTTAAAATTTTATACAACCGCGGAGCAACAGTGTTAATTTATGTTGGAACTTAGCTAATTTAATTCAAATTATCACAAATAACCACCAGTAAATTTTTTGGCTGCAACGTATCGACGCAAGAAACGCTAAAAGTTACGCCAACTTATCACCGAAGAGATTCAAGTGACGAAATTCCATCCTTTAGCGCAATAAAGTAGAATCACTGTCAAATACCTTTATGAGTGAAGTTGAGTCAAGGTAAAACAAAATAGTACTACTACAAGCAACTAGCAAAATTCCACCTACATGATAAAATCAAAGTGTCTCAGTAAATCAAGTCAGCAGAACAGCACACATGCAAATTATATTGAGTACAAATAAACTCTATTTCTGTACACTATGCAAGCATGGTTATGCACTCGCTTTTGTTCAAGCAATTTGATAAATTACTCGCAAGGCGTTGGTTGTAGCAATACTAATACTAACAAGCAATTACTGATGTTATATCGGTTATCCTTATTTATCTTAATTATCTTGAGAGCTTGCTATTGCAGTCGTTCAGTTTCGTACGTCAGTTCGTTCAGCATCTCGTTTTCGGTTCAGTTTCACTGTTCGGTTCGTTTTTATAAAGTTGGCGCCCAACGTGTGGAACCCGTAATGTCGTAATTCTGTATATTGATTTGTTTTATGAAAATGCCATAGTTTTGGTAGTACCAGAAAGAGAGTTATGATATTTTTTTATTAGGTTATAAATTAATAAGTACCCAATTGTCTAAAATATACTTTACGAAGCTGAATAAAATAAAATATTCTCGGAATTCGTTTTCACCAAAAGAAATCATTTACTATAATTTAATGTCGGAAAGTAATAACTGTTTCGAAGAAAACACGAAAGTCAGTATGATTTTATACAAAACATTTCTCGAATTTTTTCTAAAGCAATGTAGCAATTACCTAAATTTCATAAAATAAAAGTCGTTTTTATTAAAACCTATAAAATAAATAAATATCTGGGACATTATTGCACACACGGTCATCTGATACCAAACTAAGCAAAGCTTCTAATATGGCTGCCAGAGACTGATATACTTACTTACGTATTATATATTTTTAAATACATACTTAATTAGATATTAACACCCAGACATAGAACAAACACAAATGTTCATCACATGAGTGTTTGCCCTAGGTGGGAATCGAACCCACGCCCCCGAGCACAGAAGCCGACCACTACCAACTACCACTACCAACTTCACTACCAACTGCCATCGGGGCGGTCGGTATGAAATAAAACTCTTTTTAAATACGCAGTAATTTTCTTATCATTTTCACTGGACTCAAATTTTATTATTCTTGTATCCATATAAAAGCGGAGGCAATAGGTACTTCGTTCATGCAAACCTTTGCGGACTGGTTGTTATAGCAATTTTATGCCCATTTTAACGGTCCCATTTACGGTTACCAATTGTATTAAATATTACAAAAATATGGGAGGAAATGGAGCGTGCGTTTCTTATTTTGTTACATGTATATTACTTTACTTAAAGACTTATCTGTAAAACTTCCGCACTATAAAGGTACTGTTTAAAATCTCAGACCACTTAAAAGTAAAATTTACTTAAAATTCCGCACACGTCGTTTGTGAAACTAAGTACTATTTAGCGTACAAAAGTAACCAGTTTTATCGAGGGCTGCTGTATAGGTATTTGAAATAATTAAGTTAGGAAACAATTCAACACACATACGCTTGACAATATCCGTTTTGAAACACCCGTATCCATTATTATTCAACGAAAATCTTCTCCGTACAACATTTTAGGACCAAATCGTTAACATTCATCGCCAAATACTACTTCATATGAAGAAATTTGTTATACTACGTCTGCACATTTATTTTAAATTTGTACTAACTTAGTATAAAATGTCTCAACAAATAATGTTCAAAGCATAATGATTGTGATCAATCTTTATTCTTCCACACCAGATGAATACATACCATGATTGCAATTTTATTTCAATTTCACTAGTAGAATATCTTTATATTTCTTTACAAATTATACAAAACTTTACAGGACATTTTTTTTACGCGTTCCTTGTTTAACCAGCAATTCGCGTTTTGGAAAGCGGCAATGTAGTTGATGATGAATCTTAAAAACACTCTATTTAAATACACTGTATTTTTGAGTATTTTTTAATTCTAACCTTGAAAAGATCCTTTAAAAACCAATTGCTTTAACAACTGTCGTGATTATTGCAGCTTACTAGATACGACCCAGTCCCAAGCTAACTAAAAATTGGTCCCGTTCATCTCGTTAAATCTTGTGTGGAAATCGCCAAACCGTTAAAGTCTAACGTAATGTTTATAACATGGAAAATAATTGGAGCAACCCTATTCCCTCTTGGTGTGAATTACGCTTTTCATGGTTGGAGCGCGACGGATAATGGTCTAGGTTTCGTCTCGTCAAACGTTAATTCGCAGGCTTTGCTGAGTTAGTCTCTTTGAGAGAATTAACGAAGCGAATGTTATTCGCGAGTTTCAAATGCAGTTGTATACATGTCTTGGTAATTTAATGAATCAATTTTTCATTATGAATTTATTATTGTGCGCAAACTTGGTAAATCTTAAAAAAATGGTTCTTTATAACTTACTAATGACGTGAACTGACAAATATTGAGATTAGTTTAAAAAGCTTTAGCTCCGGGCCCTAAAGTAGGCAACAAAACCTGTCTTAGCCAATCAGCCTGCTTATATATTAAAATTTTATTTTTATTAAATAATTTGCTTGCGCTTGGCATTCTATGACAGAGTCTCATTTTTTTCTTCTTGAAATAAAGAGTCGAAGTTAATTTCGTTTTACTTTTCCAATATTGAATTAGCATTTGCAGTACGTGACTACAGCAGAAAACTACAATCACGTTGAACAAATTCACGCTTCTGTATTTCTAAAAACACTACTGACACTTCACTAAAAACATTAGATAGCACTTTGATTATGTATAGATAGAATTGCAACACATTCAATACACAAATCCTTTTCTTCTTTTAACCATTGCACTACACTTCTGTCTGGAAAGAATTCAACTTCTATAACGTATGAAAGAAGAATTCTAAAATCTCCTTCATAAAGTTTTTTTCTTATCGCCAAACTTTCACTATACTAGGTATAACTATTAATGCCTTATTTATCTTATTCATCTCTGCATCATCTCATAAGTATTTTGTTAATAATCGTTGTCTAGCTTCTTTTATTTTATCCTAATTACTTTAAAATTTTGTTTATTTCACGTACCTAAAAAGAAACTACTAAATCTTTTAATTTTTTCTTAATTTCTGTGATGTTTAACTAAGTTTCCATATTACTATCATTATTAATGTTGTCATCTGAGTTTTATCATTTATCGTCATTTTCTAAGTACCCATCATCTGATTTAGCGCGTTGGTGTTGCAGTGGCGAGCCCACCGGGCGGCGCGGGCGCCCCGCGTGAAGAGGCGCCGAGACCTCCGCCGCCCCCCGCACCCCGCAACGGCACCCCTCCCAGTAAGCACGCCTCTAGGACCCCAAGAGGGCCTGATAAGCGGTTATCACGATTGAAATACAAAAAATAGCACAAGAAATAAAAAATAGTTTTTAGGAAAACCAAAAAGATAGAAGCTTTCTGGCAGTTTTTGTCTTTGTATTAATTCATAACGATTCAGCCTTGAGCCTGTCTTGTTCCACTGCTGGTCGAAAGCTTCCTACTCCAATTCTAATTAATTTTATTTATTAGTTTCTTTTGTATAAATAATGGTACCTACAACCTCCATAAACTTGAATACTAACTAAAGATTCTCGAGTGCTTGATGAAGCAATAAGCACTAACACCCGAATAATTATCAAAATCATCAGCATTCAAATTGTAGCCCTTAAGAACAAACCAAATCGCAATAACCGCTATGTCAACTCGTGCACGTTCAATATCTACTTTGTCGTTAGTTTACACTTTGGCATCATTTTTTTTGGTTATTTACTTACGTTTTTATTTACCAATTTTTACAGTAACTTCAGTGTTATGTATCAGTGTTGTCGTAATATTGTTTTAATTTTGTTGTCCACCAATCTATATCTTTTATCTGTAAAAACCTTATTAACATTGTAATTTTAGTATTTATTGTTATGTTGTGTTATTTCTGTCTGTTAATAATTGTTGTTCATATCTAAATGTGTTTTTTGTTTGTTAAGTATGCAAGGGTAGTTGGTTTTTATGTGAGCATTTAGTTTTGTTATTACGTGCTTTGCATTTTAATGTTGACTAGGTAAACGTAAGTTTTTTTGATTGTTTAAAATTTACAACTAATTACTATGGTAAATATTACCTTGAAAATTTAGTAGGTTTGTTCAACCAATATATTCTCAACAATCAGTACATTTTTATGGCAGTACCTGCCAAAGATAACACGTCAAACGTAATTAATAGGTTTATGAAACGAACTATTTGCATTAAATTTAAGCTATTTTCGATGTTCAACTTACTATAAAATTATTATTAAATCCCTTTTGTTGATCTATTTAGATCCATGGTTGATTACACTACCATCGATCTTAATAGACCGATACTCCTTCCTAAATTTAAGAAAATTCTGATGAACTCATTCTCAGAACTCAGAAATTCCAAATACATAAAAAACAAATCATATTCAACGGTTCACCTGAAAGAGCAAATAACTTTCATAGCAGAAGCAAAGACGCAATATAGACTACCGTTCCATCTGCCCATGTTTCTGCTTCAACGAGATAGGCGACTTTTATTTCACTACAAAAAGCTGTCACGTAAACCCGACTGTGATGTATATTTTATTCAAAGGTAACAAGGGTTTTATCTGACTTGTCGGCAATAAATAAAGTCATAAAGCCTCTCGTGAAAAAGTTACGTGATTATTGCGAATGTCAAGGTTCGAGGCATCTCGTGGTAGAGACACTTTCATTACGCTGTTGTGGAAGGTTCGTGATATTTTAATTAGTTTAAAAAATTCTGCTATTTAGGTATAGTAGAGTATATAAAAACATTTGAGGCCTATAGAATCAAAGGCGGCTATCTGTAATTTTTGCTAAAAACAATATGTGAATAGGGCAACACCCAAAATTTGAAACACTTTTTGATACTGTATTTTAATATCCATATCAAAAACGGCAATCTTCTATAGAAAATCCACATGATAGTTACAGATTAGTTACAAATCCGGCCATTTGTTGTTTCAAATAAAGCAGCATAAACATTTTTCTTACATTACGACTATTTAGCCAAAGTACAGATAGCCGCCTTTGATTCTATAGGCCTCATTTATGATGCCAAAGACCCAGGAAGCTCGATAGAAAGGACGCATTATGAAGTAGCATTCGTGGCGAACAATTGGCGATGCATGTCTCGCAATGTTTGGATGCACCTGATTCATCGATTACTAGCTCAGCTATCACTATCGCTCAATCAATTCAATTCAAAATTTTTTCGTGGCTTCTGTGGTATTGCCAAAATTTGACAATGTCTTGTGTAGACTACAGTTATATTACGGGATATTAACCGCGGTAAGGTTGTGGAAGAAGCTCCCGATATGTCTCGTGTAGAGTCAAGTAGAGTTTTATTCTGGAGATTGTCTGGTTTAAGAGCGGTGGGATATCAATTTGCGCAGTTGATCGGTAGTCTTGAGGATCTTGATGTCTTTAACCCGCTACAAGGGATTATGTGATTATTACCAACGAATACGAATAGACAGCCGACACAAGCTGTCAAAGTCAATGTCACGAGTCAACGAGCTGTCAACGTCAAAAAAGTTTCCTTTCGGTTGGCTACTCGCCGAATGTACATTCAGCTAATGTGGCGTCAAAATTCAAATTGGTAGTTTAGTAGTAAACAAGTTTTCATAGTAAATATTAGAAGCTGTATTAATATTAACAAAACCTTCAGATAAGTTCTGTTGCCTAAGTATTACGTTATTCGTGGTAAAATCTGTCCTTTGGGTTAACGTTTATTATTATTTATGAGATTTGTTTTTGTATATATTACCATACCCAACCCAACCAACACGCGCCTGCCATCACTGTGTCCATGACTGTGGCCATGACTGTTATTAAGATTTTTTAATTAATTTATTGAAGCTCTTCAACATTAATCTTAGGATAAACTTTACCCTTGACAAGCCTGCTTGTGAATGGGATATAAGCTCAAAAATTGCTTATGGTTTTGGCAAGTAAGCTCGCAAAGGTTGAGTAGGCGGCCCTAATGTTAGAGTCTTTAAAGCCGCCCGAAAGCCTAAAATTTGCTGATAAAGGACAAATAATAGGGACTTACAATTTAACGTGTCATCCGATCCATGGTTGCGTTGTTAATGCCACTTGCGGTCGCCCATACAAAGACAGGTCATTTGTCCGTTGTTAATTTCGGGGATATAAAAAAAACATATGCTACTCTCCAAGCGCTAGGGCTTTTTTTTTATATTAGACTTGCGTTTGGGCGCCTGGTCTAAAGATCTAAGACAATAAGACTTAAAACTAGGAAATTTAAAAATTTATTTTAATTTTACTATCACAATTTTACCTACTCAACGAAAACAGAAAAGTTACGCAAAAATGCAAATAATGCCTAGAATAAAGAAAATAATGATAACACCAAAAAAATATTGTGATGACACCTTTATCCATTTATTATTAATATTTTTTATCTGATTTCCTCTGGTCTGACTGATTCGCAACACGGCATACAAAAATTCTGATATAAGCACAGAATACATATTAGTACAAGTAATATAAGCTTACCCATTTCTTCCTAGTGTAGGTACTGCTTCGATCCCGTTGCTATGACGACGACACCAGAGTCAACAAAACTAATACAGCCAGAGGCAGATAATAGTAAAAGTGGTTTCATAATACAGAATCGAAGGGCTCATAGGTTCGATGATAAGTTCTCTTACCTTGCATTGGTGAAAAGTTGAGAAGAACGTTTGCGTTTGACATGTTGATATTTCCTGATATTAAAACAGCTATCAGATAAGCTAAATAATATGGTTGTATATGCGCATTTTTTCATGTCATAGAAGGCAAACAAACTACCAGCCCGCCTGCAACATTAGAAGCAGATTAGATGCATCACAGAAACGATACCGATCTTTAAATACTCATTAACAGCTCTTCTCAAGAACCCCATGTTATAGTTACTTGAAAATGTCGCAGGATGAACTCATTTCACATATTGCATGTGTTAGGCATAAAATAAAAACTTTAAAAGACAAGATCTATAAATATACTTACTGTTAAAATACAAAATATAAAAGACAGACTCTTTGTACTTACTGTTAAAATACAAACTATAAAAGACAAACTCTTTATACCTACTGTTAAAATACAAACTGTAAACGATTAACCTCCTTAAATATATACTTTATGTTAAAATACAAAGTGTAAAAGATTAACCTCCTTAAATATATACTTAAAGTTAAAATACAAACTGTAAAAGATTAACCTCCTTAAATATATACTTAAAGTTAAAATACAAACTGTAAAAGATTAACCTCCTTAAACATATACTTAATATTGAAATACAGACTGTAAAAGATTAACCTCTTTAAATACTGTAAAAGATTAACCTCCTTAAACATACTTGTTGTTAAATACAAACCATAAAATACAAACTTTTTATACTTACTGTTAAAATCCAAACTGTAAAAGATAAACTCCTTCTACTTACTGTTAAAATGTAACAGAAAGTTGTCATTCCAGAACAAGGCGCGCTCACGATCGTGCGGCGCTCCTCTAGCCGGAGCAAAGCCGAGAGCTGTCCGACGCCCACAGACGAGCAGCTGGACCAGCTCGACCTCGACACCGAGCACTTGCCTGCCGTCGACACGCCCGACGCATGCGACAAGGCTGCACTTAGGTAACTATGAGGATTTTTTCTTTGCAAGAGGAAGATAAGGGGAGGCTCAATTAGGTTTTTTTTGTTACCTTAAAACTCTGCCATTTAAAAACTCATTTAGTAAATTCTTTTTTTCTTTTGAAAGAATGTACTTTCTAATTGGAATCCCATAGAATAAATAATCCCATAGAAATTTCATTAAATTTGGTTCAGTAGTTTGGATTGTAAATCAAAATAACTGGAAAAATATGTCATTCAAGTAAACGAAATTGCGTATTTACAAATTTTGAAGTCGGTTTTCTAAATCGATTATTGTTATTTAATAATGGCCAAGAGCGTTGAGACTGATATATCCGGGTTCCGTATCCAAAGCCACATAATTGTGGTCTCAATCATAGTTCTGAAATTGGTAGATATCGAAATATTCGAATGACCGAAGTTCAGTGGAGTTTCTCTCGGAGATTTATCATCTTGACATTATACATTTACATATACGCTAAAAGATTAAGCCAAAAAGTTAATTACTTTTCGTGATAGAATGTGGACCACACGGGAGGCACCAGCTTTCGAATAAAAAAAGAATCATCAAAATCGGTTCACCCAGTCGAAAGTTATGAGATAACAAACATAAAAAACAGTTGATTTTATAACCTCCTCCTTTTTGGAAGTCGGTTAAAAATACGTCTTCATGACATTGCGATCCTCTCTTTTACTCTTTTAACTTTTATTTTATGTAATTCTCTAAAGAACTTGATGTTACCTACATGTCCAAATGTACCTGTTTAATCCGTACTTTCTATTCTGCTTAGGGATATCCAGGAAAATATGACATGGTATTTTGGAAGGACAAACGCTCCTCCATACAAATTGTTGTTAGTTTAGGATGGCTTAGAACTCCTTAAGCTTTTTGTACTTCAAATAGCCGTGTCGAGTCGTAATTCAAGATAAGAGCGTACTAGGCGCACCGCGTGCGGAGTTACAACAAGCGATAAAGCATTTTTCTCAATTAGGTATGCCCGGTTGTTTATTTTTTGCTGTGGTTGTATTTCCGTGAATATTTTTGCTATGATCGAGAAAGTAGTACCATTTGCGACAAATAAAGAAAGAAAGAAATAATAATATTAATGAATATGCATTTACAATGTTGACTTACCTACTTATTATTTATTTATTTATTTATAGACAAATACTCGTTACACTTACAGCTACGCCAAGACGTGTAACGAGTCATACAATAAAAAATTACATTAAAAATTACGAATCAGAATACAACTACTTGTACTATTATGTCTTCTGACCACATAAAAAAAGAAGTAAATAGAACGGAAATGAGAAAGAAACTCTGTCGCCAGGTATTGTGACAGATATGTGATTGAACATTCTTATTTATGTCAACGCGTCGAATTCCGCGTCACAGTTGCTAACACAGTTGCTACTATGGGTTTATATGGGTGCAAGTGGCTACAATAAATTTCTTACAAAAATGCCTTGACAGCCGTTCTAATTTAAACGTTTTTTTTTTTTCGTTTCTGTGTCTGTGACTTAACACAAAACAAAAGTGACATTCAGCAGTAGGAATTCAAAGGACAGTATTTTCATTAGGCAAGTACGAGCTTTGTCAGGACTTAGGGCTGGTATTTATTTACTGGGCTTAGATTTGGGTATTTATTTCGCTTTTTCTTTTATATTCGGGAGGAAACGCTGTAATAATCTGGACAGGGACAATCCCTAGACTTATAATAATAGACAGATATTGCCTAAACTGGCAAGTCTAAAAATGCCACCGCGAAAAATCTTTTCTGTACCTATTTTTATAGGTTTACTTTGATTAGGTACGAGTACATATATTATAATTATCCCTTGACGAGTTGAGCGATGGTAACCGAGTGGTGCTCTTTACACACCTTTTTGTTACACGTTTTTGTTGTGTGTCGTCTCTACAAGTCGTACATGCAGGATATTATATTTAAAAAAACAGTTCATCATACTGAATTATGATATACGAGTACATTGTGAAACAAGATATAACTCAATGTGTTTGTTCCCTACGGACTCCAAAACTTTGGATGAAATTTGAAATGTAGATAGCTTATGTCCTGAATTAACACATAGGAGGAGGAAGGGGCGCTCATTTTATTACGTCAGTCGATTAGAGCGTTTTTTTTAACGCGAATAAGTGCGCCTTTGACCACGAACTCGCCTGTTGGTAAGAAACGATGTGGTCGAAGATGAAACACGCAGACTTAAAAGATACCTATTCACTCTCGCCTTGAAAAGGCCCAAATTATATCTCTCAGGAAACAAGGAAGCCGGCAGGTTGTTCCAATCCTTGGCCGTACGGATTAGAAACGTAGAAGATAGACTAGACTTAGACTTTAAACGCGTTTGTTTAAAGTCGATCTGTTGCTTTAGATTATCTACTATCTACTGTGGCAATGCACTGCGCTCGTAACTGAGTGTAGAGACGAGTAAGTCGCTCGTCTAATGGTAAATACGCTTACCAAAACAGTTCAGTGCACCCAGAATTTAGAACTTCAATAGTTCAAAGCCCTGCGCTGCAATGCAACGCGCTTGTTAGTAATTTCACTGGAAATATATAACCTACCCTTCGTAGTCACGAGGTTGTCAAGAAACTTTATACCAAAATCAGTTGTTTGGGTAATTTACATGTGCATTATCTGACAAATATACCATGCAATCAAGAAGGGTAGTTTTTACGTCTTCTGATATATTATATGCAAAAAAAATACCATTAGGTATACGTATATAAAGAAAGGTAGAAAGGGGTGAAGTCAGAAGCCTAAAACATTCTACTACCGTAAATACACTACCAACAATGCTAAATGTTAGACGCTCGTATTTTCGCTCGCTCCATCGCTTTGTCGATTCGACTAAATACAGTGTTGCACGGTTGGTGATACTAAGCTGAAAGGAGATCATTGTAATCGTTAATAATAAAAACTTTTACCATGGGGTCAACCCTGAAATCGCTGTAAAATATCTGCAATTTCTTTCATTTTGTTGAGTGTGAATGTTTTTTTTTTCTATGAAAGTACTGATTTTTTTCGTTACCTCAAAAACATTCTTATAATAACCTAACATTGAATTTTGTTTTGCTCTCTCATTACCCGAGATAGCGAGACAAAACTCAGCTTAATGCTCAATCAAAATTATGGTAGCACACCTGAAATCGCTTAAAAGTGTTTATGATAAGTTTCATTTTTAACCGACAACCGAATTTTGGAGGGAGGTTCTCGATACGGTCTGTTTTTTTTTTTAATTATTTACTTATGTGTACATAAATAAAAAAATTAAAAAACAGACCGTTTGCTTTGCCATTTGTGAACCGATTTACGTGATAATTTTTTTAGTGTATAAGAAGGTTTCGAGGTGATTCTTGAAAATTTCATTGACTTTGGCGTAGTCTCCATTCGAGAACATTTCGGCCTCATCGGCCATATTTTCTGCGTACCCTGCCCACTACCATGTTTCACGCCATACCAGGAGTTTCCCGCGCGCTGTCATAGCGACAGTATCGGCTCCGTGTTTTTAAATTACTTAAAATATAATTTCACTATTTATTTGCAATTTAACAAGTGACTCGTGTAAATATAGTTGTAAATAGATAGTGTTAGTGTTATCTCGTGCTTAAAATAAGTGGAACAATAGTTATTCTGGAAAAAGAAGTGAGCAAACCGCAGTTTTGGCGCATTATTTTTAATGCACTTAAACTGCGTTGCTACAAATTATTAAGTGGTTTATATTGTGAATACAATAAAAAGACACGAATAGCCGAGGGAATAGTGCTTAAGACTTGCTAAATTGATAAAATCAATCTAAAACGTTATATTTGAAACCACCCTCATTTAAAAAAAAAAAAAAAAAACTGTTACGAACTAAAAGTGTTTAATTGTGCAGTGCCGTGACTCATATCTAGGTACTATCCAGTGACCGGAAGGTCTGAGTGCCCGCATAGTGTACCTACCTACGTAAGGTACAAATATCATCGAAGGATATTATTTTTGTATCTGAATTTGCGCCGCTGAGTCATTGAGCACTACGTAAACATGAATTGTTCTGCGTGTTGCGGGAGCATAGCTAGCGAGGAAAAGTACTTGCGCTGTACAGTAAGTAGTTGTAACAAAACTTACCATCCCCTATGTACCGGAGAGAAAGCGCTGAATCATTTGAACATCGCATCTTGGGTCTGTCCGGAGTGTCGCTGTGCCAATAAAAAAGGTGGAGATAACAGCCTGACCCCGGTCGGAGTTACTAAAAGACACCGAGATCCTAATGTAACAATTCGGCAGAAAGTAACGCGGGTGCATGACGGAGGTGAGTCAGATCCAAATATTGATCTAGATATTAAATATGAAATTCGGAACTTACGCAATGAATTGACTAAGATGAGGGAACAACTTTCCCAATCACACTCTCGTGCAGACTTGTACAAAACGCAACTTGAGCATTCCGTCTCCGTTATAGCGGATTACGATAAAAAACTCTGCCAGTCTGTCTCTGTAATTGTGAACTTTGAGGCGAAGATTGAGACATATGCATGCCAAATAGGAAAACTTTTCGATCAGCTCAAGATATATGAATGCAGTGGTTTTGGTACGAGCTCCAATATGCTCCAGACGCATGCATTGCCGTCTACTAGATTTAAGACCGGGGTGTCAGGCGATACCGCACAGCTTCCCCCGCGACCTGCACCCGGGCCTGTCCCGAAGTCCGCCGCATCTGCGCCGGCGCCGCAGCGTGCTCCACCGCTTGGGGCAGTGCCTGCGCTGGCGCCGGTGCCGCCGGCTGCACTCGCGCCTGCGCTGGCGCCATCACCACCAGCTGCACTCGCGCCTGCGTCGCCACCTGCGCTCGCGACCGCACCCCTTCGGGACCATGCTCCTCGACTATCACAACGTGCAAACATGACCCCGGCCAATCTCATAGAGTCGGGACCTGTATTCAACAAACAATCGTTGGCGGTAACAAATGATAATTGGACAGAAGTTCGATATAAGAAATCACGCCAGTCCATATCTCTGCGCTGCGTTGCGGGGCCGGCAGTGACGTCTCTTAAAGCGGCCGAGCCACGTAAACATATCCATCTATGGAATATGCTATCTGGAGTGGATGAAGTCAAATCATACTTGGGCACCCTTTGCCCGCTAAGAACGGTCACTGTAGAACAACTGAAGACTTCAAATAGTTACAACTCTTTTAAAATAGGGGTCCCAGAAGATTGTTTCGAGAGGTGTGTCTCGATAAATGTGTGGCCAGAAAACGCGCGGGTTAAGAAGTGGGTGAATTACAAAAAGCGCACCCCTATGACCTCGGAGAGTCAAACATTTCGCCGGGGGGTCGGCTCACAGTAAGCCGCGCACCGTGTTACCCGCATACGTTGGCATCTACTACCAAAACGTCAGGGGGTTGAAGACTAAGTTACCCACATGGCGTGCCAGCATGCTAGTCGCGGATCACGTGCTGGTCGCCGCGACCGAGACGTTTCTTGACGGCTCAGTGGAAGATGCTGAGGTGGCGCCGGATGGCTGGACACTGCTACGCCGCGACCGCAAGACGCCTTGCGGGGGCGTGCTGCTTGCTGCGAGACCGGAAGTCGCCGTATGCCGCCGGCAGGAACTCGAGTCGGAGCTCGCAGAAGACCTGTGGGCCTCCGTCACGTACCGCGGAATCTCTCTTGTCGTATGCGTCGTTTATATCAAGCCGAAAGCTACCGATGCCGTGTACATGAATTTATTTTGTAAAATAGAATCCTTCTTAGCTGCCTCGAAATGTAAATTTTTCATTTTAGGTGATCTAAATATGAATAGTGCCTCTAGTGATATTAAAAATTATTATTGTTATTTCTTGACTTGCTGTAACTTAATCGACTACAACGGCGTAATTAATTCTCACGGAGGTACTCTTGACGTAGTATTGGCGCAGGAGTGCACTGAATTGGCGGCGCGGCCGGTATGCGTGCACGCGGCCGCCAAGGGGTTCGTCCAGATCGAAGAGCGGTACCACCCCGCGCTCGAGATAGCTCTCACTCTCCGATCGCAGGACGATCGTGCCCGACTACAGCCGAGCAACATTGAGGCATCGCGCGATTGGAATTTCAAAAAGATAGATATCTCTCTTTTTCTCTCCTTGCTTGCAGAAACCTCATGGGCGTCTGTGCTCGAGTCTAATGACGTTTCAGTCGCGACTGAAGCTTTCTATCACATTATCTATCAATTGTTTGATTTGTCGGTCCCAAAAAAGAAAAGGCAGCGTGCACAATGCAATAGGTATCCCGTTTGGTTTAATGCAGATATTATAAAAGATATTCAGAGGAAAACTAGGCTGCACAGAGCTTGGTTGAGCACAAAATGTAACGCTACATATAGGACATTTTCGGAGTTACGGGCCAGTTTGAAAATTCGTATTTCCCAAGCGTACAAATCACACATGATTCATATCGAAGAAAACTTGTTACAGTGTCCACAAAAATTTTGGAGTCATGTACATAGCCTTAGATCTAAGGGGGGTTTTGAGCCTTGTGTTTCTTATAAAGGTGACTTGTGTACTGGGGTGGAAGCTGCCGAGGCCTTCGCGGACTATTTCGCTAGTGTTTTTCTAGATGAATTGCCAGCACTGAATGTCAACTCGTGTATGGGACTAGACTGTTCCGGCGGCAGTGGTTGCGTTAGTATACCAGCTATATTTCCCGAAGACATAGAACGCGGTCTTAACAAATTAAAGATAGGTAGCTCACCAGGCCCCGATAACTTGCCTAACTTTATTCTAAAGACGGGTAAAAAACATCTTATTTCTCCACTTTACCATATTTTAAATATATCTCTTAAAAATGGGAAGTACCCTGACCAGTGGAAGTTATCCAGGGTGACCCCAATTCCTAAGAGTCGTAATAGAACTACGGTTGAAGAATACCGTCCAATAGCCATTCTAAGCGCGCCCGCTAAAGTTTTCGAGTACATCCTACATAAGGAAATATATAGACAGGTGAAACAACAAATAGGTGAAGAGCAGCACGGTTTCAGGCCGGGTCGCTCCGTAAATACGAACTTGTTAGGCTTAGTTGATTATATATCCGATGCCATGGATCGTGGTTCTCAGGTCGACGTCATATATTTTGATTTTCAAAAAGCTTTTGATAAAATTGATAACGATATATTGTTAAAAAAGCTATGTGACCTCGGCTTTTCTCCCAGCCTCCTAAATTTCTTTGCGGACTTTATGAGAGACCGGCGGCAGTATGTTAAGCATGGTATCCACGTTTCGGGACCATATCACACAAGATCTGGTGTAAGCCAGGGTTCCATCACTGGTCCGTTATTATTTAAAATGATGGTGCACGACCTACCTAAAGTGCTGACTTCTGCCAAATGTCTCTTGTATGCCGACGACCTTAAGCTTTTTCTCGAAATAAAATCTCCCTGTGACTGCCTTACCTTACAAGAGGACATAGATAGAATCTGTGCATGGGGCTTGAAAAACAAAATGACATTTAATGTGACCAAGTGTAATGTAATGACGTTTGACCGCAAAAGAAATCCCATCAATTATAATTATCATCTTGACAATCTATGTATAAATCGGGTAAATAGCATTAAGGATCTGGGAGTGACATTTGATCGTACCCTGAATTTCCATGACCACATCTCTGATCTCGCCAAAGAGGCCTATCGTCGTCTGGGCTTCGTATTACGAAATGCCAAAGATTTTAAAAATCCGTTAGTTATTAGAACATTGTACAACTCGTTAGTCAGAAGCAAGCTGGAGTCGAGCGCATGTGTCTGGAACCCGCACCACGTCACCTATGTGCGGATGCTTGAAAAGGTTCAAAAAGCTTTCTTAAGATCGCTGTATAAGAAGCTTCACGGTTATTACCCGTTCATGTACCCAACTAAATTCTTGCTCGGCCAGCTCGGCTACAACTCACTAGAAGTGAGAAGGATGTTGGATCAGCTTGCTACTTGCTGCAAGGTGCTCAGAGGATCAGTTGACTCCTTGCATCTGCACAATTTATTGTGCACTTTGTTTGTGCCAGATAAACGCGGGGTTCCGGCTAATAGGCGTGGAAAATTGCCCAAGTTTTTCCACGTGGCTCACAGCCGCACCGTGGCGCGCTCCATGTCTCCGCTGATTCGCGCCCGCCGCCACTTCAATGCACTCCTTGCTACCAACACTGATTGTGATATTATTTGTGACAGTTGGAATAATGTAACGAAAGTTTTTTTGACTTATTGTGAAAATTTAACTGATCAATGGGACAGGGGCAAAAAAGCCGATGACTATAATGACAATTTGTATGACATACTAATTTTATGTTGACATATTTTTACAGCAATTTGTTGTATTTATTATATTAGTAATTTTATAATATTATTCCTATTTTTACTAGGAAATCTATTTTAGTTTAACAGTATGTGAGATAAATGTTAGTGGAATTTGTCCGTTTTTATTCTCAATAAATAATTTGACAATAATTTGACTACCACTTCAACTTGCTAATCCGGTGGGCTATGTCGGACTGGTAAGCGCAGAGTAGGATGTCCACTTACAACAGTTATCTGATTATTTACGGGATATTCCCGTCTTCCCGTGAACATGGTGCATGTAACAGCGCCGAAATATCGGGAGCTTCTTCCACAACCTTACCACGGTAAATATCCCGTAAATAATCATATAACTGTAGTGAACAACCGTGATAGTTTAAAACAGTAGTCCACCTACAAGATTTCAATTGGCAGGATACAGGCTGCTTCCGACCGACCCTTTTGGAGATTGATGGGGGGGGGGGGGGGCTATGTGCAGCAGTGGACGTCCTATGACTGTAATTCTGATGATGATGGCATAATGGTTTTAATCAGCTCCAACGAAACTAATAATTTTGGTCGAGCGTCTGTTGGGTTGGCAATATCGATAATTTTCGTCGAGCGCTTTCTTCTTTGGTCTGCGATGGAACATGCTTGCCTATAAGAAATTGATACACTCGTGATTTGAAGACACCCATATTAAACTGTAGAACAGACGATTTTTGTGCTTCGGGGTTGGTCCTTAGCGAAAGTTGTTCTTATTAATTATGAGTACAAAGACCTGCTTTCGGTTTAGTAACACCGTTCTACCTAACCCTGTATACCGAGTGCCTTCCATCAATTGAGATTGAATTGCCACTCGCATGTTTTGTTATTCTTTGTTCTATTTGCACAATCCTGCCGTTATGTTTATCTTGTAAGCTTTGATGGGCTCACACTTCATTGAGTGCGCAAAAATTGCTAGTCATTGTTTCGAGTGGGCCTTTGTTAAGGCGTTGTGTAAAAATTTCGATAAAAATGGATGTTTTCATTAAATTCTCGAATGCTGATATTCACGATTATAAAATAATCGGTTAGTGATGTCGGTGAATCGAAACGAAAAAAGTTTTCGAAAACTATCAAAACTTGTACCAAGGGTACAGATCTGAGGCTGTGAAAGAGTTGAGTGAGGACAAAAACACACACACACACATACAAACTTTTGCATTTATAATATTAGTGTAATAAAACGATTTTCATGACAGCATGGTACACTCACCAAGTACTTTAAGGTTTTTCCACGACGCTCAGTTACTCCACAGAACTTTCATGGAATGATGTAGCACTCAAGTTTCCATTGTGTTGCTTACAAGAAAGTTCGGTTATGGTTTTTCTAATCAAAAGTTTTGTCAGTGATAAATCTTTTATGGGTCTCTGCAAGTTAAATTCTGTTTATTAAGCATAATATAGTTCACTACACTAGCTGCATAGCGTAGGTAGGCTTCCCACTTGATGGACCGACGACATCGTGAGAGTCGCCGGCATCCAGTGGATGCAGATGGCAGGTTGTCGTTCAGTGTGAAGGTTAAAAGGGGAGGCGTATGTTCAGCAGTAGACGTCTTCTGGCTGATGATGATGATACTAGTTGCGCCCGCGGCTTCACCCGCGTTATATCTGGGATAACAGTAGCCTAAGTTACCCCTTTAACATCAGCTATCTGCCAGTGAAAAATGAAAACAATGCAACCTTCTTGATAGTGACATCAACTTCCTTTGACTTAGCTGTTTTTTTTATGGTGTTTGTTTTTATAGGGAAAATATCTCAGAAAAAGGACTAAAGTATAGAAGTAGTGCTAATTTACCATAAAGAAACTAAACATATAACATTCTGGTACTACTACTACATCTTACGCTGGGCTAATATGAAGATTGCCTGAAAAGGGTTGTTTTTTTTTTACAAATATTATATTAGTTTTTCATCCTTCTTGTCACGATTCATTTATTTATTTATTTATTCATATAGAAACACCAACAGTACACATATTAAATATTACACAATATAACACTTTTTGTAAATAATGCAGTTCTGATATGCACATATCAGAACTGCAACCCTTAACAGGTGTTTACAACGTTCGCCATTAAAAGACCAAAGTAAGACCAAATATTATATATATATAGTAAAAAGTGTATAAATAGGTGTGATGATGTAAATACAGTAAGCGCAATATAGTAATTGCAATTGGTTCAGCATGACAACATCCTGTATAGGTGTTGTTTTCGTCAGTCTAATAGAACTGGAACCGGTTATGTTAACCGATAAGTGAAGTTGGTTGCGTCCGAGCTTGGCTCGTGCGCAACTTCACTTCAACTCACTAGTTCTGGTACATTTGGTTTCATTGAGCTTAAATTACGATGATGTAGGTATGTATTTTTTAAGAGTGTAGTTCATATTTATTATTTATCTGTTTTTTGTAAGCGCCGCGGAGGATGTGAGCACCATCTCAAACCAACTGTGGTTTTTTGGTGCAACATTAATTTAAAATTGTATTGTTATGGATAAAGAAAAAAAAAATTAAAAAAAATATGTATTCATGATGATATCACCTGCCCAGAAACCAATCGCCTGGACCAATTTTTATTAAAATGTTTAGGCAATCTTCAGATTAGCCTAGCGAGTGATCCTATGAAGTTTGGTAGCGATCGGAGAAACAGTTTTTTTTTTTGGTGTTTTAATATTTTCCCTCAGAAGAAAGACTCTTTATTATTCTGTGTATGTTACTAGCCTATAACTCACAATACAGAAAGAACGCCTATAAATTGATACATTACATCATAGAAAAATAACTGGCTTAGAGCGTGTCGAGACACGCATATGGTACGGTTCCGTAATCAAAGCCATATAATTGTAGTCATAGTTAAGAAAATGATAGTTATAGAAAAATTTGAACGAACGAAGCTCTGTGGACTTTCAAATTTTCAAATATCAGAGATGTACCATCCTGACATAGCATATACTTTTTATGGTTTAAACATAGAGAAAACTGATTGAGTAACATTATTTGTCAATCATTTTAATCATTTTACAAAAAGGCCTTTGAGCTAGAACGCCTTGAATTCATTACAGTTTTATCGCTGTTACTCAAAAATTCATGATCAGATACTGTTCGAAATAATTTTGAATGAAGATTTTAAATATGACCTATCTGTATTGTAAGTTACAAGTTTCTATATAGTTTGGTAATGCAGGGGGGGGGGGGACTTTTTGCCAGTTTGTGCGGATCATATTTCATTTATGCGGATAATATTTCATATAGACTCCAATTCACATGTAATAGAGCCACCCTATATATTTTTATATTCTTAAAATTGAGATCTATATAACAACTGTCATTATGCAAAGTTTCATGCACTTATCTTAATAATTTTAGAAGTTAGAATGTTCTAAAAAATTCGGACGGATGGACAGACAGACAGACTGACGGACAGACCGACAGGCAGGACGGACAGATCTAATTTATAAGGGTTTCTTGTCGGGCTATGGAACCCTAAAAATGTCATCTATGTCAAAGAAGATTGCTGTCGCTATCAAGGAGGTTGCTACAAAGAGGTATAAAAATGCGACAGGGACCGTGGGGCGCAGCTAGATAGTTTAAAAACATTGTGTCAAATACTGTTACGAACTGTAGTTATTACACTTGAATGGCCGACAAAATTCTGTATCGTAAACTAAATACTACCAATTCGATCAATTCTCAGCGAATCGTGTGAAGCACACAATTCAATTTGGTGGAGTGGGGCCTCAACCAATCTCGGATAACCTTTATTTGCTTTTAGAAGCCCAGTGCCCTTTATGGACCTCAAATTGCATTTTTGAAGTGAAAACTTCTTTAGGCGCGTTAAGCCCTTTATGGGTGAACAAAAATAATGGAACTCGCATCATTGTCACGCTGTACCGTATATTTTAAAACAGCGCCATCTCTTGTAGAATATGTGAATTACTACGTGTGCAGTCCTATGACTGATGTTTTTTTTTCCTTTAAATATTTACTGACTTCATTGATATTGGCCGTCCAAATTTTTGATTTGTCCAGAATGGAAGAATAAACTTAACTGGTGTGCATGGTGTTGTATTGCATTTAAACATTTTTAAAATTGGTTAATATTAATGCGCTTGACCGCCAACTCGCCTCAAATTAAGCCATAATGTGATCTACGATGGAGTATGCTTGATTGGATGCAACAGATTTACTAGCGACTTTAAAACACGTAGATTGTAACTATGAGGAGAACACTCATTCAGACAGCGCATGCCACAATCTACCAGTTCGCACTAAACTAATGATGTTGATGATGATACCAATTACAAACTCATTTAGATTTTACTGCAATTTTTTTTCCGTCGCATTTGTGTTCATCGTCAATTTTAATCGTAGTCGTTTAAATTGTTTAACTAAAATACGACGCCGTTAATTGTATCACTGCCCGATATAAACTCGATGGCACTGTCTGATTAGTTTATTATATGATGCACATTGTCAACACACTGTCTCGAATGACACATCCAAAAAAACTCTTTGCAAAGTAAAACGTCATAAAATCCAGTTTTCCAACTTACCAAGTTTCCCGACAACGGTATTTTTGTCGGTAATTTTTATAAGGAAGGTGACTTGTAAATTGTAAGCGATGGCAAGAGGGCTCTGAAATCCTAACGCCTAAGACAAAATAATCGTACAAATTTTGTGTAAAATTGTTATTACTTTTCTAATCAGTTCCTTTCTTTGTTTACAGATTACGATATCTCCTAAGACAATTAAACAGAGGTGAAATATCCGCAGAGACATTACAAAAGAACCTACAGTACGCTGCAAAAGTTCTAGAAGCCGTCTACATAGATGAAACCAAGTAAGTCACGACTACTACGGATAGGTACTTTTCTTTATGATGTTTTGAATGTGAGGTAACTATGCGTCTCAAATATCAGGTGTTTCTTTTCATCGAAATGAGAAAATGGATATACCAGGTAAATGGAGTTGAAGTCCATATGGCATAGGTTTTTCTTATGTATCTATTACATCTAAATTTATCCACTTAGCAAAACGACAACATATAGAGCATATGGATACATTAAATAAATAAAACAGTTATCGGGTTGATGATGACTGACCGCTAGCATGAGCGCTTTACAATCTGCCGGCCCCCGGTTCGATCCTCGGTAATGCAGCAATGACTTATGTTGTACCTAGATAAATAATTATGTGCAGTTTCGATGTTATTGCTCGAAAACGGTGAAGGAAAACATCGTGAAGAAACGGTATGTCCAAGAACTACAAAAGTTTATAGACATTAACCAAAAAATTCTCACTTCAGTGAACCAACGTGCACTGGGTTAGCATGGTGGATTAAGGCCCATCCTCTCTGAAAGAAGGCTTGAGTCCCAGCAGTGGGAACATGATAGACTGAAATAATGAATCTAGTTTAAAGAAAGAAATATATCACTTTGGTCGCCTACCAAAACTGGGGCTACGTAACTAGTTACGTACGAAGACATTTTGTTTCTACGAAAACGAAACCCATGAAATAAAACAATTTAGGACCGAGAAAATTCGATACAAAGTAAGTATAGACAGCTAACTAAATACTAGTGAAAGATAGGGAGCGAAGTAACTAAACTTGAAGTTTACTTTCCAAAGCTTTATTGAACTTTTTTTATCTCAGACTTTAGCTTTTTTAAGCGTGCCTGAAGGAATTCAAATTAGTCCAGTTTTGAAGTTACAACGGGTTTTCAGTCATAAAAAACGTTATTTGAGACGCATTGTTGGACTCGTTAATTTTTTATTAATAAATCGATAAATACTTTCATAATGTTTAATGTTTCAGATACGTAGCTGTCTTTTAAGTTATTTTTTATGGTGTTTTGTATTCATGCATTTTACTTAGGGGAGAAAAAAAAAACCATATCATTTGTAGAGAGAGCTTTATACAAATTTAGATCACTATTCTACTTGCTTTCTTTTTATCTTTTTCCTTTCATTTGTATTCTTTTGTGTTGAATGTTGGAGTCTGCAACGGACTTTTTACAACGGATTTGTTGATACGTGGGATTGGGCATCTCGTGGGGTTCCACGGAGCTAGGATTTAAGAAATCAATAAATTTGCTGTATTTACCAGATTAATTTGAACGGATGAAACGGAATTCAAGATGTGATTGTTTTTTAAATAGTTTTAATAAAAAAAACTGATTTATTAATTAATTTAGATAGAAAAATTGAAAGTACAGTGGATTATGATCCATCCCGGAAAAATACTTAGTTGCCAAAATATGAGGTAGTAAAAATAAAAATCTTTCAGGGGCCTTCAGGAGGTCTTTTAAAACACTAGCTAGTCAGTCTACGCTTGATCTACCATACATTACCTACCATAACATACATTGACACAAATATGTTTTTTACATAAAACATATCATCATATTTGGGTTAATTTAATATCGGGATTCAACCCTCTAATATTCCACTCTTAGAGGTAGTGCTTGGGCTGTCAAGAGCATGCTCACACACTACAGACTCGGTCGAGTGTTCGTTATACAAGATAAAATTCTCACTTCAGTGGTTCGTTACGTTAGGAATTATAGTAATGTAAACTACACGCGATAAAATCCGATAAGTATTTAATTTTTATGTTTAATAATCGCGAAAACATAAGAAATCATTATTGTATTGCGACTTTTTCTCCTGTAAATAAATGGTACTAAGTACCATTAAGTAGCTAGTACCTTAAGAATGTAATCAATTAACTTAAGGCATTAAGATCCAATTACGTTCCTAATTAATAAACAAAAAGAGCTTTTGTAAATCAAGTCTTCGCAAATCGAGGTCAGTTTATAAAAGTCGTCCGAGAAAGTAATGAGAGCCTTTAAAGGAGTACCTAAAGGTAGAGACAGCGCGTAGTCAGAATTTCAATTGGGGGTATTAGCCACCGTTAGAAAACACGCTGTCCGGGGATAAGTTTACCATATCAAAATTTGATTATAACTTATAAAATCACTAACTTTGTGAACAAAAAAATATAGTTATACCTTAATTAGAGTCGTTTTAGGCCTCTTATTGACTTCGATTGAGTATTGTTAATGATAGGTCTCCTACAAATTATACAGTGGTTAATTAGTAGATGAGTATAGTAGGTTACTTTTTTGTCGCGTACCTATAAGTCCGTGTTTTACCATCAACTCGCCTACTGGTAACATTGTGATGGGGATAAAAACAATTTCGCATTCACAAATATAGCTGGCCTGTTAGAGTTTCGTAAACTGTCCTGGGGCTTTACCCCTAGCTCGAAAAGTTGACCCGCATAGGTGTTATTTGTCTAAATGGTACCATCAACTACGATAAGCGGTAGTTATTTGATAGCCGCCAAGCTTTGTTATTTTCACGCACACACGCATAGTAAAACGGATTTTCGTTCATTCAAGTTAGACGCTTTTAAACGATGCAGCTTAAATGAGTTGGTTAATTTTAGGTACCTATCAGGTACCTACTAAAAGTTGGCTCGCAAAAGTGAAGCTAGGGGTAAGGCCCCTGGTTACATCCCTTGGGTGAGAAAATTGGATTGAAGCCTTAATCATGAGCTTGAACAAGGATCCAGGTTAATTAGGAGGAAAACGCCGCTTTCGTGTAATTTTGCCCTTGAGAAGCAATTTTGGGCCCGTTGAGAACATTTTGGTTAGTAGTTGAGATCATTTTGGGAATCTAAAATACCTTCGTAAAAATTTACCGAGTTAAAAATTACAATCTGTTGACAATTCACCTATTTCTGCCGCTTAATCTGTTAGTGATTCGATTATTTCAAATACGTTTCGTCTAACAGTAGGAGTACATTACCAGCCTATGAGTGGTGTATTCGAAATTTATCCATTAAAAAAAAGTTCGTCGTTCCTTGAAATAGTTACATGACATAATTTTTTTCACCGTCACCGCGTATCGATGACACATTTTAATGACAAAATATTATGGTCGAAATGACAAAATGGACGTAACAATTCTAAAGGGTGTTATTCAATGAGGTTTTATTACCTACGTCCATGAATGACACACAAAATGACAACTACGAATAATGTTAGCAAGGACGTTTTATAGGCTGCTTTATAACGTCTTTGGCAATATGTCAACTATGCAAAACTATCACATTGACTCTGAAATTTAGCTGTCAAATTGATAAATGTGTTTTTGACTTTTTAACATTTACTTTTTGATATTTAATTATTATTATTCTAAGGATATTTCTTTTTTTACGTAACTTTTTTTTTGTGACATTGACAGCAGTATTTTTGTTCTAATATTCAATATGTTTTTCTGTCATACTGACAACTTTTTTCAAAATTTTTGACATCTGTATGTTTCTATTTGTGTGTCAATTCTTGTATATGTCATTGTGCGAAATATTCAATTTAGATCCCGCGTTCGTACTGTGTGGTTACAAAGCCTGTATACCTAACTATGTAACACATTCATTCGGGTGGTACGTGCAGTTATTTATACAGTTGCGAGTATATTTGTTATAACCGTGGTTGTGATAGGATATATTATTTTAGGACACGAGTCGTGCACAAGGTAGGTGTTTATACATTAAATAAGGATTTAAAAAATTAACGCTAAACATAATGATAAAATATATATAAATTATTTTAAACTGAGTAATCCATTACGTTTTACAAACATTTATATTTATTTATTACTAGCTGATCGAACAGAAGTTGTCCTGTCTAAATTTCAATAAATTATTTGTTATGATTCACTTGATTTTTAATTGCTCATCAAATCTATCAGAACGTCTGGTTTTAGCATTTAAGCAATTTGTATCCTTAAACTTTCAACGGTTTATGGGAAATCTGACTTTTTTATAAGCTTAGTACTAAGCTTAGTACAGTGTTAGTGTATATGTAATAATATGTTATGATCGAGTCATAAAATATATATTTACAAAATAAATACAAACTTATGATATACCATTCATATTGTATATTATTTATATACTTAACGTTTGATCGAAATTTAAGAGCCGTATGAAATGCAAATGAAATTAATTATTTAAGATACAATCCACTACGTATACCTCTGTTTTGATCAAACTTTATAAAATATACGTAAATAATCATCGAAACCTTAATTATATTTCAAATATAAAAAATCGTCATCGCTCGTCATCGCACCAATGTCAGACTTTGCCTTAGACTAGTCAGTTATGTTGACAAAAGAATCCAGCCATTGACAGGGCACGCATGCTTCGCTCGCTCGGGTCGCGCATTGTGGCGCACCAGTAACCTAAGTAGACCACGAACCGGAGGTAGACCAACGACATCATGAGAGACGCGGACATCCAGTGGATACAGATGGCAGGAAGTCATTCAGTGTGGAAATCTAAGGGGGAGGTCTATGTTCAGCAGTGGACGTCGTCTGGCTGATGATGAGGAATCACGCGTTGGCTAAAACAATAATCTGGCAACCCTGCGCATCACCGGCATTTAACGCCGTCACACTTCTTTTATAGCCATTTTTGCTCACCAAATTATATAGTGATAAAAACTATCTCCAAGTACCATGGCATCGTTACAGACATAGCTGTTATAAAACTGAGTAATGTACGCAATAAATTTTAGAACAGCAATTCTACTGAAATATCACTGATAGATCACTTTCTGTCCGGGAATATAACAGACGTTACATAAGAAACCTTTGACTTTTATCGTGCTTTTATCGTTCTCCAATTTACAGTAAAGCGGCAGAACGTTGGTTCTACTCATTTATTCACGTGTCCTTTTAGAGTTTCTAACTACGGCAAACTGTAGTGCTTGTAGTGGAATAATTAAATACCTATCAAGCAAAGAGTTCAAACTTAATGTTTGATATAAACTAGAAACCTGTTAGCTAATAATCCCGAGAGTTTCGCAAAACAACGCATTTAAACAAGTTGGTCCTCATATCTTTACTAAACTGCTGAGAAGGGGAAGTTACCTACATAAATTATAAGAATTAATTAATATACCGAAAATCATACAAAACTGTTGCAATTTCATGACGGATAAAAATAACCTCGTGAGGAAACCGGTATATCCAAGAAGCTTAAAAAGTTCAATGATATATGACACTCACATTACCTAAATTAGCTCAAAAGGAGTAATTTTAAGAATAAGTTGTGTGCATCAAGTCCCAAAATAGTCACAAACTTTCACAGCTATTTCCGTAACTGTATGTTGCATTAGGTACCATGATTTTAAGCGAAATTATATACGAAATCAACCAAAACATGAGAAAATTTACATTCTTATACGAGTAGGAATACATTTTAGAAAATTTCACTTTTGAACATTGAACATAATTTTTGCAGATGGATTGTTCAGATTGAATTCATTTTAATAATGTGATGGACTGGTTACAACGTGGTACTGACTGAATTGATCTCAAATTCCATTCTTGAGATTTGCATACTATGAAATTGATAACGAAGAAACCGAAAATATTATTCTACTCATATTATATTACAAAAAGAAATTTAAATAATCTAATCAAAAAGATTCAAGTAAATACCTGGCCATTCAACTTAAAGAAAAAATTTATGATTGCATCTTGAGTGCCAATAAAAATATGTTTTTGGATTTTTAATATGTTTTCCAACATCCTCAAGAGTTAAAACAATAAAAACAAAGCGAAAGTCATGTCAAAAGGCTCCGTAATTCTTGTTTAAAAAGAAACCGTAGACATATCTGATTCAAACTCAATTAACCTGGGAATCCGATGAAATGTTCAACGTGTATTAGTCTCGTTTAATTAATTATTGGGTATATACGTTTCGATATTTTATTCATTGTTTATTTTTTCGTTATTTTTAGTCTAATTCAACATCATGCTCAAAATGCCCATTTTCATTAGCTTCGTTAGAATTACTAAGGGTGTGATGTAAAGCTTGAGAGCGGATGTTGCGTCGCGCCGCTAGTCATTCTGTCTCACACAGGGATAGGAGAGTTGCAGAGCAGCCGGCGGCACAGCACACCACTCTCCACGCCAGACGGCTTCGAACTCCTTGCTGGGCGCACTCTCAGAAACCGAACGAAGCAAAGTTAATACCGTTACAACAACGCCGACATTGGCCAAGTAGTCGCGACTCCCTTCTGACCGAATTCTGCTAGGTCTTTCTGTTCTGTTGAAGCTTCAGTTTTCACCTGTCCTACTGTTAGTTTAGTCTTTTCCCGGTTTTTGTTGCTGTTATAATATCCAGATTTCGTTTTTTTAGGTATTATTGTGATTAAGATTTAAGAGGATAAGTTACGCTGAATCGCTGAGCTGCTTACGTGTGTCGTAAGCGTAACTTATTCTAGTGTAGCTATAGAATTCTCAATTTAGATTAGACATGGAATTAGTCCCATGTGTGCCCTTGTGTCGTTTTCCCCATGTCGTCTGTTTGTGATCGTCCTTGTTTCTTTGTCTCGACTATTTCTGTCCTCAAGGCATGTGTTTCTTTTGGGTGACCCCTCTATAGCATATCATTAAGCTTGTTTATATTCTCGTACCAATACTTCTTTTCAATTCGTCTCTGTTGTTTGATTATGAAACGTTCTTCCTTTTCAGAGCATCATAAGTTACTTTAACTGCCCTCGCTTGAACATTATTTATTTCATATTTATCTAAGAATTTCATTCTAGGTATAAATGTGTAGTTTGTACATACACATTTTTATGTATTCTAAATTTTATAATATATATTTTGTATATACTGTTACTATATTGTACTGGTATAAATACTGGTTGTCATATTCAAGAAGTAAACAAAATTAAGCAAAAATATTGTCATAATTAAAATTAAAGAAAACCACAACGACATAGACGGGTGATATCAAAATCCTCTCAGAAGTAAAAGAAAAACAATTACACGGAGGTGAATTTCATGCTTTTTGTTTCTTAAATATCAGGATTAGCAACCACTATTTATACTCTATCTATGTGATACCAGTTCCTTAATAACTGCTCTCCTGCCCGATCCCTTATGGTTTGTTCCCTATGACCCCATTGACGTGGTGTTTCATTTTAGACCGGCAGTGGCGCGTCAGCAGTCGGCCCCAACCCTGGTGTTTAGGTGTGTCGATGTTGCCAGTTACATAACACTCTACTGCCACTTCAATTAGATCAGAATCAACAAACTTTTGACTGAATGCACTAACGTTTAAATTACATCGGTTGAGAGTAGCTCTCGACCAGTTACACTATTAGAGTTTTTTTAAGTTGTGCACCCACCGAGTTTGATGGGTTGTCTTGTTTTGTTTTTAGTATAAATTAGTCTGTGATCGAATCATAAACATTTTATATGTTTAAAAAGTGCCACTATAATTCGAACTGCCCTTTAAATCACGATATAGTTAAATAAGTAGCTATCGCATCACAATTAATCAAATTGATGTGTCTACCATTATGACCCTATCCAGCATAGATAAGAGTTTGTCCTATCATCGCGTCTCGTTCCTTGTTCATGCTATAGTCATTGTTCAAATTTTTATTGTTCATATTCTGGTTCAGTTCAAGTGGCAATAGAAATGGAGTCCCCAATAACATCCCAGTCGAGTCCCGCTTCACCGTGTGAACTGTTGTGTGCTATATTGCTTTCTATTGTGACTGCTAGTAAATTTTACTAACCACCTATTTACTTCATGAGATCAGCTAAAGACATGAATTGTATACAGATATATGTATAGTTACAGTATACAAGGACGTATCACAACGCAATTTCTTTCCACATTTCCCAATGAACCGACAATAGCCAAGTTCTAGAACTTCTAGACACCATGCCAGCTCAAGAATCAGCTCTGTGGCTTACACATTGACATAGTAAGTCAATATAGTCAATTAGTATATACTGTCAATTAGTATATACTTCTTACTATGTCCATGTGATGATATTTAAAGTATTTATTTCATTTTGTGTATATGTCATTTCACTTAAAGTGCGGCTGCTGTAAGAATGTGTCTGAAAATAGTAAATTATATCCATTTATACTATTTTTTTACTTTTTCATCATAAGATTGTTAAAGTTGATAACCAATATAGTACTAAAATACTATATACTAACTACTATATATATATATGTTTTCATTCTTACGTTTACAGTTTTATTGTAGCTGTCAGACTTTTCTCAGCGGCTGGACTGTATGCCCATGTCGACATTAGTACGAGTATGTACTTCTTACTATGTCCATGGACGCACGAAAGGCCTTCATCCAGTACCAAGTGGGCAACAAACATAGCCTAACGATAATAAAGTATAGATAGATATACTGTACTATAAAATACCTACATTCTATTAGTGAAATATACAAACGAAAACTTTGGTGAAATATGCAAGCGGAATGATAAAAATACTTTTCAATTAGATTTTACTAAAAGCCGTTATCGACACCTGTCTTTTTGTTCAGCATCCATAAATAAAACCTAATGGAATATATTAACATTTATTACTAATAGGCATTCAGACGTGTTGTATTCGTTTTATTATAACTGAGTAACTACACAAATCATAACGTTTTATTCATTTTTATTGAAAGTAACTTTTTAATTATGATGATTAAATTAATTGAACAAAGTAAAGAACAAATATAGACCCAAAAATGGGAAAATAGGTAAAGTACCCAATTTTATATTTAGCGTTATTTCAATGGAAAGCAATATACCAATCTTTAATGATTTAGCACGTTGCATGCTACCACAAAATGATTTTACTATACAGAATGTTACGGAAAGTTGCCATCAAAAAAAAAACTTGACAGATACAGACTATAAAAGCGAGACTATTTAGGCGCTAAAAATTATGTTGATTATGCTTTGTTCACATCGAACTTTTTATTTTCAAGTTATAAATTAATAATGGCAACTCTACGTCTAACAACAACTCACATAAATAGCATCTGTTTTCCAACTCTGTTTTCCAAACTTTTATTTTAGACAACACAATCTAATTCCGAACAATTTCAAGTTCCATTTTCACAATAGCAATTTTTTCCAACCACCAAACAATCAAATAAAACTGGATCGTTCAATGAACCAATAGAAATTGAGGTTCCATTTAGTTGATTGTCAATGAGATTGTCTATGGTATTACACTAAATGGATCTTCAGTTCTTTTATTAACATTTCTTTTTCAGATTCACTAATTTTATACCTTTTAGCATCTTCGACAGTTTCACTCTTTGAAAAAATATAGATAGAATTAGAAACTAACAATTTCTTGATAGATTAAAAATGTACAGGAATAGCTGTTACATTAGAGTGCGACTCTAGATTAGTTTTTAACTCAGTAACATTGTTATTTCCAAGAAATAAATGCATGACTAAAAAAATAGGCCCAAAAGATTATGTGCTCCCAATTTAATGCACGTCTTAATTTGACAACAGAAATTATTCTCAAAATAATTATATGACCATTTGCGTCTTCAAAAGACACGTAAAAAAAACAGGCAAAATATTTAGGTGAAAAATTAATAGACAATACAGATAAAAGTCAGTAAATTACTAACATCTTTGTCGCAGCTTTGCAGCTTTCCATGGAAATAACAACGATCGCCTTGGATCCAGGGGTGCAGCAATCTCGCTCGCGCATTTGATGGGTTTTTTAAGATATAAAATGACTGAGTCTACTTTTGAAAAATGTGCATTTCATAATATTTAGAGAAATAAAAGTTGTGATATTTTTTTATACTGACCAGGATAAATGGGAAAAACTGTTATTCCCATTTTTTTGTGGTCATAATAAAAAATAATTAAACAAAATAAACTGAATCTTTTGAAATATTAACTTGGCAAAATTACCGAAGCACATTTTTCCAAAGTATGCACAGTAATTGGAAAAAAAACCCATCAAATGCGCAAGTGAGGGAGCAGCGCGCCGCCATATTCTAGGCCTTAACAAGAACAGTTTCACTACGTTCTAGTATAGATCTAACTATGAACTGTTCTGAACAGGAGATTGGCAGACGAAGATGACGAGCTATCTGAAGTGCAGCCGGACGCCGTCCCGCCTGAAGTCCGGGAGTGGCTGGCTTCCACCTTCACCCGACAGCTGGCAACGGCCAAGCGGAAGTCAGACGAGAAGCCCAAGTTCCGGTCCGTGGCACACGCGATACGGGCCGGGATCTTCGTGGACAGAATATACAGGAGGGTCACGAGTACTGCGCTTATGCAGTTTCCTCAAGATGTTGTTAGAGTGCTCAAGGTTAGTTCTTATCATAAAGTTAAGTTCTAATCATCAATCAATCATAAATATATACATGATAAGCGAAAGGGGTTCATAATATCAAAGTTACGTTTGTGTAATCAAGGTCTGACGAAGCCGGCCTTCTGTACCTATTTATTTTGTGATGAAACCCAGTCTGACTTTTTTTAAATTTTGGGTGGTCGAACTTCAGTAACTAATATTATAAAAACGTTGCTATAATAATTGTTTGTTCCTTTTTCGTGTTTAGGAACAGAGCAACGGCTTGACGTGAAATTTTGCATGGAGATAAATTATAGGCCGTAAAGTGATGTAGGATACTTTTTATCCCGAATAAATAAATGGTTCCTATGAGGTATGTTATACGACTTGTATTACTGGCTCGCTTATCCGATCACTCTTCGGCCCTCCATCTATGTTTATCTATGTTAAAAATATACGTCGATGCGTTGCTCTGTTGCTGCGTCAAAGAGGAACAAACTAACTAATCAACAAACAAACATCATCATTCATGCCCCCACGTTCCCTTCATGTTCACACTGCAGGGTCACAATCCTTCTCTCAGAGAGAGATGATGGGCTTTAATTCACCATGCTGGTCCAGTGAATGTGAATGAATGTCATACGTCTTTGAACTTTTCTTGGACATACCGGTTTCGTCACGATTTTTTCCTTCATTGTTTTTAGCAATGGCATCGAAATCGAAACTGCACATAATTTATTTAGATATCTACTAATAAGTCATTGATGCAGGGCTGAAGCTCGAACCGAGTGCCGTCAGATTGTAAAGCACGCATACTACCGCTTGGTCACCATCAGAGAGCGTTGATACGACACGATTTCAACGCGCGCTGATCGCGTTCGGGTAGCTTTTCATAAGGGGAGTAGAGACGGCGCGGTCACGCGGGTTCGAAGCGTTTTCTATCCGGGCGCTGAGCGTGCGCACGATATTTATATCGATAAAATATACTAAAAGACATAACCTATAAATTCCAAAGTTTCTGAGCAGCAAGCGGCGCGTACGCGACTCGCACGCGGTGTCGCGCCGAAAAAAATCGCGCATGTGTGAACACAGCCTCACTCTTACTATATTGGAACAAAAGTCAACTTTATTCTAAAAGGCCAGTTAAACTGAATGTTTTCTATTGTTGCACCAAATATTTTGATACCTTTCCTTGTTGGGCAAATCAACGACAATGATAAAACAAATTATAAATGATCGCTCTGCTCTCAAGCACATCCGGGGCAAAACAATAAATTCTCATTACCCAGTAAATCTACCCCGGTGGGAGATAAATCTACCCGGCAGCCATCAAAAATTCACTAGCTTGGTACAATGAAGAGGGTGAAATTAACTGGGGGGCTAATTAAGCTTCATGAGTGTGGACATTCGATTCCATCTTTATTCTGATGAATTGGGGAGCTGAATTTAACGAATTTCATGTCCAATAAGAACTAGTTTCTCTTAATGTGAAAGAGGTGCAGGAGTGGTGCCCTTATTGGGGAAAGGCATTACAAATATACTAAACATGATTAAATGAGGGTTCGACTCCCATAGTCGCTCGGGATGAAGTGTTTCTTTGAATATCATTTTTGGTAGCATGGGGTATAATATAGTTATAAAACTCATTACCGCGAAAGGCCACATCAGAGATCGGAACGCGGCAGACACCGAGGCCCTTATTCTGTGCCCAATTTTTTGCACGATTGTGACTATAGTTATTGTATCTCGATGATTGAAAGGCAATATTTCAACTTTGCGTTGAAGTTACTGGGCATAGATTTAACATCCAATAATAAATAAACTTGGACCGAGTACATGTGTACTAAGAGGCCTTGAGAAAAGAAGCGAAACCTAATCTTTGATTTCTTTGATCTGCGTAGAAACCGATTTATAACCAAAAATTGGGCGGCCTAGTTTGTATCTTGGTAAGCAACACATTTGGGAATATTGCGACACGTTGTGGCTTCACAAACGTTCCCTTTTCCATTTTATCTCTCTGTGTAGCTACCTGCGAATTAAAGCTGCTATATTGCTAAAGTTTGATACGACCACAGCGCAGAGAGAAGCAGTAAATAACCATCATACAAATCGTTTTTTTTTATGTTTGTTACGTCAGAACTTTCGACATGGTGAACCGATTTTGATGATTCTTTTTTTATTTGAAAGTTGGTGCTTCCCGTGTGGTCTCATTACAATTTGGTCCGTATCTGTAATTTTTATGAAATCGGTTTGTTATATTGATAATTATTATAGTTCACAAACAGCCTTGTGCTAAAGCTTACACAATAATTTTTACAATCTGGTACATTTAGGATGCACAATTTTTTTACTGCAAATCTAAAATTATTAATAAATATTTTGCAAATACATAGGTTTTTATATCTCGGCCTATAATTATTAAAACTAAAAATTTGCTTCAAAGAATAATCACAATTTAGATAGCAATGAAGTAAACCAACAAAAAATTACACAAATGATGTATAATTATTATGGAATATACTGTCAACAGGCCCTCTTATCCACCGGGCACCCTGGGCACTTGCCCAGGGCCTCGCGATCGATGGAGCCCCCAAGTTTCCGCCAGATGACCTAACGATAACTGATATTTATTACCGAAAAACATATTTAGTCATTTTACTTTTTGTTTGGTAGGCCTCTGCAGATGTGGTCTCATATAAATTTCATCAAAATCGGTTTAGTACCTAGTTTGGTTTTTACATCAAAATTACTGAAAAATATATGTCATCCAAGTTAACGAAATTGCGTATTTACAAATTTTGAACTAGATGCCATTTGCACATTGTGTGACTACTTGCACTCAAAGCTTATTTATGGACTTTCAAATAAGCTATTGCAGATTTTAACCTGGGGAAAACTTAGCTTGATAACTATACCCATGCCCAGCACACTCTAGACCAGCCGGTGATCTCACCGTTTGACAAATCTTTCAGCCACAGCGATCAACTTCGCAGTATCTAAATTTGATAAAACACTATTTATACTATCACAGTTGTTCACTACATTATTATGATTATTTACCCGTAAATAATCATAATTATAACTGATCTACATTTGATGTTAATGCTACTTTAACACAATTGAAATCGCCTTTGTTCCTATCACTGAAAATCAGTATTCATTGAAACAGTTTCTTGATAATTTAGTCAGGATCCCAAAGCATAAGCAAATCCTTTGATGTTTTAGTAAAGTAAAGGATTATACGAAATATGCCAAATTGTTACTTCGCAATTATCGAGGTAAAGCTGAACATTATTTGTTCAGAGAAAACCCTTTTTGTCTTTTGCTCCTTTAATTCTAATCAAATATAAAATCATGTCAAATACAAGTACTAAGTTACTAAATTGGAAATTAAATTGAAATTTTTTATCACAATACAGGAGAGTTTTCCTCAAGACAGTATCGGCAGTAGATCAGATTTAAACAAAGTTAATTTTCAATAATGATACCTAAAAACATCTATATGATAAAATCTACCTAAAAATAAACCTAAAATATTTTAATGATACCTAAGATTTATGTTACTAATCTTAATATTTTACTATAATATAATTAAACATAGATAAATATTTAAAAAAAACTAGGGTGCCGTTTTTATTTTATAAACAAGCTTTTATCGTAGACCCCTAAGTGCTCCCTAAGTGTTTAGCTCCCTAAGTGCGTAAAGCCGTATGCAATATCTTGATATAGTTAATTTTCAACAAAATCCAGCTTCGATGGTCATGATCGGACCAGTTATCTCCTAATAAGTCCATATTATAGGATAAACATCTATATGCCAAATCTTAGTTAGATAGGGCCTCGTCCTAAATTGGAACTCGTCCTAAAATCGTTTTTTTTTCCGTGCATATGAATAATTTTTATAATAAAACATCAATAACAATGACGTTGTTACGTTACGTTGTACCAACGTTGTATGTAACAACTTTAATTCTAAATATTCCGAGGACGTTGACCTGTTTACAGCGGGACAAATTTCTTTAAAAGTTATGCATTTTCAGCTTTTTTGATATGCTCCGTCGCTTTCGCTTTTCACCCTTTGATATTTATTTTAATTGCTGTTAACAATCTCAGAACTGGACCGTATGGCCGTATGGCAGTGTGGACTTCTTTTATTTATGGATTTTTTAAGTATTTTTTTATTTATTTTACGTTTTTAAAGCTGTTTGTTTTCCGTAAATAAATAAATAAAATTAAAAAATAAATCATTACAATAATTTATAAATAAAATATGTTGCTTGTGATTTATCTTTTTTTTTTTTTGTTCGTCCTTTCAAAAGTTCCGCTACCGCGTGACCCTGACCTAAACATTTTGTTATCTGTTTTTTTTTAATCTATCTACCATGCCGTCTGTTTAGCCTGGCAAGTACTGAGTAATTTCAAATTGTTCTGCTTTACTGTTGAGTCGAGTTTGAATCACTATTATATTTTTGGGAATTGTTTTTACCGCGATTAATTATATTAGTTTAGTTTTATATATTAGTGCCGTATCTTTGTTTAAACATATTAGAGCTAAATAAAAATAACGAAACAAAGTCTGAATTTACATCTTCTAAAGGAAATAGAATAGATAGATGCAGATAATAAATTTCAATACCCGGTCTCATAATAAAATATGTAAGTTTACAGTCACTTGGAAATGAGAAATTCACTTTATGAATCTTCCGCGAACAGAAAGCTTTTGAACAGCTTAGATGTAAAGAATGGTTGGAAAATGATAAGGAAATATTATGCACCTATCCAACAGTAGGTAGAGATACTTAGGTACTTTTTATCAGTAAGTTTTTAAATTAATATTAATAACTAATGCCTATTATAATAAAATTATTAGATTGACGTTTTTAATATTATTGTTTTTGAATATTATTATTTTTATGATTTATTTTTAAGTGTTGACATGTAATGAATAAAGTTATCATTATTTTGTTTGTAAATTAATAAAACCCATGCTAACATACTATTTTACCCAGTAGAATATATTGAACGTGTGATGATGTTTCGTTCGCAGACCCTGGACGAGTGGTCATTCGATGTGTTCGCGCTCCACGAGGCGGCAGGCGGAGCGCCAGTCAAGTACCTTGGATATGAGCTACTCAATAGATACGGCATGATACACAAGTTTAAGGTAAGCTTTCCACAGAAATCATGTATAAAGCTGATAAGAGAACAAAATTATAAAAAAAAGTTTAATTAAAAACATATTTAATTAGTATTCTTTCTCAAGCTAAAAATGCGTGCCCTGCTGTGAACTGCTTTGAATCACTACTGTGCTTAGAAAAGTTTTAAATGGCGCGAAACTTTATATTCTTTTTTGTTTTGACTCTAGACTTCTTGTCTATTTAGCCAGTATAAAGTATCATATAATTTACAAGTAATGAATGATTTCAAATAATAAATGATCTAATAATTCATAATATATACTTAGCCACAGTCTTAAGCAAAGTAAGCCAAAGTCAAATCCAAGTCATGCCTCAGTAAAGTGTACAAGTAGATATAGTATTTATCTCGAAATAAAGAGATTATCTACACTAATATTATAAAGAGCAAATATTTGTATGTTTGTAACGAATTAACTCAAAAACTACTAGACCGATTTTAAAAATTATTTCACCATTAGCCTTCTACATTATCCCTGAGTAATATAAGCTTTATTTATTACTAGAATGTTTAAAAAAAAATATCTCCAGCCGTGTGAAGCCGGGACGGGCGGCTAGTCTCGAAATAAAGAGATAGAGTTAGAACTAACGATCTTTAACATGCGGAAAACAGTTCGAGACGACACCTAAAAGGAGATCATAACATTTCACCTCGTAACGAAGGTTGCCAATAATACTCTGGTTATAAAAGAGCTAGGGTTGTCACCCGTAGCATACTTACTTTAGTTTTTACCCCGGGACGCAAAACCAAAAGGAAAGCATTGATATGTTTAACGTGTACCTATGTTCCCAACCAGATTATGTGCCTCAAACAGTTTTAAGAACTAAGGTGTCAATGGATTACTCTATTAAATTCAGGGATGGATATATATGACGTCATTATGAATACAAGATCGCGTGTTCCTCATTATAGGTGAAGTGGGGATGAAACAAATCTATGACTACTGTTTTATGATTATTAACGGGATATTTACTATGATAAGGTTAAGATGTAACTAAAAGTTTAAAACAGTATTTTGAATGTATTGACCCCGATTAAATTTATTATTGCGCAAAAAGCCAGAAAACGGAAGTGGGACTGAGCCGGCCACGTCAGTCGAATGTCGGATGATATGTGGGCAAGAACCACGACGGAATGGCTCCCACAAGTCATAAGACCTCCTTGCAGGCAAAGATGGCGGGACGAAATTGACTCCTACACAAAGATTTGGTGGTACACCATAGCACAAGATAGAAAGAAGTGGAAGAAAGGAAAAGAGGCCTTTGTCCAACAGTAGATAGGACAGTAACGACTGAAAAAAAAAACCATAGATATAATAGGTCGGGGAAAAAGTCTTTTCGTATTTTGTATGTATAAAGTTGTAGTAAAAATCTTATCCGTTGTACTGTTTGTATCTGGCTGGTTTTGATACCATTAAAAAGATGACATTTTAAAAAAGGAATACAAAACGTAAAAAGCAATTTCCCGCCATTTTTCAATTGTTTTTTTGTTCGATAAAATGAGTGAATCTAACGAACAAATTCGATATATTGTGAAATTTTATAACAAAAAAGGGAAAAATGCGACACAAGCCGCGAATAAAATTTGTGACGTTTATGGACCTAATGCAGTGTCATCAAGAGTAGCACAATGTTGGTTCAAGCGTTTTCAGTCCGGGAATTTTGATGTCAAAGATGCAGCTCGCTCTGGTCGCCCTGTTACGGATAAAGTCGATGCCATTTCTGAAAAAGTGGACCAAGATCGGCATATTAGTAGTTACGACGTAGCTGAAGAACTGGGGATTGACCACAAAACAGTTTTGACCCATTTGAAAAAAACTGGGTATACAAAAAACTCGATATTTGGGTGCCACACGAGCTCACTGAAAGAAACCAAATGAATCGTGTACTCATTTGCGATTCTCTATTGAAACGTAACGAAACCGAACCGTTTTTGAAAAGATTGATCACTGATGATGAAAAATGGATCACCTACGACAAGAATGTGCGCAAAAGATCATGGTCAAAGGGCAGTGAAGCACCACAGACTGTAGCGAAACCCGGATTAACACGTAATAAGGTGATGTTGTGTGTATGGTGGGATTGGCAGGGCATCGTTCATTATGAGCTTTTACCGCCGGGCAAAACCATCGATTCGGATCTCTACTGCCAACAGCAGATGAGACTCAAACAAGAAATTGAGAAAAAACGGCCGGAATTGATCAACAGAAAGAGTGTGGTCTTTCATCATGATAACGCCAGACCGCACACATCTTTGGCCACTCAGCAAAAATTTAGAGAGCTTGGTTGGGAAGTGTTAATGCATCCACCATATAGCCCAGACCTTGCACCCTCAGATTTCCACCTGTTTCGATCTCTTCAGAATTCTTTGGGTAGTGTTAGATTAACATCAAGAGAGGACTGTCAAAACTACTTGTTGCATTTTTTTGATCAGAAGTCCCAAAAATTCTACAGCAACGGGATCATGTCACTACCTACAAGATGGCAACAAGTTATCGAACAAAATGGCACATATATATTATAATTAAATGTAATTAAACTTGAAAAAAATATGTCTTGAATTTGTTTAAAAAATACGAAGAAACTTTTTTATACTTACATATAACGATATGACTCATGAATCGAATTAAATAATGGCGATGACGTGGCAACCCTACCTCGCATCTCATCACATCTTACATCCATTTGAGGAATACTCAAGAAAACACCTCTTACCTTGTGATAAAATGTACGATGTTTATTTCTCAGTAACGAGAAATATGAAATCTTTTTACATCAGAAAAATAATGATTTCTAAGCACCCACTTACGTCGTATTTGCTCTCGTCGAAAATAGGTAATACCTAATAGTTGTGACAATAAGGAAAAACTTCGCTTGTGTACAGTATTGGGACAAGAGATTGATTGGAGTCCATTGAGAAACGTGTTAAGAAGCTCTTTAATGGCGAATCCCTGTATAGTTCAGACTAAGCTTCTTATGTATTGACATCGGCCCAAAGTTACAAGTCTTATATAAGTTTTTTATCGAATATGTTTCGGAAATTGTGCATGATCTAATTTCTACCTGCCCATTTTCTATCGGACGGCCAGGTTAAGCATGAAAAGGATCCGTTTCATGGTTGTTATTTCTAAAACTGTGCTTTGATTCCTCTTTTATTATACTAACCGCTAGTCTTTGGAATGCGCTGCTGACGGGTGTCCCCAATAGTTACAATCTGGGTGTCTTCGAGTCACGAGTGAATCAGTTTCTTCTAGGTAAGCGTGCCCTACGATGGAGGATGCTCTGATCGCATCATCATTCAAAGATTTGCTTTCTATCAGGTGTGATTGCGGTCAACTTTTAACCCAGTCCGAAGTAAAAATATAAGGCCAAGTGCGAGTCGGGATCGCACATTGAGAGTTTCGTACCACCACAAAATACAATAATTATCAATTTAAAAAACCGACTTCAAAATTAGCTAAATATACAATATCAATTCGGTGACATAAATGATAAGGTCGTCCAAGTAACCGAATACGTTGCTTAACTTGATAATAATCAGAAATTTGTCATCGACTCGCACTTGGCCAATTTATTTTTTGATAGTTAGAGCGTGTAATAAAATCATGATCATCATTATCATAATTATATTTTATTATTTCTTAGTAAACCCACCGTAACTTTACCTGTGAAAATTTCAAGAGCTATCTATTACGGTTCGATAGATACAGCCGTTTAAAGGTAGGACGGATGGACAAACAGACAGACAGTGTATAGGCTTAGTAATATCCCCCTAGGGGGACGGAACCCTAAAAATCACTTGACACTATGTTGACAATACGATTTCTTTGAAATAACAGGCTTAGTGAGAAATATAATTAAAAGTAATACGTATACTGAAGAAATTGTTTATGTCGGCTTAAAAAGTTTTGAGATAAAATCGTTTAAAGTTTTTGATCTTATCACAGAGAGATATAATCTTTCTTTTTGCTGCCCGGAGAGTGATAGGAATGGTTATATGTCATGAAACAAAAGTATGATGTAGTTAACCTGTTTGCGAGCGGTTGTAATTTAATTATCTATAACCAATTACCCTGTTTTTGAAGCAATAAATAAGCCTAATAAATACATTTTTACAAAAAAATAAGGACTTCACAGAAAGTTCAATAAATAGGATTCAACCCCTAACTTTTTCAATCTAAGAGGCGGGATATTTTCTTCCAATTTAAATAAGACCACTTGAAATATCTAATAACCTTAACGAGCAATTTTTGTATATAAATTGTATTTATATACAAGAATTGCTTTTATAGATAAGATTTTCATTTTAAGTTTATCTATTAGGTGACTTTCATGAAAAATTGCGGCGGAAAAAAACGCCGAGCGCAGCTCGGTCGCCTAGGTACTAGCCTATTAAATGAAAAATAATTTCCAAAGTCGGCACATAATTGGCGAAGATATTTTACATAAATACAAAATGTAGTCGAATTTAGAAAATAATTATACAATATTGTGTAGAGTACCTACTCCGATAATCTCTGAACCATTCTCTAGTAGTGTAAACACGACACGAACAAACCTACCCAAATTTTATTGTATAACAAAGAAAAATACTGATCCATAAAGGACAAAGCTTCGAGAGATAATGATGCACAGATTTTCCTTTGAGGCATTTTTTTCTTGAGGGCCTTGTATCTATGGAACTATAATAATGCCTTTGTATTTACATGGCTGTTTCACGTATTAAGTTCTTTGTGAAGAGAAACATTAAATAATAACGTATCTTTAATATGTGAATTTGAATTTTGTAGGAGATAGCAGGAAGGCCTTTGTCTAACAGAGGGTCAATCATCGCTATAATAATTACCGCAGACCATAGATTTATAGACACATTGATATTGGGTCTAGTACACAATAATAATAAAACAAAAAAATACAAGTCAAGTGGCAAGTCATCACCTGCCAAAATATATTTTCAGGTGAGACAGGTGCCGTTTCTCATTCTATAGATCTGTTATTCCATCCACAAGTTGTTCACCTCAATAGCCCAGACTTTTTTAATCCTATAAACTGTACCTACAATAGTTTCAAATTCAATTTTATAATCATACCATAATTGTATTTTTATATTCATAAAGGCCTCTTGGTGTTGGCTTCGGCCCGACCAATGCTTTCCAAAGGTCCGGGCTAGACCCGAGAACATTATTAAACAAATACAAAAAATTCAAGGCAAAAGGTACAAAGTTCTCAAAAAAAGCTTAGCACTTAATAGCTGGTTTGACAGTACGATATAATGTAACGTGATTCGTAAATATTGACTATGACGTCACAGAACTAAATTAAAGATTTAACTATGAAAACTACTAAAACGAACGTCAATACAAGGAATGGGATGAAATTGATTAGTTAGCTTATAACTTACTTTCCAATCAAAAATATACTTAAAATAAATATTAAATTCAATTCATTGTTCAGTTACCTACTGTTATCGATTAATGACGTCGTAACTATTGGGATTCAAATCGAAGAATAACTCGAAATTAGGTAAAATAATCGATGACAAAGCCGTAGTCGGCCTTTGGCTTGGCAAATGAAATGTTCATGGGGTTTTTGACGTGTTTTTTATTTATTTAGAAATTGGCTTATGTTTGACCACCAACCACCAAATCGCCTGATGTTAAGAGATGATGCGGTCTACGATGGAGCACGGTTACCTACAAGAAACGAAGAATCCGATTCACTCGTAATTTGACGACACCCAGATTGTAACTACCGGGGAACACCCATGCAGGCAGCGCATTCCACAAACTAGCAGCTCGCTTAATAAAAGTAGAATCAAAGCGTTTCGTACAGGTTTTCGGAAAATTAACCATAAAGCGGTGTCGATTTTCGTGCCCGCTCTGGCACTTCGATAGATAAATGGGCAGGAGGGAATTAGATCATGCAAATCCGATACACAATCTCCGAAAAGTATCCGATTAAAAAACCGATAGAGTAGCAACTTTACACCAATGCTCAAGACTAAGTCTGAACTAGGGAATCATTACTGATGAGCACGCGAGATGGCACGCTTCTCAATCGCTTTTGAATTCGATGAACTTCTTTCCCGTCATCCCAGCGGGCATTTGAGAGAAATAGCGTTAACAAAAATGTGTACTTTTGAGAGCTTTGAGCTTCTCAAGTTTAATAGTTACAAAAAGTAATAGTTATATCGTTGTAAAGATCCATTCGGCAACAACATAAAAATATATTCACCACCGTACTGCGGTACCATTCAAAAGAAAAACAATGCAAACAAAATAAAATAAAATGCTAATTGAATCTTTTGAAAGAAGCATGATAGAAAGTCCCTTCTAAAAATTGGAAGAAAGTCGACGAAAAAAACACAAAGAATTATTGCAGAGGACTGGGATGGAGATATTCATATTGATAATATTACATCAGTTAATATAAATCAGATAAGTGGGCTATCCAAAAATTCAAAAAAATTGGAAGTGTTAAGTGCTAAGCCATTTTTTCATAATGTTTCCTTGTGCATTTTCCAGTGTTAAGTATATTAAATTATAAAGTTAGATCAAATATAAGTGAAATATATAATTGGTGGACTGTACAAGAGGCTTCTATGAAGCTTTCAAACGAAAATTTCTTAATCATTACTAGAATTTAAGTTAATAACCCTTCCATGTATTTACAAAAGCGTAGTCGCCCTTTTCGTGAAAAAAATATCAAGAACTTATCCCAAAATTTAAAGTCAGTAGTCAAGTAGACGAGAAAATTAGGTACATTTTGCAATGTATTACGTTAAAACCCTTGTCCACACTCGAGCACTTCCACGAACACTCAATAAAATACCCAAGCTATATGAAAATTACTTAATAGATAGTCTTAACTTTAATAGTAGACCAACATTTAATAATTATTCATATTCAATAACAACATTGGCTAAGATATCATTGATTCCAGCGACAAAAGCCTTTAATCGGCTTCACAAACAATAATTACCAGTATTTATCAATTAATTTGATGTTATACTCGTAAATTCTGGTATTCACTGTGAAATTAAAGCGGATCGCAAATTATAATTACTGTGAGATTCAAAGCCGTGAATTTGCTTTTCAAAAATTACTGTAGATGGCTTGTACTGAACATTTCATAATCATCTATCTATATATATAAAAGAAAGTCGTGTTGGTTACACTATTTATAACTCAAGAACGGCTGAACCGATTTGGCTAAAAATTAGTGGGGAGGTGGCTTAGTACCAGGAGACGGACATAGGATACTATTTTGTAGCGAGGCCGAAGGCCGAGCTTACACCCGTGCGAAGCCGGGGCGAGCGGCTTGTAATATATAAATTGTGTGTGCGTGGAACTGCATTCTTTCTAGAAAAGAGTGCTGCGAAGCGTGGTATATAAGCGTGTGTGTGTGTGTGTGTGTGTGTGTGTGTATGTTTGTATTTTCCATTGACTCCGAAACGGTTTTTTTGCCAGGACTTTCACTGGCAGATAGCTGACGGTATAAGGAGTAATCCACGCGAGTGAATCCGCGGGGAGAAGCTAGTATTATTGTAAGAATAGATAAGTCATGACATAGACATTAGTTAAAACTATTTTAAGAACAATTGAAACCAAGCTTTGTAGAAAAACTCCATCAACCCCCGTATTGCCACACAATAATCTAATTTGTCGGATTGTTACCCCCTAGGGAAAGTTTCCTTTCTTACCTTTTCTCATTTAATTTATCCTTAAGGAATTGATAAAAGACCACCGCAAAGAAATCTTTATTTAAGGGTAGGAGACTTGAGAAAAGGCTGAAAGCAAGTAAGGCTTTTGAGAATAATAATAATAAAAAATAAAAAAACCTTCAACATTTGTCGTCAATTTCGTTTACTTGGATGACATATTTTTTCCAGTTATTATGATTTAAAAACCAAAGGACTGGACCGATTTTAATGACATTTATATAGGATCAATCTGAAAATATATCCTTTCAAATAATTTTCCAAATCGGTTTATAAATGACGGAGTTATGATTTAACAAACATTTAAAAAAATACAACCGAATGGAGAATCCCTCTTTTTTATTTAGAGACTGCTCCGGTGGCTCAGTTGGCAGTAAACCTAACTTCTGTGCTTGGGGGCGTGGGTTCGATTCCCATCTTGGACAAACATTTGTGTGATGAACATTTGTGTTTGTTCTATGTCTGGGTGTTAATATCTATTTAAGTATGTATTTAAAAATATATATGTACGTTTATCAGTCTCTGGCAGCCATATTACAAGCTTTGCTTAGTTTGGGGTCAGATGACCATGTGTGCAAAAATGTCTCAGATATTTATTGATTTTTTTCTTTATAAGTTTCATCTGCACTGATATTAACTTGGGGCACTAAGATGTTGTGTCTCTTGCGTTCTACTGCTTTATAAATAAAATCAAAATGAACTGCTTATCTTGTCATCAGGTTCCATCTACAATCCTCGAGAACTTCCTCAGCCGGATAGAGGAAGGCTATTGCAAGTTCCACAATCCGTACCACAATAACCTGCACGCGGCTGACGTGGCGCAAACGGTACACTACATGCTGTGTCAAACGGGGCTCATGGTAAGTACGTTTATTCGCTTTACTCCCGAAAATTTTGTGAGCATTATGAGCGTCACTGCATTGCTTCCCCTAACAACCAGAGCCATTGTCTTCCCGGCTTGTTTGAACTAGTGCCACAAGCGCTACAAGTGCTACAATTGCTACGAATATTAGGAGTGCTATGAGTGCTTGCCACAAACGTTACGAGTGCTACGAGTATTAGGATCGCTACGAGTACAGGGGACAAGCGCTACGAGTGCTACAAATGCTAAGAATATAAAGATCGCATGCTACTTGTAGCATGCGATCTTTAATTCATTAATTTAATTTCATTTTGTAATATGTACTTATAGCGCTTGCGCTATAAGTACATATTACAAAATGAATCGATTATTAGGATCGCTACGAGTGCATACGAGAAGCGCTTGGAGTGCTACAGCTGCTACGAATATTTAGACCGCTACGAGTGCATGCTTCAAGTACTACGAGTGCTACGAGTATCAGGATCACTACGAATACAAATGGTACAAGCGCTACGAGTTTTAGCTCACAGTGCTACAAACGCTACTAGTGCTCGAGAATTTTTCTCACTATTGAGGTGTTGAATAATTTAAAGAGTTATTTATATACTCAGCTTGGTAACGGTGAAACAAATTTAAATCAATCTTGATAGGAAATGTATGTAGGGTAAGCTAATAAATTACCTGAATAACAAACATACTTCTTATTCGAAAATACGTATAATTCCAGCAGGATAATATACAAATCCGCGAGATACAATAGATAGAAAACTATTTTATTGACATCACAGAAAGGACAACAAGAAGGACTTAAATACAGGCAAAAAATGTGATCTAATCTCTAAGAGCCCTCCATAGATAATTAATATAAATTGAAATTATTGTTAATTAATATTAACTCACAATTTTTTTTGATAAATTACAGTTAAATTATTACTAGAGGGGTGGTTACCGTGATTAGGTTGTGGATGGAGCTACCAATATTTCAGCGCAGTTACATTGCACCATGTTCACGAGAAGACTGAAAAAAGCGGGTGGTTGGCAAAAACGGTTCAAAATTACGTGCAAACAAAACGATCTACCTTTATTAGTCTCTTGCTACGATCATTACTGGAACTCGAACCTAAGTCCCGACAAAACACACTCGCTGTATCACTGTGTTTGGTATCATGTTTTTTTTATCAATCTTAATACTGGATCCCACGCACTGGCGAGTTGTAAACCACCACCTCGTTAACTATGGTGAATATTTTGTTCATATTCCACGTGAATTACTCATCATCATCATCAGCCAGAAGACGTCCACTGCTGAACATAGGCCTCCCCCCTTTAACCTCCACACTGAACGACATCTGCAACCACTGGATGCCCGCGACTCTCACAACGTCGTCGGTCCATCTAGTGGGAGGCCTACCTACGCTGCGTCTTCCGGTTCACGCATGATTAAAACAGTTACTCTGACTATTCTTACAATCACAGAAAAGAGAAGTAAATAGAACGGAAATGAGAAGGAAACTGTCGTCAGGTATTGTGACAGATTATGTGATTGAACGTTCTTATTTATGTCAACGCGTCGAACTCCGCATCACAGTTCCTATGGGTTTATATGGGTGCAAGTGGCTAAAACAAATTTCTGACAAAAAATTGACAGCCGTTTAAACAAAATAAAACAAAAAACAATTTAAACAAAAGAATATTTTTTTCTTTGGTTACAACTGCATTCGGTTTGTTCAAGGTGAGTTGCACTCATAGTTCGAAACAGTGTCCTGCAATTTTTTCCTATAATTATTTTCCAGAACTGGCTGTCAGACCTGGATATCTTCGCCACGCTGGTCGCAGCGCTGGTCCATGACTTCGAGCACACCGGCACCACCAACAACTTCCACGTCATGTCTGGCTCTGACACGGCGCTTCTCTACAACGATAGAGCAGTTTTGGAGAACCATCATATCAGCGCGGCTTTCAGGTGAGATAAGGGATTTCATTGACTTATACATACACAAGGTTATAAGCTTGGGACATAGTAAGCCGAAATAAAGTCATTATAATTATCTTTATGAATAAATTTTACTATGGGAAAATCCTGATATCATTAAAAACATTTATTCGACACTAATACAAATACTAATACATGCGCAACTCGCAGAAAAGGTGTGCTAAGGCGAAAGGATGTCATTGTACTCATTACTATGTTTACAATTTTTTTTATTTAAAAATGTTCGCAATTTAATGAATTAAAAATATGAGCTGACGCTAGAGGTCAACGAACGACCTGCGCTGCGGTTCGCCGCGCGTACGCTTGTACGGTTCACATTGCTGGTTTTCAAAATTCTAAAACACAAAAGCAACACTAAACTAACAAGTATAAGGCAAATGATTATTGGTATTCGATTGTGTTTAGATATATTCCAGTATTTAAGCAAAAAAGGGGCCAATCTCCAAATGAGAAATAATAACCTGGAAACTGGTATAAACCTTCATTTTGGCGTTCTAAAAGATGCTCCAAATGTCTCATATAATTACGGTCTGTGTCACGAGTTATTCAAGGTTAAGGTCACAAAAATCGGTTTTTCACGATTATCTAGGTTTCTATAGCTCCAATAATGTTAGAATAGAATATTATTTATTATCACGTAGTTGCGTTAACAGAAATTTTACAAAATATAAAATGTTACTAACACTTCTACAAGGACTCGTCATATTTTTATTTTTACATCAATTACAAGTTTGTAAATAAGTAGCTATTAATATTCTGTGACTCCCTCCAAAAAGTTAGCAATAAAAAAAAAATTGAGCATAAAATTTGCGACTAATTCTGTTCCAAGCATTTTTTCATGTGCTCAAGTGTTTTTGAGATAGAGGGCGGAGAGCGCATACATACTGTATTCAAGGTCGCCCGTGTCTTAATGAATAATACCTTCACAGTCTTCAACTTTTTCCCCCTAATTTGACTGGACTAATATCATAATAGTAGCATTTTTGCTTCGGGAGCTTTTATACATAGAGAATTCAAAACGTGCGTGCGCGCATCCATATGCGTGCATGCTATAGGCAACGCACGGGCAGATACGACGGCGCCGCGCCGCCAGTCGACCATGTTTGCTTTTTTAACACTTTTTGTATAAAATGTCTACCGTCCAACTAGTCTAACTGTTTAATAAACTGTGCTTTGTGTACCGTACTGCAACCCGACTGCTGATTTGCATTTTAATCAAATACTCCATTCTATCCGCCAACGGGGACTACGCGCGGTATACGGTGGCTAAGCAATACCTATATTGCACGTGTGTATGTACAAATATTGATCAACACAAAATAGCTTACTTATGTATCTGTGGGACAAATCTTGCAATAGAAATTTAGACCTATTCTGCAAGCTAAGTGAACGCGCAAGGGAGGTGATAAGCTAAGTGAACGTGTATTGTTCTTGTCGATTACTATAGAGAAATGTCAAAATGTCGCGTGACTGTAGTCCCTTATCCTATTAATTCGATGTTTTGCCATTTATATTCAGAAATAGGCAAGAAACCATCACATTCACTTAGCTTATCACTTCAATTGCGCGTTCACTCAGCTTGCAGAATAGACATGCAGTTGTCCCGAACCGATTGAGATGATGCATGGCTATCTAAGTGACGTCATTCTAAATCCAATATGGTGGACTCCCAACGAAGGTGGACCCGTATTTTTTTATGCACTGTCATAACATGAGTATCACGGTTGCCCGCAAAAGATCGCATTAAGCGATAAGGCCGCTTGTTAAAAGCCTAGATAATCCCTGTTATTGTGTTTGTTTCATAAATAATTATATTCCTATTTTTATCCAATGAAAGGGTTTACTGGGAAGAATATATTATACTACGAGAAATAAAATAAAGTAGTTTTAACTTTTTGACATTATTATTATTATTTCTTAGTTAATCCGCCGTATCATTACATATTCTGTGAAAATTTCAAATGGCTATCTATTACGGTTCAAAAATACACTCGACAGACGGACAGACAGACAGACAACGTAGCCTCAGTAATAGAGTACCGTTTTGATCCTTTGGGTACGGACCCCTAAAAAAATGCTAATAGACCTATCGGTTACCTATCTCAGAAATTCAGAACTTTCTCATATAAGTACATTAATATTATCCCAAGAAAGAACCCCACAACAATGCCTAACAAAATGTGAAATACAACAAAAGCTCGCGTTGGAAATTCGGGGTATTTTTCAACAAAAGATCCGAACGAGCCTCCTTATCAAGAGATAATAATTTCCCTCGAGGGCTGGATGTTGCCCTTTGCACTTATCATTCGGAATGGTCGATGATTGGCAGCTTGTTAAAAAGAAAAACGAGCCCCAAATATATCTAACAGTCCATAGAATTGCGCAGAAATTCGGCACACGTTTGATTTGTCAAACAAGAATATTCTAATGACGGTGTTTGATACAGATCACGTGGCAAAGAGATAATAACCTAATGATTATTAAGTAACCGACATTTTTTTGTTGTTTTTATTATTTATGTTTTATATTATCTATACAAATAATTCTTTGGTTGTCATACATTCAAAGCATAACCAGGTATGGGTATGTATGTCCATCAAGACACCATAAGGTTTTTCAAAAATGTTTTGGGCTTTTAAACTTTCCTATAAGGTAGGAATTTCATATTTACAAAGAGTCGCCGAAACTAGTTTTTAGAGTTCCCTAACCAAAGGGTAAAAACGGGACTCTATTACTAAGCCTACGCTGTCTATATGTCTGTCCGTTTGTCTCTCTGTTTGTCCGTCCTACTTTTTAACGGCTCTATCTTTCGAACCGTAATAGATATAGCCAGTTGAAATTTTCACAGAATATGTAATGTTACGGCGGATTACTTGGCGTCAAACTTTGCATGATTATAGTACACACTCTTAAGTATAACAACAAATAATAATAAATGCCCAAGTGCGAGTCGCTGAAAAATTTCTGTTCCCACCGTTTCTCGTACGATCACCGAAGTTAAGCAACGACGGGCGCGGTCGGTATACTTGTATGGGTGACCGCCACCTAGGCATTGATGGGTGTTGTCTTTTTGCACTACTTTTTTGTACTTTAGTAGTTAGCAAATTATGTGGAGGGGCGGAACCCCCAGTGTGCGAGCCTGTTTCGCACTTGGCCGGTTTTAGGTATTTACTATTTGCATGGCAGCGACAGTCCGCAACTGAGTGAAATAACCACCCAAATGGGGCGTTCCTTTTGTGGACTATGGACGCTTGATTGCTGATTTTGTTGAAATTTACTGTTTTTTTTTTTAATATATTAAAATATGCAAGTACTTAAAAATAGTATGTACTACAGGAAATATTCTACACGATGAGACTTTGCTTATGCAATTAAGACGATTTAGTTGATTGCCTGATAGTAAGCTTCACGATTTCCCAAATCAGTAGGTACAGTGCCACTCGGAATTTAGAATTCGGCAACGCACTGCGCTCCGTCATATTAAACGGTAAATCTCTTTATGCCCAGTAAATTAATTTTACCAGACAATCAGATACACAGACCCTGCTGTTATACCCGTGATCTAATGTATCAGACCTTAGATCATGGGTTCCGGGATCGACACAAGCCTACGTCACTGTCCAGTTACCACAGCATTGAAATAAACACAGAAATTGGGAAACATCTGTCAAAGAAATAAAATACAAAAGGCACTTTAGGGCATTTTGTTTGCCCGCTCAAGCGAAGCAATAAGTTCAACACTAATTTAATAAAAAAAAAAAATGGGGCAAGTACCTTTATTAACTAAACAAAATACTAGCTAAAACTAACACTAAATAAACAGTTAGACTGTCCATAAACCGTTAAAGGACTAATAATAAATAAAAATAATATTATATGAAAAATCGATGACGTAAGCTTGTGTCACCTAAGTACATGACCTTTGCGTCTCGGAATATCATACCTGGTGGTTTAGGTATATTATTATACTAAAGTTATACCTAGGTAGGACTAGATACGAGTTCGCTGCCTTGAATATTTTATGCATTAGACCCTAAATCTTTAAGCCCACGTTTTTATCTAATGTAGCTAAAGATAACATTCTCCCAACTATATAGTCTAGACTACAAAAATCTGTTTGACGCGCTAAAAATATATTGACTCTACGAGATAAATTGACGACCTAGAGCCCTAAATAAATATTACTTAGAGCCGTTATAAGCTTACCTAGGGGTTTCTCGAAGGTGCTACGCAGCTTCTTAAAGAAGGCATTTATTTTCATTCGCTTCATCGACTGAATGATGGACGATGAGAAAATCCTGATACAATATTGATAAATATCAGTTTTTCTACACGTCTGTACACGGTCCAAGTTTTTTTTTTTAGCTCTGAAAGCTACAGTTATTTGTAGAAAGCTGTATGATGACAGTAAATTCTAATCAAATTAGCTAGATTTTTGAACGTAAGATTATAGCTGATATATACGTGTACGGATTACAGACAAATATTTAAAGAAAGTGGTTTCACATCATCAGCCAATTAACGTCCACTGTTGGACAGAGGCCTCCCTCATACAGAGGGGTGTTACCATAATCCCCACGCTTGGCAGGTGGCTTGGGGATCGCAGTACGTTCACCGTGTACTATTAGGACGCTGCTGCCCATCCTTCGGTGGTACCGGTCGTAGTTTTAGGACATACCAGGGTCCATAGTGGTTTCATTGGTACTAAAATGACCACTTTACATTCTAGAAAACATCAAAAGGTCACTCAGCGAGCTATTAAGAGAGCTATGCTCGGCGTTTTTCTGAAGGTTCGTTTCCGGAACGAATTTATTCACCAGAAAACCAAAGTCACCGACACAGCTCTGCCATCAAGCTGATGTTGCAGTATGATGGCCGGTCATTATCTGTTGAAGAACCGATAATCGTTGGGGTCGTGTTCTAGAGTGGACACCACGAATCGGAAAACGTACCTTACTCGTATGACACTTGTTAGAGTGACGATATACGTATAAGACAACTGGTAGAGTCTGGAAAAGAAAACCTAAGATCTAGCCTTGTGCCTATATCCAGCAGTGGACTAATGTAGTTTGATTATTATGATGATGACATTTTAGCAACACAAATCACCAACATTTCAATATTTGCTGAAAGAGATCGTTAACGGTATGACCATCACTTGTGGCACTAACTCTAAATATCTTTGTATAGGTACCTATAGCTTTTATTTGTGATGTGAATAGAGTATCTAGCTATCTATTAGCGAGAGAGCACCGATCACATACCTTGACCTAACGCTGTATTAACCTAGCCTAACATAACCGTAGTAGGTAGGTGGGTACCTATCTAATTACACGCCACCTATACTAGTACGGGGCTTATTAGGTCGCCTAACCTTTGTTTACCGGCCGTAGTAATTAGGTTAACTATTCCTTGCGGTTAAACGGTACATTGAACTCAAATAACGTTAGCTACTAGTATTTTCAAGGTTAACACCTCAAATCAGACAAACAAGGGAGATATCATAATCATCATCAGCCATAAGACGTCCTCTGCTGTCTAAGTTCATTTCTAAGGAGGAAATCCCTTAGAACAAGAGCTTTACCTTAGAGCTTTAGCTCCAATCCTATCGTCATAATTTTATTTAATTGTTTATCACTAGGTACATTGTAGAAAACAAAGTCGCTTCCCTCTGTCTGTCCCTATATATGCTTAGATCTTTAAAACTACGCAACGGATTTTGATGCGGTTTTCACTATCAGTTAGAGAATTTTTCACGGAAGGTTTATATATATAATAAAATATATATCCGTCCGAAGCCGGGGCGGATCGCTAGTAACAAATAAATAGTAAATCATAAAGTGGGGAACAACTCAAAATTTTCAAATTTAGAAAAAAAAATGTTCAAATTACTTTTTAACCCTAGATAGCTAACGTTGCTGAACTCCCCTGATAAACTAACCATTCGACTTTTTGACGATAATTTTTAAATGTTTATTTTATACATTATTATTAATATTTTATTTACTTTTATTATAGTCATAGAAAATACGGAATATGAATTAAAGACAATTTTAAAGAAAAGTAATATATATTTATTTTTTAGTACACATATAGCAATTTTATATGGCACATGTTTTTTTGAGATCAATTAGGAACCTTACATTTTAAACGACTAAATTAGAACTTTTTAACAAATAAAATGTTTTTTTTTGTAATATTCTAAAAAAGAAAGACATCCTATCACCTATTAAATAAAAATCACTTACATATTTTTGGCACAAGTTGGGCAAAAATCAACTGTATGTTCACCGCAAATGGGAACTTTACAATTATTACATTGATTCTTTGTCATTCGCCTTTTCTTGTAGGAACACAAACTCCACATTTGTCCACTTCAAAATTTCGTCGCGGATTTCATATGTCATAAAGGACTCAAATAAAAGGAGAGGATCTGATATGCTCCTGACAGATCGAGTGGGTCCTCTAGCCAAGCGGACGATATTTATAACAGAAGTTCTAAAAGAAGTGCGTCCTTTATGGGTCGCCCATACATGACGGTTTTTGCTACGAATATTAGCTTGAGTCAAGTTGACTATTACAGACGCTGATAAAGCATCTTCACGTAACTCAGACAAAGGAATATTGTCCGAAGATGACCATCGTTCATCCTCTTCATTATCCAAAAGCCTTATTTGTCTTTCTTCCGTGTCCAAAGGTTCGTCTTGAAAATCACTTTCCACGTCCTCTATCAGTAAACCGTCTTCGTTCTCACTATCAGAAGTATCATCCGTGTTAGAACTGTCTTCTTCATCTAGAGCCCGAAGTATGTCTTCATCTGTAATGACTGACTTCGCCGCCATTCTTCACAATTACAGTATTAGCTAAAAACAAAATGATGCATCAATAGCGTAAAAATGAAATAAACAAAAAATAATTCAACACGAAGACAGAAAAAAAAAGTTACGCATAAGCTAACCATTCGTCAAAATGACGACCATGCAGTAGGTATCTCAAAAATCAAATTACTTACCAACTGAACGCGACCACCAACCGATGCAGTCAGGCGGGCACTGAGTTTCCTATATTAAAAAGTACTCTTTGGCACTGAGTTGGCGCGAAACCGCAGATGTGTAGGTAAAACAACAAAAGAGGGAGAAAGCAATACTTATCGGATGCTCGTCATTTTGACGAACGTTAGCTTTCTAGGGTTAATAAGTAATTTGAAAGTTAAAAGTTAATATCAATTATTTTCCAGACTGTTGCGCGACGAAGAGTGCAACATCCTCCAGAACCTCTCTCGTGACGAGTTCCGCGAATTCCGTACCCTGGTCATCGACATGGTGTTAGCGACGGACATGTCCTTCCACTTCCAGCAGCTGAAGAACATGAGGTCTCTCCTGACACTCGCAGAGCCGACCATCGATAAGAGCAAGGCGGCGTCCCTCGTGCTGCACTGCTGTGATATATCGCACCCTGCAAAGGTGAGTCATCAGAGTTCTACTAAACTGCCTCATAGATCTTGGCACAAGTCCATAATCTTATCTAAAGGAAAGACTTACGTCTTTAAGATTTAGGGTAAGACGTAGACGAGATTGGCACAAGATCTTAGCTAAAAGAAATACCTTTATCGATCAGCGGCCTGAAATAATGAGAAGGATTAGTTACTCTTGACAGGCTAGGCGTTTGACCACAGTATTCTGTATGGCATGTGATGATGATATAAAAAATTAAGTTACTAGTAGGTAAGCAATTTTGGATTATATTGCCAACAACTTTTAAGTGAGAAATTTTTGTAACCATATTTTTTTATTTTTCAGAGATGGGATCTCCACCACAGATGGACAATGAGTCTACTAGACGAGTTCTTCCTACAAGGCGACAAGGAGCGAGAGCTGGGTCTGCCGTTCAGCCCGCTCTGCGATAGAAACAACACCCTAGTGGCTGAATCCCAGATTGGGTTCATAGAGTTCATTGTGGAGCCCAGTATGGGGGTTTGTGCTGATATGCTGGAATGTGTGCTGGGGCCAATGCACTCTAGCACTAAGAACTCTACCAGCACTTCTGGCAATGAGACCATCAGTGAAGATAACGCAGGTGAGATGAACGACATTAACAGTTCTGTTGAAGGCAGTTCAAAAATTATTACGACTGGTCATAATAGTATTTGAACTGAGACTGCCCCGGTGGCTCAATTGGTAGTGAACCTGCCTTCTGCACTTCGGGGCGCGGGTTCAATTCCCACCTAGGGCAAACATTCATGTGACGAACATCTGTGTTTGTTCTATGTATGGGCGTTAATATATCTATTAAAGTATTTAAAAATATATATGTACGTATATCAGTCTCTCGCGGTTTCTTCTAGGTAAGCGTGCTCTGTCGTAGACCGCATCATCGCTAAACATCAGGCGAGTTGGCGGTAAAACGCAAGCCTATTAATACATTCTAAAATAGTTCTTAACTAATAGACGGACACACTATGACATCGTCATAAAATCAAATTTATTTTATTTTCAGTGAACGAAACACCAAAGTTCAAGATCAGAAAGCCGTGGATAGCTTGCCTCAGTGACAATAAGAAGATATGGAAGGAGCAAGCTACTAAAGGTAAAGGCTTTAAAAAATATCTGATATAATAATAATCCAGTAGGTGAAAGGGTACCGTACCTACCTGCTTAGTTACGTCGACTTCTGATCGAAATGGTGCTCGAATGCAGCACGCCCAGTGTTAATATAGCTTTCTCTCTCATTAGAATTATCATAACTGTGAAAGCGACACACAATATATTATATTGAATGCGAAAGAATAGCGATGCCACAGTGTGAAAAGAATAACCATACCAGAATGGAAACCAAGGCCTATGAGAGTTATCGAAATAGCTACGCCGTTTCTCACAGGATTACACTACACTTATGGAAAGGTGGCATTAAACTTTTACTATGAGACCAACCGTGAAATAGCGAATAAAAAAATATCTGCTGTTCCATCTCTTAAAAGTTGATCATAATAATAATAGTAGAGGAGACGTGGAAGATCGACCTTCACCGATCTGATAACCAGATGCGGCGTATTTTTTATCAAATATAATTTAAGTAAGTAAAATACTTATAAACAAATATGCCTACGATAACTTTCCTATCAAAAGGGTTCATAGCAAGCTTGGCAATAATATTTTACGTACAATTTTTGCAGGCAATATGATTAGTTTTGTAATTAAAATATATAACCTATGATATCAATTTCGATTGAACTACTTTAACTTTACCTATATTGACTTACCTGTTCACATTTGCTTGCCAGGTAGCCATGCACAGAAATGAGTAGGCAAGCCTACCTAGGCATATTCTGTGTGTTAAAAAGTAAAACCTATCAGTTGAGATAAAACTCATTCTGTTATCAAAAGAGTGAAGGTGATGAAAGAAAATTTTAATAAAATAAAATAAAATTAAAAATTGCTATGAACACTTTTTGATAGGCTAGTTATCATAGGCATATTTGTTTAAAAAAAATACGTCTCATTTGGTTATCAGATCGGTGAAGGTCGATCTTCACCGGCTCTTAGACTATAAGAACAACCCTTTTTGGGTTAGCACAACCGTTCTATAAGACCGTATGTGTAATTTGGTGTTAACTTTACTCTTTGATAAAATCGTTCCATGGTTTACTATCTTAGTGATCATGTACCTAACGACTATCTTGCAGATGCTGAAGCACGAGCCAAACAGGAGGAAGAGAGCATCAGCACTCCACAAACTACAACAGAAGAATAATATTTGGCCTCCTTTGTAAATAGCGTTAGGACTAGTTGTTGCAATATGTTCAACTCTTTATTGAACAAGAGTTAAACATTTAAACGTGCATGGACGCTTTTATTCGTCGCTATTATGTTTTGTGTAACGCACAAAATGCGTAACCGTAGCACAATAAGCTTGTACAATTTCATTATGTGGAAGACAACATAGTGAGCTAATTTTGGAAAGGCGGTGACGAATCGCCAGTAGTGTAAATCGTTATTCGCAGCTAAGACACTTTAGACTAGCCTAATTTAGTCTAAAAGCTTAAATTTAATCTGCGCCATAATGTTTTAAATAAATTGGACTGAGGTGGCCTCCCTGTGGTACTCCAAACGATATCTCTGTTACCTTTATCGATCGTTAGTAGTATTTACCTAAATCTGTTCAAATGTAATAGATTTTAACTCATGTTCTTGTGTAAAATTGTACTGAACATTTCAAATATAATTTATAGTAGTTTTAAGGGCTATAATAAAAACTATAAGTAGATAATACTTACCTAACTTATGAAAACGCTGGTTATGGAGCAAACATAATTTAAACACGAACAAAACGTGCACCTTTATATGAAAATAACCTTTTTGAACGTAGTTATCCTTTACCTATTATACTTCGTATTTATAACATTAATTATTGTAGCTTACTTAATATTAGTGTTAATCCATATGAAAAATACGCTTATTAATTTTAATGTTTCCGATCAAATTGGAGTCTTGATATTCTCGACCAAATGTTATTTAATATGAAATTATTTTCTAATACGCCATCTCAAATTCTAGATAATAAGTAGGTATGTAGATATCCCTGTAACCGTAGTTAGTAAACTTCACAATATATCTACTTAAATAATAAGATATGTAAGGAATATAATATACGAAGGATATTAATTTCAAATTTAAAATCTTCGACACTCTTTGCTAATAATGAAGTTTACTTAATAGAACAAACAAAAAAAAAACGAAAAACTATCAAAAATTGTGAGACTCTGGTCAAAGTTTAAAAGAATAACTTGTGTCGGAGGCAAAAAGTGCTTATTTGTACTTAGTAAATTAGAAATTAAGAGTGTATCATCAAACATCTCAAGTTTAAAGTTAATGCTCAAAGCAGACTTGAATCTATCAAAATAAACTTCTAGACTGAATGGTAAAGGCTATAACGCCGAGGGCAGAACAGGAAAACATAGTAAGGTAGGCTTGGAAGAAACTACGAAGGACCTTAAATATAAGTACCGTCCTTCAAAGTAGAATACGGAGGGTATGAAATTGAATTTAAATAACGTTTTAGGCCAAGTATTGACGTATGACGCTGATTGATCTGGGTATTCACGACTATTCGTAGTTTAAGCTGTTTTAAAATGAAACTGAACTGAAAGACAAATAGATCCTACGTAGATAAGAACATTCATTCGATCATCATCGCAAACGCTCAAGTTTGAGCAAAAGATGTCATGTTAATGTTCCTTCCCTGATCCACGGATTCGTAGTGGGAAGATTATGAGTGTTTTTTTTTTCTTTTTAATGCTCCTTACGAAATTATCATGTTTTCACGAAATGGTTGTAAGCTACCTATACTTTTGTAATCTTTCATATTTTTATTAGCTAATAACCCATTGCAAGAGAATGTCCAGGTTTGTCAACGCCTTTACAGATGCCAAATTTTCGAAACGCTTCGACATCATACAGTTTTTTTCGATTTCAGAGGCCTAGATTTCCCGATTGGTACTTGGGACCATACCTACTCATTGAATATCAAAAATAAATACTATAATCATTATAAGATCGGTCCCTATTTCTTCTCAGGGATTATTTATAATATTTAGATGTATTAAAATTTATAATCTAACTGGTGACGCTTATTGTAGAAAAAACGATGGATTTTTATATATTTTATCGTCTATTTTAATGACTAGATATTTATTATTGAAATCTGTATATTGTGCATTTAGAGTAGTATCTATTCATAGATATAAATAGGTGTATAAATATTCTAGAATTGGGAGAGTAGTTTAGTGCCATTCTGATTGGGGACAGCTTTATCAAAAGTAGATTTTAGAATAATGAGCCTTATGTACATAATCGATTGTTGTTTCTATATATTATGAATAATGATTACCTATAGCTTGCAGATCTTGCAGTACGCCAATTATTTATAATTCTTTTCCTAAAACTTTATACTTTGTTTACTTGCCACATTACATCAAGGCAATAGATACCTACCTACTGGTAACTTTGACAAAAAATTACAAAAGCATAGAAATAAACTCATGATGGTGTGGCTCTAAGGTGTGAAACTACATTTTACATTGCAACGCGGTTTTTGATAGTGTTTTGAATACTGGATTGTGCCTACTGCCTCAGTGTGCTATGTGTACAAAGCTCAAGTTCACGAAGCAGAGCGGGCACGAAAAATCGACACCGCTTTAAGGTTGACATTCGAAAACCCGTACGATGCGCTTTGATTTCACTTTTATTGTGCGAACTGCTAGTCTGTGGAATGCGCTGTGTGAATGGGTGTTCCCTGATGGTTACAATCTGGGTGTCTTCAAGTCAAGAGGGAATCGGTTTCTTCTAGGTAAGCGTGATCCATCGTAGGCCGCATCATCGCTTAACATCAGGCGAGTTGGCGGCCAAGCGCAAGCCTATACAATAATGAAAATAAAATAAAAAAGTTACAACTTAACATTCCTTACAAGTATTTTGTAGCAATTTGGATTTGATATAAAAGTAATAATTCCACATAATAAAATAATACCTACACCTCATCTATATAATTCTAACACGAATTTATAGATAAGTAGCAAGCCTATACAAACTACATAAAATAATTTATCTTACAATAGCACTGAAGTGAGATTTTTTTGTTTAGATCTTTTCTGTGCTTAATCGGTAACTAATGCTAGCTACTATGTTAATATAGCGCAGTTATAATTTTATATTGAGGTAAAGGGGCGTCCATTAATTACGTGAGGTGTTTGGGGGGGGGGGGGGGGGGGAGTTGGCCGTGAGATGTTGAGCCGAATCTTATCCAGTCTCATGTGGGGAGAGGCGGAGTTTTCGGCAATTATAACGTAATATTTTTTACGCAAGACAATGTAAAATTCGAGACAACCGAGTTTAAGTAAAACATTTTTCTTCACTATAATATACAATCCTACACAACGGATTACATTAACATTATTTACACTCACAATACGCATTTTATAAAATCTCAAGTGAGATTAAGGGGTGGGTAGGGTTGAGCTAAATCTCACGACATTTCACCAAGTCGAAAAATCGCTAAAATCACCACACGTAATTCATGGACACCCCCTAATATATAAATACAGGGTGTATCTCTAGACGACAAACATATTCAAGGATATCATTGTACTAACACTATAAACAATTTTAATTTCGGACCAACATAGAAACCGCTTCAAATTTGCCTATTCAGGCCCAAGTTGGTGTTGCAACGGGACTTTTACACTATCTTTGTTTGTATTAGTGAAAACATATTTTTGGCTTTTGTGTAACTGTTTATCTCATATCTAATGTGTTAATTAGCAGCTGTTTGTTTTCCATGTAAAATAAAATAAAAACAGCCCTTCCATACACTTGTAGTTTTTATATAGAACTACTGAATTTTGGTCACTATATTAGTGTTGGTCGCAAAGTAAATGTTTTTTTATAATTTTGAGTACAATTATTTCCTTGATGTATGGCTTCTCTAGCGATACACCCTATGTATTTTCACTTCATCAGACTTCAACAGACAGTATGGGCCTCACTTAAAAACGTTACTCAAGTTGATCTATGTTTTAATATGCTTATTCAACTTCTCGCTGACGGCAATCGTCACACGCGAAAACAAGACGGAGCATATTTAAGCGTATGTCAACTTGAGTAACGTTTTTAAGTAAGGCCCATTATTATTAAAAGAAAAACGACTGCAGAATGTAGCTTATATGACATTTCGGGCATAATGAATCTAACGACATCTCGGATTTCAAAATCTGTCAAGACGTTTATTAGGAAAATAATGTACAAACACATACACCCGAAAAACATTACCCTACTAAGACAGTTGGTAAAAAAATTATAGGTTCAGAATTAAATAGAAGTGTGTTAAGTTATTTGGCACTGTTTTAATTCAATGAATTGCAATAGGCCTTAATTAAATATTTTAACAATTTGAAAGAAAGTTTTTTTTTTTGCATCATTAGATCAGCAATTCTCTCGAGTTAAAAGTGGCGGATTGGGTGAAGTTTCCGCAAGTACATGCACACGTGCTCACACAAACAATCGCATATTCGATATACCTTGAGGGTATTCCCATTCTGCCTGCCAAAAATATCTAAAAATGTACTATTGTGCCGGCAAATTAAGTTTTCAAAGTATTTGCCGGTATCTGTGCCTCTCAAAATCAGAGAATTAATTACTTAATTATTGCCCAGGACCTCGACAAAGCCGAACAAATCACGTTTTATGATAATAGTATTGGATTACACTTAGGTTTTTTAAATAATGAATCTTTGTCCATGCATTTTTCTCTAGGTATACCTATTTATAAAATTAAGTTGTGAAATCTGAACACATTTTTACTAACATTCTTTTTCTGATGTGTATATAGATTTAAAACACCTTTTAGTAACATATATGTAAATCAAACTATGTAAAATAAAAATAAAGATTTTCGTAGCAACTTGTTTACTTTGATTTATTTATACTCTATAATATCATATAAAATAGCTTTACAAGCTTAATTTGCTTAAAGGTATTGTTAGACACTGCATTAGCTTACAAAAAAACAGAAAATCCTTAATAATAAACGTGTAAGTAGCATTGGCAGATATTGTATATTTGTTTTTGCACTTTTAACAATTTTTTTCTTTCTTGACTTTTCTTTTAAACAGCTGATAGAGTAAAGGACGATTCTCACCAAACGTGCATTGGAGCGCATTTTACAATGTGTTAAAGGAAATTAAAGTGTCTGTACAGTAGTTCAAGTTCATTTGTTCTTGGAACTTGGCTGGCCGTCAAGTTGTCCAAAAACCCAGCCAAATGTGAACGCAGCATCATATCGAGCACCCGCAAGATGCGGTTGGACGTATCTTCACTAGAAGAACTTCATCTAAATTTTCCACCAGTAAGATTAAAAATCATTGAATGCTTGCATTTGACCACTACTTTGCCTGATGTTAAGCAATGATACAATCTACTGCACTGCTTATGGGTTGTGGATATGGTCGATATCAGGAGAGCGGTGTCACAACATTGGTTGCAGAGGCAGGCCTAGAGGCCAGAGGACTAAACTTGGAAGGCACACCAGTTATACATCTCCCAGCTGATTGAGTATTGGAGGCTGGAAGTACTATAACAAATGACTCACTAGCAAATTATGGGAGCCAACCAACAGGTTGGATCTTTCATGGAACAAATATAAACTTTACATACACATAAATTTCCTAAAAAACCTACTCCAATGCACGCCGTTTGAACTATTCAAAGGCTACTCCATATTCATTAATAAAATAGCAACAGGACATACTTAATTCAACTTAAAATTAACTAAGTATATATTTGAAACTCTTTCCAAATATATTGATTTGCACTGTCAGAGCTCTGACATCCGTTTTCTGTCTATTACAAATGATTGTACCTTCTATCACATCACCTTTTTTAACTTCCTTACAGTCTCTGAAATAGAAAACTGTTTGTTTCCAATGTGTGGACGTTGAATGAGGTCCTGTTGAGAATGAGATACTCTCTGGCAGATTGAAAAATGTATCAAAATATCCTACTAAAGAAGTTAATACTCCATCTTTTGTTATCTGTAGTTTAAAGTCTGATGTAAAATCCATAACATCAGTATTGCAAGTCCTAATATCTATATCTTTCACAATGCACGGCTCTGATATAATATTCTTAGAAGCAACAATATCTATGCTAGCCTCCCTAATTACTTCAGATTTCATGCAGTTCATTTTGAAGCCGTAAACGTCTGACCAAAAATCAATGAGCTTTTTATGTGTTTCTACGTCTCCACTTGCAACTAGACTTATGTTGCACTGATCGGGTAGAAGATGGCCTCCCGGCTTCAAATAATTGTCTCGAGCATAAATGACACTGTCCAACATTCCTTCAAATAGTAAGAAATATCCCATCCACTCGGAAACAATGACATCAACTTTTTCATCTAATTTCGTATTTTCTAATCGACCCTTCACTGGTTTTATTACATCTTGTAGGTTATTTTCTCGGATTATGTCCATCGCATGGTAGATAACTTCAGATTGGTCTAACGCATAGACTTTCTTAGCACCAGCTTTTGCACAGAACATTGATAGGATGCCCGTTCCACAACCTAGATCAAGTATTACTTTATCTTTTAGAGTTTCTTTGTTTTTTAGAACAGCGTCTCTGTACGTTTCTGTCCGTACCTTATCAGAGAGCATGTCATAATGTATACCGAAATGAGCGTAGGTGCTGAAATAACCTTCATCACTTTCGAGAGGAACTTTTGACACACAATTAACAACTTCAACATTGTCTTCAGTGGTTGAACTTGAGAGACCACCTTCGACAAGCGTTTTCATGGAATCCTTCATTTTGTTAATGTCCTCCTTTGCCATTGCGACATGCGCTTGACTTTCCTTCAACTGTTCTGACAAATTCTGTATCGTTCTTTGAAGTTCAGTGAAGTGTGCTTGTGACAAAGTTACTAACCCATTTTCTACATTTGCATGGTAAGTTGTGGGTGAGCTGGACTTGTCTGTGAGAGATTCGAAGTCGAACATCAGCCACTCATCATTTTCGACAGGCTTTAAATACTTTTCATCGTCCCAAACGGCGTGTTTCGTGGTCATAACAGCATCCGGAGTAGGTTTGTGAGTTTTGATGTAATTGATCAATTTTATGTATGAATAACAATCCATGTTAAACTTAGATTTTAGTGTTTTTACGGCAAAGCTGTGGGTGTTCTCACAGTGGGTGAAAGCTTGTTCTATCGAGGGTAAAATGTTGGCGCAAAACAAGCATGCCACCGATGTGTTGCCTGCCTCCATTTCTTGCCACTCGTCTTCTTCGAAATTCTCCTCGTCACTGCTTAAGTCTGGTACGTCGGACATTTTGAAGTAACACTTCTATTTTTATTAACCAATTAATATTAAAATTCTCGCTATTTTATGAAAAACTTTTACAATCGAACATGTGAGATGGATGAGAGAACGCAAACTTCAAACGGTGACATTCCTTCCCGTGACATAGATGACAGTACTGTGCTGTGACGTCTGTAATCCGAGAAGTTATGTCAACTTCTTGACGTAATTTTTTTTTCCCTGAGCAGATTATGGGCTAGCACATCTTATGCATTCGTCAGAGTGAAGGATTGAAGGTGTCATGCATTAAAAGTTTTTGTACGATAAATTTATCGTCCAGCAAGTTAAACAAACTAAACTAAGTCATGATAAAGTCCAAGTCTTGCATGCCCTAGTAAAATGGTGGATACATTATTCAAGATTAGGAGAAAGAAACGCAGTAGAACTGAGATGTTGGACCACGGCGGGCATGGCCCGCAGTCCAACAATAAAAAAAAAACTTTTTGCCTTCCACAGGTTCCTTCCTTCCTGCCACATGTGTGTTCAAACCATAGATCTAGGATGGAGCAAAAAAAAATGTTGGTCTGTGGTTCAAACTTTCAATGTAGTTCCTTAGCAACCGAAACTTCCTGACAACAACAGACTCTCCATAGGAGTATTACCTCCGCGAGTAATAGTGTTCCGTGAGTATAACATTCTCTTGACAACAGACAAGAACAACAAAACAACAGAATCAGGGAAATAAGTCACAATGAAATTAAAAATATCTGGTTTTAAAGAACCTGTACATGCGGCAGTTGTTGTTTGTGTAAGCTGGAATAACACCGAAGAAGTATTTTCGTGTGGGTAAGTAGGTATCTAGACATTCAATTTTATTTGAGAGGTGGATGGTGGAGCCCTCCGCTAGGAGTAATAGTGTTCCATGGTGGAGCCACCGTCGTAACTTCAAATGGTCTCATTTTTCCTTTGAACAAATAAACAGAGGATAGCGCACGCTGGTACAAGTAGCGGCACGAAACGGTAGCGCTGACCGTCATTGCGCAGAAGTAGAAAAATAGGTATCACAGGGGGGCCAGAGAGACGAAGGGTGTGCTTGTGTAGCGCCGGTTGGCGCCAGCCGGTCGTATTCCGTCCCCCGCCCCGATACGACGCTCCGCGGACTTCTGACTGGACAGTCGCGTTCTAAATTGTATTGTCTTTGCCGTTCATTGTTATTGTTTTTTGTTAAGTTTGAGTTCGTTTGTTATTGTTGGTTTTTATATTAGTGAATTTTTAGTAGATAGTGAATATGCCTAGAAGAAATACTGTTTTGAAAAGTTGAAAGAAGAAAGAAAATGGTGTGTGACGTGTAATGTTTTGTTAAAAGAGAAACCAATGAATTGATTCATTCTTTAAAGCAAATAAAAAGAGAGATTGATAAGGCAAGGAGTATTTTGCTCATATGTTCTTAAAATTATTTGGTTATATCAATTAAAGTTATAATTGTATTATGTTCGTGACTGTACTCATGCGCAGCTATCCCCTCCACATTTCGCTCAGCGCTTAACTTACGTGCCGCTACCTATACATGTACTGCAAAAATAGTGGCATAATCTCAAAAGCTCTATTACTATTCTGAGGGCATAATTGTCAATACACTATCTATACACTAACTATAGGTAGGTACGGATGATTTACCCTCAGATCAGTTTTTTTTTGTTTGATCCGAGGACTAGCATGCGCACTGCGACGAAATCTTGTCGTCACTTTGTCGAGCGAGAACCCGACAAGATGCCTCCGGTTTCATATACGCCTGTCTTGCTTTGGCGTGATAAAAAAAAATTAAAAAAAAAAATTGCCGCGGTGCGCAAGGTAGCCTGGCTGATCACGTAACATGTAACTTGCGATTTAGTCGCAAATTTGAATTTGGTCATAGTGAAACTGTCAAATTTGCGACTAAATCACGAGTTGCAAGATTTATAATCAGGGACATTGAGATGTAATATAATAGAGACGATATAGGCGAACACTAGCAACCGGCTCGCCACCGCCGCCGTGGTGATCGGCTGAATTCGGCTTTGTTCGGCTATGGTCGTCGATTTTATCACTCTCTCAGACAAGACGATCTACACCGCTCGCTCATACACTTTGTAATGACAACAGTCGCCTAAGATAAAACAATTTGTATTATTATTCTGTTTTAATAAAAAATAATCATAATCAATAATACAGTACTAACGTGTGAAATGAAACATTTTTCTTGTCTGTCAGAGACAGAAGTTAGCTATCCAACTTCGCTGGTCAGAGAGCGCGTGTAGTTTGTGCAGTTTATAAAGACACAAGAGCATTTTAATACAATTATTTTTGCTAACTTTAGGTACTTACCGTAACTAAAGCCGATTACCGAAAAATATACTAAAATGTGTTAAAATTTTAGTAAGAATACCTACTTACTGATGACGTCACTTGAGGGTACATCATACAAACTCCATACTGACAACCACTTTTCGGGAATGGGACAAACCATCCCTTTCTGATCCGAACAAATTCTCAGAACATTATTAGCCAATTTAAATAAATTCTTTAGTATACACGCATTACATTTATTTTATAAGTAAGTCTATTATTTTTTGCAAACATTTGCCCGGTAACATACCTATTTAGACGTGAAAACAAAAATGAAAAATTACACCTTAATAAACTGAAAAAATCTTCGAATGCAGTCGGCCAAGTGAATTAAATTAAGCGCTCTCGTGTCATCATAGTATATTAGATACTAAAAATTCGGCTCGCTGGGTTTTGTCTTAGTCTAAAAAATGTTTCTTACTTTTTAGTGATGACCACAAACTCGTGAAATGGAATCTGGTCAAAAACAATTCAATGGTAGTCGCAGTTTTCCCGGACGATTTGTATCCGACTGGAATGCACTTGTTTCCAAAATTAAATCTCGGTGGAAACAAGCATCAGCACGATGTTATATTGATTTCTGGCGCTGATGGGAAGTGGGTAAATTTGTTCGGTTTCACGATATTATTATTAGAATTTATCGATCAAATGGATCATAAAATTCATAAACTATGTTTCATCAATAATTCATTTTAGATTTCATATCGTAAACCACAATGGTCGCATTGAAAAAACAGTAAATGCTCATCAGGGTGCGTGTTTGTCCGCTCAATGGAGTCCTGATGGTGCAGGTCTTCTAACAGGTATGGTCACAAAAGAAACATCATCATATTTTTGTTTCCTAAATGAGGTACCTAATTAACCCCCCCTTCAACCTATATACATCTAAATTATATCCATCCAATAATGATTGCCTGGAAGACATCGCTTTTAGCGATAATGCCGCTACTTGTGGCACTAGCTCCTAAGTTTCTGTATCCATAATTTTTATTTCTGGTGCATATTATAGAGTATCTAATATCTATCTAATACAATTACAGTGAACGGCAAACATAAAAAAATGCGCAATAGTTGATTTTCAGGGTTGAGGGTGTGTATCAGCGTTGCCAGACATCCCGATTTTTGCGGGACGTCCCGAATTTTAAATGAAAATTTAATGTCATGCACGGGACAGGCTCAGTCCCACTTTTCGGGCATAGCTCGACCGTGCGTGAGGCGATAGGGTGGGTAAATCTGATTTAAAACATCATTATTTTTATTAAAATAAATTTTCTATGGCTATTTTTGCTATCTATTGTCACGTAAACGTAATTTGAACTCAAATATTTAAAAACTTCTGATTATGTACGTTTTTTCACTATAGCTCGCTTTCGATGAAAGAATCCCGCTTTTTTAACTCAAATAGTTCCAAAATTCCGACTTGGCAAAAAAATAATCTGGCACGCGATGCAGTACCAATGCATGCACACACTGCAACCTAGCCATTTAGCTTTTTGTTATAAGCTAGCTATATAGTGTTGCAGGTGTCCATAGGTGGCGGTTTCTGCTTACCATCAGGTGGTCCATAAGATTGTATGCTCTTTATAATAAAAAAAATTGCACCAACTTTCTCTCAGTTTCTTTTCCTTCACTTATGCTCATAATATTTGGCAGTCATTAGATATCATACTAAAACCATTTTTCTTAGGGATTTGTTAGGTATTTAATTTTTTAATTGAGTTATTGTGTTTATTATTGCCAGCCGGTGAAGATGGCTTTGTCAAAGTATGGTCCAGGAATGGTCTGCTTCGCTCCACGATCGTGCAATCTGACGCACCATGCTACAACGCTGTGTGGAGTCCAGACAGTTCTGCCATATTATACTCAAAAGGAAACGTTCTTACCATAAAACAGTTGAATTCCAGTACTAAAGTTACTAAGGTATGGTCAAATTTTATAATGATGATTAATCTTTCTTCTGATTATGTAACTGGGGCTTACTTTTAATTTCAACATTGTTTTTGCTTTCAGTGGAAAGCCCACGAAGGTCTCATCTTATGCGTTGCTTGGAATGCCAACAACAATTTGATAATTTCGGGTGCTGAAGATGGGTTTTCCAAGGTGATGGCAAACTTTTAACTATTTTTGTGGTTTTATTTTATTGATGCCGAGTTTTATAAATAACCTGACTTGACTTAAATCTCTTTTATAGATATGGGATTCATTTAGTCAGCAAATATCAGTAAGTGTGAAACACGACAAACCAATAACAAGTGTGAGTTGGTCACCAGCTGGTGACATGTTTGCCATGGGCGGATTCAATCTTATCAGACTTTGCAATGCAAATGGGGTAAGTGAATTTTTATATTCTAATTAAGTAATTACTTTTGCCGCAAAATGTCACAGCAACCAAAAATGAATCTTGTACTCCAATATCAAAAGACGTCACTCTTCCCTATCTTTCGCAAGTTCATGCCAATCATAAACGTCCAGCTTCTGCAGATCTTTTCTCTCTTCATCTTTCCATCCATAACTGAGACGGCCAATGGGCCGCCTCCCGTATCCCACAGCCCACCTTACCCTTTTTACAGCGTGATCCTCTGATGTCCAAGCCAGCGGACTCTATGGGACTTTATTTCACCAATGACGTTGGGCTCTGCCACCAACTCTTCGATCTCTTGTTTTTTTTTCGCATCCAACTACCGTCTTCCTACTTAACCATCCCTAGATTTTTTCTAAGCTCTGCCACAGCAGGCCTAGCACGGGCCGTGGACAGATTGTCTTTCCACCGTTTTTATGCCGCTAGAAAGAGACAAACATATTCATATTCTAGCTCTGGCGCGTCTACGCGCGGATAAAAACGGTGGAAACACAATTTTTCACGGTCCGTGCTAGGCCTGCAGCTTGTTTTCCTACTTTTGGGTAAGTATCCAGACTTCACACCCTTACATAATTTATTACTTTTAATTACATGACGAGAATTAGGAATGCTGTAGGTATGTATGAATTGCTCACTTTAATATTTTTAATCACTATGTTGTAAGTCACATAATACTCGTACATAATTTTGCCATGTTTTTAGTGGTCCCAATGTTTGGATAGGCCACAAACTGGAAGTATCTACAACCTCGCTTGGTCTTCGGATGGAACACAACTAGCGGCAGCCTGTGCCAATAGTCATGTTTTATTTGCTCACATTATAGAGAGGTAAAAAACAGATTATAATTTATTCATCTCAGCTTCAAATGCTTTCTTAACATAATCCATTTTTGTAACAACCAGTTCAGTTGATTTGACGATCGAATTGATATTATCGATTCTTTCTTTCACCATCATAATGATCAACAATTTTCCACCCACTGCTAGGTAAAGTTCTCATCTCTGATACTGTGCTAGTCCTATCTGCTTGTTTGTCGTTCTTCATACTCTCGAGTAATATTTTTATCCATGACACTGAGGCCATATTATTTCCAGAGAGTTCAGATGGAAAGACTACGTCTGCATTCAAACTGGTCGCACAGTCCTTTCCATAAAAGACATGTCACTTGACCAACATCAGATACTGGAATATCCTGACAGAGTGATCCAGATAGCGCTCGGATTCGGCCAACTTGTTGTGGCAACCGTGAAGCAGTGCTTTATTCATAAACTAAGCACTTCACAAGTTGCGAATACTCCAGTCACGTTCGACCTGAAGGAAGGGACTATCAGTATGATCTTGCTGGCTGAAAGGTAAATCAGCTTGGCATTTTTACTGTAGGTGATTCTAATACTCGTAGCAAGTTTTCATCTAATTTTGGTTTACCATTTAGGTGTATGTGTGTGGTAGAAAGAGCAGGCGTTTCGATCTACAGCTATATGGGCAGGCTGTTAGCAAGTCCTGGCTGGGGAGCTCGACCCGAAACTCTTGGTCGAGCTGCCGTTTCCCTCGGACCTGATACTTTAGCTGCTATTGATCAAAATGACCGGAAATGTAAGTAGAAAATATAATTAGTTAGGTACTAAATCTATATACAATTGTAACTTTTTTTTTGTTTATTTTTGAGTACTTAGTAAGTATTCACGATTTTAAGGTACAATATTATTTTATTTCCAGTAATCCACGTTTTTGATCTGCCAACTGGGCTGATAGTGCGCAGCTCTGCTTACAACGCAGTAACAAAGCTTCGACATAAAATGACCGTGTCGACTATAGCTCTCAGTCAGACCGGTGCTATTGATGAAAGGCAGTTGGCGTTGCTTGATTACAACAGAGATTTGTATGTTGTAACTGTTAAGGATACTAAGCAGAAGTTTGTGAAACTAGGCAAGTAAACGACTACTACAGAGGAATCTAATTTTGAATTTAATTTTGATATCATTATAAATTAAAGTAGTATTCAGCGGCTAAGCATTCAGGTACAGAATTTTACCAAGGTTATACGCTGAAAAAACGAGCTATAGCGTGTTACCATATATATGGTATTATTCCTTATTTATGGCATCACTAACATGTACCAGATCAGTAACATCTTGCCAAGTGACCCCTACATTAGGGTGCTTTTCCACCAGAGATGTGCGAGGAAGATGCGGGTGCGTGTTTGGACTAGCAGCCTTAAAAGTATTTTTCAAGGATTGCTTAGCACGCTTACAAGTGCGTCCATTCTTCCAAGGTTTATTAACAAACTAAGTAGTTTCATAATTCATTAAAGGTTCTGCTAATTTCAGAACTAGTAGTTTTACCATTGTAAACTTCAAGCCAAAAAGTGAATATTTAAGTTTATTTACGTTTCTAGGTTCTCAGATACTAAGCATTTTATGGAGTGATGAAGCCGAGATGCTGATAGGCTTGCGAGCAAATTCTGTTGTGGCTTGGTGCTGTCCAAGAGCATCAGTACAGCCAGACTGGCTAGCACTCACCACTCTGAGTAGAGAAATCACGTAAGGGAAAATTAGAATAAGAATGTTTACAAATATAGAAAAAAATACTTGTTTCCCTTTTTTCCGAATTCCAAAAAAGAGGAAGTTCTCAATTCGACAGGTTTTTTTAAATGTTTGTTACCTCAGAACTTTCGACTGGGTCAACAGATTTTGATGATTTTTTTTCATTTGAAAGCTAATGCTTCCAGTGTGGTTCCATCTCAGTCCAGTTCTGACATTTTTATGAAGTCAGTTTTTTATAAGTACCTAATAATACCTATTGATAATTATTTTCGTAAATTACGGAGAAACGCATTTGCCTTTTCCTATTGTAGTGCCTTTTTTGCAACCTTCCATCTCAATTCAGGAACACAGTATTAATGGTGGCGATGAAGACTGGATGTTATTATAAAGTAAATGCATGTAATGATTGCATGGATATTATGCGTGAACATTGTATTTTATTATTACAATATTATTATGAATTTATGATGCGTTGCATTGCAACAACGTCGCAAGTCACAACGCTAAAATCAGCAACGCCGCACGTCCCAAATCAGGAACAGTTGTTCCTGGGTAGGTATGCACAGCAACAACTAGCGACGACAGGCAATATAATGAAAGATGTGGAATGATATAACCACTAGCAGAAGGGCACTTGCACTACCTCCAATGATATTAGAAACAGTGGATCAAAACTTCATGGCTTATTCAGTACCTAACTCTTTTGTATAAGTTGTGTTGTCAGTTTTTTTATTTATTTATAATCATATTGCAGTGACCTGGGCCGTAACCCTGCAGTCGTTAGTGTGGTAGAAGGCGTTGTCAGTATTTGCCGTGGAGATGGATCCTTGGTTCATGTGCCCTTGGCTGAGTTTGCGGGAAAACTTCTCAAAGTCGTTGCTGATAATAAATGGCAAGATGCATTACAAGTAAGTAATAGTTTAGAAGCTCGGTTGTAAAGATAAAAATCTATGACGTGTTTTATAAATACCTAAATAAACCTGTTAAATATATACCATCATATAAATCAAAGTAAATCTAATCTGTAGAGGTCGGTTGGGGCAGCAAAAATTGAATAGCCTACTGGCGGCTAATGTGTAAATCTGCCACTGATTAATGTCCAATTTACAGATAGAAATTAATTTACGCCAATTTCCCCCACTACGTTGCTTTTACTCAGGATGTTTGCCGGTCACTTAACAAAAAAAATACCTAAATAAGAAGGAAACTTTCAGCTTTGTCGTAATGTTGAGAATGACACGCTATGGGCTTGCCTTGCCGTGTTATCTTGGCAAAATCATCAGTTCGAAGTTGCTGAGGAGGCCTTTGCACGAATCAATCTGTATTATCAGGCCAGTTATATTCGGCATGTGAGGGTAAGTTTACAGAATAAAAGTTGGTAAGGAATTAACTAAAATGTTTTTAAAAAAGTATGAAGTATAATACCATTCTTTTGTTACAAAACTTATGACTATAGTAGTTTCACGGAGTAGATAACAATAGTAGTCGTACTATTAGCTGTTCTACGGTAGTGCATGCTGTTTCCAAAGGAAATACGCAAACGTGATCGCTGCAGCTGGTATTGTGGCCCATAACGAAATTTATTAACGATGCATTTTTTATTTATTTTCAGGACAATATTCCACAAAGGTTACCGTCATAGACAGCAAAAGCAGTTTGGTGCAATTGTACAATTTATAAGTAGGCAATACTTAACTGTTTATCTAGCCACTAATCATTTTAATTACAAACATAGCTGTAAAAAAACGTATTATATTTCCTCTCTTCTTAACTGATTGTTGCAATGCAAACAACAAGCTAATAATTGAAAAAAAAACCTTTTTCGTACCTCTACAACATACTTACCCAGCTCCTATACATTAAATTGTATACAATTTGTACACATACCTACATACTACCTATCTTTTGTCGATGATACTACATAGCTCTAAGTTAAATCTCACTGACATGGGTACTATGATTGAGATAGGGCTACATCCGTATCCATAGAGGCTCAATTTAATGAAACTTGAAAATATGTCTATACTTGACACTGGCAAGTGCACAAGAAGTGCAACGCCAAAATCCACAAGAGGGAGAAGAAAAATAAAACGTAAAGTAGTAACTTGGAGAGTGGAAGAGAGGTAGTGGGAGTTTTAATTATGATTTATGACTCTGTTTACGCTTTAGAGGGCTTTTTAAGTGAGCTGTATATCCTAGGATATCAGCTCACTGGGTTATTTTTTCAGCCATTGTGTGAACGTGAAACACAGTATTTTGAAAAAACTAAACCACCACTTCTTGTGCACTTGCCCGTGTTAAGTGTAGAAATAATTTCAAGTTTAATTAAATAGTGCCAAACAATTCAAAGTAAGTTAGGGTCAAGTTAAACTCATGCCCCAGTAAAGTGGTGGAGGATTTACAAGAGGCTTCTATGGAGTTTTGGAAACAACACGAAAAGACCATGTTTCGCCTCGTTATATCACTTCCCACACTTGAGCACGTTCAGGAACACCTAATAAATACTAATCCAATACATGAACACTCAAAAATATACAAGTTTACGAAAATAGTTCAACGAACCGACATGGTTTTGTTCAAGTTGGCGCCAAAACAGTTTACCCGTTCAATAACTTTTTTTTAAATATCTCTTTGAAGATATTGGCGTCGCACTTCTTATGCATTTGCCGCAACGGATACATTTTTTTAGCGTCTATGTCCGCGTTTGACCACCACGCCTCGAACTCGCCTGGGACCACAGTCTGTTACTATAAACACGCACGTAACGCGGCACGTTAATTCAACCTCTAAAAGTTGGCCTTCATATGCAAGGGTCAGGAGGCCTTTACAGAGTATGCAATTTTTTTTTGGCAAATACAGTAATTTTCCCACTTGTGTACGGTAACCCTAAATGTAGCTAGCGGTAACACTGGCAAGTGGCGCAAGTGCTCTTTTTATCAGTCTGTCGCTTTGCCGCGAGGCGGTGATGACGTGTGTGAAATTTTACAAAAACTCGCGAAGATTAGTTATATGATTAAAATTTAATTTTCGTAATGAATGTTAAGTTCATCACTGAAACAGCAAATTGATTGTTCACTAAAAGCAATAAACATTGTCATGAAACATATTGCCGCGTTATAATTATTTGCCCTACATTATAAAAAAGGTTATCTTTTCTAAAGAAAGTTGTGATGCGTTTAATTGCGTTTTCGTGAAGATGCATACGACAAAGTTTTCGAAGTTCATATTAGTGTTGTTGAGTGTTTTTTTCTCTGCGAATGGTGGTGTTAATGACAATGAAGTGAGTGAAGGAAGTGAGCATTCGTTGGAGTTGACCCAGTCCTTGAACTTGGCTCGTCAAGAGTTGATACAAGACAAATGCCGCCAGTTACCGCCTAAATACTCTTTGGACGATCTGCCTCCATCGCAGTTGGAACACATTTTGGTTGACGAACAACACAAACTGTTGTACTGCTATGTGCCAAAGGTGAGTTTCTTCAAGGTAAACCAGTCTAATCACACATAATCGTCATAATCTTATATTAAACTATTCAGACAAAGCACACAGACATGACTATCTATTATTAAATAATCTGTTTTAAATGGTTAATGTATTCTAACTAGAAGAACTACCTTGCTGCTTCCTGAAAACTATGCATTGTAATATTTTTAAAAATGTCTTAGAATTTTATTAGGCAGTTTTACATTATAATTGGTTTGCTTACCTTGGCAGTCAATGTTTAACAAAAAAAATATCAGTAAATCTGCCTAATTACATTACAAAAAAATTACTCCAATTATTGCTTTTCAAATGGAACTTCCTAGTTCTATATTAATGTAAATATTCTATCTGTCTATGCAACTTTGTTAACAATAAATTTCATTGCCACAGCAAATTTTTATAGGTATGCCTAAGGGTGCATACTTAATGGAGTTGTTGAGTTCCCTTTTTTAAGAGAATGTTCCTGATTTATTCCTTCATATACAGTCTAGGGACCCGGATATGTCCTAAAAACTGCGACCAGAACCACTGGAAGATGGGCAGCAGCGTCCTATTAGTACACGGTGAACGTACTGCGATCCCCAAGCCGCCTGCCAAGCGTGGGGATTATGGCAACACCCCTCTGAGAGGGAGGCCTTTGTTCAGCAGTGGACATTGATGGCTGATAATGATGATGATACAGTCTAGATAAGGCTACTTAAAAATAAAAAATGCTGTAATAATTATAATGCTGGTAGTAGGTATTTACTGCCATGAAGCAAATGGTAAAACTGATAAAATCTGTCAAAAATTACGTGTGACAGTTGTGAAAACCTAAGAAACCTCCATATGGCATACCTATTAAACCTTAGTGGTTTATAAATGCCATTATATCCTTTTTGTATAATTTTCTTATTAAATGATAAATAAATGAAAAAAAAATTGGTAGGTTCTAAATTCAAACATGTATACTTTTTTAGGTTGCCTGTACAAACTGGAAACGAGTGCTAATGATACTGGCTGGCAAATGGAACAATACTGATGTGCTGTCCATACCGGCCAGTCTGGCACACTCCCCCGGAATGTTCCGGAACCTCAGCACAGTTGCCAAGCCGGAACGCGATTACATGCTGGAAAACTTCCATAAGATGATTATTGCAAGGAATCCATTTGAAAGGCTGCTGTCGGCTTACAGGAATAAGTTAGAAGGGGAAACGCAGAGTGCAAAGTATTTTCAGGTATCTATTATTTACATTATTTACAAATATTAAACACCATTTCAAGAATAAAATGCTGTTAAATATTTGATTGACACTTAGATAATTGTCAATATAAAAAAACCGACTTCATCAGAACTGGACCAAATTGAAATGGAACCAAATGGGAAGCACCAGCTTTCAAATAAAAAAAGAATCGTCAAAATCGGTTCAGTCCAGTCAAATGTTCTGAGGTAAAAAACATTTAAAAAAAAAACAATCAAACCGATTTTGATGATTCTTTTTTTATTTGCAAGCTGGTGCTTCCTGTGTGGTCCCATTTTAATTTGGTCCAGTTCTGACGTCGGATTTTTTATATTGATAATTATTTAAGTAATAATATTAATATGATAAAAGGTTTCACCTATTTTCCTCTTTGGCCCTACATAGTACGTACCTACTATTTTGCCTCTTTTGGCCTTACTATGGGCAAGGCCTACATCAAAAGCCCCAAAAAGTTAGGTATCGAACTGACATTGTTTGTGTTGTTAATCATTTTGTTTTGACTGCGCCTGATCTTTTGACCAAACTTGATAGGCCAGTGATAAAAAAATGCCAACAAAATATCCATGACCTTTGAAAAAAAAAACATAAGTACTTGTATTATAAGTGCTTAAGATAATCTCATTGCTTCTCTGTTCTTTTAAACAAAATTTAAAAAAAATGGTGTATAAAAATGCCAGGTCTGCGGTCTCCCCATATCTTCGCTGATTGTGAACTGGTTTCAATGATTTTATTTATTAAATTGGCTATATCTAAGAGTAGTCCCATTTAAGTAAATTTGAAAACAATAGTCCACCTCTAAGGGTGGAAAATTATTTATTGAAAAATTTAAAAAGAACTGAAAATAAATATTGTTGAAGTCCCGCGGAGTCGTTTGTTATTATTTTTTTGAAAAATTTATTTAATATCTACTGTAAACATATTTATCCTCATGTTGCACACTGTGCCAACTTTCATCAGAATCAGTTTAGACAATATACTCTGTCCAAATTTTCGTTAGCTCAAGCAGCTGCAGTATTATAAAAATAAATAATATAAATAACGTAATAAACTTTTAGCCAATAAACAACAATAAGATATAAAATAATTCTCGCAGTTTAAAAACTAAAAAACACGCTTGAAATTTGCTAGTCCTGTAGATGCATGTAAGTGTAATGCGACAAACTATTTAAATTATTGCATTATCATTGGTCCTTGATAAGTGTGCGAAGTTTCAAATCAATCCGTCGTTTTGAAAGGGGTGAAAATCACGTTCAAAGATTCTGTTACATAGATACACACCAATCTAATAAAAGCGCGTTAAAGTCTGCTTGTTGACATGTTATAGCTGTCAGAGTTTAAAAAATACGCCGTAATAGTACATTGTTATCCTAGGGGTGAAAGTAACTTATTTAGTCCCGAGACGGGGTTTGGCACCCGACCGTATGCGAGGGCGCTAACTGTTCGAGGGACTATAAGTATTTAACCCCGAGGTAAACATTGTGCTTTTCGTTACTAATACAAGGAAACAAAATAAAAACATAAACTGATTAAAGAAAATATGAGTGAATTTTATTTTGGCACTGGCAAATGCACGAGAAATGCGGGACCATAATCCTCTGAGGAGAAAATAAAAAGTTGGAACATGGTTCAATACAAATGTGAAAATAGAACTAGTTTATTTTTTTAATAATTTGAGTGTCAGTTATCAACTGTCACTGTCAGTTGAAAGTGATTCTCCCTAGGGCTGAAATGTATTACTTTCAACCTGGTCCTCAGGCAACTTCAGACCTACTTTCCGAGTATGAGTAATGAAAAGTACTAAACATGTGCATGAGAGTAGCAACATCATTCTGAAAGCTGTCACCAAAAGTCCCATCCTGCAACATCACATCAGAATTTCATCATTCAGGGGATAGGGGACTTAATGGTGGATATTTCGAAAACCCATACGATGCGCTTTGATTCTAAGATAACTCACTGCTTTGATTCCACTTTTATTGTGCGAACTAGTTTAAATTAGTTTGTGGAATGCACTGCCTGAATGGGTGTTCCTCGATCATTACAATCTCGGTGTCTTCAAATCGCGAGCGAATGGGTTTCTTCAAGGCAAGCGTGCACCATCGTAGACCGCAGATCAAGCGAGGTGGCGGTCAAGCGTAAACCTATTATGTATTTCATAAAATAAAACATGTACTTATAGTACGAGAGCTAGCAACGTCCGGAAAACAAGCATTTCAGGTAGGCTAGTTTTTAGATATGCTATCTCTCTCACTCCCCCGGACGTCATACGGGCTATCTGGCTGGCGGTAGTGGTTGCGTTCATCAGTGCGCATCCTACCTGTACAGGTAAAATATCGATTTTTCAAATCATTGTAAGAAGTTTTTTTTTTTTATATTTTTATTGAATTTTTCGCAACATGAATCTATTATTGCCAGATATTTTTATCGTTGTTTAAATTGTGCCAGACGCTAATTTTGAATTGAAAAAATTTTTTTTTCAAAATATTTCAGTATGGCTGAAATTTTTATATGATGTTATTTAAGTATCTAAAAACCTAAAATTTATTTGCCAAACAATAATTTGATTGTTAAACCTTCAGCCAAACCGATCTAAAAGTGAAAAGTGATGTGGTACCATTTTGCTTGGTCTAGGAATAGTTGTCGAATAAATTACAGAGAAAGAATTAAAAACTATTGAATTAATTGTGGATTAACATAGCATTAAAATAATTATTTATTTTTGTGCAAAATTAAGGTAATAATCAATCTCAAGGATGAAAGTAAACAAAAATTATATTTTTTAATCCATAATTGTGTCACAAAAAACGGAGGCATCTTGATAATTATCATCATCATCATCTTCATCACTGCTGTCATTTTCATTGTCATCGTCGTCTTTTGGATTATCATCGTCTTGTAAGCTATTATCTGTAAAAGAATGAAAAATTTTATAATCTTTCGGCAAAGAAATTTATTAGTATTTTATTTTCAATTTTTACCTTTAATGATAATGTCGGCAACTAATGATGGTAACTGCTCTCCAACAAACCAGATAAAATCATATTTATCGTCATTTATGGTCCAGCCAGAAGCTTGAGGTGATAGAGATGTTGGGTGTTGTAAATGAGCATTTCTCCAAAACTTTGTTACGTAACGAATTCGTAGTAAATGCTGATACAATTCAGCTTTGCATGGTGGTAGGCTTGATGGATCAAAATTACGAAATTTTTTTTTCAAAATTATCATCTGATTTTTTAGACCGATAAGTGTTTGAAAACAGATGAAACCGAACTTCATTGACGTTCCAAGAATCACGAGTTCCGTAAATGTGACAAATAAACTTTTCTAAGATCTTAAATGTCTCATCCAGCAATTCTTCATCATCTGTTATAATATTTTGACAGGCTAATTGATACTCTTCTGATTGCTCTAACTGTTTAAAAGGTCGAAGTTTACCTTTCACCACTACTATTATATTTCAGTTTAAAATTTACACGTATTTGTAGAACTTCTTTACACTTTTTTAATTTATCTTCAACAAAAGTTATTATTTTTCCATTTCTGTCTTTACAAAAAACACATTTTAATTTTTCGCTAGCCATTGTAACACAATTTTGTTAAAAACATTAAAAATAACAGCAACGAATACACTAATGTGACTAAACTGACGCCATCTTGATTACAAACAGCTGCTGTCGTCTATCTCGCTTGCGCAACTAACACGTGATTGTCTGTACTCTTCCAACATGCCCAATCACTTTTCACTTTTAAATCGGTCTGGCTGAAGGTTTAGCAATCGAATTATTGTTTGGCAAATTAATTTTAGGTTTTTAGATACTTAAATAACATCATATAAAAATTTCAGCCATACTGATATATTTTGAAAAAAAAAAATTTTCAATTCAAAATTAGCGTCTGGCACAATTTAAACAACGATAAAAATATCTGGCAATAATAGATTCATGTTGCGAAAAATTCAATAAAAATAATAAAAAAAAAAAAAAATCTTAAAATGATTTGAAAAATCGATATTTTACCTGTACAGGTAGGATGCGCACTGATGAACGCAACCACTACCGCCAGCCAGATAGCCCGTATGACGTCCGGGGGAGTGAGAGAGGTAGCATATCTAAAAACTGGCCTACCTGAAATTCTCTCTCGAAAACGTTGCTAGCTCTTAGACTATTACACAATAGCCATACCACTATACCATACCACTGTGTATATATTTTTTATGTATGTTGTAGGAATGTCTTTTTTAGGGTTCCATACCCAAAGGGTAAAACGGTACCCTATTACTAATTTATTATTAGACTTAGATGAATAGAACTTTGTATCTGTTAATAGAACACAAATGATTTGCAACCGACTTCAAAATAGGAGGAGGTTCTATGTTCCACTGTTTTTTCAAATGTATGTGCACCGATTTCTCCGCCAATTATGAATTGATTAAAATGATTCCTTTTTTATTTGGCAGACCATACTTCAGAGGTGGTCCCATATAAATTTCGTCAAAATCGGTTTTTAAATCAAAATAACTGAAAAAAATATGTCATCCTAGTAAACGAAATTGCGTTAGTACAAACGTTGAAGTCGGTTTTTAATTTGATAATTATATTATACGTGTGAAAAGTTAGCAAACAAGGATTTCTAATACTAAGCTAATGTAAATCTGAGACTGATTGATTTCTTATTTATTTATTTTGCACCTAATCCCAGGATCGCGTGGGGCGGCGCATCATCAAGGCATACCGCGAGAACCCGTCTAACGAGTCCCTCGAACACGGCCATGACGTCACTTTCAAAGAATTCGCGCTGTTCCTCACCAACAAGTCTGAAGAAATGGCAGATGTGGTCAACAATGAACACTGGCTGCCCATCACGAGCCTGTGCCATCCGTGTCTCATCAAGTACAGTTTAGTTGGTAAGTTACAATCATTAGACATGGCTGCTTCGAAAAATTATGCATAGAAGTCACAACGCGTAGAAAATATAGTCAATAAACGTCCGCAATTTCGTATATAAACATAGCTGTATGCAATTTATATCGAAACAAAACTATTTTACCAAAACCAACCGCATGCTTTTACATTTACGGCTCAGTTTTCTAATGTCTGTTCGATTTGCACAACGTCGTCAAAACTCGTGATCCGTCGATGAGCAATCGAGACGGTGATTTATCTGAATCGCAAGTGGGAACTTCTCTCCCGAGAAAGAGACAATTTTCTCTTTCTCTCCCGTTGCTCAGACGATGGCTCGTCAGCCAAGTTGACGTATCTGTTTCGGCTCTTACGGAGTGACTCGTGGTCCCACCAATTTTGTCCCACTGTTGCACTAGTCTTTCAGAGTCAAGCAAAGTCACGGTCAAGTCATCACCTACTAAAGTGGTACTTCACTAGAGACTTCTACCTACGGAGTTATGGAACACCACCGAGATACAATACCAATAGAGTCTCAATCTTTAAGCGAAAGCGTTCAAAAAAACGTCCGAGCATCGTGTACATACCTAAACATCAATTAAATAGTTCACAATGCCACATTTACTTCAATTTAAACGTGTTCAACGTCGCTATGGCATCGTAGCACTGGCATCACGCGGCGTTGTAGTCGGATCGCGGTTACCTTACAACTAACAAAAAAGTCTGCGCAATTAGTAGCGTGCGCCGAGTTTTAGTTCGGATTTTTTTTGGAACGACTGGGACTCTATATGTATTGTATCTCGATTTGGAAAATACATGAAAATAATACACGTTACACCTAATTATATTACCTCCCACGTTCACGAACACTATAAATAATAATCTACCATTATTACACATTAACACTCGAAATAACCCAACTTTGTAAATAATACAATGAGCCCACATATGTTTTTCACGTTGCTTTGGAACTGATGTAAAAAAAAATATCGGTCGTCATTCCAACACTAAATAGAGTACCTACCTAGAAGTTTTTCTACTAAATTACTACCTACCTATATCTATATATGAATGAAATGTCTTCAATATGAGAATCAAACTGCATAGAGTACATATCGCTTTGATTGTTCCATTTGATAACAGTTCATTGACGACTATACCAGATGCGTCAGATGCACTTCCTTTCCATCATTATTTATCGTCAATGCTATTCACACTAAATGCGTGGACGCATGTTAAATGCGTCCAACTTATCTTGTAGAGTTGACTGGGGAATCACCGTCTTTTTCTAAACAAAACTGATTGGCATTGACTGATCAGAAACAAATCTCTTGTACCAATAGACAAAGCTACAAAGCGTTGAATATCGGCGTAAAGTTGCTAGTCTTTAGTTTTTTTCCCCTAATATATTTCGGAGAGTGTGCAGTCGATCTGCAAGTCCTCATTCCCCCCTGCCCATTTTTCTATCTGACGAGCGTGTACGAAAACGCGACACCTTTGTTTGGTTGTCACAAAAAAGCTGATGCTCCCCTGGAAAATGTCAGTACCTTCATTAGGCCATATCCACTAATAGTACTATTAAATGTAAGTTAATTGAAATGAAGTATGTCAAAATATTCGATTAGTGCTGGGACAATTCGGACCAAATCGAAAATAATGTGTCTTTATTTATCGACTGGAAGTGTCTTGCACGAATAATATTTTTAAACCAATCTGTATTTCTGTTGTAGTACTATTATGATGAGACTTTAGGATAATGAAATAAAACAGAAAAAGCAAGTATTTTTTTTTTTGTAATATAAATAAATCTATTGTTTAATCTAATGGTGTACATTCCAAATCAGTGTCATCATCATCATCAGCATTAGAGTCACTTGAGAAATCCTGCAGATTAATAATAAATGCTATTCAATCAATAGTCAGTCTAGTATGCTATTCTAGTAGTCAGTCTTTGGATAAAGATGCTTCGTTCCTTAAAATTTACTAAGACTGTTGCTAGTATGTAGTATGTAGAGTTGCTAGACTGTCGATATTATCTACACTAATATTATAAAGAGGAAAGATTTGTACCTATTTTTGTATGTTTGTATGTTTGTAATGAATAGGCTCAAAAAGTACTGGGCCGATTTAAAAAATTCTTTCACCAATAGAATGCTACATTCTTCCAATTTGACATAGGCTATATAATATTTTGTAGCGAGGCCGAAGGCCGACCTTACACCCGTGCGAAGCCGGGGCGAGCGGCTAGTTATACTATAAACAAAAGAAATCTAGGTTTACAAAAAAAAATTACATTATCTGTACGAGTTTTGTATTTCGATAGTACGCAGAGGAAATACTGAAAAAACAAAAAAAATACTATTTAATTCACATAGCAAAATAAAACGATCGATTTGACGTTTATCGATTTACCACGTCCCTAAATTGTTTGTCAAGTTGACGTAACCTTGTTATGACAGAATGGAAAAATATGGCTATTGTATTGTGATAATCCACACTAAATGCAGTTCCGTTTTAAAATTCAAATATACTTTTCCTATTTATATGTACAGCATTTGTAGTTCATAATAGTTTAAGACGCAGAAAACCAGTGATCTTTGTGTTACAAGTAAATGCAATTCGCCAGACGTTATTACAAAGACATGCCCTGAAATGTCGTCAGCTGTCGTTTCAATCAAGCTACATTTAAAGGACTATAGAGGAGACGTGGAAGATCAACCACCGATCTGATAACCAGATGAGACGTATTTTTTTATCAAATATAATTTATAAACAAATATGCCTATGATAACTTGCCTATCAAAAGTGTTCATAACAAGTTTTTAGCTTGGCAATAATATTTTATGTACGATTTTTTGCAGGCAAGCCCTATATGATTGGTTTTGTAATTAAAATATATAACCTATGATATCAATTTCGATTGGTTAGCAGATCGGTGTAGTTACCTATAGTAGTTATATTGACTTACCTGTTCACATTTGCTTGCCAGGTAGCCATGCACAGAAATGAGTAGGCAAGCCTACCTAGGCATATTCTGTGTGTTAAAAAGTAAATACTATCAGTTGAGATAAAACTCATTCGGTTATCAAAAGAGAAAAGATGAAATGATGAGATGATGATGATGGGTGATGAAAGAAAATTTATTAAATTAAAAATAGCTATGAATACTTTTTGATAGGCAAGTTATCATAGGCATATTTGTTTGTAAATATTATTTGATAAAAAATACGTCTCTATGCCAATGACGGTGTCATTAAAGGAAAAATAAATAAATAAATATCTGGGACATTATTGCACACATGGTCATCTGACCCCAAACTAAGCATAGCAAATAAAAGCCAACATAGCTTAAACATATTAAATTGTTTTATTTTGCATTTGTAGAGAAACTACTTACTACCTGTATAAGCAAGGATGGATGGTACTAGAGATATAAGTAAGAATTAGGTGACCAATTACAAGTTTCCACCAATAGAAACATTGAACTGTTTTCGGACAGACAGTCTATGACATAATGTTATAAATGATACGTCTCGGAAACATGATACGTCGCGTCGGTCGGTGACCTCTAGCCTCACCGCTTCAAGTCCACACTGCTGTAGTTCAGTCGCCTAACCAGCCTAAGCTCGCTTTACATTGCCTGGAGCCAAGCGCCCAACTCTAAACGCGGGCCTGAATAGTTGCAGTTTGCAAAATCACGCGACCGCAAACCGTATCTCGGCGCGTTAAGGTTCGAGTGATTTTGCAAACTGCACCTACTCGGGCCCGCGTTTAGAGTTGGGCGTAAGGCCCCTGGACTAAAACTATTGTAGGTACCTACTAATTCTCCCGGCTCCGTTGTTTCAGATCTTCGCATTTTGAATCCCCGACGTTCGCATAAATGAGTTCTCCTATACTTAACCAAAGTCATATGCTATTCGGAAAATATATTTGTTTCAAAGTCTCAAATTCTACCAGCTGGAAGCTAGTCGCTTCCACCTTTTAATATTTATCTAATTTATTTTACCTAAACATAAAGGTTCATTATTAAAACATTATTCATTTCCACATACAAATAATGTGACTAAATAAATATCTTCGACTATCTCTAACCGTGCGACAATTTTTTTTTTTGACAAGAAGATAAGCTTGCGGTCGACCTAATGGTAAGCGGTAACCACAGTGTAGCGGTGTTGTCGATGTTTGCCAATCCGAAAAATAATATTTGCAATATGGCAAAATAGAAAATTGCAAAACAACTCGGCACCTGTTCTTCAAGTCGGTCAATTTAAAATTGCTGACATGCATTATACGGGTTTTAAATGTTTATCGGGACTTTTTTATTTAGGTGAAAATAGGTATTTTTCAGAGGGGTGTGAGACCCCTCTGAGAGGGAGGCCTTTGTTCAGTAGTAGGCATTGATGGCTGATAATATGATGTGATGTGAGGTATTTTTCGCTCGACGTTTCTACCATGTTACAATCAGTCGGCCGTCTTTAATCCATTGGAGGTCCCGGGCACATCAGGATAATGTGACGCACTATTTTCGGGCGAGTGTAGAGTAGCTTCGCGCATGCAAAAGCTGATAAGCAAGTAGGTATTGTAGTCATTATCCAATGATTTTGTCGAAATAAATATGTTTTCGGTAATAAATATCGGTTATTGTTTGGTGATTTGGCGGGAACTTGGGGGCCCCATCGATGGCCGGGCCCTGGGCAAGTCCCCAGAGTGCCCAGTGGGAAAGAGGAGCCTGATTACAATGGCCGTGATCACGAGCTGAGTATGCTGCATATGCAATCTAATGCATTATACGGTCAAGATTATTCGATTCGAAGAAAGTATAGAAAGAAGCGTAACAACTCTTACACGCAAACTAGGGTCCAGCTTCCAGCTCCGGCCCTCTAAACCTTTGACCAGGGTAGAACAAGATTATCTTTCGGCACGTTTCATTTCTGAAAACTATCGTACGGAATCGTTCTTTTACTTACGGAATAAAAAGTAGCCCATGTGCTCCTACAATTTCTAGATCAAAATTTTGTGCTGGATACAAAAAATGCAAGTGTGTCCTGTCGCCTGCTACTTAACGACCCCGCCCCGAGGCGCCGTCAAAATTTTATTTTCAGTATAAATATTTCACTTTTGGCATTTTAGCGCCCCTTTCTATCCAGCGTCTAGAGCAGTGTTTCCCAGACATTGTTCTGCCATGGCCCGGTAATTTTCATTCTGCCCCTTCGTGACCCACTCAACAGTTATAACCCCACATTTATTGTTATTAAAAGTATATATATATATATATTATGAGATATGTATTACAATTAAAAATGTTTTAGCGATGCGTGGATCGATAGTATTAATTTAAAACAATAGGCGGGAATGCTACGGCCCGGTATCGGGTCGCGGCTCACCGAATGGAAACGCTGGTTTAGAGCGATCGCACCTCTATGAGTAGCTCTACTCCAGGTCGGCGCGGTGCTGCCAGCGCCTCATGGCTTCACTCGCGATTCCCACTAGACTAGACTACAATACTAATAGATTCCTCATCTAATTCGATAACAGAGACAAATAGAATAGCGTTTCTCATTCATAGCTCCCCATTAAGATTCCCTGAGGTTTGACCAACCTAACCTAACCTAACCTAACCTAACCTAACCTAACCTAACCGTGCGACAATTTTTTTTTTTGACAAGAAGATAAGCTTGCGGTCGACCTAATGGTAAGCGGTAACCACAGTGTAGCGGTGTTGTCGATGTTTGCCAATCCGAAAAATAATATTTGCAATATGGCAAAATAGAAAATTGCAAAACAACTCGGCACCTGTTCTTCAAGTCGGTCAATTTAAAATTGCTGACATGCATTATACGGGTTTTAAATGTTTATCGGGACTTTTTTATTTAGGTGAAAATAGGTATTTTTCAGAGGGGTGTGAGACCCCTCTGAGAGGGAGGCCTTTGTTCAGTAGTAGGCATTGATGGCTGATAATATGATGTGATGTGAGGTATTTTTCGCTCGACGTTTCTACCATGTTACAATCAGTCGGCCGTCTTTAATCCATTGGAGGTCCCGGGCACATCAGGATAATGTGACGCACTATTTTCGGGCGAGTGTAGAGTAGCTTCGCGCATGCAAAAGCTGATAAGCAAGTAGGTATTGTAGTCATTATCCAATGATTTTGTCGAAATAAATATGTTTTCGGTAATAAATATCGGTTATTGTTTGGTGATTTGGCGGGAACTTGGGGGCCCCATCGATGGCCGGGCCCTGGGCAAGTCCCCAGAGTGCCCAGTGGGAAAGAGGAGCCTGATTACAATGGCCGTGATCACGAGCTGAGTATGCTGCATATGCAATCTAATGCATTATACGGTCAAGATTATTCGATTCGAAGAAAGTATAGAAAGAAGCGTAACAACTCTTACACGCAAACTAGGGTCCAGCTTCCAGCTCCGGCCCTCTAAACCTTTGACCAGGGTAGAACAAGATTATCTTTCGGCACGTTTCATTTCTGAAAACTATCGTACGGAATCGTTCTTTTACTTACGGAATAAAAAGTAGCCCATGTGCTCCTACAATTTCTAGATCAAAATTTTGTGCTGGATACAAAAAATGCAAGTGTGTCCTGTCGCCTGCTACTTAACGACCCCGCCCCGAGGCGCCGTCAAAATTTTATTTTCAGTATAAATATTTCACTTTTGGCATTTTAGCGCCCCTTTCTATCCAGCGTCTAGAGCAGTGTTTCCCAGACATTGTTCTGCCATGGCCCGGTAATTTTCATTCTGCCCCTTCGTGACCCACTCAACAGTTATAACCCCACATTTATTGTTATTAAAAGTATATATATATATATATTATGAGATATGTATTACAATTAAAAATGTTTTAGCGATGCGTGGATCGATAGTATTAATTTAAAACAATAGGCGGGAATGCTACGGCCCGGTATCGGGTCGCGGCTCACCGAATGGAAACGCTGGTTTAGAGCGATCGCACCTCTATGAGTAGCTCTACTCCAGGTCGGCGCGGTGCTGCCAGCGCCTCATGGCTTCACTCGCGATTCCCACTAGACTAGACTACAATACTAATAGATTCCTCATCTAATTCGATAACAGAGACAAATAGAATAGCGTTTCTCATTCATAGCTCCCCATTAAGATTCCCTGAGGTTTGACCACAACACATTGCTATTTATCCTTTTTCAAGCAAAGCTTGTACTATGGCTGCAATGGCTGCCAAAGACTGATATACATATTATATTTACACCCAGACATTGAACAAACACAAATGTTCATCACATGAATGTTTCCTAGTCCTATAGGTGGAAATCAAACCTACGCCCCCAAGCGCCGAAATTCACTATACTTAATGGGCTACCGGGACAGTCATTTCATCTAGATGCAGGGATCTGTTGGATCTTTGTGACAGCCAGCAGCAAAATCAGATTTATGAGCATAACTTTACATACTAAGCGCGCGTTCATACAGCACGATTCCTGCGCGCGCTGATCGCGTTCGGGCAGCTTTTCATAAGCGCATGCGTCGCGTCCGATCAGAGTCAACAGCCGCTCTATCGGGTGACCATCAAAAATCCAACAATTTCTGCGTTTATTTTTATAAGTGTCTAAATTTGTATCCCACAATACATCACGTTCTTCGATCATTTGTATAAACTTCTCTTTGTATATAGTATCTATCCATTGTATCCATTATATCCATTGAACAACATAAAAAAGTTGAATGTCCCAAGCGGTCGCGGCAAGAATGCCATCCTACCATCTGAAGCGGTGCGGGGGAGTGGAGACGGTGCGGGCGCTGCGCGTGCGCGACGAGTGTTTGAAGCGTTTTTAATGCGGGCGCTGAGCGTGTGCGCGTACATTTATATCGATAAAATATGTACTTTATGTGAAAGACATAAACTATAAATTCCAAAGTTTGTGAGGAGCAAGCGGCGCGTACGGGTCTCGCACGCGGTGTCGCGCCGAAAAATCGCGCATGTGTGAACACAGTCTAATGAACCATTACCAAGGTTTTAAGAAGGAAATGCCATAAGTCAGATTCGTTTAGTTATTGCGTAAATTGTGTCAGAGCCTGCGTCAACGTGGAGGCTATCTTGCAGAACTTGTTTGTATTGTGTCGACATTGGGAATTCACGCTAGAATGACCAAAACATGATAAGTAATCGTTATTAGAAACTAAGTCATCCACAGGTGTACATCAAGGAAATGAGTCACATTTGTGTGGTGATAAGAATTCTCAACTTCATGAGATCAGGCAAATAGGTAAAGGAGATATGGTGAGGTTGCGTGGCGGGTTTGAACTTCGAAGGCATGAGGTTTGATGCCTTTAGTTACCGTGCAGATAACCTTGCCGCCCTTTTTAACTGACTTCCAAAAAGGTCAAAGGTCTCAATTCAACTGTTTTTTTTAATGTTTGTTACCTCAGAATTTTCGACTGGGTGAACCGATTTTGATGATTCTTTTTTTATTTGACAGCTGGTGCTTCCCGTGTGGTCCCATTTCAATTTGGTACAGTTCTGACATTTTTATGAAGTCGGTTTATTATATTGATAATTTTTCATGTGGACTATTAGTTCATTAATGTCGCTACAAGTTTCTTAGGGCCGATTTCACCATCAAAGTGAACGCGATCAACGCAAAACTAAACTGGTATAAAGTGGCTTATTGAGTTCAAAACGTCATTTTGGGTTTCACCAACATAAACTTAACTGCGATCAGTTTATGTTCGTGAAACCCAAATTGACGTTTTGAACTGAATAAGCCACTTTATACCAGTTTAGTTTTGCGTTGATCGCGTTTACTGTGATGGTGAAATCGGCCTTAGTGTACTACGTGAAAAATTGAAATAAACCAGCCAAGTACGTCGGGCTTTCGCACTAAGGGTTCGGTACCACCACAAAATACAAAAAGTAATGCAAAAAGACAACATCACGCTCAGATGGTCACCCATTCAATTACCGACCACACCCTAAATAGGACGCTGCTGCCCATCCTCCAGTGGTTCTGGTCGCAGTTTTAGGACATACCCGGGTCCGTTTCAAGTTTGACGCTTGTACGTACCTAATACCGTTTTTAGGGTTCCGAAAACGACAGATATGTAAAATATGCAACATACGAGTAAGTAGACGTTTTTGTCATAAAGTCACAAATTACTTACTCAAAGACCCCGCATTATATAATAATAAATAATAATATATAACAATGGCGTTAGCAACTAACGGTGTTCCATTTCGGTATGATGCGAGGTTTTCACATATGGAATAGACATCAACGAACCAAGCACATCGGTGTGTGATGTAACGGATTCCATATCCCATATGGTATTCGTATCTAGTATTTTGATATTATTCATAATAATTATCACAGTTTAAAAAACTAATAATTATCAATTTAAAAACCCGAACCGAGAACTGGACCAAATTGAAATGGGACCACACGGGAAGCGCCAGCTTTCAAATAAAACAAGAATCATCAAAATCAGTTCACCCAGTCGATAGTTCTGAGGTAACAAACATATATAAAAAATAAAAAAACAATATAAAAAAACCGACCCGAGAACTGGAACAAATTGAAATGGGACCAAACCGGAAGCGCCAGTTTTCAAATAAAAAAAGAATCATCAAAATCAGTTCACCCAGTCGATAGTTCTGAGGTAACAAACATTTAAAAAAATACAGTTGAATTGAGAACCCCTTTCTTTTTGGAAGTCGGTTAAAAACATAAGAACAGAACATGCAAATTACTTTTAAACGTTTATGATATTTGTAAGATATCCATATTTTTTTATTTATTAATATTCGAGTGAGACAGCTGTGGCGCGAAGCAGGTTCTTAATAAACAATCATCTATTCTGGTTCCCATTCCACTTAGCATAATATTTGTGTCCGTTTGCGTCAATCCACACCTTGCCTGTTTGCGAACATCATCGTTCGAGCTTCATTCACAAATTGTTATTTAGTTTTGTTTAGCGATATTTGCTAGAGCTAGTTAGTAGGTAAACGAAACGCGCCAGACGTGACCGAGATCACAACTTAAGGTCCATTTTTTCCCACATTTAGCAATTTTTTTTATAAATTAAAATGTAACTCATGGACACCGGGTTCCGTGATATCTTGATGGAATCAAAGGCTTCACATAATCCATTATAATATTTGGGAGCATAACATAACGTTTTTGATACAATATACCCAAACAACACAGAAAGCGTTCTCTAGTCTAGCCATAGCCTAGCTATTTGTCTAGCCATAAAGACAAAATTTATGATGGGTTTTACATTTTACTTATTGTAACATTATAGGCGCAAAACCTGTATAAAGCTAATTATGTGTGATGCAATAATAATACAGCGTCTAAGATTTATTTCTTGTATCTCTACAGACAAGTTAATAAAAAATACCGCTCGCCTGATGTGCAAAAAACTTGATTTTGATGTACGATTCTGTTCAAGTTACAATTCTTAACTTCTTTTTCGGGAAACAGATTACTTTGATGTACAATTCTGTTCAAGTTACAATCCTTAACTACTTTTTCGGGAAACAGATTACTTTGATGTGCAATTCTGTTCAAGCTACAATTATTCAACTTTTTCGGGACAGATAATTCAGCATTCACTCTACAATAATAATAATTTTACAACGTTTTTATAAACTAAGTAAATTATAATTCTAAATCGCGAAAGTTTAAAAAAATAAAACTGTCTGTCTGTTCGATATACATTTTATAATTGATTTCAAACAAACTTTCCAGCGAGTTAGATACATGAAACTTTAAATATAGTTCAGAACTGAATGACAATGCAATATTTACTTAATTTTTAAGTCCAACATTATTTAGAAGTCAAATTTTACCATACACCATCTCTATCTATCTCCATGACTCTCTCTCTATGCTATTGATTAAGACATAAACAATGGATCGCCATAAAGTAAACGTAAATAGCTATTACGTGATCGTCCGATGTGTTGATTTACATCCTTCACCTCCAATAAAAGTTGACTCTAGATTTAATTCATCATACAATTGGGACAACAATCTACAGAGCAACAATAGCCAAGGCTGGGTCGCTTCGTTTTGGTAGTACTGACTCATTGTTTCTAGACTTCGCCGAATTGCATGTGCGAAAATACAAACGTTTTGTTAATGTTTCAGCATAAACATAACTAGGTGTTAGGTGAACATCTACAAGTTAACCTCGGACTTCGTACTTTTTATTGGGACTTGATGAAAACGTTATTTACGCTAAATGGACAGTAATTTTCCCAAATAAGTCTTGTATAAAAATGTTTATTTTAAGTAATTTTAACTTTGCATCGCTTAACGAAACATGAGTATCGAAACTTATCTAAGCACGTAGTTTTTTTAGAGAAGAAACCGAATTTATCTGACATTCTCATATTTTATGTATAAGTTACACTGACCGATAGAATAATATTTTTACTTATTATTACAACTTTAGTGATGTATACACGTGGTGTACTTATACATATTATGACGATTACAACTCTTCCAACTTTTTGAATAGTCATATCTCAGAAACGGTGGCTCTTAGGAAAAAAAGTATTTTGTAATTATTTTGTAGATATTATTTGATCTACAATTTTTGTCTGAACTAATTTTATCATAAAACTTACCGTTTGCTGATAATCGCGAAAAACCCATTTTTGTGACCTTTGACCCCGAATAATTTTTTCCAGGTATCGGATCATGAGGATTTTTTAGATTTAATTTATGATGGTGTTTTGTTTGAACAATCCTACCAACTTTGAGCTGGTTGCGAATTATTGTACTTTCACTCCTATTTTATGGTCTAATTTGACCGGACTGATCTCCCTTGTTTCTCAGATCTGAGATTGTTTCTTAAAACATTCAAATACTATTTAAGGCGCAGACAGCTCCGTCTACTTGTTTCTCTCTCATGGAGTTTTTTGTCGTTATTAAACCCGCCGCGACTTGCGTCATATTGTGACCTCCAATTAAGTGATGAATAGATTTTGTTTAACTGGTTTTTTATTATTATAACATGCCTTCATACCGGGTGCCTTTGTAGGGTTCTGTACCCAAAAGGTAAAAACGGGAACCTATTACTGAGCCTACGCTGTCTGTCTGTCTGTCTGTCTGTTCGCCCTACCTACCTTTAAACGGTTGTATCTTTTTTTCTGTACAGAAAAACGGTACGGCGCGTTACACGGGGCGGAAGGGGGGGGGGGTACAGAAACACGTTACGATGCGTTACACGGGAGGGGGGAGGGGGCGTCCAAAATCTCCAAAAACAGAGAGTAGATGACAAATGACTGTTCATTACCAAGTTAAGCAACGTAATTCGGTTACTTTGTTACCTCATAATTTCTTTCACCGAGTCGTAATTGAATATTTGACTTATTTTGAAGTCGGTTTTTTAAATTCATAATTATTGTATTTTGTGGTGGTACGGAACCCTCAGTGCGTGAGCCCGACTCGCACTTGGCCGGTTTTATTTTCTGGACACCCTCGGCTTACAGGGCAGGTTCTATGTCATGAACCACTTTTTCAGTTTCGGTTAATATCGTCATCTGATGTACCTAGTATTAGATAGATAGATAGAAACTATTATGTACACCAGAAATAAAAATTCCAAACAGATTGAAAATACTTACGAGCTAGTGCCACAAGTGGCGGCCTTATTACTAAAGGCTAAAAGATAGAAAGAATTTACGAATAATATATTATTATAATAATAATAATATAATTTTATAATTTATTTATTAAATAATTTTATTTATTAGGTACCTGTCAATTTTTTTTTACAGTTATTCAACGTGTTAAAAACTAAAGATGTAATGCTAAAAGGCTAATGTAATGCTAAATGTACTCATCATTATAAACAGCTTTAACTATAGGACCAAACCTGAAATCGCGAAAAAACAGCTGTTCCATAGAAAACGGTCATTGACACTCAACAAAATGTATGGAACAGCTGATTTTTTCCCCCCCATTTCAGAGTATTGAAGACTTTTTTTAAACCCCCGATAAAAGAGCTGATGTCTACAAACGGCTGATCTGATTTTCTTGAATCATATTTAAGAACACTCTCGATCAAGTCACATATTCATAGAAAACTTAACCGAAATCGGTTCAGCAGCTTGGCTACGATGCCACAGAAAAACACTTCCAGACCCCCCTTTTTGCATAACCACCAAGCCTTTTTTTTTATTTGAACTTTAAAAATAACAGGCTTCCTAAAGGAATGCAGTCCTCAGTTCAAGGCTTAAGAAATCCTCGTTGCCTGAAGCTCCGTGGACAATACAACCATGAACCGCTTAAAAATTTAAAACGGCATCCTGAATAATGTTTTACAGTTAACACCGGACGCTTTAGCTGTTCTAAGAACTCCCAATGGAGTCCCATATCTTTATTATACGTCATTAGATAGAGCTAGGTATAGTTTTGTAACGGTTATACCATGGGAACAAAAGAGACGACGAAACCTTTGGAATCTAGGTTTTAAGTTTCTAGTAACTTAAAACTTGATTAGGGCTATTCTCTTGCGATATTGTTTCTGTCTCCGTCGCACTTATGGTCAATCTGAATGAGAGTGACAAGTGCACAACTTATATCTATGTTCCAGGGGCTCTATTTTTGAACCGCTCGTATGATATTGCAGCGAAAATATCATGCGAAATGACTGACTTTCGAACGGTCGCAACTTTTTAAATAATCATAGAATCAGAATAATTTATTGACATGTTGAAACACAAGTGGATCACATTAAAAACTGACTTTAAAAATATATGAAAAACGTAATAAGGCCTATAAAATTTGAGGGTTGCCCTCGATTTCTCAAGGATTCCATAATCATATCCTGACTTGGTGACAATGGGATCCAATTGAAAGTATACCCTAACGAACAAAAGATATTTTTTTCATCAGTTAACAGTTGGCGGAGAAATCGGTAAATATACATAAAAAAACATACAGTGGAACATAGACCCGTCCATTTTTTTTAAGTCTAAAAATTACAGTGCAATATAGAACCGTTTAATAAGGGTAGAACAGTTTAGGAATAGGGGTAGAATAGCTTAGGAATTGGTGTAAAACAGTTTAGGAATAGGTGTAGAACCGTTTAATAGGGGTAGAACAGTTTAGGAATAGGGGTAGAACAGTTTAGGAATTGGTGTAGAACAGTTTAGGAATAGGTGTAGAACCGTTTAATAGGGGTAGAACAGTTTAGGAATAGGGGTAGAACAGTTTAGGAATAGGGGTAGAACAGTTTAGTAATAGGTGTAGAACCGTTTAATAGGGGTAGAACAGTTTAGGCAGTGACCCAAAGTCGTGCTCTTTTATCTTAAGGAGCTCGGCTGGTTTGTGTATGCTGTCAGGGGCAAATGCAAAATAAACCCCAAGCGAGATGTCAGTGTAGGTCTTATCACCCCCACTTTAAATTAGAATTAGATAGAACCGTCCTCCTTTTTTGAAGTCGGTTATAAATAAGCTTAATTTTTTCTCTTGCAGGTAAATACGATACTCTCCTAGACGACAGCTTGCTTGCACTCCACACGATCAACGCATCATACGTCCAGTTTCCGAGACTCGCTCACACTTCGGGAACGTCGGAAAAGCTCTACAAGTACTTCTCGCAGTTAGAACTGCCTCTAGTCAGAAAATTGTACAAACTGTACAAGCATGATTACAGAATATTCGACTACGATTTGGATAATATTGTCGGATTCGATTTAGGATAAGGCGATAGTGAATAAGACAGGTTTTGTTAATGCCTGGATTTTAATATTGTGTTTGGATTTGAATTTGTATATTTAGTTGGGCAATTCAGACTATATACTGTCTTGCATTTACGTATTTGTGTCATATAGAGTTACCGGTATATTTTTGTCAAGGGCTTTTTTTATTGTCATCTGTGTCAAAATAAATGTACTGGGTACAATCAGTATGATAACATTCTGTACAGGATTACGCATATGACTGTACAAATCCGAAAGGAGGTCATTGTACTCATCATTATGAACATCTTTCAATATGGTACCAACCCTGAAATAGCGAAAAAATATCAGCTGTTCCATAGAAAGTTGTCATTGACACTCCACAAAATGTATGGAAGAGCTGATATTTATTTCGCGATTTCAGGGTTAGTCCCATTAAAAGTTGTTCATAATGATGAGCACAGTGGCCTCCTTAACGCTTAGTACAGACTATATGCGTAACCCTGTAGAATCGTTAATTTTCTCGCCGTCTTCTTTGACAAAATACGCTGACTATTTTTAGATCTGTAGTTAGTATATTTCAATTGCTAAACGGAGTCCTAAAGTTTCGAATTTTCATTTTGACTCAATATCCAACTTTAAATCCAACATTTAGATGTAAAGATCGGTCAAAAGTACATTGATAAGTGAACAACTTGTTGAGAACAAGTTTTTCTCGAATAGGTGAGACCTATATTCTTCAGAAGGGTGTTTGTTTAAATTCTGCATATCTGCACGATAAGAATCTTAAGTACATTGTATTTGGAATATTTCTTTAAAAATATTAATATATAGTTTTTACATACTATACGAGTAAATAAAAACCGTTATTCTAATTTTTTTTTTTTTTTTTTTCATATGTATACATAATAGTTTGAACAATAAGTACCGAAAAACTAAGATGTCTGTATCAATACTTATCTTCACTACACGCACTGAAATAATATCTGAAACTTAAATTAATTTTTTAAATCTATATTTATAATTATTTACAAAAAAGTACCTGAAATAATTTGACGAGTAAGCATCTGTTCATTCTGGTAACAATGGTAATGAAATCTGAAATACTTATAGTCTTAGATCAATTTTTTTTAATTTTGTTGCTTGTAGTCAACTTTACAATTATATTATTTAAATGGCGTATGTTTTACATTTTTGCGACATTTAATCAGGTACTTAAACCTAATTGCATTTATAGGTATATTACCTGTTGTCTACAACTTCGTACGTGTAGACTTTCATATTAACTTTCAACCCCCTATAACCGCCCTTAATTCGGTCCTCTCGCAAAACTCTCCCCGGGCAGAGGGTTGTCACAACGCGACATGGACGTTTTTATAATGTTGATGATTTAATTAAAGAAATCACAACGCGTAGTTGTCTGCTTTATCGCTGTCTGAAAAGAGTCGGCATTTTTTTATTTATTTAGTAATAGTATTGCGTTTGATCGCCAACTCGCCTGATGTTAAGCGATGATGCGGCCTACGTTGGATCACGGTTGCCTAGAAGAAACCGATTCACTCTTGACAAGCAGTGAGCTCTTGACTTGAGCAAGAGTGAATGGGTTTCTTCTAGGCAAGCGTGATCCAACGTAGACCGCATCATCGCTTAACATCAGGCGAGTTGGCGGCCAAGCCCAAGCCATATTTTTTTTTAACGTGGGAATAGTTTTTGCTTTCTATAATACCCATGGAGTTATAGATACCAAGGGATCTATAATACCCATCATCATGATTTTTTTTTACCAAGAGATCAACCCTAAAATCGCGAAAAATACCAGCTATTCTACAGAAAACGAATTCACACTCGATAAAATATTCGAACAATTTTTTTTTTTGCGATTTTGGGGCTTATCTTATAGTAAAAGTTGTTCATGATGATGGAATTAGTATTAATGATGAGTATAACGGACCCATTTCGACTTTAGCACACCCTTTCCGCGTAACCTCGTGTTTATGCCAAACCTAATTGACAGACATCGGTAAACATTGAAAAATTAACTTTGTGCTATTGCAAAGTGTAGTCGATTTTTAGTTTTCTTTGGCGGACCAAGGGGATTTTGACCGAGCGACCGCTTTTTACTTTAAGATGTTTACACGGTCACTTTATCTCGGTTATTTTTCGATTTTGATATTGTATTGAGATTTTGGTTGTGGCTATCACAAAAATTTTTTTTTTCTATTCGCATGACAGTAGTTTATTTTCATTATTAATCTTCTGAAATTAATAAAAGGAACGCATTTGAACTATTTCTAAATAGATGGTTTGAAACATCGGTGCAATATACTAAATCGATGATTTAAAATTACGTATCGTATATATATTTTCATTACTCGTACTCGGAAAGTAGGTCTGAACTTCTGAAGTGGCCTGAGGAGCGGGTTGAAAGTATGTAATACATTTCAGCCCTGAGGAAAATCACTTTCAACTGACAGTGACAGTTGACAACTGACAGACACTCAAATTATTAAAAAAACTAGTTCTATTTTTACATTGTATTGAACCATGTTCCAACTTTTTTTTTCTCAGATTATTTATGGTCCCGTACTTCTCGTGTAATAGCCACATATTTTCTTTAGTCAGTTCATGTTTTTATTTTTAGTTTCCTTGTATTCGTAACGAAAAACACAGTGTTTACCTCGGAGTTAAAGACTTATTTAGTCCCTCGAACAATTAGCGCCCGAGCGTAGACTAAATAAGTTACTTTCACCCCTAGGATAATAATGTACTATTTAAGTGGCAATGTCTAACTCTAAACACTTTTATTAACTAAACAAAGAACATACATACTATGCTAAATTAATTTTGCCTGAACTTAGAGTAATTATTCCTTAGAGTTATAATGTGTTTTGAACAATTTAGTTTTTAAAATTTCTAGTTTTAATTCTCTGTGTATACGATTTTGGGTATTTTAGTCAATTTGTATGTCTCCAGTACATTGTAGTTATTTTAGTTCATTGTACTATGATTATTACGTTCTACTATTACTTCTGAACTAGATTTCCGGGCTTCTGAACTTATGTTTCGATGTGTTGCAGATACGGGCAATGTTGCATTTAAAATATTAAATATCTAGAGCTTAGCATGTTTATAGATTTAATGTTTATTTATATAGGTACCTACTATTTTATTTGTAGCATATATAGGAAATTGTTTCAGTTAAGGTAATAATAATATGTTCTTACTTTATACCTATTTAATAACAAAAAAGTAAGGTGATCATTGTTCTCGTTTCTTTTCAATAAATGTTAGAAATAAGAGGGTAGTTGCAAAAAAGTTATATCTTAACTGGAATGCGCACGCGTGAAATCGAATTTCTGCCCAACGTTGGAGGGGAGCTTTCCGTCTCTTTCTTTCAGAAAATTGCAATAGCTTGACAACTTCTTAGATTCTAAACTTCTTAACTTAGATTCTAAAGAATAAAGAACTTATTGCCAGAAAAGGACAGAGCTCCCGGATATGCTATCTAATCTGGACCGGTTCTCTCCTATTGTACTGTTTTTATCTGTTTTCATATGACTTTGTTCTTCTGGGTATAAATGGTCTAAATGCTCTATATAACTACTGGTGTTGTACGACTTGGTATTTCTTTAGCTGGAATAGATCTGATATGTTTTGGGCTATTTTATCTTAAATATAAGTTTAAGCGTTGTATTGGTTTCATCTGTTTACAAGCATTTTATTTACGTGTTGTTAATTAAGTTACAATTTTTAACACTTACTGTTATTATTTTGAATAGAAATACTCATCTGTACCGAACGCAGCGTAGGTAGGCCGACTAGGTGGACCGACGACATCGTTAGAGTCGCGGGCATCCAGTGGATGCAGATGGCAGGATGTCGTTCAGTGTGGAGGTTAAAGGAAGAGGTCTTTGTTCAGCAGTGGACGTCTTCTGGCTGATCATGATGATGATTCATCTGAGTACATTGTAATATAATTGACAAGTTTTTTCAATACGTAGCAACGACTTTGCGCCTGTACAAAGTATAAATATTTAGCAGTAAATGTAAACAATTTTACTAGAAAAACAAATGTACCTGCATACATGTAAAAAGTTTTACTAGTAAAACCGTTAAAATATATACCTGCTTATTAGATTAGACCAGGGGTCTCCAAACTACGGCCCGCGGGCCAAATCCGGCCCGCCACTGCCATCAATCCGGCCCGCGACAGGAAATAAACTCACGGAATTGTCGGTGATTCAGCCCTGTGGTCTGATAAAATTAACAACTGATAATATTATGGCCCCAAAGTTTGGAGACCCCTGGATTAGACAATAAAAAAAAATTCCATTGGTGGGATTTGAACCTACACCACCCAGATTTACGTCCCGAGTGTGTGGAACACACTTGAAATATAATAATTATGGCAGTTTCAAAAACTAAAAACACGCTTCAAAATCGCTAATCCTGAAGATCCTGGTAATGATAATGGGACAAACTATTTAAATTATTGCATTGTCATCGGTCCTTGATAAGTGTGCTAAATTTCAATTTAATTCCACGTTTTCACAAAACTCAAGTGCACCATACAAAATGTATGAATAATATGTTGGATTTCCTTCCTAATTGCTTTTTTTTTGTTATATCGCGTATAAGTCCATGTTGCCAGAATAGCGGGTGCAGCGATGTCGCTCGTGCATGCGATGTTTTTGATATAAAATTACTTTTGAAAAATGTCCTTCGGTCATTTTATGGCGTTAATACATGTTTTAATATATTTAAGAAATTTTTGTTTTTATATTTTTTATAATGACAGAAATAATGGGGAACTGTTTATCCAATTTTTTGTAGTCATAAAAATATATTAAAACAAAAAAAAAATCTAAATATTTTGATATAACTTTGCAAAATGACCGAAGCACATTTTTTTTAAAGTGCAAGTGAAATAACGGCGCGCCATATTAATATTCTGAGTCTTACATTCCTTAATTTTATTATTCATCGTAGTCATCGAGATACAATACTTATAGAGTCACAATCTCTAAGTCAAAAAAATCAATAGACATCAATTATATAGTTCAGAATGCCACATTTACTCCAATTTAGACGTTATGTCGCTTGCATAGTGTTCAACGCCGCTTGTCCGCTATGTCATCGTAGCACTGGCATCGCGCGGCGTTGTAGTCGGATCGCGATTGCCTTACAACTAACCAAAAACTCGGCGCACGCTACGCATTGCGCCGAGTTTAGGTTCGGTAATTTTTTGGTACGATTGTGACTTTATATCTCGATGCTCGTAGTGTACAAATTTATTCCTATTTTGTAAAATTTAATTAAAATATTTAATTAAATCCTATTTTGTATCAATGTTGACATTTCAGGATTATTTCCAAAGCATTCTGTGATAAGCTTATCTGAATAACCCAAACAATGCATTAGTTAGGTAATTATTGACCTATGGTAGGTACACTTTAGTGTTATCAACAGTAATTATACAAAATGTATTTAATAGATTGTACATTATTTACTTGCAATAGTTGATAACGAATTTTAATGAAGTTGTTGTGATTAGCTTATCCGATTTTGGGTTCACTTATATTTTGTAATTCAATTTAACTTGGTCCAAGCATTTAATTGCTCTGGCAGTTGCAATAACATTGAAAGGGCATTAAAATAAAATCTAATACTTCTATCGGGTTCCATGCTACAGCTAGTCTTTCGTTCAAAAACCTAGCGAATGTGATGAATCATAACATTTTTTACAATGTTAACGCAGCTGCTGCGTCAGCGCAAATAAATGCTTGAACCGAATTTAATGCCTATTTTAATAACTAAACACCAAAAATATATATAAGTTTCGTTATTTAAACATTTTTCCCTCCAAATTTTATTATAATGTATATAATTTATAATTGGAAGTACGCTGCCAATTATAAATAATTAGGTACCTATATCTATTTTTAAACAATTATTATAATGTATAAAAAAAAATACTTTATAATAATTATAAAAAAATAGGTAACAATTTTTTTTGTAGTTATACATTTTGTATACATTGTAATAATTATAAAAAAAATTATAGGTACCTTAATATTTATAATTGGCAGCATACTTTCAATTATAAATAATTGGAACTAATTTATAGTTTAAAAGTTTAAATAACGAAACTTATTTATAATTTCTAATCAAAGTAGTTATCATACTCGTTTATAATTAATCTTTTTCAGCCTACAGAGGCCTTACGGCTGCCTCTTAACGCGGGCTCGAAACAGCGCAGTGCGGAAAATCACGCGAACGTGAACCTTGACGCGCCAACATACGGTTTGCGGTCGTGCAACTTTTCGATCACCTAAACTGAATCGCTTAAAACAGGTAGCCGTAAAGCCCCATAGTCTACAGTATAGCGAACGGTAATTAATATTGTGATTGGTAAATCAGTACTTAACAATGCAAATGCTTATTAAAATTAAATTTTTAAAAGTACTTAACCTGTACTATAATTGTGTCATGCAAAATTTCCTAAAGCATTGTATGATGTCTGTATGTATATGGATGTATAACTATGCTGTTATTTTTTTAATGATGGAAATAAACGAATACTTAATTTTGATTTAAACTATCACGGTTGTTCAATAAAGTTATATGATTATTTACGGGCTATTTACCGTGGTAAGGTTGTGGAAGGAGCTCCCGATATTTCGGAGCTGTTACATGCACCATGTTCACGGGAAGACTGAAGAATGCGGGTGGTTGGTGAAAAAGTTCAAAGTTAGGTACAGACAAAACGATCTACCCTCTTTCTTAGTCTTTTGCTACGGTTATCACTGGAACTCGAACCTAAGTCTCGACAGAACACACTCACTGTATCACTGCGTATAGTATTTTGAACACATTTTGAGTACGGACTTTTATTTTTAAGGCAACTTAATACTGGATTCCACGCACTAGCGAGTTGAAAACCATCACCTCGATTGAAACCGCGGTACATATCCCGTAAATAATCGTATAACTTTACGTAATTTTGCTCATTTATTTACGTATTTATTTTAATACTTTATTGTACACTTACAAATGCACAAATCGAGGACTTAATGGTAAACATTTTCTACCAGTCATACCAGGTTAGAACATGGCATGTAGGCGTGTATCAAAAATACTTATATATAATTTAAAGACAAAAAGCTGGTTATCCAACGAAAATAAACTAAAGAGCTAACACTTTTACAAGAAATAGATAACCAAATATAAATCCAACTTAAATTAAACCTATTGTTATAGGTTTGTCTTGACTCACATTCAGCCCGCGCTGAAAAAAAAAAGATAATGTACAAAAAAAAAAAAATAGGTTTAAAAAGGTTTACCGTCTAAACAGACACATTAATTAAACCTATTATAGGTTTAATTAAGGTGACTGATCAGAGGGTTAAACCTTTAATGAATAGCCTAGTTTGCACGTGAAATGTTTTTTAATTTTTTTTTAGTTCATTATCTTTTTTTTCTTCATCGCGGGCTGAATGTGAGCCAAGACAAACCTACTGTGGTTATTTGTTACTACATTTTTGTAAAACATGTTTAATACTAGCGACCCGCTCGGCTTCGCACGGGTTTTAGCTCAGCCTTCGGCCTCGCTACTATGACCCGCTCCAGGAACGCAAAATTTCATCCAAATCGGTCCAGCCGGTTTTAAAGCCTATGTGCTATTCCAGACTATAATCCATCTCTGTGCCAAATTTCAACCAGATCCGTTCTAGCGTGATTGAGTAACAAACATCCATCCATGCAAACTTTCACATTTATATATTGGTGGGATTAACAATGTGTTGATTAAACAATAAAAAGATCTTACAAATTCTGATGACATGACAATGACCCCTGCCGATTCGAATTTAAGAAACATGTGTACCCTAGTTGTATGGCCAGTCAGATCAATAAACTGCGTTGCTCCAGTTTTGCATGTTTTAGAACGTATGTTGTGAAGTTGCAATGATGACAGTAGCGTGGACTGGACTTTGCTATTAAAAAACGACCTTCTGAATGCTGTCAAAGCGTTTACCTAAAAAAAGTAGACAAAATCATCGTCTCGGATTCTTCTGTTTTCTCATTCAAAAATAGGCTGATTAATAAATTTTTTCAATTGTTTTGAAAAGTATTGAACTATGCTACTGTCATTTATATTTGTTTTGTTACCTCATCAATTTTTTTTGAGAGACGCCTGAACACGGTTATAAAAATTGCCATTTTTTTGGGATTTTTAAAGGCTTATATTTCTTATAGTACATACTTATGAGAAAAAAATTAAAGCTCCAATTTTGACCGTAGATCAGATAAATAAAAAAAAAAGATCTAGCAGTATTATCCAGGGAGGAAACAGGATAATAAGTTTGTATGAGCTAAACTTTGCCCATCTATCCACTTATGGGAGCGTTCAAGTATTACGTAACGCAAATTTAACGCGCCGTACCGTTTTTCTGTAAGCGAGTGCGAGTGGGATAGTACGTTCGGTCCATGGCGACCTTTTACTGAGCATCAGCTGTCTTTTATTCTGTACTAGCTGTACCCGCGATTGCCATCCCTGCAGACTAATTTCTTACCTCATTTCGGCGCAGTATAGCCTAAGAGCGCAACCCTGTTTAATAATTACCTCCGTTCGCGCCGTTAGCCTATGAGTACAACCCTGTTTAATAATTACCTCCTTTCGGTGCAGTGTAGCATATTTGCGTAACCCTGTTTAATAATGAAAGTGTGCCTTGCCTAGCTGTGTTATAAAATGTCTCCTCTTCCTTGTATTGTAGGTATTTTTTTCATTGAACAACTGTGGAAATAAAAACATGTCACAGGCGCCATCTATCGAAGGTTGCGGAACTATATTTTTTCAGCGGTCGGAAAACCCCCCATAGTTAATCTCATTCAACAAAAGCGCCCAAAGTTTAAAAATAAAAGGTGGGGTTTTCCATGGTGAAGTAAAAACTAAATTAAGCACTCTAGTTCTAACATATATTTTTATTCAGTAAATTTATGGTGCTAATAGAACGTATTATAAAAACGCTTTTATCAATACAATAAAATGTGTGAATTTATTGTATATACAAACATTTTAATGAGGACTAGTTACGTTTATTATGTAGTAAAATTTAGGTATTTACTTAATTAATTCACACTGTACATTTTCTGATTTGTGAACAAATATATTCTGTAATCATTAAATTTAATTAGTGGCAAGTCGATATTATAGTTTTGGTGGTAACCATTTTTATTTGATAGGTACTTTTACCTGCCAAAGTACATGTATTTAAAGGACTTCTGTTTGTTTTTACATTACCTGTGGGATTTTGTGTGAATAAAATTATTTTTGGTTTGAAACTACATATGTATTTTGTTTTTTAAAAGCCTACCTACTTTTATTAGATAGATGTTTCATAACTACGACTTTGTCACGGTCTATCCCACTTTGATCACCTGTGAGTATAACCACCTAGGAGACCATAGGCGACTCCATTCAAATTCTTATTTGGGTATCTTTTGATCACCTTCACCTAGGTGACAATAGGCAATTCCTTTTGAAATTATTATTTCGGTATCTTTTGATCACCTGTGAATGAAAAGTTTCAAATACACAATGCAAAGTACCTATCCTAAATTTAACCACATTACATCTGCTCTGAAAAATCTAAGCAACATTGATTAAACTGGCTATGAAAGTCTAATGACATTTTCAAATAATTTAAAATTATATTTTGGATAACGTATGCATTCTGAAGGATACCAACCTACAATACAAATAACTCTTTATTAAAAACCACAAAAACAAGGATAACATTACAGCCTTATCGCTTAAAGCGATCTCTTCCAGGCAACCGTGAACCTATTACCCAGGTTTCTAAATAAAAGATGTCTCATTTTTTGATTTGTATTTCGAGTTTTCGTTTAACAATCTCATAATTTTAAAGCTCATTTTAAACAATATGTTAGTTTTCCTTTTATGTGCCTACAGGTCTTAGATAATTGTTCCCTATCTGATCAGCTGGAAGCTCGCAGTCTTTCCAAGGCGTTGAGCGAATGGGAAATGGGCCTTCTCCCGTTAGTGTCACTGAAAATAAATGGAATTATTAGATGCTAAAATGATTTGACTGCCTCGGTGGCTCAGTTGGTAGTGATCCTACTTTCTGTGCTTGGGGGCGTGGGTTCGATTCCCATCTAGGACAAACATTTGTGTGATGAACATTTGTGTTTGTTCTATGTCTGGGTGTTAATATCTATTTAAGTATGTATTTAATAATATATATGTATGTATATCAGTCCCTGGCAGCCATATTACAAGCTCTGCTTAGTTTGGGGTCAGATGACCATGTGTGCAATAATGTCCCAGATATTTATTTATTTACATATTTTATTTGCCAAAAATTGTTAAGACAGACTACAGTAGATATTGGGATGCTGAAATAATTTCTTTTAAACCCTATTTCCGAAACACTCGTCAACTGAATCAACCTAGTTATACAAAGTGAGAGATGGTGGCCGAGCAGTAGCATGTGCGCTTTACAATCTGACAGTGAACCATGTATTTTCGTGTTGATGCCAAAGCTCCATAGAAGCCTCTTGTAAGGTCTCCGCCGCTTTACTGGGGCATGATTTAGACTTGATCGTGACTTGCTTTACTTGATTCTGACTACAACTGACTTATTTGACTACATATCATCAAAATTACTATTATTTTTGTGTATAGCTAAAGTAAATTCGTTAAGTTAACAAAGTCACGGACCCCTGTGTCCGTGGAGTGACATTATAATATAAAAAAAACTTAAGTTAATACTTGTCACTGGCAAATGCACAAGTGAGCAACGCCAAAAACCTCACAGAGGAAAAAAAAAATGTCAGTCATAGGACTCCACGTCAGAAGTGAAAACTTAAGTAGTAATTCACCTATTCTACAAGAGATGGCGCTGTTTTAAAATACACGGTACAGCGTGACGTTCCATGATTTTTGTTCACCTAAAAGTTCTCAACGCGCCTAAAGAAGTTTTCACTTCAAAAAGTTTTACCTGTCATGCCTGGCACTAGAGTGACGTTGTACTTCCCGTTGAATATGATCAGCGGCCAGTTGTCATCTATAGAAGAAACTGTCAGCGAAGTTGAGTTTTGTTCCACGTCCAGAGTCAGGACTGATCCTATGTATTTTATACCTGTCGGTGACAATATACCGCTTGAGTCATCATCAAATTAAGTGCCAACTAAATAAAAGCGGCCAAGTGCGAGTCGGGCTCGCGCACTGAGGGTACCGTACCACTACATAAAATGAGGCGCTCCGGAACACAAAATCCGATAAATCCACGTTATGTCCGATTTTTCTTTAATTTTTTTTCCCAGTCCACGTTTGATCACTAGCTCGCCTGTTGGTAATAATATTAATATTTTTCTGTTAGTCATAGTACTCACACATACCACATACATCACTCAGATTGATGCAAATCTCGTTAAATCGCACTAAATAGGGATCTAAAGGTAGAGACACACACATCATCAGCCAATTAACGTCCACTGTTGGACAAGGCCTCCCTCAGAGAGGGATGTTGCCATAACCCCACGCTTGGCAGGCGGCTTGGGGATCGCAGTACGTTCACCGTGTACTATTAGGACGCTGCTGCCCATCCTCCGGTGGTTCTGGTCGCAGTTTTAGGACATACCCGGGTCCTAAAGGTAGGCAGCCGGACCTAAACCCGACAAATACACTAATTTTTTATCGATAACTTACCTAAATCATTATTTTGTGTATTCTGTAAAATTACGGAAAATGTATTTATCGGTTTTTGTTCTGGAGCTCCTCAATTGTTACTAAAGTACAAAAAACTGGTTCAAAAAGACATCATGCCAAGGTGGTCACCCATCCAAGTACAGACCCTGCCCAACATTGCTTAACTTCGGTGATCGTACGAGAACCGGTGGTGAACTGAAATATGTCACCGACTCGCAATTGGTCAGCATTTATTATTTATTGTTATACTTTAGAGTGTGTACTAAGTAACCATACCAATTTTAACGCTTGTATGGATTTATCATTGTTAACAACTAGACCAAATACAAAAATATGTTAAAAAAATCGTTAATTAATGGGGAGCCCTTTTTTGTTTGTTACCTCATACATTTCGACTGGGTGAACCTATTTTGATGATTCTTTTTTATTTGAATGCTAGTGCTTCCCGTGCGGTCCCATTTTAATTTGGCCTAGTTCTGATATTTTTATGGAGTCAGTCGGTATATTAATAATTATGTAAGATGGACTAACCTCTGATCTTGAACCTGGTAGCTCCTGGAGGCAGCTGCGGCCTCGTGATCTCCAGTCTGTCCAAGTGTATGCTGACTCCAGCGTACCCGAATACCAGGGTCTGGAGGAACCCTCCCATGCCGGTGAAGAAGTTTGCAGCTCCCACGTCAGGCCGCTGAAGTTCCGTCCATACCTGAAATTGGTAATCAATATTTTTTTTAAACATTTATGAGAGTATCAAAACCTAAATTATTAATTAGGTACTTAATAGGTATCTGTAAAACATTATATTATATGCTTATGATATTACTATTATATGGAGTAAATATAAACAATGGGGAAATCTATACCAAAAAAAAGTGTTAAAAACCAATGTCATATGTCACCAAACCAGTGTCATATAATTTGCAATTTTTAACCTACTTCCAAAAAGGAGGAGGAATTCGACTGTTTTTTTCATGTTTGTTACCTCAGAACTTTCGACTGGGTGAACCGATTTTGATGATTCTTTTTTTATTTGAAAGCTGGTGCTTCCCGTGTGGTCCCATTTCAATTTAGTCCAGTTCTGACATTTTTATGAAGTCGGTTTTTTATATTGGTAATTATTAGGTAACAATTATTTGGTAGATTATGTAGGTGTGGAAATTGTATAATAAAAAAACTTTTAATGCCCAAGGACTCCTGTTTTTGGGCGTATTTTTGTATGTATTTTTTTCATGTTTGTGTCTTTGTTTTGTTTTTCTTTCGTAAAAGGCAAAATCGAATTTGATAAAAGAGGTACGGTTGATGATGAAAATTATAACTTAGCGCGTTTGGCGCTATTTATAAAGCTTTTTCATCTCTGTCAGCGCCGAACAAGGGCCTTACTTAAAAACGTTACTCAAGTTGATCTATGTTTTAAAATGCTCTCTCAACTTCTCGCCGACGGCAATCGTCACGCGAAAACAAGACGGAGTAGCGTATGTCAAATTGAGTAACGTTTTTAAGTAAGGCCCCAAATGTATAAAACTCTTAGCGCCTAATCTAGCCCTTTTCTTTTCAATATATCATATAATTAAAATTTCCACATGTTTAATGTTAAAGTTGTTCATATGATGGGTACCACGGACCCTTTTCGGCTTACTACACCCAGTATAAATGAAATGAAAATAGTTTACTTTAGATTTACACCCATATCAATTAATTACAAACTAAAAAATTAAGTGTGTAATAGTTAAAAATGGTAGTTAAAGTACAAGTGAAGTAAAAGGTGTGTAACAAATAAAACCGGCCAAGTGCGAGTCGGACTCGCGCACGAAGGGTTCCGTACCATTATCTATAAAAACGGACAAAAAATCATGGCTGTTGTATGGGAGTCCCCTTTTAATATTTTTTTAACAGGGCAAGTGCCTTTATTAACTAAACAAAATACAAGCTTACACACAAACAGTTAGACTGTCCGTAGACCGTTGACCGTTGTCTTTAATTTTAATTTAATTATTTATTTTTAAAGGTGAACTTTTAACTAAATATTCCGTTCTGTTAATCCTTAGATAACTGGAAAAAAAAAAAAAAAAAAAAAAACTGAATATTTCAAGCGGCTACCTGTTGCCGTTATCAATATCAAGCCAAAACTAGTGATTAAAATCACGTTTGTTGTATAGGAGCTCCCTTAAATAGTTATTTTATTATAATTTTAGTAAGTATTTGTTGTTATAGCGGCAACAGAAATAGAACATCGTGCGAAAATTTCAATTAACTATCACGGTTCATGAGATACAGCCTGGTGACAGACAGACAGACTGACAGCGGAGTCTTAATAATAGGGTCCCGTTTTACTCTTTGGGTCTTAAAAAAGTTTACCTTAAACGGTTCCCTCACATAGTCCTGGTAACTTTTATTGAAGGCAGCTGATGCCTTCCTAGGTTCTTCTAAATGCAGGTGTCCTATTGTATGCATGCTCCACGTCATCGCCGGACCGCTGCCTCTGGTCACAGACTCGTAGTATGATAAGTCGTTGGCTCTGGTTGATCTATAACAGGACATCATTCAATTTGTTACCCACATAAGTAGGGAAAGTAAAGAAATAAAATAACTTTTATTCGACATTACTTCAAAAACCTTATATCTAAAGGATGCAATTATTTTCCAATGGATCCATCTCGGCATTAATGCTGAAAGTCAAAGACTATCAGTGCCGGTTTTTGAACATTCTTATTTAAGTCAACGCGTCGAACTCCGCGTCACAGTTGCTATGGGTTTATATGGGTGCAAGTGGCTACAACAAATTTCTTACAAAAATGCCTTGACAGCCGTTCTAATACAAAAAAAAACTTTTCTGTGGATGTAATCCTAGATCGTTATTTAAAAAAATATTTTAATCACTACAATCTAAAAAGTTATGCCTCGAGAAAAAAAGTTTTTAATTGATCATGTGACTGCAAACGCTCTATGTTTGTCGAAAGTCTTTATGACGTCATAATATGTAAGTAAATAGAGACAACAATGTATTGCGAGTAAGAACTTGTTTACTACCTTGTGACATCAACCGCGAATAGTCGAATACTACTACTTTAATCACTCATACTTTTTAAAAAATTGCCTTGACCACAGAATACATAAAGTACAGTACAGAAGGTTCACTCCGCAAAAGCGACTCTTACTACCACACAATAAAGTCCAATTCAAGACGTGCGAGCGCTAACTTCCTACTGCTATATTAACCTAGAAGTTGCTTCTCTGTCTTTCACATAACTCTTGTCGCGTTATCTGTCAATCGCGCGGCGGCGGGCACGGCAAGTCCGACAAGACGACTACTTGTAGCTTCATACCTAAAGTGCGGAGTGCGCCAGGCCTGCCTATACCTAACTAAATGATATCATTTTCTCAGTTCGTCTAATTCAATGGGTACTCCAACTTACATGTTCATAGCATACTGCAGAGGAAAGCCGAGCAATACAGCATCAGCTTGCTTGATCTTCGCCCCTCGCTTGTAACCTTGGAACTGGGGATGGTAGTCCAAAACATCATCATACGGCAGGGCGAGGCTCCAAGCAATATCCGCGTAGTGATCTGGATCTTTAGCCATGTAGTAAGACTTGCAGAGGCAGGATACATATCTGGAAAGGTTTGAAAATTACGTTAAAATTATGCGTTATGGTGGAGGCTTCCGTGGTGGCCGTTATGTCGTCAATCAGCTCCATCGCGCAGGCTTCTACCTCATCAGCGTTGGACAGTTTGCACCTGACAGAGTATGTAGCTCCTCTTGGTGATTATCCATCTGAGACTGAGCAGTGCTTTATCATGGAGGCTGCATGATTATATGAGTTGACAATATGAGCTACACCACGAGTATGTATCAAATGAATTCTGTTCTGAAATTAAACTGCTTGAATTCAAACAGTTGTAGCATTCAAGAGAAGTAAGTGCATGCGAGTGCATGGTAATCAAACGCGGACTAATTCACGTAAAAAAAAATAGTAATAAAATTAACTTACTGTGCCAAATATAGCGAGTAGCCAGCAACCACATTAGTGAATACCGAGTTGGTAATGTTCGAATGATCTTCATCAGGGCCCATTACATCTGAAAATATTGTAAAAATAAAAAATATTTAATACCTGTTTTTTGTTGTTCTTGAAACAAAAGAAACAAAAAAAAAACGGATTAACCGGGGATGTTTCTTTTTGTTCAAGGAAGGCTTGGATTTGTTCACATTATGGGTAATTTGACCAAAGACATAGACTAGGTTGGACCAAGCTAGATACTAGTCAGGCTCGGTCACATGAACGGAACATGTTTACTCTTCAGTTATATGATTATTTACAGGATATTTACCGTAGTAAGGTTGTGGAAGGTTAGGTGGTGGTAAGGTTTATGTTTACTCTTGATTTAAATACACACAAATTGCGATATTGTATTTTACGAGAAGAAACACACAGACTTTGTCAGAATTCCACACCCTTCTGTGAAGAAGATTAAAAATGTAGAATCAAAGCCTTTTCAGTTTACATCGGGAATATGTATAGATTAATTGCATTTATCTGCACATCCATAACAAAAGGGGCTTGTGGAATCAAGTTATGCAATTCAAGGGTACACTCTCCATCATGATGTAGATGCTTAAGGCTTTGGAGCCAAGGATGAACAATTTGCGTTGCCAGCAATCACCCATATTTGGATATATTTGCAGACAGACGGTCGAAGGTACAAAAGATCTGCCTTGAATATTGTGAGGCACTAACGTCTTTTTAAAATAAAAATTCCAAGATATAATTATTATTATTATTTTATTGTCAATGGTATTATTTGTTTTTGTTGTTTTATAAGTTATTTTTGTTGTATTAGTTTGTATTATAACATTAAAGTCATAAATGTAACATTTTAGCTAAATATGTAATGTTACTTTTATAAGAAAATTAATAGGCGCACTTCTCAATCGATTAATTATTAAGAGTGTGTGTGTGAATCTTACTTTCAATGTCATACAGTCCTGTGCTGTAGTTGATAACAGCCCGAGATGCCCAGAAGTCTGCTATGTGTGTTACCAGAGAACATCCACCATGCTGAAAAAAAAAAAACAATCTATGTAAGGTTCTAAATATAAGAGCCCAGGGCCTATCATGCGTTATTATTTTAGTCTTAAGTGAAAAAAAAACAAATACTAAAAAAAATATGCTTTAGGAAATTCTGATGGCACCAGGCCCAGGTTCAGGAAGGGTCTTATAAATCAAAATATATTTAACAGTTCCGATTATAGCGATATTCGGAAGAGCCTGTGTATAGTATAGTAGTAGTATAGTAAAACAATAATATCATGCTACTTTATTTTATTTTACTTTATTTTTATTTTATTTCAGCCGTGGTCATCCCATTGCAGGGCAAAGGCCTCCCTTCCTTTCTTCCACTCCTCTCTATTCTGTGCTATGGAAAGAAAGAAAAGAAAGAAAGAAAAATATTTATTAATGACAGAAACAATACTATATAGAATATTAAAAACAAGAAAATAAAATTATGGTTTCTGTCACAAATCGGTCCCAACTCAGCATAGTTCTGGTCGTATAAAACCAGCGCTGGTCTTCCGTTGGAACCGACAGGTGACGTCACGCACGTCGTGAAACAGCAGGTGTGCTCAACACTCTAATACTTACGTATGGTAGTGATATAAAACTAGCTAACTAAACATAAAAGAAGAAAATTAACTTTGAATATTTAAAACTAAACATAAAACATATTACATAAATACTAACAAAATTGTGTAGGTAAATAAACTAGATGCAGGATGGAATTAGAACTTTAAAATATTGAAAATTAATTAAAAGTTTAAAGTTTAAATTCCGCTGGTGTTGCAAAAAAGCTCTTCGCTTTTTTGATGTTTATTAAAAAAATCTCTTAGTTTTGCTTTAAAACCGTACATACTCTGCAGATTCCTTATCGGATTCCTTATGGTGTACTAGTCTGTTGCGTGGGAGTCAAGCTCGTCCCGCCATCTTTTTCTGGGCCTTCCAAAGGGACGTACGGCATGCGGCAGCCATTCTGTAGTGGTTCTAGCCCACAGCTCATCCACATTTTGCTTTATATAAATAATATATATATTCTTACATAATTATCACAATTGTTAATATGTTGTGTAATAATATTTGTAACATTATCCTAGACCCATAGATGGGAGAAGACGCTGGTTTCTGAAATACTGTGAAAACTAGTTCGGGATCCAGATGCTTCACTATATTAAATATACTGTTACTATTAGTTTCCAAATGATTGATTCTTTATTTCAGAACACCAGTTCTAAGGCTTTATATAAAGCTTTTCACAAAATATCTAAAGTTGAAACCTGCAGTAAGCCTCTAAAACATTATAATTTCTGATAAGGTCTGGATACTACCCTAAGCAAGAGAAGACTCTAAAGGGATAAGAAATAGCTTCAAAAGACTACCTTCAACCAGTCTTCATTTCTGCTGGTAGCCAAGTACTGCCTGGCTGCGAAGGCGATGCAACCGCTGATGTGTTGTTCAAACTCTGCTACTGCAGGACAGCATGGTTGCGTCACTTCTATACCGGTGTAGGCACTCTCCCAGGGGAAGCTGAAATAAAACAATGGTAAGCCATATACATTTAGGTTTATAAAAACTGTCCAGAAATAATTATCAATATTAAAACAGACTTGATAAAAGTGTCAGAACTAGACCAAATTGGAATGGGACCACACGGGGAGCACTAGCTTTCAAATAAAAAAAAGAATCATCAAAATCGGTTCACCCAGTCGAAAGTTCTGAGGCAACAAACATGAAATAAATAAAAAAGTCAAATTGAGAACCTACTCTTTTTTGGAAGTCGGTTAAAAACTGCAAATTTTTTTAGTATCCAAAAAAGGCAAATTCTAAAACATCCACCCAAACTTCCTTATCCTCAAAACAGGTTTCTAATCTCTCTTACAATCAGCCTTAATATGTGGTCCAGGTGCCCACCTGGACATATCTCAAAAAAAAACTTATAAAGAGCGAGACATAGGTCAATGTAAGATTTTGTTATAAGAATGTTTTTTGAGTTTATGGTAGCACCCGGTTGGATGAGCGATTTTAAATTAACATTTTCGCCAGACGCCACTGTTGACTGTCTTTTTTTAAAGGGACAGTGCAGCGGTACGTACATTGTTATCATCATTCGCATTGGTGAAATGTGGAAACATCAATCTACAGTCATACCAAAAGCTCTTACCGATATCCTTTGTGCCCAGTAAGCTTGGCAAGTTCAGACGCCACATATGCAGTATCTAGCCTATATTGAAGTAGCTTCTCCGCGTATTTAGGAAAAAGCAGCAAGATCGATGGAAACATCCATATTTCGGTGTCCCAAAAATTGTGACCTAAAAGGAGAGTATGAGTAAGTACTTAGCATACCTATAAAATTTCAGGCAGGTACGGCTACTCATAGTGTCTAAACAAGGCCTGTACCACGGTGAAAGGTTGGGAAACTGAAAAATCGAAAGCATTTTTTTGAAGTCTTATTTTCATCCTATTGTCCACTTCGTCTGTATGATGGAAACTATGGAAAGCGTCAAATTTTCTAATGACTGGTACCACTATGAAGTTCACAAAAATATTACTGTTTGCAAGACCAGAATGTGTCCATGTGGGCCTTCCATTTCCATGTAAAAGTAAGGTAAGCTGCTGAATGAAGTGAAAATGAAAACCAAGTATTTGCGTTGTAAAATTTGATTTTGATTCTCCTTGAAAGATAAAATAATTATTAAAAATAAATAAAAACTTTTATTTTTTCAAATAAACAAAATAAACAAAAACAAAGTTCACGAGCGAGTGCGCGTCAACATGATAAACAACTGTCTGTCAAAAACGTCAAAGCAAAGTGTCAAACTTTTTTTTTACCCTTTCCTGCAGGTAGGCTAAAGCTAAACCATCATACCGTCTCGTCTTACGTATTTTCTGCTTACCAGCAAGTTGTGGAGACTTTACTAGAAGCTTCTACCTATAAACTCTTCAGACAATTTAAATACTTAATAATGGCAAACGTACAAAACGTTCGACGCCAAAATCGTCTTAAGAGAAAAAATCCCTGTTGTAAAATGTTGTATCCTTGGTTGGACATACAACTAACTATTCGCTGTTTAAAACCTAATGGTTGTTACGTCACATTTTTTTTTTCCTTTTCTTTGGTTACGTCCTTGGTAAAAATTGTAAAATGCTCCATCACACCACATGCTTATTTTATATATCGAAACCACGAGATTAGAGAACTCTTGTTCCACATACCCTCATAGTCCTCAAAGGTGCCTCCACTGGCAAGTCCGACAGGGCTCAGTCCGTAGAATCTGTCGAGAGGGTAATGAGACTGTTCCGCTGGCAACGAGCTCAGGAAGTAGTACCAGATGCCGTTCACTATTTTGGCCTGACAAAGAAAGTTAAATAATTATAACATGTAAGTAGGTACAATTGCTGCTATGGCTAGCTTGAAAAGATCTAGTATGTTAAATGTTATACAGTAGCCCAGAGCCCACTACAAGAAAAATGGTACCTGATAGACATATTCACTAGCACTTAGCAAAACCTCTTCTCTAAGCAAAATAATGTATATCTTCTTCGTACTTCTTGTTTATTCTGTCGTAGGTAGGCAAGCAATTGATAAGCAAAAATGGTTCGCGCTTGCTTGTGAAATATCTAGGTACGTACCTATCTACCTAACCCTGACTCTCAAGTCAACCAAAATAAGGTACCTACACCTATCATACAGGTACTTACCAAGTTCAAATTCCCTTCTATTTCCATCTTCCCCTGTTGGTAGAGCTTCTGCCATTGGTCTACATGTTTGTCAAATAACTCTTCGCCCTCTTCCTGCAATACTAAACATACATTTACGTAAACTCTAGCAATTCATAGCCTTAGTATACCTACTGTAGGTACAGTAGTACAGTAGTACGAGCCAGCCTTATAAAGCAAAATAATCTCCAAGTGCTTAGTCTCTTATTGCAAAAAAAAAAATTCTTTCATAAGTCTAGGTTCATAAATTGCTATGTGTATAATTATCATGCAAACCTTAGAAAAATATCAATGATGCAAACTGATGATAAGCTGTCATCCGAAAGCAGCTAAAAGAACAATCATTTTGGTCTTCGCGTAATTGTATAATAAACTAGCTGTGCCCCGCGGTTTTACCCGCGTGGATTAATTCTTATAACATCAGCTATCTGCCAGTGAAAGTCCTGTCAAAATCGGTCCAGCCATTATGGAGTCAATAGGGAACATACATACATTAGGTAGGTACCTACATACATATCGCCTTTTATATATAAAAAGAAGAGATTAACCAACCTTTAATAAGCTCCTCCCTGGCCACCGTTCTATTCTTATCTGCCGTCATCACAAAAGTGAAAACCCTCGTCCCGTGTTGCGGTACCACCAAGTGATCAGGCACTGACGTCCAGAATACACAGACATCTACCGGCAAAGGCTGGTATACTGGATCTTCGGTCTCATCAGTCTGGCCGCAAGTGCTCCAGATAGTTCTGCTGTCAATTATTTCTGGGTGCGGTGAGTGGAATGAAATGTCGGTGCTCATATCGCCTGGTAAAAGTTTCAGAGCAATCCATGTCTCCATGTGGACGAAGTTTGGATCTGTAAAAAATAATAGTGGAACCCGATTATTTTCCGTCCGGCTTATTAAAACTATTAAAATTTCCTCATCATCATCGATAACAGCCTATCGTGTTCCCACTGCTGAGACACAAGCGTTCTCCCAGAGAAAGAGGATGGGCCCTAATCCACCATGCTGGCCCACTGCATGTTGGTGAAAGTTTATCTCTTTGAACTATTGCGGTTCTTGGACATACTAGACCTCACGCTCTGTGTTCCTCGAAAACCTCCTTCTTTGTCCTTGGTACGGTTAATAGGGATGCACTGCGATGAGTAGGTACCTACCTATATAGCTCGGTAGGTGGGTCACGCGCTGCGTCAGCATGCCCTGCTTCTCCATAAACGAGGACTTAGGATTCGATAAAAGATTTTTTAGTATCACAGGTCTTGGTAGGTACTACAGGTACGTTTACTATAGTTGTTGACTTTGTAGTGACCCAAATGAACTACCAAAGACGTTATCGACAAGAAAGCCTCCAAGGAAGTCTAGGCAGATACAGAGGATACAGGTATCCCAAGATTAAGAAAAACAATAGAGGCTGGATGCGTGCCCTATTGACTCATACCACACAAGACGCGTCACTTATTCAATGGCTCAAAATAAATTGTCTTTAAGACAGGTTACTTTACATAGGAACAATGTTTTTAAAAAACACTTGAAGCAGTAAGGTATGTAGGTTAACAGTAAAGGCTTTAGAGTAGGAACGAAAAATATTATGAACACATGAACGCATTGGTAGGTAGTAAGTAGTACTTATTTGTTTCTTTTCTCACTTTATGAGCCCACAAACACAGCACAAACTAAATTCTAAATTTGACGCCTACTTTCAAACTAAAAGCAAAGCGCTCTCAGAAAAATTGAAAATAATCTACCACCTACTGCGAACTGACATCAGCTATTACCTCAGATCAGACAAACGGGAGAGATATTACCATATATATATAAGTGGCGTAGTGGGTGCGAAGGCATTTGGCCTAAATCATCTGGCTTGATGCCTCGCTTGCCGCCCTTATTTTTAACCGACTTCCAAAAAGGAGGAGGTTATCAATTCGTTTTTTTTTTTTTTTATGTTTGTTACCTCAGAACTTGGTGTACCGATTTCGATGATACTTCTGATTCTTCTTTTATTTGAAAGCTGGTGCTTCCTGTTTGGTCCCTTTTCAATTTGGTCCAGTTCTGACGAATTCGGTTTTTTATATTGATAATTTTTCCATGTGGAGTACGTACGTTTGTATAAGTTAGTTCATAGTGTCACTATAAGTTTCTTAGTGTGCGAGAAAAATGAGTACCTAAGTCAGCTGTATAATTAGAGTTTTTGCGTTATCAGTTTCGCGGTAGTTACCTATATAGTGAAAAAGATGTATGAAAAACAGAGACATTTGAAGTTTGAACACGAAAGATAATCATTTTATCTGATCTGAGGCTATTATATACTTAACCTACTCCTTAGAATCATTAACATTTGACGATGAGGACTCAAGGCTCCGTTTAAATAAGTATTTCCTTTGCTAAGAATATCTCCTGTAACGGAGTCATCCGGCGTTATGAAGTTATGATGACCATTATGACTGCATGCATGACTGCATAGCTGCAGTCATCATACCTACATGACAGGGTAATTGGGACCCAGATCTTCAACATGTTATATCTGCGAACAATTTTCACCTCAGCGGTTGATATCTTGGTCTAACTCAGCAGCAGCTTGGTCCAAATGTTTTATGTGAAAGTTTCACATCCATTGGCGTGCTATGACAGTAAAACAAACTTGTAGCTGTGAGGGCTAACTTTTAGATAAATATTTAAATAAGTACTAACTTCGGCCGCAGTTTCCGCGTGGATATTTCCACGAGAACCAAAGTTTTTGCCAAAATAAAAAGTATACTTTATCACTCTCTGGCCCTATTATACCTATGCAAAAATTATCAACATAAAAAAACCAACTTCAAAAAAATGTCAGAACTGGACCAAATATGCGCCCTCTATTCCATACCGCGTGCATTAATTAGGCACTGTCGGTTTTAGAGAGCGCATGCCTGATTTAGTACTGAGGTTTTCCAACAGATGTCTCTTATAATATTTTTTGCGTGGAAAAGACTTTTTAATTTTATTATGGAAACTGACGTGGGTTTCACACATTTTATTTATATTAAACGGGAATTACTCAATTTTTAATTGTTACATTGTAAAAAAATAAAACAGTAGAACTGGACCAAATTGAAATGGAACCAAACGGAAAGCACCAGTTTTCAAATAAAAAAAGAATCATCAAAATCGGGTCATCCAGTCGAAAGTTCTGAGGTAACAAACATAAAAAAGCAGTCGAATTGATAACCTCCTTTTTGGAAGTCGGTTAATTTTTATTTATTTATATGAATGCCTTTAATTTTTATTTAGCTAAGTAAATGTTTTTATTATTATTTAGCTTTTCATATCGAAATTATTGCAATATTGAGATTAATTAATTTCAAAATTTCAGCAAAATAGTTAGGAGGACCCGCAGCCGTATTATGGATCTTTGATCGGGATCGCGAGTGTCAGAATTTTGACACTTGAAAGGGGTTATGACGCAAAAAAAAGCGTTGTCTATTTCCAATTTCGTACTACGAAAATGGAAATAGACAACGCTTTTTTTTTGACAAAATTTTGACACTCACGATCCCGATCAAAGATCCATAATAGCCCGCCGACTCTAATTCAGCTTGAAAGATTTGACATAAACATCAAACTAATTACAAACATTGGAAGCAAAGATATTATATATTGATGTAGTACCTACCTATTATAGTGTGTGCGAAATAAACAAAAACCTTGAAAAAAAAATCGGACCGAGCTTTCACTGTTACGCGAAGTCTTTTAAGATTGGGCCTAAAGCAAAATCTTCAATCTTTGATTAGATTTTCACAGTAGTAAATCATGTCAAAAACGAAAAAAAACAAAAACGTTAGGAAACTTCAATATATAAGTAAAGGTCGACCCTGACGAAAACATGGTAGGATAAAATTTTCTCGATAGAAAACCATCACAAAGTTACCTCTAATTTTCAACATTTTTGATTTGCATTCTGTTTTGGTACATATTATTGAACAATAAATTATGTAAATATTATCACTCATGTATAACCTAGAGCTGACCCTAGCAATTTTTAAAAATATTGTCTATTCTATAAGCTATGAGAGTAGAAAGCACTTGGCGCTTACAACATTTTTAATCCGCGCAATACGCTGTCTTTCGTCTCGCGTGACACAAGCTTGAGGCATCGGTTTGTTGCACCGATCAGTTACCATCGCTCTGTTGAGACGGGTAGTCCATGTCAGTTCAGACGTCGAGTACGCAAGCTTGGTTCCGCGCGTCGTCGCGCCGCCCGTGTTTGTTATCCGTACATGCGCTGGGTGTGGCGAGATGCGCGGGGGAAATCAGAATTTATCCTGCCATTAGGCCCGCTCTTAACTTTTTTTGTTTGAATTATTTATAACTTAGTATCTAGAGGTAGAAACCATTCAGAGAATTGGATGTTATATGAACTTGAAGTTCTAGGTAACTTATTTAGATAGCTATTCCACGTAGACTGGGTAGAAATCGTGAAAATCCTCCTAGACATAATTAGTCATGCAAAGTGTGAACCTTGATCTCAGCCAATTAACCCAAGATGGTCAGCGGAAGAACGCTTCTAGCTGGAAAATTATGGGGTTAATGAACTGCTTCCTAATAATCAGAGCACTCATACATTTTAGGATGTAGCGCTGCTCTATAAATTTATTCTAGTAGACTATTAGTCGGTCCAAGGTATTTTAGCTCTGACCTAGTTGCTTTTAAAAGTAAGATTGTAACGATCACGAAAATACAATGCAGGAGGCCCCTTTTACACGAGCACTTCGCACTCTCAACGTCATTGCCGTTGAAGTAGACCTATTTGGTTGTGCTCTGAATGAATTCACAAAGATAGCTTTAAGGAATTTGTGTTATTTCTGTAATTAGATATTAATTGAATGTTGCTACGCTATCGCATTAGGTAATATACCTGTAAAGGTAGTTGTAAGTTTGGAAATAAAAAATAAATAAATAAATAAAAAGTAAAATAATAATTTAAAAAAAAACACATCAGTTATAGGACTGCACGTCAGAAGTAAAAACTTAAGTAGTAATTCACCTATTCTACAAGAGATGGCGCTGTTTTAAAATACACGTTATAGCGTGACGATGATGCGGCTTCCATGATTTTTGTTCATCCAATATGTGCTCAATACGCGCATGGCCAGATTAGACCCGCGACAATTATGATGAAGTTGTTTAGATACGGAAAGCGTCCGCCGGCGCTTCTCTTTCCGTAAATATCTAACTATTATTATATACCTACATCGAGAGCTGACAACCTTACACAAATAAAGAACGAGCGGCGAGATCTAGCGATGCCCGAGGCTGATTTCAGGCTGAGAACATGGTGATTAAAATTAAGGATTTAGTCAACTCACCCTGAGACACGATGGAGCGACGATATACGTCAGGCAGCTGGCAGTATAGCTGGAAGCGAAAAGCCGAAGATCTAGCTGGCGTGCATTGGGGGAAGCTTATGTCCAGCATCGGACTAATATAGGCTGATTTTGATGATGCGATGATTATGATATTACCAACATGCACTGAGCCAGCATGGTGGATTAGGGCTCATTCTGAAATGTCTCAACAGTAGGAAAATAATAGGGTGATAATGATGAATCAACTCACCATGGGGTTTAGCCACCACCTTGATCTGATTCACAATAGACCTCGTATAGTATCTATGCGCGTAAACCCTCTGAGTGACGACAGATCGCGCTCCGTTCACCCTCACTGTGAAGACGGCTTCCTTCGTGTCCAGGCTGTAGACAGGCAGGTGATGCGGTGACAGCGTGGAGTTCAGCCTGATGTTGGCCCAGTTAGGGATCCTGGCACGGTGGCTCCTGCCGGTGCGCCCGTTGTAGAGGCCGTTCATATAGACGGTGTCGCTGAAGACGGTGGTGGCGAGGTGACCGTTGCCGATGGAAGGCATGAACCGAGCGTTGGATGGGAGCCTGTTGAAAGTAATTTCTTTTGTTCAACCTAGTTTTTTTAGCTTTTTAGGAACACTTATAAGATCACTTAGTTGTCTGTCTGTTCGTCTGTCTGTCTGTCAAGACGTTTTTTCTCAGGAAGGCGTGAAGGTATTAAGTTGAAATTGATATCAAATACTGAAGTCTGCGATCCCTTGGAGATGTGAAAAAAACCATACTTCTATCTACTGCAATCAAAATATAGCGTTGACTTAGAAGTATCTTTTGATACGGCATAAAATGCCGTATATTTTGACACTCGCAAAGTAAGGAAAAGTTATTGATCTTTACATTTATTTTATATTGAGCTTTCCTAATTTGAGTAGGTAGGTATATATACAAGGTATGGTAAGTAAGTGACATGGTCAGTCTTCAATTTTATTTTGAAACTTTTAAACAGTTAAAAAAACACAATCCAAATGACAAAACTAATATCGCAGGTCTGAATGACCCTCCTGAACGATTAACTCACGTGTCAGTAGCAAATATGTGAACTTCATCGCTAATATCTTCTGTCTCATCAAACTGATTTTCCGCTGCGCTGTGCCTGGCTCCTTTAGTAGCTAGGAAGATGACCACAATGGCTGCTACACTCAGCAGCCCCAACATAGCAGCAACCTGCTTGTTTCGCGCCAAAAAGTTCCACATCCAAGTTAACTTTATGTTCTTCGTCTTAAAAAACTGCACTAAGCACTGGCTGAATACACAAGAAATTGGGGAGAAGATTAAAAAAAAAGTTTCTAAGGGAGGTAAAAAAAAAACACTGGCACGTATATTTAAACAAAAATCTTATTTTTACTGTTGAATGAGTTGAAAATTTAAGCAATAAATGAAGTCAGCTAGTTTTATGGATTTTTTAAGCACTAATGAACATTGTTTGCGTTGCTGGACGCTGAATGCGAGTCCTACATGCAGCCGGTGACACGCGTGTGGTTCTAATAACAAAGATAACAATATTATTTAGGGTCATCTCTTTGTTCTAATCCTATTTATAGCTCATAAAAACAATCTGTATGGATGTGATAAAATTATTGTTTATTGTGAGGATGTCATTGCAATATGCCTGTTTGCAAATAGTCATTGATAAGACTTACACAAACTGTGTTACTAACGTAAGTTTAGAGACTCGGGATCCAATTTTTTTCCTGAACTAAACTTTTTTTCAGTACCCTTGGTACAAGATTTTATAGTTTACGAAAACTTTTTTCGTTTTCGTATTATTCCATACATTTTAGCAAAGCGCCTCCAGCGGAAAAGCGGAGGAACTAAAATTGATAGTAAATAGCTTTCAAATAGCTTTCAGCCCAGCAATGTATGGAACAAAACGAAAACAAAAAAAGTTTTCGAAAACTATCAAACATTGTACTAAGGGTACAGGTATAGATAGACCTAAGTTTGGCCACCGATCACCAAGGGAACTGACAATCTTATCTTTTCTTTAGCTACCAGTAGAGATATACCTGTTACCTCAGAACGGTACACGGGCTACTTATGCAATGCATGCCCTGATTTTCACAAGTCACTTCAAGCTGTCAAACCTCGCCAACACGTCAAAGCTGCGGATATTTTTTTTATGATTTGACAGGTTAAGTGTTTGACCACAGTTTACCTGATGGTAAAGTTCGCGCAAAACTTTATGAGCCCTCTGAAGTTAGGCCCAGTGGCTGCGCAGTACGCATATTATAGGTATCCGAGGGACTTTACAGGGCGTCGGGGAGGCCTCGGGCCTAACTTCAGAGGGCTCATAAAGTTTTGCGCGAACCGTAATTGACGGTGTAGTCGAAGGTGCTTAATGACGATATAACCACATCTATGAAAATTGTAGACGATATTGTTAGCGGTAAGAGCATAGAGCTAAATATTAGGAAAGGGTGATTTAAACATTGTGTACCCATATATCTTTGATAATTATATTAGAAAAATGTGCGCGTCAAGTCACTGGGTGAGAAACAATCGTACAACATAAATATTATAAAAATGTGTCCACATCTCATACATTCAATTAATTTCAGTCAAGGTATTTGGTTGCAATGATCCGATATAAATCATATTTTTTTCCTCGAATCGATATTGATAAATTCGTTAAGTATACTTTGTTGATGGGAAAGTTAGATAAGTGAACAAAAACACAAGTTTATAAGTTTTTTAACTGTGTTAGGTCTCATAAAAAGTTCGTGTAGCACTCGGCCTAAGTATACGATTACTCCAGCCAGTTCTTCGAATCAGTGCTGATAAATTCGTATATACTTTGTTGATGGAAAAGTCAGATAAGTGGACATAAATCCAAATCAATAGGTATTTTTTATCTGTTTTCTCTCATAAAATGAGTTCGTATCGCACTCAGCCTAAACATACGAAATTATTCCAACCGACCCAAGTGTCAGAGATCAATTTAAAAAATCTTTCAGAATATTATTAGAATTAGCTTACAAAACAGGGCCACTAAATTAAAACAGTAGACAGAGCAAGGCAGCCCTATAACTAGACAATTGACTAATTCAATTGACGCCGTCAATTGCATGCCCGTTTATACAGTGTCCTCATATAGTATTAACTGAACACCTGACCTGGTCTATCTAAGACTATGAACATTTTAACTAAACGATTAGTTAAGACCATCCTTGTGTCTGAACATTTAATGTTAATTAACATAGGTATTTAGTCATGATAAAAAATGTAGATTTTATAACAAGGAAAGTAAAGTTTACAAGGGAGTAAATTAATATTTTTAGGACGAGGGCGGTAGTTTGAAGTCAGAGCAAAGCGATGGATTCAAGAGATCAGAGTTCAGAGATTAGAGACTAAGGGCCTTACTTAAAAATGTTACTCAAGTTGACATACGCTTAAATATGCTCCGTCTTGTTTTCGCGTGTGACGATTGCCGTCAGCGAGAAGTTGAGAGAGCATTTTAAACCATAGATCAACTTGAGTAACGTTTTTAAGTAAGGACCTAAGGTTTTAGCGTAGGGAGGAATAATATATACATACATATCAATATACGTGGCGCGAGGCAAAATATTATTTTATGTAGGCACTCTACTTTTACCTACTACGAGAAAAAGGAAAAAGATTCGCTTTATTCTCCAACTTGGCTTGAACTTGAACAAGGCTTTGCTTATTAACTGATCCTCAAAAAAATTCAATTCTACTAAATAGACAAAATGTCTGAAGGTAATTAGTCAGGCCAGTAACTTCTTATCACACAGCTGTAGACGGAAAAAGCTGGAACTCCACCTTACGTCCCGGAACTCCCGAAACACTGCTTCAAGTTCCTTATTCAAACTCATTATTGCTAGAAAAGTGCGCACTTATTGAGAAACCAGTTATCGTTTTGTGATTAGATGAGAGAAAAACAACGATCTATATGTTCGATCTATATGTTCATGTTTTTTATGGTGTATAGGAATGGCAGGCTAGGCGTTTGACTCACCTAAAGTGTGGTTGAAGACGTTAACCACGTCTAGCATGGGATGAGAACTAGCTCTCGAGTGAGGCATCAGATTGGCGACAGATTTTCATCCTCAGGTTGATAGCCAGCCGAACATGAGAAAATGCCCTACCAAGCAGTGCGGTTTCCTCATGTTTTCCTTCACCGGCAACTCAAGCCCTTTGTTGGGACTTGAACCCGTATTCTGGTTTGCAATTCTAACGCGTCAACCACTGAGCTATCAACGCTGTTGTTTGTCATGAAAAATGTTTATTCCCTGTCTCTCTGTCCAACTATGAATTATGACTATCTTCGTCAAAAATAACAAATCATACACAATAATATCTTTTAAATTGAAGGATGGTTAGTTAGTCGCGGTTTCGAACCAGTGCGAGCATCAGACCATAACTATCTAGTTACGCTCTGGTACCTCCGGTGACGCCGACCGCTCTAGAAACCGACCGAAAATTGGTTTTTGAGCTGAATATTATGACATTCTTGTTTCCATATAATTTCTCAATAAAATTTTCTTTTGCTGTTAGACAAGCAATATGTCCTAGAACGCCACAAAACGTAAAGTATATTATTTCGATTTGCTAGCCATATTCAGCCAAGCAACTGAGCGCGTACGTAGTCTACTGTTCGCATTAAAAAAACTAAAAAGTCAGGATTATTGTGAATCAGTAAACACAACAGATGCCTCCATACAGGTTGCCTAAGCTCTGCTGGAGGCTTATTCACTCAGCTTACACGCCAAGCAAGCAGAGTACTACCTAAAAAGAAAGCCTAAAAAGAAAAGAAGATCTTCTACCTAAAAAGAAAGTGTGCTCAGTAAAATATCACCATAGCCGATGGTTTTATCACCAGGTAGATACAAATTGTTCAATCCAAGAAGCGTCCGCACTTAACGCCTATACTTAGTGTGCATGTTCTTAATTCTAGAAGCATCCATAGGACCATTTCTCTCGCACAGATAATTGTATTGTGAGATATGATTATCAAGATACCATGTCACAATCTGAACTTGCCACGTCGTTTATCTAAAATTTGGCTGACAAGTTTTTTGAATAAAAAGAAATATTCCGCAATTTCCTCTTTCTAGAAGTATCCCTATCAAAAAGTCCAAAATCGGTCGGTGAAGTCATAATTCATAGGGTCTTTCTATGAATTATAAAAAGAAATATTCCGCAATTTCCTCTTTCTAGAAGTATCCCTATCAAAAAGTTCAAAATCGGTCGGTGAAGTCATAATTCATAGGGTCTTTCTATGAATTATAAAAAGAAATATTCCGCAATTTCCTCTTTCTAGAAGTATCCCTATCAAAAAGTTCAAAAAAGTCCAAAATCCAGTAAGTTGTTGATTCCAGAAGCTCCCAACCAAGCAGCAGCTAATTATCTCGTGGGATATGATTGTTTCAAGTAATATGTCATTGTCACCGCCTGGATCTGCTGTGTGGTCTTGATGTGGACCTCATTTTCTAAAGTTTGGCTGACAGGACAATCGATATGCGAAATACAGATGGCAAGTTCAAGCTAAAGCTAACTACAAAGTTCAAAATCCAGAAGGTGGTTCATTTTAAACGTCTAACTAACCATTTCCCTTGAGCAGCTAATTATCTTGTGAGATATGATTGCCAAGAAGCAATGTCATTATCCCGTGGGGCGCGGCGGAGCGTGTCGCCCTCAGACACGCTCCGCTTGGCGCGGTCAGCCACCTTCGAGGCTCAGCCGGAGGAAGCTCTACATCTTTAAAATATTTGTAAGTTTTACGAGCTGTTACCACAGATTTTTCTTTTCTCCGAATGTCCTGGGCCTGTGTTAGAGTCTGTGCAAAAAGAGAAGCGTTGTAATTGAAGTCGCGCGTGTGCTAATTTACTGTTTTTGTTGCGTTGACAACACTGTTCTGTCATTGCCAGCGCGACTAAATTTTTTTAAACTTGGAATATACCTACTCAGTTTTCACTTGTAGTCAGGTGCTACTAGGTAGGTAGGTACTTTAACATACATGCGACTAAATTTGTTATTTCACCGTTACGGTTCTCATTTTGCAAAGACTCTAAAAAGTATGTAAGTCTACTCTCATGATGAACATAATACTTGCCTTTGTCACTAAAAGCCAAGGACGTTATAAAACCCTGACAAAGTTTATGCTAAAAGCATAGAGAACTCTTTCGGGCATTATAACAAAGAATATTCGTAAAAAAATATATTGTGAAGGATATAGATGGGTGGTTGGATATTCCATATGGTAGATAGAGTACAACCTTTATTTTGGAAATGCGCAAAAAATATTATGTATTTTCTCTTCCTATATAAAATTTTATTCCAATTGTGCATGTATGAACTCTCAAGGAAACAAATAGTGATAATTTCCAGCAAAATCTACATTTAATTTTTCAACAGCGTGATAATAACTCTGTTATCACCTTTTCGCGCGATCAGACCATTTTCTTCTTCTTATACTTTATTGTTTTTGGAAATATAAATAAAAGAACGCTACACATAAATACAATCCATATAAGGAGACGGCAATTATTATTTTCTTAGCCTATTTACAGACCTCTAGAAACCTAGAAAAAAATCTGTTGTTCAAATTTAGCGTACATACTTAAAAACTATTTTTAGTAGCCGTGGCCGCAATTTATTTACAGTATTGTTTGTTTATGTCCACGTTTTAAGCACTATCGAGTGTCGACCAATCTTGAACAGCTAGCTGAGCGAACGTTAATGATCTATATTAAGCTAAATACGGTTCCTTAAGTTTATTATGATACGTAACGGTCTTATTAGAAATTGGCAGTAAACCTCATTTACTACGCAATCAACTATTCACAATTAAACTGAAACTCATGTAACGGTATGCGTTTCTATATATTACACAAGATAAAATATGAAATCTAAACACATATAAATTGGATTTGGAGCTATATAACTATAAGACAGTGATTAAGCTGCATACATCAAATGCGAAATATTTTGAAGAATTTGTGTAGATAATACTACAAAAGCTACCCGACGTCAACTGGACCCTGATTCGCTTACTAAAAGACACCCAACTTAGAAAAGATGTCTTATCAACTGTGCCCCGCGGTTTCACCTATGTAGCCACCTACGAGTATTTCCTCAGGAACCGTAAATTTCCCCGGGACAAAAATATGTCCCTCTCCATCCTTCCAGCTATCTTTGAGAAAAAAAATACAGATTATTGTACGGTTGCTGAGTGAAAGAGGAATAAACAAACAAACTGACAAACCTACAAACAATCCCACTTTCACATTCATAATATTATTATTATTCTTCTTTTTCTTAAGGTGCCATCTCCTACCGGATGACGGCATTGAAGGGGTCCGTCATATCTGTCGCAGAACAGATAACCATTGGGGTAGACGTGTTCTAGAGTGCAGACAACGAATAGGCAAACGTAGCATATGACGCCTTCAGACTCGTTGGTGTGATGATATACGTAAGAAAGCTGGCAGTGACTGGAAAAGTAAAACCGAAAATTGGGCTGAGTGGCGTATTTCGGGAGAGGCTTATGTCCAGCAGTAGACTATATAGTATAGGCTGGTTATGATCATAATTGTCCAGAACTTTAAATACAAGTTACATACTGGTAAAAATTACAATTTGTTATCACAGTCATTCACTCTTGTCAGACAGGCCGTGGTTGCGTTGAGTTCTTACCCATCGTCCACCTCCTAGGACCATCTGGGTGAACCATGGAAAGTATTTTTTACAATTACGCCTCACCTTTGTTCACTTGGGCGTGATTTAAAAATTCAGTTTTCACCGTCCACCTTGTTATCAAAGCTCTTCAGATTTGAAGTGCACCGATGCAGTCACAAAATCGCGCGATTTTGTTGGTAAAAGTCGCTAGTCTACTAAAGCAAAGGCCTTGGAAGACTAGCACTGTGTCGCTCTGCAACATTCTAGCATAGTTTAACAGCTATCATCCGAAATGATTGACGGTACACATGGAAGATCCTCGACCTCTTCGTTCCATCCCAAACCTCTTGCTCGTTTCTGGTGTTCTCAAAACTTCATTTCTTTTCGTATCATTGTACAGATTTAAGGACAATTTGAAATTCTATTGTAAAATATGTTCTGAATGATTCACTGTGTGCCAAGTACAGTGTGTCGATGTTTAACGGCTCCCGGGCGCGCGGTCGGTTGCGCAGCGTCGCGCTCGGCGAAGCGTGTCGATCTCATGGTAACAGGTGCGATACTCCCCTTAATTGGGCAGAGAGGTCTGACGGATGTACCCTTAACACGTGCCTGGCAGATGCAACCTTATAATAAGAGTTTCATTACTGTCATCAGCCTTGTTCACTGCTGGACGTCGACTTGTTCTAAATTACGCTACGGAGCTCGTTCTTCGCTTTGCGCAAATCTTCATTCTACCTGGCCACGAGGTGCCCTAAGCATGTGCTAAGCATGTGCAACACTGCGAGGCCATAGGTCGGACTCCTTCAAGAAACTCCATAACGAGTCTTCAACACCACAACACCTGACGAAATAGGAGGGGAATTGGTATGACAGCGACCTAACGCTGTGCTCCATTATTATATAGAGCTCGGGGGGTATGGGTAGACTAGATGGGGCAAATGCACAAAACATCCTAAGAGGGATATCAGTGCAGGTCAAATCACCCCCACCTAGAATTGGAATTGAGGCGTCCATAATAACTTAAGCGACAAGGTCTCTTCTCTACTCAAGAATAGATGAATTGGATGGATACTCTAGGTACCTTTGTCTAGAACTCGTTTCAACATAATTTGCAGCCTAAGCCTCCTTCTTTCGCCAATTTTCCTTGCTTAACGATATTATCGATAATCCTTATTTATCGATATAATTTATTTCTGCAAAGCTTGTTATATTATCGTCACCCTAGAAGTCTGAGTGAGCTCTAGGTAATCTTAGCTAATCGGATCTTAGCCCTGGCGCCGGGGTAATAGAATACGGCACCGGTTCCCACTGCCTGTAGTAAGAGGGTACTATAAGGGGACCACCGGGCTAGGGATGGTGAAATTTGCGGCTCTGACCATCCACTTAAGCGTGCCAAGGGAGAGCCGTAGCGCAGTGCTGAGGGCTCCGGTGCGTTCCTCTGGAGATCCCGGACCCTCTTGTCAAACACTAAGTCTTGTCACCGGGGGGATTTTAGTGGATATAATTCCACATAGCCTGGTTGCACCCAAATGCAGCCCTATCATAGCCCATGCGGCTATCTTTGGAAGATTTCCCCCTTGAAAAAAAATGTAACCGGATCTGCAAATATCACATGAATTATATTTTAAATAGATTGTGATATTATATTATTTCATACATTTTGTCGAATGTCGATGAAATTTTTATATGGAACATCGAAGAGCAAATCGTTCGCTTCTTCAGAACTTCAACAATCTGCGGAGCAATGTCCCCGAGATATATTTTTTTAATAATTCGCAATAAATGTTTGAGCAGGCGTTATCCTTTCTGGTTTACTAATGATATAATCCAGAATATCAAACGCAAATTAAAGTTGCATAAACTATGGAGGTTTATTGGATCAGATAAATCTTTTCAAACATTTTCTGATATTGGAGCTTCTATATTTTTTTTTTATCTCAACTGCCCACGACTCTCCCTTAAAGATATTGAGGATAATATACCTATTACAGTAGGTAGTCTATTATTAAGATTTGCTAAGTTCCTGTAGTAAAATGAGCTAAGTAACTAGTGACGCATAGCAGATTGGTCTAAATTATTCGCACATGTCATCATGTGAGTGGGTGTATTATGACCTGAGAGTAGCTCTGTATTAGCGCTTATGTCATATTTCTTATTGACCATTGGACTAGGTAACAGCTAAAAATCTAGATAATCATCGTTACGCACACTGCATAATTTTGTACACGAAAGGCGCAAAATGCTAATTGCCTTTGATGTCGGTAGTGTAATTGCTTCTGATGTCGGTCGTTGGTTGCCTTGTTGATTGTTGTAGATTTAAACGAGTATATCATCATGATAGCTTATTTTCCTAATCCTTGGTCAACTTTCTATGAAACTAATTAATAATGACTCCAAAACCACCATCAGCATCACCTACCACCACCTACCTCCAAACTATGGCATAAGAATTATATTTGAAAACAATATACTTATTCGAAAAAAAAAAAGCATTCAAATAAATTTATTTGAAGTTGGTCAAGACATTATTAGTAACCATAGTCAAAAGCACTGAGCATAGTGATTGTTTTTTTGAAAATCCAAGAATAAAGAGAGATTTAGTAAAAATTAATCTTCGGTAATTTAATACCTGCTGTTGCCTGAATTCATGGTATTACACAAATGAGATAGAACACGAGCAGATCATTCCCCTGATGGTAAGTGCAACACCTCGCTGAAAGAGCCTATTTTTAAGGTTGGCAGATGAGGCGTTTGACCACCGCTCAACGATTTGTGCTATTTAAAACGCAAATCTTTAACTAAACCAACACCACCAACAATGTCCAATGAGCATCATTGCATAATGATGCTCATTGGACATTCTCCCCCTGTGGCAAAACTCTTCACTGGTGCCTATATACCTATGGTATCTAAACTTCCCATGTGGTTTTCCATAAGAAATCAATAATTACCGGTACTAGTCACAATTACATGTGTCTGATCGCGCGATGGCCGCACATTACACTGATCAGTAACGGATTAACGGGATAATATAAAAATTGAGCTGATAGAAAAATATTTGCTGAATAATTATCAATATAAAAAACCGACTTCATCAAAACTGGACCAAATTGAAATGGGACCAAATGGGAAGCACGAGCTTTCAAATAAAAAAATTATCATCAAAATCGGTTTAGTCAAAACTTCTGAGGTAACAAACATAAAAAATAAAATTAAAATAAAACAGTCGAATTAATAACCTCTTCTTATTTGGAAGTATGTTAATAAGGACTTATGTAGTAATTTTGATACATAATTACTTTAATATTATTAGACTAAGTACTGAAAATATTATATTCATACTTCATATACCGTATCGAATCCGTAACGAAGATTCTTGCACTTGTCTTGGTCTGTCATGCCCTTGGCTCTGCTACCCTTCACCCTGCTGCTGCGTCATGCTGCCCTTTGCCTGGCCAATTTTTGTCCTGCTGCCATTCCCCCTGTTACCCTTTGCCCTGCTGCCGCCGCAGGCCTCCATCACGATCTCGTCAGTCAGTTATTATAACTACTTAGGTATTTTACGCTACACTTCCGTGTGACAGCGTCTTGCTCATACATCGAAGATCGGCGCGTGCGCAGGCCGCTCGTTAGAGCAAGCGTAATGAGCCCCCTTATTTACGAGGCACCGAACGCTGTACTGTTGCGGTTTTGTCACAGAATAACGACAAATTTTACTTCCACAATGAACAAAATACCAAAACCTATTTATTTGGGTTCTTTCCAACCAGGTTCTTGACCTAGCTCATTGAGCTTGTAGGGCAGAAATTCAACTCCGCTCGTAGGCTCTGGAGGTATAAAGGCCGACTGATACCTCCAGATTCTCATCGGGACTAGTTTATATTAGTAAATAATAATGCACACCTCATTTTCAAAAATCTTTCGGATTGCCTGGTTAATGCGACGCATACCAAAATGCTGGTGTGTTTCTGGCTCAACGATTAAGCATTGCCATTCAACGTGGTATTGCCGCCAGCATGCTGGGTACGGTGCCAACTGGTAGTGGGCTTGAGCATTTGGATTGTCTTTAGACCTTCAACGGTCTATAGGCAATTCGTTTTGGAAGTGTTAGCTTGTATTTTATTTAGTTATTAAAGACTTACCAGTCAAAGAAAAGGTATAGTATTTTGAACCCACCAAAAATTATGTACCGAGTGTAGACTCCGTTTACACTTAAAATATTATTAGGCATTTAAAAATCGTTTTTTGTCGTTTGCTAATATTTTTTTGCGCTGACAAAGTTTGTCAGCGCCATCTAGTAACTAACTAGATAAACTCAGCAAACGACTAAATTCTGCCGAAATTCCACATAAAATGTCAATGATGATTGTAATGGTTGTTTCGGAAATCTGCACCGCCCTATATACTACTAGTCACCCGCCCCGGCTTCGCACGAGTGTAAGCTCGGCCTTAGGCCTCGCTACAAAATGTAATATAATCTATGTTACCCGGGGATAGTGTAGCTTCCCAACAGTGAAAGAATTTTTAAAATCGATTCAGTATTTTTTGAGTTATTTCGTTACAAACATCCAATAATACAAATCTTTCCTCTTTATACTATTATTACAGATTACAATTATATTAAAGCTTTTAAAGTAGTTTCCAAACAATCTTGGAAAATTTGACGTGTGGAATGGAGTTCCAAGTAACAACACAGGGTTTAGAAAAAAACAAATAGATATTTGTCCCGCGTTGAGCTCAAACATCAAATTGGACAGTGTCTTTTTCTTCGCAACCGTCAAAACGGTTAAATTATCAATAATATTATCTTGTTTCAACTACGATTACGATGTGTAAAGTTGTACTCCTGACTAATCTGTGTCCAAAGTACATAATAGGACGGTTGTATCAACCGGTAATTTACACTAACCGGTAAGTTTAAATAACGCTCGAGTATCAGCCGTTTGATTTCGCATCGCCAATCTACCAACGGCGATTTATCAGCAGTTCCAGACGAGCGATTTTTGAGTCGTGCGTTTTTAAATTTTGATATACTTAGGTAATAAATTGATAAATTCAGTAAATATATTAGAAGTAATTTTATATATATTTTTCATTACTCATACTCGGAAAGTAGACCTGAAGTTGCCTGAGGAGCGGGTTGAAAGTAATACATTTCAGAGAATCACTTTTAACTAACAGTGACGCTTTCACAGGCTAACAATGTACTATTTCAATTTTGCACTCTTTTGGATTTACATGTTTTATACAATTCTAACATCTGACCGAACAGGAGGGAAGGAGAAAATTTTCTCTTTCCCCCCTGTTGGTCAGACGGCGGTCCGTGGTACGTGATCAGTACGTCTGTTACGGGTATTACAGGCCCCAGAGCTGACTGAGAGGTGACGTTTTTTTACGTAATAACTCGAAAGTCATTTGTACTTATATTTTTTATGTGTATGTGTACTAGGCTAGAATTTTTTCCTACCACACTTTACTATTTAAGTGTGGTAATAATTCAAACATTTGTCGACCGACAGGATTTGAACCTGCACAGTCGGGGTTTATGCCCCGCCAACCACATCTAATCAGCCAGAAGACGTCCACTGCTAAACATATGCCTCTCCCTTAAAACTCCACAGCAGCACTGAGCGACAGCACTGTGACACTGCGTACCGGATGACGCATCCTCCGGTTCGTGGCTTCCAAAGAACTTTTCATCCCCATCGGTTATCGGTTCTTCGAGCTATGTGGCCTGCCCATTGCCACTTCAACTTGCAAATCTTAGTAGTTACGAGTATATCGGTAACTCCGTCTGTCGTCCGGGATTCTATCGTGCAAAGACCAGTGGCGGATTTACACATTTGCCGCCAGTAGGCTATTCAAATTTTGCCGCCCCTACCAACATCAATTATTCATTAGTAAAAAATAAACAATGAAATCGAAACTATGATTTGTGCACTATCGCCCTAATTATAAACTACCTTTTTTTAAACTAGGGGATCGATGTGTAAGTTATTAGATTATTTTTAAAACCCAAACGATTGCACAGAAATAGTTTTAGGGTAATTACATAAAAGGTATATAAATAATGAAAATTCTGTAAAACATTTAAAAAAAAAAAAAATGCCGCCCCTAAAATTTGCCGCCCTAGGCTCTAGCCTACTCAGCCTGCTGGTAAATCCGGCACTGGCAAAGACACTCCGAGCATAGCTCTCTCCATTACCCGCTCTGCGACTGAGTTTTTTCAACAGGCCAACCGTTGCAACCTGCATGGATTTTCAAAAATTAATATTTAAGGTTTATTAAAGGTTTTTTATTATTTCTGATCCTGGATATTGAAATATAAGTATTACGTTTTAGGATTAAAGTTTAGGACATATTTAATGTTTATTTTACAAATAGCTTTGTTCTGTAATTTATAAACCTTGTATTTGGTTCGTTGTTCGATCTTCCATAGTAAAGGCGTAAATATATCGAAAAGCTTACAAAGAAGAAAACTGCACGACAGAAAAAACGCCCGTGTGACTTACCTGTAACAAGTTTTTACCGTGTTGGCACAGGTAATATTTGCCTCCGTTTATGTGGAATGGCTAGTTTGGATAGTCAGGGTATTTATTTGACTTTTCTTTGAGCCGTAACTATTTTAACTGACATGAATAATTTACTAGTTGGTTACAAACACTACTTAGCGATTATTTGACCACACCCTGCCTGGCAATGAAGTAGGATCTATACCTAGTCAAACAGTATGACCACACTAAATGCGTAGTTAATCGTTAAAATACCATGTTACAAAATATAATGCTTTGTTGATAAAAATGATGAAAAAACTTATGACTATTATGTTAACAAATTATGTTCATAAGCACGCAGCTGTTGGACATACATATTTGTAAGACACTGCATGTCCGCTATGGTTAAATGCACAGAAAAGAGAAGTAATAAGAACGGAAATGAGAAGGAAACTCTGTTGCCAGGTATTGTAACAGATATATGATTAAACACTCATATTTATGTCAACGCGTCGAACTCTGCGTCACAGTTGCTATGAGTTTATATGGGTGCAAGTGGCTACAACAATTTTTTTTACAAAAATGCCTTGACGGCCGTCCTAATTTAAACAAACATTTTTTTTTTTTTACAGATTTTAGCAGTTCAATTGTTTTCTTCTGAACTTGTTATTCTTTAAGCCAGAAATGGACATTGTCCTATAAACCCTGTAAAATGGCCCAGAGAAATCTTTACCATTTTACACCAGCAACCTTTGTATCTTAACAAAGAACTTGATAGTACTAAACTCATGACAGCAACAATAACAGTATTGTGTGTCGAAACATTACTGTTTTGTATGGAAATCGGCTCTAAAATAACATCACAATATTGCTCGAGAATATCAACAATATTGCTCTAAAATTACATGACAATATTGCTTTTTAGAGCGCTCGCCCACGCTGCTCTATATCGTTATCTAAGTTAGTGCTTAGAAACCACAGACTATTACCGAGATTAAGATAAAGATTTATTTTAAGGATTCCGTACACAAAGGGTAACACGGGACCCTATTATTAAGACTCCGCTGTCCGTCTGTCTGTCTGTCACCAGGCTGTATCTCATGAACCGTGATAGTTAGACAGTTGAAATTTTTACAGATGATTTTTTTTTTGTTGGCGCTATAACAAAAAATACCAAAGAATAAAATAAATATTTAAGGGGACACCCATAAGAAAAACGTGATTTTTTTGTTTTTATAGATATTGGCACGGAACCCTTCGTGCGTGAGTCCGACTCGGTTGCTGGTTATTTATTTTATTTCCTAATAAATAAAATAAATAATAATAATATTTGCGTTTGACAGCCGAAACGATGATGCAGTCTACGATGGAAAACGCTTGCTTAAGTAGATAACAGACATGTCAACTAGGCTGACGAACCACCGTCTGACCCACGGGAGATAAAGAGAAATGTCAACTTGGCTGACGAGCCGCCGTCTGACCAACGGGAGAGAAAGAGTTTTTTTTTATTATTAATCGACCAGGAGTTTATTGTGGAAAATGTTCAGAAATTTGCGGAGCTATATATAGATTTATGCATATTGTAATTCAAAGAATCTCAATTAAAATTAATAATTGCGAAATTAACAATCCAACAATAACCAAAATAATATCATTAAAAACAATACTATTTATATAATTTAAATTATGAAATATATGAATATTTAAATTTATGAATTTTATAATCATTACTTTTTTCTGACGGTTCGTCAGCCATGTTGACGTGTCTGTTACGGCTATTATAAGAAACCGATTCACTCGTGATTTGAATACACCCACCCAGTTTTTAACTATCGGGGAACACCCATTCAGGCAGCGCCATAGACTAGCAGTTCACATAAAAAATATGGAATCGAAACGATTCGTACGGATTTAGATTATTCCTTTATTCTGAAAAATATCTGTTAGACACTTACTACTATGTTTGATACTTAAAACCTTATATAGGTACCTACGAGTACATTATTATTTCATTGAACCATTTAACTATTGAAAGGATTTTTAACGAATAAACATAACACCCTACGTACCCTTCCTTCCTTCCTTATTGTCATCATCATCAGCCAGAAGACGTCCACTGCTGAACATAGGCCTCTCCCTTTAACCTCAATACTGAACGACATCCTGTCATCTGCATCCACTGGATGCCCGCGACTCTCACAATGTCGTCGGTCCATCTAGTGGGAGGCCTACCTACGCTGCGTCTACTGGTTCGCGGTTCCTTATTGTACTTAACGAAAATATACTATAGAAACACTATTCGTCAAGGAAACAGTTTATAAGGTGAACTGCCGCAATGTAACGCCTGATTCAATCAACTAGCAATAGTTCTATCAAAGTTTCATTGTTTAATGCTTCTAATAAGCATGATTCTACGTTCCTTTATACACAAATAAATAATTCAAATTAAAATTATTTATTACACGGAACATGGGGTGTTATAATTTCAGTAATTGTGATAGTGTGGTAAAGTAATAAGGTTCGCCATGTTCCAACCGAATGGTGTGCGAAATTTAAGACATAAGTGTGTAATATAAATGGTAAAAGACTTATTACAGAAAAGGCTTATCAAACTCTACATTTTAAGACTAATAATAATAATAACGGCGAATAGAACGCCTTATAGCGAAGAGCCTCGACCACCACCTTAAGAGGCTCTCGCTAGATGGTTGGGTCAAGGGTCAGATTCAGAAGGCAGTAATCCTTGACACAGCACGCATTGTCAGGAGGTTCCTCACTCTGCAGCCCTGTAGCTTGGTAGCTTGGGCCCTGCCCCGCTGCTGGCGGCACCCTAGGTTTAAGTTTGTTTTTATAATATTTTGTTTTTATATAGATATTGTAAACAAACTTAGATTTGAGAAGATAAATAAATACATGATAATAAAATTCTTATTTCAAACTACATTATTCTCATTTTCGTGTCAAATTATATTTATAATACATCCACACATTCACGTACATCTGAAATATTTGCCGCTCAACTGCTTACTCCGATTGAAGTGCGATGTAAAATTATCGTACACATACATTTAGTCCTTTGACGGCTGACCGATCGAGCCACTTTCTGGATTCTCGTCATTCCTGATCTCCCGATCCAGTTAGCTGATAATTGGCGGCGTACCAAAGAAATTGTTCAAAACCCACAAAATCTCGTCGCTTGGTTAATCTCCGGCAATGGTTCGAAGAGGGGATCAGTAAAGTCAAGCTTATACAACGTTACACGGAAAGGTGGTGCTAAATAGATAGGAGGTGACGCACTTATCATTAAGAACAATTTTGCCCTGATTTAGCGAATAAATATCAGCTGCTCCATACATTTTGTGGAAGGTGAATTAAATTTTTCTATGGAACAGCAGATTTTTTTTCGGAATTTCAGGTTTAGCCTCTTAGTAATAGATAGAAACTCTTTATTGTGTAGGTACACCAAAAATATAAATTACAAACAGATAGAAAATACTTACGAGCCAAACAGGGTTACTCACATACCCTGTACTAAGCCAAAAGGAGACCATTGTAGTCATCATTATAAACAACTTTTACTAAGGGACCAATCCTGAAATCGCGAAAATAATATCAGCTGTTCCATAAATTTTGTCGAGTGGCAATATCCTTTTTCTATGGAACTGGATTCGAGGGTTGGTCCCATAGTCAAAGTTGTTCATAATAATGAGTACAATGACCTCCTTTCGGCTTAGTACAACTTAAATTGCGTAACCCTGTATATGGCCACAAGTGGCACTACTCCTCTTTCAGTTCATGTCCATCCAAAGGTTGCCTGGAAGAAATCGCTTAAGACGATAAGGCTGCTTATTATACTGCTGGTTTTTGTATTAATTTTAAGTTACTTGTTTTTTTTTAATATGCTGTATAATAAAGTGACATTTTATTGTATTGTGCAGCCTTATCGCTAAGAGCGATCTCTTCGATAGATGTTCATAATGAAATGAAACAATGATATCCTTTTGCCTTAGTACCACAGTTCCGTGTAAACCTTAGTGTGAATTTGGTGCTAATTGGTATTTTAACAAGAACTAATTCATTTTCTCGCACTGTTTGACAAAAATTTATTATGGGCTTCACAAGTGATGGAATAAACTCGAATTTTGTGAACAATAATAACGGTAGAGTATTACTCTATATTTATAATTACAGAATTAGATTACAGAATTGCAGAATTACAGTCCATGATGGAGTAGACTCCATCATGGACTGTAATTCTGCCCTCATAAGCCCAAGAGCGGTAACTAAAAACAAATGAGATTTCTGTTTTTTCGCGCATCTGACCGCTTAAAAAATTTCGCACCAGATGGACTAAGTAAAATAACCGTATCTACATTGGAACATTGAAATAAATCACTAATAGTAGATTAGTAGCCAAGGGCAGTAAGGCATCAATTGCAGCCCGAAATATTTAGGCGCACGAGCGCAGCGAGGGCGCCTATAGTTCGAGGGTGTAATTGATGCTTACACCCGAGCTAACTACTCTGCTTTACATCACGATTGTGAGGTAAGTAGAAAAAAAAACCGGCATTACAAGAATAAAACATTTTATTAGTTAAAATTTATAGTGAAATGAGAACAATTTATTCCTGCCTTTTTTCATATTTTTTTTTTTTTTTTTTTTTTTTAAACTAAATTGAGCTTCGCCGTTCAATATTTAAAATTGATGACTATTATACTCATACGAAGACAAGGCTGAATAGCGAAGCGACCTCTTTTGTCATTGGGCTGAATGCATGATGTCTATTTCCAGTATGATGGTTAGATGTACGCGAACTTTTTTAAAGAGTTAAGTTTTTTTTTATTACTTACCGCCCTAGGGCTTTTCTAGCTACATTATTACCCTAAAGCGCTAATTGGTCACCTACAAGCCCAATTTGGGGGTAATAAGGACCTACTTACCGAATATGAGAGATGTAAAAAATATTTATTACTTTTAAAACTCATGTTTAATTATTTATTATTTATTTTAGTTATTAATTCTTAACGAAATGACGGTAGGTATCTCATAAAAACACAAAAACAATAATATTGGATTTTTAAACATATATTAAAGAAATATATTGGTCCTAACATAGGCACATAACCGAAAATAAATTAAATTATAATATGTCATTAAGGTAACGAAAAATCAATTTTCACAAAAAGTCGATTTTCTCGAAATACGCCTAGGTTTAGATACCGCTCTTGGGCTTATGAGGGCAGAATTCTACTTCCATTTTCTATCTTTCAGGTTATCTAAAAAGTTCTGTCATTATCATCATCATTGAAAGGAAAGCAAGCTCATTCACCCGACTGCAGGACATAAAGCCTCCTCCTGCTTTTGCCAATGTTATAATCAATGCCAATCTTGTACATGTGTTTCCGCAAAATTTGGTTATGTCATCCCGTCAGTACTTGACTGGTCTTTCGGGACTGCGCTTACCCTCGTGTGGCCACTATTCCATCAGAGATCTACTCTACCTGCCGTGTGGCACTATGCGGCTACATTTGGCCAAGTGTCCTGTCACTTGAGTTTAGTTATACGGAATCTGATATCTTCTAGTTTAGTCCTTCTTTGGATCTCCGTATTTCGAATTCTGTCGCTTAACGCCTAGCATGGCTCGCTTCATGGCTTGTTATGGGACTCGCATCTTTTGCAGTCTCCTTGGTGAGTGTCCAGGTTTTTGCACCATACGTCATTGTGAGCAAAAAGTTCTTTAGTAAGATCAAACTTGGATCAAACTTGATACTAAAATTTTCCCAAACCCACTGTAATTTCATTATGGATTGTCTATGCAGTTATCTTATCTACAGTTCTTGCATTTCCCAAATATCGAAATTCTCATTGAATTTCAAAACTTTTTTTTTTTTTTAATATTTTGATTTATTTACGATGACAGAAAATACTTTCAAAAACACAATGTCTAAAAACTTTTTTGACTAAATTCGTACTAAACTAAAATAAAATTTAACATAACCAGAAAAAAAACCCGCCAAGTGCGAGTCGGACTCGCGCACGAAGGGTTCCGTACCATTATCTATAAAAACGGCAACGTTTATTGAATGGGAGCCCCGTGTTGGTATTACAACCGGCCTCTTTTAACAATTAAACTATAAATGAGAACTGATCAAGGCTTTAGAATGATTAGTTATTACCTATATACCTACCATGTAATTAGCAGCTGTAAGTTTTCCATGTAAAACAAAATAATATATCTGCACACAACTTATGAAGAGCACGTCGCAAAGTTAACTCACCGATAACTTGTTCGTTGGGTGTTGCAACAGACAAACTTGTCATCTGAGCCATTCGATGGCGGCGGCGCCCAGCAGTCTTGCGTGCTTAGGACAGTATGACGACTAGCGTTACAATGTTTGTGTTAGTACAGGAATGTAATGTGGTGCCATGTCTCAGTAGTTTGAGAATGGAATCACACTAATCACACTAATATCATATATTTGAAAGTTTGGGTGGATGTATGGATGGATGTTTGTTACTCAATAACGCAGAAACGGCTGGATGGATTTGGATGAAATTTGGAATATACATTGCTTATGTCCTGGATTAACACATAGGCTACTTTTCATCATCATCATCACCATGCGGGTGAACCGCGGGGCGCAGCTAATATCATAAATATGCGAAAGTAATGATGGATGGATGGATATTTGTTACTCAATAACGCAGAAACAGCTGGATGGATTTGGATGTAATTAGGAATATACATTGCTTATGTCCTGGATTAACACATAGGCTACTTTTCATCATCATCACCGATTTTCATCACCACGCGGGTGAAACCGCGGGGCTCAGCTAGTTCAAGAATATTTAATTTATATTTATTTAATTTTAATATTAGACCAAAATGCTGGCGTGTGTCTGGATCAACGCATAAGCATTGGTATTCAGCGTAGTAATGCCACCAGCATGCTGGGTACGCTGCCAACTGATAGTGGGCTTGCGCATTTGGATTGTCTTTAGACCGACAACGGTACATGGGCAGTACGTTTATGTAGCGTTAGCTTGTATATCTACACTAATATTATAAAGAGGAAAGATTTGTACCTATTTTTGTATGTTTGTATGTTTGTAATGAATAGGCTCCGAAACTACTGAACCGATTTGAAAAATTCTTTCACTGTTCGGAAGCTACACTATCCCCGGGTGACATAGGCTATGTTATAATTATTAGCGAGGCCGAAGGCCGAGCTTACACTCGTGCGAAGCCGGGGCGGACGGCTAGTAGTTTATATAATAAAGCCACTTGCCCGAAAAAATATATACTCTTATATTTTTAGTGTATCAGCTTGAGCATTTCAACTTCAATGATCTACTCAGTGGCGTATTTTAATATTCAGCGCCCTGGGCCTGTAAGGTTCGCCGCCCCATAAATCAACGAAAAAAACCCATCTTTTAACTAGGTATAAAATAAAATCCAGTAGCATTACGCCAGTAGTGTGTTGACGTCAGCTGAGATGATAATGTTTTTTTAAATATTCTCAATCATATAAAGCCAAAAAGAAAGGCGCACAAAGCTGGACGTGAGGTGCGGCTTGCACCGCCCCTCACAGCCTGCCGCCCCGGGCCGTGGCTCTTTTGGCCCTAGGGTAAATACGCCCCTGGATCTACTGTCAATCCAACCGTTTTTTCACCTAAATGAGTTTAGGTATTTAGTATTCGTTAGATTTGTACAAACCTAACAGAGTAGGGGTTGTTGATATATATTTTACTGTTTGTTCTCCCAATAGAACAAGTAGAAAATAATTCCCGGTCGTCGAGATGTAGAGATGTTGATGGCAAAATGTATTCCAGAGATTATAGAGAGATGATCCTAACATAATCTAACTAACCTAATATTTTATGGTTTAGACAAAAGGAAAAATAGTTGAGAAACATTATTTGCAAAGATCATTTCACAAAAAGATTAATGACCTTTGAGCTTAGATTGAATGTATTTACAGCTTTATTGCTATACCTAACTCAAAAATTGTGATCACAAAATATTCGCAATAATTTTTGATAAAGGTTTTTATATTAACCAATCAGGACTAAGAAGGACGAGAGGATAGACGGACAGACAGACGGAAAAAACAAACATATAACGGCGTAGTACTTACTACGGAATCCTAAAAAAAAACATACAGACGAACATAGTACCTCCTCCTTTTTGGAAGTCGGTAAAAAGTATTCCCAGTCGTTCTACAAATAAAACAACTAAGAAAAATATCCCGGCTATTCTGCTAATAGATCAAGTAGCAAAAAAAAACCCGATTGTTCTACTAATAGAACAAGTTGTATATCAAATCAGTTTTTTTTTTTTATATCTCGAACATTTTGCACACACGGTCAAGCAAAGCTTGTAATATGGCTGCCAGATACACACATATGTATTTTTAAATACATACTTAAATAGATATTAACACCCAGACATAGAACAAACGCAAATGGTCATCACATAAATGTTTGCCCTAGGTGGGATACGAACCCACACCCCCAAGCGCAGAAGGTAGGTTCACTACCAATTGAGCCACCGGGGTAGTCAAACCGGGGAAAAAGCCGGGGTTTGTTTTAAGTATAATCTTATCTCCTGAACTACTTTTTACTTCGGAGTCCTCACAAGCTAATACGGTCACGGTATGTCTACGACAACAAGCAACTAGCCGATGTAAACACAAATCATGTCGTGTAACGCCCAGTTGTGGTTGTTACAACACAGCTTGAAAACTGGTCGGTACACTCAGTAGGACGCGAGGTATGCTACAGGGGGATACCATATCAATCTAGTCGTTTAATATCACATTATAACAAACTCTCATCTTACCAGTGTGCAACAATATTGACAAAATCGCCCAGGTCAGTATTTCGTACGTCGAAAACATGGTACTTCAAGACAAAAACTTTAAAAAAATTAAACCTAGTTGTAATATGGTCACTAAATGGCTAATTGACCTTTGAACTGTTTGGAATGGTATAAAATAAAATAAATAAATATCTGGGACATTTTTGCACACACGGTTATCTGACCCCAAACTAAGCAAAGCTTGTAATATGGCTGCCAGAGACTGATATACGTACGTTTTTTTTTAAATACATACATAAATAGATATTAACACCCAGACATAGAACAAACACAAATGTCTAGATGGGAATCGAACTCACGCCCCCAAGCACAGAAGTTAGGTTCACTACCAACTGAGCCACCGGGGCAGTCTGGGCAAATGCATCTATATTTTTATTTATTAAATGTATAAATTAAACGTGAAAAGACAATTTGGCAATTTAACAAATGTATTAAATGTATTAAATTATCATGCTGGGTACGCTGCCAACTGATAGTGGGTTTGAGCATTTGGATTGTCTTTAGATCTTCAACGGTCTATGGACAGTCTAACTGTTTATTTAGTGTTAGTTTTAGCTAGTATTTTGTTTATTTAATAAAGGCACTTGCCATTTAAAAAAAAATTTAAATGGAACGCATCTACATATTTTTTTGATATAGAAATGAAAGAAAGAAAGTTTCTTTCTTTCTAAATTTTATTTTTAAATCAAACGTGAAAAGCCTTTTAGCAATTTAACTTATATAAAGATAATGTTATAACCATCGCGTTGCGCATTTTTCTACTAAAATTCCCTTGTAATATAGGCGTTTAGAATGATTTTTCCAAATTTTTATTTAACAACTCTTTCTATAAACGAAATACCATTCCAGATTTTAGAATAAATGCTTTTATTCTAATAAAAATCATAGAAGAAAAAATATTTGCTAGAAATTTGTTTCAAAACAAACATGATGCATTATTTTGATGTTTCATTTTTAAATTTCGTGCATCTTAATAAAACATTAAAACTCATAACGTATATTAATAAAATAAAAACTTCTCAGCTAGTTTAACTATAAACTAAGTACGTTTTTATAATGTATAATAAATATAAATACTAGCTGCGCCCCGTGGTTTCACCCGCGTGGAGATGAAAATCGCTGATGATGATGATGATGAAAAGTAGCCTATTTTTTAATCCAGGACATAAGCAATGTATATTCCAAATTTCATCCAAATCCATCCAGCCGTTTCTGCGTGATTAAGTAACAAACATCCATCCATCCATAATTCCATCCATCCATCCGTCCATCTATCCAAACTTTCACATTGTATATGATATATGATTAGTATGGTATATGATATAGATATATGATTAGTGTCATAATAAGCTGTACGAGTACATACTAGCGTTTCATGCTCGCATATTTTAAAGGTTTGAAATATCCTAAATCCTTCGTCAAGAGTACTGCCAAATCGTGGGAGCTAAGATTGCAATCTCACAACGAAACAATGAAGATTCAGGTTCAAAAAACGTCTAAAGCAGCGTAATCAAAGCCTAGAGCAGCTCGGAACCGGAACACGACAGTTATACCGCTCTTCTCTAACTAACGGTACTGCCATTTGCTGTACTTTTTCTTTGTGCTTTGCCATTAGAGCGTTACTATTGTGCGGAAACTCGATTGCGGATTGGCTTCCGTTTTCATTTCAAAAATTTGCCAGTTGACTGCCTTTTACAAGCTTTTATTTAATTTGCCTTGTTAGTTTGGGTCAAATATTGCAGCTAAATTTTAAAACAGTTCGAGTCTGTAAAAAAAGAGTGTTTTTTTTTAAGATACTGAGTGACGAGACGAGCGAAGTCTCTCGCCTGATGCGCTCTTCACGCTTGCCCATGACAGCTCAACGCCACTCACAATTTTGAACTTCAACAGTTCAAAACCCTGGATGGCAATGCACTGCGCTCGTCACTCCGAGATATAAGATGTTAAATCTCTGTCTGCCCTGTAATTTCGCTGGAAACATTACCCTTCAATCCGGAGTACAGTAGCATCTGCACACTACTGCTTGGCGGTTGAATAACTGGCAAAGGTGTGGTACTTCCCCAGGCGAACCCTTGCAAAAGAGTCCTACCACTACACACAGAGTTGGCACCAACGTGAAAAAAACTATTGCCTCATTTTATTATTTTCTAACTTCGTGTATGTGTTCGTAATAATGGCAATAGCTTGCATAATAATGGGCAAAAAAAATGATCTTCAATAATATTGCACAAAAATAATTTAAGTAGGTAAGAATTTTACTGGAGTTTTGGCGAAAAAAAAGTTGCAGTAACAAAGAAATGTCATACATTGTAAATTACCTTTTCAAGTAAATATGATAAATATAATGTAATAGAGAACTGGCAATAATTATAACCATATTTTTTTGCACCTTTTTGACGTGATAACGTCTTAATAAATCGATGAACGCCGGTTGCACGCACGAAAAAGCAGGACTCAGTGTCACGTTCCGCCTGAGCCGAGCGTGCAAGCGAGAGCGCGGAACAAGCGATAGAGAGGCACGATCGGAGTAAGCATTCCGCTTGTGACGCATACGTTATCACGTAAAATTTTATTTAATAGGTATCTATAGAATATGGAATAACGTGTCCACATGAAACAGAAAACCATATATATCACCTCGGCTTTTACAGCCGATTATACAGCAATTTACCATCACAAAACACTAAATATAAATACACTTATAGGGAATATCAACAAAGTCACAAATTATAGAAATCTAAGGGTTTCACAGTTCTTTTCAGCAAAATGTCTTGATTGTCCTCCAATTTGTCTGCCACCAGTTGGAGGACTGGCCATCAAATAACCAGACATTTAGTGCAGGATGGAAAAAATATAGATTGGTCCTTTTCATTCATGAGTAATTCTTCTTTTAATATCCTTCTTTTTTCCTTTCAGGACCGCGTCCCGATGTCTATTGTTTTCTTTGTCTTTGTAAAATTATCGTCCGTAAACAGACTTAACAGACAACCAATTTTTTATACTCAATCTATGGTTCTCCAATGGCTGCGTTCGTTTAGCTTTTTTATACGATTATGGCAACTGTCAGACGCATTCTCTCAACGGCCTCACTTTAGGTTTATAGGTATAAATAAATCAACTCTCTAGATCAACTCAAATTTCAACCTCTTTTGCTAGGCTTACCTCAAAATGATTTTATATTTTTAACTCTGACGAGTTTGAACACAATAGTAGCTTAAACTCAAGTGCATTAACCATGCTCAGTCGCTGGCTCAATGAGGATCGTTATTTAGGTTCGTTCTGAACGTAAATCTTCTGTAACCACTAACCACATCAGATGTTATCATTTTATATTATTTTATGCAAAAAAGTAATAAAGAATAAGTAAAATAAAAAATTCACAGTATTTTAAAATAATTATTGTTTTTTCTTTGTTCATAATTAAAATGCCTCAATGTACCTAAGTTATGAGGTCTAGGTATAAATATCTATTAAAATTTAAAACTAATGGGAATAGTTTTTTGTTATAACTTCTAGAAATATATACTAGTTAGTTTAATATACAATTTTTAATATATTATTTGTTATTCTTGCCGTAGTTATTTATTTTTAAATGTTTTAAGATTTCATTTTTTTTACGCGTTAACGCGTCATCATAGGCAGAATATCATGTGTGCTGCCTCAGAGACACATGATGTCAATGTCATTAAAATTGACTGGTTTTATAATTACAACACAAAGAAGAAAAAAACTTTCCCCATTGGACAAACTCAGCGTTGGACCTCTTTATAGATCTGAAGGCATGAAATATCACATCAGACTAATATTACACTCTTAATTCTAAAAGTCATTCCACTTCAACGACTGTTTCAAAAAAGGGGAAGACGCGTGACATCCAAACATTATGGCCATTAAATATGGCTCGGTTCAAACAATTTTTTTGACAAATACTTCACGTGCTATCGCAAACGCCAGTTCGATTGTGACTGAAGTCGATTAGGTCCGTGGGCCTAATTTGTACGGTCCACGTCAAGCAGTTCGTCCCGTATCTTTCCACTATTTCCATGCATCAATGTAATTAATAATAGGGCCCAGCGCAAACAGATTTCTACTAGCAGTTTGTTATATTCTGAACTTGCTGTCCTGGGGCTTAAATGGACACTACTTTGTATGTATGACCTACTCAACTCCATAACGGTTAAACAGATTTGGATGAATTTGCTATGAAGGTAGTTTATATCTTTGATAAAAATACAAACGTACTTTTTATTCAGAAAAACCATACAATTCCTGTGGAATAACGGCTGAAACAGCGAGGCGTAGCTAGTAAGTTATAAACTGATAATTGTTAAAAAAAAACGGTCAAAAAACATTCAACCAACGCATCAGGAGTTTTTTAAATGATATTGAGTAACGAGAAGTCGCTCGCCTGATGGCTCTTCACGCTTATCCATAACAGCTCAACGCCACTCAGAATTTTGAACTTCAACATTTCAAAACCCTGGATGGCAATGCACTGCGCTCATCACCCCGAGATATAAGATGTCAAATCTCTGTGTGCCCTGTAATTTCGCTGGAAACATTGCCCTTGCACAATACTGCTAATTAAAATCTGCTTATTATAATTAAGATCACTCACTAACCAAAAAGCGAGTATATAGGCTTTTTTGGAGCGCGTATATTTTGCATACGTCAAACTCATTTTTCACCTTTTCTTTTCTTTTCACCTTTTTTAGGACAAAAATGTGTCAAAATAACTTAAAACTCGGCTTCGACGGCATTTCGCCGTCCGCGCACCGCTAATCCGTCCTTTATCAGTCGCAGACCGTGTACTTTTTCTAGTGTCCCACACATATAGTACACAAAAGAGATATATAAATTAAATAAATACCGTGAAATATGTTGCATTATCGATACTGATTGCGTTATAAAAATCTCTACTCTAAACAAGTGGATCTCATTAAAAACCGACTTCAAAAATATATGAAAAACTTAAAAAGTGCCTGTAAAATTTGAGCTTAGCCCTCGATTTCCCTGGGATCTCATCATCAGATCCTGACTTGATGACAATGGGACCAAATTAGAAGTATAAGCTACCGAACAAAAGGTTTTTTTTAAATCGATCAACAGTTGGCGGAGAAATTGGTGAACATACATAAAAAAAAACAGTGGAATATAAAACCGTCTTCCATTTTCTTCGGTTAAAAAGGTAACCCTAAGTAAAAGTAACCATATCGGTCTTCTGTGATATCGGCCAAAAGAGAATAACCTAGTCTTTTGGTAAATCGGGTTCTCATTCACTACCATTATCAGACCTAAGAATTATCTCACTAGTTGTACAAACATCACATTACAACAGCGGCGTTCTAACACACCCACCGCCGCCGATCAGAGGGGCTACCATAACATCAAAAACATTCTTATAATAATCTTACTTTGAGCTTTGTCTCGCTCTCTCGGATAATGAGAGAGCAAGACAAAATTCAATGTAAGATTATCATAAGAATGTTTTTGAGATTATGGTAGCTCACCAGATCACTTCTATCCCCATCAAATATTAATAACAGGTTTCACATTATATCTGTACGTGCAACATGGAATTAAGTCATTAGTGCTGTGTTTGCCTCAAGTAGCTTTGGCCGAAGCCCTGAGGGGGCTAAAGCTAGTATAAATCAGTTCTATCGTAAAATCGAATAGCAGAATATACTGATTAGTAGTAGGTACAAGGTACCAATAGAACCGTTAGAAAATATTTATTTTATGGCTAAATGAACTAAGTATAACAAGAGATATGATGCGTATCTTTTAGAAAAGTAAGAAGTTTAAAATATAGGATGTAATAGAGTAGATCAGTAGACAGAGTTGGCGGTCAACGCAAGCCTATTTATTAAAAAAAAGATGAAGTATATTAAACAGCACCTAGCAATGGTGGTTTATTTGGTAGAATTTTTATTAATTAGACCTTTTACACATTTTTGATCCGGCAAGTTTGTAAAGAAAACGTCTTAATTTCGTAAAAAAAAATTGGAGTGAAAATCTCTAAATTTTGTTTATTTTTTTTTACCAAACAAAAACTATAATATTTTTTGCATTTTTTTTGTCTTTGGTGGCTAATAAAATAACAAAATAAAATTAAAAAGGTTACACTATATTTTGCCAGGTCAGAAATTGCAGAATCAATAATTCACGTAACCATGAGCATAATCGTCATATATAAATATTATGCCAATAATTTCTAAAAATCGCAATAAAACTACTCAAATCTATGATTACCAACTTCTAATGCTCACTTGTAGTTATGAATCGTTAAACTTGATTAATTCCAAAAGCAATCGAACAGCCATGCGTTTTTAATGCAACTCTTCCAATAATGTTTAAGGGGTTTTTAATCCTTCTTACGTTAAAATATGCGGACTCGGTTCGCAGACATGGAATCTCCGGAAACGTGCTTGGAGGAACCTACACAAACATTAACAAGTACCCTCACGCAGTGTTACTGGAAGTTCACAGTAAAATTAACTGTTTATGTGGAGGATCTATCTTAAACCAGGAAATTGTGTTGTCAGCAGCTCATTGCTTCGAAGATTATCTGGGAAGGAGAAGAGACTCAGTGAATATAAAGTATGGTGCCACAGCTTTGTCTAAAATGACCCAAATACGCATGCGATATTACAGATTGCACGAATTGTATGACGAAGTCACGATGTACGGTGACTTAGCACTGGTGCGATCTTCAGCTCCGATTAAATTTGGGAATGTTGTTAAGAGGGTGGCGATTATGATAAGCCCACCAAAAGAGAAGTTAGCTTACGTGTCTGGATGGGGATCTATTGATGTAAGTAGATATTCTTAATTTTAGTGAAACAAATAAATCATTAAATCTTTCATCAATCAGCCAAAAGACGTCCACTGCCGAATATAGGCCTCCCCCTTTAACCTCCACACTGAACGACACCCTGCCATCTGCATCCACTGGATGCCCGTGACTCTCACGATGTCGTCGGTCCATCTAGTGGGAGGCCTACCTACGCTGCGTCTTCCGATTCGTGGTCTCCACTCTCTTGAGTGGACACCTTTCTTCCCCATCGGTTATCGGTTCTTCGAGCGATGTGGCCTGCCCGTCGCCACTTCAACTTGCAAATTTATAATAAAGAGTTATTGTATTGTATGTATTGTTGTATGTATGTCGCGGGCATCCAGTGGATGCAGATGGCAGGATGTCGCTCAGTGTGGAGGTTAAAGGGGGAGGCCTATGTTCAGCAGTGGACGTCTTTTGGCTGATGATGATGATGATGTATTGTATTGTATGTAATGTATTGTATTGTATTTTAATAGCTATGTCGGTGACTGGTTCTTTGGCGAATATCTACGTTTCGGATTCTGTCGCGCAAAGAAACTCCGAGCATAGCTCTCTCCATGGCCCGTTGTGTGACTCTGAGTTTCTCCAAAAGGCCTACAGTTGAGGATCACGTCTCAGTAGTACCATATGTCATCACTGGCAACACACATTGATCAAAGACCCTTGTACGGTGTGTGAACGGAAAAAAGGCGCGACAATGATGTGGCCTATGTGGATCGACAGTTTATGGCATCCTAAATAAAATATATACCTACAGTTAATTTTTGTTTACAGCATGATCATAATTTGCCAAAGGGTATAAAACACACACATCAGAAGCTTCGAACACGCAATGTGTGTAGAAAGTATTTGAGCTTACCAGCAGGAACTTTTTGTGCTGGGCCTATTGAAGGGGAAGGGCATCCTGGTGGGTAAGTACGCACTTTTTTCAAATTAAATTTTATTTACCCACACATTATTATGTGTGGGTATCATGTTACAATAGGCATGATGACTAATATATTTTTATTACCTTATAAAAAAGCTGATCATCAGTAGAGCTTATCAACGAAATCAAAATTTTAATTATTACAAAAATAAATAAGTTATAAGTATTTTAATTTCAGGCTAGACAGAGAGCACACTATAGTGAGCTATGACGTCAAGCCTCAGTCGCAGCATACAAATGCTATACTAACATACGCTTTGCGAAAAAGGGATAGAGCATCCCTTCTCTATCCCCACCTAAAACTTTAAACGCTCATATCTCAGGGATTTATCAGCCAATTCAATTTATTTTTTCAGTATGTGTAATGTATGTAGTTATATTCATCGCTAAGCCTGATATTTGTAATAAATTAAACATTAGAACACATGCCTATTAATGTAGCCTATACCTACTAAAATCAAGGATTGTTGAGTTGTCTATCAGTGATGCCCAGCATAGCGATTGGAATGAAGCAAACATACTCCAACTTATGCAATTAGCATTTGCAGAGTTTTTTATACAACGAGACGAGCAGATTACTCCCTAGGTGGTAAGCGTCACGCTTGCCCAAAACAGTTCAGTACCAGAATTTAGAAATTCAATAGTTCTAAACCCAGCGCGGCAATGCACTGCACTCGTTAATGTTAAATCTCTTTATGACCACAAATTTTATTTAAATATTTGCCTTTAATTCCGAAACACAGTGATATTTGCACACTACTGCTTGGCATTTGAATACCGGCAAACTCAGATGGATTCTGCAATAAAACACTCCTACTACTACAAATTAGTTTTGTATTAGATGCAGGTTATGCTATGAGAATTTCATTTATATGACATTATCTTTTTTAGCGGCGATTCTGGCGGTGCACTTATGATAAAAAAATACATCCAAATTGGAATTGTGTCATTCAAAGAAGTAGTAACATCTTTAGTGGTGTATACCAATGTTTCTTATCACTACGTTTGGATCAAAGAAAACACAATTAGCACTTTCTGTGCCAAACATTAAATCTGTGAAAAATTACTGGAGAATCTTTGTTTGTTTATTAGTGTCGTTGAGAAGACAAGTAATAAAATATTTGTATGTTTGCGTGCTCTTCTTTTATTATAAGGTTTTATTTAACTTGCCTTGATAGTTTTTGACCAAATCTTGAATCTAAATTTTAAAACAGTTATCCCCAACCGATGGAGCGGAAATTTTTATATACGTTTAGTTTGGATCAGTGTTTTTCAAACTTTTTCATCCCCTTAGTATTAAAAAAAAACGGGACCCCCTACATTCCACAGTTTATAATCTGTATTTTATTATATTACACATATCAAATACGTAAAGTATTTTTTAATTAAAAAAAAAAAAAAATTTTTTTTTACATTGTGTAAATTGCCTCGGTAAAAGAAAAACTTTTACCGAGGCTTCGCGACCCCCGTGACCCCCTTATAGAGGCATGGCGTACCCCCAGGGGGCGCGACCCACAGTTTGAAAAACACTTTAAACGTTAGGTTAGCTAAATGACGTCATTCTAAATCTAATATGGCGAACTCCCAAAGATGGCGAACCAGTTATTTTTATGCACTTTCACAATATAGGTACCAAATGAAAGTATTTGCTGAGAAGAATGCAAAAAATAAAAATGACGTCAAACTAAATTGATAATAATATTAATGATTGTTTTATGTTTTAAGTGTAGATACACACTTAAAACATAAAACAATCGATTTATGCGGGCATCGTAGCACCCAAACGACTATACCGATATTGATTTAATTTTATTTTGTTTGAAAGGTGACTTGATCGAAAATGTTCTCAACTATGTTAAAATCTGTTCAGCCGTTTGCAGATTATCAGCTCTTTTATCGAGGATATTCAAAAACAACGTATCTTTGTTAAAAACATTTATGTTTGTATAAATGTTCTATGTTCTCGTTATCTAGGCTGCATTTCAAAACATAAAGCATTTTGTCATATTAAATTCGTAAAAAAAAACTATCTTGCACCCATCTAGCAATACCCTGTATACCACATAATACCTAGTGTACCTACTCGTACTTGATCTAAGCTTAATTGCAAAACAATAAAAAAGCAATTGCTTTTAACGTAAATAATTACTGTATGAGGCATGGTTCTCCAACGTCACTGAACAGTCTTGACAGATAATGTACGAAAAGTTTGTATTCGTAATGTGTTTAGTAAACCACGTAAAGCCTAACATGGAAGGACATATAATGGAAGGGGGATATACCGATTTAAGGCAGTATCCTCATCAAATATTCTTAGAAATCTATGGAGCCGTACCTTGCGTTTGTGGAGGATCAATTTTAAATCAGGTTATCGTTATCACAGCTGCACATTGCTTGGAAGAGTTAGACACAAGCCACAGTAGAGTGCTTGTTATGTACGGGTCTGAAAATTTGATCCATCTGAAATCAAAGTCTGTCAAATCATTCATTATTCATGAAAAATATGACTATGAAACTATGCATGCTGATATAGCGTTGATACGATGCAAGACTCCATTAACGTTGGACAAGCTAGTTAAAAAAGTAGTTATAATGGAAAATCCACCAAACTGGAATACAGGTTATGTTTCAGGATGGGGAGCTATGAATGTAAGTTTACTTTACTATTAACTAGACGAAATACAAGCTTACTAACACTAAATACTTAACAGTTTGCTATAATAAAAGAACGGGATTGCCTATTAGATCGTTGAAGGTCTAGAGACAATCCAAATGCTTGTATCGTTACCACGCTGATAATGGGAAATGCTTATACGTTGAGCAAGATAAAACGCTGTTTTAAAACATTTTTGATTATTTATTTTAATTTTTGAAACGCCCACCAATTCCTTGGGTTTATGATTTCGTAAAAATGGCTCAGAACCGAGATAATTACAAGAAGAGATGCCTATCTCAGTTACGGGTTATTACAATTGAATTTTTTATTTTATTTTACATGGAAAATTATCAGCTGCAAATAAACATAGTAGGTATGAGATAAACAGATACAGAAAACCCAAAAAGTTTTTTTTTACTAATAAAAACTAAAAATGTAAACGCCCCGTTACAACACCAACTTGGGCCTGGATAAATAAATAGTATTCGGAAAACAATAATTTCTTTAACATAAGAAATAATGAGTTAATTAGTAGAGAGAAAATTACACACAGCAAATCCACCATTGTCAACCAGCTGCCAGGAAACTCCCCCTTACGCCATACCACCGCCAAGCTTGGCAAAACTTTTGGATGATGTAGTGTATATAAGCCAGCCAACCAGCCAGCCAGCCAACTATGTCTCTGTTCACTTCTATTGCTAAATAAATGAAGTAGGTCGTCACTATTTCGTTCACATTTCATCGCGAAAAACAAGTGACAAACTTGGTGTGATTATATTAAAAACTCTAAAACAAATCGACAATTAAAACCAATTGTGAGTCACACTTGCGTTAAGAATCTCGAACTGAATGAAAGAGAACAAACATTTTTTGGTAAATATATAAAACACATTTTCGTTAAACTTTATTTAAACTGTTTTTTTATATCAGGTGCTCCAATAACAACCTAATTACGGTAAATATACCGTAAATATACTACTATATATTTTCGTGTGTTGGTATGGAACCCTCGGTGCAGTGTTTTTTTTTAATATTTTTTTTTGCATGTTACTCCATACAAGCTAAGAGACACTAATAAAACTAAATTATTATTTTTACTCCACTTTATTCAATAACATTCTCGGGTCTAGCCCGGACATTTGGAAGGCATTGGTGGAGCCGAAGCCAACACCAAGAGGCCCTGTTGAATATAAAAAATATTATGGAATATGTATAAAAAGGAATATGAAACTATTGTACCTACAGTATGGGATTTAAAACAAACTGGGCTATTGAGTTGAATGACTTCTGGATGCAATAACAGATCTATAGAATGAGAAACGGTACCTGCCTTATCCTGTCTCATCTCAAAATATATTTAGGCAGGTGATGACTTGCCACCCACAGAATGGAGGGGCTACACTGGAGGGGCAATATTGGCGTGGGTGGCTTAGGGTGTCGAGAGGTGTGCTGCACTTTCACTTTAACACTTCCATCCTGGAGCTTAGGTTCTTAGCTCTTGCGGTTTCCACCCCCATTTGGGTCTCATTTGTCGCCACTCACCGACGGCTCGCCATAAAGCCGCCCCTGCGTTTTTACCGACAGCAAAGGACCGTAGCTTAGAAAGAGTGATCGAAGAGTTAACCCAGGTGGCGCAGGTTCGACTCCTGCAGCTTGTTTTTTTTAGTAGTCTATTACATTTAAAAAGTGCTTGTTACTTAAATACAGAATTTTCTGCAGTGATCTTGAAACATAATTTGCGAGTCGTTTTCAGCAACAATGGGAATCACCAGATATTCTCAAGCATACAAAGCAAGAGGTTCAAAGCTATAAGGTGTGTTCGAAGATAGGCGTATCTAAAGGTACATTCTGTGCTGGCCCTGTTCATGGACCGGGGCATCCTTCTGTGTAAGTATTTTGATTAAACTAACTTTGCCAGTTATTCAACCGCCAAGATGTAATTTGCAGACACTACTGTGTTCCGGATTGCAGGGCAATGTTTCCAGCGACATTACAGGACACACAGAGATTCGACATCTTATATCTCAGGGTGACGAGCGCAGTGCATTGCCAACCAGGGTTTAGAACTGTTGAAGTTCAAAATTCTGAGTGGCGTTGAGCTGTTATGGGCAAGCGTGAAGAGCCATCAGGCGAGCGAATTCGATCGTCTCGTCACCCAGTATCATAAAAAAAACTACCCACCAACCAACTAGTCGACATTGCCTGAAAGCTCATCCATATAATGATAGATCTGTAGAAATCGAACACTGTGCGTTTTATGCGATCTTATTCTCGTCTCGCACTTGCTATTGCGTGTTCGCAACCGATCACAAATTTAAATTTCTGTGCTTCGTATATTATATCAAACTCAGAATGAGAGAATGATACATATTTGGAATCATAACAATCTTACCTATATAAAAATTTTCTTCATAATTTTGGATAATACCGACTCTTTTCCGCTATATGCCGTATATAGGGAGTTAAATAAATCGTATCTCAGAATTTTTGTTCACCCGACATTCTAATGGAAAAAGTGACCTACTTTGTATAAATCTTACTTAAAAATATGTCTTTATTTCAGCGGTGATTCAGGTGGTGCGCTTGTAATCAACAATTACATCCAGATTGGCATCGTTTCCTATAAAGTTCACCATTATACGCTCGTTGCGTATACCAATGTTTCTTATTACTACTCATGGATTTATAGAAATTCTCGTTATTTGTACTGCAAGAATGGTTAATTAATTATAATAATTATTGCTATTTAGATGTTTTCATATAATATGTCGCCTTCATACAGCTGGCACATTAATGTCAGAAAACAAACGTTTTTCATAGCACCCAGTCAACGAAAAAATGTAGGGTGCTACTAAGGTCATACTAAAAGTTTCTGGATTCTCATTTATAACACAACATATTATGTTTATGATATAAGTATTGTTTTTTTTTAAGAATACTCCGTCACTATTTACACACGTTTGGATTCATCGGAGCGATTGTTAAAAGCAGCAGGAACGTCTTTAATGGCCTCTTGGAATGCATTCGCTGCTGCTTCGGGGCTTGTAAATCGTAGACCTCTAAGCTTTTATTTAATTTATGGAAATAAATTAGTTGTAAAATTGTAGTTACGAAAAATAAAACACCCTCATGAAGCCTTATTCACATGATTTATCATTTTCAGAGATGATTCAGACGATCCTTTGTTGATTATCAACTTAATCTAAATCGGCACAGTGTTGTATAGTGTCAAAAGGACGCACTACTTTAAAAGTAGTGCATCTAATCCAAGGCAGTAAGGAACATTTGTTTTGGAATCTATTGCTCTTGAATTAAATTGGACCCGGGTATGTCCTAAAACTGCGACCAGAACCATCGAAGGATGAGCAGCAACGTCCTAATAGTACACGGTGAACGTACTGCGATCCCCAAGTCGCCTGCCAAGCGTGAGGATTATGGCAACACCCCTCTCTATGAGGGAGGCCTTGTCCAACAGTGGACGTTAATTGGCTGATGATGTGATGATGTGTGTATGCCTGAACTATTTTTATAATAAATGTTTGAATTAAAAGTCAGCTACTATTATTTCCCTGACCTTTTTCGAAATGATTATTGCTCTCGAATTATTATTACAAACTTCTGATTATATATGGCAAGGAAATTGTGTGCTGATGCACACTACTTTTTTGCTTGAAATAGATGGGCGGGGGGGAGTAAAACGGAATGGAAGTGACGTTTGCCTGCAAATCCACCAATGTCAGCCAGCTGTCACAACACTCCCTCTTACACCATGCCACTTCCTTGCCTTGCCTAGCCCTTGGTGGGAGAAATTTATATAAGCCAGCCAGCCAGAAAGCCAGCCAGCCATGTCTTTGTTCATAAATAACTGAAATAGTCGTCACTCTGAGTGTTTCATATTTCATCCTGTAACAACTGGACAGATGATAAAAATTGAGTAAGTTCGTATCTCAGATCATCCAAACAAGGGAGATATGGCAAGGTGGTTTGGAGGGTGCGAACGCATACAGTTAAGAAATCGCGGAAAAAAATCAGCTGTCTGTCCCATACATTTTGTCGAATGTCAATGGCCGTTTTCTATGGAACAGCCCATAAATTTTTTTCACACATTCACGGTCGGTCTTATAGTCAAAGTTGTTCATAATGACCTCTTTTTGGCAGTCGGTACAGTCTATATCCATAACCCTTTATAAATATAGTTACAAATGAAATGAAATTTATCAGAATCTTTATTAAATAAACAAAATACTAGCTAAAACTAACACTAAATAAACTATTAGACTGTCCATAGACCGTTGAAGATCTAAAGACAATCCAAATGCTCAAACCCACTATCAGTCGGCAGCGTACCCAGCATGCTGGCGGCATTACCACGTTGAATGGCAATGCTTATACGTTGAGCCAGATACACAGATATCAGCCAGATATCAGAATTACATTCTTTCGTGGGCAGACGGGTACGTCACCATGGATTTTTCAGAACACACAATTTAGTTCTAATCAATAATACCAACAGTAATGTTGTCATAAAAACAGTAGTGAAATTAATTATAATTCGATCATACGTTACGTTAATCTTCTAAAACCAAACTCGATTAATCGATAAAGGTCACGAATATTAATTGAGTACTTCGACAAGAGTTTACGGACGTACTCCATGTTGGCAATATCTATATTTCTGGGCCTGGTGATAACCATTCAGGCCCAGATGGAAGGTTTCATTGTAGGTGGAGACTTAGCTTCCATCAACAGGTACCCCCACTCTGCGTTTCTGACGATAGCCTGTGTTACTGAAGGAAACGCTCGGAAGGTCACATGGATATGCGGCTCCTCTATCATTAACCAGAGGATTGTACTCACGGCTGGCCACTGCGTCTACCATTGTATCACTGGTACGCATATTATAGTGAATATGGGACATGAGAACAGAGTAAGCGGTGTCAAAAGATCTGCAAGCAGTTATATAATTCACGAGAAATATAGCCCCAAAACTAGTAGCCATGATATTGCATTGATAAAGATGGCAAAATCAGTGACGTTTAATTCGAAGATTAGCCGCGTGGCAATCATGAAGAAGCCTCCATACAATGAGCCAGCGTATCTTGCTGGATGGGGATTGGTTAATGTGAGTTTTGCACAACTCGATTTACCCTTTTCTGTGATCAAACAATTTTAATCATCTTACTTTCTTGTTTCTTGTTGTGCTGATATCACCATCATCATCATTTCAGCAGGATCAAAATCATAGGACGTCTACTGTTGGATATAGGCCTCCCCCCATTGATCTACAAAATCACCGGTTGAAACCGGTTGGCGTTTCCCTGCGGTCTCTTTTAGGCCGTATGTCCATCTCGTGAGTGGACATCCTACGCTGCGCTTACCGATCCGTGGTCTCCATCAGCACTGACAGTCATCTGCTCTACATGCTAAATCGGTGGGCTGTGTCGGTAACTCTACGGATCGTCTACGAATCTCCTCATTTCTGATTTGATCTCGTAAAGAAAGAGCGTAGCCCTCTCCGTAGCTCGTTGTGCGACTTTGAGCTTGCTTATGAGGTCCATAGTGAGAGACCACGTTTCAATACTGTATGTAATCACTAGCAACGACTAACTGGTCGAAGACTTTCCTCTTAGGGCACTGCGGTATTTTAGACGAGAAGACGTTGCTGTATGTGTGTCTGTCTGTGGCGACGTAGCTCCCAAACGGCTGAACAGATTTTGATTTGGGTTTTTTCCTTTGAAAGGTAACTTGATCAAGAGTGTTCTTATTTATGATTCAAGAAAATCTGTTCATCCGTTTGAAATTTTCGCTATTAAAAAAAATCAATGACAACGGACTGACGGACAGACGGACAGACGGACAGACGGACAGACGGACAGATGGACAGACGGACAGACGGACAGACGGACAGACGGACAGACGGACAGACGGACAGACGGACAGACTAACGGACGGCCAGATGGACAGATGGATAGACATAATGAATTTATAAGCCTTCTTGTAGAACTACGGAATCCTGAAAAGTCAACAAGGACACCTTAGCCTCATTTTAAGAGACATTTTCAACAACACCATATTATGTTATATATAATGAGGGCAGCGGAAAAAAAGAGCCATATCTTCATCTATTCAACTTCTACAAAAACTTTTTAGGAAAATACCAAACAACAAAGCGTAATACTAAAAGCAGTAGACCAAAAAGTGTGGAGACATGGCGCTTGTCAAGAAATGTTAGGCGGTTTACCAAGAGGAACTATCTGTGCTAGCAGCAAAATACGGCAAGACTTCGCTGCGCAGTAAGTAAATTGAAATAATATTCTGACATCTGAAGACGCGACGTATTTAGTTTCTTTTTAAACGACTTCCAAAAAGAAGGAGGTTCTCAATTTGACTGTTTTTTTAATGTTTGTTACCTCAGAACTTTCGGCTGGGTGGACTCTGATTTTGATTATTCTTTTTTTATTTGAAAGCTGGTGCTTCCCCTGTGGTTCCATTTCAATTTGGTCCAGTTCTGACTTTTTATGAAGTCGGTTTATTATATTGATAATTAAAATATTATTTCGCACTTATTTTTATATAAAAGATATTTAAAAATATGTGCGTTACTTGATAATTATACAGGATTACACGGAAAGGATGTACTAAGTTAAAAGAGGTCTATAATACCCATTATTATAAACAACTATTACGATGAAACTAACTCTAAAATCGCGACAAAAAGTTTTCAAAACACGGCCATTCACACTTGACAAAATGTATTAATGCAACAGTTGATATTTTGTTATTTATGCCCCGGTGTTTCTCCCTCGGAGATTATTCTTTATAACATTAGCTATCTGCCCTGGGGTCCCTGTTCAGCAGTAGACGTTTGCTGGCTGATTATGACGATGTATAAAAATATATTTATATTCTGTTTCAGGGGAGATTCTGGGTCCGGTTTGATGGTTCGTGGGTATATCCAGCTCGGACTGGTCTCTCACAAGTTACCCTTTATAGCTAATAACGTCGTCATCTACACCGACATTGGTTTCTACTACGACTGGATAGCTTACAACGCCCATAGGCTGTACTGCTCCACCTATATCAATTAGAGCCTGTTAATCCACTACTACTTACTAGTTTGGTCGCGCAATTTAATATTACATCTTTCTTTGTACTTTTGTTTTAATATGGAAGTTTGGTTACCTAAGTTCATCATGGCAGATCGACATGGATTAGAACATATTTCCTGAATGAGTATTACCCGATAGTTATAATATGGGTGTCTTCATATCGTTAATGAATCGGTTTCCTCTAGGCAAGCGTGTTCCATCTTAGACTTCATCGCATCGTCGCTAAACATCAAGCATACGCGGTCAAGTGCAAGCCTATATTTAATAATAATTAAAAAATCAGATCTGTCGCTTATGATGAAATGCTGAAGCAAATGTATTGTTCCTTAGGGCAATATTTCAAATCATACTGCATTTCACTATGGGGTTGTACACATGCCACCAGCATGAAACACTTTAAAAAAGCACAGGCAGCTGTTCTTAAGCCATTCGTGGCATTTACTCTAGAACACGACGACATGGAGGTCTGTGGTAAATTCATTATACTTTAAATCTAGGTAGTTCAGGTAGGTTTAGATAAGTACACAAAATTAATTGTTCATATCTTCCAGTTTATATGTATGATGGAAAGCAGGAGTTGGAACTAGAATGGGCTAATTTGGCTAATTAGGTCTTTGCGTGATATAATCTGGAACGAGGATATTCACCAAAGAACCAGGGTCACCAACATAGTTATTTAAATTTGCAAGTTGGTGGCAATAGATAGGCCACATCCCTCTAAAAGCTGATAACCGATGGGGATGAAAGGTCCTCGAGTGGAAACCAAGAACCAGAAGACGCAGCGTAGGTAGTTCTCCCACTAGGTGGACCGACGACATCTTGAGAGTCGCGAGCATGCAGGGATGCAGATGGTAGATCTTGTGGAGTGTGGAGGGTTTATGTTCAACAGCGGATGTCTTCTGGCTGATGATGGTGGTGAGATCTTTTAGTAGGTCCAAATAATTAGTGAGATTTATGACACCCAAGTATATTTCAGAATCGCAATGCTGTTTTTGTAGAATCAATCTTAATCGTAGCCCTACTGGCAGAGTGATTGTGGTCAATGGTTTAGTGGTTGGCTCACTTCACAATTCGTCGCCATTTCTCGCGTTTTGACGCTTTTCTCGTGCACATTTAAAGAGACCGTTAAGTCCAATAAATAGTTGGTCCAACGGATACAACTAATATTATCTCTGGTCCAACTCACTCACATAATAGTAATCTGCCGCGCGGTTTTATCTCCTCTATTGTAGCTTCTTCCATGTCAACTAAGTAGAAAATACCTAAGTGTAAAGTAATAGGTAGACAATAAGTTATAATGTTAAAAGCAAATCCAAAAAAACTCAGCAAAATTTTGGCTTTGATACTTTGAAAATTCTGACATATTTATTATTTATACTTAGACACAATATACATTTATATTTACAAGCCTAGCTTACTCCACAAAAACATACCCCCTTTCTAGGTAAGTCAGTGTGAATTTTCTGAATAGATAGCTACATAAAATAACTTGTGCGTACAAAATTTCAGGATGTCGGACCGGGTCCACACAAAAATTATACTCTGAGATTTTTGTTTCGCTCAGTCAATAAGAAAATAATAATAATGAATGAACCGATGACAGTGGTAGCTTCCTCGGACACACTACGTGTCTTCGTCGTACACTTTCGTCCAAACATTTCGTCTTTTTCGAGTGAATTCAAAATTTAATAGTAAGAACAAGACTTTGATAAATGGGAAAAAGTATAGTAATCAATTTTTATTTCACCATTAAACATTAATCAAAAACCGAATTCAATTAATCGATAAAGCATTGTAAAAAATTAGAGGCCTACAGTAACAACATCAGCCTCTGGGCAAGTATTTCCGGACGTGTGCTATGTTAGGGCTCTGTATATTCATTGGATTGGCGATAACCAGTCGAGCCGAGATGGAAGGCTACATAGTAGGAGGTTCATTCGCTATGATCAATCGATACCCCCATTCTGCTTTCTTGAGAGTAAGCTGCTTAACCGTCGAGAATTTCATCTATAACTGGATATGCGGAGCGTCAATCGTGAATCAGCAGATTCTCCTCACGGCAGGCCACTGCGTTTCCTCCTGTATACCTGGCACGCGTATATTGGCCAATATGGGCAATGAGAATAGAGAAAAAGGCATCACAAGATCTGCAAGCAGTTACGTCATTCACGAAAAGTATGACCCCCCTTCTAATACCTGTGATATTGCGATAGTAAAGCTATCAAAACCGGTTGAGTTTACTTCGATGGTCCGTCGCGTGGCGATCATGAAGTCACCTCCATATCAGGAACCAGCGAATCTTGCTGGATGGGGAGACACTGATGTGAGTTGCCATGTTTTTTATTTCCTTTGCACATTTCTAGAAATTGTACAAGATTGCTTTAGCGTGTTTTCTCACGAAACGACACGACAGCACTGCACGACACGATAGAATGCGGTGAGGACAGCGACCGCTTACACTCATACACTTCAAAGGATCGTTTTTAAAAGCTTTTATTTATTTCACATATCTTGCAAGCTGAATTAGAACCACTTCATATTATCCTACGGACTTGAATTTTTACGTGTTGGTTCAGTTCCGATTACAATGCATTTTTATGGTAAGCATGACCTGAATTGATATCCCGGATGAAGTCCAGATAAAGGAACTCTTCAACGGCCAACTGCACAGACACGAAATTTTGTGTACGCATCTTATTAAGACAGCTAATGTTAAGGTTTACCATGACATGTTTGCTGCACTCGGGGTTGGGTCATGACTAGGGAACGCCTCAATGGAAACTCCTCCTCAATCCGATTCTACACCAAAGACTTTGTGCAGTTTCGATACCATGGCTCACAAACTGTAAAGGAAAACATAATCGTGAGGAAACCGGCATGTCCAAGAAACTAAAAAGTATTTTATTATGAAATCAGCGGCAAGCAAGGTTGCGGTACGTCTGATGGTAAGCAGAAACCGCCGCCTATGGACACCTGCGACACTAGTGGTGTTCAAGGTCCTTTGCCAAACTGGAGATGTAGTTTCAATACATAACATTCATCTACATGTACTGGGCCAGTATGGTGGATTAGGGCCCATCCTCTCTCTGTATCTCTCTCTCTCTCTCTCTCTCTCTCTGAGAAAAAGCCTGTGTGCCAACTGTGGGAACATGATAGGCTGGTAATTATTTTGACGATTATGGATGTATGGGTCTGGACGGGAATCAGTGAAACTTTAATCCTCCTGAGTCACTGAAACTAAACATTATTATCTAAACGGACTAATAGTAATATTTTTGTAGGAAAAAACCGGAGAACAAAGCTATAACTTGTTAGAAATAGACCAAAAAGTATGGAATCACAAGAATTGTGAAAGGCTGTTCTTCTCCATGCCCAGAGGAACCATCTGTGCGAATAGCAAGATACAGACGAGCTACGCTGCTGCGTGAGTATTCTTTTGAATATTCTTTATTTATGTGAGTATTCTGAAATTTTCGATATAATTAATAACAGGGACTTCTGCATTGCTATCACCACCGGTAGCGACCTTACTTAGAAACAAGTTATTATATGTTTAAAATTGCTCTGTCAATTTCTCTGGAGATGTTCAGAAACATTAGTTAAGTTATTATATGTTCAAAATTGCTCTGTAAACTTCTCGCTGATGGAGATCGAAAACGAAAACGAGATAAAGGAAATTTAAGTTCACACGAATCTAGGCATGTTCAGGCTAGAGTGAATAGATTTCTTCTAGATCAACGTGTTCCATTCTCAGCCTTACCGTCGCTTACCATCAAGTTGGTGACCAAACGTAGATCTATGCTCTATAAAATTAAAATAAACCTCAGCGTAAAAATTTTCTAGATCACCAACATTCGCCTCGCCAAAATTTGAAGAAATAAAACCATTTTGCTACGCATTTTTATATTAAAAAGATAATTTAGTGATGGTGGTCGGGTGGTGCGCTTTGCAATCTGGCGGCACCCGGTTCGATCCTCGGCCCTGCACTAATGACTTCTTAGTACTTAAATAAATTAGTGCAGATTCGATGCCATCACTCAAGAACGGTGAAGTTAAACTACGTGAGGAAACCGGTATGTCCAAGAAGCTCAATAGTTCAAAGATATAATATATGACATTAACCAACGTGCACTGGGCCAAAATGGTACTTTTCAGGGCCCATCCTTTCTCTCTGAGAGAAGTAATGTGTCCCAGAAGTGGGAACATGATAGGCTGATGATGACGAAAGATGATTTATTACACAAGCAAATCACACAGATTTAAAAAACATGCACTTAGTTTGTAACACTAAAACGTTTTTATGTATATTCCAGGGGAGATTCTGGGGCCGCCCTGGTGGTCCGAGACTATATCCAGATTGGGTTGGTGTCTTACAAAGTACCTCAGCTAGCTGTCAATGTCATCGTCTTCACCGATGTTGGTTACCATTATGAATGGATCAAATTCAATGCCCATAGGCTATACTGCTCCGGTGGTACACTAGTTTAGTGGAGTACCACTTAACTAACCAAAGGCAAACCACCAAAGGCATCCAGGATTTATCAGTAGATTAACTTCTGGCTGCTTTTAGTCAAGCAATTTTAGTTTGGTTCCACGCTTTATCGATGATTGTTGATGAGAATAATATAGGTATCAAAATATACATACAGGATGGTTACTTTTTATAGATTTATGACTTTTACTAATGAATTTATCTATTTTCTTCTATAAAAATAACTTAAATCATTAATTTTCTATTCTCGGGACTAACCTGGACCTTTATACGGCATAAATGGAGCCAAATCCAACACTGCATTTTTATGTATAACAAGTGGATCACATTAAAAACCGCCTTCAAAATATATGAAAAACGTAATGTGCCTATAACATTTGAGGGTTGCCGTCGATTTCCCTGGGATCCCATTATCAGATCCTGTCTTGGTGACAATGGGTCCAAATTGGAAGTTTACCCTACCGAACACAATAAAAAAATTAGAAATCGGAAACATACATAAAAAAAATAGAGTGGAACATAGAACCGTCCTCCTTTTTTGAAATCGTTTAAATAAATTAAACTATTTAGATTGGGATGATGTTGGTAAATGGACTATTAATGTTATGAACTGCGCTATTGAAGTAAACAACTTGTGAACTGCAGAAAATCTCTATAGGATGAGAAACGGCACTTGCTTTATCCTGTCTCATCTCAAAATACATTTAGACAGGTGATGACTTGCCATCCACTTAATGGGCCTCCATTAAGGCTGCCATATATTGGCGCCGGATGGGCGACATTGGCGTGGGCGGCTTAGAGTGTCGAGAGGTGTGCTGCAGTTTAACTAAACGCTATTCGCGGCTTTATGCCTTTAACACCATCACCACCCTGGAGGCTCAGCTCTTGCTGTTTTCACAAAAAAAAAAACTGTACCCAATAATTTTGGTATAATATGTGGTCTTGAGTCTTCTCGTCCACGTTTTGGTAGCAGCTGGCGTAGTGTCAAGTAGTGTTCACTTCGATTGTGACTAAAGTCGATGAGGCCCGTGGGCCCAATTTCTCTGGTCCATGTCAAAGAGCGCGTCCCGTATCTTTTGAGTGTTTTACCTAGCTAAGTAAAAATAAGTAATTAAATAAATTATTTAATTAATGACATGACTATGAAGAAAGGTAATAAGTTCTCTATCTCTCTCTCTTTCTCTCTTTTGAGGTTTGAAGGCTATTAGGAGAATCCAAAGTGAAGCAGACAATGATAATGCTAAAATCACAAAAGCGGGTGGCTTCTATCTAGACAAGGTCGTCTAGATACGGATATAAAACAATAAAATAATTAAGAAAACAATTTACCCTTGTACCTTATTACATCATAAAAAAGGAAATTAAATTAATATAATTTTTATTTGACTATCAAAATGTTAAACGAGAAGTTAATCAATTAGTCGATAAAGAGCGTCTAATCTCGACTCTAGCAAGAATTTCAGCCGTGCACTATGTTGCCACTATGTATATTTCTAAGCATGGTGGTGCTCACCCAGGCCCAAATGGAAGGCTTCATAGTAGGAGGCTCCTTGGCTTCCATCAATAGATACCCTCATTCAGCTTTTCTTACGGTGATCTGCATGAATGAAGAACGTGAGATGCTTTACTGGATATGCGGATCATCTATCTTGAACCAGAGGATTCTCATCACGGCTGCGCATTGCGTTCACCCCTGCATTCCAGGCACGCATATATCGGTCAATATGGGTAATGAGAATAGAGAAAGGGGCGTCGTGAGAACTGCATCCAGATTCCTCATACACGAAAAATATAACCAAGCTTGGAGTGCCAATGACATTGGTTTGATAATGATGGCGAGGCCGGTCAGGTTTAACTTGAGGATCAGTCGCGTGGCAATCTTAAAAAGGCCTCCTTATGGTGAACAAGCGAAACTTGCTGGATGGGGATATACTAATGTAAGTTTAAATGCTACTCTATTCTATTTTCTCTACTCTAGAGTCTCTAAAACTAAAAGAGAGAGCTCTTTTCCGCTGGCTGTAACTGACCTCAGCAAGGTTGTTATATGGCCTAGTTGAAGTCAGCCTTTTTTCGTACTCCAACAAGGAGCTTTCAAGGGGCTTTTAAAATGTCATGGTGTCCGTCTGTCCGCCCCAGTCTGTAACAGCATCATAACCTCTTTTCTACTTATATGAACCATAGTACATACCTGGCTACAATACCAGGCTACGATACCTGGATACAATAACGGGATTTTAATTTTATGCATGTGTAATTGTGTCTTTGACCAGTGTGTGTTGCCAGTGATGACATATGTTACTGAGACGTGGTTCTTAACTGTTGGCCTGTTGGAAAAACTCAGAGTCACACAACGGGCAATGGAGAGAGCTATGCTCGGAGTTTCTTTGCGCGATAAAATTCGGAACGTGGATATTCGCCAAAGAACGAGAGTCACCGACATAGCTATTAAAATCTGCAAGTTGAAGTGGCAATAGGCAGGCCAAATCACTCGAAGAAATGATAACCGATGGTGAAGAAAGGTTCTTGAGTGGAGACCGCGAACCGGAAGACACAGCGTAGGTATGCCTCCCACTAGATGGACCGACGACATTGTGAGAGTCGCGGGCATCCAGTGGATGCAGATGGCAGGATGTCGTTCAGTGTGGAGGTTAAAGGAGGAGGCCTATGTTCAGCAGTTGACGTCTTCTGGCTGATGATGATGTGTAATTGGCATAAGATATCTCATCATCTTCATTTCAGTCATAGAACGTCCACTGCTGGACATAGGCCTCCCCATCGATCTCCAATAAGTCCGGTTGGATAAGATATCTAATTATAAAATAAAAGTAGCTAGGTTTATTTTTATTTGAAGATATAGATGCAATTTTATTACAGTTACTGAAATAAACTATCTAATTTGGAGTAATATTGGTAGTAGGTATAATAAAGTCATTGTAAGCCCAGGTTACAAAAGGGTTCAATAAATATCTCTATAACTTAGCTAAGTCTGGTCTCTATTAATCTGACAATACGTCTTCAAACTCTTTTACAAGCACGAACCCCTTGACGAGCTAGTTTTACTCTCGTTTTGCTGAATTTATTTTCTCCTTTGCTTTGCTCTCAAATACGTTAACTAAAACCTACTGATTTCTGTCGATGTGATGTAAAAACATTATTTCTTCTTAATTTGATTTTTATAGGAAATTAACAGAACGGAAGGTATTGTTTTAAAAGAAGTAGATCAAAAAGTGTGGAAACGTGTCGACTGTCAGCGGTTGTTCGGAGAAATGCCAAAAGGAACTATCTGTGCCAGCAGTAAAAAACAGAATGACTTCGCTGCGGCGTAAGTAAAACTACCTTCGACCAATGTAGCTATATACCCAGGTTTTGTGCTAACAGTTTTCGATGACAGATTATTTTGGTATTAGGTATCAATCAAGAAGTCGTAGCGACGTGTCGTTATCTTTTTCCACTAGTGTACTTGAGTGGCAACAGATCAGAATTACAAACCTTTGTGTTTAGTTTTGATAGCCTCGGTGACAGATCTTTGTCTTGATAGTGGTGACTATCCAGGCAATGATTGGAAAGTGTTCTGGTACTTGGTAAAAGTAGTTTTTCCCATACGATTTTTTTCTTCAGTGCATGGGCAAAGAACCCACTGAAGAAAAAAATCGTACAGCTCTTTGTTGAGGTATGAATTCTTACCTTGCGGGAAAGCATCCGAACATACCATCCAGTAAAGTTAAATGATTATTTACGGGATATTTACCGTGGTAAGGTTGTGGAAGGAGCTCCCGATATTTCGGCGCAGTTACATGCACCATGTTCACGGGAAGACGGTAAATATCCCGTAAATAATCATTTAACTTTAGTGAACAACCGTGATAGTTTAAAACAGTGTTTATACCATCCAGTGTTGGTTGGTGGAACCGTTGGTGAACAGAAACTTATCACCGACTCGCAATTGTCCATTATTTATTATTTGTTGTTATACTTTAGAGTTCGACAGAGTTCGCAATAGTACACTGCCCTCCATAACTGGTGTGTTCAACGTCGGCCAATAGGCTGCCAGATTAAAATGGGATTGGGCGGAACATGTGGCACGTATGAACTGCGACCGATGGGCCAGGATCGTCACACAGTGGTTGCCTGATGAACGACGCAGTCAAGGAAGGCCTAGGAAACGCTGGCGTGACGATCTTGACTCATTCCGAAGAGGTTGGCAAGAGGTGGCGGAGGACCGAAATTTATGGAAGGAAATGGGGGAGACCTTTGCCCAACAGTGGGATAGAATAGGTTAAGAAAAAATTATACTTTAGTGTGTATTATAATCATACCAAGTTTGACGCTTGTACGTATTACCGTTTTACCATTGAAAATGGTTATCAAATGCAAATCGCCTGAGACGTATTTTTGGCCATAGCTCCGAGGATTTTGGGAGGATCGAGATGGGAATAATACCAAGTGTTGAGGAATTTATCGTGACATGTTTGACCGTTTCAATTTTGAAAATTGGCTTGTAAAATAAATACTTTGATGTGTTTTGTTTACACTTTTCAATAATTTCCAGGGGAGATTCAGGTTCCGGCCTGATTGTCCGTGACTACATTCAGATTGGAGTGGTCTCATACAAGAAGCCCACATTAGCTAATAATATTATAATTTACTCTGACGTAGGCTATTTCTACGATTGGATCACATACAATGCTTATAGGCTGTACTGCTTTACGTCTCTTGATTAGAGTTTGTCCACTGCCGCGACTAGACGCGCCTTGTAGTCTTCTTTGCGCCAGAGTCAATACTGTATTCAAATATCTTAGTATTCTTATAGCAAACTCTTTATTGAGAGAAATAAAAAAACTTGACATATACATGTTTTCATTAGCAACGCAACGCAAAATAGGGGTGTTATAAGTTTAACGTGTGTGTCGTTGTGTTTGACTTAACATCGTAGCTCCCAAAAGGCAGAACCAATTTTTATTTCGTTTTTTGTTTGAAAGGTGTTTTTGAGTGTATTATTTAGCTATGATTCAAGAAAATTTGTGCAGATGTTTGAAGATTTTCAGCTCTTTTATCGGGAGTTATAAAAATAAAAACTTGAGGTAACAGGCCAGGCGTTATCATACCTAATAATAAAAAAGCAAAGAGCGTGTCGAGACACGCGTATGGTAAGGTTTCGTAACTAAAGGCGTGTAATTGTTTCTTTTATTATAATATACATAAGTAAGTACCTAACTTAGAGATAGGGATAACCCTGCGTATTCCCTGTGATCTATTTTTTACTGTCCCATAAAAACCTAATCATAAATAGAGTCCAACAACGAAAACAAAAATAAAATTTGTTCAAAAATAAATAAGTTATAAGTATTTTAACTTCACGCACTATAGCAGTTTATGATTATGATGACGTCAAGCCGTGCGATCGCCATACACGTACATGCTTTGCGGGAGATGGACAGCGCATCCGCTCTCTGTCCCCACCAAAAACCTTAAACGCTTATATCGCAGAAAGTTATATCTCAAGCTAAACCAGTTATTTTTCATAAAGGAAACATTAGCATACATGCCTATTGTTAACTGTACCACAGAATACAGATTAGTGTAATTACTACAATACCCATTGCTTTTGTTGTACTCCTTCACCGCAATCGCCGTTTAGGCGCCGGCCTCATAGAAAGCGGTCTAAAGCTTAGAATAAGTATTCTAAGATCTAAAGTTCCGCGGGTATCTGCAGAGACCGTCGCGGCCTGAGCTACTTGTGCTATATGTATTCTGTGGCTGAGCTGAGCTTGGCTTACAGGAAATACAGGATAGGTAGAATGCATGCAATACTTATCATATATTTTGTTTTTTAACACATTTTTATTAGCTTGGTATGTATCTATGTAACATAATTTTTGAACGTGATTTTCACCCCTTCAAAACGGCGGATTTATTTGAAACTACACACTTATCAAGGACCGACAGGGCGAAATATGACATTTTCTTTTGTATAGTTTGTCCCATTATCCTTACCAGAATCTTCAGGATTAGCGATTTAAAAGCGTGTTTTTTTTAGTTTTTTAAACTGTGAGAATTCTATGGCTCTTCACAGCATGAATGCAAGCTGCGGGAAACGTTACTGCGATAGCTCGCTGCATGCTTCCTATGATGTCACGTGTTTGCAACCACATGCCACCGATATCAGCTAAAAGCTTAATTGGTACATGACTCGAACCAGTAGGGGGTGCGATTAGATACCAAGCTTGTTGTCATGCCTAGTTTAGTACAGAACTGAGCGGACTTTTCGATACTAAAACTACAGAACGGTATCTTTTGATTATTTATTTTCAAATTACATACATAATAAATTAATAAAACAAAAAAAAAAAGTTTGATTATTTACGGGATATTTACCGTGGTAAAGTTGTGGAAGGAGCTCCTGATATTGTCTTCCCGTGAACATGGTGCATGTAACTGCGCCGAAATATCGGGAGCTCCTTCCACAACCTTACCACGGTAAACATCCCGTAAATAATCACATCATTTTAGCGAACAACCGTGATAGTTTAAAACAGTGTTTTATCTTTACATCTTGCAATTTATCTTGCTGTCTCTTCGGACAGTTAGTCAGGTTAAAAAACTATAGCTTTTTAGCCGACGAAAAGGAAGAGGTTCTCAAATAGGACAAGAGGTTATTTATAATCATGGTGGAAACTGATATGTTCATGTTCATAATGGAAATATTCGGGGATATTCTTATTCTCATTATTATGATTATGAACAACTTTTACTATGGGACCAACCCTGAAATCGCGAAAAAAATTGCTGTTCCATTCATTTCATCGACTGACAATGTTTTTTTTTGTATGAAACAGCTGTTTTTTTCGCAGTTTCAAGGTGGGTCCAATAGTAAAAGTTGTTCATAATGTGAGTACAATGATATCCCCGAATGTTTCCACTGTCTTACCAGTCCAGTAGTGTAGTTAATTTTAAATGTTCATTTATGAGGGGCCTAATGCCTAACCTATCAAGATTTGGGTGCTGAAACCTACCTAGAGCCCAATTGCTTAGAGCAGCAATTGTTTTACTAAGTAGGTAGGTACTTCACTAATTGTTTTAAAATTAAAACATTTTAACTCGCTTTTATTAGCTTGGTATGTACCTATGTATGTAACGGCATCTATGAATTTGATTTTCACTATACTTCAAAACGTTTAATTAAATTTATATTTTGCACACTTATCAAGGACCGATGACAATTCAATAATTTAAAAGTTTGTCTCAGTAAAGCGTGTTGTTCAGTTTTTTTTTAAGCCATATATCAAAACAAATGCTTCAAATGACGAAAGCTGTTTTTATTGGTACCTATGTTGTGTTATATATTCAGCTAAAATGCTTTTCGGGCTCATGAACAAATGAGGTGATGTTTTGGTAAATGTGTGGTCTCAAAGAACAGATTCATTGAACAAATCAAACATCGCTGTTCTGGTTCATATTATCATTCACTCTGTCTTTCATATCCTACCTCGCCTTAGTATTTAGTGTCCCTATATGTCACTGCATTGTTCCCTATATTTAGTGTTGTATCCTCAAGGGCTTTTGGGAAACTAACCGTACAACCTGAGTAAGTCTATAGGGATAGCAGTACTAACATATGGTACTAACTAGGTTTACCTATTAGGAGTGAAATTCGCGCCTTGCAAACGTCAATCAAGCCTTAATAATTATAAATGTAAAAAAATCGACATATTTTTTTGTTAAATACGCAATTTGCTTTTAATAATTTAATAAATTTTAGCAGTTATTTTTGCTTCCAAACCTATGTAACCGACTTTGAAAAAAATACTATGGGACCAATCTGAAACTAGGTATATATCCTTAAAAAAGGCCAAATCAGTTTATATGAGTTCTGAGGTAATGAATGAAAATAAAATACAACCGCATTGGGAAACCCTCAGTTTTTGAAGTAGGTTTAAAATAACGTAAGAAACTGATCTATTGGATACAGGTAAACATGCTTGCACTCGACCCTGGCGCCAAGGTTTTAGAAAATGACTCCGGTATTAGCCTATCGTAGGAACCGAGTTCGTGAGTGCTCAGATTTAGAGATCTGACATTCTATTCAACGAGCTCAGCGAAGACGACGGCGCTTAGGGGGAAGGAAGGGATATCTTTCAATCATTTCGGAGCGCGTGCTTCGGATCTGCTGATCTTATTTCCATAATATCAGGCACATCAGACCCGAAGCAGAAGGAGGTATCCTGCCCTTTTTAACCGACTTTTAAAAAGGAGGAGATTCTCAATTCGACTGTATATAGGTATATAATTTTTTAATGTTTGTTACCTCAGAACTTTCCCCTGGGTTAACCGATTTTGATGATTATTTTTTATTTGAAAGCTGGTGCTTCCCGTGTGGTCCCATTTATTTTTGGTCCATTACTGAAATTTTTATGAAGTTGTTTCTTTATATTGATAATTATTTTACAATCTGAGTGTCTTCACGTCAAATCAGGCGAGATGGCGGTCAAACGCAAGCCTATTCAACAGCCCGGGCGTATTACCTCGGGCAACGTGTTAGGGAAGTACCGGTGCCTTCTGTTAGGCACAAAGGCAGGCTACCGAGAGTTTTTGTAGATGCAATCCTACATAACCTGGCTGTATCCCAAAATTTAGCCGAGTTTTAGTAGAAATTTTTCCTCGTTACCAAAATAATTATCAAAATAAAAAATCCACTTTAAAAAAAAACAGAACTGGACCAAATTGAAATCGGACTACACAGACTATCAAATAAAAGACACCAGCTATCAAATAAAAAAAGAATCATCAAAATCGGTTCACCCAGTCGACATTTCTGAGGTAAAAAACAAAAAACTTAAAAATAATAACAAACAGTCGAATTGAGAACCTCCTCCTTTTTGGAAATCGGTTAAAAAGAAAACGTGCACTAATTAGACTGTACAAAATAATAAGGCCTAGTTTGAAAAGAGAATAACTCATCAATGTTAGTAATTCGAATGACTTTAATGTGTAATTAATTCTACTTAATTTTGAAAAATTATACCTACTACAAAATTACAAATTGCGTTTTTCTCGAGGTCTAAGTGCGAACGAAACTGCCGTTTTTGTATCTGCTTGATAAATTACAGTAAATTAAACGTGGTAATACCATAAATATCCTTAGCTCCAGTGCAGAAAGACAATAAATATAGCCTTATGGCGCCTGCAAGACTTTCAAGTGCAGGAATAGCAGTTAACAGGTGTCCCAGGCCATCGAGGAACGTTGATCTATGGATACACTGAGAAACCTCGTTTGTCCTAATTTGGAAAAGGCACAGAATAAAACGCAGTTTTAAACTATCACGGTTGTTCACAGTTATGTGATTATTAACTGGATATTCACCGTGATAGTGATTACGAACCGCCACCATTAGAGATGCAATCAATCGGACGCTACATAAAATCATCACTTGTAAATCGCAATGATGACGTTGATGATGATTTGTTAGATGCTTGCGATTGTTGATCAAATAGTCATGAAATTTTGTAAGCATGTAGTTCAAACAAATTTATGAGAAAAATTGGCTGAAGGGTTCTGAAAATATAAGGGTAGAGTTTGGTCACAGTTCGGGACGAACAATATTTATTAAACAACTACTCGGCTCTATTCACGTGTCAAATCGAAGTAATACCAAGTTCCAACTGATACAACAAATTCTCATGAAATATTAGGGCTATAAAGTGTGAGTGTATTTCACACTTTTAACCAACTCCAAAAAATAGGACGGTTCTATGTTCCACTGTTTATTTTATATATGTTCACCGATTACTACGCCAACTGTAAAACGATTTCAAAAAAAAAATGTTTGGTAGGGTATACTTCCAATTTGGTCCCATTGTCACCAAGTCAGGATCTAATGATGGGATCCCAGGGAAATCGAGGGCAACCCTCAAATTTTATAGGCTCTTATTACGTTTATCACATATATATTTTTGAAGTCGTGTACACACTATATCCACTTATCACTTTTAGTTTAGTAAAAAAAATTCTACTTATCTACGAATATAATAAATACTTATATCTTTTTTCGCACCGTCTCATCTTTCCGCAATAATGGATCGGGCTGGTGTTGCCATCACTAAAGTTGAAAACTTCAAACGGCTCAAACGCTGACATGTTTGTGCCTTTTGGGGTCGAGACTTTAGGACCGGGGGGGCCAGCCGCTCTTGAATTGTATGATAATATCTCCTGGGGCCTTACGCCTGCCTGTTTTAAACGATTCAGTTTAGGTGATCGCGAAAAGTTGCACGACCGCAAAACGTATCTCGGCGCGTTAAGGTTCGCGTTCGCGTGATTTTGCAAACTGCGCGTATTCGCGGCCGTGGTTAGAGTTGTATAAGGCCCCTGGCCAAACGTTTAGTAGATATATGACTGTTTCTGTCGCATACTTTGGCCCACGACAATGCTGTCAGCATAATGGCCACTTTTTCTTGTACCAATGGGCTTTTAGATTCGTTTTTATGTTTCTAACACTATTATTTAAGGCTGTTAGTTACTCAAAATTAAAAAAAAATGAAGTACTTTTATGTATTAGTTTATATTTCTTATTGTCGTAGTTAAATTTCCTACCAGATAAGTTAACAAGTTACAGTACAGTGATAGAAGACTTAATGACTAGTTCCGGAGACAGAGAGCTGTCTGTGCCTAGCTTATAATTTTCTCCACCGTTACGTCGCTGAGGTGGTATTGCAATTTATTTGCAACTATGTTTGTACATGTCAGCGATAACAACCTAATTAAGCCTAACAAATAATAGCCTTACCTCGTATGTAATTTTTTATGACCTATCTTGTACAGATTGTTTAATTAGGAAAGTCCAACTTAGGCAAAGAGGTCGCCCGAAGAATCCAACTCGGATGGGCAGCGTTCGGGAAATTGCGTGAAATCTTCTCGTCCAAGATACCACAGTGAAGACAAGGGTCTTTAACCAATGTGTGTTGCCAGTGATGACATATGGTACTGAGACGTGGTCCTTAACTGTTGGCCTTTTGGAGAAACTCAGAGTCACACAACGGGCAATGGAGAGAGCTATGCTCGGAGTTTCTTTGCGCGATAGAATCCAAAACGTGGATATTCGACAAAGAACCAGAGTCATCGACATATCTATTAAAATTTGCAAGTTGAAGTGGCAATAGGCAGGCCACATTGCTTGAAGAACCGATAATCGATGGGGAAGAAAGATTCTTGAATGGAGACCACGAACCGGAAGACGCAGCGTAGGTAGGCCTCCCACTAGATAGATCGACGACATCGTGAGAGTCGCGGGCATCCAGTGGATGCAGATGTCGTTTAGTGTGGAGGTTAAAGGGGAAGGCCTATGTTCAGCAGTGGACGTCTTATGGCTGATGATGATGATGATGATGTATGATATTTTGCATGAGTGTTAATAAATATTATAGCTTTATTTGCTTATTAAACTGTTAACACTGTTTAATTACACTATTGCCATTAATATAATATAGTAAGAACAAAACAGGGTGAAAGTTTATCTTTATTTTTCTTTCGTTTTCAATGACTTTAAGTCATTGGTGCTAACAGGTATATTGCGCACCAGATTTAAGTCAGTCGCTCGCCGGCTTAGTTGGAGAACGGTCGTTGCGTGTCGCGTCATTATTAAAATCAAACAAAAATATGGCCACTAATAATTATTCAAACATGTATAGGCACGCTACGATGCGACGTAGTTGAGATGTCGAAAGACGGCACATTTTTCATGAACTAAACATATTGAGACGCTATGTTCGGATCATGCCCTCGGATGGTTCGGATCGACGTCGCGCGCCGGTAGCACACCTCGCCGCGAAACCGTAACAGCGAATCAGATGCTAGTTTAAATGTAAACCTTATAAAGTATAATATACAGCAGTAATTTAAACAGCAAAATTGGAACGGAGACGCCGCTCGTCAAGTTTGGCGTTTATAGCACGCGTATTTAATAGTATGCTGTAAGGAACATTGTGTAAGGTTCATATTTTAACGAGAAGCAGTTTCTAGCGTCAAATAAAGCTCTATAGTACTTACACATTTGCATTGCTGTGGCAATTTTGAGTAAGGATGGGGTGCGGCTTCCTGGATTGAACTGTGTATAATAGTTAAACTATCTCTCCTATTTTAAAAAACAATTATTTCTGGACATTATGCATGTACTAGCAAGGAATTTGTATACTACGTAGTATATAATTTCCTTTTATAGTAGTGAGAATAGTAATTATTGTCATTATTAGGTTAGAAGTCATGTGTAGCGGTATTTGATCTACACATTTATTTATATTATGTAAGGATTATAATATTTTCGATGTCATAATGTAATTATTTATTGTACTCGTATTGATGAATTATTGTAATATTTTATTTCTTTTAGCTAAATTCACACTACATTAATAACTTACAAAATAACTAACAAACAAAAAAAAAGTATCTTTCTTCACAGGACCTCTTCTTTTATGAATAAATGTTTGTTGCATAATGATATCGATGTATACTGCGATAGTGTGAGCGTTATACGCACACACTTAGCTTCTCAATTCTTTGATTCTCAAACTTAACATGTATACTTATAATTGTTTATCGCAGTGAATCTACTCATAATGTTATTTATCTATACTATTAGTTACTGCTACGCTCAATTTCGAAACCTTATTATTTTTTCTATAGGCGGAAAATTGTAATTGGCCCAGTCACCAAATCTATTTCTAAGTTTATACTATTAAGCGGTAAGTTTCCCTAAAAATTAAAGAAAAAAAAAACTTAACACTGTGTGATATACAATGTAACTGGTTATTATGAATAACGAGTATTAGTATAGTCATAGACCAAAATTTTTTTTCGCTAAGTATAGTCAACCTCTCACTATGCATAATCCGTTCCAAAGATAAAAAATAATCTTGCTTTCTTCACGTCAGTGAAAAGATGATTGGTCATTTTATAGCATAGGTACTAGCTGCGCCCCGCGGTTTCACCCGCGTGGTGATGAAAATCGGTGAAGGGGTATGGAAAATAGATAGTAGCCGATTCTCAGACCTAGAATACGCATATAAAATTTGGTAAAAATCGGTAAAGCCGTTTCGGACGAGTACGGTAACTAACATTGTGACATGGAAATTATACATATATTAACTTTTAGATTATACTCGTAGTCGTAGTCACAGAGTCGTAGAGCACAAGAAAGAAACAAATATAAATATTTAACCATCCTTTAAAAAAACTTGGAGTTAACACTAAATGCTTTTCCTATTCTAACGAATAGGAAAAGCATTTTAATATAACTGCGTAAGTAGGCTAACTACACAATTTAAAACTCTCACACAAGAAAAGAGCCAATATTAAAAATCACGTTTCCGTAGAAATCAATCAGTAAATAAAACGATTTACGTAATTCTACTATCGGTTTCACGACCACACAAAAAGCGTATTTAATCTTCAAGAAAGTACTCCAAAAAACTCGTTTTACTTTGAAACGTATTTCGGCAAATTTCAAAAAGTCTACAAAGTAGTAAAGCTACAAAAGTGTACCAGTGAATAAAGCTTGGTCTACATTGCACCGAACGCACCTGAGCCCGATCGGTTAATGATATCAAACTGTTACAAGTGCGTACATTAGTTTTTCCTACCACATATACAACATTATTGCCTCATAGAAAATAAATGAACAAAGTAATATTCACGTGTTAAATAGGAAAACTATGGACCGGCTAGACAGCCCCGTTAGCTTAGTTGGTAGTGAACCTGCCTTCTGCGCTTGGGGGCGTGTGTTCGATTCCCACCTAGGACAAACATTTGTGTGATGAACATTTGTGTTTGTTCTATGTCTGGGTGTTAATATCTATTTAAGTATGTATTTAAAAATATATATGTATGTATATCAGTCTCTGGCGGCCATATTACAAGCTTTGCTTAATTTGGGGTCAGATGACCATGTGTGCAATAATGTCCAAGATATTTTTTTATTTATTTTTATTCATTGCCATTGAATTTATATGTATTTTACAGCTGTGAGCTGCTGTCATCTTTTCCAGCATTTTATTCGCAGTTTTATTTTTATTTGGCCGTGTACGCTCAGTTATTGCATTTTTTTTTAATTTAACGAGGACGAGTTTAATTCGGACATAACTGGCTTAATTAGCGCGGAAATTTTACATTGATTTTAATGGACACATGTACAGGTAGTGCAACTGCTTAATAGCCTTCCCACCTAACATGGCTGTGCATTGAAGTTTGTGATTGGAAATTATATTGTGTCACATAATGCAGGCCTCATATTTCAATGTCATGGTCTGTCCGGGACTGGAGAACACACGGTGCAATGTGAATCGAGCTTTAATTGCAATGACTCACTATCGCAGCTGGAGGCAGGCAACTAATTTGTCATGTGTACATTACAGTTATTAGTGCTAATTTCGAGAATATTGCCTTGAAATTATGCACACGCTAGGGTTTACGACTAATGACTATATATACATTCTTAAACGTACCAACATTTGTGAAACATTGATTAAGTTACTGATAATTTGTTTCGCCAGAATAATTTTATACATGTTACAATGCTTTAATTAAACATACGAGTACTTTTATGCTCGTATTTTGTTTAGTTAATAAAGGAACATGTCAGATGAAGGAAGAAAAAAACTGTTTATAAGACATTTACATTCACTTCCAAATTAAAAAGAAATGGGGCCGAAGAGTAGGTAGCAAAATTGAACGCAATAAAAACATTGATGCACATCTTAACTATGTGTATAAGAGCTTATGATATCTTGATCGTACAGTCCCAATATTGATTGTCGATAAGCGCCAAAACAAAATCAAAAATAAAACTTAGGTAGCTGTACAAAATGTTACCGTTATTGTCGAAGAAAAAAGGAACGAAATCACGAGTTCTGCAGAATATCCAATTTATTTGGAACTCTTGAACAATCAGATCAAGAAAAAACACAAGAAAAGTACTTATAACGTGAGTTAACTGATGATTTAAAGAAAAACTTCGTTAGATAAAGAAAAACAGCGTTACGTGTTTAGTTTTTAGTGTTATTACTAAAACCAAAAGAAATGGTTGTATTACAAAGCTGAGTGCCGTTGACTTTCTACTTAAGTGGAACTAGAGCGCGGGCTGCTGTGTAATTGAAGAAATCTCTGCACCGTGACGACAGCTGCGGTTGGCGTAAAATATGGCAGTAGGTTTATAACCAATGAAAAAAGACAAAAAATATATGAAAATAATTAATAATATACCAAAATCTTTGACGTATCTGAGGGCGTACGTGGCTGAGGAAAGAAGTTTCGTCACCTTCTTCCGCAAGATCATCAGCTCAGCACTTGACGCAGTAGACGATTGAAGCTAGAGGAAATCACATAAATTACAAGAGTTGTTTATTTTACCCAGCTATGCTTTGATATCTGCGTCTTTTTACAGCCAATGATAACTTTTCGTCGACGTGTTCCAAGACATTGAGTTCTGCAGCATATTTTAAAGTTTTACTAGGTTACAAAAAGAAAGAGTAGGTACAGTTGTACGTACATGTGACAAGAAGTAAAAAGGAGAATAAAATCTATAATTATGTATTATTTTGGAATAAATACATACACTACACGTTTTAATACGTAGACGCAGGAAATGCTTGGATGAGGTTGGTGACAAGAATGCTGCCCAAAAAATGAGCATTGTTATTCAACTTGGCAATTCTGCTAGCATTCTGGCCTCTTTTCTTTCCACCAAGGGGTTTTTAGATTAGTTTTTTTTTGTTTAGTTTAGAGTATATTTATTTTAGATTATTTTAGTTATATTTCAGTAATAAGTGATTTAATTTTAATTGCAAATAACTGTTTTCTTATATCTACTGACTAAAAATGTTTAAAAAAAATACACGTTTGATATCAATATAAATTGGGTTATGTTATAGTAAATTATTTCAGTGTATCTTAATATAAAAAATAACATTAAAACAAGTAAAAGTACACAAGTCGAATACGAATTGAAATCATTTACAAAACTGTTTTTATTATTAGTGTCCAAAATGTAAGTGAAAAAAATATATGAAAATGTGACATTTCAGACATACGATAGTCTAAATATATTGTGTCCGAAACTTAACCTAGTGAAAAGTTCTGTGACGTGTTTCAGTTCTAATTGTTATAAGCATCTTGGATTCTATAATGGCGATGAATATGTCTTGCCAATTTGTATAATTTCCTTCCATTGTTCATGTTGCAATTATTTTCTTACTAATACCAAAATGATACAAAGTTCAGATATTATTGCGAATAATTGCAACCAACATCAATATTGTTTCCGACTATCTTCATTTTTCTTTCTTCTTGCAATATTTCTATAGTCTTCATCCCGTCCCGTAAGAATTACGTAGAATCGCCCAACACTAGTGATGCCACTAAGAGACCACGGGGATGCTATAACGAAACCCGTGAATTCTTCCAGTGCCATTGCCTGTGCATGGTGCGAGTTTTCTTTCTTCTTCGTTTCTTTCTTCTTTTGTGCTAGTGTAGTTCTTAGTAGATTCTTCTCTCTTAAACGATCGAGCTCTTTTTCTTCATTACGTTTTGCAATTTCTTCTGCAGACGTTCTTCTTTCTTTATGTATACTTATATTTATATCTCTACTTATCTGATGTCATGACGACAGACAAAATTTTTGTCCAAAATTACTAAGAGCAAGTATTTTTATGTCAAGACTGCCTGGTTACATTTAGAATTAACAGTTTAGTTCTATATTTACATTTTAAATAAAAAATTGAATTTTTCAAAAACAATACATTCTCGTATCTGTATCATGTACTAAGTCTATACTTATAAGTATTTAATTTAAATATAATAATATTTATAAAGACAATCAAACAAAACTACCAAGTAACAAGCCACTGTTACCAAGTAACAGTTTTGTTTGATTGGATTATCAATAAACCAAAGTTTTATGAGTAAACCAATTGATAAACTGAACAGTTCAGATAGAGATAGCTTGTATTTTGTTAAGGTAAACATACGCTCTATCTAGATTTCTTTAGTTTCAATTATGCTCTTCATTACAAGCGAGGTACACCTGCCGTTAAAGTGAACAAGGGAGGCGCGTGTGGAATTACATTAAATATAATTGCAACTGCATTAATGAGAGCACTGCACTCATTAATGCAGATGTTGGCTCACTTGAATGGTAACTTAACTATAGGGATATTATATCAATGTTTATCGGCAGTCGACGATTTCATCTAACTGTTAATAGGTTAGATGACTGTTTTTTTATTGTTCTATTAAAATGTAGCCCATAAATATAGCTGATTAATGAAAACAAATTGAAAATCTGATCAAAAATAAGCAACTTATAAGCATTTTAAAATCATGCTAGACAGAGAGCGCGAAACAGCAAATTATGACGTCACTTCTCTGTACGCCATATACATTCTATTCTGAGAAGTATTGTGGGAATGGGACAGAGTTTTCTCCGCCAAAATTTTTAAACTCTTCTATGTATATCAGAACATTAATAACCGATTTAAATGTTTTTTTCAATAAACATTATATTTACTTAAATTATTCATCAAAGCTATTAGTTTCAACGATATAAACATCAGTCATCTACCCTATTATTTAAAATAGTTTTTTTTATTAATATATGATTTATATAACAAGCATAATATATACTTTTTATATAACATTAACTTTTGAAGTTGTGAGAAGTACCATTAGGTATAAAATTGTAATCATCATCCCACAGAACCAATCCTGATCCAGTTATTTACGACTTTATTTTGATCAATATTGGTATCAATATGATAATTGTATTTGGGTGCAAAAAAAACTGTACCTAATAATTTTATGTATATAATCTTACGATGCTTTCTTGTTATAAATGACCGAATGTTTGGTTGGTTATATGTTTGGTAAATCGATGATGTATATAACTTACATATTAAAATGTTGAAATTTTATTACGTATCTGTTTTCATAGTAGAGAGTTGAGATTGAGCTCGATAGCTGAATATAGGCTGATGACGATCTCCCTTCATATAACTTACAGAGCCCGATAACTATCAGTTTCGAGATGTTAATGTAACAAAATATAATGATATCAATCCCTGTTATAAATCGAAGCAATTATCTCGATTTTTAAATTAAATAATACATCGTATCCACTGCATACAACGTAATCACATCATTTCAATACAGTAATAATCTTGAACATCTTAGTTTACTTCGCTAACAAGAAAAAAAGGCAAATATAATTGAATTTATTTTGAAATATATACTCTCTCACGATGAAAATCACTTGTTAAAATACCAACACGCGAAGTGCAGTTCCGCGATGTTCACGTGTCAAACCCTAATGAATCCAGCTGATCGTAGATAAGTATCGGCTAAGTAAGTAGTCGGATGTTATTCATTTAGATAAAATTACAAAATATGTCAAATATTAGTAATAAGACAGACGTTATTTGATTCTCCTTATTAAATGGTGGAAAAACTTTGGTAGAAAAGTTTATGAGACTATTGGAAATTGCCTATCATTTTAAACCACCAGTGATTTTATGCATACTAGGCTACATCGCACGAATTTATTGAATGTAGGAAGAGTTTGGAGCGGTTTGGTGTTCTGTGAAAGTTGGTTATTTTATTTTTAAGTTAGCAAATAAAGTGACAAACCAAACCTTGTTGAACAAACATTTAAAAGATGGATTTAAAGGATGGATGGAAGGAAGGAAACATTTAAAGGATGGATGGACAGAGTAGATATTTATTATTTATAAATGGTTAATAATTAATTAGTAAATTTTAAGTAAATAGACAATATAAATTAATTGTCAATTTCTTTTGACAATTTTTTTTGTCAATCTGAAATGTAATGTTAGTATATTATTGAAATGTTTTTATGTAATTAAATTTTATATGGTAATAAGAATGTGACATAATATGACTCGTTATGATTTTAAGGTTTGAGTATAAAGTACTGATACCCCGTTTTGTAAAATACAAAGGTTATGATAAAACATAAGTAAAAAATAAACATACGAGAGAGATATCTAAAAATAAACCTGTATTTACGCCTTGATTCATTTTCATACGCCTAAATCGCCAACAAGCGTCAAGTTCATTTCTAATCTATCTTTAAGCCCGTAATAGAATTGCTTCGTGCTCTATACATCCATAATAACACTTCCAACTTCCGCTGACAACATCGTAGATTGATCAGCCATGCAAATAGACTAAAGGAAATACCACCATGATGAGCTGCGTAGCGGCAGCAAGCGACTGAACGACAATAGCGAAAGACGCAAAGACCAATGCGACGCGTCTGTTTACATTGTTGTTTAAATTGGGCGGAATGTATGAAACAATGAATTTTATTTAATTTTGCGTTGGACTGCTACAGTTACTTTTAGTTATTTAGAGCTGCTACCTAACCTCATGTTAAACTATGATGCTCTCTACGATGACGGAGCAGACGTGGTTCGAAGAAACTGATTCACTACACAGTAATCGTAGATACCCATGCAGATTGTGCTTCTTTAGCGCAGCGTTGAATCTGCCAGTGCATTGTGCAACTTAGTGTAGTTTTGTCTACATCATTCAATTATCAGATTTTGTCGCGTCGCTACATTACGCGCCGCGCAGTCCGGTATGGTCAAACCCTAAGTTATTGATGGCAAAAGATAGTGATGAAAATATTCTTACCGAGAAAGTGGGATGCGATTACGATCAGAGATTATAAAATTCTCTGGTCCGGATGCAGTTGTAAAAACATATTGAAGTGTTAAAGAAAATTCCTAATGCATACTAAGTTAAGGATGTCTTAGTAATTACGTACATTTATATATACTTATTATACTGTAAAAAATATATATATTTTTAATATTTCTTATAATCCGCCGCAACATTACATATTCTGTGAAAGTTTGAAGTGGCTACCTATTACAGTTCGAAAGATACAGCCGTTTAAAGATAGGACGGACAGACAGACAGACGAGGCTTAGTAATAGGGTCCCGTTTTTACCTTTTGGAAACGGAACCCTAAAAAACATTGTTTAACATGTCTCACACTCATATTGTTCCTAAAATCTATGCTTAATCTAAAAATATAGCTTGAAACCTTAAATCTCTCGTAGCCCATACACGAAGTGAGTAATTAAATGACAGTCGTAAAAGAGCTTTATTGTCGTCCCACACATATTCCATTCTAAAACAAAACATGAATCATCAGCAATTACGATCCCAATTAAGCGAATGAAAGATTGAAGGCAATCGAATCAATTCCATGGGAATCTTGACTGCTTCTTCTATACCTACTTTCTAAAGGGCTTCTATGCGGGCAATGTTATTCTCATTTTCGCAATTTTAGGTCTTGCACGAAATAGAAAGAAAATACGAGACATTCACACTGTCTATTGAAGTTATATAAAGTACTAGCCGCTCGCTCCGGCTTCGCACGGGTGTAAGCTCGGCCTTCGGCCTCGTTAAAAATAGTAGCCTATGTCCCTCTCCTGGTTCTAAGCTCCCCACCAATTTTCAGCCAAATCGGTTCAGCCGTTCTTGAGTTATAAATAGTGTAACTAACACAACTTTCTTTTATGTATATAGATATTGGGTACTTAGTACTGGGCGGCTGGGCGGTAGCATTACCATCTGACGGCACCCGGTTTGATCCTCGGCCCTGCACTAATGACTCATTTAGTATTTAAATAAATTAGGTGCATTTTTGATGCCATCGCTCAATAACGGTGAAAGAAAACATCGTGAAAAACCGGTATGTCCAAGAACCGCAAAGTTCAGACATTCACCAACATGCACTGGGACAGCATGATGGTTTAAGGCCCATCCTCATCCTCTTTCTCTCTCCTGCCTGTGTCCCAGCAGTGAAATAATGTTGATAAATTCAGGAAAACCATTATAAAAAAGAAAGGTTAAGAACTAAAGATAGTATATGACATGTAAACATAATAAAAAAACTCGTAAATTGATTATCAAATTCCGGAGTAAACGGTGTACATACATTTAAAGAAAAAGGACCGGATTTAGACTCTTTCGTACTAAATCGTAGAAAACCCTGGTAGAAGACTGTGAAAAATATGTTTGTGTTGTATTCACAACACTAAGAAAAGCAACAAAAAAAAATCTAAATCGACATGGCGGTCGATAGAACTTCAAATTTATGCATCGGATCAATTGGAATAACAATAACTAAGCATGAATTTGCATTTTGATCATTAACAAATGCACGACAGCAATAAATATGGATTTCAATTTATCTTATCGATAAATTGAATAGTGATAAATCTCGGTCATGTCTGAAAAAAGATTTTCTTTCACAGGTCTATGATTGTAGCATACCTACTTTCAAAAGTTTTAATGTAGAAATCTGTTGAACGAGTATGTTTAACTACCATAAATGTAAACTTATGATATGCTTTGTTTTATGTTAATATTTGAATAGAGCCTAATTACTTGGCGACGGATTTTGTTAAAGCCGTGAACCTCGGAGTGAAAATGTCAATTAACCTTTAGCTGTTATTTGAGTGCCTCTATTAGCGTTGTCATTTATCCTACACATAATTAAATAATAATTTAATGGGTCTTGTGTACCGAGCTAAAGACATAATAAGTAATTGTGTATTTTTCCCCGCAAGTAACGAGACAAGTCTATCGCTGATGGTAAGCGCCGACTTTTGAACTAAATGGGACTCTTACGTAGTTGCCTAGAAGGTAGTTGCGACGCACGCTGTTGCGAAAAAAAATTGATTTGTTTGTAAAATATTTTTGAAGTGACATCTAGGTTATTAAGCTTACTATTTTATTTACAGTTTTTTAAGTTCTTTTCTTAAAAGGAAGATTGGCCACGCGTGGTTAAACCTAGTTCCGCAAGACCAGTCCAATAATGGCATGATGACGTATATATATATTTTTTTTGAAATTTTTGGACGAAGTTAGGGATACACAGGGAAAATTGTTAAAATTGAATATGAGATTGGGAAAAGAGAGAGGAGGCTTTTGCTCCGCTTTGGGCAGAATGAGATCATGATACAAGGAAGGACCTGGAGCCCTCGACATGGTTCACCCAGGGTTTCCAGTGGGTTCCCATGGGTTCCAGTATCGCCAATGTAACACGTTTATTCATTGTTTTTATTCCTATTTTTGTTGTTGCTTCGTAAATGTATTAGCAAGTTTTGAAACGAATATATGTTTATTTTATTATCATTTATATTTTACAATTATCTGACATTGCTACAATTTTCCTAAGAAATTGCCAGCAACAAAAATAATAACATAGTTTAAGACGAAATTGTGCACTACAACGTCAGTGCAAAATTTCAGCACCTAAACCTGCCAGTGTAACGGTCCCATAGGTCGCACGCACCCACCCGCTGCGTGTGCGCAGTTTCGCAGCAACTTTATCACAATACCTGTATACATAACTTCGTGGACATATGAAACTACACTAACAATAGACATATTTTAGCCTCGTGACAACAAGCTGTCGTGGCTAGTTAAACTGTTAATGAAATAAATCCACTGCCTATTCTGTGGCTTTTCTATATTGCGATTCTGCTATGTCCCGTTGGGAGTTACCCATTGTAAAGATTTTATCAGGATTTATGAGCCATGGCAAGTGAATTTGCTTTGATATACCTGTTTTTTTTTAATTCAATAATAGGGTTTCGTTTGATCGCCACCTCCTCTGATGTTAAGCGATGATGTGCTCTACGGTGGACCTAATTGACACAATATTTTATGATTGTTAATATTATTTCATCGGAAAAGCGGACCGCAGCTCAAGCCGGAATACACGCTAGGCATAAAAAAGGAAGAAGTATATAATATATAAACCTTAAACACCCTATGACCTATTGTAAATCCTATACTGCTATTGTCAAACTAAGAATATATTTTATTGATCTATTGGAAACTACTCAAGTTTTTTTTTTGTTACTTTTAAACTAAGTCTTTAAAAATTGCTTAAATTTCGTTGTATATTCGACTCTCGAAGCTAAACCGTAAGAATTTTATCAAAGTTTTATATGTTTGCAATTTTTTTCTTTCCGTTGACTTGCTCCACTGGATTTACCTCTACTATGGCAAGTCAGGTGTTCCAGTTGACTAATACGCTCCAGGCACAGAATTGATGATTTGCCGGTCGGGCAGCGGTCGGTAGCCGCTATACTGCATATCGACAGACCTGTATAGCGCTACTGGGCTTAATAATTAATGGTATTGGCAGTTAAAGCCAAGGGAAATTGGATTTTCTGGCCTATACATTAAAGATACTGCATTATAAATACGAAATTTTGGAAGTTAGTATCCTTTAATGAACAATAGCTTTGATTACAATTAATTAGTTAATTTGTCGTATGAATAAAAAAAACAATAGGAGAAATCTAAAAATTAAGCATAATATATTATAAATGAAATGGAGAAAAGGAAATCAATTATCATTTCAGCATATCATGTTCCCCGCTGCTAGGAATGTCTTTTCTTAGATAGAGAGGATGGAGAATAAAAAAAAGCTCGAAGATAAAAGTATATTTTTTAAATAGATCTTAAAATCTCTTTTATTTGCTGTTTTGATTTAAATACGGTTTGAAAAATATAACTAAGTACTGCGTCCTTATGTGTCCTGCAGTTTTGCCGTTCAATATTTTTTACCATGGATAAAAAGGGGGATGTCAAAAGTTTGACACGTCTATCTGCATGTTTGTGTATATGTTTGTGTCTGTCGGTAGCATTGTTGCTGCCAAACGGCTGAACCTGTTTTAATTTAGTTCTTTTCTGTTGGATAGGTAAGAGAGATTTAGCAATGATTCATGAAATCTCAGTCATTTGAAGATTATCAGGTATTTTATAGGTGGTTTAAAAAAAACTTGTTATAATTACAGATATTAACAATAAATTTGTAATAGCAAAACAACACACAAGACAAGTACAATCAGATAATTTCTTATTTTGAATCTTAATTTCTATATACATCGTTAAAGTTCTTGCAAAACCTTGCGATTCCAAAAAATATATTTATGATAACTCTTTACTTTTCCCCAAATGGTTACAGCCCTTTATCCTGCGCCCATACGTGACAGGAAAGGTGGGCGTCCCAAAGCCCAAAGGAAATATAATTAATTCCATGCTCAATGGGGGCCCGCTACCGACCTACGCAGGGGCAGGAATGTGCCATGCCGAAGTGAGTGTGCGCAACAAATTATTACGAACGTATTATCTGACCGGTATTTTTAGGTCTTATTTATTAATGTTTTGGTGTCGATACTTCTGACTTTCTGAATAAATATGTTACTTTGTACGGGTATCTCCAGCAATGTATATCTATACATATAATAAAAACATAGAGATAAAAAAATCTGTAATTGTGAGATATAAAAATAATCTCACAGGCTTCTTAAAATAAGCAGCTGAACAAGATAAAGCAGTTTTTAGAGTTTTTGTATGTTTGTTTGTCCACGCACACATCTCCTAAACCACTGGACGGATTTAAATGCTGTTTTCACGAATATGCTTAACTATGACCAGATTGCAGTATAGGCTATGTTATTTTGTGCAAGGGCCGGATTAAGGGATCAAAAAAGGGTTGAAAGTTTATATGAAAATCTACGCGTACGAAGTCTCGGCCAAAAGTGCTAGTACAAAATAATTGGTAACGATGCCTGCGGGCAACGGGCTATTAGATTAGTGTAGCTAAAATTATATAGATAGGTAAATTGTGGGTGTCTTCAAATCACAAGTGAATCGGATTCTTCCAAGCAAGCGTGTTCCATCGTAGCTAGGAGCAAGGTGGCGGTCAAACGCAAATCTGATTAGATTTGCGTTTGACCGTTTTTGATCCTAATTAAAAATAAAACTTTGAGTTCTAAATTATTTTGTAATAACAGTTTATTCTCAGGCAAAAACTCTCGTTGAGATGACAATCAGAATGACCAGGAATAGAAATATTATTTGGTCTAACTTGTGTGCACACTTTTTTTAATGCCCATAGGTGGCAAACAAGCAGACGGTCCGCCTGATGGTAAGAAATCACCGTCGCCTATGGCCGTTGCTCTGAGATATCCTTGAAGTTATCATCTCAAACGTATTTCTGGGCAGTACAAAATCTTGTGCTAAATTAAAAATTTGTTAAAAAAAATAAACAAGATTTTACCCTGCATTGAAGTGTTGTTCATGATCAACATTATCGTCCGTACAAACGCTCCTTTAAGTCTTAACTTTGTATTAAAGTATCATATTATTTAAGGCACTGATAGTCAGATAAGTGTCCAAACTGACACTGCTATCGTAATTTAGAGGATTGATTTCGGTCGGGGGCGGATCCATAAAGTATCTTGCTTGACTTAAGGCGAAAGGGATAATTTGGTTTGAATTTATTCTGCCAATTAGTGATGATGTGTTTTATTCGAGTTTTGATAATTTTAAGAGATACAACTTTGTATAAACTAACTGGACTTAGTTGTGAGCCTAAGCCCAGTTAGTTTATATGGCTGAATATAGGCATAGTTAACAAATAGGTACAACACTGAGCTTCAATAAAGAAAAAAATATTTATTTAATACACTTTAATTTGAGTATAACCTTAGTATTTAAGCAGGTCTTCTGCCAACGTTCATTAAAAGTTTTGAATTTCGTTGCTTATTAAACAGATGTCGAAATTTGCAATAAAAGCTTAACAACTTCCGGAGTCCGTTTAACCCCTTTCCTATACGAAATAATCATCCTAAAAGACGGCTTATGCTGTTAACTACAATAAATTAAAACATAAAGCTATGTCTACACTTCTAAAAGCCAGGTGTGCGAAGACAGAGGGTGACCCCGGCCACCTATTCAGAAGGTTTATGTTTGTTTTGTAGTAAAGACCTTAATGGTTATGCGCGTTGATTGAAAAATATTACAGCTGTAGCTAAGCTGCGGTTCTTCCGACAGTGTATACAGATGCTTAGGCGCACGATTGTCATAAACAAGTAAAGCAACCGAGCTTTAACTGTGGAAGTGGTGAGATAAATTATGTACTTAATTTGTTGTTTATTTGTTTTCTTGGGTTTAACGGTTTTGTTTATAGCTATCCGTACGATTATCTTGAAGAAAATGCAAACAAATGTACAATATTTAGCGGCGTCTGACAGTTTTATCAGCAGTTTTCCGTCATTAGTGCAAAAAGGTGATTTAAGAATAATTAAGAATAAAGGACGTTAGAATAGACGGCACCTGGTTCAATATGCAGTCCTGAACCAAAGACTGATTTAGTATTTAAATAAATAATGCGCAGTTTTCAATTCCATTGTCCTAATAAGGGAATCCGTGAAGGGAAACCGGTATGTCCAAAAACCTCGAAAGTTCTAAGACATAATAATATGACATTCGCCAACATGCACTGGACCAGCATGGTGGTGGATTAGGGCCCATCTCCTCCTTTTAAGAGAAGGCCTGTGTCCCAGCATGCTCTGTGATACTGATAACTATGACGAATAAAGGACAAAAATACAACATATTTTTCATAGAAACTATCACATTATCTAATTTAGAATCATCATCATTAGCCAGAAGACATCCACTGCTGAACATAGGGAACATAGGGGACATAGGCTGAACCCCCCTTTACCCTCTACACTGAACAACATCCTGCCATCTGCATCCACTGAATGCCCGGGACTCTCACAATGTCGTCGGTCCATCTAGTGGGAGGCCTATCTATGCTGCGTGTTCCGGTCCATGGTCTTCACTCAAGAACCTGTCTTCCCCATCGGTTGTCGGTTCTTCGAGCGATGTGGGCTGCCCATTGCCACTTCAACTTGCAAATTTTAATAGCTATGTCGGTGACTCTGGTTCTTTGGCGCATATCCAGGCTCCGGATTTTATGGCGCAAAGAAACTAGCTCTCTCCATTGCCCGTTGTGTTGTGTACATAATTTAGAATGATTAATCAAATCGTTTGTATCTAGATAATTTTAAATAATTAATAAATCTTGCAGAACCACAATGAAATAACATTATCTCAGGGCATTGTTACTAAAATAATTAATATTAATGGGTACGCTGCCAACTTAATGGCTGAGCATTTGGATTGTCTTTAGACAAACAATTGTAGTACATATTTATATTAGTAGTAATTGATTTGACAAATAATTTCACTTAGTAATTTTGCCACTTGTCCATCAAACAAACAGATGGTAAAACCGTAGAAAATATTTTTTTTAGGTCTGTGGGTAAAACGCCCCGGTTAAAGATCATTTTCCTAATGTAACATTGTGAAATGAAATGACGTTTGTCGCTGTCAATTTATGACACCTGTCTCAAAATAATCAAGTTTCCTCAAAGCATCGTCATATCGGCACTCCCTGAGATTCTGCCTTCTTCTGACGCCCACACAGCAAGACACGCTTTTAAGCAAATAAGCAAATATCTCAAGTGATAATATAAATAACTGAACGGTTATATGGGAGAGGCTTTGGTTTGAGCTTTCGTTCATTGAATGAATGAAATCCTATATTTATGGAACAGCTGCTTTGAATTTCGAATATCTGTAAAGATTTTGCTTTACAAATGTTTGTCGTAGGTACACAGCTCGAAACTTTTATTGCAAGTATTCCTTCAACATCATTTATAGATTAAACTGGATAACACTTTCAATTTTTTTTCTCCAATAAACTCCTTGCGTTGTGAAATGAAATGACGTTTGTTGCTGTCAGTTTATGACACCTGTCTCTGGTTATCTGCCTAAGCTAACTAAAGTTACTGAACCTTTTAAATATATTGTTTTAATTGTCTATCGGGACTTATCACGCATTATTTAAGTAAAAATGGTACCTTTCCCTCGACGTTTCGACCAACGTCTTAAAAGAAGCATCTATTTGTTTCCTCTCACTCACATACTCAATATTTTTGATACAAAATGTGAAAAATGTTTTCTCTATCACTCACCTGTTGTAATTTATACAGGCACGTAAATATATTTTCATCGAAAGCCTGTAAGCAATCTCTTTTAGCGATGAGGCTGCCACCTGTGGCACTGACTGAAAGTTTCTTTGTCTGTAATAATATTTATTTCTTGTGTGCATAATAAATAATGGCTATCTATAATCCTAAAACTAAAGTATTAAAAAAATGCATAGACCTTGTCAAAACGTTTTTACGTCGAGGTGATTTTCATTAAAACGGTTTGACGCATTACGCACTGTCTTGGTGCTTCTAACATCCCAATATACGAGTACATACTAGTTTACTTCCCAAGCTATTCAGATCGTGTGGCCACAGTTAACTACAATTGCCTGGAGAGCGTGACTGTACCCGCTCCATACTCTACGGTATACATGCACTCTACCATAGAGTTATCGTGGGATAATCGTATTACATAGGCGCTTCGTGAAAACTGACGCCGTTATCGAGAGCTAGGGTTTCTACTAAATAATATGGTAGCTCTTTAGCTAACTAAGCTAGCTAAAGTCATGGTAATAGAACACCTGTTGCGACGTTGCAAAGGAAGAAACCAAGGTGTCACATATTAGTGGCAGTTTAACAAAATAACCATACATCATCCCATGATCAAATAAAACAAGGTCTGATATTCCCAGAGTGACAAAAGCTTACGTCACTGTCCAGTGGCCTTTTCTTTGCAACAAACACAAAAATTGGGAAACAAATTCGTTAACAAATAAAATGGTAAAAGCATTTCAATTGTCATTTTGTTTGTCCACTCAAGCAAAGCAATTCAAGTTAAATACGAATTTAATATATTAAAAATATTATTTAAATCTAAACTACATAATTTTATCGGATACCCAAAGGTAATACACGGGAATTGGGGAATTATGATTTCATGCTACTGGTAACAAAGCGTCGATGACGTAGGCTTGTGTCTCGGAATATCATATCTGTGTATATCTGTGTATCTGGCGGAGTATATTATTATCATATTATTACATATACAACGTAACTATGTAGGTTGGCAATTATCAAAGTTACAGCAGAATTGTCATTATGACGTTTGACATTGTTTATATGACATTTTCCAAATAAGTATAAAAAACTCATAAATTTATTATTATTCTTGCACATCTATAAAATATTTCAAAGGGCCAATCCTATAATATGATAGTGCCAGCCTTAGAATATTCTAAGGTGCCAGCAGTTAATAGTCTTAGAATTGGTTATGATTTTTTTCATTACTTGGGGCCTCATTTATATTTAAATTATACCAACCCCACGAACTACTTATAGATACAAAGTAGTTTATTGTTTTCACTTACATCTGAATGGTTTTTGAACGGTATATATGTAGGTAGCGCATAACCATTATGCCTTGTTTTTATGCCGGGAAATTGACATTATCTTTTGTGTAGCGGGCAAAATCTCCAGGCTGTGCTTGTATCAAATAAATTCACAAACCACTCGTGTCAATTACACTACACTAACCAAAAAGCGTACATCGTTTAACACTCCATAACAAATAGCTATTTTAAGGTCAAACGTAATAAAAATCGTAAGCTGGGGAACAGGTTTGTAGTGAAACAGGTTGGCTCTGATGTATCATAGAGTACGGAGCCAACGGCCGTGCCGATGACATGTCCTACTGTAGGTCTTTGCTGTAGGTATGTACGTGTTTACTTGGAAATTATGCGGCGGAAATGAGCTCCAACTTCACAATAATACCTATTTTAATTGTGAAAATGAGTTTTCATTTCTCGAAACAAATGGTATCTACCAAAGAGAATTTAGTCACTTTTTTTGTTTTATTTTCACCCGCTGTGTGCATACTTAAGCTACCACTGCCCATACTGCTTCGTTTGATGTATTTTACTGACATAAGTATACCCCAGTAAAGTGGAGGAGACTTTACTAGGGACTTCGATGGAGTTTTAGAAACAGCATGAAAATCATCACCTCATTATATCACTAGCCCACACTCGAACACTCAGTAAATAATACTCCACCATTATTACACATTAACAGTCGAAAAAACTGCTAGGGACAATTTATTTCTAGGTTTTCTTTTTGTTTAACTTTGGCTCCACACAGTTAGTGTATTATGCCATTATTATATCAAGTAAAATAGTAAAATTTATTTTCCTCGCATTTTAAAAGAAAAGCAGAAATGTAGGCATACAAACAAACAATCATCTAGTAATAAATACTGATATAGTAATTTTGTTTTAAATTAGTATAAATTCGTTTGAATTTCTTAATGGATCATGTTGTCTGGGGAAAAAAGAGAGGATAAACATCACGGGTGAAGCAATTGCTTTCATTCCTTGGTAAAAAAATTACTGTTGTTTTTTTATCTCTCTGCATGTCTGTCCTTCAGTCTGAATATTGGCTAATAAATGGTTTTCTTATCAGAAGAGAGAGTGGTTTACCTACATGTTTGTGGACTGTAACTGAAATAATAATTACCTCCTGCCCTATTTTCTATCGGACTGCCAGAGCGGGCACGAAAAGTTGACGCCGCTTTATGGTTGACATTCCGAAAACCCGTACGAAGCGCTTTGATTCCACTTTTATTGTGCGAACTGCTATTGTGTGGAATGCGCTGCCAGAATGGGTGTTCCCCGATACAATCTGGGTGTTTTAAAGTCAAAAGTGAATCGATTTCGTCTAGGCAAGCGTGATCCATCGTAGGCCGCATCATCGCTTAACATCAGGCGAGTTGACGGCCAAGCGCAAGCCTATTTTACAAAAAAAAAATAAACACAGAATATTTTGGGTTTTTTTGTGCTGTCTCTTTGAAACAAGGTTAAAATAACCATTTATGTTAACTCTGTTACTAACCAAAATACAAGAATACTTGTAAAACGTTAAAATTAAACAAGTTTAATCCCAGAGGATTCGAGTGAAATCAAAACAGGATTTACCACTTTAAAATACGGGTATAAGTACCCTGGCTCAAGTTAATAACTACAGGACAGATGTAATATTATAAATCATAAAAAACTTGTATCATTTAGTGCCCCTGCCACTAATCGTCAAGAATAAAACATCTTGACGGACGTCCTTTAACACGCAGCTATAAAAATATGAAAGAATTCCATGATTGTAATTTTATATGCGAAAAGATTATAAAATCTCCACTTTATTTGCATAAATTGTTAATATTATAAATATGAAAGTGTTTTTTTATTTGTTCCTCTTCTTGCAGCAACATACATCGGATTGATGTGAAATAATGTTCCTGATACATCAGGGACATACATGATAAATAGAGACATACGTCTCGACGCGGGTGAAATTGTGGGGCACTGCTAGTATTTTAATTAACATCATGGGGCATTTCAAAAAATCAACCTATTTAATATGCGACCAAGCTTTTTTAATTTAAAAAAATCTGAAAGTAATTATTAAGGACAATTGTCGTGAAAATTTGTTTCACGACAATTGTCTGTTGAGTTACCAAGTATTTAATTTCAAAAGTGACAAAACTTTTTTCGGTAACATAAATATTACACATTTATTTATTTCAGTCCCAAGATTAATGAGCATCACAACATTTATCCACATCCACAATTTAAAGCATTATAAACTGAAAATATCCCTCGTTATCGAATACTATACGCGTTAAATTCTGCAATAACATTAAATTTGATGTCAAAAAGAAAAACACAGTTAAAAGCTGGCATTATACAGTTAAACACACTTTTTATGATAAGTGACACAAGCCATGTTTATGGATAATCCATGTCACCTGTGTATGGACAGGTTTTGTATCATTATTACATTAATTGGTTTTAATAATTAATTGGCACATCCACGAGTTTTGTAGCTTCGGGTTTTCCTAAACAGGTTTTGCAAAAATACATGACGCTTAGTATGAGTCATACCCGCATGGACATGGGCTATGAGTTTTAGACAGATAAATCAGCCTTTTTATAGTGACAACGTTCAATGTACCTACATACATTGTACCGAGTTTATAATGCGCTTAGTTTTTGTTATCATCATCATCATCATCAGCCACAAGACTTCCACTGCTGAACATAGGCCTCCCCCTTTAACCTCCACACTGAACGGCATCCTGCCATCTGCATCCACTGGATGCCCGCGACTCTCACAATGTCGTCGGTCCATCTAGTGGGAGTAATTAGTCCGTGAATTTGATTGAAGCTTGTATTTACTGCTATACAATATTTATATAAAATTTATAAATGAAAAATGTCTTACAAATACGCGGTTAAAAATTGACAAGCATTTTGCCAAGTTTAGTTTGAAAATTCAGTTTGTATGTTTAAATTAATCTATGACTTTGATTTACGCTTGTATTTACTGTTACACAATATTTATATATATAATTTATATAAGAAATGAATCTTACAAATACGTGTTTTACACCTCAATAACTGTTAATAGCATTCCGGACTTTTTTTATCGTGCAAAATACGAGTATATTCCGAGCAGCTCATTAAAATATTTTATTTTCGCTTCGGACTTAATTAAATGCTAATCCTATTTTATTGATGTCAGGCAATAATTATGTTTATAGTACACACGAATAAAATTTATGATATGTATTCAGATAGATTTTATGCCGATAAATGTATGAAAAGCATTGATATAAAATCACATGGTATATTAAATCTGTTGCTCTGTAATTTTACAGGAAACATTGCCCTTTATTTCTGCACACAGTAATGTTTGCACAAAATTGATTAGTGATTAAATAACTGGCAGATGTGTGGTAGGTACTTCCGCAAACGGACGCTACTAAAAACTAGTGTTAGTAAGTAGGCGAGTGTGCTTGTAACACAGAAAAGAGAAGTAAATAGAACGGAAATGAGAAGAAAACTCTGTCGCTAGGTATTGTGACAGATATTTGATTGAACATTCTTACATATTATGTGTAATAAATACATTCTTATTTATGTCCACGCGTCGAACTCGTCACAGTTGCTAACACTGTTTAAATGGGTTTAAATGGGTGCAAGTGGCTACAACAAATATTTTACAAAAATGCCTTGACAGCCGTTCTAATATAAACAAAATAAAAATTCCCGTGGCTTGTAACGTAACAAAAGTTAGACATGAGTATGGTAATCGTGACATCCTTCAAGCGAGTGAATTGATCGTCTCGGCACAAAGTTGCATTAAAAAATAGGGTGTGGAAATGGAATAAAAACATTTCGTTGACACGGCCGTGTGTTTTACTAGAATACGTTTACGCCGAATTCACATCATCACATCATCAGCCAATTAATCAGCAGGCGGCTTGGGGATCGCAGTACGTTCACCGTGTACTATTAGGACGCTGCTGCCCATCCTCCGGTGGTTCTGGTCGCAGTTTTAGGACATACCCGGGTCCAACGCCGAATTATTTGATCCTAAATTATAGATATTGGATAGCTGCAACATCCCACTGTATCTCCCGATTTTGTTATCATCAGTTTCTTGAATTGCCTCCCAGTATAGAAGCGAATTTAAAGACATTCACGTTAAAAAGAACCGGGACTTTTATGTAGAGCTTCAGTTATAGTTTAATATTTACAAATATTTATTTATTTTCTTATGTCTAAGTATAATATATATTTTGCTTTACACGACGACCATGTTGGTCGTCATGTTTGCTTGCTTACTGACTTAAATAGATTATAATACACATAATACACAATATAAATTATAAAGAAATTACATCTAGAGTGCCTCCGGCAGCGGAACAGGCCCCATGCTGCCGGTGGTAAGGACTACAGACGGAGGAACCTCCTGATTATTACAAGAAGATATGACATTTACTTTCAACATAATATAGCCTGCTACTGCTACCAATATAATAACCTGTCCTCTTTAAAGTTTAAAGATAATATCAGCAGGTGTGAATTCCATATGCAATGGCGTGAGAATCCCGCCAGAACAAAACATTACGGATTATCCACAGAGCATTAATTTTTTCCAATCTTTCTTTCAAATTCAAGTTTATTTTAACGGCCTTACCGTTATTCGCGTTATTTCACTATTTAGTTATCATGCAAGAGTATTCATTTCACCCAACAATTTGTCCGATTTGATATTGGACTTTTAATTTAAACATCTTTATAGCTATATTGAATAGATTTATTCTATATTGACGTGTTCTTTTCTCGGTCACAGTCGCTTACCTTCGGGTGAGTTGGTTGCCACAACGTACATTGATTTTCCATTATAAAAAACACCTATGTAGTAGTTACAATAAATTATGGTTCTTTGGTGGTTTAAGTCTGGAACAAGCCCCGGGAAGCACATTCAGCTTCTAAAATGCGATAACGGCAACTGGGTTCACGTTAATTTAGATATAGGGGCGATTTGTACTATTTTGTAATACTGATTATTAACTCACCACCATATTTACAGACGTAAATAAAGGAACCTCGAATCTTCACGACACCCTTAAGTGGTGTTTTAGCATATACATTTTTTTTTGTAAGCTATAACACCACTTGAAGGTGACGTCTTGAGGTTCCTTTGTTTACGTCTGTAAAAAATGGGGTAAGAGTTGATTGGTCCGGTTAAAGGAAAATGTATTTAGCTCCTTATAAAATGCAACTTGTGGTAAGTTGCAGAATCGATAATTTTTATAGAAATTATCAACCACTTACAAGGTAGAGCTTTTAATCATTTATTCTAATTTTAACAGTTTTTAAATGGCGCTGGTTTAAAATAAGCTTTAAGCATGAGCTTCTTTATGAATTTCATGATGTTTTTTTTTTTAATTTGGCCGTCGCGGGAGCTTGGCAGTTCTGAAACATATCAGCATAAGAGAGCGTCATGCCGTCTGCTATCACGACATACGAGTCCGTTTTCCTGCCAAGGCGCGACAATAGATGTTTCACATCAAACATCGAAGTGAACTTTCTCTATCTCTATTCACTTATTAAAACCTTTGCCAATTATTCAACCACCAAACAGTAGTGTGCAAGCATTACTGTGTTCCGGACAGAATTTACTGGGCTTAAAAATAATTAATGTCTAATATGGGTAACGAGCGCAGTGCATCGACGCACAGGGGTTTGAATAAAGTTCCAAATACGAGTACAGTACTAAACTTTTTATGGTTAAACGTAGCACTTACCATCAGGCGAATAACTTGCTCGTGTTGTTCGTCTTGTCCAGTTATACTTAAAAACCTTGGAAGACGCTGTCTTTTTAACTTTTTTCAACTAACGCAAGAGGCAAAGGCAGATTTTTTGTTTTTTAAATATATTTATTATGTAGGTATTTATGATTGGCAATAAATTATGTTTATGTCTGATTTGATTCTGATTGACGATAACTCTATGGCATAATTATTATTTTTAAACATGACTAACGACATATACAATTTTGGTAAGTTTTTAGTCAAATTAAACCTGGGTAAAGAATTATCTGGGAGAAAACTAGGATCTCTGGGATAAAACAAATGAACCGTGAGATACCTATATTATTGTTATAAAATACAATATACATATCGAGGTGTCTGAATTTTTTGTGTTTGTTTACACTGATAGCCATATCGCTTTGCAGTACTATCACATAAAGTAACCAGTAAAAGGCGTAACCGACGCGGGACGAAAGCCCGCATCCGTCCGGAAACCCTGAACTTGCCTAGAACCTGTACAAACCGGTGTGAACGAGTACAAACCGGTACAACAAACCGGCGCGAGCCGTTTTCAAACGGAATAACCAATTTTGAGCGTCAGCAATCTTGTTCTGCCATCGATATCCTATCGAGAAAATCAGAGTATTTATGGATCGGGTATTTATGGAAATTGTAGAGCACAAGCTGATTCAACGCGGCGTCTATCTGAGTTGTCTACGATGCAGGTCAACTAAAGAAAAAGAAAACTGACAGATAATAAGGCCTTTGATTTTATCTACACTAATATTATAAATGCGAAAGTATATGTGTCCAAATGTCTGTTTGCTACTTAATCACAGCTTAACCTACGAATATCTCGATAAAATTTTGAGATGTAATAGTATGTATCATGAGGACATAGGCTATTATTTTATGAAGAAAACGCGGACGAATGCGGTTTTTTTACTCAATTTCTACCCATTTTTTTATGATTAAATGGGTTGACCACAACTCACCTGACGGTAAGCGACGATGCGGTCTAAGATGGGGCACGTTTTCTTATGAGGTGCCAATTCACTCTTGTCTTGACGAGACCCAGGTTGTTATTTATAGGGAACACTGAGGCAGGGAGCGCATTCCATTCCTGTGCAGTTCGTATTAAGAAGGAATTTTGGAAACGCTGCGTATGGACTTTACCAAAGCTCACGACGTAAGGATGGAATGACCGCCTCGATGACCTATGGCGGAAATTGGTTGACGGGATCACCTTGAACAGCTCTTGTGCACATTCACCATAATAAAGGCGATAATAAATTGACAGACAAGCTACCCTCCGCCTATGACGGAGGCTGTACGATATGATTTTATTCTTATTTGCACTTCATCATCATTATCATGTCAGTCTATCATGTTCCCCTGCTGGGACTTAGGCCTTCTCTCTTAGAGAGAGGATAGGCCTAATCCACCATGCTGGCCCGGTGCATGCTGGTGAATGTGATATATCTTTGAACTTTTGAGATTCTTGAACATACCAGTTTCCTCACGATGTTTTACTTCACCGTTTATAAGCGACGGCATCGAAACTTTACGTCATTTATTTAGGTACTAAACAAGTCACTGGCCAAGGATCGAACCGTGTGCCGTCAGAATTTAAAGCGCACATGCTATCGGTCGGCTACACAGAAAAGAATTTATTTTTTGTTTAAATTAGAACGGCAGTCAAGGTATGTTTGTAAGAAATTTGTTGTAGTCACTTGCACCCATATAAACCTATAGCAACTGTGTTAGCGACTGTGAGCCGGAGTTTGACGCGTTGACATAAATAAGAATGTTCAATCACATATCTGTCACAATATCTGGCGACAGATTTTCCTTCTCATTTCCGTTCTATTTACTTCTATTTTCTGCGTTCGGCTACCATCGTTCCATTTGCATTTTCACTTGTCAATAGCAAAAATATCTATATGAACATACAGAAGTTGGATGGCCCCTTGATTTATCAAGGGTCAAGTCAATCAAATAAAACCCGTGGGCATACAATTACACCCACGGTGTCTTACATTTATTTTATCATGCCGAGAGCGTGTGAAAAATACAATCGTTATTTGATGAGTCATGAACTGACTTCGCCTTAAAGGGCTGAAGTTACTTCAACAAATCATTATGATGCAGGAAAAATACTGATTAGGGATTATTAGTTCAGTTAGCAAAATTAATTATTAAATATGATTGCCTATATTAAGGGCAATCTTCTTATGCTTAGCGTGTGTCCCGGCACGGGCCGGGATCCACTATATTAAGGGCAATAATATTGTTTAAATAATAATACCTATGCCGTGGAAAAACTCGTTTTGCATTACAAATGTCTATTGAGAAAAATGTGTAATTTTGTATTTCAATATTATAATATCTTATATCATGTTTCCAGCTCATTGACATTGTAAATAGGTAATCTATGAATTTTGAAATCTAATTTTATTTTTATTATAAAAAACCTGCTTTCCAATAAAAAAATGCATTCAAATTAATGCGGCTATTACGGATAAAAATGGTGACTGTCATAAAATCATACACAAAACCTAAACGCATATACTTTCCCCGTTTCTTTGTGAGTAAAAATGATTTCCAGATGGTCCCCTATAATGTTATAATAGTAGCTAAATTTTCATACATAACTGCATACCTATTCAAGGCAACAATGTCACAAACATCAAGCTATCAAAACAGTTCCCCGTTATGCCGCTGCAGGTGGGTTCACGACCCTGCATTTTTATATGCGCCTGCGCAGGCCCGTGTACCGTAACACAAACACGTGGGAATAGCAAACCCAGTGCAGTGTTACTTGCTTATTCTAAGAAAATGTGTTGTTTGGAAGTGCATGGTTCCGATAATTATGTATACCAGAAGATTTTTCTTGAAATATTAGAAACCCGACAAGACTCACCATATTACAGCCTCGTAGGTGCTCTCACGAAACTCCCTTTGAGTAGGCCAAAATGTAGAAACTCGTAACTTTTTTTTTGACACCTCCCAAAATGCACTTGAGTTCTGAAACAAGAAAAAAATTGATCAGATACTTCAGTTAATATCAAAATTATCATCGATTTGCTTTGTCGTTTACCGTTTGTTACTTTTGTCTCTCTATTAACCATATTGGATAGGTATTTTGGTTAAATTTATTCCACGTCGCCAAGCCCAAGAGATAATGATCAACCGCGTCCACGCCCTAGTAGTCTATCGCAAATTTTGCTGTCAAATTGACAGCTGTCATAAAAGCTGAAAAGCGTCAACCCGACTATCTACGACCTGCTTTACCAAGGGGTATAGCAATACTTCGTACAAGTTCACGCTATTTACATACAATAAATATTATATATTTGCACAAAACACGGGTAAATCATGCATGCACAATAGTTGTTTAAAGCCAGGTTTTCCCACTTTTAAACAACGCTTGTTACTACAGCATCGCAGTTGTGCGTTTCACTACTTTTATTTTTGAGGTTTTACTCATATTTTTTCAAAAATCATAGCTGTAATGTAAAATGTACCTTTACGGTTCCCTCCATAATTATGACATCTGTATATTATGATATCGTAGAAATCATTTTTAGTAAATAGGTCTTTGAACTAATCCAAAAACGGGGAGAAAAGTGCAAATCAGTGTTTTTTTTTCCTTCTATCGAGCGGAATGTCCATGATTTTGTTTTGTATATATAACATTAAATTTTGATATCATTTTTATAATTTAAGCTAACCATGGTATTAGAAAACTTAAACTGGAATGATCAAAACTGCTAAAAGTAAGAAAAGAAGGCCTTGAATAATATTAGTCACAGATTACGGAACACATCCGCACTTCTTCAAGGGGTACAGTTTGTATGTAGGAATGCTGTAATCTCCGAAACTACTAATCCGATTTTTTTTATAATTTCACTGATAGAAATCTACATTATCCTTGATTGATATAAGATAATTTTGTTCATATCGCGGGTAGAGCTGCGGGCAATCGAGGTAGAGTAGAGGTATAGGTACTCGTTCATACCTTGGTTCCCTCCTTTTTACCAGACTTCCAAAAAGGAGGAGGTTCTCAATTCGACTTTTTTTTTAAATGTTTGTTACCTCATAACTTTCGACTAGGTGAACCGATTTTGATGATTCTTTTTTGTTTGAAAGCTGGTGCTTCCTGTGTGGTCTCATTTCAATTTGTTCCAGTTCTGACATTTTTATGAGGTCTGTTTTTATATTGATAATTATTGCACTTGTCATTGTATATTAAGCGATGTCGGAAAACAACATATATTTTTTTAAAGTTTGAAACATACATAACACACCATGGATCTTGATCTCAGTTCCCAAAAAAGTACCTACTAATACTGAATCATGCTCCATGTCCACAAAAAGCTTCAATCTTCAAGTAGTTTATAATAGCAACATGAGTATTACAACAGATTATCATGTATTATTAAGCTTATCTTGTCTCCATGTGAGATATCATCATTCACAACTGACACGAGGTACAGTTTACGTAGCGTATGTTAATGAAGATGGCTTGGAAACTATGTATCGTAGTGAATAATATTATTGATCACAATATGTCAAAGGTATTTTGCATTAAATTGAGCTTTAGAATATATTGAGTTAAAATAAACAATAAACATTGGTTACAATCTGGGTGTCTTCAAATCACGAGTGAATCGGTTTCTTCTAGGCAAGCGTGCTCCATCGTAGACCACATCATCGGTTAACATCAGGCGAGCTAGCGGTAAAACGCGAGCCTATTTTTTGTAAAAAAAACACATCGGTCCTAGGACTGCACGTCAGAAGTGAAAACTTTAGTAAATCACCTATTCTACAAGAGAAAAACAATTGTTACAAATTGTGCTAATAAAAATAAAGCTAAATTAAAAAGGTCTTCTGGCAACATTAAAATAGTGGGTATCCAAATTATGTTGCAAGGGATTTTATCAGTATTTCGGATACTTATTTACCGACTTCCTAGGTCAACCTACTTACAATTACAAGTTCATTGGCTAGTTTATGAGAGGCACAAGTCGGCTTCTTAAAAACAACAGAGTTAAAAGCTAAAAAAAGTAACGCAAGTCCATCAACACAAATAGAGATCAGAATCTTCAAATCAATGCCTTTCATCGGAACATACTTTCTGCCTTTTCCGATACAATCTTCACCGAATTGAATGCCAGTTAAAATGGCAATTAATTTTATTAATTAAATATATGTCGTCTCAGTGGACTTCATCGGTATTTATTTTCATCTGACAGGTGTTACCATGATTTATAGCTTTTAAACCAGTCTCTCAAAAGAGTTTTGGCCAAATTATTTTATTGATTTATTGGCGGAATCATGGGGCATTGTCAGTTAAATTAATAGACGTTTATTTTAGTGATTGTATTGTATAACGTTGTAGTTTTTTTGCGGTGTATTAACTTAACGGGGCTTCGATATCAGTTTGTGCAAACGTTTGTAATAATATCTCTTTTATGACATGCGAAATATGCTAGTGCTATAAAGTAATACGTTTTAACTGTTCATAAATATTATTACTGACTACTATATGAATAATAAATATATAAATCTGGCTAAAACCGAATAAACTTTTATAAACTTGATTTGAAACAGTAAAGTTTATAGTCGATGATTAGTCCAAGGTCCTCGAACTTACAGCTTCCTTGGAAGGTTCATTGCAATCATATCTAATTTTAACAAGTTTTTACTTCCCCGCCCATACATACGATATTTGTACAAAAACAAAGTCTTAGCGTAGGCGTCGTCAAATTTTCAATTAGTAATGAAAGTCAAAAAGTCATAACTTCTTCACTGTGTAAGTCTGTTAAGTCGTTATATTATTGGAAATTATTTAGATTGTGTGCTCACTGATTATGAGTGTAAATTATTCTAAGTTGAGAAATTTCCTTCAATAATAGCAGTTGTACATTTAATGGATATGTAAAGTTACACATTAATTTGTGTTATGTTTGCTTGAGGAAGTTGTTATAAGTTGATTGTGATTTTCAAATTCATATTCAAAATCTTTTATTTAGGACAACTTAAAAATCCATTGGGTTAGTAAAAAACAAAACTTAATAACTATTGTTAGGTAAGAAATACAGAGACAAAAATTAATCACACATATAATTAATTACGACTGAGTTGGAATTACATTATTTCTTACTCAGTCATCACCCGCACAAAATGTGTAAAGTATTTTATAAGAAATGATGAAATGAATGTTAATATTATCCCATTATCGCAATGGAAAAAACATACTTTAGATTATGATATTTTTGTCGTTTAATCTTGTGTGATAAAATCAAAACCAGACAAAGAAGCACATTATTCAATCAATTACTGCAAACGCACAAAAGATAAAGCCAAAATAGGAACAGATAATCCCAAAATCGTGACACCTCTGTCCCAGAACAAAGCTTGGGACAGACAAAAGTGTAATCCGCCCGAAGTTCGCGCCAGCTCTATCAATCACGCGGCTTGGGATCTACGCGGAAATAAGGCTTGCGCACACTTTAAACCAGGGCAGTTATAAACTGATCCAGTAGCCGGGAAAATAAACGGTATCGGTTTCCTTTGCCTGTTTTAAAATCATGGTAAAAGAGAACCTTTAGATTTGGTGGAGAATGTGTCCTCACCCTCCAAACAATCCACCCCAATGAGCACGTGAAGAACAACGACGTTGCTTGACCCTAAGTTGTCTTAAAGGGAAGGCGGAAGGGTTTTATTTTAGTACAGCAGCTAGATATTCCCAGGAATCGACTAGAGATTCAGTGCGTTCCTGCAAAGATTTCAGCGGCTTTTATCAAACACTGACACTACACTGGCGATGGCCACTGACAAAATTTAGAGGGGTGAATGTAATCCCACAAAACATGGTTGCACCCTAACGCAACCGGTTTGGGCACTTGTTTTACCCTGCAATTCCAAGATAGGTTTTATAACAAACAGAAAAAAACAACTTTAGCAGCAATGTTTTAGTTATTCGTGTTGTTTGTATGTGCAAAGCTTTAGTGAGTGGTAATCTTCAGGCAGACCGTGTGAACGCGGTCACGAAGCGAGCCGAACTCCGTATTTTATAAATGTTGCAACTCTATGGGAACGGGGGTGATTTGCATCGATAGAATTCTAGTAATATTTACACTTAACAAAGTAATTTTGCAAGTATTTTAAGTAATAAATCTTAATCTAGAATGAACTAAAAATTATCCAAAAAGATATTTTCAGAACTCTTCTTCTGGTGAGCTTCTTATTTTTCTTAATTTCTTATAATGTTCCTAGATAGTTGCTGTTATACTGCTTCTATCGGATCAGCTAGAACTATTTATTTTTTGATAGTTCTTTCTTAGTTTTTTACATAGTAAATTTTAAAATGCAACCGTCTACACGTCTAACTAAATACATAAATATAGTTACGTAAAATAAATTGATTGTATTTCATTACAAAATGCAATAGAAAAGAATCATAAATAACGTACAGTATTACAGAATCATCTCTGAAATTTATTTGAAAATTTAATGAGGCCCGGTCAAATTGTTTATTCTATTATCATGCGTAGCCTAGAACTAGCGACGAGGTGTACGCGATGGAAAATACACGATTAAGAAAACGTCTCAGAAATCATTTTCAGACTCCCAGAGACATCGGAAATGTTATGTAAGTTTATATGTCAGTGGCATTATTGAGAAACTTCTCGTTTGCTCGAGATCAAACAACATGGTAGTAAATTCAGTTAACTAGTCTTTATGAACTTGATCGAATGTAAGAGCAACCATCGTATTTTCTGAACAATATTGATGTTTCGTGTACAATGTTTCCTGTTATCCCATTTCTACTTCTACTACTCTGTATTAAATTTAGAATGCTGCATAATTAGTGTTTTGCTACCTCACTAACCCATATCTATTTTAACATGTTATTATTAGGTATATTTATACAAGCTTATACTTTAAATATGTCATGTAATATTTTTAAGAGGTTTTCAGACTCAGGCGTTACTTTACGGAAGTTTATCTAACAAGTTTTTTTTAATAATAATTATTACTTATATAATTAATTTTTGTTTTAAGTCAGGTTAAATTAGCATCACTGACAAATTACTGTTGAATTAAACAAAGATGTGATCCCAAATTATTTATTGTACTTAATGCCAAATTATAGCGGAAATACAATAGAGATGCGCCAAAGCAACAGTTTTGAGGTTTTCAGACTTGCAAGTTTTTATCGTCTGTAAATCTACTTAAATTTACGTTAGGTAAACAGGTGTTTTACGAGACATTTTGATTCGCTTTCAACATTCGGTTCAAATATTTCTAAAGTGCAATTAAATATTTTCCCATATATTCACAATTTCTAGCCAAACCGAGTCGTCAATAAAACTTGTGTCAGTCGGCCACCTAACTTTGTAAATATCGTGCTGAAAATAGTATCCAGAATAATGCCAAAGGAACGAATTGACGCAATTATGCAATATCCCAAAAGAAATACGACTAGCAAGGTACTGCTACATATTGAAGAGGGCATGCGAAGATCTATGTTAACAGGGTTGCATTGAGAATTCAGGAATGGGACATAAATAATTTTGGAATAAATACATCCTGCCATGTTCACGTAGCTATGGTGTTTTAAATCACACGAAAACGTACTCTTTATCTTTCTTTTTTTGCTCATCACTAAACACCATGTTATGTCACCTGATAAAAAGTTGGGATATCTAATGTGTTGTCATCAAACAAAATATAACAGAAAATGATACCATTAACAATAGATGCGTCGCAAAAAGTGTAAATTGCCATCTCTGTCGCTAAAGAGCTGCAAAAAAGTGGTGACACTAGGATCTAGATATAAGCGGTGATGCGAGCCGAGGTAATCCTATCTGCACAGAGTGGTGTTCAGACTGAGATTTCTCGTGCATTCATATCTTTGTAAGTACTATTTTTCTTAATTATAATAAAAATATTTCACCATATTTTAGTTTCTTTATAAATTGTTTTGGCCACGGGGATCCAGCATCCCTGTTACTTTTTTAAGCTCTTTTTTTGTTACAGTCAATATTTGTTGAAATCAAATTAGTTTTCATAGTTAGGACTTAATTTGTCTTTCTCCATACATAAGTACACTTTTTTCATTACTGTAAAAGCTACTAAATTTTTCTTTTTTTAATGATATAATTATTTCACTTGATATATTTTTACTCTCGGGTCTACCCCGGACATTAATAATAATAATCTATTAATTACTAGATCTTTTCTCCTGCATGTGCATAGCATTGCACAAGTTGTTCACCTCAATAGCCCAGACTTTTTTAATCCTATACTGTGCAATATTTTCATATTTAATTTTATACACATTCCATAATTTGATTGTATTTTTATGTTCAAAAGGGCCTCTTGGTGTTGGCTTCAGCTCCACCAATGCTCACCGAATGTCCAGGCTAGATCAAGGAATAGAAATAAACGTAGTGAAATAATCTATTAGAGGTTTTAATTATTTTAACTATTTATTATGTTTTCTTATTCATTCGTATTTACAAAGAAACTACAACTAAACTAAAAGATGATTATATCATATTATGTTTTCTTAAGATATGATAAAGTTGCATCTATGTAAAAACATAATTACATATTTTTTTGTTGGCTTGCCCCTATATCCCTGTTCTGAGTTCGCCTCTGCCAGTCACGCTCGCAGACGAACAAGCGAGCAGTCTTCGCGAGCCAGTTTCGACTCCTAATCGAGTTCGTTCACTCTAGCAAGTTCACGGTCGTCTGTCTAACTCTTTACGATGCTAATGTATGTATGTAGGATGTGGACAAGTGTTTGATACAAGTGCCTACTTCACAGTTTCATATGGAATTGCGTGTTGGTTTTTATCGTCAAACACTCGTATAAATTGCTAGATAGTATTGTATATAACACTCCTCTTATTTAATAGTCTAAATTATTCATAAATATCAGGTTCATATATGACAGAATTTTGAAGTAACAAACATAAAAAAACGAATTGAGAACCCCCTCCTTTTTTAAGTCGGTTATAGATGACGTGAAAATTCGGCATTGCCATTTCTCTGTCCGAGTAATATAGAACTAAGTAGGTATCTGGATGATAAAAAAGAATTGTGAAACGCGATGTGTTATAACCGAAAGTTTTATCTTCCACATAATTTATGTGATGGTTAGCAACTATGTACTTTGATAGCACATTCTGAAACAAACCCTAAATGTTGCCACACTAAATTAATTAACAAATCAGTGTGCGGGTGACAAACGGGTCATTTGGACGAGTCAGTGCTGTGAATACTAATTTACGGATGATTAATGTGAATTGAATTTAAAAACTATTTGAACGGTTGCACGTATGAGTAAACTACTAAGTAGTTTCACAAATCGGAAGGTTAGGGGCAGCTAAAGGTGTGCGGCTACCTCACTTGCGCATTTAACGGTTTTGAAGATATAAATGTACATAATTTTATTTTTTGAATAACATTGCAAAGAGCATTTAAAGAAATATTCATGTTGATATTTTTACATGATAGAGGAGCAGACTCTTTTTTCTATTGACTCTTTTATTCTCATTGTGTGTTTTTTTAACACGCTTTTATTAGCTTAGTATGTATCTATGTAGAGGAATCTTTGAATGTGATTTTCACCCCTTTCAAAACGACGGATTCTATTGAAACATTGCACACTCATCAAGGACCGATGAAAATGGAATAATTTTTATTGTATAGTATGTCCCTTACCAGGATCGTTAGGATTAGCGATTTTAAAGCGTGGTTTTTAGTTTTTTAAACTACGATAATTATTTGTCTTCCAAACTGCGAAAGAGCTCTTGTCTTTGATCGCAGTTTTAAACTAACACAAAATTAATAATCACATATGTGTATATTATTTAATTAACAAAATACAAGTTTACTAACACTAAAAACTATTATAATATTTAATATTCTATTATAGTATTTAGTTAATGATTACATTAACATTATAAATGCGATAGTTTGTGTATACCTTTTTCCACATTTCACTTCATAACAGCTAAACGGTTTTGAATGAAATTAGGCATAGAGTTAGCTTATAGCCTGATGATGTTTCGATCTACGATGGAGCACGCTTGCCTAGAAGAAACCGATTTATCACTCTTGTCTTGAAGAGACCCAGGTTGTAATTTATAGGGAACACTGAGGCATGGAGCGCATTCCATTCCTGTGCAATTCGTATTAAGAAGGACTTTTGGAAACGCTGCGTACAGCCTTTACCAAAGTTCACGACGTAAGGATGGAATGACCGTCTCGATGAACTATGGCAGAATTTGGTTGACGGAATCAGCTTAAACAGCTCGTGTGCACATTCACTATAATGAAGGCGATAAAAGATTGACAGACAAGCTCCGCCTATGCCGGAGGCTGTGAGACATCTTATTTTAACCAGCGCCTCGTTATTAATGAGTCGAATGGCGCGTCTCTCTACAGAATCTAATGCTTCGAGCTGACATTTAGCAGAGGCATTTTTTCTCCATCTCTCTAGTTTTTCCATTAAAAAAACAAAGTCATTATTTTAATTTTGTCCATTTTGATTTTTAGCTATGTAATTAGGCTGATTTCCCTAAAAATGCAAAAGAAAATAAAATGTCCAAGACGATTTATTTTACAATAATTTGATACCATGAAACTGATCTATTGCTGGAGCCAAGGGGTGAATAGTGGAACTTTCCAATAGCTACCAGTAAGTCTCTTGAGTTTGAGTTTTGGTTTATTTTAACGATTCCCATATGTATGTTTCTTAAACTACAATAATAACGTATGTCAGACTCTCTACAATTCGCTCCGCGAAGCGTTTCGTGACTATCACAGCCATAAACTTGCCGGGCGAGCATTGTAGAGCTACAGCCGAAGAGACTAGAATCCCACGGTTTCACGCATACCGGGGTACCACCGCGCTCTGCGCTGGTAGCCTGGCTCTCCCTATTGTCTCACACTCCCACGCCTCAGAGAAAACCGACAATAATTTAAATTGATTAATTTTAATTACATTTTCTGCCTAATTAATTATTCTGTAATGCAAGTAATTTCTTTTAGGAATTATAAAATTTCTAAGTTTGAAACCATAATCAATTTTTCTATCGTATATACACTGGTACATAGCTGATGTAATAAGGAGTTACTTAGGCTACTTTTATCGAGGGTATCCACGCGAGTGAAACCGCGGGGCGCAGCTAGTATGTTACTAATTATGAAGGGAAAGTAAAAGGGTATTTTGGTTAAATCCATGCTTTTTTAAATAATTACATTTACTTAGAAAATATTTAGCTTTTCAAAATTATGTATGAATAATTTATCTAAGTTTCTTTTAAAAGACATCAACGCGCTCTTTGTAATTTTTCTAAAATCTTCGAAATTAAAAGCCGTGTTACTTATACACGCGTGTTAGTAATAGAACTATATCACTTCCAAACTAAATAATAAAGCAGCACCAGAGGCGTACCATAATCTCAAAAACGTTCTTATTTTACTATTACTTCTAACTTTGTCTCGCTCTCTCTGCTGTTGTGAGAGAAAGACCAAGTTCAATTTTTTAAGATAGTGGTGCGCGTCCCGAGCAGCGCAGCTACAGTGCAGTTTATTCAGCGTGTACTACGTAGCCGTTCATACAGTTCCTTTCGTTATATTTCCTTTAATTTATAGTTCCTCGCCTCCAAATTTACTTGCGTGCGGTTCCGCGTTCAAGCTGGTTTTCTGCTGTTTTTTGACTATAGCAGCTTTGTAAAGATGGCTTTATCGAAACCGTAAAATATTTTCTTGCCAACCTATCAAGGGCTAAGTGAGAAATGTTTTATGTAAAATTCTTAGCTTATACATTTCTTCACACTCTGTATGAAGGTTTTGACATAACTGGACACTATCTTGTATTACTGGTGTAATGCGTCCGCCTCCAGCATGAGAGAAGAAAATTCAAGGTGACTTGCCATCTGTAAAAATCTTCTCTTCAATCTCATCTTTTAAATGTGTGTATGACTTAATCGTGTTTTGTGCAAATAAACTATCTTTATAAAAGTCTTCTCAAAATTAATTGGCATGAAAAAATAATCTAGTATTATCTAATTCAGAACAATTACACAGGAAGTAAAGGATATGAATAAGTTGTTATACATAAGCACTATAAATAAGCATAGCTTTAGTCACGCCATTGTGCTATTTCCTCGTTCGTCAAGATCAGATCTCGACCGGTACGGTCATTGATCGATTTATATTACGTCACAGAATTTTGTAGTCATTATCAGCCTATCATGTACCCACTGCTGGGACACAGGCCTTCTCTCAGAGGTAGAAGATAGGCCCTAATCCACCATGCTGGCCCAGTGCATGTTGGTGAATGTCATATGTCTTTGAGGTTCTCTGATGTTCCGGTTTCTTGTTTGTTTCGTGTTTTTTTTTACCGTTTTTTAGTGATGGCTGATTATGTAGTAACAGGAGTAAAATTTATATACCCAAGAAAATGGAAATTAGTCTTATTCGTCATAGAATTGATAGCCGTTGGCGTAGATTAGGAGTTCTAGAGTAGAGACCGTGTTTCGACAAACGAGGGGAAGACCGCCATGTGGATAGATAATAATAAAAACGCAGGGGCGGCTTTATGGCAAGCCTTCGGTGAGTGGCGACACCGCGTACCCCAATTCCATGGGGCTAAAAGAGCCCTGACCCCTGGCTTGCCTTAAACGGCCGTCCAGGGGTGGAAACCGCAAGAGCTAAGAACCTAAGCTCCAGGGTGGAAGTGTTAAAGGGCATAACGCCGCGAGCAGCTCTTAGTGAAAGTGCAGCACACCTCTCTACACCCTAAGCCACCCACGCCGATGTTGCCCCTCCGGTGTCAAGATACGGCAGCCTTTATGGAGGGCCCATTCAGTGGGTGGCAAGTCATCACCTGCCTAAATATATCTTGAAATGAGACAGGATAAGGCAGGTGCCGTTTCTCATTCTATAGATCTGTTATTCCATCCACAAGTTGTTCACCTCAATAGCCCAGTCTTTTTTAATCCTATACTGTACAATAGTTTCATATTCCTTTTTATACATATTCCATAATTGTATTTTTTTATATTCAACAGGGCCTCTTGGTGTTGGCTTCGGCTCCACCAATGTCCGGGCTAGACCCGAGATTGTAATTATATAATAATAATAAAAAAATCTTTATTTCATGAAAATTTAGCTAAAATGACGAATAGAAAAATTCTTAATGTATAAGTAATACACTTTAGCTTCTTGTAACAAATAGGTTGGTCCACAGAACCTACACTAAGCAGAGCTTGTGTTGCAGATTTCTTTATACCTTCATGGATCAGTAAAGAGCAGATAATTTTGAAACATAATCTATAAATAGTAAGATTGTAATATTGGTTAAGCCAAACAAAATATAGGTACTATAACTAAATAATATAATTGAACATTTTGTATAATATACATAAATGAAGGTGTATTGTGTATGTATGGAAGTATTTTGTGTGTGTGTTTTTATGTGTGACGGTGTATTGTGTATGTGTTTTTGTGCAAGTTTTGTGTTATGTAAGTACATTACTCATGCTAGCCAAGAGGCTCGTGAAAATACCTTAGTGGGTGTATGTTGCAGGGTTAGAGGAGAAAACACGACACCTCTATAATGATATTATGATTCTAAATTAATGTAAATAGCCAAACAACAAGCGCAGAATTATAAATTTTAAATTTTATTAGGTTATAATTTGAAGCAGTTCTTCAGTCTCTGTATAATTTATTAGTATAGAGTTACGATTAGTGTTGCCAACTTTTTGCACAAGAAAGTATACTAGTAGTAGTGAGATGAGAAAAGGACCATAGACAATATTCTAAAAAAATTAAAACGTGTTTGTTTTTTTTAAACCACTAATGTCCCTTTTGAGACCCCTAAATGCGATGGTTGTCGTATTTTGATATTTTTTTGAAGCGTAAAATCTGTTTGTTTTTGTGTAAATACACAGTATACCACAGATTAGCGTATCTTTTGTGAATAAGTAACTTTTTTCAAGTCAAACCTATTTCAAAGATGTCATTCGAGTATAAAACATCCAGAAGGGATTAATGGGTGAAAGTGTTAACTTCTTTGTAAAGTTAAATTGAGGTTTACGAGGTTTCTGGTAATTGAGATTTATGTTTTGGTAATTGATAATCGAGATTTATCATTTAAATAGCGAGATGAAATGATTTTGTTTTCAGTAGAGTAGGTACAAATTTGTTCGAGGAATGTGTAAATGGTTGAAGCAAATGCGTGTATTGTAGTCAGATATTAGAATACACAATGTATTCTAATATTAGTTAAAAATACTTCTGAATATTTTTTTCGTTAAATTTAGCATCTCTAAAGTTACAGTCATGAACTACGTCATTGGAAATTGTTGGGAAATTCATAGCAGAAACAACAGATTATAATATGACCAGTGTGTTTTAACATTGAAACAAGGTAGATATAACAGTTTTGATTTTGAACATTCATATTTTGTAGTTCGAATAAGATTGTATGTTTAGAGCACTCGGTTTTTGTTAACTTCCAAAACACTTCGATCGGATCTTGTTGTTAATATTATATCAGGGATGGGAGAACAGGTTAGGTTACTTTTCATACCGGGGCATTTGCTTACTCTATATCAAGCTCACGTCTGATCGTGTGTGGAATACTGCTGTCATCTTTGGGACGTTTCAGCCAAATACCAGCTCGTAGCTCTTGAATCGGTAGACATGCTGCTCTACTTATAGGTGATGAGAAGTTAGTGGCTAAAAAACTTCTCAGTCTAGAACACCGCCGTAAAATAGCAAGTCTGTAAATTTTCTATAGGATTCATTTCGGAGAATGCGCATTGGAGGTACACGACCTTATCCTACCATCCCCTTTCTACTACAGGACAAGTAGGAAATCGGCCCATTACAACCCATACATTTTGGACCTTCCTTGGATACTTATTACGTACCGAACGTTTTGAATCTACGTTTCTAATCCGTACAGCCAAGGATTGGAACAACCTCCTGGTTTCCTTGTTTCCTGAGATATATAATCTGGGCCTTTTTAAGCCAAGAGTGAAAAGGTATTTTCTAAGTCTGCGTGCTTCATCTTCGACCACATCGTCGCTCACCAACAGGCAAATTGGTGGTCAAACGCAGACTTATTCGCGATAAAAAAAAGATATCCTAAATAGAGGTACCTATTTTGACTGCATTTACAAACTCGGCCGGCAATGGCATGAAAGCAGCAACAGATGTATTGCGGTTTGATTTTAATGGAGCCACGCCGTCCTATTTTGATTTTATTGTTAACTAGCCGTCCGCCCCGGCTTCGCACGAGTGTAAGCTCGGCCTTCGGCCTCGCTACAAAATATAATATAGCCTATGTCACCCAGGGATAGTGTAGCTTCCCAACAGTGAAAGAATTTTTCAAATCGGTTCAGTAGTTTCGGAGCCTATTCATTACAAACATACAAACATACAAAAATAGGTACAAATCTTTCCTCTTTATAATATTAGTGTAGATAAAACAGTATTGAAGCGTCGCTCTCGTTTCCGCTGCTTAGGCAGCAGCGGAAACGAGAGCGACGCATTTTAACCCAAGCATGTTAAGAGCTGCAATATTTTTTTTTATACCTTATGGTACCCCATATCCAAAAAAATACAGAAATAAATCTTATAGATCATCCACATCATGTCTAGTGCAATGGCTATCGGTAATTGCTAATCAATCACAGGTGGTCGCATCGGCAGTTGAGTCACGTCGCCTCCAGGTGGCGATGGTGTGTCGGTACGTTTGAGCGCTATTATGGTGCTGCTTGCATAAAACAGTGTGAATTGAATCAGGTAAGGGCTTACTTGTGATATCCTTACATCACAGACGCACTTGTATGCATTCTATGCGATAATCACGAGTTTTCATTTTATTTTCGACAACACTAAGTGGCCAAAATTAGCACAGTACTGTAGAAACGCAATATACGAGAGAAACAACTGCTAAACAATTAAACAAATATTTTTTAAATAAATTATTCATCATAAGCCAGAAGACGTACTCTGCTGAACATAGACCGCCCCACTCCTCCTTAGAACGTTACACTGAACGACAGCCTGCCGTCTGCATCAATTGGATGCCCGCGAATGTCACGATGTCGTTGGCCCTAGTGGGAGGCCTACCTAAGCTGTGTTTTGTGGTTCTTGCTCTACACTCCCTCTCTGCTCCATCGGATATCGGTTCTTCGAGCGATGTCGCTTGTCCATTGCAAATCTGAGCAGCTATGTTGGTGACTGTGTTTTTTTAGCGAATATCGTTCTGGATTTTATCGGGCAATGAAACTCCAAGCATAAGCAAGCTCTCTCCATTGCCCACTGTGCGAATCTGAGTTATTCCAAAAATATACATATATAGTTGAAAAATCATAAAAATACGCTTTTTTGACTCGTGAAAACCAATCAAAGGATAAGGATCTAACTCGAGGAGTTTACTAGAGGCATTCATAGCAAATACTTGAATATTCCTTAATGTACAACAATTAACATAGATAATGATAACAAAGTATACCAGTAACTATTATTAAATCTGTACTATTATTTTAACAACAATGCAGGTAGCATCATACGTCAGTCAACATTTTCTGACGCAGGAATCTCGTCTCTTTCATTATCTATTTCATTCATTGATACCACTTATGTATCTAAGCGTAAGACGTCACTAAAATACAAATTTGCTGTTCTACTGTGGTTCTACTCGAGTTTTCCAACTTGAGATCATACAATGCCATTCATTATATCGTAAATTTGCATTTTATTTTATTTCCTGTGAGGATTTTGGCGTCGCTCTTTTCTTGTGCATATGCCAGTTTCAAGTATTTATTATTATTTATTTATTTATAGACAAATACTCGTTGCACTTACAGCTACGCCAAGGCGTGTAACGAGAGAGGCGTGTATTGAAACATTATTGTGTTTTACTAAATATCGTCAAACTAGTCACAGTCAGAGTCAAGTAAAGTAAGTCAAAGTCATGTCCTAATTAAAAGGTTGAATGCTTAACAAGAGGTTTCTATGGAGTTCAGGTTAACTTAAAAAAAAATACAATGAGGCGACGTTTTTTTCACGTTGGCACCAAAACTCTAAATTTGCTCTATTGGCAATCATATCGCATAATTGTTCTCAATTACTCTTACATAGACTAAAAAACGGGACACTTGAAACCCGATCTACGAAAAGTTCGTTGCGGGACTGCAAAGTTAAAGGACTATTCGCATTTCCCGCCACCACGCAACATGGCGGTTGCAAAAAGGGAACGAAAGGCCAGTTGGTGGACGGCTGCGCGTGCACCTGCGCTCCACATGCCGATTGACGACGAAAGTCACTGTTACTCAATACTGCCCTCTGCCGCACGAGCCACATTTTTTTTACCTTAATTTTTAACGGACCAGTGGGGTTAGTACGAGAACTTGCGAAAAAGTTATCGATACGTAAACGATAGCAAATGTATGAAAAATTCAGTTTCCTTTTACGTCTGATAGAGGCGCTGTTCAATTTTTCATACATTATGCTATCGTTTACGGAACGAATACTTTTTCGCAAGTGCTCGTACTAGTACCACAAGAAACAGCCAAGCAAAACGTTTATAGCAAATTCAGGTAAGAATAGTTAGATGTAATATAATATCTTAGAGTAAGAGCAACTGAATAAAGAATATTATTACCAAATAAAATTATGACACGAAACAAAGCAAATGTGCACAAACTGCCCTGGTAAGTATTTCTTTTATTCTTCAATGCCAAAGGCAAAAAGTATTTTACAAATTTCTTTGAGTCCTGCATGGAGACACCGATTTATATTACTTGCTATAAAAAGGTTAGGTACCAAATCTATAATTTACTAAAGTCAATTCAAGTAATACTTATATACCTAGCAATAAGGAAGGCTAACTGCACCACCATGTGGGATTCATCAGTCAGAAGAGACAGAGATTGCAAAGTTCAATACTATTTATTATTGCGTTTAAAGCTAAAATTAGAGATAAACTAGGTAACATAGTCATTTCCAAGATCATAAAGTAAACTAAGACGGCAAATTACGGCTTCACTAAGTAGGTACAGCTTTCCCCACGCTAATTTGATAACTCTATGTGTAAATCATTGTTACTCTACAATGTTAGAGATAATTTGGAATTACGACTCTAGAAATGGTCGTTTTAAAATCAACTACCCTTTGCCCGTTGCTTTGCTCGTGTTGTGAACAAAACGCCGATGTTACTTAGTAATTGAATAGCATAATATCTTGCCTAGTGATAGCGTAGATTTCTGGTAAGTGTTTACATCAGGGGCCTTACGGCCAACTCTAAACGCGGGCCTGAATAGGTGCAGTTTGCTAAATCACGCAAACGCGAACCTTAACGCGCCGAGATACGGTTTGCGGTCGTGTGAATTTGCAAACTACACCTAATCGGGCCCGCGTTTAGAGTTGGGCGTAAGGCCCCTGATATTTAGTTTTAATAAAAAAAGTCATGGTAATAATTCTCAGGCATAGTCCGTAACTTTTAGCTGGACTTCAAGAGCCAACTTTAAAAAATACTGTGGCTGTCAAGTAAAATTAGTGTCACATTTTTACTGTCAACGTGTTAGATGATATTTAACTAAAATTGTAGCAGCATATACACTTTAAATTGTAGCAGCTTAGTAAAACACATATACACAAACACTTGACATGGTCTCTGTTCAGCATTGGACGTCCTATGGCTGAAATAATGATGATGATGACACAAAAGCTTGAAAATATTTATGACTAGACACTGGCGTATGCACCATACGTAGGACGCCAAAATCTTCACAGCAGGACAAGAAAATAAGATCAGCGCTTATCTTATTTAGTCTTAAGAAATGTCACAAACCACAGACGTGTTGAGAAACGAAGAAAAAAAGTTGTACCTATTTAATAAATGTATCTACCAGCATTCTGTCATTGTATCATTGGCACATTTACTCCATAGCACTACCGCAAGCAGTGGTTAAAAAAACGAGGAAAAGTAGCAAAAAGTGGATTTAGACAGGCTTTAACCGCACCTAGCCAACCTGTCATTGCCTCTAGTAGCAGAATTATGTTTTATTACCCGTATAATTTATGTTCACAGTGATTAAAGAAAAAAAAACACAAACGAAGAGCAATTGTCTCCTTGCGCTAACTAGGTATCTACATTTTAGTTATTACAACCTATTACTATGGCCAAATTTCGTTTCAAAAAAGTTATTTGAAAACAAAAATATTATACCTGTAATAAATTTATTAAAAAAATACGATACATACTCTAAATAAGAAGACCATGATTTGGGTATATAATTTTATATGCTGTAAATAATCTTGAATGCTATAACTAAACAATTTAATCAGAATAAAATAATGCTACGATATTTTGGTACAGAAAAAGGTTGCATTCTCGTTTTTTTTTACTGTTTTTTATTGCCAGCTTGATCATTCATTTCATTCACAGACTAAGTATTTTTATACACAGCTAGTTTTATAATAAACTAGTCGTCCGTCCCGGCTTCGGACGGTTGTAAGCTCAGCTTTCGGCCTCGCTACAAAATATAATATAGCCTATGTCACCCGGGGATAGTGTACCTTCCCAACAGTGAAAAAAATTTTAAAATCGGTTCAGTGTTTTTTGAGTTATTTCGTTACAAACATCCAAAAATACAAATCTTTCCTCTTCTTTCTATTAGTATAGAAGAAGATACGTAGCTGCGATTTACGTAGGTAATAATTTTTTTATCTCTATAGTAAACATTTACATACCGTAGTACTTAGTTAAAATACATTAAATACAGAGTATTTTATTGAAAATTCATTGAATACGGCCGCTTTTGCACAGGCTTTCCTCTTTAAACACTCATTAACACACTCGTAAGGCTATATTCGTCCGAGAACGCCTCACACTTTAATAAAAATTTAACTGCCATCGCCGCATGCGCTTGGTTGTTAAATTATTGATATTACAAGATTGTAGGTAATCGACACTTTTTTATTTGTGTTTTTTACCGGCTATTGTGATAATGATAACGTTTTCCAGAATAAGGGCGACGCGGCGTCTGACGTTATTATTAAAATTTTAAGAAAATTGCTTAGATATAAATATTACAGCATTTAGGAACCATCATCATTTTGCACCACTAGCCTGAATCGTGCTTTTTTGAGTTGCAGTCCATGTACAGTTTTAATGGGTTTCAATTTTGTAACCTTGGCTTCAAACATCGCCTATATTTAAAATTATTAGAAGGAATTTTCCCGTCTGTGATCGTCTCTGATCGGCCTGCATACACTATTATTTAATCAAACAAAGCCTTTCTATTCTAAACTCATCTAGCCTACACCGATTCACGAGGAGCCCTTTCTACTTTTCAAATATATTATAGAGACATATTTTATAGATGAGCCGTCGACCTCTTCTCACGCGGCCAATCCCAGAGCGGAATTCAAATATCGAATGTCGGCGCTCGGCGCAGGCGCCGATATTAATTTACTTTTAAACTTTTAAGCTTTCCTTATTAACCCTGTCCATGGCGACAACCGTTAAATTGTAACTTAATATTCCATTTTCGAATTCTCGACAGTTATCGTGTTTGCTTTTACACTTGGGTGGCTAATTTGGGGTAATTTCGAGTCATTAATATGCACTTAAAGTTAATGTTCACTCGAATTCAAATAACCTACTCGTACCTCTACCTGAGTATTTTTTAAACAAATCAATGGACTCTGCCATCATCTCTGTATGACTTTTCGTCAAGGCGTAATTATCTATATATATCTTGTTAAATTACTTTTGCTTAGTAGTCGATCTAAGACCAAAAATTAACTAAACCTACAAACGAAGTATTTCACTTGGTTAACGTGTTTCCTGCACTAAAATTACATTATTTAAATATATTTTTAGAGTATTATCACTCTATTTAAATAATGTTATTTTGTATTTTGAATTGCCATTCAACGTGGTAATGCCGCCAGCATGCTGGGTACGCTGATAGTGGGCTTGAGCATTTGGATTGTCTTTAGACCTTCAACGGTCTATGGACAGTCTAACTGTTTATTTAGTCTTAGTTTTAGCTAGTATTTTGTTTAGTTAATAAAGGCATTTGCCCTGTTTAAAAAAATCAATTTTATATTTAAACTAGTCGACCGCCCCGGCTTCGCACGGGTGTAAGCTCGGGCTTCGGCCTCGCTACTATGACCCGCTCCAGGAACACAAAATTTCATCAAAATCGGTCCAGCCGTTTTTAGAGTATCCTGTGTCCGTCTCCTGGTTCTAAGCTACCTCCCCACCAATTTTCAGCCAAATCGGTTCAGCCGTTCTTGAGTTATAAATAGTGTAACTAACACGACTTTCTTTTATATATATAGATTATTAAGTATATTTTGTACACATTATTTCTGTATTGACGATAATATTATCTATTTTATTATTATTGGAAATAGGCTTGAGCTTGAACGCCAACTCGCCTGATGTTAAGTAATGATGCGGTCTACGATCACGCAAATAACACAAAACCTTCAGCAAATTTTTCAACAATTACAAAAATGCAATTGAAATAGCAACAGAAATAAACCAAAACTTACATAAACTGAAAACGGAACGAAGCAAAGACCTTGGACTTCGTTTGCACCATAACCGGGCACATTTTCACATGAACTGTCAATGATAACATTTTTTCGTTCCCAATCCATTGCGGCACTAGTACGGCACTAGTCACAGAGCACTGACACTTAACGCGTGTAGTCCGATCGATGTATGCGGCGGCAATGGGAGGTTCCGCGTCGGAATGTGACTCGAAAGTCCCGTGGTAGGGGCAGCCAGCGTTGCGTGACGGCTAGGTACGGTCGGACACGTCACGGCAATTACCATGTTCCTTGATTATCATTCTTGTTGAGGCGTCCAAAACTAGCGTTGGTTGAGCATTTTTGACTGTAGATTGATAAATCTACTGTACTGTAGATTTAATGTCGGAATCCGAATTTCGAATAAGGTTCAGTTTTCAAATCCAATTTCAGCGTTGATAAAAGGCGCTATACTTGTACCTACCTATACTATACGAGTTTAATTTAGTTATTTGTCAATACGTAAATATAAAATAAATAAGTAATAAAATGTGAAAGTGTGTATTTTGGATCTACGTTACTTTTGCATGGAGATTTTTGGAGGACGGATAGATTATATATTGATCATCCCGGACATTATCCCGGAAAATGTTCGGGCATGTATATGCAGGTAAAACCGCAGGACGCAGTTAGTACTGAATAAATTATATCAGATAAATCATAAAAACAAAATAATACTGGTCAATATTGGGCTAGCGACATCTACGAAGCTAGTCGGAACTTCTTTAACCTTTAAGTGCTGACGCGCAATTTTTGTTACATAAAGACTGATTTGCCATGGCATGCGGTCTCTATCGGTGGATTTTCAAATCGATTGTACTGACTGATTTTATTTTTGCCGACAACAACACCACTTCTGATAACGCCAACACACGACCACTTAAAGCTACTGAGAAATTTGCAGCAACATCGCGCGGGACGCGCGCGATTTTCCAGGATCGGCGTGGCCTGTGAGACCGCACGTCATTACGATCTTATTAGCCGTTTTTACAACATATTAGCTGAGCATTTTAGGGCTAAAATAAAAATTATTTAGAGGTGTAATTAATTTTTTTTTAATTCCTGACGATTCGAACACTGCAATTTCTATGGTCACAGGTGACAGATGACGGATGTCTGTAAACGTTATGAAGATATTTACAAGTATCGCCAACGCTTTTTAGGCAGAATGTTCCTAGTATTAGTCATAGTTTTGTAGGTAAGACAACGTGACAATCAATATGAACATAAATAACCTTAATTATTAAGATGGTACTGAGAAGGTTCTACAATATAATTATGTTAGTGAATCATGATAGAGCCTCACTATGGACTTTGGTCATTTATTACATATTAAAATCAATTCACTGCAACATCAATATTTATTGCAGACAACGTAAATACAATATATTATCAAGCGTTTTTGTGAAAACTGTACTTTGATCTCTTTTTTTTGCCTACACTTGAAATTTGAAATGCGTACACAACCGACGCAGCTGATAACGAACCAGCAATCTTATTAATAATGAAAACGTATTTTTATTCCTTTTTAAAAGTTGAACAGCTGTAGGTTTTTACTGTCGGTGGCCAGTGGTGATAAAAAATAAATGGAAGCCCGCATCCACTTAATGGCACATGATGTTTCGTACTTTAGATTACCTTTACAAAAACGTTAAAAATACTTACTTGTGGATGCCATTTTCTTTTCCCTTTTCAGGTCCATTGATAGTGCTGTAACAAACAAAAAGTATGCTTGAAATGACGCAAACAGATAAGTATTTATGGAATATTCTGTATATCGAATACGTCGTGACATTGGTACGGCACCACGTGTCCTTGTGTAAATATTTTTGTTCTACACGTGAACTTATTATAACATCGATAATATTAATTTACATATCTGTACACAGTATAAAATAAAGTCGCTTTCCGCGTCTGTCTGTATAGTGTATATCCGCTAACTCGTCTTAAACCACGCAACGGATTTTGATGCGGTTTTCACCATCAGTGAGATAATTTTTCAGGGACGTTTTATAGATAAATATAATAAAACTTACACCCGTGATAGCTGAAGCGGGTCGCTAGTTTAATGACTGCCTCCATACTGAACGACATCCTGCCATCTGGATCCACTGGATGCCCGCGACTCTCACAATGTCGTCGGTTCATCTAGTGGGAGCCCTACCTACGCTGCGTCTTCCGGTTCGTGGTCTCCACTCAAGGACCTTTCTTCCCTATCGGTTATCGGTTCTTCGAGCGATGTGGCCTGCCCATTGGCAATTCAACTTGCAAATTTTAATAGCTATGTCGATGACTCTGGTTCTTTGGCGAATATCCACGTTTTGGATTTTATCGCGCAAAGAAACTCCGAGCATAGCTCTCTCCATTGCCCGTTGTGTGACTTTCGAGTTTTTCCAAAAGGCCAACAGTTAAGGACCACGTCTCAGTACCATATTATTATGTCATCACTGGCAACACACACTGGTCAAAGACCTTTGTCTTTAGGCACTGTGGTATCTTGGACGAGAAGATGTCACGCATGTTAAATTAAAATTCAAGTTGACATTTCAAAGGTTATTATTGATAAGGCGAGAAAAATTATTAGTTTCTATCTTGTTTGACCTAAATACTACTTATTGAATAAAAGAGAAATGAATTACCAGAGTTTAATTTTGAGTACGCTAAAAACAAACACGGCGCGGCGGGCGCAGATAAATTTTCTTATTATTATAAACTTATTAGAGTGTTTATCATCTAACCTATACGCAAATTTTACACATCCAATTGTAGCCTGGAAGAGATCGCTTATAGAAATAAGGCAGCCCACTTATGACACTAGCTATTAAGTTTTATTATCTGTAACTTTTACCTATATGTGGTGTGCACAATAAAGAGTTTCTATCTATCTATTTATTGGTTCTTATAAGCCATGTTGGTGCTATTGCCGTAATTTGTTTTTGGCATGGATTTAATTAGGACTTAGGGGCCATCTCACAATAATATCTTGTATGTCTTGTTAATCTATCGAAAAGAGTCTAGTTTTCGACAGCAGCTTATATGACTCGACTCAAGTCGGCGTTTGCTTTTTCTGAAACACCTGTTTTGGTTTAGCTATACTTCTAAAGCACATATAGTGGCAACACAGTCACGATAAAGACGGCCCAACGCTACCCAACCAATTGTTAGACGTCATTACACTCAGGATTGAAATTTATCGGTCCATTATTAGGTTGCGCAGGCGCCGGGAGCGCAGTCAGGTTGCCATTGTTGCAGTCGGCACCTCTGCGAGCTGATCGGGTGATAAGGCTAGAGGAAGTGACCAGAAATGATAGGTTCGACGCCCTAGAAGCAGACTTTCTTGGCATGTTGAATTGGCTTGATTAAATTTGAAATGTTATTTGGAACATAGGAGCCGGCCGCTCAAGAATAAGCCTGTGTCCTAATTTTAAGCATTTATTACAAATAACAGGCTTAGTGAAGGATATAATTAAATAATTTTACTAGCTGATAAATTTCTGAGATATATATTAGCGTTTAAAGTTTTTTGGTGGTGATAGAGAGTGGATGCTCTGTCCCTTTCCCGCAAAGCTTTATTAGTATAGCATTGTATGGCGCACGCACGGCTTGATGTCATAAAGTGATATAGTGTGCTCTGTCTAGTATGGAATTAAAATACTTATAACTTATTTATGTTTGAACTAATTTAAACCATTTTGTTTTCGTTGATGGGTTCTATTTATGATCAGCTCTTTTATGAAGTAATAAAAACATTAGGATGGAGGCATTATCGTATAGGGACTTGGACAAACTTTTCGTGGAGGCGCTAGGCAACACACATATTGAACTCGTAAAAGACCAAACATAATTGCACTATGTATTCTAATTAAACATGCTACGAGCGCCCATGAGTCTACATCGTTCGTAGCGGCAATGTCCTGTGAGCTTTGCCCTTAGCTAGAAATAGTGATCGACCACAGATAACGTCACTTCAAAATTTAGTAATTATCTTCTTCATCATCATTATTTCAGTCATAGGACGATGATTATCTTCTTAATTCTTATCGATCTGTCCAGTTCGATTTTAAACGCAATAATTGATTTCGATGCTCTGCTGCTGAGGATGTTGTGTGCAGTGTTGGTCTGTGATGGTACAGGCCATAGTAGAGGTTCGTGGCGTTTGGCACCTGCGTCAAAAATCTACAAATTGACCTTTTGTTTAAAACAATTTAACTGCTCAACTACAGTTTTTGTTCCTAGGGAACTAAATAAATAAGTAGGTAAACTTAAAGCTCCCTAATTTATTCGCAAATTAAATCACAACCAGCGTATTATTAAAAGAAATTACCATATCTCTCAACTCCAAATGAGGTTGCTTACTTGCTTAAATAACCTTTAGATAACATTTTGATATTGCAGCAAATTGCGCTATTGAATTGGCATGGTAAGGAACGATGGTAAACAAACGATTCTGAGGCGTAACTAGGGGCAGAGGTATAGTCAGGGCTGGATTAAGCTAGGTTATCAGGGGCAAAGATTTCAATTCCTACTTACTCATAGTACCATAGAGTCATGTAATTGCGTTTGACCTAACTTAAAAACGTGCCATATGATTAGAACTGCTGTCTCGTTTTCGTGTGTGACAATTCGTTAGCATAAAGTTGACATAACAATATTAATCATTGCCAAACTTACTTAAGGAACAGATAAAGGCGCTTAAAGGCTATCTTACTCGCGCATTTCAACATTTCTGAAGAAAAAAAATCACAATTAAAAAAAGAACAATTTATTATGGAAACTGACGTGGTTTTATTTATATTACACGGGAATTACTCACGTAAGATTAGGCCGGTTACTCCGACTATAGTTTCAACCGCATCTTACGTGAGTAATTCCTGTGTAATATAAATAAAAAGAACAATTTACATTCTACATTGCAAAACATAGAATAAAACTCATCACATAGGTACGAAACGAAAAAAATTTTTTTTCTATCTCCTCCGCCATTCTGTAAAAAATCAATACGAAAATTGCTTTATACTATTGCAATTATTATTAATTATTATTTGCAATTATTTTTATTTTATGATTTTCAAATATTCGCTCAGTGATTTTTTTTCTTCAAAAACCTTAAAAAGTGCAAAAGAGTGGTGGTCATCAATCAGTATCCATAATTTTTCAGCTCTCATTATTTTCCTTATTTGTAATTTTTCGGATGCCATATACAGATTTTTTTGTAAAAAATCTGGTGAGTATTTGTTTATAAATACCTATTATCAATGTAATATGTATTTGTCGCACTATGCAAAAGTAACTACATATATTTTTGTGTCAGTTTGTATTTAACATTAAACGACAAAATTTAATATCATGAAATTTAAAAAAAAACGTGTGCTTCATGTGCACGGGTAAATTGATATTTCAACCCTCGAAAATACGGTAAAATATGCTGTGACAACAGACCATAACTAGTAAATAATAAATCTGACTTTTATGCAACTTGACCCGTAAATCCTGAATACGCTCACTCGCAATCCGCTTTGCCTTACAAATCAGAACTTCATTAGGATTTAGGTCTATAGCGCAGGTTAGTGATATCGCTGCGCCTGCGCCGATTGTTCGTAAATAGGCCTGGAAATATGGGCTGATAACGTCGACTTCAATTTAACTTTACGTTACCAATGGCCAATATTTACATAGGATTATTGTATAGCATGTACATAGGTCTATGTAAAGGTTGTAATGTATTTCTTGAACTTAGTTACTGAATATATTTCTTACTCGACGATGTAAAGCCAGAATGCATATGATTATAAATCTTTGATCATATAGACCTCCCACTCTCTCTCTCTCTCTCTTTCTGAGAGGAGGCCTGTGTCCCAGGGAAAATAATTATGATAAGCTGATATTGATGATATAGCTCTTCTAGTTGTTTTGAGACATGTATGTTCCAACCTTCGACCAAATGAGTGGACGGGCCCTAACCATTGAACTTGATCAGTAAAAACGAGTCAAAACCGTCGGACATATACTTCAACAACTAATTATAAAAATGTACAGTATATTTGTAACAAAAAATAGATATCGGTTTTATTTGTGTATTTACACTTCGGTAAAGCATATGAATTCATAATTTTGTCAGATGTTTCGTTATCGCGTAACAATAGACTCGTGTTTCACTTCCTACAGCTAGAGACCGACTGAAACGAAGGGAGCGCTGGCGCTCATTCTGTTATCTTCAAAAATGCGCTTCTACTGGGCCCATCCATTCAATTTATTTTGGTCGAAGGTTCAAACCTGCATTGCAATCTAAACAGCTTTACCAATATACAATAAATAAGATGTCGATAAATTTCTCTAAGTTTAGAGACGGCCTCTAGGTAGGTGACGTCATCACAAACACTTGGTCATATAGAAATAGTGGGTGTGTAAAAAATGTTTGACTGCACCTCCTCATGTAGGGTATCATTTAATAGATCTTTTTAAATGAACGTGAACTTATAAAACGCTAATGAACTGCGGGACATAGCTAGCGTTTAACACTTCTTCGTGTGTTTTCTTCTAGCTCATTAGTTCACTGTACTTACCTGCTATAAATTGCCTGTTTTCATTATATCAAATATCATTATAGCTTCATTGTATCAAGATATGTAACAAACAGTTCAGAACGTATCAATCATCACCTATGTACATCCATACGTGATTATTCCATCGGAATGTCTGATCTACGCATGTGAATAAAGCTTCCAAGTTACGGCAGAATATAAAGTGTGCCCCACAAGATGGCGTGAATGAAATGTTATTTATGAAGTACATTTTAGGTTGTGTATACTTTAAGTAAATAATTAAGTAGCTACTAGGTACCTACAAATAGAACCCAGGCAGGTATGTTCTAAAACTGCGACCAAAACCACCGGAGGATGTGCAGCAGCATCCTATTAGTACACGGTGAACGTACTGTGATCCCCGAGCCAACTGCTAAGCGTTGGTATCATGGCAACACCCCTCTCAAAGAGCCACTCTTGTTCAGCAGTGGACGTTTACTGGGTGGTTGATGTTTTGTGAAATCGAAGTATCTACATTTTACACCCGTTTAACATCTGGACAGTTTTTAATCAAATACAGCCAAGAACAATACCGATTATATTAAGCTAGTTTTCAAATAATAACTGCAATAAAATCGGTATATCCGCTTGGGATACAAAGCCACTACATACAGCTTTAAACTAATAACCTCGTTTTTCGTCGTTGGGGGTTTAAAATACAAAAGTATTCTCGGTGTTTCTGCAGTATTTTTAATTAAAAGGCACATTTCTCGTGTGACCTTCCACCGCTTCCTACCGTTGTCTGTTTTTGCACGAAAACGACGGAATGACGGTCGGGATAGAATCTTTCTCACGCCGCACCGCCGCCATGGGAAGGGAATCGTACTAATGCGTTTCTTCGCTTGCTGTCAGAACGATACTGAATACCCTTTGAATGCAACGCAAAGATCCATTTTTAAGATTTAATAATAAATCCAACAAAATCCAGCAAAATTGCAAGAATCCATCAAAAAAATACAAGTTTCTTTTTGGCAAAGCAATTTATATATTTGTCCTACTAAAAATCAAGCAAAAAAAAGGTATAATTGTTACGATTTAAATACTTTTTCAAGATCGCAAAAAAGGCAACTATATTATTGCTGGCCGTTTAGAAATCCAAATTCTCAATTTAAACTCTGTCACACTTTTTTTCTCACGCATAAAATATAATCGTCTATTTTTCTCGCCTCCAATTTTAAACGTGAATCGCCTGAAACCGCAGCGCAGTTAGAATCTCAGAGGCTGTGGTAGAGCCGAGCTAGCGAAGGATAATTAGGGGAAGCAAGGTTGTTGACCTCCCGCGAAGCCTCCGCGTGTCCGTCACTTGTCTCTGCTGAGGTTGAAACGTCTCTATTCTGAATAGTGTATAAACTATTTGGAATTAATTTCTCGGAAATACATATAGATAAAAGTTTTGAATTACTTAGAGAAGGGTCATTTACCTTCTGGATTTATTTTACTTACCTTGATTCGTATTTATAGGTAGTGATATAATTATGAAGGTTCTGTAAAAATAAACCATTGAAATATTTGTGGAGCCTTCGTTATTAGAAATCTACACTTTTCATTTTGACATCACCTGTTGGACCACCCGTATAAGAACGTGCTTTAAAAAATCAAAGATTAAAAGTTTTATTTTTGTTAAGAATAGCAATGACGGTGTGACGGAGTATGAAACACGTCGATCTTGAAGAAATCTGTTTAGAAATCTGCTCTAGAAGCTTACGCTGACGCTAACGCTTTGTACCTACGCTTTTTTTTACAGTGACGATCAAAATCTGGACCCTCCAACAACTCAATCAATTTTGATAATAGAAAATAGTCAAATCCGATTCTTTCTTCATCCGCGTTCACACGATGTGTTTCGAAAACAATTACGCATCTATTGTAATAACATCGGTACCAACCAATATACAAAACTTGATTGGCAATCATCCGTCAACGGCTCCCGTTTACAAAGCCTCAATAAAAAACACCACTTGTCTGCATTATTCTGTTTGATTATGATTATAAGGCGCTTATTAAGCCAATTATTGGATGGATAACATCTATTGTGATCGTAATTAGCATAGCATTTGTATGAGAACGTGGGAAAGCGTTGTCGGTTTCCTTTTACGAAATTTCTCTATTTGGTGAGCATTGTTCGGGGCATTATCATTTAGCTGGCAGGTATTTGCGTATTGTAATAGAGCCGTAATCGGTCGTTCTGCTATTTCTGTATACTCGGGAAATAAGCATGTTTATGAACATGGCTCTCGATAAGAACATAAGGCGATGTGTGTATGTCCTATAGATTTAGGATGAAATTTTACTATGGTATGTTCCCTATATGGACTCCGAAACGGTAGGACTGAATTTTATAAAAAAAAAAACAGAAAATCTTTAAATTAGCCCAGCGATTGTCCTCTGCAGTTTGGTAGCGACAGGATCAACATATTTTTTTGATGTTTTAATATTTTCCCTACAAAAAACAAGAACAGGAAATGAAGTCTATACATTGACATACAGTTTTCTATACAGTCTATAACTCTATTCTGTATAATGTTCAGCAGAGGACGTCTTTGGCTGATTATGATGACATTGACATATTAAATCATAGAAAAAAGTAATTGTCATCTAAGTCAAAGGAGGTTGCCGTCGCTACCAAGGAGGTCACGTCAGATTAAAATATGTTTCTTCGTTCGCTTTCTTTATTTGAATACACGAGTCTCAGGACGCCTGGGAGATGGTTGTAGGTACATATATTTATCATAGATTCGTGTACAGACCAAAAAGCAGATTTCGTGAGTCCATAATGACAGAAAATGTCGGCGTCCGCGGGCACAGCGTGTAATGAATATTTAATTGCATGAAAATATCTCGAGAGCCCGTGGCAGGTCTAGCTTTGTTCCAAATTGCGGTGATTAAGGAATTCAACCGGAATAGCTCAGATTAATGTATCTTTAAAGACATGCAAATGTAGCAAAACAAGACACGGCTATTTCTACAAATATACTAAACGAAAAAAAAAACCTTTATGCTTGTTTAAAAAAAAACCTTTATTTCCTTACTAGCAGTTATTAAATTTATTTTTTAATAAATCTGTATTGTCTAGAGACTACTAAAGTACTGATTGGTAATGCAATTAGATAGTTTTCTCGTATGTATTTGGATAGATGAAGAAAATATACTATCGACCATAGATTTAAAAAAAATAGCGCCGTGCTATCGACACACTAAATACTTGAAATTATTAAAAGTCATAGATATATAAACGAAAAGACGCGAAACATAAAATTGGGTGGGGTATAAATATATTATATCCAGATGGCCAAGTAGCATACCCAACGGGGCTGTAGCCAAAAGAAATCAGCCTATCGCGAGTCTGGCTAACCCGCACTTGTTAGAATTCCATACCACCAGGTACCACCACAAAAATTTTTAACGACTAAAGTACAAAAAAGTAGTGCAAAAAGACAACATCACGCCCAGGCGGTCACCCATCCAAGAAATGACCGCGCCCGACGTTGCTTAACTTTGGTGAACAGATTCTTGTCACTGACTCGCACTTTATTTATTTGTTGTTTAACTTTAAAATTAATAATATAATTTCCTATTTCGAATTTCGGTTCACTCCCCAGCAGCTGCAGCAGAGAATGCCGCTTGCATGAAGCGGCTGAAGTATGCAGCTATGGTGCCTCGGTACATTTTTGTACCCATTGCCGTGGAGACCATGGGCAGTTGGGCCACTGAAGCCAGAAGCTTCATTGGTGAGTTGGGGCGCAGGTTGAGGGAGAAAAATAATGACCCTCGCTCCGGCTCGTACCCTGTGCAAGGTTGGCCATAACCATTCAGCGCGGCAATGCTGCTAGTGTTATGGGCACCTTCGCACAGGGTACAGTTAGGGGCGGATTATTCGATTAAAAATATTTTATTTTTATTTGTAATTTAAATTTTTGTTAGAATATTGTCAAACTAATATAGGTAGTTATTTCGAATTCATTACTAGCATATAAGCTCGAATAAATTCAACTCCAAAGTAGTGAAGACCACCTACAAAACAAAGTAAGTCACGATGGTCCTCTACGTCTTACCATTCGTTGAAAACAATAAAATCATCTAGTACAACTATACCAGTCAACAATATAAAGACATTTTATACTCGGATTGGAATCATTTATTTTACGACAGCACCATCACAATTTTTATTACATTTTGCATTACAAAGCACGGATAATTGGCTAGATGGGAGATTTACTGTTCCATCAGTCGATCGAACGGTCTGTCATTTCGGTAACGGTAAAAGGAATGGATGACTCTGCATGATTCCTTTATAATTGAGATCGACTCTAAATATCATCATCATTATTTCAGTCATAGGACGTCTACTGCTGGACATAGGCGACGCCATTAGATTTCCACACTGAACGACATCCTGCCATCTGCATACACTGGATGTCCGCGACTCTCACAATGTCGTCTGTCCACCTAGTGGGAGGCCTACCTCAGAATCAGAATATATTTATTGCAACCTTACGCTACGTACCTTACCTTACCCTACGTTACGTCTTCCGACGGTTTGTGGTCTCCACTCAAGTACCTTTCTACCCCATTGGTCTGTGACATCGTAGCTCCTAAACAGCTGAACCAATTTTGAACTAGTTTTAATTTTTTGTTTGAAAGCTGACTTGACTGAGGATTTATTCACGAAAATCTGTTCAATGGGGGGTCAAAAAAATATTAAGCATGTGTATGTAAGTTGCGCAATATCTTTGCCATTTATAAACCGATTTTAAAGATATTTTTGAATTTTTAAATCTGTATATTGTTATTGAAAGTGGTCCCATTTAATTTGAAGGAAATATTTCACCTCTGAGGTTGGAACAAAACAACAATCACCCTATTTTGCCTTAATTAATTACTAGATGAATTCCGTTTATTAAAAATTTACTCTTTGATTTAAATCGGCTCTTAATTATTTACTTATGTAAAAAACTACGAACGATTATATTTTTTCATTTTAATTTTTTTTTCCTTTAATTAATTCATTAAATTAGTACGCATTTGAGTACATTATGGATGCAAATCTGGACGATATACTATTTCATTTTTTCGTAGACGCTAAAGAACGAAATTTAAATACTTATAATTTAATCTGCACGTATGATGAAATCGAATACAAATCTTAGAAAATTACAAATTATTTTAACCCGACTACCTGACAAAGATGAGCGTAGGCGGCAGTTATAAAGCAGAGTATTAAAAATATACTGTTATAAAGCATTCTAGTCAGATTAACTCATTACAATATACCTTAAGAAGGCTTTGGTTCTCATTGCCTGTATTCATTCGCACACTTCCTTCACTGTACCTTGCAATGGTTCTCGCTACACCAATAAAACGCCCCTGGACACCGGCGCAGACGTTAAACCTCGTGTTTTACATGCCATACAAGGTGCTTACTTCTGCTATAAACTTGCAACAGCGCAATGACGATTCCTTTGCAGAGAAACAAGAATCGGTGTTGAATTTCGTTATCCATTAGAGAAATACTCATAATGTAACAGAAATGGATCATCTGGCGATAAATATCAGTTTATTCTTGTAAAATTATTTATATTTATGTTATTCTTGATAAATTTGTATGATATCATTGTGTTGACAGATAACCAAACGAGGGCTGTAACCATTGATTAACAAATAGACGTTGCGTTTAATACAAAATTCTCATAGGTCCCAAAGTTTACCTGTATAAATTTAGACAAACTAATTTAAATCCTATGATCACATTACAATGTCTAATCTAGCTTGTAATAATTCTGATTCAAATACTTATTTTGCGGTCTATAAATGTAGGCTAAATGCACAGGCTACCAGATAGTATAGTTCTGGCCTGATTTTGGTTCGTTGATTTTTGAGCACTGACTATAGACTGTGCCTGTAAGAAATAAATGTGTTAGATGTTGGTTCCACCGAAAGTTAATATAATTTTCTCCTCAGCAATCATCCAGATACAATACTTAAAGAGTCACAATCGTGGCAAAAAGAATCCTAACCAAAACTCGGCGCACGCTACGCATTACGCTGACTTTTTGGTTATTTGTAAGGCAACCCGCGAACCGACTTCAACGCCGCGCGATGCCAGTGCTACGATGCCATAGCGACTTTGAAAACTATGCAAGCGACATAACGTCTAAATTGGAGTAAATGTAGCATTGTGAACTATATAATTGATGTCTAGGTATGTACAACTCGCACGTTTTCTTGACTGTTTTCACTTAGTATTACTCTATAAATATTGTATCTCGATGTCAGCAAATCATTAAATCCTACACACTAATAATTATTCATAAATTTATCGAAATCCAGTTATACAGAATTGATAATAAAGCTTTGAATATAGTCCCTTCGCAGGAAACCAGTTTGGAATCAACTGAAGTGTTACACAACATCGTGAGAGTTATATATATTTGCGTCCGGCTAGAACTATCATTATTACCATCAAATATTACAAAAGTATACTTATTCACTATTCATTCATTTTACATTACAGTTTTTTTTGGTTGGCTCTACCTACTTTAGACAAATAGCAATCCAAGTTTGGGCAAAGTTGTACTAAAACTGGGCAGTAGAATTCAAACAAGCTAGATTTCAGTTATGGCAGTGCACTGCGCTCGTCACCCCGAGATATAAGATGTCAAATCTCTGTAAGTCCTGTAATTTTGCGTTTTTTGATTATTGTTTTCAGGTTTGGTTCATAAACGATTTAGAATTAATTCCTTTTTGTTTCAGGTTAGTTTAATTTACTCTTTCATTTGATCAAATAATATTTCAAAATTAATAAATTTTTATTTCAGTTTAGGTTAATTTTCTTTTTATGTAATTAATATTTTATTTATGATTAGGCAAAATTAAACTCGATTATATCAACTTTATCAACAAAATGTATCCCAAATTCCTTATTGTACGTAGAAGCGGAATCACTAGAAATTCATCAGAAAAACAGTTCATTTCAGGTCCAACAAAAATTTAAAATTACGCTCAAAGTCATCACACACGTAGCTACTTACTGCTACACTCAGAGGTGCAGTTACTAAGTCCGTTAGAGCGGTCGCGGTATTCACCGTGGATCATAACTGTTCCAAACCAACCGTATATCCATATCCAGTTAATTTACCTCCATACAGAAATAATGAAGTAGACATATCTCTACATAACACAAAATAAAGTCGCTTTCCGCTTCTGTCTGTCTGTATATCCGCTAACTCCTAAACCATGCAACGAATTTTGATGCGGTTTTACCATCAGTTAGATAATGTTTCTCGGAAGGTTTAATATTGTATATAATATAATTTATACCCGCGCGAATCCGGGGTGGGTCGCTAGTTATATACATCCATTTTCCGTGAAGTTGGTTAAACCAACTTCACGGGAAATGGATTAATTTCAATTAAAGGGATCAATCACTGCAACTGTTTGGCCTACCCAAACAGTGTCATCTAGGTCCTAGATTCTAGGAAATTGACATATGCATTGCACATAATGCACATAGATGTCTTGCTTCGATGATTTACCTGTAACCAATCAAAGATGTCTTGCTTGTTCCATCAAAGAAATTCGCAAATTCAAAAATTTATAACTATTCTCTTCTTTCAATAATTTTCCATCTCATTTGTTTCAAAATGGCTATAAACGTTAAACAAACATTACATTTCCACTTATCGCCTCAAAACGAGCCCGGAGTGAGTAAACGTGGTAACTCTACTAATTTTACGACTCTATTATGAAGACTAGTTTACTCGCTGCGTACCATTTAACTTCTATGAGAGCCTGTAAGAGGCTGTTTCTGCGGACATTAATGTCAGCAAAACTTACATTTCAGTACCTAAGGTCTAAGAAGCTACGTATCCAGTAGTCTGAAGATTACAACGCATGGATTACACGAGTCCCTATTTACTGACATTTGTCATTTTGACATTGACAAAAAAACGCCACCATATTAAAAATATTTCGATATTCATTTGTTTCATCGTCGTTAAATTGTTTTATCGCATTTCATTTGTTTTATGATATTAATTTGTATTGAAAGGAAACCTCAAAACTTCACAAACATAATCAAAGCACAAATAATACGACCACGGGATTGCGGTATGTGGGTTCAACTTTAGTTTACCGGAAACCCGTAGTCCAACTCATTGAACAGAAGAGTTGGACTACTACCCCTAAACCATCCACAACTGATACACTGAAGAACATAAGACGAGCGCAACTTTTGAAGACGTAGCGTGCACTTCCGAATTCCGACATATGTCTACAGACATATGTCTACAGACATATGTCTAATTAAAGAAATAAGTATTCATGGGTAAAATTCTTGAAAGAGTTTGGAAACAGGCAACTATTTTCCGCAACATAAACAGACCGACATTCCAGCTAAATCAAATAACCGATCTGACTTTCAGCTATCACTGCATTGACCGTCGGTGATAAGATACTATTGTTAATAACCTTACTCAATTGCATCTATACTTATCTGGTCTCTGATTAGACCTGGAAGAGCTTATTCAAATGAATAGCTACCGTTAGGCTTCCTTTTCTATTAATTTACGTTTCAGTAAGATAAAAGCATTGCTCTTAAATCTATCACATGCAAAAAAATTACTATATACAATACAATAACTCTTTATTAAAAACCACAAAAACAAGGATAACATTATAAACTAAAGTAATTATCTAGGCTTTTAACAGGCGGCCTTATCGCTTAAAGCGATCTCTTCCAGGCAACCGTGGAACCGTGGCAGGTCGTATATACATGTACTTGTAGATATATATAGCTAATTTCCAGGTGTCATTTGGCTATTTCTATGTGTCTAACACAGTGCAGTGCAAAAACTTCGAATGTATCCATAAACCCAGAAAAGCTAATCGATTCTGTTTTTGCTTCGGAAACGTGCTTTAATTTTTTTAATACTAAAGCTGATGTTTGAAATAAATTGTGTAACAATACCAGTAAAATGTTAATACTTTCAATAAACAATTTTTATTGCGCTCTACTTTTTTTGACTCTATTTTGTAGTGGTAGGACTCTTATGCAGGGGTCCGCCTGGGGAAGTACCACACCATTGCCAGTTATTCAACCGCCAAGCAGTGCAAACACTACTGTATTCCGGATTGAAGGGCAATGTTTCCAGCGAAATTAGAGGGCACACAGAGATTTGACATCTTATATCTCGGGGTGACGAGCGCAGTGCATTGCCATCCAGGGTTTTGAGTTGTTGAAGTTCAAAATTCTGAGTGGCGTTGAGCTGTTATGGGCAAGCGTGAATAGCCATCAGGTGAGCGAATTCGCTCGTCTCGTCACTCAGTATCATAAAAAAAAATCTGTCCTTTCCAATTTAAAGCTAAAAAAAACTGTTTTAATGATGAATTTCTAGTGTAAATCCGCTTCTACGTCGCTTCAAGTACAATAAGGAATTTGTGATAAATATTTGTTGATAATGTTAATTTTATTGAGTTTAATTTTGCTTAACCTGAAATTCATCATTCAAACAGTTTTGAAAATGGACTTCCGCTAAGTAACGCCTGATTCAATCAACAATTTAGAGCTATATAAAACATGACTACAGCAATTTATTGAGTTAAAAGGTATTTATAGTTTTTTTTTTCAACTTCATAGTTTTTGATAAAAAGACAGTAACACTGAACTTATCCTAAATATGTATATCAAAATTTTCATGAAAAAATATCGAATGGAAACCTTTTTCGAATAAGCCACAAAAAAAAATGATGGCTAAAATGAATATGAAATATGATGTAAGTACATATTGTATAATGAAACACATGCTCAATTATATTGCATCAAAGGGCGCCATTCAATCGGAGGCTATCAACAAAAATATAATAGACGCGAAAGTGAAGCACTATGCAATATCCGTTAAGGAATTATAAGCCATCTCCAACAATCATCACGCGGACAAAAGGGCCGAAACAGTTAGGCTCGCTGTTGCAACCGACCAGAATAAAACCGTGTCATTATGGAGCATCTATTTTGCTTCGACCTCCTTCCCCCCTCGATTAGAGAAGCAGCACAGAAGCATCAGGAGTTTGTAGGACAGTTTCGGGAGGTCTATCTGAACTGGTCGAAAATGAATCTCAAGCATTTGTGGTGGCCACGTAGTTTCTCCCAATTACACCGTCTCTAGCCTGCGATTGGCCGCTTCACGAAGAATCCGGCCTGTCGTGACTGTGATAAAAAAAAACTGACGCAAATTGCCGATACGCCTCGTGCACACAATTTCATGCTCCGACTTCTCAAAGAACTGTCTAGAATCGTCATATTTCCAACAACAATCACCGAACACGAAACTCGACGTGAATCTGCCACAGATTAAATTAATTTACAGCTCAAATCCTAGCTAATGGCTGCTTAATGCGTGTCGAAAAAGGCTTCGGATGATTTTCTTTTTGATTGTTCTAATTGGTGTTTTTGTAGAGGGAAGTTGGTTGGTTCGTCTAAAAGCCGTGACAATGATCTTGCGCGTGCGCACATTTGTGTGGAAAGGTTATGCGAACGGGATTTCGCGCCAGCGGCTCGGGTGTTTTGCTCAGCCCCGCCCTCCGAGCCCGGCCATCGTCGGAACTCGTACAACCTGCTGGACCATCTTTGATGCTTGTCTATTTCTAGGGTCATTATAAGTAGGTTCACTTTTAGCACTTCTTCAGAGATGATTTACTCATTTGCTCCCCTAACTAAACTAGATCCTTTTGCCTTTGCTGTTGTTATTGTCGTTCAGAATGTCCATAACCGCAAATTCTCCATCATTTACGTACGTACGTATGTACGTATAAATTTAGTACGTATGTACTATTAATGTTTTATGCAACTTCTACGCACTCAACTAGTGCTATTGAAGAACGATTATCACACTAATATCATATATGTGAAATGGATGGATGGATGGATGTATGTTACTTAATAATGCAGAAACGGCTGGATGGATTTGAATGAAATTTGGAATACATTGCTTATGTCCTGAATTAACAACAGGCTACTTTTTATCATCATCATCATCACCGATTTTCATCACCACGCGGGTGAAACCGCAGGGCGCAGCTAGTATACTATAATTTCTGAGGAATCTAAGCAGGCTCTTTTATTCTAGTTCTGTCGTATCGGATGTGGTTTTGAAGACAAGCCTCATCCTCCAGGTTTGTGGTCTGTAGTTCGGAAGTGGTTCAAATTAACGCCAAGTCTCCGTGGACAGTTCATTCAACCGTGGTTGTGAACAATGCGCGAGATCGTCGAGTCATCACATCGCTGTTCGATTTGTCGCGGGCCACGATCACTTTTTTCACGGTATTTAGGGTTGTCGCAACCTTAATCTTCAACAACAATGCCTGATTGAAAAGGTGTTTGTCTAACTAAGAGTAGACACAACGTCAAATGCAATATGTACTTGTGGAACTAAGATATAAAATCTATGATACGGTTTAATATATTATGTTCTTAGATAAAATAATAATAAAAAATAATCTGATCTAATTATTCCGTAAAATTTGCGTCAAATGTCTTCAACAAAGATACATAGTAGGGGTAATGCTATATATTATGAACATTTTAATACTGTTTTAAACTATCACGGTTGTTCACTAAAGTTATATGATTATTTAGGGGATATTTCATTCTTCAGTCTTCCCGTGAACATGGTGCATGTAACTGCGCCGAAATATCGGGAGCTCCTTCCACAACCTTACCACGGTAAATATCCCGTAAATAATCATATAACTTTATTTTAATACTGAATTATAATTCTCAAAGACAACACTAAATGTTGTTTGTTTGACTTTATACTATAAACAAGTGGATCACATTAAAAATCGACCGAAAAATATTTGAAAAAACGTAATAAGTGCCTATAAACTTTGAGGTTTGCCCTCGATTTCCCTGGAATCCCATCATCACATCCTGACTTGGTGACTGTGGGACCAAATTGGAAGTATACCCCTACCGAACAAAAGTTTATTTTATTTATCGGGTAACCGTTGGCGGAGAAATCGGTGAACATCTAAAATATGTTTACATCTCACTGGTGAACATACAGAAAAAAATCCCTCCTTTCAAAGTCCTCCTTTTTTGAAGTCGGTTAAAAATTATGACATTATAAAAAGATGACTTGTGACAAAACATACCGGTTTGAGTATAAAATTAAGTGTAATTAAAAAAGTCAAACGTCAACCCTACTGGTGTTGCCTGCTCAGTACTTATCAACTGCGATTAGTTCCGCTGACACGAATCAACATGAAATCTCCTACTGAGTTATTCTGCGGTTATACCTTTCATTCGATGAATTTAACTTTAGCTCTTGTCTCTATTTACTTATATGGAGACTAAAACAGCAATGACAAACTATAAATAAATAATTTATAGATAGTGTTGTTATACGTCCAAAATTTTGTGAACATATCGGGCAATTCAGAGTTTTGTCCGGAATTCAGAAGGAAATTACACCTTTGCAATTGATGCAAAGATCGCAACTTTTATTATGCTGTGAAATATGAACTTTAAAGAAAATATCCGACAATTTCTTTAAGCGGGTTTTTTCACGAACTTTTTTTTCGTCTGGTAACTCTACGTTAGAGTCAAATTAAAGGACCAGTTAAACTCTGTACCATTGGTGTATTACGTCAACAGACGTTTCTATGAATATTAAAATGTCACTATTTCAGGAGTTAGGACTGACGATGAAATACCTACTCTGATAAAACACAACGAAGGACCTTCGACCAAAATAAAATGAAGGGACGGGCCCTAACCATTGAACTTGATCAGTAAAAACGAGTCAAAACCGTCGGACATATACTTCAACACCTAATTATAAAAATGTACAGTATATTTGTTACAAAAATAGATATCGGTTTTATTTGTGTATTTACACTTCGGTAAAGCATACGAATTCATAATTTTGTCAGATAGGTATTTCGTTTTCGCGTAACAATAGACTCGTGTTTCACTTCCTACGGCTAGAGAAGAGTCCGACTGAAACGAAGTGAGCGCTGGCGCTATTTTGTAATCTTCAAAAATGCGATTCTACTGGGCCCGTCCATTCATTTTATTATGGCCGGAGCGAAGGACTACACTAGAAATTCATTAAAAAACAGTTTTGAAAATGGACTTCCGCAAAGTAACGCCCCGGATTCAATCAACTATAACGAAGGAATTTTGAGATTTAAACACTTTATTATTTCGTTATTTGCCTATCAAAAATCACAAAAAGATTAATTTTAATCATCAAAAGACGGCAAAGGTACTAAAACTTAAGATTCAAATAACCTATGAATCAATCAAACTTTGTTATTATTCTCTTTCATTAATAATCCAGACAGGATTTCAGTTATTTATGATTGATATTAGCGTAGATTTTATGGAGGAAATAAACATTACCTTGCCATTGGAAATACTTATGCTCAAAGTTTCAATAGAGACGTTCCGTTCGCAAGGTCAAGTTTCGAGACTACTCACAATAACTCGAATAGATAAGTATCTAATGACAATCTCGACAAACATACATTTTTAAGATATTTTTTTTGCTAGCACTAAATTTGGAATTAGTCGTACGCGCTTTTTCAATGTAGTTAACTCAGTATATATGTGTATATTCTGAATTCTGATAAACACGCTACAAACTTAGTAAAAACTATTTTGACATCAGCAAAATAACGTGAAATCCCAAAAAAATATAATGCAAAACTTTCCCAAATGGATCAACATCAATCCTACAGAAGCTTATGTACACGAAAGACAATCTAACAAAAAGTTAACTAGAAATCTATACTTACAATAGCGATGACACTATCTATATAGATAGAAGAAAACAAATAGATTAAAATAGCCTTAATTTCCAAATTCTGTGAAGTCACGAAGTACCTACAGGCGAGCGCGGTAGAGCGAAGCCGGTAGGGGAAAAAACTACCTATTCTCTTCATAATGTAAGTACCTATCCACTACATAATGGTTTCATGACTGTGAAAACCGGTGTGCTCGACCATAGAGCTACCAACGATGGAGGCGGCATTATACCTAATGGTCGTAATAAGACTGCTCTACAGGACGGAACTTTATGGCTTAAGATTGAAGTCTTTAGGGCTTTTTATGAAAGAAAATAAATAATACTGATAAGGAGTTAACAGTCAGGTTTTATTTGTACCTACGGTTTATAATTGGCACAGAAATTAGAGTACTTACTTGAAAGCAATATTTAAATTTGTCACCACGTGTCTTTTAATCTTATTTAAGTTTCTACTTTAAAATCTAATTCTATTGTAAATTTCTGTTATCCATTCTACAATGACGGTTTTTATATAGATAGCCATTATTTTTTAATTTAATGGTTATCTAAACTGTTCGCGTGTAGATACTCTACATTAAGATTTAGACTCAAGACAAATGGTCTCTAAACACGACCAAAATCAATTTGTTCCGATTTAAAATCAATTTCGATGCGTGCAGTGATTCTTATAAAACTATTCCTATTCACAGATTCAATTTAATGGGTATTATTCAGATACTTCAACAGAAATGCAATAAAGATACCTATTCGTAAATTCGCAAACGTTTTAAAATTGTTTCTCACGCGTTTCAAGAATTAGGTAGGTACTTTGTTTAATTTTTCACGGTAATTTAACATCAGCATTAAAAAGTTAGATTTAATTACTAAGAATGATGTTCACATGTAAAAAGCGGATAATATAATTATAAGAGAAGTAAAAACAATTTAGAAATAAAATAGAAAATGAAACACGAAATACAAAAGAACAATGACCCAGATCCGGCGAAGATAACCATCGAAGTTGACGCATGTGTGGAATCGATAACTGTTGGCGTATGTGGCGCACACGCACTCGCGGCGTTATCGAACCAATATTTACCCAGTAACAGCAACATGCGAAACGAGTGATTGCGACCGTGTGAACGCGCTCCACTCTTCGCACTCACTGATTGTGTTAGATCCCTTCTGAAATCCCGAAGGGCTGGCTTCAAGGGCAAGCTCATGCAAGGGAACGTTATTTCTCGATCAAAGAATATAAAAACTATCATACCTACCTATTCAACCGCCAGCAGCTGCACAGGGACGGAACGGCAGATGCGCGCGAGCGCGGACGCTGTTAGTACAGAACCGGCAAAAACACGCCAGCCAGTTTCGTGGGCCGGACGCGATTTCAAAAAGAATATTGAAGACTCACCAGGTATTCAGGTGTGAAGCGGAGAGACAGCGCCGGCGCACTCACTAACAGCACACGTGCACGGTGGGCGCGAGCACGCACCTGTCGCGGAATGACTGGCCATTTCCATAATAGATATAGTACGTGAGCAGGCGAGGCGCTCGCGCAACGCGACACACCGAGGTGGACTGACTGGCGGCACACCGCGCGCTACCTGCGCCCACCTGTCCCCTCCCCTCCACCATAAGGAACCGGATGGCACTCCAAAACAAAGCGGCCAACAAAGGACGTGCCGCGAATGTTCGCGCCACCGGTCCCGGTGCGGGGTCCCGAGGGCTCGCCGCGACCCCTGCCCCGTTCGCTCGCGACACCTGACTCACGCGCCGCCGCCGCCGACCGTCCTGGATGACTTACAACGTTCGTGACACGATCGACATACGCGAACGTTTCGTTTTTATTATTGGGCTTATTATACGCGCAGCACAATATGAAGATGACACGGAGCAAATTGAGTTAGCGATAAGCGAAAAAGACAAAGAAATTGTTGATACAGCGCAGGCTTCGCGCCAGCGCTCCATCGCCTGCTGAATGCGCCGAAACGATTGCCCAACTAATTGTCGCGATGTACTCGCAAACAAACAATGGTTTACGCCGGGATATCCGAGGCCGGTTTGTCGGTTTTTTTAAACATGATTCGGTTTCGTTGTAATTTATTTACAAACGGGTTCCTGTGTATTTGTAAACGATCGGCCGCGGGCGCTATTCATCCGTTATCGGTAGTATCGTCGACCGATATGATAACGCATCGACCAATAGCTCCATAATTAAATCCTATCGTGATTTCGACCGCTGGCTATAATCCTCGACAGTGACACCTATGCCCGTTTAAATAGACTCAGACTTATTGTATTTGTCTTTTTCTATCTAATCTAGAAGCAACACGACTTCTAGCTGCCACTTTCTGTAGTCCTTATCTTTTACTTCCTAAACTCTATGTTTATTTTAGCATTGTCACGGCTTCTAGTAATTTATCTGTTGACACAGTATAAGACACTTGAATTATTTGCATCAATCTATAGTACTATTTGTCACGTTGTTTTCAATCCAAATCTTTATGATCTTCACTTACATGTCAATAGAAAATCGATCATTTATTTGTTGGTTCGAGTATTTTTCCGCTAGCATCAAAGAAAAATAATTTTCATCAAATGATATCACCAAACGTATCATGCTATTCAATGGCATAATGACTATTTTTATAACACGCTTTATATAATGTTCATCAGAATGATTGTGTAAATCAATTTGAGAATCTAAACATACTCACTTCTAATAGTCGTATTTATAAGAAACTTTGCAAATATATGAAGTTCTTCCGGTCTGATGAAAACGAACAACGGAACTCTTGATCTAAATTTATGTGTAAAAATGATAAAATCCTAAATCTATAATACTCATGATACCTTATTTTGATCGATCTGAGTAGCATGTAGAGGTAATATACATTATTCTATTCCAGAATTTTCCTATACTTATTGTTAAGTGGAACGCCACCTTGCTGCTAATTTTCTCAATTACATTTGTTATGTCCAAAATTGCACGTAGCAATAAAAAAATAGGTGCGCAAGCGCCGATAATACGTCATCGCCGCGCCTGATAACGCACTGAAAGCAGTGCAATGAGGCATTTTGACATAGAGCAAACCGTTTAAGTCAAAGGCATTTCAGTGAAAGGACAAATCAGACACCACCTATAATAACCGACACTGTAGAGGGCTTTGAATGATAACTGTACTGCCAAGACGCTCCTCCTCCTACCTAGTTATGAATAAAGATAAAACGTGACAAAAATTTAAGTGGCCGTTTGCGACCAACAATCAATCAAGAGCGTTAACATGAGAACAGACTTTACAATGGTGTTAAGATAAGAAAAACTCATTTTCCTATCCTTAATACTGAATTGAAATTAAATGAAAACATATTTGGTATCTACAAACAATATCGGACTTTTTTATAAAGAGTTTGTTCCTTTAATTAATAATCAAGGTTGGAGAACCTTGTAATACAATCATAATTCAATATCATAAATAAAAACTAATAACACAATATTAATTAGATGATGAGACTACAATGTAACCTAAAAGAAAAGAAAGTTAAATTTGGAATATATTTTAGATATACATATTTAGATTAATTGGGAGTTGGTTATATGGAAGACGTGTAAACGATTTTGTGTGGATGTGTGTCAGTTCTATGATGTTCAAGGCCTCGAAAGAGTTAAGCAGGAGTCGCAAAGGTGTTGTGATGTGTGTTTGGGGTATGTATATGCGTGAGAAAGAAAGAAAGTGATCTTGCGTATTAAATTAGAATTTAAAATCCTATTTTTATCTAAGTGTGATTTAATTAAAAAGATAAGTGGTTCCATAGTGTTGTTTAAAAGCAGCCTATTCTTGAGTGTAATTTCACATTCATGTCGATTCATTTACCTGCCCGCAACAGTCTCAATGAATGTCAATATGTCTTACGGGGGTGAATTTTAACAACTACTAGGCCTTGCTTTGGACTGGTGGGCCACCATGATCTCAAAAACATTCTTATAATAACCTTACATTGAATTTTGTCTTCTGATTAGCTAAGAGAGCGGTCAATGTAAAATTATTATAAGAATGATTTAAGGTTATGGTAGCCCCCCTGGTACCATTAGACAGTACAATTGATGGTAGAACGGTTCTTTTTTGTTTCTCTACCACTGGTAGAATCGCGGAACAAGGACCTTATAAAATAAATCATTCATTGATTGATTTGCAAGCTTTTCACTTGCTGTATGTTCTTGCTCCAAGATATGCTTTGGATATGCTAGAAATCTAGATCATAGACAATCAGTGGCCGAATGGAGGCTGCGTTTATTTTTTGCGGTGGCTGCCGGATGTTACGTCACGCCCGGCCACGGTGCTTATATCTCGTAATGATAGATTCTATTCTATGTTGACGATGTTCTGAGTCCATTGCTTAGCATAGTTTGGAATTTTAGGCTTAAGATAGAAACGCACAAGTTTTTCCGCAACACAAGTCAGACTCTAATCTCTCTCTATCTCTCTCTCTTCCTCTCTCGCTCTCTTTTTCTCTTCTTGACTATGAATCTCACATGATGATGAGGTCAGATTTCCTTACTTTTCTCATCCACTATATCCGCTCTACTCTCGATGTCGTCTTCGGAAAACGTACACTCTCATACCCTTTATCATCTTTCCACCTTGGATTGGGTTTGCTTCTGAATCTTCGACCCCCGATAGAAAGTTATAGTGCTAAGTTCCCTTCGTACCTTGTCATGGTCTCCTCATTACGTGACTCTAATTTTTCTAATCTACTTAGCCTATTATATAAAAACAGTGAAATTCCCATAGACCGTATCGTATAGAAGTTCCAAGGATAATCCAAATACTCAAATCCACTACCAATTGGCAGCGTACCTAATATGCTGAAGGCATTTTATAATAATAATGCCACATTAATGATCCAGACCAATATGAGACGCATCCATTTCTTCAAAGTCTGTTTATTGATTTATTCGTTGCAAATATGCGACATACGCGGAAACTCTTATCTGATAAGTGTGTATCTATGTACATGCGCGATACGATTCTGAAATGATTCATAGCTTACTTGGAGATAAGCTGGATACAAGTGTTAATACCTCAACGTTAGAAAATTTGGTATCATTAAATGATGGTAAGAGTATAATTTTTTTTCCTGGGGTGGTGTGATGACGCCAATGTGGATCTTGGCCTTCAACAACAAAAATTGCCACTCCTCACGGCATTGCGCGTCCTTATTCCAATCGGAAGCTAGTCTTCCAGATCAGTTTTCACGGCGTCAGACTAGCTGTAATTAGGACGCCCTACTGCGTGACCGTAAGAGTAAGTATAATTAATAAGAGTAAGTATAATTGATTTGGTTATTTTCAAAGTATTCTGATTATAACGAAACATTGCTACCCCATCCAAACACATCTTACGATATCGCGGGTTGTAAAATTGCTTAGACCACCACGCGGCATGGCAGCCGGTTTGCTTTTTTTACGCAACTAAAAATCAAGTCATAAAAATTGATCATTACAATTTATCAGTCTCTTCTTAATATCCAAATTTAGCATTTTATTCAATCAAGCATCGAGCAGTAATCAAATCTTCATCACAATGCGTGGGCGAGCTCTATGGAACGTTTCGTGGGAATTGTCGACAATTTGTCGAAGTATCAAGCCGCTGCACAAATACGTACCTTGGCTTGTCAGTAACAAGAGAAGAGACTGTCACTAGACTGACAGAAATATTGTTTATGGATTATGTTCCTGCTGTTCTAAATTCTAAATCGCGCAATGCTATCTGTCTCAACAATCCGGGCACACGGCTTGTAAATAATTTCTCGTCTCGCAGACATGGCATAGGCTGCAGCGTCACATCATACTATCCTTCCTTAATATTATAAATGCAAAACTGTGTTTGTTGGTTTGTTTGTCATTCTTTTACTCAGCAACAGAGCTACGGATCCATGTGAGTTTTTGGATAGAGTTGGAAGATTGTTAGAAGGCCGGTGTTTAACATAAAATACTAAGCCCTTTAAAAATACGATCCCTGAGAGGTTGTCCACGCGAGTGAAACTGCGGGCGCAGCTAGTATTTTATAAGTTTTTTTAATTCTATATTGATATCCAATCCTTCATTATAATCCAATTCCGTCGAATTAGATAGTCTACTTTCAGTCCGTCGAGGTTCTAAGAAATTAGCCAAGAGTAAAATGTATGGTATAGCAGTAAAATCTGAGGGGAGCCGACTTATTTTTTCCTTGGGATTAAAAATTACTATCATTAAAAAGGCATCCTTAAATATTTTTGGTAGGTTGAGGTATCTACATGCTGCAACAAAAGGTAAGAGCCTTCTAAAAGCGCTCAAAATAAAATTCGCTTAACACTATCCAATCACGAAAATTGCTTACGTTGAATAAGCTTAAAAACTCAAATCACTGTTGGAACAATTTTATAATAGTATTCCCGACTTTAAGAATCCGTAAAGATGCTATAAATATTTTTCTTAACCGATATTGATAAAATTTATATGGGACTAATCAAAAAGTATATTCTTTCAATTAAAATAATAATAATTTTGGAATCGGTTTATAAATGACGGAGTTCTGAGATAACAAACAATACAAAAAAAAATACAACCCAAAAGAGAACTCCCTTCTTTATAACCGACTTCCAAAAAGGAGGAGGTTCTGAATTCGACTGTTTTTTTGTGTTTATTATCTCAGAACTTTCGACTGGGTGAACTGATTTTGATGATTATTTCTTTATTTGAAAGCTATTGCTTCCCCCTGTGACCATTTCAATATGGTCCAGTTCTGACATTTTTATGAAGTCGTTTGTTTGTATTGATAATTATTTAAAGTCGATTAACTAATAGAAAGCTGACATTCTTCTAATAGAAATAATGTAAAACAATAAAACAGACGTGGTCTGTCGGACATCGGAAATAATCATAGTTGTTAAACAACTGTTTTAACCCTTGTAAAACCCAGTCAACCCTAAAGCACAATAAAGCTGTCGGCAAACACCTTGCGATTAAATAAGGCCAGAACATCGGGGTAGTTAAATAAGGTCATTACATCGGTAGAGCAAATGTTACCACCAGCTTATTTCAATTTATACGGGTCGGCGACCGGCCTTTATAAACGGAAGGGCCGCATCTGCCGTGCAAAGAATTATAAAGTTCAAAATAGTATTGCCCCACAATACTATTTTGTTTTTTTTATTTTTGTTTGTAGTGGTAGGACTCTTTTGCAGGGTTCCGCCTGGGGAAGTACCACACCTTTGCCAGTTATTCAACCGCCAAGCAGTAGTGTGCAAACACTACTGTGTTCTGGATTGAAGGGCAATGTTTCCAGCGAAATTACAGGGCACACAGAGATTTGACATCTTATATCTCGGGGTGACGAGCGCAGTGCATTGCCATCCAGGGTTTTGAACTGTTGAAGTTCAAAATTCTGAGTGGCGTTGAGCTGTTATGGGCAAGCGTAAAGAGCTATCAGGAGAGCGATTTCGCCCGACTAGTCACCCAGTATCATAAAAAATATATTTTTGGATAAAGTTGCTATAATTTTGCTTAGTTAATTATTATCATAGAAAACTATTGATCGCACTTGTCCAAAACATCAACATAATATTGCAAATCACTATCAATTAGGTATAGTTTGCTGAATATTTTTTCTTTTTGATAATAGTTTTTTATATATATAAATAATTTACAATTATAATAAATCAGTTGGACCACGGGTCTAGTTATGGGGCCGTTGTCCAACTACAAAAATAGTTGGATCACGGCCCCTAATGAAAGCCCGTAGGGCGTAGACCAACTAGTTGGACACACCAGTTGGATCACTGCCCTGAAACGGTGACAGGTAGATAGGAAATTACATTTTCGATTTTGTAATGCCTTATTTAAAATAAAATAAATTACTACATTAATAACCAACACATACAACATACATAATACATACACATACATTAAACACATACATTACCTAGTCTGTGTTTACAACAGTAGGTACTATAAATAATATACATCCAAAAATACTTTAACAGATTTTGTTTATATTGTAAGGGAAACTACTCACGTAAGATTAAGCCGATTATTCAGACTATAGTTTCAACAAAACAATGAAAAACTATAAAAAAAACAAAAGTAGGTTAAAAAACCAGGTAAATTAGCTTAAAGTAAGTGTAAATTTATAAGTAAATACATAAACAAAATGTGTGAAAAGCCTATAACAATCTAAAAATGTTATCCAATATTAGACTAGAATTGACAGTTTTTGGTGAAGGAAAACATCGTGAGAAAATCTGCATATGTACGGAAAATAAATTTAATGGCGTATGTGAAACCACCGACCCGCAACTGGGCTATCGTGGTGGATATGGCACAATCGCCCTTTTGGAGGTAGCCCTAAGTCCAGCAGTGGACTATTAAAAAAGGCTAATTATGATACATAATTTTCACAAAAACTATGCTGCCTTTACTAGTATAAAATAGCATCGGAACATAAATTGTATGAAGCTTTGTTCGTCATCACATTAGGCTGCAAAAAGACTTATAAATTGATATTGATTAATTGATAGACTGTCTCAATGTTATTTGTCACTTCAATACCACCTATTAATGTTATTTATAGGGCCATTACATATCAGGAGCTTCATTCTACACACATTTCATCTCTTTATGTAATAATACGAGATATAGAGAAGAGTATCAACGACTCAACGTGCCAGTGCGCAGCTAAAAACATTTTCACTCTTTCGTCGTGCGGAAACGTGACTAACACGTCTACAAATTAATAGTTCCATCATGTTTTTGGACAATAAAGTTGATGAAATGTTATTTTTAAACCTCGACGCAAAAAGAGGGGTGTTATAAGTTTAACGTGTGAATCTGTGTCTGTATTTGTTTTATTTGAAAGGTGACTTGTTTGAGTGTTTTCTTAGCTATGATTACAAAAAAGTCTGTTTAGCCGCTTGAAGGCTATCAGCTCTTTTATTGGGGTTTTAAAAATATTTCAATATATATTTGTATATGCATGATACGTAGTGACACTCCTGTGTATCGGCAGGACACATAGAACTACAGGGTGGCGTAGGTTCTGCGCATACTTACGTTAGCTAAATTGCATCCCAGGCAATGTAGAGTTCGTGGCAAAAAAAAAGTAGTATGTCTCTTGTAGTGGGATATAGGTTTAAACCAATGATGATGCTTGCTAAGCCTGTATAACCCTGGTATCCTGCATGCCTGGTAGTAGAACTGATACTATTACTAGCATCCCCCTGGGGTTTTACCTGCGTAGATATTCTATTCCCTCAAGAACTGTACTTTTTCTCGAGACAAAAAATGTACCACACTAGCCCTCCAACGATATCTATTCAAAAAATCACGTTAGTCCATTGCTGCTAAAAAGAAGAACAAGCAAACAACCAAATACTCTTTTGCATAAATAATTGGTATGATATATTCTGTGGCTGGATCGGCCCGTGCGCACGCCAGCTGCGAGGCAGATGTGGCTGACAACTGGCAGCTCTACCGGCCGACGCCGCTGCCGCCGGCTGTACGGAGATGAATAGACATCCTTATTTATAATCTTTTTTTTGCCAGTTATCAATTGAGGGACATAAATATTGTGGTATTTTAGATTTTGATGCACATGAAGAAAAATAAGAAAGGTCGATTTACGTGCGCTACAAAGTAGTAAATTAACGTCAACTAAATATGTAAAAACACTAGAAAAATATTATGTTATTGTTTACATTAATGGGTATACCTTAAGGTAGTGTTTTTCAAACTGTGGGTCGCGACCCCCTGAGGGATCGCCATGCCTCTATAAGGGGGTCGCGGGGGTCGCGAAGTCTCGGTAAAAGAAAAAAAGACAAAGTAAAAAAAAAAAACTGAGTAAAATTAATTTATGAGTAACTATAAAAATAAAAAAAAGTTTGCACGTATTTGATATTTATAATATAATAAAATACAGATTATAAACTGTGGAAGGGGTGTCCCGAATTTTACATAGTCGTCGTGAAAAAGTTTGAAAAACACTGCCTTAAGGTATAGGTAAAATACCTACTTAATTAATATATGATAGCTTTGCTATATTTAGGCGTCTAATTTTCACACAACATTTGAGTACCACATCTTTAAAAAAAATAAACATTTTTATTTTATTTTGTGTTGATATAATAATTCATAGTTCCTACGTAGTATTTTATTCTATGCAGAACTATGTTCCCCCCTCTTGTCAGAAAACCTCCCATTAATGATAATGATGATGATAACTTTATTCATAATAATAATTACATGTCAACAATTATATATAATTCATAAAAATATTCATATAAAAAATACACTCTAATAATTATAATAGGTATTTACCTACTCCAGTTATGGAATGAATTCCTCCACGCTATACGGTGCCATATATTATGGGTCAGAAATACCTTAAGTTTATTTTTGAATAAATAAAGTAACTTAGCGCCCATTATGAATTTCGGCAAGGCGTTAAATAATTTTATGCCAAACTAGCCGTCCGCCCCGGCTTCGCACGAGTGTAAGCTCGGCCTTCGGCCTCGCTACAAAATATAATATAGCCTATGTCACCCGGGGATAGTGTAGCTTCCCAACAGTGAAAGAATTTTTCAAATCGGTTCAGTAGTTTCGGAGCCTATTCATTACAAACATACAAACATACAAAAATAGGTACAAATCTTTCCTCTTTATAATATTAGTGTAGATATTCGGGTATCACGTAAGAATAGTATACAGGATTATCTTGCTGGAGCACCTCTCACCTCTTGCGGTAGCTAAATAAGCCGTTTTGTACCTAGTTTTAGGGAGTTGATGACACACAGAGCTTTATCAAATCACATCTCTCAATAAACGTTTTTTTTTTAAGATTTGGCGCTCATAACTGTACAGTTACTATCTGAAATCATCTTACTTTTTTTATGATGAAATGGGCTAGCGTTTGATCACAACTCATCTGATGGTAAGCGACAATGTGGTCTAAGATGGAGCACGCTTGCCCTTGCTATTCACTCTTGTCTTGAAAAGACCCAGGTGGTAATTTATAGGAAACACTGAGGCAGGGAGCGCATTCCAAAGCGATGTGGCCTGCCCATTACCACTTCAACTTGCAAATTTTAATATATGTCTGTGATTCTGGTTCTTTGGCGAATATCCACGTTCCGGATTCTATCGCGCAAAGAAACTCCAAGCATAGCTCTATCCATTGCCCGTTGTGTGACTCTGAGTTTTTCCAAAAGCCCAACATTTAAGGACCACGTCTCAGCACCATATGTCATCACTGGCAAACACACACTGGTCAAAAACCCTTGCCACCTTAAAACATTATATTTTTTATATCATTTATGTGTGAATCCTGAAAAATTCTTAGAAAAAATTATGGCAGACTTAAAACAAATCTATAATCTGAATGAACAATAATTAGCTCATATAATTGCCCTATTAACGTAAAGTTTGTAGAGGTACTTTCACATGCGCGGAATAATCGCGGCGATAGTATCATCCGCAAAACAAATTAGTGTGCCGAGTTTAGGCTTTAATTATTTCGCTGAAATAATTACAGGTTATGCTTGAAAAATATTTTAAAACGAAGTTGTTTTTTAATTGGCAAACGAATTTAACGTTTTATTTTTTAACAGCTCTTTTGAAACTCATCTGCTTTTTTTGACCAGCTGATTGTAAGGAATTTTACATATAGTTCACCTAACAGTATAGTACATAAAGGGTACAGTATAACAACTTTCGTTGAACAACTTTTCAAAAAACTTAAGACCTAAATTATAGTATTAATTTATCTTACCTACTCTAAAAAAAGGAAAGACCAATGTTTCACAATGTACCTATAATTGAAATGCGAAATCGTCACACACATTCATATTGTCAATATACCAAGTTCCATCAAAATTTGACAAATAGTTACCAAAAATGTTAAGTATGTATACGTGTGAGTATACTATTAAGTAGGTATACGTGTGACAAATAGACATCATGTTTGTAGCCAAAAATTTACCCAAAGTTACCATACTACTTATTACACCGATGTCAGGGAGGAGGTATGCCCTAATTTGTTCAGTCTTCTCACATTTTAAAGGAAGGTAAGTATTGAAAACAATACTTAAATGCACTTATTTATGCTTATTTACGTATTTTTTCATTCTACAACTTCCATAATGATGTGCGTTTTACCAGTTTTATGGAACGGATGTATAAACAATAATAAAGTAATGAGTAACACTTAATGCCTCCGCTCTTCTAACCGATAATGGACGACCGCCAACAGTTAAACAACAAGATAATAAGTAATAATAATACCTACTTACTTAATTAGGTTTTCAAAAGACCCAAGCAGAAAGGAAGAAAATAAATGATAGTAAAATTATAAAACTTGCTGGTTTATTTTAGTATGATTTAACAGCCTCAAACATTTAGGATAAAGTAGCAGTGACCCACAGTTTCATCCTTTACGGATCGTATATTTTTCCGGGATAAAAATCACACCTGCTAATCCAGGGTATATAAGTTGCCTCCATAACAAATGTCATTCAAATCCGTTCAGCCGTTACAGAATTGAGTGGGAATAATCATACACACTACCACTCACAAACTCAACATAAAGCTTGGATTAAGCCGCTGACCATATTCAATACCAACTGACATCTATAACTATCAGTGGCCTTAGTACGAGCACTTGCGAAAAAGTTATCGTTACGTAAACGATAGCAAATGTATCAAAAATTTAACAGCGCCTCTATCGGATGTAAAAGGAAACTGAATTTTTCATACATTTTGTTATCGTTTACGTAACAATAACTTTATCGTAAGTGCTCGTACTAAGGCCACTGTACATACTCGTATTTAACTTGCAAAACCCAAGTAAAGTGGTGGAGACTTTCCTATATGCAAAAGTTATTAATAGTTACTACGATTTTAGTCAATTGTTTCTGTGGTAATTTTTGAGCGTTTCCCCACTAATATCATATACATATGTGAAAGTTTGAATGGATGGATGGATGGATGTTTGTTACTTAATCACGCAGAAACGGCTGGATGGATTTGGAATATACATTGCTTATGTCCAGGATTAACACATAGGCTACTTTTCATAGTCATGATCATCACCGATTTTCAACACCACGCGGGTGAAACCGCGGGGCCCAGCTAGTAGTTTCATATATCTTTGGTACATTAATTTTCATTCTGGTGTACAGCTCGACCACTGGCCGTGTCCTCGGTGGGTCGAGACGGTGCGGTGAATGATCTCTTCACGGCACTGTGCGCTTGCGCTTAATTACTGAAATACGTGCGCTATGCAAGCCCCGTGCCTAAACACCTTCATGGCAAGGGGCTATTAATCAGAAACGTGAATTAGAGGTTGCTATCATTAAATATTGAGTTTGTAACTATTCAGTAGACTCAGTACGAAATTTTTCGGAAAGGTACTCGAAAGGTAAACGCTAGCAATAGTCAATCGGACGTTAGATGTAACTGAAAATACGTAAATCGCGAACATAAAAAAGCTTTTTGACCTCATCATCATCATCAGCCAGAAGACGTCCACTGCTGAACATAGGCCTCCCCCTTTAACCTCTACACTGAACGACATCCTGCCATCCGGGTGTGTCCTTAAACTGCGACCAGAACCACCAGAGAACGGGCAGCAGCATCCTGCTACTTACATGGTGGAACGCTCTGCGATCCCCAAGCCGCTTTCTAAGCGTGGGGATTATGGCAAAAGTTATAGATTTTTGACCTCGCCACCCCAGAACAGCTTCTTATATCTGTTTAAAAAATTTATTGGGACTTATTGCGAATTATTTTTATCCAAATAAATTAGTGCGCGATAAACATTTTAAACATGTGTACAAATCGCGAAAGTTTAAAAATTAGCTACCCTTATCGTTTAAAATCTGCGCACAATATAATAATCATTTAAACTGCGTTAGCACGAAAAGTACCTAAATTTGAAATTCAACGTGACGAACGATTTATTCACCTTCATATTTTTCAATATTAAAACGAGATTAAAACATTCCAACCTCTTTGAATAGTATCTACCTCAAATAGTTTTATTCAAGAAGGTTCCGATGAAAATACAAATTATTATCTTAGCTCAAAGTTGCGTAAAAATTAGGCACTGTTTTGTTGCCTAAAAGCAAATATGGGTTCAATGAAAGATAAATATTTTTATGATAAACAAAATGATTAATTTAAAATATGGTCCGGAAATGCGTTGAAAGAAAACATAGTGAGCTCTTTCAAGTGCTCTGTCTGGTAACCCTCAACTCAAAAATCTGTCGTAAAGAAAGACTATTTTATTTATAATCGACTTCAAAAAGGAGGTTCTATTTTTCACTGCTTTATTTAAAATGTATGTTTACCGATTTCTCCGCCAATTATAAATTGATTTTGATGTTCCCTTTTTTGTTTGGTAGGCATATTTTAGAGGTTTCCCTGTAATGTGTATGGGAAGTGCAGAGGAGCCAACATTACGGCGAGGGAACTCTTTGATGAAACGCACTATAAGTAAAGTTTCAAACGCATTTCGCTCCTTATTCCAAAATCCACAGAACATAGCAACATTCCATAATATAAAATTAAAAAATTAAATAACACTCAACAAATGAGTAAAACAACCAACAATCTCAGCAGTACCAAAATAATTGAATTACTTAATTCATTACTCAGAGTTCACTGCTCCCGGTCTCGAGGCCGTAATTAATATTATTTAGAGTTCATAATTAAGCAGAGAATCAACTCCCGTATTGTTGACTTGATTAAGGCATTCATTAAGGTTATGATGTAGAAAGTTCAATTAAATCATTGCTGTATCAATGGAGGCTTCGCCGGTGGTGATAGAAATTGATTTTGGAGGTTTATGTGGGGTTGCACGTAAAGGCGGCAGTAAGCCAAAAGAGGATCATTGGGCTCAGCATTAAAACTGTGGTTGTGGGAACACCCGTTTTATACATTGGACGAATATGAAAAATAATACGAATCTATAATAATGTAATTAAAACGACATATGTAATTATTTTTCTAATGTAAAAGTGACTATGAGTATTTTTATATATATATATATAATTTACTTACTTATTTAGCATTGAATTTATTTACAAACATGTATCTATTTAAAACGTTTTTTACTACCGATCCGATCGATTTTTCATTTCTATGAGACCTATCGTGAAATCTAAAAAAATATGTTTCATACTTTTTTTATATAGTTGAGTGCGAAGGAAATCCTTGTCGCGATTTCAGGATTGGCCCTATTGGAATAATATTCATAAAGATAAACACAATGGAATCCATTCCGCTTAGTACTACCATTCCTTTTAGCCCTGTAAACCTCATATTTAGAGGCTTGTTGATAACACCTTTCATACTGTAATGTACCTCTCCATATAATCTACATTCAATATTTTCACTGTACCACTTCAACTTGCAAATTTTAATAGCTATATGTCGGCGACTCTGGTTCTTTGGCGAATATCCACTTTCCGAATTCTATTGTGGAAAGAAACTCCGAGCCCTCTTTATTGCCCGTTGTGTGACTCTTAGTTTTTCTAAAAGACCAGTTAAGAACCACGCCTCAGTACCATATTATATCATCACAGGCATCATGATGTTCGGTGCAAATTAAAATGAATTTCACTGGTATCTTCAGACAATGATTGCATGACCGAAAGCAAAGCGTGTCACAATTCAATTCTCGAAATTGTCGAAAGTCTCGGAGTCGACAGTTATCGGCAATAATACCTAATGCAGCAGCAACTTCACAAATGTGTGAACGAACTGTCAGTAAAGTAATCGTCTCGATTTTTGTGAATCATCTTATCCAAATTGTACCCAGTGACTTTTTATGAAATTTTGACGAATTTGCGAGTTTACTGGGGGGTTCTTGAACTGCAGAATTTACCATAAATCTCTGGCCAAAAGTCCTGATTAGCTTACCCAAACCCTCAAACGACCTCGGCTTCTGAACCTGCAAACTTCTTTTCGAATGTTGTGTGTTACCTGTTAGTCAATTTGTACCTATCGCGAGATAAATATTCTATTTATGAAACGTGCAGGGATGTAGTACCTAGTATGCCATTGTATGTATGGCCTTAGGCATTGTATTGTATCGGTATTGTATGGCCGAGTTATCTGCCCAAACGCCACAGATCATGGGAAAATTAGAAAAACTTAAAAATTGCGGGTATATTCGCACAAACAAAACAAAAATGCTTAATATTTTTAATGAACTGTTTTTAAAAGTTTTTGGGATTATGTTCAAGGTATGTCATGAAAAATGCACCGGTCGTGTGGAGGCAACCAGTCCCTTAGGTAGTAGATCTGTGGAAGAAATGAGATTGTTTCATCCGCAGTTTTTAAATTGACTCCTTTTCGCCGCTAGTGGCGCTGTTTCTGAAGAATTTAGCCATAGAGTAGTGATAGAGTGCGTCGTCAGATCAAACAAACAAGAGAGATATGGTAAGGTAACGTGGTGGGTGGGAACGCATCCCGCCTAAATCAGGCTTGATGCCTTATGTCAAACTTACCTAGTAGATGACCTTGCCGCTATTTTTTTTTGCATGTGGACTATTAGTTCATTTTTGTTGATACAAGCTTCTTGGTGTGCATGAAAAATTAGTAAGTAAGCCGTAATAGTTATCAGTTTTTGCGTTAAACGGTTTACCGGTATAGTAAACACGGATTTTTTTTAACACGAATGATTATTGTACTAAGGCATTATCTACCTTGTTTGTCTAATCTGAGAATGCATCAATCAAAGAGAATGGTGTCAAAGAGAATACTAATGCGTAGCAGCTTTCTCTATAGTTTTTGATCATTCTATTAAAAACAAAAGACGCTCTTTACTCTATGGCTTCGCTTTTGCGTATGGTGGTCGCGATGTCTTCGATTTATTTATTTTTTAAATCTTGTGCAAATTGAATGTTGTTTATATAATAGAGAGATTTCTGTGGTTGATTAGGGTTGTTTTGTACGTGATTTCGTTCAAATTCTTAAATTGTTTAAAAGGTCCTAAAATTCAGTTTTTGTTACAATTTGATCTTTTGACACATCAATGTTTTTGACAGTCTGAGTCTTCGCTAGGAGTAATAGTGTTCCGTGGTCTGATAGTGTTCCGTGCTGATTTGTTAGTGAATCCAAAGATTTCATACTATACTACGAGAAATAAAATCTTTGGTTAATTTATTATGGCTTGTCTCACGTAATAGGTAGAATTCTGTGATTTGTGTGTGCCAAAATATGATATTCCGCCAGACTTCACCTCCTAGGAGGCTCCTATTTAAATGTTTTATTTTGAAATCTAAAGCATTTACTACTCCTTTAATTAGGGTTGAATTATTGAAATATGGATTACATATAGAATTCGTTGAGTTTGGTTGAATTTATTGATCTTTAATCATGCTTCGTTGAGTTGGTTTGGATTTGTGTCGTATTTATGTTGATGGTCCTATGTCGTGTGTTATTAATTTGGTCATTTTTGTCTTGAAAGTAAAAATATTTTGAGTTTGGTAGGTTTTGATAATGAAAACGTAATATAATCAAAAGTTTAAGAACACTTTTTTTAATTATCACGGTTTTTCACTACAGTTGCATGTTTATTAACGGGATATTTACCGTGGTTAGGTTGTGGATGGAGCTTCCGATATTATGGCGCAGTTAGATTTACCATGAACCATAGTCAATGTTTTTGGTCTGCGCCGAAATATCAGGAAGTTCATCCACAACGGTAAATGTCCCGTTAAGTAACTATTACAATCGGTTGTGGTTTTCGTTGTTTTTGTTTTGGATAAAAACATGTAGGTATTGAAGATATTAAGCTATGTTCAATTGAATTTTAAGATTTATGTTATTCTTAAAATTTTGTACTAGGTAAGTATGATTCAAACCTTTGGCACTAACCCGGGCTTTTGGCTTAAAAATAAATGGTGTGATTGCATGCTTTCTATCAAGAACTTCAGTATTAACTTCTGAACAAAGAAAGATTCCTACTTGATTGTTTTTCAGGGAGTTTACTCGCTTTTGGTGGTATTATATTCGCTTACAAATCAGATTTCACAGGATTCTTCGGACTTTTCGCAAACACATAATATATAGGGCTACGTGGAACGATGATACTAAGCCGGAAGGAGGTCATTGTACTCATTAGAATTAAACTTTTATAATGAATCCCCCCCGAATCGTGGAAAACTCAGTTGTCCATAGAAAAATGTAATTTAGAGTAAACGAAATGTATGAATGTTTTGCACCTCACCCCACCTTTCGCTGTTTTCCTCATCCCCTTCAATGCGTTACAATGGCTTTATGAATGAGCTTAATATCTAATTAAATTAAGTAATCGATAAAGGGCAGGTTGGTTATAAAACTCGCTAAGTGAATTGCCATCCGATGTCGGAGTTTGACCTGAATTTTATCACTTCAATTAGTACCGAATAACATTTCGCAAACGGTTATTTCAAGTAGGGTTGGCAACATTAGTAATTATCAATTTAAAAAACCAACTTCAGAATTAGGAAATACGTAATTTCGTTTACTTGATGACATATTTTTTCAGTTATTTTGAGTTAAAAACAAAACTACTAAACCAATTTTGATGACATTTATATGGGACCACCACTGAAGTTGTTGCCTACTAAACAAAGAAAGAATCATCAAAACAATTTATAATAATTGGTGTAGAAATTGGTGAACAAAAATAACCTCCTTTTTTGAAGTCGGTTAAAAATGGCTAGGGTTTGTATGATGGTGAAATCATGTGAATCGTTCTCAGCAAAGTATATGCAAGACAATGGATAAGGTAATTAGATTAATTTCCGAGCACAAGTCCGGGCAGCGTCTCCACGTTCTTCTTTCTGCCAGCCTCAGAAAACTGTCCCACTAAGGCTTCCGTATCGGTCTCCGGTTAGGAGCTGCTATTCTTTGTACCCGAGTGGATGTGGCGTCGATAGAAATAGATTTCATGGAATGGATTTCCGGAAGTTTTTTCGCTACGGCTCCATAAGTTACATTTTCAAGCTTGCCACCATGATGATCATCAGCCAGAAGACGTCCACTGCTGAACAAAGGCCTTTATCCTACACACTGAACGACGTCCTGCCATCTGCATCCGCATCCGACTCTCACAATGTCGTCGGTCCATCTAGTGGGAGGCTTACCTACGCTGCGTCTTCCGGTTCGTGGTCTCCACTCAAGAACCTTTCTTCCCCATCGGTTGTCAGTTCTTCGAGCGATGTGGCGTGCTCGTTGCCACTTCAACCTGCAAATTTTAATAGCTATGCCACCATCAACATCTCTACTATTCTGGAGCCGGTAGGGACCGGCTCCAGAATAGTAGAGCTTAGTAGTAGTACTTAGAACTTAGTAGCTTAGTAGCTAGTAGTAGCTTGAAATGATGGCAAGTACCCAGATGGCATAATCTGGAAGCAGGGAAGGGCTCTCGCTTGGGACGCTACATTCATCGAAGTTTCGCTCATTGTCTTTTCACCTCCGTGGTACAATTCAAAAAGCGGCTGCAGTGGAGGTCACAACAGACGCCAAGCAGCGTAAAAAGTATGCATCACTATGAAATGAATATAATATATTCATGCCGCTTGACGTCGAAACTTTTGGTCCGTGGGTTCAATGTGTAACTTTTTTCTTACATATATCGTCGCTTATAAAAGTCTAGCCGCACGATCCGGCTTCGCACGGGTGTTGTTGTTTTGCTGATTGTGAACCAATTTTTTGATAATTATTTTTTATCGAATATTAATGTGGATGCCCCCGGTTTGTAATAACGTTTTTTTTTGATTCTGAGGCTGATCCCATTTAAATTAAAAAAATATTCCACCCATAAATACTTCGAAATTAAAATTTGTTGTTTATTGAACTTCCGTGTGAAATTGATTGCTTTGATTATGTGTAGTGTAGTGTAGGTAGAAAGGTAATATTTTTTATATTTTTTTTTTATTTCAATAATGTTATAATTATCAAACAAATATCAAATTTCGATATTAGATAATTAATACATTTTAGTATATCATACATACATAAATCGTATCTTATAAAAAGTATTTGTTTGTGTCGGAAAATAAATTATTTTGATTTGATTTTTAGGTTGAGGTGTTGGTTTGTAAAAGTCATTGAAATAGTCGTGTTTTACATAATATTAAAAATTTCAATAGGATTTTTCATATTCAATCAAATTGTACCTAAAGTTTTCTCTAAAACTTGTAACCCTAAATGTGACCAGAACAAAAATGGGCAGTCTTTATAAACTGATTAAAATATGATTCCGTGCCAAAAGTCTTTAGCCGTCAAAATTTGGCGTAGACTCGTGAGGTCGATGCACTTGACAAAGAGTTTGACTACACAGAGGTACAGCTACTATAATACAGTGGGCAACGGATTGTCTAGTTATTCATCAGCCAAGTAGTAGTGTGCAATCATTCTTGTGTTCCGAATTGGCTTAAAAAATGTAACAGGGAGACGAGACGAGTGCAGTGCTTTACCGCCAGGGTCTTGAACTGCAAAAAAAAAGCTATAACTAAATAATATATTATAATAAAAACTAAATAAAAACTCAAGTTAAGTTTTATTTTCAATTTAATGTTTTACTTACAATTGTATGCTATTTTTTTGCCACAAATAAATTATGTCTACTTATATTTTTTATTTTTTTATTACTGCAAAACACATCAGTAGGTACACTAAAACAAGAAAATATCCTATTAGAAACATTATATAAACAAATAGAATTAAACGTGCTTTGCATAGAGATTTGTGTCCTAGATGGAAGTATCTGATGATCCTCACACTAGGCACAGCCTGTATCGTTAGTTATGTTTACGTAAGTTCAAAATTCTGAGTGGCACTAAACTATTCTGGGCAAGTGTGGCGCTCACCGCCTGTTGTGCGACATTCCCGTTTTGTCAAGAAAATTGACAAGTTACTACTCAAAAAACATTTAACAAAATTACCTAATTTTAATTTACGGTTTATTTACAAGTTCGCTTATTTACGAAAATCTTAAAAACTCTCGATTTCAAACCGGTTTTTTCTCGATTGTCTTCCCGTGAACATGGTGCATGTAACTGCGCCGAAATATCGGGAGCTCCTTCCACAACCTTACCTACCACGGTAAATATACCGTAAATAATCATATAACTTTAGTGAACAACCGTGATAGTTTAAAACTGTGTTTAACTCTCGATTTGTTACCTACTATGCCTACATTACAATGTTTAAAGCACAAGTACCTATTCCAGTTGTCTTATAAACTAGCTACGAGTACGTCAAGAAAAGAGGCTGCGGGCTGAATCATCACCGTAATGATGATGACCAGAATTAACTGCATTTCCAAATGACACTAAAGTCACGAGTCACTAAACTCTAGATCGTATCAAATGGTTGGTAAACACGTCAGTCTATGTTCAAGTCAGCATACAATTATAAAGTTTTAAAAGGATCTCATTTCCTTTCCCCGTAAGAGGTTTTCGCTTTGCGCAAACGCTGCATTTTAGACATCTGCTTAAATTTTGATTTTGATCAAATTACCTACACGCACTAAGAAAAATGCAAGAATATATAATAGGTTTTATGATCTTACTTAAAAACGTTACTTAAGTTCTACGCTTAAAATCACTGTCTCGTTTTCGTGTGTAACTATTGTCATCAGCGAGAGAGCAACTTTAAGCATCGATTAACTTGAGTAACGTTTTTAAATAAGGCCTCTTTTGTACGTAACTGTGTTGATAAAGATCTTAAGGCTCTTAAATTATTTTAAGTTCACGTTAGTATTATATATTTCTCACTCGGTGATCTTCAAAAATGTTTAAAAGCGTTAATGAGACAGCTGTTGATTTTTAGTGTACCGTTAACATAATTATATGTATCACAGTCGCTAAACGGAAATCAAATAAATATAAATTATATATTAATAATATAAAAACTTTGTTTGCTGTTTTATCATCGCACTAGCCGCCACCGCCTGAAAGGTCATCCACAATCTACATATCATATAGATCACACTTTGCGATTCACGCGATCTTTATCTTGCTTCACACCTGTAAAATGTGGAATGAGTTACCTTCCGCAGTGTTTCCCAGCAGATGCCTCTGGTGCTAAAAGTATCCATAAGCGACGATGAGTGCTTACTATCAGGCAGCCCGTCTGCTTGTTTGCCAACAATGGTATTAAAAAAACGCATACGCCATATTCCAAATTATCCAATCATATATGCCTATTTGACTAAACCACTTGCCAAATGCCAACGATCTATGTTGAAATTAACTTAATTTATCATTTTAGGCCCAACGCTGCCTGGTGAGTCGATGTGGCGTCGTGACGTATAAGTGGCCGTGAAAAATTCAACACTACCTCATAGTGTGTATAAACAACGATGGTGGCCGATCAGCAATATGTGCGCTTCACAATTTGGAAGCTTACGGTTCGATCCTCGGCTCTACACCAATGACCGCCGCTAGAATTGTTGATGATCCCAAGCTCACTAACAAGCTGGATCCGCATAGCCTCCGAAGAGACGTGGGTTCCCTCTGCATTTTTTATCGCTTGTTTTTCGGGGAATGATCTGAAGAGCTTTTTGATCTTATTCCTGCGTCGGACTCCCACTACTGCACATTCCGACACCGTCCAAAAGCTCACCCCCAAATCTTGCAAAGCTGGAAATCCCACACGGTTCGATTTTTCCGCTCCTTTATTCCGCGGACCTGCAAGGTTTGGAATATCCTTCCCCCAAAGGTCTTCTCGCCGAGCTTCAACATGAAGCGTTCCAAAAAGGGTGTCTACAACTACCTCTCCGGGCTGGCAAAGCATTGTCAACAGCGCTAGTGTTGCAGGTGTCCATAGCCAGCCGTTTTGCTTACCATCAGGCGGACCGCATGCTTGTTTACCGCTATTTAAAAAAAACTTATTTAATACTTACATAAAATTATGTATAAAAACGGTGCAGGAAAACATCGTGAACCGGTAGGTATGTCTAAAAACCTCAAAAGTCCAAAGACAGTCAAGGCGTGTGATGCGAAAGGACATTTTGAACCTTCTACGGTAAACCAGGAATCGTTGACTTTTCCACGGCTGCTTATGTAGGTAGGCAGTGACACCCACGTCGCCTCGACTACAGTGGGCGTTAGGCCTTAGGAAACAAGAGACGTGAATTGAAGTAGGCCTGCAAACTGACGCTGCAATTAAACTGCAGGCTTTCTGAATTCCTGTAATAAACTAGTAGGCACTTCTTAGGTAGGTAAGTAAACTTTTTGCTAATTTTGTATTAGACTCTACAATTATTTTATTACTAACTGCGCCACTTGATTTCTTCCCCGTTAACAATCTCTTGAACACCGTAAGTGTATTTTTTCGAGATAAAAAAATACCTTTTGCCAGAGTGAATAGTTGTCTTCTAAAGTCTGCGTGCTTCATCTTCGAGCACATTGTCGTTTACCAACAGGGTGGTCGAACGAGGAGATATACTCGATAAAAAGTATTCCTTACCCCAACTTGTTCACTGCTTTTGTCTTGTGAGTATGTGACAGACGTAGACTTAGAGGTATTCTAGCTTTGCAAGAACAAACAGGGTGGACGACATTTACACAACGATACAATTTTGTTCACCCCGCAGTAGTAAGTACTTACCACGGGTTTTTTCCCCATGGTACTACTAACCTCTTCAATTGTACGATGCAAAATTAGCTAAATATTATAGTTCCAAAGACTATAAAAACTCATGCGATTCAAACATCGTGTTACTTAGCTTTTTTTTTCCTTTTTTTTTGAATTGATTTAAGTTTGGAAAAATGTCATGATTTTGGTTCATCAATTGAAGATTCTAAACTGTATTTTTTCTATTTTCTTCAGGTTGTCCATTTTCTTCTTTACTATGGGTATAAAACACTATTGTGTAATTTCAGTGATGGGGGATTTAAATTGGGCTGCTTGCTTACTTACAGCTTGCCACGTTTATCTTGTGGAATAGTATCTACCTGCTTCTAGTAAGTTTGCAATACAACGGACGGACGGACGGAGAAAAAAATCCTAAAATTTTACTGCTTATTTGCAAGCCTAGAATTGAGATGGTCCTCTTGATACAGGTATAGTGTAGTTATGCTGTATTCATGTTTTTTCTCAACTAAATTTTCTCTAACTCAATTTTGTTGAGTCCTCAATCCACAGATCAGAGTTGCTTACAGTTTATCGAAAGTTATTTGACCTAATAAGTAATTGCGATTTCGAAAACGTTTCCCAGAATGTATATGATTGTCGATTTTTCGTTTCCTCTTATGATCATTAGTCATAAGGTTATCTCATCAAATACTTGATTTATGTGACATAAACTAGACAATTTAATGGTTAGTCGATTAAAGAAAGCCAAATAGTTTCGCTTCAGCATGAGGTCTCGAATTACAGATAACGTTGCCGCGGGCCCTGTTCAAGGAAATGCGGCGACAAATTTGATATTGTACAATTATAATTGTACACTTCTAGGTAATGAGCAATGACTCACACAAAGCACGTAGTAGTTCTACGTTATGTTCTCATATTTGGCGGATTATATTTGAAAAAAAAAAAAAAAAAAAAAAAACAGAGACACCCTTCCTATTTTTACCTATATAAAATATTGCGCGATAAGCCACGATAAACATTAAAACACTTCGCAATATGTATACATACTGGAAAAATGTGCGCTGACTATCAAAATCTCTACCAACTACGTCACAACGTAGAGTGCTTACGAAATAGGTTAAAATATGCAGTTTTATGTTTGCTTTCAGGAATGTTGAGATGCTCAATCGTGCGACACACTGGCGCGCAGTATTCTTTTTAGCACAACTAAGTTAAAGCACAATTGCAAATAATTATATAAGTCAATGATCCTTATAACCAACAATTTTAGGTAGGTACTACGTATGTAATTTTATAACTATTTATGAAATTTAGATCTTGCTGAAAGCTATCCAATGATGGTTTAATTATCTCCTCTTGTTGTCGTTTCACGACTTTTTGTTGTGTTATTTTTGTTGTAGGGGAGTTGATTCTGCATCTCGCGACAGGCACAAGTAATTTGTTTAAAGGCCGCGTCGACAAATAAAACTAACTGAATGACGCTTAGCTGTTCGGTATTAATTGCCCTGAAAGCGAGGTGTGGCCAGTTCCCACGGCTACGGAGAATTCGTGGGATATTCTCTTCAACTGTGGGGTGAAATGCGGTTAAAGCTGAATATTTCGGGATGGACCAAAGTGTTCTTAATCATTACGAGAGAAACGAGTTGTCTGAAAGATTTACTGAATAAAATTATAAACGAATTTAATTTGGAATGAAATATTATTTTTGTCATGTACAACTTAAAAAACAGAAATTTAATGAAAACTTATAGGTTAACTAAAAACTTGAAATAAGTAAATGGATTTGTTTTTGGATTTTAATTTCAGTTTACTGATGAGTACACAGGATAAAAGTAAGAGAGAAACGCCGGCGCCCTATGGGTGTGGACTTTTAAGGACATACTTCTAAGACCATAAGGAATACCTGTGCCAGAAAAAAAATAGGTAAATTATTCTAAGGTAAGAAATATAGTGAACTATATTTCTTTTTTAAATCGCCTGGGCTATATTAGCAACTATCTGCATTTCTCTTTATTTCAATATGTGAGAAAAGGACGGCAGCATTTTAAACATGTTTTTTTAATGGCACAATAAAATTGACGTTTTTAAGTGTTGTACTACATAAGTCTTGATCAAATGAGTTGGACGTAATAGAACAAAATATTTTTGAGGTTGGACGAAATGAGACTGACCAAAGAGTAACTAAACCAACTTCAACTCCGTGTGAACCACTTTCGAGTGAGCGAATGCGATCAAGTAGTTTATCTCTACTTTTATTGAAATCCGTTCCAAATGCCGATATCGAATTACCCTACCTACGTGCGCCACCGTGAGCTATCGACTAGCCGTAATTTATATTACTTGCTGCTTCCCGCGGTTGTACCCCCAAGTTTTCATGTCCGTAATTGTGCACAATTTGCCAAACTTTATCAAAATCAATCCACATGTTGTCCACAAAGAGACAGAGAGCTTCTATCGCATTTATTAAATTAGTGTAATTTTATGTTATATTTCTTGCTCTTTTTCGGTAAAAAATAATAATTTCTTAAAGAAATCAATAGGAATGAAGCCTATGCAAGCTTGATCTCGCTTGATGTTAGCAAGAACGACCTTATATGTTAGGCAATGATGCAGTCTATAATGTTTCACACTTGCCATAAAAAAATATATTAATAGGGTGAAATGTTACTCCAACTCTACCTGTAAAGAAATGTTATTTAATGGACACAAAAAAATAACAAAGAAAATGTTCGGGTCAAAAGAGTCCCACAGCACACAGCATATTTTCACGCAGAAGTTAGTTACAAAGGCCAGATCGGAAAATTTTCGGCGCTTTTCAGCCTTCATAGAGACATTATTTTTGATTAATTCGTTTTACTAGTGGCCTTATAAAAAACGTTACTCAAGTTAATCTATGCTTAAAGTTGCGCTGTCTCGTTTTTGCGTGATAACGTTACCGTCAGCGAGAATTTGAGAGAGCTTTTTTAAAATAAAATCAACTTGAGTAACATTTTTAAATAAGGCCCTTGGTATTGGACTAACTCACAGAAAAGAGAAGTAAATAGAACGGAAATGAGAAGGAACCTCTGTCACCAGGTATTGTGACAGATACTTGATTGAACATTCTTATTTATGTCAACGCGTCGAACTCCGCGTCAAAGTTGCTATGGGTGCAAGTGGCTACAACAAATTTATTACAAAAATGCTGACAGCCGTTTTAATTAAAAAAAAAAAAAACATTTCTGTGGACTCACTAGAATAAGACGTTTTAATAATAGTCTTCACTAGGTAAATTGTGTGATGATAGCATTCCAACAGTAATTGATAAAGATGAGATAATTTTTCAGGGCTGTCGAACACAACCAGCTGTGAACGACGACCAATTTTCCAAAACTATTTTATATATGAATTTATACTATTCCCAAAAAAAACTTGTTTCTCCTTAAGCCCGCTCACATTTTTTGACGAAAAAGCAATGAAACTGGATTTGTTGGGTTCTAATTCTATTAAATAAATCTGTACTTTTTATTGAAAATAACGGCTTCAAATTTTGGAAGAACTTTTATATCAACTTTTTACCGATAGTGGGCTTGAGCATTTGGATTGTATTTAGACCTTCAACGGTCTACGGACAGTATGTTTATGTAGTTTTAGTATTAGCTTGTATTTAAAAAAATACTTATTACTACCTCCAATTCACAAAAATAGTTTATCGTAAAGCTCTCGGAGGGAAAGTTTGTGAGTGGCTTCGTTTAATTAAGTGACTTAAAATAAACAATTTTAATGTTATGGTTTACTTACATGTCATGTTTGTTTTATATTAGTCTTGACAAGTACGGCTTTATTTTTTCATTTTATACCAGACTAGCTGCGCCCCGCGGTTTCACCCGCGTGGTGATGAAAATCGGTGATGATGATGAAAAGTAGCCTATATGTTATTCCAGGACATAAGCTACCTCCATACAAAATTTCATCCAAATCTATTCAGCGTGAAGGAGCAACAAACATACACACACTCACACACAAACTTTCGCCTTTATGATATTAGTGTGATAAACCAATACCTAAAATCGAACGGTGTCTTTTTTAATACGGCCCTAGCAATAATAGTCTGTTTTTGACGACACGACCGTAAACACTCCATATCATTAAGGTTGCCTGGAAGAGATCGCTTATAGCGATAAGGCCGCCAATTGTTTCGCTAGTTTTTTTAAGTTGTTTTTATGTACGTTTATAATTTTTGGTGTGAACAATAAAGAGTTTTCTATCTATCTATCTATCATTTGCAGTATCTATTCGGAACTTTCTGAGAATTTTCAAACTAATAACAGCAAATATGATGTTATCCGCTCTGATTGGCGTTACACTTATCATGGCGGATAGCTGTATTTTATATTTAAATTTTATCAAAATCTTTACATTTCTGGACCTTTTTACTCTATTTCATAATTTAAAAGTCATAATTTCAGTACCTGATTGAATCAAGCATTACTTTGCGGAAATTTATCTTCAAAACTGTGTAATAAATAAATCTCTTGTGTATTTCCGTTATAATGCAGTGTCGTGTCTTATAATATACTTGAAACGACATCGAAGTAGAAAAACACTGGAGATTCGTATAAAAATGGTTTATAATATAAACGTTTCTTTATTTTGGCTTTTTAAATAATAGTTTTAGAGTCCGTCCGTTATTACGCAAAATACTTCAGTGGCCTTAGAACCAGCACTTGCGAAAAAGTTATCGTTACGTAAACGATAACAAAATGTATGAAAAATTGAACAGCGCCTCTATCGGACGTGAAAGGAAACTGAATTGTTTCATACATTTGCTGTCGTTTGCATAACGATAACTTTTTCGCAAGTTCTCGTACTAAAGCCACTGAAACTCTATTATTTGGTAGGTACCTACTATTTAATATTTATTGTACTTTTTAGTATATGAGTTTGTGATTTAAACTAGAGCAACCCTACTCGAAGTAAGTGTCCATGTCGAGAGCAAGACACGTCGCTGGCGTAAACGGCATTCCTGCGTTTTTTGGTTCCAACTGAGGCCGGAACGGATGGCGGTATTCCATCTAGCATCATCGGGGGCTGTTCCGTGGTCGAGACTAATGGTCTGAAAGAATCTGGCCACTGTGGAATCTGACGTCGTTTTTTTTCTTTCCCTTCCGGTGCGGGTATTTAAATACTGCGCTTGATGGATCTGGAATGGATTCTCTTTGATGATGATGGATTGACCAGCTTACAAACTTTATTCAACAACTTAGGGCTTATGCCTCAGTGGCTAGTTTTCACAACTGCAATGGCTAACAAACATCCCAATATCAGGTCTAATTGTCTTCGTCTTTGAACTTACAGCTTAGTTATTTTGATACCCCATGCAATCCATACTTTTATCTAGTATTCTCTCATTTCGCAAAGTTTCATCGTAGGGAGAAAGGAAAAATAATGTAAGGTAAAATCAGGTGTTAGAACTATTATTTATTTTTCAATGGTAATTTCACTGGACCAATATAAAATATCTTAACATAGGCATAGGCACGTTGGGGCAGGGTGGGGCGCTTTCCCCACCCTGGCTGACCTGGCTGGCCCTGAGAAGACTGGTAGGTGTTTGAATATTGTTTAAGGTGATACGTTTCATGTTTGGCGGGAAATTCAAATTTCAAACAGTTTTATTGTCCTTGTAGCTAGGCCGGGTAATTATTGTGAAATGGCACAGTATTTGCGAAAATTGTTAGTCGTTCTTTACATTATCATGTACAGCTATTAATCAGTTACTCACCATATTACTTCCATTTGGCAATAAACCGTTTGAAACAGCAAAAATTTGTTTATTGACAAATGTATGTAATAATGTGCATTGGAGATAAATAACTTTACGTGAGTTTGTAAAGAATAATAATCAATTTTCGCAAACATCATTATTGTTTACAATAATTATTCGGCCTAGCTACAAGAACAAAAAAACTGTTTGAAATTTGAATTTCCCGCCAAACGTGAAACGTTTTACCTCAACTAAAGACATTTTCGGTACCTACTCTAGATTTTTATTTTTGCCCCCCCCCCCCCCCCCCCGAATTAAAACATGGCTACGCCCATATATCTCATAGAATTGCACCAGAATCAGTCTAAAAAACAATGGTCGCCCACGCAACTATACGGAAACAGTTTGAAATAAGACATCACCGTGAGGTGATCTGTTACTTATCGATCTAGAAGTTGGATGCAATGCCGTGATCGATCTATTGATGCGATGACAGATTGGCCACTTCGCGTAATGACCTGGCGGTGGTGCATAGGTGGACGAGGCAGACGGGCGATCTCGTTTACAACTGTCGATTACCTAGATGGTATCATTATCAGTGTGAGCGACCAGCGAGTGCAGAAGCGAGTGAAAAGCTGTTTATCAACCACAAAATCCGTTTATTGCGATTAAAGCCAAAATTCCAATTGTTTAATATTAGATAGTTATTTAGTGACGCGCCGTGTCAGTGGTGTTCGTCAGCCTCCTGCTCTCCATGAAGGCTTGAAAAAAATCTTGGTCCTGGTGTGATCATTTCTGCGCCCTATGCGTACTCGCCGGAAAATCCGAATGCATGTTGGTCCTCAGGTCCTTATCTGGTCCTTATCTTCACGCAAAGAAGCATAATTATATTTTATGTCACCGACGACTGTTATGGGTTGTTCTCGGAATCTTAACATAATGCCCAACAGTGATTGTCATAAATCTGGTCCTTGTAGTAAATAATCGTTCAAGGAGTGTCCTCCCGATGTAGCTGCGCCGTCAAAAACTAAACGCAATTTCTTTTTGTTTGGATTATCTATGCCAAGATGAGGTAAGTACCAAAATTTTAGTGAATCATCTTTGTCATATCACAGTTTTACTCTTACGCTTCACTCTATAGCGTCTCCGTGATACCGTGGAAGATCCTTTGAAGTTGCAAATCTTGCTAGCATCTGCTTATTCTGTGTGATTGACTCTTTAATGGCACTTGTTAAGTGATTAAAATGAACTGCGCTAACGATAAGAACGTCGTACTGAGGAGAAATATCCTCCCTACCCGAACATAGGTCTACCCCTTAGAACTCCTCACGGAACTACAGCCTGCCATCTGCATCCACTGGATGCCCGCGACTCTCACAATGTCGTCGGTCCATCTAGTGGGAGGCCTACCCACGCTGCGTCTTCCGGTTCGTGGTCTCCACTCAAGCACCTTTCTTCCCCATCGAAACCTTTCTTCACTGAAGAACGGACTGATTTCGCTAATTGATTTTATATGATCGTAATAGTACAAAGAAGTTATAAGAGAAAGAGAAAATTGGAAATGTCCGGAAAAAAGAAAATTCAGGAAAATAAGTTGCTTTTTCTATGAGATTTTGATGAAACTCAAGACCATAACCTAAACAAATTTATTTAAATTTGGCCATGATAAAGTCTGTCTGCATCTATCTGAGCGAGATGATAATTAATACATGAAAAGAAATCGCTCGTCTGTGGCAGTGAGGAATGCTCGTTGCCGCCGCGTGCGCTTGTGATCTATGAACGATGGTGGCAAGTGTGCGACCGCCATTAACTCGGCATGCGGCGGGAACCGTGCTCGGAGAATGTGTTGAAAGCTACAGAAGTGATAGATGGCTGATATAGTTTTAATGGGCCGCTTATGGACCACGATTCTTAAAATTAACTCTCGGCCAGGTTAACGCTCTTGAACGGTGCAACCTTAGATCAGACTAACAAGGAATATATGGTAAGGTAGCGTGGCGAGTACTAACGCATCTGGCCTAAATAAGGCTTGATGCCTTAACCCGAACACATCCTGGCAATCGACCTTGCCGCCTTTTTTGCTTTTGGACTATTACATTGTGGATAATAAGTTACTTCATTGGTGTCCTGCAAGTTTCAAAATGTGCATGAAAAATTAGTACGTGCCGTTTACAGTTTTTACGTTAAAAAGTTTAGTATAGTGAAAAAAGTCGGTGAAACGCAAATACAGTTTAATAAGAACGATAATTAGTACTAAGGCATATCGCCTTTGTCTGATCTGACGGTGTGACTGACCAAATTACAGTGGTGAGAAGTCAACTTACCAACCTAAATGTACCTAATAATTTCGTATGTCTCCGAGTTCTCATTATAATATTTCAACGTTCTGTTAGTAGCGGTAGTGCTAGCTTTGACTAACATAAAATCTCAGAGCACATAATTACTATGTAGTATGTGTGTGTGTAGTGTGTGTTTTACATTAAGTACAAAGTTAGTTTACCTGCGGTCTTATTACATAACTTATCTTGTTACAGCCTTTGCTTCCATGAACGCTAGACCGGGTTTCAGGAAAGCTATTATTGATTTCGCGAAACCCAGTCTGGTTTTTATGAAACCCAGTCTAGGGTATTTGAAGGCGTAGGCCATTACCAGAAATGCAGTATCAGGGATGCTGCTCATTCTAAGGCTAAGTTCTATTCTAAAATTTGAAAAGAAATTTCACTCAAACTAAAAAACAATTATGATTGTTAGAAATGTACCTATTTTCTACAAGATAATCATAGAACGGCAGCAGCGGTGTAGGTAAATCTTAATAGAAAGCGTACATCCGATAATCCGGCAGCAATTAAAAGATGCTATTCGAAATATCTCCAAGCATCCTATCTCTCCGATTCGATCTGTGAACATCGAGCCATTCGATTCGACAATCGATTCGTCTCAATGAGTCGACCAGCTCATCTTAGTGCATTGAACCCTCCACGATGCCTATTGCCTAGGTTTTTGTGCTTCTTTGTAACAACTTGAATAATACCTAAGTTCAATTGGCTAAAATATCTTGTGTTTATTTGGCCAATTGGATGTAATCATGACGTGTGTTTTGCTAAGTAGGTGGAAGCATTATTTTTGCATTAAAGTCTAGAGCGATGATAGGTATAGACACATAGATATAATAAATATATAAGAAAAAAATTGCTAGAGCAGACTCATGCTTGACCGATGGCTTGGGCGTGTTAGTTTATAACTTTAGGTAGGTAGTTTTTTTGTTCGTTGGGGGAAATCTTTCAAGATACGCAGCTGCATTGGGGTGTAGAGATTGATTGAGATTGCACCTAATACTGGAAGCTGACCTCTTCGCCACGTGGGGAGCACCAGGATCTCTATAGGAACTCATCGATACCCTCCTATCACACTGCCTGAAGCACGCTCCTGAAAAATGCTCAGAACTATAAATCCTCTCTTTTTCTCTACAACGGCGCGGTCAAACCGCGCCGCTTTCTTCCCAGGACTGGCTTGAATGGGAGGTCACCCAATCTGACCACTCACGAGCCCAAATGCCCACTTTTAGTCGGCTATTACGACAGGCAGAAGATATCGAAGCAGTATTCTATGACCCCGGCTCCAGAGGCACCTAAACTTAATTATATTAATGGATATGCAGGGAGTGACTGCGCTTATTAAGCCGTGCGAAGTATCTAGCAATGTAGGTTGTAATGTTACTTTATAAATTAGATGCGTTCCGCGGTTTCATTTGCAATTTTACAAGGACTGTCCCGCCAATAATTGATCTGTGGACGTAAATTTTCCAGGATAAAAAGAAGTGTGTTAGTTCAGGCTATGACAAGCACTGTATGAACAAAGTGCCGTTCAAATCAAATTTTCCGTTACAGAATTACGTAATATTTGCATTTATAATATTAGTGTGATTGAGCCACCCATCAAATCCTTATCTTTAAGGGTTATAAACAGAATTGCATTGGACATCCCGTACCTAATGAGGCTAAGTTGTATTGAATTGACGGTAGTCGTAAACTGACGGGTTTGATTAATTGTGCGTCGTCGTTGATAAAGTTTAGCCGAACTGCACTTCGGAGACGACGTATAACGGTTCCTAAGTAGGGCTGCTATCCGTCCGGGTATCCCCGGATTCCTCTTTCGTTTGGGAAAGTTAGGGGAGCTCACAAAATGTGCCCGGGACAGATTGCATGTCTCATTGGCAGTTTCGTTCGTTTTTACCCGATTATTTGAAGAGATATGTGCATTTAGTCCACATTCTAGCAAGCTAAATTAGACATTGTCCTATCTAACAAACAGAACTTAGGTTTTTTTGTTGTTTTTTCTAAAACATAAATTGATAAATAAGTTTTTCATGAATTTTGTACTAGACATCTATGTGTTAAATAAAATCAATGTTTAGATCCATAATCACAAATTTGCATAATTGATTGATAGACGCGACAATAAGCATAAATAAATAAATAAATATCTGGGACATTTTTGCACACACGGTCATCTGACCCCAAACTAAGCAAAGCTTGTAATATGGCTGCCAGAGACTGCATATATATTTTTAAATACATACTTAAATAGATATTAACACCCAGACATAGAACAAACACAAATGTTCATCACACAAATGTTTGTCCTAGATGGGAATCGAACCCACGCCCCCAAGCACAGAAGTTAGGTTCACTACCAACTGAGCCACCGGGGCAGTCAATGGAAATTCTAGTAGAAAATACAGCTTCAGGTCGGTACAACAATAAAAGGCTTTGCTCAACATGCATTCTTTATTACTTTACTGCTACGTAAAATTATAATAATTTCCCGACTTTGTTGTAAGTTAGTTATTTGGAGCGTAAATGTTGATTACATGTATGATTTCTAACGGAAACTAGATGGTATCTATAGTCGAAGTAGAGTGAGGCGCCATCTCCGCGCGTGATACAATCAGAGAAGCATATACCTACGTGCCGCACCGCGCACTCTGTACAAGTTATCATCATCATCGCCAGCCCAATGTACTAACCTCAGGTCAGACAAACAAAGGAGGTATGCCTTTGCACAATGTAATCATATATTAGGCTTGATGCCTTTAGTCGAACTCACTTTTTTTGCATGTAGACTATTACTTAGTTAATTAGTATCACTACAAGTCTCTTACACCAAGTTTCTGAAACCATGATCAAATCTATAATCAGTTGACAGCACTGTTATTAAAAAAAACGTAACGTGTTGAATTGCTTCGTTTAAGCAAACAAACCAAACGACAATTAAAATGTATTTCTATTTTATTTAAAAGATTATTAACAAATTTGATTTTCCAATTTCTGTGTTTGTTGCAGTGAAGTGGCACTGGACAGTGACGTAGGCTTGTGTCACTCCTGGAATAGCAGATCTTGTTTTATTGAATCATCCTATTACCCAGTACCAGGGACCGTCTCACTCGATATAGCTCGTCGCCGACACCTGCGTGGATAACCGCCCTTACGACCTTTACCACCCTTCAACCGTTTCTATGAAGCGCTGTTAATGAAAAAAGTAATAGCTTTATAAAACTAGGAATAGCTGACCTATAGATACGCTCATTTTCATTTTTTCAACCCTTATCAATAAAAACGGAAATTAACTAACGGAGATGAAATTACAACTGCAGGGTAAAAAAATTGCCGAAAAAGATACAAATACCATTAAAGTTATCGTAAATTTTCTGTATCTGAGATATATTTTATTTTTATCATAAAACATTGAGAACTTTCTAAAGTAATAACAAGAAGATATAATAATTACGTACAAAATTACATTACGTGCATAGAAAAAACTAATGAATACAACCTTCAACCTTCATAGATCAAAATCTTTAATTTCGATAAAATTTAGGTATGGCCACCTAGAGTTTGTATTAAGCACAAATAAAAAGAAAACCACTTATGTTATAGTAAAAAAAAGATACTATTCAAACCATAATTTTTCGTCCCTCCTAATAATATTTTGGATAATGATTAGCTTTGTTCTCACATTTCGAAGAAAAAAATTGTGGTATTTTCGAGCGGTGACCGGTTGCAATGGCCACGCTTTCGGACTTTGAAAAAACAATTAAAGGAAATGCTAGGTTTTTGGAGCATGACCAAACACGGGTAAGCTGACCATTCGACCGAAGGTGTTGTTATGAAATGTCACTGTGATTGCACTATTTCTAATCGTCATTGTTTTACGTCACGGACAAACTTTAAAATTCTAATCGTATCAACCTAAAAATAGTTACTAAAAGGTGCCGATGTGTGCATATGTGACTACAGTAGTTTTGGACTATCTATATTAAAATAAAGAATATGGTACGCAGCGGCACTATCGATCGATAATAAACTCGTCAGGGATGAAAACAAATTCAAGGATAATTTCGACGATGTACGAATAGACCGTTGCGTTCATTGTGTTGGTAAGAAAAGTTCTTGAGTGGAGACCACGAACTGGAAGACGCAGCGTAGGTAACCCTCCCACTAGATGGACCGACGGCATTGTAAGAGCCACGGGCATCCAGTGGATGCAGATGGCAGGTTGTCGTTAGTGTGGAGGTTAAAGGGGGAGGCCTGTGTTCAGCAGTAGACTTCTTCCGGCTGATGATGATGTTCTTTCTGTTGCCATACTCTAACAGGGTACCATTATGATGTAGGTACTTACCTACATGTAGTTTAAGATGTACATAAATGCAGTCTTTAAATAACATATCTGCATGCATACGTATTATAACGCAATAAACTTACTTATTGAGTATTGAAAATGGTTTAGTATTAATTCGATAGTATTATATATCAGCGTAGCAACGGTTAAGCTTTAATTCTATCGATACTATTTCAAGTCGCAATAATGCTACCGGATTTTGTCCAGTCGATAATAATTCTTGATAGTATCATTACTATTGAGAGTCAATTAATATTCTACTATGAAATGAAATGAAATGAAATTATTTATTGTCCAGATTTGCATCCATAGCGTAAAAAATAAATTAAATACGAAAATTATACTACACATTAAAATAAAAATAAAATTAAAATAACACAATAATGACTTGATAACATACATTAAAAATTTAAAATTAAGATTGGTCATTAGGATAATTAATTAAGTGATAGGCGTGTGATACACCCTCCACGTGCGATGTATAGGGCTGGAGTGCCACTCTCGTACCGCAGCCACCAGTGTGTTATCTGAGCGGTGCAGGGCGGTCCGCACGGCGGCTGACCGGCTCCGCAGCAGCGCCTGCCAGCAGGGCGCGCGCCCCGCGGCGAACATGCTGCTTGCGCTGCACCACCGCGGCAGCCGGAACATGTACACTATTTTCGAAGAGTTATCTCTTTGGTGTATTGATAACCTGGACTATTGATAATTCACCAAGACTACACACATCAACATCCATAAGAGTCACTACAGCATCCTGAACATTCTTTCTGATACTTGCACCTATATTAAAGCATTGGGTATATACGAACGATGATCAATTAAGAGATTAAGTACCTATCTCAGTTTTGATTATCGGAACGCTCAAGATGCCTCACCAGTGCCTACCTCCTAGCATTGTATAATACTAGTATTCGTTTTAAGTCTTATGTGTACGTACTTATACTCTGAATTTTTGCTGTCCTTAATAAATATAAAAGCACAAAGTCGGTAAGCCACAATATGGACAGACGTCCTAAAAGAAACCGCAGGAAATCGCTGAATGCAGGCCGCTTCCAACCGGCCCTTTTGGAGATCGATGCGAGGCCTATATGTCTAACAGTGGACGTCGGCGTCGTATAGCTAAAATGAATGATGATGAATAAATATATTTTGATTTGATTTGACCACATTAGAGCTCTCGATAATGGCAATACTTCGAGACAGAATAAAGCCGAATCATTTAAGATGAGAAGGTATTTCAGTATCCATGAATCACGTCGCCGTCGCCCCGAGTAGCGGTCCGTTACGCTTCCCGCCTCGGCCGTAGACCTCAGCGACACTTTTTTCGACATCCAACAAAAATCAAAACGAATAAAAGCCACTGCCTATGAAATCACGAAAACTCGTGTCGGCAAAACGCCTTCAAACATTAAGTGTAACTACTCATAGTATATTTAAAATAATTTTATAGAATTCTCAGCCTTATTCTTAAGAGTTAAAGTACATGCTGATTGCAAGTTGTTAAAGTTATGGTGTGGAATAAATTGCCTTCATCAAGCTTTAGGTAAACGCGTAGAAAGTTGACAATTTCAATGGTCGGTGGCACAACGCTGCACAAAAGGCCGACATTAGCGGCGCCATTTCCATAAGAAAATATGTTCCGCGTCGTATAGAAACCAGCAATTACTCATTCAAGATACTAAGAGTTAGTGTGTTTTAGAACGAAAAGTAATTAATTTTACTTGACTCTACAAATCTGTCGGAAAATCCAAAGAGTGGGGCAGTCATTAAAAACCCGTCCAATTGAGTTTTTGACCATTTAAAACCCTGACTGAATTCAGGCTTCGGTTATTTTATATCTATTTAAGTATGTATTAAAAAATTTATATGTATGTATATCAGTCTCTGGCAGCCATATTACAAGCTTTGCTTAGTTTGGGGTCAGATGACTATGTGTGCAATAATGTCCCAGATATTTATTTATTTATTTTGCTAAACTTATTGACAATAAGAAAATCTTGCGAAATACATAGTTATTTTGATACGCTACCCAGACACTGAAATTTGACTAAGTTTAATTTTTCGCGTTCGGAGCAACTTTCTCTACAAAATAAAAATTCAATTCTTTATTTGCTAGTTTATGGGTCACATTGTGCGTAGGGCATGGAAAGTTATCGTGTGAGCCGTTTTTCTCTCGGAAAATATTCCTTCATATTGCCAACTGGCAAGACAGTTGCGATCACATAGTGCACCCACTAAGAACTTGACTCGGGAAAACCTAGGTAGAGCATGCTTAGAAAGTAAACGTCAATTCGAATTTTCAAGCGTTTTCTTGTGTTGAAACCACAGAAAAGTAAATAGATCGGAAATGAGAAGGAAAGTCTGTCGCCAGGTAGGTACAGTGACAAAACCTTGATTGAACATTCTTATTTATGTCAACGCGTCGAACTCCGCGTCACAGTTGCTAACACAGTTGTAATGGGATGATATGTGTATAAGTGGCTACAACAAATTTCTTACAAAAATGCCTTGATAGCCATTCTAATTTAAACAAAAACAAATGTTTTCTGTGTTTTAAATTTATTCTATCTCTGTCATATTACCTACTCCTTACTTTAGTCTTGTTACCAAGAAAGCGTCATTCTCAGAACCCCGCTTTTTACCACTAAACAGCGGACATTTTCGAGTTTTTATGCTTTATATAACTGAATAGTTACAGAAGCTATTTGATATAAAAATTCGTCCGTGGTTGGTCTGAGCGGTCATCAACCGAGCCGTCACGGCCTGCCGACCACTGAGCTCCGTCTTCAACCTGAGATACAGTCGAGGATTAAATATTTTTATTATTTAAATACATACAATTCAGCAAATAAACTTTGAGGAACTTTTTTTATATAAATGAATAGGCTTGCGTTTGACCACCAACTCGCCTGATGTTATGCGATGAGCGGTCTACGATAGAGCACGCTTGCTTAGAAACCGATTCACTCGTTATTTGAAGACACCCAGATTGTAACTATCGGGGAACACCCATTAAGACAGCGCATTCCACAGACTAGCAGTTCACACAATAAAAGTGGAATCAAAGAGCTTCGTACGGCTTTTCGGAATATCAACCATAAAGAGTAATAAATAACTACAAATAATAATTACATACAAAAATTGTAAAGAACATCATATTCACGACTTTTCTTTACTATACAAATCTTTTGAACGGAACGTGGTCAACTTCCTTGTGCGTATAGATCGCGGATAGGTGGAGTTTTTGAGATTTGAGGTGAAGAGCTGGGATGAGCCTCTCTCTAGCTAATTACCTACTTTTATTCCCCTATAAAATTCCGCCGATGCCCAGTTAATATCTAAGACAGTACAAAAATTAGATCAAAGTTATAGGGTCTATTATTATATTATATACAAGTAAGTACAAACAGATTTTTAAACCCGTGATTGGTACTGACTATGTCTTAATTACCTACTCAAAATGGTTTTGTTAAATTGACTTAAAAAATATGTTGTTTTATGACTGATGACGCCAATCCTATTGTCTTGATAATCTTAATTTACATAGTTAAGGTGATACGTTTCATGTTTGGCGAGAAATTCCAATTTCAAACAGTTTTTTTGTCCTTGTAGCTAGGCTAGGCAATTATTGTGAAATGACACAGTGTTTGCGAAAATTGTTGGTCGTTTTTTACATTATCATGTACAGTTATTAATCAGTAACTCACTATATTACTTACATTTGGCAATAAACCATTAGAAACAGCAAAAATTTGTTTATTGACAAATGCATGTAATAATGTGCATTGGAGATAAATAACTTTACGCGAGTTTTTAAAGAATAATAATCAATTTTCGCAAACATCATGATCGTATGTATCGTTCTATGTCTGGGTGTTAATATCTATTTAAGTATGTATTTAAAAATATATATGTATGTATATCAGTCTCTGGCAGCCATATTACAAGCTTTGCTTAGTTTGGGGTCAGATGACCATGTGTGCAATAATGTCCCAATGTCCCGTAGTTACCCGGCCTAGCTACAAGAACAAAAAAGCTGTTTGAAATTTGAATTTCCCGCCAAACGTGAAACGTGAAACGTTTCACCTTAAGATCTAGGTTAATCAACATTAAGGCTGCGCTAAACGACCACAGCTATCTCTTGCACTGATTTTCAACACTTAAACGTCATTTAAAGATCACGTTTTAGGAATCCCTAAGTAAGAATTAAAAATAAATAAGTTTTGGAATTATCTTTAGAATACTATTGAAAATACTAAAAAGTATTTTCGTGTTTATATTTTATAGTATGGCGGAGAAGATAGAAAAAAACTCGAAATAATACATTAAATATATTTTTTAACACTACCTATTTACGTCTATAAATATGGGGATTAGTCTATCCCCTCATTTTTATACTCACCTCAAAATTCTAAAATTATATTAAAGTTCTAAAGCATTCCTTTTTAGTATTTCTTTACTTTTATCTATATTATTTTTAGATTTTCTTAGATTACCTATTTATTATTACTTTTCGGAAAAATATATTATTTGGGCTAAAACATTGAAAATATTGTATGCCCGAAGAGGGCATAACTGTGATTCTAATGTATTTTGTAACATATAGATTGAGGTGAACTGAACCTGGTTCAGTTCCAACGAAGTCCCAAGTTTGCGCGTTCACCGCTAAAAAGCCAAGTTTTTTTGTAGCTTCTCCCTTTCAGAAAAGTTTCGCGGTTACATTGCGACTAAGGCCAAGCTCGCCTCTAAGAAACATGGTGTGCTCAACAAGGCGAAGCGGTACTTCATGTAGAAACAAAGACTTTTGCTTTACAAAGCGCAAGTCCGACCTCACATGGAGTACTGCTCCCATCTTTGGAACGGAGCACCCAAGTATCAGCTTGAGCCACTTGATGCATTACAGCGTAGAGCTGTCAGAATTGTCAACGATACCAAGCTCACTGAACAGTGAACACCTAGAGCCGCTCAGCATGCGCACAGACGTTGGGTCTCTTTGTTTCTTTTATAGCATTTATAAGGGGGATTGTTCTGAAGAACTGTTCGATCTGATGCCAGCATCACGGTTTTATTATCGCACCAGCCGCCACCAAAGTTCACATATCATAGGTCGGTGGAAATCGCACACTGTGCGTTTTACGCGATCTTTTTTGCCTTGCAGCTGCAATTTGTGGAATGATCCTGTGGCATTTCCGAGTGACTATAATATGGGGTTCTTCAAAAGGGCTGTTTGTAGAGTCTTCAGCCAGGTTTCAGGTTCAGCCGTTATGCCCCTGGTGTTGCAGGTATCCATAGGCGACGGTGATCGCTTGCCATCAGGCGACCCGTCAGCTTGGCATAAAAAAAACTTACGTACCAGTTTTATGCAATAAAGGTTATTCTAATCTATATACTGTTCCTCTACCTCCAGTAAATACGTAAAAAGAGAACAAGAAAAAAGTTCTTTGTATTACTGAAATAACAAAGGCCTCTGGACCTAAGTAGGTACTAATTAAGTCGTTATGGTACGAGGTTTAACATTATGCACCCTCTGCACATAACTTTCACAAAGCCACTATTAATAGAACAGGTTCCTTCATACGCTGGGATCATTCTTGGAATGTCAGTATATGATAATTATAAAACACGGATGTCGGATGCCTGGATAAAAGGTATGTAACTGTATTACAATGTAAGGTATGTTTATTCAGAAGCTTACTTTAAGACCTCATGCAGTTATCTACCTACACTACACCGTATCAAAATTTCTGTCGCTTAACTAAGTAGGTACTTGAAAAAATTAAGAAAAGATGGTAGAATAAAAACATCGCCAAGGTAACGAAAACCAGCAGTGCAAGTACCGTTTTTTATCGATCTCTCGATCTATCGATCTTTCTTTACTCGTGCGAACCCTTATTTTCTTTATGTTTCTATTCGCTGCTGAAACGTGGACGTTTAGAGAAGTGAAAAGGAAAAAGATAGCTGATGCTCTAGAGATATAAATAGATAGATAACGCTTGGTTGTTCACACCAGAATGACGTACATAAGACAAAAACATCTTAAAACTAGTAAAACAATTAGCGGCCTTATCGCTATAAGCGATCTCTTCCAGGCAACCGTTAATATGTAACGAAGTAGTGCTGGAGAAGAATGCTCGGGGTGTCGTGGACCGCCAGTTTCGCACGAACCTCTCGATACTCCAAGTACTTGGAATCGAGCAGCGTCTATAGTAGCCTACACACAAAAAATACAGCCGAATTGAAAAGTAGTGCTTTTTGGAAGTCGGTTAAAAAGGGTCCGAAGGTTTACCCGCTCAAAAATGAATGAAAATTTGTTAGTCACTGAATTGGCATGTTTGAGCTGTAATACCTATATGGATCGAAAGACCATAGATAAAATATAATTTAATTCAGCTGAAACATAATTATGCATAGGTTCGTATCAAGTTCGTATAAAATGATAACGAAAATTATTCGAGATTCTCTTAATTACTTTTTTCCAAGCTTTTTCTTTACATTGTAAGAAAGATACTAGCATGTACAACTCAGAAACGCTTCAAGTAAAACCATACTGTTCAGTTGTTTGCCCTCGAAGACGGTCGGAGCCGACGACCTGCCACGCGTCAGCGCGTGCGCACCCACCGTGGTAAATGTAAGGTACATAACACAACACAGGTGAGCCGGCACCTGCCTGGGAAGTGTCTAGGAATGTCCTGACCTTTTTTGAGGAACGAATGTTGTGTCACTGGCCGTTTGCACTGGCCTGTTGCAGAAAATGTATGGGATGTAAAATTAAAATAAAATCTACCTATAGGTATTTATAAAAGGCGATGAGTGTACGTAAGGCGATGTGTGTCTCTATGGACTCCAAAACGACTGGACCGATTTTGATGCGACTTTCACTGGCAGATTATGATGTTATGGAGTAACTTACGCTACTTTTATCCCGGAAATGCGCAGATGAAACTGCGGTGCGCAGCTAGTAGGACATATTATGGTAAGGCGAGAGCTCACTCTCACACACCTCCGGCCGAATGAAGATATATTATATTCTTTAAAAACAATAGTAAGTTAAGGTTGCCTGGAAGAGATCGCTTATAGCGATAAGGCCGCCAATTGTTTCACTAGTTTTTAAGTTGTTTTTATGTACGTGTATAATTTTTGGTGTGAACAATAAAGAGTTTTCTATCTATCTATCTATCTAGTATTCAGAAATCAGAAAAGTTTATTTTGTGACAATGAGATAAAAACAATAAAAAATATATATAAATAGTAGTATACAGGTACATTGTCACAAAAACCGAACCGACCGTATTAGTAGAGTTATAACATACATAATAATATATTACAATTATTATGAAGCAGCGTTAATTAATCGTGAGAATATAAAATCAACCATCGACATACAGTGGTGTCGGCGAGCCGTTTCATCGAAGAGCGGCTAGTATGCTGATGCCGATTATATTTTGCACGTTTTCTTGTATATCTGCATGTTGGTCAGCGGAGATGGACGTCCTGCCTGACTTCCGTCACCGTGGAATATAATAATTACATGTAGAGCAGAATAATACTAGGCTTAGTTGTCACCTGCGGTAGATTACGGAAGCGCTGTCAATTATAGAGATCCGTTAGACGCCTCTCGATCGGAATTCGTGAAGAAATGCATAGCCTGTTTGAATTCTTTGATAATTTCCTCTGTTTGTATACTAATATTGTTATTATCGTGTAGAATATATGCGAACAGATTTGGATGTATTATAAAATACTTACACACACACACCCATACACACAAGAAATAGGCCTGCTTTTGCATTTATTTTGTTTTGTACAAACTAACAACTTTTGTAATTTTTTTTGGTACATTTTTTTTTTTGTATTTTTAGTCGCGTTTTTGGCATTTAGTAAGCAATATGTAATGGGTGAGGCCATTGGTTCCCGAAAAACAATACATATTTATTACTAGTTCGTAGTCAATGGGTTCATATTTTATTTTGTTAATAATAATTTATGCCCAATAAACGAATTTGAATTTGTATAATACGTACTCGCCCGTGGACCCGGGTATGTCCTAAAACTGCGACCAGAACCTCCGGAGGATGGGCAGCAGCGTCCTAATAGTACACGGTGAACGTACTGCGATCCCCAAGCCGCCTGCCAAGCGTGGGGATTATGGCAACACCCCTCTCTATGAGGGAGGCCTTGTCCAACAGTGGACGTTAATTGGCTGATGACGTGACGTACGTACTCGCCACGGAGAAATTCTAACTTTTTTGTTGGCAAAGTAAATTTACCCAAGAATGAAAATATTATTCTCCTAAAATGAGTGAATCGGGGTAGGTAAGTGAATTTGCTTAACCTAACCTAACGGTTTAGCCTGCTACCGAGTGCTTTTCATGAAAAGTCCCACGACAAACAGCGGAACTAAATTTCCATGTTGTAGTTGTTATTGTGTTTGGACGTTAGTGAGATTTTTGTTAATTTGTCATCGTTAAAGAGTGTTGTACGATGCCTATATAATGTTAAAAGTTCTGCTCGAGTAATGATACTGAGACTGATTGATGCGCGATGGATGACTGTGCCGCGTCTTTCATAAAATTACTCTACCAGTTTTTTTTATTTTTGACTAGTGCTGTTGCCTGCTACTTCTTACGCGTAGATTTTCATATAAACTTTTAACCCTTTTTTCCTTCCTTAATCCGACCCTTGCGCAAAATAACATAACCTATACCTCAATCTGATCATAGCTAATCTGATCGTGAAAACCGCATTAAAATCCTTCCAGTGGTGGAGATGTGCGTGGACCAGCAAACAAACAGACAAGAAAACTACATTTTATTATATGTATAGATAAATATATATTGTCTTTTTTTTTAATCTGACCATAAATAGAGCCGATCACCCATAACATTATAAAAAATACTTATAATTTAAAAAGATACAAACCCTACACAGACACACAAATAGAACAGAACATCCCTTCCTAATCTAAACAAAAACTTTAAATGTTTATAGGTACATATATCAGAAATTCATAAAGCTGATTTAAATATTTTCTTCAGTAAGTATACCTACGTATTACATCAAACTATAATTTTTTAAAGTCCTATTAGTAGAGTATCGGTAGGGAACTATTGACGAAGTCGAGAAATGCCTACTTTCTTCGACCAAAATAAAATGAATGGACGGGCCCAAACCATTGAACTTGATCAGTAAAAACGAGTCAAAACCGTCGGACATATACTTCAACACCTAATTATAAAAATTTACAGTATATTTGTTACAAAAAATAGATATCGGTTTTATTTGTGTATTTACACTTCGATACAGCATACGAATTCATAATTTTGTCAGATGTTTCGTTATCGCGTAACAATAGACTCGTGTTTCACTTCCTACGGCTAGAGACCGACTAAAACGAAGTGAGGGCTGGCGCTCATTTTGTAATCTTCAAAAATGCGCTTCTCCTGGGCTCATCCATTCATTTTATTTTGGTCGAAGCTTTAGTCTTTAATTTTTTGTTTTAATTTGTTTGTGTTTTTTACTTTAAACTAGGAATAAAATTACCAGATACCAGCCAGATACAGACAAATCCCTGAACTAGCCGTGCCACTACACGAATCTTTAAAAAACCTTACAAATCAGAATTTCTAATTTTAGGTCCCAAAACTAAACATCGTAGTGTATCAGCACGCTGAACCATCACATCTAGCCACTTCGCCAGTTGGCAACAACCGTGCCATTCTGCCATTAACCTCATACCATACAGCACCGTAATAAGCGACCGCCGCAGCCAATCAAGCCATGCAATAGCCGCTCAAATTGTCGATATCTAGTCAATGGCTGACGTGCATAATCACATTTTTACCACAATGTGTAATTACGAGTGGGTACGTAGGCATAATTAAATTTTATCGCTATCTTTCATTAGGAGCGCAACGCTCGATGGCCACCACCGGACCGGAGAAAAGTCTTGCTTTCTTGTTTCGTTCGCTGCGCTCTTTGCGCTCTTAAATTCGCTATCAACGGTAAATCTAACCACCAGTAATGTTAGTCTAGTTCTACGCTATAAATAAACAAAGTAATGCGCCGAGGTTACTGAGCCCGTCGACTGTTGGAGGCTCTATTTTGTTGCTTATCTGATCTGATCTATCATAACTTTCTTTTTATTGTCAATGAACTTATTTTTATTGGTGTAGTCTGGTATAGTGCAGTTTTTAGCCGACTTCAAAAAAGAAGGACGGTTCTATGTTCCATTGTTTTTTTTAAATGTTAGTTCATCGATTTCTCCGTCAACTGTTGGCCGATTTCCAAATAAAATGTCTTTTGTTTGGTAGCGTATACTTCCAATTTGGTCCCATTGTCACCAAGTCAGGATCTGATGTCAATTCCTCAAATTTTATGAGCACTTATTACGTTTTTCACATATTTTTGAAGTCGGTTTTTAATGAGATCCACTTGTTAGAGTTACAAAGCTAGGAAATTGTATTTATAGTTTCGGCATGTCCGTCTAACAGTGTCCGGTAGGTAACAGTTGTTTTAGTCAAAGTGATCCGCTATGAAGATAAATCCCCCCGGTGGCCTACCCTGGTTCTCAACGGAGAATCCCAAGATATCCAGAGGAATATACCGGCGGTGCCTTTCTAGCGCTGGGTTAGATGAACTTTTCGGTATCTTCATACGATGAAACCGATTTATTAAAACCCAGAGCACCGGCGTTGTTTACCAAAATGTTTATTCCTTGGTAATATTATACCTATTTGCTACATATAGGTACGTACGGTGTTCTATGGGTATCTCAAAAAAATCTCTTAGTTATCGTTTTCGTTTTCCGTTACGGGCATACTTTTAATATTTCCATTTTTATTTTCCTTGTGCACACTACTGTTTTTATATTTTAAACGGATCGTGGCCTTTCCTTTTTTTATATATTAGCTTGTCAGAAATAATCTTAACTAGATAGCGGTTTATTCTTATTTGCACGGCGTACCGTCGAGATGAATAAAGTTAGCGTATTAGTAAAAAAAATACCTAATGCTCTACAATTTTGCAGCAATTCTCTTAAACCACGTGTTACTTTCTCTTTCTCTCCCGTTGGTCAAACGGCGGTTCGTCAGCCCAGTTGACACGTCCGGGCTTTTTAAGCTGCAGCAAGCCAATTCCGAGATAACACCGAAAATCTTTACCTTCTTCGTACTCCAGTCTTTAGGGTCTTAATTTCATTATCTTAAACTTGGGGACTTTTAATACGTTCCTCTCCAATTCAGTACCAAAAATCCCTGCAGTCATATTCAATACTTAAATTCCACATAGGAAACTAATTCAAGAGCGATGGTGACCGAGTGGTAGCATGTGCTCTTTACAATCTGACGGCACCCGGTTCGATCCTCAGCCCTGCACAAAATCACTTATTTAGTAATTAAATAAATTATGTGCAGTTTCGATGTCATCGCTTAACAACTGTGAAGGGAAACATTGTGAAGGAAACGGCATGTCCCAGTTTTTTTTTTAAGATATGACATTTACCAACATGCACTGGGCCAGCATGGTAGATGGGACACAGGCTTTCTCTCAGTGAGCAAATGTTACAGTACTCTTATATCTATAAAAATAGAGTTCTATGTTCCTCGCTCTTCCAGCCGTCTACATATAGGAAAACGTTCAAGCTCCCTTGTCGTCACGCATACTATGGTCAGCATTCAACTTTGTATCGAATGTGCACTTATTATAACAATATTTGTAATAACATTGATGTGGGATTAAATAATAATCACTCACTTTATTGGGTTTTAGGTTGTAGTGGTAGGACTCTTTTGCAGGGGTCCGCCTGGTGAAGTACCACACCTTTGCTAGTTATTCAACCGCCAAGCAGTAGTTTGCAAACACTACTGTTTTCCGGATTGAAGGGCAATGTTTCCAGCTAAATTACAGGGCACACAGAGATTTGCCATCTTATATCTCGGGGTGACGAGCGCAGTGCATTGCCATCCAGGGTTTTGAACTGTTGAAGTTCAAAATTCTGAGTGGCGTTGAGCTGTTATGGGCAAGCGTGAAGAGCCATCTGGCGAGCGACTTCGCTCGTCTTGTCAATCAGTATCATAAAAAAAAAGTAGATTAGTTTATAATTAGAAATCACTGCTCACTCGCCGCACACACCGTTCACGCCATCTTGTAAAGTTGTAATCTGTCATGTGTATCCTTTCACTCTCTTTCACATATCTCATTCTCTCGCTCACTCGCATGCATCTTTCACTCGTCAGTGCTGCCATCTTACATTGATATCTTCAGTTCTTCAGTCACTTCTTTTAAGAGACTTTTATACTCGGAATAACATTGTATTTAGACACCTATTTTAGTTTAATTTTAATACCAACATTTGTTATTGTATACTTCATATTTATTCGGTAAGTAGTACGTACCTATTATATTAAAGGGTGCACTGGGTTTAGTACGAGAATTTGCGAAAAAGTTATCGATACGTAAACGATAGCTTTTTACGTCCGATAGAGGCGCTGTTCAATTTTTCATACATTTTGCTATCGTTAGCGGAACGAATACTTTTTCGCAAGTGCGTACTAGGGCCACTTGACTTTTTTTATGTACAGCATACATAAAAAAAGTTAAGTGGCTCTAGTACGCACTAGTTCACTCCAACTAGGACGTACACATAGGCGCATATTTTTTAATCGACTTCCAAAAAGGAGGAGGATCTTTTGACTGGGTGAACCGATTTTGATGATTCTTTTTTTATTTAAAAGCTGGTGCTTCCCATTTGTTCCAGTTCTGATGAAGTCGGTTTTTTATATTAAGAATTATTGTTCTGTTTAACCAAGTTATACCTGTATATTTCCAGTTCTGTGAAAATATAATAAAAAAAAAAAAAAAAAAGGTACACTAGTGTATTAATTAATGGAAGACTATGTTAGTTTAAAACAAATTAAACAAATTGTGGTTGTAAAAATATTTTTTTATTTAACTGGTTCAACAATAAAATTATTTACATTTAAAATTATCTGTACATTATAATTTACATGACTATCATACATTCTACAATAACAGACCTCACCAATTACGTTATCTACAATAGGCTATATGACTGTTTTTTAATTGTCCTATTAAAACATATGAAAATATCATGCTAGACTAAGAGCGCGAAACAGCATATTATGACATCACTTCTCTGTACGCCATATAAATTCTATTCCGACAGGTATGGCGCACAGAGGCGTGACGTCATTTTGTTTAGTGGGAAAGGGACACAGTTGTCTCTATCAAAAACTTTAAACGCTTATATATCAGAGCGATAAATAAACGATTTAAATTATTTTTTTAATAAACATATTATATTTACTTAAATTTTTCATCAAAGCTATTGGTTTGAACGATATAAACATCAGTCATCTATCCTATTGCAATAGTAAAATTCTGATTAATATTCCGACAATGATCTTTATGACTAAACGTAGTGGCAGCATAATTATTATGAAAAGTACTATATCTACTGTCTTATTTTCTCTTTCGTGCTAAAAAAGAGACCGACATAGACACATATTAACAGCGCCTATCAAACAATGAGGATCAGTCACCAATAAAAAAGGACAAGTACAACCTTCGATCATATATTTCTGTAGATGCACTGTTGCCGCCTAAAAAATGGCATCGGCAAAACAAGGCATATTATGCCTTGTTTCACTCTCATTCTCTCTAACGAGTTTGTGCTTCATTGTAATTCATTAGGCTTAATTTTTCAATACACTTTTTCCGACACGTGTTGATTCCATTCAGATTATTCTAAAAATCGTTTTTTATTTATTGGGGACTGTTTTTTATTCGATTTTGCATGGAGCTGTGCATCTACAGATTGTGCGATGTAATTTTTAGTGTGAATAATAAAGAGTTTATCTATCTATCTACAGATATATATGTTCGAAGAGTACAACGAATAAATATTTAAATCGAAATGGCAAAAATACAATGAGTTCATATGTCAAACCGCACACGAGTAAATTCAAAGTGACGACACTCGTCAATAAAACCAAATAGCTACGCTTTTAAGAAAAGTTTATTCACCTAATCATTTATTAATGAATTTTATCATAAAAAAATTAAAAATATCTTATGTGACTGATCCTCATATGAGACGAGCAACAAAACTTTTGAAAATTTGGTTTTTGTCTTCTATTATATACTTCTATAAATACACAGTTGCATGCAAAATCGAACATAAAATTGTCTCCAGTAAAATCTTCAGACTTTTAGAAAAATCAGAAATTAAACATGTCAAAAAAAAGTGTATTTTAAAATTAAGGCTAATGAATTACAATAAAGCACAAATGTCGTTAGAGCGCATGAGAGCGAAACAAGGCATATGTCTTGTTTTGACAGCCATTTTTAAGGCGGCAACGTGCATCTACAGAAATATATGATCGAAGGTTTTTGTAAGCCATTTCTAGCTTTTATCACGGAAACGATCGCGGTTACCAATTCCGGAAGTTTTGTAGATAACAACAACTTGCTGCAATTTGCACGAGCAATAAACTGCGAGAAGTGCGACAAATTGTTGGTAGTCTAAACTGGGCTTAATTTTTACCTCCATATTTAATATACTTAGTTATAGTTTAGAATTGCATTATTTATTATGATTGTATGTATTATTTCTAAACAAGAGTTTATAAGAAACCGTTGGACCCGGCATGTCGATGTGCGTAAAACATGATCGATTATATTTAAGGGCATAACACACCCATACGAGTGGTAGGAAAGTATACTTCGTTCTGCGGCAAATTGCCCGGCAATTCTTCTAACTCGCACCATGCGCGCGAGCGAGAAGGCACGCGATCGCGATCACAGTCCGAATCACGAACTGACATCTTAATAAGCCCGCTGGTAAAGAAGTTGTACGCAAGGTTACACGGAACGATGGTACAAAGCCGGAAGAAGATCTTTGTACTCATTATGAACAACTTTTACTACGGGACCAAACTTGAAATTGCGAAAAAATTGCAGCAGTTCCATATATTTCGTTGAGTGTAAATAACTCGATGGCACTGTTTTTTTTATTAGACAGGGTTAGACTCGAAAAGTTTTTAATAATGATAAATAAATAATAAATGATCATATAACCTTGTACCATGGTCGAAACGTCGAGCGACATATTTTTACCTTAATATAATAATGCGCCATAAGTCCCGATACACATAAAACATGTATATACCTTTCTTTTGACTTAGTACAACCGTTCTGTGTAGCCCTGGGGCCTGACGACTAACTCTTAACGCGGGCTCGAATTAGCGCTAAAACAGCGCAGTTCGGAAAATCAGGCGAACGTGAACCTTAACACGCCGAGATACGGTTTGCGATCGCGCAACTTTTCTCATCACCAAAACCAAATCGCTTAAAAAAGGGAGCCGTAAGGCCCCTGTACTGCGAAGTGCGTTATGCCATTAATAGTATAATAATACCCTCAACCCCTTTAAGTACTTATACATTATTATTTGTTAGTTAGATTTACTAATATTAGAATAAACTGAGACGTTTTAAAAGCCAACACTTTGTTTAAAGGAGATAATCGGCGAGCTTGATAAGTGTGGATCTAGACTAAGAAAAGTTTTTTCTTTTCTTTTTCTTTTTTAATTAGAACGGCTGTCAAGGCATATTTGTAAGAAATTTGTTGTAGCCAGTTGCACCCATATAAACGAAACGTCAGTCATTCGAAATCAGCAACTGTGACGCGTTGATCTAAATAAGAATGTTCAATCAAGGTTCTGTCACAATACATGGCGACAGATTTTCCTTTTCATTTCGGTTCTATTTACTTCTCTTTTCTGTGGATCTGTGTATGAAATAAATTTGCCAGGATCGTCAGGAATAGAGACTTTGAAGCGTGAATTTTAGTTTTTTAGACTGCGAGAATTATTATAATAAAAAAGTAAGCATTTAAGATTCACTCTGTATCTAGTGTGCATGTCAACTAGAGACAAAGACAGACGACCGCGACAACCATGAGACGATACTTTGCTGTCAACCACGTGGGGTCACTTTATACAGTGCACCTTTATTCCTTATTTTAGTTTAAAACTGGTTGAAACTACAGTTATAATATGATTATTAATAGGATATTTACAGTGATAAAATTGTAGAAGGAGCTCCCGATAATAATCCCGTTAACAATCATATAACTGTAGTGAAAAACCGTGATAGTTTAGAGCAGTGTTGCAAGTAATAGTTCAATTTTTTCCTTATGTTAGTTAAGTAAATGTATGTACAAGACTTTTATACGACCGTTCAATCTACGCAGACGATCTCTACTATTTCTCCTGTCCTCTTTCTCTCTTCTAATCTTTTACAAAGCCAGTTTGATATGTTCTACTGGTAATTACTCAAATAAATCGAAGGGCTCGTTTATGGAGAAGTGGTGCGTCGTGTCGAGCTTCACGCGTGTGACGCGTGGTGGTACGGTGCCTGCGGAGTCACACGCAAACAAAAAAATAAGGCTGTATTGGCCGCGGTGTCACATGCGCAAATACAAACATGGCGGTATTGGCTGCAGTGTCATACGTGAAAATACAAACTTATGACGGTATTGGCTGCAGTGTCACACGTGAAAATACAAACTTATGACGGTATTGGCCGCGGTGACACATGCGCAAATACAAACATGGCGGTATTGGCTGCAGTGTCACACGCGAAAATACAAACATGGCGGTAGGTATTGGCTGCAGTGTCACACGTGAAAATACAAACTTATGACGGTATTGGCCGCGGTGTCACATGCGCTATTTATACAAACATGGCGGTATTAGCTGCAGTGTCAGACGTGAATATACAAACTCAATACGCGATGCAAATCACACCGTACGACTCCATATACGAGTCCGTGGTATGCTTGCGCACTCGCACACTACGATTAGAAAGCATGGGTCTTCGTGGATTGATCTATCTACTCATATACTGCAACCGAATTTTTTAGAATTAAATGTACCTATTATGCAATTCAAATTAAATAATAAATAAGTCTGTGCTTAATGTAAAATATTCGCTAACATATTATTTAATCTCATTATTTCAACACAACCACGCGATTACATATACAATACTTACAATCCCTTATTTACACTTAACAGGCGGCTTCTTATGGGTAAACTTAATTTTAAAATCATAGGTTAAGGTACATCAATCAATGTGAATACTAGACAATACATATTAAATCGAGAGGTGGATCGTGAAACCTATTTTTAAGAATGTCGGAACGCATTTTAGAATGCGGTAAAGGAAATTAACGTGTCTATACAATAGTTAAAGTTCATATTTGTATGGAACTTTTACATTAAACCTGCCGGGCTAGCATGCGCGCCGCGACAAAGTTTTGACTTTTCGACTGTTTTTATCGTGCTAAAGCAAGACAGGCGTATATGAAACCGTAGGCACATTGTTGCGTTCTCGTTCGACAAAGTGGCCACAAGATTTTGTCACGGTGCGCATGCTAGCCATGCTGGTCGGCTACAAACCTTCCCTTATGGTCTGAGCAGCAGGCAAAACCTGTAAACAACCTAAGTTCATCGGTACCCATGGTTATAGTTTTTCACCAACCTGCGAGAGGTTTTAATATTTTCCTAATGGTTATTTTAGATTGATTCATTACTAAAAGTTTTTTGTTTTAAATGAATGTCGTGTCATGCCACGTAAAACTTTGCTTTTCAAAGTTGTGGGTAGCACTGAAATTTCTACAGAGAGTTGTGACGCAAATAAAAATATATGCTGATAATTTCTTAGGTTTCACCTCGATAAAACAATTGCAAATAAATTTTGTATAAATTATTCATATTATATTAATAATTTTCATGAATCATACGTACTCTAAGCATTCGTAAATTCCTTGGAATAAAAATCAAATTGATTTAACCGCTTCGGTGGCCAATCTTAGCAAACTTTCAGCCCTTTATCACATTTCTTCCTTTACAACCTGCTACTAAAAAGTAGATACAATTTTGTGCGTTATAAAGAACCATAAAATGTTAAAGTCCTTTCCTATTTTTATACTGCAAAATTACGAAAGTGAACCTTATTCTAAATGTTTAAGGCCCCAATTTATCTGTCTTAGCTGTCAATATGGTCTGGCTCCATTTTGGCGCCAGGACGGATCATGACGAGTTTTTCTTCGTTGTCACCTTCGTGCATGGTCTCTATGGTAAGCATCATCTTGTCGTCACAGCTGTCATCGCCCGAGTCTGAATACATGTTCTGTGTCGATGTTGCTACCTCCTGAAATAAAGAATGAAACAATCAAGCTCGGCTATATAAGTCACTAGCTGCACCCCGCGGTTTCACCTGCATGGTGATGAAAATCGGTGATGATGATGATGATGAAAAGTAGTCTATGTGTTAATCCAGGACATAAGCAATGTATATTCCAAATTTCATCCAAATCCATCCAGCTGTTTCTGCGTGATTGAGTAACAAACACCCAAACTTTCACATATATGATATTAATGTGATTTATAATAATTGATATTGATGTTGATGATGATTGATGATGTTGATATGACATTGATTGATTGATGATGATATAGTGTGATTAGTGCAGGGCTGAGGATCGAACCGAGCGCAGAGAAACGCTGGATGCAGGCCGCTTCCAACCGGCCCTTTTGGAGATCGATGGGAGAGGCCTATGTCCAGCAGTGGACGTCCTATGGCTGAAATGATGATGATCGAACCGGGTGCGGTCAAATTGTAAAGCGCACAAACTACCGCTCGGGAAATATCGCTCTATATATCTCTAAAGCAGCAATAAGGCCTTAAAAAACCCGGCCGTAACAGAACAAGGATTTAGTTGTTTGTCGTACCGTGAGAAAAAAAACACCTTTTCAAAATAGGGGTTACAGACAGTCCCCTATGTAGTGGGTGCATGAAAACTAAAGAAACAGCCGCGCATTTGCTGCTAGAGTGCAGCAGCGTGGAAGAACAATGAAACACTATCCTCGGATCACCGAGGACACTCCAGGAAGCCTGCACAGGCATCAGTGACCTGTATGGAGACCGGGTGGCTGAACTAGCTGCAGCCGGGTAACGCAAAAATGGCCAATGAATGGCCTAGTTACAGAAAATGCCCGCTACACAAGTAACAAGTTACTCATCGTATCTGTAGTCCGTAGTAGCCCTTAATAAAAAAAAACACATCAGTCATAGGACTGCACGTCAGAAGTGAAAACTTAAGCAGTAATTCACCTATTCTACAAGAGATGGCGCTGTTTTAAAATACACGTTACTGTGCATTATGTATTCTGTGACAACGTGACGATGCGAGTTCCATGATTTTTGTTCACCCAAAAAGTGCAACGCGCATAAAATGTTTTCACTTCAAAAACTGAATTACGAGGTAATAGGAGGGAAATGCTGTTATACAGGGTTACGCATATTGACTGCACTAAGCAGAAAAGAGGTCATTGTACTAATCATTATGAACAACTTTTACTGTGGGACCAACCCTGAAATCGCGAAAAAAAACAGTGTCGTACCGTGATCCTGTTTTTGGTGTGTATGCGCACGTGCTTGGCGAGGTGGTCGGAGCGCATGAACCGTTTGCTGCACTCGGGGCACTCGAACCTCTTCTCACCCGTGTGTGTGCGGCGGTGCCTCTGCAGCTCGTCTGAACGTGTGAACCTGTACACAACAACCATTTGTACATATAAATTACAAAAACATAATTATCTTCTTTTTTTACTGAATTATATTTTTTTAAATTACTAAAACTGAATTATCTTTTTTTAAATTACTAAAACTGAATTATCTTTTTTAAATTACAAAAACTGAATTATCTTTTTAAAATACAAAACGGAATTATCTTTTATTAAATTACGAAAACTGAATTATCTTCGCCGACTTTTTGGTTAGTTGTAAGGCAACTGCGATTCGACAATAACGCCGCGCGATGCCAGTACTACGATGAGATAGCGGACAAGCAACGTTGAACACTGTGCAAGCGTCATAACGTCTAGATTGTAGTAAATGTGGCATTTCAAACTATATAATTGATGTATGTACTTATGGGTATGTACAACGACGCTCGGACGATTTTTGACGTTTTCACTTAGAGATTGACTCTATTTGTATCTCATATCCGAACTTACAGGCTTAGCGTTAAGCGGATTAGCGAATAAAAATGTATGAAAAATTGAGATATTTGAACACGAACGATAATGATTGTACTAAGGCATATTTCTTTCTTGTTTACCCTTATAGAATAATGCAATGTTTTTCAAACTTTATCCCGACTCGACCCCCTTAGTATGAAAAAAAAATTCGGGACCCCCTACCTTCCACAGTTTATAATCTGTATTTTATTATATCAAATATATATATAAAAAAAACTGTGGCTTATATCAAATACGTACAACCTTATTTTATTTTTATAATTACTCAATAATTATTTTTTCTTAGTAAAGATATTTTTTTTACTTTGTTTTTATTTCTTTTACCAAGGCTTCGCGACCCCCTTATAGAGGCATGGCGACCGGGGGGTCGCGACCCACAGTTTGAAAAACACTGGAGTAATGTGTTACCTCTTCCCACAAAAGAGCCAGTTGCACAAAAAGGGTCGTTCGCCCGAGTGCCAGCGCAGATGCGCGCGCAGGTGGGACGTCTTGCCGTACACCTTGTTACACCCGGCTATGTGACACACGTGCTGTTTCTTGCGGTCCACCAGGCGACTGCGGGAGAGAGACAGTTATATTCGTGTATGACATAAAAAACATAAATGGTTGCATTATAGTTACCCTAGAGATTTAAAAAATGTAGCCAACTGCAAAGTAACTCTGACTGCTCTTGACTGTACCTACAATTCATATTTTTCTCATCCTTCATAATATTCAAATTTTGGAGATGTCGTTTCAATTTATATGACATTCACCAAGATGCACTGACCAGCATGGTGTTTTTTGTTTTTTTTTAAGTCCGCGTTTGATCACCAACTCGCCTGTTGGTAAGCGACGATGTGGTCGAAGATGAAGCACGCAGACTTAGAAGATACCTATTCACTCTCGCCTTGAAAAGGCCCAAATTATATCTCTCAGGAAACAAGGAAGCCGGCAGGTAGTTCCAATCCTTGGCCGTACGGATTAGAAACGTAGAATCGAAACGTTTGGTACGTATCCAAGGAAAGTCCACAATGTATGGGTGGTAATGAGCCGTTTTCCTACTTGTCCTGTAGTAGAAAGGGGATGGTAGGATAAGGTCGTGCAGCTCCGATGCACATTCTCCGAAATGAATCCTATAGAAAATTGACAGACTCGCTACTTTACGGCAGTGTTCAAGACTGAGAAGTTTCTTAGCCACTAACTTCTTGTCGCCTATAAGTCGAGCAGCACGCCGGTCTACCGATTCAAGAGCTTCAAGCTGGTATTTGGCTGAACCGTCCCAAAGATGACAGCAGTATTCCACACACGATCGGACTTGGGCTTGATATAGAGTAAGCAACTGTCCCGGTGTGAAATACCGCCTAACCTTACTCAGGACGCCCAGCTTCTTGCCAGCTAATTTAGCCTTTGACTCTAGGTAGGTGCCGTAGTTGAGGGTCGGTGTAAGGGATAAACCAAGGAGTTCCTGGTGGTCTATCAAAGGTACAGGAACATTCCGAACCTGTGGAGATAACGTGAACGGACACTTTTTTGCGGAGAAAAGACAAGCTTGGGTTTTACTGGCGTTGAATTTGACGAGATTCTCGTCACCCCAATTTGATACGGTCGTCAGGGCCTGATTCACTCAACCTCCTTTCTTAACTACTGAATCTCTGCCTTTCCGGCCCTGGGATTGGATATGTACTTCTCTACAACTGTGCTATCATCTGCGTACCCAAAGATACCGGGTATGAGCAGATCGTTGATATGAAGCAGAAATAGAGTTGCTGAGAGTACTGACCCCTGAGGTACCCCGGCATTAATAGCCATTTGATCAGACGAGCAGCCGTCAACGACAACTCGAATAGATCGTTCCCTCAGAAAGTCAGCGATCCATGTACACAGGCCAGCATTTATAGCCCATCCTCTCTCTGGTAGAGGACCTTCAACGGTCTATAGGCAGTCTATCTGCTTTTGTTAGTGTTAGCTTGTATTATAATATAGTTAACTAGCGACCCGCCCCGGTTTCTCTGAAAACCACTTTAAAATCCGTTGCGTGGTTTAGGAGTTAGCGGAATATGTACGCGTGCAAACAAACAAACAGACAAAAATTCTAGAAACTGTTTTCAACGTGTTCAGCTGTTTATTTTCAGACAGCCTGTGTTTTTTTTTTATATCTCGCAATTACAATTTTTTTTTATCTCTACGTTTTATGTATAGTCTAGCTGTACCCGCGTCTTCGTCCGCAATTTCTTCAGAAAAAATAGCCTATGTCCGTCCTCGTGATACATACTATTACCTCGCAATTTTTTTTCGAGATCGGTTAAGCCGTGATTATGTAGCAAACAGACAGAGGTACTTTCGCATTTATAATAGTGTGGATTATGTAGAGAGAGATAGAGAATATGAAGAGATAGAGGCACTTGCCCCGTTAGTAAAACTCACTTTTCTCCTTGGTCGCAATTCGGACAAGTGCATGCGACTCTCTTGAGCAACCGTTTAGAGCTATTGGGACTGGCGGACCGTTGCTTGCTCGCCTCACACTCGGTGGTGGGCGTGGAACCGCCGGCAGAGTTCCCTCCGCTCGTAGACACGGTCACTACTTGCCACTTGCCAGGCTCGTTCGGGTCTTGCTGTATTTGCTGACCTATGAGAGAAGTCGGTTGAGCTGAAAAATGGGAGTCTTGTCCGCATTTAGACATTAATGTCAAACACATACACGGCAAACAGAGCATGCTGCCACTAAACATCTATTTCAACAAGTATAAATTTTATAGGGTAGATGACTGATATTTGTATCGTTGAAACCATTATCTTTGATGAAAAATGTGAGTAAATATAAAATGTATATTGAAAAAAATAATTTTAATCGGTTTCTAATGTTCTGATATACGAGTTTGAAGTTTTTGGTAGAGAAAACTCTGACCCATTCCCACAAAACAAAAAAATTATGGGAGCCCCCCCTAAAGTATTTGTTTTATTTTAATTTAATTATTTATTTTTAGATTGAATATAAATAACTAAATATTCTGTGAATATTACAAGCGTCTACCTGTTGCCGTTATCAATATCGAGCAAAAACAAGTAAAAATTCGCATTTGTTGTACGGGAGCCCCCTTAAATATTTATTTTATTCTGTTTTTTAGTATTTGTTGTTATAGCAGCAACAGAAATACATCATCTGCGAAAATTTAAACTGTCTACTATCACGGTTCATGAGATACAGCCTGGTGACAGACGGACAGACAGACGGACGGACAGCAGAGTCTTAATAATAGGGTCCTGTTTTACCCTTTGGGTACAGAACCCTAAAAACAGTCATCTAGCCTAATTTTATGCCCCCGAAAAAGGGCTGCTAATCTTCAAATGGCTGAACTGATTTTCTTGAATCATAGCTAATACACTCTCGATCAACTCATCTTTCAAACAAAAAGGAATCATCGAAATCTATTCAGCCGTTTGGGAGCTATGTTCCCACAGACAGACACACATACACAGATTAACATGTTATACAACGTTATTATAATAAAACATTTCGGGATCACCTCGAAAGCTTTCTTAACTACAGACAAAACGGATATCCGGTAACTGTTCGGTATCCGACCTATCCGGCGGCCTAAATACTATCCGGCCGAATACCGGATAACTAGCGCCTATCCCGTCGAAATCCGATTTATTAAAATAAATATATTAATAGTTTTATTTAGTAAGTATCACTTAAAAAACACAATCAGTAATCATCCTTTATTCCCATAAAGGTGTTTGTTTACTGATGGCATTTCTCGTCGATAAATCTTTTTAGAATTATAAAAATACTTCAGATAAAAAGAGCACAAAATTAAATAAGATAATAATAACCTCAACTCAAACGCAATCGCAACCGAAATTGCGCACTGCAAATTGCAATCGATACAATTAATTAGTCGATGAATGAAACGATTGGTAACTTCGCTTCTCAACTAAAAGAGCCGAATTGGACCGAGACCACCCGATCGTTTGCGCGCCACCTACGCAAGCGTGCTTCTTGCGGTGCACAAAACGGCAACGTTCCGCCGGATATTCGGCGCCCGAATATCCGGCTATCCGGCTACAAGGTTGGCCGAATATCCGGTATCCGGCTAAACTGCTATCCGTTCAATCTCTATGCTCTACAATCTCTACATAACAAAAAAGAAGACAATCAGTTCTGAAATATTGGAATATCGGCGTACATGCAACAGAACATCGAATTAAATTGAAAACGAACAATCCTAACTTATATACTTCTGCTTATCAGCCGATTGCAGAGAGAAGGAAATAATTTTATTATGGAAACTGTCGTGGTTTTCACACATTTTATTTATATTACACGGAAATCAGCACACTTCGTCGTCGTTATTGTCGTTATTGTCGTCACGTGCGCGTCGCGCGGCGGCCCGTAGTGCAAAGCGAGACGCAGCCGCGCGCGCGCATTCACCTTGATAAAGACCGCTGAATGCGGTTGAAAGTATAGTCGGAGTATCCGGCCTAATCTTACGTGAGTAATTCCTGTGTAATATAAATAAAAAGGCGTTTTTTTTTTACTCTCTTCCTTTTGGAAATTGGTCAAAATTACAAAGCCACAAGTCGCCATGGTGTAGCTTACCTATAACAGGTTGTTGTTGCTGCTGCTGTGGCTGCTGCAACTGCGCGAGCTGCAGCCCCTGGCCCAGCCCCAGCGCTGGGAGGAGCTGTACCGCGCCGCCGATGCCGCCGACGCCCAACGTTGGCACCTGGAAATGCAATGTTTCATAACTATGTGGGCACGAAAATCGACACCGCTTTATGGTTAATATTCAGAAAACCCGTACGAAGCGCTTTGACTATTCTTTTATTGTGTGAACTGTGGCCTTAGTACGAGAACTTGCGAAAAAGTTATCGTTACGTAAACGATAGCAAATGTATGAAAAATTCAGTTTCCTTTCACGTCCGATAGAGGCGCTGTTCAATTTTTCTTTTATTTTGCTATCGTTTACGCAACGATAGCTTTTTTGCAAGTTCTCGTACTAAGGCCACTGGCTAGTCTGAAGAATGCGCTGCCTGAATCGGTATTCCCCGATAGTTACAATCTGGGTGTCTTCAAATCATGAGAGAATCATGAGAGAAATCTGTTTCTTCTAGGCAAGCATGCTCCATTGTAAACCGCATCATCGCTTAACATCAGGCGAGTTGGCGGTCAAACACAAGTCTATTATCAAATAAATAAAAAAAACGTTTTGTCTATTACTGTTATACGATTATTTACGAGATACTTTCCGTAATGATGGAAAGCTCCTGATATTAACCTGGTGCATGTAACTGCGCTGAAATATCAGTACCTCCAACCTCAACCATATCACGGTAAATATCCCGCTAATAATCATAGCTGTAGGGAACGACCGTGATAGTCTAAAACGGTGTGTCTACTGCCTAATACGGTATAAATATGGTAGATGATAGACGTAAATCATCGCAGGTAATTATTAAGGTATGCAGAATACTTAAAAAAAAAACTTGCTCTTCTATCCCACGTGCTGAAATGTTAATTTTAAGAAAATGAAGCAGGGTTATAATAATAGTAATGTTTATTTAGCATTTTAACCGATTTCCAAAAAAGGAGGAGGTTCTCAATTAGCCTTTTTTTTCTATTTTTGTTTTTTTATGTTTATTACCTCAGAACTTTCGACTGGGTGAATCGATTTTGATGATTCTTTTTTTTATTTGAAAGCTGGTGCTTCCCGTTTAGTCCCATTGCATTTCGTCCAGTTGTGACATTTTTATGAAGTCGGTTTTTTATATTGATAATTATATACCCTAGACACACCAACTGACAGACAAAGGGCGCGTTCCGAACCACGCCAACAACGGCAACAGCGCTATTGAGAACCAACATAAGAACAAAGAAAATTCTCCCCACCTCGTTAGAGTTGTTTGCGTCAAATCTAAATGAACCCCTAATAATCAGTATAATTGGCTACCGTGTTGCTGTATCTTATTATTATTTACAAAATCAATTAATTTAATACTACTTTATTGAAACAGTTTATGGAAGTTAGTCGAAGTTTTTGTGTTAGTTTTAGCTTATAGCTAGTTTTTTATGTTTAAAAGGAAACCTATTTAACTGTGCTGTTTACACCTTATTAACATTGCATTTTCTGGAATACAAAGTATCCTTCATTTCAGTATTTCTACTGTTCTTACACCAGTAACCACCATTAAAAGCACACCAGCCGGGCTAGCATGCGCATCGCGACAAAATTTTGTCGACTATTTTGATCGTGCCAAGGCGAGACAGGCGTATATGAAACCGTAGGCACCTTGTCGCGTTCTCTCTCAACAAAGTGGCGACAAGAGTTTGTCGCGGTGCGCATGGTTTAATTTGCAATTTCATCAAGCCATGCAGCATGCTAAACTAAAACTACGCGATGAGCTCGTTAAAATCCACACTGTAACACGAAAATTACAAGCAAAACGGTTTGCAGCTTCGGACGAAGTACTTTGTACAAAACATACACATTAAAACTACTATCAGTAGAACAATGCCGGATTTAGAGGTCTGGAAGACTCGGGGCAACAAAGGAATGGAGGAATTGTGGGGGCCTCTTTTTTGTGGAGGCCCGGGGCTATAGCCCCGGTTGCCTTCCCCTAAATCCAGCCCTGCACTAGAACATTAACACATACACAAAAGTCAAAAAAGGCCAAGTACCCACCTGCTCGATATTGACCGGGCGTACATTTGTTTACGTGGTTTAACTGTCCCTGCTTAAGGTGAAACGTTACACTTTGGCGGGAAAATCAAATTTCAAACAGTTTTTTTGGCCTTGTAGCTAGGTCGGGTAATTATTGTGAAATGGCATAGTGTTTGCGAAAATAGTTGGTTGTTCTTTACATTATCATGTACAGCTATTAATCAGTTACTCACCATATTACTTACATTTGGCAATAAACCGTTTGAAACAGCATAAATTTGTTTATTGACATATGTATGTAATAATGTGCATTGGAGATAAATAACTTTACGCGAGTTTGTAAAGAATAATAATCAATTTTCGCGAACATCATTATCGTTTACAATAATTACTCGGCCTAGCTACAAGAACAAAAAAACTGTTTGAAATTTGAATTTCCCGCCAAAGTGAAACGTTTCACCTTAAAGGTTTAAAAATTTTAATTAGGAACAGACTATAAGTACACTTCGGGAATGTTCGTTGGGGTTCAAAAATTGCCGAAGTGCCACATTGGTCGAGCGTCTGCGCCATCTGCGCGTGCGTGGGTATGACGGTCGCTTTTCTTGTTGGCTTGGAATATACGACAAACATGCGTGACACAACTACGACAATACAATAACTAAGATCGCGTTCCGAATTAGCGCTAATAGTGCCAATGACATAGCGCTAATGAGAATCAAAACCGCACTTTTTATTTATTTATAATAGTAGACAAACAAGCAACAGGCCACCTGGATGGAGTGGTCACGGCCGCCTATGGACACTCATACTTCTCTCCTTTGAAGAGACTGAAGTCATATTTCAGAGGAAAAGCCGGGTAAGTCATTCATAACTTAGAGGCAGAAACAATCGATACATCGAAAGGTGCGAGACTTGCACGTATATAATAATGTCTGGATGTTTTTTCTGGCGATGGCGACTTGTTCGGAGGTAAAACTGCAATAGAAGTAAACAAGCTGGGCAAGCTCAGCAGTTCCAAATGGTCATCATCATTATCAGCCATAAGACGTCCACTGCTGAACATAGGCCTTCCTCTTTAACCTCCACACTGAACGACAACCTGCCATCTGCATCCACTGAATGCCCGCGACTCTCACAATGCCGTCGGTCCATCTAGTGGGAGGCCTACCTACGCTGCGTCATCCGGTTCGTGGTCTCCACTCAAGAACCTTTCTTCCCCATCGGTCATCAGTTCATCGAGCGATGTGACCTGCCCATTGCCACTTCAACTTACAGATTTTAATAGCTATGTCGGTGACTCTGTCACCATATCATTATAACATGTGGTCGGTTAATTTTGGTTTTTGCAATGTTGGTCCTCAATAGCGCTATTGGGATTGTTAGCGTAATTCGGAACGCAGGTTATATTACAAATACATTTCGGTAATATTCGTCGGATGCCGAAGATTGCCGAAGCACTTGCGCGACATTGCGCGGACGTACATTAGTCTGCGCAGGTATGACGGTTACTTGCTGTCCCGTCGGTGTAGAGGTGATTATCGTTTGTGACGGTTGTTGCTGGATGCCGCTCGAGTCCGCTTGCATCGGGTTCGATACCGCCTTAATCAAGCAGCAGGAATAAATTGTTAATATAAGCTTACATTTACTTACAAGGAATATAAATGAACACATCATATTATTAAGATCATTAGTAGAAGTTGGAAGATAATGAATGAAGGAAGCCATAATGAATGTGTAGCAAAGCTGTTTTTAGGGTTCCGTAGCCCGACAAGGAACCCTTATAAGTTCGTTCTGTCCCTCCGCCCGATTTTTTTTTGAACCTTCGAACTTCTTATATTTATTAAGATAAGTGCATAAAACTTTGCAAAATGACAGTTGTAATATAGATCTCAATTTTAAAAGTACTATAAATAATATTGCATTTTAGGGGTGGCTCTGATATAGCCGTAACAGACGGGCCAGCATGGCTGACGTCAACCACCTCAACCAACGAGATAATAAGAGAGGGAAATAATGTTCTCACTCTTTCTCTCCCGTTGGTCAGACGGCGGTACATGTAAAATGGGGATATTTTTTTTCACTGCACCTCCTTGTGTGGGGTGTCGTTGAAAAGGTCTTTTAAAATGAAGGTAAGGTTTTATACATCACTTTTTTCTTGAGTCTATCCTTTGCGAAATATGGCCCGCCAAAGTGGCAAAAATCCCCCCCCCCCCCTTGCATTTCTAAACTATAAGACATAGAAACTTGTAATTTTGAATTTTAACTATGACTACAATTATATGGCTTTGGTTACGAAACCCTACCATAAGCGTGTCTCGACACGCTCTTGGCCAGTTATTATTCTTTAAACCGTTCCTTAGTAAATATCAGTCGCTTAGTGCCTGTGTTATAGAAAAAGAAGCCTTAAAACCAAACAAAAAATGAACCCAAAGAACAAAACAAATCAACACGAAATACCATGATTTGTAACAAAACAAAGAAAAACGTGCAAATAAAACCAATCCAAAATGTAGCTTACATACAAGTACACCCTAAAGCACAAGTTTCGCTCACCTGCAGCGTGATGGTGGTAGGCGTAGGCGCTCCACTTGCGGTCGTCTGCGTACCGTTACCCTGCTACCAAACCACAAAGCCCGCTTTGTATTTACAGCTTTATACACATAGTAATATAGGAGGAAATCGCGAAGCTTGGAAAAGGTGACGCCAATAGAAATCACACATTGAGATTTTGAAATTTGTAAAAAAAAAGTTTTGGCTCACAAGAACACAGATTGTTGAAAAGAAATCTAGTCGCTCTAACAATTTCTCTTTAAAACTATGATAGTACATTAGTAGTTTGGTAAATTTTCAATCTACTTCAACGGAAATAGCGCCCCTGTTAATCCAGGACATAATTAATGTATATTCCAAATTTTATCCAAATCCATCCAGCCGTTTCTGCGTGATTGAGTAACAAACATCCATCCATCCATCCAAACATTCACATATATAATATTAGTGTGATGTATTATAACTTAACACCCGTGCGAAGCCGGGGCGGGTGGCTAGTACTTTATGAAGTATTAAAGAGAATGAAAGTCACAAATTTTTCTAGTCAAATCTTTTGAAACCATAGAAATATTAGAACAAAGTTTGAAACAAATGCATTGATATATGGCTGTGTTAAGACTTTAAAGCAATTGTGATGGTAAGTAAAAGACTGTTTTTTTATGCCATAGGGTATAAATAAGCAGACGGGCTGCCTAACGGTAAGCAATCATCGTTACATACACCTGTAACACCAGAGGCATCACAAATATGTTGGCGAATTTTTAAGATTCTATAATATTAGCTTACCTATTGAAGAACCCCATGTCTAGGATTGCTAACTTTTTGCAAATGAAATAAAGTACATGGAGGTTGTGTCTGTCATTGGGGGGGGCGTTGCCATAAACCATGAATGATGATGATGACATGGAGTTTAGAGAATGAAAATTAAATAAAAAAAAGTATTTACCATTTTAAACAACTAAAAAAAGAGCGCGCATCGAGTTCATCTTTCATCCAGACAGCTCATCCTTTACCCCAAGTGATGAAAAGGAACTGAATTCCCCCCCCCCCCCTCTCTGATCAAGTGGTAATATTATTTTTGGTAAACAGTATTGTAGAGCTAAAAAAAGGTAATACAATTATACATCCATGTTATACGTTCTCGGAAATACCGCGGGAGGGAACTATTTGGTGGTTCTTGTTCTTCTTAATTAAATTGTGTGACCGGCCCTGATGTTATAGTTTTTATGCCGCTCAAAGGGTTGGGTTATATTTGCGAGTTTTAAAGTTTGACATTTACCTGTACATTTGCAAGTGAGGCAATTTGAATCTGTTGTATTTGACCGGACGGAGTAAGGACATTTGCCATTTGGGGCTGTTGCATCTGGAATTAAAGAAAAAAAATGTTTACTATGATATTATAATTTTGTACTAGTATGCATAAAAAGTTATTATATAATGATGGTATAAATGGGGCTGGCTGTACTGGTGGGTTACCATCTCAAAAACATTCTTATAATAACCTACATTGAATTTTGTGTCGCTCTCTCGGCTAATGAGAGATCAATATAAGGTTTTAGTCAATGGTTCGCAGAAAATCGCCTATTAGACCTATGGTTATGGAACTCGTTTCTGTTCTCCCCACTGTCTGACGGAGATCATCTCGTTCGTACGATGTACCGTCACTGCATACCTGTTGCAGCTGCGGTATGATCTGCAGATGGTGGGGGGCGTGCACGGGGAGATGCACGGTCTGGTACACGGTATGTCCGTTGGATGCCGACACCGGGACTTGAACCGGCACCATGCCCACTCCGCCTCCGCCGCGCACCGCCACGCCGCCGCCCGCTGCGAAGTACACCCAGGTTAAACAACACTGTTATATTAACCCTCTTATTCTGAATCGTTAGATAAACTGATTTTAACAGACTTCAAAATAGGAGGAGTTTCTCTATGCAATCAGAGTTCCGTACTCTAAACGGGACCTCAACGGGACCCTATCACTAAGCCTACGTAGTCTGACTGTCCTATTTTTAACGGCTGTATCTTATGACCCGTAAAAGATAGCAAGTTAAAATTTTCCCAAAATATGTTATGTTATGGCGGATTTACTAAGAAATAATTATAAAAACAAGAAGTCAAAACTTAAGGGGATAAAACAAACGTATTTTTGTTTTTGCTCTATTTTTTAAACGGTAATACGTACAAGCGTCAAACTTGGCATGATTATAATACACACTCTAAAGTAAAATAATAAAAAATAAACAGCAGCATAACAGTGGGGGTCGAGCACGCGCTAAAGATCCCGAGCTGAATGAAAGAAAACACATTATTGGGTGCAGATCGCTCCTCGGTGCAAGAGTCCGACTCGAACGTAGCCAGAGTGTATTTTTGTGGATATTACACGACGTCTTGTTCGATTTTATCAATTTATTTATTGAATAAGCTATATCCTGAGTTCCCATTTTAAACCACCTCTAAAGGTGGAAAATAGGACTTCACGCACTTGCCGTAAAGTCATTTCGTATTTTTTTGTTAGATACTTAAAAATTTACTTTGTGATTATAATTTGATATCCGACCAAGAATGGTCGGAATAGTTTTTTATAAGGGACTAGTTGTTTCGCTTATTTTCCCATTCTTCTGTCTACTTCCTTGATAACAGGCTGAATATATGCATATAGTGCATACTTGAAGCTCTGCTTGCCTTCTCTAGACGAGAAACGAATACTAAATAAACACATTACAGCAAATGACATATTGCAAAAAAAACTTCAGCTGCAAAAAATATATGAAGTAGTTGTTTATTTGCGATATCTGTCCTTTATCCTGCGTGAATATGTACAAATCATAACATAAAGTATTTATCACTAGAAATAATATGTACCTAAGTACCTAATTCTACTCATATGAAGTGAGTAATGACAATGGTAGCGACAGTGTACTATAGAAATCAAAACACCAAGCAAAAAATATGTAAGTGAAAAGATAAAATTATTAAAAGCTCGGGAACGTGAAATTAAGGAGTCATTGTGTATGAAGAGAAATGTGTTTCGTAGTGAACAGCAAAAATTATTGATTGAAGAAAGCCATTTATTTTGACATGACAAGAGAAATGGAAATATATCTTTCTCTCTTCCCTATATGACTGTCTCTTTCATGAGCTTGTCCTTTAAAATTTAATAAATAAATTATAAACAGTGGCCTTAGTACGAGCACTTGCGAAAAAGTTATCGTTACGTAAACAATAGCAAAATGTATGAAAAAATCAGTTTTCTTTCACGTCTGATGGAGGCGCTGTTCAATTTTTCACACATTTTGCTATCGTTTACGTAACGATAACTTTTTCGCAAGTGCTCGTACTAAAGCCACTGGTCCTTAGTACTTTTGCGACAGCAAGTCTCTTCATACACGGCCCTGAAACCAACCTTCTCCGGGCGACGACGTCGGCTGCTTGATTTCCTTGGTGCTCTTGTCCGTGTCGCTGGTTGGCTGAGCCATACTCGTGGGAATCTGGCTGGTTGGCTGTGCCATACTCGTGGGGATCTGTATACTCTGTATCCCGGGGAATACGCTCAACATCGGCTGGCCGGTGAGGGCGGAGAGGGGGAACGACAGGTTAGTGCCGGGTATGGTCACCGTAGCTTGTTGCTCTGTCAGGCGAGGGAGGGGGGAGGCAGGGACACATAATGTAGATTAGTATGGTTTAGACAAGCGATAGTGACATGCGATGTGTTGATGGTCGGTGGTCGGCTACACAGGTTTGTATATGGCCAAATTCCATACAATATTTTTGTGCTATTCAAATTCATTTATTTCAGGCTAAAACACCCAAAGTTATTCCATACATTAATAAAAATCACAAACAAAATAGAAAATGAAATAATATCACGAAAAAAAATCAATTAAAAGAGTTATTACATGTCAAATTAAATAAAAACGAAATATACATATCAATAATAATGTCAGGTAGAATCACTAGTACTTTCTCTCCGGCATCAGTACCGGTACAATGCTATAAATGATCCTAAATAACTAGCTGCGTTCCGTTTCACCCGCGTGGTGATGAAAAACTGTAATTATGGTGATAATGAAAAGTAGCCTATTTTTTTTTAATGATACTGGGTGACGAGACGAGCGATGTCGCTCGCCTGATGGCTCTTCACGCTTGCCCATAACAGCACAACGCCACTCAGAATTTTGAACTTCAACAGTTCAAAACCCTGGAACCTATGTGCCTATGTGTTAATCCAGGACATAAGCTATCTATATTCTAAATTTCATCCAAAACTCTCCAGCCATTTCAGCGTGAAGAAATAAGTAAAATACACACTCACACACAAACTTTCGCATTTATAATATTAGTGTGATTAGTGTGATGATTTGACTAGTTCAGCTGGTCGAATGATGAAAATGTATCGAGAGTTAAAGAAACTTCAATGTCTATAAAAAAACCAGACTTCTGAGTATCTACGTTATATATATACAGGATTACGCGGAAATGGTGTAAGCCGAAAGGGGTTCATACTACCCATCATTATAACCAACTTATCCTGAGGAACAACCAATCGCGCAGAAATCGCGAAATAAATTTCAACTGTTCCATACATTTTATCAAAATGTATGAATATGATGAATGTATGGATATAAAAGTATGCAGACCATACCTACATATGTGTCATATCTTTACGTACGCACAGTTCAAGTACTTATTATGATTGTACTTAATAAAATGAATCAAGTCTTATGAAAACTTCAAATTTCAAAATATTATACTGCTACTATGAGAAAATTTTATTATGGACTAAAGATGTTGCCCGCGACTTCGTACGCGTAGATTTTCATATGAACTTTCAACCCTTTTTTACTCCCTTTCGCAAAATAACATAGCCTATACATCAATGTGGTAACTAACCATATTCGTGAAAACCGCATTTAAATCCGTCCAAAGGTTTAGGAGATGTGTGTGCACACACAAACAGACAGACAAAAGTTCTAAAAACTATCTTAACGTGTTCAGCTGCTTATTTTAAGACACCTTGCGTTTTTTTTTTAATGTCTTGCAAGTACAGTTTTTTTTTTTTATCTCTACATTTTTATTATAGATATAGATTATGCAAGTTGCTCGTAGATGAACTACATTGAGATTTTTGATTAAATTAAAGAGAATGAAATTAATATAGCGATAACAAACATTAGTTGAACTTTTAGATAACCATTCATTGACGCCTTTATAATGTATAGATGGTACATATTGTTGATGCAACCAGCAATATGCAAGCTTATCTCTTTAAAGTTAAAAACGGTATCTGCCTGGCATAATTAAAAACAAGATGCATACGAGCGATAACAGCAAACTCTATGTAGACGACCACGCAACACCTTTCACTTGTGCAATAATTGATTCATGTGAAAGTTATAGTACCAATGTAATGACATAATATGAGGTGTTACTTGCAAACTGTTCTATGATCATAATGTTAGAACGTTTAGTTTAACTTGTTACTTCAACCAATCTGTAAATATTGACCAAAAAATGTTGGGCCTCAGTCTCCAATTTTTTTTTTTTTTTTTTTATTATTATTTATCTCAGTGTATAAAGTACATGCTATGTATATACAACTCTGCCAAACTGCGTAGCAGTTTGTAGGCAGATATCTACTCTCATTACAACATTGCAGTATTGAGTTGGAACATTTTTTTAATTTTCTTTTTAAGGCAAGTACCTTTACTAATTAAACAAAATACATGCTAACACTAACACTACAGAAACAGGTCATCACTGGAACACTAGATTAAATGCTATATGCGGCGTCCGACTTCAGCGTCAAGCTAATTTCAGACTACGCTATAGTATTGTGTTATATAGTATAGCAAATAACGAAATACGGAAAGAGCCATTAATATTATATGTAGTACAGTTAAGTGTGTCCATAATAATGTATGGTGCGCGATATTGTCGTGCTATGAATATATTATAGCGTAGTCTGAAATCAGCTTTACAGACGGTTGTCAGTTTTGTGCAGATTCAATTGTGGCTCCTCATTTCAGATAAATATATCACTCACGTCATTTTTACGTTAGAAAAAATTATAAGACAAACTCGGTCCAAGCGTTTATTTGCTGCATAACATTGTCAAAAAAAACAAAATGAAAATCACGATTTCTGATAATGTTCGCTAGGTTTTGAACGTAAAACTTTAACAGGTACCCACTTCAGTGATATATTGAAAGATTTTTTTTTATTAAACTTTTTTTTGCAATGTTATTGCAACTATCTGAGCTAATAAAAGCTTGGACAGAGTTTAGTGGAATACTTTGCGTAAAACCTCATAATATTAAGGATTCTAAAACCATCATGCATTAGGTAGATAATTGTGTATCAAGTAAAAATTTCTATACATGTGAAATAATAGGGAATTAATAGTGAAAAGCCAAGCTTAAGTATGGAAAATTAATTCAAAGCAATCCGAAAACTAAGAAACCCAGAACGATGTAATGTATCATGTATGAAATGAATTAACATTTATTTTCCTATACTTATAAAAGTAATACAAGTTATAATTATCTTGATTTATTTATATACTAAGAGATTTATATTTCTTCGGTTTAGCTTTGATTGGCTGAAGTTCATTTTTAATTTCTATGAACTGATACCTTTTCTTTTTTACTTATGTATACATGAGTGAACCAATGCGGTCGTAATGTAAAAGCACCTAAAATTAACAACGGAAACCACATTAATCATGATAGTGAGCAAAGAAGGTCTAAATCAAACGGAGCTTTCATTTGCCTATGCCTAGCAGTGAGTATGAATAAAAAAACACATCTGTCATAGGACTGGACGTCAGAAGTGAAAACTTAAGTAGTAATTCACCTATTCTACAAGAGATGGTGCTGTTTTAAAATACACGGTACAGCGTGACGATGCCGCGAGTTCCATGATTTTTATTCACCCAAAAAGAGCTCAACGCGCCTAAAGACGTTTTCACTTCAAGAACTAATGTTGATAAATCTACTGTCTATGACCGCATTGATTTGTTCAAGGTTCAAGGTCTCGCTCCACTACACCAGCACATACCAGACCAATGTCGTAGCATGCCATGACAGTGAATACCCGAATACACAGCTTTTTTGACACGCTTGCATTAGCTTGGTATGTATGTATGTAACATAACATACGAGGAGACTGATGACAATGTAATAATTTTAATAGTTTGTCCCATTAAATCGTGTTTTTTTTTTGTTTGTTTTTAATTAATTATTTATTTATTTGTTTGTGAACTAGGGTATCGAATTGTAGAGGTTGGTAGGGGCGGCAAACATTGAATAGCCTACTGGCGGCAAATGTGTAAATCTGCTCCTAGTTCTAGAATATGTAACGTAATTTCTTTTAAGCCTGGTATGTGCATGGTTTGGTTCAGTGTAGTGGGCAGAGTTCTTTATTAAACGAAATCATCCATAAGAAGACTATTTTCGTGCCGCACCTATCTTTTTCGCGCAAAACAAAGACTTAATGTATGTACAGTTATATGATTATTTACGGGATATTTACGTTGTGGACGGAGCTCCCGGTATTAATTAATTTTTTATTGCGAATAAGTCCGCGTTTGACCACTGTTACATGTACCATGTCTTCCCGTGAACATGGTGCATGTAACTGCGCGCAAATATCTAGAGCTCCATCCACAACCTTACCACGGTAAATATCCCGTAAATAATCATATAACTGTTGAGAACACCGTGATAGTTTAAAAAAATTGTGTACTTACGAAAAATCTTAAGATACACTAGAGCTTGAGAAATACATTAGAAATGTAAAAAATATTTTGATCCCAACATGTTTTCATATTTTATCATTTATATGATAACATATGAGGGGGGGGGGGGGGGTGTAAGTGCTAAAACTAAAAAGGGAAACTGAAGATAACTCTTTTTGAGGTTTTCATTTATAAAAGTCGGTTCAACCAATATTTTTTTAATTCATTTTTATGTATGAAAACTTGTTTAGACCAATATCAATTTTATAGAAAATTAGTCTTGTCTTATGTTTTTATGATTTTTCGTATGTCATTTTATATTTTCAGAATTGTGCGAGCAAGATATCGAACGCACGTACCTTAAGCACTTAAGGTAACTAACTTACCTGCGGGCAAATGCATGACGTTTTGCAGGAAGCCAGCAGGCAGCATAGGAGTTCGAACAAGCTGCCCATTCACCAGGCTCACTTGCCCCATGCCAGAGAAGTTCTGAAACATTTAACGTTTTTATGTCATAGGTGGCAAATAAGCAGACGGGCCGCCTGATGGTAAGCGATCACCATCGCCTATGGATACCTGCAACACCAGGGCCATTATAGATACGTTGCTGACTCTTAAAGACTCTATTAACAGCCCTTTTGAAGAACCCCATATTAGCAGTAGCTCACTCCACAAATTGCAGGTGTGAGGCAAAAAAGATCGCGTAAAACGCACAGTGTGCTATTTACACCGATCAATGATATGAGGTGGTATTGTTTTATTATATTTTACTATTGAAAAACTAACTGACCAGACAGACTCTGACTTATCCAAATTTCAAGTTACTAAAAAAAACATAGAAGAAACTTTTACTATTTTTATCTCTATGAAAACCTAATTTAGACTATTACGAACATTTTAAAACTTAAAATAGCCAAATCAGTCCAGCCTTTCGCAAGTGATGCGCTTACGCAACGAACAGAATTTCATTTTTATTTGTATACTGGAAGACTGGTTAGTGGAAATATGTATGAATGCCTGATGTAAATCTGATGCGGTTTACGGTGGAGCACCCTTATTATGTCGACAAGTGATGTAGGTACCTGAGCGTGTTGCGCGGGTATAAAGAGGGCCTCCTGTCCGTCGACAGTGACGGCCTGCATGGGCGGCCCTACCCCTCCCACCCCACCCAGCACGCAGCCGCCGTACACGCCGCCCGCCTGTTGCTGTAACACAACATAGATCCTATGATAATCCTGCACTAACTTACGATTAGGCGGAACACAGTTTTTTGAAGTGAAAACTTTAGTCACGCTGTATTGTGTATTTTAAAACAGCGCCATCTCTTGTAGAATAAGTGAATTAAGTACTACTTAAGTTTTCACTTCTGACGTGCAGTCCTATGACTGATGTGTTTTTTATCTATACATATAACAAAAACTTAGAGAAAAAAAAACTGTATTGCGATATATCACAAAAAATATACAAAAACACATATGTTGTTTTAAAATAAGCAGCTTTAATGAACTTTTTAACTTATGTGTAACTGTGCATAGTTAGTTTTAAGAGTTAATTTTCTATAACAAATGTATTTGACCTACCTAATATAACGAACCATTGTTATAAGGTGAATAGAAATCTGAATCTGAGCTGAAAACGTTAAGACAGTTTTTAGAATTTTTGTCTGTTTTGTTTTTGTTTGTTGGGCAAAGGTCTCAATGGTGACATTCTTGACTCATTCCTGAGAGGTGGCGGAGGACCGAGATTTATGGAAGATTTATAAAAGGTACTCGCCTGATTTGGATGAAACTTTGCACTAAGCTGTCAAGGTGGTCCCACAAAAATTTCATAAATTTTTGCTCAGTAGTTTTTGAACCAGCTTTAATAACACGAATAATATTGTACGAGCGCCTGTTGATTTTATAATAGCAACAATTTTAATAGAGCTAAATTGAACTAATCTTAAAGTTGGTTTTTTATACTGAAAATTATAAAAAATAGATTTAAAAAAAAAAAACTTTAAAAAGGAGGGGGTCAACAATTCGGTTATGCCTCAGAACTCCGTCAATTAAAAACTGGAAAAATATTTTTTATGGATGGATGTACTTTCAGATTGGTCTTATTCTCATAGACATTTCATCAAAATCGGTTTAGCAGTTTGGTTTTTTAATCATAATAACTGGAAAAATAAGTCATCCAAGTAAACGAAATTGCGTATTTACTAATTTTGAAGTCGGTATTTTATATTGATAATTATCACAACTTCAAGGACCATATTATATCAATGCTGTTTATGTTAAGTTGCTGTTAGAAAATAAATATTTCTAAAGTTATATGATTATTTACGGTATATTTACCGTGGTAGGTAAGGTTGTGGAAGGAGCTCCCGATATTTCGGCGCAGTTACATGCACCATGTTCACGGGAAGCATGGTGCATGTAACTGCGCCGAAATATCGGGAGCTCCTTCCACAACCGTACCGCGGTAAATATCCCGTAAATAATCATATAACTTTAGTGAACAACCGTGATAGTTTAAAACAGTGTTTAAATATTTCTTTCTTTCTTGATAGGCCCATCAAGGAGTGGTCACCTGCAATAGCTGAGGGTGTATTTGCAGCAGTTGTTGCGGCGCGTTCTGGTATGTGGCGCCCTCTGCCGACACCATCCCGCCTCCGCCCAGCAGGGACTGTAGCTGCTGCATCGATATCACCTGGATATACAACATTTGTGATTAGCTTTTGGTGCATTACCATTTCCTACTATTAAAATAAAAAAGACGCCATGTCACCCACACAAAGAGATTGACAACTAAAACTAAGACGAAGAGCAGATCTGTCTGCACTAAGCAGAAAACAGGTCATTGTACTAATCATTATGAACAATTTTTACTGTGGGGCCAACCCTGAAATCGCAAAAAAAACAGCTGTTTCATACATTTTGTCGAGTGTCAATTACCATTTTCTATGGAACAGCTGTTCTTTTTAAAGATTTCTTGTTTGGTCCCATAGTAAAAGTTGTCCGTAATGATGAGTACAACGACCTCCTTTCGGGTTAGTAGTCTATATGCGTATTCTTTTTGATTCTATTAGAGATCCCCCTTTTCTAGCGTAAGCACCTGCATATAATCCTACGGTAGTTTTATCGCGCCAAGCGGATGAGGGCGAAACCTGTATATTCTCTGTCAATATTATCTAATCATTAAAACCACTGGCGATCAGTGGGGTTAGTACGAGAACTTGCGAAAAAAGTTATCGTTACGTAAACGATTGCAAAATGAAAAATTCAGTTTCCTTTCACGTCCGATAGAGGCGCTGCTAAATTTTTCATACATTTTGCTATCGTTTACGTAACGATAACTTTTTCGCAAGTGCTCGTACTTAGGCCACTGTTCGCGATTCGAAATCCGCGATACTAAAGTTTTTATTTTACATGGACTATCTTACTAGCGTAATAGTGTTCCATACATTTTGACGAGTGTCAATGACCGTTTTCTATGGAACAGCTGATTTTTTCGCGATTTCATGTTTGGTCCCATTGTAAAAGTTGTCCATAATGATGATTACCACGACCTCCGAATGGAATCTCGGGTCATCTTCCTCTTCTAAATAGTATTGAGATAGATATGCCGGAGTCGAGACGGATCTCTTTGCCGGGGCTGGGCTCTAGGGGACACTGCCCCCAGGGAAGTTGGAAGGGCGAGTACCCGACCCAGTGCAAGGTGACCGGGTGGCGTCTCAAGCGCCTCAGTGCGGCTCCTTGTCCTGTAGTTCACAATGACCTCCTTTCGGCTATATGCGTAACCTGTAGAATTATAGATAGATTCATGTATAAACACTCACTTGCGGTTGTTGTACTTGAATGCCATTTGGTACCGCGTTCGCTGCATTCACAATAGCCGCCGACAGCTCATTGCCCTGAAATCACAACACACGGGAATGAGTAATGCACATATGAATTGAGTTGATTTATGAATCGCAGAAAAGTTATGAACGGCATTGCCGTGGTGCAAGTGTTGTTGAAAACTGTAAACTCAAGTGAAGCTGGAAGTCAAGGTAATTTTTTTATGCCATTAGTAGCAAACAAGCAAAAAGACTGCCTAAGCAGTCACCATCGCCTATGGATACCTGTAACACCAGAGGCATCGCTAATACGTTACTGACCTTTGAAGGCACATACTGGCAAATATTTTGAAGAATTACTGATTGTGAAATAGTAGATTTTTTAATCTCTATGGCCTTCCGAAAGACCAATTGCGGGAGTCCGTGCAATTAGTTGTAGTTTGTGTATGTGTACGTGCGCCAACTACCTCCGCTACGCCTTTTTTGCTAAAGATTTTTCCGAATAAAATTTTGCGCGATAAATCCCGATAGACATTTAAAACAAGTTTTTTTCTACGGAAATTTGAATACGGCAATTCTGCTATAGTTCATTAAAATTCTGAGAAAGGGCTCGAAGAGAATATTAATCTACGTACTAGTACATGTCCATAAACATACCGATAGACCCTGTACTCTCAATTGCTGTACAACAGCCGAGCTGATGACTCTTAGCTACGGCTGTTGAGTTTGCGCCTATGCCAGGCCTGGCGCACTCCGCGCTTTAGGTATAAAGCTACAAGTACCTGGCGGGGTCGTCTTGTCGTACTAATTTAAGTGGGCTGCCTCACGCGGCGCGCGCCGGCCGGGTCGCATATACTTACGCGCCGCGTCGCATCGTCCAATATTAACTATAACTAAAATGAAGTCAAAAGCATTTTGAATCGCATCGCACAACCCTAATGTAGTCAGAAGAGATTAGAGATACGCGATAGACAGAGAGGCAACTTCTAGGTTAATATAGCAGTAGGTAGTTAGTGCTCGCACGTGCTGAATTGGACTTTATTGTGTGATAGTAAGAGTCGCCACTTATTTAAATGCTATTGCGGAGTGAACCTCCTGTACCTTATATATATTCTGTGCCTGTGCTCGACCGGAACAAATAGCGCGTCGGAAAGGAGAACTATACTAAGCAGTGGAAAATGTTTGATGTTAGTGGCACTTACGGATAGGCCTTGTGCCCTTAGTTGCTGTACGACAGCCGAGCTGATGACCCTCAGCTGAGGCTGTTGCTGCGCTTGTTGCTGTTGCAAGTACTGTTGCTGTATCGCAGCGATCGTTGCCGCGTCGCCTTGCACTTGTTGTTGTATTAAATGGGCCTGTTGAGCTTGCGCCTGCGCCTGTGCTTGTGCCTGTGCTTGAGCCTGTTGTGCTTGTTGCTGTGCCTAATACAAGAAAAATATAATCAATCGATGCTCACTGTTAGAGACGACGTCAATGTAAGAGCCTACAAACATCAAGCCTAAGAAACGGCACTTGTGTAATTTCTGTGGAGTCGCCTGTCAAGAAACGGCGTAACTCCCATTTATCCTATTTGGTTTCGCTAGCGTTACCTACACCGGCCATCGAGTGTTCCGTCAGGACAGTTCAGACAGGAACAAAATAAATTATGTGTGTGGACAGGAATGACGTAAACATACGAACCTGTTGCTGAGCTTGTTGTTGTGCCGCTTGCTGTTGCTGTGCCTGTTGTTGCTGTGCTTGTTGCTGTTGGGCTTGCTGTTGCTGCTGTTGCTGTTGGGGACCTGTAAAGAGTTTAAATTAACAAGTACAGCTCAAACTAAATAGCAATCAATTCACAACAGTAGGATCCGGTTACAGCCAGAAATGGGCGGCGAATTCAGTTGTAGGATCCGGTTACAGCAAGAAATGGGCGGCGACTATTGGACTAACCAGAAGTCAACTTTAATTTGGATTTCATTTTTATAATCAATTCAATTCATAATATCGGATAAGTAACATTACAGTAAAGATTATGGAAGGAGCTCCCGATATTTCTGCGCAGTTACATGCACCAAATAATCACATAACTTTAGTGAACAACCGTGATAGTTTAAAACAGTGTTTAACATTACAGTTATCGGTTCCTCGAACGATGTGGCCTGTCCATTGCCACTTCAACTTGCAAATGTTAATAGCAATATCAGTGACCGGTTCTTTGGCGAATATATTCACGTTTCGGGTTCTATCGCGCAAAGAAACAGCAGAAGCAGTGAATGCAAATCAGATTGCAGCTGTCATTCAGTATGAAGTTCTAAGAGGTATAAGTCTGTGTTCAGCTGTAGACGTTTTCTGGCTGATGATGATAAACATTACAGTTTACACCAAAACTAAGTTACTTATTCTATGACCTAAAGTAAAGTATTTTCCATAGTATAAAAAGGTGGAACGTTTCACGTATGGCGGGAAATTCAAATTTGAAACAGTTTTTTGTTCTTGTAGCTAGGCCGGGTAATTATTGTAAACGATCATGATGTTTGCGAAAATTGATTATTATACTTTACAAACTCACGTAAAGCTGCACATCTTTCTTCACATCTCAAAATCACCATATACTTCAGGCAGAAATTTTTATAAAGCTGATTTCTTGGCACTATATGACTCAATAACGAATGTAGACTGGGCTCAAATATACGAGCTAGATTTGGAGAAGAGCTTAGATTTTTTTTATAACAAGTTAAACTCTAGTATAGATAACTATGTTCCCAGGAAAAACCAAAGCCGGGGAAGCTCAAAGTACGTGTATCCCGAATGGTATACGACTGACTTAATTCAGGACATAAAATTAAAATCATCTCTTCATAAGAAGTATAAAGCAAGTGGGTCTGAAATCGACTACATAGTTTGCTAATTGTAGGGCACAAGTTAAAAATAAAATCGTACGTTCAGAGGCGCAATATTAGCATAAGGTTCAAAATCAATTACAAAAGGACCCTAAATCTTTTCGGAATTACGATAAGTCCAAAAGAGGTAACAGAAGCCCCCACAAATTATTGATCGACGGGAAAGTTATTGGAAATGAACAAGGCGCAATGGAATTTGCTTATTTTCATTCGGTATACGGTACGAAACGGGCTAAATTAGACGTAAAAGAGGGGATAGTGGCAGCGGGCGGTGAGAATGGGGGGGGGGGCACGAGTCCACCTAGATAAAATACAATTAGAAGATGTATCCGTGCTCTTAGACAACTCAAGCCGAAGAAGTCCGCTGGTCCAGATGGTATACCGCCGTATACCGTGGTATACCGTATGGTAAATATTATAAAGGATTGTAGTCGAGTGCTAGCTGAACCGCTTCTACACATACATAATCACTGCCTTCAAGCAGCAGAGTTTCCTGATAGGTGGAACTTAACTAGGGTCGTACAGGTACCAAAGGGGAAATCGCGTACTAAAGTAGACGAGTATAGGCCGGTTGCGGTACTTTCCTCACCAGCAAAAGTTTTTGAGTCGATAGTACAAAGAATCATAGCGACCCAGGTGAGTTCGCAGCTCTCAGACGCTCAACATGGCTTTCGACCGGCATGAAGCACTACCAGCAATCTGCTCTGTCACATGGCTGATCTCATGCCGACCGTAGATAGTGGGGGTCAAGCAGATAGTGCCTATTTGGATTTTAAAAAGGCTTTCGATTTAGTCGATAATGACGTATTGCTCCAAAAGTTAGCAGGGTTTGGGTGTACTCCACATGTTTTGCAGTTTTTCGCCAATTACATGACCGATAGCAGCAATACGTAGAATATTCAGGGTGCAAATCGGAACGGTATTTTACCAGGTTTGGAGTGAGTCAAGGCAGTAATTTGGGTCCTCTGGAGTTTATTCTCATGATAAACGACTTGCCCAGTGTTTTTCGGGATGCCAAATGCCTGTTATTTGCTGACGACCTCAAGTAGTCGCTGGTGGTTGAGAGTTCGGGTGACTGCGAAAGGCTACAAAATGATATAGTTGATTGAATCAGGCGTTACTTTGCGGAAGTCCATTTTCACCCGTTTTGACCCGTTTTTTTCCATTTTGACCCGTTTCCTTAGTGCACTTTGTCAATTTGTGTTAACAAAGTGCACTAAGGAAACGGGTATAATTTATTACTTTTTAAATTCAATTAAAATACATATTATTTCAATTAATATATATTTTATGTTTCAGAATTAATACATTTTTGTTTTCAGATTTAGTATTATCATATTTCATGTGTCAGAATTAATTAATTTTTGTTTCAGGTTACGTTAATTTTCAATTTATGTAATTAATATTTTATATCAGGTAAGGCAAAATTAAACTCAATAAAATTAACATTATCAACAAATATTTACCAGGTAAATTTATCACAGATTCCTTATTGTACTTGAAGCGACGGAGAAGCGGAATTACACTAGAAATTCATCAGTAAAACAGTTTTTACAAAATGATATAGACAGAGTGGTGGCCTGGAGTAAATAAAATTGTCTGCAATTCAACGCTTCCAAGTGTATGACAATTACATTCACTCGTTCTCGTAACCCGATACTTCACAATAGGCATGTGGCCTAATGTTTAATTTACTACAAATAACAGGCTTAGCGATGAATATAACTAAATACATTACACATACTGAAAAAATTCATTGAATTGGCTGATTAATCTCTGAGATACAAGCGTTTAAAGTTTTAGGTGGGGATAGAGAGGGGATGCTCCATCCCTTTTTCGCAAAGTGTGTGTTAGTATAGCATTTGTGTGTCACGCCTGAGACGTGACGTCATAGCTCAGTCTAGTGCGCTCTCTGTCTAGCATGAAATTAAAATGCTTATAACTTAGGTATTTTTGAACTAATTTAAATTTTGTTTTCGTTGATAGGCTCTATTGATGATCAGCTTTTTTATGAGGTAATAAAAAAATATTAGTCATCATGCCTATTATAGCATTAACGGCATACAGATGGCTAGAGTCAATGTTGTGCGGGATTTGGGGTTAACTCTTAACTCAGAGCTGATATTTCGGGATCACATTACTAAAATCTGCAAAAAAGCCTAAAGAAATTTGGGTTTTATCCTGTGTATGGCTAACGGTTTTACAAATATTAATGTGATTGCCGCCTTATACAACGCTCTAGTCAGAAGTCAGCTTGAATGTAATGCAGTCGTCTGGTCCCCTCACGAGACGAAGTACATTCTTATGATCGAAAGGATACAAAACAAGTTCATAAGGTACTTGTATTTGAAAAAATATGGAGTATATCCGTTTTATCCGTTGATGTACCCTACTTTATTTATTTTAGGCATGGTTGGATATAACGAACTAAGGGTCAGGAGAGAGCTCACACTTGTTTCTTATATTTTCAAGGTGCCGAGGGGTAGGGTGCACAATCCGGATATACTGAAGCAGTTATACTTTTGCGTTCCTGATCGGTATGTGTGGCGGCGAAGACTGCCAAAACTGCTATCAGTGCCTCGAGCACGAACAAATCTTCTGCAGGAGGCCCCTTTTACACGAGCACTTCGCACTCTCAACGTCATTGCCGTTGAAGTAGACCTATTTGGTTGTGCTCTGAATGAATTCACAAAGATAGCTTTAAGGAATTGTGTTATTTCTGTAATTAGATATTAATTGAATGTTGCTACACTATCGCATTAGGTAATATACCTGTAAAGGTAGTTGTAAGTGTGGAAATAAAAAAATAAAATCAAAATCTCTAATGCACATTATTACATACATTTGTCAATAAACAAATTTTTGCTGTTTCAAACGGTTTATTGACAATTGTAAGTGATATGGTGAGTAACTGATTAATAACTGTACATGATAATTTAAAGAACAACCAACAATTTTCGCAAACACTGTATCATTTCACAATAATTACCCGGCCTAGCTACAAGGACAAATAAATAAAATAGGTAACTGAAAAGTAACAGCGGCGCGCGGCGTATCTATACCTACTCGTAGTAGATACAGAGCTCTTTCATACCTCTTAATCTTGTAAACTACTGAATATTTCTTAGTAGTAGTAGTGTTATATATTGTTGAAATCTTCTGAGTGCTCTACATAATGATGGAAATATTGAGCTATTTAGCAAAGTTTAATTACCATTTTTCCCGCAATATTTTTTCCGCACGCGCCGAGTTGGTTGTCAAACGCAAGCCTATTCCTAAATAAATAAAAAACATGTATAAATTGGTTCCAAAGTTAAAACTTACTAAAATGCTGTGGCTCTTTGACATCCTGTTGCTCAGGCCCCATGGTGGCGGCGCCGAGGCGGCTGCAAGTTGCCGCCAGAAGTGCGAGAGGTGAGTGTGACCCTTCCTGACAACAAAAACATTACGACAATTTATATTCTAAGCTGTTATTGATAGGTTCATTGACAAGGAACCCTTATAAATTCGTTCTGTCTGTCCGTCTGTATGTCTGTCTGTCTGTTCGTCCGTCCGAATTTTTAAGAAATTTCTAACTTCTATACCTAATTATTAAGATAAGTGCATGAAATTTGCACAATTACAGTTGTAAATTATTGAAAAATATAATATTGCATTTAGGCTCTGCTAGGTCATATTTTAAACCTTAATTTAAAATTATTTTGAACATTATCTGATTATGACTTTTTGAGTAACGGCGATAAAACTGTACATAATAAATTCTAGGCGTTCTAGCTCAAAGGTCATTGACATTTTGTAATTAGTTTTCTCTATGGTTAAATCATAAAAAGTATATGCTATGTAGGGATGATACCTACATCTCTGAAATTTGGCTAAGTCCACAGAGCTACGTTCATTCGACTTTTTCTATAACTATCAATTTCTGAACTATGACTATAATTAGGATATGGCTTGGTATCCGGAACCCTACCATATGCGTGTCTCGACAAGCTCATGGCCAGTTAATCAATTGAATTTCTGTGCTATCGTCATTTGGCAGTTTTTCCTCAATGTTTTGTGACTCGAAAGTTTTATGACTAAAAAGTTTATACTAAGTAAGTAATCTTTTTCACCATGAAGCCATCTAAAATTCTTACCGCTCAAAAGTGCTTGAGAAAAAATTGAGGTCACAACCCAATCAAACCTGGACCGAAACCATGATCGGAAAATACTTTTATTTGCCCTATATTACCTGCAATATAGGGCAAACATGGAACACTTCCCTGCCCCCCTTCAACTACCCCACGTCTGTCAGGCGCTAGTCGGCTATACTATTCCCGGGCTTTATATAAAGTGACGACAGGAAAATCCCTTGGTATTTTATACAGGTGAAACACGGATCAATTAAAAATGCACCTTCATTAGATTGCGATAGGATTCAGGCTCATTCATCCGAACCGAGCTCTACGCCACCCTATGGATTTTTATGAAATGGGTTACGGGGTTTTGAGTCAGAAAATTAATATGTTAAATCCTGTACAGTGAAATTAATTATGTAAGGATTCTTTGTCTTTGGATTCTGACGACCTCTGGCGCTTATTTCTTAAAAATTACTAACCCAATTGGTAGATTTTCCTAGTCTATTGCATATTAAAAATATTGGTATCTAGCATATAATTAAAAATATATATTACCTAGTATAAAACTTTTGCATTATTAATGTAAATTTCATTCATAGAGAATAAAATTTACATAGACCGCTATTATTCGGTAAACGGTGATAAATAATCGGCAACAGACGATCTGGCGAGTCTTTGGATGGGTAACCGCGATTGACACGAGATGACACGTTAAATTTTAAGTCCCGGTCTTTGGCCATATAATGTAACCAGCTAACTGCCTGTTAGAAAAAAGAAACACGAAAACGCTTCGTTTTTTACGAGCGTACTTTCATGCAAGTTGTTTCAGTTTGCGTTTGCACTGAGAAATTGTAGTTGTTCCCTAAAATGGCGAGCGAAGAAAAGCAGTAGGTACATCCAGCTAGGCCAAGGACTGACTATATGAGAGATGCCTACATCATGCCTAGCTCGATTTCTAGTCAGCCCGTAGCACATCGCAAGCGCAATTATTACCTCGTCCCTTGGCGTTGGTCGCTGTCAACTTTGTCCATTAATAGCTGTCGGTAAACCAAGCCAGAGGATTTCGGAGAGCCTTATTTATAACTGACACTACAGAGTTGGATACTAATTCTAGAAATAACGTGAGAGTAGAATGACTCGTACTCTACTTTGTATAGGTACGTAGTCGTACACGTCTCGGACGACCAGCATGGTTAACATGCACACCGCGACATAATCCTGTCGTCGCCCTGTCGAGCGAGAACGCGACAAGGTGCCTACGGTTTTATATACGCCTGTCTCGCTTTGGCACGACTAAAAGAGTCGACAAAACCCTGTCGCGGTGCGCAATTTAGCCCGCCAGAACAGGCACGAAAACATAGTAACGGCTGCCCCGGTGGCTCAGTTGGTAGTGAACCTACCTGCTGCGTTTGGAGGCGTGGGTTCGATTCCCACCTAGAGCAAACATTGTGATGAACATTTTTGTTTGTTCTATATCTGGGTGTTAATATCTATTTGAGTACTTATGTATTTAAAAATATATATGTACGTATATCAGTCTCTGGCAGCCATAGTACAAGCTTTGCTAAGTTTGGGGTCAGATGACCGTGTGTGCAAATATGTCCCGAATATATAATATATAGTAGAACAAACAATGACGAAAAAGTTTTAGGACCGCCTTTGGTTGATATTCCAAAAACCCGAAATAAGCGCTTTGATACTTTATAGTGCAAACCGCTAGACTGAAACACGCTACCTGAATAGGTGTTCGCGATAGTTACAAACTCTGCGTAGTGAATCGGTTTTTTCTAAGCAAGCGTGCTCCATTGTAGTGTAGACCGCATCATCGCTTATCATAAGGCGAGAACGAGATCAAACGTAAGTATGTTTTTCAATTTACAAAAAGTTGTAGCTATAGGTAACATTGCGTTCACTGTGTAGTTGTACTCTTCAATGTAAATATTAGTTAAGTTCAGTGGATTTCAGCTATAACGACAATGAAGGGACCACTCTAATTTCGTCGTTAAATCCGGAAGCCGTTACAGGCAACGGTACTTAACACAATTGCAATTCAGAATATCACTTTGTAACTGAACCATCACACTAATATCATATATGTGAAAGTTTAGATGGATGGATGGATGTATGGATGGATGTTTGTTAGTCAATCACGCAGAAACGGCTGGATGGATTTGGATGAAATTTGGAATATACATTGCTTATGTCCTGGATAAACACATAGGCTACTTTTCATCATCATCATCACCACGCGGGTGAAACCGCGGGGCGCAGCTAGTAACCCATAACTCTGAAACATACACGCTTCCCTACCTACTTAACTAATATCTATATACAAAAGGTAAAGGTCTCCACAGTTGCTAATCATCTGTGTGGATGTAAACAAAAGATAAGAAAGCTCTTTGTCCTTGGCGGCCGACTCCGGTCGCAATATCTGGATGAGATTCTAAGAATTTGTTACAAATGATTCATTAAAAACATCCAAAGTCGCTATAGCCACATGAATTTTGTACTAAATAAAGTATGCTTTAAAATAAGGGACTTAGATCCAAATGGTCGCTACAACCAAGGTCGTAATAAATGAAATCCACTGTAGGCATATCAATATATTTTATAGACATCGAGAATGCTTCGAAAGAAATTGAACATCGATAAGTGTCCCGCATCAATATAGGTAAGTACTGTAAGTAGGCCAACTGGGGACGATAAATAAATGATAGCGCGCCACCAATCGTTTTCGAAACATAAAGACATCTGCATCGCCCGGCGGCAGATAATAGCAAAACATCTTTCGTCTAATAACGAGATCAATTCGAAAAGCGCTCACATAGAGGAACATGAACTTTGTAGATCTTGATAATAGAGTGGAAATTTCGTTAGGAGGGTAGTCGCTGAAAACAAGACTAACAGCTACCGGCCGGGGGACGCAGTAGCTGTTATTTAATCTGTGCCGGGGGTGTGGGGTGACAGAGCAGGCAAGGTCACGTTTTGCCCCCTGGAGCGCTCCCGGGCTTTTCCTTCACAGACATTTGAAAATTATTTTTTCTTTACGGATTCCTTTTTGGCTTTGTTATAGCTCCGTTTTTGAATAGGGATTATTAGAATTCATTTCTTTGAAGTGAGAAAAAAGTTTGTGTGATGTGCTAAGGTTTTAGCACTTATTCTTATGAGTGATAAACTTTATTTTTATATTTTATTTAGTAATAGGCTTGCGTTTGACTGCCAGCTCGCCTGATGTTAAGCGATGATGCGGTCTTCGATGTAGCACACTTGCCTAGAAGAAACCGATTGACTCGCAATTTGGACTACAGCTAGGCTAGATTTTTCTTCTAATTAGATAGGTAGTTGATACCTGTTATTAATTTAAGCATTACACAGCGATTTTCACAGACTGTCTCTCCCCTTATCGTGAGATTTGGTGTGATTAAAAAACCTCTGAAGCTTTTATCTATACTGTGACTGAAGAAATATCACCTACATACTAGCACTAGCAACTATTATTTAATCTGTAATACCCTAGCGTGCTAAAAAGTAGGTAGGTACCTACGTAATAAAGATCTTCAAAGGTACATGCGTATTCTGACTTACGACCTAGACCTAGACCTCATTACAATGCTGTACAGACGCAGATAGTAGATGGAATTGTATTTGTATGCACCCTCAATGCAAGGCAACGAGGCATCGATCCCACTATCACAGCTTACCTTAAGAAATAAGTAACTTAACTATCCAATACGCCTTATAGAGCAAGTTATTAGAGTTAAATTGCAATATCTTTTGCCCTTCGTTCAGTACAACTCACTGAGTCACCTCTTGTTATGGCATGCTGTAAGTACAGGTGTCGTAATTTTTTGAATGTTTTATTGTTAAATGTTTGACTGCCCCGGTGGCTCAGGTGGTAGCGAGCCTACCTTCTGCGATTGGGGGCGTGGATTCGATTCCCACCTAGGACAAATATTTGTGTGATGAACATTTGTGTTTGTTTTATGTCTGGGTGTTAAATATCTATTTAAGTATGTATTTAAAAATATATATGTACGTATATCAGTCTCTGGCAGCCATATTACAAGCTTTGCTTAGTTTGGGGTCAGATGACCATGTGTGCAAAAATATCCCAGATATTTATTTTTATTTTGTACTAGTGATGTGGCCCGCGACTTCGTACGCGTAGATTTTAATATACCCTTTCAACCCTTTGTTCCTTCCCTAATCCGGCCCTTGCGCAAAACAAAATAGCCTATACTTCAATCAGGTCATAGCTAAGCATATTCGTGAAAACCGCATTTAAATCCGTCCCGTGGTTTAGGAGAAGTGCGTCCTTGGACAAAAAAAACAGACAAAAATTCTAGTAAAGACTGTCTTAACGTGTTCAGCTGCTTATTTTAAGACGCCCTGTGTGTTTTTTGTGGCTATCTCGCAATTGCAGATTTTTTTAATCTCTATATTTTTATTATATGTAAGTATTGGCATAGGCATAGATGCACTGAAGTGAGAATTTTTTTCGTTTAGATTAGAAGGGCTGTCAAGGCATTTTTGTAAGAATTCCGTTGTAGCCAGTTGAACACATGCAAACGATACGTCAAAATATAAATACATAGGAAGGACTGCAGTAATTCGTCAAGATTAGTATTATTTCAAAAGGTTATGAACACCATTTTAATAAAGTTTAAAATTGACCTTCTCATGGTGCAATACGGTTCAGTTCCCCTTGAATTTTGTGCAATTATTTTGGTAAATGTTGCTAGTGCAAAAAAACTGCACGATTATTGTGCGGTTTATAATACTAGTAGAGAAATATAGACCGTATCGTAAATTAACGTACCTCATTATTAAAACAGTTCTACCTTAAACTGCACGAAAAGTGGTTGGTAAAAAATTTGAGTTAAAGAGTTTTTCAACAATTTTGTTTATTTTAATTAACAAAAGTTGTGTATTAACGCATGTAATTGTGTTATACTAGTGAATTATTATCCTTTAAATACTATTAAGGTAAGTTCGTAGGTTTGCATGAGTGTGGGCAAACAATAGGAAGTAAAAAAAAATATTTTCGGTTTTGCCCCAAAACTCCGCACAAACTTAGCTAGATAAGTTTCTATGACCTTAATAGGTCATGCTTTGACCATGATATCGATTTAGGCTATGTTTAGAGCTCGTTTTATGTGACTTTAAATAGGTAGAAAAATAAATATTATTTGATAAGGTTAAATGCAATATCCATGCGAAGCCATTGAAAATAAAATGATATTATAAAATTTAGAATGTGGTATCACAACTAGTGATGGGACAGTTTTGTGTGCAGTTTTGATTTTATCGATAACCTGTTATTGTATACCTTATAAAATATTTTATGGTAAAACTTGCCCTAGTCGTTTAAAAAAAATTACAAACTCTTATTTAACTTGCATCGTTGGTATGTCTGTCAGCTTCCCGATTCAAAATTTGTAATCCATTTTTCTAAGCACGTTTCAGTTGCACTAAGTAAATTTGATGTTTGTAAAATAATATGGTGGTACTTAACTGGCCTGATGATGGAGCCAGAAAAGTAGGCCATAGTAACCTCTCTACTACATACTTTTACTTATTACTCCGTCGTGTTTGGACTCGTTGAATTCATTTTGATAAGGACTATTAGACCAAAAAGACAAAAACAATATTTCACATCACATCATCAGCCAATTAACGTCCACTGTTGGACAAGGCCTCCCTCATAGAGAGGGGTGTTGCCATAATCCCCACGCTTGGCAGGCGGCTTGGGGATCGCAGTACGTTCACCGTGTACTATTAGGACGCTGCTGCCCATCCTCCGGTGGTTCTGGTCGCAGTTTTAGGACATACCCGGGTCCAAAACAATATTTATTGTCTGTCTAATAATTCATAGATTTACTGACGACTTGCAGCGCCCCGTGGTTTCACCCGCTATCCTATAGGAACTGCTATTTTTTCAGGGTAAAAACTATGAGGCCATCCAGAATATAACCTACCTCCATACCAAATTTTATTTTAATCCATTCACTTATTACAGAATTCAGTGAAAACAAACATATTAATACGCAGACTTTCTTATTTATAATAATAGTGTGATAATGGTGTTGTCTACATCTACATAATAAGACAAATGAATAATAACACAATAAAGTTTAATCTTCAAAAAATACTCCTAAAGTAGGTATTGTAGGAAATGTTGTAAGAAAAAAAAAATTATCGATATCGATAAAACTATGGTAACCACTATTATTGTCAACGGCTTGTCAAGGGCTTATAATTTAAACACGGTGAAATCACAAAATTATCAACAATTTAGACTATACCGGAGATAGAAAATTCCTCCTTTTTAAAAAATTAAAATCCATTCTAGCTCTACCACACGTAATTACAGCGCAAGACGGCATTGTGAATAAATCCGATGGAGCAGCATACGAATTCGAATTCAGTTAGCAACTGCGATGCGGAGTTTGACGCGTTGACGTGCATACTCATGTTCACTCGTATGCCTCGTAACAAATGTTCCATCTCTCTTCCGTTCTATACCCTTCTCTTTTCTGTGCATAGATGTATAGATTTACTTTAATGTAATAAAACCAGCCAAGTGCGAGTCGCGTTCGCACACTGAGAGTTTCGTACCACCGCAAAATACAATAATTATCAATTTAATAAACCGACTTCAAACATATTAGAAAAATATGCAATTTCGATTCCGTGAAAAACATAAAGTCATCCAAGTAACCAAATACGTTGCTTAACATGTCACCGACCGTACATATTACCGTTTTTAACCCCCGTAAAATAAAATGACAGCGTGCTCTAACGTAGACCGCATCATCGCTTAGAATCTAACAAGAGAAGGCGCAAAATTATTTTTAAATAATTATCAATTTAAAAAATAATTTCATAAAAATGTCAGAACTGGACCAAATTTGAATGAGACCACACGGGAAGCACCAGCTTTCAAATAAAAAAAACAATCATCAAAATCGGTTCACCCAGTCAAAAGTGAGGTAACAAACATTTTAAAAAAAACAGTCGAATTGAGAACCTCCTCCTTTTTGGAAGTCTGTTAAAAATATATCTGTTTTTAGAAAAAGTCACGTCTATAAAATTTATAATGTCTATAGCACATTAGATCAACTTAAGCCAAATCATTGAAATGTGGCCCATTTTGGGTGACGGGGATATGTGTGATTGCACCCCCTAAAACCCCCTCGCTCTCTCGGGCTGAGGGGGACAGACCGGCCTCCGTGCCTGACAGGATCTCCATAGGAACGCACCGGTGCTGAAATGCGGCCCCTATATTGTGGCACTCACAGTAGCATTTTAATAGACAAACACAGTGCCTTTTTAGGGTTCCGTACCCAAAGGGTAAAACGGGACCCTATTACTAAGGCTCCGCTGTCCGTCTGTCACCAGGCTGTATCTCACGAACCGTGATAGTTAGACAGTTGAAATTTTCACAGATGATGTATTTCTGTTGCCGCTATAACAACAAATACTAAAAAAGAAAATAAAATAAATATTTAAGGGGACTCCCATCCAACAAACGTGATTTTTTGCTCGTTTTTGCTCTATATTGATAACGGCAACAGGTAAACACTTGAAATATTCACAGAATATTAAGTTACTTATATCTTCACTTTAAAAATATGTAATTAAATTAAAATAAAACAAATATTTAAGGGCTCCCATACAAGAAACGTGATTTTTATCCCGATTTTTTTAGTTAATGGTACGGAACCCTTCGTGCACGAGTCCAAGTCGCACTTAGCCAGTTATTTTGGTTTTTTCTAGGCAAGCGTGATCTAACCTAGACCGCATCATCACTTAACATCAGGCGAGTTGGAGAAAAAGCGCGAGCCTATTTTATGATAAAAAAAATAAAAATAAAAAAAACTTGTTGAACACGCATCATACAATGTTTTTCAATGTTTGTCACTTGAAATTCTGTTCTGTGCGGCGCAATAATACGGCTCATATTTCAAGTTTTCGTGTTTAGCTAGGTTAGCGCAGAGCAGGTCTAATCGGTGATGCCATTGTGACCTGTATATCATCAAGCCTGTAATTACGATAGAGGCAACTGCACTAGCTTTCTTGTGACTTTAAAATCAAGTTATTTAACATTAGACTTTGTTTCGTTCACAGTAAGGTACGATTTTACTTGCTGTACTTACATTAAGCTGCTAAGCTTAATAGGGTTAGCTAACTGATTATGAACAGAAATAGGTATTTTCCTTTTTATCAAAGTATAGTTTCGAGGAAAGGCATTTTGCACACAGATGATACTTAAGTTACCGCGGAGAAAGAAATTTGAACTCTAGCTTCTTTGCAGTAGAATTCTATTTCAATACTACAATAGTAGGTAATAGTGAAGGTGATTGGTAAGTTGTTTGATAGGTAATCATTTAGAACTTTCTTTTTTAACTGACTTCCAAAAAGGAGGAGGTTATCAATTCGACATCAAGATATCAATTATTATCAATATAAAAATACCCACTTCATAAAATTTTCAGAACTGAACCAAATTAAAATGGGACCACACGGGAAGCACCAACTTTCAAATAAAAAAAGAATCATTAAAATCGGTTCAGCCAGTCGAAAGTTCTGGGGTAACAAACATAAAAAAATATATAAAAAATACAGTCCAATTAAGAACCTCCTCCTTTTTGGAAGTCGGTTAAAAATTACATAAGAAAACCTGAGGGCCTAGGTCTTTATAAAATATAAATAGCAAATTGTGAATCTAATTTGGATATTGTAATCCCATAAAATAATAATAAAAAAACTAAAACAAAAAAAGCTCATAACTTTAAACCATTGCACACTCGATAGATTTTGATCGTAGTTGAAAATCATATTCAGTCCTGCTTTCTATCGCATCGCATTCGAATCATTCCAGCTGTCACCTAATTTATTTTAATTCTAATTCAAGGTGGGGGTGATAAGACCTGCACTGACATCCCGCTTGGGGTGTATTGTGCAGCTTGGGATGTATTGTGCAGCTTGGGATGTATTGTGCAGCTTGGGATGTATTGTCCAGCTGTCACCTGTCTAAATGATGATGATGACAAACACACATACACGCTTACACATCTCTTACCCTAAATGCACATACAAACCTTCTCCATTTGATTGTGTGTAAAAATATGAAATATTTACATATATAATTATAAATATAAAAAACCCACTTCATAAAAATGTCAGAACTGGACCAAATTGAAATGGAACCACACGGGAAGCACCAGCTTTCAAATAAAAAAAGGATCATCAAAATCGGTTCACCGTCTCATACATTATGTAGTGTGAAAGACCATTTTCTACAGAACAGCTGATATTTTTATCGCGATGTCAGAGTTGCTCCCATGCTAAAAGTTGTTCATGACGGGTACGAGTCCTTTCGGCTTAGACCCTTTTCCGTGTAATTCAGTACTAGATAGTGCATTTAGTCTATATATTTTGTTACAAGCTAAATCAGACATTGTTACAACGACAAAGGATTTGATTTAATTTGTTAGTATTTCTGAAATGTGTTCAAATTTATATGCATAATAACCCGGAACTCTTTTTTGTGCATTTTGTACTGGATGCAAAATCCATGTTTTGTAAATCAATGTTAATCTTGTTTGAATTGGGTCTGATTACTGCTGTACTGACATCCCGCTTGGAGTGTAAGGATTGTAAGAAAGCCCTCGTTGAATAAAAACAGAACATTGAGCCTGGGTCGGCGGCACAGTCTACGGACAGGTTATAATCTAGAGTCAAAACTAAAAGGAATTAGACTGAAAACAATAATTTGATTACTTTTGTTATCTGCAGTACACCCATTGATTTAGAAATAGGTACATCCTTTTATCTAAGACACAGACATACAGGGTGGAAGGGAAATACTCCCGAAAACGATGACTGGTAATAGTTCTGGTGATTGCTGATTTGATACCACAAAGAAAATGCTGTTTTTTTTTAAATATTCACCAGAGGTCAATGAACGACCTGGGCCACACACACTCTTGTACGCTTTACATTGCTAGCTTGAAACTTTGTAAACCCCAAAAACAACACTAAAATAACAAATATAAGACAAATGGGTATTGGTATTAGATTGTGTAGATATTAAAAAAATATCGTTTTTGCTTCGGGAGCGTTTCCCTCACACCCCGTATGTATAAATTTTAGACACACCAACAAATTAATCAAAAAACCCTTTATAACAGTGTCTAATTTAGCCTGCAACAAATGCAGATTACCGTATTAGTACAGTTTGGTTCATTAGGTCTTTTTTTGAACGCTGACCCCATATCTATAATTTTAAATATCTTGGGTACATTTAACCACTAACTCTCCTGATGATAAAGTATAAGCAAAATTGTACCTAGTTAAAAAATTAAACATGTCAATTTTGTGGATCTAGGAGATTCACACTAACTACGTCCAGATGACGTGAAGAGTTCCTAGCATGGAGGGCGCTGCTCCCAGTGAAGCCAACCCTTTCTTTTGCACAGTCAGTTTGTCTGACTATCTTGGTCGTAGTTGTCCGCCTCTTTTTGAGCCGGCGTATGGTTTCAGGGATAGTTAGTTGACCCGCAAGCTGATTCAGGTGTTTTTACAGTCTCAATTTTTAATTTGCTCCGTGAGTAACTATTTCTTTCTCTACGAGCGCAGCTTCCACCGCGATATTTAAAAATAAATTGAAAATGTGGTTGTGCGAACACCCCTTCTATACATTGGACGAACATGAAAAATATAATTAAACAATGTCACTGCGTGGTACTAACAATGTGTTAATTTTTCTAATGTTAAGATAAAAATTGACTATGCATAATTTAATTTATTTAAAAATTCGTTTTATAATTTAATTAAATTAATAATTAATTTACAAACATGTAACATGTAATCAACTGACCTGTAGCTTTGCTAGGAATAAATATTTCATTTCATTTCATTACCATAGCCATGTCGAGATATTCATGGACCTCTGTTGTTCTGATAAACCATGGTGTGTTTGAAATCTGTTTGAGAATATAGTTTTGTGCGCTCTGTATGGTCATGATGATTACATTTCTCAGGAAATAAGAAACAAGGAATTAGTAAAAAGGTACGATTAGTAATGTAGCTAACATAAATCCCATGTAAAAAGTAGTAGAAAACAAGTAAATGGAACTCTTGGGAGCAGCTCCTAAGAATTAAATAATGTAGAAGTGTTTAGCAAAATTTATGATAATGGTGTTAGTGAATCGTTTCTTAGGAAATAATGTTAAGGTGTTACATACATCTTATGTTTTTTTTTACTTAGTATAAAAAAGTGGAACTCTAGAGTAACAGCTCTTCAAAATATTTGAAGAAAAATTGATAAAAATGATTTAATAATTTCTTTCTAGGAAGCGAAGTAGGTATGATAGAAATGGTAACAAATCCCATGTAATTTTAAATGTTACATCGGGAACAATACCAAAATGTATGAAAAAAAATTGAGGCAGTGTTATAAATAGTTTCGGGAAACCCTTTGGAGCAGATGTGCTATTTCACACAAGGCAACCTGCTGATAACTACATAATGTGCGTTTTCAATGGAACGCTTTGATACTCGTAAGAGCGCAATAGGTAGGGGAAATGTCGCTTTGCAGCCCTTCCTTCACCGGTTTAAAGGACAAGCGTCGAAAGAACGATTTTGGCGCTCAACCGTGTCTTCGTCGTTTCTATATCAGTGGTATTTAACGTTTGCGATGATTGTAATAATAGTTATAACTTACTAGTGAAAATGAATTCTGAAGTATGATTACCTCATTTTGAAGACAGGTACCATATTATTAACACAATAAAACTTATTTTGAATTTATTAAATCCAATCCAAACAAGTAAATATATATTTTTTTTATATAAATGTCAATGTCGTTTTCAATAAAAACTGACATTAGCATTCTTTTTGTCATTTTAACATTGACTTTTGACCTAATTTTGAAAATTAGCATAGACAACATTCATTCGTTATCATATTCTCTTTGATTCATTCGGTAACTTTCACTTTTAATTGAGTTCCGGTGAACATGACGAATTTAGTGTTTGGAAAAAATGGTCTTCTTCGGTTGTGAAAGTTTCAGAGCTTTAGTTCTCGCTAAAGTTTGTTATAGTACAAAGTTGTAATAGTAGAGTATTGACACGCCTTTTCGTAACAAGTGCCGGGAGTCGTCGCACCGTCCGCAAGGCCGCTGCCGCCCTTTGATCCACCCACCTCAAATCGCGTGACTGATTTTTATGCAGTTGCTAAACAACTCGGTAAAGCATATCGAACGAACTAATAATCCACGTAAGTACGAACTATGTTCTGCTATAGTGATTTGTGTTGCTAGTCTTCGATCAAATTAATAATATAGAATTACCGATGCTTACTGTTGCTTAAAATGGCTACCTATTATGTTGAATAATGATGCCATTGTCGTATTTATCTTCTTGCAAACTGTATTGAAGGTCATTACTATTATGACTACACACAAATTAGCATGAAGCAAAAGTGGACACTGATTCTATTTCGGCAAGGGAGTTACTTGTGACACGGTCACAACCTCCTGCGTGTGGCCTGGCGGGCCCCACACGGCCGGGGCCGCGCTCGCTCCGCCCTCCCCCTGCGCCGAGCGACACGAGACCGCTGCCCGCTGGCGTCCGCTCAGTTACACAATAACACTGCATCCTTTCACTGCACTATTTACCTTATCAGATTTGTCCTCGCTAATGTATTCCACTTGTACTTTTGCAGGCTCAGGCGACATCATCTATACTATTAAAAACAATATTATTTCTTTGTTCACGTACAGAACGCACCATCCTCACGACCGGCCGCCAAACTGCGGCGAGTGAACTGACGAGTCAGGCCGAACGCGTTCGGGAATTCTCGGAGATCCGCCTCCTATCGCGTTTGATTTTATTACGTTTATTGAATGTTATTTCAATATTCCTTAACTTTCACAGCCTTGGAAGTAGTACAAAAAGTTGTTATAATACTATTGAAGCTTAATCACAATTTGTATTGCTGGTATCCTATGCAGAACATTCAATAAATGAAACTCTTTGATTTACTTGCGTTATCTCCGTCTCGCTCTAAGCGAGACAGGTCTTGATTATTGGTAGGCAGCAGCTGTGCCTCTCTCCTCCTCCCCGACGCGGGTGCGGCGCTGCCGCCCGATAATAATAATTGAAAGTAGGAAGGACGTAATAATGGGTGTATAACCTCGCGCCCGCGGCCTCCTTGGGCGGGCAAAAAATGCACACATGTCGTGCCAGTCGACGCGCCAGCCGCATCGTCTTTCGAGACGTGGCCTGTAAACAAACGATAAGCGTCCCCAGTTGCACTTGGCGGTCTTTGTTCACATGACTCCGTCCGTATCGTATAGATTACGACACACTCAATGTCTGAGAAATTTATCACGATACTGTATCGGGTTCAATTATTGTTAGAGCATTTGAGCAGGAATTTGTATGTATCAATATTATAGTTCAAGCAACATAAATTAAGTGTTCTAATCAAAAATATATTATTACATAGAAAGTAGGTATATACCTACTTATTAGGTGGGTATAGGTATATATTAATATGTAATTCTAATAACGAACCAGCTATACCTACTACTTACCTCTGCTGTTCCTACATCTGACTAGTGACGCTACGAATAATTAAGGTAACATTAACATAGGTTAAATAAACCCTCTATACTTTTTATTGGTTTTGAAACTTTTTGTTTGTTTAGTTATTAACAATACATAGGTTAGCATAATTCAAATAGGGTACTAAGATATTCAGATAAGATAGAACCACTTCATTATTTATAGGCATTGACTGGTTCGAAACGAGAGTGAAAGTTGAACCACGTTTTGTCAAGCGTCAGTCGCGTTGCTTTGCCCAGAGACCATTAAGCACGCCCCGAGAGAGCGTGTGCTCCAGCTTAATTATGTTCTACATTGATAATGTAAATTTTGACTCAAATCATTAGAGTTTAGAGCTTAGTTTTCTTTACAAAATTATCTATAACGTGCATTCCTGAGTACGTACTACTGATTTTGCAAACCATTGTATTATGCACCTTATGGTTATAAGATTAAGTCCTATAGAGATTGAGCGCATTGGTTGACATAGGTTTTTATTAGTTTGACATAGATCTATTATGGGTGTACCTCAGTAGTGCGGCGAAGCACGCAGTAGCCTAGTGACGTGACGCTGTTTGCGTATAGTGATTTAATTAGTCACCGTAGAATAGAGACTGATGTAATCGTCGTCGCTCCTAATTTTTGACTTATTGTGGTTCACATGTTGAATAAGTAATTGGAGCTCATTGTTTGTTTGTTACTTTTACAGATCCCTAGTACTTTGAATTTGAGGCTAACTATCGATTAGTTAGATTACTACCTACCTAGGTACCCATGCATCTAATTTTAGTTTGTTTGCAAGTAGAACTAATTTTTAAGATTCTGAAACAGTTTAATTGCTCACAAAACCAGTTTCTTTTAGTACCTAAGTCCTAACGTTATCCTCGATTTTAATCAAGACTAATTATTTCCTCGCAATCATGGAATGGCTCCAACATAAGCAGTTTCACACGTAGACTCATTAAGTCATTACTAAACTTGAAAGATTTCAAAAAAGTCTAATATGTAGATATAGTTTTAAATAAGTAGGTAGGTATAATCACAACTTTTATGAGTCAAATCCATTTGCCTACACATCAATGGTTGCACTTTACGATCATCGTCAGCCTATTCATTGCCTGAATGTGCCTATACGGCCTCTCCTAAACAAAGCCACATGTCAAGATCTTCAGCTTTACGTTTGCACTTGCCAGTTGCCACCATTCTCAGGTCGTACTCTACTGCTCTATACCTACTTAGCCGCAAGCCTGATACGTGGTATCCAGTCCATCCAAGAAACCACAACGGTTGTCTGTTCTTCTACATTCAACCCATTTCCACTTCAGCTGCTAATCCTTTGAGCTCTGTCAGTTAAGTACTTCAGTTCTTTGTCGGATAATCTCATATCTGATTCTAAATTTTAAACCCCCAAGCTTAGCACACTCCATAGCTCGCCGAGTGACTTTAAATCGATGTACTTGTTTCACTGTCACTGTCCACTTTAAGATTCTATAAATTAATACATGTACTTATGACCCATTTCTTGCCTTGCCTAAACTTAGGTTGGTACCAAGTACCAAAACTTAGGTTGGTACCAAGTAGTGGTTTTGGTAGTGGTAGGACTATTTTGCAGGGGTCCGCCTGGGGAAGTACCACACCTTTGCCAGTTATTTAACCGCCAAGCAGTAGTGTGCAAACACTACTGTGTTCCGGATTGAAGGGCAATGTTTCCAGCGAAATTACAGGACACACTGAGATTTGACATCTTATATCTCGGGGTGACGAGCGCAGTGCATTGCCATCAAGGGTTTTGAACTGTAGAAGTTAAAAATTCTGAGTGGCGTTGAGCTGTTATCGGCAAGCGTGAAGAGCCATCAGGCGAGCAACTTCGCTCGACTCGTCAACCAGTATCATAAAAAAAAAACCTATCCACAAAAATATTGTAACTAAGCATCAGTCTAAGCACTAATGTGATAGTTACAATAGGTACAACAAAACTTTATTGACACCACAGAATAGACATTACAAGAAGAATACATGAAATAGAGGCACAATAGGAGATAGTTGATAATTATAAAGTTTTTTCCCCGATACATTAAGCAGAATTAGGTACCTACTATAGAGGTGCATGAAGAAGAAAAGTAGGAACCTATCAATTATCAATATGGTATTTGTTCTGAAAGTGTACTTCAATTATCAAGGTAAATGCAAGCATAAGACGAGCAAGGAGAACGCCAATGATCCATGATAAAATCATGTAGGTACCTATATAGGTACTAAGTAGGTATGCTTGTTGGGTGTTTAATATATTTTGCATAATAATAATGTTTGATACAAAGTAAATTTATGTAATACTGACCTCATCATCATTAGCCAGAAGACGTCCACTGCTGAACATAGGGCTCCCCATTTAACCTCCACACTGAACGACATCTTGCCATCTGCATCCACTGGATGCCCGCGATTCTCACGATGTCGTCGGTCCATCTAGTAGGAGGACTACCTACGCTGCGTCTTCCAATTCGTGGTCTCTACTGACCTACCTAGGATTAAGTAGTTACCATACCTTTTATTCAAGTCCTGACATATAGACAGATTTATCTACCGTCCGGACATTTTAGGCACAAACTTCAAACACTGCGCACGTCGTTACACTGGTAACAGACGCGAGAGGAGGAAGACTTATTACTCGTATTACATTGCCCAAGCTCAAAAAGACGGGAAAATTACAAAGCCAGACAAAGTCCGGAAATGTCTGGACAAATCCGAATGGACGGTACCCTATCTACGATGAATAATAAATTCCTACACATTTCAAAAAGACTACTTACCGGAATACTTCAATACTAGATAATATAGGATTTCTCTATGCTTAGTTATATCTATACTTCATCATCATGAATATTTGCAATATCAGCATTAGGTACTAAGATTAGCATTTATAATAGATACCAGTTTTATTAATGAATCTTACTAAACTCGGTCCAAGCATGCACTTATTTACTCTAACATTGTATTTTATTTTAATATTTCTTATAAACATTTTCTTTTAAACACTGTTTTAAACTATCACGGTTGTTCACTAAAGTTATATGATTATTTACGGGATATTTACCGTGGTAAGGTTGTGGAAGGAGCTCCCGATATTTCGGCGCAGTTACATGCACCATGTTCACGGGAAGACTGAAGAATGCGGGTGGTTGGTGAAAAAGTTCAAAGTTAGGTACAGAAAAAACGATTTACCCTCTTTCTTAGTCTTTTGCTACGGTTATCACTGGAACTCGAGCTCGAACCTAAGTCTCGACAAAACACACTCACTGTATCACTGCGTATAGTATTTTGAACGCGGACTTTTATTTTTAAGACAACCTAATACTGGATTCCACGCACTAGCGAGTTGAATACCATCACCTCGATTGAAATTCTGGCATTTCGAGATTTCAATAGTTTCCTCTACCAGCCTTGGTATGTAGTGACGCTCGGTGGTATTTTCTTTTAATATTACACTGAAGTATTTCCGGTGCCTGCTACAATCTTATACCTACGTTCAAGAATCTAGTTATTGCAGCTTCATGGACGAGTTTACTTACTTATCTTACTAACGAGGAATAGATCTAATGTTCCTATTATCAATTTGAATTTATGGTGCAGGTTTGGAGAAAAATTCTTGTTAAAATTATACCCTTATCGAATAATCTTTGAAAATGAAACTTAAGTATTTTGACCCTGTGAAGACTTACATTTTGGTACGTATCTTTCAAAAAAGTTTTACTTTCAGTCATTCCGGTCTTCATGCATAACTTCTTATTTTCACTATTACATCTTAACCCGTGGTCAACGATGCTGGTATCACAACATTTTTTTTTCTTACTCTCTAGTTTTATATTTTGTTGTATACTGATTGTTGATCCTTAAACCAATTGAAAAAAAAATTTACATCTATGGTCCTGTTACGCATTTGAAACCTACACCATTTTGCGCCTTTCCACACTAAACACGGGCCTGTATATGGTCCTCTCAACGAGACGAGACGTCTGCGTTTTCGTAATTATAAATATATATTCGGGACATTTTTGCACACACGGTCTTCTCCCAAAACTAAGCAAAGCTTGTAATATGGCTACCAGAGACTGATATACATATATATATATTTTTAAAAGGTACATACTTAAATAGATATGAACATACACAAAAATGTTTATCACATGAACGTTTGTCCTGGGTAGGAATCGAACCCACGCCCCCAAGCGCAGAAGGCAGGTTCACTACCAACTTGAGCAACGAAGCTATCGAAATTATAATCATCGCCTTGTCAGCAACAGTCGGGTTGAACAGGCTCATGGCTGATGACCTCAAGACCTGGCGGAAGCGGAAGTAACGGTGGGCGGGTCGAACCGCCCGTGCCAACCGCCCCTGCGTCCAGACACGCCCTAGTTCTAATAAGTTGCATCTCACATTAATTAGCACATCAATCAAAATAATGACATGCATTTAAGGCACTCATTTCATTTTCCGTAGAAGTATTATCCTTCTTAGGTCATTATTTCTAAAAAAATATATTTAGTCACAGGTCTCTATATGCAATACTTAGTACTGTGATGCTTGTTTGTGAAGCAGGCTTTTTGATCGATAGCAGAACATTTTAAGAATTGTATTTTTTTGTAGGTACTTATACTTAACCAGTCAACATCATTAATTTATGCGATGGATTATCTTTCTGTATCAATAGGGCTGAATTTGCTTAAAAAGGTGGTTGATAGAAGAACTTTACTGATGACGGAAGAATTATGTAAACGTACCTATACCTATACTTAGTAGCTGATGGAGTGTTAATGGTATTTTTTTTTAAATTAAGATAGGACCCATAAATCTAACTAGGTACATATTAAAACATCTTTTGTAATTATGTCCAATGCAGACAGACGGAGGGACATGTCTTTAACAAAAATCCTGGAAATGGCATTGGACCTAGCACAAAGTACCTTGGTACTTTATACTCGTATGTGGCTCAACTTGTCCTGGAAACATTTTTCTATTTACTTTCTCACACAACGCAAACCTGCGCCCTTATTCCGCAACTTCAAACACGCTCGTAACGCGGCGCGTTAAGTTTACCTCAAAAAGTTGGCTTCTACCTATTCCTTAGGAAATAATGGCCAACTTTTTGAGGTTAATTCATCCTTAACAATTATTTCCTAAGGAATGGAGGCCAACTTTTTGAGATTAACTTAACGCGCAGCGCGCGAGCGTGTTTGCTGTATTTTTTGATCGAAGGCAGCTGCGGAATAAGGGCCCTGTTGTTATTTTTCCTGAAATTGCCTGCATGGATGATTGAACCCCGAATATGATTGTTAGTTTACTCACGTGCCCAACACTTCTTTCTTTGTCTTCGTATCTACCTACGTTATAAACGCGGAGATGCTGAAGAAATTAATTTCTTTTGCCAAACTACAAAAGATTCATGTTGCATTACTAGGTATCAATGTCCTCAGTTATCTATACCTAGTTATATTATGATCAAACAACTATGATTTTACAACGAAATAATCAGTAACTTACTTCACGCCAGCCAAAACACAGTATCGTTTTGCTGAGTATGTTCCCATTTAAATATGTAGGTTAGGTAGGTACCACCAGCCTTCTGATGACCGATCAAGACCAACCAAAATGACTTTATTCGGGATAAAGTTTTCCTCAACTCTTTGTTAATACAGATGTTGAATGAAAGATATTATTTTGAAAGTCTCTTTTCCAAACACCCTAATTTAAAAATTCACAAGAATGCGGAAGAGCCGTGCCCACCCACCGCCCGCCCGCGCCAAGGCCGCACGCGCCGCGGGGGCGTAACCGCCGCCCTACGCCGCGCCCGAGGCAATGTAACATCTCAACTTCTTCCCGCCAACTGAACCGAAACTTTAGTAAACATCTCCATAGGAATTTACTTTTTCTGTCGTTAGTCGCAATCGTCTATCGACAGAAAAAGTAAATTCCCTTATTTATAGTTAGCAAGTACGATGGAACATTTTATTTCCATGGGTCAATAACCAATTAAGTATAATTCCAATCATACTTACTATGTACCTACTTACTTAGTACCATAAATGTGTTTGCATCTATGTATATTTAGTCAAAATTAAGATTTAACTTATAAATTTAACATTTACTTTACTCGTAATAAACCCACTTTGGGAGTAAATTTTGCTATTATTACCTACTTAATTACTTTCTATCTACTGCTAGCATTAGGTCGCGTCCTTCGCGAATCCCTAGATACACTGATACTCAATGCCGGATTTATCCGGAGTCTCTATTGTGGGGGCCCCATTTTGTGGACGCCTGCCCTCCCCTTAATCCGGCCCTGCTGATACTGTCAATATTTTGTGACCGGAAGCGGAAATTGCTGACATTTTAACAACAAAGTTAGTTCATTTTTTTTTTAACTTGCTTACTGCCCCTTAGGTTGTTGGGGCAATTTTGCCGTCAACAGTGAAGGAGGACATAGTGAGATTGTTTACAGACGAGGTGATCCTGGCTGATGATACTACTAACAGAAAATAACAATTGGAAATATTTTCGTAAACTTGTTATACTTTTTATGGGTGTAAATGTGTAATAATGATTGACTGTGATCGGGTGTGGGAAAGTGATATACTAGGGTGAAACGTGTTAGCCCTGGTGCCGGGGCAATATAATACGGCACTGGTACCCCCTGCCTGTAGTAAGAGCCTACTAAAAGGGGACCTATGGGTTCGGGATGGTCAAATTTGAGGCTCCGACCATCCACTTATGCATGCCCAGGGAGAAGTACCTTGTGTGACCAACGTTGTCGAGAGTGAAGGGACTGAGACAACACGCAGTTGTCTCGGGAGGAGCCATAGCGCAGTGCTGAGGGCTCCAGTGCGTTCCTCTGGAGATCCCGGAGCCCTCTTGTCAAGCACTAAGGCTGGTCACTGGGGGGGTTTTAGTGGGTACAATCCCACATAACCTGGCTGCACCCCAATGCAGCCGGGTATCTTTGGAAGATATCCCCCTCGAAAAAAAAAAAAATAAAAGAAGCGTGAAACGTGTTTTTTTCATGTCGATTCCAAAACTTCAAAAGAAGATCCTATAAAGTATCCACTACTTTGCTGGGGCCACGAACTAGGGACCTCCCTTCCCTATTCCGTGACTGGGCTGATACTATAGATTACTACCTTATGTCAGTAAAATACAGAAGACTATGCGGTATGGTCTTAATGGCGTTAACCTGCTCAGCAATAGCGCGAAAAAAATATGTTAAAGGATTTTTTTTGTGCCTGTGTTTTGTGCGAACGTGACAAACCTTGTTTTTTATTTTCGGGACTTATCGCGCTTGTAATAATGCGCGTTGGGTTCCCCTATACATTTAAAATATGTATTCAAATCGCAAAAGCTAAAAAGTTATTCGAAACTTTGATGAATAAATTATTTTTCTTAGCTTGTGATTTTTTGTTTTAGAAAAAATAAGTGGAAGCTAGCTACCATTTCCCCATTATCGTTTTGGCAAATGCACAAGACGCGTGACGCCAAAATACTCACAGGAGGAAAAAAAACAGCGTTTTTTTTTTATTTAGCTATGTGTTCAGAAGAGGAATTCAGAATAATTAGGTGTGTTATTTATCTATAAATGTGTTAGGATCATTTCAATCTAAGATGATAGGTATATGTGAAGCATAAGTATGAAATCACTGGGTTCAGTGGTTCGGCGCACGATAATCTATTGTTTTTTTGAAATTGCCTAATTTTGGAATATACCCGATACCCGTGGTGAAAATCCGACACAAACTCTCACCCATGTATAAAAAAATTACCTACTACTAATCTAATAAAAATGTTGGACAGCGTGCATCCGGTAGGTAAGTAGGTATGGTATGGAGATTTAGGGGCGTAGCTATCGCCGTATCCAAAATACGGGCCCCCCAGGTTTCAGAGGCCCCGAAAATGAGTATGTAAAAATTTGTAAAAAAATCTTTAGCTTTTATTTGGGCCCCCAACAAATTTTGATAGGTAGGTACAGGGCTCGTCAATGGCAAGCTACGCCACTGTAGATATTATAATACAAAGCTATAAAATTACCTAGGTTGGTAAATAATGTAAATAAATAGTTGTAATTTGGATAAATAAATAATCCAGTAGTAGATAAACCGTCACCGGAGACGAAGACCCACGGAACACTATTACCTACTCCAAGGAGCGAAGACCCGTGGACACGAAGAGGATATACCTAAATACTATAATCGCACAGATCTCGCATTTTTTTTCTACAGTCCATTACTTTCTTTGCGTCTACGAGAAAATAGTATTGCCTGACTGACAGCCAACTTTTATGTGCAAAAGTTTCTGTTAAACAAGCGACATCTACTGTCCGTCTGTAAAATAAAAGAAAAGGTTACAGATGGCGCTATTCCAACATCTCATAAAATAGGAGCTAATTTTGAATTTGCTAGATTATGCTAGGTTATCGCATATGTACCTACGTGCACGTAAAACCAAGTTACCATGTCGCTTATGACTGTGATGTTACTTTTATGAAAATGAATAAATTAGCATGATTATAGCAGATTTTTATACCTATTTCATAAATTTAGTAAACACCGCTCAAGTGCAATTCGGATTGGTGCGACGAGGGTTCCGTATTCAGGGGTTCATTCATTTCGGGATCTCTGTCGCACGTCGAGCCCTACGCGTGTAAAGTTGCGGGTACGTATTTAGCTAGTTTTGTTATACCTAATGGCTTTTAAATAAAACAATCATCATCATCGCCATCAGCCAGAAGACGTCTACTGCTGAACATAGGCCTTCCCCTTTAACCTCCACACTGAACGACATCCTGCCATCTGCATCCACTGGATGCTCGCGATTCTCACAATGTCGGCGGTCCATCTAGTGGGAGGCCTACCTACGCTGCGTATTCCTGTTCGCGGTCTCCACTCAAGAACCTTTCTTCCCCATCGGTTATCGATTCTTCGAGCGATGTGGCCTGCCCATTGCCAATTCAACTTGCAGATTTTAATAGCTATGTTGGTGACTCTGGTTCTTTGGCGAATATCTACGTTCCGAATTTTATCGCGCAAAGAAACTCTGAGCATAGCTCGTTCCATTGCCCGTTGTGTGACTCTGAGTTTTTCCAAAAGGCCAACAGTTAAGGACCACGTCTCAGTACCATATGTCATCACTGCAACACCCACTGGTCAAAGATCTTTGTCTTTAGGCACTGTGGTAACTTGGACGAGAAGATATTATGTCACACAATTTCCCGAACGCTGCCCATCCGAGTTGGATTCTTCGGGCGACCTCTTTGCCTAAGTTGGACAATAAAACAATTATGGTTTATAATTTAAAACGTTTTTAATGCACAGTAAACAGAGTTTCAAAATACTTAAAGATTAAATTGTACGTGGTTTCCTTCATAAATAATGTACAGTAGATTCTAGTTATAACGACTTCGCTTATAACGACTAAACGGATAGCTAAAGGTATGTTCAGGCCCTTCTTTCCCACTGTGCACTGTGCCCAGGGCCCCGCGATTGATAGGGGGTCCCCTAGTTCCTGCCAGATCACCAAAAGATAACCAATATTTAGGTATTACCGAAATAGATATTTATTTTGAAAAATTTAAAGGATAATGACTGACTACAATACCTACCTACTTGCTTATTAGCTTTCGCATGCGCGAAGCTACTCTACTCTCGCCCGAAAAAAGTGCTCTGTCAAGGGGCCCCATTATCCTAATGTGCCCAGGGCCTCCAATAGGTTAAAGACGGCCCTCCCTGGATATGTTATATGTATTGTGATCTGTGAGAATTCAGTTCAACGTCTGTTTAGTACGCCGTCAGCCGTCGTTGCTATAACCAGATGCTATTAAATATTTTACCTATAAGGTACTTTATTTAAATTACGTGTCTTTTAGATATTTAAGGCTAGGTCAACTTTTTCTTCTCTTCTCATAGATAATAATATGAAATTAATGTATACTCAGTAGCAGTGGCGTAGATACGTAACCAAAGGCCCTTGTGCAAAAAAAAATGGGGTCCTATCTAAACTGGGTTAGGTTTTCCCAAGTAAAAATATAAATACTAGGTACAAAGCTACTTTATCATCAGCTCGTTATTGTGCTCTAAGCTACTTACTACATAACTTATGTGAATGAAGGGATTTTTGTCTAAAGTTCAGTTTGAGGTTTGCTGGTCAGGGTCCGAGGGCCTCCTGAACTTGAGGGCCCCGGTCCACGGCACCGTCTAGCCCTCCGATAGCTACGCCACTGCTAAGTAGTTGTTTTGTTCATATCTCTTTTATCCCAAAAAGTAGGATTTGTGAAAGTAAATAGTTTTTTGAATAGATAATAAAGTAACACTTTCCTTGATTAAAGTTGTACTTTGTCAAAAGTAGTGCACATTAAATTCATAATCGAAATTATTTATTTATTTCTGTCTCCATAGTAAGGCCTGTGCAAAAACTTTCCGTGTATAATTGTATATACAATAGTGACATTTACTAAGCTAATGAAAAAATTAAAAAATGAAATGATAGATCATGCTGCCTAAAGTGGTATAGCATCTATTCGAATCCAATCATGCAAAGACATTATTTAGGAAAATTGAAACTATCAAAGATTAGAATATAAAAAAATGTCTCAAATAAATATCTTACAATAATTAATAACAATCACAATTTATTCAATTCATTTTCCTCGTAGAAAAATAGGTCTAAATCTAATGTATGCTTTTGATGAAACTGATTAAAGTAAATTAAGAAATATATTAAAAAATGTCTTCAAAAACAATAAATACTGTGGACGATAGAAATATATCAATTGCTGTAGGTACCTACGTTATATTTGAGAATTAATACTTCGAGTGCTTAGTCTATTCAGTATTGATGCGATCTATCGATGTTTTCTGAAACAAACAAATTATTCATGTTTATTCAAGTTACTTCCATAATTAGATCTATATTTTTAACCGAAAAAGGAGAGGGAAATTTAAAAAATAAAACCTCCAGACTTCCGTCATTATGAACAGATATATATATATTTTATTGAAAGGATATGCTTTCAGATTGTTCCCATAGACAATTCATCAAAATTAGTTCAGTAGTTTGGCTTTTAACCAAAATAACTAGTAAATTCTGTTACCGGAAGATGGTAAACGGAAACTGCAAATTTTACTAAATTCGTGTGAAGTCGGTTTTTTGAATTAATAATTATTATGTTACTTCATCATCGTCATAACAGCGGAATAATATACTCGTAGGTAACAAGACAAAAAAAAAAACACTTGTTACCATATTTTATCGATCACTGATTTTATATCTTCAATAATGTAAAAATTTACGAGCGAGAGATCTTCAGACAAGAGCCCCTTACCCCCTTAACATCAGGCGAGTTAGCGTTCAAAGGCAAGCCTATTATTAAATTAATAAATAAAAAAGCTGGGGCGTGGAATCGAAACGCGCTAATCAGCAAGCTATCATTTATAAATAGTACTGTGATGTGATATAACATTACCTAATATCTAGGCCTGCTTACAGGCCACCGCCACTCCTCTCAACTGTGATCTGTTTCTTCAGGACCTCCTTCTCATGATTTTCCTCCTCCAGCTCGGCCATGCGAGCAAATCTGGAGTACGCCACGTGGCCGGACTTGATCGCTGACATCATCTGTAGTCGATAATCAACTTAGGGGTGAGTCGATTAGAGATATTTTCGGATTTTTCGGTGGGCAAACAAAATCCCTTAGAACATCCTTTTTTGGTTTTTCTTCTCGCTTAATGGAAGATAGTGCGGAACGAAGTTTGATGTAATACTCTTATTAAAATAAGAATGTTTCTAAGAAATGATTGTAGCCCCCCAGCTCAGGTTATGACCACTTCTATGAAAGGATAGGTTTTCTATTATGAAAGGTAAGTATTTACCACAATATGGCGGTACTATGAAAGGGTTCAATGCTTCAATCTACATTTTTTGAAACACTATTGTGTAAAACAACACTTTTGATTTTAGTTAAAATTAACTTTATGATCACTTAGATAAGAGCTACTTTAGCAAAATATAAAAATAAGGGTCTTAGAAGAGGGTTTATTATGTGATTCCTGGAACTCTTGGCTCAGGTAGCTGGTTCAAATCAAACTAGTTTGGGGCAAACGAAATACGTATCAACATATTTGCCACGTGTTATTTTGTTAGGAAATATTTTATTGGTGAAGAAATGAAAGTTGTATTAAAATTTAAACAGACATGCACAAAAACATAGAATCACAAAAGCACACCAAGAGCAACACCTAAAAGCTTTTTAGTCTGTAATAGATTTCAGGATAATGCGTAAAGCAGCCAAGATGGCGTATCCCAGCATAGCTCATACAAAGCATTGTCATACAGTGCGACCAACTTTTCTGTATCGATGGCCAAACGACGGATATGAAGATTTTTGACGGATGGCTGTTAGTTTTGTATAAAAAATACGATTGTGGCTACATTTTCATCGCTACAGATAACTTGGTATAGCACTGTTCTGTCAGACGCCAATCAATCTTCGTCTCTGTATCCAGCTCTGGGGCCTTACGGCTAACTCTTAACTCGAATTAGCGCTAAAACAGCGCAGTTCGGAAAATCACGCGAACGTGAACCTTAACGCCCAGGGATAGGGTTTGCGTTCGCGCAACTTTTCACATCACCTAAACAGAATCGTTTAAAACAGGTAGCCATAAGGTCCCAGACCATGCATAGATCTATTCAGGGTCTGCGCAGACGACAGACTAGACCTCTCTCTTACCCACGCGGAGTTTTTAACGCCTAAACTCTTAAAATTTACGCAGTTCTGACTCTACATTACTCTACAGTCATCACAGCGAGCCGAGCTTCTTGCCTTTGAAAAGAGTTTGAAATTGTTTGGCATAGTCTCGATCCGCCATTTTTATGTTTTTATGACTACCTATTTAGTTAAAATAAGGTGCTTATTATCCTATTGAGGTCTAATTTTATTACATACTTATTTTTAAAACTAATGAAACAATTTGCATAGGTGTTTTCTAACACAAAGTGTTTTAAAATATTATGAGTCACTTACAATCTTTATGTTCAATTATCTCCATAAAGTGACAATTAAGGACAAAGTTTTCTAAAAAAAAAAACAGGGCGCCTTTGCCAAGGCTGGTAACATTTTTCTGATGGAGGACCCATCAGAAAAATGTTAAATCCCTTTGTCAGACGCCATAACTTAAAATGCTCATTGCGAATGCTACGTCCTATTTAATCAGGCAAGGCGTTTGATCACAACATTCACAACTCATGTTGAAGTAAACAAAGATGGTAAATACACCTAGCCTGAAATGTGCTGGCTCTTAAAAGAGACTGCTTGAACACGCCTTTGGCGATAAATTTTAAACTTAAGCCAGCGTATTTGACCAGCGTCAACTCCCAAGTCACCGCCTGGCAAGATACAGCGCGAAAATAGGACTGATATGGCTTTCTCTAAGGTCAGAGTCTAAGACAAGAGCCATTCTAGGTCGCTGTGTTAAAAGCAGTGGCGGATTAGCCACGTAGCATCAAGAGTCGTAAATTATACGGGCGCCGCGCATTTGGGGACCCGCACACCAATGCTTTCTGACCGTAAAATGTTATCTATTTATATCGAAGCGTGTTTTTTTTTTTTCAAATAACGAAAGAGTTGGTATCAGAATGTTCAACTATAATTTAAAAATTTTGTACCTTTCTAAAAGTGACCGCTGGTTACACCACAAATTATGTTTTGCACCACACACGTTGGAAATACTGCAAAACTAACAGGGAATTCCCTAATATTAATACCATAAACTTGATAACCTAAAGCAATCCAAGGGCCCCTTGATATAATTTGCTACAGGCCCCGCGCTGGCTTAATCCGCCACTGAAGTAAAGTATGTCGTCTGCGTAGACCCTAATAAAATAAATGAAGCATGTAAAGCAATAAGGCACGTGTCAAACAATCGACCTGCAGATATTCGTCGAGTTCGACTTGTCCGTTCATGTTGGTGTCGATCTCGCACAGTATGTCGTGCAGCTGTTCGCCCGTCACGTCGTCACCAGACGCCTGCAGACAACGCCGCGCGAACGTCACAATGAGATAGGTTACGCACAGCTTGGCAAAATAATGTAATCAAGAGCTGAAATAACTTGTGAAGTTTATTTCTATTTGTCAATTTAATTTTAAGCTTGTTAATTTCAATTCAATTCGTCAATGTAATTTCAAAACTAGTTTGTTTCAATTTGTCAATATTTTTTTCTAAGCTTGTTAATTCAAATTTTCAATTCGTCAATTTAATTTCAAAACCTGTTTATTTCAATTTGTTAATTTAATTTTGAAGCTTGTTAATTTCAATTTCAATTTAATTTCAAAGCTTGTTGATTTCAATTTTCAATTCGTTAATTAAATTTCAAAACTTGTTTATTTCAATTTGTCAATTTAATTTCAAACTTGTTTTTTTTTGTAAGGTCTGTATTTTCGTTTTAACTATTATTTTTAATATGTATAATCTGTTTTGGCATGTCATGATTACTGTGTAATTATTGTGGGAGAGGCTATTTATTGCTCTGAAACATTGAAAACTATATAGATTTAAGCCAATGGGTTCTAATTTAATTTACAACATACTTAATTCAAACAAATTTATTTTTGTATTTCTTATTATTTTACTTACTTATTTTACGGTTTTATTTACTTTTAAATAGATATATTCATAAAGTACTGAGTATTACCATTTCGAAACAAATTATGTAGCTCTTTTTTAGACTTTTCTGCCAAGCTGTGTGATGCATGAGTGTAGAATGGAATTTTAGCCTTAGCTGTGTAAAAATAAATTTCTATTTGATAATGTTATTGAATTGAAAAACTACAGTGTTTATTGTATAAAGAATATTTTTTATCTCAAAAATTCCATACTACTTGCAGAAATTATGTCTAAACATAGTTACAGGCAGCATCAGTATTAAGATATACCTAAACTAAAATCTACACCCGCGCAGACATGTACCCAGGCAAGTCCACTAAGACATTGAAGACATTCAGCGCCCTAGGTGATCTATTAGATCGCCTAGGTTAGTGCTACCTGTAGATAGTCCTGTATTTCAAGCTGCCCGTGGTATTGAACGTCGATTTCTGATAGAATCGACCTTATTTCGGCGTCTGTAGGCTTCACTCCCATGCTCTATAATCGGCGAATTTTGTTAAAATTTAAGAAACAGATTTTAAAAATAAATTGTGGGTAGTTGTGATTTTTTATTTCTCAAGTAGGTAATTAGGTAAGAGCCTGTTGCATATTAGTGTAGCTCGTGTGGCTTGACACAACTACAGAGCAACTGACAGATTGTTCAGCCTTTGGATGGGTTGATCGAGAGTGGCTTTCGCAACTGAGCGCTACCATGTTTCAGATGGTACGTTAAACTGTAAGCCTTGTCAGTGGATTTATTAGCCCACATCAAACCCAAAGTCATCCACATCTAACCCACATCTGTAATAAGAAAAATAATTAGAAGGTAAACAAACAGTTTGTTGCTTTCGCCAATTTTTTTGCTATCTTGACCGATGGAAAGTGTCGATTTGTCATTGGGCTGACTTTTCCATGAATATAATCTTATTGGGTGTTTTACCTACAAAATATAGTTAAAAATAGCGCTCGTAGAGTAAGCTCGACTAGGTATTTCTAACCGATCACCGATGTTAAGCAACGTACGACACGGTCAGTCTTTGGATGGGTGACCGCGTGAGGCATTTACAACTGAGCGCTATCATACATCAAACGTTAAATTGTTTGTCCCGGTTGTTGTTCTATCTATAATAATAATTGCTAAGCCATGTCAAAGTTGGCCTAAAACTCTGACATCACCCTGGCTCACTCTGCCTGCTTCATCTTCGACCACATCATCGCTTACCAACAAGAGAGTTGGTGGTCAAACGCGGACTTACTTGCGATTAAAAAAAACTTAACTTAAAGTGATGAGATCGTTTTACCTTAAGACTCCTCCTAATGTCGTTGATAGAGACGAAGCCCTTGCGGTCCTTGTCGATGATCTGGAACCGTTTGATGTAGGTCTGTATCTCGTCCTTGCTGAGATTGATGGGTATCTTGTCGCGGCTCTGGCGGTTCACCATCTGGCCCATCTCGGCGGCTAAGAATTCGCCCGCTGTCTTGATTTGTTTCTGAAAGATAGAGCATTCTAAATTAGCACAAGACAGTCCAAAAATTATATGACATTTACAGTTATATAATTCGCCATTTATAATTATACAGACAGACGTGGAAAGCGACTTTATTTTATACTATATAGAGGAGATAGAGATGATGCTGAAATTTTGCATACACGTTTAGTTTGGATGACAATGTATGGTTAGCTAAGTGACGTCCTTCCTAATCCAATATGGCGGACTAGTTATTTTTTATGCACCCCCATGATGGGATGAAAAGGTTTGCTGAGAAGAAATACGAGAAATAAAATAACTTCACACTAAATTTAATATGGCGGACGACTAAAACGTAAAAGTGTTATAAAAAATTGTAGTAACAAATTTGTTTGGATGAATAGACTTTGATAGCAAAACATCAGTTATTATTAGAAAACAATAGTAGATGATGCATATATTTGAATAAATATGATTATGACTTTTATTTGCCTTTCAATTACGTCAACATTGGTATTATAATAAAATCGTTTCCTGCATTATAAAAAAAAACTGTAGAACAAAATCTCATCATCATTATCAGCCTATCATGTTCCCACTGCTGGGGCACAGGCTTTCTCTCAGAGAGAGGATGGGCCTACCTACCATGCTGGCCCAATGCATGTTGGTGAATTCCATGTCTTTGAAATTTTAGAGGTTCTTGGACATATCGGTTTCCTCACGATATTTTTCATGATCGTTTTTTTGAGCGATGGCCCGGAAACTGGACATAATTTATATAGATACTAAATAAGTCTTAGGTGCAGAGCCAATGATGGAACCGGGTAAAATCACACATGCTATCGCTCGGTCGCCATTTGTGCATACGTTTTTATATGTTTACTCGTGAAATAAATAATTATCTTTACCGCCTTCTCTGCGTCGGACCATTTGAGTTCTTCCGCCATGATGTCAACGATGGTGGGCAGAGCTTCAGACGCGGCCTGCACGTTGAGGAAGGCGAGTCGCAGGCGTCGCGCGATCATGTCTACTGCGGTACACGCGTACTCACGGACACCGTATCTATACACAACATTACATGTCGCAGTTTACTAATTGGGTCTAAATATTGATACACATACTCTCGAGCGAAATTGTTGACTATTACACCTATCTTGACAGATTGTTCAGTTAGGTAAGTCCAACTTAGGCAAAGAGGTCGCCCGAAGAATCCAACTCGGATGGGCAGCGTTTGGGAAATTGCGTGACATCTTCTCGTCCAAGATACCACAGAGCCTAAAGACAAGGGTTTTTAACCAATGTGTGTTGCCAGTGATGACATATGGTACTGAGACGTGGTCCTTAACTGTTGGCCTTTTGGAGAAACTCAGAGTCACACAACGGGAAATGGAGAGAGCTATGCTCGGAGATTCTTTGCGCGATAAAATCCGAAACGTAGATTCTCCAAATTCGTTCGCCAACGAACCAGAGTCACCGACATTGCTATTAAAATCTGCAAGTTGAAGTGGCAATGAGCAGGCCACATCGCTCGAAGAACTGGTGACCGATGGGGAAGGTTCTTGAGTGGAGACCACGAATCGGAAGACGCAGCGTAGGTAGGCCTCCCACTAGATGGACCGACGACATCGTGGGTCGCGGGCATCCAGTGGATGCAAATGGCAGGATGTCGTTCAGAGTGGAGGTTAAAGGAGGAGGCCTATGTTCAGCAGTGGATGTCTTCTGGCTGATGATGATGATGATTGATACACACAGGTGGTGTTACAGATGTTTGCTACGTTAAAAAAAGACATGCAATGTGGGTGAACTCGCGTTTATAACTTATATCGATAAAGATCTGTGTCATCTGTGTCATCATCATTCGACAGCCCCGTTAGCTCAGTTGGTAGTGTACCTGCCTGCTGCGCTTGGGGGCGTGGGTTCGATTCCCACCTAGGACAAACATTTGTGTTCTATATATGGGTGTTAATATCTATTTAAGTATGTATTTAAAAAAAATATATGTATGTATATCAGTCTCTGGCAGCCGTATTACAAGCTTTGCTAAGTTTGGGGTCAGATGACCATGTGTGCAATAATGTCCCAGATATTTATTTTATATATTTTTGTTTTTATCTTTTGTGGTACATTTTTAGCTCGTTTTTTTTTAAATACAAGTAATACATTTTCAATTACCTAATTTCAGCGTCGATGTATGGGAACTCAGGGTGCACCTTCTTGCCGATGATGGGCCATCTCTTGCCAGTCATGGCCGCCATTTTGGCGACGGCGAACGCGCGGTCGCCGTATGACTTGGCTAAGTGCTGGGCCACCTGAAGTTATGAAGATATCTTATTGGTAAGTATTGTTATGACAGGACTAAGGCAGTTGCAGAGCCGAGGCAGAGACAAGCGGAGAGTTAGAAGCTCCTCGGCTTGGTCTTTTTAACAGATTTCCAAAAAGGAGGAGGTTACGAGTTGCACAATTTGGTCCAGTCTGACATTTTTATGAAGGCGGTTTTTTATTGATAATTATACTTGGCTTGGATAATAAATTTACACCAGCTTTCAAATAAAAAAAGAATCATCAAAATTGGTTCACCCAGTCAAAAGTTCTGAGGTAACAAACATTAAAAAAACAGTCGAATTGAGAACCTCCTCCTTTTTGGAAATCCGTTAATAAGATATTTTTTTTAATTCTGTAATAGGCTTGCGTTTGACCGCCAACTCGTATGTAAAAGCCAACCAACTCACCCTTCAAAACCTTAATGGCCGTCTTAAAAGAAGGTCACCGGATCTCGGTTTAGGTACGATGAGCTAGGCAGAAGAGAATAATTTATTGTTTTCTGGTCTTACTTCCATTTCCAGCCCGAAGTCCTGCACCAGTCTGATGTACATGGTAGGAGTCCACCCGTGCGCGCCTTCTATTAAGAACCCATCGGTCTGGCACTCCTTGAACAGGGGCTTGAGATTCGCGCCTGGAATAACGAGGAAAAATAAAAAAAAAGAAATTTCCGAGTCCTTAACATATGTATAACTAGCTACACTCCGCGGTTTCACCCCGCGTAATGATGAAAATCGATGATGATGATGACAAGTAGCCAAAGTAGTAAGTGTTAATCCAGGATAAGCAGCATAAGCAATATATATTTTAAATTTCATCCAAATCCATCCAGCCGTTTCTGCTTGCTCTATGCCATAGTACAACCAGCTTTGCTTAGTTTTGGGTCAGATGACATGTGAAAAAATTACCCGTTTTTTTTAAAGAGATAAATAGTAATCTTCATACTTACTCTCGATAGCAGCGTCGATGGTCTCTAATGCCATAGACCGGTATGTGGTCCATTTTCCACCGGCGATGGTGACGAGACCCGATGGGGAGACGTGCACGATGTGGTTGCGCGCTAGGGACTGCGTGTCGGGTTTGTTCGGGTCGGAGACTAGAGGCCTGATGCCGGACCACGCTGAGAGGACGTCTCCGCGACGGACTGCAAATAAAACGGGAACTAGTTAGCAAAGTATATCAAAGTATGTGGAAATATTATATTTTTAACCGACTTCCAAAAAGGAGGAAATTCTCAATTCTTTTTTTTATGTTTGTGACTACAGAACTTTCAACTGGATGAACCGATTTTGTTTATTATTTTTTTATTTGAAAGCTGGTGCTTCCCATTTGGTCCCATTTCAATTTGGTCCAGTTCTGATGAAGTTTGTTTTTATATCGATAATTTTTTTATTTATTAGTAACCCCTTTCGGTTGTATTAAGGTCCGATAGATCCACGTTCAAATAGTTACCTTCCACGTCAGGGTTGAGGTAGTTTTTAACCTCAGTGAGGATGAAAAGGATTTCGTCTTCAGTGGGCTTGGGGTTGTGCGTGACTTGGCAAGGCAGGTCCGTTGTGCCAGCGATGGTCCCCTTCAGCCAAGGCAGGAAGAAGATTACGCGGCCGTCTGATGTGGCCGGGTCTAGGAGACCCATGTGTTCAGGGCTGGAATGAAAGGTGGGATGTTGAGAAGCTTCCTCTTATTTCTTACTAGCTGTACCCGCGACTTCATCCGCGATTTCTTCAGAAAATAATAGCCTATGTCTGTCCTCATGATACATACTATTACCTCGCAAAAATTTATTGTGACCGGTTAAGCCTTTTAGCCGTGATTATGCAGCAAACAGACAGCCGGACAGAGTTACTTTCGCATTTATAATATTAAGTGTGGATTGAATCTAAGACAGTACTGTGGTTTGGTTCATTTTTTATACTCTATTTTTTAAGTTTATACGTACAATATATTTAAATTTATGAAGAAAAAAAAATGAGATTGGGTACCGTCAGTGTACTCTTTACTGATATAAGATTGCATGTGTCTTATGTATTAATAATTAGGGACGTTGTGCCTCAAATCAAACTTAAATTTTCTTTTCATGTAATGGAATAGGCACGCACTGTGGCCCTAGTACGAGCACTTGCGAAAAAGTATTCGTTCCGTAAACGATAGTAAAATGTATGAAAAATTTAACAGCGCCTCTATCGGACGTAAGGGAAACTGAATTTTTCATACATTTGCTATCGTTCACGGAACGAATACTTTTTCGCAAGTTCTCTTACTAGCCCCACTGAACGTAGCTGGGCCGGTAAATTCGCATTGGCGCGTCTTGTCTAATACTGTCCCACCACTGAACAAAGTAAATGGAATTACTGAACAATATATTCCTTACATAGTTTGAAAGTATTTACAAGCTCCGTAAGATATCCTATTTGTTTTCATAACCACCATAGTTCACAACAACTGACGCATCTCTTATAAGATAATTTGTTCCACAACTCGTGTACGGATTGTTTTGTTCTTGGCAAGGTGTGCGTTGTTTACATCTTGCCGATTAAGTCTATCAACGCGTTAAACATCACTATAATAGCGACCCATTTGGCCGAGCAGCCAATAATGCAAGCTATGCATACTTGTGCAATACTGTTGCAAAAAGTCAAGTTGACGAACAAAGATATTAATAGTTCTGGTGACAATTATAATAAATATAGCTTTTTTTTTTTTTTATTCAGTAATAGGCTTGCGTTTGACGCCAACTCGCTTGATGTTAAGCGCGATGCGGTCTACGATGGAGCACACTTGCCCAGAAGAAACCGATTCACTCGAGATTTGAAGACACCCAGATTGTAAACATCGGGGAACACCCATTCCGGCAGCGCATTCCACAAACTAGCAGTACGCACAATAAAATTTGAATCAAAGCGCTTCGTACGGGTTTTCGGAATATCAACCATGAAGCGGTGTCGATTTTTCGTGCCCGCTCTGGCAGTCCGATAGAAAAATGGGGAGGAGGGAATTAGATCATGCAGATCTGATGCACACTCTCCGAAATGTATCCGATAAAAAACTGATAGACTAGCAACTTTACGCCGATGCTCAAGACTAAGAAGTTTAGTTTGAACCAGGGATTCATTGCTGATGAGCCTCTTGGCGCGTCTCTCAATAGACTCCAACGCCCCAAGCTGGTACTTAGCTGATCCATCCCAAAGGTGAGAGCAGTACTCCATGCACGACCGAACTTGTGCTTGGTACAGTGTAAGCAACTGTTCCAATTGAGCCTTGTCCTCAATATAGGAGCCAAAGTTGAGGGTAGAAGACAGAGAGACGCCCAAAAGCTCAAGTCGGTCTGCTGTCGGAATAGATACATCCTGGAAAGTAGGAGCCAGTTGGAATGGCGTCCTTTTTTTATATACGGCGCTTATCTATTCTATTTTTGTAACTTCGTCACACATAACATCACACTAAATCTCTACAGGTTACGGTTACCTTCTCATAACAAAATGACGCAACCAATCTTTGGCAAGGAGGTAGGTAGGTTAGGCCTTAAGGTTTTTGCCTACTGCTGCGTATCATACCATGACTGTACTATGTCCGTATCAGGTATGAAAAAGCATAATACGGCCCACTAGAACGCATCAATAACGTAGCATACCGGTATCCAACGCGTTTGATGACCATGCATTTTATATACCCTTATGCAACACGTTCAGCGACCGCGAATTAAACCAGTGGGCAAAGTACGAATTTTCGCTACGCAAAATTCGTGTCAAATTCCATACAAACTTCAATTTCGAAATTCATACCCGTACGACATATCCATAATTATATCCATACAATATTACTAGTAGTAGTATTAGCAAGTAGATGTCAATTTATTGATTTGTAAAAGTGACTTAGTGTGCACCCATTGGTTGTTGACGATTGCAGTAGGAGGGCGCTAATTGAAGTAGAGAGGGAAAGTATATTTTTGATCGATTAGTGGCCGTCAGGATACTCCAGTTCAATCATTCAGTTCAACAACCTCCTAGGGCCCCAGGGCATACCCCTTCTGGGGTGCCAGAGCGAGTCTGATCCCCACTCCCGGCGACGGCCCAAGCCGAGGCTCGTCCCTCCGAGGTGCCCTTGTCGCGAAAAAACCTTAATCATGTTGGCTCAACGCCCTCTGCATTCACTAACTAGCCCGGTCAAGCTGTAGAGGTCGCAAGGCCAACAGTAAAAGTCACAGTCAAAAAAGACCGTCAGGACAATGGAGCTGTGAATTTGTAGCCGAAAGGAAGTCGGATAAGTGCCGTGTATTAAATCTGTGAAAATATAGTTATGAATACCCTACAGCCTGATTATCATTTACAATCGATAGAGGCGTATCATTGGTGAGTGGAAATTTATATTAGCGCTATTTGCGCTAATGTGTTGACCGAGTTTTTGCCCTCTAACAGGTGTAGAAAGTATATGTACCTGTAATATCCCGGCAGCACAATGTGAACTCCAGATGAGGGGCAGCAGATCTCTTTAATGTTCTGGTCATCCATCTTACGGATGCTGTCGGTGAAGGGTCCGGTGGCGTTAATAATGCACTTCGCTTTGATGTCCCATTCCTTGCCGGTCAGCTCGTCCTGGTAATAATTATCAATAGAAAAAACCAACTTCATCAGAACTGGACCAAATTGAAATGGGACCAAACGGGAAGCACCAGCTTTTAAATAAAAAAAAGAATTATCTAAATCGGTTCACCCAGTCAAAAGTTCCGAGGTTAAAAACATTTTAAAAAAATACAGTCGAATTGATAACCTCCTCCTTTTTGGAAGTCGGTTAAAAAAAGTTATTTATAATATTCTTTACATGTTTAAGAAAAGTCCGCACAGAGGCTGGATGGTTCGATTTCCACCAGTATATCAACCTGAACTTAAAAGATATTCGGTGGTGTAACAGTGTGCTAGCTGATCCCTTATCGGAGGAGTACAGAATTCTATGCAAGATAGTTGATTAAGGTTTGTGTTAAGAGATGCCAGCGGCAGTTGCCCCTCTACTACCCCCAACGATGGTACTGAGACGTGGTCCTTAACTGTTGGCCTTTTGGAGAAACTCAGAGTCACACAACGAGCAATGAAAAGAGCTATGCTTAGAGTTTCTTTGCGCGATAGAATCCGAAACGTGGATATTCGCCAAAGAACCAGTGTCATCGACATAGCTATTAAGATTTGCAAGTTGAAGTGGCAATGGGCAGGCCACATCGCTCGAAGAACCGATAACCGATGGGGAAGAAAGGTTCTTGAGTGGAGACCACGAACCAGAAGACGCAGCATGGGCAGGCCACATCGCTCGAAGAACCGATAACCGATGGGGAAGAATGGTTCTTGAGTGGAGACCACGAACTGGAAGACGCAGCGTAGCTAGGCTTCCCACTAGATGGACTGACGACATTGTGAGTCGCGGGCATCCAGTGGATGCAGATGGCAGGTTGTCGTTCAGTGTGGAGGTTAAAGGGGGAGGCCTATGTTCAGCAGTGGTCGTCTTATGGCTGATAATGATGATGAACAAACCCTTAAAGAAGCGCCACTGAGTTTCCCCGCAGTTTTGTGCAGTTTGGTAACTTTGACGTGGTTTGCGATGGTAGCGCCGTGCCGCGCCGCCGTTAGTGCGATAGCCAAGTTCATGCGGGCGTCGTCTTGCTGACCTGGAAAACATACAAGTAAGCTTATCAAAATTATTAGTATTTTATGGGAACCCGGTTATTTATATTACTTCTATGCAAGAACACTTTTCAGTTTCAATTAGCAAATATTATAGAAGTGAAGAGTACTTATTTTTTTTTATAATTACAAGCTAACACTAAAAACAGTTTAACTTCCCATAGATCTTTTTAGGGTTCCGTACTCAAAGGGTAAAACGGGACCCAATTACGGGACCTTATTAACGCTTTCCGTCTGTCTGTCCGTCTGTCACCAGGCTGTATCTCATGAACCGTGATAGTTAAACAGTTGAAATTTTCACAGATGATGTATTTCTGTTGCCGCTATAACAACAAATACTAAAAAACAAAATATTTAAGGGGGCTCCCATACAACAAACGTTTTGTTAATTTTTTTTGCTCGTTTTAGCTCCATATTTATAACGGCAACAGCTACCTGTTAAAACAGTTACACGCTTGAAATATCATAGAATATTTCGTTATATATGCACTTTAAAACTAAATAATTAAATTTAAATAAAATAAATATTTAAAGGGATGCTCCTATACAACAGGCATGTTTTTTTTTTGTCGTTTTTATAGATAATGGTACGGAACCCTTCGTGCGCGAGTCTGACTCGCACTTGGCCAGTTTTTTTTGATTCATCTCTATCTTCCGTAATGTCTGAGTTTACCCTCCCTTGAGCGATGATGACATGCATGAGTCTTTACCATCATAATACACAATGCCGCCGCACAGGTTGTCAGATTTCAGCATAGGAAACAGTTCGAGAGTGTTCTTCTTGGACAAGTAGTAGGAGTTCTTCACATTCCTGTCGCCGGCCACCAAGTCATACATTTTAATGCCGAACCAGTAGTACGGGACTTGCCACCATCTGAGGAGAAATAATTACGTTACATATTTGAAATTTTAACCGACTTCAAATAATTATCAATACAAAAAATCTACTTCATAAAAATGTCAGAACTGGACTAAATTGAAATGGGACCACACGGGAAGCACCAGCTTTCAAATAAAAAAATTATCATCAAAATCGGTTCATCCAGTCGAAAGTTCTGAGGTAACAAACAAAAAAATAAAATAAAAAATACAGTCGAATTGAGAACCTTCTTTTCGGAAGTCGGTTAAAAAATATAGTCTAAATGAGAACCTCTTCTTTTTTGGAAGTCAGTTAAAAATTGTTACGTTATTTAAAAAAATACCGACTTCAAAAAAGAAGGTTTTCAATTAGGTTGTTTTTTTATTTTTGTTAGGACTCCATCATTTATGAACCGACATGGAAATGTATTTTTTAATATAAATGTTATACTTATACTTTCAGATTGCTCCCATAGAAATTTCATCAAAATTGGTTTGATAAGATATACGTAGATATGGATATAGATGTCTAGTACTTTGGCTTTTAAATCATAATAACTTTAAAATTTCGTCTTCCAAGTAACCGAAAATGCGTTGTTTTATTTGTGAAGCTGTTTTTTTTTTTTAACTTTGCCGCTGTTACTTTTCAGTTACCTACTATATATACGATGCAGTCGGGTTTTTTTAACAATTTATTTTACTCTTATTTACGTAAACGTTCGGGTCGAAGTGCCATATCACCTCAATATCCTAGTATAGCAGGAAAAGGCCATATACCCTGCAGCGGGATAGATGGATATAAACTCTTTATTGTGTACACCAGAAATAAAAATTACAAACAGAAAACACGGGATATGAGTTGCTTAAGGTGGATGACTCTGATGATGGAACAAACACTTTATTCTCACTTGTAAACTGGCAGCAATATAGGTAAGGGGCGCGTCAAATGAGGAGCGACTTCAAGCATATTCGCCCTTTCATGTAGCGCTTCCTTCACCATCTTGTATTGGTCATAGTCAAGCTGCATGATCGCTTTTTGAAGGTATCTGACGCCGCCGTGGATGAGCTTCGTGCTGCGACTGGAGGTGCCACTCGCGAAGTCGTCCGCTTCCACTAGAGCTGTTCTGAGACCTGGAGACCAGAAGAAGAGGTTACGTTAGGTTTTCTTTTTCTAGTAAAAAGCTTGCGTTTGACCGCCAACTCGCCTGATGTTAAGCGATGATGCGGTGTACTATGGAGTACACTTTCCTAGAAGAAACAGATTCACTCGTGATTTGAAGACACCTAGATTGTAACTATCGAGGAACATCATAAAGGCAACGCATTCCTCAGACTAGCAGTTCGCACAATTAAAGTGCAAAGTGCTTCGTAGGGGTTTTTGAAATATGTAACAGATGTGCATTTTAAGTAAATGGGCTTGAGTGTACCAAAGTCTCATCTTGCCAGTGGTAGCCAGTTGGGATATTTGTGTGCCAACTTACCATCGGTGGTGAGATTTGGTGGTTAATTAGAAAGTGACTCTTGTGACTTCTGGTGGTGAAGGTGTTTACTCTGGTTCATTTTATCATCACTGGTGATATGAGATAATTTTCACTACTTGTGAAATAGAAGTACTAGTGTCATTTCGTCATAGGTGGCCCGTTTGGAAATCGAAGTCCCAGCTCACGACCGGTAGTAAGATTTGGTGGTCACTTTAGATGGATTATTCCGGTCTGCCTCTTTGCTATATGCGTTCAAGGAGACAAAGAGGAATAAAAAGTTCGATTTGTCCCTTTTTTGCCGACGAGGGGACAGATCGAACTGTTTTCTTAGGGGGGCAGATAGGAATAAAAAGTTCGACCTGTGCGATGATCCGAAGCGTGAATTTCCTCTAGTTATTTAAATAATAATACCTCTTTTTATTTATACTACACGGGAATTATTCACGTAAGATTAGGCCGGTTACTCCGACTATAGTTTCAACCGCATTCGGCGGTCTTTATCAAGGTGTCTTCATGGAATTTGTGAGAGTGACCGTGAGACTGGTGGCGACGTGGTGAGCTCCGTGTGCTGGAGTATTCCCGAAACACAGGAAGATTCGAGTGGGGAAGAGCTCCAGTGCGCGCCGGCGCAACATATTTCTCCACGCACCCCCACCCCCGCACACGATCAGCATCTTTTGTCGTCACGTGCGCGTCGCGCGGCGTCCCGCAGTGCAAAGCGAGACGCAGCCCCGCGCGCGCATTCACCTTGATAAAGACCGCCGAATGCGGTTGTAACTATAGTCGGAGTAACCGGCCTAATCTTACGTGAGTAATTGCCGTGTAATATAAATAAAATGTGTGAAAACCACGTCAGTTTCCATAATAAAAATATTACCTCTAGTAGTGGCATCGAGCGCGCAGCCAGCCCCCGTGGCGCCTCCGCCGATGATGAGTATGTCATATTGGTGTCCGGCCTGCAAGCTCTTCACCTGCTCGGTTCGGGACGGAAGCGGGCGCTTCTTGCGCTCGGTCTTCGCCGACACTGTCGTTGGTCTGTACCATTCCTGAGAAATAACACAGAAATCCATTTTATGGGTATTTCAAATCAACCATAAATTAAGCGACAGCAACACTGTTAGTCTAGGCCCTAGACTAATTCCATCTGCTGCCATCCCTCTAGACTCTAGAGAACGAGGGGATAACATTATTGCACACACGGTCATCTGACCCTAAACTAAGCAATGCTTGTAATATGGCTGCCAGAGACTTATATTCTGATATAGGTACGTAGGTACTTTTTTTATGTGTCGTATTATGTGCGGAGGCCAGCTAGGTAAATGTTCCCCAATGTCTTAGAGTCTAAGAGATAAATCTCTGTATCCTACTTACCACAGGAGAGTCATCTGCTGCAAGGGCCCAAGCAGCGATCACCGCACCCGCAGCGCCTGCGCCGCCTACCAACAACCTCCGTCGAGACATTACTGAAAACGACAACATGACATGGTTAAGCAATGATTTCATCACATTTTTGTTACAGACTAGTTTTGATTAATCTAAGCCCAAGGCAAAAGTTCATTTTTGACATCAAAATAACTGGTGAAAAAGAGTGGATGCTGGGGAGAGTGGCCCAAACAAAGGGAGGAACTTTACCCCCAGCAGTGCTCACCCAAGGCTGGTGAGAAGTTAATTTAAAAAAAACTATTTATTTATTTACAAGATTACCATTATGGGCTGATTTCACCATCAAAATGAACGCGATCAACGCAAAACTAAACTGGTATAAAGTGGCTTATTGAGTTCAAAACGTCAATTTGGGTTTCACCAACATAAACTTAACTGCGATCAGTTTATGTTGGTGAAACCCAAATTGACGTTTTGAACTCAATAAGCCACTTTATACCAGTTTAGTTTTGCGTCGATCGCGTTCACTTTAATGGTGAAATCGGCCCTAAAAGTTTTAGAGGTTGTTTTAGTTGCCCTTTTTTTTTTTAGGTTTCTTCTACACTTTAACTTTTTATATTTTGTGTGTATGTCTCTTAACCTTTATGTGTAAGGTTTTATAACAATTATGAATTAGCGATAGCCTGCAAAAGGATCTACTAATCGAGATTAAAATAGTGAATCGGTTTTTCAGGTATACATGCTTCTTCGTAGACCGCATCATCGCCGAGATACCTAGTGATACCGTCAATCAAAGCCTATTATAAAAAAGTTAATAGATACATCTATCAAGGCATTAAGAAAATTTATCATTAAAATTACAGTAAATTGATAGCAATATTATTCAAGATTGTGTCATTATCAAAAGATGGTCCGTGATAGCGACAATGATCGTTTGACTGGAGATAATAGCCTCAACCGGTAAGCTGGCGCCGTGCCGAGCGCAAAGAAGCAATAATTATCTTCTACTATTTGCTAATGGGCAAGTCTTTTTTACACGTCTCGTCTACTCATTGCATTAATTACTTATAGATATCCTCAAAACTGGTTTAAGGCTGGCCGCACACGTCAGTTTCCTGATCAGAAATTCCGTGAGACTAGCGCAAACGTTCTGTTTTTTGTATTAGGAATTTTAAACGTTTTTTTCTGTTCTTACGATCCGAACGCACGGCGAAAATTTCAAAACGAACGTTAGGTTTTTTCCGTTCGGAAAAATTATGCGCCTTTATGAACATTTTGTATGTAAGCAGAGCATTCAGGTTTCTGAGTCTGCATTCCTGATCAGAAAACCTAATCAGGAAACTGAACGTATGGCCAACCTTATAGTTATAAACGAAGTCGCATACACTTAAAGATAACATAACGTTTTCTATTATTTCTATTAATTTAGGACTCTTTTGCAGGGGTCCGCCTGGGGAAGTACCACACCTTTACCAGTTATTCAACCGCCAAACAGTAGTGTGCAGACACTACTGTGTTCCGGATTGAAGGGCAATGTTTCCAGCGAAATTGCAGGGCACACAGAGATTTGACATCTTATATTTCGGGGTGACGAGCGCAGTGCATTGCCATCCAGGGTTTTGAACTGTTGAAGTTTAAAATTCTGAGTAGCGTTGAGCTGTTATGGGCAAGCGTGAAGAGTCATCAGGCGAGCGACTTCGCTCGTCTCGTCATACAGTATCATCATAATAAAAAAAAACTTCGTGAAACACGTGCCTGTGCTGCGACAATCTCAGATCAGACAAACAAAGGAGATATTGTTGATGATCATCATCATCATCAACAGCCTTTCATGTTCCTACTGCTACGAAACAAGCCTTCTCTCAGAGAGAGTTGATGGCCCCTAATCCACCATGCTGGGCCAGTCCGTGTTGGTGAATGTCATGTATTTTAACTTTTTGACGTTCTTCTATATACCGGTTTTTCTCACGATGTTTTTTCCTTTACCGTTTTTAAGCGACGGCATCGAAACTGCACATAATTTATTTAGTATGCACTTGCAAAATGTGTAATGAGCTACCTTCCGCGGTGTTCCCGAGAAGCTACAACATGGGTTCTTCAAAAGGAGAGTCAATAGAATCTTTAAGGGTCAGCAACGTATTTGTGATGTCTGTGGTGTTACAAGTATCCATAGGCGAAGGTGACTGCTTACCATCAGGCGGCACATCTGCTTGTTTGCCACCTATGGCATTAAAAAAAGCTTTTATTTCGTTTCACCTGTCCCGGAGATTGTTTGTGATCAAATCTTGCAAGTTAAATTTGACCCACTTTCCGATTGAGCTGAAATTTTGCATACACCATTAATTCTGGTGACAATACAATATGCAATACCCAATATTGTAATATTTACAAAAAATCCGCCAAAATAAAAAATTTTAGCATTTAAATATGAGCTTGTTTTTATATTGCATAGATATAGGTATTTCACGTCGCGCGTCGAGTACCTAATATCTGTATCTCAGTCCGTAAGTCGCCCACACAAGGCAATGACTCTCTTCACGTGGTGTAGTCTAGCAAAAAATATATCTCCACTCCGTAGTTACAGTACAGCTATTTTTATTTGCCGCGTCGGAATCTTTGTAGAGTTTGATGCAACTTTTTATCTTTTCCTCGAGCCGGAAAAAGAATGTGTCGTGCGGTAGTACCAGACTTGCTACGTAGTAGCTTTACCTAGTCTGTCGGTACGACCGTGAACGATCAGCTGGAAGATGTGATAGCGATAAGCAGCCGTATGTTGTGAGGTAATAATGGTGATAATTTCATGCTAGAATGCTACCATTCGTAGACCCGTAACAGACACGTCAACATGGCTGATGTCAACCACCTCAACCAACGAGAGAAAAATTATATTTTCACTCTTTCTCTCCCGTTGGTCAGACGGCGCCGGCGGTTCGTCAGCCAAGTTCGATACGTCTGTTATATACGGCTTGTATAGCTGTAAGATTAATTGTTTATAGTGCAATCCAAATCCGATCCAAATTATTTATATGAACGAAGCTAGTTCAAAGGACCTCCTCGAAAGCTTCTACAGAATATAAATCAGTTCCATAACCCATCAAAATATTTATTTCGCTCTTTGCGTTTTGGCGCCCCTTGGTATCTAGCGTCTAGAGCAGAGGTTCCCAAAGTGGTCCAGGTGGACCCCCAGGGGTCCACGCCAGACTTGACGGGGGTCTACGTAGGCGTAATTTTTTGTCGAATTTTGGGAATATGGTAGAAAAGTAGCTGCAGGGAGTCCGACGGAACCAGCTAAATTTTGAAAGTAGTCTATGAGAAAAAAGGTTGGGAACCTCTGCCCTAGCGTGACCACACTTCTCGCTCTACCCCAGGACTAGCCCTGGATGAATTATACTTACCTTGCGCAAGAACTAGGAACAGAACTGTTAGAGATTTTATTATTTGTATTCTACCTGACTTGTAATTCTTATAATCTATACATATAAATCTATATCTTTCTATACATATAATAAAAACGTACAGTTTTTTTTTTTAATAGCGAGATATAAAAAAGACACACAGGGCATCTTAAAATAAGCAGCTGAACACGTTAAGACAGTTTATAGAATTTTTGTCTGTTTGTTTCTTTGTCCACGCACATCTCCTAAACCACTGGACGGATTTAAATGCGGTTTTCACGAATATGCTTACCTAAGACCAGATTAAAGTATAGGCTATGTTACTTTGCGCAAGGGAAATAAGCGAGGAAAAAGGGTTGAAAATTTATATGAAAATCTACGCGTACGAAGTCGCGGGCAACAGCACTAGTTATCAGTAAATCTATGTCTATATCGATTTCATAGTGTTAGTGCGAAAATAATTTTCTGCTAAACAAACGTGTGAAGGCCACTTACTGACCACCGGTGCTAGTCCGTAATAATATAATTAGTAATTATGCAAACGCGCAAGCTACTGCAATTTGTCTGTAACGGGCATGTCTGAATAGTGACCACATTTTGCGGGAAAGTGCAAGTAGGTATAAATTATTTGCATAATTTGGTACTTGGGCGAGTACGACCTGCTTTCCCCGACACGTCGTTTTCCATCACCATGGCCGACACTGACGGCACCAGTACCCTTAGTACAAGATTTGATAGTTTTCGAAAACTTTTTTCGTTTTCGTTTTGATGCATACATTGCTGGGCTGAAAGCTATTCGAAACTATTTTTCGTATTTGAGTGAAGCAACCTATACTGCCGATTACTACCGATTTTAGTTCATCCGCGTTTCCGCTAGAGGCACTTTACTAAAATGTATGGGACAATACGGAAACGAAAAAAGTTTTCGAAAACTGTCAAATCTTGTACTAAGTGTACTGTACATTCAAATTACAAGGTAGGTACATACATATTTATAAGTACTTGAGTAAGGACCTATATCGTGTGCAACGGGATTAGAAATAATTATATTAGTTCGTGATAGTACCACCAGAAACCTGCGTGATATACAATGAATATCATTTATCACTTAGATGTTTATTTATCGATGCATGATAACGCAGTTTTATTTTATTTTAGATATCTATAACTGAACTGTAACTCTAATTTTAGCGTGGAATGAGTCATTGGCTTAGCGATTAGTCCGTGATAGTGATAGTTACCACCAGAAACCTGCGTGATATACAATGAATATCATTTATCACTTAGATGTTCACGTATCGTTGCATGATAGCGCAGTTTTAGATATCTATAACTGACCTGTGACTCAATTTTAGCGTGGCAACATATTAATGAGTCATTTGCTGAACGATTAGTTCGTGATAGTGATAGTACCACCAGAAACCTACGTGATATACAATGAATATCATTTATCACTTAGATGTTCACGTATCGTTGCATGATAACGCAGTTTTAGATATCTATAACTGAACTGTCGTTCTAATTTCAGCGTAGCAGCATATTAATGTGTTATTTGCTGAGGTAACAAGAGGATCACATTAAAAACGACTTAAAAATATATGAAAAGCGTTAGAAGTGCCTATAAAATTTGAGGGTTGCCATCGATTTCCATGCGATCTCATCATCAGATCCTGACTTTTCAACACATTCAAAAAAGGAGGACGGTTCTATGTTCCACTGTATTTTTCTTTTTTATATTCATCGTCATCATCAGCCAGAAGACGTCTATTGCTGAACCTAGGCCTCCCCCTTCTAATTATTTTTAATATTATGTTCACCGATTTAAAAAAAAATTTGTTCGGTAGGGTATACCTACTTCCAATTTAATCTCATTGTCACCAAGTCAGGATCTGATGATGGGATCCCAGGGAAATCGAGGGCAACCCTCAAATTTTTATAGGCACTTATTAGTTGCGTTTTTCATATATTTTTAAAGTCGATTTTAAAATTGATAATTATTGCACTACTTTTTTGTACTGTGATGGTACGGAATCCTCAGTGCGCGAGCCCGACTCGCACTATATTTTATCTTCAAAAACGTTTAAAATGTGTGAAAGGGTAGCTCTGTCCGCATAATACAACAGATGGCTGCGCTAATTTTCTCAATGTCGTTTCAAAGGATTACAAATAAAATATGGAAGTAGAGCATGTAGCATGTGATGTGTATGAATAATGTATATGGGGTTGTTTAAAATGAAGTAAATAAGCATTTATGTGAAATATCTATTGGCGCGCATTGGCAGTAACACCGAAACGTGTACCGTGACGGCAAACGATTCGACGCTCTCTTATGTCGTCATGTTTCACATCTGCCGGGCGTCCCTTGACGGTCAAGTTTTTTTTTGTTACAGTGTTCTGTGCACAAAATAAATGTTTTTTTTTCTTTCAAAACTAAATAATTATTATATCAAATAAACCTCAAATCACTCAAATAAGGGAGATATAGTAAGGGCGCTTGGCGAGTGTATCAGGCCGAAGTAGTCGAGCTCACTCTGCAAACACGGCCTTCGCACACTTTTTTTGCATGTTTTATTGCTATTTTTATTAGTTAGTCTGTTGATGTCGCTGCAAGACTTACTTTGAATCGTTACTTAAGTTAAACAATGCTTATAATTATCAATATAAAAAACTGGCCTAGTGCGAGTCGGACTCGCGCACGAAGGGTTCCGTACCATTTTCTATAAAAACAACAAAAAAACACGTTTTTTGTATGGGAGCCCCCCTTAAATATTAATTTTATTTTGATTTAATTATTTATTTTTAAAGTCAATGTATTACTAAATATTCTGTGAATATTTCAAGCGTCTACCTGTTGCCGTTATCGAGCAAAAAATCGAGTTAGTTGTATGGTAGCCCCCTTAAATATTAATTTTATTATATTATTAGTATTTGTTGTTATAGCGGCAACGGAAATACATCATCTGTGAAAATTTCAGCTGTCTAACTGTCACGGTTCATGAGATACAGCCTGGTGACAGGCGGACGGACGGACGGACAGCGGAGCCTAAGTAATAGGGTCCCGTTTTACCCTTTGAGTACGGAACCCTAAAACCCGACTTCATAAAAATGTTAAAATGTCAGAGCTGGAACAAATTGAAATTATGGTCACAGCTAGCGTTTCTCTTTAAAAAAAGTTTATACCAAGAGGACTGAGAAAGATGCTCACCGGCCTTTTTTTACGGCAGATCATTTCAGTGCAAGTTTAAAGACTTTATGGAACTAATATGTAATCAGTGGCGTAGCTAGGTAACCAAAGGCCCTGGTGCAAAAAAATGGGGCCCTACCTAAACTGGGTTAGGATTCATCAAATAAAAATATAAATAATTTAAAGGTACAAAGCTACTTTATCATCAGCTCTTTATTGTGTTCAAAGCTACTTACTACATGAATGTGTATGAAGGGCAAAAATTTTGCAAGTTCAGTTTGAGGTTTACCGATCAGGGCCCAAGGGCCCCCTAAGCTTGGGGGCCCCGGTGCACGGCACCGCCTAGCCCTCCGCTAGCTACGCCACTGTAGGTAATGCCCAGTTTCGAGTTATAAAGGTATATATGTCACCATGATTATCGTTATTTAATTACACATTACGTTATACACTTCCACGGATTAAAATAGCTTGCAGTATTGTTTTACAGTAGCGTCATTATGCTATCAGGGAATACGCTTAAAATAGTCAATTAAATTTGAGTTTTGACGCCGTAAAGTTATTTTAGTTTTGAAATCATAGAAACCGGTAGGGATAACTAGAAATAAAATAATATATATATTTATAAATAATGCTTCTACTATTTGCGGTGTAGCATCCAGTTTGTGACATTAGCCGAACAGCCCCATGATTATGTAACTTTGCAACAAGCTAATTAGTCGCAAATTTGACAGTTTAGAGATTGTTATTTTCGATATTAGGTACATATTAGGTATACCTAGATATTAGTGTCAAGGGCCATCTATAAATGGCTTAGTTCAGGTTGTAATGGCCTTTCCATGTTGGTACTTGTTAACAATGGCTTCATCATATCATCATACAAGATAGAATATCAAGCCACAGATTCATATAGCAGTCACAACGTACTGGGGGTCTAGACTAGAACCCCTTTCTGTTAGCATTAACGCCTGCGGAAAGATAAAAATTGTATGAAAATGGCATTAACTTGAGAGATGTCTCGTGCCTGCTAATGCCATTTTCATACAATTTTATCTTTCCGCATGCGTTAACGGTAACAGAAATTAGTTAGTGTCTAGCCCCTCCGGGCCGAGAATGCAGAATCCAGCTTAAACCAGCTGTAACGTTTAGCTAACGTGTATTGATAAGAATCATTGTTATCACTTTGATAACAAGCCAAATGAAAAATTCCGCTAATCTAGTCTGGTCAAACACAATGTACCTAACTACCGATGTTACACACGATTAGGACTATTTTGTTAACAAACACGGAGAATGGTAAAAAATATAGGAAGATTTGCCAAGCATTGGGTTATTCAAAGCTGGTGATGATGACGAGGAAACTTGAGGAGTTGAAGTAAGGCAGACAGTGGCGGAGGAGACAAGGCAAGCAGAGCGTTGTTGGTCAGAAGCTAGATCTGACAAGGATATGAACATCGTGGGACAAAATTAGACACGATTATAAGGAGGCACAGAACCGAGGTAAACTTAGATGTCACTAGTATAAAAAAATAAAGAAATCCTCGACCAATTGTGACAATAAGATCATAACTTTAAGCCACTAGGCATATTTTGATCAAACATAACTTAGAAACACCACAATGAAACCTTCTTTCGAATAAACAAAACTGCAATCAAATCGGTCTAGCAGTTTTGGAGAAAAACGGTAACAGACATACAAACACAAAACCTCTTAACCCAAACGTATACCTTCTCCACTCCTTCATGGGTAGATAAGATCCTAACTCCCTCTAGACAGATATCTGATATAACAGTCCAATAATTAGGCACGATTAGTGCAGGGTTCTAGATGACAAAATAATTATCAATATAAAAAACCGACTTCATCAGAACTGGACCAAATTGAAATGGGACCAAATGGGAAGCACCAGCTTTCAAACAAAAAAAGAATCATCAAAATCTGTTAACCCAGTCAAAAGTTATGCGGTAACAAATAAATAAAAACATCGAATTGATAACCTCCTTCTTTTTGGAAGTCGGTTAAAAAAAGGTAGACCCAGATGTACGATGAGGAAGGCCGTGGATGATATATCGATGTTACGTATCTTATCTCTAAAGGTCTCCGTCAGTTGCTATATAAACCCATGATATAGACAGATTGCTATGACGTGTAATCGTCTGTCGTCGCTCCGTCCGTAGCAGACTAGGCTCGCATCCTACATGCCTTACAACACGTGTTGCTTATCTAATCTATTACTAGGGCAGTTAGCACTTTACGTGACGATTCGCGGAAAATAATGAGATCCCTTTTTTTCTCAAATCAGACAAAGAACGGAGATTTTTTTTGTTTTTTTTTTTATATCTGGGACATTTTTGCGCACACAGTCTTTGACCCCAAACTAAGCAAAGCTTGTAATATGGCTGCCAGAGACTGATATACATACATATATATTTAAATACATACTTAAATAGATATTAACACCCAGATATAGAACAAACACAAATTGATGTTCATCACATTAATGTTTACCCTAGGTGGGAATCGAACCCACGCCCCCAAGCGCAGAAGGTAGGTTCATAACCAACTGACCCACCGGGGCGGTCTGGTAAGGTAGCGTGGCAGGTTCAAACGCATCTAGCCAAATCTCTTGATTAACGGCATCAAGTATTCATGTTTTTAAATTTAGGCTTCGGGGGTTGCCTCGGCAATTACTTGGCAGATGTTAGTCTTTTAAATGTTCCGTGCTTTAACACCGTTGGTTTTTGTGGAGTTTTCTATAGAGTCGCGTCTATATCAACAAACCTTGCAATGTAGGAACCTACGAAAAAGTCATCATGGAAAACGGTCATTGACACTCGACAAAATGTATGAAACAGCTGTTTTTTTTCGCGATTTTAATTTTGGTCTCAAAGTAAAAGTTTTTCATAATGATGATTATAACTATCTCTTTTTTTAAATGCGGTAATAGGCTTGCGTTTGACCGCCAACACGCCTGATGCTAAGCGCGATGCGGTCTACGATGGAGCACGCTTGCCCAGAAGAAACCGATTCACTTGAGATTTGAAGACACCCAGATTGTAACCATCGCTTCTTTTCGGCTTAGTAATTTTTATGCGTAACCCGTATAAATACCCGTATGCGTATGTATAAATAAAGTCCACCAAATCATCGGATCGAACAAATCAGATCGATACAATAGTAGAAACAATTTGTAACACAAATACAAAATATTTATTTGCTCTTCATAATGGTTACACAAGTTTAGTGAAACTCTGACTCCTCTGCTGTGTAGATTACCTGGGGCCTTACCCCTAGCTTCACATTTGCGAGCCAACTTTTAGTAGGTATCTGATAGGTACCTAAAATTAACCAACTCATTTAAGCGGCATCGTTTAAAAGCGTCTAACTTGAATGAACGAAAATCCGTTTTACTATGCGTGTGTGCGTGAAAATAGCAAAGATTGGCGGCTATCAAATAACTACCGCTTATCGTAGTTGATGGTACCGTTTAGACAAATAACACCTATGCGGGTCAACTTTTCGAGCTAGGGGTAAGGCCCCTGTATTATACGAGTCAGTTCCTTCCCACTTATAGTGACTATTGACAAAACTAATAATCTCAAATATATATAAATAGTAGATACATTGTAGTAAAATATGCCGCATCCAAGGTAAGACTTGGCAGCTATTCGATTTGAGTTCCAATTTTATATAAGACGGGTTCAGCTGATCGCAGTGCTTTAAGCGCGATTCACAACGCTAGCTAAGCTAACTTAGCTCAAGTGAATATAGCAAGCTGACATTAAATTATATTAGTTCTCCTTACGACCTCAAATTTGGAGAAGCTACCTTATTTCCGGTTTCTATACAACATTATTATCAATATAAAAAAACCGACTTCATAAAAATGACAGAACTGGACCAAATTGAAATGGGACTACGGAATGCATCAGCATCCAAATAAAAAAATAATCATCAAAATCGGTTCACCCAGTCGAAAATTCCGAGGTAAAAAACATTAGTAAAAACTCGAATTGAAAACCTCCTTTGGAAGTCGGTTAAAAATAGACCAGTTTAAGTCATAGTTACAAGTTTTAGAATAGTTATTGCTCTGTAGTTCGCAGTGTGTACTGAAGTATATAAATGTAGCAGCAGTGCAAGTACCGTTCTTTATCGATCGACAAATTCGGTAAAATGCCATAGAATCGATCATAGCGAGTTCGGATCAAATGCCATTTTATCGAATTTGACGATTTAACTGTCAAATTTGTCGATCGATAAAGAACGGTACTTGCACTGCAGGTACGATAAGTTATAGCTTTGCTCGCGATGTAAATCACGCTTTGCTCGCGGTGTATATCACGCTTTACAATACGATCACGCGGTACCCATGCCGTATTGTATAATATACCCCACCAACTAGTGTTGTAGCCAGATCTAAAATAGAATGAGCTTGGTACGCTTGTCGTACGGTTTAATGAGTTTAAAAACGGTGTGAAACCAGATGATTCGATAAACTGGGGTTTGCATTAATTTCATATGGAAACATTTCTAATTTCTTTGGGATTTTCTTTTTTAGCTAGATTACGAAAGAGAATGAGGTTAAAATCGCATGACAAGGAAAAAACTAAGTGTTATCAAGTTATCAATAAACTGGTAAAATCCTTGAATCAGGTTGTTAGATGATGTCATACTAGTGTTGTCGGCTGTTTTACAGTCGTATAGCTACGGTCAGCGATATCATTCATGTTACTCGTATATTATGCCTAACTAGTATCTAATCTGTATGACATCGACAATGCTATTGCCTATTTTTTTATAAGCCTGCATCGTCCCACTGCAGGGCAAAGGCCTCCTTTCCCTTAAAACACTGTTTTAAACTATCACGGTTTTTCACTAAAGTTATATGATTATTTACGGGATATTTACCGTAAATAATCACAACCTTACCACGGTAAATATCTCGTAAATAATCATATAACTCCTTTCCCTTCTTCCATTCCTCTCTGTTTTGAGCAGAGCTGTCCTGATTCTGTCGTTGATTTACTTGAAATCAATGTTTAATTATACCTATTTTTTATATATATTTTATGCCATATGTGGCAAACAAGCAGACGGGCCGCCTGATGGTAAGCGATCACCGTCGCCTATGGATACCTACAACACCAGGGACATCACAGATACGTTGCCGACCCTTAAAGACTCTATTAACAGCCCTTTTGAAGAACCCTATTAATACCTATTTAATAACCTATTTTAATGTTAGAAAATAGTACTATGTAACTGCGTCGAAATATCGACTCTATCCACAACCTTACCACGGTAAATATCCCGTTAATAATCATAGAACTGTAGTGAACAACCGTGATAGTTTAAAACAGTGGTTCGTTTTCTTGTATCAGCTGATAGATTAAATACATATAAACGGCATCGTTTTGTTTACAATTTACTCATATTGTCATACATGTTTCATTTATATTGAAATAAAAACATTTTAGATAAAAAAATGTTCTTTAGACCTTTAGCGATCTATGGGTAAGCCAACCGTTTTTTTGTTTAGTAGGTAGTGGTAGTGCTAGTTTTTTTTTTATGTATAGAATTCAGGTATATCATATTGGCCATTATATGATTTTTTACGGGACATTTACCGACTTTACCGTGGTAAGTTTCTGGCATGGCATATAACTGTAGTGAACAACCGTGATAGTTTAAAAAAAGTGTTTTATAATATTGGCAATTTAATTGATTACCTCCGTAAGATAAATATTATAATTAGGGATTTATATATAACTTTATAAACTGGTATTACATACTTGTAAAATAAATAAGTAAATCTGAAAATATAATATTCTTTTAGGTTTTATATTCATATTAATTTTATTTTAGACTTTCATAAGTAGTTAATTGAGCGATCAGAATAATAATCGATTTTTATTTATGGTATGCCTAACCTTGAAGACAAAACCATAAGCAATAGAAACTTAAAGTAGACCTTACTCTAGTAAAACTTACCTTTTTAAACAATATCCAAGGAAAACTTAAGAAGTATGCATGTAATCTATTTTACAAAAACTAATTTTAGTAACACAAGGGCAACTCGATGGTTTGCGAAATGTTCAAATTTTTCTGAAAAATTAATTTAACTAATAAAGTTATACCACTATAAGCACTACACTATTTAATTTACCGGATATGGCTACGGTTCACTGATCGTGAAATTAAACTACAGAGGACACATTATTGCGTAATGCACCACGATTCGGCACGCGTCGCTCGGCGAAGACCGGGCGAGCTACTGACTGACTGACCTTAGTTCGCTCCTTCGCTTCGATCCTATGAGTCATTCCTTACTTGACAGATTCACTTCACCCTGTTTAATCCAAATAAATTGAGACGGCGTTATCAAGGAAGTGCTGCTCCGATTATTGTGCGATTTTGAACTTAATACGCCGACTACAGAAGAAATTTCATTGAACTCTGAAAAGTGACGTAAAGCATATTAAATTCTCCAACATTTAAAGCACAGTGACACCTGGTGGCAAGATGTAGAATTATAATGATGCATTCAGCACAAAATAAAATCTAAAGTATTAGTAAAAAATATAAACAAACTTTAGTTATATGATTATTTACGGGATATTTACCGCGGAAAGGTTATATATCCCGTAAATAATCATATAACTGTAGTGAACACTGAACAATCGTTATAGTTTAAAATAGTGCTATAGAAACTTACCATTTAAATTCAAATGAATATTCACGGACGCCCTCTCTGATGAAGCAGCTGAACTATTATTGTAGGAAATATATTTATTATTGCTCTATCTGGTGAAAAGCAGACAAACTACAAATCAGACCTACAGTGGCGCCATCTAAGCGCCATGCACGATTTCCCCATACTATTCTTATCAGGAAAACCCGTGCCACCACAATATTCACTAAGTTTTCATTTAAAATTCACCTTTTTGAGATACAATTTATTTCCACATCACATGTCCAAACATTCATACATTCCATTACAGTTACAAAACATTCCTTATACTTTTTATAGATTAGCGGACAAGCCTGAGCATTCATTCACTTTTAGGAGCACCATCTGGACAAAAAAGTAAAAAATCGATATAACACGGCACGACTTTAAATTAAAGTGGTCAAAAGTGGAGCTTAAGCTGTTGACATTTTCTCTGACAAGCAGTAATACTATTAACAGCGTTACGTTCAAAAGGTACAACCAGACGCGTCTGGACGCGTCTTTGCCGTTCTAAACATTAGTGCAAAAAACATATGGTTTTTCTACAGTGTTAGAAGAGTTGTTTTAAATCACTAACCCTTGCTGATTTATAATCACATTCATATGGTTTCTATCCAGCGTGTGTTAAAATGAGTTTTTTTTTTAATCACTTGCTCTTGCTGATTTATAATCACACATATCACATTCATATGGTTTATCTCCAGTGTGGGTTAGAATTCTTTTTTTTTACGACACTGACATTTACCTGACACTGACGTTTATCTGACATTTTTGGACAGAAAGTTTTGGTGTTGACATTAATTCCAAAGCAGTTTTGTTGTTAATTTTTATTTCCATTTCAATTAAAAAACTATGCATGGTATCGCAAAAAAGAGCTATTTAATGCATTAATAATTCATTATTATCCTGTTTTAGGTAATATTTGTAAAAGCAGTAGGTATCAATACAAAATTGTGAAGTTATGAAAGTCGTTCCGTACCTTGAGCAAGTGCAAAAAAAAGTAGGACTACTTCCTAACGTATTGAACGTAACCCTCCGCGCGTGCAGCGCCTCATCTACGTCCAATTAAAGCTATATCGCACTGTAAGCATTTGTGTCTTCAAACATAATATTTTCTTTTTGTGTCCTCTAGAGTATTTCAGCGTCGCACGTCTTGTACATTTAGAAAGATGTTAGAATAGAATTTACTGTTAACTTTTTTGATTACCTAGAATGGTCTTATTGACAAAATGCGTTTGTACTATAACAATTACATAATCAATATTTCACTAGAACGCTCATTACAGTGAATGCTCAGGTTTATCAGCACTTTTTTACTTAGAATATGAACGTAGCGTAACCACTTGTGCATTGAGAGTTTATAACAAAATGATCACTTGTCTTTCTTGTCAGACACCAGCGAGTTGTACAGCTTGGTGAGCTCGCTGATGACCAGGGACTGGACGACGGTCCCGTTGGTGTCGATGAAGTTGGCGAACGACCGAGTGATGGATGTCTCGCGGGTCTTGCCAGCGACGTCGCGCATCGCAATCACCAGGTTGTACTTGTCATCGTGTCTGGAAGATTGGGAGATAGAGTTATAACAATTTGTAATGATGATTTTTGGGTTGCAAATTTATTATTAGCCAATGTGTGCAAGTTGAAGTGGCAATGGGCAGGCCACATCGCTCGAAGAACCGATAACCGATGGGGAAGAAAGATTCTTGAGTGGAGACTACGAACCGGAAGACGCAGCATGGGTAGGCCTCCCACTAGATGGATCGACGACATCGTGAGAATCGCGGGCATCCAGTGGATGCAGATGGCAGGTTGTCGTTCAGTGTGGAGGTTAAAGGGGGAGGCCTATGTTCAGTAGTGGACGTCTTATGGCTGATGATGATGATAATGAATGTGTGCAAGTTTACAAATAAAAATTTCATCACTTCTCACCAATACAGGGTTAGGGATATGAACTGTAGTAAGCTGAAAGGAGGTCATTGTGCTCATCATTATGAACAACTTTAGCTTGGTACAGTCTATATGCGTAACCCTGTATAAAGAAGTCTAATTATTTTTATTAGACGGGAATTACTCACGTAAGATTAGGCCGGTTACTCCGACTAAAGCGAGACGCAGCTGCGCGCGCGCATTCACCTTTATAAAGACCGGCGAATGCGGTTGAAACTATAGTCGGAGTAACCGGTCTAATCGTACGTGAGTAATTCCCGTCTAATAAAAATAATATGTGTAAAAACCAAGTCAGTTTCCATAATAAAGTCTAATTACGTTATATACTTCAAGTAAAAATGTTATGAAGTATAACAAAGCACTAATGTAACTGATTGCTAAGTGTGTTCACCATCTTCGACAACACCATCTCTTAACACCAGGTGAGCTGTGGTGGAACATTTTTTTTAAACAAAAATATGGCCTACCCTGTCGACCATAAAAAAAACTGAGCTGTTACCAGGCAGAACTTTTGAACTAGCTTGATTAGCATTATTTAACAACTACAGGGTTACGAGGAAAGGCTGTACTAAGCCAAAGGGGGTCCATAAAACCCATCATTATAAACAACTTTTACTATGGGACCAAACTAGAAATCGCGAAAAAAAATCTGCTGTTACATAGAAAATAGTCATTAATTCTTTACAAAATGTATCAAACAGCTGATATTTTTAACGCAACTTCATGGTTAAAAGGGTCCCTTGAACAAAATTGTTCATAATGATGAGTATAACAGGCCCCATTCAGCTTAGTACACTCTTTCCGCGTTACCCCGTACAGATACAACATTACCTATTAAACTACACCAGCAGGCCTAGCACGAACTGTGGGCAGATTGTCTTTTCACCGTTTTTATCCCGCTAGAAAGAGACAAACGTATCCATATTCTAGGTCTGTTGCGTCTACGTGCAGATAAAAACGGTGGAACGACAATTTTTCCACAGCCCATGCTAGACTGCAGACCATACCATGAACATTGCTGCAATAATAATTATACTTATGATACAAACATTTTAAAATAATATCATAACATGAAATTCAATTTCTAATATGATTTTACTAAGTTTATTTCCAAAGTCAATGTCCATGTTGTAATATAGATCTTAATTTTAAAAATTTCTGATAAATGTACTCAGCATATGTTTGAAAAATTATATCTCATTTGTGGCACAACTATCTAAACATAATCCATAAAAAAAAATAGATAATTTATCTTGCATACTTTATCCAGAGCAAGGAAGATAGGACTAAGATCGTTCTTGATTAAAAGTAATAGTTTTGTTTTAATTGTTTATCGATAATGACATGTATAGATAGTTTTAATAGTAAAGAAAAAAGACTAAACTGCTTTGTACCAACAAAAATCCGTTTAGTATTATTATATATATTACTAGCCGTCCGCCCCGGCTTCGCACGAGTGTAAGCTCGGCCTTCGGCCTCGCTACAAAATATAGCCTATGTCACCCGGGGATACTGTAGCTTCCCAACAGTGAAAGAATTTTTCAAATCGGTTCAGTAATTTCGGAGCCTATTCATTACAAACATACAAAAATAGGTACAAATCTTTCCTCTTTATAATATTAGTGTAGATAGTATTGTTTCGCCTCAACTCAAGCAGCCAGTATGTTTTCTTGGTTGCTAACCAAGAAAAAATTGCTTCACCTCAACTCTCAGTACTTTTTACTTTTTTCTCGGTTACAAACCAAGAACCGCTCAGTAGTTTTTATTGGTTGCCAACTAAGAAAAAAATACTCAACTGCTTCGTCTCTACTCGAGCCGCTCAGTACTCTTTCTTGCTTTATTTGTGTTTTTGTTGTTAGTCTTTTTTGTGTGAGAACTATCAGTCGCCTCCCCCCCCCCCCCGTTTGAAGTAAAGTTTCAGTAAAACAGTTAGCCCACTTACTTCTTGACATAAGAGCTAGCTTCCCAAATCCTGGTGCCATTTCCAACCTTTTCCTTGGCAATCACGAAGATCCCTTTCTCTTTGAATGTGGTGTACAGCGTCAGGATACCCATAAGCACAAAGTATGATGTCACACAAATTATGAGGACCACCCTGTAAAAAAATCACTTTATACAATTAAAATAAAAAGCGCGTGTCGTGAGGTATTCAGACAGGGTTCCGTAAGTATGTTATAAATAAAAATAAAAACGAGATCTTTGCTTGTTAACTTGTTTTTGCTTTCTTCCCTAAACATTTGTCTCAAAAGCATTAAATCTGCTATATCTTGGTACTAGAAAATCATAATCATTACAGTTTGTGCTAGTATTTGTTTTTTTTTAGGTTCTTCAGTTTCATTCAGTATGAAATCTTGACCGACACAAAATAAAATCAAAACTAGCCAATTTGGACATTCAACACAATTCAAATACAGCATTGAGTTTGAATAAAATTACCGCGACAGACGCAGACTCAATGCAAAACTATAATTGTTTCTTTTTGAGCTTTTTGGCTATTTGATTTAAGATTTTGTGGCAGGACTGGTTATTAAAACATTAGTTCAGTTTGTAAATACCAAAATGTTTGTGTAGTATAGTAAAATATACATACTTAGACTGTGGGAATGGGTAGAGGTAGTCCCACAATAGGGCATAGAGAGCAACACCCACTGCTAATGCACACAGGAAGAGCCTGCCGTCCATCAGGGCAAAGCTCTCCTTGCATTTCAGATCTCCAGTGAGGACCTGGAATATTTGGAGAATTTAGTCAATTACAACTAAGCATGGACATGTCGAAGATGAAACACAAACAGCACAGAAAATAGGATTGGCAATGAGGAGGACAAGATAGAGTATATCCAGAAATACCTAAACTCAGCCTTAGGCCCTTCGTACACAACGCTATGCAAATCTTTGATAGTCTCTTTCCAGGGGCGACAAGAATTAGAAATTGCTACAGCAAATGCGCCTGAAAGAGCTATTGGTTAATGAAAACCGGCATATAGCAAGGATGTTTTGGAGGCTAATGAAACTAAAAGAAACAAAATTTTAATGAAGAGGAAGGTTGGCAAGTTCCACCTCCTTGGGATCCAGACATCAAATTAATATAATCTTAAGCCCGGTGCAGTACGTACTGCAAGACCTCTGGACATAGTGAGGAACTACAGAGTACATAGGGAACGTTTAGAAAAAAAATATCATAGGAGGTACTTATAACTAATTTCATAACATTTCCATAGATATTTGTTACGCTCAACCACTGCAAAGACTATCTGCAACCCGTGAACGATCAGGAATTAAAATAATGTGAAACACTTGCAATAAAATCTGTAATTTTTTTTAAATTCCAATGTGTTATAACCGTTAAAGCCTAAGTAATCAGGTTGGTATGTCCTAAAACTGCGAGCAGAACCACCGAAGGATGGGCAGCAGTGTCCTAATAGTACACGGTGAACATACTGCGATCCCCAAGCCGCCTGCCAAGCGTGGGGATTATGGCAACACCCCTCTCTATGAGGGAGGCCTTGTTCAGCAGTGGACGTTAATTGGCTGGTGATGTTAATCAGGTTGGTATTGCCTCAAACAGACTGCCTGTTGCAACATTGCCCAAAAATACCAAGCATCAGCAATTCATTGACAAGCAGCAGGGCCCTGATTCTAAAGCGATTGTTTTTAAATTATTAATAAATTGCCCTTTTGACACTTTTGGTTTAGATACAAGTGTCAAAAGAAAAAAATACATTGAGGCAATTCATGAACAATTGAAAAACAATTGGTTTAGTAGAATCGGGGCCCAGGAAGTGTTGCTGAGATCACCAACCCCTGGGGAACAACAACAATGATAGCCATTTGATCAGACTAGCAGTCATAAATAATCACTTGGTCCGATCAGTTCCTCTGGAAGTCCGATTCACAAATATATAACCTGAATGTAGTATGGCCAGGCTGTACAAAGGAAAGTTATACTACAATACAAAGGAAACTCCAACTTTATAAGGCTACAGACTTAAATGATGTCTCTGAGATTGCCCTGGAAGACAACAGAGTTGCTTCGCGGCAACCCAACATATTTAAAAATCTATAGAAAACAGTACAGATTTTAAAGAATACAGACACTGCGCTGGCTCTGCTGAAGCTTCGCAATAATGCGAGGAGTTGGCGGTGCGGTGTGGCAAACTGTTGATATAAATCAAGTGTGCAACTTACCTCTCTGATAGCATCATCTATGGCATTTTTAGCAGCTGCGCCATCCCACTTGTTTATTTTAACAGCCTGTACAAAGAAAATAACATTATTCACGGATTTTAGCAGACATCAGGATCGTGACGTGTCCGTAAAATGCAACACGGAAAATTATATGAAAGAACCCAGTTTTAGGTGAAGGTGTTCTGTGTTTTTACCTCTTGAGTTTCAGCCATTGTTATGTGTATATGTAAAAAACTGTAAAACTTTAGGGATTCTTAATTATATTTTTTGAATGAATCTAGCAAAGGAATTTAGTTTCTTTTCTCGTAGTAGCGGCTTTTTTTTAATTTGTTGGTTGACTTGACTTTTCTGTAATCGACGTGACGTTTTGACATTGACGTTTATAATTATATGACGTTAATAGCCAAGGTTTTCAACTAAAACAATACATTTTTCTCGTAGTCGATTGGATTATTGAATTAGTCGATATCCAGGGTCATGACTTGGCTTGTTATACTCATACCTCATACCAACTCGTTTTTGGGGTTCCGTACCCAAAGGGTAAACGGGATCTTGCTACTAAACCTGCTCTATCTATCTGTCTGTCCCTGTTCCTCAGAAAAATAATAATAAATGGAAGCGTTATAACTACAGTTTCCCCATTAGCGCTTGATCGTCCCTTCGATTACATTATGAGCACGTCGTTTGCAGTTTTGTGTGCCATTCAATATTGAAGTGTGCGTTGGTAGATTTTTTAAGAATATGTCAATGTTTACAATACATGTTTACCTCGCCCTCTTCAGTTTTTAGCAGACTTTTTTTGGTAATAGGTATCTCAAGTTTATATAAGGCAAATCCAAACTATAAAATATTATTATATAATTTTATATATTATTGGATCTGCCTTATTTTCTTATGATCAATGGGCCTACCTTTTAACGGCTATATCTTTCGTTCGAACCATACCTACTAGATAGCCAGATTGAAAGAAAATAGGAGACAGATGAATTTTACTCATAATAATATTATGTAATGTTATGTTACATTTAGTACCTAGTTAACAATTTGTGTGGTGGTACGGAACCCTCAGTTCACGAGCCTGACGCACATCGCACATTTCTGGTTTTAATTTTATTATGTATCAGATCACCAGTAGATCTTTAAAATCTTTTATTTGATATTGGTTGGTAGTTAGTACACGAAGATGAAGAGTGTGTCGCTAGGAGTATATTCTTTGAGATTAAACTGAGGTATTATCGCTTTATTTTTAATATTTTAGTCACCAACCATATAGTTGTATGTCCAAGGATGGATGATTTTAGTCGATTCAAAGTCGATTTTCTGCATGTGTCATTAAACTCTGAGTGCAGCTCTAACAAACATTCATTTCATATCATTTCTTTCCTTTCATTTCATCAATCAAATCGTCATGGTTCCACAAATTATAGAAAATGCAAATGAATTGAAGTTGAAGAAATTAAACTAAAATTGAAAAATGAAGTGTTATGTATTGAATTGAATTTGTAATAAGTAACTGGATTTTTGAGTACACCTGTGTAACAATGAATGTATGAGATACTGTGAAACTGGTAAAGTAATGGGTCTGTTGTAAAATTTGTTATTTATGTTGTTATGAGCCCAACCAGTGGCAGATTCTTCATAACATTAATTTTATATCTGACATAAAAATTTGATAAATTCTGTACTATTTATGAAGAAACATTAAAGCCGAATGTACTGTTAGATTCAAACTTATCAAGCATGTGGCATTGACAGCATTATAGGTAAAGAAAAACAACAATTGAAAGAGGTCAAGTAGACTCGCAACATGTCGGTAATATGTGCTGAATTTTAGATCAATTGTTGCGGTACACAACGATGGGAAAGAAAAAGAAGACAGCAGCAAAATCGGGGGCCGTTCGCCGGACGCCGCGGCGCGGCAAGCAAGTGGCCGCCACAGAAGACGAACCTGCGTCCACCGATCCTGCCAACTCCGATAACGCTAATCTCGAGCCACCCTCCGAACCGCCCGCGCCGCCCCCCGGTGACACGCCCGCCTCTGAAGACACTCCCGCCTGTGATGGGACACTTAAAACAGAATTATCTACCAAGTCTTCCCAAATACCAGCTGTGGCGTTGCACAAAAAGTTCGGTAAATACCGCTGTTTGTTCAACAGTGATGAGTCTTTCTCTAGAAAATACGAGATGGGCAGCGACAGTGAAACCAACAGTAGTGTAGAGGTCAAAGTGGTCGACCCTTGTGTGAGCTCAGAATCTGACTCCAACACTGGTGTAGACACAACATCTGATACCTATAGTGGTGCCTGTGATAGTCCTATGAACCAGACAATAAATGCATTGCAGAGTACTTCCAGGGATATATCACCTGTTACCGTACAAAGAGACCTCTCTTCTATACGTGAAGTATGTACATCTCCTGTGCTAGAAATACCTTTTTTGTGTGAGAAATATGAATCTCCACCTGTTACTATGCAGAGTTCAGAGTTACAAGCTGAACCTACTGTCGAAGAGTCGAAGGTACCTTCTCAAGATGCTGCCGAAGTTATTCAAAATGAGACACATCTCGACACAAACCATGACATTCCATTGGATGATGAACAAATGATGTATGGTGGTGATGATGATGAGATCATCACTGTAGTCCAAATAGTGGAAGATGACCACCAAGGTTTATACTACAATATCAATATAGACAGTCCGAGAGATTCAACAGAACAAAACATTAGTGATTATGTTAAAAACTCTGCTGTACAAAACGCAATCGAATCCATTTCTCTCGGTTCTAATGAGAGTGATATTCAGAAGCATTTTGAAAGTTTAAATCTGGCTTCAAAACCTCAAGGCCGCTATTCAATGGATTGTGATGTGATTGATATAACAACACCACCATGTGTGACGCCAGATCTGCAATTCTCCAAAGATGAAAGTCTTGTTAGGCCTGATCCCAGTATAACACCAAGTTCTACATTATCTGATGATAGCAACTCCTCAAGGGTAGTTGAACCAGGTCAGGCCTATGACTCGGCAGAGTCTTCTCCAACCGGGGTAAGGAGATCCAGCCGCATCAAAACTATAAGCAACATGAAGCAGAAAACTAAGGGCTATGGATTAGTCAAGACTCCATTAAAAAAGGCTCTGATAACACAAACCAAGTTAAAGCTTGAGGAGATGGGATCTGACAGTCAGGAGAAGCAAGACTTCGCACCAATTAATGCTCCGAATTCTCCATCATTCCCTGTACCATCTGAAATGCCTGTCAAAGTGAAATCTCGGTGGCGAAGGTCTAGCGAATTGGAGCAAGTGATGGGTGTCAATTCACCTGCTAGCTCTCCTCTAGCCAGTCCTAATTTGCCTAAAATACCTCCTGTACCTGAGACAAATGAAGCTACAGAAGATGAGGTGATTCCATTGTCTAAAGAAGCCTATGACAAGATAATTGAAGACAGAATGAATCAATACCAGCATTTGGAAGAGAATGAATACTTATGCGACAGGATGATCAGCAAAGACACTAAGAAGATGATCTGTGACTGTTTTATGACCAAAGAAGAGTTGGAGAGGGGGGAACTGGCTTGCGGCGAAGACTGCTTGAATAGACTGCTCATGATTGAATGGTAAATAACTTCTTTTTTATTGTTAAAATTAGAAACTGCATCAAATAGCGGGTCAAAACTGTATTAATCTAGGTGTTTTTAATGGTTGACAGGGTAACCGTTTGATCATAGCTTATCTGATGTTACGTGACAGTGTGGTCGAGGATGGTGATTGATATACACTCTGAAATGGGAACTGGCTCAAAACTGACACTGCCGGAACAGTGACAGATTTTCAACTAATGTGATACCTAGCCAGCTGAAGCATAATATTACTTTGCGAAACATCAAGATTGGGTTGCCTGTTTAGTTGTAAATGGTGATAAACAGCCAGCCATTTCATAATATCACTTAACAGTAATTTTACCCAACGATGGCAAAGCTAAAAAGGAGGTAGTTAGCGTTTATTTATGTATGCTTGTATATTTCCGCCTAAACTGTGAAGTGTCAATAGATTCATGTTGGTCATGGAGGGTCACAAGGTAGGTGACGTCATCTTAAATACAAGATTGCGACAAATACAGTGAGGATGAAAGAAAATTGCATCCTCTCATGTAATATCATTATACAAGGTTATAAGGAAAGGGTATGCTAAGCAAAAAGGGATTTGTTATGGTCATATTATGAACAATAACAATGTTTAGTACTCTTACAAAGAAGCTTTTACCCATAGTTTTAGTTTTGCACTGCACAAAGCGAGACGATGCGGCAACACACACACACTCACCTTGTAAAACACCACTAAATGCGGTTGAAACCGGGTTAGTATTGTATGAGTAATTATGAAATCTTTCTCTTTATTTCAGTAACTCGCGATGTCCAGTTGGAGATCGCTGTACAAACAGGAGGTTCCAGAAAAGGGAGAATGCACCCCTTAGAGTATTTTACGCTAATAAGAAAGGGTGCGGTGTGGAGGCCGATGCAGATATTCCATCGTAAGTATGAATGTAAATTTAAAAAAAAGTTTTCAGTGTCCTTGTGTGTTCCATGGCATCTCCGTCACAGGAAATCCTAGATGGGAGAGCTATGTTAATGAAGCATTTGTTTTTTTTATGTTAAAATTATGCAGATTAATAGGCGAATGTATACTCATCATAATCAGCCTCTCTTCTTAGAGAGAGGCATCGAAACTGCACATAATTTATTTAACTACTAAATAAGTCATGGTGCATGGTCGAGGATCAAACCGGGTGCCGTCAGGTTGTAAAGCGCACATGCTATATTGCAAATACGAATGAATACTGCTGGCTTTTAAAACCTTACTTAACACACACTTAACACAGGTGAAGCAGATACACATTTCATTGCTCAATAAGCACAGCGAATGATTATGAGCTTTGCGTAACCATTTTGAATATTGTTGATGCAAATGAAACACTGGCATAAAATAATCAGAATAGAATAATGTGTATATTGTATAAGCTAAAACTTGTGTAAACCTTTATTTTGGCATTCTAAAAGTTGTCTTTAAAGTCTCATAAAATCTCGTGTCTGCGTCTTAAAATATTCAAGGGCAAAGTTCACAAAAATTAGTTTTTCGTAAATATCTCGCTTCCTATGGTTTTAATTATTCTCTACAAATTTTGTTCAAAATGTTTTTTTATATCTTAACTGTTTTTGAGATACATAGCATAATGCAAGGTCAACCGTCATTTTAAGCGACTTTTGAGACAACTTTTAGAATGCCAAAATAAAGGTTTATACATGCTTATTATCTCTCATTCTGAGGTGAAACCCCTAATTTGCCTGGGCTTATATTGGAAATATACCCCATAGAGGCAATGGGGCCAGCATTTTGGGCACATTGCCTGAAATCGGAGATTGTTTGAACTTTCTATAGGCCTTCGTTACCTATGTATAGTAGATATAGTATAACCAATCTTCAAGTAGTTTATTTTTTTTATTTTTGTATTTGGTCTTTAAGTAGTTAGGTCTTGAATGTAGTCAAATTGTAGTTCTTTCCCCACAAAGTATGTACGACTGAATATCTGGTATATTAAGTTTTGTACTTGTAAATTTACGAACTAGACCTCAAAAATTCCCTTTTATTTTCCAGTGGTGAGTTCCTGATGGAGTATGTGGGAGAAGTGTTGGATTACGAACAGTTTTACAAACGGGCACAAAGTTACTCTGACGACAACAACCTCCACCATTACTTCATGTCTTTAAAAGGAGACACGGTTATCGACGCTACCCTCAAAGGCAATATATCTCGTTTCATTAACCATTCCTGTGATCCTAATGCTGAGACTCAGAAGTGGACTGTCAACGGAGAATTGAGGATAGGATTCTTTAGCAAGAGAGATCTTGTAGCCGGCGAGGAGCTGACATTTGATTACCAGTTCCAGAGATTTGGGTAAGTTGAAACTGGCTGTTTCTAGAAAAATTTTACACTTTGTTTCCCCCTCCCTCCCATATAATAGGCAGGGGAGGGCAGGATAACATATTATGATGTTCTCGCAGAAAGGTGGCCCAGCGCTGTTACTGCGGCGCCGATAATTGCCGTGGATGGATTGGCGCTGAACCGGATTCCGACTATGAAGATGATGAGGTATTTATTGAAGGGATAGCTGAGTGATTACCGTGGTAGGACCCTGGTATGGGTTCAAATATTGTAGCATGGTAATACCATTTGGCGCTAGCCTGGTCAGCACTAATCATCAGGTGAGGTGTGTTTGAACTCTAATCTAGCCTGTCAGTAGTATAAGAAGCATACATGCTTTATTTTGGACTTCCAGGGTTAGAGTCACAACCAATGCCAACAGAAATGCACTAAATAGACTGCTAATGTCATTATCATACAATTTGTTTAATAGCATTTTGCCGCTTTCCTTCAGACACCCTTGAATTATAATAGGGTCAGATTTGGTATTAAATATTAAAAAATTGCTTTTATTCTCTAATCTTAACTACTACAGTACTACTATTTTCCTATTACTAATGCTTAAACCAGTTTTTCTGAATAATTCTAGAAATCAGTTATCAGTAATCAGGTTGTCCCTGGACATAGACATAGCCTGCTCTGGAAGTTGGAACTTTTCTCTATCTGGCTATTATGCATGACCTACCTAAAGGGGGGTCTTTTCTCTGTGGCCGGGCCAATGTTCTCTTCCTATCTCAGAGGTACTAAGATAGATGACCTCTTTAGTTAATTTTTGTATATAAGATCAACCACATGTCCAATCCGGTGCCATTTAAGTCTCTTGATCTTCCGTGGGACATTTGTCACGCCTGTGGCCTTGCTGATTCTGGTTAGTCTCTACTTATTCTTTAGCTTAATGTGCAACATGTGCTTCTCTCCATTCCCTATGAGTCTTTGTCAGGCTCCACGTTTGGCACCCATAAGTATTGGCAAAATACACATTTTGTGTGTCTGACGCTTGGCTGGCATTAGGATTTCTTTATTTCTGTTAGTGACCACTAATGAACCTAGGTTTTGTTTATGGCTTTACAGTTCTTTATCCATCTGTGAGTTTGGGAAAATACACATATTCTATCTCTTCGTTACTTACTTTAATATTTTGTTTATGCCGGAGTCATAACCACTGTTTTGGAGTTGCAAGCTGTTTAAGCATTTATAATCAGGAAGATTCTCTTATTGGTCTATAGTTGTCTATTTTGTCTTTGTCCCCCTTTTTGTGTATCAGAATTATGGTAGACTTTGTCCATTGTTCTGGAATAATTTCGTTGTCCAGTTTTTTTTTTTAAATTCTTTAATAGGCTTGCGTTTGACCGCCAACTCGCCTGATGTTAAGCGACGATGCAGTCTACGATTAAGCACGCTTGCCCAGAAGAAACCGATTCACTCTAGATTTGAAGACACCCAGATTGTAACCATCGGGGAACACCCATTCCGGCAGCGCATTCCACAGACTAGCAGTTCGCACAATAAAAGTGGAATCAAAGCGCTTCGTACGGGTTTTCGGAACATCAACCATATAGCGGTGTCGACTGAACTTGTGCTTGGTACAGTGATCAGGGACTCGTTAAACTGGCTATTTAGTGGTTGAATCTGGATCTAGTGCCCCTATAAGCCATTCATTGGTTATTCTATCTCATGAATATTTGCTATATATGTCTATTACGAAGTTCAGCTAATACTAAATTAAAATTGCGTTCTTCTTTCACATACATGTTTTACCATATTCTTCAGGAGGAGGAAGACGTGTCTACAACCAAAACCGGTACCACTGAATTGTCTGAAGAATCAGCCGTTACCGACGCCGAGACGCCACACGCGCCCCACCGCCCGCGCCGCGAGCGCAAATACAAGCCGAAGGCGCCTGACCTCGTGCAAGATGCCGACGTAAGTGCACCTGGGGACTAATGTAGAATACGCTGTCAGCGTGCATGAGACGTTTACAATTGGAACAGATTGCCTGAGGATGTTGTCTGTTTTAAGTCTATAACTGGATAAGATCGAAGTATATTATCTTAACAAAGCGTATATTATCTTATCGGGCAATGGAGAGAGCTATGCTTGGAGTTTCTTTGCGCGATAAAATCCGAAACGTAGATATTCGCCAAAGAACCAGAGTCACCGACATAGCTATTAAAATCTGCAAGTTGAAGTGGCAATGGGCAGGCCACATCGCTCGAAGAACTGTTAACCGATGGGGTAGAAAGGTTCTTGAGTGGAGACCGCAAAACCGGAAGACGCAGCGTAGGTAGGCCTCCCACTAGATGGACCGACGATATTGTGAGAGTCGCGGGCATCCAGTGGATGCAGATGGCGGAATGTCGTTCAGTGTGGAGGTTAAAGGGGGAGGCCTATGTTCAGCAGTGGACGTCTTCTGGCTGATGATGATGATGATGATGATATTATCTTAACAGACAAAATACTAAAATTCACGGAATGTCACATCAGCTCATGCTGCTCGCCTATCAATAAATAAATAGTTATGTATTCAGTATTTTCTTGGCCACTGTGGTCTATCGTAAACAGCATCATCACAGCTATATTCGGTTAAACAAAAGCCTTTTAAGAGTTAAAAAACCAACTGTGGTTTTCTCCTAATTTCGTAGTGATAAGACCCTATTTCAAGGCCGTAGGCAAGGGAGGGGTTTGGGGCTTCAAAACCCTCCAAATGTTTTAGGTAACCCACCGTTTATCTCAAAGTACCTCAATAATTGTACTTGCCTAAATTGTAATTTTGTGGCACAGATTGAAGTGGACCTCGACTTGTTGTCGCGTACGGGCGTAAAGAACCAATCACACACGCTGCGTCTGTCGCGGCTGGTGGTGCGAGCGAAGACGCGGCGTGCGCAGGCGGCGCTCCTGCGACTACTGCGCGACGCTGACCTGCCGTGCCGGCGGCTGTTCCTCGACTACCGCGGCCTGAGGCTGCTGGCGCCCTGGTGCAATGACGCGCCTGCACACTTCAGGTCTGTCCTTAGAATATTAACCTATAGGTATACAGTCGATATCGATCATAACAATTTTGTTTGAGGCTCAGAATTTGGCGCGCCGCTATCTCGCTCGCGCATTTGATGTTTTTTAAAGATATAAAATTTCTACTACTTGTCTACTTTAAAAAAATGTGCTTCAGTCATTTTGCGAGGTTAATATTTTAAAATAGAACAATTTTTGTTTCATTATTTTATAATGAACATACAAAATGTCATAAACAGATTTTCCTATTTATATTAACTTTACAAAATAGGAGCTATGGGTAGTGCTCTGTGCAGAGGCTGAGCATGTGCTACTGCTGCGATGCCACAGAAAGTATACATTTACGGTCAGGACTACTTGAAGACTCTACAACACTAGGCAAAAGAGAGGTGGAATTGGTATGCCAGCGACCCAAGTCTTTGCTCCATTATTTTGAGGAACTTGTGTGGTGTGGGTTTGCTGGATAGAGAAATGCACAAAACACCCTAAGCGATTCGTTAGTACAGGTTAAATCAACACCACCTAGAATTAGATTGGGTCAAGACAGGCTAAGCTTCTTTGTCTTCAACATTTGCACAAAGTTGTTAGTCTAGCGGTTTTTAATTGGAGAGCGTTGGGTCTGCATGATCCAATGATTCTCTTGCCCATTTTTCTATCAGATAGCCAGGGCAGGCATGAAAAGGTGACACTGTTTTATGATGGATATTCCGAAAACATGTACGAAGTGTTTTGATTCCACTTTTATTGCACAAACTGCTATACTGTGGAGTGCGCTGCTTGAATGTGTATTCACCGATATTTACAATCTGGTGTCTTCAAGTTGCGAGTGATACGATTTCTTCTAGGCAAGTGGGCTCCATTGTAGAGATGTGACATCTCTTACAACATGCGGGATGGCGGTCAAACGCATGCCTATTTACTAATATAATTTATATAATTATCATGTTACTTTAAATGGTCCTGTTGCTATAAATGGCTTCACTCTAGTAGCACAATATGTCGACATCTATGTTGATTGGTGGCATCATAAATGATGTCACTGATCTTGCTATAGGATGTAAAACTAATATTTTTATCCGGCAAGTGCCTCTATTAACTAAACAAAAAACTAGCTAACACTAGATAAACAGTTAGATTGTATATAGACCGTTGAAGGTCTAAAGACAATCAAATGCTCAAGCCCACTATCAGTTGGCAGCGTACATAAAATTAATTGTACATTATTAAGACCAATAACCAATTAAAAGAACCGAGATGAACACAGGCCTAAACTTTAGGGCTGCTGATTGATCTTTCTCCTTCGACCTTTCTTGCCAAAATGAGCAACAATCGCAATATTTGTTATACTTTCAGATGGGAGATGCTACAAACTGTGGACCGTCTCCCGATTCCGAACAAGACGATGGTGCAAGAGAGTCGTTTCTTCCCGGTGGTCGAGCGCTGGTTGGCGTCAGAGGCACCACCTGACCCAGTCTACATAGACGAAGCTACAGGTAACAAAAACTGCAGTCTAAGGTACACATCAGGTTAGAACTCCGTGACAAGCGGCAGCACCAATGACCGCGGTCACAAAGTTTAATGTAAATCCCACTACACTGGACTATAGAATGTACCAGACAGGCTGTAAAACCACCGCCGTAAAATCAACAACGATATAAAGTCATGCATTCACTTTCATGACACACTACGGTGTAGGTCGGTGACGGACTATTCTAGTGAATGTTATTCCATATAGTACTTACCTATTGTATATTTTTTACATGTGTCTATACAGTTGTGGTCATAGTATGGGCTGAGACCTTTGTAAGGTTTTTTTTTAATAAATTTGTAATGCAGCTCCACGGGGTCTGGAACTGAGGAATATTATAAGTTCATGTTTTTCTAAAACTAAAGGAAAACATATTTTAGTTTGTATATTTACAGTACTAATTTTTCACATTTCTTTGTTTCGTGCAAAGCTTCAGAATCAGACGAGATGGATGTGGAGCGTATGTATTTTATTTACAAATTATACAAAACACTTTATTACTCTACTCTATTTTTTAATTAAATAATAGGCTTGCGCTTGACCGCCTCTTCGCCTGATGTTAAGCGATGATGAGGTCTACGATGGAGCACGCTTGCCTAGAAGAAACCGATTCACTCGCGTTTTGAAGATACCCAGATTGTAACTATCGGGGAACACCCATTCAAGCAGCGCATTCCAAAGACTCGTAATATAAGTATTCTGAGTCCAAAGACTAGCAGTTCGCACAATAAAAATCAGAGCGCTTCGTATGGGTCCAACTTGCTTGCTAAGGCTTGGAACTGTACTCCAAAACCAAAATCACAGACATACTTCAGATAGCTCCAATGCTAAAGTGGGACTGGGCCAGGCATTAGTTGCTTGCTGACCAAACTCTGGGCTAAAACAACAACTGCTTGGGCCCACAAACAAACTACAACAAACACAACCGCCCGGCTGGCCAAGAAAGAGATAGCAGGCTGAACTCGAATCATATTGGAGACTGGAGAACTGATGGACCACGAAAGTGGCTAAAAGCTATTGTGATTGTAAAAAAATAATATTGGCTCATATTTTATGATGCATTTTGTAATACAGGTCGTATTACAAAATAGCAGCATTAAATTTTATATATTTGAATTTTCGGGTTTAAAACGAAAAAAAAAACAAGAGGAATGTAAAAGTGGTAAACCATAACATTAAAGTTATTTTTAAATTATAGTTAATTAGTTATGTATGTTGAAATTTTCCAAAATTCGAGGCATTATTTTTAATAAAAAAACCAGATCTATTTATTACAAACATTGAATTTTCTATAGATATTTCTGTTTGTTAGAATCAGAATGCCAAATTCCAGTTTTTGTTGCTTTGTGCGTCAAAAAATCTGAGAGGGCTCTTAATAATCCAGTTTTTGTTGCTTTGTGCGTCAAAAAATCTGAGAGGGCTCTTAATAATAATATTTGCAATGAGTCTACTCTTAAGCTGTCTTACCCGCTGCCGTACGCAGATGGCGATGGTAGACAGAAGCTGGTGGGTTCACTTTGTCAGCACCAGGAGTTCTAGACAAGAACCACTGTATGAAAGCGTTAACGCCTGCGGAAAATGAAATTGTATGGACATTGACATTAGCTTGAGAGATGTCACGTGACTGCTAATGTCATTTCCATACAATTTTATCTTTCCGTAGACTTTAACGCTAACAGAAAGTGGTTCTTGTGTAGACCCCCAGGAGCTTAATTAAAATAATTGAGTTACATTTTACATGTAAATTTACAAAAAATATTTCTTTTCAGGGTTACCAGTTGAGCTGCCGAACCGAGACGAGTCTACGAGTCCGGAAAAGAGCAAAGACAATGCTGCCATCATGGAAAAAGTTAAAGATCTATGTAGTCAACTGTTGGAGAGGTGGTCCAGTTTAAAGGTAACACAATAGCAATTGTTGGTTTACTATAACTTTTTTTATTAATTCTTGTGCCTTTTCTATTTTGCTTGTTTTTTGATATCTATTGACTGTTCAGTTGGTAGTGAACCTACCTTCTGCGCTTGGGGGCGTGGACAACACATGTGATGATTTATGTTTGTTCTACAGCCATAGTACAAGCTTTCCTTAGTTTAGGGTCAGATGACCGTGTGTGCAAAAATGTTTCAGATATTTATTTAATTATAACTATGAAAATCAACTAAATGATTTCAGGAGATATTCAAAATACCAAAGAAAGAGCGCATACAGCAAATGAAAGAGCACGAACGACAGGCTAACGTCGAACGTCGCGCCGCCGACTCGAGCGGCACGCGCGACCGTGATCGCCGCGACGACCGCGACCGCGATCGTGATCGCGATCGGGATAAAGATCGTGACAGAGAGCGGGATAGAGAACGCGACAGGGACCGCGAACGTGAGCGGGACAGAGAGAGGGAACGCGAACGAGAAAGGGAGAAAGACAGAGATAGACATAGAGAACGAGATAGAGAGCGGGAGCGAGACAGAGATAGGGATAGAGATGACCGTGACCGCAGGAAGAGACGGAGTCCGGAAAGCAGGAGAAGTATTAGGTAAGTAATTTTTTACTTGTAATTTTTTGTTCTTTCAAAAATAATCATAAATTAACCATAGTTAAAGTACGGTGTATCTATCATACTGTTTATACAGAGGCACCAGCAATAAAATAAAAAAAGAGTCATCAACATTGGTTAACCCAGTCGAAAGTTCTGAGGTAACAAACATTAAAAAAACCCAGTTGAATTGAGAACGTCCTCCTTTTTTGGAAGTCGGTTAAAAAGAAAGGAAATCTCTAGGCAGCGACGCTAGCAGAGTAATGTGGTACAATTCGTTTGTTCAAGACTGAACGAGCGAGTATTAGCTGCAGTGCCGCCGATGACTAAAGAAGAGAGGCGGCGCGCGTTCGCAGAAGCGGCTGCAGCTGCAGAGGAGACGAGGCGGCAGCGTGACCAACAACCCTGGTCACACTTCTGGCCACCAGACCAGTTCCAACAGGTACTTAGATTGCTGTCTAGATATATGAAACAGATTAGGTGTAAATAGGAACGGCGGCGTGCGTTCGCTGAAATGGCTGCAGCGGCTGATTAGACGGGCAGCCAGGCCAGGCCAGCCAGCTAGGGGCCTTACGGCTAACACTGGTCTAAACTGGCCTCACTACTGCCGTCCAACCAGTTTCAACAGGTAAACTGATACAAAAGAAAAGAGAAAGAAGCAAATCCCACTTCGAAAATATTTAGTAATACATCCCACTTCTGAAATATCAGAAGTAGGATTTATTATTATATATTGTCATCCTTCTTTTTTGTCCAGGTGCTTCAAAATGAATATTTCAGAAATCTAACTTTAAAAGAAGTGTAAACCAAGCTCAGTACTCACCATCATCTCCATCCTAAGGTTGCCTGGGAAATATCGCTCTTAGCGATAAGGCCGCTGATTGATGCACTAGTTTTTAAAGCTGTTTTATCGTGTGTATTTAATTTGTGGTATGGAAAATTAATTCATCTATCTACTCACTAGTAACAAGAGAAGGCCCAAAAGTTGTCCTGTATTAAGAAACATTTATAATTTTGATTCATTTATATGTTTTTAATAATATAATTAAGTTTGATTTAATTTCTAGGTTTATAGAATGTATTTATATTTATTTATATCTTTTTATTTAACAGTTTACCGAACGTAAGGGCATAATGAAGGTAAAAGTCGCATGCTGATGTCACAAATAGACCCAAATTTTTGTAACAGCTTTATACTAACTTTATACTTCTATTTCCAGATGTTCCCACCGGGCATGATGGGTGGGCCAAACAGCATGCCGATGATGATGCCGGGTAACATGCCCGGCGGGCCAATGATGCCTGGGGGTAACATTATGCCCGGGCAAATTCCAGGCGGGAATATGATGCCCGGGCAAATGCCAGGCGGGAATATGATGCCCGGGCAAATACCGGGTGGTAATATGATGCCTGGTCAAATGCCAGGAGGGAATATGATGCCTGGTCAGATGCCAGGAGGGAATATGATGCCGCCTATTCCAGGCGGGAATATGATGCCGGGAATGTTGCCACCGGGCATGACGCCAGCTGATGTGCCTCCGGAGTGGTTAGCAGAGTTCCAGGCTGGGCCGCCGTTCTGTCCACCATTTCAACAGCAGCCTTTTTGTATGCCGCAACCGAAGTAAGACATGCTGAGTTTACCTTTTATTGGGATGTTAGTGTTACATAGGTCTCCATAGCACATAAGTTATATTTTTAAGCAACTCATATGTATGTATCATTCTGTTGGTGAACCAATAAAAAAAACTCTGCTTAAAAATTGAAAGAGCGAATGAGTGGGAAGCAAACCCACCTCTGATATTTCAGAAATAGGATTTACATCTTTATTTTATTAAGAAATAGGCTTGCATTAGACCGCCAAATGGACTGATGTTAAGCGATAATGCAACATACATACATACATAGCTAATAAAACCGTGTTAAAAAGGATGGCTGTGATTTCAAACAAATATAACTTCTATAGACAAAATGTTTGTTTGTCAGTATGCTGAGTATGGGCGGGTTCGGGCTAGGTGGATTCATGTTCGGTCAGCAGCTCGGACCTGCACCGTTCCCGCCGCACCAACAACCTCCGGACAATATGATGGTCAGTATTTTACAATAATTATTATAAAAAAATATATATCATCATTTGACTGCCCCGTTGGCTCAGTTGGTAGTGGACCTACCTTCTGCGCTTAGGGGCTTGGGTTCGATTCCCACCTAAGGCAAACATTCATGTGATGAACATTTTTGTTGGTTGTATGTCTGGGTGTTAATATCTATTTAAGTATGTATTTAAAAATATATAATATGTACGTATATCAGTCCCTGGCAGCCATATTACAGCCATATTGGGTACGGAACCCTAAAAAGGAGGAGTCTTATCTCATGCAGTGGTAATTGAACTGCCAGTAATGATGTAGAGGTGAATTCCTACAGATGTGTTTTTCTCCCGCAGTCTTTACAGCCACCGACTACCGTTCCCGACCCGAAAGACGTGGTACTGCCGTCTCTATGGCGCAGCGCTACCGACCCGCGTGGCCGCACCTTCTACTACCACGTGAAACTACGCCGCCCGCAGTGGCATCCGCCTCCGCCGCCTGAACAAGGTACGACTGTTATGAGTAAGTGTGACGCTTACTATCAGGCGGGCGACTTGCCTGTCTTGTCCCTCAGTTGCAAAAAGTCTCGAGCACAGCCGTAAAGCAGCTTGTAGATGAATGTGCGAAAGAGCTTCATGACCTTATTCAACCCTCCCCCTATTACAACACAAGTAGAAGGACTGCACACTATCACCCCTTCCTCGTGGAAATTGCAAAAATTCATACACAAAGATTTGGGTCGTCATTTATGATACGTATACTCCCCAAGAATGGAACTCCCTGCCGACCTCCTTGTTTCCTGATTACCAGGCGAGTTGGTGGCCAAACGTATATATACATATATATATAAAAGCACTAACCTCATTAATTGTGTAGGTTTTCGAACGATTTAATTGACCGAACCCTTACAAACTTTCTTCATATTTCTCTTACTGGTAAAGCTTGGAATGACGTTGAGCTTAATAAATTGTATTGAACGTGAACCGTGTTACTATTATAGAGGAGAGTTCGTCTGAAGAAGAGGAGGAGCAAGTGAATGCGATGGACAGTCCCGTGGTGCGTCGGCAAATGACTAAAGGCAAGATGGTCGAGGGCGTCGACGGGATATATGAAGGTAAAAAAAATAAATTGAAATAATTATCAATATAAAAAACTGACTTCATAAACATGTCAGAACTGGACCAAAAACCACACAGGAAGCACCAGCCTTCTAATAAAAAAATAATTATCAAAATCGGTTCACCCAGTCGAAAGATCCGAGGTAACAAACATTTTAAAAAACAGTCGAATTAAGAACCTCCTCCTTTTTGGAAATCGGTTAATAAAACGAAGTTAAACATTACTTATTATCACTCGATAAAAAGAAGAAAATCCAAACAAAAAAAAATTAGTTTTTCAATAAAAAAATTTAAAATAAATAGGGCTTGATTTGTCGATAAAATTTACCATATGTTTTACCATTGCTGGCTTCGACACCGAGACAAACACATTGTACAATTATGCTAATGTCCTTACTGTTACATGGTCTGTCTGCTAGTATTGTTTGTCTCAATTAAATCTTTGTTAATTTTCCAGTGATCAGAAAGGATGGTGTGAATGGTTTGATCCCGGAGCATGCACTGCTCACCATGAACCGGAGGAAGCGGCGCCCGGGACTCGTCTCCGAGAGGCCTATCAGTGTAAGTTGCTTAACTAACATAACCTAACCGTAGGATTTTTATGAGATACAAAGTTACCTGTGTTAACATAAGTTTAAAACTACCTATACATCAAATTTCATTCAAATGTGCTAAGCCGTTACGGGTACAAACACACAAACAATCAGATTCATAATTTTAGCTGAGATTTTTTTATAAGTCTTTTAATACTTCATGTTTATCAATCACGGTTACGCCGAAAAGGGTCTATAATACCCACAATTAAAAACAACTTTTACGATGAGACCAATCCTGAAATCGTATTTTTTTTGAGGAAAACGAAAATTCTCACATGAAAAAATTTCCATAACAGCTGATATTTATATGGCGATTTCAGCATAGAGCCTATTGTAAATTGTTTATAATTATGAGTATAACGGACCTCTTTTAGGCTTAGCATACCCTGTCCTCTTAACCTCATATATCATATATAGATAGTTCAATCTACGATGACGAGTTGGAAGTTAAAAAAAAACAAACATTTATTCCCAAAAATATATAAAACATGTGTTATCTAACTTACACTAAATACATATTGATGGGGACTTACGGGAGATGGATGATGGTGGCTGCGTTCTCGATCCTTTTGTTTAAACTTGAGATGAGCTGGTCGCGTGATGATGGTGATCGCGAACTTGGCGTGTGCACCAACCGGTTGGTAATCGCAGCCGTTGAAGCGTTAGGCTGAGGACGCGCGAGCTATCCAGGCGACGGTTGACAGCGGAATGAATTGACAAAATGGCGGGGAAAAGGTAGGAAGTGAGGGAGCGTGTGTGTGAGCGTGTGAGTCTATGAGTTTCTTGTTTTCTATTACAGATTATAAATATGGCTCAGACACGTATTTAATTTGAAACACAATTACATATAGAAAGTCTTGTAGGTAACTCTTAAGCAGCTGCTAGGTGCAACCTGTGAAAGTCCTCCCCCACTATCTTCTATCTTCCTTCTTATTTCCTTCCTAAGTGTTTTTAATTTTTATTTCTGGTGTACACAATAAAGAATTTCTATTTATCTATCTTCCACTAGTCCATGTTGGTGATGGCGACTTAATGGGACTTATATCATCATCATCAGCCAAGACGTCTACTGCTGAACATAGGCCTCCCCCTTTAACCTGCACACTGACCAACAGCCTGCCATCTGCATCCACTGGATACCCGCGACCCACGATGTCGTCTAGGAACTTATATATTTTTATATAAATATTATTCTTTATTCCAACAGCCTCGTACAGAAGAAGACAAGCTGGCCGGTCGTCTGGAGGTAAAGAGATACAAGCAAACTAAGGAGAAACTGCGCCGACGGAAAGAACGAAAGGAAAGGCTCTTGCAGAAAGTACGCATGCTTACCTCTAGCAAGAGCAAGGGCAAACATGACGAGGCTAAGGTATTAACATACCCACTTTATACAGGGTTACGCATATAAACTGTACTAAGCCGAAAAGAGGTCATTGTACTCATCATTATGAACATCTTTTACTGTGGGACCAACCCTGAAGTCCTGAAAAAATATCAGTTGTTCCATACATTTTATCGGTCATTGGACTGTTTTCTATGGAACAGCTGATATGTTTTCGCGATTTCAGGTTTGGACCTATAGTAAAAGTAGTTAATAATGATGAGTACAATGACCTCCTTTCGGCTTAGAACAGTCTATAAGCGTAACCCTATATTTAATCACTATTTAAGGTAACAGCCCTGGTTAGCTATTCTTGTTAACGACATGTTTTGTAAAGCTGGAAATTCACTGTCTGGTTTTTCTTCACCTTGATTCCATTGACCTGCAAAATGTGGAATGTCTCCTTCTTTCTCGTTCTTATTAAAAAACTAATGATCTTTAAACGGCTGATTAGATTTTCCTGAATCATATAACACTCTTGATCAAGTCATCTTTAAACCAATTTTTTTAAATGAAAATTGGTTCAGGCATTTGGGAGCTACGATGCCACAGACAGATCTTTTTTCTCTCTTTGCGTCGAGGGTAGTAAAAGTGGATATATCAATTTAAAAAAAAAAACGAACGGACGGACAGACGGATGGACAGAACGATTTTATAAGGGTTCCTAGTCGGGCTACGGAACCTAAAAAAAAACAATTCTTCTATTATTAAACTTATGTTTTTTTTTCTCAGCTGGTGGGCCTCATCGACTCTGACAGCGACGAGGACGAAGAAGAAGATGAGATCGCCGTCTCTGTTCCCGTCCCCGCGGTTGTCCCCACTCCCGAAGCGCTGCCTTCCCCTGAGCCCACACCTGAGCCTATCTTCGTGTCGGAGTCGTCCCCCGTGCCCGCAGTGGACCCCGCGGAGAGCACGCGCAGGATGAAGGAACAGTTCCGGAGCAGTATGGCGCGGGTGATGGTGCAGCATCTGAACCCGTACCGGCACTCGGAGGCGCACGCCGGCAGGATCACGTGCACCGCTGACTTCAAGCATCTCGCGAGGAAGGTGAGCCCCTTTAAGATAAAGATAATCATCACCATCCAGAAGACGTCCACTGCTGAACATAGGCCTCCCCCTTTAACCTCCACACTGAACGACAGTCTGCCATCTGTATCCACTGGGTGCCCGCGACTCTTACAATGTCGTCGGTCCATCTAGTGGGAGGCCTACCTAAGCTGCGTCTTCCGGTTCGTGGTCTCCACTCAAGAACCTTTCTTCCCCATCGAGGCCTATGTTCAGCAGTGGACGTCGTCTGGAGTGGATGATGATGATGATGATAGAAAATTGTTTTTTTTAAACCTTCGTTAAAGAATCGATTTTCATGAATCATAGTTAAGACCACTCAACCAAGTCACCTTTCAAACAAAACAAAAAACTACATACCTACATTTGTACACCGTTTTCACCATATTTATCGTTCCCCAGCTGACCCACTTCGTGATGCTGAAGGAGCTGAAGCACTGCCGCTCGGTCGAGGAGCTGGTCGTCACAGACTCCGTCCGCTCCAAGGCTAAGATGTTCGTGAGAAAGTACATGGCCAAGTTCGGCCCTGTCTACAAGCGACCGCCAGAAGAGGCTGACTAACAAAAGCCTTTTATACTCTCTGACGGCGGACTAGTCGGTGAGCGTATAAAAACTTTGCGATAGTGTGGACGAAAGAAAAAGACGGGTGAAAAAGTCCTAAAGTTAGAGCGAGAGATAGTTGTGAAACGTTCATTAAGATTACAGAGTTGTTTATTGTAGAAGTAAGTTGTAGGGCTGTGCTTAACGCAGACGCGGCAATGTGTGCAATGTCACACAATAGCAATGGTGATATAACCACTTGACAGTTCATCCTTTACCCCCCATAATGAAAAGGTACTGAATTTTCAGCAGGACCTTTTACCAGCGGGCCAATCGTAGGCGCGAATTGAATGAATGATTTCTGTTTTCTCCAATCACAAGCGCCATACGATAACCCCGCCCCCGCTCCCCACCGCGACCGACGTGGCTTACAAAACACAAGACAATTATGACTCAAACGCAATCAAGTGGTTATATCATCTTTGCACAATAGGCTTGTGTCCTAATTTTTATTTAATATCACATAAAAAAAGCTAATCATAAATAGAGCCAATCAAAGAAAACAAAATTAAAATTATTTCAAGTAGAAACGAGTTATAAGTATTTAAATTTCATGCTAGACAGAGAGCGCACTATAGCACGTGATGACGTCAAACCGCGCGCGCGCCATACAATGCTATACTAACACACAGTTTGCGAGAAAGGGACATTAGGACATTTGCCTATTACAAATTCAGCTTATCTGTACTGTCAAAATCGAAAATGGAACAGAAAGGCTTAACATAAAAATTTCACACAACTACCCGGCAAAACTCGAAAAGTATACCGCTATACTGGGTTACGTGGAAAGGGGTCCATAGTACCCATCATTAGCAACTTTAAAAAAAATATCAGTTGTTCCTTTGAAAATAGTCATACACTCGATAAAATGTACGGAACAGCTGATGTTTTAATCGCGATTTCAGGGTTGGTCCCATAGTAAAAGTTGTTCATAATGATGAGTACAATGAACCCCTTTCGGCTTAGTACACTCTTTCCGCGTAATCCTGTATATAGTAGTTTGAACTACTTTAAAGAGCGTCATCCACCAAAGCCGAGCTAAGCTGAGCGGTGTATAGTATTGACCGCGCGTTTAATGCAACACTTACCGATTTTTCACGCACACTAATAATTTTGCAGCGACATTAATGAACTGAATAGTTAATATGCAAAAAAAGAGCGTAGGTCGTCTGCTGGGTTCGACTAAAGGCATCAAGCCTTATTTAGGCCAGATGAGTTCGCACCTGCCGCGCCACCTTATCATATCCCTTGTTTATCTGATCTGAGTGCGCTATCTGTGAGCAAAATACAAATATTCACATGCGTAAAATTCGTATCGAATTCCATACAACTTCAATAAATATTTACGCACGTAAATATCCGTTCTTCTACTAAATATACCTCAGAACTTAGCTTTGAATATGGGGTCTAATTGTCTTGTGAAAAGCGCAGGCGCCTCTATCGGTTTCCTAGCTAGATGAATTAAGTAACAAATGTGTATAAATGAATTTAGAGTTGAAAATGATTTAGTTAGTGACTGCCTGTTTCGGACGAAATTCATATTTTAGTTATAGGTAGCATGTTTTAGCGATGCCGACTATTTATTCCATCATTATATGTTCACATGATCTCTGAGTTTCAGAGACATTCTACAGATAGTTGAATACACGATGCGTCCTATCCTTTATTCGTATTTCTCTTGTCGGTCTCAGTAAAATAGCGTTTTACATCTAACCTATGTTAATTATTGCATTGTCATCGGTCCTTGATAAGTGTGCAAAATTTCAATTTAATTCCACGTTTTGAAGTGGTTGAAAATCAAGTTCAAGGGTTCCGTTACATACACACACACATACATACATACATACATATATACATACATACATAAAGGTTTGTGTGTATAAAAACAGTCGAATACCAATCACACAATTTCAAACAAGTGTTCATACTAGAATCAATTCTATTTTTTTTTTTCAGTTTTACGATTGAAAACTTTTTTGAAACAATATTGAAACTATACTGAACATGTGTAATATTATTTCGGTAAAATGTAGTGAATTATTTATTTTGAAAAACAAATTTATCTTATTTTCTCTATTCGTATAGCTTAGATTAGAATATTTCCTAAGCATGGGCTCTTAACCGATCTATCTTAGTGTTTGTGTGAAATAGTAATAAATAAATAATAAATAAATAAATAAATATTCGGGACATTTTTGCACACACGGTCATCTGACCCCAAACTAAGCAAAGCTTGTAATAATGTTCAGTATCTCTTCTCTACATCTCTTCATAGTATAAAATAAAGTCGCTTTCCGCGACTGTCTTTATATCCGCTAACTCCTAAACCATGCAACGGATTTTAATGCGGTTTTCACCATCAGTTAGATAAATTTTTCACGGAAGGTTTATTTATACAATAAAATCTTACCCGGGCGAAGCTGGGGCGGGTCGCTAGTGTAACTATAATATACTACTTTCAACGCTTGGGAGATAAGGTCTTACGGAAAAGGGTAAGGCGCATCTTTGTTGATTGAACCTAGCTTTGTATGACTAAATTTGTTGCGTGAAGACTAAAGTAAGAATCGACTCGAATATGAAGGTAAAGTAAGGAGCAACAAGTTGTGTTCTTACGTATTGACGTTATAAGTACATAGTATTATAAATAGTTTCTGTTACTACTGTTCTAAGTCGACTGACACGATGTCTTGCTTACATCGATATATAATACCTATAGAGTCACCATCGTGCCAAAAAAAAATCCGATCCAAAACTCGGCGCACGCTACGAATTGTACAGACTTTTTGATTAGTTGTTAGGCAACCGCGATCCGACTACAACGCCGCGCGATGCATAGCGGACAAGCGACGTTGAACACTATGCAAGCGACATAACGTCTAAATTGATGTAAATGTGGCATTGTGAACTATATAATTGATGTTTAGATATGTACACGACGCTCGGACGTTTTTTGACTGTTTTCATTTAGAGATTGTGACTCTATAGGTATTGCATTTCGATGTCTTGCTTATTAATATACTGTGGCCGTAGTACGAGCACTTGCGAAAAAGTTATCGTTACGTAAACGATAGCAAAATGTATGTAAAATTGCACAGCGCCTCTATCGAACGTGAAAGGAAACGGTATTTTTCATACATTTGCTATCGTTTACGTAACGATAACTTTTTCGCAAATTCTCGTACTAGGGCCACTGTAAAATAGTAGATAAATATTGCGTGTTTTGTAATTTTGTGATTAAGTTGAACATTATGTAGTACACTTGGTGTTTCTAACTTCACAAGTACAGCGTATGTAAAACAGCCCGTTTTCCACTCATATGACACATAATTGGACCGCCGTCATCGGTCGCTCTAAAAAAAATTATTTGTTATTCCATGTAACATAATAGTATAGAATGCAAATTTACTTTTTTTATTGCCTAGTGTGGCATCTTCAATTTTGTGGCGATGCAATAATGATATTTATGAAACTAAATCAATTACCGAAATAATTATATTATTATTAATAACTATTTTCATATTTTTTTGTAAGGCCAAGTAAGTCATAATAATTCAATCCTAAACTGATGATAAAGAAGGTAGATTCGACCTACAGCTGAATTTTGCCTTCTCATATGGATTAAGATTTAATACTTGAGCTGTGTTTTTGTATTATTTTGAAGGGATGCAAGCTTATTTTCAAGCAATAGAGATTATTTCGGTTATCGTAACAGGTGGTTACTTTTTACAGCTGTAAAATTCAAAAGCCGCTCCATAGTATTCCTACCTATATATTTGTTATGTGCAAGCAAAGCGAGCGACTCCCTTCTCGAATCAATGAGTTGTTTTTTTTTTTGTAATTATGACACTAAACACTGTTACAAATCCATTTTTATATTTACGACTAGATTAGGTACGTATCTATTCCTAAAAATTATGTAATAATTATTGATTCTAAGCGAGTTGATTATCTGATTCGATTAGGTATATTCTGTGTAAATATTTTTTTTTGTAAATAAATTGAGTGATAGTTATGTCTGTTCAAGTCGAATGCGGATAATTTTATTTTTAAATTGTAATAGAGCCAGCGCTGAACCTTATGATCGATCTGGATTTATATTTGACGCAATGACACTTTTTTGTGTCTACGGGTAATGGTCAACATTTGCTGTTTTTCGCGCTGTAGGTTTCGAAACTGCGGTAATATAGAATATAATTAAATGGCGCAATGCAACGCACACTGCAACTCAAAGGGCCAACGGCGTACTCATGGGTGAATAGGCCAGTTGACTGATAATTATTTATTGCCTCACAAAAAAATCGTAATTATAAATAGGGTCGATTGACGAAAACAAAATAAAAAATTATAAATTTATAAGTATCATTGAATTTTTTTGTAAAACAAATTATTGATCCCTAATGGGAGGTTTTCCAAAAGGCAATTTAAAAAACATATCAGTTCATTTAAATTCTATAGATGGCGTTGACAACACATGGTTATGAAGTTTTGCAAAACCACAGAAGAAAGGTCAATAGAAAAAAACTTGCTATTTGTCCACTGGACAGATTTAAATGTGGTTTTCACGAATACGCTTAGTGTACATTACAAGCTATGTATTTTGCAAAAGGAAAGAAGAAACAGTTGAAAGTTTATATGAAAATCTTCGCGTACGAAATCGTGAACAGCTCTAGTTTTTAATAAATCAAACCAGTCAACTGCCCTAGACTCGTCGAGTTCGTTGTGTGCGCTAGCCATTAATAGCGAGGGGTTTATATTAATGGCCATAAAGTTCTGTGCGGGCTCTAGGTATGATGCGGCTCGAGTGAGAGAATTTACGTAAGTTGTGTGTAAGATTGTGACGTTGGCAGGAGGCGCAAGCCGATGGAACAAATAAAAAACTATTTCTTTTGTAAGCTTTTCGTTTTATTCATACGTACTTCAAAGATTTTAGAGCGCTAAATCTGGCGCGACCGTGATTCTACCAGTTCTTCCACAAGCGCAATTAACGTTGTCTATGGCTAATAGCCGTAACAGACGTATCGAACTTGGCTGACGAACCGCCGTCTGACCAACGGGAGAGAAAGAGTGAGAATGAAATCATAATTTCCCTCTCTTTTTCTCCTGTTGGTTGACGTCAGCCAAGTTGACGTGTCTGTTACAGCTCGTTCCAAGCCACGGTCTCTGAGACGGCATGTTACGAGAGTCAGTATCACTCAATCTTGAGAGTGCGTGAGAATGAACCCAGACACAGGTACCTAGAAAATCTTTGATAATTTACTTATTAGGTGTCGGTTTCATTGCGTTTGCTGCTGTCTCCAAAACTCTTCCCTATTCTCCAGAAACCTAATAGCTTCCTCTGCTTGTTTCATCACGATGTCGTTCTTCTTGTCTGCGATGGCCAGATCTGGGTTCTTGAGTAGGTTTTCCAAGTATATCTTATCTGACATCAGTTGTCCCAGGGCTGGACGTGACGATTTTGAGGAGGAACGCTTCGTTTTCTTCTTGACCGCTGCGATGGCGGAAGGCTTCACTGAGCCTATAGTGTTTTCGATAGCTTCCTGGAAAAAATTGAAAAAGAATTGTAATAATTTTCAATAGAAAAAAACGACTTCATAAAAATGACAAAACTGGACCAAATTAAAATGGGACCAGACAGAAAGCACCAGCTTTCAAATAAAAAAAGAATCCTCAAAATAGGTTCACCCAGACGAAATTTCTGAGGAAACAAACATTTAAAAAAAACAGTCAAATTGAGAAACTCCTCCTTTTTGGAAGTCGGCTAAAAAGCAGCCCCTCCTGTTTGTACCCGGTATTCTTAAGCAATATATATATTCAGTATATTTTTTTTTCGGAATAAAAATTAGCCAATGTGCTAATCCAGCGTAGCAAAAGTAAGAAAACACAAATATTTTAATTTTTTGGGTATTTGCAGATATCTTCATGAATGTAAGATTCTGCCGGGATGGTCTGAACATCGGAACAGTCAATGGAGATATGGCAAGGTCGCGGAGCGGGTGCTAACGCATCTGGCCTAAATCAGGCTTATTTTTTTGCATGTGGACAACAAGTTTCTACAAGTTTCTTAGTGTGCGTGGAAAATGTGTTTAAGTGAACCGTACTCACAGCGGTGTAGCGCTATAGTGAAAAATATGTATGAAAAATAGATACATTTGAACATGAAGAATAATTGTACTAAAGCATATCTCCCTTACTAAGCTCCTTACCTGAGCTTTCTGGACTCCCAGTCTGAAGTCACTCAAATCGGGCCTCTGTCGTAGCCCCCGATGGTAGTGCACCAGGCTCATTTCAAACTCGCCGCAGTAATATAGTGCCTCTGCCTTACGTAGCAGCGCTTTAGCATCCTTCGGGTCCAGCTTCAGCGCCGCTTCTGCGTCGTTGAGGGCTGAGCGAGGCTCTCCGAGGAGTAGGTAGCACTTGCTTCGGGCCACGTACGCTGCCTTCTCTTCTGGAGCCAGTTCGATAGCCTGAAACGAAAAAATCTACAGTTGGTATTTATTTCGCGATCCGTGGAGGAGACGTGAGGAAGGGAGCTTGTTCCCGTCCGCAGCACTGAACTCATTATAACTCAAAATCAGTGAGTTATAATTTTCAAAAAGTAAAAAACCATGTTTTGCTGTTTGTCATAACATTACAAACAAATACAACAATTTCGTTTTTATATTTGTGACGAAGTAGGTACCTAATTATAATTAAAAGCAACCCCTTCGGCGACGATAGACAGCAAAAAGTGTTTTCTCTGATCTATGAGTGTTTTGTCACTTTTTGGACATGAACATTGTGATTTTATATCTTTAACAAAGAGTGAGCGAGAGAATTGCCTTAAATACTTACTAATTTGAGGAACTTATTGTCTTGGCGTATCTAGGTATTTATTTATCAAATCACTCGTTGAACTGGAACGATGCTCTTTTTTTCGCCACGCATCGATTATTTTCTTCCTAGGCCTAGGCCTTATCGCTTATAGCGATAAGGCCGCCAATTGTTTCACTAGTTTTTAAGTTGTTTTTTATGTTACCTACTATGTACCTAAGTAATTTTTGGTGTGAACAATAAAGAGATATCTATTCTATTATCCGACGACTTAATCAAACGTAGCCACATTGAAAAAAAAACAGTATGAATATATACCTGTAACGGAACTTTTTGCTCTTTGTGAAACAGTTACTTACTGTGTATGTATCTGACTGACCTTACTGACAAAAAACACCGCAGTTCTGTACCGCTCCCTCATCATCTCAGCCCTCGCCAACGCCAACAGTGTTCCTGAATCGGCCTCTTCTGGCAACTGGAGGGCGTTGCTTCTCTCAGCTTTGTCCTTCAACGATAGCGAATGCTTGATGTCTTTAGACCCCATCACCACAGCGGCAGCTCGATCTTTGTCAGTGTAAAGTTCTTCCTCACGTCTACGTCTCTCCCGTTTCGGCTTCCGCTCTCGTCGTTTTCTCGGCTTTGGGGATTCCTTTTTGTCTTTAGCTGAGTGCTTGTCCTCGATCATGTCAGCGTCTCCCTTGTCGGTGACCGGAGCTCGCTTGCTGATAGAGGCTTTCTGGACTGGTTCTTCTTCTTCCTCATCTCCGATGCCGACGCGGACGAAACTTTGCAAGAACTCTGCATCTTTGGTCGGTCCGAGGATGGACCGAGCCTGGGCTTTCGCGTTTTCCATCATGAGTTCCATCGCGGTGAGAGGTTTGCCGCAGGTGTGATGTAATGTGTGGCGTGTGAGGTGTGAGTATCGACGCCCGAGCTGTGGTCGTCATGGCGACTGAATGTGTTTTCGCACCCACTTATACAGGTTCACACTAGTGGTTCTTAGAACGGGCTGTAGATAACACGTATGGCGAATCCCGAAAAAGCTCCTTCGCGCCGGAAGTTTTAATTTCTCTTTCCTTTCTTCGGGCCTCATAATTTTCTTGTATAGGGTGTAACTTTATTATGAATAAACTTACCTACGAGTAAGGGAAAGAAAAGGGCGCATGAAGTTTGAATAATTACCTGAACCACCTATACTTGCTGTTCCCATTCAGACATTTCTGGATTGGCATAAAGAAATGTATCTATACTCGTAGGTACTTAGGAAATATCTCAGCTTGGTCCGAATATCTAGAAAGGCTAAACTATTTTGTAGGAAGGTACAAAGCTTTTCTTAACTTGGTAATTATTTCGTTACTAAGGATAATTTATTTTATTAATTATGATTTAGATTCGACATCGGTAAAACAAATACAAGCCTATTTTTGTAACTAAGTACCTAAGTTCCAATACCTGCATCCGTACCTTACCTTGTTCAAGGAGTTATGCGCACGGTCGTAGTTGCCATTCTTCAGGTGTCCGGTAGCTTCGTCTCGGTGTTTCTTGGCCTCCACAGGGTTGCTAGTCGGCAACTCAGGTTCTTTCCCGCGACCCATGATTTATAGCAATCTAGAAAACATATTTAACACTGCACAAAATTGAATTGTATTCTGAGAGCGTAAAGTGAAATGGCTAAGTTTCATTTTCGTCATTTAGGCTTTAGAACTGCTCAACAGTAAAAAAAAAAATAACAGCGCAGCGCACAAACTTGACGGCTTAACGGATTTGGTAAACTTTCTTTTAATGTTCGTAATAGTCCGAATAAGGTTTTTATGGGAAGAACAAAATGAAAAGCAGCCCCAAAATAAAAAGAAACGAGAAAGACTGAAATGCTACTTTCTATGGTGTTTTTGTATGATCGCAAACCCACAACTACTTGTACTATATGTATTCTGTCTGTGCCACAACTCAAACAAATTTATTGAAATTTGGACCGGCCAACGTATGTCAGGGACCTTACGCTTAACTCTAACCGTGGGCTCGAATATGCGCAGATTGCAAAATTAACCGAGCGCGAACCGTAACGCGCCGAGATACGGTTTGGGTCGCGCAACTTTTCGGAAGCACCTAAACTGATCCTTTATAACAGGTAGGTAAGCCTGGTCAACTAGTTTTTAATACAAATATCAATGTTTATAATGTCCTTAATTCTACTTTCCTATCTCAAAGTGCAATTGATATAAATCGCACCCACGAATACCAATCCCAAAAAATAAAAAATAGACATTTTACTGTCCATAAATCCTATCTAACCTATAAAAAGATTAATAGCGTAAAGTGCCCCAAAAACCTATTCAAACATCCCCACCCAGTAATGTATTGGGTAAACATGGCACATTTACCCATTATTTACCTAACGTGACATGACGAATGGCCTGCCAACCGCACCGGGCCAGATATCGGCTGGAGGATCATAAATTGTGCCTGCCGTTTGGCATGATCTGATAATTCAAACTGCTTCCGTAACCACGGTACGGTTGAACCAGGGGCTTGACATGTCATAGAATCAACTAGAGCATTGGAAAGAGTACTTTTAATTCGCGCGAGCATCTGTTTGATACCCAGTCATAATGTTGCATATGGTGATAACTAATATCGTAGTTATTTCGTTGCCGTATGAGCTTTATCACTTAACTAGCTGCGCCCCGCGGTTTCACCCGCTTGAATACCCTCGATAAACGTAGCCTAACTTACTCCTTATAACCAGTGCCGTAAATAGGGCTGTGCCAGCGGTGCCCAGGCACAGGGCGCAGACTCTGGAGGGGCGCAGATATGACCACACCAGGACCAAGTTTTGTTTTCAAGGGCGCAGTTATAGAAGCTTGCACGGGCGCATAAAAGGCTAGTTACGGCACTGCATATAACATCAGCTATTTGCCAGTGAAAGTTCCATCAAATTCGGTCTAGTTGTTTTAGAGTCCATAGAGAACATATAAAAAAACATCGTGCGGAAACCGGTATGTCCATAATCATATCAGCCAGAAGACGTCCACTGCTGAACATATGCTTCCCCCTTTAACCTCTAGGTACACTGAAATAAAAAAACAATCATCAAAATCGGTTCACCCATAGTCGAAAGTTTTAAGTAAACAAACATAATGCAATGTCTGCCCCGGTGGCTCAGTTGGTAGTGAACCTAACTTCTGTGCTTGGGGGCGTGGGTTCGATTCCCATCTAGGACAAACATTTGTGTGATGAACATTTGTGTTTGTTCTATGTCTTGGTGTTGATATCTATTTAAGTATGTATTTAAAAATATATATGTACGTATATCAGTCTCTGGCAGCATATTACAAGCTTTGCTAGTTTGGGGTCAGATGACCGAGTGTGCAATAATGACCCAGATATTTATTTATTTAGATAAAAAAAAACAGTCGAATTGAGAACCTCCTACTTTTTGGAAGTCGGTTAAAAAGGTAGAGCCAGTTCACTACTAAATCTACCATCACTATCTCCTTAACTAAGCGCCGATTGTTGCACTAACTTTTTAAGCTTTTTGATTATGTGTATGTAATTTTTGGTGTAAAGAATAAAGAGTTTATTTATCTATGACCTACATTCTAGAGCTCAAGTTAGGATACTGTATTATTGTACTACCTATCTGCTTCCGTGATGAAAGACCATTTCTCTGTAGGTTATCGCGGGATCTTCTCCAATGTCATCATCGGCGTACCTATTGGAGTTGGGTCGGATAGGTGCATATATTTGCGGGTAGATACAAAGAATAATCAGATAATAACCATGTGCTTTGTTTGAGAGAGGATAATCGTTTGTTTGCGTTGCGTAATACGAGTAAGTATGGTTTTTCTAGATATTCATCTAAAATATCCCGCCAAGTTTTTTTTAATGGTACTGTGTGACGAGGCGAGCGAAGTCGCTCGCCTGATGGCACTTCACGCTTGCCCATAACAGCTCAACGCCACTCAGAATTTGAACTTCAACAGTTCAATACCCTGGATGGCAATGCACTGCGCTCGTCACTCCGAGATATAAGATGTCAAGTCTCTGTGTGCCATGTGTGTCTGTGTGTCTGTAGTGTAAGTTGGACTCGCGCACGAAGGGTTCCGTACCATTATCTATAAAAACGGCAAAATATCACGTTTGTTGTATGGGAGCCCCCCTTAAATATTTGTTTTATTTTATATTAATTACTTATTTATTTTTAAAGTGAATATATCACTAAATATTCTGTGAATATTTCAAGCGTTTATACCTATTGCCGTTTTCAATATCGATCAAAAATATCGTTTGTTGTATAGGAGCCCCCTTAAAATATTTATTTTATTCTGTTTTTTAGTATTTATTGTTATAGTGGCAACATTAATACATCATCCCTCATCCATTGTAAAAGTTTTTCATACCTATTAGTAGGTAAAATAATCTTCTTTCCGCTAAATGTGTATATGCGTAACACTGTATTCAATTAAAACAATACAGCGTTTTTTTCTATTAACAGTGTAACAAAATCCAAAAAGACATCGCAATGTCAAATGTTTCGAAGCCATTTCCTAATCATAAGTATCATGACAGTTAATTTATTTCACTGAAAAGCTAATGGCAAAGCAACCATGACCCTTAATTAGCAATAATCACGCGACCAGTGCAGGTGCAATGATGAGGTGGATCCGGGCCATGAATAATTCCTCCACGTAACGAGCTTTCGAAGCCAAAGTTATGACAGTCGTAACTACGATTACGAATGGTGTGTGGTGTCAAAACTAATTAATAAAACCGGCCAAGTGCGAGTCGGGCTCGCGCACTGAGGGTTCCGTACCACCACAAAATACAATATATATCAATTAAACAAACTGACTTCAAAATTAGTAAAATGTGTCATATGGGGTTCGGTGAAAGAATGAATAGGTCGTCCAAGTAATGAAATTACCAGTTATAACTTTGTAATGAACAGAAATTTCACACCGACTTACACTTGACTTTTATTTATTATTTGTTGTTATACTTCGGAGTATATTATAATAAAACCAAGTTTGACGCTTGTACGTTGGCAGTTTTTACATTATAGTAATTACAAAAATACGTAAAAAAAAAGTTTTGTCTTATATTAGGGGACCCCCTTTTTTGTTTTTTATTGATTGATTTTATTATTATTTCTTAATTAATACGCCGTAACATTACATTTCTGCGAAAATTTCAACCATCTATGGGCGGATGGACAGACAGTCAGTCAGACAGACAGCGTAGGCTCAGTAATAGGGTCTCGTTTTTACCATTTGGGTACGGAACCCTAAAAACTGTTTCTTTAACGAATCTCTAGTGTATTTCCGCGTCAACGTCGCATTAAGTACAATAAAGAATTTTGAATCAATAATTGTATTGTTATACCTAAAATAGAAATTAATTATACCTACTCGGAAATATGTAAACTGTAATTTCATGAACTTTGTCAATGATACTAATTTAACCTAATCTGAAACAAAATTTAAATTAATTCTTAAACAAAAATTCCGTTATACCAGATGCCTTACCTGTTTTAAGCGATTCAGTTTAGATGATAAGAAAACTCGCGCGACCGCAAACCATATTTTTGCGAACTGCGCTGTTACAGCGCTAATTTAAGCCCACGTTAACAGTTATCCGTAAGGCCCTGAAACTACCAGTTTTAAAGATGAACTTCCACAAAGTAACGCCTGATTCAATCAAAACTAAGTACCTAACTATACCAGTAGGCACCATCCGTACATTACCTTACTTATTAGACAGTTGCATGCACAGGTATTATTTTTATAACCACTTATACTCGGTCCAAGCATTTATTTGCTCTGACAACTGCCAATAATATTGTAAAAAGCTGAATAAAAAAAAATCTTTTAATATTGATTAAACTAATATATCAGTTTTACGTTCAAAAACTTAGCGAAATGGCGAAAGTGATAAGTGATCAGATTGGTCACATATAAATTTTGTCAAATCAGTTCAGTAGTTTGTTTTTAAAGAAAATAGCTGAAAAAAAATGCCATCTAAGTAAAGCGTATTTACAAATTATCAATAAAAAACCGACTATAACGGTTTTTAAAATTCATAATCTTTCATTTAGCAATTGCAGTTGTTAGAGCAAAAATTGCTAGGACCGAGTTTAGTTTGTACAGTTTTAGTACCTTGAGCTTCTTTGCAGGTAAGTTTGCTGATCGATTCAAGCTGATATTATTGTATGGAGACCGAGTCTCATTTATCTCATTGAGCCAAACCTAGAACCGATGTAGAGCTGTTTCTAGACCGTGATTTATTTGACCGTATTTTTACGTGCTTAAAATTAGTACTGGCTCTACTTAAACGTTAATTTCGTAGACGAGTAGTTTTGTTGAAGCACTACAAAACTCTAAAGCTGATTACATACAGTAGTTATTTAACTTTGTATATAACACAATAAAATTCTCTAATGCCTCAACGCAAAATATTGCATACATTTTTAGCCAAATGTATTTTGCTAAAAATGTATGCAATATTTTGTGATAAAAATTTATCTAACAATGTTATTGGTGATAACTGCTGCTTAACACTCAATATTTAGTTGAGTTTTAACAATTCTACGAAAAAGAAACTGGAGATTATATAGATCCTATCCTTCAATAGAGACTGCGAAAAATTACTTTCACTCTGATGCTTAAATACCGCTTACGTAGAGGTGCGTAGATTCGTAGAAAATCTACGAAAAATAAAACTTATCAGTGATGAGTGTATCGTATATACGAGAAATCAAATTATTGTATCTAAAAAATAATTATATGTAAGATGAAAAAAGTGCGCAGTTAGTAGAGCCTATAATAATGTTATTATGAAGAAAAAAAAGATGTAAAAAAAAAATCTAAGCACAGATTTTTTTTCACAAAAGAGGAACGTTGCTATGCTTCAAGTTCTAGTTGTAGTATCCTTCCAAACTGTTGTGTGCAAAATGTCACGTTTTTTTAACAGTTTCAAAAAAGGAGGAGCTATGTTCCATTGTTTAAAAAAAAATGCATTTTCACCGATTTCTCCGCCAATTATGAATTGATTTTTATGTTTCTATTTTTGTTAGGTTAAATCAAAATAAATATAAAAAAACATCCATCGGTTTGTTAAATTGATACTTAATTATTATTTTATTTAAACTGCAAAAGCTGCATCGAATACCTTTTTTCAGTTATTACTGAATGATGTAGGTATAATCTAATACCGAAACATGAATCACGCTATGCCACAATTCTGCGGCTTTACGGCAAAGAAAATAATAAAATTAACGATCATTTCGCCTGTAAAATCGTTTATGACGTCCGCTTCTAGAGTTCGGTGAATTGAGCTAATGCGAGATGCTTGTTTTACGTTATTTGGTTTTAAACTGGAATTAATTAATACATTTTTTACAAGGATATTGAACCACGCTGTAAAGTTTTTTCTTAGTTTAAAAATAATTAACTAACTAAATAATATATTTAAAAAAATATGTGGTCGCGTTAAATAGGTACCAATTAAGTACTTGACCATATTTCACTAAGTTACTTGCATCATAATTATGTAACATTTACTTTTAGGGACAGATCATCTATCTACTCTTTCTTATTCAATTTAATTCACTAAATACAAACCTCTTCTCCAATTTTAAATTATTATTGAAAAATCCATTATTTATTTGACTGCTGCTGAATTGAAAATGGTTAGCCAGATTCTGTTTTTCCAGACGCTCATAATAAAATCAAGTAAATTTTATGTAATTAATGATAAACTTTGTTAATAAACTTAATTGTTTTTAAGTTTGTTTATAATTTCATTTGTTATATAATTATTTTTTATCCAATGCCACACTTTTCTAAGAGATTACATTCACTACCTAATTTAAGGTAAATTCACAAAAAAAAATTGAGGTAACTTATTTGGTACCAAAGTACACAAATTTTTTTTTACTTTCACTGAATAAGAATTTTCATTTTCTCGACTTTCATTAGCAAATATTGAAAGTGTATTCGCGATCGGGGTGGATTACCGACTGAGCCAACAACTAGTTGAAGTCTTCAGTTACCCCTAATGAGGACGGCTTATGATGCACGATAACTTAGGAGATATGTCTTACGACAGTTTTGTGTTTATACATAGTTTTTAATTTAGGTTAGGTACTTCATAAATAGTTAGGGTGTAGATCAATCGTGTAGGAGTTTAATCAAGTGCTTAAGTAGGCATTTAATAATGTTAAACGCGTTCTAGCCAATTTTTTAAATTTTCTAAAAACATGAGTATATATTTTTTCATACCTGCTTACGTAACCACAGAAAAGAGTTCTGTGATCTGTGGGGTTAGTACGAGAACTTGCGAAAAAGTATTCGTTCCGTAAACGATAGCATATGTATGAAAAATTCAGTTTCCTTCAATTTTTCATACATTTTGCTTAAATTTTTCATACATTTTACGTACTAGGGCCACAGAACCTACGTAAATTCGTTCTCTATATCGCGTCATTTCGGATTTCTTACAAACTGTGAAAATTAAATAAAGAAAATGATTCAGTGAAAACTTTTCAAATAAGAGAGTTTTATTTAGCTTTTGCTACGTTTACATTCGGAGTTGCGCTGTCGGTTTCAATAATGAAATGAATACCTGACATCACGCAACATCAGTGATCCCAGCAATCAGTGCTTGGGTTACGAAACAAACTCGACTAACATTTGTTTTTGAAAATTAACTTTAGTTATATGCTCGCGTTGGCGTCGTCGGTGTAATGATCTTACCGATAGACTACTAAAAAAACCGTGGTATTTTTTAGTTTTGTTGTTTGGTTAGAAAAAGTACTTAAAATCTCTCAAGGACGTTCTGAATCGAAACTGATTAGATACGTTATTTTCATGACATGTTTCTTTTACCTGTATAAGGGCAAGTGCCTTTATTAACTAAACAAAGTACAACAAAAACAGACTGCCCATAGACCGTTGAAGGTCTAAAGACACTAAACTTGCCATACTAAGGTTGCCTGGAAGAGATCGCTTATAGCGATAAGGCCGCCAATTGTTTCACTGGTTTTTAAAGTTGTTTTTATGTACGTTTATAATTTTTGGTGTGAACAATAAAGAGATTTCTATCTATCTATCTATCTACTTACCATAAGTAAATGGAAAATTTAATTCGACAGACAAAGCAATTTAAATTATATTGAGCTTCTGGCTCGAACGGGGTTTGACGTTGAAATGTGACCTCTTTATAATATCATGTAGAGCAGATTTTCAATGTCAAACTTAATATTCACGTTGTTTTCATTTTTCTTTTAAGGACGATGCGATGTAGAGTACATTGGAAATTTATGCTTAGTTTCTGCGCCAACGTGAACGTGTCGCCTCGTATTATTTCCCCAAACTTTTGTATTTTTTAATATTAATTGTAATAAAATTGATAGCCACGGTGGCACAATTGGTAGTGAACCTACCTTCGCGCTTGGGGGCGTGGGTTCGATTCCCACCTAGAGCAAACATTTATGTGATAAACATTTGTGGTTGTTCTATGTCTGGGTATTTAATATCTATTTAAGTATGTATTTAATAATATATATGTATGTATACCAGTCTCTGGCAGCCATATTACATATATAGCTTTGCTTAGTTTGAGGTCAGATGACCGTGTGTGCAAAAAATGTCCCGAATATTTATTAATTTATTATTTGTGGATTACTATTTATATTTTAAGTGTTCGCGACGTGCTCAAATGATATGGTATATAACGCATGGTATTTGCGTGTTGTTTTCAAAACTCCATAGAAGCCTCTTGTAAAGCCTATATATATATATCTTTATTATAGATCATGACTTTTACTAGACCGTGACTACTTTGCTTGACTCCGACTGTGACTATGGACTTGTTTGACGATATTCAGTAAAATTCGATAATATTCTAATACTAGGTACTTGATGCTGGTAAATGCATGACACTGGCAGTGCAATGCGACGTTAACATCCTTGCAAAGGAAAGAATTAAAAAAAAAACTGCTTATACAACGTGCTATATCGACTTAATGAAAAACCTGTTTGTTCGGAATCAGGAGTACTTACAATCGATATTAAATACTATTAATATAAAGAGGCTTTATTTGTTTCAAATTTCAAAGCTTCATAATGCATTTTCACTTTTCATATTGCCATCGAAAACAGCGCAAATGACAAATGACGATGTAAATGTAGACCACAGACATATATTTCTGTATTAAATGTCTGTGATGTAGACAACGGAACGATGCGTAAAAAAGTGAGTTGGTATATAAAATAATTTTTTTAAACCGTCACATTTTTTACCGACGAAAAATGGAGGAGGTTCTGCAGGCGACGCGTATTTTTTTTAATGCAGTGTCCGCCTAAGCTTTGACGGGGCCTGCTTTCACGTGAATTCTTAGTACAATATCCACAGAACCCGCTGTGAAAATTCCGAAGATTGTTGAACTATATATACAAAAAGATAAAGTCGCAGAGTTCGATACACGCAATGTCGCCGTATAATTATTGCATTATAGCTAGGGGACGACTCCCTAATGGAATTCGTGTTATTAGAACCAATTTGTATGCAAATAATACCCGGTTTGCTTATTTAGGTCAATAATATAATCTGGTCTGTGAAGTTAAATGGTAACAATGCTATGAAGATGTAGACCTACCTAGATTAAACCCACGCTGACTTTAGAGTCCAACACACACACGCCAACACACTGGTCAAAGACCCTCATCTTTAGGCACTGTAGTATCTTGGACGAGAAGATGTCAAGCTATTTCCTGAACGCTGCGCCCATCCGAGTTAGATTCTTCGGGCGACCTCTTTGCCTAAGTTGGACTTACTTAACTGAACAATCTGTCCAAGATAGGTGTACTGGTCAATTTCGAGAGTATCGTTCCCAACGATTACTGGCACGGGTACAACATGGACATTGGACATGATTTTTGGCTTGTCCATGTTCATTTTAAGACCTAACTTTTAAGAAGAAAAAAAAAAGTTTTTGGAAAGCGTACTGAGGTCGCTGCATTGTACTGAATTAACACATGATACTTTTTATCTCGAAAAAACGACGGCCCTTTTTTTAATGCCATAAGCAGGCGGGCCGCCTGATGGTAAGCGGTCACCGTCGCTTGTGGATACTTGTAACACCAGAGGCATCAAAAATATTAAAGAAGAACCCCATATTGTAGCTTCTCGGAAACACCGCGGAAGGTTGCTCATTCCACATTTTGCAGGTGTGAGGCAAGAAAGATAGCGTGAATCGCTCAGTATGCGATCTCCACTGATCTTTGATATGTCGATGCACTTTGAAAAGGTGGCGGCTGGTGTGATGATAAAACCGTGACGCCGGCATTAGATCGAACAGGTCTTTAGAACACTCCCCATTGTAAATCCGATAAAAGATACAAAGAGAACCAACCTCTCTGCGCATGTTGAACTGCTCATAGTGTTCGGTGAGCTTGCGATCATCGACAATTCTTACAGCTCTACGCTGTAATGCATCAAAAGGCTCAAGTTGATACTAGCCCAAGATCAAGTTGGTGTAGGATAGCAGGTGAACCTGTGGGGGACAGCTACTTAAAAATAAAATACATTTACTTAGTTAGTCCCTTTAAACTTCTTTAATTGTAGTTTAAAAAGTAGGTACTTATATGCTTACAAAATGTAATTCAGGCACACATAAATACATATCACATTTAGGACAGTATACAAAGAACTAAACTCATCTTGTGATTAGTTTTTCTTTTGATTTTTAGTACTTAGGCGAAAGTTACATAAATTCGTGCGATTTGTGGCACTCATTAGATAAGGTACATTATTGTACGGTTCACATTACAGTACACATTTCACATTAGTTTCTTGTTTTTTCTTCTATATAAGTATAATAAACATAGATTTCTTGTTACTGTGTATTTTCGTGCAAGTCCGTCTTTTACATTGTTATTTATCTACTTTAGTTACTTAAAATATATATATTAAAAAAAATACAAATCCGTTATTGGCTGTTAGTATATCTATAAGTTTAATGTAATTAATTTTAAGAGCTGTCGATTTTGTTAAATAAATAAAATAATATACTATTAGTAATAACTTGTACATGGCCTTCTTTCTTTATCTTTTTTTCGATTTCCAAAAAGGATGAGGTTCCTAAATCGAATGTATTTTTTTATGTTTGTTACCTGAGTACTTTTGACTGCGTAAACCGACTTTGATAATTATTTTTTTATTTGAAAGCTGGCGCTTCTTGTGTGGTCCCATTTTAATTTGGTCCAGTTCTGACATTTTATGGATCCGGTTTTTTTATATTGATAGTTTATCTATAATGTAGCCAGCTGTAAATTTTCCTATGAAAAAAAAAACTCGAATAAAATAAACTCGGTGATTAGAACGCTTCCAGCTGTGTCTGTAATGTGAACGGGACCTAAGCGTGTACACATAGAATTTGACATTAAATATTGCTGAAGATTTTATTGAGCTACATTTCACATATAAAATCAATTCCACACATTATCTACGAAATAAGACAACGAATAAAATTAACACTGTTATGCTTGATTCACATTACACCGTGCCCCGATACCGCATGGATGTCCGTATATTGGAAATTCTGCCGTTCTCGACATGACACCATGGTGTCTTCCACAGAAAAGAGAAGTAAATAGAACGGAAATGAGAAGAAAAATCTGTCGCTAGGCATTATGACAGAACCTTGATTGAACATTCTTATTTAGATCAACGCGTCAAATTCCGCGTCACAGTTGCTGATTTCGAATGACTGACGTTTCGTTAATATGGGTGCAAATGGCTATAAAAAAATCTTACAAAAATGCCTTGACACCCGTTCTAATAAAAAAAAAACTGTGGTGTCTTTACGCCCCTCTCTGGTGTCAATCCCGCTTTACTCTGGTTCGTGAGGTTAAATTCTACTAATTGATATAAATTCGATCTGTTGCCACTTTCCGGTTCGCAAAAAAAATCACGTACTTCCGTTTCTCTGCGTTGAAAGAAGAACAAACAAACATACTTTTATCATTACAATGACCATCATCAGCCAGAAGACGTCGACGACTGAACATAGGCCTCCCCCTCTAACCTCCACACCGATGGACAACGTGCCATCTGCGTCCACTGGATGCCCGCGAATTTCACAATGTTGTCGTTCCAACTAGTGGGAGGTCTACCTACGCTGCGTCTTCCGGTTCGTGGTCTCCACTCAAGAACCTTCCTTCTCCATCGGTTATCGGTTCTTCGACCGATGTGGACATTGCCACTTGCCACTTCAACTTGCAAATTTGAATAGATATGTCGGTGACTCTGGTTCTTTGGCGAATACCAACGTCCCGGAAACATACTTTCGCATTTATGATATTACTAGCTGAATCCAGCGATTTTCTACTTTTTACGCATTTTCTGGGGAAAAATGTCCGTCCTTATGATGTACACTATCATCATCCAGTCAAATTTCGTTAAGATCGATCTAGCCGTTTTGTCGTGAAAAGCGAACAAACAGACAAACAGAGAGAGAGAGAGGGAGAGAGAGATACTTTCGCTTTTATAATATTAGTTAGGATTACGATAGTATGAATATGAATTATTATGTATGAAAGTATGATGACGATTTCATGTCTTCGGACTCGATGTATGTATGTATCTATATGTAGTTATTAAATGAAATATGAACACTGACTCAGCACTGACTAGTAATTTTCACTCTGGTTCGTGAGAGGTGAATATAATAGTGGGTATGTGTTGGGGAAGTTTGTTTGTGTGAGTGAGCGTGTGTTGAGACGCGCGACTCGCGGGCCGTAACGTCTCCGAGCTTTTCGCAGCTTCCAGCACCGTGATCTGATCTTCTGATTCTGAGATCGACTGGTTTGATGATCCCTGGGGAGATAAAGATACATTTATTTAATGTTTACGGGACATACCCGTGTTACCGCGCAATAATTCAGACAGTCAGCTCGTGACCACGGCCATTGTAATATGGTCGAAACATCGAGCGAAAGGTACCTATTTTTACCTAAATAAAATAATGCGCAATATGTCCCGATAAACATAAAAAGTGTTCAAGTCACGAAAGTTTAAAAATTACTAAATAGGCCATTAGAATTAGACCAAAAAATTAGACAAATCGGATTTAATTACTACAAAAGGTTTTATTGGCTCCATTTATAGCCCAATATCGCACCTTTAATAACAAACCGAATTAACTCAAAAATCATGATTTTTGGGAAATTACATTCAAAGTTTTACAAGTTTGGTGCCACCTATGTTTTGGTAAAAATTAAAAAATGTGGGCACTCTACAGAAATGTAAATATATTTAGAGTATTGTCAGCAAACTATCTTTTCATAAAACATTTATAAATAACAAATAGTATTTATCCTTTTTAAAATACAAAGGTTTAAAAAAACATTACCGGCTTACACCTTTTCTTGATAAAAAATATAGGCTAGTATTTGACTTACTACATGGCACAAAACCTATTAATACAGTTTATTATTGAAAAAAATCTGTTTTATTTTTTATTTTCAGATTTAATGCAGTTTATTACAAAAAAATATGTATCAAAATCTTATACTATAAGAGATAATACAGTTTATTACTAAAAATAAATATCAAAATATTAGACTATCAGAGATAGTGCAGTTTATTATTAAGAAAGAATCATTGCATGTTATGCATTTAGGTTTAATTCTATTTCTATTAGCGGACACTCGTCTCACTCTGATCACTGCCGGCATAACAACACGGAACACTATTACTCCAAGGAGCGTAACACTGATTCGTCTCGTTTAGTGAATTCAGATTGGACCGACGGGTTAATCAAAAAGAGACGGACGGTACTCTATCTCGCTTGTATGGCTCCGAATAGAACGCCTGTTGGACTGTTCCTGTTCTTTTCACGTAATTAATTCGTTTTATGATAAAATCTCCTCAACCCCATTTTTTGAGTTAATTCAGTTTATTATTAAAGGTGCGATATGACTACCCTAGGTTTTCCTCCTCGGCGGAGTTGTGCATACGTGGTGGGGGGTAAATATGTACCCCCAGAAGGTTTTTTTTGAGGTTTTACGACAATACGATATTTACGATATTGTGAGTCCTTTGCCAGATATTATCGTACAACCTCAAAAATACCCCTTCTGGGGATACATTTTTACCCCCCCACCACTTATGCACAACTCCGCTGAGGAGAAAAACTTAGGGTAGTCATATTGGGCTATAAATGAAGCCATTAAAGCAATAAAACCTTTTGTAGCAATTAAATCCGATTTGTTTTCTAATTCTAATGGCCTAAAAGATAAGTACATTTATTTACAAAAAGAGGAAACTTGTGCCATGTTTGCAAGTTTGATTATTGATTGATATTATATGTGACACGTACTCGTATTTGTTTAGTAGGTGAGCCCCAAACTAAGCATAGGCTTGTGGATTATCTGAGATACCTCAGTAACGACGGAGAGGCGCCTGCGTCGTGTGATGCGCCGGCGCCGCGCGCGCGCCGCTATAGACGCACGGCGCCGTCTGATCTTCTCGGGATCGGAACTCTCTGCTGATCTCTTAGCTTCCAGCTCAGCCAGTCTCTGTTTCGCTTGCCTGATTGAAACAAAAGACATCACTTTGATCAGGCACGATTGCGGTAAAACGCGGGATCTATTACACAATAGGTAATATTTTGGTATAACAAGTCTCGTATTCATCCATACATTTCCGGGATAAAAGTATTCAATGTCACCTTCAGGAACTGTAAATTTTTTCAGAATAAAAAGTATGTAATGTAATCCTTTTTTAGAACTATTAACTCTTCTTTTTTAGAACCCCATGTTGTAGCTTCTCGGAAACACCGCGGAAGGTAGCTCATTCCACATTTTGCATTACCCCTAAGGGTCAATAGCTTAATCTATCACCTACCTTATTTATATTTATGGATCAGAGTGTACGTACAGAACTGCCAAGATTTCTCAAAAGCTTATCGAGCATATTTCTAAGTAAACATTTCAATTCTCCTACCTGGCCGCATTCTCCCGAATGATCTGATCAGCCCGTAGGCGCAGTATTTTGACGGCTTCTTTATGATGCTTCAACGCGGCATCCAGGTCCATTCGGGACAGGGCGAACAAGTTCGAGTAGCCCCGAGACCTGTGAAATTTATTAACTTCTGGTCTATATTTAATTAAATTGAGTCACAAAAAAATTTAGGTGACTGCAGGAAATTACGTGAACGTAAACCTTAACACGTCGAGATACGGTTTGCAGTCGCGTAATTTGTCACAGTAACTCAAATTGAATCGCGTTTAAGAGCTCATGGTATGGCCCAGGTGAGTACTCTATTTCTCTATCTAAGCAGGATTTTTCTGTAGTTTCCTTTCACTTCTGTAGCGTGTGCGAAAGGTCTAAAAGTTCGTTGATTCCGGCGATCTTAACTAAAAACCATCTTCAATAAAAACTGTTTAACTAATTTTCATTCTAGCCGTAAGCTTTGGCTTAAGTTTGATACTGTACCTACCTAACAGTAGCAGTCCGACGCCTCAGTCCATCAATTCCCAATAGGCTTATCTCGCCAAAAACTGACCCTTCCTTGAGAGTTGCAAGAACTTCTTTCTCATCTGGTGACATTACCTGAAATAAAATAAAGGGTTGAGACGGAAGGGATTTCAAGAAAGTATTAACTGTTGCAGGAAGTAAACCGAAACATGTGCTTAAACATGTGTGAGATCTATTAAGACACGTGCAAAAGAAGGGGCCAACTTCTACGTCATAGCACAAACACAATTAATTCGTCGTCTTTGCGTTCGAATTGTGTATATGAGGTTTTTCAGATCTAAATAAATAATGGCGTAACAATGTGCTATAAAACCGTTATTAATAAATTCCTAATTTTCAAGAATCAGGAATTCATTGCGATTTAGGAAGTTACATAGACATCAAGTCTAAGGAAAAATTAGGCTTAAAAATTGGTTCAGTCAGCCAGGATAGGTACTCGTTGTTAAATGAATTTATTTCGCTTACACAACACTCTCCAGATTTGATGATATACATATGATGTCCCACATCTCCACTGCGCACCACCAGGTCTCCTGGGAGGAAGGTTACTGGCTTTAACTGCAGCACCAGGTCTCTCAATAGAGATTTGGAACAATCGTGGAACAGTTGCACCTAGGTTAAAATATTAATTATTGTATCGATTACCTAAGTAGTTAGAATTCTGGAGATAAGTAAGGTTGCAATATACTATGTACCTTGCTTAAAGTGGTCATATGAACAGCTAAAGCTACGTCTCGTTTCATGTTGAATGGTAAAGAGTCCAATATCTTTTCCTCGTCTAAAAAAATTAAGATCTAATTAGCATGGCAGTAAATTCAGGCGGGTGCGGGTATTTCACGCAGTTGTCAACCTTGTGGTGATACATAATGGTCTATTGTTGTACGAATGAGTTACCGAAGCAGCGCTGTTTAGTCCAGGTGTAGTGGAACCAACAGGCGACCCGTCGCTGTAGGCACGAGGGCATATTGAGTCGGCGCAGGTATCGCACGCAGTTGTCTACCGTTTTTCGGTACTCCGTCTGGTGGGAGAAGTATAGCCTTTTTAACGACTGGCGTAAAAGAAAGCATAGTATGAGATTTAAGCTTTTATACAGTGTTGTTTATAACGTATCTAATGTAGTAGGCGCCTTCTATCAAGCCAAAATAGAGAGTTTCTTTGACCTCTAACGCAGAGAGAAAAACATTACTTGTGGGTAAAATTTGTACTTAGAACTGGACAAAACTAGAACTAGACGATATGTATGTAATAAACGCATATCAGCAATAAAAATCACTCACCCTAGCCCTAGTAGCAGTGGCAATAATATCCCTGATCTGTCCAATCAGCAAAGCGAACACAAAGACTCCCATGAGCCAAGCTCCGGTCATAAATAGATACTCAATTGTATTCTCTGGCTTCGGGTTCTTCCCAATAGAAGTCGCAGTCTTCGTAGCGAAGTAGAAGCATCGTATATAGGCATTTCCTTGGTTATCATACACCCAGCCATTGGTTCCAAGGCCGATATAATTGCTCATGGCGTAGTAAGCGCAAGCGTTCAAGTGGATCATGAAGAATATGTAGAAGAGGGTTTTACCAATGCGCACCTGGAAGGTAATGAGTTTTTACGGAGATAAAAAGATGGTTTCAACTTTGATATCAAAAAAGGGGGGAGCTGCATAAATATATCTATATAAAATCATTTAGTGAAATTTCTGTTATGGACGCATTCTTGACCCTATTTTAATAGTAAGTACTATTTTTTTTTGTAAAAGCTAACACAAAGTTGCCAAAGTATGTACTACACGCGACACTTACCTGGCCTTGATAAACAGAAGTGTCAGTTTGAATAAATGAGATTTTAATGGCCATTGACACAAAAGACAAACTATTATTTCTTCTGTGACAAAGGCGAGAATTAAATCAAGTCCATAGCAAGAACGCATCGACCTGCGATATAGCTGGTATATGTTCCGTGCGATAAAGTAAGCCCCTTCACAACTTCCCAAGCTTCTTAGCTTGTGGGATCGGAGCTTCATGATTTTGACCATTAGAATCGCATAAAATTTACAAGACGTCAGAAATGTCATTTTGTGTGATTGATCAACATCTCACTGCTGCTTTTATCTGCTTTAGCAGATACTGGTCCTAATAAGCTTACCACATAAGGAGAAGACAGCACGCGATCCATTGCTTGGTGGAATTCCCAGAAGGTCTGAAGCTTTAACAGTCGCGGAAATCGGAGTATCACCATTTTAGGCCCGAAGAATATGTAAAAAATATCCAGAGGCGCCAATGATATCACGTCGAACTGAAAAAGGTGATGAAGGTCTTTACATAGTTCAAGAAGGTCAGTTAGCAAAATTCAGACTCAGATAGCATCCTATGTGATATATGATATTTCATAATCTGTTGTGAATAAAATAAAAAAAGGAAAATAGGCCTGTCCACTAAAGTATCGAAGTTACCTTATATTGCAACTTTTGCATATAATTCTTCCTTGTCTCCGCTGGATCGTCGACCCAGAACCCCTCGTGAAGGTACATAAGCTTCGGCTTGACCATAACCACGTCGAAAAGGTAAATTAAATCGCAAAAATAGTCCATTATCAGCCAAATGGGTAGGTTCTCTGGTGTTTGGTAAGGGAAGGTAGCGCGGAGAAAGATGCACCAGGCATTGTAACTGTAGCAGGCCGTCACTAAGAACAGCCATGTGATGTATAAGCGACCTACGACAAAAAGTATGTGACATAAAAAAATAAGGGTATGCTAAAACCATAGTAGCTAATACCACGATAATTAATACGAGTAATAAGTTCGTATAGGCTGTTATTAGAGTTTTTAGGCCTAAAAATCTCTGGTATGTATCGGTTGTTGTTATAAGACAATCAGGACTCATGATTTAACGTGTCAGCTGATCCACAGTAGCGTTCAGTTGCCAATGCCACTCGCAGTCACCTCTCCAAAGACTGAGCGGATTGTGCATTCTTTTAAGAACACTTAATCAAGCTACACCACGAACGCTACTATAAGAAAAACAGTTGTTTTGTGCCTTTTTTCTATGGAACAGCAGATTTTTAAGATTTAGTACCTACGTAATTTTTTAAATATTAGTTAAAATTTTCTGAGAAAATGACCATCATCTACAAATGTGTTTGCTCGTGATTGTAACTTTGATGGTTGATGTTGAGATGTGTAAGGCTGTATACAGTGTAACTATAATCGCCACAAATTAAATGAATTGGCGCCCAACAGGGACAGTAAAATTCCAAATGGGCAGTTGGGCACCCACTAAGGATAATAAATAAGAAAAGATAAGAGAAAGTATTTTGTTATGAATACTGAGATGGTTTTTAACCGACTTCAAAAAAGGAGGACGGTTCTATGTTCCACTGTTTTAAAAAAAATGTATTTTCACCGATTTCTCCGCCAACTGTTGACCGATTTCATTTTTTTTTTGTGTGTGTGCCATATTTCCATTTTGGTCCCATTGTCACCAAGTCAGGATCTGATGATGAGATCTCAGGGAAATCAAATTATATAGGCACTTATTAACTTGGTTTTTAATGTGATTCACTTGTTAGATTTTTTATTATTATTCGTGAATTAATCATATATTATTAATTAGCCGGTTACTCAGACTATAACTTCAACCGCATTTGGCTTCATCTCGCTTTGTATTTGCAATGCAAATGCGGCAAAAGACCGTCAAATGCAGTTGAAACTATAGTCGAAGTAGCCGGCTAATCTAAGGTAAAATTTTACCAGTTTGTTAAGAAACTGGAAAAAAATACTGGTTTGGTGTCGTTTGTTTGTTTCGGTTTGTTGTTTTTTATTTGGTTGTTAGTTGTTGTTTGTTAAGATTGTAGACGTCAGAATACGTATTGAGGTAGAAAATAGTAGATACATAAGTAATGTTATTTTTACCTTGAGGATCTATAGGTAACAGCAGATCGCAGATGTTGCAGAGGGTTGCAAGACCTTTTCTGTTTCTGCTTGGAGACAATGGAACAGGACTCTGGGGTGTCTCTATTTCGGGATACGGTTTGTCTTCATTTGAAGGTGTCCTGATCAAACCAAATTTTCAATAAACATATTAGCTGTTAGAAAAATTAGGTACTGCGTGAAATCTTTACAGCGAGTATTTAATAAGCGACTTGAAGAAAAGAAGAATAGCTCAGTTTGAAAACATTGCCAGTTTGATACAACACAATAGAATATCTCTTTATTACACACCGAAAATGACATATGAAACTTAAACTAAAATTAAAGAAAAAAAAAACGGCATTTGATCAGCATTTATGGTTATAATCAATATATAAACGACAAGGCCGTGTGGAGTAGTGACTCTACAAAAACCTAGCCTTTTAATATACATATTTTTTTTTGAAAACTTGTTAACTTTGATGATTTGTTAAATGCCAAAATTGTAAACTGACGTTCGAAAGTGTATGTACGAGTAAGTGTACCTACTTGATTAAATGAATATGACTATGAGTATTTGTTTATATTTTCTTAGTATGTAGGTATTTAGGTATGCTATCACAGAAAAGAGAAAGGGAATCTAAACCAAAAAATAACTCTTCTGTGTATGCCACAGACCTAAAAAAAAAATTGGTTCACCGATTGCTTCGACAAAATTTTATGAACCAATTTACGTGCATATTTTTTATTAAGTAAAAGAAGCTTTTGAAATGGTCCCTCAAAAACTTCATTAAAATTATTGTTCAGCAGTTTTTAAGCACTTAGTATTATGAATAATTTTGCTCAAAGTGCATGTAATTTTTTTTTTATTTATACAGGAAAACAAAAATGATTATTTTGCGATAACGAAGTTTAAAATCAATAAAAATATTCCAAATATAACTAGATAAATTATCTCAAAAACCGGCCTCAATTAAGCATGTTTGTCAATATATATGTATAATGTTTTAGGAGCGTTTTCTTAGTCTAAATATCCCGTTAATACCGTGTTAGTTTAAAACAGTGATTATTAATTTGTTACAATTCTGATCTATCAAAAGCAAATAAACAAATTTTACCCTTCTGATGCCTCTAGGCTTTCTTTGGTCTTCTTGATTTCATCTAGTTCAGCCTGAAGGTACTCTAATTTAGCTGCTGTGGTGATCTGGGTTTTTAATGGTGAATTATAATCTTCTTGGAAGGGCTTCACATTTTGAAGCTGCAACGATGCTCTACCCTGGTCTATCTCTTCTCGAAGCTGAGTTTTGGACTCGAAGCTGGGTGGTAACAACCTGTGAAGTGTTAGTCTTACTATGTACATAATTACGACAACATTACACACCATACAAAATTGCATCATAGCCTTCACCACCTTTTTCTTATTTTTTCTTTTATTTATCCATATGAGTAGGTAATCTGTTGGCCATATTAGGCCTGTCGCAAGGCACGCTGCTCAGCCTGACTTCTAACTTCCCCTTTTCAATCTCCATCAGCCTCCCAATATACTGTCACTTCATCGAAACGCAGGATGTCCTGTTTACTATCGATATGACTGACCCCTGCTAAGCCACCTCCAATTTTGACAATTAGTACCTTAAAAATAATAATGCGAAAAAAATTGCCGTTTTTTTCTCATTTTTTCTTTCTTTTATGAATAACATTAATAAAAAAATATAAGTAATTTTATGTTGATATGTATATTGGCGGAAAAAATCTAATGTTTTATTTTAGCTAATTTTTAAATTTATTGGTAGGTATCTATAAAATTAACTTGAATATACTCCAAACCATGGACCAATGGCTGGACCGATTTTGACGGGACTTTCACTGGCAGACAGCCGATATTATAAGGAGAACCTAAACCATGCGGGTGAAACCGTGGGACGCAGCTAGACTCCTATAAAATATCAACACGAAAATGGTTTTAGCATTTGCAATGATGCGTAATCGGTATTTTTTAAATTCTCGCTCAGTGGTTTTCTATTTTATAAAATGTCGAACCTAAACGCGCCGAAATACGATTTGCGGTCGCGTACCTTTATGCAATCACTTAAAACAGGTGACGGTACTGCCCCTAGACTTTTTAACCGGAGTTAACTTTTCGGAGGAAATTCAACTTACGGACGACTGATAGGAGTGGAGTCCGGAGTGCACCATGAGCCATAGGCCTGGTTGTGTTGGTTCGAACCTAGTTTACCTGGCGATGATGGGTGGATTGTATGCTGGAACAAAGAAAACATTTTATTCCTTACTTGTGTTGTTGACCGCGACTTCGTACGCGTAGATTTTCATATAAACTTTCAACCCTTTTTTCTCCCTTAGTCAGGCCTTTTGCAAAATAACATAGCCCATACTTCTATCTGGTCATAGCTAAGCATATTCGTGAAAACCGCATTTAAATCCGTCCAGTGGTTTAGGAGATGAGCGTGGACAAACAAACAGACAGACATTTTTTTTCAAACTGTCTTAACGTGTTCAGCTGCTTATTTTAAGACGCCCTGTGTGTTTATTTTTTGATATCTCGCAATTACATATATTTTTTATCTTAGACTAGCCGTCCGCCCCGGCTTCGCACGGGTGTAAGCTCGGCCTTCGGCCTCGCTACAAAATATAATATAGCCTATGTCACCCGGGGATAGTATAGCTTCCCAACAGTGAAAGTTTTTTTCAAATCGGTTCAGTAGTTTCGGAGCCTATTCAATGCAAACAAACAAACAATCAAATTTTTTCTGTTTTTAATATTAAGTATAGATATACGAGTAGATATACTTGTATAGATCACGTTGAAAAATCACACGTAAAATCGCAGTCACGGTTGGTACCTATTCTACCTATTGTACATATAACGTGTAACAGAAAAGGTATAGTAATACCAAGGACGATCATATAGAAATCATTCTTGATAATACCTAAGATGGTAGCACTGGTTAGTGCTACCATCTTAGGTGGTATCAAAGTGAAAAATTTATAGAAAATAAAACGAACCGGAAGACGCAGCGTATAAGCAGGCCTCCCAGTAGCTGGACCGACGACATTGTGAGAGCCGCGGGCATCCAGTGGATGCAGATGGCAGGATGTCGTCAGTGTGGAGGTTAAAGGGGGAACTTACGTTCAGCAGTGGACGTCTTCTGGCTGATGATGATGTTTAGTTGTTAGAGCGACCCCCTTAAGTACTTAAATATTACTAAGTAGGTATATATACCTTTTCTGTTAAACGTTGTATAACCCAATTTTCTAAACGAACGACAGTAAACATATCGTAGGACAATAGTTTACGTTCGATTATTGTAGACATAAAGAGCATAACTCATAAACCATGTCCACTCCTTGTTGGTATCGGTATGTACCTATTGTATTCGTGTTCGTATGTTTATCACCGAGAACCCATAATAAAACTACGGTCACAGGTCTTCATACGCCCCTGGTAGTAGGTAACCTATTTTATCAGAATGTAGATACCTACTACATGCGCCCGGGGGTTTCATCCGCGTTATATAGGTACCTCTTTGAGAAAAACTTCTTGCTAGCGATAGCAACCTTCTTTGACTTAGATGTTTTTTTTCTTCTATGGTGTAATATTATGTCAATGACACTAATTATTATTGGTCTTGTTTTTTGTAAGGAAAATAAACGTGTGAATGATAATTATGTAAAATGTGAATGTTCACCGATTTCTCCGACATTATGAATTGATTTTAATGATTCCTTTTTGGCATGGTATCACATATTTCAGAGGTGGTCCCATATGAATTTCATCAAAATCAGTTTAGTAGTTTGTTAAATCAAAATTACTGAAAAAAATGTCATTCAAGTAAATGAAATTGTGTATTTACTCGTACTAATTATGAAGTCGGTTTTTTAAATTGATAATTATCATAACTGCTTCATACGAATTTCAACTTTAAGCAATTTTTATTTTCATCCTCTTCAAGATGATTGGTTCCCTCCATTATTCATCATAGGGTCGAGTCCATAATAATTTAATTGTTTACGATCACGAAAGCACTTATCAGCGCTCTCGTATTCAAATCACAGCCGGCCGGAGGCTAATGGCGACGAGGCACGGCCTTGCACGGCCGATGCTGTCACAGATCTTACTTATTACACGGTATATTAATATACTCCGCCAGGTATGATATTCCGAGACGCAAAAGATACATGGGTGACACAAGCCTACGTCACTGTCTTGTTGCCACTGCATTGCAACAAACACAGAAATAGGGAAACAAATCTAAATCTTCGTAAGATACCCTTGCTGCATCATTGGGATGAAGCCCGAATAACGAAGATGATGTAGATAGGGCATACGTGAGATTGCAGCACCCACTAAAACACCCTCGGTGGCCTGGCTGCCTGAAGCAACACTCCTGGGAAATGCATTTTGGCTGCTTCCTTCTAAAAGAAAGGCGCGGGTAACCGCGCCTGTATCCTCCCTGGGCTCGCTTGAATGAAAGGTCAGTTCTTCAAATCTGACCACCTGCAAGCCTAGAGGGCTTTTAGTCAGCTCTTACGACAGGCAGGGAATACTAAACAACCAGTATTCTAAGACCTCAGCTCCAGGGGTACGGGGTTACGGCGGTCAATTTCGCCACTCCTATGCCATTTTCTCTGGACTGGATTGGCACGCCCAAGTTCCCGCTCAGCGGTTTCCTTCTGCACGAATATTCGCAGCAGTCAATCGTTGCCGTCCGAGTGTAAGTCTAAGTACCAAGAAAACATACTTCGATAGGTATCCATGACGTTACCTAATAAGTTTACATTTGATTATCTAAAGTGTCTCCAGGCTGGGCCTGGAGCTAGTTACATTAATTAGTGGGCGTGTTCGAATTAGCTAAGTCATCTCGTCCATCACGCTAATCACTTGGACCTTAGAATACGCTCAAAACGGGATTATGCTGCCCCTGTACACACCTGCGGTAGACGGTAAAAATAGAGTACTTCCTTAGCGTGTATATAGATTTGATATACAAGTAGATTAATTATCAGCTGGTACACTGGGGTTTTGTTTAGAAAACTGTCCTAATAGTCATCGCATGCGGCCGGTACACGCAAAAGTGTATTTACGTGGGGATGGCGGACATGTACCTAGCTACTAATGAATTACAACGGAGAGTAATTTAGAAGGGGGAAGAATTGTACTCTCTATTATTGTACTCTATCTATATTTTGGTTCCGTATCCAAAGTTGAAGCTATACTGTCCTATTACCATTGAGATACAATATCTATAGAGTCACAATCGTGGCAAAAAAAGCCCAAACCCAAACTCAACGCACGCTACGCATTGCGCAGACTTTTTTAGTTGTAAGGCAACCGCGATCTGACTACAACGCCGCATGATGCCAGTGCCACGATACTCTATCGGACAAGCGACGTTGAACACTATACAAGCGACATAACGTCTTAATTGAAGTACATAAATGTGGCATTGTGAACTACATAATTGATGTCTAGGTATGTACAACTACGCTCGGACGTTCTTTGACTGTTTTCCCTTAGAGATTGTGACTCTATAGGTATTGTATCTCGATGCCTATTACCTATAAAAATTATATCATTGGATTAGTAATAGTTAGACGGTTTTAATTTTAAAAATATGTGTTATTATGGCGGACTTGTAAACCAAATAATAAAAAATATAACAAGTTACAAATGAAGGGTTCCCACTCCCCATACAAAAAACGAAGTTATTTTTTTTTATTTTAACTTTATAAATAAGCACATAAATTTTATAAAGTAATGCACATGAGCTTCAAACATGGTATGATTATAAATTGCTAAAACTATACAGTAAACCATCATAATAAATACTAGCCTACACTTGGCTGGTTTTTAACCGATTTCCAAAAAGGAGGAGGTTCTCAATTCGAATGTTTTTTAAATGTTTGTTACCTCAGATCTTTCGACTGGGTGAACCTAAACGAAAAAACATCTCACTTCAGTGGGGTGAACCGATTTTGAAGATTGTTTTTTTTATTTGAAAGTTAGTGCTTCCCGTCAGCACAGGAGCGTCAAACTTGGTATGATTATAAAGTGCTAAAACTATTATAGGCACAGTAAATCAACATATTAAAAACTAGCCTACAATTGGCTTTTTTTTATTGCTAAATAGACTTGCGCTTGACCGCCAACTCGCCTGATGTTAAGCGATGATACGGCCTACGATGGATCACGCTTGCCTAGAAGAAACCGATTCACTCTTGACTTGAAGACACTTGATTTTTATACCGACGACATTATTGTGTGGTGGGGTATAGAATAGAACCCTGGGTGCAAGAGTCAGACACGCACTGTCTAGTTTATTAAAGCTTATTTCTTGTAATGGCTTGTTGTGATGTGACCAAGGATGTGTTGTGACTAGATGTGTTGTGACTGTACTCCTTATTGTATTTTTTTATGAATTAAGAACTAAATTTAAAACAATACGACAGCATATAATTATCAATATAAAAAACCGACTTCATAAAAATGTCAGAAATGGACCAAATTGAAGTGGGACCGCACGGGAAGCACCAGCTTAAAATAATAAAATAATCATTAATCGGCTCATCAGTTGAAAGTTCTGCGGTAACAAATAAAAAATAAATTAAAAAAATACAGTCTAATTGAGAACCTCCTCCTTTTTGGAAGTCGGTCAAAAATTTAGTTAGTAAAAACTGTGACTGTAAAAAAGTAACTATGGGTAACTAATTTCCTGTCCACCCTAATATCGAGTTTTGCGTAAAGGGGTAGTTCACAACAACTTTCAATTTGACTGCAATTTTTTTTTATGAAGTCAAGATGTTTTTGGAAAAACTTACTCACCACTTCAACTTTAACTTCCATTTCTAAACTTACTATGCTTCCAAATTCAAATATTATATCTTCACATTATCGCACTAGACGCGTAAATTCGGAGAACTAACACATAAACACGTGTGGTCAGTTCCGAAGTGGACAATCGACTGAACCGAATGAAATGATTCCTCATCATAGAATCTTTGTTTGTCGCAGAATAAGTAATACCTTACTTGCGTACTTGTTTAATATTCCTGGCTTGCAAGCCGCAGCTGTTTTCCGATTGAAAAAATAAATTTTCTCTAATTTGACGGGAAAGGGATTTAGCGCGGGAATTGTTTCTATTTGACAAAGGAGTTCCTATTTACTGAGAAACCCAAAGCGCCAAATTAGTTTGGAATGCGTTTGCGTAGCGTCCTCTTTTATTAGTGGGCGCGGGACTTTATAAAACAAACATTTATATACCAGCTTTGGCTCTGTATTGTGTATTCTGCGCTTTGACGCGGTTTACCTACAATAGAACATTCATCACTCGTACGATATATATAGCAAACTTGGATTTTGTTACAATCAGTTTTAACATAACTTTCATCTAGATTATAACGGTCTCACCTCTTTATTTATATAATTACTAGCTGCGCCCCGCTGTTTCACCCGCGTGGTGATGAAAATCGGTGAAGGGGTATGGAAATAGATAGTAGCTGATTCTCAGACCTACTGAATACGCATATAAAATTTGGTAAAAATCGGTAAAGCCGTTTCGGAGGAGTACGGTAACTACATTGTGACATGGAAATTTTATATATATAGTGATGATGATGATGATAACATCATTAGTGGAAAAAAAAAGTAATCAATATTTCAATTTTTTTTTTAAATTAAGTTAAATCTATAAGATAATCACTGTTTTAAACTATCACGGTTGTTCACTAAAGTTATATGATTATTTACGGGATATTTACCGTGGTAAGGTTGTGGAAGGAGCTCCCGATATTTCGGCGCAGTTATACATGCACCATGTTCACGGGAAGACGGGAGCTCCTTCCACAACCTTACCACGGTAAATATCCCGTAAATAATCATATAAATCTATATGTTAATGTTTCTGAGTAGGTATAAGTACATATTATTGTTTGTCATTTTGGCTAAGTATACCATAAATATATTTATGTAGGTATATACGATATAAGTGTTAACTTCTGCCGCATGTAGCCAGTTAGTTACTTGTCTCTTGCGCACATTTGAACATCCTTAAGAAAAAGATTTAAAAAAAAGTTTTAACGTAAAAACGTTTAAAAAAGGCTTCCATAACTTAAGCCCCGACAGAATTAGCAATTGTGACCAATATTTTTATATATATATATAAATTTTATAAGGATGTTTGCTAAACTACCGTTTAGCCACTAGATATATCTAGTGGCTAAAGGGTAGTTTAGCAAAGTGTTGTATATACCTAATTATATTCTGAAAAAAGATCACAGACGACAAAAAGATACGTTGTCTGTTATTGCACTTACGCCATCGTGTTACGCCTACGTCATCAAGCGGGGAAAGGGAGGATAGTTGAAACAGAGCTTCGAAATTCACTCTGCGCGACCAAAGAATTAGTCATAACACTGCAACGGAAAGAGTTCCCTAGCTAACGATGCACCCCCTCCTATTTTCATCAACCTACCTATTTTGACAACGTAACCTTTAACCATTCATTCGCAATCGGCCACCTACCTATCATTCAGCCGCCCACTATCACACTTAGCTAAATAATTACTCAGCAGCATTGTTACATTACATATTATGCTATATAAACAAATAAGAATAACTTACCCTTTTCAGGCCTTTAAAAAACATGACGACAGATGACAACATTGTTGTGGTTACATTTTAACTATTGATTGAGCGTGCACAGGTTAATCATAACAAATAAACTGTCAGGTCTCTATCACTAAAACATTCACAACCTGTCAATAACGGAAGGCACCGTAACTTTAAGCTTTCCTTCATTTATAATGTCCAACGTGATTTGGTTGGGTTGCTTTCCAAATGTAAATAAATAGTTGCGTCTTTTATTTGGCTTCAGATTTATGCTCATATGCAGCTGAAGAAGCAATTATTTTTCGTATACGACACTATAAAGTAATAGAAACTGTAATAAGGAAACATTAAACATAATGTTTTTGAACATAAACATTAAATATACATATGACATATAATTATGATACGCACAATGTTAAAAGCGTAAAAGAGAAAGAAAAATCACAAACTTCCAAAAAGCGCTTCATTCATGCGCGCGCACGTATGATTTTTTTTTAAATTACCGCGCAGATAATCCCGCGTAATGTGCGCAGATCGATTGGCTAGCCCAAGCATCGTCGATAAAGCAGATTAGTTGCTTTTGTTTTGCTCTGAGGTTTTGTTTTTATTCTTTTGTAATGCATCGTTTCTCTTCTTCATAGTGCAACAAACTTATTTGTAGAATTGCTTGGGGGAGCCACCATTGTATTCTAGCGACAAAATTGAATGACATCTGTGAAAATTGGTACTTCCTTCATTTGGCTAACTACTAAAAAGTCTGTCTGTCGAGCAAAATCAAATTGCAGCGAACGGATCATTTAAAGTTTGTGGAGATGTATTTGTGTCGGCATTTGTGTTTTGTAATCTAGCTTATTTCATCAAGTTATTTGCCTTATAATAAAGGCTATGTTTGCTAAGCATGAAAGTGAATAACTGAATTTGGTGAATGCATTTTAACCATCGATTGCTAATTTATACCTTGCTCAGTTTAGAATTCAGTTAAGGATTGGATGCAAAATGGATTCCGGTTTGTTATTTTTTTTTATATTTTACAAAGTAAGAACTTACTGGGGTAAATTTTGAAGGTTTAATTCACAGTTTTAAACTTACTAATTATATTACTGTCTTTTTTATTTCAGGCTATAGGTCACATCACTTTTAATTGGTTTATAACTGTCGACTCAACCTTCAAAATCGATTTAGATGTCTGAATTAAAACTTTAAAACTTAATAAAATTATAAGCACAAATCAAGCACTAATCCCCCGTAAACCACGATGTTTTTTTTTTCTTCTATGAATGAATGCGTCTTCCACGACTTGTAACCGATAGAAATATGTATTTATTAGATCAAAAAAGACGCCTAGTGACAGTGGGACAGCTGCACAGCCTGCTGGAGTTCATGAGGGAGCACCCGGAGCTGGCCCGGGGCCTGAGCCGGGGCCGGCGTGGGAAGCTGATGACGGTCAAAGTATGGAACTCCTGCGCTAACAAACTAAACTCCATGGACGAGGGAGCGGTTAAAGATGGAAAAGGCTGGTCTAAGGTAAGGTCGAATTTGAGCGAAAACATTAAATTTTCGATAATATAGGTAGTAGGTACATATAGACAAAATACAAACAAAAATACATACAGACGAACATAGTACCTGCTCCTTTTTGGAAGTCATTTAAAATTTATGTATATGTATCGAACAATAAAACATAAAATTTTGTATTTCTAAAATCTAAAATACCTATATAATATTAATTAGGTTCATTATTAATCAATGGCAATTTACAAGTCAATGAAATTTTGCTTAAAAAGTGAGAAAATAACAAATAATAATTACATTATTAAATTATTAATATCAGAGTTTTTTTTTATTTTTATTGCAGTACTGGTGTGACTGGAAGTACCGAGTTCGCCGACATGCCCTAGAGATCAGGGTAGCGAGAGATAACAACTCTCTGCCTCCGGAAGGGACCACACCAATGTCCCCTATCGAAGAAACCATCATGGCTATCATCGGAGACAGCTCCATTGACGGAGTGGTGGTCAAGAGCGACCCTCTTCAGAACAAGGTAAGTACTTATTTTATCTAAAAGGTCTGTCTCCCAAAGGTCTTCCCGCCGAGTTATAACATCATCGTCATCAGCCAGAAGACGTCCACTGCAGAACATAGCCTCCCCCCTTTAACCTCCATACTGAACGATATACTGCCATCTGCATCCACTGGATGCCCGCGACTCTCACAATGTCGTCGGTCCATCTAAATTCTGCCTACCTACGCTGCGTCTTCCGGTTCGTGGTCTCCACTCAAGGATTTTTCTTCCCCATTGGTTATCGGTTCTTCGAGCGATGTGGCCTGCCCATTGCCACTTCAACTTGCAAATTTTAACGAATCGCAATTTTTTGCGGTTTTTGAGAGTTTCAACATATACAACGTATATGGCAAAAATATGGAGGTACTAAGTTCTCTGGATTATTAGGTAGTTTATAATACAAAAGAATATAACTCTAAAATCATATTTACTTAACTACCCAAGAAGGAGAGTGTGCTTCCCATTTGGTCCAGTTCTGATGAAGTCGGTTTTTTATTGAGAATTATTATTAAAGTGAAAACTTCTTTCTTTTCTTTCTTCTTTCTTTTCTTTTACGCTTAGGCGCGTTCACCCAAAAAGTGGTCAACGCGCCTAACCACTTTTTGGGTGAACAAAAATCATGGAACTCCCGCCGTTAGTCACCGAACGCTGTACCGTGTATTTTAAAACAGCGCCATCTCTTGTAGATTAGGTGAATTACTACTTAAGTTTTATCTTCTGACGTGCAGTTGTTGATTGATGTGTTTTTTTATCAGGATTCAAACGAAGAAGAAGAACAGGAGACGAATGAGAATGAAAGAACAAGCAGAGCAGCTAGGGAATATGGTGAGTAAAGTTATTTTACTTTATAAAATAATTGTTTTTTTTTTTCAAAAAGGTCAGTACAATATCTATCGAAGCTGTGTAGAGCTTTGGGTTGGGTTGAAATGTTAATTTTTTACGAATAAATTAATTTTTCATTCAAGAAACTAATTGTCACTTTGATCTGCCAAAAATGAAAAGTATATCTTTTGTATTATGTTATCCTAGTGATTTTATATAATCAAGGACATACCGTTAATGAAAAAAAAAATGTAGTGGATTTATGTGTTTTTTTTTTTTTTTTACGGTTGCTTACTACAGTTATATGATTACTAGCTGCGCCCCAGAGTTTCACCTACGTATTTCCGGGATAAAAGTACCCTAAATTACTGCTTATAACATCAGCTATCTGCCAGTGAAAGTCCTATCAAAAAAGGTCCTGCTGTTTTCGAAGGAATATACACAAATCGATTCTTAATATATATATCTATATCTATGGATTAGGTAACGGGGGTTATGAATATAGAGCTCCTGATATTTCTGCACAATTAGGTACATGCACCATGTTCACGGGAAAACGATAAATATCCCCTTAATAATCAAATAACTGTATTTTTACTTTTTATTTATATTATACGGGATCTACTCCCGTAAGATTAGGCCGGTTACTCCGACTATAGTTTACTCACTTTAGTTATATGTTTGTTTTAGACTTAAGTAGTATTTTTACTCATTTTCTAAACTGAATTTAGTATGATATTAAAAATATAAAAAAAAACTTTTTCGTTTTTGGGCGTTATATTACGTGAACATTAAGACCCTTAAAGTTCGTTAGTTAATACTCCACAGACTGCACTTCCATTATGAGTTCATTAGAATCTTGTTTAAAACTTACAGAGAGCAGGAAAAGAAGTCTGAAACGCAGCCGGGTGTCCGTTGATACAACAAACAAAGCTGACATTGATGATGACGAAGATGATGATGACCCTGGGAGTCCACCTCAGCAGCAAGCTAGACTCAAAAATGCAGAGGAATCAGGTAACTAATCGCGTATTCTCTTTAAAAAGTCTGTTACTCGCTGTTTTACAGAAACTGTATTTTTATCTCGAAAAATAATAATTTTAATCCAGAATATTGAATCAGAAGTTTCGAAATGCCACAGCAAAAGAGATATTTATATCATACCTAAGATTATTTCTATTTCTATGTCTACCAGTATACCGCATATAACGAGAGGTAGGAAGGTAACACTTATCACTGATCAATTTTTTTTATTTATATTTATATATGCTTTTTTGAGGATTAGTATTGAGTATGTTACCAGGATAAACAGATGCTTGCTCGTCAAATTATTACAGGTACTTACTTATTTGTAAAAGTTTAGGTTATTTATAAATAACTAGTCGACCGCCCCGGCTTCGCACGGGTGTAAGCTCGGCCTTCGGCCTCGCTACTATGACCCGCTCCAGGAACACAAAATTTCATCAAAATCGGTCCAGCCGTTTTTAGAGTATCCTATGTCCGTCTCCTGGTTCTAAGCTACCTCCCCACCAATTTTCAGCCAAATCGGTTCAGCCGTTCTTGAGTTATAAATAGTGTAACTAACACGACTTTCTTTTATATATATAGAAGATTATAAGTATAGAAGATTATAAGTATAGATTTAAAATTAATTTAAGTTTCAGATATTATTTCAGTGCGTGTAGTGAAGCTAAGTGTCGATACAAACACTTTAGTTTTTCGGTACTTATTGTTCAAACTATTATGTATACATATGAAATAAATAAATTAAAAAAAAAGGTGTTTGAAAGGTTGTGGATGATGAAGAAGATGAAGCATTTTGTGACCAATTTAAATTAATTACAGAATCCGAAGAAGACAATACTACGCAGTTTCTTCGTCTGGAGAAAATGCAGTTAGAAAATACGAGGAAGATACAAAAATCCATGTGTGAGATATCGTTAGAAATATGCAAGCTCACCGATATCATGGGCGAAATACGAGATGTTTTGGTAAAAAGACTTGACCATATAACCTAAATTCGAAATTTACTGTTTTTTTTTATATATTGTGTAGTCTTGGAGTCAGCAAACTCATTGCTTTGCGGTTGGGTACTTTCATCATTTTCGTGCAAAATATTAAGAAAATCTTCAAATTCCAATAGTTGAAGCCACTCTTTGTGTTAGCGAGTGATATGAGTATGTCAAAAATGCGACTTTTGGTTGGTTTCGATCGAAAGTCAGTCATTTAATAGCAGTGTTTTACCTGAAATAAAACACATATTAAATACTTACCTTATTTGAAGCTTATTAGATTGAGAGTGGCCTACCTCGTTTTCCGCTTCCTCTACCCTCTCTTTCTCACTTTCCTCCCCCTTTTATCTATCCGTCTCCCTTGCACATCCGATCTCCCCACCAGGCGCCCCGACCGAGCGCGTATTCGGGCTTGGCCGTATTCTACTGTTCATTGAGTCGAAAATCTTCACCAGGCAGCATTTAAAATGTAAGCTTCAAATAAGGTAAGTATTTAATATGTGTTTTATTTCAGGTAAAACACTGCTATTAAATAACTTGACCGTTATTTGAAGCTTATTAGATTGAGACGTGTTTGTTATCGCCTGGTGGAAAGACGCCAATGTGAGAGCTTTTAGAACTTATAGAAAATCGAGTTGCTGTAGATATAGATACTAGATACATAATTAAAACAATAGATGTGCAAGGAAACATATTTAGTATATTTTATCATTCATAATTAAACAAAAACAGCTTACTACGCTATTTTGTAGATGCAAACAGCAGGTACCTAACCTACCGTAATACTAATACAGAATATACGGTTTATAGTCCTTGATTCATTATTTATGTTGTAAGTTAATTGTACGAAGCTTTACAAATAATACAAAAGTCACAGAATCTTAATTATTTACGTTGGATTAAACAAACTGGTGACACTACTGCTAGTATTCGTTGACATTACTTCTTTACAATAAAAACGGGCGAAAGTGTTATGAGATCTCCAGTTACCTCTAGACATGATTTCATCAAGGGGGCAACTGTCAGACCAGCTTTTGGACGCAACGGCAGAACGTATACTGCCAGCTGAATCTACTACTCCTGCCTCCGATAGCAAGGATTTCACCCATCCAGCGATAACTGTGCGTGACGCGGCCCTTGGTTGTCCTTTGATATTAATAAAGAGATTTTGGCACCTTGATTGACGTTTATCTTCTAGTAAAGATATTGTATGTTTAACCCAAAGCACAGGGTCTAACTTTTTGTTAGTTGGATTAGAAGACAATCTCCAGCCAGACTGTCTATAGGTAGCGGTATCTGTTTTGGAACCAAACATGGGCCATAGGATCAAACAGTCATTATCTTCGGACAAGTGTTTTGAGTCCACCGCTAACAACGTCAAATCATGCACCCTGCGGCCCGAACAGAGTAGTAAAAGCGTTGCTGTATGTCTACACGTTGCAAAAATATTATTCTCGTCTATAGAATAACTTCCTATAAATGTGGCTAGCTTATCTATATTCCATACAGTAGGTTTTTGAGACACGGGCTTTTTTAAAGCGATCGCTTTTAGGATGTGACGGACTAACACGTGAGAACTTAATTTATCGGCATTATCAAAATTTGATAAAGTAGAGACAACGGATTTGTGTAGTAAAATAGTATTATATGCCAAACCATCTACGATATGTAAATCTGCTAGAAACCGAGATAAAACTGAACCTGTTGGCTGTAATGGATTTAATTCATGTTCTGCTGTCCATTTAAGCCACCTATTCCATGCTACTTTGTAGGTCTTTTTAGTAGACAGCCGCCAAGAGGCTTTTAAGAGTTGTAGCTGAGATTCATTCCATTCGGTTAAATTCTTTGACCACCCCCACATTTCCACACTTCCATTGTCATCTCGTGAACTTTGGGGGGTGGAAGGCCTGTCACTGTGTCTATCAGGTGCAAATGTAGATTCTCGATCGTGAACGGAGACGCTAACGCACGGGCTTTTAGGTCTGGTCTCCAGAATACTTTCACCCACCTCGGGACTACTATGAGAAACACGCCGGATGCTGAGTTGAGGTGCTGTAGCACCTTGGGAATCAGGTAAGGTGGTGGAAATACCCAAGCTAGAGGGTAATTCCACGTTCGGGAAAATGCATCGTGATAAATCGCGTGAGTATCGTTCTGGTCCAGTGACACATAGTTGCTTACAACCTTTGCTCGTTCTGATGCAAATAGGTCTATCATTGGCATTCCGTAATTTTTGAAAATCTTCAGCGTGCATTGAGGGAGCAGATGCCATTCTGGGGGACTCCGATGACGTGAAAGGTGATCTGCATGGCTGTTGTATTTGCCCGGAATGTACTGGATTTTTAGATTGATCTGGTGGAGGTCTAATAGATGGAAAACCTTTTTGGCTATCTGCATCAAAGGTACGGACCTGGTTCCCCCCTCGTTTCGTAAGAATGCTACTACAGTCTTGTTGTCGCACTGTACTAGGACCGTTGACTTGAACAAGTGTGAACCTTGCTCTTCCAAGGTTTTTAGAATTGCGAGCATTTCTTTTTGGTTGCAATGAAGGTTCTGTTCTTGTTTTGTCCACGGTCCCGACATCGTGTGACTGTCGAGCTGAGCACCCCACGCTATGTCCGAGGCATCCGTGGTCAGAAAATGTGACGGTGGCGGGTAGTGAATCGGGGAGGCTCGATGACAGTTTACAAGCCACCATTTTAGGTCCTCCCGTACCCTTACGGGTAAGACATAACTGTTGACACTGCTGACAAGCGTTTCTTTTACGATCTTGTTCAGAAACAGCAGCGTGTCTCGAAAGTGAAGTCTGCCCCTGGGTACAGCAAAACTGGCAAAGTTTAATTTGCCCACGAGGCTTTGTAGAATTTTTAGGGACGTTGTGCCTTTGTGTAATAAGTCCGACACCTTCTGCTTTAGGTCCAATATCTTTTTGTCTGGCAGAGATCGTTCGTTTAACCAAGGGTTCCAAAGAACACCCAGAAATACAAGGTTTTTGCAAGGGGACGTGATTGACTTTTCGACATTCGTCCGCCACCCCAAGTAGTGAAGACGGTTGAGCACTATATGGATATGGACTTGCAGCATCCGATAATCCTGATGCACGATCAAAAAATCGTCTAAGTAGACAATTATTCGAATACCTTCCTGTCTTAATGTTTGGGCAACCCAGTTTGTCAGTGTTGCGAACACTTTGGGCGCTGTGCTGAGACCAAACGGCAGGCAGGTCATTTGTAGCAATTTCTCCTGATAAATTAGCCGCAAAAACCGTCTGTGAGATTGGCATATTGGCAAATTGAAATAGGCCTGCGAAAGGTCTACTTTGCAAAGCCAGTCTCTTGGTTGGAGAAAGTCCGGTACACGAAAAACATTTATAAGTCTGAATGGTTCTGCGAGAATCATTTTGTTCAGATTTTTCAGATTGAAAATGGGCCGGTTTGTTCCGTCGCCCTTCGGGACCAGAAACATTGTTGATAAAAAGCTTGGGGAGCGTGGAACAACCTCGAGAACCTTTTGAGTAATCATTTGCGCAATGATAGTCGTCATCGGTTCCGATTCCTTTGTTTTGCAAGGACTTCCTGCATTGGGTAGAACAAGAGGAGGTTGTGTGAGAAAGGGTATGCGATATCCCTTGATTAAGCGCAGTAGAATATTTGGTGCCCCCAGCCCTTGCCATTGATTGACATAATGTTTTAGCTGGCCCGCTATGAAGCAGTCAGTACCTACCTCTTTTACCACCGGCCTGCTGATCGTGGGCTGCAGTTCTCTTTCTGTTAAACTGCTGTTTATTGAATCGTTGTTGGCTACCTCCACGAGCGCGAAAGGAACCACGAGTGTTGTGATTAGACCCACGTACACCACTTTGGCTATTACCAGTTCCCTGCGAGGGACGGTTCTGTCCAAAACCCTGTGTAGGATGATTATGTCCATAGTTCTGCGAGAACTGGGTAGGGTGTGGCACAGCGCAGCATGTTTGCAGAGCACCCTGCGAGGGTGCGACAAAATTAGCTGGCCCCTGCGAGGAGTAGCGAGTAGCTTTCTTACCAATCGCTTGTGAACCAGATCTATAGCTACTGTTGTGGTGTAAAGGCAAGAATGCCTTTTTAACACCTCCTGATTTTTCTAAAGTCGATGTCAGCAGTTCGGAATTAAAAATGTGTTTATTCGAAGGCGGAATTTTACGTAGTGCAGACTTAACCAGCGGATCGCGAACATAATGCATTATTCCGTCTCTACGCATCTGTACAGTCTCCGCGCGATGACCACATATAAGCTGTAGTATATCAGAAGATATCTTTTGGTATTCACCTTTCGATAACAGTTCACCAATTTTATCATGCAACTGATCCGGAGTTACAGTGTCTGTGTCACGAACCCAAGCAATAAGATCGGCCATGCTGCTTTGCAACGCCTCTTGCTGCTTAAGTACACAAAAAGTCAGTGCACCGTATGCTTTATCAGCATAAGCCAAATGTCGTTGAGAATCATAAGATTTAATTTCTTCGTTAACCTCCAACTCCGTAAAGCCCGGAGAGTAGTTGTAAGCTTTTTGTACTTCAGAGTACCTAACCTCACACCACTCACTCTTGTCAAAGTGCTGAATGTCATTTAATATCTTAAGATAAATCTCCGGGGTCTTGGGAACTGAAGGCTCTTTCAATTTAACCTGTATATTAAATTTGAATTTTTGGGGGTAGTTTGATTTTTCATTTTCTCCCTCGTAACCATACAAAGACCTACAGTCTTGATTATCGAATAATGATATATAGTCATCATCATTATTTACATCCTGCATTTCTGCTGAACCGCGAGATGCTGCTGCAGATTGCGCATCCGTGTTGAAGGTACCGCCCTCATAAAACCGTTTACGAAGTTCGCCTACTTCATCGGTTAATTTGCGAAGTAAGTCGTCCTTGCGCTTATGCTTGCCCCCCCTTTTTTTGTGAGAGCGGCGGTGATGACGCTTCTTTTTACGAGTAGACTTAGCTGACGATGAAGTTGAAGAACTAGAGCTACTGCTACCTTCACTAGACGATGAGCTGGTTCGTGCACGTGGTTCACGCGACCTCTTGGTTTGGAGGCCCGATGGCCCCGCAACCGACGCAGTTACAGAATCACCCGGGTCATCCATCCTAATTAACACAGAACATTATATCGATTCTAATAAAATATTGTTCTTCTAGCAAGACAATTGTTTCGAAATTAATGCACTTCTATTTGTAGTAGTTACTACAACTATAAGTAGGCTTTAATACGCGATATTTCCTCAGTAACACACAACTGAGGGTAGAAATAAAAATTCAACATTAATTTCCAAAATACTAATCCACATTCAAACCAGAAAAATGGTTAGAAAAAATAAAAATAAAAAGAGGGTAACTATCCGACATAAAAATTTTAAATGGTAAAAACGAACAGTAACACTGTTAATAAAACTTTACCAATATATTCACTTACTGCTTTCCGATGTGATAAGGCACTTGAATTCACTAGATAATGCAAGACTTTTTATATTTATAATCTTTAAATTATTACAATTATAATTTAATTTATAACTTGCAAATGTAGTCTTGACGACGACTGGTCTCGGCGGAAAACTTGACGCCAATGAACAGTAGAATACGGCCAAGCCCGAATACGCGCTCGGTCGGGGCGCCTGGTGGGGAGATCGGATGTGCAAGGGAGACGGATAGATAAAAGGGGGAGGAAAGTGAGAAAGAGAGGGTAGAGGAAGCGGAAAACGAGGTAGGCCACTCTCAATCTAATAAGCTTCAAATAACGGTCAAGTTATTTAACATGATATTTTCGTGCAAAATAACATACAAGCGAATAAAAAAATCGAGCCCAGTACAGATTTTAGAAATCAATTGACTGTTTTGTGTATCTAATATAATAAAATTATTAAAATATTGTTTTCTACAACAATAATAATATTCCTCTAGTTGGAGGAATTGGTTTGATAATTTTCATCGAAGTAGCTATTAAATAAAACTTTTTTACAGTGCGCACAATATAATTGACATAACACCATTATTTGGAGAACTAAGTACATATATTTGATTTTAAGTTGTTTTCATATATTTTAAGTTGTTTTCATATATATTTTAGTGAAACATATCATTAAGGCTCTCTATAATTATATTAATTAATTTTATTTTTAGCTATAATAAAAACATAATCATTTGAGAACTTTCAAGACTAGGTTGACCATAATGTACCCCATGTACTAGCCCTAGTGCCGGGGAAATAGAATACGGCACCGGTACCCCCTGCCTGTAGTAAGAGCCTACTAAAAGGGGACCTATGGGTTTGGGATGGTCAAAGTTGGGGCTCTGACCATCCACTTAATCGAGCCCAGGGTAACGTTGTGTGACCAACGTTGTCGCGAGTGGAGGGACTGAGACAACACACAGTTGTCTCGGGAGGAGCCATAGCGCAGTGCCGAGGGCTCCGGTGCGTTACTCTGGAGATCCCGGAGCCCTCTTGTCAAGCACAAAAAAAACCCCCAATGCAACCGGGTATCTTTGGAAGACTTCCCTTGACTCGAAAAAAAAAAAGGTTGACCATAATGTATGCTAAATATGCAAATATTGGAAATCCATTTGTCTCGTTTTATATCGGCCCTGGTTTTTGCACATCTTTGTACCGGCAAAGCATTATTTTGTTATACCATAAGTTACATTGTAAAACTTATGTGAAACTTTTAAATAATGAAGAATAAGTAGCTAATTTTAAATTGAGTTTTGTGAAAGTTTGGGGACAAGAACTGTTTAGTTTATTTCTTTAGAGATACATCTATCTAGAGTCCTACATCTACTAACTCTATAAGAGCTTTTCAGGACCTTCTTCCGGTTCCGGTAGATTTTGAATCTTGCCGCAAGTCAACTTCCAAAGTTCCAAAGCAAAGTTTGTCTGAAAAGTTCTTATTAAGTGATATATTTAATTATTAATTATGTATGATAAAGATATGGCCGTAGTTCTAGATTGGCCGTATTTTAAAATAGTTATAAAGTATGCAATAATTACTGATTGTACTAATAACTAAGCAATCACTATATAATATGTCTGATTTAACAGTTTAATAAATATACTATTATTGTTAGTACATTAGTGTACAATAGTGTTTAATTTGAAGTTTCCCATTATTCATAACAAAAATTTACGAGAGAAAGATGAAACAAATACGTGGATAAAACTAACAAAATTTGGTAATTATTTTCTTTTAGCTTCTGTTGCCTAGTACGAGTAAATCCAAGTTTTATTTAGCTCTGGCCTTTGATAAAAAAAATGAGAATGGATAGATCTTAAATTTTATTTTCAGAATGTTTTAAGTAAGTCAGATATATCAAAAATTAAAGGTACATAACAAAAAAAGCCCAAGAATGATATTTATCTGAGGATGGACAGAGGATATCTTTTACCCCAACACAATACAGGAAAACCTTCGCATGAGAACTTCTGAACTAACACGTTTTTGTGTTTTATATACGACATAGCGAATTTCATTGAATAATATCGTAGGGTCACATAGTTCACACAGATAGCGTAACATGCAGATATTAAACCAAATACGCGTTGGTTTGTGCTTAGTAGAGGCATGATTCTGAACGCACGTTGTACATTTTGAAGTGTTACTATGATTAAGTACTATATATTAATTTTGGTGGTTGTTGGGTAAGTAAGAACTAGTGAAAATTTACCTTTCAACATTTTCATGAATACGTAGTGAAAAGACAAAAATATCTTTATTATTATCAGTTTCTGTTGCATCAAAACTTCTTTCTAATTCAACATAAGCGAAGTCTTTCGTCTGTAGAGTCTTCTCGTCACCTATTCCGCAAAGTCTTATGACGAAAGCCTTTAACTAGTGCGTTAACATGACTGGTATGACTTACGGTGCTGCAACGTGAATACTTAGAGTTGGAGTGGTTTACAAGTTCAAGGTTTTACTCAGCGAGATATGGAAAGAGCTATGCTCGTCGTTTCTCTGAGGCGGAATCGTATCCGGAAAGAAGTTATTCGATTGAGAACCAAAGTCATCGAGATAACCCAGCGTATTGCAAACTGCAGTGGCAGTGGGCCGATGATATGAATTCGGGTAGATTTGTTCAAGAGTGGAAACCACGAATCGGCAAGCGTGGCATGGGACGCTTTATTCGATAGTGATTATATACCGGTAGGTAGTAGGCAGTAGCCGAAGTTTGATCTAAGTGGCGTGGCTTAGGAGAGCCCTATGTCCAGCAGTGTACTTAAAATACGCTGATTATGATAAAACTTAGCAAAAGAAGTATTGAGAGTCGCACTCTTTGCTATAAGTACATGTATGTGAAATTGAGAAATATTGTACGTATCTGTATAATGAAAGGCATAAACTGTTCTTTTAAAAAACGTGGGAATTAGATCTTGTTAACTTACTAGATGATACTAGTCGATTGCCCCGCGATTGTACCCTGAAACTGGAAACTCTAATTTTTCAGGATAAGAATAAATGTGTTACTCAAGGGTATACGTTTTTTTATGCTTAATTTCATCTAAATTCGTGCAGCCGTACGAAATTCAGCGAGGACAAAAAAACGTGGGATTAGATCTTGTTTTATTAGATCTTGTGTTGAAATAAAGTTTTTTTGTTTTGTAATTAATGTGCCCACCTGCGGTTCACCTTAGAACTGGAAACTAATTTTTCGGGATACCTTGAGATGTGTTACTCAATGGTATATGTTGTTTTTTTGCTAAATTTCATCTAAATTCATGCAGCCGTTATGAATTTGAGTGATGACAAACATACATAATTACAGCCAAATTTTAGCATTTAGGCATGTAGGATTATTCTAATAGACTCTACTATGCCGAAAGTTTGTTGTGAAAGTTTCCATATATTTTGTCAAGTGTCAATGATCGTTTTCTATGGATCAGCTGATTTTTTTTTGGTGATTTTTGGGTTGTTCCCATAGTAAACGTTGTTCATAATGATGAGTACAATGACCACCTTTCGGGTTAGTACAGTATACATGCGTAGTATTTAGTGAAGTGTGTAGTTAAGTCATGAAGTGAGAATATTTTTGTGGATTAGTGTCTAAAATATTATTTTCCTATCTTTAGCGTATACGGTAGAGTCACCCACAAGAGTGAAGATATATCAAACGTACTAGAAGAGAGCAATATCATACAAATTAAAATAGTAGGTGATAATATTATAACCAACGATAGAAACGCGACCGCCACAGATACCAAGAAAACGTGCCTGGACATTGATAACAACTTGGATACGGAGAGTCAGCCTTGTGAACATGAAAATAAAGTTGATAACGGCACAGCGTTGTTATTGACGCCGTTCATTGAAGAAGGTCGTATTGCGGAAGCCCGGAATGCCAGTAAGGTAAAACTCTAACATTAAACACAGAACAAGACACATAACTGCGAACTGCTAGTATGTGGAATGCGCTGCCTGAATGGGTGTTCCCCGATAGTTACAATCTGGGTGTTTTCAAGTCAAAATTGAATCGGTTTCTTCTAGGCAAGCGTGATCCATCGTAGGCCGCATCAACGCTTAACATTGGCGAGTTGGCGGCCAAGCGCAAGCCTATTTAACAATAAAAAAAATAAAACAATATAATTTTTTAAACGGGATTTATTCCTGACTATTTATTCCTTAGGGGTATAATATTTTTTTCATCCCCCATCTCGGAAAGAGTAATTTTGCTCTTCGATATCCGAGTGCAAAAGCCGTTTTTATCCGCTAGAGGATAAAGTAAATTGAATTTAGAACATCGTGTGCACTAAGTTTGTGAATTCAAAAGATCATTAAACCTATTTACTTCTACCTCCATGGTGCCGAATTTATCATAAGTACAACCTTTTCTAATTTGTTAAAAACTCAGACTCAGAATAATTAATTGTCGCCCCCTAAGGGCCCAGCTTAGAGGTTAGTGCCAGTAACACCAATTTTGTTTTTGCAGGTCGACCCGGAAAAGTTCCTTGGGGTAGAGAGTTATTCCGGGTTCCTGACAGTGGATAAGGCGAAGAAGTCTCACTTGTTCTTCTGGTACTTCCCCGCTTTAAAGCCAGCGAACGACACTCCGTGGATGATATGGCTGCAGGGCGGGCCCGGCGCTTCTAGCTTAACAGGACTCTTTGATGAGATAGGGCCTTTCCGTGCACTCATCGATGGAACTTTGACACGTGAGTACGATCCGGTGGTACCAAGATCTGTGGTACGATCGCTATGAATTTTTAGTTTGGTATAAATACGTTTTTTTTTCTTCCCTGTTGATAGGGTTTTGGCGTCGCACGAGTTGTACCAATGTCAAGTATTGAGGTTTTTTCAAGTTTTATTAAATATCTTTCTACATATTCTATATTTCTTTCTATTTTTTATCTTTAAACAGTGGGGCTAGTACGAGAACTTGCGAAAAAGTATTCGTTTCGTTAACTATAGCAAATGTATGAAAAATTCAGTTTCCCTTTACGTCCGATAGAAATAAATTAATAAATTTTTCGCCTCATTATATCATTCCTACACTCGAGCACGTTCACGAACACTTAATAATACAATTATCAATATAAAAAACCGACTTCTTCAGAACTGGACCAAATTGGAAGCACCGGCTTTCAAATAAAAAAAAATAATCATCAAAATCTGTTCACCCAGTCAAAAGTTCTGAGATAACAAATATTAAAAAAAAAAACACTCCAGTTGATAACCTCATCCTTTTTGGAAGTCGGTTAAAAACAGAGTGAAACAAATGAGCTTATTTATCAAATGAGTGGCTAACCTAACAATACATATGGGTTACTTTTTGTTTCGAAACCACTCAACTGTACAATTTCCATACAACACAGTAGAAAACCCCAGGGGGTTGCTTGTGTGCTCATATTTTAAAGAATCCTAAAATAGCGTATGATAATAATATCATCTGAAACATTAATTGAGTCTTAATTAATATGAATAACGATGATATAATGCTGATTCATTTTATCTCCACTATTAATAGTAAACAAACAATAAATAGATTTATTCGTCATATCATCACACGCTGTAGTTATAAAATACCTACTAGCAGAGTTTAACCCTTAGATTTTTTAGTTCTTAGGTACTCAAACTTACTTTGTCTGAGGAAAATTAGCAATTTTAGTATTAAATTTAATAAGAGCATAATTATCGCATTCTTTACTTTAACCCAACATATGGAAAAAAAACATTTATTTATATAACTTATAATAACACCTATCTATAATTAAACCAACCCAAACTGAAAAACTGATTGAAGATAGTTGTCGTTTTTATCGTATATTTTATTCATTATTGTTCCTATTAAAGTAGTACAATAGAGTGAATAGATTTCTTCTAGATCAACTTGTTCCATCCTCAGCCACACTGTCGCTTACCATCAGGCGAGTTGGTGGCCAAACGTAGATCTATTCTATATAAAAAAACTTAAAATTTTATATAAGTACCTACTTACCAAGAACATTTAACCTTTTTTATATATGAATGAGATTTTTTTGTGTTATATTATTATCCGACTATAGTTTTACATAATAAAGGACATTATAATAACAAGTCAACAAAACAAAAGTTAAGTCAAGGATAAAAAAAAAGTTACACTAATTGTTGAGTTTGCATTGTTTTGTTCAGGAAACCCTTACACATGGCTCGTGAACCATTCTCTGGTGTTCATCGACAACCCTGTGGGCACTGGCTATAGCTTCACAGAGAGTGCCGACGGATATGCCAAGGATATGCCTACTGTAAGTAATTTTTTTCTTCTTTACGACAGTCTCACTCGAAAGACAGTGTCTATTCAGGCTGGACGTGTTTAATATATTAGACCACGTTATCACTTGATAGCGTGAAACGACTCCTGTATACACTACACACACACTCCTGGATACACTTTTAGGGTTACGTACTCCGAAGGCAAACGTAGCCTATTGCAGTGCTGTCGTGCTGCCGTCCATCCGTCTATACAGCCTGTCCGTGTCCATCCGTTCGCTGTCCGTCTGTCCGAGTGTTTTCACAGGTCTCTAACTCCTAAACAGAATAAATTATAGATCTATTTTTTTTATATAATGTGTAAAATGTTGGTTCAACACTGAATTGAAATAAAAAATAAAAAAAACTAGCGCGGCACTCCTCCCTTCACACAGAATGCACAAAAATATGTTTTTCGATCCTGTCGTATGGGTCTATAACTTGAATATATATGTATATATATATATATTTAAAAAAAACTAAAACTTGACGGACTCTGATGAATTTTTGAAAGTATATATATATATATATATATAAATATGACTGATATGACTGCCTCGGTGGCTCAGTTGGTAGTGATCCTACTTTCTGTGCTTGGGGGCGTGGGTTCGATTCCCATCTAGGACAAACATTTGTGTGATGAACATTTGTGTTTGTTCTATGTCTGGGTGTTAATATCTATTTAAGTATGTATTTAAAAATATATATGTATGTATATCAGTCTCTGGCAGCCATATTACAAGCTTTGCTTAGTTTGGGGTCAGATGACCATGTGTGCAATAATGTCCCAGATATTTATTTATTTATTCCGCGGGATCAGTATGAGTTGGGACCAGTTGTGTAAGAGCCAGAAATAATTAATAGTGTGGTTAGTACCATCCAAATTTTCCGCGAGTCCAATTCGCACTTGGCCATAGCTTATTGATTAAAGTGACCTGTTCCCGGCAGCCTGGGCAACCATTTATCTATTGGGCTGTTTGTGCCTGTCCTGTCAACCATAAAAAGAGTCGTTCCTTTCTCCCCAGTACGCCAAACACCTCCACAAGGTGACTAAGCAGCTGGTGCAGATATTCCCGGAGCTGCGAGTGGCTCCTCTCTACATCGCCGGCGAGTCGTACGCGGGGAAGTACGTGCCAGCACTGGCCATGGAGATACACCAGCACAAGAACGTGCCCGGTGGAGACGTCAATCTAAAAGTAAGCATGGCTGGCATCTCAGATCAGGCAAGCAAGGGAGATGCCTTAGTAAAATTAACTGAACTGAGTCAGCAGAATGCCCTACTGGAATGGGTGTTCCCCGATGGTTACAATCTAGATGTCTTCAAATCTCGAGTGAATCGGTTTCTTCTGGCCATCGTATACCGCATCATCGCTAAACATCAGGCGAGTTGGCGGTCAAACGCAAGCCTATTACTGTATAAAAAAAATTACTTTCGTGTTCAAATGTCTGTTCGTTTTCACTATACCACGCAAAAACTGTATATGTACGGCTCACTAAATCATTTTTTACGCCCTGTTAGGTCAATTTAAAATCGCCAGTTCCTTGGCCGTCGCTATAATAAAATTTTGTTGTACGTAATGTGATAAATTACACGTATTCCAGGGTCTGATAATCGGCAACGCGTACGTAGAGCCAAACATGATATCTCAAGTAGTCCGCCCGTTCTACCACTTCGGGCTGTTAGAAAAGGAGCAGATAGAGCTCGCGAGGCCGCTGATCGAGGGCTTCCAAGCAGACATCACGAACAACAGGAGCGTTGAGGCTAAAAAGGTAGGTATCCCGTGCCACTGTGACGTTTACACCAGCAGCGTATGTCTCTTCTTGTTCAGTTCTGCAGCATTGAAACCGACAAATGCCCAATGTTTTTTGAAACTAAACCTCAATTTGTCGATAAATCTCGCAAATGCTCAAGTAAAATACTCGGAAATTGTACCCTATGACATAAAGTTGAATCCAACGACACCTCATTCATCAAACTCGGTCAAGCCGTTTAGGCTATAATATTTTAGGTGGTAATATAGAAACCTAAATAAATACAAACAAACACACATAACTACGCTTGCAAAACATTACATTCTATCCTGAGCAGTCGAGTATCAATATCATTCAATATCTGGTCTAGATCTGGACTATCAATTCCTTCATATATATAATCATCATCAATCACTTTCCACCCACAGCTGTAGTCTCCTCTCCAGCGCGTCATCTTTTCCGGTCCTGAGCCAGTCTCATTCACTGCTTTCCTGTCTGCCAGGTCACATTCCGTTCCACGTCCGGCATTCTGTTACTTAAATAAATATTCTATAAATACCTTTTAGAGTCTAACCATACTTTTTATTGTTTAGAAATGGAACAGCCTGATAGTGTTGTTTCTGATGCTGTCACACCAAAAGCATGCCTACAACTTCCTGCGCGATGATCTAGCCGTCGGGTACTACACCTCGTTCCTCTCCAGGCCCGAAATAAAGCGTGCCATACATGTTGGTGACATCAAGTTCAGCGTCGTGAACATAACCGTCAATACGGAGCTGGCGCCTGAGTTCCTGACCAGCGCTCGCCCGATGTATGAGGAACTGTTGGAGCATTATAGAGTGCTGGCTTACTGGTAAGGTTTATTTTTACCGGGCGTAAGGGAAGACAAAATATAGCCTAATTGTTCGAGGCGAAAAAGGTACTCGCACTTCCGAGTAACATTTCCCTGAGGGCTGTGTCCCTCAGCGTAAGGAGGTTCGCTTCGAACCTCCCTGCCAAGACCCTGCCTTCGGTAGGTAAATCGGAAATCGCCTGATTAATATGGATGCCCGATTCTTATATATAACAGGCTATGTACTCGCTCCAATTTCCTTGTCCTCCGGAGCCTAGTCTTGGCAAGGAGGTTCGCTTTGAAGGCGATCTCTTCACCTCTCCCCCATTAAAGATGGGAAGAACACTGCGGATGATGATGAATACAGTACCTTTACAGTCACGTGTATTTATTACTATGTATGTTTGGTTTAAGTCGTATAATTCCGCGTTTATAAGATAGCACACCGTCTTATAAGATACCCATTCATTCTGACCTTAAAAGACTTAGATTGTAACTTTGTACTTCTGTTATCTTCCGACTTAGAGGCTCAACGCTCTATACGATTTTGGCAAAATTAATGAGGTTTTGATAGACTTGTGTCTATCGAAACCTCATTTGTCAGAGATGATTAGATGACGTCATCATATAATATGGTGGCTAACTTACAAACAGATAAAACTGGAATAAATAAAATTTTACTGTGGGATGTACGAATATTCGCTACGTAAATACGTATCGAATTTCATACAAATTTCGAAATTGAATTTTCTATGGAATTCGACGCGAGTTTACGCAACGAATACCTACAGTTGTATGATTATTTACGGGATATTTACCATGGTAAGGTTGTGGAAGGAGCTCCCGATATTTCGGCGCAGTTACATGCACCATGTTCACGGGAAGACTGAAAAATGTGGGTCATATAACTGTAGTGAACAACCGTGATAGTTTAAAACAATGAATACTTACTCGCACTTCGCCTACTGCACTTCATAATACATATTATAATAGAATAAGGTTTGGTAAGGTGTACGGATTTTGAAATATGATCTGGCAATGTTCGGGGTATTTAAGAAACAGAAATACCGTTCCTGATTTTTTTATTAAGATTTAAAGTTGTGTTATAATTTTGAATTAGCTTGGCCTGAAATCTATGATCCGAAATCATTTTAGTTTGAATCTTGTCAAAATGTCTCAAAATTTTACTAGTGAAATTGTTTTAATATTAATCTGAACATTACACACTTTCAATCGGTTTAAAAAAAGGAAATTATACTCTCAATGCGGCTGTACTTTTTGTGAGAATTATATGCGATAACTTCACCGTTTTTGAACCGATTTTTAAAAGATGAACAATTTGAGTATGTCTCCCATTTATTGACTTTCCCGTGAAGGTATTATTTTGTAAAAAAAATATTATTATTATTTTTCCTAGTGGGCAGCTGGATCAAATGTTACCGTGTGCTTTCACGTCAGAGAGCTATCGGAAATGGAACTGGAGCGGCTCCAACGCCTTCCTTGAGTCGACGCGACACTCATACGTATTGAACCACAAGCTCGCTGGGTGAGCAAACCAATTAATACAATACATTAATAGTAAATTATACAACAAGTGAAAAAAAGGGAATTTAATTCGAGGATCTAAGTTGGATCCCGAGAGCAGCGAAGGATTCTAGAGTAGAATCCTGAGCGAAGTGAGAAATACAAGGACCGAGATGATTTTTTTCACGAGTTATATACTTTACTTTTACCATTAACAGCAAGACACTAAAAAGTTGCATGGTATTTATATTTATCACATTTTATTATCTAATATCTGTATAATCTATTTATGTATTTATAAACGGCAAAGTCCTGACTAATCTATAATAATAATAATAAATTTATTTATTTTGCCACTAATAATATTACGTACAATATTTAGTTTAAAATTAATAAAATAATAGGGTTACAAACTTATTGCAATAAGGTTAAAATGAACATGCCAATAATACAATTTGCAGTCGCTAGTTATCGCTGTAGGATTCCCTGTGTCGCGATAACTAGTGCTCTTCTAGGGACAACTTATTAAGTCGCGCACTATTAAATATAGGTAAAAATAGATACCTTTCGCTCGACGTTTCGACCATGTTACAATGGCCGTGGTCACGAGCTGACTGAAAACTGCGGGTGAGTCCGGCGAGAAGAGCGGATATTTTGTTCTCCTACCCTCACTTGATCTTGATCTTGAAAAATTGCAGGGTTGTCACTACGACACACAACACTGACTGTATCGGTAAAAGTCCTAGTACCTACACCGCGGTTTGTACATTTGCTTACTATGGGATTCCACGACACCGCTAACTTAAATCCATCCTCCCGGTTGAAATTGCGATGTTTTCTGATTTCAACCGCTTCACGAACCATTCTTGAAAAATAATGCCGTTCAGTGGAGAGGACCTTCGGGTCGTGGAGCTCGATCCAGTGACTGGACCCCGACTCAAGCAAATGTTCTGCTATAGCCGACTTCTGTGTCTGGCGATTTTTGACGGCTGCGATATGTTCTTTGATCCTTTCTGCTATGGTACGCTTTGTTTGACCTATGTAGGAACTACCGCAGCTACAATCAACCTTGTACACACCAGGGGTCTGAAAAGGAATAACGTCTTTCGGCGACCTCACGTGTCTCGCCAACTTTGATAAGGGGGTATACACTGTTTTGATGGAGTACTCTTTCAGCAAGCTCCCTACCTTATCCGTTACTCCTTTAACGTAAGGCATGAAAGCCGGTTGCCGCTCGACGTCAGTCCTTCTCTTGTGGCATTTGCGTCTTGCCCGACCGCGTTTAGTCACACCATAGCCATTTCTTTTAAGTACCTCCTGAACATGCCTTTTTTCAGCTCCTACATGTTCAGGGTCACAGAGGGCGTCCGCTCTGTCCAACAGAGACCTGGCCACCGACTGCAGATGGCGAGGGTGATGGTGTGACGTAGCGTGTAGGTATCTGTCCGTGTGCGTAGGTTTTCTATAAACCGAGTGAGCTAACGAGCCATCGGACCTCACCATCACTTTGACATCCAGGAACGGCAAAGTTCTTTCCACCTCCAGTTCATACGTAAACTTAATGTTGGCGTGAATCGAGTTGAGATGATCCACGAACTGGTCTACTGCCTGTCTATCTCCCTTCATTACGCAGAAAACGTCGTCTACATACCTTTTCCACATTTTTATTGTAGGCGACTGTAGATTTATGGACTTCTCAATATGTTCCATCCAAATGTTAGCCAGCACCGGTGCCACTGGACTTCCCATCGCGACACCATCAATCTGGAGGTAGTATTGTCCGCCGTAAAGAAAGAAGTTCCCTTCTAGACAATTCCTTAATAAAACCATTAAGTTCTCTGGTAGGTGGTTCTCTTTCAACAAATCCCTGACAACCTCGAGACACTCCTTCACTGGAACATTGGTGAAAAGTGATTCCACGTCAAAACTCACCATGATGTCATCTGGTTCCAGACTAAGGTTCCCAACGATCTCAACAAAGTGATGAGAATTCTTCACAAAAGACGGGGTGCTACCCACCAGTGGCTGCAGCCTCGACGCTACATATTTCGCCAAGCAATAGGTGGGCGAGTCTATTTGACTCACGATAGGACGTAAGGGAATATTGCTCTTATGAACTTTCGGTAATCCATACAATTTGGGAGGTTGTACAACCCTAGGCCTATGTAGGTTTTCGAATACGTCCTCTGTGAAAAGTTCCTTGTAGTCCTTTATTATGGCCCGAATACGGCGTGTTACTCTGGCAGTGGGATTATATGATACCGGTTTATATATGTTGGTATCACTCAACAAACTCCGTAATTTCGTGTCATAATCACTCGAGTTCATTACTACAGTGGCGTTTCCCTTATCAGCCTTAAGCACTAAAACCTCCTCGTTATCTCGAATCTTTTTCAGCGCCAGACGCTCTTCTGTAGTGACATTACTCTTAGGTAGCCTAGCTTTACGTAGCACACGAGACACATCCTGCCTAAGAGACTCGGCTGCATTGGACGGTACCTTGTTTCGTATTATTGCTTCCTCTACGCTACAAATTACGTTTTCATACGGAATCCGTTTAGGTGTTAATGCAAAATTCATTCCCCTTGCCAAAATACTCTGTGTTGAACTATCCAATGCGATGTTTGATAAATTTACCACTGTATCTGTCTGCGTTAAGGGTAAACATGTGTCAGATGCACTTCCAAAGGTATTGTTGGGGTACTCACGGCGAGACAAAAGTTTTCTCAACTTCTTGTCATGCCCCGTACTGCACAGATCATAGGTACGAGACGCTTGTTGATAGGTAATCCGATCACACAAATCAAAATCATCACCAGACAATACCGCACTACACTCACTATGCACTTGGTACAATTCACAGTTCACTCTGTCGATGTCGTAGTGACAATTCCGTATTAATTGTTTTAAAAGACGGACACTCGCATTTCTCAGAATTTCTCCGGAGCGCGCAATATCACTACGCGGCCGTATACGAACACACGTAGGTACTAAGTCCCAATCACGACATTTTGTTAAAAATATCAGTGATGTATTTTGACGCGCACGTTTCTTTCGGAGAAATTCCAGGTGACGGATTTTATTTGCAACCTCCGGCCCGTATCGGTTAGCAATAGTAATTTTTAAACTTTCGCGATTCGAACACATGTTTTCATATTTATCGGGACTTATCGCGCACTATTAAATATAGGTAAAAATAGATACCTTTCGCTCGACGTTTCGACCATGTTACAATGGCCGTGGTCACGAGCTGACTGAAAACTGCGGGTGAGTCCGGCGAGAAGAGCGGATATTTTGTTCTCCTACCCTCACTTGATCTTGATCTTGAAAAATTGCAGGGTTGTCACTACGACACACAACACTGACTGTATCGGTAAAAGTCCTAGTACCTACACCGCGGTTTGTACATTTGCTTACTATGGGATTCCACGACACCGCTAACTTAAATCCATCCTCCCGGTTGAAATTGCGATGTTTTCTGATTTCAACCGCTTCACGAACCATTCTTGAAAAATAATGCCGTTCAGTGGAGAGGACCTTCGGGTCGTGGAGCTCGATCCAGTGACTGGACCCCGACTCAAGCAAATGTTCTGCTATAGCCGACTTCTGTGTCTGGCGATTTTTGACGGCTGCGATATGTTCTTTGATCCTTTCTGCTATGGTACGCTTTGTTTGACCTATGTAGGAACTACCGCAGCTACAATCAACCTTGTACACACCAGGGGTCTGAAAAGGAATAACGTCTTTCGGCGACCTCACGTGTCTCGCCAACTTTGATAAGGGGGTATACACTGTTTTGATGGAGTACTCTTTCAGCAAGCTCCCTACCTTATCCGTTACTCCTTTAACGTAAGGCATGAAAGCCGGTTGCCGCTCGACGTCAGTCCTTCTCTTGTGGCATTTGCGTCTTGCCCGACCGCGTTTAGTCACACCATAGCCATTTCTTTTAAGTACCTCCTGAACATGCCTTTTTTCAGCTCCTACATGTTCAGGGTCACAGAGGGCGTCCGCTCTGTCCAACAGAGACCTGGCCACCGACTGCAGATGGCGAGGGTGATGGTGTGACGTAGCGTGTAGGTATCTGTCCGTGTGCGTAGGTTTTCTATAAACCGAGTGAGCTAACGAGCCATCGGACCTCACCATCACTTTGACATCCAGGAACGGCAAAGTTCTTTCCACCTCCAGTTCATACGTAAACTTAATGTTGGCGTGAATCGAGTTGAGATGATCCACGAACTGGTCTACTGCCTGTCTATCTCCCTTCATTACGCAGAAAACGTCGTCTACATACCTTTTCCACATTTTTATTGTAGGCGACTGTAGATTTATGGACTTCTCAATATGTTCCATCCAAATGTTAGCCAGCACCGGTGCCACTGGACTTCCCATCGCGACACCATCAATCTGGAGGTAGTATTGTCCGCCGTAAAGAAAGAAGTTCCCTTCTAGACAATTCCTTAATAAAACCATTAAGTTCTCTGGTAGGTGGTTCTCTTTCAAAAAATCCCTGACAACCTCGAGACACTCCTTCACTGGAACATTGGTGAAAAGTGATTCCACGTCAAAACTCACCATGATGTCATCTGGTTCCAGACTAAGGTTCCCAACGATCTCAACAAAGTGATGAGAATTCTTCACAAAAGACGGGGTGCTACCCACCAGTGGCTGCAGCCTCGACGCTACATATTTCGCCAAGCAATAGGTGGGCGAGTCTATTTGACTCACGATAGGACGTAAGGGAATATTGCTCTTATGAACTTTCGGTAATCCATACAATTTGGGAGGTTGTACAACCCTAGGCCTATGTATGTTCCTGGATGTCAAAGTGATGGTGAGGTCCGATGGCTCGTTAGCTCACTCGGTTTATAGAAAACCTACGCACACGGACAGATACCTACACGGTACGTCACACCATCACCCTCGCCATCTGCAGTCGGTGGCCAGGTCTCTGTTGGACAGAGCGGACGCCCTCTGTGACCCTGAACATGTAGGAGCTGAAAAAAGGCATGTTCAGGAGGTACTTAAAAGAAATGGCTATGGTGTGACTAAACGCGGTCGGGCAAGACGCAAATGCCACAAGAGAAGGACTGACGTCGAGCGGCAACCGGCTTTCATGCCTTACGTTAAAGGAGTAACGGATAAGGTAGGGAGCTTGCTGAAAGAGTACTCCATCAAAACAGTGTATACCCCCTTATCAAAGTTGGCGAGACACGTGAGGTCGCCGAAAGACGTTATTCCTTTTCAGACCCCTGGTGTGTACAAGGTTGATTGTAGCTGCGGTAGTTCCTACATAGGTCAAACAAAGCGTACCATAGCAGAAAGGATCAAAGAACATATCGCAGCCGTCAAAAATCGCCAGACACAGAAGTCGGCTATAGCAGAACATTTGCTTGAGTCGGGGTCCAGTCACTGGATCGAGCTCCACGACCCGAAGGTCCTCTCCACTGAACGGCATTATTTTTCAAGAATGATTCGTGAAGCGGTTGAAATCAGAAAACATCGCAATTTCAACCGGGAGGATGGATTTAAGTTAGCGGTGTCGTGGAATCCCATAGTAAGCAAATGTACAAACCGCGGTGTAGGTACTAGGACTTTTACCGATACAGTCAGTGTTGTGTGTCGTAGTGACAACCCTGCAATTTTTCAAGATCAAGATCAAGTGAGGGTAGGAGAACAAAATATCCGCTCTTCTCGCCGGACTCACCCGCAGTTTTCAGTCAGCTCGTGACCACGGCCATTGTAACATGGTCGAAACGTCGAGCGAAAGGTATCTATTTTTACCTATATTTAATAGTGCGCGATAAGTCCCGATAAATATGAAAACATGTGTTCGAATCGCGAAAGTTTAAAAATTACTAACTTATTAAGTGATAATAATTTAGAATAGTTACGTTTAGTTAGAATTATAATTTTATATTATTAGTCAGATTATTATTTATTTAAATTGATTTTATACAAATGCATGCAATATTAATATTATGTTATTGTTAGTAGGTATTAAGTTCTAGTATGTTTGTGTATGTAGGCTGGTAGGTACGAATCTCAGCTTTTTAGCTTACGATCCGTATCAGCTCCTCTGTCTCTATTTCCTGTAGGGTAATTAAATATTTTTTAATCTTGTTTTTGCTTACATGTTTAGAATCCTTGATTAAATGTAGTTTTTTGTTTAATTTATTATAAATGTAGCGTCCGCGAAAACCATAACTTCTTTGCCCTATCAGTATTTTTGTTTGTGGCACTGGCCAATGAGGTTTTCTTCTGGAACCGGAGTTTTCGGCGAAACCGACCTGCGTAGTAAGTGCTGTCCGGTGGAATCTTAGAGCTGTAGCCATGATGTATATTTGTCTTACTCTTAAGTGTTCTGTTTCTTTGTAAAGTAAGTTGGTTGAGTATCTATAAGGTTTATTGTAAAGAATCTATCAAGTCTATCAACGTACAGCCTCAACCGCTAGTCCTAAAGACATGAAATTTGGCGTTTGTGTTCATAAACGAGTGTAAACGCACACTGAGAAAGGATTTTGGAAAATTTGCATCACAAGGAGTTCAAAATGAAAGTTCAAAGTTTTAAAAAAGTACTCCATTTTGTCGCCACCGTTTAGGATAGGCAGTCGAAATTTGGAATTTCGAACCAGAATCGACAATTGTCGATTGGAATCCTGGGATCCTGGATGGTATCCTGGGATAAAATAAACAAACACGTATTTCAAGATGTTTCGAAAAATTCAAAACCAAAGGAAAAAGTGTTCTTGTGGTGAAACCTGCCTATCCTGTCTCATCTCAAAATACAGTTAGGCAGGTGATGACAAGCCACCCCCCATAACGGCTGTATATATATATATATATATTAACATTGGCGCTGCACTTTCCCTAAACGCTACTCGCGGCGTTATGTCCTTTAACACTTCCACCCTGGACCTTAAGTATTCATAAATTGAACCCCCTTTTGGTTAGCAGCTATTTGTTTTCCAAGTAAAATAAATTAAATAAAACCTTTATTCTGCAGGTACCACAAGTCAGGCGGTGGGCTGACGTGGGTGGTGATCCGCGGCGCGGGCCACATGGTGCCTATGGACGCGCCGGGGCCCATCCAGCGGCTCGTGTCGCTCTGGACCCGGTCCGAGCCGCTGCCGTTCTGGAGGGACATCGACCCCTCTATGCTAGCCACCTTGATACGGAATACCACTAGTCAAAATGATTCGGAAGTCGACACAGTAGTCTATCTGTGATTTTACAATAAATATGTAAGAAATTAAGAAAACGCGTTTTTGATTTTTTTTTATTAAAAAAAGCAAATACAGCTAGATGCCATGAATAAAGAGGGTTACGCGGAAAGGATGTACTAACCCGAAAGTGTTACAATCATCATTATGAACAACTTTTAGTATGGGACCAACCCAACGCAAAACTGCAGACGAAACCAAACGAGCAGAATTAATAAGCAGAAGTATAATTGTGTTTCTAGGTACCTATATTTTTCTACTTATTGGTGTCATATTTTCGAAAACAGCTCTAACGATTTTGATAAAGTTTTCAGTTAAACTTCGTCACTTACACTTCAAAATGTCCCTCGTCCTTTTGCAACCAGTTGAATTTGAAAATTTGTTTAAGAATTTGCAATCTATTGAGACCCATCCTAATTAATCCTAAAAAAAAAATTGACTTAAAAATCAACTACTTTACCAATACCAACAATTGGATTCCATAAACTAAAGCGTTTAAGCTGAAGTATCCGCGATTTTCGCGATTTTATTCTAAAACATCAGTCATCGTTTTGACCTTTTCATTCAAATAAACTTGAATTAGTTTTTTTGTGACTTCTTATGATTATCAATTTGCTATGGTTAAAAAAGCTTGCTAATCCTCCCCGCAATAAATAATAATTAGATTTTCCTCAAACACGCTTGGATAAAAGGTTGCCGTAACCATAGATTTAGGAAAAAAAATTTTTGGTCTGTGGCCGTAACACACCGTTAGGCGCTTGGTGACGGACTTTCGAATCGAGGGTGTTAGCGGTGTTTGTTCTAGCGAGCAGGAACACTAAAAAACACTACGAATAAGCTATTTAGGCTTCTTCACAATGTTTTCCTTGAGTGTAATATTTAGAATTTGAACCCACAGGGGGTAGCTGTTGTTTTTACAACATACATACATGAATGTTATACTGCCTGTTTTTATTTTTTACTATTATGTTATTTAATATATTGCACTTAACACATTTTTTTTAGAAATGTACTGATTAGTATTATTTTATTTGACATTTAAATTATAAACCTGATATTATTATTTATTTTTATGCAATTGTAGTTTATTTTGCCGGAGATCGAAAAAACCTTCATTTTTTCTCCACTATACTACGTGGGTATATATGTATATAAAAAAAAATCAATTTAAAAATTGCTATACGCAACAATATTTTAAGGACAATGCCAAAGCGTATTTTATTTATTACCAAACAAATTTTTATATTAAAAAAATTCGAATGTGTATAAAAGAGGGTAGATCTGGCCGGGGAGAGAGCAAACAAGCAATTAGAGAGAATATTCAGGCGAGTCAACGCTCATGAACAAGATCGCGCGACCTATATCAACGTCGTAATGTTGTCGCAATACAACTTTATGACATGATGTTACGATTACAAACTCGAGGCACAAGCTCCGCGCCTGGTGACTGGCCTCCGTTGAATCACTGAATCAGTCCTCACTCGGCCATGCCGCGAAAGCGTGGCCAGTACACGATCGTAAAAATAAATAAACATTAGAATAATAACAATTCGTTGAACTTTTTAGTGCACCATGTGGTTTGTTGTGGCCGGATTTTTGATTTGTAGGTAAGTTTATTTCACAAGATTACATTTTAAATTGTTGTTGTTTTTCGAAAGTTAACTTTCTTGCTACACGCTGATAAGGATATCTCTTGGCCTACAAGTAGGAACGATATAGGGTGAATCGGCCCATTCACCGATCACCTCCTGCTCTCGATCACTTTTGAAAAAACTTCCAAAAATAGCCGTATTAATGCAAAGTTAGCGTTAATTTTGCTTGAAAATGCTTGCATTACTTATCCCTTTTTTTTGGATCACCTATTTCACCAACCAAATACGTTCGTTTTCGATCAGTAAGCCGATGACTACGAGCTAGTGTGCGTGCGCGGATTTTGAAGCAAAAACTTACGAAAAAAATAGTGAGAAACAATCATCGAATCGTAAGTAAAACATGTTTTAGTACAGTTTACGCATTGATGTTGTGTTTGTGGTATAAAAATATAATCATAATATCTTCTTATCTAACATTTAACTGAGAGAAATGAATAATTCATTAAAATATAAGGTGATCGCCATGGGACGGTGTAAAACAAGGTACTTTCTTTTCACGATCACCTGATCGTAAACGGGTGGTTTTGGTCAAATCTTTGTTGAGCTTTTCTAGTATGTTGCATGTTGTTGGCGGGAACATTATCATCTGTTTAGATCTTTAATAACGTGTTTTATTTATGTGTCAGTTGGCGATCAGCCTAATATGAACAATTACCAGTAATTTAAAAGCGTTTTAGTGATAAAAATTAAGGTGATCGGGAAACAGCCTGTTGTCGATTTTTACTTCTTTTCCATACAAAAGCATCAGTTTTATGTGATCGTTTACTGACTAGTTAGCGATCATGTAAAAAAATTGTCCGTCGATTTTAATTTAGGTGATCGAGAATTGAATATTTTACGACCACGATGAGATGTGGTAAGCAAAGTATGATCGTAAACCAACTCGTTCACGTACCATTAAAAAAAGTGTTCGCAAAGTTCGCAAAGAATTCGTCTATTGGAAAAAGCCAAATGACGAAGCTGAAGATCGAGGATGGCAGTACCATTTCGTCAAAGCTGGAGATTCTGAGAGAGCTCGAGAGGTTTTACGGACAGTTGTACACCTCGACACGACAGCCTATTGTCAGTACAGCTCAGGACAAGAAAGCTAAACTGACTCGACAGCGACATTACACTGAGGACATCCCAGATATCAGCTTGTACGAGATTAGAATGGCTCTGAAACAGCTTAAGAACAACAAGGCGCCGGGTGATGACGGAATCACGACAGAACTACTAAGAGCGGGTGGAAAACCGGTACTTTTAGTCCTCTAGAAGTTGTTTAATTCCGTCATACTCGAAGGTACTACGCCTGAAGCATGGCACAAGAGTGTGGTGGTGCTCTTCTTCAAAAAAGGTGACAACACCTTATTGAATAATTATAGACCTATCTCACTCCTGGGCCATGGGTACAAGTTGTTCTCGAGGGTCATTACGAACCGTCTCGAAAACAGGTTTGATGACTTCCAGCCTCCCGAACAAGCCGGTTTCCGTATAGGCTGGAGCACCATAGACCACATACACACGCTCCGCCAGATTATACAGAAGACTGAGGAGTATAATCGGCCATTATGTCTAGCGTTTGTGGACTATGAAAAAGCCTTCGATTCAATCGTGATCTGGGCAGTATTGCAGTCCCTCCAGCGTTGTCATATCATCTATAGGTATATCGAAATACTGAAATGTTTGTATAGAAACGCCACCATGTCGATCCGATTACAGGACGAGAGCACGGAACCAATCCGATTGCAGAAAGGCATGAGACAGTGAGATGTTATATCTCCAAAACTTTTCACGAACGCATTGGAGGACGTTTCCAAGCTTTTGGACTGGAACGGATTGGGCATCAACATTAATGGCGAATACATCACTCACCTTCGTTTTGCTGATTGCAGAGTCGCTGGAGGACCTCAATACAATGCTCAGTGACCTCAGTAGCCTTTCTCAACAGGTGGGTCCTAAAATGAACATAGATAAGACAAAAATCACGTCCAATGTCCATGTTGTACCCATACCGGTAGTTGTTGGGAACGATACTCTCGAATTTGTTGACCATTACACCTATCTTGGACAGATTGTTCAGTTAGGAAAGTCCAACTTAGGCAAAGAGGTTGCCGAAGGATCCAACTCGGATGGGCAGCGTTCGGGAAATTGCGTGAAATCTTCTTGTCCAAGATACCACAGTGCCTAAAGACAAGGGTCTTTAACCAATGTGTGTTGCCAGTGATGACATATGGTACTGAGACATGGTCCTTAACTGTTGGCTTTTTGGAAAACTCGGAGAGTCACACAACGGGCAATGGAGAGACCTATGCTTGGAGTTTCTTTGCGCGATAGAACCCGAAACGTGGATATTCGAGAAAGAACCAGAGTCATCGACATAGCTATTAAAATCTGCAAGTTGAAGTGGCAATGGGCAGGCCACATCGCTCGAGGAACCGATAACCGATGGGGAAGAAAGGTTCTTGAGTGGAGACCACGAACCGGAAGACGCAGCGTAGGTAGGCCTCCCACTAGATGGACCGACGACATCGTGAGAGTCGCGGGCATCCAGTGGATGCAGATGGCAGGTTATCGTTCAGTGTGGAGGTTAAAGGGGGAGGCCTATGTGCAGCAGTGGACGTCTTGTGGCTGATGATGAACAAAATACAGACACAAACATTACAACAACAAAAAAATTAACAACAACATAACATACCAGAACATAACATAATAATTTGATTTTAATGAATATTAGAATTATTATAGTAGCTTAGTCCTATCTCTATACTTTGTTGGTTTTTTTTTGATGAATAAAGTACTTCAACACTATTTCGACTTTAATTTCATAGCATAAAGTTTTTTTTTCAGTGGTTTTCAATGATCGTAAACTGGCAAAAACTTGTGAACGTAAAGTGACGTAAGGTGATCGTGAACTAAAAAAAACGTACTTTTCGATAATTCATGATTAAATAACATAAGATAGGGTGAATCGGCCGGTTTACGATCAGTTAGTCAATATGTCGCCTTTAAAGTAACGTAAGTTATAAAATCAACGCATTGTAGAGTAGGCAGCGGCTTACACAGATAAAAAAATCTTCAATTAATCTAATAAGCGTATTTTTTTCAGTGTCTTTATATATCTTATGTTATTTAATCATGAATTATTGAAAAGTACGTTTTTTTTAGTTCACGATCACCTTACGTCATTTTACGTTCACAAGTTTTTGCCAGTTTACGATCATTGAAAACCACAGAAAAAAAAACTTTATGCTATGAAATTAAAGTCGAAATAGTGTTGAAGTACTTTATTCATCAAAAAAAAAACCAACCAAGTATAGAGATAGGACTAAGCTACTATAATAATTTTAATATTCATTAAAATCAAATTATTATGTTATGTTCTGGTATATTATGTTGTTGTTAATTTTTTTGTTGTTGTAATGTTTGTGTCTGTATTTTGTTCATCATCAGCCACAAGACGTCCACTGCTGCACATAGGCCTCCCCCTTTAACCTCCACACTGAACGATAACTTGCCATCTGCATCCACTGGAAGCCCGCGACTCTCACGATGTCGTCGGTCCATCTAGTGGGAGGCCTACCTACGCTGCGTCTTTCGGTTCGTGGTCTCCACTCAAGAACCTTTCTTCCCCATCGGTTATCGGTTCCTCGAGCGATGTGGCCTGCCCATTGCCACTTCAACTTGCAGATTTTAATAGCAATGTCGATGACTCTGGTTCTTTCTCGAATATCCACGTTTCGGGTTCTATCGCGCAAAGAAACTTCAAGCATAGGTCTCTCCATTGCCCGTTGTGTGACTCTCCGAGTTTCTCCAAAAAGCCAACAGTTAAGGACCACGTCTCTGTACCATATGTCATCACTGGCAACACACATTGGTTAAAGACCCTTGTCTTTAGGCACTGTGGTATCTTGGACAAGAAGATTACACGCAATTTCCCGAACGCTGCCCATCCGAGTTGGATCCTTCGGCAACCTCTTTGCCTAAGTTGGACTTTCCTAACTGAACAATCTGTCCAAGATAGGTGTAATGGTCAACAAATTCGAGAGTATCGTTCCCAACAACTACCGGTATGGGTACAACATGGACATTGGACGTGATTTTTGTCTTATCTATGTTCATTTTAGGACCCACCTGTTGAGAAAGGCTACTGAGGTCACTGAGCATTGTATTGAGGTCCTCCAGCGACTCTGCAATCAGCAAAACGAAGGTGAGTGATGTATTCGCCATTAATGTTGATGCCCAATCCGTTCCAGTCCAAAAGCTTGGAAACGTCCTCCAATGCGTTCGTGAAAAGTTTTGGAGATATAACATCTCACTGTCTCATGCCTTTCTGCAATCGGATTGGTTCCGTGCTCTCGTCCTGTAATCGGATCGACATGGTGGCGTTTCTATACAAACATTTCAGTATTTCGATATACCTATAGGCGATATGACGCTGGAGGGACTGCAATACTGCCCAGGTCACGATTGAATCGAAGGCTTTTTCATAGTCCACAAACGCTAGACATAATGGCCGATTATATTCCTCAGTCTTCTGTATAATCTGGCGGAGCGTGTGTATGTGGTCTATGGTGCTCCAGCCTATACGGAAACCGGCTTGTTCGGGAGGCTGGAAGTCATCAAACCTGTTTTCGAGACGGTTCGTAATGACCCTGGAGAACAACTTGTACCCATGGCCCAGGAGTGAGATAGGTCTATAAGTATTCAATAAGGTGTTTTCACCTTTTTTGAAGAAGAGCACCACCACACTCTTGTGCCATGCTTCAGGCGTAGTACCTTCGAGTATGACGGAATTAAACAACTTCTAGAGGACTAAAAGTACCGGTTTTCCACCCGCTCTCAGTAGTTCTGTCGTGATTCCGTCATCACCCGGCGCCTTGTTGTTCTTAAGCTGTTTCAAAGCCATTCTAATCTCGTACAAGCTGATATCTGGGATGTCCTCAGTGTAATGTCGCTGTCGGGTCAGTTTAGCTTTCTTGTCCTGAGCTGTACTGACAATAGGCTGTCGTGTCGAGGTGTACAACTGTCCGTAAAACCTCTCGAGCTCTCTCAGAATCTCCGGCTTTGACGAAATGGTACTGCCATCCTCGATCTTCAGCTTCGTCATTTGGCTTTTTCCAATAGACGAATTCTTTGCGAACTTTGCGAACACTTTTTTTAATGTTACGTGAACGAGTTGGTTTACGATCATACTTTGCTTACCACATCTCATCGTGGTCGTAAAATATTCAATTCTCGATCACATAAATTAAAATCGACGGACAATTTTTTTACATGATCGCTAACTAGTCAGTAAACGATCACATAAAACTGATGCTTTTGTATGGAAAAGAAGTAAAAATCGACAACAGGCTGTTTCCCGATCACCTTAATTTTTATCACTAAAACGCTTTTACATTACTGGTAATTATTCATATTAGGCTGATCGCCAACTGACACATAAATAAAACACGTTATTAAAGATCTAAACAGATGATAATGTTCCCGCCAACAACATGCAACATACTAGAAAAGCTCAACAAAGATTTGACCAAAACCACCCGTTTACGATCAGGTGATCGTGAAAAGAAAGTACCTTAGTTTTACACCCTCCCATGGCGATCACCTTATATTTTAATGAATTAATCATTTCTCTCAGTTAAATGTTAGATTAGAAGATATTATGATTATATTTTTATACCACAAACACAACATCAATGCGTAAACTGTACTAAAACATGTTTTACTTACGATTCGATGATTGTTTCTCACTATTTTTATCGTAAGTTTTTGCTTCAAAATCCGCGCACGCACACTAGCTCGTAGTCATCGGCTTACTGATCGAAAACGAACGTATTTGGTTGGTGAAATAGGTGATCCAAAAAAAAGGGATAGGTAATGCAAGCATTTTCAAGCAAAATTAACGCTAACTTTGCATTAATACGGCTATTTTTGGAAGTTTTTTCAAAAGTGATCGAGAGCAGGAGGTGATCGGTGAATGGGCCGATTCACCCTATATAAAGACACTGAAAAAAATACGCTTATTAGATTAATTGAAGGTTTTTTTATCTGTGTAAGCCGCTGCCTACTCTACAATGCGTTGATTTTAAAACTTACGTTAATTTAAAGGCGACATATTGACTAACTGATCGTAAACCGGCCGATTCACCCTATGAATGTTCCGTAAGTCCAGATGGTATTAAAAATAGCCTATGATTTCATGGCCTGTACAACCATAGTACCATCGCGTTAAACCGGGAAGAGTAGGGAAAATACAAATTAAATCAGTTCTATTCACTAATATTGCGAATTTGCGATCGTTGCGATCTAAGCACATTTGTTAGGATACAGTAGAACTTAACTTAACTGGGTTGGTTGGTAATAATATATATCCTTATATAATTATCATAATCATACTCGTTAAAATCTTGTGTAATGATATTTGTAACATTATCCTAGACCCATAGATGGGAGAATACTAAAAACAGTGAAAACTAGTTTGAGGTATATAAAGCTTTTGATGGAAGAAAGTTAATGAAGAAACAATAACTCATTATAATATTTACTTTTATGTTACTTATGACAGAATAAAGGCTTTTGAAAAGGCATAGGTATAGCCACAAAACCCTGGAAATTACTTAGTCACCTAGATCAGGTATGATCCTTTGACTATGTATATAGATAGTCAAAGATTATCAAAGCTTACTAGTTTTTGTATTATTTGTTTCTAGCTCTTAAAATCTCCATTACTAGTTTGGATTATAATAAATAAATATAAAGTAGCAAATTATTTACTCTAGCTATTAAAAATATGCGTCCTTCACATAAGTATAGATAGCATCATAAAATAACGCACGGACACAATGGCTCACTTGTACAAAATCTGTGGTAGCTGCGATTATTACCTAATGTTACTAAAATGCCAACATATTATATTATTGAGAATGAATTGTGAGGTAAAATTTTATAACATAAAAATTTGAATTCGCACACCTTGTTAACCTGTGTAGAGATTTTATAACTATCCATTTTTCAATATTCGCGTACAGATAGATACCTATATCTAATAAATTATTGAGTAGGTCAACTTAAGGTGAATCCCCCTTATTTACAACTGAAACCGTGAATTAGCCTGCGATAAAACACGAATAAAACTACCTATGTTAGTTGATATAATGGTTTGTAAAGATACTCGTAAATTGGTTTAGTTATGATTATGTAGAGCTGGTATAAAACTGAGATTTTTATGAAATCCAGCAATTTATTAAAAAAAAACAGTAGGAAGTATATTCTAATGGAGAGAGTATCGTATGATTGTGATTAATATTACACCATTTACTTACTGTAAATAATCAAAAAGATGTAGTAAGGTTAGACATGTTGGCTAACTTGAGCGTCTAATAATATCTATTGTAAAATTTGCTATCTATAACGTTATCAAATAAAATTGTAACATATTGAAGCCTTCATAAGATACATTATATAATTTACAAAATGAAACACGGAACTTGATTTATTTATCCAATTGGCTGTAAAGTTTTTTTACTTCTTAAGATTTCTTTAGCGGAATCATAATACAATGAATCTTGGGCACTCCATTGCACACGTGCCTCATTCAGCGAATCATTTACATATTGGATTTAAATGTTCTCACGTTTCCTTTTGCAGCGCAGTGCTGGCCGACGGGAGGTCTCCAGCTCTCATCCTTACACCATATCTAAAAGCCAACCACATAGAACTGGCCAGAAATGCATCTTACGTCGACTCCAAAAACTTCCTCAATGTATCCAGCCACGCGGGATTTTTCACAGTAGACGAGAGATACAATTCTAACATGTTCTTTTGGTTTATCCCGGTGGAGATGCCTGAAAAGTTCATGCAAGACACTCCATGGATTATCTGGCTTCAAGGCGGTCCGGGAGCATCTAGTATAGCAGGACTGTTTGACGAGATCGGACCTTTTGAATATGTTGGTGGAAACTTGAAAAGTAAGTTCAAGGAAGGTTACTTTTACTTACTACTATTATAAGTTCACTATTTACTTTCGTTTGACCTGTCGCCTTATTTCAAACGATGTCAAAGATTAATGATGTATAATTTATGCATTCACATAAGATACTTACTTTTATTGGTTGATTGCAAGAAAGGGCTCATTAAATTTGGTCTTTCGAGTTTAGGCATTCATCATCACTTAAGGTATATAATAATACGAATAAGATAAGGTAGTGTTTGGAATCGAGTTTCCTAAATGTCTTCAAAACTTAACTTAGGTTCTAACTGCTCTTAGCCTAGGCTTTGGTTAACTAGATTTAACGCGGCAAACAACAGTTTGGCATTATTACTAAATATTTCCAAGAAATCAATACTTATACTAAGTGTCTACTAAAAAAAGCACTGGACCACCAAGGTCACTACCAGGAAAAAATAGATATCTGAATAATGAGGTGCATATTACAAAGTAGAGTTAGACGTCTATTGATCACGACTGATACTTGAATTAATTGAATACGGCATTACATCATTATTTTCTATTATGTTTGAATGGTTTTTATAATAACGTACATAGCGATTGTTTATATAGGTACATCCATGTCGACAAACATAGAGTTGTCCAATAACCAGTCCTAACTTCATTAGTTTAGGAACATGCAAACTAAAATACGGCCTCTTTACAAGTTCATCACAGAAAATAACAAAAAAACCATTGTCGGAAAAAAATATTATGACGATGATATTGATAATTACAAATGATATAGGTTACAATAATTAATAGCAGTAGAAAAAATGCCACAAAACGTACGAATTTTAAAGGTGTATTTAAATTGAAAGAATGTCTCCAAAGTGAAGTTCAAATAAAATGTTGACCAATGAAGTAGCAACCATAAATTAAGTTGTGTTTACGCCTACATTACAATGAAAGGAAAAAGAAAATCCATGATATGTCATAACAATTTTTTTATCAAGCTGTTTCCTTTGCTTTCATTTCCTTATACTTTCTAGATTTAGAATGTGAATATTTTCAAATTTAACTACAGTCCATTCAGTTTTTAATCCGTGTAAGTAGTGCTTGTTAAATGAAGCTAATAAAAGAGAAAGCTTAATTGGCTACATGTATCCAAAGTTCATTGGATCCAAATCAATCAGCATTGATTTGGATCCAATGAACTCGAACTTTTTAGTTGATTTTAGTATTAATGTATCATAGTCTACCTAGATACCTTCTTTCTTTTCTAAGGGCCGATTTGATCATCATGTTACAGATCCATTAATAGTAGCTTGAGTGTCTAGCCTTTCTTAGTGTCAAAGTTTTTAGGCGCTCTGACTGAAAGGCTTAATGGAGCCTACATTTAGTATGGAGCCCTACATTTTGCATGTAGGCTTCATCATTATTATTTTTTACATTTAACATGCTCTTTTCAAAATCCATCTTAGTGCTAAGTTGTATATACCATAGTCAGGAGATTGGTTTTTTACTTTGCTTTCTGTCAGATTGACTTCATCATTCAATGTCATTTTCATCTTGCATCTTCATGTTCATCTTGCAATGCTTTTTATTTATTTATTGTAAAATAGGCTTGCGCTTGGCCGCCAACTTGCCTGATGTTAAGCAATGATGCGGCCTAAGATGGATCACGCTTACCTAGAAGAAATCGATTCACTTTTTACATGAAAACACCCAGATTATAACTATCGGGGAACACCCATTCAGGCGGCGCATTCCACATACTAGCAGTTCTCACAATAAAAGTGGAATCAAAGCGCTTCGTACGGGTTTTCGGAATGTCAACCATAAAGCGGAGTCGATTTTTCGTGCCCGCTCTGGCAGTCCGATAGAAAAAAAGGCAGGAGGGAATTAATTCATGCAGATCTGATGCGCGCTCTCCAAAATGTATCTGATAAAAAACCGCTTTATAACGCTAAATGCTTAAAATTAATAACTTACCGGTAGTTTTAACTCTTAACTTATAAGTTATAAAGTTAGGGAAATAGCTTTTGTGATTTAATGTTTACATTTAGCACAATTTTTCGTAGGTCGTCAGTGGACATGGACGAAAAACCATTCCGTTCTGTTCATCGACAACCCCATCGGCGCAGGGTTCAGCTTTACGGACAGTGATAGCGGGTTTATTGAAGACATGACCATGGTGAGTAAAACCCAGATCTAACAAGCTAATAAACGACGCCATGGTATTTTAGCCCTTGATAGAAATGAAATCAGATGAATAAGTACTTAAAATGTCAAAAACCACCACCACCAAGCTTATGCTGGTGCTATGACCACGGACACTGCAAAGTGTTTATAAGTCAGGAATGAAAATAATGTAAAATACGCCAGATAAAATCCGTTAAAAGTGTTTAATTTCAATTTCATAAAACCGCAAGAGCAAAAAAAAAGTAAATTTAGTGGTAAAATGTTGTCTATACAAATATTGTATGAATGTTGTGTTATTTTGATGACACAAGTACGTAAAATCCCCGACTTCATAAATTATAGATCAGTTTACTTTGGAACGAGTGGCGCACTTGTATTTTTAGAACAACATCGTAGGATTAAATTAAACAATTTTTGATATACTCGTACTTGGAATTTATTACTTCCTATAGGTAGGTTCCTGATACCTCAAATAATAAGGCTGAAGTAACACAAATGAGTTACCTATTAATCTTCGATTAAAAGAAACTACATCAATCCAATCAAAATTATTGTCCTTACATTTAGGGCATAGGTACCTAAATAACGAAATTCCGGTATTTTGTAGCACTCTAATCTCAAAGCAATTTTCTCGATATTACAGTTCCGGTACAAACTCTTTATAAAAAGTTCGTGACATTGCGGTTTTAGCCGTCTTTGCTACTGAATTATGAATGATTATAGCTGTGTCCTGCAGATAAAAAGATTAAAAAGTAACCTACAGGGGCTATTACAAAACAACAAAAACATATAAGCCCACAAAAGTTGCATATCAAATGACTCGTATTTATGCAGGGTTCGACTTCTGTCTGATGATATTCTGACTTCCATTATACCTATAATACTCGGTGTGTTGTGTGCGAAAAGGTTATCTTATATCAACGCTACTATTTCTTTTTGTGATAGATGGAATGTTTTTCCATAAGGAGGAATTAATTGGGGTTAAGACCCCTCTCTGTATCGAATCCGTGCAATTTGCGGTTTTCTAGGTTGCGACTTATAATACCACGATGCAAGTTACTTGCAAATTCCAAGTCTTTATAAACAGCTATCTTCGTCAAAACGTGGAAATCTTCTAACCATAATCACCAACAGTGGAGTCTGTTCAATCCAAGATCAAGTGGATTTACAAATCAGGCGATTAAAACACAGACACACTGCGAAGAAAAACAGATCCTATCCTCAGACAAGCTCTGGATTCGAATCCACAGGGCCCGCATGAAATAAATATTTCGGGAGAGGTTCTTATCAGGCACCTAATCACCTAACGATAAAAATGCAAATCAATGAAAAAACGTTTCATATTACAAAAAATTATTGTCAAAGTAAATCATTTCCGTATTCAAACTTTCAGTTTGCTGTAAAAAACGAGTTAACAACTTGTATCTTGAATTTTTTTGTATCGTACAAGATTCAAGTCCATGCATATTGTGGCTTCGTATGCGGTAAAAAGTTAACGCCAAGTTGTTTGTATTTGGCAGTTAAAGCTCGGTAGAAAAGGATTCATCATAATTTTTTTGTTGATCTTTTTCATATTTATAGCTATTGAAAATTTTCTATTTATTTCCTACCAGTGTGCCACACACCTGTACAAAGTTGTGCAGCAGTTCCTGACCATGTTTCCTGAATTGCGTAAGGCGCCTCTGTACATCGCCGGGGAGTCCTACGCGGGCCGATACATCCCAGCACTGGCGATGAAGATCCTGGAACAAGACATTGAGCTTGGGCCGCTTGATGTTAACTTACAGGTGACCAGTGAAAATCATGTTTAGCCATTTCCAGTAATATTCTAAGGATCTTTTTCAAGGAGGAGGGTAGTAAGGGGGCGAAATTCTAACCCTAAGGGGGCGGGGGGGGGGGGGGGGGAGTTTGTATTGGACAACTTAATTCCTTGGTACAATCTACTTCAAATTTTGCATAAACCTTTTTTAACAGAATAGATGGAAGACGTGTTACGTATTTTAATGAAATTCACGGGGTTAAGCAGGGGTAGAAAGTTATTTTGGCGGTGATTTGTGGTGATTTGCTTCGAAGTTGATATCAATACTCTTTAGTGCTTTTGATTTAAATTACATTTTATTTTGACACATGTTTGAAAACCCAATCCGATTTTATTCAAAAAAGGTTGAACTCACTTAAAAACATAAGCAAATACTCTTTAAAATTGGAATGTCTCGAAAGTCACCGTACTATATTAGTACCTCATTTAAAGGTTACTAAGCTTAAAGAGGTTATGCACTTCCAGGACAAGGCCTCATAGAGAGGGACATAGAGTTCGAAATTTGAAATGGGTTTGATTTGTTAGTGACCATTAAATCCCTACACTATAATAAAGATTGTTATTATTTCATAAGTATTCAAACATTTAATTTTGAACATAATAATTCATATGTTATAACAATAATGTAAAAACCCAATTAAAAATCCTATTATAGCCATTTTCGACTTCTACGCGAAGTCGCGGGCAAAGTTAGTACTTAATAATAGCACAATATTTAGGTACGTACAATGTACGGTCATATAGATTACTGGTACCTAGGTACAGCCAGCCTCAATAACTTTTATACGGCATGCAGGTAAGGCAATTATTTCCGCAATAATAAGTACTTATCTCAAAACCTTGCAAATTACAATGAGTTTTTCCAATTTCGGATGGTCTATGATTACCAGCATTGCTAAAATATTGGTGAACTTGAATCTACTTTTTTATCGCTGCACTCCTGTGTAGTTACTATAATTTCATGCCCAACACTCCGGAACAAATGATAATGTCGGAACTGAATACAATGCAAATAATATACCTATGTAGTTACTGTAGTAGTACTGAACTGACAGTGAAATGTAGGTACAGTACAGTGGCCTTAATATGAGCACTTGCGAAAAAGTTATCGTTACATAAACGATAGCAAAATCTATGAAAAATTGAACAGCGCCTCTATCCGACGTAAAGGAAACTGAATTTTTCAAACATTTGCTTTACGGAACGAATACTTTTTCGCAAGTTCTCGTACTAACCCGACAGATCTCCAAACTTCAATATTAATGAATGTGTCCAAACTGGTAATGCCTTGGTGTTATTCTCAATGCCTTTGTTTTTACAACTGAAGCATGTCTCTAAGAACTAGGTATAGTATACCTTTATAAACAGATCTTTTGACTCATTGGACGGTATCTGTTACAGAAGAATCGTACTAAGCCCACTGGATTGAATCAGGCGTTACTTTGTGGAAGTCCATCTTCAAAAGAGTTGTTCTCTGTTTTGTTGTTGTTCTGTTTTGTTTGTTTTTGAAATTTATCCCAAATTCCTTATTGTACTTGAAGCGACGGAATTACACAGAGTTTCAACAGAAAAACAGTTCTAAAGTCATTATAAAAAAAAAACGTTGTGCATTATCTATAGTATCTATTGCCAAATTTGAAAATGTTTTTAATTAATTTTCATGGTTATATATTTTGGTAGGTATTAAAAACCCATTTTTTTTTTAATATGAAAATGTGTGATGATGCGTGGTAAAATTATGCAAATTCAGATTCCACCAGTATTTTCCGGTAAACTTTGTTTTACTTTGCCTGTTCTTACAGACCTATCTTAATTAATATACGCTTATTTAGGAATTTATACGGTTTTTACAAAGCGTACCATAACCTGTGAAATATACATTTCTGCGCATTTGTATACACCAGTACACTAGGTATATAATTTTTTGTAGGTAGATATATATACCAAATCAATTGGTGTATTTTGTTCGCTATACATAAGAACAACAGTAGAAATAATTCAAGTTGCTGCCATAAAAACTTCATTAGCAAAACGTTCAGTGGACAGTTCCAAGTAGGTTACATATCTATTTATTTTATCTGACATACGACAAATTTGATCGATTGCTTTAGAATTCGCTGTGTTCGTTTATGTAATTAGGTAGGTATACCAATGGATATTAGTAAAAATTACTGGTGCAGAAGACTGGCTGAATACATGGAGCGTTTACTTGCGCACGCAGTCACGCACACAAAAGACGCGTTTCAAATGTTTTGATTGAACTCCAAGAAGATTTTATTTTGAATGTGACCTATTCAGACTGCGACAACATATTCGTAAAAATTCAAGGTGGTGGAATTGGCGGTTGGACCATTTAAGCTACTTATCTTCGAACACCTTTGCTAACCTGTTTTTTTTTAATAATCATAAAATTTAACTAAAACTAGAAAAACAAACTGTAAAAAAAGTATCAAGGTAATGTTCGAATTTTTCACTTTCCAGGGCATAATAATGGGTAATCCAGTAATGAACCGTGACGTCATAGCTGACTACAGCGGCATCTACCAGCAGTGGGGCCTCATCGACACCCAAGGAGTATTAGCAGTGAAGCACCTGCAAGACGCGTATACCAAGGCTATCAGAGACGGAGATGGTGCGACTGCTACTGATGTAAGTAAAACCACTGAAGACTATAATAGGCTAGATGACTGTTTTTTTTTTAATTGTCCTATTAAAATGTAGCCCATAAATATAGCTGATTAATGAAAACAAAATGAAAATCTGATCAAACATAAGCAACTTATAAGCATTTTAATATCATGCTAGACAGAGAACGCGAAACAACAAATTATGACGTCACTTCTCTGTACGCCATATGAATTCTACTCTGACAAGTATTGCGCACAGAGTCGTGACGTAATTTTTTGTTTTGTGGGATAGGGACAGGGTTTTCTCAACATTTTTTTTTAACGCTTATATTATAACCTTACCAAAAAGCCCAAAGGCCCCTTTATAGTTGGCTCTTACGAGTCTGACGACAGGCATACCAAAGCCATGTTCTGAGATTCTGGCTCCCTGAAAAAACAGGCTTATACGCCTAGGCCTACCAACCAAAGTGATAAAGAAGGTGAGTGATGCTAAAATACGGTCGACCAATACATTTCCATTGATAAGGCTTCTTCCGTTTAAATAATTAAAAGATACTAGTCGACCATTCAAAATTTGTTTAGAATACTAGTCTAGAAAAAGTGGAGGTCAATCAGCAATTATACAAAAACCTCATAGTAAAACTCTAAAATATTCAACCATTTTCCATATTTTGTTATTATCACGCGCGATTATAATTTACCTAATAGTATAGGTATAATATTTCAGTACGGTAAATGTCTCCAGTAAAACTAGTTTCATTACTGATATACGGAATTATAATAGTACGGACCCGAGATAGAAAGCAGGTTATGACAATAAGCGTCCAAAAGTGGGGTCAACTAAAAATGTAAATCTATGCCGTTGTACTCTAAAATGATTAACTATTTCACGCCCGCGGTTCATCTGTCAAAATCTTTCAAAAGCAAAGCAGGCTAATTAGCATATAAAACCGCATACATAATTATGTATGCGGTTTTATATGCTTGATTCACATCACACTGGGCCCCGTCGAGGTGAGGATAGTGATAGGTAGATAGACAATAGAGCAGCTATAAGTACCTATGTAAATGAAGCACCTGTGCCAGATGCATTACGATCACATAAGGCCCCTCTCAATCTCCCAATACGGTTTGTCCCCGAGGGAGATAAAGACAACAACCCTTCAACACAACAACAACTATATATATGTACATATAATGTCAGATCACTCTTATCACCACAAAGAATGATATTGCTGCAACATTCCTTAAATAAAATAAAATATGATATTATTGGACTAGCGGAAGTTAGAAAACTTGGAAGCCACATCGAAGAGCTTGAAGAACATATTTTTTGCTATACAGGAGAAACAAAAGGTCTACACGGTGTTGGCTTCTTGATCAAAAAGAAATATAAGTCTAATATCCAGAACTACATAGGAATATCGGAAAGAGTTTGTATACTAAACCTTCAATTCGAAAAAACAAAATTATCATTAATACAAGTATATGCACCCACTAATGAAGCACCTGAAGAAGAAATGAAATCTTTTTACGATCAATTGCAAACAGCTCATAACCTCGCCAACAGAATAATAATTACAATGGGGGATCTAAACGCAAAAATCGGACAAAGAAAACAAGGAGAAAACATAGTAATGGGACCATATTGTTATGGCAGTAGAAATCAGAGAGGAGAACGTCTGCTACAATACGCACTGGAAAATAATCTTACCATATTAAATACACAATTTAAGAAAAAACAAAAAAGCTTATGGACCTGGACTAGTCCAAATGGAATTTCTAAAAACCAAATCGATTTTATTCTCAGTAATAACCCAAAACAATTTTCGAACATAGAAACATTAAAAAATGACATATTTATGAGCGACCATAAATTAGTACGGGGCACACTTAATTTAGAAAAACAAAAAATAAGTAGAGCAAAATTTGGAAGCCACCGAAACGTATTAAAGGGAGAAGAAAATATAAACAGTTACTTAAATCAATTAAAAAACGAAGTACATAAAGTAACCTGGTGCGAAACTGATGACGTGGAATCATACTACAGTAAAATAGAGACAGCCATAACACAAAGCATAAAAAACACAAGCACTAAACAAGAAAGAAAGAATATAATATCAGCAGAAACAAAGGATATGATAAAAAGACGAATAGAATTACAACACAAAAAACCAAAAAATAGAGAAGAGAGACAAGAACTTTCGAACTTATACAAAAATACGAACAAGAAATTAAAAAATGACTACGAAAATTATAGAATGAAGATAATAGAATCGAATTTATTAATGTTTGGAAGTCAAAGAAAGGCGTTTAAACAACTTAATACTGGTAAAAAGTGGATTCCAAAGTTAAAATCTAAAGACCCTCAAAAAAGTACGCAAACCAGGTCAGATGTCGTCAAAATTGCCTCAGATTACTACAAAGACCTCTACAGCTACAAAAACTATGAAAAAAACATCAAGGAAAACCAAAATCATATAGAGAATACAACAACGTCATTGTTGGTCAGACCCTTTGAAGAACCTGAAATAATAAAACAAATAGACAGGCTTAAACAAGAAAAAAGTCCCGGACATGATAATATCCCAAACGAAGCTCTCAAATTCGGAAAGTACTTACTGGCTGGTCCTCTTTCAAATCTTTTTAGTAAAATCCTTCAAGAGCAAAGAGTACCTGTAAAGTGGGCGGAGTCAAGAATTATACTCCTTTACAAGAAGGGGGACGCGTCAGACATGAGTAATTACCGTCCTATAAGCTTACTCCCTACTATGTATAAACTATTCGCAGCCTGCTTAAACAAGAGAATAGAACCAGAGATAGAAAAGCACCAACCCATGGAACAGGCAGGATTCCGAAAAGGGTTTTGCACAATCGATCACATTCATACTCTAGAACAAGTAATTGAAAAGCACCAAGAACGTCAACAACTCTTATACCTAGCTTTTATTGATTACGCAAAGGCCTTTGACTCTATATCCCACGATAGCCTATGGCAGGCACTAGAACAACAAGATATCCCCAAAACTTATATAAATATCCTGAAAGACATCTACAGCAAAAGCGTAAGCCGTGTAAAACTTGACAGATTGGGACCAAAAATCAAAATATGCAGAGGCGTGAAACAGGGAGACCCGCTATCACCGAAAATCTTTATATCAGTTCTACAACACATAATGAAAGACCTAGACTGGAAACAAAAAGGTATAAACATAATGGGGAAAAACCTGAATAACCTTAGGTTCGCTGATGACATTGTCCTTTTCTCAAGATCAGCGAAGCAATTAGAAGAAATGGTAATAGAGCTATGCAAAATAAGCAACAGTGTAGGATTACAATTAAACACATTAAAAACAAAAGTAATGACTAATGCTATCCAAACGCCTATACTAGCTAACAATTCTCAGAGTTTGGAGTATGTGGAGAGCTATATATATTTGGGGAAATGCATTTCATTCAGCAATTCCAGAAACAAAGATGAAATTGATAGAAGAATAAACATGACATGGAGTAAGTTTTGGAGCTTAAAAGAAATAATGAAATCGAAATTACCCTTGAAACTGAAAAAGAAAGTTATGGATGGGTGTCTGCTCCCCTGCATGTCATACGGATCACAAACTTGGATTTACAACAACTATGCAAGGGACAAAATACAGAAAACCCAGCGAGCTATGGAAAGGAGTATCTTGAATATTAGGCTAAAGGATAAACAAAAATCAAAAAACATACGCAAAAAAACCAAGGTGATAGATGCTCTCCAGCATACGATGCGACTGAAGTGGAAGTGGGCTGGTCACGTGGCAAGATCAACAGACGGAAGGTGGACAACATTGGTCACCAATTGGTCAGGTCCAAGAGGCAAGAGAGCCAGAGGACGCCCTAGAGAACGATGGGTAGACGAAATTAAAAAAATTGGCGGAGAAGACTGGACAAACAAAGCGAAGACAAGGGCAACCTGGAAATTGTTGGAGGAGGCCTATACCCGTCAGGGGCCTTAACTATAATAAAAACTATATAAATATAAATATTTAAGTATTATTCTTGTTGTTAAGGAAATAAAAAGGCTTTATTATTATTATTATTAAAATGTAGCCCATAAATATAGCTGATTAATGAAAACAAAATGAAAATCTGATCAAACATAAGCAACTTATAAGCATTTTAATATCATGCTAGACAGAGAACGCGAAACAACAAATTATGACGTCACTTCTCTATACGCCATATGCATTCTATTCTGACAAGTATAGCTAGCGCACAGAGGCGTGACGTAATTTTTTGTTTTGTGGGATAGGGACAGGGTTTTCTCTACATTTTTTTTAACGCTTATATATAACCTTACCAAAAAGCCCAAAGGTCCCTTTATAGTTGGCTCTTACTAGTCTTACGACAGGCATACCAAAGCCATGTTCTGAAATTCTGGCTCCCTGAAAAAACAGGCTTATATGTCTAGGCCTACCAACGAATGTGATAAAGAAGGTGAGTGATGCTAAAATACGGTCGACCAATACATTTCCAATGATAAGGCTTCTTCCGTGTAAAACAAATAAATATACTTGTCGACCATTCAAAGTTTGTTTAGAATACTAGTCTAGGATACTTAGGTACCGAAAAACTGGAGGTCAATCAGCAATCATACAAAAACCTTATAAAACTCTAAAATATTCAACCTTTTTCCATATTTTGTTATTATCACGCGCGATTATAATTTACCTAATAGTATAGGTATAATATTTCAGTACGGTAAATGTCTCCAGTAAAACTAGTTTCATTACTGATATACGGAATTATAATAGTACGGACCCGAGATAGAAAGCAGGTTATGACAATAAGCGTCCAAAAGTGGGGTCAACTAAAAATGTAAATCTATGCCGTTGTACTCTAAAATGATTAACTATTTTACGCCCGCGGTTCATCTGTCAAAATCTTTCAAAAGCAAAGCAGGCTCATTAGCATATAAAACCGCATACATAATTATGTATGCGGTTTTATATGCTTGATTCACATCACACTGGGCCCCGTCAAAGTGAGGATAGTGATAGGTAGATAGACAATAGAGCAGCTATAAGTACCTATGTAAATGAAGCACCTGTGCCAGATGCATTAGGGTGCAGCCGGGCTATGTGAGATTGCACCCACTAAAACCCTCTCGGTGGCCGACTTCTGTGCTAGACGGAGGGCACCGGGATCTCTATAGGAACGCACCGGTACCCTCCTAACACTCTGCTGAAGCAACTCTCACTGGAAAATGGTTTTTCATTTCCGTTCCTTTCCTTAACAACGGCGTGGGCCACACCAAGCCGTTGTCTTCCCTGGGCTTGCTGAATGGGAGGTCAGATCCCCAAATCTGAACCCCCACGAACCCAAAGGTCCTCTTTTAGTCGGCTCTTACGACGGGCAGGGGATACCGAAGCAGTATTCTAGGACCCCGGCTCCAGGGATAGTCCGCGTGTACCTAAGCCTCCAAACTCCAAAATAATTACGAATAAGATGGCGAATTGACCATATTCCATACCAATTTAGTGATAACGGCTCCTCTTTCTACCAAAAATGGCAAAGACACACCCTGCCATTTTTGTCGAGTCTATCTCATTCTTATGTTCAGCATATTATAAAAAAAAGTTTCGCAATCATATTACAATTCCTGGTTCTGGGATGCGATGGACAGATACAAGACAAGACAATGACAACCATTTAAAGTCATCATTCAAACTTTTTCCCGGCGGGGTATCGAACCTAGGACCTCTTGCTTATGAGACAGACGCTACCACCGAGCCAAACCGGTCGTCAAAAATAATAAATCTTACTTCGAGCATTCCTCGGATTGTTAATTTGTTTCACACGGATACGATACATACGACAATGGAAATTCTTAACAGAATCGTAATTTTTTTTCAGTATAAATCCGCCTGAGATCAGATAAGAGGCCTGTTTAGATGTAAATCATCCTTTATTTTACCCACAACCTACAAAAACCGCGTGAACTGAGACGTATACAATAGCACAGTAGAGGTAATAAGGTCACTCATCTGTTTATGCTTTACCGAAGGAAAACTGCATTAATAACCGCTGCAAATGTATAATTCTTAGTATAATGTGGTCTAATTCTGTTTTCTGACCATAGCCACGGTGGCCCAATTGGTCGTGAACTTGCCTTCAGCGCTTGGAGTCGTGGATTCGGATTTCCACCTAGTGATGTGTCATTCATTCATGAGTCAAACATTCATGTGATGAACATTTGAGTTTGTTCTATATCTGGGTGTTCTGGGTGTTAATATATATTTAAGTATGTATTTAAAAATATATATACGTAAGTATATCAGTCTCTGGCAGCCTTAGTAGAAGCTCAGCTTAGTTTGGTTGGGGTCAGATGACCGTGTGTGCAAAAATGTCCCGAATATTTATTTGTAGAGCTAAATATCAAGAGGTGTTTCTTATTATTACGTCCCAATATGTTATAGTACTTACTTGAAAATTGTGCGCCGGTTGTCAAAACTTTGTTGCTACACCCAATTAGGGTCATTTTGAGAGATATCAGCCTTAAACATGCTACCTAGTATCTGTATGTGAATTTCATATAATGCAATAAATTATTGAGTATTGATATATATAAATTTGTATATTATGAAGTATTTGTATTATATTTAATTAATATACTTCTTTAAAGTGATATGTTTCATGTTTGGTGGGAAATTCAAATTTCAAACAGTTTTTTGTCCTTGTAGCTAGGCCGGGTAGTCATTGTGAAAAGGCACAGTGTTTGCAAAAATTGTTGGTTATTCTTTACATTATCATTTACAGCTATTAATCAGTTACTCACCATATTACTTACATTTGGCAATAAACCGTTTGAAATAGCAAAAATTTGTTTATTGACAAATGTATGTAATAATGTGCATTGGAGATAAATAACTTTACGCGAGTTTGTAAAGAATAATTATCAATTTTCGCAATCATGATCGTTTACAATTATTACCCGGCCTAGCTACAAGAACAAAAAAACTGATTGAAATTTGAATTTCCCGCCAAACATGAAACGTTTCACCTTAAATCTCCACTAACTACGTCGTCATATCGCATCGCATCGTAGCGTGTCTATACATGTGTCTACACATATCTATGCATGTATAATTGTATATTATGTGCCTGATTATGTTTTCTCTCAAAATGACCGCCCTCTAACGAAGTCGGTAAGCAACTGAAATCACACTGGTACCCAGTAAACCTGTTAGCACCACAGTTTAGACCGTTGGAAACATCAATATTGGTCGAAAATTCGTCCCTTCTTTACTATATACATATATGAAAGTGCTATGTTAACGTTTCTGGCGATTGTTTCATAAAATATGTAGGTACCTACATACCAGCGTTGACCACAATTGTACGTGATTTACTTGCCACATACTTTTGTGGTCACAAATTACATTTGCATTCAGGTATAAAACTATGGATATTGGGTTCATTATTATTATTTATATATTATTATTATTTATCATTATTTCAAATTGTTCATTTGTGTTTGCTCAAAAATTACCGAACCAAAGTAAACTTGTTTTTTTTTAATTTATGAAAGGCTTGCTATTGGTTACATCATGCCTGGGGCTCAATTTTAGAAACGCTCGTATGATTTCGCACGCAAAAAATCAGGCGTAATTAAAGATTTTCTATTGATAGAAAGCACATCCGAATGGTTCAAACCACTCGTTCTGATCGAGTGATATAATTTGATTATTTAAAAAATGTGACTTTCGTCACAGAATACATATAGTCTTTCGTTTGGGATTCCGTTCGAAAGTCAGTAATTTCGTATGATTTCTCATGATAGTTTCGTGCGAAATATCACACGACCGATTCAAAAATCGAAGCCCTGTGTGGGCCTGTGTTGGAACACATTACTTTACGTTTACCTAGAAGGGACCTGTTTACTTTCGATTTTAAGATACCCAAAGGTTCAAAAACCTCAGATAAGACAAACAAGGGAGATATGATACTGTGGCGTGGAGGGTGCAAATGCATCAACGCAACGCAAACGTCCAAGTGCGATTCGGGCTCGCGCACTGATGGTTCCGTACCACCATATAAATTGTTAACTACTAAATTACAAAAAGTAGTGCAAAAAGACATCATGCCCAGGCGGGTCACCCATCCAAGTACCGACCGCGCCTAACATTGCTTAACTTCAGTGATCGTACGAGAACCGGATGTGAATAGAAATTTGTCACCAACTCGCAATTGGCCAGTATTTATTATTTGTTGTTTTACTTTAGAGTGTGTATTTACTATAATCTGAGACTATAATCATGCGAAGTTTGATGCTTGTACGTTGTATTGCCGTACTACATATGTCGCAAACTAAATTAATTTGCGTTGTTATAATAGCCCCGTTAGCTCAGTTGGTAGTGTACCTGCCTTCTGCGCTTGGGGGCGTGGGTTCGATTCCCACCTAGGACAAACATTTGTGTGATGAACATTTGTGTTTGTTCTATATTTGGGTGTTAATATCTATTTAAGTATGTATTTAAAAATATATATGTACGTATATCAGTCTCTGGCAGCCATATTAAAAAATTGCTTAGTTTGGGGTCAGATGACCGTGTGTGCAAAAATGTCCCAGATTTTTATTTATATGTATTTATAATGGGTTCGGAATCAAATTAGTTTTTTGATCACAGTTCGGGGTTTTTTTCTGTGATAAGGTTGCGGGTGGAGCTCCAGATATTTCGGCGTAGTTACATGCTAAGTTTCTAAACTTATCCTAACATAGAGGCTAACTTACATAGAGGTCTACCTCTAGGTAGGTACCTAATATCCATGTGTTTGTTAATCAATGTTTGCATTGCTCGAAATGTATCAAGCATTCTCACTATGCATCAATGACGATTAATACCACATATCTTTGCTATGCACGGTGCATTCCCCTGGTTTATCATTACATGGCTAACTGCACCACAGTTTTACCTGCAAACCTGTCAATTTCCTTTGTTCTTTTTCAAGGTCTACCTACCAAGGTAACCTACAGTGATACACGGAACAGTGGGGTTACTTGAACCTTTATCATTATCAACAATTGTGAAGAAGAAAAAAAGATCAGCTGTTCCTTAAAAACGAAGTGAGAAAACACTCTCGGAGAAAGTGTGAAAAGTAGGGTATTCTTCTCGGAGATAAAGGTGTTTTCGTCTTGGACGTGCTTGGATCCCGAGCGTAATGAAGGATTCTATTCTTAGCTCCACTGAAGTGAGAATGTGCTTAGCTCTAAATTCTCTCGCTACGCTGTCAATTTAACCCTCGAATCCTTAATTACGCTCGGGATTCAATATGAGACGCTACTTTATCCCCATCTTATCCCCATGGTGAATTATATAATCTACGATTCACACAAGTATTGACCCGACAAAACTCGAAAAGTATATCCCACTAGTCATGCCGGTGAGGTATTCTAACTCCGCTTTTTTCCCCGGTACTTTTTCAGTAGGTATTAGATACATAATGGTAACTTTTGAAGTGTTTCCGTGTCAATTTTTTTAGTTAGGCACTGAGCTGCCAACTTAAAAACCCAATAAAGTTATGAGTCCTACCTGTAGGTAGGTACCTATCGGAATGTATCTTCATAAAATTTCAAACATTTTCATTGAATTTGTATGAAGATACATTTCGATAGGTACGTCGCCAAAGTCCCCGGCGACGGACTCATACCTTAATAATTACCAAAACAATATAAAAAACCGACTTCATAAAAAAACAGAACTGGACCAAATTGAAATGGGACCCGTACGGGAAACACCAGCTTTCAAATATAAAAAGAATCTTAAAATCGGTTCACCCATGCAGTCGAAAGTTCTGAGGTAACAAACATTTTAAAAAACAGTCGAATTGATAACCTCCTCCTTTTTGGAAGTCGGTTAAAAACGATCTTAGGGTGATATTAATACCCAATTTGTTTCCCGTTTCCAGCTCCGCAATAGACTCCTAGATCGTCTAAGCGACATTACAATGCAGCAGCAAAACTTCAACCTCCTAACTGACAATTTAGAAGACCGTCTCAAAGGTTTCATCTCGTACATCACCCGCCCAGAAATATCAGATGAGATCCACGCTGGAGACATTCGGTTTACGTTCTCAAATGCCACAGTCCATAACAAGCTGACACCAGACTTTCTCAGCGAAGTCAACTCGAAGATGGAAAAGCTGCTGGAGCATTATCGAGTTTTGATTTACTGGTAAGATAATAAAGGTAGCTCAATGGGTAAGATTCCATTTTTTACAAGATTGATAGATGAGACAAGGATGTCGCTTACGTCGTGGTAAGCGCAATGTTTATCAATAAGTATAACAGCTCCAGTTCCGCTTAGAATTTTGAACTATTCTTATTCGAGATGAGGGCGATAAGTCCCGCACTGACGTCTCGCTTAGGGTGTTTGTGCAATGTGCATTTCCCTCTACTAACAGCTACCCGAGCCAACCCAACCCCTTGAAATATCGGAGTGAGGCTCTGGGGCGCTGGCACAATTGCTCCAGTGACGTAAATGGAAGTGTGCATAATGACCATGAAAAGCAGTCTAGCTGATGTAGTGACGTGGATTATGAAGGTTATGATGCCCCATGGAACCCGGTAGCGATTCTAGTTTCTACTGTTCTAGTTTTTGAACTGTGGTTCAAACAAAACCCAACATTGCGCTGCGTTTGATACCTTTGTGCAGTGTAATTCCAATTTGGCTTTTAGATATCTTTATGCCTTGTGATTACAATAGAAACAGCAATTTTTGCACACTACTGCTTGACGGTTAAATAACTGGCAAAATTGTTGTAGTTCCTCAGGCTGAGATTGCAAAATATACCATTACAACGACAGAAGAGCTAATATTGAACTAGCTCGAGAACAGTAGTGTGGATCGAATTTTTTGCCGGAGTCTAAAATCCCGAAAAGAACAATATGCCTTCAAATCTAAAGTAAACAGGTCCCTGAGTGATCGTCTTCCATCCTTGTCAGTGTCGTTGCTTAACTCCAGGCATGATGATAAAACGCGCAAGCCTAACGTGAATAAAAATAAAACTGAACAAGTTACGAGTAACCAACGTTTACATTTTTGTAATCATTCCAGCGGGCAGTTGGACTTGACCGCACCATGCGTACCGAACGCTCAGGATAGGAGGAAGAGTTGGCACTGGAGTCAGCGTGACGCCTTCCTGCGCGCGCCACGCACGCCTTGGTGGTACGACAAGTCTGTCGCTGGGTAAGAAATCGAGAATATTGTTCATGCTTCACAGGCCAGGCCATTCACGACGTGATGTTGAGTGTCAGTGTGATCAAATATAGTAAATTTGCCTAATTCAGTTTGGATTGAGAACTGGCTTTCAAGTGAGATGCTGGAATTGGTAATTGGCGATCAAATTTCAACTTATATACCTAATGAATTATGAATACCAACTAGCTACTACAAGAAAGTGCGAACTACAATTCAATTCATCATCTATATGGTTATTGATTTTGAAAAGAGCTAAAGAAATGGGTTTTTCATAATTATCAGTCTCTCATGTTCCCACTGCTGGTACGTAGGCCTTTTCTCAGATATATATAGATATGGGCCCTTATACACCATGCTGGCACAGTGCATGTTGGTGAATGCCATTATGTCTTTGTATAAGAGTTAAATAAATGAGCTTTTATCATGAGTGAAATATCGTATTATTCCTTTTTCTGTTTTTACTCTGACCCAGGACAGGAACCAGGGCATTAGAGTACAGAGTAGAGTTTGAGAATCGTGCTATTTGGCAAACCTGACTAAAAAGCAGTCTCGCAATCAGGGTCTAAATTGTGTTACCCGTCCAAGCGAACCCAGAAAAGACAACGGTGAAGAGTAACGTTTAATGGGTTGTATTGTAATATTACATTGTGCATCATTATCATCAGCGTTCACTGTCCACTGCTGGACAGTGAAAGGCTGACAATGCACGCCACTAAACTCGATCGGTAATTTTTTGCAAAATGCAGCTGCACCTCACTGTCATTATATATGTGGAAGATCCCCACATATACAATGGCAGTCACAAAATAAAAGGGACCTACCTCTAAAGTAAAATAAATTTGATCTTTCCCCAGATACGTAAAAAGCGGTGGTCGCTTCACAGAAGTCCTTGTCCGCGGCGCGGGCCATCTCGTCCCTATAGACAAGCCCGCCGAGGTCCTGCAACTAATCTCCTTCTTCATCAGAGGCCTCGATATGCCGCTGCCTTCAAACTACGAAACAGAAAGCGATTTCATACCGGAATACAAAGAAATTGTAACTAAAGAAGATTCAGCTGATTCTTCTGGAGTCAAAATCACTATGGGAGTCAGTCTTTTCATAAATATTATTCTAATCTGCGGTATTTTGGCTGGAATAGTGTACGGTCTTAGACGGAGGAGAAGAAATGTAATGTTCTCATACAATAATGTAGAGGAAACGTCCATTACTGAAGGGGTTTTGGCTATGAGCTGACGACTGTTCACGGGCGTGGGGAAGTGAGGTATTCCCCGCTTGTTAAAAGAGATCTACTTGAGGAAAGGTGATGCGATTCTGAATTTAAGATAAGAATGGTTGACCAGAATGTTTCGTCAAAACTATATAGCGAACACTTAAATAAAGCATGCATTTTTGTAATTTTATATTTAGAATAGGTGAGCTGGAACGTGTTTCTTTCCATTCAAAAACAAGCTTGCGTTTAACTGCCAGATCCCCTGATGTTAAGCGATGATACAGTCTAGGATAGAACACACTTGCCCGGGAGAAATCAATTCACTCGGCATTTCACGACACCCTGATTGTATCTATCGGGGTACACCCACTTAAGCAACGCACAAATCGGTATTGTCAACTATAACAAATAGATGATTAAAAGAAAAACAAAATACCAGATTGCAAACTCTGGGAATGAAGACGAATCAAACGACATCTCAAACATCAAAATTGGTCAAAGCATTAGAATTGGATTGAATTAGATTGGAGGGAATGTAAGAACATTAAAAAAATACAAACAAATAATAATACATACGCCCAAAAAACATTACTCTCTTTCTCGGGCAGTCGGGAAAGAGGGTAGAAATGCTCAAACACTGATTCTGAAATTAAATTACTGCTTTTAAATTTCAGAGACATCATTCAGATTCGTCTATGCTATGGACAACTTATATTTTCCTTCAAATATTATTGTCTTACTTCTAAAATTAAAGAATCTTGGAGGATGATGCACATGTTGTAGGCGTTCTTGCTCTATCATTAGGTACAGTTTTTTTTGCAATTTTCAATAAACTTCAATAATTTTGTACTAATAAGTGATAATGATTTCATCATCAGCAGCTTTAGCCATGTTCGTACTCAAATTTCATGTAAAATCTGTGATAATATCTGTAGGTACTTAACTAATTGTGTACTTAACTTCCTTTTTGGTTTAGTTTTTAATTTTTTAATGTTGTCTGTTGTGTTTTTTTATTCTGTCACATTGTCTATGTCAATATTAGATTATGTAATTACTTAATTAATTTGGAAATAAACTGTAGAAAATTTACTTCTTTTTTTTTCTGTCAAAGACCAAACATATTTTTGATTCGTTGCGGGTCAATGTGTCTATCCATAGTCCAACCAGGTAAACTAAATAGGTAAACCACGATAGAGTACCGTAATTCGTATGCACGACCTACATCATCGACCGACGAGTGGGAATAAATCATGTTTTGGAAAAACAATTACTGATTCTCTGTGTAATAATCTAGAATAAGATTCAAGCTTTCAATAAATACAACATTATGAATGTGTCTGCTTATTTTGAATGGAGGCTGTGGGCACCTACCACGAGCTCTTACAAAATTCTACTTTAACCTATTTCAACAAAAAGAGGGGGTTCTAAATTCAGTCGTATTTTTTTAAAATGTTTGTTACTTTCTCTCCCGTTTATAAACCGATTAGAAAAAATATTGGAACGAAGTTCCTTATCGCGCTTTACGAAAGGGGGCTAGACGGAAAAAATTAAGACCAAAAGTTGTAACGACACTTTTTGCTATAGTTGTAAGCCGTGCGGCGTGCGCGTGATTCTCTGTCTGTCTCTCTCTCTGTCTCTAACTTCGTTCCATCCGGGTGTCCCTTGACACCTCTCAAGTTTATTTTAATTTTAAAGGTTTATACCTACTTTCAGATTAATAGAAATTTTATCAAAATCGTTTCAGTAGTTTGGTTCTTAAATCAAAATTATGTTATCCAAGCAACCGAAATTGTGTATTTATCAATTTAGCAGTTTGTTTTTTAAATTGATATAATGAAAACTGTCATAATGAAAGAGATTCTCAGGTCGACGCGTATAACTTTTTACAGAATGGCTCGTTTTAGGGTTCCGTACCCATAGGGTAAAACGGGACCCTATTACTAAGGCTCCGCTGTCCGTCCGTCTGTCCGTCCATCTGTCACCAGGCTGTAGCTTATGAACCGTGATATTTAGACAGTTGAAATTTTCACAGATGATGTATTTCCGTTGCCGCTATAACAACAAATACTAAAATTAGAATAAAATAAATATTTAAAGGGGCTACCATACAACAAACGTGATTTTTCTGCTCGTTTTTGCTCGATATTGATAACGGCAACAGGTAGACGCTTGAAATATTCACATAATATTTAGTTGTATATTCACTTTAAAAATAAATTTAAATAAAATTAATATGTAAGGGGGCTCCCATACAAATAACGTGATTTTTTGCCGTTTTTATAGAAAATAGTACGGAACCCTTCGTGCGCACTTGGCCAGTTATTTTTATTGTTGACGGACTCACCTACTTACTCAAGTGAGATTTTTTCTTGTTTGACCTATGTTACGTTACTGTGTGGTTGAGCTACAGAATAATAAAGATCATCATTTTTCTGAGGGCCATAGCCTTTAATCCCTTATTTTTTTTCACAAAAGAAATATCTATTATATTTAACCTCCGACGCATAAAAAAGAGTTGATGCGGTCTGTAGTTATTGTTTATTTTCATCGATAAACTTGTAATGTATGTAAGTAGAGATCTTGGGCACGTCTCCAGGCACCATATGTCCCGCGTGTCTAATTAGCATTTCGGTGAAACCCCCGCCAGCTTTTTGGTAGCTGTAAATAAATTACCAAATTATATAGAAAAACTAGCTGCGCCCCGCGGTTTCACTCGCGTGGTGAAGAAAATCGGTGATGATGATGATGATGAAAAGTAGCCTATGTATTAATCCAGGACATAAGCAATGTATATTCCAAATTTCATACAAATCCATCCAGCCGTTTCTGAGTGATTGAGTAAAAAACATCCATCCATCCATCCATCCAAACTTTCACATTTATAATATTAGTGGGATGTCCTGCTATTGAGGAACTGTACGCTGTCAAAGTATGTATTTGAAACACTATACCACAAACTAAATAGGTACAGAAAACCGACTCCATATACAACGAGTGATAACAGGCGCGCGCACACAAAGACACCCCTCCCGTGAGCTCCATGCTGCGTTGCTCAGGCGGCTTCTTGTGGCTATGCCTGCTGTGTGAAGGGTGCTGCGCTGCTCCACGCCTCTGCTGCTACTAACACGCGTTTGGTCTCCATAGAAACCTTAAATCTTGAGCATTAAGACGATAGTCAATCAGCCCAAACAAAGACAATAATAACGGTAATATCAAAACACCTATGTGTCAATTTTTCTTTTTCTATCCATATCCTGCTCTTGTCCTAATGAAATTCTTGGAAACTCACCTCGTAATCGATAGATGAAATTATCTACTTTTACGCTTTCACCATTATACATCTTTCGTAGTATCTATCGTCATTGCAAACAACTCGCAATTGCAATTGCGTTTACTAAAGCATTAGTACCTGTTTGAACTGCTTACAAAACTCACCCGAGAATCCGATTTTTACTGTCCCTCAAAGTACTCCGAGTAGCATTGATGTACTCTGACCGTCTCGTCCACAGAAGAGACGTGTATGTGTTCATAGCCAGGTTGTACGCCATTATGATGTCTTGTTGGCCGCTGTAAACAGATATTTCAATTCAAGATGCGGTTTGTGCAATATTCTGCTCATTGTCAGTCACTTCTGTTAGAGAACCTTAAAATTTCACCTGATTTCTGTGACGGTTGAGGAGATTTACATGTTTTTTTTTTGTGTAGGTGTGCCATACAGCCATACTCTACGTTTGCTGATTTGTGCACTCCACTTTTTAATTTCTCTAGAATAGACTTGTTGGACTAAAGATTTCTTACTATACTTGCGTTGGACACCCTGAGACCCGATAAAGTGACTGACTTTCGGTGACATTACATCGATTTCCAGGTGACAGTGCCGTGAAGCAAATAACCGAAGGTCGGGCCAAATGGCATGTATAGGTACCTACAGCAGTAGACTAAAACGGGCTGAATATGATGATGGTATGGATAATTCCACTTACCTACTTATAATTCCAGCACATAGGCTACTTTCAACCCGATGAAACGAGCGGTTTGTCTAAGATAGTGGGTATTTAGGTATGGTTAATTTAGAAAACTGTCTAGTCGGGATAATTTTAAATCTCATATTTCTACCTTTGCTATTACACGCTAATTTTGTAAAGTTCCAGTGAGATTTTTGGTACTGAGCTGGTCCTTAACTGTTGGCGTTTTGGAAAAACTCAGAGTCACACTACGGGCAATGGAGAGAGCTATGCTCGGAGTTTCTTTGCGCGATAAAATCCGAAACGTAGATATTCGCCAAAGAACCAGAGTCACCGACATAGCTATTAAAATCTGCAAGTTGAAGTGGCAATGGGCAGGCCACATCGCTCGAAGAACTGTTAACCGATGGGGAAGAAAGGTTCTTGAGTGGAGACCGCGAACCGGAAGACGCAGCGTAGGTAGGCCTCCCACTAGATGGACCGACGACATTGTGAGAGTCGCGGGCATCCAGTGGATGCAGATGGCAGGATGTCGTTCAGTGTGGAGATTAAAGGGGGAGGCCTATGTTCAGCAGTGGACGTCTTCTGGCTGATGATGATGATACAAACTAATTTTTCACGCCATGCTAATATTGAAAATCATATTCAACACGCATATCAATTTTCTTAATCTGCTTTATACTTTATTAGTCTCCAAGGAAAATAGCTAGTTATCCTTGGTCTCTACTTAGTACTTACTGATAACACAAAACAGGATAATGTTCTAGTAGTTCTTCGAGAAACGGCTGCGTTGAATTCATTATATCTGGCAGCATTTTCTCGTACACTTTCTGGTTGTTCAAGTCGAAAGTGGCGTTGCCAACTCCAAGTAGCGTCCTGATCTCTGGCTGGTTAAGAAAAGCTTCGAATTCTGGAGCTTTGGTCACGGGGGAAGGGTCTTCAAAGAAGTTGTAAACGCTCACTAAAGTGTGTTTCTTGATATATTCGATGGTTTCGTTAAATTTCTGGTGGGGGAAAATAGAAAAATATTAGTCAGTTTGCTTAGTTTGCCCTTTTCCCACCAAGACCATACTGCAGGTGCAATCTAGTACGCGACTCGCGATAAAATTTTGCACGGATAAAACGGTTTAGTTTTTAGGGTTCCGTACCCAAAGGGTAAAACGGAACCCTATTACTAAGGCTCCGCTGTCCGTCCGTCCGTCTGTCACCAGGCTGTATCTCATGAACCGTGATAGTTAGACAGTTGAAATTTTCACACATGATGTATTTCCGTTGCCGCTATAACAACAAAAACAAAAAAATTGAATAAAATAAATATTTAAGGAGGCTCCCATACAACTCCATCCAAACGTGATTTTTATTTTATTTTTATTTTATTTTATTTTATTTATTTTAGGAAATCTTACAGCTAGGTATAAAGCTTTAACTAATATATAAGGTACAGAAGGCCATTTAAAAGATTCCACACTTAAATATAAATGAATAAACTAAAAAACTAGTAGACTATTTTAATTAACTAGATATATCAAAGAAATGCTCTTGATAATATTCTCTTAAGCTGCTGAACAGATGTGGTAAACAAATCAATGTCATGTACAGTAGCTACAGCATTGAAACTGCGGCTTGCTCTTAACAGGTAACTATTACTTCTGTAATTAGTGCTCACTCTGGGGATAAATAGAGAACATGGTCTTCTAAACGGATCAGCCGACACCTTCAGCCCTATTCGCTCCAATAGCTCCGGACAATCAACTGCGCCATTCGCTATCTTTAATAAATAGACCACATCAGCGACTTGTCGTCTTAAATTTAAAGGAAGAATGTGGAATTTATGACAGCGCTCAGTGTAGCCTTGAAGGTATCTTTTTTGCTAGTTATCGCTCGATATTGATAACGGCAAGAGATAGACGCTTGAAATATTCACAGAATATTTATTTGTATATTCACTTTAAAAATAAATTATTAAATTAAAATAATATTTAAGGGGGGCTTCCATACAAAAAACGTGTTTTTTTGCCGTTTTTATAGAAAATGGTACGGAACCCTTCGTGCGCGAGTCCGATTCGTACTTGGCCAGTTATTTCATCGCGGCGCGCATGATCCTGCTTGCTGGTGGCAAGTTAGCAATATTTATTTTATGAATGTAATGTAGAGTAATTCGTGTAACGATTTATTTAAAATACGAACGTATCAAAATCATGATCTTGGAACTTATTATTTTTAACCGACCTCAAAAAAGGAGGAGCTTCTATGTTCTACTGTAATTTTTTATACAGTGAACATATGGTATACTTTCCAATTTAGTCCCATTATTACCAAGTCAGGATCTGATAATGGGGATGCCAGGGAAATTGAGGGCAACCCTAAAATTGTATAGGCACTTATTACGTTTTACATACAAATTTTGAAATAGGTTTTATAAATTGTATTTTGTTTTTTAACTTACTTGGCTTTTTCAGACAGACAGCGTTGGTCTCGTGGACACCTTTGGCTACGGCACCCAAAATTAACACGGTAGGTTTGCCTGGGTGTACAGATTCGCTCAACGTCCCCTTCCCCCCAAGTTTACAACGTTACGTCACGTTTACTTACGTTGGCAGCGTCGATCATACTGCCCTCCTCCAATAGCCGCACGGTATCTTGCTCCAGATATCTCAGCTCATCTGTTTCGTCTTCGTCTAGAAGACCTAGCGCAGACACAAGCTGGCTGTAGTGCATCATCTTTCCAGGGTTTATCATGCCACCTCCTATTATGAGACCCTGGAATCACACTAATATTAAAGCTATTTAGTTGTGGTTGAATAACCAGGCGTTTGACCATACCTCAGATCAGAAAAATACTTAAAAAGCTAATTCGCCAAATAAATAGTAGCAGAACAACGTAATAGCAAAATGACCGGACCGTGAAAACGTCAGGATTTCAATTTGTCAAGAATGTCAGGATCTACACACCCGTAAGTTTATAGGGGTTTTCTCTGTCTGGGATGCTGCGTTTTCTGTTCTGCGGCTATGAAGTGCCTCGGTGTTGAATCTGTAGATTTGAATGCCCAGTGCAGGTATGTACTTCCCAGCGTATGATTCTCCGGCCAAGAATAACGGCGCCGAACGCAGTTCTGGGAACATTTGTAGAAATTGCTGGAGAAACTCCAGCATTTGCTCTCCCACCTGTAAAAAGACGTGTCACTGCTATAAAGGGTTACGTGGAAGGGGTGTTCTAAGTCGAAAGAGGTCTATACTACCTACCCATCATTATGAACAAATTTTACTATGTCCCTTACCTAAGTCCCAAATCTGAAATCGCGACTTTGACATTTTGTCGAGCATGAATTATCGTTTTCTATATAAATATCAGTTGAAATACAGCTGATATTTTTTATCGCGATTTCAGAGTTGCTCTCATGGTAAAAGTTTTTCAATATGATACGAGTAGGTAGTTTATTTTATTTGCATTTCAGATTTTCATTTGTTTCAGAATTATTTAATTTTTGTTTCAGGTTAGATTAGTTTTCTGTTATACGTAATTAATATTTTATTTCAGGTTAAGCTAAATTAAAATTAACTTCATTAACCAATATCTATCGAGTAAAATTTATCCTTAATTCCTTATTGTATATACTTGAAGTGACGTAGAGGCGGAATTAGGTACACTAGAGATTCATCAGAAAACAGTTTTGAGTTCCGAAGTAACAAATAAAAAAAAACCGAATTGTGAACCTCCTTCTTTTTTGAAGTCTGTTAAAAATAGAGTTAAAATCCAACGACATTGTAATTTCTGCGAACCGTTTTGTGATTTCTATTTAGGAACCTAATATTTTATAAGAATTACTGTATTCTTAATAAATTAGACTTAAATATATCAAAATGTTATGTCTGTTCATTTACACGCAAGCCTAAACCTATTGTTGGCAAAAAATTCATCCCTAAATATTGTCACTTATGTGTCACTTTGGGAGTAGTTTTTGCCTCGAAAATTTATTTAATAAGCATGTTGATACTATAATTAAAAAGTCATCGAAAGCGTTAGTCTTTGTCCTACGCATGTCTTTTGAGTTTCAGTCAGTAAACACCTTTAAAATATTGTATTGCGCGTATGTAAGAAGTCATCTTGAGTATGCGTCTCAAGTTTGGAACCCGTGCTACAATATCTACATTAACCGCATTGAAGGTATCCAAAAACGATTTCTCCATTATTTACAATTCCGTTCGAAAACTTACTTAAACAATTATAATTCTCGCTGCAAAAAATTTCATCTACTACCACTACAGGAGAGGCGACGTGTGGCAGACGTTGCTTACCTTGTCAATATAGCGAATGGCACGATCGATTGTCCCGAGCTGCTTGGACAAATAGGACTAAGGACCCCCGCAACTTTAATTAGAAAACCTAATCTAATTCATATTCCCGTAGTAAAATGTAGCTACAGGCAGAACAGTTATTTAATAAGAGCATGCAGGTGTTATAATACATTGGCCAGAGAAATTGATATAAATCTCTTTAATACATCGGCGTTCAGACTCAAGCGACTTATGAACGATTGTTTCTTTGACTCGTGATGGATAGATTGAATAAACTAAGTAGGTAGTTTGTCTATTGCGGGTCGATGGGGCAGTTGTTCATGAGTTGCTTCAATGTTAGTTATTAGGTTATTTTCTTTTTTCTATTGTTAGCTTTTTGCATGCACGGGTCCGTCTACCATGCACAAAATTTAAAAACACAGCTTCATATTTGTGAAAACTTTTAATTAGTCGTAAGTTATATATATATATATAATCAATAATGTTTTTTAAGTAGCTGTTAGTTTTCCGAAAATAATAAATTAAAATATTTTTAGGTACCACGAAAGCCCTATTCCGTGGTAAATTTCTACTAGGTACTCACATCGTCTTCATTGTTAGTATACCCTTCTTCATGATTTGTAAAGCTGAATCCTGCCCCGACTGGATTATCGAGGAACAACATCGAATAACTATGGGCCAAAGTTGTGTATCTATATTTCACTGTAAGGGATTTCTATCATTAATTAAAAACTGGATACAAAAACAAGATGATCACATTAAAAACCGAATTCAAAAATATATGAAAAACCTAATAGGTGCCTATAAAGTTTGAGAGTTGCCCTCGATTTCCCTGGGATCCCATCATCAGAGCCTCACTTGTTGACAATGGGACCAAATTGGAAGTATACTCTACCGAACAAAAGATATATATTTTTTAAATCGGTCAACAGTTGGTGGAAAAATCGGTGAACATACCATTAAAAAAAACAGTGGAACATAGAACCGTCCTTCTTTTTCGTCGGTTAAAAAAAGTCACAGTCACTCAGATTAGGTTAGGTTCCCAATCAGTTTCTTTTAAATTATCACTGTGTTTTTTTTAAATGTTGAAATGGGTGTTTGTGGTTACCGCGCGTTTTTAGCTGAACCCTAATGAACATTTCATAACACAAATTAACAATCCACTATTATACACATTCATTGTAAAAATTAAGAAAAATAAATTAAGACTTAATTATCATCGCTTAGTAGCCCAGGTGGCGGTCAAACGCAAGCCAAGCCTTATAATGTATAAAAAAAGGGATTATGATTTATCACGTGGTCGCCAAAACAACCTCAAAACCTTGTTTGCTTACTATATAGCCATACCCATTATGATAAAAGATCTTATGCTTATATGAAAGTAACGGAAACAGGAATAATATCGATTGATTTATTACTCCTCCTTTGCTTTGCTTCCCTCGATTCCTTGCAGATCATATGCTTTTAAGGGGGAAATGGACACAATACATTGGTCACAAAAATTACCTTCTCCATTTTCAATTTTCAAAGGGCCTACTAAATTGAACAGTCCATACAGAGAAGAATATCCTGGACCGCCTTGAAGCCAAATAATCCAAGGTGTAGTTTCCAAGGGGGTCTTAGCCGGGAAGAACCAAAAGAACAGATTTGAACCGTACTGCTCTTTGACAGTCATAAACCCTGAATGGCTTTGGCGATCTAAGAACTTATGGGAAGGAACTTGGGAGAGTCTTCTGGCTTCCTTTATCAGCCCATTATGAAGAAGTGGTGTCAATATTCTGCATCCTTCATATGCTTCGCTTGAGTTCAGATTTACGCATTGAAGTGAGCGGATTCTGCAATAAATGAAAGTGGTCGTCAAATAATTATCAATATAAAAACTGACTTCAGAACTGGACCAAATTAAAATTGAACGAGAAGCACCAGCTTTCAAATAAAAAAAGAATCGTCAAAATCAGTTCACCCAGTCGAAAGTTCTGAGGTAACAAACATTAAAAAACACATTCTAATTGATAAACTCCTCCTTTTTGGAAGTAGGTTAAAAATTGTGTCCATGTGACTTTTATTCTTTCTAGTTACACTTAACAAAAATAAAATACAATGACGAATTAGTCTTCTAAGCTCATTGAAAAAATAGCAGCAATTTTTTTTCTTCACTTCCAGTTCACACTATTTTCATGATTATAAAATCAGTAGGCTCAAAATGTATAGGCAAGTTTTGGCGGTTCAAAGTGTACCTAACAATTAAACACTGGGTGAAGCCCAGTAAGAACACAAAAAGTCGTTTTATTTTGGGTTCTTTCTTTAAGTGCCTACAGTTTAATAAAGTTATATGATTATTTACGGGATATTTACCGTGGTAAGGTTGTGGAAGGAGCTCCCGATATTTCGGCGCAGTTACATGCACCATGTTCACGGGAAGACACAATCATATAACTTTAGTGACCAACCGTGATAGTTTAAAACAGTGTTTACAGTTTAATAGTTTGACAACTTAAATGAATACTTATAATATAATATCTATCCATATGTCTATCTATCTATACGTACATAAATTAAAATGAAAAGCTGTCCGTTGGCAAGCGCATCACTTAAGAATGACAGGACCGATGTGGCTATTATTTGTTTTAAAATGTTCGTAATAGTCCAAATTAGGTTTTTATGGAAAGAAAAATAGGAAAAGTTTTCCGGAATTTAATAATGTGGGTAAAACAATTCATCTTTTTTTCTCTCTTTTCTTTGGGAAGTTTGTATGAACCAGAAACATAATCAACTACTAATCTAAACCAATAAAAAATTGAAGTTCGCGAAAAAATATAACAAAAGTAAAATAAGCAAAGAGGTTTGAATCAGTTTGAGTTATTAACATATCGGGGGCATAACATATCACAAACAAATTTATTGAAATTTGGACATGAATGACTTATAAATCTAATAATTCTTTTTTAACGTATTTTTGTGTAGTTTAGTTTATATTTATAGATTGTGTTTTTTTTGTGTTTAAATTATATCTAATATTTAGTTTGATTAATAAGTGTAGTTTATATTATTTAGTTCCATTTATTTGATTTTAACGCTTTGCCATGTTTTAGTGCCGCTGTACAAAGTCCACATAAGTAGGATAAATGTAAGCATGTCATGATGAGTTTTAACAAATAAAAATATATGTTAAGGTGAAACGTTTCACTTTGGCGGGAAATTCAAATTTCAAACAGTTTTTTTGTTCATGTAGCTAGGCCGAGTAATTATTGTAAACGATAATGATGTTCGCGAAAATTTATTATTATTGTTTACAATCTCGCGTAAAGTTATCTATCTCCAATGCACATTACTACATACATTTGTCAATAAACACATTTATGCTGTTTCAAACGGTTTATTGCCAAATGTAAGTAATATGGTGAGTAACTGATTAATAGCTGTACATGATAATGTAAAGAACGACCAACAATTTTCGCGATCACTATGCCATTTCACAATAATTACTCGGCCTAGATACAAGAACAAAAAACTGTTTGAAATTTTATTTTCTCGCCAAAGTGAAACGTTTCACCTTAATAGCTAAATAATAAATACACACAGCAAAATTACTAGCACCACACACACAATATCTTTCATGACTAAGGTCTAGATAAAACTAGCAGGTTTGTATCAGGATTTGTTTTTAAATCTCGATTGTACGCACGTAATGAGGTAAATCAAGAATGAAGTGTGGAGAGAGTTTGAGATATCATATGGAGCTAGCTCCAACAATCCATACGAAGTTGCAAGATATTCAATAATTATGCAGATCTGCATTATTAATACCCATACCTAATCAAATTCTAGATTCGGCCGAAAACAGAGACATAGATAATTTTAATCATAAGTTATAATAATAGTCATTTATTTCAGGCACATAACCCATAGAAATAGTGTATAAAGGTGATTAAATAGAAAAATAAATTACATAAAAAATAAAAAATAATAATTATAGTTTTGGTCATACTGTTTAAAATTAGTATTTAAGTATGTCATACTTAATATTATTTGCGGTTTTCGCTCTGGTGGACAGAAATCCAGAATCTGTAAATAGGACAACACAAGTTGTCGGACAGGCACTGCAGTGTCGTTATGTCGGTTCCAAAGTTTAGTTAGATTTTAATGCTGCTATAACAACATAATTGGTTGCCTAAACCAGGGTATCCTATCGAAGGTGCGACGGTACTTCACGTCGGAACAGTTGTTATCACTGTACCAAGCACAGATTGGGTCGTGCTGACTCGTGCATGGAGTACTGGGGCCTTACCCCTAGCTTCGCTTTTGCGAGCCAACTTTTAGTAGGTACCTGATAGGTACCTAAAATTAACCAACTCAATTAAGCTGCATCGTTTAAAAGCATCTAACTTGAATGAACGTAAATCCATTTTACTATGCGTGTGTGAGCGAAAATAGCAAAGCTTGGCGGCTATCAAATAACTACCGCTTTTCGTAGTTGATGGTACCGTTTAGACAAATAACACCTATGCGGGTCAACTTTTCGAGCTAGGGGTAAGGCCCCTGTTCTCACCTTTGGGATGGATCAGCTAAGTACCAGTAAGATGGAGTCTATTGGAAAACTTGCCAATAGGCTCACCGGCAATGAATCCCATACAGAAAAATAAATATACCGCTAAACTGCCTTAAAGTTACGGATCAGATTTCACACACACTAAGAAACTTGCAGTGAAATTAATGAACTAACTAACATTCCACATGAAAAAAAGGCCAGCAAGGAAGTCTGCAGGGTGAGTTCGACTAAAGACAACCAGACTTATTTAGATTGGATGCGTTCTCACCCGCCACGCCACCTTACCATATCTCCTTTGTTTGAATGATCTGACGACTGCCCATAGAAGAACGACTGAAAGAAAGTCAGCATTTTGGTCATTATCTATCCAGCGCCTTGAAAGATATTGAAAAATAAGGTTACGTTCCCAAGGGCCTAATATGTCGACCCCAAACCACTGCCAAGGTGAGCAACTGCGACATTATGCTGTTCCGCCGAATTGGCCGCCGCGCCAGCCCTACCTTGTGTATCTGAAATTGACCCCAAACGGCTTAAATGTGTGACCAATGCTGAGGTGAGCATATTTGCGACGTCTGCGCTGCTCTGCGGAATTAGCCGCCGCGCCAGTCCCACCTTGTGTATCTGGAAGATTATGACGGTGCCAAAGTGTTGATACAAGGGTGTTAATACGAGTCCTATACGAAGGGGCGGTCCCAATCTCCAGCGCAGCGTCATACCTTCAGGCCTCTTGTTAGCTTGTATTTATATTTCTATGGTAAAAAAATCCATTTGATTTAACCAAGGATGGATGGTACTTTTGTCGATGATTGAACTCAACAGCTATAACCAACTACTACTGGACTATCAGACACGATTCGCTACCATTTACTCGACTTGCCAACGTTTCCAATGGTTTTCCCACACCTCATTATATTCAGGTCTCGCGTTCGAAATTAATTAGATCAGGAATATACAGCAAAGCAAAAAACACCGCGAATTGGAGTTTTTACGAGCGTGGGAAAATAAGTTATCGGTGGAGTTGTATGGCGATCATCTTAGTGGCACAGTTTACCCGGTAGTTAGTTCGCGTAATGTCGAATTGAAGATGGCATGCACGTAGGTATTAAATGTATCGTATCGATGTTTGTTTTAGTACGAAGATCCTAAATATAGAGCAAATCACATCTGGGAGCGTGCAAGAATCTATCGCGAATGGCGGACCGTGGGAGCGCTCTTATGCTAAACAGGTCATTGGTACCCTATACCTGTTCGCCAGCTTTGTACAGGATGTTGCGGATTTGATGTTATTCACCTGAGTAATAAACTGACCAAGTGCGAGTCGGGCTCGCGCACTGAGCCGTTCCGTAACACCACATAAATGGTTAACTTACCATCACCGACTCGCACTTCACCAGTACCTACGTATTAAGTATTTGTTGTTTCATTTTACAATGTGTGCTATAATCAAGGCAAGTTTGACGCTTGTACGTATTACCGTTTTTACACTAGAAATAGATATATACATTAAATAATTATCAATATAAAAACCCGACTTCATAAAACATTCAGAAGTTTTGGTCCAGCCAAATTAAAATGGGTCCACACGGCAACCACTAGCTTTTAAATAAAAAAAGAATCATCAAAATCGGTCGAAAGTTCTGAGGTAACAAACTTAAAAAAAAATACGCTTTGGCTTATAATTATACCTATGGCTTGTAAGTACCCACTATAAGCCAATCAGAGGTCACAATCTGGAAATGTCAATTATGTATATTTCAAGTTTAAAATTTAGAATAGCCTCTGTACATTCGCCTCTTTTCAGTGGAAAAACGTAATCAAACCTCTTTGCACACTGAAATAATTGTATACACGTACCAACGAGATTTTAGAAGAGACAAAAATTTGTCTTAGAGCAATATGCTTAGAGTCCAATTTTCATGGCAGAGGATTTTGAAATTATGAACACATTAAATACCATGTTTCAGGAAATTTACTTTAAAATAGATAATTATATTTCAATGAAAATAAAATACATATTTTTCTATATCGGCATCATGCTGAGTTGGAGCCGGATTGTGACAAAAAATATATGATAAGATTAGTTTAATTTAAAAAATGTATCGTTTTAATTTTCTATTGTACATTGTTTTTTTTTTGCCACAAATATGTCTATGTCTATTTTTTTTAAAGATTTTTATGTTCAGCTGATCCATCTAGACATAGTTTTGGGTGGTTTTGGTTCCAGACATTTTATCTAATTAGCCATTGTCAAAGAATACTACGACAATTAAGATAAATCAACTATAACAAAACTAGAGTAAGTTTTTATGTATGTAAACTTGTTTGAATCAATATATAACATCATGCTTATATTTCAATGTTTACCAATAAAGTGCCCAAGTGAACATGCTGTATACAAGATCGAGATAAATCCAAGTTCAAGGCGCAAGTGCACGCAAGAGTATACAAGGTTCGTCCCAGAACTCGCCTCCAGTTGCCCGCTGAGGAGCAACTGAAGAGGACAACTCGAGGTCTGCGGAGGAACACTCGAGAAGTTGCAGAAAAACTCGACAGGTCGAGGACGTGGAAAAAATTTCGGGGACTGCGCAAGACCAACTTTAGAGGACTGTGGAAGTTCAAGTGACAAGGACTGCTGAGGATCAACTTGGAAGGAGTAAGAGGACCACAGAGAACCTCCAGAAGAACAGCTAAGACATGGCGCTCATCTGGACTATCGTTTTACTGGCGTAAGTGTCTCATTATCATGTTTTTATACCTAAGAAACCTTGGAAAAATACGGATTTCAGTTGCTTTGTAAGGTTTAAAAAGAAGGGTAATTTTTTAACTATAACTAAGAATGTGAAGATTGTAGCAGTTGCCTACGCAAGCCGTGCCCAACCTCAACCAGATTTCCATGGAATTTGTTATGAAGATAAATATCACGCATCTTCTCTAGAGATTTAGTTCGGTTCATCCGAGAAAAATGTGGGAAAAATATTCAGAGAGAAAAGATGTAGGTATACCCAAACCAAGATACTATAGATATAAAAACATGAGTATAGTAGATATGGGTACGTTATTATGCGGGTACCTAATACCAGACAGGGTCTAAAAAACAACAAAATAAGCAAATACCTGTAGGTAACATGAGAATCCGATGGGATGCCCTTTAAAGGGTAAGGGTCGAATCGTTTCGCGTGTTTAGAAATTCTCACGATTGTAAGTAGTAAAGTATCTACAGAACTCATAGATTTTGAAACACAGATGTACAGATACAGAATTAAATACTGATTGTTTTTGTTGTAAGATCTAGTAAAAAAATTAAAATCTGTCCTGCTACATTTTAGACATACATACAAACTATTGATTTAAATCCTACAGTCAAAACAATGTCTAATTTAGCTTGCAATAATTTTTGCCTAAATGAACAGATTACTAAATTTTCAGTCGTTAAAAATGTCTAATTCAAAGTAGGCTTACCTTTGGCCACAGCTTTGGCTTGGTCATGTTTGAGCCCTGCCCTGGTCTGAAATCCAATGGTTACAAATTATCGTTGACCTAAGTACTTGAACCTAAAGATGACTCTATTGTTACGTCTTCAAAATAATATTATAGATATAAATAAATATTATATATTTTCGTCTATATAATAGAGGAAGGTTCTCAATTCGATCCGTCTTTTTATTATACATTTTCTCGGAAAATGTACTGAGCGAGATAGTAAGTGAAGTCAATTCTATGGCTAAAAAAGGCAGACGGTCGTATCTTTCTTACATGCGAACATTATATAGTATCTTCAGTGTCAGCGCGAATATATGCCAAATGCGAAAATATATTCTTATGATATGCCACCTTCGTGATAAAAATAAGGTGAACACGTGAGTGTCTAAGTACTTGGTCTGAAAGATCACAGACGAAATCCACATGCAAATACAGGAGCTATACCCACATAAAGTGGTGTGTGATCGAAGTAGATATCAGCCGCATTAGTTGAAAGTTTCTTGAGATTGTCTCCGCAGTAAAGTTTTTAAAAACAGTTTTGCTCACAGATGCATGAAAGGCGCCTTGAGTGGCGAGCGCAGTTCCCTGCCCGGTCTACCACTCCCCGACCTTCCTCCAGGTGAGGCTCCCGAACCCATCCTCACCTTCATGGAGAAGACCTACAGCCCTGGCCGCGGCAGGGCTACATTCGATGCTGGGTCACCATTACTTCTTACTCCGTACATCGAAGAAAACAAGCTGCAAGAAGCGCGGGAGGCGGCGTATGTAGACCCTGCTTATCTGCTGCCTGATATGGACAGCTATGCTGGATACTTGACGGTGAGTGGGTGCTATCTTATATCAGCCCAGTAGAAAGCGAAAAGGATCGGTCCTAAGATGGAGCTTTGTTGTACTCCACCTTGCACAATTGTGTAAACAAATGAGCCATACGCCTGAAAGTAAAATTTACAAAAGGATAAACCGTCTTTGATGGGTGACCGTGAGTAGCAAATACAACTGAGCGCTACCCTGTGTCGGATAACACTTTAAAATGTAGGCCCCGGTTGCTTGACCTATAAATACAAAAGTCATTAATAAGCCAAGTCGGAGACTTGAGCAGATAAAGGCGGATCAGTCAGCTTCAGCTTACGAACTTAGATACTTATTTTTAAATCTCGTTTTGCCAGAGTCCAGAGTAATCTCTGTAATATTTGTGGTAATATATATTTACTTACTAATTTGGTAATGCCGCTAGCATGCTGGGTTTGCTGCCAACTACACGATAGTGAGTATTTGGTTTATCTTAAAGGTCTCAACGAGTCAATGGGCCAATCCAATTGTTTTCTCTGAAATGGGCTTTTAGTCAAAAACATTTGAAAAATTTACTTGGACAGTTGGGTGGAAAGCAGTTGCCCCTTACCAACTACTACTGTTTTCCTTGGTCTTTCCCTAAGTCACAAAAGTCCACCATGGAGGTAAATTCCAAGATACGACGTACATTGACCTCGCGAGCTAACTCGTTACTAGGCGAGACCAAGAATTTTATTATGAATTCTCGATATTAGTGCAAAAACTGGTTTTACTATCACCGGATTGGAATGTAGCTTGTTTTATTGATAAAACCATAGAGGAAGATATGGTACTGATATGAACGAGAAAGTGTGTTTGTTGGTTTGTTCTTAAAAAAACTCGCAGCAATAGACCAATTGACTTTTATTTGCATGGATATTATATAGGTTGTTCAAGTGCTGGAGGGTAACATGCACTACTTTTTATTATTGGGTCGATTCGCGAAACACAGCTAGTCTTGATATATATAAAAATCAATGTGTATATGTTCCCTGTGGACTCCAAAACGGCTGGACAGATTTTGACGGGACTTTCACTTGGCAGATAGCTGATGTTATATTATTATAAGGAATTAAGGACTAACTTAGGTTACTTTTATCGAGGGTATCCATGCGGTTTCAACCGCAGGGCGCAGCTAGTAAAATATAAAGGTGTCAATCAACTTACGGGAAAGCGTTATTTTTACCCGATGAAAGCCAAAAGGGTATTATGTTAACGTGTATGTATTATGCTTCTTTGTTACGTATGTATATACAGCCTTAATGCCTCTACCAATTTTTTTGAGCTATCAAAAGATTCGTGTAGTTTCAGGAATGGTCACTGGACAGGTGACGTCATCATAAATACAAGATGGTGATATGTAAAGTGGGGATGTAAATATAAATATGAATGCACCTAAAACTTCACGTCTTAACTATTTATCTACAAGCCTACAAACAATACTTATGTCCACATCTACACACATTTTGTCTCTCAGATGCCTATGCTAGATTAAAAACCTGTGATATAGGCATCTACACTTTATTATTTTTGCACTTTTAATAGGTCTTTGAGTTTTGGTACATTTTTTTTTGTTCAGATGTATCGTTTGCCAAAATACCATTGTCGAATTTTTCCAGATTTTTTACAGTTGGGTTATAAAACACCATAAAAAACTTTACAAAATAATTGAAAAAGTTATTTTATCCCCTTAGGTAAATAAGGAATACAACGCTAACCTGTGGTTCTGGTACTTCCCTGTAGCTGACCAGAAGGTAGAAGACACTCCCTGGATTATTTGGCTCCAAGGCGGACCAGGCGCATCTTCTCTTTACGGACTTTTCACAGAGATTGGCCCTTTCTTCGTCACCGCGGATAATAACTTGGAAGGTAGGAGCTTATCTTGTTTATCATCTTTTTAAAAATGCGTATACCTATTTATATAAATCCATGTGACTATTTCCAACCCACTAAAAACTAAGTTTGCATAAGTTGTTTTGGCTTCCAACGTGGTACGGCGTTTTTTTTTATTTTGAGAGAAAAATGTGGTTGTGGTCATACATCCGAATAATGAACAGGTACTCCTTTGTCTAATATAATATCACCGATCTGTTTATGAAGCCATAAAACACGATTAGCGCTCATTGTCACATTTCATTGTCACTCATTTCTTTAGAAATTAAGTCTACTTACCCAAAAACTGCTCTTTTCCAAAGATTGTTTTTGGTCACACAGAAATCAAGTACTCTTGGGGCAAAAACCATTCTCTGCTGTTCATCGACAACCCGGTGGGCACTGGGTATAGTTTCACTGACGATGACCGCGGTTATGCCACCAATCAGACAACGGTAATGTTTTTATTTTTACTAAATCTTTTTTTATTGTGATACGAAAACATTATGTCGATAAACTCTTACCCTGCATTCATAGCAGAAAGATTACTTAGTTAATTAGATTAGATACTTAGTTGCATTTTTTTTTCAATATCTAACCTTCTAATACATAATCCAATCTAATCTATCCTTCGCTAAATAAATCCGTCCTTTTAATATTCTTATTGAAATTGCTTGCCAGATAGGAGAGAACCTCTATACCGCGCTGCAGCAGTTCTTGACCCTCTTCCCTGAACTCCGGAAGGCTCCTCTGACCGTTGCCGGAGAGTCATACGCAGGGAAACACATTCCCTCGCTTGGAATACAGATCCTTCGGCATAAACATGAAGACGAGCCTATCAACCTGCAGGTAAGGATAAAAAAGATCGATGTATTTAGGTAAATTTAAGCAATATTCTACCTACGGCATGGTCGTTTAAAGTTGCTCGAGTGCACCTCGGTTTAAACAGTTTAGTAAAGAATCTCACTTCTCACCATCTCATCTCACTAATATCATATATTATTATGTGAAAGTCTGGATGGATGGATGTATGGATGGATGTTTGTTACTCAATAACGCAGAAACGGCTGGATGGATTTGGATGAAATTTGGAATATACCTACATTGCTTATGTCCTGGATTAACACATAGGCTACTTTTCATCATCATCATCACCGATTTTCATCACCACGCGGGTGAAACCGCGGGGCGCAGCTAGTTAAAATATAAATAGATATACCTAGATAAATGATCCCTGGCCAGATTCCAGTGACTCTTCAAACTATTTGACCATTACATTTGCAGGGTCTGGCCATTGGCAACGGATTCATAGACCCCCTGACGCTGCAGAAGTATAGCCACTTCGTTCGCGAGGTCGGGCTTATTGACGACGCTTCCGCTGATGCCATGAGCCACCTGGAGACTGCTGTCGTTCAGTTTATCAACGATGGAGAAATGCTGAAGGCATACGCTGTAGGTACCAATTGCTGTTTTGGAAACAAGGGATTTAAATACGTTCTGGATTATTAGGAATTCCTCAGATTTTGTAAAGAAGACGCCTAGCCTATAATTCTAGAAAAAACCTTGATTGTTAAATCTTAACCAAATTTAAAAAAAAAAACTTATTTGAGTCTAAAAGCTTCACGATCAGATCTTAACTCCCACATTGACAGTATTATACCACTTATCCAAGCTCTTCATCACACCTAAACAACTGACAAAAACTTGTCTTAATAATTCTCGCAATAAAAAAAAACTCTTTGTATCGGTTGTTGACATACATACATACGTACATGCACGTATGCATGCATGCATACGTGCATACATACAATATATACCATGCTAATAAATGCGTGTTAAAAAGAGCATATAAATGTGTCTTGTCATTTTCTAGTACTACAACCTCTTATTACAACTGCTCCTCACCAAGTCCAAGCTGTCCAACTTATACAACTTCCTTGAAGATGAGATTGACCTGGACGGGGCGTATAAGGACTTCATACAACGCGAGTCAGTGAGGCGGGCGCTCCACGTGGGAAACACGGAGTTCACGTCCATTGGTGTCGTGTATAGGAAGCTGGTGCCAGACTTTATGGGCAGCGCCAAGATGTGGCTTGAAGAGCTGCTTGAGAACTACAAGGTTTTGCTCTACAAGTAAGTTTTCCTGAGTAAGTAGGTACCTAACCTACTAAGCACTTCCGATACAGAAAAAATCTGCAATATATCATAGAGCTACCCCTCAAAAAGATCTCATAAATAGAATTTGCGACCCAGTATACTAATGTTTTATTAAATCTCCTATGAAGTCAGCGTGCAATGCAAGTGGGCTTACACTGGTGTCAAATAGGTTTGTTAGCACCCGCTGAGTTGGTGCCATTGAAGAAGTTCCACTAGCCCGGGCCTTACGAAGTATTCGTACCTATGATAAGTCAATGCCATTACAACCATTTTGATCTTCAGTGCTTTTCAGCACTTTGCTAAACTTAGACCATTTCCCAAGTAGCCTTTCGATGATTGCCTGCCTTTAAATTACTAAACATATTCAGTCCTTTTATACTGAAACCTATACCTTTCAACTAACGGATTGTTCTATTTTCTAGTGGTCACCTGGACATCATAGTGGCGTACCACCCATCAGTGAATACGTATAATTCGTTGTCTTTCTCGGGGACTCACGAGTTCAAGCACGGACCACGGAAGCCCTGGTATCACGACGGTGGCTTGGCTGGGTAAGTAGACGAAATAAATCAGGGAAAAATGGAGGGTGAGCTCGGAAATTTACAACATAGGATGATAAAGTAGGAAAATGCTTCCTCTTCTCTATGCAGACTATACTTAACTATATACGAGTACATACCAGGGGCCTTACCCCCTAGCTTCACTTTTGTGAGCCAACTTTTAGTAGGTACCTGATAGGTACCTAAAATTAACCAACTCATTTAAGCTGCATCATTTAAAAGCGTCTAACTTGCATGAACGAAAATCCGTTTTACTATGCGTGTGTGCGTGAAAATAGCAAAGCTTGGCGGCTATCAAATAACTACCGCTTATCGTAGTTAATGGTACCGTTTAGACAAATAACACCTATGCGGGTCAACTTTTCGAGCTAGGGGTAAGGCCCCTGGTTTAAATACCCCAGAGCTAAAAATAGCATTATGAAACCCAACTTATTTGTAGGTAGTAGAGGTGGTAAAATGAAGGAACAAAAATATCGTACTATGTCAGTTTTATTCAGAAACTAGCTGTACCCGCGACTTCGCCCACGATTTCTTCAGAAAAAAATAGCCTATGTCCGTCCTCATGATACATATTATTACCTCGCAAAATTTGATCGAGATCGGTTAAGCCGTTTAGCCGTGATTATGTAGCAAACAGACAAACAGAGTTGCTTTCGCATTTATAATATTAGTGTGATATGTATAGTGTGGATTAGTGTGGATAACTGGTCAAGAGCGTGTCGAGACATGCATTTGGTAGGGTTCCTTAACCAAAGTATTATGTATGTCGTACTTAATTATTGTGGTCACCATAGCCATAAGGCCCCTGGAATGCGCTCACTAATTCACTAATCTCCTTCTCCAGGTATTATAGAGTAGCAGCCAACCTGACAGAAGTAATGATCCGAGGCGCTGGGCACATGGTACCCGCCGACAAGCCCGCCGCTTCCCTCGGACTCATTTCGGCCTTCGCCCGCGGGATCTCTCTCGAACAAGACACCGCTAGCTTAGTCGATCAACAAAAAAACTTTACTCGAAGGCACCAACTGCCCCCCAACTAGTGCTGGAACTCATGTGCGCTTGTATCTTGTTCAAAATGATTTGTACCTTATTAATTAAAGTGTAATTTAAGCTGAATAAAATAAATTGTACTATAAGCTTATATAATCTAAGCTATCATGCTTTGTGGATCCTCTATCTTGCCCTAAGATTTTATTACTTGTTAGTTAGTTTTTCCTCGATTTTCTTGAGATCCCATCATCAGATCCTGATCCTGATTTCAGATCCTGAATCCTGAGGGACCACCTCGGGAGTATACGCTTTCGAAAAAAAAAACGGTTCACAATTGGCGAAAATATCGATGAACATACAAAAAAATTACAGACGAACATCAGTACCTCCTTTTTGGAAGTCGGTAAAAAATACTAGTGACATCTATTGTTAAAACTCAGAAAGATGCTTGTTGTTTGATTGGTTTAGTTCAGTGCAATTTGATGACGTATTCCTTCAATTTGCTCATTGGTTCACTCACTGAAGTGAGAATTTTTTTCGTTTCTTTTCTGTGGGTTCACTGAAACTGGTTTGACATATTTGAAGAGAGGCCATTAAGTAAGAGTTGAAGTTGACATAACCGAATGACAGCTAGTAGAATATTAATTTTTCTGATAGGGCAACACTGTTATGGTGACGTTTTCGTGTGCGACGGACGGCGAATCATCCGAAATAAAAAACGAAAAATCTAAATAAACTCCCTGCGATTGATTAGAATCTTGATCTTGTCCTTATTATGTGGATTCCGTCTGTTAATTTACTTACTATACGGTAGTGCTTTAGTAAAGACAAAGTGGAAGTGCTGTATTAACACATCATGTCGTTACCTTTCTATGTGGTTTGCGCATTGCTGTTTATAACACCTATTAGAGCGTTTTACCTGCCGGGCTTAGCACCAGTGAACTATTGTAAAGCCGGCGAAGACAATGGAAAGTCTTGCAAAGTAAGTAGATACACTTTACTACCAAATATACTGTATGAAAGAGCCCTTGACTCATAATCAAAAGTGATGTGTTGGACTTCAAATCGACGTGTATGAAAACACCGCTTGATTATTTTTACTATTACGAGTTTGTATCCTGTTGCTGGTAATTACTACAGACCTAAATTCTGAGAATCAGGATACAACCATATTTTTATATCTTACAACCATTGGATTTCATAATATGATGCCTCATGACATTAACTCATACTATATATGCCCTCTAGTAATTTTATTTATACAGATGATCGCAAGTACAATTTATTTTATATTATAATCTATTTGGTACTTACTTACTTGTAATTTATATGGTGAATAATGCTGTCTTGCCACTGCTCACCTTATTATTCATTACATGTTATTGATATAACTGCGTTGTTTCAGAATGTAATCCCTCTATACGTGAACAGATTAAACACAGAAGAGTCTGTTATTCCCTTTGAATATCACCACTTTGACTTCTGTACAACGGATGAAAGTCAATCTCCGGTCGAGAACCTCGGCCAAGTAGTATTTGGGGAGAGAATACGACCGAGTCCATACAAGATCAACTTTTTAGAAAATGTTGAATGTAGAAAACTTTGTAAGAAAGTATACGGATCAGATGGAGAGTCAACTAAAAAGTTGAACTTGTTGAAGATGGGCATGGCTTTGTACTACCAGCACCATTGGATTTTGGATAATATGCCGGTGACATGGTGTTACCTCGTGAATGAAGGTGGGAAGATGTATTGCAGTACCGGGTTCCCTATGGGATGTCAAGTGCGCAGAGATATGGTGAGATATTTTCACACATTTTGTTAGTGTTGTCTTTTACCAATTTATTGTGTCTAACATGGTTTCTCTCTTTCTGTGGGCTTCTTATTCGAGATGGGAACAATAAGTCCTGCACTGATGTCCCCCTCGGGGTGTATTGTGTATTTCCCTATACCAGCACCTAACCGAGCCAACCCAGCTCCTTGAAAGTTTGATGGTAATATATTGTATGTATATTGCTGACGCTCGGGTAGATGGCTTTCATGCCATAATGCGCAAACGAGCTGCCTCGATGTGCAGGTGTGTCTGGGTCATGTGAGTGAGTTGGCATGCAATCACAATAATAATCCAAATCATAAATAGATATTTATAAAAAGCCCACTATTTTCTAATCATTATTGCAGTACTCATGGGTTTTATGTTAAGAGTTGTTCTTCCATGGGTTTATGACTCAAATGTCAAAAACAAGTGTTTAGCCATGATTTTCCTGTTTTTTTTTTTTTTAAATCTCTTCTAAACAAAAATATTGAATATCCTTCCTCATGCTGCAAACTATTTCCTTATCAAATTTCAACCCATTACAAGTTCTTACTTAATTGTGTACACTCATAATACTGATTAAGTTTAATTAACAAACTATGTAATATTCTTTCGGCACTTGGAAACCATTTGCAATAAAACTGCAGCCATTTGAATTGTAAAACCATGTTCACTTGTTGTAAATTTGTGTATTTTTTCTGATATAAATCTATGTACAATATACATACAACCAAATTTAGAAAATCATTGAGAACTTGTATCAGATAAACTTATAAAAATACAATAAAACCTAGTAGTCAAGAGGCCAAGAGATGACAATCAAAATTTGTAAAAAAAAGTGTAGTCTATATAGCGAAGTGGAAGGGAGGTATTTTATAATGTAATAGTTTTCATTCAACGGAGATGTAGTTGAAACCAATATGACTTTATAAATAAGTACAAAGTAATGAGAGGATAGTAACGATAACATCAGGTGAGCTGTAGTCAGATGCCTAGCTTGTCAACCATATAACAAAAAAATTTAGGTAAGTAACATGCTAGGCATTAACAACAAACAAATTAACACATTTCTTAGAATCTTGGGTAAATATTTATGGTCCTGTGTCTGTGTTTGGAGCTAAGTGACCTCAATGTTTATTGTAGTCTAAATAATGATGTATTGTTTCACTATTGAAAATGGTTGTAACTCTATAGGGAATGTATTCATACTATGTGACCCATTCAGGGAGGGGAGTATATTTGTGGTATTTTGTACAGAGTGCCTAATGCAAGTTTTTTCCAATTGCGTTTACCTACTCGATCCCGTTAACGTTAACTATAATTTGTATGAAATAAGAACAGCGCCATGTAGATGGAACTGCTTTTACTTCATACAAATCGTAATTAACGTTTACGTGAAGTAGATAAATGCTATTGGAAAAACTCGGCATTCTGATAACTGTTTGATTTTTGTAACATGTAGGACTTTTCCAGGACACTTGCACACCCATACTGAATGTATCTCCGAATCAAGTTGGTGCATACTATCTGTTTAACCATGTGGACATTGAAATCACATACCATAGTGGTGGGGACGAGGAGTGGGGCGTTGGCTTCGGAGACAATGGTGGACGTATCATCTCTGCTAAAGTAAGTTTATTTGCACCAAATGTTTTATCCCTTATTTCATATTTACAATGGCAAAACAATGGAACACTTTGCCATCTGTTTCTAAAGAATGGGTTACTAAACTGATTTTATTTCATAATCTTTAAAAAAATCCGACTATAAATAGAGCCACCCCCCTGAATATGTAACTTGCAACTTGAGATTTAGTCGCTAATAGGCTAGGTGACTTTTTTTACTATCCTATTAAAATGTAGCCCATAAAATATAGCTGATTAATGATAACAAAATGAAAATCTGATCAAAAATAAGCAACTTACAAGCATTTTAATATCATACTAGACAGAGCGCGAAACAGCAAATTATGACGTCACTTCTCTGTACGCCATATAAATTCTGTTCTGACAAGTATGGCGTGACGTCTTTTTTTGTTTTCAAAATCTAAAGGGAATTTTATTATAGTCTCACAACATTTATTTACATTTACTTTGTAATATTTTTCCATGTCATTATGTATAATTTTGTGAAACCAGTCAAATGTATCGAAAATCACCCTGTAAAATCAGGCATTGTTTCTATAGCAGGCAAAGTTAAGATTAACACTCATTTTTAGGGTTCCGTACTCCAAAAGTAAAAACGGGACCCTATTACTGAGCCTACGCTGTCTGTCTGTCTGTCGTCCGTCCATCCGTCCGACCTTTAAACGGCTGTATCTTTGAAACCGTAATAGATAGCCAGTTGAAATTTTCACATAATATGTAATGTTACGTCGGATTAACTAAGAAATAATAAAAAAGTAATACCAAAAGGGTCCCCATACAACAAACGTATTGTTTTACGTATTTTTGGAATTGCTCTAATGTAAAAACGATAATATGTCAAACGTCAAACTTGGCATGATTATAGTACACACTCTAAAGTATAACAACTAAATAATAAACAATGGCCAAGTGTGAGTCGGTACCAAAATTTCTGTTCATTACCAAGTTATAACTTGTAATTTCGTTACTTGGACGACCTTGTCATTTCTTTCACTGAATCCAAATGCTACAGTTTACTAATTTGAAGTTGATTTTTTAAATTGATAATTATTGTATTTTGTGGTGGTACGGAAACCTCAGTGCGCGAGCCCGACTCGCACTTGGCCGTTTTTATTTGGGCACTTGTGTATGCTTATAACCTACTTATGCCTGATCTTAGATTATCTATTGATTAAGATAAAAACACTTAGCAATTAAATTTTATCATTTTGCTGCTAATAATTAAAAGCTGACATAATCTGTGTCAATACAATTTACGAAACTGTGAATTGTTGTGATAAGAAATGATATGCATTTGTGAGACATTAGTCATTTCCCACCAAACACGTGTTGATTATGTTTACGGCTTATAAATTTGAGGCTTGTGGTAATCTCTTATACTGAATGAAAATGAAAAAAAAACCGACTTCAAAATTAGTAAATACGCAATTTCGTTTAAAAATCAAACCTTATGATGTAGATGGGTAGTGAACCAATTTTGATGATTTATATGGGTACACCTCTGAAGTATGGCCTACCAAACAAAAAAAATATAGTTAAAATCAATTCATAATTACATAAAAAAGCGCACGAAAAAGCATGGCTCATTGTCACGTTCCGCCTAAGCCGAACGTGCAAGCGAGAGCTTGGAACAAGCGATAGCGAGGCACGATCGGCCTAAGGGTTCGGCTTGTGACGAGTAAAATTATCGTCCGTAAACCGACTTTACAAACAACCATATTTTTTTAAATTTCTTTATCATAAAAAAATATGTCAAATTTCCACAGGTCAAACCGGCCAGCATCAAACATCCTAGTGCGGAAAACTTGAACTGCGACGCCCGCGGTTCCCCACTCGAAGTCCCATCAAACCTGGCCAAGCCTTTCGAAGTGGTATACTCGTACAGAGTAACTTTTATCAAGAATAACACCATCAAGTGGTCTTCGCGATGGGACTATATCCTGGAATCCATGCCACAGACCAATATCCAGTGGTTTTCCATCCTGAACTCGCTGGTGATTGTGCTATTCCTCAGTGGAATGGTCGCGATGATACTCCTCAGGACACTGCATAAGGATATTGCGAGGTACAACCAGATGGAGTGCGGTGAAGATGCTCAGGTTAGTGATTTTTGATGGTTACAGGTTAGGCGTTTGATCACAGCTCACCTGATGTTAAAAGACGGTGTGGTCGAAGATGATAAACATGCCTAGCCAAGATGGGGAACTGCGGCTCTTAAGCAGGGCAAGGAATCGGTACCGAAAGTACAGGTTCTGTATCTGTACTTAGTAGTTCCGGTACCTGGGTTCTGTACCCAGACGGATATACCAGTACTCCGCCTAACTAGTATCGTTACCCAATTTAGGTACTTGCCGCGACGCGTATGAGTGTGAAGTTGCCGATTTATTAACTATCCTTTTTACTACATCTGTTTTCTCAGTCTCACTACCTTAGATTAGTTTGGTACCGGTATAATACAAATATCGATTAGAAAGTAATACTACAGGTACAACGTCTGGTACCGGTATCGCACAAATTTTCTTAAACTTTCGAGTTTTTTCCATAATTAGAAGCCGTTTTTTTTAATGCCATAGCTGGCAAACAAGCAGACGGGCCGCCTGATGGTAAGCAGTCACCGTCGCCTATGGATACTCATAACACCAGAGGCATCACAAATAAGTTGTCGACTCTTTAGGACTGTATTAACTCGCCTTTTGAAGAACCCCATGTTGTAACTTCTCGGAAACACCGCGGAAGGTAGCTCATTTCAATAAAAAATACGGATCTATTTATCACAGAAATTGAATGCTCTATAGATCTTGCTATTTGATAGAATCAGAAGGCCATAATTACAATTTCGATTGTATTTTCGTCAAAAAATGTGACAGAACTCGTTGAGTGATGCTGCCATAACACAGTATTGGGTGCGTATTGACAGATTTTCAACTTGAATAAGTAGCCGGGCATTAGGAAGTGTCTTATCACCGTGCTATAGTTTCCTCACGATGTTTTCCTCCACCACACCCTGTGGATTGGACTTCGAAAGCGCCAACCACTGAGCTGTCATTGCTTCATCGTTTTCTTCTAGTCCTGCAAAAACTAGATGGATGGCAAACTTACAGCTTTGTCTCATTTTCGCACAACAGTCCACATAATTTTATCTTGGTGTAAAGGAAGTTACTAATAGGCAAGTTGACTGATAATTTTTTGTTGCCTCATAAAAAATCTGACTAAAATAGAGTCGATCAACGATAACAAAATTAAAATCCGTTTAAAAATTACGAAGCTATAAGCGTTTTAATTTAATGCTAGACAGGGGGAGAAAGAGCGCATTATAATGAGATATGATGTCAAGCCATCTGCGCCATACAAATTCTATACTAACACTCGCTTTGCGGAAAAGGGATAGCAGAACAAAAACTTTAAACGCGTATATTTCAGAAATTTGCAAGCCGTTTTAAAATATTTCTATCTATCTATATAAATAAAAATGAAATGCTGTTTGTTAGTAAGCGTATTACTTGAAAAGGGCTGGACCTATTTGTATAATTATATAATTTAATGTTCACGATAGTCCGAATAGGGTTGCGAAGGAAAGAAAAAAATTAAAAAAATCTAGATTTTTTTAATGATAATTTTAATTTTTGTGCTTTTGCCATGGTACTTTTGTATGAACTCAAGAACATAACTCAAACAAATTTATTTAAATTTGGACAGAAAAACGTCTTTTGGGGCAGCTAGTTTATAATATGAATTTGATGAACCCTTTGCATCTATATTATTAATCTGACGTTGAAAGTAAGCTGGGAAACTCGGAAGATTGTCCAGGCGGGCTAACATGCGCACCGCGACAGGGTTTTGTCGAATGTTTCTGTCGTGCCAAGCGAGACAGGTGTATATAAAACCGTAGGCACCTTGTCGAGTTCTCGCTCGACAGGGCGACGACAGGATTATGTCGCGGTGTGCATGTTAGCCATGCAGGGGTCAAAAGGCAAAAAGATATTGGGCTCACCAACATTTATGAGTAAACTAGCATTCTTATTCATAAATAAACACTAGCTTATCAGTTATATATTTTGATATTAAAAATAAATTCATGTCTTTGTTATTTCAAGACCTTTCCAATGATGAGACTCACAAATTATAATAACAGTATATACCATGAATCAGTTCCATAAAAAACATGACAGAAACACTTTACTGTAGAGCATTGAGTACACAACCATGGTTTGAATTTTAATGCTTTTGATGATCATCTTTAGGACAGTGTGAATGATTATGGATCAGGGGCTTTATTGTGTGTCTAGTAGCAATGTTGTTTGCGTGCTATCTTGCTCGCACTGATTAACTATCACGATGTGCGCGATAAGGATGGCAGATGAGTACCAGCCCAACCAGAGTTACGAGATAATGCCCTAGGTCGTGCATATAAAAAAAAAAAAAACTATTGTAGCAACCCTAGCCCTGTGACCGATAGTAGGCATTGTCCGTTTCAAACTACTGCTTTAGCTCATAAATCTACTGTGCAGATACCATGGTACCACCTCTGCTAATTCTGAGGCTGGATATCACTGCCGCTAATTAAGAATGATCTGCGATGACTCTGTATAGATGAAAATCATAACTTTGTTGTTATTTTGAGAATTATTACCCATTACGTCTCATTACCATATACTGTGTCGTGGTTCTTAACTGTTGGCCTTTTGGAAAACTAAGAGTCATACAAAGGGCAATGGAGAGAGTAACGCTCAGAGTTTCTTTGCGCAATAAAATCCAGAACGTAGATATTCGCCAAAGAATCAGAGTCACCAATATTGCTATTAAAATTTGCAAGTTGAAGTGGCAATGGGCAGGCCACATCGCTCGAAGAACTGATGACCGATGGGGAAGAAAGGTTCTTGAGTGGAGACCACGAACTGGAAACTGGACCGACGACATTATGAGAGTCGCGGGCATCCAGTGGATGCAGGATGTCGTTCAGTGTGGAGATTAAAGGGAGAGGCCTATGTTTAGCGGTGTACGTCTTCTGGCTGATGATGATGATTGCTGATAAGGTTGCCTGGAAGAGATCGCTTATAGCGATAAGGCCGCCAATTGTATCACTAGTTTTTAAGTTGTTTTTTATGTTACTTACTATGTACGTATGTAATTTTTGGTGTGAACAATAGTTATCTATCTATCTATGATTGGGTACAGGAAAATGTATATTTGGCTACGTACTTATAACAAAAAAAAACATTGTTAAAATATTCTAGCTACATGAAGTAATTTTACAATTTTTCAGGAGGAGTTTGGGTGGAAGTTGGTGCACGGAGATGTGTTCCGTCCTCCACGACGTGGTATGCTGTTGGCTGTGTTCCTTGGGTCTGGTTTTCAGGTTTGTGCTGATTCAACATTAAATAGTTTCAGAATTAATTAATTTTTGTTTCAGGTTACGTTAATTTTCAATATATGTAATTAATATTTTATATCAGGTTAGGCAAAATTAAACTCAATAAAATTAACATTATCAACAAATATTTATCACAAATTCCTTATTGTACTTGAAGCGACGTAGAAGCGGAATTACACTAGAAATTCATCATTAAAACAGTTTTGAAAATGGACTTCCGCAAAGTAACGCCTGATTCAATCAACTATTCCCGGTAGTGATTCTAGTTTCTACTCCTTCACAATGCCACAACATTGTGAAGGATGCAAGGGCTATACTAATCCTAGACTTGCCACGGTACATCCAGCTGTCAAGAAAAACAAAACAAACTGTCACGTTCTAGGTGTTCGGCATGACGCTAGTGACGCTAGCGTTTGCGTGCCTCGGCTTCCTGTCTCCTGCTAACCGCGGCGCGCTGATGACATGCGCTCTCGTGGCGTGGGTGCTACTCGGCGCCAACGCGGGCTACGTCAGCGCCAGGCTGTATAAGAGCTTCGGAGGCCGGCGCTGGAAGAGCAACATACTGCTCACTTCGATGGTGTGTCCCGGGTGAGTAACACCTCATCATCTCTAAAGTTTAAAGGTTTCAACTGAACTCATTTCTAGCCCAAAAGCATGCTAGGTAGTAAAAAGTGTTGGCTGCTGTGTAAGAACATTGCTAGTAATGAGCATCATTTGTCTGTTTTAAAATTATTTGACCACATCGTCACTTATGAACAGGCGAGTTGGTGGTCAAACGCGGATTTATTCGCGGGAAAAAAAATCATTGTCTCATTATGAGTGGCTGTCACAAGATATACAGGATCCACAGACCCCAAAGAGGTTTGTTATGTACCAGGAAAAAATATCTAATGCCCGATTTCACCAAAGATCCCTAAATTTTAAGGGATTAAGCTACACCTATCAGTAATTTAGGGGGTCTCTGAATGTTTTCAGTTACCTCTGAACTTTCGACTGGGTGAACCGATTTTGACGATTCTTTATTTATTTGAAAGCTGGTGCTTCCCGTGTGGTCCCATTGCAATTTGGTCCAGTTCTGAAATTTTTATGAAGTCGTTTTTTTATATTGATAATTATATTGGAGGTATTAAAAATGTTCAATGTACACTTGTTCCCAGTGTGGTGTTCTCTTTGTTCTTCATAATGAACCTGGTGCTGTGGGGCAAGGGGTCGTCGGCCGCGGTGCCGTTCTCGACGCTGCTGGCTCTGCTGGCGCTCTGGTTCGGAGTGTCGGTGCCACTCACCTTCATCGGGGCTTACTTCGGGTTTAGGAAGCGGGTGAGTCCAATTAAACAAGCATTTAAGCGGGCAGGTGTTTGTACAGACTATAATAAAACCGGCCAAGTGCGAGTCGGACTCGCGCACGAACGGTTCCGTACCATTATCTATAAAAACGGTTAAAAATCATGTCTGTTGTATGGGAGCCCTCTTAAATATTTATTTTATTCTGTTTAGTAGTATTTGTTGTTATAGCGGCAACAGATATACATCATCTGTGAAAATTTCAACTGTCTTAACTATCACAGTTCATGAGATTAAGCCTGGTGACAGACGGACGGACGGCGGAGTGGGACACGACAGGTTAACATAAAAAAAAAAAAACTTTTACTTCTTGATTTTTTATAATTTCATATTCAGTAAACATTTTAACTGTAACTGTTTAAAGGTAGGGCATACATAGACAGCGTATGTTTATTAATAGCGTCCTGTTGACACCCTTTGAATATGGAACCCTAAAAATGATTTTTTTATCTTTGTAGATCCTGGAGCACCCAGTGCGCACAAACCAGATCCCGCGGCAGATCCCGGAACAGTCCCTGTACACGCAGCCCGTGCCGGGGATCGTGATGGGAGGCGTGCTGCCTTTCGGCTGCATCTTCATACAGCTCTTCTTCATACTCAACTCGCTCTGGTCCAGCCAGGTACTATAGACTACCTTTTTTTTATTCTTTCCTCTGTAAAGATGTTGGCGTCGCACTTCTTGTGCATTTGCTGGTGTCAAGTATAAAATATTATCAAGTTTGATGAAATGTCGTCAAACAAGTTACAGTCAGAGTCAAGCAAAGTAAGTCACGGTCAAGTCTAAGTCATGCCCTTGTAAAGCGGTGGAGATTTTACTCGATGCTTCCATATAGTTATAAAAACAACACAAAAAGACATGTATCACATGGTTAGTTTACTTTCCTCACACTCAAGTTTATTAACACTACATAAGTTTAGGAAAAGAAGCGACATATTTTTTTCACGTTGCCGCCAAAACTTTAGTTTAATGTTTTTGGGCAACCCAGAGCCTTAACTGTCACTCATAGTCGACCATCCTGATTTACCAAAGGAGGAGTTGATAAGAGGAATTGCGTGCAAATAGAGCGGAGTGCAAATGAATGAATTGCATATCTACACTAATATTATAAAGAGGCAAGATTTGTATTTTTGTAACGAATTAACTCAAAATCTACTGTACCGATTTTAAAAATTATTACACCATTAGACTGCTACAGTATTCCTGAGTAACAAGCTATATTTATTACTAGAATGTTTAAAAAAAACTCCACCCGTGTGAAGCCGGGACGGGCGGCTAGTAATCTACACTAATATTATAAAGAGGAAAGATTTGTACTTTGTATGTTTGTAACGAATTAACTCAAAAATTAATGGACCGATTTAAAAAATTCTTTCACCATTAGAATGCTACATTATCCCTGAGTAGCATAGGCTATATTACTCTAGGTTTATAAAAAAAAAAACTACCCATGCGAAGTCGGGACAGATGGGCTAGTTTCCTATATTTACCTACAATTAATTTATGTCTCGTCCTCAGATGTACTACATGTTCGGTTTCCTGTTCCTCGTGTTTGTGATTCTGGTCATCACTTGCTCCGAGACCACCATCCTGCTCTGCTACTTCCATCTCTGCGCCGAAGACTACCACTGGTGGTGGCGAGCATTCCTCAGCTCGGGCTCCACTGCCGGCTACCTTTTCATCTACTGCTGCCATTACTTCGTCACTAAACTGAATATTGAGGATGCCGCTTCCACCTTCCTCTATTTTGGTTATACGATCATCATGGTGTTTTTGTTCTTCCTGTTGACCGGGTCGATAGGATTTATGGCTTGCTTCTGGTTTGTGAGGAAGATTTATAGTGTGGTGAAAGTGGATTAGAGTAGGAAGTATGATTTTTGGTACAGCTCGTGATGTTGAAGAGATCTGCAGGCTTAGACTCGATCTAATTTTGTTCAATCTTTCTATCCAAACGATAGAAACAAGCGCATCTATCTTTGTCATGTTTACGCGTGGATAAAAAGTGGTCAAAATTTTATCGCAGAGCGTACTAGACCTGCAGGAGTGAGTTGTTTGTCATTCTAATGTAGGCGACCTAATGGTCGATATTAGCTTGATGGCCCAACATCGTAAAGATAACCTTTTGGTTGTTCTGTGTTCTTGTAAAGGATGGTACAGACTGCCAAACATTAAAAATACTAATCAGTCTAAAGCAACTACTATGAATACACTATGGCACAAAATAAAGCTAGTTCTATACGAAATGCAAACATTCAACATCACAATATAGTCCGAAATATTTGCCCACACGCACCTTTTGTACGTAAATGCCGATTGGGAGTGCTGTAACCAATGTGATTGTATAGATTAATTATATTGATTATATATTTATAAAGAGACAATGCGGACACAGATTTTTAAATAAACTAAACTGTTTTTAGTCAAAAGTTTCTTCATTTCAAAGGACTCGGGCCCATGGAGCATACTATGAATTTGCTTACACATCAGTCATGTCAATACGATATGGACAGTGGAGTAGACAGCCATTACTGTCACAGCTGTGGTCTCGTAAGTGTTGTAATATACAACCAGTAATTAAGCCTAACTAAGCTTTGAGTCTATTACATTATTGTAAATTTATTTTCGACAACCAATCCTTCTGACATGATGTGGCTTTGAAAAATTGCAAGGCGCTTAGAGGCGTTACTATTTACTACTTCGTTAAAAACAAGATCATTTGTAGTAGCGGGTAAGCTGTCGGCATTACAACAATTGGCAACACCCCTCTCTACGAGGGAGGCCTTGTCCAACAGTGGACGTTAATTGGCTGATGATGTGATGTGTGTCGGCATTACTCTATAAAAAGCAGAATTGCATTCAAAATGTTTTATTTTTCATGGTGTTTGCTTTCTTGTTTCATAAAGTCGTCTTGCCACTAGGGCTCTGCTCTGTGAAGACGAGCCGCGCGGTTACTTGTTAATCATCGAGATAGAATACCTATAGAGTCACAATTTCTAAGTGAAAACAGTCAAAATAACGTCAGAGCGTCGTGTACTATATACCCAATTATCAATTATATAGTTCACAATGCCACATTTACTCCAATTTAGATGTCGCTTGCATAGTGTTCAACGTCGCTTGTCCGCTATGCCATCGTAGCACTGGCACCGCGCGGCGTTGTAGTCAGATTGCGGTTGCCTTACAACTAATCAAAAAGTCTGCGCAATGCGTAGCGTGCGCCGAGTTTTGGTTCAGACAGTTTTTTGGCACGATTGTGACTTTATAGGTATTGTATCTCGATGTTGTTAATGTGTTTTCACCAGTCATTGGCCTATTTCCAAATCAGCCAACTGGTGTTCTCCAGAAAGGCCAGAAGCTCACTAATTCGCGATGAATGTGTATGTGATTCTGAACCGCGTGGCCTAGTGAGGATGTGGCTAAGAGCATGGAAATATGTTTTTTTTTGTTATATATATTTTAAAGTATATGTTTCTAGCTATATAGGTAAAGTGTATTGCCGTATTTAGATATTCTGTGTAAATGAGGGATATAAAAGAAAGCGATGAAAAAGGACTCTCAGCTAAAAAGCACCGTTCGTCCAGTCCATCGCTTTTACATTTTAATTCTATAGTGATTAGTTGTAAATAAGTGGAGGAGAACTAATTGATTTATTTATGGTAAGTCCATCGATAACTGAATCGCTGCACTGCTTAGATATGTGAAAAAACTAATTTAAATATCTCAAATATTTACACAGTACCATTTGCTGTACTTAAAATTTCCATTTCTCTTTGTGGGAATTGAGGCCACTGTAGCAATAACGCAGAATTGTTTTTTTTTATGAATTGTTTTGAGTTAATATTATTGCACTAATTAAATGTTTCACAGCTGAAACTGCTAAAGCAAAATTGTGTTTACTTACACAAATTTTAGTCTAGTTCATTGCTGTCAATTCTGTTCTACCATTTTACAAACCAAAGCGCTATTGACAGCACTAAAATTTTTATCCCAGAAATTTTTGGTGAATATCTTGAGAATTTTATTTGAAAAGTGTCTGTGTCTTTTTCATGAGTCTATGAGACAAGGACAACTACAAATTAGTCATGTCAAAATTAATTTAGAGCAATGGTAGAACAGAATGGCACCTTTTTAGCATAAAACTAATTATATTATAATTGTGTGCCTCGTAAATGTATGTTTTATGCAAGGTTTTTTTCTCTATTATGTTCGTTTATCATCATATTGTGTAAACCATTTAGTTTAACAATTATAATATAAACAATAAATTGAATATTTTAAAATAGCGTTTATTTTTCTAATATTTACTCTTAATTACTATCACTGCTTTCAGATAGCTCAGCTTCTGGTTTAGGTAAGACAGGCTTCTTTTTAACAACTTTTTTCTTTTTATCTATTTGAGTTTTTCTAAACAGCTCTACGGCTTTCATTTTATTCTCGAGCAGGCTCCGTTTATCTTTTTCTCTTTGTGGAATTATCTCTTGGTATCGGTCAGTTTTTGGAATAACAATCTCTGTACTCGAATTGCTGGCTTCTTTAGTATCTGAAACTACTTTCAGAATATTGCTTTTAAGTACTTCAGCATCAGTCTTATTTTGTTTGCTCATGGAAGGTCCAGCCTTCGCTCCATCACTCTTATTTTTTACTTTTCTTTTACTGCCAGGTTTTATAACATTTTCTTCAGTAATCATTTCTTCAATAGCCTGCTCAGGGCCCATTTTCTGAACAGCTGCTTTAACTCTTTTACTCAACTGATTGTCCAAAGATTCAATATTTGCTTTTCTCTTGAAATAATCATGTACAGTTTTTTGAGTCTTTCGTTCAACCATTCTTTTGAGTACTGGTTTAATTATTTCGTCTAGTTTATGTTGGGACCAACCGAATTTAGTTTTTGTGTAATCTCTGAGTACTGTGATATCTATATCACCCCAAGTGAACTTTGCTTCACTTTTTTCAATGTTTGGCTCCAAGTATGCTTGAATGACCTAGAATAAATATTTTCATTAAGCCCTGCATACACATGTAAAAAGTTTGGAATTCGTTTTCGACTCGAGTCTTAATTTATCTGCCCACAACCAGTCCCCTTTTCATTGTCCTTCCTAAACTTAGGTCTCTTAATCAGAACGCACAACGCTGCAGTAATTGGTTCTAACGCGGCACCAGCTTCTCACCGCTGATGCGTATCAATGGAACAACTGACCATTCTAGACTTTTTCATTTACCATGAAAACCATTTTGTTTTTATAAACCAGGGCACATATAATAGATAGCCAATGGGGCCGAAAGGTGCTGGAATAGAGACCACGGTCCACCCACAAGATGGACAGATGACCTAAGAGACCACAGGGAAAGGTTGGATGCAGGGCGCTTCCAATCGACTCTCTTGTAGATAGATGGGGGAGGCCAATGTCCAGCAGTGGACATTCTATGCCTAAAATGATGACAATGATGACGCATTTGAAATTAGTTTTCAGTTCGAGTCTCATGTTTTAGTTTCATCTGCTTGTTGTCCTTACTCTGCCGCCATTTCTAATGGCGTTATCAATTGATTATAGAGGTAAGTGTGCATAAACCAGCTTTAACAAAAAAAAGCAAATGCTTTCAAAGGCTGTTTCAAATACGTCATTATTATCATCATCATCATTTCAGCATACTAAAGCACTCTGGTCCTGTTGAATAAGATAAGATCATTTATTCACATAGCGAACACACACATATATACCATTACTTACAAGCTATACTACCAATGCAGTGCAATGCAGCTATACTACTCGTCAAATCAATAATTTTTTTTTTATATTCGAATGAATATGAAAAACTCGATGCATTATATTTTAAACCTACTAAATAATAATAAAAACGCAGGGGCGGCTTTATGGCGAGCGCCGTCGGTGAGTGGCGACACCGCGTACCCCGATTCCATGGGGCTAAATGAGACCCCTGACCCCTGGCTTGCCTTAACCGGCCGTCCAGGGGTGGAAACCTATGCAAGAGCTAAGAACCTAAGCTCCAGGGTGGAAGTGTTAAAGGGCATAACGCCGCGAGTAGCTCTTAGTGAAAGTGCAGCACACCTCTCTACACCCTAAGCCACCCACGCCCATGTTGCTCCTCCGGTGCCAAGATACGACAGCCTTTATGGGGGGCCTATTCAGTGGGTGGCAAGTCATCACCTGCTTAAATATATTTTGAGATGAGACAGGATAAGGCAGGTGCCGTTTCTCATTCTATACATATATCTGTTATTCCATCCACAAGTTGTTCACCTCAATAGACCAGACTTTTTTAATCCTATACTGTACAATAGTTTCATATTCCTTTTTATACATATTTCATAGTTGCATGTATTTTATATTCAAAAAGGCCTCTTGGTGTTGGCTTCGGCTCCACCAAATGTCCGGGCTAGACCCGAGAACGGAAATGAGAGAATTGTTTGAAATAATAATAATAATTTATTTCTTGTATATACAAATAGATATACATTATAACATTGTGGCTCTGCCTTTTGCGTTAGTTCAAAACTGTGTTGCAAAAGGCAGCATCTTCCAAGGGTACGAGTATGTTTTACCGAAAAAGTTACAAGTTTTTTCTTGTTTTTAACTGTTCGCGCAGAGATGTGTGTATCTGCTCTGCGCGATACAGAACTCATCGTCAAAGTCAGTGCTCTCAGTATATGTGTGGTGTGTGTGTGTGTGTGTGTGTGTGTGTGTGTGGGTGTGTGTGTTAATGGTATTTTTCTAAAAATGCTTCAGTCTCGTCGTAGCTAAAATGTGATAACCACTCCCGAATTTTGCTTATAAGTTTATAGAGTTGTAAACATTTAATATTGTACCTAACGTTTAAAATATTATAAAATTTGGGTGCCAAATGAAAAAAGTTTCTCTGAATACATACGCGAACACTTGGAAAATCATCAGTTACAGCAACATTCCTCAGCTTTTTCTTCAAATTAATGTTATCCGTTCTTCTCCCGCTTCGCACCCATTGTTTGAATTCGTTAAGTCCTGCGATTATTTCTGCATACCGGGTCTGTTTTGACGTTTCGTTTAATAGCTTTCGCTTGTTGAATGGGAAGGAAGCAAGGATTTCGAGCGCTGTGACTGGTCCTACGCCAGTTAGACCAGTAGTGTAATCACTGCCAACAAGTAGCGCAAGTAGTATTAATTGTTCCCTGTTTAAATCTGAAACATAAGACACATTTTGTTAATAGATCTCACATTGATGCTCAAGAAGTTTATGCAGACAACAGACTTGCCCTTAGATTTTCTCCTGTCACATTTTTTGGACCAATTGTTTGAAACTGATTTTTTACTTGTTTGCGAGCAAAATCGATCCAATCGGTTGTTTTGTTATTTTCATCTATTATTATTATTCCATCGGCATAAATAAATAAAATAAGTACTTACTAAATGATTTCTCAATTTTTTCAGATAGAAACTGCAGGACATGTTTCTTCTGATTGAAGAAATTTTTGTACACAGTCTGGCCTCCGAAGAGCCAAATATCACTATCATCAGTAATCGTACCATCAGTTAATTTGACGTTTTCAAGAAAAGCACACTGGGCTTCTGCCTCCATTGGCGCGACTATATACGGAATACCAAGTAATCTTAACAATTCCTGGGCTTCTTTTGTCATTTGCTCAGTAATATTCCTTCCAACTCTGTCTAGGCGACCTTTTTCTTGTATCAAATCTTGCTCCTCATTTTGAATTTCTTCAACCATGTCATTTAACCGGTCTGTAGATATTGGTTCTATTGGATGGTTAACTTTTTTAGTTGCTTTAGCAGTTTTGTTTTCTACAGGAATATTTTTTGTTGCTGGTGCTACTGATTGGATGACATTCAGGCTTTCTTGAGTTTTGGATATTTTTCGCGTTGTATCGGCTATAGGTTCTTCGTTTGTTCCTTCTAGTAAATCTGGTATTGTTTCACTAGTCTTTGATATTAGTTGCTGATTTTTTTTGTTATGATCTGATTCATTAATTTCTTCAAGCTCTACATCAGCTTCTAAAGACATTTGAATTGCTCTTTGAAGTTCTTCATCGTCATCATCAAGCGCAATACTATCAAGCTTTGGAGTTCGAACAGTTGTCATACCATTTTGATTTTTAACATCTTGTTCTTTCTTGGTGACGAAAACGTCTGCAAATATGTCATCTTCTGGTGCATCATTAATGTTTAAAGTTAATTGAACAACTGTCTTATTTTTTGTTGTATCTATTTCTGGAACATCTTCAAAATCACAATCACTAGAATCTGATTCTTCTTTATTTTTAGATTGTGGTGAGTAAATTTTACATTGACTTGGACTTTCTTCTGAACTGGAATCAAGTGTTACAATATCTTGCACTCTATTTTCTAGACAAATCACTGATGCCTGAGTCGCATCAACATATTCTTCGTTTTGTGATTCCAAATCTGTTGATGTGTTTAATTCGACAACTGCATAAATTGTTGCTGCACCTCCATTTCCTGTATCTTTATTTTCTTGAATACAATCATCATCATCACTGGACGATAGATCAACATTATCAAGAATTACCGATTTTTCTTTCCTAATGTCTTCCATTATTTCGTTAAGCTTAGGTTTCTTGCTTTTAGTTTTGGACTTATTGCTTTTTGATACTATTTTGTTTATAGCTCTATTTGTTAAGTCGCTGTATTGCATAATATAGGCTTTGGCTGATGACATATCTGGGGGCTCACAGCCATCTTCTTCCTCGGAATCTGAGGAATAATCTGTATCATATGTTGTCCAAGAATCATCAGTTTTAGTTGTACACACACTTGTATTTGCATCATTTTCATATTCAAGTGACATTTTTATTGCTGTTTCTAAATCATCTTCAAGTTCATCCTTTTTGGAATTTCCTTCTTCTGATGGGAGTTTATCATCAATGTCTTGAATTTTACTTGTACTAGCTTGTGATCCTTCCTCTTTTTTCTTCTTGGCTTCTGCTAAAGCCTGCTTTACATTATTAATAAGAACAAATCGCGTTGTATTATTGGCAGCTATGCGCCGAGTAGGTAGGGCTTCGATTTTAGTATCAATGCCTTCTTCATTCAGAAAAGATTCAAGATCGGTCAAAGACATTCCACAATCGCCCATTTCTTTTTCAGTCTCCTCTAAGCATTCCTGTACTTTTCTTCTTTTTAATAACCTTTGCATCTGAAATTACATACCAGAAAGGAAATTAATACTTAGTTCAGTTAAAAAGACTCGAATTCCTGGAGTATTTTATAACATTACTTACTTGAAAGTCGGAAAAATTATCACTCTTTTTAGGAAGTTCATGAAGCTTCCCCCACGAGTTCATTTTTCTTGTGTCTTTTAGTTCTATAAGGAGATCATATTTTTCTTTTACTGGCATATTTTTGAAGTCATCTGATTCAACATCCACTGAATGTAGATCTATAACAGGACCACTGGAGCTTGGTTCATCATCTTCAGATCTGTTTTTTTTAAATAAATTAGAATATGCTAATGGAATCTAAGCATAAATATAGTTTAATATATATTATAATTATAAGATTTTTTTTGTCCCGTTTGTCGTCGAGACGGCGGGGCCGTGGTGTGCTTGAAGCACGAAAGTTTGTGCTGGACCTGGGGCGTCGCATGAGGCAGAAGGGGCTCGATCCATGATCTGCAGGCCTAGCACGGGCAGTGGAAAAATATTTCCACCGTTTTTATCCGAGCGTAGACGCGACAGAGCTAGAATATGGATACGTTTGTCTCTTTCTAGTGGGATTAAAACGGAGGAAAGACAATCTGTGACAATTTGACATTTGAAATTAATGGAATATTTTAAATTCTATGACATGTATATTTAATTTAGAAGTCGGTTTTTTATATTGATAATTATTATAAACATTAAGTTTTGATCAGAGCAGGTATAGTACAGGTCAAATGAGTTCTATAGATAGGAAACCTAGTATCTGGAGAAATTAGCATAAAAGGCTAAATAGGCTTGACATTTTTTTTTACATTTTAAAATTTATGTTGAACTTTCGTTTTATTATCTACTGCGGCTGTCAGGCTAAAAAATCTTGGTCTGAGCGTATAGACAGGTACTTATTTTGGGGAACACCACAGAATAGATAAAAGTATTTTGTAATACTAAGATAAACAATAATTTCAGGTTTATGAGTATACTTGCTCTGGTTCACTTTCTTCCTTCTGCGGCATGGCAGGCAATTTAAATATATCATCATTCTGGTCTGGATTGTTACTGCTTTTCTTTGGAGATATTTGTTTTCCCAAAAGACCGCTTATTGCCGTCTTCTTGCTCAACAAAAGTGATAACTCTCGTCTTATTCTCTCTGATTCCGAGTTATATTTTAGTTTGTTATCTTGTCTTTTACTCTGGAATTTAATAGTAATTAGGTGTATTAAGTTTATCAAATATTAATAGTAATTATTATTATAGATTCTGACGAGATTGTGAGTCGCAGTCATTCAGTGGATGCTGATGGCAGGCTCTTTCAGTATGGGTTCTAAATGGGAGGCATAATTATGTTCAGCAGTGGACGTCTTCTGGGTGATGATCATGAGGTGTATTAGTGTGTACTGACTGAAATTCATCATTCCAGATAAGAAGCTTGATAGTAGGTAATTCAATAAAACAAAATTAAATAATAGGTCTTATAGAACCTTATTGCAAATAAAATAGTTTTAGGATAGGAAAACCATTAGAAATCATGCAAGATGCTTTTACACTATGTTCTAAGTTATTTTTTTATGTGTGTAATTATTATGCATGTATTTGAACTTACAATAGTTTCTTTCTTCAATTCAGGAAAAGCTCCATCAAAAACAAAGACAGGCTTTATTCTGAAATACAGCAATTTGCAGACACGCTGAAATAATCCTATAAGGTGGGCATTGGGCAGTGGGGCTCCTTTGGCATCCTGGTACCCTTTAACCATCTGATGCAACCATATAGAAATATCTGTGGAAGTCATAATTATGACTTAGCGATAATAAGTTTACATGCTTGTTGTGCAGCTAGGTACTTGTTTACAGCTACAATCTAAAGACAGTTACCTATGATGTAATAATATAAAATTAACATACCAACAGCTAAAACTTTATTTTCCAATGTCTCGACCGGCACAGGCTTGCCTGCCGGCTCGATAAGTCTCCACAGCCCAGTAACTCCCATCGCGTGCGATTAAGTTCCAGATTTTTTGTTTATACAAATATGCATATATTAGTGTACATAACAAAGGTCGTTTCCCACGAGATCTCAGGTCAATCGTCGGTCTCCTCCTCACACATCGCAACCTTTTCGCTCCATGAGCTAGATATAGTTATTACAATACAACACACACAACTACAAAACGAAATATCTGTCTGCCTCGCTACTGGCGGCTGCACAGGGTACGTAAATATGTGTTCGTTTCACTACACTACAACATATCAATGTTTTACTACGCCGCAAACGCGCCGCCCACTCTTTCCCACACTTTATTTTCCCACGCCCCATGCGTAACCCCACATCCGACCGGCTGTTTGCTGTCAGTTCAGTCGGCGACTCGAGCTCCGCTGTTCGCAGCCGAAGCGCGGTAGCATTTTGCCCAATTTCCCCCTATTTTCACATAACTTGAGTCGATTTTATAAAATCGAATTGTCAATTCGCGTGCGCGCTTTCTTATTTTAGCCCGTGTCTACTGTCTATGGTTAAATTTTGACAGCTCGTTAATTTGGCGTTGTCGTATTTACTCAAGTAAACACAGGTTTTTATTAGCTTTTAACAAAGTTTTAACACTAAATTCAACAATAAATTGCTCAAAACCAAAAAGTATCTCTAATCGGGTAGTGAACTAGCTATATATATCGACCAAAAGCCGCTCGAGCTCCCCGGAAAAGTTGTCGACGAACAGGTGTTTTTGAATGAAATGTGTGCTAGTTCCCATCGTTATTAATTTAAGAACCGTGAATAATACAGAGTGTATCGATCGGGGAGATAATCGACCTCGGGCGTGCTTCAAACGAAGACCCCCACAGTCCGGGTGCACATTAGGGTGCGCTCACAGAGGACGCCATTCATCGGACTGGTCAAAGTATAGAAATGCTCGGCAAATGGAGCCTGAAGTCGAGGTAGAAGAGTTTGATCGACGGGTTCGAAAGGTCCAGAGCATTATGCCATTGGTCGGGAGGTGAGTGTGAGCCGTGGCGAGCATGCCGCACCAGTACGGCGCGGGCGCGGGCGCGGGGCTGGCGGGCGGCGCTTCTCCGCCGGCGCAGCACGGGGCTTTGTACCCGCGCTACGCGAGCGCCGCCGGGCCCGTCGCTGGCGCCTATCGCCCCGAGGAACGTCGCCTCACGCGCGAGGCCATGGAGCGGTACCTGCGTGACCGCTCCGACATGATTGTCGTCATTCTTCATGCCAAAGTCGCTCAGAAGTCATACGGCAATGAAAAGAGATTTTTCTGTCCGCCACCCTGTATATACCTCTTTGGTGACGGATGGCGGCTGCGGCGCGAGCGCATGCTGCGTGAGGGCGAGACTGAACAGGCGGCTCAGCTGTGTGCTTTCATCGGCATTGGCAACTCCGACCAGGACATGCAACAGCTCGATCTCAATAACGGGAAACAATATTGTGCCGCTAAAACCTTGTACATATCAGACTCTGACAAGAGAAAACACTTCATGCTCTCCGTAAAGATGTTCTATGGTAACGGACATGATATTGGTATTTTTAATAGTAAAAGAATAAAAGTTATATCGAAGCCATCTAAAAAGAAACAGTCGCTCAAGAATGCCGATCTATGTATTGCTAGTGGAACTAAAGTGGCATTATTTAATCGGTTACGATCTCAAACAGTATCAACAAGGTACCTTCATGTAGAGAATGGCAACTTCCATGCATCATCAACTCAGTGGGGAGCGTTTACAATTCACCTACTGGATGATAATGAGAGTGAATCAGAAGAGTTTGCAGTAAAAGATGGATATGTGCACTACGGATCTACCGTGAAGCTCGTCTGCTCAGTAACGGGCATGGCGCTGCCAAGACTCATTATCAGAAAGGTAAAAACTGCATGTCTAAAACCTATAAACTCAATAAAGCAATTACATAACTAATTCCTGTGACCAATTTTATTGGTTTCTGCACAGTTTGCAATAACTCTGGGTTTCACATGGAACCATAATATTAAACTAGCTGTAAATGTTCTATGAAACCACAATTTTTTTCAGAATAAAAGTGTCCTGAGTTACTATCTTTTAACAAAAAAAACATGTTATTCCGTTTATTCCATTTGTGTTTGTTCTATATCTGGGTCTCAATATCTATTTAAGTATGTATTTAAAAATATATATGTATATGTATCAGTCTCTGGCAGCCATATTACAAGCTTTGCTTAGTTTGGGGTCAGATGACCGTGTGTGCAAAAATGTCCCGAATATTATCTGTGAAAGAGGAACACATTCACATTATTTATAATATACAGGGTTACGTATATAGACTGTACTAAGCCGAAAGGAGGTCATTGTACTCATCATTATGTTTGTTATTTTACTATTGGAACAATCCTGAAAATACGGAAAAAAAGAAAACCAGCTGTTCCATACATTTTGTTATTGAGTCAATGACCCTATTTTATGGAACATTTAGCTGATATTTTTTTGGAATTTTAGGGTTGGTCCCATATTAAAAGTTGTTCAAAATGATGAGTACAATGACCTCCATTTGCCTCAGTACAGTGTATATGCGTAACCCCGTATACAATGTCTCATCTCAATCTACGGAACAATCATTTATAATAAATAGGCTGCGAGCTAGTGTAATGAAGCAGACGACTCCGGCTGCGCCTACCACCAGGCCAGACCTACCTTGCCGGAAGCACGTCTGCCACACCCAGTTACTAGGGAGAGGAGCAGCTGAAGACTACCTATCCTAAATATGACTATAAAAACACCACTTCCACCAGTTCTTAAAGAGACGAACACTCTCGCACATAAGTATGGAATTTAAAAAAAAGATTAAGACACTTCCCCAATTGCGCAGGATGGACCCCGCAGGGGTCAACGAGCGTAGAAGAGTACTCGTTCCTGGAGCACGACTTCTTCCAGTATAAGTGTCGATTTCTACAAGGATTCAAGTCCGACTTCAAGTCAAAGGATTTAAGAAGAACCTCCAGGTTTTTTTTATCAAGTTATCAGCACGACCGCTCCGTTCGAGCGCCTGCAATCGAATCCCTCTCGGTGATCTTTTTTCGTTTCATTCTTTCCAATTTTAAAATTATGGAAATATTTCAAATAATATTAGTGGTCTGTAAAAGTTAAAAAAAGGTTTAAATGTAAATTAAAATAAGGTGGAATGAGAGATGAGATGATGATGAGAAAAGACATACTACACCAGGTGTTTCATTTGTTAAAAATAACAGGTTTAATGAAAAATATAATTAAATGTTTTTGTATGGATTAGGAAGGGATGCTCTGTCCCTTTCCCGCAAAGTGAGTGTCAGTATGAACTTATGAAGTTTCTATGGCGTAAACACAAGTGAGGTCATTAGTAAGTATAGTGCGGTCTCTGTCTAGAAAGACATTAAAATGCTCATAACTTCCTTAATTAACACGCTTTTATTAGCTTGCTAATGTATCTATGCAACGGAATCTTTGAATGTAATTTTCACCACTTTAAAAACGTCAGATTGATTTGAAAATTTACCGATGACGATGCAGTAAAGCTTGTTTTTGTTTTTTAAACTGCGATAATTTTGACATTTTGATTTTCTTTTCGGTGATCGGCTTTATCTATGGTTAGCCTTTTTATTAGACAAAAAATAAACAGTTGGGTTGCGAATTAATGATAGAAGAATTGCACATAGTAGATTTGTGTGTGATCCATTGATATCTTTAAGTATTTATCAGGTAGGGTTATATTTTCTAGTATCCATTTGTCCAGTTTATTTTTAGGAATTTTCGCGATCACACCTCTTGTAATCTGAACCAACTTCACTGTCACTTTTATTGCCAGGAAATAAAAAAAATAAGTATCTCTTTTTAAATTTAAACAACATATAGAATTCGTATAACAATATTTAAGGTGATACGTTTCACGTATGGCGGAAAATTCAAATTTCAAACAGTTTTTTTTTTTTTCTTTTAGCTAGGCCGGGTAATTATTGTAAACGATCATGATGTTTGCGAAAGTTGATTATTATGCTTTACAAACTCACTTAAAGCTATTTATCTCTAATGCACATTGTTACATACATTTGTCAATAAACAAGTTTTTGCTGTTTCAAACGGTTTATTGACAAATGTAAGTAATATGGTGAATTACTGCATATTATCTGTACATGATAATGTAAAGAACAACCAACAATTTTCGCAAACACTGTGTCATTTCACAATAATTACCTAGCCTAGCTACAACGACAAAAAAACTGTTTGAAATTTGAATTGCCCGCCAAACACGAAACGTATCGCCTTAAAATCAAATATAGAGTACGAAAAAGTTGTTTTCATATACAGAGTTTGTTTGGAACCCATATTTTAATCCATTCAGGTCATTATAATGGCAACATACAACAAATTAAATTCGGTCCAAGTATTGATTTGCTCTGACACCTGCAATAACATTATAAAAATCCGAATAATAACCACGAATTTAGATCACTTTCGCTAGGTTTTTTTACATAAGGCTGTAGCAAGTACCTGACATACATCAGTGAAATATTAAAAGGAAATGTTTTATTCAGCTTTTCAAAATCCCATTGCATCTGTCAGAGCAAATAAACGAATAGAAATTTTGTAATAGTCGAAACTTCGTAAGTAGCCGCGGCGTTCGTCATTTATTCAAATTCGTATCATATAATGTTTGTGTAAAAATCCATTATATATTATACCGTAAGCAATTTGATATCAAACTAAGCTGTTATAATAATTCTTAATGTGAAAAAATTGACTTCATCAGAACTGGACCAAATTGAAATGGGACCAAATGGAAAGCACCAGCTTTCAAATAAAAAAAAAGAATCATCAAAATCGGTTCATGCAGTCAAAAGTTCTGCTGTAACAAACATAAAAAAAAAACCAGTCGAATTGATAACCCCTTCCTTTTTGGAAGTCGGTTAAAAACAAAATTCTAGTGTTAACATTCCAAATTACTAGGGCTGTATGCACCTGCTGATGATACACATTCTTCCTTTCCCAGGTGGACAAACAAATGGCACTCTTAGAAGCAGACGACCCAGTGTCGCAGCTCCACAAATGCGCGTTTTACATGAAGGACACAGAGCGCATGTACCTCTGCCTGTCCCAGGAACGCATCATCCAGTTCCAAGCGACGCCGTGTCCAAAGGAGCCCAATAAGGAGATGATCAATGATGGCGCATGCTGGACCATTATATCGACTGACAAGGCGGAGTACCAGTTCTATGAGGGAATGGGGCCGGTCAGGTAATTTAAAATGAAGACTGCTTGCGACTGTTTTCATCATCATTAGCTCGAAGACATCCACTGCTGAATATAGGTCCTTTAGAACTCCACACTGAACGATAGCCTTGCCAGCCAATAGGTGCCTGCAACTCTCACAATGTCGTTGGTCCACCTAGCGGCCTTCCTACGCTGCGTCTTCCGGTTCGTGATCTCAACTCAAGAATCTTTCTTCCCCATCCGTTATCGGTTCTTCGAGCGAAGTGGCCTGCCCTCTGCCACTTCAACTTGCACATCTGAGGTCTGAGTTGCTACGTGGGGGACTGAGGTTCTTAGCCGAATATCCTCGTTCTGGATTTTATCGCGCGTCGTTGTGTATTTAAAAAGGTATTTTTAGAAACGCGCCTTGAGGTTGTTGTTATGTCCAAGTTTACCCGAATTTTATGAAAAAAAATTATTACCATTTCGTCCTCATGATGAATCATCAAGTATTAGGCTGCGTTTCCACTGAGGTGGAGTATAGAAGAGACGTGCTGGAATCGACCAATCACATTGGTTGAAACCACATATCGCCTTAGCTCCGCTTCAATTCTCCTTGCCTCATAGCAGCTCTTTTATCAGAGTTAAAAAAATAAGTTTTTAATAAAATAACGTTTCACATTGAATCGCTCTTGGAGGTAGTTAAGGCACCTGCAGCCGTTTAGTCGTGAAAACGTAATACACAAACTGAGGGCCAACATTATCAATATAAAAAACCAACTTCATAAAAATGTCAGAACTGGACCAAATTGAAATGGGACCACACGGCAAGCACCAGCTTTCAAATCACCAAAATCGGTTCATCTAGTCGAAAGTTCTGAGGTAACAAATATAAAAAAATACAGTCGAATTAAGAACCTTTTTGGAAGTCGGTTAAAAAACAAAGTTAGTTTTCGCATTTTTTATATTAATGTGATGTAATGATTCATTGTAGTGCATCATTTAACTAGACCGTCGCGTCGTAAGAATTATCTCCTTCCGTGCGCGTGGTTGATGAATCGATGTGAACGAACGAGCGTGAGACTCAGTGCAGCTGAACTGTTGTGGCGTCATAATCATAGTGCACTTATACAAAATGACTTTATCAACAAGGACTTTCGCAATTTTTTTTACTCGTCCTTCATTTATTTGAGTTATTATCAATTTAAAAAACCGACTGCATTTGGGGTTCCACTCCATGGTTTTTTATTATATTCAAAAGAATATAATAAAAAAATTCTGAAAAAATATCACAATTTAATAAATACAATCGCTAAAAAAACCGACTTCACAAAGTTAGTATGATTTGGCGAAATTCGGTTACTTGGATGATCACACTGTCACCCAGGTAGCAAAATCAATTTTCTAGTTATTTTGATTTAAAAGCCAAACTATTGAGCCGATTTTGATGAAATTTCTATGGGACCAAACTGAAAGTATATCCTTTATATAAAAAAAATATTTCTTAATCGGTTCATAAATAACCGAGTTCTGAGGTAACGAACATAAAAAAATACTACCACATTAAGTACCCTCTCCTATTGTGATGTCGGCATTTTTTTTTAATTCTATACTAGCTGCGCCCCGCGGTTTCAGCCACGTGGATTACTCATTATAGGCTAACTGCCAGTGAAAGGCCCGTCAAAATCAGTCCAGCCATTTTGGAGTCCACAGGGAACATACATACATAAACACACATAGTCTTTTATATACATATAAGAAAAAGAAGAAGACGAGCAATCAAATCTGTTCATGACTGTTTGGATGGCCATTGATTGGCAAGATGAAAAGAGGAACTGAACAGATGACACCGATGATCATTTCGCTCTAATTTACGCAGAGTTATCACCTTTTTTCTCTCTTTCTCTGTCTCTTAAGCAATAATTTAACAGACGCGGACTAAAGGTCCTATAAGTTGCAATATTCACGAGCTAAGCTCTACAAATAATTTTTTTTTTTAACTTAAGATTGTCAAGAACACATCAGCGATGATAGCTGAGCGGTAGCATGTGCGCTTTGCAATTTGACGGCAAGAACAACAGCCGCAGTGAGAGCGACATCAGCTTACATTATCATCTTTTTCCCTTTCACGCTAAACAACCTGGGAGTTCATTCCCATGGATATTATGTCTGTCATCCTTGTCTCTTTATTGGAGTGGCAGGAAAAGAAACTGGTTGATTAGATCACTCTATATTTCACAGTCAGTTACAAAAACAAAGTTACACACAGACAAACAGTTTTTTAACGGATCTCTGAAGCACAAGCTGCAGCTTAGTTTAAGGATCCGAAGCTCATATTTGTTTGTGACATACTTGATATTTTATAATCCAATTTGTTATTCCAATGTTTTTGTAACTCTTTCGCCAAATAAATGATTTATGATTATGATTAATGCTATAGATAAGCATTCATCGTTGCCTACGGATACCATCACAGACACATTGCCAGCCAATTAACAGGCATTTTGAAGAATTCCATGTTATAGTGCTTGGGGGCGTGGGTTCGATTCCCACCAGCCGGTCTATTCTGCAAGCTAAGTGAACGCGCAAGAGAAGTGATAAGCTAAGTGAATGTGATTTTTTCTTGCCTATTTATGCAGATAAATGTCAAAACATCGAATTATAAGGGTAAGGGACTACAGTCAAGGGTGATCACTCGACATGTTTTGACATTTCTCTATAGTAATCGACAAGAACAATACACGTTCACTTAGCTTATCACCTCACTTGCGCGTTCACTTAGCTTGCAGAATAGACCGGCAGGACAAACATTTGTGTTTGTTCTATTTCTGGGTGTTAATATATATTAAGTATGTTTAAAAAAAATGTATATCAGTCTCTGGCAACCATACTACAAGCTTTGCTTAGTTTGGGGTCAGATGACCATGTGTGCCATAATGTCCCAGATATTTATTATCATTTATTAGTTAATAGACAATGTCGAAGGGAATTTAAATTGAATTCGTACTAAACATGATTTTTCTTCCACTAGGTCGCCAGTAACACCTGTACCGTTGGTCCATTCCCTAAACCTGAACGGCGGTGGTGACGTCGCAATGCTGGAGCTAGCCGGAGACAACTTTACGCCTTCCCTCCAAGTGTGGTTCGGTGATGTAGAGGCGGAAACCATGTACCGATGCGCGGAGTCGATGCTGTGTGTAGTGCCGGATATATCTCAGTTTAGAGGGCAGTGGCTCTGGATGCGACAGCCTACGCAGGTAAAACAAGAGGTAACCATTTCTTACCTGTTGATCTAGTCTAGTTCGGAGTTAACTGCAAGTTTGGCGATGTAAATAGCAGAGATTATGTAATGAGTAGATATACCGCTAAATCGCGCAACGCAAAAACTGTAAGTAAGGCTCAGTTACTCATTTTTGCGCATACTAAGAAACTTGTAGTGACAAAAATGATTAACTAATAGTCCACATGCAGAATAATTATCAATATAAAAAAACCGATTTCAAAAAAACGTCAGAACTGAACTTTTAAATAAAAAAGAATCATCAAAATCGGTTCACCCAGTCGAAAGTTCTGAGGTAACATTTTTTTTTTTTTTTTTTATTCATTAATAGGCTTGCGTTAGATCGCCAACGCGCCTGTTGTTAAGCGCGATGCGGTCTACGATAGAGCACGCTTGCCTAGAAGAAACCGATTCACTCGAGATTTGAAGACACCCAGAGGTAACAAACATAGAAAAAATATTAAAAAAATATAGTCGAATTGAGACCTCCTTTTCGGAAGTCAGTTAAAAAGTGCGATGAGGTCTTTTGCTGGATAAGTTCGATTAAAGGCAATTTGATTTAGGCCAGATGCGTTCGCACCCGCTACGCCACGACACCATATCTCCTTTGTTGGTTTGATCTGAGATACACATAACATTAGCTTAGTGTAGGTTCTGTAGACCGACCTCTTTGTTACCTTAAGCCGAATATTTTTGTTTCTACTATAATGAAAATAATAAGTATCCCAAGCTTACTATTTTTAAGTATTAAATTTTGTGGCTTTTGTACCAATGAAATAAATAATATGAATATAACACCATGTTGAGACGCTCGGATATACCAAAACCTCTTTTATAAACATCCTTCTCGCAAATATTTTTAAAGTCCGTGGGAATACAACGTCCGGTTTTGTATTCAGCGACTAATTGTTTAGCTATTAACATTTTATAATATCCGGGGCCCGATTCTACTAAATGAATTGTTAATGAATTTTCTCAAAAATTGCCCTTTTGACAGTTTTGGCATAGATAAAGTGTCAAAAGTGAAAAACAAAATTGTTTTCAAATTGTTAATGAATTGCCTCAAAATGTATTTTTTTTACACTTTTTGTATAGATAAAGTGTCAAAAGTAAAAAAAAATAGGCAATTCATTAACAATTGAAAAACAATTGGTTTAGAATCGGGCCCCAGGCTTATTGACAATGAATATTCACGACAAATAAAACTGCTGGATTTCATGTATTTTCAACCGACTTCAAAAAAGGAGATTCTCAATTCAACTGTTTTTTTGGACCTGGGCAAATTGATGTAAGTGTTGCCAAATGACACAATATTGAAGGAATCCTAAAGTTAGGGAAACGTTGTATGGTTGGATGAAGTTTATTGTACTAGAGACTTAGTTGAATAATTCTCAATATAAAAAAGCGACTTCAACATAACTGGACCAAATTGAAATGGGACTACACGGGAAGCACGGGCTTTCAAATAAAAAAAGAATCATCAAAATTGGTTCACCTAGTCAAAAGTTCTGCGGTAACTAATAAATAGTTAAATATAACAGGCCAAGTGCGAGTCAACTCGCACACGAAGGGTTCCGTACCATTATCCGTTAGTTATCCCGTTAGTTGTATGGGCCCCATTAAATATTAATTTAATTATTTATTTTTAAAGTGAATATATAACGAAATATTATGTGAATATTTCAAGCGTCTACCTGTTGCCGTTATTAATATCGAACAAAAACGAGCAAAAAAATCACGTTTGTTGTATGGTAGCCCCCTTAAATATTTACTTTATTCTGTTTTTTTAGTATTTGTTGTTATAGCGGCAACAGAAGTACATCATCTGTGAAAATTTCAACTGTCTAACTATAACGGTTCATGAGATACAGCCTGGTGACAGACGGACAGCGGAGCCTTAGTTAAAGGGTCCCGACAAAAAAAAACAGTCGAAATGACAACCTCCTCTTTTTTGGAAGTCGGTTAAAATAGAGAATTACTTTAACAAAATTATTATTGTATGTATTTCTAGAAGAATTTCTCATCAATACCGTTTCCGAAACATGGTCTGCTAAAGATAAATTGGCTGCACAAGCAAATATCCAATGGCACTTGCACTGTAATCGATTAAAAGAAAATTTAGATCATAGATTGACAGTATATGGCTATTATACGCGGCCAATCCAAGAATACCTGAGTATGGAACGCTATCAAGGGCGGTAAAGAACTCGATGTGTTTTGAAGACAGCGCGTGGAGCCATTGTTCTCGAGCGATTCATCTAATGAATTCGCTCGTACCTATATTTCCTGACGTGGTTTCATGTTAAAAATGAAGAAGGCGGGTTATTGACGCCACGCCCCAACCTGCTAATTGAATGTGGGTTGGTCGAATGAAATCTTTGGGAAATCGTATGATAGATTTGGTTATTTGGGAGGGGCTTTAGCGTAATGTTATGTAAATACATCGGTGGTGTAATCCAGGGTATAATTAGTATTGTTTCGGCATAAAACGCGAATTACATTAGTCAATATAATGATCAATATAAAAACCGACTTCATAATAATGACAGAACTGGACCAAATTGAAACGGGACCACACGGGAAGCACCAGGTTTCAAATAAAAAAAAGTCGTCATAATCGGGTCACCCAGTCGAAAGTTCTGAGGTAACAAACATTTTAAAAAAACAGTCGAATTGAAAACTTCTTGCTTTTTGGCAGTCGGTTAAAAATAAATAAATACAAGTAGAAGAAAAAACGCTATGATAAAAAAACACATTAAATCCACTCAATGTCAATACAACAATAAAACTCCACTCCACAGATCAAGAAAACTCAGTAAATAGGTTTCTTCTTCGCTTAACATCAGGCGAATTGGCGGTCAAAAACAAGTCTATTTAAAAAAAAAAAAAATATTATAGTTTAAAAACGTATCGTCAAAAAATAAACTTCCAAGATTTGTTTACATTGTTAATTATAAAATAAACAAAGCTGTAAGTATTTTATTGTTAGTTATGCCACATCGGAAATCATTCATTTTAAACGTAAAAAAAAAATACACTTATTACATTGGTTTAACTTCGCCAACTTTTTTAAAATATATATGTATACATATATAGAGTAGAATCTATGTTTGGCCATCAACTCGCCACATGACTACTATCTTTGATAATAGGTCGGGGAAAAAGTCTTTTCGTGTTTTGTATGTATAAAGTTGTAGTAAAAATCTCATCGGTTGTACTGTTTGTATCTGGCTGGTTTTGATACCATTAAAAATATGACATTTTAAAAAAGGAATACAAAAAGTAAAAAGCAATTTCCCGCCATTTTTCAATTGTTTTTTGTTCGATAAAATGAGTGAATCTAACGAAGAAATTCGATATATTGTGAAATTTTATTACAAAAAAGGGAAAAATGCGACACAAGCCGCGAATAAAATTTGTGACGTTTATGGACCTAATGCAGTGTCATCAAGAGTAGCACAATGTTGGTTCAAGCGTTTTCAGTCCGGGAATTTTGATGTCAAAGATGCAGCTCGCTCTGGTCGCCCTGTAACGGATAAAGTCGATGCCATTTCTGAAAAGTGGACCAAGATCGGCATATTAGTAGTTACGACGTAGCTGAAGAACTGGGGATTGACCACAAAACAGTTTTGACCCATTTGAAAAAACTGGGTATACAAAAAAACACGATATTTGGGTGCCACACGAGCTCACTGGAAGAAACCAAATGAATCGTGTACTCATTTGCGATTCTCTATTGAAACGTAAGGAAACCGAACCGTTTTTGAAAAGATTGATCACTGGTGATGAAAAACGGATCACCTACGACAAGAATGTGCGCAAACGATCATGGTCAAAGGGCAATGAAGCACCACAGACTGTAGCGAAACCCGGATTAACACGTAATAAGGTGATGTTGTGTGTATGGTGGGATTGGCAGGGCATCGTTCATTATGAGCTTTTACCGCCGGGCAAAACCATCGATTCGGATCTCTACTGCCAACAGCAGATGAGACTCAAACAAGAAATTGAGAAAAACGGCCGGAATTGATCAACAGAAAGAGGACCACACTCTTGATTGACTCTGTTGATCAATTCCGGCCGTTTTTTCATCATGATAACGCCAGACCGCACACATCTTTGGCCACTCAGCAAAAATTTAGAGAGCTTGGTTGGGAAGTGTTAATGCATCCACCATATAGCCCTGACCTTGCACCCTCAGATTTTCACCTGTTTCGATCTCTTCAGAATTCTTTGGGTAGTGTTAGATGAACATCAAGAGAGGACTGTCAAAACTACTTGTTGCATTTTTTTGATCAGAAGTCCCAAAATTTCTACAGCAACGGGATCATGTCACTACCTACAAGATGGCAACAAGTTATCGAACAAAATGGCACATATATATTATAATTAAATGTAATTAAACTTGAAAAAAATATGTCTTGAATTTGTTTATAAAATACGAAGAAACTTTTTCCCCGACCTTATATATTCGAGCGAAAGCAAATGGGTTCACTTCAGTGCCGGTCACTGGACGGCCCGAGGTAAACATAGGGGACCTAATTATTCCCGAGGACGCGTGCAGTGCATGGCGGGAGCGACTTTCGTATTCTAACTTATCTCAGGTACATTGGGTGGATATTCGAGTGGAGGCTTTCCTTCTCCAGCAGGCCTAGCACGGGCCGTGGACAAATTCCTGCTGTCCAATATACATGGTGGGACAAACAATATATCAAACTTTGCTCTCTCCATTAGAACATGCGATTATAGGTAATAACGTTAATTGCGCTCAACTCAAGTCGACTAGTCTCAAACGCGTCCCACCATTCAATCAAACTAATAACAGGATACGTACCTACTAGGAGCTCGTCAGGTTGTATGAAAACCCAGCGTGCTGGATTTTTATTCTTACTCTAACGTCACGAGACCAAGTTAGTTGTAGTTTGACTCCATTTACACGGTAGTTGACCGTAGTTCTCGAAGAGTTTTTAAGGTTTAATATGGCGCAATTTAGCGTTTTTCATTGCATTTTTTCATTTTCATTTTCCATTGCCACCTAACGTGCTTCTGCCAAGAGAGATCGAACTTAATTATTCGGCGTGGTAGTTAGAGTATTGATCCAACTTAAGACAGGTAACAAATATGCCGAGTAAGTGAACTCGCGATGTCTATCCTGTTGTGGTGGAAAGCCTGTAAAGGTTGACTTCCGTGCATCGCGAGTGATGCGATTTGAAAATGTATGGCGACCGCAGGCGTCTGACGCAGACCTCGGAAGCGGCGCCATAGCCATACATGGTCATAATGGGTCCTCTTTTATATATAGCGTATCTATTTGACATACACCCCAGCCTCTTAAATTCCAAATATCTCATGTTCGCTGACGATAAAAAGGTGTTCCTCAAAATAAAAACTGTCAGCGACTGCGCGAAAATTCAAAATGATCTAAATAACCTCGCACACTTTTATACACAAAATAGGATCTCCATCAACATAGCCAAATGTCTTCAGACAACGTTCACTAGAAAACTAAAGCCGATTAATCACATCTATCATTTTAACAATACTCCAATTAAAAAAGTTAAAACAGTGCGGGACTTAGGAGTTATATTAGACTCGAGAATGATGATGGTTGAACACATAGACACTATTGTGGACAAAGCTTACAAGCAGTTAGGATTCATCAAGCGTGTATGTAACTCCTTTAAAAGCATTGACTGTATCAAAGTCTTGTACTTTACATATGTGAGAAGCATTTTGGAATATGCGTGCAGCGTCTGGTCACCCTCTTATAATGTCCACATTCAAAAACTAGAATCGATACAAAATAAATTTATCAAGTTTCTATGCTTTAAAGACTTTAAGACTTTTGACTCATACTCGGAAGCCTGTAAATATTACGGCATAGGTTCATTGGAGCAGAGGCGTCAGCAGTATGACATTGTTCTTCTACACGACATATTCTCTGGGAAAATTGATTGCAGTGAACTTCTCTCTAATATTTCAATAAGGGTACCAACTCGTCGTTCTCGACACACTACACCACTGTTTCACGTCCCTGTCGTACATACAAACTACGCTCGAAACTCTATCCTTTGTCGCGTCGCTCAAACCTATAATATTCATTACTATAAACTAGACCTCTTTCACTTAACAAAAAATGCCCTAAAAATTGAAATTAAAAAGTGTCACAAGCTCGGTAAGTAATTCCACACATCACCACACACCTTCATCCACATTCACACACACCTACATACCCCCACACACATTTTCACACACACACACACACACACACACACAGATACACACACACACACACTCACATCTTTGCGAACCCTGACTCTTTAGGACTTGTGTATCGTAGAGACGACAGACACACACCTCACACCTACACACCTATTAATAAGTTCGTGTGCTATAATATTACTATGTTACTCGTAAAATTATTATCATTTACTTTTTAAATTACTGTAATCTATTTTGGCCTTATCTTTAATAACTATTGTGAATATTATGTAGAATTTATAACGCTGTTGATTACAAGAAAAAAAAATTAAAAAAAAAAAAAAAAAAAAAAAAAAAAAAATGTGAAGACTTGTAGCATCAGCCGCGCGCGTTAGATGCGTGCGTCAGACGCCCGCGGCTGTGATCGGCCTCAATGCACGGACGTCTACCTTAAGAGTAACAAACGAAATATCAGTGCGCTCCGCGATCTGACATACACGGTGTTCGTGTGGTAACTATTGTTTTCTGTGGTGCTCAGGTGCCGGTATCCTTGGTCCGCAACGACGGTATCATCTACGCTACGGGCCTCACGTTCACATACACGCCGGAGCCGGGCCCGCGGGCTGCGTGCGCGCCTGTCGCCGACGTGATGCGACCCGCGGACCCCGCGCCCGCCTGGCACCACGACCCACGCTTGCCTGACAACACGCTGCAGTAGCTAGCCCGCCTGTGAACGAGGTGCGAACAAATACCAACCTAGCATTGAAATAAAGTCATAAATAATTAATACCTAGGTGATTCCCATTAGGTGGATTTTGGAATCTTGTTTTAAGTATGAGGTCCCAAAGTTTCACTAATTCAACTGTCATATCAATCGAAATCGCGCCATTACACTCACGCGCATGGCGCAAGAAGGCTTTCGCGAATGTGATTCAAGTGATATCTAGCGGAATCAGGCCTGAGATAGTTTCTGGCAAACAGTCGAGAGTCATCTCTGTAAGAAAAGAATTAAGAGAATCTGTAAATGATGAAGACAATGTAAAAACACTGTTATGTACAGTACACGATAGAGACGAACATCTACAAAATGCTAGCAGTCTCTTTCTAATGGTCAATCTTTTCACGTCTGCTCGACATCAGAAAATGTTGAGCGGACTAAACAACAGTTTATTTAGTTCAGTTTGTTTAACAGTTTATTCGACTTTATTTCAACGTAAGCAAAATTGGTATTTGTCTGGTGCAACAGGCCTGCGCGGGCTTCACGCCAACATTACAGAACGGACGCTCGGTGAGTGACTTGCTGGAATGTTCTATTGGTAGTGATTCTGGTCTCTTGAGATTATCTGAAGTGAGTGCGTTCTAAATTATTCTAATGGGGGTGAACTGAAATTTGCGTCAGTTGTGGACTGTTATTAAGGAAACAGAATGTGTATAGAAATATGCAAATGTCGCTTATAGCAAACGGCGAATCGTTTATAGGAATTGTTGATCTTACAACAAAAACATGGTAATTTTAATATTCTAGAGAAATATGGCGCGCATAACGCTTTGAAGTACACAATCTGTGTATAATAAGAAATAAGTGTACACGTCTAAGAGATTACGACACCAAAATATTGTAATTATAATTAAGATGTAACGAGTCAAATGCAGCAATAAAATAGTTGTGAAAATATTGACTAGGGACTGACGATGTAATTTCACATTAAATTGCTCTTTACGAGTTCTTAAGGACTGGTGTACACCAAAGCGAAGATGCACAAGAATTAATTAAGCAAGCCTGTTAGAAAGCAGGTTAGAAGTTCACTATATCATAGTAAAAAGAAAAAATAAGTAATTAGAAACCTTGGATATGGAGGTCATTTGAACATGCTTGTACTTAATGGTACAGCTATTTAAGCAGAATAACTGGTCAAGAGACTATCGAGACGCGTATGGTAGGGTTCCGTTTTCCATAGCCAAATCATGTACTCGTAATTGTGGTCACAGACAGACGGACGGACAGAACGAACTTATAAGGGTTCCTTGTAGGACATTGGAACCCTAAAAAAGGGGTTAAGATCAGAATGAAAAATAATAACCTTGGAACGTATACGCCTTCTTTTTGGCGTTTTAAAAGATAGTAATTTTTTTTTTTTTTTTTTGCAATTTTGCAAGATCAAGATCAAGTGAGGGTAGGAGAACAAAATATCCGCTCTTCTCGCCGGACTCACCCGCAGTTTTCAGTCAGCTCGTGACCACGGCCATTGTAACATGGTCGAAACGTCGAGCGAAAGGTATCTATTTTTACCTATATTTAATAGTGCGCGATAAGTCCCGATAAATATGAAAACATGTTTTAAAAGATTTCTCGAAAGTCTCATTACTGTATCACTGTATGTTTAAAAAAAAAGTCTCATAAAATTTCGTGTCTCGTGAGTTACAGTACCTTGACCTTGCATTACAGTAGGTATGTATGCATGGAGATACAATATCTATAGAGTCACAATCTCCAAGTTAAAACAGTTAAAAAACGTCCGAGCGTCGTTGTACATACATAGACATCAATTATATAGTTCACAATGCCACATTTATTTAAATGTAGACGTTATGTCGCTTGCATAGTGTTCAACGTCGCTTGTCCGATAGAGTATCTTAGCACTGGCATCGCGCAGCGTTGTAATCGGATTGTGGTTGCCTTACAACTAACCAAAAAGTCTGCGCAATGCGTAGCGTGCGCCGAGTTTTGGTTCTGTCATTTTCTTTGGAACGATGGTGACTAGGTATTGTATCTAGATGTATGTATGGTTTTGTATGGCTGAGCGCTGTGCGCTCTCCGCCCTCTATCTCAAAAACGGTTAAGTGCATGAAAACACGATTGGAACAAAATTTGTCGCAAATTTCATGCTCACAATTTTATCATTGATGTCAACATCATTGAATCTATAGAAACATAAATAATCACGAAAAACAGATAGTTGTGACCTTTGACCTTGAATAACTCACGACACAATTTTTGTGACCTTTGACCTTGAATAAGTCACGACGCAGACACGAAATTTTATGACACATTTGAGACATGTTTTAGAACGCTAAAATTAAGATGATATAAGACTTTCCAGCTTATTATCTCTCATTCCGAGATGAAACCCCTAATATGACTGGACTATAAGGCGCTGTATATAGTAACGAAAAACAGATTTTTGTGACCTTTGACCTTGAATAACTCACGACGCAGACACGAAATTTTATAAGACTTTTGAGACCTTTTAGAACGCCAAAATGAAGGTGTATAAGAGTTTCCAGCTTATCTCTCATTCCGGGGTGAAACCCCTAATATGATTGGACTATAAGGCGCTGTATATAGTGAGAATGTAAGCACGTTTATTATCCCAGGCCAATATTAGGCTTATTCTGTCGCGTTTAACGAAGTGGTTACGCGGGCCGCTCAACTCTGCACGAGCCGCAAACTGGTAGTTAAAAAATATTTTACCAAACACCTATATCTAATACAGAAAGTTTCGTGTTGATATGATCATAATACTTTTTAAGACCTCTGGTTACTAAAAAAAACTATCGCAAATTTTCTTATTACTTGTGTTTTACATATAAAACCCTAAAAGAACTTAAAAAATACAGTTCAGGTAATTGTACAAGTATTTAATTTAAACAAATAAAGCTACAGCAAATGCAATGCGCCCTGTAATTGTTCAAGATCAAGTGAGGGTAGGAGAACAAAATACCCGCTCTTCTCGCCGGACTCACCCGCAGTTTTCAGTCAGCTCGTGACCACGGCCATTGTAACATGGTTGAAATGTCGAACGAAATTAATCTATTTTTGCCTAATTATAATATTGCGCGATAAGTCTCGATAAACATTAAAACAAACGATACAGCGCCTTAAGTATTGTATAGGGTTACGCGGAAATGGTAACTGAACTGTTCGATCTGATGCCGGCGTCGCGGTTGATCATCGCACTAGCCTCCACCGATTGAAAGTGCATCCACATATCATAGATCAATGGAAATCGCATACTGTGCGGTTCACACGATCTTTCTTGCCTCACACCTGCAAAATGTGGAATGAGCTACTTTCCGCGGTGTTTCCGAGAAGCTACAACATGGGGTTATTCAAAAGGCGAGTTAATAGAGTCTTAAAGGGTCGGCAACGTGTTTGTGATGCCTCTGGTGTTACAATTATCCATAGGCGATGGTGACTGCTTACCATCAAGCGGCCCGTCTGCTTGTTTACCAATTATGGCATTAAAAAAATATTTTATTATGGGATCAACCCTGAAATCGCGTAAAAGTCAGCTGTTATATATAATATAGAAAATCGGTGCTCACACTCGACAAAATGTATGAAATAGTTGATATTTTTTTCGCAATTTAAGAATTGGTCTCAGTAAAAAAAACACGGACCCTTTTCGGCTTAATACACGCTTTCCGCGTAACCCTGTATTGGTTTGACAAGTTTTATCAGTTTTTCCGAGTTCGGAAAATCGTTTATAAATAAGAAAATAGGAAAAAAAAACTAGGAACTATTCTACATTTATGTATTGACTAATATTATGTCTTGAATCTGCTTTTCTCCGTCTTGGTGTATACTGGCTTTTGAAGTTAATAATAGTCTAACTAGATCTAGGAAAGACTTAAATAAACTTGGTCTGTGCAACTACCCTAAATAGTATAAAAAATTAGACTGTACGAAGTCCCAAAAATGTTTTAGAATTAGTTCCTACTGGCATTTAATGTCCTTGACATTATAAAATGCAATTAAATAGGAAATAAATCTCTCAACTCGATTTGTTTCTTTGGGGCCAAATAGCTATAAAATATCCATGACAAGTCATTGTGTTTATATTCTTTATTGTTAGATTGATAATTCGTAAGAAAAAAAGTCGAATTTAGACTCAAGTTGGGAATTGCCGAGTATTTGGTTATAATTTATAGAATAGGTTAGGTTATCATCAACTGTAAGATGGAACACCAAAAAAGTCTAAACCTATTGCAATACATTTATAATTTTATCACAAAATACGCTAAACCAATTGCAATACATTTTCAATTTTATCACAAAATAAGCTATACCTATTGCATTATATTTTTTATTTTATCATGAAATAAGCTAAACCTATTGCAATACATTTTCAATTTTATCACAAAATAAGCTATACCTATTGCATTATATTTTTAAATTATTATCACGAAATAAGCTAAATCTATAGCAATACATTTAAATTTTTATTACAAAATAAACTGAACTAGCTATATCTTAAATTTTATCACGAAATAAGCTAAACCTTTTGCAATACATTTTCAACTTTATTGCAACATAAGTTAAAACTATTGCAATACATTTTCAATTTCGTTACGAAATTAGCTAAACCAATTGCAATACATTTTAAATTTTAGCATTTTTCTTGTTATTAATGTTTGTTCACACAAATGCTATGATAGTATGCTAAGATGTTTTATATGAAGATGCGTTGACCGCGCTCTATATTGGCAATACGAAAACAAGGTAACAGCCCGGCATTCGCTTAGTCACGCCGTTATTAAGTACGTCATTATTTAGTTCAATTTTGTATGAAAAATCTCTGTGGATTTGGAAGAGATTATTCCAGTTATCCTAAGTTTGAAGTTCCTCAGTAATTTTGGCAAACATCAGATAGTTTTCTTTTGTCGTATCAGTCGCCACGATCTTATTTCTCAGCCCTCGGCATGCTCTTTTATTTTGTTTGCTTTGATTGACAGTTCTTGTGTGAAGAGTCCTATATCTAATCACTTCTTGGCGGTCATAGCTAATGGGTAAACTACCTACAAGCGTAGTCTATCTCCGGACGTACGTATGTACATATTATTTACTGAGATTGTAATAAACAACTTTATGTAAGTAGTTTTAGTAATAATTTTATACATTGTAACAATGATCAAAAGAACATAGGAATGGAAATTTTATTTATTTTATGCGTATCTAAGTTTTTAAGAATAATTTCGGTTTCGATGTGTATTTTTAATGAAAGTGTGATTTTGAACATTCCATGCGGAAATGTAATTGATAAGTACAAAAGAATAACAATATTTTTGTATTAGAACATTGGTTAACGACATATTCTTGTGGAATTGCTAGTTACAGTATTACAAGGAAATTAGTATTAATGTCGATGGAATAGAGTCCGTAATTGCGTCAATTGTATGAAATGAGCGATTTTATCATCGTAGAAAATGTATTCTACTCGTACATTTTTATCGTTTTACAATCGGTATTTATATCTTTGGATATGGTATAAGGTACAACTGCTCATATAAATATTGTGAACCGTACTGCTTGTACATAAAATTGATATTCGGAGCGGTTTTTAAATATGAATATTTTTAAAATAAAACTGAATATGAAATACCCACGCTGATCTTATTTCTGCCCGGAGTTTGTTTTGGTTAGTCGCGCCGCCTAGTTCAGGTAGCGAAGAGATTCCCACAGTCGGATTAGCGCAGATCTTTTTGCCTCATTGTTTAATTAAAACTGTGGGGTCAAGTGTAATTAGTCGGTTATGAATCAGAGTTAATCGAGGAATCAGTGGCCGGAGCGGCGTGTGGGAACGTCTTGTAGAACTCTTCACATGATAAAAACAAGTGTCTTCCCCTGCATACCGTTCCGGCCCGCTGACTGCGACCTCTGATAATCATCTACTCGAGCTATTGTTCCGAACCGAGATTCAGAATAATAAACTAGATGTTTATGACATTCGTCGAGGGTCGCTCGTGGTTTTATATGTAAATTGAAGACCAATTAAGTCAAATATGGATGTTTCCCGATTGTTACAATCTGCATGGGTGTCTTTAAATGAGTGAATCGGTTTCTTCTAAGTAAGCGTGCTCCATCGTAGACCGCTACATCGCTAAATAAGCGATGATGCGAGGCCTGATGTCAAGCGAGTTGGCGGTCAAACGCAAGCCCATTACTAAATGAAAAATTAAATTGGTGGACTCCGGCTAGCTTGTCAGTCGTATTGTGTCTGTCAGTACGTCAGATCAGACAAACAAGGCAATAGCAAGGCGGCGTTGCGAGTACGAACGCATCTGGCTTAAATCAAGCTTGATAACTGCACGTGTAACAAAAGGAATAGAGTAGGTAAATGTGGCGTACTTAAAATTTTTACATGAAGCGGTTTAGCGGTATGTTTTTTTTTTGTGAAACGGAGACATTTAAACGAAAACGATAATTTCACGGCATAATATAGTAATTATAATATAAATTGTAAGGCATAAGCATACTACGCAGATATTCGACGATATGACGTAAATATTCGCCAAAGAACCAGTCACCGACATTGCTATTAAAATTTGCAATGGGCAGGCCACATCGCTCGAAGAACTGAAAGCTTGTTTCCCGATGGTAGAAAGGTTAGAAAGGTTATTGAGTGGAGACCACGAACCGGAAGATGCGGCGTAGGTAGGCCTGCCACTAGATGGACTGACGACATTGTGAGAGTCGCGGGCATCCAGTGGATGCAGATGGCAGGATGTCGTTCAGTGTGGAAGTTAAAGGGGGAGGCCTGTGTTCAGCAGTGGACGTCTTCTGGCTGATGATGATGATACGCATACATCCCTTGTTGGTCTGATTAAAGACTGTAACCATGGTAGATGCATCAAATAAACCCTTTCCAAATATCCCAGGACATAATCTGTCATCACCAACACGCAACAAGTGACGTCTCCGCTACGAAGGTGTCGAGATGAGGTCGTTAATGCGCCCGTTGATTACGCAGTAACTACTCTTTACCCTGTGCAGTTGATGCGCTCGCGGCGAATTGCGTGGAAACTGCTATAATCGCATATCTAATGATGGTCACCGTTTAAAGAAATTACTGGGCATACGCAATGTCCTGCTTCTACTAGCGGATGATAATGGAGATGATGGGAAAGGTTTGGGTTGTGTTATCTCCACAGACCTCGCATTTTTGGACATCCTAAATCATTGGTTATCGCATTATATCAATAAATAATAACTCCTTACATGCGTCTGTTTACCCGAACAGATATAATTTTATTGTGCGAACTGCTAGTCTGTGGAATGCGCTGCCTGAATGGGTGTTCCCCGATAGTTACAATCTGGGTGTCAGTGAATCGGTCTCCATCGTAGACCGCATCATTGCTTACAATCAGGCGAGGTGGCGGTCAAGTGCAAGCAAGGATCGTAAACAGTAAATCCCGTTTACTTGGAGTAAATTAGTAAGCAAAGATCCAGTTTGATGATCTAAACTTTTGATAATTGTAATCTCCATATGTGTAAATTTTTATTTCGAGCTGCTATGGTCACAATTTTAAGTTTTTAAATATTGACGTGTCCCTACACGTCAATATTTAAAAACTCACAGATGGCGGGACTACTAAAAATACTCAGAAAATTTTGAAGCCCGGGCTTACTCGGCCTATAATAAGGAAATCCGCCCTTGGACATTATGTTGTATGTGATACGATGTAAGGTGTTACATTAATTTTAAGCACTATGTAGTGATCTTGCTGCTACGATTTCGCGGCGGAGGTGTGTTTTAGAGGAACTAACAAACACCATATATGTAGTGGTAGGACTCTTTTGCAGGGTTCCGCCTGGGGAAGTACCACACCTTTGCCAGTTATTCAACCGCCAAGCAGTAGTGTGCAAACACTACTGTGTTCCGGATTGAAGGGCAATGTTTCCAGCGAAATTACAGGGCACAGAGATTTGACATCTTATATCTCGGGGTGACGAGCGCAGTGCATTGCCATACAGAGTTTGGAACTGTTGAAGTTCAAAATTCTGAGTGGCGTTGAGCTGTTATGGGCTAAGCTGTAACCATACAGAGTTTTGAACTGTTGAAGTTCAAAATTCTGAGTGGCGTTGAGCTGTTATGGGCTAAGCTGTAAAGAGCCATCAGGCGAGCGACTTCGCTCGTCTCGTCACCCAGTATCATAAAAAAACCACACACATTTCGCATTCATAATATTAGTACGTATACCTAATATCCTTTTCCTACAAATAAGCAACTAAAGCAAATTAACAACCTACAGTTACTATTACCTGCTGATAAGACATTCTTAGCTACTACATAATTTAAAGCAAAATAAAAATAATGACAAAGCAGTCCTGTATTTAACTATGTATTCTTCAGGTCGCCGGGGCTCCCGCAGATTTTCTTCGCTGCTAATAACCTCTCGCGTGACTGCGCGCATTATTTCCCAATCAGTGACGCGACACAAGAAAAAATGACGTGATACATGCACGTAACCATTCATTCATGCTCCAATAAAAAGTTATTGTATCGTAAAAAACCGACCAGGATCTGCTGTATCCAGCTGCTAATTTGTGGAAACTCTACAATCGCGTTATTTGTCCTGAAGTGTCCACATGTCAGTGTCATTTGTTTTGAAGGAATATATTGCATTATTAGCTTACATGGGGCTATATAGTTTTGTAATATCCCTCGAATATGGCATTGACACGTTCACATAACGATACGCTTTGCCGTATCGTAGGGCAGTGCCGGGTAAGCGAGCCCCGTCTGAAGGCTCTGGAATCATTTCGGAAAGTGACCCGGAAAGACGTTTGGTCATTTACCCCCACTAATTAAGACCTATTACGATTAAATCTGCACTGGAAGTGTGAGAAAGCTGTGTGCACACAATTGAATCATTGTCTGCTTTTTTACATTCTGCCAGGTTGATCTATGGGGCCGAGATATGCAGAGTGTGGGAACGCGCGCCAAGACCGTGTTTTCCAACATGTCATCTTCTACCGTGGGAAATGACGGAGCAACCCGAATTAACATTCGCAATTAAATTATATTTTCATTTTATGTCCAATTGTTCTCAAAGCGGTTTGCTGTTATTAACAGATTAATCGAGATAACGAGGTAATCTGATATTCTAGAGTTTTCGATGGGGTCGTGGAAGGAGACTGAGGAGGACTACAATAACTATACATATCTACGTGTTAGGTACCTATCAAAAGTCAAATAAAGGAAATTCGGTATCTGCTCATTTAGGGTTGTTACAACACTGAAACCAGACACCGCTGAGGATCATGAACACACACAAGATACGACGCGTTTGAAACTGGTTTTCGGCACGAGTTGAGTATCGTAATCGAGGTTGGTTTATCCATTCCCATCTCTAGTATGGCCATGCCTGGAGCGAATATTATAAAGATCTACGAGCCTTTGAGCATCATCCTTTTCCGTGTCCGGATGAAACTATATCACGTACCCGAGTCATAAACCATTTTCAAACACTGCCTTCCTTGTGGCTCCAATGACGCGTTTGAAAATGGATACACTAAGTATTACGGCTAATATTCTGCCTGATGCAAACTATCACGTAAGTAGCTGAAAATACTTGGAATTATTTTAGCGTATGATTTATACATTAATTTTGTGGCAACTAACATTGTGGTCTCCCTTGGCTTGGGCTGCTTTGACAGCGAAACCTTCGCATGTTGATATGAAGTCATGTATCCTGAAGTACCTACCACGAACAATGAAGCTGCTATTGCGGAATGCTTCAATTACTTATGTAATGAATAGCTTGCATATTCATTCATGAGATTAGTACTAATCAAGTAGTTAAGTAAAGGACAGTCGACGTAATTGCAGGCGGTTTCCGTGCCATCCGTCTTAACGTGGCGCGGGGCGATTTTACTGTCATCAGATTATCATCCTGAGCTGCTATTAAGTTTGTTTCCTTCTAGAATAAAAGATGTTGGCAATGATAGGTAAATCTTGGGTAGTTAGGTATGATCTAAAATACTTACTTGTATAAGATAGGTAAACGGAAGTCATATAATGATACTTAGATCTTACGTGGATAAATTGCCTACCTGAAAGGAGTCATACGTAAACAACCAAGAATAGTCGAATGGGAAATCCAAAATTATTAAGTTTAGTACGTATTTATTAATAGGGAATGACTATTATCTACCATATAATTATAGCATTTACCAAACAACCCCAAGCGCTATACTAAAGTTTTCATACTAGGTACTTTACGACATAATACAATACAATAATATAACATCTTTGCACTATACCCACTTCGAAGGAGACTAGTCCACTGCAAGAGCTATTTTGCCATGTCGGTACACACGTCAATAGGAAACGAGTTTTTAGACGATATACTTGAGAATCTACACTAATATTATAAAGAGGAAAGAAGTACCTATTTTTGTATGTTTGTAATGAATAGGCTCCGAAACTCACTCGCTGAGTTGGTACCAGGACAAACCAACTGTGGTTTTTTGGACCGACATTAGTTAATCAATATTGTAATATGAGATTAATAAACAATAAAAAATAAAATAAAAAAAAACTACTGACACGATTTGAAAAATTCTTTCACTGTTGGGAAGCTACACTATACCCGGGTGACATAGGCTATATTATATTTTGTAGCGAGGCCGAAGGCCGAGCTTACACTCGTGCGAAGCCGGGGCGGACGGCTAGTATTAAATATAATTATTGTTGTACTCGTACGTACAGTAGAATTGCGGATTACGCAGACCATACAGGCTGCATGGCCTGGTGGCGTAATCCACAGAGAAGAGAAGATTGAGAACACCTACCGTACCTACCCCAGTTTCTGCACCATAGTAAGTATAAGTAGTACCTACCTATAATACTTCCTCCTACGAGAGTCAAGTGGCCTAATATTTACTGAAAAAATTGTGCAGATAGCTTATAAAAGTAAATTAAAATAAGCAGCTAAAGATTGCGGTAGACTTCGTTAAAACCTTGGTTTTATGATAAACCTTCGCGACTTGGAAACTCGAAGTAATAATTATGACTAAGCGGAATAATAAAGCAATATCTGTAATAACTCATTGATTACTAAAGCATGCCCATTGTGTTGGGTAAATTAGGAAGAAAGGGTTAATCACTCGCAAGCCTTTGCTAGTAGGTAGAAAAAAAGGATTCTCTGCTTCACTTAATTATTGCAATCAAGGGTAACGAAGATTTGATTGCAACACCAAGAGCAACACATTCATCACACGAGGCGCGGATCCAGCCCTCAAAAAAGCTTGTGGTCACAGCCACCCGAAAATCGGGCAAGTGCGAGTCAGCGTATGAACAATGTTCGTGCGATCGATAAAGTGCATTCCTACAAAGGAAATGTTTATAAAAATTATATGAAGCCCTGACCAAGATTTTGTACAGTGTATCGTAGTTTCACGCGGGTAAAGCGTCACAAGTCCCGTATTAGGGTTGTGGGCATGCCCATCGTGCCCACAACTACCACACCACACTAATTATACTTTGTATGTGGGGTTACCACGAACCGGAAGATGCAGCGTAGGTAGGTCTCCCACTAGATGGACCGACGACATTGTGAGAGTCACGGGCATCCAGTGGATGCAGATGGCAGGATGTCGTTCAGTGTGGAAGTCAAATGGGGAGGCCTATGTTTAGCAGTGGACGTCTTCTGGCTGATGATGATGATGTGGGGTTACAGAAGCTCCAACTAGTAACACCGTAACTGTCTTACAAATGTCTAAAACACGTTAGCATTCTGTGGCCTTAGTACGAGCACTTGCGAAAAAGTTATCGTTACGTAAACGATAGCAATGTATGAAAAATTGAACAGCGCATCTATCGGACTAGAAATAACACAGAATTTTTCATAAATTTTGCTATGGTTTACGTAACGATAACTTTTTGCAAATGCTCGTACTAAGGCCACTGATAATCAGTCCTACAGTTACTTAAACGATCAAAATTACTTCTTTTTACTGCCTATCCAATCATGATTCGTCACCGGTCACCTGAGTTGGTTGACTCTGTCTAAGTACAAGAATGTCCAAAATCGCACACTTAAGAATAAGAAATGAGTGTCGAAATTGCTCTAAACACTCATATTCTTGATGCTAGATAAATGACTTCCTGCCTAGTACAATAGTCGCATCATTATCTACTCCAGCGCCTCAATGGGCCCCTGCCGTGGGAAACTCTCACGACTTTATTACGGATATATTTTTTGTTTGTTCTAATTAACAGTTTTTCTAATAGCCCGCTTTTACCTTAATTGTTTGGATAAACCAAAAAATTTAGTTTTCTGCAATTGCTATGAAAATTGCCTTAAATTAGATATTACTCCGTTATTAATGGTATCTACGTTGTTTGATGAAAACTGTTATAGCAACTGGTTTTGCGCTTCATGGAATATAACTCATTTGTAAATTATTACTAGCTGTACCCGCGACTCGTCCGCGATTTCAACAGAAAAAAATAGCCTATGTCCGTCCTCATGATACATACTATAACCTCGCAAAATTTTATCGAGATCTGTTTAGCCGTGATTACGTAGCAAACAGACAGACAGAGTTACCTTCGCGTCTATAATATTAGTGTGGATTTCGGTGTGCGTGTGTTCGTAATTCTTCTCCTAAAGGGCATGGACGATTTTGTTGATTTTTTTGCTCGGGTTCATCTTTATGGTTCAAACTAAACAAAAATCCAACGAATCGAAACCGAACCGGTAAAGATAATGCCCAATCGATATTATTTCTCGATAAGTGATTTTTGATTTTAAAAATAGTGGAAATCGTGCTATATAATTAGCTCTGAGCGCAGCCTGAAAGCGCGTATATCAATACGGGTAAATAAAACACTCAAATAATCATTGTGACTCATGTTTACAACCACTCACAAATGCACTTTGACTTGAAAGCGAAATTAAACAAAATTAACATAATTGTCCCGACTCATGGCATTACATTGACAATAACACTACTCTTAACATTCTGAATTCATTCAATTCATTTCTGTTATCTATTAATAAATACAATGATATTAAGTATATTTATCGACACGAGTTGGGGCTTAACATAACATAATAAACTGTTAATCCCTCTTAAACTATCATTTGTCTATTAAACTCTTTCAAGCACTATTTTATGGATACTTCGATTTAGGTATACGCAATGCTTAGTTTACTACACAGTGTGAAACAATTAATTAGTTAATATTACAAAATAAACATTAGGTAAAATAAATTAGCACTGAAAGTTAGAATCGAAACAAAAACGTGGCTACAATCCTTAATTTTAAATGATAATAAAGTTATACATTGTAAGTTAACCGATCACCTTACCTAAAAACGTAACAGATCTCTTTATAATACCGTTGCTAAATAGGTTTTACATATTTCTTATAACAAAGTCTCCATTCAAATTAACATTTGTGAAAATTCACTACTATGCACTTTTAAAAGTTAATTTATAAAACGGAATAATACATACTATCTCAGAAATGGGTTTCAAACTTCACACTTTGAGCCGATTCTAAAGAACGGTTCTTGTATTCTAACTTCACAGAACCGTTGTTATAATAACTAGTTTACGATGTTGAAGACATTCAGGATTCACTTCTAGATTATATTTTTCCGTTCCAGCATATCACCAAATTCATATATTTAAAACTTTGATATATCTGTATGAAAACGACATTCTTTAGTGTGAAAGCCGTTTTTTTTTTAACAAAGAGCAATACTTAAATATTAATATAAATTTTATTCATAAGTATACTTTTGGAATATCCAAAATCATCATTATAATGTATATTAATAATAATTTGGACGGATTTGCTACACTACTTTATTCTACCGTGCTTCTTAAAGGCTCACTCGAATCGTATCGTCATATCGATTTCAGGAACGGAATCTTGAAGTAAATTATCTATACTAAGAATTCGACAAAAAAGGCCTAAATAATTATAACGAGCATCCTTTTTTGTACACATTTCTACTTTTTTGTAGACACTTGTGACGTTAATGTCAACGTTGTTGACGATACGGTCCAAGCGTGCGTTACATATGTTAATCATGGGAAAGATACTATAACACAACCATTGCGCATTAACTCCGACGCTTTGCAGACACACTGAGATTGATTGATTGACACTCCGCGATCTGTGAATATAATTTATAAGCACTAACATTTTCATTGTTAGTTATTTCATGCAAGTACTTAACCATACATTAAAATTATTCTTATACGATACTTTTGTAGAATATCGTAATCAGATAACAATATAACAATTTATTTGATTCAAGTTTTCATACGTTGAAAACGCTTAGGATTTTGTTTGCTGAAATCATATTGTAGACGAACGTGCTAACAGCAACCTCAATTGTGACCTGACTGAAGCTTTTGAACCACTGAGAGTTTTTTTGACGATGTGAGTTAATCCTGTTTCACTAAATCATATTAGAAGATGCTATTCTTCTGGCGTAAGGGATAACTCCCCAGTAGACTAAATGCTTAAGTCAAGGCTTACGGATACAAGTTACCACAACGCTTAAGCCTCTCCCTATTTGACCCTCACGGACCTTTGCTTATTCATATTAGTCAGCATAAGCGAAATATAAGAGGTTAGTAGGTCGTCCATTTTGTAGCCTAACGAAGTTTCGCAGAGGAGCTTGGAGCCCCGGACGAGGTTCCCGATAGTCATGTGGAAGTATGTGTTGCCGGATGACCAGTTTGATATCCGGGTAAACGGATGGGTCACCAGAATGTCCTGAAAGAAGTTTATGACGCCATGAGAAGATAAATTTAAAAGAATTCAGAAACATTGACCACCTGTCAGTGATTAGTCTTTCTACCGAACTGCAAAAATATACGGGTTGCGCGGAAAGGGTACACTAACCTGAGAGGGTGGTACGTTATACTCGTTATATAAACATCTTTTACCATAGAACCTGTCCTGAAATCGGCCATTCACTCAAATGTATGGAGCAGCTGATATTTATATCGCGATTTCAGGGATGGTCCCACAGTAAATGTTGTTCATAATGTGGGTATTCATCATCATCAGTCAGAAGACGTCCACTACTGAACATAGGCCTCCCCCTTTAACCTCCACACTGAACGACAACCTGCCATCTGCATCCACTGGATGCCCGTGACTCTTACAATGGTGGGTATTATGGACAGGTATTATAGACTCCCTTCGGCTTATACATATAGGAATACAGAAGAATAATATAGAGAATACTCCCCTCCCTCGGGTTCTATATTCTTAGTTCTGTATTCGGGGTTCTGTATTTCAAATTTATATTTATATTGTATTATATAGCTGAAACCTGCTGTGTTACTCGACATTTTTTCTGACATTTCCGGGGGGGAAAGTACCCTATGTCCGTATTTATGATGAACGCTATCATCCTGCCGAATTTCATTAAGTTCGGCCTAGCTGTTTATTGTGAAAAGCGAACAAACAGACATAGTTTGTAAGTGTGTTTGTAAGGTGGTCGTTCTTAATGTTGGTATGCCTGACGTATTGTTTTAATTTTAATTTTTTAGCGCATGATAAAATTGACATATTATTATTTTTAGATATTTAAGAATTTGTGACATATAAATTATTTTATTTGGATACGATTAGATAACTATAATTAATTGATGTAATTAGCTTAATGCCGTTTTAATTGATAATAATAAATAAATAAATAGTTACTTTCGCTTTTATAACATTAATTAGGCTTAGGATTATTAGTTCAGATTGAACTTGATGTCTTCGGAGTAGCAGTCGTTGCAGACGTTGGTGACAGTAGTTTCTTACCATCAGACAGGCGATGACCTGGCAGGTCGCAAAACAGGGAATATCCTGATTTGCTTATTAATGGACCAAAAATGTGTTCATCTATACCAATATATAAAAAGGAAACATTTGATTGTTTGTTTGCATTGAATAGGCTCCGAAACTACTGAACCGATTTGAACAATTCTTTCACTGTTGGGAAGCTACACAATCCCCGGGAGACATAGGCTATATTATATTTTGCAGCGAGGCCGAAAGCCGAGCTTACACCCGTGCGAAGCCGGGGTGGGCGCCTAGTACTACAATATTCCAGTCAAAACTATCGTTCTTACCTTTGACTGCGGATGAATCAAGCTCACACCATGCTTGTTGATGGCTATTAGCAATAGCTCAGGATAGTTTGGTTCCGTGGTCTGCTTGACTTCGAAGAAGGCTGAGCCAAAGGTTGGCCACCGGTAGATGACCTTCAGGAAGGTTATCTTAGCATCTTCAGGCGTCATTCCCGCATCTTGGTTGTACGACGCTACGATGGCGCGTTTCCAGTCCGCGGAGCTTTGCATCTTGATCAGATCTGCTGGAATCAGCTCTCGCAGCATTTGGCTGAAATAATGTTAAAAGTCGGTCCAATTTCATCGACTAATTATTTGATGTAGGTATGTTGTAGAAAGTGTAGCGTTTCGACACAATGTATGAATAATTTTATACTTATTAATCTTATATTTATAGTCATAACTTTGCGATACCGGTATTCAGATTTATTTTCTGTGTACCTACTGGCTCATTCAAATACTAACCCATCGAGCATTGGGATAGTTGCTCAAAGTATTAACCTCACGAATTTAAAAACTATTTGATTCTATTATCGCCAAATTACTGATATTCATCACCTTGCCACAGTTGCCACACCCAGTACTCGAAACTTTAATTTGATTGGAATAGTCGATTAGGATTTGCGTGATTGTGACTATTTTTTTGTTTGTTATCTGACTTTAACATCTGTGTCAAACAGAACCTTTTATAAAAATGAACAATGGAATCTTGAATAGCCAGAATTTCTTCAGGTCTTCCCTGACCTGAAGAATACTCTCAACTATCGGCGTTTATGACCAAAGCCGAATGCATTTGTTCCTCTCTATGAGAATGGGTTATGTGCGCCTACAAAGATCCTCTAACGTATGCTTGTCTCCGAAGCTCGCTCCTGTTTCGCAGAGACCAGAACAACAGCTTGGGCAGCCGGCGAAAGCGGCTATCTTGAATCGCACGGTAAACTGGCTAGTAAAAAACTTGGCATCCTCAATAAGGTCAGGCGGGAACGCCGTGAAGTAACTTTTCTGTCTATTTTCTATCGGATACATTTCGACGAGTGTGTGCAAGAGCTTCATGACATTATTTTACCCTCCCCCTTTTACTTCAGGACAAGTAGGACTGCACACTACCACCCCTTCCCCTTCCTCGTGGGAATTCCAAAGTTTCGTACTCAACTATTTGGGTCGTCATTTATGATACGTCATCATCATCATTTCAACGATAGAACGGCCATTGCTTGACATGGGCCACCCCCATCGATTTCCGAAAGAGCCGGTTGGAAGTGGCATGCATCCAGCGTTTTCTAGCGGTCTCTAGCTTCTGTCCATCTTGTGGGTGGACGTGTTAGGCTGCTAGTTAAGATACGTACTGCCCAAGAATGGAACTCCCTGCCGTCCTCCTTGTGTCCTGAGAACTACAATCTAGACATCTTCATGGCTAGAGTAAATAGATTTCTTCTAGATCAACGTTCTCGCTTACCATCAGGCGAGATGGTGGCCAAACGTAGATCTATTCTATATAAATAAAAAACATATAGCACGCAGCGCTTCCTTTTTGTACCCGAAGTTTAAAACCGTTATAATGCGTACTACGTACTCAACGTAGCAGTTTTGGCAGCTGGTAGAAGCAGATGATACTCACGGTATAGCCTGCAGCTCCTGCTTGTTGTCCCCGAAGCGCGCGCGGTAGGCGAGCGCGGCCAGGCGCGCCGCCTCTTCGCGCCCGCAGCGGTGGTACCCGCGCAGAAGCTTGGGTAGCTCCTGGTGGAAGTGGAAGATCACGTCAGCCGCGCGGTCCTTGCCCGGTACCGTGTTCGTCCACAGCTTCTTCATGAAGAACACCTGTGAACATATTTGTTCCGACGTGATCAAACTGAAGGAAAAACCACGGATGCCGACACCAAATCGGCACTTGACACGCATAAAATTATCAATAAAAAAACCGACTTCATAATGAGTAAATGCGCAATTACGTTCACTTGGAGGTTTTTTTTTCCAATTATTTAGATTTCATAACCAAACTAGTAAATCGATTGTGATGAAATTTGTATGGGATGAGACCAATCTCAAAATTTCCTTCTAACATTTTTTTTTTTCTATTTGGTTCATAAATGACGGAGTTATACGATAACAAGCAAAATAATTGTGCAAAATGTTTTTTCCTTCCTAAAAATATTATAGTGTTGATGATGACGTCAGACGGACTGCAGACTTTATAAAAAAAATACATTTATACCATATTTTTTTGCAAAACATGCACAATGGATAAATATAACCAAATTATCTCTAAAACAATAAAATAAAGAAGCTAATACTAGAGTAGCTAATTACTTTATAGCTGTCTCAAATACAATGACTGATAAAAATAGCAACACTTGAGCTCCCAACTTACCTGATAAGTAAACTGCGGCGTGATGCCGTCACGTGTCGGTCGCGCCTTCTTAATCCAGTCAGTCAAATGCCGCACGAAGTCGAAGAAAAAGTCCCCTTCCGGAACTGATATCACTTTATCAGCTATCTTAACGAACAAACTAAACCCTTCACTAGATCTGAGATTCAGTCTCTGCGCAATATTTTGGCAGAAGTCTTTAGCGCGAGTTGACGAGTCTACTTCGAAAGCCTCGTCCGTATCGTCAGGGAAGTAGACCTTGTGGAATATCTGCGTAGTTTTGTGCTGGATAGCTTCCACTTCCACCTGATGCGGCGGATACTTCCTCTGACCGTTTCGTAACGTCTTTTGCAGTCTTTGTAGTGAGTCTTGAGCAATTGGATATCTTCTAGTTCTAAGGAATAACGTTAATTCTCTAAGCAGTCCTTGGCTACACGCAAACAATCCTGTAGCCAACCACATCAGTTCCCAACCTCTCTCTTCGGACATTCTGTTCCGGTTATCAGTCAGCTGTCTCATTACTTGGCAGTATATCTCGTCTCGTAAGATTTCATGTTTGAGGGGTCCATCGAATATGTGGTCAGTATATTCGTTCCCGATTCGTGGACGCTTTGACGGGAGATCGCCCATGTATTTAAGAATGGCGGTATATGCGAAGCAAGCTTCTTCTGCGAGCTCCTCTTTCGCCTGTAGTTTTTTCAACAGGGGTTGCTTTATCGGCTCGCGAGAGTGCCGCCACAACTCTTCGGAGCCTCCTCTCTTTGCTGTCGATAGTGTGAGTGCTTTCGACACAGTTCGTTTTGGTGGTAATCTGAAGTGATCTAAAGCGTATTCTAGTAACGTGTGGGGTTTGTCCCGTGTCTCGGTGCCGTTGAATGTGCTAGTTGGGGGACGACGGCCGTGCTGAGCTCCCTCCGCGCAGAACAACGCGAGAATATCTGGTGGAGGTTTAGTCAACGCCGGCAGAACATAAACGGTTTCCGACGGGAAATCGCCCCTCTCCATTGACCTCTCGCACCGTCCGATACACCAGCCGTTATTCAGTACGGACTCACCGGTGCTGTCCTCTTCTAAAACAATTAGATCTCCTTTTTGGAAATTCAAGAAGCTCGAGCCTTCGCCCGGCGCCTTGTAGTCTTGTAACGCGATGACAAACTTAGACCGCTTTTTAAGACCTTCTAGGAAATACACTACAAGATCGCGAATGTCTTCTGCGTTTGGGCTCTGGAACGTGAACTCTTCTCCTCGAACTGTCGCTAAGCTGAAGGTCTGCGTGAACACTTTATTAGTTTTTTGACTCGAAACTGTCGTTATTTCAGGGAAAGAAAGTTCTAAAAGCACTTGCTCTTGATCATCCACCACATAAACACCAGTCCAATTAACTGCAATGATTACATCGTTTTTGGGTAAATTAGGACCGGAGTTTCTGTACGCTTCATAGAATCGCGAAAACAATAACGGCCACTTGAACTTTGCATAACTCACAACATCTTCTTTCACTCGGTACGCAGGTATTTTTTCTTTCACGTAATAACTTTTTTTATAGGCTTGCACAACGAGAGTTCCCCATCGGTCTACCGCTTTTTCTACACCAGTTAAGCAATAATCTGGTATGTAATTTGGTAGCAACGTGTACAGTCTTTCAGTGTTCATATCTTGACCGTATTCGATGTAATACTGTTGAGCTGCTATCATAGCCAAGTCTTCTTCCTTATCACACCTATATTCGCCAAACTTAACTCCCCTGACGACTTGTTGGTAAATCAGATTCGTCGCTACTTGGTCTTCAGTGGGATCGTGCCACGGTGCGAATATTTCCTTTCTGAAGAACAATCTCCAAGGTGCATTCCTCTCCTGTGCCCCTTGTTCTTTTGCGTATTGTTCGCATTGTGATATTGCGTCCATAACGTGGTCTCCTCCACTGCCCAGCGAGCTCACTTTATCAAACAAAGCTATGTACAGTGAAAAACCAAACTGGTCTTTCAGACCGATTTTGTCAGACAGCTGATTACACAGTTCTCTAGCAGTCGTTGCTGAGTCTGCCAGCAAAGTCTTCGTGTTACCATCCATAAACGTTATTGGCAGCATTATTGGTTTCTTCGATTTCGTCGCTTGCAGCTCTAACCAAGATGGTGGTTGGTTTCTCGTGCCATTGTTGAACGTTCTCTTCATTCTGTCTTCACAGTACGGGGCATAGCCAGGTGGACCCTCTCGAATAAATGCTCGTATGTAGTTGACAAACTTTTCGCTTGGAGCGAAGCATCCAACGCACAACGAAAGTAGGATCCATCCTCTTGCATGTGAAGACTTGGAAGGGTTGTTGGTGAGTTGTTTGCAGATCTGACAGTAGATTTCGTCTCGTAACTCCGCTCGTAAGATTCCGTGCCCTATGATGAAATGCAGCTTCTCCAAGTTGGACGTTGGTCGTGACTCGAGCCACGACTGATAACTGTCAGCTGTATATTCTTCATCCTGAAATCAATAAAGATTGTCTTTACTTTTACTACCCGACTTCCCGAGAAGAAAGTTAATATTTTTGTTTGTATATTATGTTTTTTTTGTGTTTCCACCTATAGCCTAATTGGCTTGACCAATTTTGATATGAAAGATGTCATAGGCTATGTCTTTTTCTTTTAATAATCTACTTGTACCTTATATTTCGGTTGCAGTAAAATGTTTCGATTACAAGTGAACATACCTGCAACTTCTTTCGAACATCTTCCCCAAGCTTGTTCTTCCTTTTCAGCGTAAGTGAGACGAGTTTGTGTCTTATCGATCTTGGTTTCTGCTTATTTAGATAAGCATCGGGATCCACTCCCATCATCTGCGCCTCTTGGAACTCCTTCGATCTGATGAAATTCCTTCCCAGCGTCGCCGTCACTTTAGACATGACTGATGTGTTATCTCTGTCCATAGTGTGATAACGAGGCTCCGGCAGGTCTCCGGTGAAGCGGAGTATCGTGATCCACAGCGCTTGGGCGGCCTGTAATACATTAAACTTATCAGAACATAATATCAACACGTAGTAATTAACGAAATTGATGTCTTTAGATATGTTTTGGCAATCAAAGTGACGATAACGATTATTTCGTAGTAATGATATCGAAACGACGAAGAATAAACCAAAAATAATATGGTAATGCCATTTTTAATAACTTGATTATACAACTTACCAGCTGATCTCCTTGAGTGTGTAGTGGTAGCAGAGGATGTTTGAGAGGTTTTCTCGAATACTGGTGAGTGACATTTCCTTGGAAGTAAGTGGCGGCAAACTTCTGGAACTTGAACTCTGAGAGGTCCTCCTCATCCTCCGATGTGGTTTGCATTGGCGTCACCATCTATGGAAAAATTAATGGAATTCGGTTATTGATTTACTGATTATAACTATTTGCCTGTATCGGAAAATCGATCCGTCTGTTCAACAGATCGTTGAAAGAACCTCGATCAATAATCTTCAATTCAAACCTTCAAGTGAATCAGTTATTAGAGTTGTGATGGTGATATTTTGAGCAGGGGGGGGGGAGGAAATGCCAATTACACAAGGCTGTTATGTATTTCACTTACATCACTTCACAGTCATACACGCAGAACAGATGGACGAAGAGGCCGAATGGTTCTCGAATGGAGACCACGGACCGCTACCTAAGCGCAGGGTAGGATGTCCACCCACAAGATGAACAGACGACCTAAAAGAGAACGCAGGAAAACGCTGGATGCCTGCCGCTTCCATCCGGCCCTTTTGGAGATCGATGGGGAATGCTTATGCTTATGCCCAATTGTAGACGTCCTATTGCTGAAAATATTACGAACTCACATTTCATTCAGTAACCAACCCTGACCATACTCGTAAATCAAAGGAACAGACACAAGCTGTCACAAAAAACCCAAAGGTGATGCTGATCAAGGCTTACCTCTTGCTGGTCAGCCCTCTGCTGCGGCAGATCACTGAATACCGACGTGTCTTTAGGAGCGGGCGCCTCGCTGCTTGAGTCAGGCAGGAAGTCGAACATGGCTTCCACCAGCTTGCTGTCATCCACCGGCTCGTCTTGTTTCCGAGCCGCTTCTTGCAGCAGCGTCCTTTTAGCTTCAAGCTGACGCTTCTCTTCTAAAGCTAGTTCTGCGTCGCGTCGTTCCAACTCGTACATGCGCTCCTGGAAGATAAATATTACATGAGATTACTTGTGGCGAACTCTACTTTATCGGGTAGTTGCTATGCCTAGAAATTTCAGTTATATTTTTCAATTTTATTGTAGGCGGTTGAGATACGTACAAGCGCAAAAAGGAAATTGTCAATTCGAGTCCAAAACTTAGGAGGCAAGAAACTCAAGCCTGTCATGGTTTACGTTGTTAAGTTAATCGACAATAAGAATTCAGTATGAACTGGGTGTTGGTAAAATAGGTTAGTAAGTTTATTGCACAACGTATTACGGTAATTTTGCAACTAGTGTTAGTAAAGTTACGTCTAACTACGTGACAAGTTGATAAATTGATAAAGGTGTTACGTAAAGTCTTGTAACATTAACTTATCACCATATTTTAAATCTATGTACTATTATTTTATTAGGTAAGTGCCTTAACTAAACAAAATACAAGCTAACACAAAATACAGGTAGACTGCCCATAGACCGTTGAAGGTAAAGAAAATCTAAATGCTCAAGCCCAGTATCAGTTAGCAGCGTACCATGCGCCGAACGCATGCTGGCGGCATTACCACGCTGAATGGCAATACCTATGGGTTGAGCCAGAAACACGCCAGCATTTTGGACGTGAATCGCATTCACCAGGCGCTCTGAAAGATTTTTGAAAATGGATGAGCTGCGGGTCCCCAAGGTCCCAATGTCTCGACCCCAAACGGCGGCTTTATGTACTTATGTAGTAGAGACAAACCAAATTATTTTTAGAGTTGAATGGGGGAGTTACTAACGTATTTCCTAAACAACCATCTATTGGATTTGTTTAGTTTGTGTAAATCTAATAAAGGAGTACCAATAAATATCAAATTCTATACCATTCTAACAAAACGCGACTCTATCATCATTTGACTGCAGACACAGTTCAGCCACATCTTGAACTTGATGTCTTTCGTCACTTCACTTCCAGAATTTCACTACACGACCTCTTCAAACCAAGTCTTATTTTCAAATAGCTATAATTAGTATTTGGCTGTATGTATCCCTACTGTGTTGAAGCTAGCGGGTTACGATGCAATTCAACTATTATCCAAGTGGGGCAGGATTGCAAATGAGCTAGCTGAGTTGCATAAGCCGGAGCATGCTTCAATGAGTATTGGGGAAGCCGGTCCATCAAATGTGATGGAGTCAGTAATGATTGACGATGTTAGGAAAGGTACCTTTACAAACATTCTCGGAACTTTGGCTAAAATATGATCTAATTGCAAACTGTTTTGTTCGTCATTCTACTAAACAAGTATTATTTTTTCCGATAAGGGCCATCTATAAATTACGTCACACGAATTTAAGGAATTTTTTATCCCTCCCGCCGTCCTTGTCACATTTTCAGAACCCCCTGATGTGACGTCACATATATTCCAAATTTATGCATGTATTTAAAAATATATAAAAGAAAACAGTTTTATTTTTTTATTTTAGAGTCTCTCTTACATTACAACGCCGCTTTAGAAGTTAACTGTTGTTGCGTGAGAGATAATCTCATAGCGAAAAATAGTGCTAAATTATTAATACATATAGATCAAGTTTGTGTATGTTTAAAGTTTTTTATTCAGATAAAAAAATCTCGCGTTATGGATTTTTAATTTTAACATGTGACGGCACAAAGCTTTTGACCCCCCCTGCCCCTTGTCACACTATGTCACATTCCGGTGATACCCTCCCCTGCCATTGACGTATGACGTAATTTATGGATGACCCCATAATCTTCCAACGGCTGAACTTTTTAGCTCTGCTGAAAACGCTCTCGGCCAAGTCTCCAAAAAATCGGTTCAGGCGTTTGGGATACGATACCACTCACAGATGCATCCTATATATACACAAATTAAACTGATAACATCCTCTGTTTGGATAGGACACATCTACCGACCAGAGGGAGCGTTGATTTTCTTTTACACAGAGGTTTTTAGTAAAAAGGTAAGGTAGGTAGACACGCATTTTTATACAAAAATAATAATTATATTTTACGGAAAACGAAATGTGTTTTATCTTATTTAATAATTACTTACATTCCGTTTATTTTAAAATTATTCACACAGCCGTGTTAAGATTCACTGAATCTTCCATTTGATATATACATTTTAACTGTTTTCTACTTTAATCGATTTCAGTTTCCAGAACTTTCATTACGCAAGGGTATAATTTCATATTTTTAAGTAGCCACAGCACTTTTCTGAGCACGTACCAATGGATATCTAAGTCTGAATGTATTAAAATGCGGTGCAGATAATCTGGCAAGATATGGTCTATTGCGGTATTTCGTATGTCACTGGTTAGCGTTTAATTTGGTTATCGCCTCAATTACTGCTGATTGTTGCAAGTAGCCTTAATTATTACGAATACAGCGGGTTCAGTTCAATTTTAAATAAATCTATATATATAAAAGAAAGTCGTGTTAGTTACACTATTTATAACTCAAGAACGGCTGAACCTTAGATTAATCTAAGGGCTGAACCGATTTGGCTGAAAATTGGTGGGGAGGTGGCTTAGTACCAGGAGACGGACATAGGATACTATTTTGCAGCGAGGCCGAAGGCCGAGCTTACACCCGTGCGAAGCCGGGGCGAGCGGCTTGTAAATAATATTTCGAAAGAAGTATGCTGCAGTTGTAGAAAATATGGGACAGCTAGAACGAGTCAAAGCGTCAAGACATTACGGGCCTTTTTCTAGTTATTATTTACAACCAAAAATAAGCGACCGGCTAAGTGATTAGGTTGTTGTGGTCTATAGGTAGGTACATATTTAGAACTGGCCAAAGAATTAAGCAATCAAGGATTTTATGCCACATAATATATACACCCAAGACCAAGTGAGCGACTTAGTAAGTATATGTGCTAAAAAAATACAATTATTAAAAAATTTCAAATATCAGAATTTTTGTTCTCTTTGTCTTGGTTGGTGAATATTGGTGATGGTGACATACGGCCTCACTAAAAACTTTAATTCATAGCGTTAATTAATGCTTAAAATTGCTCAGACTCGTTTTCGCGTCAACGAAAAGTTGACGGAGCAATATTAAGTAACACTCTGTATTTAAAATTGTAAATAGAGGTGCATGAAATATTTCAGTACATTTTTACATTGATGACGCACGTACCTTATCTGTATGCATTAAATAATGGTAACAAAGACCAAAATATTTATGTACTTATAGCTACCTACTTTAATTCTGCGTAGCTCTACCTTATTAATATATATTATATAATTCTGAAACTCATAATATTCTAAACAAATTAAAAATATTTTTTTGTCCTCCAAGTACTCTTTGGTCTGTAAGTTTTTTTTTCTTTTTAAACAATAAAATAGTGTTTTTTCCATGTTTAGTGAAGTACGTGCGCACGCATTAAAACAAATAATCTAACATTAGTTTAGAAGCAAAATGTCATGTCAAAGATATCTTTTAGATCTAATCTATCGTTCGCGCAAAACTTTATGAGCCCTCTGAAGTTAGGCGCGAGGCCTCCCCGACGCCCTGTAAAGTCCCTCGGATACCTATAATATGCGTACTGCGCAGCCACTGGGCCTAACTTCAGAGGGCTCATAAAGTTTTGCGCGAACGATACCTACTATTTTACGGTCATAGTGAATCTTATCGAATCTATTAGATAGGTAACTTCTGAGATTTAATCCGCTTAGTGGATATTTCTAGATTATTCAGTAACTTCAAAAGCACCGACAAATTATACAAACTGAGGTGTAACCATTTTGGAAAGGGTTATGGGCAAAAATTTATGGCGTTTGGTCTAACTGTCCACCATCAACAGTAACTATGCACCGTTCATTGTGATTTCAGTATCATAACATACAAAGGATTTAATCCGCTAAGATTACTTAGACACAAATAAAACGTGCATTAGTAAAAAAAACACTAACTTTTTACTGCCAATGAATTTTTTGCTATCATTATTTTTAACCATCCCCAGGTTAAGCATTCAAGGAAAGACAGGAAGAAAATGAAGAAAATATGGAGAAGAAATAGTTCACGTAAACGTACACTACTCATTTACAGATAAAATAAATCTGGGACATTATTGCACACATGGTCATCTGACTCCAAACTAAGCAAAGCTTATAATATGGCTGCCAGAGACTGATATACTTACATCATCATCATCATCAGCCACTGATGAACATAGGCCTCCCCCTTTAACCTCCACACTGGACGACAACCTGCCATCTGCATCCACTGGATGCCCGCGACTCTCACGATATCGCTGGTCCATCTAGTGGGAGACCTACGCTGCGTCTTATGGTTCGTCGTCTCCACTTAAGAACCTTTCTTCCTCATCGGTTTTTCTTCGTACATATATATTTTTAAATACATACTTAAATAGATATTAACACCCAGACATAGAACAAACACAAATGTTCATCACATGAATGTTATCCTAGGTGGTAATTGAACCTACGCCTCCAAGCGCAGAAGACAGGTTCTCTAACAACTGAGCCACAGGGGCAGTCAATCAATCTTGTTTTTGGCCCATTCACGTTTCTAGTAGTTGAAAAACCGCGCAATCATACTTTCAGAACTAGCACAAAGAAGGATTACCAGCCATTAATCTTATAATCGGCTTAATGTTATCAGGGTAACAAGATTTGCCTACATTTTTGATCCGATACAGGTCGATTGCCGGCTTAGGTCACTTCTAACGGAAAATCCTACTGTAATCTTTGTAGTTATCGCTATTGCTATAAATATTTTTACTAAAAGAATCCTGGCAATAACATTGGCTTAGGAGGGAGAGAAACATTAAAAATTTATTCTAAAAACTAAATGTCTTTCTAATCACCATCGAATGGCTCAAGCCACAACTCAGGCTAGATTAGCCTGATAATATATACATAAAAATGAATCCCTATTTACCTTGGTCACGCCATAACTTGAGAACGACTTCACCGATTTTATTCATCTTGTTTTTCTAAGTGAGTTGTAAGGTCCTTACGGAAAGCAAAATTAGAAAACTGGAAAATTTCGACGATGTAAAACAGGACAACGTCTGTCGGATCAGCTAGTAATATTTAAAACATTTTCAGCTCTGAGGCTTAGATAGCAGCTCCTCCTTATGATCACACCACACACACATGTCCTTAATTCACACATCCTTTAAAACGTCACACATCAAGATCACATCACATGTCCTTTAAAATGGCCTCAAGAATTCATGATGTCTATTCTATGATGCGTCATAGAAGTGACGGCATTAATTCTTGAATAGACTGATATTTTTTATCTTCTTTTAATAAAGCTGACCACAAATAGAGCCGATCACAGAAAAATATGTATATAAGCATTTTAATGACTTGCTAGAAAGAGAGCGCACTATAATTACTAATAACGTCACTTCTCAGTACGCTATACAACCTTCATACTGACACTAACTTTTAGGAAAAGACAGAGTATCACTTACTAATCCGACTAAAACCGATTTCAATAATTCCTTTAGTATATCTTCGTATACCTTCATTCATTCAACATTTAAGAGCATAGCTCTTGTCGGTGGAGTAACTTCAGTCAACGAAATTTGATCGAAGCCTTCAGTATACAAGTAATAAATTATTAGTAACCCTGTAATTTTTTTACAAATTGAACACCTGTCGTATTGCCGGTTGGTATGAGATGCGCGCCATCGTCAACTCATAAGGAAACAAACGCGCCATTGCCGACCTAAGACCTGAAACCCAGACAAATCAAAACTCGTCATCATCAAACCTAAAAGCCAGTTCTAGTTCATATTTAGCTCACCCTATAGTTCTGCTCGGCGATCTCTTTAGCTCTAGTGTTGCCCTGGTGGTGGAGCCGCTGCTCCTCCTGCTTGCGCAGGCGCAGCGCCTCGGTGTGGTCCCGCGCGTCCTGCTTCATGCGCCGGTAGCGCCGCACCGCGATCAACCTCCGCACGTGGCTTTGGATCTTGAGGATCGCCCACATCTTGTGCCCGTACGACCGACGGACCAGGTACCCTCGAGCTGCTGCCTGGAGGTAAACAGTTGCTGGTTAGTATGAAACCATTATAAATGGCCGATAATTTATACATACTAACGAACATTGAAATATACTTACATTGTACACGGTCCTATTTACAGTAAAATATATAACATGTTTTAACCGACTTCCAAAAAGAAGGAGATTATCAATTCGGCAGTTTTTATTTTTGTTTGTTGCCTCAGAACTTTCGACTGGGAGAACCGATTTTGAAGATTCTTTATTTTATTTGAAAGCCGGTGCTTTCCCATTTCAATTTGGTCCAGTTCTGTCATTTTTATGAAGTCGGTTTTTTATATTGATATGTATTACAAAGCACGTATCTGTCAATTTTCAGAACTAAAACATCGTATAATTTCTTACAACAAAACCGCTAAATCTTTATTACTAGGTTACTCTTATGTATTTCGATAGATACACCAATCAACCTACAATCAACATGAGATGCTCGCAGTGAAACTTACTTGTAATGACACAATGTGTCCTCTTAAATGCCTGAACCGATGAGCCAGCACCCTCGCTCGTATTAAGGCCTGCAGCCGCGCGTACCCCACTCTCATCCTGTTATAACGGAGCCTCTGCAACTTCCCCCGCCAGTGACGCTGAATCAGTATAGCTGCAGATCTCATCTTCAAAAACCTTCTTCGGTACACCCAGCCCCGGATCGATCGCTGCAGGATCAATATCTTTCTAGTCAGCACTCTATCTCTTTCTTGCTCGAGGAATAGGTCGTGAGCATCCTTCAAAAACACTTTGGTATGACCCAACTGGTAATCAGATTTACCAAGAACTTGCGCGCAGATCTTAGCTGTCGCAGAACGACACTCGGTCTTATGCGCCGGCGGCACGCCGGATATCAAAAATCGATATCTCTCGACGAACTCTTTGAAACTGTGCCTAATCGGATATCCGGCTCTTCTGATTCTGATGGTTTCCATCATTCCAGAATACCTGAGCTGCCTGCAGCAAAGACCACGATCGAATAACATGGGTTTCTTGAATTCATTGGGCTTGATGCATCGGATGAAAAACGGCTGACACGTTCCTAGAGTCCTCATCAATAAATCCAAAGACTTTTTGAACTGTGTCGACAATGTTGGTGTTCGTTTGCGTGTTTCCGAGCCCATCGTGATATCGTCGTGGAATATTTGCTGCAGGAATTTGTTCGTAGACACGTGGATGAGTTGTAACAAATCGGCACTAAAGGTATCTCTATTCTTCTCGAGGAAACCTCTCGTGTCGTAAAAAACGATACCAGCGAAGTGGTTCAGACCAAAACTGGTGTTTATATCGGACTTTGGTTTGAGGTAATTTCTATGTTGGCCGTGAGTTTTATGAAGCTTAGCCAACATAGTTTGATCTGTTCCTTTTGGGAACTTCGATTCTTCATCTATCAGAGCCATGATGTTTAATTGCTTTAAAGCGATCAAATCTAATGCATCCTGATTGTCTACGAACTCTATGTGCTGCCAATTTATTCCTTCGTGATTGTATTCTTCCTGTTCTAACTTGAAAATGTGCCTGACAAAGAACTGCTGGAGATTCTCGTTGGCGAAATTGATGCAAAATTGCTCGAAGCTATTTTGATCGAAGTTTTCGAAGCCAAATATATCTAGGACACCTATAGCTGTTCTCATTGTAGACTTTGGTCTGTAAATAGCTGCATTGATTTTCTTGACGATGGTGACGAACAGACGGCCATAAATGCCTTTAACGAATGCATCTCTGATGTCGACTGATTGGATTTTACTAAGGGTGGATATAACCGTTTCGCCGTGAGCAAACAAAGTTTTTCTTGTTAGGGCATCTATCAATGACTGCACTGGTACACCGAGAAGATTAGCAACCCTCTTAACGTTTGCTTGTTCTATGATCTCTGTGGCATCCAAATTATCTACAACTGTGGCTTCATACTTGATGTTACCGCAATGTAAAACAGCTGCGAGCAGTTTCAGTATCTCCCATATTTCAGATTCGCTAAACAAGAGTACTTTCATAGCAGATCTGATATCAGCAAACTCTGCCGCGTCATCTCGACCTTCACATGAGAAGCTGCCACCCTGAAATTAACAAGTGATGAAAATTAAAAAGCTGGCCTCTTGTAATCTAGAAATGCTTAGATACAATCTTATCAATATCGCCAGCATCAAAGTTAACTATCTCCTAGATAGCTGCGATAAGTAATTATTGCTTTAATTGCTCATTTAGTGCTAGCTAGACAAACAGACTACACTAAACAAGAACTTACCGCTGATAGGTATTTGTATTCAGACGGCTCTCCCAACTCTAATTTCTTTTTCTCTTCCTTCGACAAGCCAGCCAGCAAACAGTAGAAAACGTGATAGTTCCGTTCATCTGGTCCTTGGGAGACTATTCTAGACTTTTCTAGAAGGTACTGCTCGATCTTAGCGCCTTCGATGACACCTCCGTGGTTAAAGTGAATGTCGATGTATTTACCAAAACGCGAAGAGTTGTCATTTCGAACTGTCTTCGCGTTACCGAATGCTTCTAGAATTGGGTTTGCTTCCAGGATCTGAAATTAACAAATTAAGATTATATCGGCAGTCAGGTTTTTTTACGCTACACTTCTATGAGAAAGAAATGTGATGAACATTAAAACCTATTCTGCTGCACCAAGTCCCTTACATTCCAAGCGTGGAATGGTTGCTAATCCTATCAATTAAGTGCTCGTAACATAGGGTTTCTTGGCATACCTGCTTAATAAGTGCTTTGAACCTACTAATAGGCAATCGGTTGAATAACAGCATGTATTCGCTTACCAGAAAAACGCAATTATCATTTGAATTCATGATTTATGTTTAGTAAGTAGTAAAATTCATGATTTATGTTAGAAAAAGTTAAGTGCTATTTGATGTTTAACATTTTGTTACTACTCGTATTTTTTTATCTTACGTAAGTAAAAGTATATTTTCGTTGCCCAACATGCAAATCAACCACCATAACAGCTAGCAGAAATAGAATCAGCAAGATGTTTAACTTAAAACTGAAAGATCAATTCAACGATTCATTTGCAGAGATAGGTCAAGGCCACACGCCACCGCGAGCTTGCACTTTGTACCTTGGAGCGGGGGTTGACCCCACGTGAGATAATATAAACGCAAAATTTACCTCTTACGGAAACAAATTGATTGAGGTATAAGCCTTATGTGACCTCACCCAAACCAGTTTAAGTTTCTTGAAGCTCCTTTTCCTGCAGTAAACGTGGTAAGGTCTAATTTGTAAAGACCGTACCTGTTGTTCAATCCAGGAATGTTTCCCACTGATCGCTGCTAGATACTGCAGTATTAGCTTCGTAGACTCCGTCTTCCCCGCCCCTGACTCTCCACTGATGACGATGCACTGGTCCTGGCCGTACCGCCGCATGTGCGCGTACGCATTGTCACCGATAGCGAAGATGTGCGGAGGCAGCTCGCCTATTTTCCTCTCTTTGTATAACTTTATCTGATCTGCCGTGTATATCGGCAGGATCTGGTATGGATTGACAGCTACTAATATTGAGCCGGTGTATGTCTGTAAAGTGGATAAAAGTAAAATTAGTAGGTACCGCAATAGTAAATATATGAAAGTTAGGTAGCAACTTAATTCATAAGGGGAAATGTCCCCAGCACCTAATGGCTATGGGTAGGCTAGGTTAGGTTAATCATAAGAGTCAAGACTCATGACAGAAGCCTTCAGAAGAAATAAAACAAGAAAATACTTCTGCTAGAGCAGATTCTCAGAAAATACAATATGTTATAAGGAAAATGCATAGATTGTTCGAGAAGCTTGAAGATGAATGAGTAGGTACCAAAATACATCACAAATAATATTTTGCTTGATCAAGATGATACTTCTAAATATCAATACCATCAATACCAAATCTACCATTTTAAAATTCTAAGGTACGAGTAGGTAAGTACTTATGAATGTCATAAATTAATACGTGTAGGTAAAGATGGACTGAATATAAATCAAATAAGTAGTTTAACACGAGAGAAATGACTCCATGATGACACGTCAGGTCTCAGTCACGACACGAATACAAACACATCATATATTTAACATCGAAATGTTAAAATTGCTTGTAATAAAATGTTATTAGTTGTGAAGGTGAAAGGAGAGATCCCGCAGTTAGTAAGCTAAGTGTTTTGTGAGAATGAAAACGGCCGTGAATTTCTTGATTCTAATGACTGGTGGTTACCAACCTTAGGTCTTGCGTTTACTTAATGTGTATGTACTAATACTAGACTGCTTATCTGGGTAATACTTCATTATAATATATAATAATTATAGTTTCGAAGTAGTATTTCAGTTTGGAAACTTTCCTCTACTTTCAGAAAATATTTTGTCGCACTTTCCGATCCCTAGTCTTTTTAGTACTGTGAGAGTGCACCACAGATCTTTATTTATAAGAATAGATCTTGCAAATACGTCAAACTGTAACCAAGAGCCGCTTTTTGTACCTTCTATGACGTCACGAGAGTAATTTAAAGAAACAGTATACTGAGGGGCAATTTATCATTTTTGTTTTGACGTTCTGATTCTGACGTGCTACTGCCAGACGACGGAGATTGAACTTAATTATACGGCGTGCTAGTTGGAGCATTGATCCAACATACAGACAAGCAAACTAGGTGAACCGTTGCGGTGTCTATCTTATAAAGGTCTGTGGAGTGCACGTTTTGGCATTTATTTTTTGTGTCCTAAATCAGACACAGATCTGATCGGTCATAAACACACGGGAAGACGTATTTTAACCCGGCAAAGCAAAGCCAACCATCACAAGGAAATCCCACTGCAGGAACACAGTACTCTCTCAGAGAGTTTTCTCTTTCAAACTTTTGAGATTCTTGGAAATACCGGTTTCATCACGATGCTTTCCTTCACCGTTTTTTAGCGATACCATTGAAACAGCACATAATTTATTTTGATACTAAATAAGTCATTGGTTGCCTTCAGATTGTAAAGTGTACATGCGCTCGGCCACCATCGATTATTTATTGTTGTTATTATTGTTTATTTAGACGGTACAGGTTCATGATTTTAGATGGGTCTCAAACGTGTCTCCCCGTGTGTGGAGTAATTGTCCATCGTAGTCTACGAACAGCACCGAAGATGGTTATTACAAGGGCAGTGAACCTGACGCTACTTACATAGATGAGATTCTCGTTGTATCTGATGAGCAAGTTCCTGAGTATGCCAGCCTCGTGCAGGTCTCCCAGCGAGATCATGTCCTCCACGCCGTGTACGGAGGTGGCGTGCATGGCCTTGATTCGCCGCTCGGGTGGCAGCCATTGCTCCTGGCCGTCGTCGTCGCGCACCCTGATGCGGCGCCCTTCTGCAGCCAGCACGCGCGCGCCGATCGCCACATCGAACTCTCGCCCCGATACCGGCTCGATCCATATGTAATCGCCCTGGAAATGCGGAAAACAACTGTGAATATCTAGATGGTGATTGTAATGACATCCTTAACTAATACGACCTAAACGACTTAGCATTTTATTAAAAAAAACAGTCAGTTTGCCCATAGATCCTTGAAGGTCTAGACACAATCCAAATGCTTAAGCTTATAACCAAAGGACTTCCGAAAGATAATAAATAATAATCAATCTAAGTTCTACTTGTAACCCTGGCCCCTACACTAGGATTCCCTGTTTTGCAGAGACCAGTAACTTAGCCTGAAGGACGTGTTTAGAGGGTACTAAGTGCCCGGACATCTGTGATACCCACTGAAGTGAGAATTTTTTCGTTCTTTTCTGTGGTGATACCACATCACAATTTGATTATCATTTTAAACTCCAAATTTTAGTTCTTCCTTTTTTTAATTGTAATTTTGTATATTATAGTTTAATAATTTGATGTTATGTAGATATGTAAGTATGTATATTATTATAGTTTAATATTTTGATCTTACGTAGATATGTTAGGACACTCATTCGTTAAAGTAATTCGTTTATTGGTACTTCTTGAATCATTTCGCGTATTATTCTATTTAGGTACAACATTACTAGGTATTTATGTGATGATGAAAGGCTGATAATAAGTTAGTTTAGAGAATTAATGTGTATAGAGAGATTTGGGACCTCGTGACGCATGGTTTGAGCATTGTGATCTGAAAGCTTACTGCAAGGCGACTGATCAGTCTTGACTTAACTGTTACCAGTTTTGGTTTTTACATCTGCAACATGTGTAAAACTATCTCATGCATATTTGAATTAATTTGTTTCTGCATTTTTCGATAACACCCGTGACAATATTGATGACAGTCATGATAATAATGTACCTAATTAAGTAATTAGTTAGCATGTCATCAAAATGATACTACACTTAGGTATAAGCAATTATATTACAAAGATACCTTAATTAGCAGTAACGTTCTCACATCACATCATCAGCATTTAAAACGTCCACTACTGACCAAAGGCCTCCGTCTTAGAGAAGGGTGTTGCCATTATCTCCACGCTTGGCAGGCGGCTTGTGGATCGCTACTATATTACCACTAGCTATACTACTAAGACGCTGCTGCCCATCCTCCGGTCGGTCCGGTCCGGTGATTCTGGTCGCAGTTTAAGGACCTATCCGGGTCCACAGTAACGCCTTAATCATCAGCCAGAAGACGTCCACTGCTGAACATAGGCCTCCCCCTTTAACCTCCACACTGAACGACATCCTGCCATCTGCATCCACTGGATGCCCGCGACTCTGACAATGTCGTCGGTCCATCTAGTGAGAGGCCTACCTACGCTGCGTCCTCCGGTTCGGTTCAGTAACGCCTTATGTAAAAGTATTGCAACGTTTTGCAATAATGATATTTAAAAAGAATAACCGAGATATTAATCCGCGCAAGTAATATGACATTGATATATCGAGTACACTGGTTTTTGCCGATATATACTCTGATCTATGCACTGGTTTATTGATAGCCCAATCTTGCCATAAGCACTACTTCATAATTAATTCCAAGACCACAGACCTAAAATTTGACATCCTAAATCTATGATCAAGACTATGCATATTATTGCATATACATTGAATAGATAGTCAATACTTGATATCATTTAGCATCATTAGAAAGTAGGTGGTACAACTATTACTATTATACAATTGACATTGATATGGATATCATTCCCTTTCTCTTGTACCTATTTCGTAACGTATCTTCTACTTATAAATTAAAATAATAGGTCGGGGAAAAAGTCTTTTCGTATTTTGTATGTATGAAGTTGTAGTAAAAATCTCATCGGTTGTACTGTTTGTATCTGGCTGGTTTTGATACCATTAAAAATATGACATTTGAAAAGAGGAATACAAAAAGTAAAAAGCAATTTCCCGCCATTTTTCAATTGTTTTTTTGTTCGATAAAATGAGTGAATCTAACGAAGAAATTCGATATATTGTGAAATTTTATTACAAAAAACTGAAAAATGCGACACAAGCCGCGAATAAAATTTGTGACATTTATGGACCTAATGCAGTGTCATCAAGAGTAGCACAATGTTGGTTCAAGCATTTTCAGTCCAGGAATTTTGATGTCAAAGATGCAGCTCGCTCTGGTCGCCCTGTTACGGATAAAGTCGATGCCATTTCTGAAAAAGTGGACTAAGATCAGCATATTAGTAGTTACGACGTAGCTGAAGACCTGGGGATTGACCACAAAACAGTTTTGACCCATTTGAAAATAACTGGGTATACAAAAAAACTCGATATTTGGGTGCCACACCAGCTCACTGAAAGAAACCAAATGAATCGTGTACTCATTTGCGATTCTCTATTGAAACGTAAAGAAACCGAACCGTTTTTGAAAAGATTGATCACTGGTGCTGCAAAATGGATCACCTACGACAAGAATGTGCGCAAACGATCATGGTCAAAGGGCAGTGAAGCACCACAGACTGTAGCGAAACCCAGATTAACACGTAATAAGGTGATGCTGTGTGTATGATGGGATTGGAAGGGCATCGTTCATTATGAGCATTTACCGCCGGGCAAAACCATCGATTCGGATCTCTACTGCCAACAGCAGATGAGACTCAAACAAGAAATTGAGAAAAAACGGCCGGAATTGATCAACATAAAGAGTGTGGTCTTTCATCATGATAACGCCAGACCGCACACATCTTTGGCCACTCAGCAAAAATTTAGAGAGCTTGGTTAGGAAGTGTTAATGCATCCACCACATAGCCCTGACCTTGCACCCTCAGATTTCCACCTGTTTCGATCTCTTCAGAATTCTTTGGGTAGTTTTAGATTAACATCAAGAGAGGACTGTCAAAACTACTTGTTGCATTTTATTGATCAGAATTCCCAAAATTTCTACAGCAACGGGGTCATGTCACTACCTAAAAGATGGCAACAAGTTATCGAACAAAATGGTACATATATATTATAATTAAATGTAATTAAACTTGAAAAAAATATGTCTTGAATTTGTTTATAAAATACGAAGAAACTTTTTCCCCGACCTTATATTTCAATTCAAAACTTTCCTGTTTAGCAAAAATATTAATTTAGTAATTAATATGCTATATTTACCTACTAGGAGTGTATGTATACTTTTATATATTAGTATATTATCGTAATTGTAAGTATTGATATATTAGTATGTATTGATATATTAGTATGTATCACTATTTAGTATGTATTATTATTAGAATGTTGGATTAAATTATGTATCACTTTATTTAGTATTGCACGCCCCGCCTTCTACCTCCTTTATGAATCCTCTTCATCCATGGTATGTATCTATGTAACGTAACCTTTGAACGTGATTTTCACCTCTTTAAAACGTCGAATTAATTAGAAACTTTGCACACTTATCAAGGACTGAGATGACAATGCAATAATTTAAATAGTTTGTCCCATTATCTTTACCAGGATCTTCAGGATTAGCGATTTTAAAGGGTGTTTTTAGGGTTTCGTACCCAAACGGGACCCTATTACTAAGACTCCGCTGTCCGTCCGTCTGTCTGTCCATCTGTCACCAGGCTGTATCTCATGAACCGTGATAGTTAGACTGTTGCCGCTATAACAACAAATACTAAAAAACAGAATAATATAAATATTTAATGGGACTCCCATACAACAAACGTGATTTATTGCCGTTTTTATTGATAATAGTACGGAACCCTTCGTGTGCGAGTCCGACTCGCACTTGGCCGGTTTTTATTTAGTTTTTTAAATTACGGGAATTATTAAAGTAAAATTATAACCGGTTACAACCGTTTGAGATATGGACTCTACGCAAAATGTTATACAACCCAAAATTTCCTTGGACTAGTTTCACATCCAACGCCAAAGTACCTAAAAGGCTAACAGCAAAATAGAGCTAATGTCTACAATCATGAAACGAAAAGTCGCTTTTTTCGGAGATAAGCAAATAGGATCCTTTTATGAATTCCCGCGGTTGATTCTCAAGGGCAGAATTCCGGGGAAAAGAAGCCCAGTACACAGTAATATAAATGACTGGATGATATCAAGAAGTGGACCGGATTGAGACCATCTGAAGAACGCATCTTAGGATCCAAACTTCAATATGAAGAAGACATTTGATGATGATACCGCCTGATAGAAAGCTTTCTAATAAATATTTTCCACAAAACTTTGAACCTCACCTCGAAATACAAACTGGTTTCCATTATATCACGCATTTCCTCGCTCTTTCACATGATAACTGTATTAATTTGGTTATTAAATGAGACAATCGATACGTTTATCGCAACAAACTGACCGCGACTCGATTGGGTCGGTTATTTTGCTCAGTGAATCGAATCGGCTATCGACTGTTCTCTGTTATCAGTAAAGACGCATTAATATAAACATAATATGAGGATGATATGACTCAATGAGACAGATTTTATTGGGTATAATGTCAATTTAGTTTTGGCAAATGTTAATCCGCAGACTTGGTCGTAAAACGTCAAAGTTTGCAAAAATCAGTGCAACTTTTCATTTATATTTTACTCGTGTTTTTTTATTCAACGACCAAACCTTATAATAACCGTATTCGGCTTTTTAATTTGTTACCGGTTTCCGGATGTTGGCGTAATTTATAGCTTTCCAAATGTCTCTAAAACCCGAATGAAATCGAGAATGGCAAATCAAACTCAATTTCAAGGTAGAAACCGAAGGTACACCGAAGTTTACAATGAATGTGCTTACTACCTAAGTTCAATGTAATTTTTTTTTTTTTGCACGAATAGGAATAGATAATTTATTTACTACGTGTTGTACTTTAGGTATACATCATACACAAAGGTTTCGTATAAGAGATGATATCAGTGTAATGTCAAATTATTTAATATACTTACTCATAATAAGTGTGTGTTCTTTAATATTAAGTAAAATATCGCGTAAGTGAAATTTTTATGTACCTTGGTTTTTTTGTGATATTTACCTCAGATCAGACAAACAAGGGAAATGTTGCCGTGGCCACATTAGACCTAAATTGATATCTATAGTGCAAACGGATCTACTGCTGCCCATTATTTTGCTTGTGAACTATTAGTAGGTATGTAAATTAGTGTCGCTGCAAAGAATAGCAGATCCAGGTGGGGGGCTAACAGGCTCAAGCCCCCAAATGTATCTGGGTCCACCACTGACAAATCGCGTTTTTTATCCGACTTCCAAAAAGGAGGAGGTTTTTAATTCGACTGTTTTTTTTTTATTGTTTGTTACGTCAGACTTTCGACCGATTTTGATGATTCTTTTTTTATTTCAAATCTGGTGATTCCCGTGTGGTTCCATTCGACAGCCCCGTTAGCTCAGTTGGTAGTGAACCTACCTTCTGTGCTTGGGGGCGTGGGTTCGATTCCCATCTAGGACATACATTTGTGTGATGAACATTTGTGTTTGTTCTATGTCTGGGTGTTAATATCTATTTAAGTATGTATTTAAAAATATATATGTATGTATATCAGTCTCTGGCTGCCATATTACAAGCTTTGCTTAGTTTGGGGTCAGATGTCTGTGTGTGCAATAATGTCCTAGATATATATATAGATATATATATACATTTGAATTTGATTCGAGGACCAAAGATATTGAGGAATTAACGAGGATTTGAGGTTTAAAGTTATGAAATAAGCTTTTTTATATTGATAACTATTATTTATTTAGAAATAGTCTTGCAACGAAATTAAACTTCTTTTTAAAAAATTAGAAATAGGCTCGCGTTTAACCGCCAACTCGCCTGATGTTAAGCGATGATGTGGTCTATGATGGAGCACGCTTGCCTAGAAGGAACCGATTCACTCGTGATTTGAAGACACCCAGATTGTAACTACAGGGGAACACCCATTTAGGCAGCAGGCATACAGGCATATTATTTTACAGTCTATCCTTAGCTGGGCAAGCCCCTCAGCTGCCCCCCCCCTCCCCCCAACCATAATCCTGGATCCATCAATAACAAGTATCTTAGAGTGCGTGAAAAAATTAGTACCCACTTAATTGTACCGTACTTACAGTTTATGTCAATGGATGTCGTTCGGTGTGTAGGTTAAAGGGGGAGGCCTATGTTCAGCAGAGGACGCCTTCTGGCTGATGATGATGACTTACAGTTTATAAGTGAAGCGGTATAGTGAAGAAAGTGGGAGAAACACGAAGACATTTGACCACTAACGATATAACTAAGACATATCTCCCATGTTTATCTTATCTGAGGTTTACACCTTTTGGCCTTTTGTTAGGTAATGTTTTGAAACTGGTCCGCTCCTATAATGCCTCCTACTCACGTCTGTGCCAGCTCTTGGAGCTTTGTTCGCCACTCTCCCTCTCGTTTTGGTCATTGAGTAGGTATTCGCTCCTTGGCTTGGACACAATACCTGTTTGTCGATTTGTCAACACTTGTTAATGCGGCAGGTTCGAGGTATTTTATTGTGAAACATGGTTACTTGAAATATCTACAGCTAGAATTTAGTAAAGTTAAATGATTATTTACGGGATATTTACCGTGGTAAGGTTGTGGAAGGAGCTCCCGAAAGAGTCGCGAAGTCCCGAAGGAGTCTTCCCGTGAACATGGTGCATGTAACTGGGCCGAAATATCGGGAGCTCCTTCCACAACCTTACCACGGTAAATATCCCGTAAATAATCATTTAACTTTAGTGAACAACCGTGATAGTTTAAAACAATGTTTAGAATTTAGTATTCTACAAAGTTTACTTAAGCAAAAAATGTTAAGGCTGGTATTTAAAGTAACTACCCAAACATAGAAATCACAGAATCTGGTTATGATGACTTCTTTTATAATGTCCAAACTGCTTCAATGACATGAATACCTACCTACCCACAATTTTTGTTTTCATATGGTTACTCTAACTACTATGAAAGTGAATTCGGTTGTAACGTTAACAACTTCCGATTACATTTCCTACAACCGGAATCTAATAAATAAGGGTCACCACTATACAGGGACGCGCGGAAAGGGTGAACCTACTACCTACTCAGCCAAAAGGGCACATACATATTACATATATCTACTATACATTTTGTCGAGTGTAAATGACCGTTTTCTATGGAACTGCATTTTTTTTTTCGCGATTTTTGAGTGGTTCCTTAGTAAAAGTTGTTATTGATGGTTACTATGGTCCTCTTTCGGCTTAGTACATCCTTTCCGCGTAACCCAGTATACTTTTCTTTGATACCTATTTGTGATAGGGAATAATACTAGATAGCCTTCAACTAGAGAGAGACCTATCATTGAAGTCCAGCAATTACTTACAAACGAGAAACTCAAAATAACTTATCCGCGCCTTGCAATAACCTCGACATTTTAATTTAATATTTCGCACCGAGACATGTATATACCTACCTAGTTATAAACACATGTGTGTCGAGTATCGAGGTGAACGCCCTCAGCGTTGGATTCTAAGCCGGAATGACGGAATGTGTTGCCAAACGCACTGATCGGAACCTGCCGAGAAAACTTACCGCTTTGGGAATAAGTAGGCCCGCAGCATCGAGACTGCGTCACTATAGCAAATGAGCGATGAGCTGAAGCTAGCGTGATACGTGAGTGATATGAGTCATGTGTCGTGATACGATATCGTGCGACTTGGTGCATCCCTGCAGTTCTATGGACAAATGAATGCGTATGCATCCTCTTTGCTGGGCCCTAATTCTAGCGCGCACGGAGTTGTATTTGTAACTCTCACGTACGAACGAGATTAGACCAGAGGACAGAGGATATTATATGACAAGAAATATGTCGTCCTCAACTCATTGGCTTAGATATATCTGTCACTCTAAGGCCTGAAACATATCTAAGTGACTTGTTACGTGATCTCGTAAAACTCCATACAACGTAAACGTAACCAACAACCAACATAATCTCCAACTAGCAGGTACAAGTAAAAATTGACAGAACACGTGTTACGTCATTAGATCCGTTTCGGGCTCAGACACAAACAAGGGAGATGTGGTAAGGAGGTGTGGCGGGTGCGAACGTACCTATCTGGCCTAAATTACGCTTGATGTCTATAGTCGATTTCATCTATCAGATGACCTTGTCGCCCTACAAAGGAGTTCTCAATCCGTTTTTTTTTATGTTTGTAACCTCAGAACTTTCGACTAAGTGAACCGATTTTGATGATTATTTTTTTATTTGACAGCTGGTGCTTCCTGTGTGGTTCCATTTCTATTTGGTCCAGTTCTGACATTTTTATGAAGTCAGTTTTTAAATTGATAATTTATTTGCATGTTCATTGGTGCTACAAATTTCTTAGTGTAAGAGATAATTGAGTAAGTGAGCCGTATCTATATACAGTTTTTGCGATAAGCGGTTTAGTGATATAGTGAAATAAAATAAAAAGAAAGAGAAGATGGGCCCTAATCTACCGTACTGGCTTTTTTTATATATAGAATAAGTGGCAAACAAGCTACGGGCCACCTGATGGTAAGTAGTTACCGCTGCCTATATACACCTACAATACCCGGGGCATTGTTAGTGCGTTGCCTACCTTTGTGGACTCTATTCACCCTTCGTTTGAAGCAGTCCAAATTATACTTCGGAGGAAAAACCGAAGGTGGTAAGTCATTCCACAACTTACAGGTACGTGGCAGAAACAGTCGATTAAATCTAACAGTGCGAGACTTCCACGTATCTATAATGTGTGGATGGCATTTCTGGCGATGGCGTCCGGTTCGGTGGTAAAACCGGGATGGAGGGATGAGGTCAAAAAGTTCATCAGATTGGCTGGCCCAATGTTGGTGAATGACATATATCTTTGAAATTTTAAAGTTCTTCGACATGCCGGTTTCCTCACGATGTTTATCTTCGCCGTTTTTGAGCGATGGTATCAAAACTGCACATAAATAATAGATTTCAGTACCAAATAAGTCATTTGTGCAGGGCCAAGGATCGAACCGGGTGCCATCAGATTGTAAAGCACTCATGCTGCCGCTCGGCCGACATCGATAAATACCACAGAAAAGAGAAGTAAATAGAACGGAAATGAGAAGGAAGCTCTGTCGCCAGGTATTGTGACAGATATGTGATTGAACATTCTTATTTATGTCAACGCGTCCAACTCCGCGTCACAGTTGCTATGGGTTTATATGGGTGCAAGTGGCTACAACAAATTTCTTACAAAAATGCCTTGACAGCCGTTCTAATTTAAACAAATTTTTTTTTTTCTTTTCTGTGATAAATACTATTATTATTCTAAGATATATTTGTAACAATAAGCAAAAATATGCGCGTTATTTTTTTAAATTAATGTGCTGTGGCCTTAGTACGAGATCTTGCGAAAAAGTTATCGTTATGTAAACGATAGTAAATGTATGTGTTCATAGTGCTCGTACTAAGGCCACAGTATTCGTCTTTTTACACAACTGCCCAGAAACCACAGGGCATTAGAGGTGAGCTGTGTTCTAATGCCTAACCAGTCAACCACAGAAAACAATTCTCACTTCAGTGCAGTCAACAATAAAACAATTACACGTTCGCTTCTTGGTTAAAACATGAAAGGAAGTCTTTTAGAGATTGACAGCTCAAAAGAACGTTGCAAATGTCGTAGTCAAAGATTTCATACTTATAATTCGTATGTCTAATCTTAGGTCTTACTCAAACGCGAAACTATTGAAAATAATCTGGATAATTTAAATATTTACCTGCCTTGAACGACAGACGCCAATTTTGTTTTAGCTTATCTAAATTTTTCATTGGACCCGGGTATGTCCTAAAACTGAGACCAGAACCACCGGAGGATGGACAGCAGCGTCCTTATAGTTCACGGTGAAAGTACTGCGATCCCCAAGCCGCCTGCCAAGCGTGGGGATTATGGCAACACCCCTCTTTATGAGGGAGGCCTTGTCCAACAGTGGAGGTTAATTGGCTGATGATGTGTGATGTGAATCTACATTTTGTTTTACTGTACGATTTCAACGGCAATAGTAAATAATTAGTTGTGGCTTATTGTAAAAATCTTACCGAAATCAAGAATTTGATAAAGAATAAATCACTTCGAATAAAAATTGAAATTTCACTTATTTGTTTGTATAAGTTCACCGCGCTGTTAGATTTTTGAAATTCATCATTGCTGTCAAACCGGCCTGCCAAGTTTAAAACGCCGAAAACCAATCAAGGAGTTCCAAAATAAAAAGTGCTTACCTAGAAGTTTATAACAAACCTTAATGGTTGTTTAGTAAACCTTTCCTTTAATCGCCCTTTTCTTGTACTTGTATTCTATTCTTGTATCTAGGAATGTTAAATGTGTGTCTAAACTCAGATAAGGTTGTCTTATAAACTTAATACTTTGCATTATGTGCAATACTCAGTACATTCAAGTTCAGATTCTAAAGTACTCGTAATTAAAACCAGTTCTTTGTAGCATTCCTTGACTTTTATGTCTCGGTCAAAGTATCCTCGACGTGGTAACGGCATCATTAGCGTAATTGCAAGTCTGTGATTTAAGTTATGCTTAACGACTATAAATTGTGAATTTTTTAAGCCCCCCATACAAAGTTGTTCTTCAAACGACTCAACATATTTTCTTGAATCATAACTGAGAACACTCTCGATTAAGTCAACTTTTCAACAAAAAAATATATCAAAATCGATGTAGCCTTTTAGAAGCTAAACGATGCCACAGATACACACGTTATATAACTTACTAGCCGTCCGTATTGTAGTACTAGGCGCCCACCCCGGCTTCGCACGGGTGTAAGCTCGGCTTTCGGCCTCGCTACAAAATATAATATAGCCTATGTCACCCGGGGATAGTGTAGCTTCCCAACAGTGAAAGAATTTTTCAAATCGGTTCAGTAGTTTCGGAGCCTATTCATTACAAACATACAAACATACAAAAATAGGTACAAATCTTTCCTCTTTATAATATTAGTGTAGATAACACCTCTCTTTTTTTATAACAGTATTCATAGTTTTATTTACCTACAATAACTTAAATAACTTTCTAATAGTAAAAAAAAACGACATATTAATACCTAACTACTAAACTAATCTATTAAACCGCTACCAATGGGAATCGTCCCCAAAATGCTGGCCTCTCTTTTTGCGTCGGGACTAAAAATCAGATGGAAAAGTTATGGAAATTAGGTAAACGATCAAATATTGTACAAAAGCATGTGCTTTCTTTGTATGAAACATGTTTGGCAAGTAGATATATCTAATTGGTTCAGTAACATTTGGATATATTAACTAATTACCCTTTTTTTTTTAATTTACGCTCCCTAAATTGTACCCATTCTCAAGTTCAGTACCTAGTACGAACGCTGTAGAAAAATCTTCTTTACAATTTATGTCTCGAAAATAGATCAGCAGGCGTAAACGGAATTTACACTTTTCATACATTTTGTTTCTGCTAAAGGTGCTAATTTTCAATATATAACCACCATCATAAGCTATGAAGCTGCTGATCTCGAACTAAAACATTATGGTAATCTATCCTACCTATACTTACTGCAGAGATTAGAGATCGCTTGTATTGTAGAACTTAAAAAAACACCTTATGTTATTATCAGTACTATCTGTTTACTATCTATTGGTAATTACGTAATATGAAGGTGGTAAATAACATCAGTGATGTAATAGGCTATTACGATATCTCTACACAAGATGTTCGCTAACTAATCTCACATTTTAATGAGGAGAGTTTTATAAAATTCTGCTTACCCTGGTAACGATCACCATGGTGAAGGCGGCATGTGTTCACTGGCCCGATCTGTGAACAAGAAAATAGCTTGAGAAACCCACTCAGTCTATTATATATTGCTGCTGACGAACCGTCAGCAGCAAAATATGGTCTTATTCGAGCATTCACTTGTAATTTAGTGTTCTTGAGTGATACATTACATATTACACTCGCACGACATGAGCATTTCATCGAAGAAGAGCATTTTATCGAATCAACGAAAATATTAACTTCGAAGTTTCTTTTATAAGAAAAGATCTTTGACGATTATTTGGTCATTAGCGAGTATGATGCAAACCAAATACTGGAAATTTTTAAAAATATTGTCAATATTTTTTATCATTATTCGATACTCAATAGACTTGTTTGAATATCTTGTCTGATTTTAAGTGATGATGCGGTTAATGATGAAGCACGCTTGAAAGAACAAACCGATTCAGTCGCAGCTTGAAGACACCCAGATTGTATCTATCAGGGAACACTCGCGGACAGCGCATTCAAGTTTGGCTCTATGTGTTATTTAATAGGTTTTTTGTTACAACTTTAACAAATGAATTCTTGTATCAAGAATACCGTCCTCCCGACTCCTTAAGCGTGCGATAAAAAGTTGCATCTCGTAAGTATTATAAGTAATCTTTTTTTACGAAAGTAGCGTTCAGGGGGAAAATCGCACTCCCTAAATCGTAACAAAATCTCATGTCATGTGGTGTCAATTGTTAAATACATCAATAATAAACAATTACGTTTTTTTTTTGTTCCTACTTGCAATGAACCAAATCGTTATTTGAAGTGCCTATAACTTTGAATTTATAACTAAATTTTGAACAAGAAGACTTTCAAGGACAGTTTTTTATTGTGTCATACAAATGAACATACAAAAAAATATCGAAATCAGATAAAATGGAGTGAGAAAACGCTTTTGCTTTTTGTATGGATAATTGCGCTGCAAACTGGCTGCAAACACGTCCTAACAGATTTAGACATCTCCGCATTATATTTGACATCTCCGTATCAACCTGTAAGACATCTCCACATTATATGAGGGTACGTCTTAGTACAATAAGTAATCTTACTAAGTACAAGCATCTCGTTTTCACGGTGGTCGATTTCTGTCGATATTTTGCAACCTCCTCTCATTGTTCCGCTCGTGATGGTTGTATTTGGGCTATTGTTTCAAGCATGTATTTTATGGTCATCACAATGAGGGCACAATAGCAGAAACCCTTTTTTCTTTCTTGCTAAATAAGAATTGTCTTGTGAATAGTCGTGTTAATCTTATTCTTATGGTTATGCCTCTTGCACTACCTAAAGCTATATCTTGAACTTTTCGTATTGTTAGACCGTCAGCTTTAGTTTTTAGCGGTATAGTGTTTTTAATGATAAATTATAAAGACATTTGAACACGAACGATAATTATACTACGTCATATCTCTCTTGTTTGTTTTATGGAAAAGTTAACTCTTTTTGGGTTACGATAGATTCAAATTGCACCTTATTTAGAATTTACTTGAGTAAAAAAGCTCGAGATGCGGCGCGAAAGCACGGCGGGAAAATTTTGCACGCTTGTCTTCTTCGTGAGCGTTACTACAGTGGGCGTTGGGCCTTAGACACTAGCCACAACTATTCAAATTAGCCACAATATAAATGAATTCTTTTTTAAAACAGAGAAATAGTTTTCTCGACCCCCATTGTTTCACGTTTCTTGCTATGTTTACAGAAACAAAAGCGAATTGCTTGCAACAAAGGGCTTAAAACAGCTGGGATTTGCCTTTCCGTACGAGGCAAGCCCATATTCACTAACTAAAACACAAACAAAAAGTTGGCCTTTATTTCCCAGGGAATAGAGGCCAAACTTTTAGAGGTAAATCTAACGAGCTGCGTTACGTGCGTGTTTATAGTTAGTGAATCAGGGCCCAGGTGTGAACTGAACCATTGTTTTCTTGTTAAGCTTTGAGATTGCTCTCGAAAAACAAAACTGTTGTTTACTCTGCGATCTGGATAGAACGAACTTAAATAATGCTCCGTATAGGACTATGGAACCCTAAATAAACTGGCCAAGTACGAGTCGGGCTCTACCTTCGAGCACTGAGGGTTCCTTACCACCACAAAATACAATAATTATAAATTAAAAAAACCGACTTCAAAATAATGTGTCATTTGGATTCAGTGAAAGAAATGATAAGGTTGTCCAAGTAACGAAATCACCAGGTATAATATGGTAATTAACAGAAATTTGTCACCAACTCACACTTGGCCATTATTTCTTGTTATACTTTAGAGTGTGTACTATAATCACGCCAAGTTTGACGCTTGTACGTATTACCGTTTTTACATTAGAGCAATTACAAAAATACATATTATTACATTTATTTATTTATTTATTGATTTACATAAAAATATACGTTTGTTGTATGGGAACCCTTTTGTTTTTACTTTTTTATTATTTCTTAGCTAATCCGCCGTAACATTACGTATTCTGTGAAAATTTCAACTGGTTATCTATTACGGTTCCAAAGTTACGTTTAAAGGTAGAACGGACGGACAGACAGACAACGTAGGCTAAGTAATAGGGTCCCGTTTTTACCCTTTGGGTATGAAACCCTAAAAAGGTTTAATTTAAAGTACACAATGACTTGGAAGTAAATATATCATACATTATAGTACCTACTCGCAGTAACAGCCTTACACGCATCTTTGCCCTCCTATCATGACGATCCGTCGTTTTCAAGATGACATTATAATACCGGAATCGTGATCAAGATTCATCAGCCACGATACCATGTATTTTTGTAAATTACGAGAGTAAAAAGTTTCCTTTTTAAACCCATTGTCGAAATACCAAAAACATAATACCAAAGCACTTTGAAAAGTACTTAAGTAACTTATTAATAAGCTTGGAAAGTATATTTTTTTATAATATTAAGGCATACAAATACACGCATGACCTTTATAAAGGACATGCGTGTATAGTGGCAGAAACGACTGATATATATTCCTATGTAGATGGCAGCATTTCATTATGAAATTTACAGGCGCAGGCGCCTAAGCGTAGAGATCTTTCATTCTAAATGTGCACACGCCTCCATCACACTACGCATACAAAATACGGTAGAGAGCGTACACATTAGGCCTTACTTAGAAACTTTACTCAAGTTAATCTACGCTTAAATTTACGTTATCTCATTTTGAGTTGACTTTTGAGTTAGAACGTCTTGAATTTATTACAGTTTTATTGCTATAAGGCTATAAATTAAAAAGTCATAATCAGATAATGTTAGAAATAATTTTAAATGAAGGTCATATGACCTATCAGTAAGTTACAAGTTTATATGCCTTATAGTTTAGAAATGCATGGGACCAATTAAGTTTTTGTCAATTTGGCAGGCCGTGTTTCGCAAAGGATTCACTTGAGAAAAAATATATAGGAAACCTTACTTTCATTTAAAAAAATCTATTAAAATACCCCACACAAGGATAAAAAAATAAATCATCCCCATTTCACATGTACCAGAGCCACCCCTAAAATGCAATATAATATTTTTTTATACTTGTAAAATTTAGATCTTTAATACAACTATAATTGTGCAAAGTTTCAAGCACTTATCTTAATAGTTATAGAAGTTAGAAGGTTCTAAAAAAAGGACTGACGGACGGATGGACGAACAAAACAAACTTATAAGGGTTGTTGTTGTTAAAAAGTTCTACAGTATAATTCAAGGAAGCTGCCTAAAGGCGTTTTGTACATTAAAATAACCCTGTTCAGTGGCGTAGCTATCGGAGAGCTAGGCGGTGCCGTGCACCGGGATCCTCAAGCTCAGGGAGCCCTCGGACCCTGACAAGCAAACCTCAAACTGAACTTGCGAAAATTTCTTCCACCTGCAGAATATAAATAGCAGGTTGGTAACGACTCTAATCATGGCAACTCATAAAAATCAAAACCAGGGGCCTTACCCCTAGATCTATTTTTGCGAGCCAACTTTTGGTAGGTACCTGATAGGTACCTAAAATTAACCAACTTATTTAAGCTGCATCGTTTAAAAGCGTCTAACTTGAATGAACGATAATCACAATCACACGCATAGTAAAACGGATTTTAGTTCATTCAAGTTAGACGCTTTTAAACGATGCAGCTTAAATAAGTTGGTTAATTTTAGGTACCTACCAAAAGTTGGCTTGCAAAAATAGAGCTAGGGGTAAGGCCCAAGGTATCTAGGTACTTACAAACTATTATACGCCGTACTATCTAGAACTAGTTGTGTTACTACATGGTTATAAGCTAGTTTTCTAAGTAGAGTCGGAACCACCTGTATGGGCATGCCCGTTACATAGCGGGCTGCTCCCACAGAAGTGACAGACACTGCGCAACATGCCTACATTTTGTCGCATTCCAGTGTATATCTGAGTGCAGTATTGATCTAAGTGTGGTTGTTAGTGAAAACCTGAGATTATGCATAAGTTTTAAAATTATTTATTCGAACGATCAGAGCATTTATTTGCTCTAAGAGCTGCAATAACATTGTAAAAAATAACATATAATTATATAACATATAATTTTAATATTTCTCGTATATCAGGTACCTGGTACTAAGTCTTACGTTCAAAACCCAACGAAAGTGATGATTCGTCCTTTTCATTCGGTTTTTAACAGACTCCAAAAAAGGAGGGCCTTCTCATTTCGGTTGTATGTTTTTTTTTATGATGTTTGTTACCTGTTTTTTATTCGAATGGATATACATTCAGATTGGTCCTATAGAAATTTTATCAAAAAGCGGTTCAGTAGTTTGGTTTTTAAATCAAAATAACTGGAAAAAAAATATGTTACTTAATTTGAAATCGGTGTTTTAAATTGATATTTATTCGACGTCGGTGACGTCACCCTCGGCGAGGTCCAGGCGGCACCCATTACTCTCAAACCTCTCAATGCTTAGCGCTCATGCAATCCGGTGGGTAACATAGCCCAAAAAAGTTTGGAAATGTTAAATCTATTTTGGTAGTACATACATTTTCATTTATTGTACAAGGATAAAATAAAATACAAGGCTATGTGTAGAGGTACCTATATGGGCTAAAAATTTATGGGATTTAGAATAACAAAAAAAAAACAGATGAATGATGATAATTTAGGGTGAAGATGTCGTGTTAGCAGTGGCGGATTTACACATTTGCCGCCAGTAGGCTAATCAAATTTTGCCGCCCCTACCGACCTCTACAATTCGATACTCTAGTTCACAATCACATTAGTTACATATTTTTGTGCAAGAAATCGTTACTTTATGATTTTGAGCACTATCGTCCTAATTATGTTAACTTTTTGCCGTAATTAATAGATACCTATGATTGTAAATTATAGGGAATCGATGTGTCAGTTCCTATATTATTTTTACAACCCATTGATTCAGTTTGTTTACATAATAAAGATTAGAAAGAATTATCTAAGTATTGAAACATAATTATTAAATGTTGAATTTTTTATGAACCTAATAACATTTTGGTATATAAATATGAATCTTTTAATTTTAGTAAGATAAAAAATAACTGTGGCCCCAAATTTGCGCCCCTAAAATCTGCCGCCCTAGGCTCCAGCCTACTCAGCCTGCTGGTAAATCCGCCACTGCGTGTTAGATTCAAAGATCTTTATTAATATCACAAGAAACAACGTCGCACTTAAGCGATATCTTGATTAACATTTAGTTACAGTAAAAATAAGTTGCCATTAGGCATTTTATGGTATTGGAGAACAACATATAACTTAATGTGAAAGTAAGTAATAATATGTGTACATAATTATACTATCCATATTTATCAAATAAATAAGCTCGCAATGCGTGTTGATGTTGTTTATAATATTTTTATGTATCGGAGGGTAATTTATAAAGAATTAGTCTTGGGTGAACCAGTGTGAAATATTTACAACAGGAATAAGCCCTCTATTCGTACGTTGGTGTGTGGGTTATATCATCAACACGAAGTTAGTAGAAACATAATGAGGTGAATTCTGCGTATGATCTTCACCATGCAAGATGAACGGCCGACAGATAAAGAACTTCCGGCGCGATTAGTTCCGCTCTACACGTGCGCCATTGTGAAGATAGTGTGCGCGCACGCATAAAGCGCCCCTACTTTGGCATGAGCTGTAGGACTGTAGTTACTAATGCGCAGTTTGGGTGCCTTTCTACAAGGAAAATATTGACTCAAGTAGGTAAAATGACGTTTCTTAACCTTGATCATCGTTGCTTATAAGGATACCTGCAACACCAGGGTCGTCACAGATGTAAAAAAGCACAGATATTAATTAAAAAGGAAGAAAAACTTGGAATGGTTGGTAAAGATAAATTTTCGTACACAACCATTTTATAAAAGAGTAGCAGAACCAGTATGGGAGTATGGGAGATTGGTTGAGTTGGCCCATAGAAAAGTAGGTAAAATAAAATGGAGTCAACTCGGCTGCACGGTCGAGTTTATCGCCGCCGAGTTGACCTAACTCGAATTCTGTGAACAGAACATTATTTATTATCTTGACTCACATCTAAAAATGTCTGTCGACTCGAGATGCTATATGGAAATAATTTGCAGACAAGAAAACAAACAAGTCTATTTAAATAATTGTGAAGATTAATGTTAATTCGAAAATTATATGCGCACGTTACGCGCAAAAGCGAATATGCAAATACTCTGTGATTATAATAAAGTGAATTTATAATGCAGAACGATGATAGAGTCTGTGGCTCGATTTTTGAACCGAGGGTATGATTTCGCACAAAAATATCACGCGACATTAAAGATTTCCTATTGAAGGCAATTCCAATGGTTCAAACCACTCGTTGCGTTAGCGATTGATACGATTATTATTTTTAGAATATGAAAATGCAACTTTTGTTAGGGATTTTGTTCCATTTCGCACGATAATCGTGCGAAATATAATACGAGCGATTTAAAGATGGAGCCCCTGATCTATTACAGTTTTACCATGAGCTACCGTATCTAGAGATAATGCAAGTATATAGATAACATTGGTGAGTTAATTAAACTGTAGGCCATTTTTATATATAAAAGCAATTTCTCTAAAAATAAAGTAATTTTTAGAGAAAATGTTTTATAGTGGTTTTAGACAAACAAGCCACTATAGAATGGCACGCGCGTAAATCAATTCTATTATCTATTTAGGTATTTTTTAAGTACATAAACGTATATCAGTTTCTGTCAGCCACAAGACAAGCTTTGCTTAGTTTGGGGTCAGATGACCGTGTGAGAAATAATGTCACAGAAAAAATACATAATAGCTTATTTAATATTTTACAGAAACTGTAAGTATGTACTCAAACCTACGTACTTATATATTATATGCTAAGGGTACCGGTGCGTTACTATGGAGATCCCGATGCCGTCCTTCTGGCACAGAGACCGAGGGGGTTAAGAGTAGGTACAATCCTACATTAAATGACTATACCCAATGCAATCAGATATCTTTAGAAGTGTTAAATTAAAATCATCATAATATAATCAATCCAACTTAGTTCGCTGCTTGACATTGGCATAGTTTTTATTTTACTGATCCCAAATCAAGCCATATCACCATGTAGTTTCAGACACTAACATGTATAATGTTATGCTAAGTTTGATACTGGCCACACAGGAGCTTGGTGGTATCATCATCAGTTCAGGCTATAGGAAGTCCACTGCTGGACATAGGCCTCCCCCATCGATCTCTTGGTGGTATACGACATATTGCACTGACACCTATAGGACTACGATGTATTCCGTGACCGAGGGCAGTCGATCGATGTTCACGCATCACTGAGCATACTTCCTAAATGCGAGACAGGAAGCGTGGACAGCAGTCACTATCAGCGTGGTCACCACTGTGCTGTATCGGTGCAGAGTGCAGACACACCTTCCCGACAACTGATGCCGGTAAACAATGTTTGCGACTGGTACCCTAATTATACGACGCGTAAACTTGGACGATACAGCCAGTACTGGGCTACGCACAAAAGGTGTACTAAGCAGGCCCCTCTTTCCCAATGAGCACTTTGGGCACTTGCTCAGGGCCGATAGACAGGGGGCCTCCTAGTTCCTGCCACATCATCAAACAATAACCGATATTTATTACCGAAAAACATATCAATTTCGAAAAAATCAAGGATAATGACTGACTACAATACCTACTTGCTTATTAGCTTTTGCATGCGCGAAGCTACTGTACTCTCGCCCAAAAATTGTGCTCTGTCAAGGTCATAAAGGCCCCATTAACCTAATATGCACAAGGCCTCCAATAGGTTAAAGACGACCCTGGTACTAATCCGAAAGGGGTTCATAGGAGTATGAACAACTTTTAATATGGGAGCAACTCCGAAATCGCGAAAAAAATATTAGCTGTTCCATACAAAACAGTCATTGACACTCGACAAAATGTATAAGACAGCTGATATTTTTTTGCAATTTCTGAGTTGGTCCCATAATAAAAGTTGTACATAATGATGAGTATAACGGACTCCTATCGGCTTTTTACACCTTTTCCGCGTAACCCTATATGTGTACATACCTATTAACTTGCCTGCTATAATCATACGGGGCCATCAACAATGCAGTCAGTTACCTTCTCATTCACCCATGACCGGCAGGTGGCGGCGCGCGGCGGGTCACGGCCCGTGCTGTACTGGCTTTGTCAATGGGCTAAACAACCACGTACTTATATTGTTGACTTTTAGAAATGTGGCATAATTCTTTTAGCCGTGTATTTTTTATGAGATGAAACCCCTAAAAATTTAAATTCAGATGGACTACCTTAATCCAAAAAAAACCATTAATATCTTCATAATTATTGGTATTGGTATAATACTGACTGCCCCGGTGGCTCAGTTGGTAGTGAAAGTTTTGCGCTTGGTTTCGATTCCCACCTAGGGCAAACATTCATGTGATGAACATTTGTGTTTGTTCTATGTTTGGTGTTAATATTTATTTAAGTATGTATTTAAAATATATATCTGTATATCAGTCTCTGGCATATTACAAGGTTTGCTTAGTTTGGGGTCAGATGGCCGTGTGTGCAAAAATGTCCCAGATATTTATTATTACACAATCGCCAAGACATTTGAATAAGCTTGCGTTTGACCGCCACATGCGATGAAGCTGTTTTACGATGGAGCAAACCTTCCTAGGAGAAACCGATTCACTCGCGACATGAAGACATAGGTACCTACAGAGAGCGTGTAACATAAAAAACCTCTTTTTTGGAGTAGTTTGAAAACGTAACGCAGTCAAAAACGTAGAATGAGATAGGTACAGGACCTTGCTTAGGACTGCAATCAATATGAAACTCTGCATACATTTCAGATACGCTAGTAAATCATACTAATATGAATGTCAAAGTTTGGATATTTTTGTTGCAAGAGCTGAACGGGTTCAATGAAACTTGACATGGAGGTAGCTTATAACCTGGTTAAGCACATAGGCTTTAAATAAAAATAAAGGCTCCTTCAGGTGAAACCGCGGGCGCAGTTAGTGTAATAAAATATTTAATTTTGTTGGTAGATACTTTTTAACAGGCAAACTTTAACTTTAGAATGAACTGAAAACTGTAGGTACTTACATATAATTGTGTTAAGTATGTTGTAACTTTCTTTTAGGTACTCCAGCGCACATCGTGTTGTTATTCGTATTGCGTTATCAAAATACATTTGCAACGAAACGTCCGCGTCGAGTGAGTATGCCCCACACGTACTTAACGTGTGTACCCTGATCGATATTGGAAGACGAAAGCGATTCGATTTCTCGAAGCCGCTAGTTGAGAAAGTGTTTTAGATAACAATAGTGTTCTCAACAATACACTGGGAATTGATTATTCAAAGAAATCGAGGATCACTATCGGCGGTTAAATTGATGTGGTAGGGAGTTATGCTTACCGAAAACAATTAGTCTATAAGTCTCTGATTAGGCCACGGATAGTCTCCTATAGACTATATTCGCGGTTTAATGACATATTAAGCAAATTGATGTCCCCACCTGAAGTTCAAAAAATATCAAAAGTAGAACAAAAAAAAATATTGTCGTTTTTTCTTTTACCGCCGTAAGCCGTTATTTAACATCTAACTGCACACTTCATATCACACCAGGGCCTTACGCCCAACCTTAAACGCGGGCTGGAATAGGTGAAGTTTGCAAAATCACGCGAACGCAAAATCACGCGAACGCAAACCTTAACGCGCCGAGATACGGTTTGCAGTCGCGTGATTTTGTAAACTGCACCTATTCGGGCCCGCGTTTAGAGTTGGGCGTAAGGCCCCTGTATTATAAATGCGAAAGCATCGCAGTTCATTTTTATGGTATGTTTGTTAGCTTTTCACAACTACAATTCTGGCCCTCTTGCATCGAAGCTCAAAGAGGGAGTCCTAAAAATACTATTATACCTTGTATTCCATCTTAATGTAAAATCGACCTCTGTGTGCATGAACATAAGGCAATATTTTTTGGAAAATACGGGAAATCTGGAAAATCTCTGGTAAAACTGAAGTTTAGGATCATAACATCCAAGTAACTGAAGGTCCAGTCTTGAATTCAAGTTTCTGAGGCACCTCAAAAATCCAAACACACTAAAGCGGGATTAGTAACTTTAGTCTAGTAAAGTTAGCTCGTTTACATTACATTGAAATCATCGGACCACAGATAGATAAGACAGATAGACAATTAGATCTAAATATATGGATACACCTCAAATGACAAAAAAACTTCGTAACGTTTACCTTGACCCAGATTATCAGATGAATAATTAAGATAGACATGAAAACATGTTTGTTTTTGTAGACTTTATGCAAACTATAGTGACGTCAATAAAAAATGTAAGAACTGGTTCTGTCATATCAAATCCATGATAATTTCTCACAGTAGATACATATAAAGATAAAGAAAGATAATTTATGATTCATCTACTTATTAAAGATCTGCATGATCTAATTCCCTCCTGCCCATTTTTCTATTAGTCTAAGATCCGGCTGCAGAATAACTGCGGTCATCGAGTTTTAAACCAAATTTTTACGCATATTTATGATTAGGAGAATATATATCAACCAGGGTGTCAACCAAAATGTGGCCGCTAGTATTTTAAATTAAATTATTGTTAATTAATTTATAGGAAAAAAATTTATTCACTTGGGTTTTAAATAAAATATCGTCCACTTCACGGTTTTTTATTATATGTATTTTGAGATTTGACTTATTTAAATTTTAAGAAAATATTCCTTCACTAAGACATAAAAATTAGGGGAAGTTCAACAGTTTGTTGAACTTCCCGTAAACCCGTTTTTTTTAAATGTCTTAATTATTTTATTTTGGTACTTTGTACGTCGAGTTTACAATTCAACAAAAGTCAAGGCGTGAGATATGTCTTATTTACTGCCATCATTCCACATGCAGCTCAAGTAAAGACAGTGCGTCGCACGTCGGAAAGGTTTACGTGAACGCGTTGAAAATTGTTCCATAATGGAAATCGTAGTGTTTATTTGAGACACGTTACTTCCGGAAATCTCGGAGATTGCGTAATAGAGATGCTTTTTTTTTAATTCTGCAGTGCAAACACCATTCTTTATTGACCGACAAATTGGACAGTTTAAATCGACAAATTCGATAAAATGCCATTTGATCTGCACTCGCTATGATCGATTCTATGGCATTTCATTGAATTTGTCGATATCAACTGTAAAATTTGTCGATCGATAAGAACGGTAAATGCACTGCTGATTTGTAGGGCTGATTTATAAATAATCAGATATTTGAGCTAATATTATTTCACAATTTCTGGGTTGTTTCCATTGTAAATGACTCGGGCCTGGATCTAGGAGCAACACTTTCCCAAGGCGGCAACTTAAGGGGGCGCCAAATTCCACTTTTTTATCATTAATCTCTAATGCTAGAGGTGAGGGGCGCCAATGTCAAGTTTTAGGCCCTGCTCTGAAAAATAGTAGATCCAGGGCTGGTATTTTTTTTTTCGTAATGATGAGAATAACGGACTCTTTTTGGCTTACTGCTTTACTTTGTACTGTACCCTGTATAGGCTGAGGATTCCTAGATTTAGTTCCTTTGTTTGTATAAGTAGACTGTAGAGTGTTAGGAGAGCTAACATCTTGTCATTAAGAGACGTCACTTTCACATGACACCAGTGCAATAGCACGAGCATGCTAATAGCACAGCTAATTTATAAACCACACAAATAGAAAACCATTTCGCATTCACATGTTTACTCTTAACGCCAAGCGTTTCTTATCAGCCTGTAAAGTGGATACTGGGTTGAGTCAACAGAGATCCAACAATAAAGTTTGTCATGTTGTCATTGCATTTTCACCTCTATCGCCAAGTGAGAAAGAACGAGAATTTCAATGATGAAATTATAATTTTAAGGTAGTTTTTTTTTCCGGTTTATTAAACTAACCTAACCTAGTGAAATTATGATTTCATGGCATTGACAATTTATCTGCGATATAATACATATATCAGATAGCATTTTTACTACTTGCGGTATATATTTCAAGTTATCCTGTGATACGTAAAGCTAGAAAATATACTTATTTTCAAAATTTCATGTGGTCGAAGGCTTGGTCTGCCTACTATGTGCAAAAGCAAATAAATCATAGTAACAGAACATTATTAAAATAAACTAGTACTTCGCTCCAAATTGTGACAGCGCGGCCGATATTTTACCAAGCCTTCGACCAATTTTGCTCATTTTTGCACCATAAAATTGTAATAGTATGCTACTATTTTTCATGCTCCTACGTCATTTCGTGACAATCGGATCAACGGTTCTCGAGTTATTTTCTAACTGTAGTAATGAAGATCTATCGAAAAGTTCACCTGGTAAGTATCACACCTGTGCCAGTCATTCAACCACCAAGCAGTGCAAATTTTACTGTTTCGGATTGAAGGGCAATGCTGAAATTACTGAGTATAAAGAGATTTAACATCTAATATCTTAGAATGAAGAGCGCAGTGCATTAAACTGTTGCAGTGCAATGCAAGCATGAAGCTTACCATCGGGCGATCGACATTCTCGTCCCGTCGCCGAGTTGCATAAAAAAACATACACACATTCGTGTGTCAATTTATTCCCATAGTCTCTGAGATTTTAGCTTTACTCAGTCAAAAATATCAAAAGGTTTTGAAGGAAGGTAGGTAAACAATATTCGCAAAGGCTTGAGCCGACGCATTAAACCATTGATTTATAGCATTATCCGATACCTTTCGGTCATAAGGTTTCTGTCTGACTGTTAGTAAGGTTGAATCTGTTATAAAACCAACGGGTTTGTGTAACCACATAGGTGGTAACGAGATAAATCGTTGCAGAACGACCTCTTTCACGCAAAGCCTGTTTAAAATTTTCAAGACTTAAAAATAAAACCGGTCAAGTTTATGTAACCCTAAATAAGCCAAGTTCGAGTCAGTCTCACGCATTGAGGGTTCCGTACCACCACAAAACACAAAAACTAGTGCAAAAAGACATCACGCCCAGACGGTCACCCGTCCAAGTACCGACCGAGCCTTACTCCGCTTAGCTTGGTACGGAACAGAAATTTGTCTCCGACTCACATTTTGCCATTATTTATTATTTGACGTTATACTTTAGAGCGTGTCTGTCTGTAGTTTTGACTTTTTGACTTTATTATTATTTCTTAGTAAATCTGCCGTAACATTGCATATTCTGTGAAAATTTCAACTGGCTATTTATTACGGTTCGAAAGACAAACCGTTAAAAGGTAAGACAGACGGACAGACAGATAGCATAGGCTCAGTGCTCATAAGGTCCCGTTTTTAGCATTTGGGTACGAGTATTATTTTGTAAAAAAATCCTTTGTAAAAGTTCACTATCTACACTTAGCTACACAAAAGAAATAATAGCACACGTACATAGGATGTCAAGTCAAGATAAATAGCTGCAGTTCCATTGAGATTCCCATCGTGCGACGTGATGTTTATAAACCTGGCTTGACTAGATGCTCCCTAGGGTTAACCAATATATTTTTTCGGGATAAAAAGCAACCACAGTAAATTTCATACAATTCTGTTTAGCCATTACGGACTTAAGTGGTAACAGACACAAATTCGAATTCCTATGTACATTTACATGCATTTCCTTTGTTTATAATGACTTCCAAAAAGAAGGAGAAGGAGGTTCCTAATTCCACAGTTTATTTTTATTTTTATATATGTTACCTGAGAACTTTCGACTGGGTGAACCGAATTTGATGATTCTTTTTTTATTTGAAAGCTGGTGTTTCCCATTTCAATTTGGTCCAGTTCTGACATTTTTATGAAGGCGGTATTTTATATTGATTATTATTTGTGTAGTGTAATCACAGAAAAGATAAATAAATAGAACGGAAATGAGTTGGAAATTCTGTCGCCAGGTATTGTGACAGATACTTGGTTGAACATTCTTATTTATGTCAACGCGTCGAACTCCGCATCACAGTTGCTATGGGTTTATATGGGTGCAAGTGGCTACAACAAATTTCTTACAAAAATGCCTTGACAGCCGTTCTAGTTGAAACGAAAAAAAAAACTTTTCTGTGAGTGTAATAATTGCGAAAACGTAAGAAATCATTAATACATTTTATTGTTTTATAAAACAGTCACGTTTTGATACAGTCCAAATAAAGATCTTGACCTCATGTCCCGCAGCTTGTAGTGAAAGTCGTTGTTCATAAAAACTGTCTGCTATGCAGCTCACGTCTGGTTGTAAATTAGGACATTTTCGATCAGCATTCCACAGGACAATGGGCTTCCTGTGTTCAGCCATTCTTTGGCTATCGACATCGAAATTCATCCCGAAGTGGATTGTTGATTTTGGATGAACGAAATGAAAGTTGAACTTTAAATGTTTTTAATGGTGTCATAATCTACACAGATTTCTTATTTTTTTTTATGAAAGATAATTTACACTAGAATAATTAATTTAAGAACGAAAATATCAGTTACTTATAGTAACTTATATACATTTTGTGTTATAATATTCTTTGCGCTGTCAGAACCACGCTTTAGCTGACGCCTTAACCACATCGCCGGCCCTGGGGTAGAGCGAGAACGGCGGTCGCTCTAGGCGCCAGATTGCAAGGGTCGCCAAAATACTAAGAGCGAAAAATGTCGAGCTATAAATAAAATTTTGTTGGCCCTTCACGCCTCGGGGCGGGGGCGGCGTGCCAGGCGGCGGGACACACTTGCGTAGTTTGTAACGTGCATAAATTTTAACTTTTTTTAATTAGTATTGTGTCTTCGTTCAATCACGAAGGACTATATCATTCATAAACCGGTTCACATCAACTGATCATTCAAATGATAGGATTTGCAAAAAAAATGCCTCGTTCGGTCACGAGTGGCCCAGTTCTATTGACAATAATTAAAAACTTATGATGATGATGTCCTGTCCTCATCCTCAGCCATAAGACGTACACTGCTGAACATAGGCCTCCCCCTTTAACCTCCACACTGAACGATAACCTGCCATCTGCATCCACTGGATGCCCGCGACTCTCACGATGTCGTCGGTCCATCTAGTGGGAGGCCTACCTAAGCTGCGTCTTCCGGTTGACGGTCTCCACTCAAAAACTCTCTATCCCATCGGTTATCGGTTCTTCGTCCTATGTCCTATTAAAGTATATTTATATTCTACTAACACAGAGGTTCCCAGACTTTTTTTCCTCATAGACCACTTTCAACATTTAGCTGGTTCCGATAGACCCCCGCATCTACATTTCTACCATATTTCCAAAACTCTACAAAAACGTAGACCCCCGTCGAGTCTCCCGTGGACACCTGGGCATCCACCTGGACCACTTTGGGAACATCTGTACTAACAGAATATTGTCAGGATAAAAAGTAGCCTATATTATTTATTTATTTATTTACGGAAAACAAACAGCTTAAGCAATGTAAAACATAGCAATAAAAATCCAGGTATATCCAGGGTATATACTATCTCCATTCCAGACGTTAATGATGGTAGAGTAAGAGGTAAGGGTGCATAATGCATAATACATGCAGGATAAGAAAAACCGATACCCCGAAAAAATACAACCTTATATCTAAACTAATCTTAATTTTATCGATAGATGTCGTTCTTAATGTAATGCCAATGTCCAACGTCCAAGAACTATGAATTCAAGTTCAATGTCGGTCACGGTCTCAATCGAAATCGAGTTTCGGTGAAAACGATCTGATGCTTCAACGTAACAACGATTCTATTATAAACTGTATTACTTGCTAGAAAAGCTTATTTTCCAACGATAATTTAAGACATTCTTCGCAATGAATGCTTTAACGAACATAATTATTGTTCAAATACAGCAATCCACGGGTCGAGAACGCAGAATTATTTCTGCACCTTTTTTTCTCATCTTCGTTAATTTTTACTTGTCATGGTCTCTGGAATACGCTAAGTAACCGTCGCCATAGAACTTTTACTTGACATCTTATAACAAGGGGATAAGATATAGTTTTGTTTACAAATGTATTTATCTTGCTTCGGTATACAGTACAAAGAAAAGGCTTGGCTTTATCAATAGCCAGGTGGATCGCAACGAGTTTGGTTGAGTACTTACTTACGTACTTCTATCTGCATGAGTGCTCAATTAATTTTGTAATTAATAAAGTTGGAACTGAACTTGGCTGTTTATTTATCTACTGATTCAAGCCTTGATTACTTACTTATACTCAGTCCAAGCTTTTTTAACTCTGCCAGCTGCAAGATTTAAAAATAATAAATTAAATTTTTAGAATAATAGCAAAAACTGACTTCAAGACTATATATACCTACGTCCTACATGTAAAAACTTAAACTAAATATAAATATTCTCGCAGCTTAAAAAACTAGTAGTGTACTGTAACTTTTTGTAGTGGTAGAACTCTTTTGCAGGTGAAGGTCCGCCTGGGGAAGTACCACTCCTTTGCCAGTTATTCAACCGCCAAACAGTAGTGTACAAACACTACTGTGTTCCGGATTGAAGGGCAATGTTTCCAGCGAAATTACAGGGCACACAGAGATTTGACATCTGATATCTCAGGGTGACGAGCGCAGTGCATTGCCATCCAGGGTTTTGAACTGTTGAAGTGCAAATTTCTGAGTGACGTTAAGCTGTTATCAAGCGTGAAGAGCCATCAGGCGAGCGACTTCGCTCGTCTCGTCACTCAGTATCACAAAAAAAAACCTGGTAAGGATCATTATCCTTACCAGGTTTTTTTTGGACAAACTATACAAATTATTGCATTGTCTACACTAATATTATAAAGAGGAAAGATTTGTACCTATTTTTGTATGTTTGTAATGAATAGGCTCCGAAACTACTGAACCGATTTGAAAAATTCTTTCACTGTTGGAAAGCTACACTATCCCCGGGTGACATAGGCTATATTATATTTTGTAGCAAGGCCGGAGGCCAAGCTTACACTCGTGCGAAGCCGGGGCGGACGGCTAGTACTTTATAAATGCAAAGGTTTAAATCAATCCGTCGTATTGAAAATCACGTTCAAAGATTCCGTTACATAGATTCATACCAAGCTAATGAAAGCGTGTTAAAAAGTAGAAAAATTACAGTTGAAACAGAGATTGAAATTGTTTTTTTTTTTTTAATTCAATTTATTCCTCATCAAAACTTTTGCTGAAGGGAAACACAAATCAAAACGTCACCGTATAATATATATTTGATTTTGTTATTCAAAAAGTGCTGCATCAATTTCGATTAAACTTACATAAGACCACCTCTGAAGTATGACCTACCAGACAAAAAAATAATCATCAAAATCAATTCATAGTTGGCAAAGTAATCGCGTAACAAAAAAAAAATATGTATATAACACTATAGTATGTTACATTGCCTACCAGCTACAATGTTCAAAAAACCCTGTAAAATTGATCAGAATTTACGGTTCTTAGGGTTCCGTACCCAAAGGGTAAAAACGGGACCCTATTACTGAGCCTTGGCTGTCTGTCCATCCGTCCATCCTACCTTTAAATACTTACTGCAGTTGTCAGACTTAAAAAGAACAGAGTATAAGTTTTTACATACAAAAATTTATCATTAATGCTTCAAATGTAGGTAAAAGTTTTGTTTATTTTTGTTTTTCAATGCAAGGGCCAAAGTCTATGTTTTTTACTAAATAAGCACATTAAAATATTTTGGTACTAAGTAGTAAATTGCAATCGTGCTGGTTTGTAAACAATGTAGTAGACATTTTCCGTCTTACCACAAAAAATATTTAAAACAACGCCTAGACACCTGTTTAGCTAGACAGCGTCTAAAAGTTAAATACCGTTTTAACAGATGTTTTATTTCTTCTACCATAAAACCATGTTTAACATGTGTTTCCTTAAACACAGCCTAACTTGATGCATACTTTTTCGAATATGGCAACAATTAGAAACGTTTCATTTTATGCAGAACCGATTATGGGAAATCAATCCATTTTGGTGTCTAATTTATTTTTATTATGAATAGGTTCATGTCTGACCTTCGTTTGACGACCAAATTATCATTATTTGGGGCTTATTTTGGACAATTTCCATTTCAATCGGCCGAGCATCGAGCAAAAACGTGTACGTCCTGTGGCATTATGGTAAAACTATAGGATGACCGGAACGTTATTGGTGTAGAAAGTTTGACAAATTTATATGACGTTGACAGTTCTGTTATTCTCTTGAACAAAGGACCCATAAAACACTTAAAACGTCCTTGGTTATTCTGTTTCTTTGGTTGTAACATAACATAGCTAACGCGATAAAAATATTAATTTGAAGTTATTTTATAGTTTTTGTGATTTGTAATGACATCAAAGCTAAATAAATTCGAAATGGACAAGAAGCACAGAGATCGCGGGAGCAATTGTCCATAAATTCTAAGTCCTACAAGTCGTTATCATGGATAAAACCAATAGGATCAATAAAATCCATTGTTTTAATAGATAAATTCACAAGCAAAATGATTAAAATGGACAAAACTGAGATAGACACGTCTTAAAACAAGGGTTGGGGGCTGTTTAAATTTAAACAATGGCTAAGGCATGTCTAACCTAAGACGAGTGCTAGACGTGGATTTGTGGTACGACATTTGTGAAACATCTGTTCAACACATGTCATGTCTAAAGTGTTCCTAAATCTTTTGTAGTAAGACGGTTTGTATTTATCCTTGGTTCCAGTAAATAGAATTACGGTTTCCTTTATCGACTAAGCAGGTAAAAATTAAACGTTGCATATCCGGTTTGAATTAATAGTCGTATTACAATCCAATCGTTAAATTTTAGGTATCTGAATTTTCGGGGATAAAACGAATAAATATAGCCGTCATTATCAAGACAAATATAATGCAAGTAATCCATTTTATTTTTTTTTAAATAAAAAACAGGTTTAATATGTAAAAAAAAAAGTAATCCATAACATTGATACAAACAACATAACCATTAATAACAAAATAACATATATAACAACGTAATCATTTTACATTGATTATTTTAAATATGTCAGTAATTTAAAGAAATCCACTCTCATATTTTCCCTCTCAAAGTTTTACGAAAAAAGTAATTTTGACAATTGGATGTTATAAACTTATTTTATCCAAAATTTGTAGCCGTTATTTTTAACAATTTTTTTTTTTTTTTTAAACGACTTCAAGCCTAATACTTACAATTGAATGTGCTAACTTAAACTACAAAAGTAAAAAATTACACTGAACACAGAGATTGAAAATCCTCATCAAAACTTTTGCTGAAGGGAACCACAAACCAAAATGTCATCTGTGTATATATTTTAGTTATGTCGATTTTTTCAAACCAAAAAAAAAACGAAATCTATCTACACTAATATTATAAAGAGGAAAGATTTGTACCTATTTTTGTATGTTTGTATGTTTGTAATGAATAGGCTCCGAAACTACTGAACCGATTTGAAAAATTCTTTCACTGTTGGGAAGCTACACTATCCCCGGGTGACATAGGCTATATTATATTTTGTAGCGAGGCCGAAGGCCGAGCTTACACTCGTGCGAAGCCGGGGCGGACGGCTAGTTCATAATATAATTGGCCGAGTAATCGCGTAACAAACACAAAAAAAAACATTCAATCGAATTGATACCGATTATTCGATTGATCCATTCGTTGGTTAATAAAAATAAAAAACATACAGACGAACATAGAACCTCCTCTTTTTTGGAAGTCGGTTAAAAATATATACAGATCTGTTTATTACAGATAGGTACTTAATTTTCTATAGATCTTTTCTATTTGACCGAATCAGAACGTCAAAAATCGTCAGTTTTCGTTGGGTAAAAGTCAAAATATGTGAAAGGATCTTAAATCAAATCGACTAATGAGTATCCATTGTAGATCGCTGAGAATACTACAAGTGTACAGTTACTTCATGATAAGCTGACGACGTGATGACTTCACGCAAGCACTTCGAAGGTGATCATATCATGTTTGGATGACACCGCATCATAGTATATCATGTTTATATTTACAACTAGGTGCATATTACGTCAGTCTAGTTTTTGTATACATTTTTCGCGTAATTTACACAAAACATTTTGATTCCACACATCACAGAAGAAACGAAATGAGTTGAGATGTGTTTTGCCTAAGTTTAAGACCCAACATTTCACGCTATCATAAAAAAGGAAGTATGTTTGTTTATTCCTCTTTAACTAAGCGACGGATCGACGTTTTTTTCTGCATAGATATAGTTTGATGGCCAGGGAGTGACGTAGAATACTTTGTATCCCAGAAAAATATACAGTTCTTGAGGGAAGCGAGGTGAATCCGCGAGGGTTAGCTAATTTTCTATACATATTGTAAATCAACGAATTTTCTAATCATAACAAACTAGTAATAATTAGCATCTGTCTTCAGTGCTACATGTTCTGTGATGTCCAAAAAAAGAGTTATACGCGAGTCTCCTTTGGGAACTACGGAAACATAACACGCGTTGATGTCTTTTGCTCCACGCAAAAGCGCGAGTCTCCTTTGGGAAATAAAGAAACCAAACACGCGTTGATATCTATTGCCCCACGCAAAAACGCGAGTCTCCTATGGGAACTAAGGAAACATGCCACGCGTTGATGTTTTTTTGCCCCACGTAAAAACACGAGTCTCCTTTGGGAAATAAAGAAACCAAACACGCGTTGATATCTATTGCTCCACGCAAAAACGCGAGTCTCCTATGGGAACTAAGGAAACATGCCACGCGTTGATGTTTTTTTGCCCCACGTAAAAACACGAGTCTCCTTTGGGAAATAAAGAAACCTAACACGCGTTGATATCTATTGCTCCACGCAAAAACGCGAGTCTCCTATGGGAACTAAGGAAACATGCCACGCCTTGATGTCTTTTGCTCCACGCAAAAGCGCGAGTCTCCTTTGGAAAATAAAGAAACCTAACACGCGTTGATATCTATTGCTCCACGCAAAAACGCGAATCTCCTTTGGGAACTAAGGAAACAAGCACGCGTTGATGTCTTTTACTCCACGCAACAAAGCATAATATATTTTTTCTATTATGGATTTAAGATTACAATAAAAAATGGTAGGTATTTGTTTGCACCGTTTTACGAAAGTGGTTAATTTGAAATGTTGCAGTTGTATTTTTTGTATTGGACTAAGCTAACGTTTGACCGCAATCTCACTGGATGAAAAGCAATAACGCGGTCGAAGATCTAGTATGTTTGCCTAGTAATAACCTATTAACCCTAGCATCGTAATGCTGCGGAAACACAGACAAAGGCAACGTTATAATTAAGAAATAGAAGGAAAAACGCTTAGTTCGAACGAATAGTACTTTAACCATGTATAAGGGTAATACATAGCCGTTTGTCGTCAGAATTAGACATCCGGTAATGAAAAGAGCGAATGAGCTAATCCTAATTATTCCCGATAGTTACCCAGTTTTAAATTTTCCAAAATATAATATTACTTTGTTTAATAATCCAACCAAATAACTGTCACATGTATAATTGTAACTCCATAATACAATTGTCTTGTTTCTTTTAATGAATTCAAACGCGAAATATTTGTTCATTTGCTCCTCTTGCTATTGCCCAACCGTGTCCAAAGGTATGTACTCAATATCGACAAGTTTTGCGACACACTCGCTATTTATCGTTTTACTTGTGAAAACACATGTGCAACAGTTTTTGAAACGCGTGTTTCCTACATGTACATTTGAAACAAACTAAATATCACGATATATCACAGTGTTGCAGTAATATTGTGAAAATAAGAAACGCGGAACTTTTTTCTCATGTGCCAGTTGCTGAAAAAAATATTACTAACATAAGTAGTTCGTATAGAACTCGTCCTAAACTCGGCCCAAGTATTTAATTGATCTTACTATCAGTGAAGTATACCTGCTACAATCTCCTAATATTTTTTTTATAAAATATATGATAAACCTGATGGTAAGCGATCACCGTCGCCTATGGATACCTGTAACACCAGGGGCATCACAGATACGTTGCCGACCCTTAAAGACACTGTTAACAGCCCTTTTGAAGAACCACATGCCATTCGGAAATGCCACAGGATTCCTCAGGAGCTCATTCCACAAATTTTACGTTCAAAAACCGTACAAACGTGGACAAGATTCGTTGTTTTCATTCAACATTTTACAATATTATTACAGCTGTCACCACAAATATATACTTGGACTGAGTTTGGCGTTTTTTACAGACTATACATATCTTTTTATGTATGCATGTAAAACCTATAGATTTAGCTATATTTTAAATGCCAAAGTCTAAAAATAGCACTGACGCAGGTTCTATTCATTAGATAATAGATGTCTAAATCATAAACATTTTATAGCTACATATACGCAACTTAAAATAATGTAAATTATTCTTGTTGAATTGTATGTCTGATCATACTTTAATAAGTATATTAAGGTGGTATCTCAGCCTCAAATTTTCCATAACTTTCGAAATATTACTTTCGAATAGTAAATTGTCAAAAAAACTGCTAGTTTTTTTGCGTCCTTAACCTAAGGATGTTTGGAAGAGATCTCTTATCAAGGCTGTTAATTGTTTCACTAGTGTTAAGTTGTTTTTATCTTATTAAGTAATTTTTGGTGTGAACAATAAAGAGTTATCTATCAATTTTTCTATGCCAGATTAAGAGAGCTTTTATCAAGCATTGAGGTTCCCCCAGAACGTTGTTAAAACACCTGCCGAAAATGATCATCTGCGGACTGTGGTAATAAATCAATATTGTGGAAAGGGTTTGTAGCTACCTAAGTTGGCGCTTCACATTAGATGTCGTTTGATTAGGCACCCACACTAGGCCCAAATTATATTCAGCTCTGACAGAAACAACAAATAACAACAACAAGAAACAACATTATAAAAAACTGAATGAACATATTTTCTTTTAATATTTCACTGCAGTATATTATCAGCTACTAGCTACAATCTTACGTTTAAATGTGTCAAAAGGGATCCGAATTGACAGCTTTTTCAATAACAATAAATTAATAAATTGCAGATATCAGAGGTAAAAAGAATTGGTCCTAGTATTAAGCTTAGCATACTAATATGCAATTTTAACTTATTTGAAGCGAGAACACAACTTTCAGGAACACAACTGCACTAAATTAAATTAGTAAGTACATGGAAATTGTCGTCACAATCGTGCACTTTAGCCATTATCACATTTACAATGTGAATCGTTAAGGATATCGTGAGCTAATATTCTGTTAAAATTGTTTACATAACACGTGCAAATCATTTATAGATCGCATTATAACGATTGCGTGTATTTCGTGTTATCAAAACATCTGTTAACACGTCAATATTAAAATGTCATCTGTTAACGTTTCGTTTTTACATATTAAAGATTGGCATTCATATTATTAGTGCGATACAAACGAATTAAAATTTATCTGTCCCTTTTATGCCGGGCATGTTAATTAAAGACAGCAATACTTTAACCTAAAACCTCTGAAATTGACCGCATTTTGGTGGCTTTAGAAACGTTAGTTAACTGAATTAATGCTTAACATTTGCTTTGTCATAGCTATCGACATAACTATTAAAATTTGCAAGTTGAAGTGACAATGGGCAGGGCATATCGCTCCAAGAACCGCTAACATATGGGGAAGAAAGGTCCTTGAGTGGAGACCACGAACCGGAAGACGCAGCGTAGGTAGGCTTCCCACCAGATGGACCGACGACATTGTGAGAGTCGCGGGCATCCAGTGGGTGCGTGTGACAGAATGTCGTTCAGTGTGAAGGTTAAAGGGGGAGGCCTATGTTCAGCAGTGGACGTCTTCTGGCTGATGATGATGATTTGATTTATCTCGTTTGGGCGTGTGGCAAATTCTTTCAGCGAGAAATAGATAGCGCAATTTTAAGAATTGTTTAAGTTAAGTAGCTTGTTTCTAAACAAGGCCGTATTACATAAGTTCGTAGGCTGAATGTCAGAATTTTTAGGCCACCTGAAAGCATCTGGCGTGGCTAGACAATTGTTGATAAACTAATAGGACCAAAGACAGGAACCAACTTCTTTGTAGATAGTAATTTTGCAAAGTGTACCTACAACGAAACAGGTTGGACGAAGCACATATCTACCTACTTAATATGGATATTTTTATCGTTATTTATAGGAATCACAAAAATAAATCCGTTATGATTTTGGCAGTTTATTATATTTATCGTAGGACAAGTTCCATGACGTTTCGTAAAATAATCGCTTTGTAAATTCCCGGTCAATGTATCGTAATTTCTCGCATGTACGATTGTTGCATTATCCTACCTTCAGAATAGTAAATTTATCCATAATCACAAACGCCAAGGAGAGCCTCATTAGTGTATAAACATTCAGGTTTCTTGCAGAAGCTGGTATTGTTTACAACTTTCTATGGGAACCTGTACAGCATTGTTGTAAAACGAGCCGGTTGCTGTGAGGGCGTGATGGTTACCATGCCATCTGGGTTGAACAACGTAAAATGGCATGCAAAGTCATCGGTTGAGGATCGTTAATTGTTTGAAGGAGATCAAATAATAAGAGAACCAAATTATAGGTACTAACAACGTTTTGTACTCAACACAGTTTTTTGTAAAAAGATAACTACTTACGTACATACTGTTAAAATAACAATCGTTATAGAAGAAGTGTTTACTTAAAAAATTACGTCTTAGGCAGAAAAGTTGACTTTGAAATATTGGAGGTAGTTGTTTATATAATTCTGTGGTTTGCACGTGCACTTTAACATTCATTTTTGATAAATATCTACGAAAACAGGTTGTGGCTATTCCAGATATGTGATTTGCTTTATTTAAGTCGACAGTCTTCGTATTGGTAACTCTCAGGCCTAAATACATCTTTCTGCTATGATTATCTAGCTGTATTTACAATAACGGTAAATAAAAAACTTACCTCTCGTTTCAACATTTACAACCATTACTGTAACCGCAAACCATTCCATAGAGGTGCCAATTAAAATCCAATAAGATTCCTAAACGATCAACCATGTAATCAATTGCAAATCGCAGTGAATTTTACCCTACATACTCGTCCATATTTTTCTCTACTTTCATCTCCAACGGTACCTGATTTTTGAGTTACATGACAATATTAGCACAACTTTCTTATAGAAAATAAATTTGAGCTGAGATTAGGGTTTTAGTCGATCGCACGGACAGAGCGCAGCGGATATAGGTGTCATAATTCACGTGTAAACACCGCTACGGGCTACGTGGAAGAAAACTGACGAGTTCGCGCGATCAGAATGTGGAACAAGACGCTCGAGATAGCTCCTTCATAACCATAACCAACGGTCTGTACAAATCAAGTTTGAATTTCAAGTAATGATATATTAAGTATCTCGGCCCGCATCACCTGACGGGTAAACAGAGGCAGGTCATATCGTCACGTCTGATGAAATTTACCGTTAAGATCCGCTGCTCAGGCGCTCGATGGCAGTCCGGCGCTGGTCCTCCACATATCACAGACACAAGCACTATCGGCGAACTATCACTAGATAAGGATCACTACACACGATCACCGATGGTGCACGTACATTTCGACCGCGGTCGATGTGGTGTCCGCGGGGTGTCGCACACGGGACGACCAAATGCGGCGGAGCGTGAACGTTAACCTACCTGTGGCGCTTGCGTGTCGCCGGCGGACGGCTCGCCGCGCACCGCCCGCGCCCCGAGACCGCTGCACCGACGCTGTCCGCCGCCATTTTTGATACAGCCTTCATTACATAACCTACAAAAAAAAAACTTCCTAATATCCTTATCAGAATACTACTATAGCATCATTACCTTCTAGATAAATACTAGATCAAAATTCTGCCAAATTTTGGAAAATACTTAAGAAAATATTCGCAATTTATGAAACTCTGTTTTACCAACAAGTGATCCCGCCATCTATTGCTGTTTTCACGACTCATTTTTATTCTACCAAATCTACGAGTAAGTCAATATTTTATGTATTTAAGTATAACATAATGAACTAATAAAACATTAGATGGGTAAATTAGTTGGTCACTTAGTTTTATCCATCTCGTAGCATAAAATTATATTAGCAATAAGTAATTAATATCATGAAAATTCGTTGCGTCAATTTCGTTTAACTCTTAGATGTGGTCAACCAGAATGTTGAACCTTTTCATTGAGTGAATTGAACCTAGAAGGCTTCGTTGCTATTGATCTGAGGTGAATTTAGTTTCAAGAATCTAATATAGATGGCGTGTCTAGCTTTATTCAAAGCCTTTTTACTGAAAAGTGTATGTATGTAACGACGTCTATTTTTAACCGACTACAATAGGTTCTCAATTCAGTCCTATTAGGTATTAATATTTATTGTTAGAACTTAAAATGGTGATCGCATTGCAAAGACTGATCATAGCAAAAAACCAAGTCAAAAGTAATTAAATAAAAACATTAAATAGAGGGAAAAAGTTGCAAAAAACAGGATAATTTTAAATTGCCTAATTATGCTATTATAATTTTATAATTCAGTTTTATTTCCCAGGAACTGAAAAAAGTAAGTAGAGTAATACCATATCTGTAATGGTAATACCAAGGACGTTTATACTAGATACAGTTTTATATCTCAGGAACTGAAAAAATTCAGTAGAGTCCAAGGACGATTATACTAGATCCAGTTTTATTTCTCAGGAAGTTAAATAAAAACCGGCCAAGTGCGAGTCGGACTCGCGCACGAAGGGTTCCGTACCATTATCTATAAAAATGGCAAAAAAATCACGTTAGCTGTTTAGTAGCCCCCTTAAATATTTATTTTATTCTGTTTGTTTGTTGTTATAGCGGCAACAGAAATACATCTGTGAAAATTTCAACTGTCTAACTGTCACGGTTTATGAGATACAGCCTGGTGACAGACAGACTGACAGACGGACGGACAGAGGAGTCTTAGTAATAGGGTCCCGTTTTACCTTTCGGGTACGGAACCCTAAAAAGAGAGCCTTTATTTATGATATGAAAACAGACAGAAAGATACATAACTTCTTATGATATTGTTTCATTACTTACGGCCAGAATTATCACTTTAGCACATATCGACATTTAAAAACATAAAAGTTCACTGAGTAAAAATAAAAATAATTCACACAGTTTAAAAACCTAAAAAAACACGCATTAATATCGCTAATCCTGAAGATCCTGGTAAGGATATTGGGACAAACAATACAAATCATTGCATTGTCATCGGTCCTTGATAAACATTGCAGTTTCAAATCAATCCGTCGTTTTGAAAGGGTGAAAGTCACGTTCAAAAATTAACATAAACATAAACAAAGCTAATAAAAGCGTGTTAAAAAGGATTGGACCTTCTTTTTAGAATAACATTGCAAAAGCATAAAAGTATTTTTACCAACAAAAAGGGGAGTGTTACCATAACACCCCCCTTTTTGTATTTTTAGGTATTTTTATGTAATGTATGCTGCATAACTGCGTCCCTTTTTATTCGGCAAATATAAGCGATATCAAGTGCCATCATTATAAGTTTAATATCTGTGGCATCGTCGTTACTAAATGGCTGTTATTTTTTTGTTTGGAAGATGATTTGATCGTGTGTGTTCTTAGCTATGATTCAAGAACACACACAAATTCTGTTCAGCCGTTTGAAGATGATAAGCTTTTTAAAAACCTATTAATACTTGTTTAGGTACCTATTTTGATATGTTTCGTTTTGGCAGAAGATCTCTTCTGATCTTTTCTCTTCTCTCTTTCTTCGATCTCCCAAAAAAAAAACAACTTCCTCCACCATCCTATAAAATTGCTTGATAACGTTTACAATGTTCTATCAATGTTGTGTTTGTTTTATTCTAAAGATAATGCCTAATAGTTTTTTTTTTATTCTCACTCAGTAATTTTTTAACATGAAAAATGATGAAAATGTGTAAACGCGGCCTTAATGCGAAAGTTTGCTATATACTCAATCAAACTAAAACAGCTCAACGGATTTTGATAGCAATCTCAATAAAGCAGCATATCTGCCCATAATAATATCAATATTATACAAATAATATATTAATTTTGAGTTAGTTAAATAGCATATTTTCCGGTTATTATAATTATTAGGTAATTTTTATATAATGCCAGTTGATTAATATAACGAACAGGACATAGCCGACTCGCTAGACAATTAGGTACCACTGAAGTAGGTATTTTACACCGATATCATCGTAACATATGTAAACATTAGTTTTGGCTATAAATTATTAATTTATTGCTTATGTGTAGACTTATTACGAAACCAGTATGTTTTTTATAAAACATACTAATTAGGTATGTCAAAATTTAGCGTCTCCGTGGTCCGTGACTTGAGGTCATGTGAATTATATTAATATTGTAATCAAAACGGAACTCGGAGAACGTTTTTCATTTATACAGGGTTATTGACAATTTACTGACAATATCTCACGCTTGAAGCTTCACTTCACAAAAACATCTTATAATGAAGTAACAAAAGATACAAAAATTAAAAAAATACAGCGCTTTGATTTTACTTTTATTATGCAAAATGCTAGTCAGTGAAATGCGCTGCCCGAATGAGTATTCTCCGAGTGACAATCTGGGTGCCTTGAAATTAAGAGTGAATCGGTTTCTTCTAGGCAAACGTGCTCCATCAGTAGACCGCATCATCGCTTAACATCAAGCAAATTGGAGGCCAAACACAAGCTTATTATAAAAAAAATACTTAGCAAAATAAAGGCAGACTTCCCTCAAATAGACGTCTTCACGGATAACCGGTCGATGATTGAGCAATTTGAGCATGTGAACGTTAGATAGGACGCTGAAGAAGTAGTAGAAGCCTTAATTGTTATTGTTTTTTACTTCTTACTTTATTCCTAGTTCTTATTTATTTCTTATTTGAATAAAACTACAAAACTTAGTAATAAATATAGCGCAATGGATGTACTATCTGTACCTAATGTTACATTTATTGTAATTATATGAACTTAATCATATTTAGGTAGCAACTTTTATATCATGGCTATTAAAACTTTTTTTTAATTTATTTTTTGTTAATTTGTATTCTTTAGGTGCAAGAGATTTTAAACTTCACTACGGCTCACGCGTTCCTTCTCGTTGAAAAAGTTATTGGCTAATTTACAATACAATACAATATCACTTTATTATACACCATATCAAAAAACATAAAAACAAAGTAACTTAAAATTAATACAAAAACGGGAGTATAATAGGCGGCCTTATCGCCTTAAGCGAAATGAAAAATGTTAACTTAAATGTTTTTGTTTCTGTATAGTAGTAAAAAATGCAATTTATTAACTCATGAAACTAAAGTTGTTAGGTATTATTTTCGATAAAATAAACAGAGGATATTTCAAGCCTTACGTGCACTTCGAAAATACGGGCATAATTCTAAATACATACAAGCATTACATTTGTTTATGGCACGCCATGTTTAGGTACGCAGCGCTAGGTAGACTGAATGCAAACTGCTGCACCAGCGCGGCGCGGCGGAGTTTTAAGTAGGACGCGGTCGGCCATCGGGCGGTTGTAGGAAACCTGCACGCGAGAGGTTGTTAACTTATAAATAACCCTGTATATTTTGTATACTCACGAGTATAATGTACATGCACATAGTTTCTCATCATTATAGTTTCCAGCCTTTAAATAATTGCTGAGCGTAGGCCTCTCTTCCTGAGGCCTTACCCCTAGCTCGAAAAGTTGACCCGCATAGGTGTTATTTGTCTAAACGGTACCATCAACTACGATAAGCGGTAGTTGTTTGATAGCCTATAACAGCCGCGGCTATCAAACAACTACCGCTTATCGTAGTTGATGGTACCGTTTGAAGATGATAAGCTTTTTAAAAAACTATTAATACTTGTTTAGGTACCTATTTTGATATGTTTCGTTTTGGGATAGGTGTTATTTGTCTAAACGGTACCATCAACTACGATAAGCGGTAGTTGTTTGATAGCCTATAACAGCCGCGGCTATCAAACAACTACCGCTTCTCCTAGTTGATGGTACCGTTTAGACAAATAACACCTATGCGGGTCAACTTTTCGAGCTAGGGCTAAGGCCCCTGTACGCCATTAATACCGGTCCTTTGCCAATCAATAATATAGTTATGTAAAATAATGTTATTTTGTATCAGCAATTAGTAAGTAGCAGATAACACTCAGATAAATGCTAAAGGTATCGTTAATTAGAACCGGAGGTAAATTCGTCTAAATCATTACCAAAAAGTTGAAAGAACTAAACCGGTTATAATGTCAAACACCTGTCGAAACATGTTTAAAATTATTTTATTATATGAACAGGTACATAAAAATATTATTTAAATAAGGTTTTAATGTGTGAAATATATATTTATACTGGCTCCTGAAAATTCCTGAAGGTGACGCACATGATATACATTATTGACATCTATAAACGTAAGAACATTATTAAATCCTAATGTAATTGGTTAAAATAATTACATAATTAAATAAAATAGTAGATAATTTTAGTTATAAGGATTCGATAAAGTCTTACAAAAACCACAATGTTGCTTCTCGTCATATATTTTACTTTACTTAGGTATATGAACATAATAATGAGGATTAATGCAATTTTTTCATTCATAAAAATCGAAACAATGTTTCAACGTTCAAGTGCTGATGTCGGAAAAACTTTGGTACACTTTTTAAACACATTAACTTCAATACAATGCTCAATAATATTTACTGCCCCGGTGGCCCAGTAGGTAGTGAATCTGCCTTCTACGCTTAGAGGCGTGGGTACGACCCAGCTAGGGTAAACAAACATACATGTGATGAATATTTGTGTTTGTTCTCTGTCGGGGGGTTAATATCTAACTTAAGTATGTATTTAAAAATATAAAATGTATGTATATCAGTCTCTGGACATAGTACAGCTTTGCTTAGTTTGAGGTCAGAGGACCGGGTGTGTAAAATGTCCCGAATATTTATTTTATTTATTTAAATTTATTGCACATTATGAAACTCACATACAGATATGTTTAAGGGGGTTAGGGTCATATCGTCTGGATTGCAAAAAAGTTTGTGTAAACGAAATGACTCAATTGTAGAATGTGTAGGCAAAACGCCTTAATCGTTAAATGACTTTTGGTTTTAAAAAGGAGGGAGTTATCAATTTTTTTTTTATCATGTTTATTACCTCAGAACTCCGTCATTTATAAACCGATTTAGAAAGTTTATTTGACTATATTTGATTTGATTTATACTTTCAGATTAGTCTCATAGAAATTTCATCAAAATTCGTTTTAGAAGTTTGGTTTTGAATCAAAATAACTGCAAAAAATATGTCATCTAAGTAAACGAAATTGCGTACGTATTCATTATTTTGACATCGGTTTTTTAAATTGATAATTATTTCAATTTTTACACTATAGGCAAGGGTTTACGGGTAGATAATGGGTTTTTATTTCGCAATTCATATTCAGTTATTCACTGTTTAAAACAGTACAAAATACTTGCGTCTGATGAACTATCAAGCTGGCAGAATTGTGAAGCATCTTTAAAAAAACACTAGCCGTCCGCCCCGGCTTCGCACGGGTGTAAGCTCGGCCTTCGGCCTCGCTACAAAATATAATATAGCCTATGTCACACGGGGATAGTGTAGCTTCCCAACAGAGAAAGAATTTTTCAAATCGGTTCAGTAGTTTCGGAGCCTATTCATTACAAACATACAAAAATAGGTACAAATCTTTCCTCTTTATAATATTAGTGTAGATATACCAAGAGTTGAATTTGACGTCAGGCAATTAAAACGTTCCCATCGAGTCGAACCGCATGCTATCAATAGTTCGCTACAAACTTTGACAAAAAGGTCATCAACAAAAACATCTATCAGGCACAGGTGCAGATCGAATTAGTCACAAAAATAAGAATAAATTATGCAAATGAAATGCAATAATAATGGTCCGATGAAGTTTTGTCTTGCTCAGATATCGGCTGAGGCCACAATACTGTGTCAAGACCAGGTATGCGTGTATTTAATGCACATGCTTAACTTAGCACATGCTTTTATAGGTACTAATGTGGTTATAATTTGTAGTAGAAGCTGGTACACTGTAAAGCTAGGTATATTTTACCTTGCTCCTAATACTTATAACAATAGGCATAAAATAACCTTCACTTTCCTACACTACTTATATACTACCAGCCAAATGTATAATGCTAGAGTTTGTGGAATAGTAGCTATCAGCGCTCCACCGTTTTACCCTCGTTTTCTCGCATTTTCCTAGAAATTTAGCCTACTCTGTAAAAAAAACACAATTATTTATGCTTTTTTTTACACCCGTTTTTTTTACTATCGGCGGCAACGGAAGGGCCGCCTGATGGTAAGCAGTCAACATCGCCTATATGGATACTTGTAACACTTTTTTGGTACCTTACCGGCTAGAGCTATCTATTTCGCGCATTTTCAACATTTAAAGCGAATAAGCTTAGTAAGAATTTAATAAAACAAAGGCCATTCTTTTTTCATGGCCATTGCCAACGTTTTAAAATATTTTTTATGTTGGTGTGTTTTATTTTCACGGAACATAAAGTTTTTTTTTCTATCTCTTTCTTCATCCTATGAAATATCAACAAAGAAATTGATTTAATCCATTTGCAATGTAATGCCTAAAGATAATGCCCAATCGGTTTTTTTATTACTCACTCAGTGATATTTATTTTCAAAAAAGTTGAAAATACGAAACGTCATACGAAAGAGATAGCTTGGCCGGTGAGCGCAGCCTTTTTTTTCATAAAAAAAGCGTGATCTTAAATAAAGTTCTTTTAATCTCTACGCAAATCTACCCGTAGAGTCTTTTTAGCATGAAATGTAATTGGTATAAGTCTGCTCAAAAGTCTGGGTTGGCGACTAATGGTAGACACTAGACATATATCTACATGCCAGTCTAAAGTTAAACCAGTAATCCTAAAACGTCTGTCTGACTAATATCTAAACTCCATAGGTTACAAATTTAGCACCCGGTCTTTATAACGATCTCCAAATATAAAAACTAAATTGTACACACGTCTTTATAAGTGGCGTCGCTCAAGTTCCGGCTAGCAGTGTGCTTCTAATTATGAGAAAACGAGCAAGATATTCAATATTAACCGATGATACTATGCATGCGTTGCCGTCAACAACTACAAGTGTTTTTAACTTTTTATTAAACCATAATGGTAGTCTGACGCAGGCATATCCGGTTCTGGCTCTCGGATGCGGAAAGTTGTTGACTCAGATTTTGTTTATAACTTCTGACAACAAGAATAAGACTATCAAGCACAATAATTATACAGGCTAAAAATAATTCACGCAGTAAAAATATTTACTGAAGATCCTGGTAAGGATAATGGGACAAACTATACAAAATATTGCATTGTCATCGGTCCTTAAAAAAGTTTCGTCGTTTTGAAAAGGGTGAAAATCCCGTTCAAAGATTCCGTTACATAGATACATGCCAAGCTAATAAAAAGCAAAAAAAATAAATGCTGGCGTGTATCTGGCTCAACGTATAAGCATTGCCATTCAACGTGGTAATGCCGCCAGCATGCTGGGTACGCTGCCAACTAATAGTGGGTTTGAGCATTTGGATTGTCTTTAGATCTTCAACGGTCTATGGACAGTCTAACTGTTTATTTAGTGTTATTTTTAGCTAGTATTTTGTTTATTTAATAAAGACACATTTATAAAAAGCATATTAATAAGTCCATTGTAAATTCTCACTAATAATACTCGTCTAAAACATAGTGATTATATTCTTTTGCTACCATTTGGGGAAGTACCACTCCTTTGTCAGTTAACCGCAAAACAGAAGCGATCAAACATTACTTGGTTCCGGTTTAAAGTACAATGTATAGCATTAGAATAAGCTAGACAATATTTCCAGTTAAATAACATTGAAACAACTTTATATCCTGTTAATTTACTGGAAACATTTGTGATATAACAGTTAGTTTACCTAATTAGCACTAATAGATGTGCCTGAAAACTTTAGCGTGAGTTGGCGAAATTTACCTTTTCGTGTTTGTGATATTTACTTTATTTGAGGATAAAAAACTTGTACCAAAATATAAAACTAAACTAATCTAACGAATCGCTGCAAACTGCAAAGACAGCGTATTTAGTTTACCTTTGTTAATACTATACCCAGAAAGTCAAAGGGTCATAGTCCGGTCAACAGCACCCCTTTCAGTATTGGTCAAAATTTGATTAATATATAAATATATCGTTGTATAAGATGTTTTAAGCCAATATATGGTACCTAAAAATGTCCCTAACAGCTCGTGGTTATTCCTTTTTAACCGACTTCCAAAAAAGAGGAGGTTCTCAATTTGACTGTTTTTTTTTATGTTTGTTACCTCAGAACTTTCGAGTGGGTGAGCCGATTTTGATGATATTTTTTTTATTTGAAAGCTGGTGCTTCCCTTGTGGTCAGTTTGGTTCAGTTCTGAAATTTTCATGAAGTCAGTTTTTATACTGATAATTATAATTTATGAAAATACTAAAAGATTTGTATTTTGATGGTCTCGCATGTTACTCGGACCGTACGTACGTATTATCTAAGACTATGACAAAGTTATCTATGTATAAGGTACTATTTATACTATGCTGTATATGCACGAGCTAGTAGGTATACTTAGGTATTATATTGTAATTGCAATTTGCTAGAAAACTTGCGTAAGATTTAGAGCGATAAATATTTAGTTAATCCTGCTACCAATCTAGTTCACTTATTTCCTGGGTAACAGTACATATTTATTATTCTATGTACTTAGCTGTACTTACCTATATCCTGTTTCCTAGTTCATATTTTTATTAATGTGTATTTAATGAACCACTGTAATTAGTACAATATTTTTACGTTGCTTAAAACAATATTTTATGTATATCTAAATAAGTGGTGTTTTGTAATACTTATGGGTGTAGCTGGGCTCTCTGTTTGAGCTGTTTGATCTGTTTGTCTGTTTGTGTCTGTCTGTTTGATTGATATATATTTGTAGGCATGAATGAATGTATCTGATTTGATTTAGTAAAGCCTTTTCAGAAGCTTGGTTTTGTGTCTGATTTAGAATCAGGTCTCCATGAGAGAGGAACGTACCTTCCAACGCTATCTGAAGCAATCTAAAAATCCCGTGTTTTCTCTGGACTTTCTTAGACGGAATATCAAAGCTACAAATGTGAAGTGGTATACATTAATTAAAATATTTACAAACTAGCTGTGCCCCGCGGTTAATCCGGAATCATCAGATTCATCAGGAATTGCAATTTTTTTCTGAAAAGATAGGTCTCTATGCCACTCTCCGGCCCTCTATCTGTGTGAAAAATGACGTCGATCCGTTGCTCAGTAGTTGGCTGAATTGGGAACAAACAAACTAACAAACAAACGCACTTTCGCATTAGTAATATTAGAATGATAATCACGAAAACCTGATAAAATATTCTTGTTCTCTCCTTTTTTACTTCAGGGACAAATAATAATCAATAAAAAAAACTGACTTCACAAAATTTGTATAATATGCAATTTAAGTTCCTCCGATTAAGATAATATTGTCATCAAATTAACAAAAAAAAAACCAGTTGTTTTGATTTAAAAGCCAAACTATTAAGCCGATTTTGATGAAATGATGTCTGAAAATCTATGGGAGCAATCTGAAATTATATACATTCAATTATTTAAAAAAAAACTGTTCATAAATGACGTAGTTCGGAGGTATCAAACATTAAAAAAAAAACAACCGATATGAAACCCCCCTCTTTTGAAAACGGTTAATAACAAAATAAGTATATGAATTGGCTATGAAATGAACTGGCATTGTCTAACGATATTAATAATCATGATTATCAACGGTAACTGAGGTAGGTATTTGCTATCAAAGATGCTTGGCGATTCCGCGATCGGCGTCTAACTGGCTATTACCAACACCTCGCTATCCGGGTTAAATTCTCGAGTAAAAGCCTTCAAGGTCTATGATATATCGTGGCATTTGAGATACTCATCTGATAGTCGTACGAGCTTTGATGACGAGGTAAGATCATCCAGTTATTTTTAAATATGAATTTCTTCATATGAAATCAACATATATTGTATTTTATCGTAGAGAAGTACCTAGGGGACAAAAGTCTGGCGTTTTTTGTTAACATAGTTTACTTTCCACAATTATGTACTGACTAGACTGATAGGAAATAAACAGCGAAGTGCAAATTTTGCCAGACATTTTCGAATTACAAGTAACGGGTCTTACTTAAAAACGTTACTCAAGTTGATCTATGTTTTACAATGCTCTGTCAACTTCTCGCTGACGGCAATCGTCACACGCGAAAACAAGACGGAGTATATTTAAGCGTATGTCAACTTGAGTAACGTTTTTAAGTAAGGCGTTATGTTTAAAACTTTAACTTATGGCTACCTGTTTTAAGCAATGACCATAATATATAAATTATCTTTCGTTTTAAGCGAATCCGTTTAGGTGAAATGTTGCGCGACCGTAATCCTTATCTTGTCGCGTTAAGGTTTACGTTAGCGTGATTGTCCGCGGCTGTTTCGAGCTGTGAAAAACTGTGAAAACAGAAGCGATACAAAAAATTCAATAATGCGCAATAAACAGCAAAACACAACCCGGATCAGATCAGATCAGACCTATAATTTACATAAACATTATAATAAGTAAATATGTATGATATAGGTAAGTATTGTATACCTAAGTAATTATATAGTGCATCTATTTTTAATTTCATTATTAATATTTATTGTAAGTCTACCGTAAGCCCGTTGCAGACGATGCGCAGTACTCTTGGGAGTTTACTGCGCCTCGTCTGCTACGGGCTTTACACGCGCTCATTCACAAACGGGCGGCCCCATTAAATGTACACTGCCTCCAAGATGTCGGTCAGACAGGATGTTCTAACATTACATCTTTTATTTAATATTAATTTAATCAAAGAATTTCGCAATTTAAATAAATTAAAAGTTAACCGCATGTCGGTTCCCAAAAACTCATAACTATGTTAAAAGTTATTATAGTATTAATTAGGGCTAAAGTTATATGATTATTTACGGGATATTTACCGTGGTAAGGTACATGCACCATGTTCACGGGAAGACCCGTGCGTGTCTTCCCGTGAACATGGTGCATGTAACTGCGCCGAAATATCGGGAGCTCCTTCCACAACCTTACCACGGAAAATATCCCGTAAATAATCATATAACTTTAGTGAACAACCGTGATAGTTTAAAACAGTGTTTAATTATGGCGTTGTTCATTTGCATGCCACCCTCAGATCACACAAACAAGGGAAGTGGACGGTGGATATGATAAGGTGAGTTGGTGTTTTTTTTTTTTTTTGCATATAGACTATTAGTTAGTTCATTGGTGTCGCTACAAGTTTCTTGCGTAAAAAAATAGTAAGTGCGTACAGTTTTTGCGTTACGCGGTATAGTGTAGTGTACAGTGTTTTTTTTTTAATTTAAATAGAGACATTTGTACACGAACAGTAATTGTACTAAGGCATATCTCCCTCTTTTGTCTGGTCTGAGATGCCATCTCTACGTAATTACGTACGATACATAAGAACGTACATTTTACGTATATTCAACTATAACGCAAACGAACGATGAAGCGAAACAAAAATTCGTATGAGCCACTCCTAAAATGCAAAATTATATATTTTATGTATTTATCTTTATAATTATAGAAATTAGAAGATTAAAAAAACTTGGTGCTAGGTAGGGCTAAAGACGGACAGGCAGGCAGTCAGACAGACAGACAGACAGAACGAACTTATTGGGGTTCCATATAGTGCTATAGAACTTTAAAAATGTTGTATCTATCTATTTCTAATACGTATTTATTTTTTAATTTAATTATTTTTTAAATCTTTATTTTATTTAATTGATAGTTCGCAAATAGTCTTATGCAAAACGCTTACACTTTAATTAAGTAGATACAATACAGGATACATTTACATATTTCAATAGGTATCCCTTTTTTGCTAACTGACAGGTATGTACTAGGTGTTTGACCCGCCATAGGTCATATGACGGCGGTGTCGACGGACTGACGGTCGCAACAGCGGAATAACCCTCAAATTTTCTAAGGAAGTCCTCGTATTGGGCAATTTTTCGAAATCTTGTTTACTGAGCATTAACAGAGGTTTTCCCAAGCTTGGAAATTCCGAAGCTACTGACCACAACTCATTCCTATATTGGTTTAGCTATTGAGGTTTTTAATTTGACATTTAAGTAATTAAACACATTTAAGTGGGTCGCATTAATTTATAAATGCGAAAGTTCGTATGTTAGTTTTTATCGCATACATTTCGGAGAGTGTGCGTTGGATCTGCATGATCTAATTAATTCTTTCCTGCATTTTGCTATCAGACAGAATCACACTGCGAGAGCTGTGGGCACGAAAAATGCTTCATGGTTTATATTTCGAAAAACCGTACGATGTACTTTGTTTCCACTTTTATTGTGTGGTCTGTGGATGCACTGCCTGAATGGGTGTTTCCCGATAGTTATAAAATGGGTGGCTCTTTAAATCGCGAGTGAATTGATTTCTTCTATGCAAGCGTGTTCTACCGCAGGCCGCATCTTCGAGGTGGCGCTGCCGGAGAAAGTTTATCTATACATAAAATAAAATTATAGAGATAAAAAAGTCTGTAATAGAACAAGCTGAACACGGAAAACTCGTTTTTTTTTAATTTTTTCTGTTTGTTTGATCACGCACAACTTCTAAACCACTAGACGGATTTTGATGCGGTTTTCAGTTATATGCTATGCAAGGGCTATATTGACTTAATGTTATGTTGCGAAAGGGCCGGATTAAGGGGGGCAAATGGAGGTTGAATTTTTTTATGAAAATCCAATGTTTTTGATGTTATGGAGATACAATTTGACATACCTACAGATTGATAGTTTAAAATTAAAAAATACTATTGTAAGATTTTTGCAAAAAAGGACGTAATGAAGAGGCCAAATTAGAGTTTCAATGTTGTGTTGAAAGTTATGCAACTACGAAGCTGTAATTTGGCGAGTAGATTCCTTATAGGTATAGGTGATACTACTAAGAAAAGATTTTGCAAAAGGGCCGAATTAAGGGAGGCAAAAAGGGTTGAATATTTATATTAAAATCTAAGCACATACGAAGTCACGGGCAACAGCTAGTTATATAATAAATAAAAAATTTAATCGTGCTGTCGATTTACTTCACTCTAACTTTACTGTTCTACTTTATAAAGAAGCTTCTAGATTTCTATGTAAAATAAATAACGAATATACTTAGATATTCTGCTTGTTCTAGCTTGCTATTTGTTATTATTATCTATAGGTACCTACCTAACGTAATACTCAAGTATATGTCAGTCAAGGCTAGAGATGAACTAGTTAGCACCAGCAAGGAATTTAAATTTTTACTTCCTTCTTGGCCAAGGCATGCAAGCGCCGCTGAATGCATTTCAATGCATCACTATATAAAATAAATAAATAAATATCTGGGACATTTTGCACACACGGTCATCTGACCCCAAACTAAGCAAAGCTTGTAATATGGCTGCCAGAGACTGATATACGTACATATATAATTTTAAATATATACTTAAATAGATATCAACACCCAGACATAGAACAAACACAAATGTTCATCACATAAATGTCTCTCCTAGGTGGGAATCGAACCCACGCCCCCAAGCGCAGCAGGTAGGTTCACTACCAACTGAACCACCAGGGCATATAAATTCAACGTTGACATTAGTAATTTCTTCCACAATGATTTAACACACTATAAATCAATGAATGCCATGTCATTACATAACAGTGTTATAAAAACAAACACTCATTTTATCACTATCACTACATAGTATAAAACAAAGTCGCTTCCCTCTGTCTGTCCGTGTATATGCTTAGATCTTTAAAACTACGCAACGGATTTTGATGCGGTTTTCACTGTCAGTTAGATAATTTTTCACAAAAGGTTATTATATAATAGTTTTTTTTTTGCCCGCGACTTCGTACGCGTAGATTTTCATATAAACCTTCAATCCTTTTTTCTTCCCTTAATCCTGCCCTTGCACAAAATAACACAGCCTATACTTCATTCTGGTCATAGCTAAGCATATTCATGAAAACCGCATTTAAATCCGTCCGCATTTTCTTCCAGGGGTTTAGGATATGTGCGTGAACACACAAACAAAAATTCTAAAAACTGCCTTAACATCAGCTGCTTATTTTAAGACGCCCTGTGTGAAGTATTGATAAAAGCATAAAAGTAAAAACACCGTTAACAGTTTTCAAATCAAAAAGATAATGTGACCACAGTGCAGAGCATGTTTTGAAGTTTTCTTTTTGTCTAAACCATAAAAAGTATATCATGTCATGTCGGGATGATACATCTCTGAAATTTGACTGTCCAGCTTCGCTCGTTCGAATTTTTCTATGACCATGCAATTTCTGAACTATGAATACCACCACAAGTATATGGCTTTGGCCACTTAACCCTGACATATGCTTGTCTTGACACGCTCTTGGCTAGTTATTTTTTATATCGCGTGCATTTTTATGTATCATATCATCAGCCAATTTACGTCCACTGTTGGACAAGGTCTCCCTCATAGAGAGGGGTGTTGCCATAATCCCCACGCTTGGCAGGCGGCTTGGGGATCGCAGTACGTTCACCGTATACTATTAGGACGCTGCTGCCCATCCTCCGGTGGTGCTGGTCGCAGTTTTAGGACATATTTTTATGTATACCTTGATTAAAAAGCCCTGAAATGGAACTACTCTATTTATCTGTTAAAATATCACAGTAAAATAATATTCTTTCTTTATTCTTATTGCAAATATGTATACACTTTCTTCTTCTAAAAGCTAACTTTATATACCCTGCATAAAGGGTGCAGCAATTACTTATGTAGTGGCTGTTCACAAAACCAGACCACAGACATAAATATATAAATTTAAGTATAGTTAAATCCATTACATAAATATTATATATACTATTCAACCTTAACCTAGGGTGAAGTAATTTTACAAAACAAAAAAAACATACTTAGTGTGATAGTTTACTTAATTATATATGAGATCATACAAGTCTTTTGACGCTACTTTCTTAACTATTTATAGATCGATATTTATTTTCTAATTATAATTTTCTTAACGTTATCGTCGAAAAAATCTTTTATCTCGTAATAACATTTTTGGGTAAGAAACTTACGAAGTTGGTTCTGGAAAAGTGTTATTATTTCTTTCTTTCTTTATTGAGTCCGGAATTTTCTTGTATAGGTTTATTGTCAAGTACAAAGGGCTTTTTTGGATTATTTCTATTCGCGGGACTGAATTAAAATAGGATGCGGTATATTTTGTATTTTAAATGCTAACATAGAATAAAACCAAGATAATGTAATACTCCTTCTCCATGCATTGGATTGAATCACCAAAGAGGTTGTAAGGCCTATGTTTTTATAACATCCTTGATCTACACGTTCATTCATCTAAGAAGGTTCCTTAATTTATATAAAAAGTTTTAATCTGGCCGATTACCTGAATGACAGTTGACAGTTTTAAATTTTAATGGCTATATCAATAACATTCTATTTACTTTGGACTTCCTTGCTTTAGCCTATGTGAAGATCCTCATATTACGTTTCGGGTAACGAAGAAAATAATCATTGATTTTTAATTTATTTCATGTAATAATAAAGAATTAAAATAAATGATATAAGATAGCCTATATTTTAATCTGGTAATTTCTAAGCATATTCGTGAAAACCGCATTTAAATCCGTCCAGTGGTTTAGGAGATGTGCGCGGACAAACAAACAAACAGACAAAAATTCTAAAAACTGTCCTATCGTGTTCAGTTGCTTATTTTAAGACGCCCTGTGTGATTATTTTTTTGTTATCTCGTAATTACAGATTTTTTATCTCTACGTTTTTATTATATGTATAGATATAGAAGAAGATAATAAAACATTAACCCGTGCGAAGCCGGGGCGGGTCGCGTAATAAAATTAAACGAAGTCACAATTCATTATCATGGCCCATTGAATGGCGAGAGACCGCGATTTTTCCCACTTGTAGCGATTTTCCACGACGCCTCCTTGACCTTAGCGAATAAAGAGATGACAATTCATAACTACAAAGAACTTTAGTATTCATATTAGTGGGTCTAGCGCTAATTTCCTAATCAAACTACGCCCACGAGTCGTTCTAATTGACTGAAACTTTTGGTCTTTCCCATCTGTGATGACTTACATTCATTAGGTATCTAGAAAAGAAGGATATCGATAAAGTCAGGTTAAAACTACATCGTGCATTCAATTTTATTTCTAACAAACAGTTTTTTTTTTGTACAAAGATTACCTACTGCAATTGTTTTTAGGTCACGTTAAAAAACTCTTATCTTCTTTCGAGTCGATGTTTCGTTTTTATTTTAATTTTAAATTAAGTATTTGGACCAAAATTTTGCCACTCCAATGGCCAAAGCCACGGAGAGTGCTCCGTGGCTTCATTCAGGTCGTCTAGTGTGCAGGTTGTAGGACACGCTGCACACTCCATCAAGTGTGACATTGTCTGAGGGTTCACACTACAAAGACATTCGGTATCAGAGCCTTCTGTATAACCCCACTTTGCCATGTTATCCCGATATGGCAAAGTGGGGTGGGCAGTTTAAAAAAACTCTTATGAATTGTTATTTTAAACTGCCAAGTGTCTTTATTAACTAACAAAATACAAGCTAACACACACTATAACAACAGTTAGACTGCCCATAGACCGTTGAAGGTCTAAGGAATTAATGTAATTAAGAATAAATTAATGGCTTAATTGTTTGAACCTGTAACTATTTGGTCATGTATTAGGTATATTGAAAAGTGTATCATGACAACAATGTAGTCCAAATCGGACTGTCCTCATCATCATCATCATCAGCCAGAAGACTATCAGAGGACCAGAGAGTACCAGAGAACTATCCTATTCTTATAATATTAATGATTTCCTATGTCATAAGGAGGTTACGGTGTCACTATACTGCTGATACTATCTTCTACCTTCCTCTTTAGAGTCTTATTGTCACCTGAAGCATACTCATTTCATCTGTAAAAATTCAGCTCGATCAGAAATTTAGAAGTGACCGAACAAATTACATACAAATTTTAAGCTTTAAAGAAGTACATATAGAGGTACGAAGTTTATAAAAAGTATGAAAGTTGCTAGTGGAGTAGGTGTGAGTATGACGATAGCAAAAAATGAAACTGAGTTCACATTCCTTCGAACAGACGTGTCGGTCAAACACTGAACGAAGATCGTATAGCTAGATGCGGAACTGACCTCGAGGCTAAGTTTATTGTAATTGTTGCCTGACGAGATAACGATCGAAAGGCAATCGATTACTACAATACGGGCAGCACAACAACAACGTATCGTAGGTCTAATTAATCTATCCGCCAGCGTAACCTATGAATCGCAGAGTTGGTAAAATGGCAAATTTTCCGCACGTGACGGGGACATCCTGCTTCGAATGTTTTGCTCAGATCACATTGTTGCTTTAAGCCCGCCGGTACCTCGACTCTCAAGCTTTATGAGCCATGACTGAATTACATATAAAGCTGACTAAGATCTTTAGGTAGGTACATATGAGTACTTGGAGAATGCTGAGGACCGCCCGCTGCGGACGGCCGGCGGACACCTCGACCATCACAGATACATTCCACACATTCCGACTAGCTTCATTGCCTTTGCTAATGTTATCTCAACGGTCTTAATGTCAACATCATTAGCACTTAACACGGCTGGTGGTCTTTGAAATGCGGATGTCATAGAGAGGTCATGATCACAACGTCACCTAAAATTGCAGCTCCTAGTTCTCGAGAAATTGATGGAACGTCTCTTTAGAAGCATAGCCTTTGGCCAATGTCGTGATTAGGTAGTAGAAGAGCAAGGAAGCCGGTTGTCACCGGTTGCTTACTTCTCTTCTACCTAATCGCGGTCAATGTAAACGATGTTATCCGATACGAAGTCAATACACACTCATTCGTATGCCTACGCGGATTCTCGGAGATTCCGGCTTAGTACCGAGTATTTATTACGATCATAACACGATCTGTTTGTTTTTTATTTATTTTTTGTGACAGTTTCCCACGAGTCGGTACTACGGAGGTATAGCAATCATGCTCTTCGAGAACAAAAAAATATAAATAAGATAATGTACGGCATCCTCTTCGAATTGTAAAAAAGGGATATCAATTTATTTATTTTTGATGAGTTATTTAGTTGTGTTTTCGCAATGGTTCCGCGACGAATACACAATATAGTAAGGTTTCGACCAGACCTTTTAGAGAACGCGTGGTCGGACGATTAAAGACAAACAAGACCGCTGCAGTGATTGATATTATTTTATAGATTAATCAAATAATTTTTATCGACGTTACGTAAGGCGACAAAGTTCACGGTCGGCGAGCGACTCCAGTGCGGTCGTTTTCACTCGAGCAGCTGTCGCTGGACGAGCAAGGCGTGTCTAGATTCCTAACGCGGAGGCTGCATCCGGGCCGCGGTAGGGATCAGGTAACGAGGGGACGCGCGAATGTCAAGGAACTCGCGCCGCGTGACGCCGCACCGCCGGCCGCCGCGCGCAGCCACCGCGCCGCCGCACTCGCAGCCGACATGTCTGCGCGCGCGCCTGCCTCCAGCGGAGCGCCCGCGCGCCTCGCCCTGCTCGCGATCGCTATGAGCGCGCAAATATTCAGTGAGTTTCATCAGTGAACAATATATTTTTTATTCGTCAAATACCGGCTCTAAATTAAACCTAATCGGTCTTCGTTCGTTTCGAATGAGGATTAGTTTTTGCAATTTTATTTCAGACGTTACGTTAAAGCGTAACGATTCGATGTAGCTTGTAATTTTCACATAATATATATAACCGCAACTATAGTAAAAATCGGGAACTGCATCGTCGTAACAGAGTTGTGTGTATTTTCCAGGCGGTGCGAGCATACAATGCAAGAGGGACGGACTGTTCGCGGACTATGAGCGCGAGTGCCGGGTGTACGTGCGGTGCTCGGGCGGTGCCCTGAGTGGGCCCTACACGTGCCCCGAGGGACGCGCCTTCAGCGAGGTGGCGGGTGCGTGCGTGCCGCGCCGCCAGCAGCGGTGCGTACGCCGCGAGTGCGCGCCGCACGACACCCTCGCGTACGCTACGCCCGGCTCCGCTTGCCGGCACTACTACCGGTGCGAGAACGGCACCGCCGTGGACCGCGCCTGCCCCGCCGGCTCCTGGTTCGACCTGGAGATGCAGGCGTGCGCACGCGGCGCCGGCACCTGCTACGAACCTGTGTGCGCTGGCCTCACGGACGGAGAGTACCCGGATCCCTCGCACGAGTGCCGCCGTGAGATGCGGTGCCGCGCGGGCGAGCTGCGCGCTGTCAGCCCGTGCCGCGGCGCCGCGTGCGCTGGGCCCTGTCCGCCGCCGCGCTCCGCTTCCGCCGCGCTACCGGCCGGCGATGCGGACTTCTGCTCGGACGAGGCTTGCTCGTCGCTGTGTCAGAATGCGGCGGACGGCGCGTACGCAGACCGCTCGACCGGGTGCCGCGAGTACTTCGTGTGTGAGGCGCGTCGCGTCATCCGGCGCGGCGTGTGCGAGCCGGGCCGCACGTTCGCGCGCGGCGGCTGCTCGGCTGGCGGCGCACCGTGCCCGCCGCCTGCGCTCAGCCCGTGTTTCAATCGCGTGGACGGGCCGCACCGCGACTGGCGCAGCTGCGGCGCCTGGTTCGAGTGCCGACGCGAGCGAGTCGTGTCGCGCGGAGAGTGTGGAGCCGGGCGCGCCTTCGACGGCGCCGCGTGCGTGCCGGCAGCACGGTTCGCCTGCGCCGGGCCCGACCACTCCTCCGAGTGCGCCGGTCTACCGAGCGGCACCTACCAGGACCTCGAATCCAACTGCACGCGCTACTTCCACTGCGAGGGCGTGCTGCGCACGACTCTCGCGTGCCCGCCGGGCGCCGTGTACGACGGCGTGCGGTGCTCGCCAGCGGCGGAGTACCTGTGCCCGAGCCTGGAGCGGGACTCGTGCTCCGGGCGACCCGACGGGCGGTACCGCGGCGCGGACGCAGGCTGCCGCGGGTACTACGCGTGCGCGCGCGGCCAGAAGACGGTGTACGCGTGCGCGCCAGGCCAGGCGTTCGACGGCGAAGTGTGCGTGCCGCGCTCGCCCGCGCTCTGCCCGCACGACACGTCCTGCGCCGGTCGCTCCGACGGATACCACCCGGATATCGAGTCCGGCTGCCACAGGTAATCCCGTTGTTCATTAAATTTCTGCTGAAGTTTACGTAATCCTTTGAATGGGTTTTTCTTTTAAAGATCCTGACCTTCTAGACGGCCTAGACACGTTTTCATGCTTCCTTTATTCCAATACATTAATAGATACCTAATTAGGACGTGCGTGAAATTAAAATTGTGGTTTCCTTCCAGGTACTACTACTGCGAAAGAGGTGACCGGCTCACGGCGCTCATGTGCCTCGGTGGGAAGATATTCGACGGACAAGCGTGCGTGGAGACCTCCCAGCACGAATGCGGCGGCAAGCGGCGCAGCAAGGAAGAAGGGCGCTGCGAGCGCGACGGGTTCTTCGTGGTACCGGGCTCGGACTGCCAGCGGTACTTCTTCTGCGTGTCAGGAGTCCGCACGTCTCTATCGTGTGACATCGGCTCGATCTTCAACGGTCAGGTTTGCGTCCCGCGAGGACAGTACACTTGCCCGGGGTGAACGCCGTCAGACGTTACTTTATGTACCTGAATACTCTAGTTAGGCAGCGCGATGATCGACGCGAACGCGTGTTGCCGAATGTCTCCAATGTCATTACTAAAGGACAGTGATACGAAAGTTTGCGGCTGTGAAGTTAGATACGTCAAAATCACCTCATTGAAATACGTCTGGGCTGGCCAAGCACCGTCAACACCGTTAGTGTTGCAGGTGTTCATGGGCGGCGGTTTTGCTTACCATCAGATGGACCGCATGCTTGTTTTCCGCTCTTTTTATATAAAAAAAAAGTAGATCCGCCTCGACGGACCACAAATATGTAGGGTGCGTACCCAACAGTCTTTGAACGTTTATTGTTAGTAGTAGAAAGTTGTAATAAAGAGTACCTACACAAAGTTGAAATTTATAGTTATTTATTGCGCAGTGGCGTTAGGTGTACTGATGCCTGTAACGTCAATTGAGTAAAATGCCGATCCGCGGAAAATATGCAGTTTGAATAGACCGTTATATGCACTGAAGTGAGAATTTGTTTCGTTTAGATGTTATATGTATATAACTTTGTAAGTGAAAAACTATACCAACTTGCTGAAAGATAAAGGCGTGTATACCCGAGTTCAGAATTCGAGACCAAAAAAGTAAACAAAGAAATGTCAAAATATGTCAGTGTCAAAGTGACATAAAGAGGTGGTTTCAGAGGTATTGAACATTTTGCCACCGGAAATAAAATCGAATTGTTCAGATGTACTTTATATACCTGCTGAAAAAGGTACTGGCAATAATAAATGCATAATATATAGATGTGTTATGTTCATAATAATGTTTCTTTAAGAGAAACACATTCGAGTTCGGGGATTGAAGCACGAATAACAAAATGATAGCGATTGCACGAAATGTTTTGAATCCCTGCAATGTTTCCAGTCTAAGAAAATTAATTGCACGAAAATAACTTTGGCTCATACTACCCAAATTAGTTTAGAATGACTCAAAATCTGAGAAAAGTTAAAGCTTAAAAACAATTCAATAATATCATAATTATTCTTTCAAAATAAGTAAATTCTATCTCAAATTATGCATTGCACAAATTTAAGACTATTTTTTTGTGCTGTTAACACCTTTGTTTACCTTTTTGATCTCGAATTTTGAACTCGGGTATAGTTATTTTACTTGTCAGTTTCTGGTCTCAATGTCAATTTTAAAGCCATAAACTAACGTAACGCTGTACTTTCCAAATCAGAAACTATGACCTTAGTCCGCGACGCGCCGAGTGAATACACGCAGTGGCGTAGCTATCGGAGAGCTAGGCGGTGCCGTGCACCGGGGCCCCCAAGCTCAAGGGGCCCTTGGGCACTGATCAGCAAAGAGAAATTTTTGCCCTTCATACACACACATGTAGTAAGTAGCTTTTAGCACAATAAAGAGCTGATGATAAAGTAGCTTTGTACCCTTAAATTATTTAAATTTTTACTTGATAAATCCTAACCCAGTTTAGGTAGGGCCCCATTTTTTTGCACCAGGGCCTTTGGTTACCTAGCTACGCCACTGAATACACGACTATGATAAGCTTGCAGTATTACTTTAAATGCGTGATTTCTAATCTAAATAGGTATAAATAAAAGAACTCTAAATAATGTAAAATAGTTAATTTATTTATTACATAGATATATTTACGCTGATTTATATTAAAACATAAGTAAATTAGATACTTTAATAAACAAGTTTTAAACTATATAGTTTTTAAGATTAAATGGGTTTTTAAGATGAAAACGTAATAACAATAATACCAAACATGTCTAAAGGCGTGGCCACACAGTCCATGGTCAGATGTGGCTCAATAAAAAAAAAAGTAAAAAAAAATTTCGTTGAACGCGTTATAGCGTTTGAAATGTTCAAGTTACTATAAATATTTAATACTCTCGCAAATGTTTACAAATATTTTCAAACAATTCTTGATACCGGGCTAATGTTGCAGCAGTTAGATCTAGCCTGATTGCACATACTTGATTAGAACGCTTCGAATCGCTTCAGTAAAGCTTATTTCAGACTACGCTATACTATTGTGCTATATAGTATAGCAAATAAGGAAGGAGCCAATAATATGTAGATATGTATATGTATGTCCATTATAGACCGCATCATTGCTTAACATCAGGCGAGCTGGCGGCCACACGCAAGCCTATTTTTAATGTAAAAAAATATATAGTTCAGTTAAGTGTGAACGTGTCCATAATAATGTATGGTGCGCGATATTGTTGTGCCAAGAACTATATGCTATTATATTATAGCGTAGTCTGAAATTAGCTTTAATTCGGAAGTCGGATGGAGCTGGTTTTGTATCAGAACATGTGGACTTGAGGGTAGCTAACCAATACCATATCCATCCTTGCCAATACTAACCATGTACGTTTATACAGGGTTACGCAAATAGAAATACTCTGTACTCAGCCGAAAGGGGTTCATTATACTCATCATTATGAACCACTTTTACTATGAGACCAAACCTGAAATCGCGACAAAAAATCTGATGTTCCATAGAAATTGGTCGTTCACACTCTACAAAATGTATGGCAGCAGATTTTTTTCTAACCCTGTATAAAATGTTATTTGATAAGTTACGGGATATTTACTGTAGTAGAAGGAAGGAGCTCCCGATATTTCAGCGCAGTTACATGCACCATGTTCACGGGAAGACTGAAGAATGCGGGTGGTTGGTCGAACGGGAGATTTACCACCATAAATATCCCGTAATTAATCATATAACGTGAACAACCGTGATAGTTTAAAACAGTGTTTTAATAATCATATGTTTGAAAACGTTTGTAAATCGTGTTGAGCACATCATCTCAAGTGGGCGCGTTTCTTAAATAATACTCGAATAGTTTTGTAATATTTTTAAAAATAAAGCTATGTTACAAAATAATAATCTAGTATTTACCTTAGTATGCAAATTTCTGGATTATGATTAACAAATGTTTAAAATCACATTTCAATGACATACATACTGTTTGGCAATATAATAGTTTTTATTACTAATAGCAACACTAAGTATAAGTTCAGGGGCCCGATTCTACTTAACCAATTGTTTTAGAATTGGTAATGAATTTTCAAAAAAATTGCCCTTTTGGCATAGATAGTGTCAAAAGTGAAAAACAAAATTGTTTTCAAATTATTAATGAATATCCTCAAAATGTAATTTTTTACACTTTTTGTATAGATAGTGTAAAAAGTAAAAAAATTGAGGCAATTCATTAACAATTGAAAAACAATTGGTTTATGTACAATAATCGGAATTATTGTATAGACTGGATGATTATTAAAAATGCATTTTTATCAGCGTTTGCGTGATTTAGTTTCAATAAGGTTTCAAATGACAAACATAAGAATGTATCGACAATGCGTTGGCCACGCGTCACTCGATCCTAGGAATTGTACTTGGAGCTAAATCACGCGCGAGTTACTGGAAACATCATTATCAGCCAGAAGACGTCCACTGCTGAACATAGGCTTCCCCCTTTAACCTCCACACTGAACGACATCCTGCCATCTGCATCCACTGGATGCCCGCGACTCTCACAATGTCGTCGGTCCATCTAGTGGGAGGCCTACCTACGCTGCGTCTTCTGGTTCGTGGTTTCCACTCAAGATCTTGTCTTCCCCATCCGTTATCGGTTCCTCGAGCGATGTGGCCTGCCCATTGCAACTTCAATTTGCAAATTTTAATAAGTGACTCTGGTTCTTTGGCAAATATCTACGTTCCGCATTTTATCGCGTAAAGAAACTCCGAGCATAGCTCTCTCCATTGCCCGTTGTGTGACCGAGTTTTTCCAAAAAGCCAACAATTAAGACCACGTCTCAGTACCATATGTCATCACTGGCAACACACGCTGGATTACTTTAAACACCACCCTACAAAACACAAGAACACTCGTTTAAAACCCGACTCAAAGCAAAGCATTGAAATCTCAGCTCTGTTCAGTGATCAGTGATGTGCAATTCCAAGTGTCGAGTAAAGCGTGGCCAACGCGTTGTCGACGCGTTTTAAGTTGGCACTTCTCATTGCCTATGTTTGCCAAATAAAAAGAGACGCATCTATGCAGCTTGCATAGCTGCTTCTCTTTTTATTTAGCAAAATGAAGCAATGCTAAGTACCACCATTACACTCTATGTTCGTCGTTTGAAATCTTAATCTGACTAAATTACGCAAACGCTGGAAAAAAAGATATTTATAATCTATCCATTCTATTGAATAAATTGCTTGCTAATGAAAATAAACTGCGAGCATTGCCGAATCAAGTCACAAACGGTACGGCGTATAATTGGTCTCTCTTGCAGGAGTGTACACACACACACTAAGGTGCCCATCACGTCGATAGACATCTGTCAACTCGAGTTCGACCATGTATTTGTACCGCCACTTGCACAAACTTCTTCAGATTTTTTATTGTCTTACAAAATAGTTGAACACCGAACCCAAAATTGAAATGTGTAAAAAAAATTAAGAAAGATATAAGCATTTTAATATCTTGCTAGTTAAGACTGAGAGCGCAGTATTCTTATGAATGACGTCACATGTAAGTACGCCATACAAACTCTTTAGTGAAACACTTTGCGGGAAAGAGGCAGAGTATCCTTTAAGCTACAGTAAAACTAAATGTTAAAGCAGATTTCTTTGCTCGGCTCAAGCTGGGAATTATAATGTGTCCGGTCGTATGACTCTAATTCTAAGTTAAGCAGACTCGACTCGGCTAAACCGGCGACTGGAAACAAGTATACACCCAGCTTTATTAATGATTTCTGCTACATTTTTTAACATTAAAAAACAAAATCTATACGCGTACAATTTAATTTCAAAGTCAGCACCTTGCATAATAGTTCGTTATTAAACCTTTACAACCAGAAGTTAAAATACAAATAAAACTTTAATGTTAGGACATTTATATTAATAGTAAGGTTAATGTACCTGATGTAGTTATATACATAATTTATTGTCCCATAGAATATATATACACAAAAGAAAATATATATGCTCGTATGATTACGACATTTTTACAAAATGACTAAATATGATAGCAAAACTACAATAAGTGCATTTCAAAAGCATACGTTTACGCCATAGCTAATGAAATTAAGTTATAATAAAAGTAATTAAAAGTGCTTGCATAAAAAATAAGATTTAGTTACACTAAATATATCTCTAGTATAAATAACAAATAACTGACTCGTAAGAAGCTCTAATAAATATTGAGCTTCCAGCAACAGGACTATACTAACCATAGACAATTTAAGGTTCGATGAATAGTTAAGGGCTACATCCATAGAAAAACATTGCATAGACATAAGTCACAAGAGATATTTCGACGTGCCTTAAAAAAAATATTTACCAACCACATTGAGCCGAACAGCAGATGAGAAAACTTGAGGAGAAAGAGGTGCAGGAGTGGCGCCGTCATTGGGGAAAGTATACTATAACATTAGTATACTTGTAATTCCTATAACTAAAAGCTTTGCTTAGCTGAATGTGGGTTCGATTCCCAAAGTCGCTCGGGAAGGTGATGAAGTTGTTTTTCTATTATTTTGGGTTACACGGAGTATCATTGTAGTTATAAAACTCATTACCGCCATAAACAGCCGTTTTTAGCTAATATCCGTTTTATAACCTATGCAAATACGTTGTGTGGCTAGAAGAAGTACCCCAAACGTGCTTCATTGCATTCTCGACCGACTATCGGAGTCCAATATTTATTTGCTTATCTTTTAGTATGCCTGTTGTGTTTTTTTTTATAGGGGAGTCACTCCTGCGCTCTCTTCACCTTAAACAGCTTGTGCCAAGCTGCCTAATCCTGGGCCGGTCTAGCCACACAGATTGACCACACTGTCACATACATCAGGTGAACTGGGCAAAATCCTAGCCTGTCGACCATCACTAAAAACAAGTGCATCACATTAAAAACCGACTTCAAAATTAGTAAATACGCATGACATGTGTGATGACATGTTTTTTTCAGTTATTTTGATTTAAAAACCAAACTACTAAACCGATTTGAAGAAATTTACATGGGACCACCCTTCAAGTACCAAACAAAAAAGAATCATCAAAATCAATTCATAATTGGCGGAGAAATCGGTGGACATATAAAAAAATAAAACAGTGAAACATAGAATCTTCGCCTTTTTTGAAGTCGGTTAAAATAGCTAGGTTTCGGCCAATAATTTAACAATAGCCCAAAATTATTCATCAACGATCACGTACTACGTGATACTCAAAGACTATTCGTAACACTTACGCGTTGTTCTAAATAGACGACGTTAAACTCTTCTCTGATCTGATACTTTGAAATCGTTTGTCTCTCTTTAACACTAAAGAGAAAATAAGACAGAAACTGTAATGTCAGTAATGACTCCGTTAATTTAGTTACATTGATGACGACGATAAATAGTGTAGGGAAATAATTTATCGATATCGATAGATTCGTTTGGAGATTACATTTATGTATCTACAAGATTGGAATCGCTATATTTTATATACATTTCCGTCGCCTACCCAGTACAAATCTTACGAGTTAACACACTGTGAACACAATGACTAAGATATACCCTTATCAGTCATACGTAAATACATTTTGCCATAGACATACGCTAATATTTTTTCTAACTTGGGAATAGAAATCGTTGTCATTATTATGGGAACCCATAAATAAAGAGACGCATCTAAAGAAAGATTACACATAATATTATATAAATTTTGTTATACTCTGTACAGATAAATAATTGACAACGTCCGAGATTTCAATCCACAAGCTAATTTAGAACAAATATCGATATCCTGATCTCATTTTTTTTTACTTTATGATTTGAAAATAATTTTATGCACCGAGAAAAAGTGAATGTTCAGTCTTAGTTTACGACACTTGAGGGTATCGTAAATCTTTTCGTTGGACCAGCATTAAGGTAAATGGGACATATTCAAATAGAAATATATTTTTTTATCGATAAACGATAGTTAACTTTTATCGATGTTGCTATTTAGAATAAACTAACCACCTCACTAATAGCGTGTTATATCAAAATTCAAGAAAAATGGCTTGAGACTTTGAACAAAACTTTTGAAAAATATTTTTAAATCAGGTTACCGCTATTAGTACATCCTAGTTCCGCTGAAGTCTGACTTTCTATAATGTTTGGTGGACATGTCTTTATTTTCTTAGCACTTTTAGATTTAAAATGCCACATTGTCTGATTGTAGGATTTATGAGACCTATTTTCACTGATATAAATTTTGAACGCAATGTGTATAAACTGATAGCACACATCTCTGGCTCTATCATTTTAGTCAGATATAGCAACACTGTTTTGGCGATTCGTTCGTTGTTAAGTGTGTAGACATTACATCAGTGGCTGAAGTACGAAAATTTGCGTAAAATACGTACTATCGAATTCCTTACTCATTTTGAAATGAATGAAATTGTATAGAACGTCGTTTACGCAAATATTCGTACTAAGGCCACTGATTCATTCACAATTCAAAAAACTATACTCAGTTTCAAGTTTTTCGATCATTCCCTTTGTCCTCCACCCGCTTTTCCACCTCTGGAGCATCTGAAATCCCTATTGTATAGGTAACTAATCTCCCGAAAAAAAATAATAGTTACGTGGTATATCAGTGAGAATAATATCAACAAGTAGTATCACGATCCCACAGCTGGGGGATTATGGCATTTTTTTTATGCGCAACCTTTTCAAAAATGTTTCACGCTGTCCACCAGTCGTGGACAAGCGGGGTGGACAACGGGAATTATCGGCTCGGAAGCTCAGACAAGTATGTTAACATTGTAAAAAAGTTAATAAAAATTAATATTTTACTATAGTTGATACTATTAAAGTTTGGCAAGGAGTTTTCTTTAAATTAATTTAATTTATCGATTAAACAACAAGATTCGACTTTTATAATTTAATCGTGTCAGTCGCAACACAAAAAAAAACATCAAAGCCCACTCCTCGAACCCTATAATGCTTAGTTGCTGAAAAGTTTATGTACTCCTTATATTGTACGGAGTACATACTACTATACTATTGGTATATCATCTACTAACGTTCAAAAATCTAGCAAATGTGATTAGAATTTCCGGGTCTCCATAAAACTTCTTTACAATCTAACAGCTGTCAGAGCTAACAAAAAACTTTGGTCGAGTATAGTTGAAGTACTGAAAGTGTGTACCTACTGAATGATGATTGATCCGCCATGATAAACGCTAGAGTAAGAACATAAACGCGCCAATGTGTTGACTGAAAGTTTTTGCTCTAAATCAGGTAACTAAGAACTGGGAAGTCTGAATAGTCTTTAATATGGAGACTAATCAATCCCTAGTAATGCTCGTTTAGTGTTCAAGTATGTCTGGCTAGATAAGTAAGCGTAAAATCTCACTGGTCGCTGGTCCCGGGTTGAGGCGCCGGCGCAAGTAGCACACCGATGTCCCACACCTTGAAAAATAAAAAATACAAATTATTTATTGATACAAGTAAAAACAACTTTATAGAACTGAATTTACAAATTAATGGAACTAAAGTGGCAACATTATGGAGTTGATGTCGCTTGCCATATTTCCATTTAAACCATCTCAACGGAATACAATAAAAACTACAGACAGAATATTTTTCATAAGACAAGTTCAGTGGGTGACAAATTTCAGTGAAAAGCTCTACATAGTATAAAATAAAGTCGCTTTCCGCGTCTGTCTGTCTGTATATCCCCTAACTCCTCCTAAACCACGCAACGGATATTGATGCGGTTTTGATTTGATTTGAAAACCTAATTAAGTTTTTATGTAAGTAGAAAAAAATAAACAATATTTTGCAACCAAATCGCTGAAAAATAAATTTACATGGCTTACATAAACATTTTACCCATCTTTTTTTAAATCACAATTTACAAATTACATAAACATGTTTTTAGGAAAAATGTTTGCACAGAATTCATAGAATAATAATCAAATTGGGTTAAAAAGTGATTCTTCTCATTTTTTTTATTGTGCGTCCTCACCACTGAGTTATCGTGGTTGATCTGCTGCTTGCTACCTTGTTGCATGCCATAAAGCCGCAAGACGTTGCCTCGGTACTATTTCGCTAAAGGCGTTTTTACCTTGATAACGCGGTCGCGGCCCGCGGTACACATGCGGCCTGTCGCTTCATCCACGAACAGCGACGCTACTGCATGCTTCATATCGTGGAATGACGCTAGAGACTCCCGCCTGGAATCACCATAAACAATATTTAATAGTATAGGATATTATTGTAAAAAGCTCAATACCGTTATAGTGGGACGCAGACCAATATAAATAATCATAGAAGAGTAAAGATATCTAAAACTACAGATTAATCATATATATATAACATAAAACCCGTACGGTTCTGTTCCACTGTTTTTTTATTTTTTTTTATTTATGTTCACCGATATCTCCGCCAACTGTTGACCAATTAAAAAAAAAACATTTGTTCAGTATACTTCTAATTTGGTCCCATTGTCACCAAGTCAGGATCTGATGATGGGATCCCAGGGAAATCGAGAGCAACCCTCAAATTTTATAGGCACTTATTTAGATTTAAGTCGGTTTTTAATGTGGTCCGATGAACTTGTATTGTGTGAACTGCTAGTCTGTGGAACGCGCTGCCTGTATGAATGTTTCTCGATAGTTAAAATCTGGGTGACTTCAAATCACGATTATATATAATATGTATAGTAATATTATCTTTGATCGTACTATTGCTATCGCCAGGCCTGACGCACTCCACACTTTAGGTATGAAGCTACAAGTAGCGGACTTGTCGGACTTGCCGTGCCCGGTGCCGCGCGATAGACAGAGAGCAACTTGTAGGTTAATATAGCTGTAGGTAGTTAGCGTTCGCACGTCCTGAATTGTACTTTATTGTGTGGTAGTAAGAGTCGCTACTTATTTAAATGCTCTTGCGGAGTGAATCTTCTGTACTTGTACTATATGTATTACTAGCCGTCCGCCCCGGCTTCGCACGGGTGTAAGCTCGGCCTTCGGCCTCGCTACAAAATATAATATAGCCTATGTCACCCGGGGATAGTGTAGCTTCCCAACAGTGAAAGAATTTTTCAAATCGGTTCAGTAGTTTCGGGGCCTATTCATAACAAACATACAAACATACAAAAATAGGTACAAATCTTTGCTCTTTATAATATTAGTGTAGATATCGCTCAATAGCAAAAAAGTATAACAGTGTATACATACGGTTCGTGTCTGAGGGTCTCATAGCAGGTGGTGCAGACTCGCTGCGGGAACTCGAACCCCATGACGGGCAGCGGCAGACGGTGCGGCGAGCACGTACCGCACACAGCCGCGCCGCACCAGCGGCAGTGGTGTTGCCGCAGACCTGCACACACACATACAACAGTTATCAGCCAGTTATAACGAGTAAGGGGTCATCCATAAATTACGTCACACGTTAAGGGGGGAGGATATCACCTGAATGTGACATAGTGTGTCCCGTCGGAATGTATAAGGGGAAGAGGTCAAAAGGTTTGTGCGTCACATGTTAAAATACAAAATCCATAACGCGTAATTTATATGTGAATAATAAACTTTAAAAAATTACAAACTTAATCTCAATTTGTTATTAACTAGTGTTAATAACAAATTAAAACTAGTGAAACAATTGGCATAAGGGTTACTTTGTACCATTTTAACACGCTTTTATTAGTTTGGTATGTATGTAGGTAACGGAATCTTTGAATGTGATTTTCACTCCTTTCAAAAAGACACGATTGATTTGAAAATGTGCACACTTATCAAGGACCGATAACACTTCAATAATTTAAATAGTTTTCCCCATTATCCTTACCAAGATCTTCAGGATTAGCGATTTTTTGTTTGTTTTTATAACTGCAAGAATTATTTTTCAATATTTTTTTTTTATGATAATATCGACGGTGATCTCTTACCATTAGTACCCTTAGTACAAGATTTGACAGTTTTCGAAAACTTTTTTCGTTTCCGTATTGTCCCATACATTTTAGTAAAGCGCCTCTAGCGGAAACGCGGATGAACTACAATCGGTAGTAATCGGCAGTATAGGTTGCTTCACTCAAATACGACAAATAGTTTCGAATAGCTTTCAGCCCAGCAATGTATGCATCAAAACGAAAACGAAAAAAGTTTTCGAAAACTATCAAATCTTGTACTAAGGGTACAGGCGGCTGGTTCGCTAGCTTCGGCATAAAAAAATGCGAAAGTTTGTGAGTAAGACACGAAACAAAATAATTAATACAAATAACCGACTTCATACAAATTCCAGAACTGGTCCAAATTGAAGTGGGACCACATGGAAATCATCAGCTTTAAAATAAAATAAAACCGGCCAAGTGCGAGTCGGACTCGCGCACGAAGGGTACCGTACCATTAAATCTGGGAATATACAAATACAAAATACAAAATGTATTTATTGTTACATAAAGAAAGCACAAATACAAATACATATCTGGGACATTATTGCACACATGGTCATCTGACCCCAAACTAAGCAAAGCTTGTAATATGGCTGCCAGAGACTGATATACATACATATATATATTTTTAAATACATACTTAAATAGATATTAACACCCAGACATAGAACAAACACAAATGTTCATCACACAAATGTTTGTCCTAGATGGGAATCGAACCCACGCCCCCAAGCACAGAAAGTAGGATCACTACCAACTGAGCCACCGAGGCAGTCGAAATATTATCTATAAAATCATTATCTATAAAAACGGCAAAAAAAAACACGTTTTTTGTATGGGAGCTTCCCTTAGGTATTAATTTTATTTTAATTTAATTATTTATTTTTAAAGTCAATATATAACTAAATATTGTGTGAATATTTCAAGCGTCTACCTGTTGCCGTTATCAATATCGAGCAAAAAAATCACGTTTGTTGTATGGTAGCCCCCTTAAATATTTATTTCATTCTATTTTTTAGTATTTGTTGTTATAGCGGCAACGGAAATACATCATCTATGAAAATTTCAACTGTCTAACTATCACGGTTCATGAGATACAGCCTGGTGACAGACGGACGGACAGACGGACAGCGGAGCCTTAGTAATAGGGTCCCGTTTTACCCTTTGGGTACGGAACCCTAAAAAGAATCATCATAATCGGTTCACCCAGTCGAAAGTTCTAAGGTACCGAACATTTTTTTTAAAAACAGTCGTATCGATAAGGGAGCGTACGTAACGCAATTTTTGGAGATTTTTGATGCCCCCTCCTCCCCATGTAACGCGCCGTAACGTTTTTCTGGAACCCCCCCGCCTCCCCCCTAGTAAAACGTTACGTAACCACCATGTGACCATTTTTACCTAAAAGTCACAATTATGCGGCGTCAAGTATCGGAAAGTCGTTAAAATACCTTTGTTATATAAAAATGTGCGAGAATCTTTACGCAACCGTTCTAAAGGGTTAAAAAAAACAATGTTACGTAACGCGTAACTCAAACAACGCATGTTGTTTGACAACCCCTCCCGCCGCTGTAACGCATCGTAACGTTTTACAATTCCCCCCCCAAATTCGTTACATAATACTTAAATGCTCCCTAACTTCCTCCTTTTCGGAAGTCGGTTAAAAGGCTACGCAGCGGCACAAGGCGCCACATTTGACTAGAAGCTAGCACTTACCTAATTGTTTCTTCTCCATCATGGCGCGTACGTTCCATATGAAAGGAGCGCGGCATATCTGGCACAGATCAGACTCCTTCCAGGCGGGGGTCTCGCGGCGCCTCACTCCCATCTCCCACACTCCGAGGGCTCCATCCTCGCCCGCTGACAGGAGACGCTCGCAGCCGCCGACGTACCAGAGACCGGTTACTTTGTTACTGGGGTAAAACGAAATAAATAACACTTCCGCTCCTTTATTCCGCGGACCTGCAAGGTGTGGAATATCCTCCCCCAAAAGTATTCCCGCCGAGTTTCAACATTAAGCATTTCAAAAAGGGTGTCTACAACTACCTCTCCGGGCTGGCAAACGTCAACACCGCTAGTGTTGCAGGTGTCCATAGGCGGTGGTTTTGCTTACCATCAGGCGGAACGCATTCTTGTTTGCCGCTCTTTATATATATACACTCGTACATATATATAAAAGGCGATGAGTGTATGTATGTATGTTATATGGACTCCGAAACGTCTGGGCTGATTCTGATGAAATTTTCAGGCAATCTTCCGGTTAGTCCAGCATGTGATTCTTTGAAGTTTGGTAGGTTTGTTTTGTTTGTTGGGTTAATATACTTATATATATAACTATATTTTATTGTTGTATACTTAATCTCTTCATACTTAATAAGTAAAGGAAGTAATATGATCACAAAAAAAGTAATTCAGTGCACAATTACATATCAAAAAACTTACCTGTGCCCTTGTAGTTCGTAAGCGGTTCCTTTTTGCCCTCCTATGTCCCATGCTATGATAGTTTGATCGAAGGAACCGCTGAACAGTAGTTGAGGTATTGGAGCCCAGTTCAGAACCCTCACAGATCTGAAAATTGTTCAATGAAGAAATTAATAAATGTTCATACTAAATCTGTTGAAACTGAATAAATGTTGATACCCCATAAACATTTTTGTTTTTTTTTTCATTTAATTATCATAATATGCATAAATACACATGCATTCATGTATTTATTCACATTATGATTAATTTGTCATGGTCTACAAACAATGATATAAGTTTATATTTTATCATTATATGTCATCTAAAGTTATATGATTATTTACGGGATATTTACCGTGGTAAGGTTGTGGAAGGAGCTCCCGATATTTCGGCGCAGTTACATGCACCATGTTCACGGGAAGAATGGGTCCGTGTTGTCTTCCCGTGAACATGGTGCATGTAACTGCGCCGAAATATCGGGAGCTCCTTCCACAACCTTACCACGGTAAATATCCCGTAAATAATCATATAACTTTAGATGACATATAATGATAAAATATAAACTTATATCATTGTTTGTAGACCAATGAATGACTAACTTATCTATAGAGTTATACGGAACTAATTTTCCATGGATGGCTTTCAGCATTGTTCAGAAAGTCGCTCTGTTGCCAGTCTCTTACTCAAACGAGAACTAGAGATAACAAAGGGAAGACGGGCCGTGACAGTGAGAGAAAAAGACGAAACGGTGCTTAGAAGCCTCTCCGCCTCTTGTAGACTCCACCACTTTACTAGGGCATTTGACCGTGACCAACTTTGCTTGCCTCTGATTGTGACTATAACTTGTTTGACGATATTTAGTAAAACTTAAATATAATGCTTGACACTGGCAAATGCACAAGATATGCGACGTCAAAATACTCTAAAAAAGAAAGAACAAAAAAAAAACACTGATATAAACATCTGCGAGGTTTAATGGTGATAGTATTTGTGTACTCCAATTCTTAGATAATAAATAAATAAAAACTTAGTTAATACACGCGCAAAGACCATTTAGGGCCAATTCATACTCAAATGGCTAATAACATTTATGATTCAGAGGAAAAGTTTAAAACGCTGCGTCGCAGTCACGACCAGAGTAACTGCTGCGGTTAATTATTTCTTAGATTACCTTCACTTACCCCGTATGTCCTTTCAGCGTAGTGACAAGCGTGGCTCCATTGTTATCTAGCTTCAGCATGGTTATCAGTCCGCTGTAGTCGCCCACAAACGCATATTTGGACTGGGAGTCGAATCTGATACATGTCAGGATTTCATATCATGTTGCTATATCATGTTGTCCTATTAAAAACTGACAATTTATAACATACTTTTATTAGCGTCAGTTGTAACTAACAATGTCCAAGTATTTGATGCATTACAACGTAAAGCTGTCAGAATTGCCTTTTAGAAATCTTTCTAGTTTTTTCTTCTGAATGTAGGTATTGTTATGTTCGCAATAGGCATGTGTTGTCATGTTTCATTTATTACAAACTAGCCGTTGCCAACGACTTCGCTCGCGTAGTAAAAAAAAACCTGTTCGTTTTTTTAAATTTAATTTTATACAATCCTGGTCCAGACAATAACGAACAAAAAAAAAGAATTATCCAATTTGGTGCAGTCGTTCGGAAGTTATGCGCGTACATACATTTCGGCGATTCATTTATATTTAAAAAGAAGATATATAGTTTATGTAGGTACAGGCTTAGCGAAGGATATAACTAAATTACATTACACTTACTGAAAAAAAAAAACTGTGGCATTTATGTAAAGTTTTTGATGGGGATAGATAGAGGATACTCTGACCCTTTCTCAAAGCGTGTGCTAGTTAGCACTCTGTGTGGCATGAAATTAAAATACTTATTACTTACTTATTTAAAAAAATTATAATTTGTTTATGGTCTCGTTTTATGATCAGCTTTTTTTAAAGAAATATTAAATAAAAATTAGGACAAAAGCCTATTGCTATTGGATCTAAAATTAGTCAATAGGTTCTCAAATATCAAATTAGGTCATGTTAGATATAACATGGTTAGCAAATTTTACACAATTACCTAATGACGAGAATTTTAAATAAATGCTAGTGTTAGAAATAAGGTTCTGAACAACGCCGATGACGTTAGTACGTGACATTGCATCACATACGCACATAACTTTGTCGATGTACGAGTCATGATCTCATAAATATGAATCCTGAAAGATTACACTGACTCTTTGTACATCAATAAATACACAATTCGTATATTATGTTTGTAATGATCGGCAACTAGTGGGTGTAAAATAACCCGTTCAAAATAGGCACGATAATAAAGAATCACTGATATAATAATTTGAAAAATAATAAAATAGTCTAGAAAAATTCTAAGCACCATACTAAATAAAAAAAGAGACTAATATTTAAATTCCTGACTGACCTCTCAACGCACAGCCTAAACCGCTGGTTCTAGAGACATGAAATTAGGGGGTTGTGTTCATGAAAGTGTGTAAGCGCACACTAATAAAGGATTTTGTAAAATTTGCATCCCAAGGGGTTCAAAATGGGGGTCAGTTTTAATAAAAACTCCATTTTGCCGAAACGGTTTATAGCTAGGCAGTCGAAATTTGGAATGTATATTTTTGGGATAAAATATACAAACCAGTGTTTCAGGATTTTACGAAAATATCAAAACCAAATGGTCAGGGTCAATTTTTCAACAAAAATTAAGTATTTTTTGATATTCTTGTATTAAATACAGCAATCCACCAAGATAAGTGGAACGCCTCAGCTAAAAACACCATTTCGTTTTAAAGTTGACATGTAGGTGGCGTCGTAAGCAGACGGCATAACATTCAAGTATTTTTTTTGTTTTTCTTACCAACAGGCGAATGGCTTCGTCTCATCACATATTTGTATGTTTTTTAACTAGACAAGTGCGACTCGAAGTCACGCGTCAGGGGTTCCGTACCAACCCACAATGTATATTTGTGTCATGTATTTACTACATAAAAATTTGCTTCTATTCATACATGTTTTTTATTAATAAGCCAACAACGAACATAACAGCGTAATTGGATCCCATTGGCATACTTTTAGTACAATACCCTAAAAGACACTAGCAGATTCTTCATTATTCTAAGGCTTATTATAAAAGGATACTGTAAAGCAGTGCACCATGCCTCGAAGGAGTAGCCTCCGATCCTGCGCCCAGTCTCGCTGCAGTGGTACGAGAAGAACTTGTCTCGACTCACCGAGAGCACCCATTCACAACTCAGCGAGAACATAACCGCTGTGACGCGTGCTGTGTGCGCTAGGTATTCACGTGTCTGGAGAAAATGAAACCATTTATGTTACTACAAATACATGAAGTAAAATAAATAAACTCAATCAAAGAAAAAAACAACAGCAAAAGCTTGCAATGTAAAGAAGGCTTATCTTGGAGTTTCCAAATGCCACAGGCATATCTTGGAGTTTCCTATGGCCACCGACCTATCGGCCATCCTAGATATAGTTGGAAAGATGCCATAGAGACAGACCTGAGCGAGTTCCAAGTCACTAACTGGAGAGACACCTGGACCTCTAGCCCTGGCCACGGTAGCTGGCCAGGAAACGGTGGAGCAGGCGGTGAGAAGAATCTCCGGCAGTTACCCCTCTACCATTACATATGGTACTGAGACGTGGTCCTTACCTCTTGGCCTTTTGGATAAACTCAGAGTAACACAACAAGCAATGGAGGGCTATGCTCGAAGTTTCTTAGCGCAATAGTATCTGGAATGTGGATATTCGCCAAAGAACCTCACCAATATAGCTATTAAAATTTGCAAGTTGAAGTGGCATCGGGCAGGCAACATGGCTCAAAGAACCAATAACCGATGGGGAAGAAAGTTCCTTGAGTGGAGACCACAAACTGGAAGACGCAGGGTAGGTAGGCCTTCCATTAGATGGACCGACGACATCGTGAGTCGTGGGTATCCAGTGGATGCAGATTGCAGGCTGTCGTTCATTATGGAGGTCTAAGGAAGAGGCCTATGTTCAACAGTGGACGTCTGATGATGATGATGAATGGATTTTATTGCATGTATTTTACATTAATTTGTGACATTTCAAACTTTTTAGTGTCAGACTCAACTTATTAGTCAACTTTTTAGATGACAGATGTCTATAGAACTATTGTGAATATATTTACAATTACTCCCAATAAAAATAATATTTATAAGTACCTACCTAATTGATAGATTGCTTTTAAAGTTAATAGTAACAAAAGAATAAGGGGCCTTGTGAAAAACATTTCTTATTCAACCTTGGATCACTTTGAAGGAATCTTATCAGACAGTGTCAACGTGTTTTTGTTGCAGAGGTAAAAATAGTATGCACACCTTATAGATCTCTTATTATACTTTGTATTCTAGCATTGGTAGTTTTTCAACTTTAGACACAAATACCGGGTAACTTTATAAAAAAAACAGGGTGCGGCATATTCAGATGAATATGGTAAATATACAGAGCCCGGAATGGTACTACTAAGTCAAAAAGAGGGAGACAAACAACTATTAATATGCGACCAACCCTGAAATCACAAAAATAAAAACATCATCTTCAAAATGTTATAGCACAGCGATTATTTTTTTCACATAGTCTGTGTTGGTCATACATATAATAAAATTTCTTTTTAATTATGAATACAATGAACTATTTATATTAATTATTTAAGTATGTATTTAAAAATATATATGTATGTATATCAGTCTCTGGCAGACATATTACAAGCTCTGCTTAGTTTGGGGTCAGATGACCATGTGTGCAATAATGTCCCACATATTTATTTATTTATTTATCTTCTTTCAGGTTAGCGGAACCCTTCCATGAAACCCTGTATAAAGTCTCAGAGAAACAAGCACATGCACAAATACTCACAGGGTTTATTCTATTACAATCTTGAGTAAGAGTAAATGCTGAAACAGTTCCATTCTCCTGGCCAATGAAGAGTTGTCGTGTCTCTGGTGTGTAGAACATGGACGTACAACCCGAGGGCATGTACTGACAGATGCTCGGCCAGTACTGTCCCGAGTCACGCTTTAACCACACTCGGACTGTCCTGACAAACAAAACACATGCATAAATCCTGCCCCTGAGCCATACTTTTGTGTTCTTTGTGATTTTACAAGAGGGTTTAGGATAAATCTAAAAAGAATTTCTTAGAAGCATAATAATCAACAAGTACTTCTAGAGATTTTTTTTAACAACACTTTTCTTTGCTTTTCTAGAAGAAAAGCACAAAGATACGCTAGAAAGCTATCGTATTGCATACTTTTTGACAGATTATTGAGGGTACATTTGCATAATGTTTTTAGATGAAAAAGATCATGTTTAAGTTCTTTTACTAAACAATATGATAAGGTGAGACAGATTTCGCTTACTTATCATCGCAGACGCTAATTACACCGTCTTCTCCAGGTATTACCACCGCGGCGTTCACATCGTCGGTGCAGCCTTCTAGTTTGTTTAGAAGAGCCGGTTTCTTTGTTGTACAAAACCTATCGTTAGGTGTTCTAGGGGCAGGCTTGATTTCAGCAGCCATTATCTTGTTTTACGTAGCAAAATTCGCAAATAAACACAACGTATTTATTCAATACACTTTTTGACTTTTCTCTGCGAAAAGAAAAACGTCATAATAATTATGACATTTGATTTGACATTAAGAACTTTTATCGTCCGGTGGTTTAAACTAAAGTCTTTAGGCCATACTGTCTTGTCTTCGTAAACTACCGGAACCATGTCGCCTTAAAATCCTTTTTCTGAGCGTGCGTGCACCAGAGCCGGCACTTAAAACGGTTTAGCGGTTCAACGGTTTCAAGATTTCGGCTGAAAACAGCTGAAATCTTGAAGTTTGAAGATGATTGAAAAAATTAAAGTAATGATACAAGTGAAATATTAAGTACCAGACGTGTCGGACTTGGTTGACGGACCGCCCTCTGACTAACGGGACAAAAAGTAAGTAATTTATCTTTCTCTCCTGTTGGTACTTTAATGTTAATTCGGATCAAAGTGGAATTGTATCAAAAATACTTAGTCATTGTGTCCAAGTCAATGACAGTTTCCCTTTTAGCCCCTTGATTGTCTATTCGTTTACCTTTTGAGCCCATCGTTTGCAGTTGTGTACCGCTCTATATTTACTTATTGAGCGGCACACAACTGCAAACAATGTGTGTGCGTTTGTAGAACTAGTAAGAATATATTATTTCAATGTTATAACCGTAACAGACATGTCAAGTTGACACGGCTTTTAGGGCTTTTACGTGTATTTACCTCGCCCCCTTCAATTTTTGGCAGACTTTTTTCGGTACTAGCTCGAGTGTAAGGCAGATCCAAACTACATATATATTATTATCAAAGGGATAGAAGCTTAGCTATCTTTGTAAACTTTACCTAATGTCTGAAGCTTCCATGTTGTTGTCTATGGTGAACGCGTCTTCAAAAATGTTTTCACAATTTGAAATTACCCCAAAATCCAGGAAAAAAATCTGTCATTTTGAGGAGGACAAAACTCTGTTAGAAAATGCGCGTAAAGTATGAACTCAATTACTACTGCTTACAGTATGACATGATTTTATATGAATGAGAATGATAGGACTGATGTCCATATCCGCTGTTAACACGTTTGTTTGACTCCTCCTTTCTATAGGAAAATAAGACGGTAGCAGTCGTTGTACTTATAATCACGGTAATTATTTATTTATTTGTCATACTTACACTAACTATTTCATTTATGTGAATTAAACTTGGCATAATTATAGTACTCACTCACAAATAATAAAAACTGACCAAGTGCGAGCCGGTGACAAAAATATATTTTCAACACCGGTTCTCTTACGATCACCGAAGTTAAGCAACGTCGGTACTTTGATGGGTGACCGCCTGGGTATGATGTCTTTTTGCACTACCTTTTTGTACTTTAGTAGAGAACAATTTTATGTAGTGGTATGGAACCCTCAGTGTGCGAGCCCGACTTGCACTTGACCACTTTTATTTATTTTTCTCATAAAAATATGATACTTTTTATTTAACTCATTAAAGATATTTATTTCTCTTATCCTAATGTTCATTGATCAACAATACCACTGTCATTATTATTGGGCAGTAATGACAGGGAGTTGCATCATGTAATATGGTATGCCAAATGTCATAGACAAAATGCTTTGTTTTCCTAACTCCCATTTGATTTGAAGTGTGAAGTGTCAAAATGAACGAATTGTCGTTTGAAGTAAACAGTATGGATATTTGCCAATAGAATTATTTACAAAAATATGGTTAAAATCATATAGCAGGAGTCACATTTAAGTGTTTAATTTACAGCAATAAAAATGTGGCCTATGCTCTTTAATCTCACCCGCGACGAATGTCGCCTTACGCTCCGTAGACTCGGTATAAAATTTAGTCAAGAATGGCTTTCATTTTCCCTCCTATGCTTTTCTCGAATTATGCTTCAATGGTTGAGGCTAATTTGTTGCTGAAGATATGATAATCATGGCAAATATTTTATGGTGTATCTCTTTTGTTTGTAGAACTGGAAGCCTACTCGAATATGGTCAATGTGTTTAGAGCACAAGGAGCATTAGAAGACAACAGAAAAAAGCTACTGGAGGAACTGCGCGCCGTTTTACACATTAGCCATGACCGGCACAGTGCTGAGGCTCGCCGCGTGTCTAATGATCAGTTGCTAGCTACTATTGCAGACCAGTAAGTTAACAATTTAAGAAATTGTGTTTAGGCTCCTTGATTTATTTTTAAACACAGTTACACACAGTCAAAGATGGCTGTAGCTGCCTGTAGCTATAACACATTAGCATATTAGATGATTATATGAACTCAAACAACTGTTTTTGTGTATAGTTTTCTTAGTAGTACAAATTCAAACTGAATATTTATTTATTTCTGTAAACATTCTTAATTTTTGTGTAGCTTGAGAAACCTTGTGTGCCTTTGAGCAAAATGACTCTGTAGGTGGTATAATTGCATTGGGAAAGAACATTTGAAACAAATAATTGTATTTTTAGGCAGATATTAAGTATTTTCCAAGTTTATAATTTTGACAGATAACCTATAACATTTTAAATGTCAAATAGTTTTTCAAGACAGAAAAAAGTTTTTAACTATTTAATTTTTTTTAAACAGATTGTGTAATGGTTTTTGTGAAATACTTTTGGTGCTTTGCTTGCTAAGTACTTAGGAGCTTAAAAATAATCCTGTATCATTATGATAGTAATAAATTAATAATAGGCATTGTCATACCAATGGGGTTGGACAATAGATAACTTTACAGATGGGCTAGCATTGGTAGTACCTTTATAAAAGGTTTTTATTTTTAACTAGCTACCCGCCCCAGCTTTGCTTGGGTGTAAGCTCAGCCTTGGGCCTCGTTACTATGATTAATTTCACCCAAATACAGCCGTTTTTAATAGTTATTCTGCTATTCCGGATACAAATACAACAAATCAAAAACCATGAAAATCGGTCCAGCCATTCTCAAGTTATAAGTGTTCGAACCAACCCGACTTTGTTTTATATATATAGATTTTGAGTAACTGTTTAAATAGTTACAAAAGCATTCTTTGAAAACATAAAAATGTGGGCCAAGCCGTAACCGAGGCCAGCATATGTAAGTCCATAATAATTGAGGCTACCATAAGTGACTTTATAAATGTCTGGTTGCCGCTAATGCTTGTATAGTACCTTTCTCAAACATTGTGTGAAAATTCACAATAAAACATTTTTTTTTTTTATTCATACAAACATATTTTTAACCGACCACAAAAAAGGACGCAGAGATATGTTCCACTCAGTGTCTCCATATACACGGTAATTACCGTAGATGCACCGTAATCTGACATAATCTACGGTCAACGGTAAACGTGCATTACCGTGTCGTAATTCTACTGTAATAAGGTGATGAATAACTTTTCGCATTAATGATCAGCAAAATGAATGCTTCTATTTACGGAAAAGAAATTGTCGTCTTAGATTCAGATTAAGGAACTAGTTTTTTATAAGTAAGTAGGTTTAAATTCATTACAAAAAGTTAGAAACATTAATAAGTAGGTATTAAAAATTAAATTTTGATTGTAATTTAATTATAGCTTTTAAATTCCCTTTAAATTTGTTTTTTATCTACTTATTTACCAATTTTATTATACACTTAAACATTACACGGTAATTAGGGTAAATTTTTAACTGACACACCGTAAAACACCGTATTTTCACCCTGGCAACACGGTAATCCTTTATTTTTATATGGAGACACTGGTTCCACTGTATTTTTTTTTAATGTATGTTCACCAAATTCTTCGCCAATTAAGAATTGATTTTGATGATTGCTTTATTGATTGGTAGTCCACTTCAGAGATGGTCCCATATAAATTTCATTTTCATTGGCTTAGTAGTTCGGTTGTTAACCCGTCGAATGTGTTACGCACCGCATGTCGGAGTTAGCGAAAAGTGCACGACGCGCGTTAGGCACCGGCGGCGGTGTGTAAGGAAATCACCGCTATTCGTCGATTTGTTCCCCCTCGAATGAACGTTCCAAAGCATAATATCATACAGCAATTCAAGACGATGAATATTATATATAATATATGAACATACAATGTCAAATTGATAGGAAAAAATATATATTTTATTTTACAGTCGGTCAGTTTTCGAAAATTCGGTTGGACTCTCGCATTTCTGGCAACATTCAGGCACTCAGCCCCTTGCTCGGTACGGGATAAATCAAAATAACAGAAAAAACATATGTAATCATAGTAAACGAAATTGCATATTTACTAATTTAGAAATCGGTTTTTTAAATTTATAATTATAATGTACATAAAATATTGCCAAAATATTTTAAAAAATGCATGCAAAATTAAATTTTTCTGATATTTTGATGGCTATGTACTATAAGCAGTTAAAGGACCCCTGCCAAAGACATCTGGAACTATTTCATAATTACTTAAGAGCCCATATTATGTGCATCAACTATATAGTTCGCGCATTTCAACACATTAAAGATAACCAAAAAACAATTTTTCGTCAGTTAAAAATTACTGAATGTTCCCAAAAAAACATTTTTCGTCAGTTAAAAATTACTGAATGTTCTCAAAGTCATAAAATGTAAGCACTTTTTTTAGCATAACCACAGAATTCCTAAAGTACAAGTACAGAAGGTTCAATACGCAAAAGCATTGAAATAAGTTGCGACTCTTAGTACCACACAATAAAGTCGAATTCAGGAAGTGCAAGCACTAACTACCTACTGCTATATTAACCTAGAAGTTGCCTCTCTGTCTTTCGCATAACTCTTGTCGCGTTATCTCTGTCTATCGCGCGACAGCGGGCATGGCAAGTCCGACCAGTCGACTACTTGTAGCTTCATACCTAAAGTACGAAGTGCGCCAGGCCTGGCATAACTAAAAAAATAAAATAAAGGTAGGATTCAGTAAAATTTAGATGCACATTTTTTGCTGTTTTTTTTGTGATTCTGATTTGGGTTATAGTTTAACTTCTTAATTTAGCTTTTTTCAGTGAATCAAAGATAGAGTCTAAATCTGAAGAGAATATTTCCTGCAATAAAATACAAATTTTGGTGATCACTTAAGTATTCTTATAATTTTTGGTAAAAATATCCATCAAGAAAATTTAATACAAACTTACTTATGTAATGTGATGTGTGAAAAATATAAGTCTACAAAAGACTCGTTTCTTTAGGGTTCCGTACCGAAAGGGTGTAAACAGGACTATTATTAAACCTATGCTGTCTGTCTGTCCATCAGTTTGTCTTTCCGTCCTACCTTCGAACCGTAATAGATAGCCAGTTAAAATTTTCACAGAATATGTAATGTTACGGCGGATTAACTAAGAAATAATAATAAATTCTAAAAGTAAAAACTAAAGGGGGTCCCCAACCCATACCACCAAACATTTTTTAAATCAATTTTTGTATTTGCTCTAATGTAAAAACGGTAATACATACAAGCGTCAAACTTGGCATGCTTATAGTACACACTCTAAAGTATAAAAAAAAAACATGGCCAAATGAGTGTCGGTGACAAACTTCTGTTCACCACCAGTTCTCTTACAATCACCAAATTTAAGCAACGTTAGGCACGGTCAGTACTTGGATGGGTGACCGCCTGGGCGTTAATGAGATGTTGTCTTTTTGCACTACTTTTTTGTACAGCTAACAAGTTATGTAGTGGTACGGAACCCTCAGTGCGCGAGCTTGAATTGCACTCAGCCGGTTTTATTGTAGTGCAATAATTTTTACATGATTTTGTTATATGTATAGTAATTTACATTAAAACACACTGTCTCGTGAGACATGATCGAAAGAGGTTGAACAAACGTTGACAGTATTATTAAAACTGTACAGTAAATATTTCTATATTTGGAAGCATTTAATGAACCGCTTACTAGGATTCTACACATATATAAAATCTTTGGGTTAGACCATACAAGTCAAATTCAAAATCAAATTAAAAAAAAAAAAAAAAACTAAAAATAATAACTTACACAAGTCATCCAACAGCAGGTTCAACATTTTAACAACAAATTAAATAATCACTGCACAAAACTAATCTAACAACTTTATACCTTTCCAAAAACTATTAAAATTCTTGTTCAGGTCCGACAATACACTCATGAGATTACTTACTGTTGATTTGATAAAATCGGCTTTAATTTGTATTACATTATACAAATTTTCTCAAAGTGTGTGTGTTTTATCCTACATAAATTTTTAATATAATGTTTCAATTCCAGTACCACATTGTTTAATGGCTGGGCCAAGTTATGTTCTGCTAAGCAGGCATATTGTAAGTTATCACAGTTCAACTATATTGTTTTTGTAGGTTGTCAGGTCCAAATACGGGGCTAGGATGGATCAGCGAAGGACGGAGAAGAGTTCCATTGCTGCCTCGCGGGATCCCGCAGACGGCCTACACAGAGATTGCGGATAAGGCTGCTGAGATAGCTGCAGCTGAAAACAAGGAGATCCTGAAAAGGTTGGAAGAGAAACTCGTGGCTCCGAAGTCGAGTGAGGAAGAGACACGAAATGCTGAGGGACAAACTGCGGAATGTGGTTTGAGCTCAAGTGAAACTATGGATGAGGTTGTGAGCCCACCTATTGCAATGGAAGACCAAACACTAAAGGTAGTAATTATCTTCATAGTAAATTTTTTTGATACAAAAAATTTGGATATTGTAATCTCATACTAAAAACCTAGATTTAATACTAATTATATTAATGAATCCAAATCACTGACTACCACACACCAAAAAAATCTATTTCTGTGGCAAAAGTACAGTGCAGTAAGTTGTGAGGTTGTGTAGTACATGGTAAAGTACCGTCACCAAGAGAAGAGTTTTTCTCGGACCAAGTTTGAGGTGACTCAATCCACCGCACCCAATCTCAGTGGACATGTCGCCATTTTATAAATGCTTGCTGTATTGCTAAATGCCGAAGGCAAATTGACAATGCTTCCGATCGTATTCATTATCAAGAGTCATGTTACGGTAGCCATAATTTAAGGATAAATAAAATAGCTCTGATATCCCATCTGTTTTACTCATGTAAAATTGTTTATTTTTTATTTTGGACGAATAGAATGTTATGATAGGTTACGTTCGAAATGGGTAATCTACGTATAGCTACTTTGGCAATGTCATCTCATTCTTGTTAATGCAACACAAGTATTCCGTGGTTTCGTTGGTTGTAACTTAACAAGTGTGAAATTCATTCAGTTGTGGGAGATACTAAATGCAGCCCTGTGCCAGTTTAGCATGACTTACTACGAACTTAATACTGGCTAAGTTAGGCAGTTTTAAATTTAATACTGGCTAAGTTAGGCAGTTTTAAATTGAATACTGGCTAAGTTAGGCAGTTTTAAATTTAATACTGGCTAAGTTAGGCAGTTTTAAATTTGTGGAATGCGATAACGGTGTCACTGATCAGTGAGCACTTTCTATAACAAATGTTCCCTTCTAGCTATGGGACACAGAGCTGATTACACGCAAACGCAAAGTGCCGGAGGGGGGCGCCGTGCCAGATGACGTCACTGCACCAGCTAAGAGCATGCGAAACATACCAGTCAACGCCACTCAGAAGCATCTCGATCTCACACAGTTATACTCCAAGTTCTCACAACCAGCAACAAGTATGTATAAGTCAAGAATCTTACCGTGACATTGAAATGTAAGCCTTTTATCATGTTGCATACAGCAGAATTTGCATATTGTGTTTGCCATGTGTTTAGTTTAACTGTAGTTTGTCATTGGAAATTGGCTTATTTTTTTTAGTTTTATTGTCGAATGGAACCGCTTATTGGAAAAAGAAAAACAATTATAATTTCTAATCTGTGTACAAACTTGTAGAAAGTTTTTAGGTATGATAAACAAAATAGGCCTCACATTTCAGTGTCAGAGTATGTAATGTTTGGCTACTCCTTGGTGTAGACCCAATTTTTGTGGCTACTCTGAAATGATGTAAGCCTCACTCGAGTCCCCTTTTCCCCTGTACGGTACCACACAAAACATTTGCTATTGCGTTTTGTCTATGTTAACATAGGCCACATGATTTGACGTAACTATACTTCTTATTAACCGACTTCAAAAAAAGAGGTTTTCAATTCAATTGTTCTTTTTTTTATGTTTGGTACCTGTTTGAAAAATCTTTTTTTAATTGAAAGGTTATACTTTCAGATTGGTGTCATAGAAATTTCATCAAAATTGGTTTAGTAATTTGGTTTTTAACAAAATATTGTTAGTTGGATGACATAAGATCATAGAATTAACCGAATTTTCCCATTTTATACTAATTTTAAGAAGCCGATTTTTTTAATTGATAATTATGATAGAAACTATTTTCGTCGCGGTAATTGAAAACATCTTGCTATAATTTCTTCTGTTACAGGTAAACCGGCAAGTCAATCAAAACACTCATACAATCAAGTAAGCAAAGTATCCACAAGTAAATCGAATCAACCGCACGCGCCTCGCTCAGCTCCTCATAAACAGAGAGCGCCCAAAGCTCCGAAACAAACAAAAGCTCGAGCCAAAAAATTACAAAAACAGGTCCCTCCACTTTCACCCGGCAAACAGTATAATCCAGTGTCGATGCAGCTAGATTACGCTGGCCCGCCAAATACGTTCCAAGCGAGTTATGCACAGTCTGTACTCGGAAATAAGCCGAAATCAGATTTTGATGATGTAAAATCCAAGGGGATGTCATCTGCCGGCATGATGTCCGACTCGCCCACGATGCAGCTCCTCACGCAACCCGCCACAGTACCGCACGAGCTCGAGGTCCCAGAGACGCATCCCGATGACGTCACGTCCTTACAGGCTCAGAGTGCACCTCCACCCAAAGTCGCAGCGAGCAAGCAACACATTATAAAAAGCCGGCCAGAAGTCACCCCGGACAAAAAACCAAGTGACGTCAAAATTCTACAGAAACCTATGGAGGGTATCAAAGTATTGTCGAATCGACAAGCTATGGTTGCGCCAACTTCGGCGCAAAAAGTATTGAGCGGTCCGCCGCAGAAAGTGTTAAGTACACCGACAAAGCTCGTCACTACCAAAGTAATAGGGTCGGTACCAAAAACGCGCACTCCTAGCGCTCCAGTGAAGTTGGAACAGATGATTGTGGTGTCGAAACCTACGCCCGACAGCAGAAACCTGGCTAGCTCGAGGCTCATAGTGACGTCGGCGGTAAGCACGGCCATGAAAGAGCGCACTTCCGAAAGCATGAGCAACGTTGCACGACTCACCGAGAGCCTCACTCCTAAAGGAATACCCGCCACAGATCTGAAAGTATCCGCGAAAGCTTTAGTGCTCAATCCGAAGGGTCCAAAAATGGTAATGGTGCCTCCCAAAGGTCGAACGAAACCGGGCACCGACCTCGAACGAAAATTACCACTAATACACTTCAGGGGAATCCCCACGGCTATGAAACTGGTGCCCGTCAGTCAATCGGTCCCTCCAGTTGCCAGATCGCCGACCGTCACCGTGCTATCGAAACCGGCGGCCGGCTCGCACCCCTCTGCGCCGAAAATTGTCGGCATGGAGACGATAAAAACCGCCAATCTGGCCGATATAGTGCCAGTCAAAGGGCTCACTCCAGTCACAACTCCCAAAATAACTAACCCCATAGTGAGACCGTCCAGCGCCAAAGGAAACGTCATAGTCGTACAAAAAGGGACGCCCATAGGGAAGGCTCTGACTTTCGCCAAAAACGGAAACGACATGTCAAAAATTATCATGGGAAAGAACGTGACGCAGCTATTGCAAGCTTCGAAGACTGAACACTCAGAGGCGGGGAAGCCGCCAGGGAACGTCATAGTGTTGGAATTGAACAACGAGCAGAGCGGGCGGCCGACCACCATGTCAGAAATACTGGACAGCCGCACGCCGGCGGCCGGCGTCGCGCGCCTCGCCGACAAGCCGCCTCACATCACGGCCGACACACCTGTTCTATTCGACACGCAGCTAACCGAGGAAACTTGCAACACGAGTAGCCTCGATTCCACCGTCGAGAGCATAGCGAGCATCCCGCCCATCGAGGAAGGCATCTCGATCATGGAAAAGGAAGAGTCGAAATCACAGTTCAGCAAAGATTCTGAAGGCGCGAAAGACTCGTCGAGCGTCACCGACTGGGAGATGGAGCTCGACACCGTCTCCAGGAAGGACAAGGACGACGATAAACTAAACTCGCTACATTTGGATCTCGGCATGTCGAGTGACAGCGACGGGGAGTACATGGGCACCGGTCGCAAGAGGAAAGTCAAGCATTCTACCCAGCCGCGCCAGCACACGCCGACCAGCGGTAAGACCATCGCGTGAATTGTGCATCCGTTCGAAACTTTATTTTTCTTTTTTTATTAAATTGTAATACATTTTTAGGGGAGAGCGGCGGAGTGTTCAGCAGCTCGAGCGCGATGTCGCTCGCGACGCGCACTCTGCTTAGCCAGCTGCAGGACGAGGGGTCCTCGAGCAACGATTCTTCATTCGCGCTCAAGACGAAGGCCCCTGAGCGCGCGAAGCACCCCGACACCAAACTGGACAAGGTGGAGAGCGATGAGCTCACCAAAGCGAAAGAGAAGCTATCGGAGAAGGTGGCCGAGGCGCGCTCGCAGCAGCGGCGGATAGACGTGTACAGCACGGCGATAGCACCGTCCGATATAAACCTGGACTCGTTCGCATACTTGGAAGAGAGTATCATGGCTGGTGACGACGTGTTCGCGGCGGAGGAGATGAAGGCGGGCGTGCGGGAGGCGCGGCGCGAGCACGCGCTAGACGACCAGCTGCGCCAGCTGCTCGGCGACGACTGCGCATCCACGGAGACGCCCGTAAGTGAAACTCTAAGCAAATAACGAGCGGCCTCCCCTAGGTTTAACGTGTTCATGATCGAAGACTCTAGTAATGAACTCGAGTGAGCTCGCATTAATCCAAAAAGGTGACTTTGGGAACTACTTGTTAAACTTTTCGGGAAGTGATAATATGCCGTTTCAGACAGTTTTAAAAATCTGAAGAGGCTAACAGAATAACATTGAAGGTTGGGTGTCAAAAACTGGCACCAGTGTACGCCACTGCCAACTACATATGATCTGATTGTGAAACCTTCGACAAGAAAAGTGAATAGCTTCGTTGATTGATTAAAGACTATTTTATAATCCATAAATTTTAATGGTAACTAATTAACACCACTAAGTATATTTTATTGTGAGCATGCGTGGTCTGATAATCTGTGAGGTTATTTCATGACCTGCGATATTAGTTACACCGTCTCTCCAATTCAGATTGAAAGGGACAAACAATATTACATGCAAAGAAGCCGGCCTGCCCTATTCATTAAGAGCCGAAAAAATAAAGCCGTAATTGTCAAGACGAATTTAAAATAAGGAAACCATAACATTAAAATTCTTTATTTTATGTCAGTAATTTAACAAAATCCACTCTCAAATTTTTCCTTGTAGAGTACGAAAAACTACATTTTTATGATTGTTTACGGGTTATTTACCGTGGTAAGGTTTTGAATGGAGCTCCCGATATTTCGGCTCACAACAACCACACCCAACATAACAACCGGTAACCTACTTTTGTAAACTTGAGATATGTAATAATATTGATATATGGAGTTTTTCCAAAATTTTAAGTCGTTGTTTTCAACACCAAAAACAGATCTATTTATTACAGAAATTGAATTTTCTAAAGATCTTTCTATTTAATAGAATCTGAACGCCACAAATCTAGTTTTTGTCAAAAAATGTGATAGGCTTCTTAGGATGACTAAAGAACTATAAACCAATAAGATGAGACGACATAGGATGAGTACAGATTACGGAAGAACTCCTAAGTCATTTGAAATGAAAGATCGTAAACCCGTTTTTTTTTGTTATAGTCAAAATTGGCCTCATCAGCCGGGCTAGCATGCGCATTGCGACAAAATTTTGTCAACTCTTTTTATCGTGCCAAAGCGAGACAGGCGTATATGAAACCGTAGGCACCTTGTTGCGTTCTCACTCGACAAGATGACGACAAGATTTTGTCACGGTGCGCATGCTAGCCATGCGCACTGGTTCTTAGGCGTCAGTATCATGATGTAATTTTGCAGCAATTTAGGCTTATCAAAGGCAAACATTTCTATCGTTTCGTTTTGTCATAGTAAATACTAATAATTCAATGCAATGTTACAGAATTAAATCACATGTTTTTTTTTTAATAATACTATGCTACTTATACCAGCTGATTCCAACGAAAGATTTTAACTTGATATAATACTTAAAATTACAGTATTATGTGCTCAATATGATTTTAATTGCATAATAACTAACACGTCCTCAATAGTATTAGGTGAACGATTGTATCTACGAAAAAGAGAGGATAGAAGTTAAACAAATATCGTTCGCGCAAAACTTTATGAGCCCTCTGAAGTTAGGCCCAGTGGCTGCGCAGTACGCATATTATAGGTATCCGAGGGACTTTACAGGGCGTCGGGGAGGCCTCGCGCCTAACTTCAGAGGGCTCATAAAGTTTTGCGCGAACGATACCAACTATTAATTATGTTAACTATTGTAATGACCAAATATAATTTCTATGAATTGATTGTGGCATCATTTTTATGCTTATTTTTTGAAGAAATAACTTTATTTAACGTTATGAGTACGGTCAAAGTTGAATATAAATAATACCCAAATAAAATGGCGAGGTAAATAATACTACGACGAAAGATTATCGACAAAACGAATGTTCCTTAATTAAGCAATATGGCTTGGATGGAAGCTATAGACACTAATGCCGCGTCTACACACTGACCGTATTCACTCCAAGATTGTTTTCGTTCATTCTTTTGCCATCGTCTGATTGGTTCTCGTGACATTTACCAGTTTAAGGTGAAACGTTTCACGTTTGGCGGGAAATTCAAATTTCAAACAGTTTTTTTGTTCTTGTAGCTAGGCCGGGTAATTATTGTAAACGATCATGATGTTTGCGAAAATTGATTATTATTCTTTACAAACTCGGGTAAAGTTATTTATCTCCAATGCACATTATTACATACATTTGTCAATAAACAAATTTTTGCTGTTTCAAACGGTTTATTGCCAAATGTAAGTAATATGGTGAATAACTGATTAATAGCTGTGCATGATAATATAAAGAACAACCAACAATTTTCGTAAAAACTGTGTCATTTCACAATAATTACCTGGCCTAGCTACAAGGACAAAAAAATTGTTTGAAATTTGAATTTCCCGCCAAACATGAAACGTATCACCTTAACACGTTTTTGCTAGCATCTCTTGTTGTTAATTAAACATGTAAACAAATGATTTCTTAGCGATTCCTTTTCTTTCTTTTCGCGATTATAACATATACTTAACGGATTTTATCCATAAAATCAATTAAATATTTAATTTCAATATCTAAACAGATCATGGAAGGCGCTTTTACCTACTTCTAACTGTCTATCGATTTGAAACTTTGTAAACATATGCAATCCGAATGAAAATACAATAATTTGGTACCATCGAGCTGTTCTGATGATGAAGTGGAAAGTGAAACTCTTCAATGTGTCTACTATTAAACCTCTCGAGTTTGGTTTGTTTTAACGAATCACATAAGCGTGGTTTTTAGTAAGTATTCCCAATACACACATTGGCGAAAGAATGAACGAAGACGTACTTGGGGCCAACGATCAACGTGTGGACGCATCATTAAATTCGCTTACAATACGACCTATCTGTAGAGCTAGACCCAAAAATTTTCAATGGACTATTGTTTGTTTACAAAATAAGATATTTGACGTCGATTCAGATGTACCTATCTCTAAACTAAATTTGAGAGTTCTAAAATTGTTGCCATTATTTTCTGACGTATTGAAATGAAAAGAATCACGTAAATTTTAGTCCATTCATATTAGTTTAGATAACGGTAGAACAAAATTGACGCCATTGACTCAAAAACTATAGATAGTTTGGCATTGCACAAGGTTGTGGTCGCAGAAGACAAGTGGGGCTAGTACGAGAACTTGAGAAAAAGTATTCGTTCCGTAAACGATAGCAAATGTATGGAAAATGAAGTTTCCATTTACGTCCGTTAGAGGCGCTGTTAAATTTTTCATACATTTTGCTATCGTTTACGGAACGAATACTTATTCGCAAGTGCTCGTACTAGGGCCAAAGTTATGTTTTGGAAATCATCTTGTACCTTTCAAGATATGTAGTTTCCACGTCTTGTACCTAACACAAGAAACTTGGCTCATTTTACAAGTGTTGGTTGAATCAATAAATCGTTTCTTAATATTAGCACTGAATCAGTACATATTTATAGATACTCTTAATAGTCTAAAGTTTTATGTTAACGCACAAATAGTTTTAGATATTTTGTTAGATAACAACTATGAATTTGAAATATTTATTTCTACTAAATCGGCCTTAATTAACAATGCCTAAATTTGCTGTCCTGTGTGCAAAAACGAGACAGAACAATTTAAAGCATTGTTTACCGTAAGACCGTTAATCTTTAAACCGATCTATGATCTGTATGCAATAGTTCTACACTTTTCCCTTGCAATTTCTTATTGTTACATTATACATAGACAAAATTGTTATATTTTCTATTTATTTATGAAGTGTTTCACCTATAATACATAGTACCTATAAGATATAGTCTGGCGATGACGACCATTTCTCATAATCACTCACGGCTTAGAAATGTTAAGTTAATCAATGCTTAAAATTGCTGTTAACTTTTCGTTGAGGGAAAATTTCACGTGCGCAAAACGAGACAGGGCAATTTTAATTTAAGTTTCTAAGAAAGTCTGTTGATATGGAATGTTCTGCTAGTGTCACACATTAATTTAACACTCACATTAAGATAATTCACTATAATAAGTCCAAGTTGTTTCAACTTCGACAGATGCAGATTGTAAGCTGAATGTTGAATGAAAACCGTAAATTCTAATCACTTTTGCTAGGATTTAACGTGAGATTGTAACTGGTAGCCAATATTCTACATTTTATTTTTTACAATGCTATTGCAGCTGTCACAGCTAGAAAATCTTGGACCGAGTGTAATTACGAGTAGACAAAAAATTGCACTTGCCATAACCATGGTCGGACTGGGCCGGAAGGCCTGGGGCCCGAGACTGGCTAAACTGCGGCTAGGGCCGCTGTCCTAGCTACCGCCTGGCTTGCGGCAAGCCCCGCAAGACAGGCCGGTGGGGGGCCCGCGCAAGCTGGGGTCCGGCTGGCAAACGCCAGTTCGACGCTGGCCATAACAGCCTTACTTAGAAACATTAGTTAAATTATCAGATCAGGAAAACGATGTTTCCACTTTTAACCGACTTCTAAAAAGGAGGAGGTTCTCAAATCTACAGGTTTTAAAAAAATATTTGTTACCTCAGAACTTTCGATTGGGTGAACCGATTTTGATGATTCTTTTGATCCAGTTCTGACATTTTTATGAAGTCGGTTTTTTATATTGATAATTATCTGTAAAAAAAACCACTATACTATTACTTGCAGCGACACTAATGAACTAATAGTCTACATGCAAATAAAAGGGCGGCAATGGCGACTTTGCCCTGCAGACGACTGCAGGGTTAGTTCGACTAAAAATACTCATTTCGACTGGATGCGTTCGCACCCGTCACTCCACCCTTACCATATCTCCCTAATTAGAATGATCTGGGATTAAATTAATCATTGCTGAAATTGACATGCGCGAAAATGAAATTGCAATTTTGAGCATTGATTATATCGTAACTAACGTTCATAAGTAATGACGCCGTAAGCGTTTATGAGAAATGGTAGAGCGATTTTCAGACTAATATTTTGTTTAAATAGTTTCAAATATCACGAGGTGTTCCCATAGCCTGGTTAAGTAGTATTAAGTATGTGTTGTTTTGTACATAATGTACTTGTCAACTAATTAATTAAGATACAGATGGTATCCATTTGAGTAAGAAGCATTTTTTATCGTTAAAATGAGTATTTTGAATGGACTTGTCAAATAAAACATGTTATGGACAAGCTAGCGTAACAATATTGTAGTAAAATGGTACATATTTCTGAGAATATCGTGCCATTGTTAGATTAGCAATGGTAGTTCGTTTCATGAAGAAAAAAAATTGTAAATATATTTTTAATAAAATATTGATAACTGTCGATTTATAGAATGTATTAGTATATTTTGTATCATAATAATAAAATGTTTGGAGCGAGCATGTTTTCTTGGATGTCGTATCTCTTAAGCCCATTGCAGACGATGCGCAGTAAACTCGTGCGAGTGGCGCTCGCGCAAGTGCGGCGCTGCGCCTGGGGCGAGCTGCAGCACTTAACCGACTTCCAAAAAGAGGTTCTCAATTCGTCATTTTTTTAAAGTGAAAGCTTCTTTAGGCTCTTTGAGCACTTTTCGGGTGAACAAAAATCATGCAACTCGCATCATCGTCACGCACAGAACACAATGCACAGTCCCGTGTATTTTAAAACAGCGCCATCTCTTGAAGAATAGGTAAATTACTATTTAAGTTTTCTCTTCTGACATGCAGTCCTACGACTGATGTGTTCTTTTTTATGTTTGTTACCTCTGAACTTTGGACTGGGTGAACCGATTTTGATGATTATTTTTTTATTTGAAAGCTGGTGCTTCCCGTGTAATCCCATTTCAATTTGGTCCAGTTCTGACATTTTAATGAAGTAAATTTTTTATATTGATAATTGCTTATAGCGAGACTACCAAGCTTCATCCACTGTGTTCGAGTGGTACTCGCGCAAAGTACTGTGCATCGTCTGCAACAGACATTAGTTTAGCGAATTGTTACTAGGTGTAAGCGGATGCAGGTGAATATGCTTAAGATTGTTACCACAATGCAATAATTATTAGGATGTGGAAAATGTGTTCCCGTTATTTGTAAGTGTCCTATGAGGATTCGATTTTTGTACAAAGTAGGTATTGTGAGGACAAAACTATTGTTTTTTTTTTCTTTAAATTTTTGAGCAATGTTAACGATTGACCTGCATCTTTTGTTTTGGAAATAGAGTTAAGAGGTTCCTTTGGTTGTCAGCTGTACATACTTGGCGTAGTCTTAGTAGAATCACCACAAACATGTTAATACAATTTTTGTGTTTTTTGGCATCAAGTTTATTTTATCTACTTATTTTAACTAATAAAAGTTTAATCACAAACAGTCTCTATCTTAAATATTGTCTTGTAAATGTGTGCAGACCCAGCAAACGCACACAGCTGAATGTAGGCGCATGCGCCGCACGCCTATTCGCCATCGCTCGCATTGGACGTGCACGAATCTTTTACTTCCGCTGATACTTCTTCACCAATGTTCGATTCATTAAGTTTTTTTTTTATAGGATATATCTACGTTTGGCCACTAACTCGCCTGATGGTAAGCGACGGTGTGTGACGTTCGTTCGCTCGCGTGGGGTCTCAGATCAGACAACAATGGAGATATGGTAACTAGTAGTGCCATGGGGAACTGCTGTTATAGCTGCAGCTAGCCTGCAGGTTGTGCCTTTAAGCACAACCTGCAGGCCTAGCACGGGCCGTGGCAGTTTTTATCCCGCTAGAAAGAGACAAACGTATCCATATTCTAGCTCTGTCGCGTCTAAGCGCGGATAAAAGCTTTGAATGCTTAGGAGGATGGAAAGACAATTTTTCTACGGCCCATGCTAGGCCTACTGTTATGCCAAAGGGAAACCTACTGACGATCTTGCCGCCCTTTTTATGTGGACTATTAAGTGATGCATAAGTGTTTGCAAGTTTCTTAGTGTCTGAAATCTGAGAGTGTGCCGTACTCCCAGTTTTTGCGTTTAGCAGTATAGTGAAAAAAAGTGGGTGAAACATCGTGGTCTAAGTTTGTACACGGCATGAAATGAAGGAGTTTTTCTTACCATTCATCCAATCTTACATACATGAAAAGAAAAAAAAGGCAAAAATATAACATCAAAAAGTATATATTATATACGAAACGATACATAGGTATTATATATATATTTACTATAAAAATATAGGAAAAAATCACAATCTCAAAACAATTTGTATCGCAGAAAAGTATCAAACGAAATGCACTATATTGATTATAAATACTGTGCTCTTATGGTCTATAACTAATCCTCAGTAAACTTAACGATAATAAAGGCATAAGTGGTTATGGCGTGTTCTGAAGTATTGAGAGATTAAAGTAATATGATTATATACGGGATATTTACCGTGGTAAGGTTGTCTTCCCGTGAACATGGTGCATGTAACTGCGCCGAAATATCGGGAGCTCCTTCCACAACCTTACCACGGTAAATATCCCGTAAATAATCATATTACTTTAGTGAACAACCGTGATAGTTTAAAACAGAGTTTTATTGAGAGATTATTTGTTATGGCGGGGTGGATTCGAATGCTTAGGAGGTGACCTTGTGCATGGCCTCTGCGACGTATTGGACGTTCTTTGAAGAGATGCCGGCGACAGAGATGCGTCCGTCCTTGGTCAAATAGATGTGGAACTCCTTAGTTATGCGCTCGACCTACGAAATAAAAATAAAGTTTATTCGTTCCAGATAACTTAGGCCGATGTTTCAATCCGCAGTTAAACGGTCAGATAGTAAACAAATCAATAAATTGATCTGTCCAGTAAATTTACAGGTTTTACTTCTCTCGACATGAAAAATTCGAAATCATGCTATCAATGGAATAAATCCTATCTGATTAACTGAGGATTGAAACATCGGTCCTTAGTCTCTATATACATACACCGAATAGAAGATGAACTAGGTAACAAAAGAAACCCAAACAAACACTGTTTCGTTGGTGTGCACTGAATCTCACACTAGTGACCAGCTGGGCTAGCATGAGCACCGCGACAAAGTTTTATCCATTCTTTTTATCATGCCCAAACGAGACAGAGGTATATGAAATCGTAGGCACCTTATCGTGTTCTCGCTCGACAAAGTGACAAGATTTTGTCGTGGTGCGCAAGCTAGACATGCAGTGCAAGTACCGTTCTTATCGATCGACAAACTTGACAGTTGAAATCAACAAATTCTAAAAAATGCCATAGAATCTATCATAGCGAGTACGTATCAAATGGCATTTTATGGAATTAGTCGAATTCAACTGTCAAATTTGTTGATCGATAAAGAACGGTACTTGCACTGCTGTGTCGTGAATTTTTGTACCAAATAATATATTGTCTTGTCGTGGGGTGTTCAAGAAAACATTAAAGAAACATCTGAGATGCATAATGCGACATTAACTGCAATACCCGGCAGTAAGTAATCCACACCGAGCTGCAGCCTTAGTAGGAGCACTTGCGAAAGTTATCGTTACGTAAACGATAGCAAAATGTATGAAAAGTTCTGGTAGCCTTGGGGTAGTTATGTTGTGTTTGACACATTCGTTTAAGGGTTAGAAAAACAACACTTCATCATTTGTCTCCAATTTTATAGAAATTAATTACTTGTAACTTTTAGCGTTCTCTAAATGTAATATGCTGTTATCTTATACTGTTGGGGCCGATTTGTGACTTTGGTAGTCGTTGGTCATAACTAAACACAATCACCATCAGTCAGTCACAAATAAACTTTATTTTCAACCGACTTTCAAAAAGGAGATTTTTAATTTGAGTGTTTTTTTTTGTTTGTTCCCTCATAACTTTCGACTGGGTGAACCAATTTTGACGATTCTTTTTTATTTGAAGGCTGGTGCATCCCGTGTGGTCCCATTTCAATTTGGTCCAGTTCTGTCATTAAAAATGATGAAGTCGGTTTTTTATATTGAAAATTATCTTTCTTTCTAAACCATTGAATGTGTCGAGACTAGTCGAGAGTGTCACCTGGTCAGGTTTGAGTCCGGTGAAGCAGAACATGCCGATCTGGTCGGTGATGTGTTGCCAGGAGCCCTTGTTGCCGGCGCCCTCGATGCCCCCGCGCAGCTGCTTGCGCATAGTGATGATGCGGTCTGCCATCTGCTTCACATCGGTCAGCCTGGAAACGGAGAACAGTTCCTTTGATAAAACAACATTATAACAAGCTTCATTTATAACTAAAAACAATGTTATCAAATCTTGCAAGTCGTTTGTAACCTACTTCTAATAGGCCTGTGTCTTATTGTTTAATTTATAACAGGCTTAGCGAAGAATAATAAGAAGAAGAAGAATTTGTATTACCTATACAGCCAAATCGATACATCTATCTATATCTATACACATAATAATTAAGTAGAGATAAAAAAATCGAAAAAAAAAACGCACAGGCTCAGGGCAGTCTTAAAATAAGCAGCTGAAAAAGTTACGACAGTTTTTAGAATTTTTGTCTGTTTGTTTGTCCACGCACATCCCCTAAACCACTAGACGGATTGAAACATTCACGAATATGCTTAGCTATGACCAGATTGAAGTATAGGGTATGTTATTTTGCGAAAGGGCCGGATTAAGGGAGGAAAAAAGAGTTTAAAGTTTATATAGTTTGTATCCTGTTTAAGCCATGTTGTGTGCTCATTGTTTTGGGTCATGGGATCGAGTAAAATTATTTACCAGAAAAAAAATCCATAAAGCTTTGCTGGCGCCTATTCGAGTAGCGCGGAGAGGTCGATTTTGCTCAAAGAAGGATGTCAAAATAACGACCACATTACAAGCATTTTTGAGTAAAATACAATACACACTGAAAATAATAATTTTAATTGGCTGATACATTTCTGATATATAGGTAAGCGTTTAAAGTTTTTGGTGGGATATAGAGCGGATGCTCTGTCCCACTCCTGCAAGGCGTGTGTTAGTATAGCATTCGACAAAACCAGATAAAAAGCCGAAATATGCTTTATGAGATGACTTTTATCCAATGGTAACTAACCTTAGGTTCCAACCATAATGTTTACTGCAGGGTTATAATGGATGTCCGTACGTGATTTGGATTGTAATAGCGGTCGCATTGCCATCCTATTCGCATCTATTTAGGCGCACCGCGCGCGTGAGTGAGATGGCACGTGATCGCGATTAAATCCGAATCACGAACGGATCCATAATAAGTCTGCTGATTGGCACTACCCAGATGCCAAGTGTAACTCAACCCCCACCTGGGGCCTTAGTACGAGAATTTGCGAAAAAGTTATCGTTACGTTAACGATAGCAAATGTATGAAAAATTCAGTTTCCTTCCACGTCCGATAGAGGCGCTGTCAAATTTTTCATACATTTTGATATGTTTACGTAACGATAACTTTTCCGCAAGTGCTCGTACTAAGGCCACTGATCACTTACCATTGTTGCTTGAGCTCTGGTGTGTTGAGGATCTCCTGGACGAGGCGGGCGCCGTACAGTGGCGGGTTGGAGTACATGGTGCGGATCATGATCTTCACTTGAGACATCATCTTGGCGGCGGTCTGCTCGTCGCCGCAGTCGAACGTTAGAGCGCCCGCACGCTCACCGTACAAACCTGGAATACCATGTCACACTCTTTATTATGACGCAAATATTTTGGAAATGGTAACACCTAGATAACACGGTAATAGATGAGTTTTGGCGCCAACGTGAAAAAAGCATGTCGGCTCATTGTATTATTTTCCTAAACTTGTGTATTTTCGAGTATTAATGGGTAATAATGGTGAATTATTATTTATTATTGGCTCGTGAACGTGCTCGAGTGTAGGCAAGTGATATAACGAGGTGAAGCATATCTTTTCATGTTGTTTCCAAAACTCCATAGAAGCCTATTGTAAAGTCTTCACCACTTTACTTGAGTTTGACTTACTTTGTTTGACTCTGACTCTGACTTATTTGACGCTATTTAAGACTATGTAAACTTGATTAATATTACGACTACAACAACGGTAATGGATTTGTGGAGGATTGGTGATATAAAATTGCAATTTTCGTCACACAGATCAAGTGATTCACGTTTGAAATATATTGTAGAAAAATAATAGTGTGTTCTTTAGTCATTGTATTTATGTATTAAATTGTGAATAAAAGAATATAATTAAAAAACGGTAACACCTATGTACAGCAGACTAAGAGATGACGATGAACATCTAGTGGTCGTTCTGTGAACAAGCGGTAACAATGAACAGCCCATTGATGCCCATTAATAATAGGTCGGGGAAAAAGTCTTTTCGTATTTTGTATGTATAAAGTTGTAGTAAAAATCTCATCGATTGTACTGTTTGTATCTGGCTGGTTTTGATACCATTAAAAATATGACATTTTAAAAAAGGAATATAAAAAGTAAAAAGCAATTTCCCGCCATTTTTCAATTGTTTTTTTGTTCGATAAAATGTTCGGTAAAATCTAACGAAGAAATTCGATATATTGTGAAATTTTATTACAAAAAACTGAAAAATGCGACACAAGCCGCGAATAAAATTTGTGACATTTATGGACCTAATGCAGTGTCATCAAGAGTAGCACAATGTTGGTTCAAGCATTTTCAGTCCAGGAATTTTGATGTCAAAGATGCAGCTCGCTCTGGTCGCCCTGTTACGGATAAAGTCGATGCCATTTCTGAAAAAGTGGACCAAGATCGGCATATTAGTAGTTACGACGTAGCTGAAGACCTGGGGATTGACCACAAAACAGTTTTGACCCATTTGAAAATAACTGGGTATACAAAAAAACTCGATATTTGGGTGCCACACCAGCTCACTGAAAGAAACCAAATGAATCGTGTACTCATTTGCGATTCTCTATTGAAACGTAAAGAAACCGAACCGTTTTTTAAAAGATTGATCACTGGTGATGCAAAATGGATCACCTACGACAAGAATGTGCGCAAACGATCATGGTCAAAGGGCAGTGAAGCACCACAGACTGTAGCGAAACCCAGATTAACACGTAATAAGGTGATGCTGTGTGTATGATGGGATTGGAAGGGCATCGTTATGAGCATTTACCGCCGGGCAAAACCATCGATTCGGATCTCTACTGCCAACAGCAGATGAGACTCAAACAAGAAATTGAGAAAAAACGGCCGGAATTGATCAACATAAAGAGTGTGGTCTTTCATCATGATAACGCCAGACCGCACACATCTTTGGCCACTCAGCAAAAATTTAGAGAGCTTGGTTAGGAAGTGTTAATGCATCCACCACATAGCCCTGACCTTGCACCCTCAGATTTCCACCTGTTTCGATCTCTTCAGAATTCTTTGGGTAGTGTTAGATTAACATCAAGAGAGGACTGTCAAAACTACTTGTTGCATTTTATTGATCAGAATTCCCAAAATTTCTACAGCAACGGGGTCATGTCACTACCTAAAAGATGGCAACAAGTTATCGAACAAAATGGTACATATATATTATAATTAAATGTAATTAAACTTGAAAAAAATATGTCTTGAATTTGTTTATAAAATACGAAGAAACTTTTTCCCCGACCTTATACTTACTGTATAATTTTGGCTATATTAATTAGTGTTGCTGTTACAGAATAAATATATATTTCTTTCTTTTTAACCGACTTTCAAAAAGAAGGAGGTTATCATTTTTTTTTTTTTTTTATATTTGTTACCTCAGAACTTTCGACGGGTTGAACCGATTTTGATGATTCTTTTTTTATTTGAAAGCTGGTGCTTCCCGTGTGGTCCCATTTCAATTTGGTCCAGTTCTACTATATTTTATTTTTTACAATAAGTTTAGTGTTTATCGAAATCGCCAACGCCCTCTAGGGTGGTGAAAATTATTACCAAAGATTATTGAACCTTTTAATTTTAATAAAGACAAAATTTTACACCATTTAATAACAACGTCATCTAGCGGTGGAACTGAAAATTATTTTACCATGACTATTAAACAAAGGTTTAATTAACAGCGCCCTCTGCCCGTGGCAATGGGCAAGAATTTCCCTGTTTATAGAATAATACTTTCAGAATGCCAAATTTTAAATTAAAATTAAACAAAATAAGAGAATTTGGTCCAGTTCTGTCATTTTTATGAAGTCGGTTTTTTAAATTGATAATATAATTATTGATGTCAGTGTGGTATTGCAGTTGACCAGCTGTCACTATGGTCTCTCTTGCTTGAGAAGCGCTTGTCGAATTGGTCAATAGTATTTCCTTTCCCATTGGCTGTCCCATACATTTTGTCGAGTAATGCCTATAAAGTTCTTTGAAACAACTGATATTTTTTTCGCTATTTCGGGGTTTGCCCCATAGTAAAAGTTGTTCATAACGCTGAGTATAATGGACTCCTTTAGGCTAAGTACACCCTTTTCGCGTAACCCTGTATACAGGGTAATATTTAATTAACCAGCTTTATTTTTATTTTTATGATGATATGGGCTAGCGTTTGACCACAACTCACCTGATGGTAAGCGACGATGCGGTCTAAGATGGGGCACGCTTGCCCATGAGGTGCCTATTCACTCTTATCTTGAAGAGACCCAGGTTGTAGTTTATAGGGAACACTGAGGCTGGGAGCGCATTCCATTCCTGTGCAGTTCATATTATGAAGGAATTTTGGAAACGCTGCGTACGGACTTTACCGTTCACGACCTAAGGATGAAATTACCGCTTCGATGATCTATGGCGGAAATTGGTTGACGGGATCAGTTTGAACAGTTCTTGTGCACATTCTCCATCCTCTTAAGATTCTATACATCATAACCAACAACTTGTGTTTAACTTCAAAACTGCTATTCCATACATTTTGTTGCAGCTGTTTTTTTTCGAAGGCTGACGCAAATTATGGACACAATGTTTCAGAAAACATTTTTGATTAGATGATGTAGTTATTACATCAAGTTTTACAATTGATTATATCAGTTGCCGAAGACCACAAAGCGAGTTACAAACCAGTAAATTGACCCCGACGTAATGTGGTCGTAACATTGACGTAGTAAAGAGACAAGATAAGATACTAGAGGTCAGGCAAGAAAACAAACACCAATAAAAAATTGTATCTAGTGGAAAAAATAAGGATATTTATGTCTCTGTGTGTATCTATCGAGATACAATACCTAGGTAGATATTTTCGCCGTTAAAAGATAGGACGGACAGATATACAGACAGACAGCGTAGGCTTAGTAATAGGGTCCCGTTTTCACCCTTTTGGTACGAAACCCTAAAAACAAATACAGGAAAAAAATACCGGAGAAGTAACTTTAAGCTGCGTAACTTGATTCAAGAGCACTTCGAGTCACCTAGTATCAGATATCTTAGACGCCTCGTTTACGAACGGCCTTACTCCGTGATTGATCCGTTTATAGAAAGTTGCAGTGTAATCCGTAGATAAAATCTTGATACGAATGTATCAATTAGCAAATATTAGGTCATTTTCCATCAGATAATTATCATCAATCATAAGCGCTTGCAGACGATGAAGTATGCTTATTAGCGCTGTATTACTGATAATAATTAGTAGGTAATATCTAATACCATGTTATACCCGTGCCGGTAATCGTTGGAACGATACTCTCGAAGTTGTTGACCATTACACCTATCTTGGACAGATTGTTCAGTTAAGTAAATCCAACTTAGGCAAAGAGGTCGCCCGAAGAATTAATCTCAGATGGGCAGCGTTCGGGAAATTGCATGACATGTTCTTGTCCAAGATACCACAGTGCGTAAAGACAAGGCTCTTTGACCAGTGTGTGTTGCCAGTGATGACATATGGTACTGAAACGTGGTCCTTAACTGTTGGCCTTTTGGATAAACTCAGAATCACACAACGGGCAATGGAGAGAGCTATATGCTCGGAGTTTTTTTTGCCCGATAAAATCCGGAACTTAGATATTCGCCAAAGAACCAGAGTCACCGACATAACTAATAAAATTTGCAAGTTGTTCGCTCGAAGAACTGATGACCGATGGGGAAGAAAGGTTCTTGCGTGGAGACCACGAAACGGAAGACGCAGCATAGGTAGGTCTGCCACTAGATGAACCGATGACTTTGTGAAAGTCGCGGACGTCCAGTGGATGTATATGGCAGGATTTCGTTCAGTGTGGAGGTTAAAAAGGGAGGCATATGTTCAGCAGTGGACGTCTTCTGGCTGATGATGATTAAATTAAGAAAGGCTTGTAACAAACATACCCATATTTTTGGCAAAGCTCTGTGCGAGCGTGACCTGGTGTCCATCATTAACGAACAGTCGAACGGCGGCCGCGTCGTTGTCAACGTTGCCGGTGGCGAAGCCCTGGTACGCCATGTCGAGGAACGGGAACAGCTTCCTCTCTTTGATAGCCTGTGAGGGAAATCACGATGTTGTCAGGTGATATTGTTGCATACAGGTTCGAATCCTACCAGTCCAGTTCCTTTGTGCCAGTCGATGAGTTCTTCATTTATCTATCATAACTTAGATTGTGGTGGATGAGAGCATGCACGTTCAGATGCAAAATATACCTTCCCAAATAAATGTCCCTCGGTTCCATAACGTATTTTTTCCGAAATGTCCCTGTCCCAAAATATGATTTCCGTTTCAAACCGGTTTCGCCCGCGGAGACAATGATGATAGCTGTAATTTTTTTAAATAAATAGAGCGGCAAACAATCCTGTGTTCCGTCTGATGGTAATCAGAAACCACCGTTTATGGACACCTGCAACACTAGCGGTGTTGACGGTGCTTTGGCAGCCCGGAGAGGTAGTTGTTGACACCCTTTTTGAAACGCTTCATGTTAAAGCTTGGCGGGAAGACCTTTGGGGGAAGGATAAGCCACACCTTGCAGGTCCGCTGAATAAAAAAGTGGAAAAATCGGACAGTTTGGGAATTCCAGCTTTGCATGATGTGGGGGTGAGCTTTTTGATGTGGAAGTATTTTTTATATATTAATCATGAATTTAGCCTTGTCTCACTCTCTTAGGTAATGGAGAGCAAGACATATTTACAGATTAACATATAGGCAGCGTAGCCAGTGAACAAGGAAGCAATTCACGCTTTGCCAATTTATTAATTAGTAGATATTCTCTACAAGTTTTGCAATACAAGTCTAAAATTGGGTTTGGTATGGGTATACGAGAAAAAGCGAGTAATATAATATATTCAGTTCATTCACTTCACGGCAACACGTCGTTCAAACCTAATCCATATTCATTAATAATCATAATACACGAGTTTAACGCGTGATATTACACAACTCTAAACCGGAATTCACAGGGTCATGTTTAAAAAGATCTGGAAAAGTATGGGTGATAAGCATCACTTGATGGGTCGTGGTTGGTACCCCATGGGGTGATAACACTACTTTGCACATTATATTTGCCCGTAAACTTTAGTAACAATTTTATGTAAATAATTATATCAATATAAAAAACCGACTTCGTCAGAACTGGACCAAATTGAAATGGGACCAAATGGGAAGCACCAGCTTTCAAATATGCGACCACCCATTTCAATTTGGTCCTGTTCTGTCATTTTTATGAAGTCGGTTTTTTAAATTGATAATTATATAGCTAGAACTGTTGAAAAGGATAATTGATAATTTTATTTTAATTTATATCAAAATAAAATAAAATAAAATGCTCTTTCGCGCAAATAAGTACTTGAAAAGGGTAAATACAGTTTCAATGTTTCGGACGGGCGGAACACTATCCGCTCGCACCGTGCGCCCGCGCCCATTTCACATATTGCCGCGCCCACAGAAAAGAGAAGTAAATAGAACGGAAATGAGATGGAAACTCTGTCGCCAGGTATTGTGACAGATATGTGATTGAACATTCTTATTTATGTCAACGCGTCGAACTCCGCGTCACAGTTGCAATGGTTTAATATGGGTGCAAGTGTCTACAACAAATTTCTTACAAGAATGCCTAGACAGCCGTTCTAATTAAAAAAAAAAAAAAAAACTTTTCTGTGGCCGCGCCCCACAGTTTGAAAACCATTGCTCTAGGCAATGCGCAGATGGCGATTTATACGACTTTCTTCACAAAGTTAACATATATTACAACACTTATGGATTAGCCTTTGATATGCGGTGATAACATCACCTCATGGGTCTCGTTTGATACCGCATAAAGTGATAAGTGGCCCTAGTACGAGCACTTGCGAAAAAGTATTCGTTCCACAAACGATAGCAAAATGTATGAAAAATTGAACAGCGCCTCTATCGGACGTAAAAGGAAACTTGATTTTTCATACATTTGCTATCGTTTACGTATCGATAACTTTTTCGCAAGTTCTCGTACTAACCCCACTGATCATACTTCATGTGTCGCCTGGCCTTAGATAATTATTAGAACTGTTATATCACAATAATAATACGTTATTGTACTGGTGTTATCATTAACTGATAATGATATACTATACTTATGTACTACTGTCAGTTGTTTATTCAACTGCAGATTATAGCAAATAGGATCATTTGATAGATAGACCAGTTATGCTTAACTGCTTATACACGTGCAATTTAGCATAAGAACAACATATATTAGAAGGTATCTTCTATATTTGTATATTTGTATAAATATGAACCTAGTACTAGCAAGTAAGTAGCAAGGTTAGACTTTATCCCGCCATTATCGGCTGTTATGTAAAAATTCATCATCAGGCGAGTTGGCGGCAAACGCAAGTATATTCCTAAATTAAAAAAAAAACAACGGTTAGGTCGAATGATAGATTTTATGCCACCTAGCACGGGCCGCGGACAAATTATCTTTCCGCCATTTTTATCCCGCGAGAAAAAGACAAACGTATCCATATTCAAGCTCTGTCGCATCTACACGATACAACACATACGCAATTTTTTTATATCTGGTATTGTTCTCCACTTGCGACAAATCAATTTCCACGCGGGCGACGCCGCGGGGCGCAACTAGTATTATCACATTTAATTGCCCGTTTCACGTCACAGTGTAGATGGCACTAGATACACAATTTCGATAATGCATCTGACGTAGATTCTTTATCCATTGAGAATTGAGTTCTATGTTTAGCGGCCGTTGGAACGCTGCCAGCTCTGTCTGAACTTGTAATGTGTTTGAAAGCTTGTGTAGGTATCAAAAAATTACATTGTAAATATGCTATTTTTTTATTGGGGTTTTTCTTATGTAATTTTAGCATAGCAACATTATCTAATCATTAGATAACATTAGATTCTAATGTTATTGAATAATAATTCTCGTAGTTAAAAAACTAAAAAACACGCTTTAAAATCGCTAAGCCTGAAGATCCTGGTAAAAATAATGGGACAAACTATTTAAATTATTGCATTGTCATCGGTTCTTGATAAGTGTGCAAAGTTTCCAATCAATCCGTCGTTTGAAAGGGAAGAAAATCACGTTCAAAGATTCCGTTACATAGATACATACCAAGCTAATAAAAGCGTGTTAAAATCATGAAATTCTACACAGTTTTAGACAACAAAATTTATGTATACATTCAATGGTGGATAATAATTTTCACGGTACAAATTAAACTGTCTTATTTGCAAGTCTTAACTCCAAAAGTAATTTTTATATTGAGGTGTTGTTTCACACATTAAGATTTTGTTTAGATATCATCTATACATATAAAAGGCGATGTGGTGTATAACTCAATGAGGTTTCCTGAAATATTTTACTTGGCCAATCACAGAAAAAAAAACTAAGAGGCCAATCACCCATCACACGAGTTCGTGACCGACGAAAACAGTGGAAATGTCGCTTTCATTCAAATTGAACAGATCCTGTATCCGCAGTCCTACTAATTAGTAGTATTCTGTGTTGGTAGCAGCGAATATTCGCTGGTTAGGAGATAGAAACTCTTTATTGTGCACACCAGAAATAAAGTTTTACAGATAAAGAAACTAAGAGACTCACAAAAACTTTTTTGTGAATTAGACTGATCAGTCACAAATGTTCGAAGCACAGAATATTAGTTCTTCTTTCGAGGTACGAAGCTTTTCCAACTTCTTGCTGGCTAGAAGTGTCACGCGCGAAAACGAGATACAAGTTTTTTTTTTACTAAAACAGGACAGCTGGAAATTTCTAAATAAGGTTGTATGTTATGTGTACAGACTCCTCAGTAATTTACCTATTCTGTTATGGGTAAGTGTGGCACTTAATCGGTGGTAAATTACCAGCAAACATCTTGAACAAAAAGCGGCATGGAAGAAAAGTTAACGCTCGTACATATTAACATACTATTATCAATTGCATGGACTCGCTCGTTCGAAATCCCTTCGTACCTCCTTCATCCACCAAAGAGGCCTAAAATCGATTATTGAACATCTTTTCAAGTCTTTCGTCTGATAGTACGGCATATAGCCGTACTATCAGACGAAAGACTTGCTGGTCTTGTCACTCTGTGTGTAAGAAAATATAAGTGTAGTGACGTCATTAACTGTGTTTGTACTCCTTACCTTGGAGAGTTGCGCCCACTCGTTGGGCTTCGGGTCCACACCGGTGGGGTTGTGTGCGCAAGCGTGCAGCAGGATCACAGAACCTTCCGGGATTTTCTGGAAAATTCCATACAAATTGAAAAACTGAAGAAAGAAAGATTGTAGGTGAAGTACAGATCTTCTTTTATGTACCTTAGTGTCATAGCGAAAATGTGTGGCCTGGGGCCTTACGCCCAACTCTAACTGCGGGCCCAAACACGCGCAGTTTGCAAAATCACGCGACCGCAAACCGTATCTCGGCGCCTTAAGGTTCGCGTAATTTTGCAAACTCGCGCATTCGGGCCCGCGGTTAGAGTTGAGCGTAAGGCCCCCTAAACGCAGTTAATTTTATATTAAAGGCCGATTTATACGTAACAGGATAATTCCTTGGACGGGACGGGGACGTAACGTGCATCGTTCACAACGGACACGTGGTTTTAAAACATAAGTACAGTAACGGTGATGATATTTTTCAACGGCAACGATATTTTTCCGGTCCCTGCATGCCACATCGTCTTCCCGCACGTGACCTGCGGTGTATGCACTGTCGTCTACAAATCAGCTCATCCATATGAGATGATGATTATCAGACGCAAATACTTGTTTTAATAGAATTTTCTAACTGTTGAGAAGTTGTACCCTTCACCATCAGCTCATCAGATTATATTGTATTTGCGTCTGATTATCATCATCTGATGATTATCAGGCGCAAATACACAATATATACTTGAACAGCTTTAGAAAATATATGAAAAACTTAATAAGTGCCTATAAAATTTGAGGGTTGCCCCCAATTTCCCTGGGATCCCATCATCAGATCCTGACTTGGTAACAATGGGACCAAATTGAAAGTATACCCTACCGAACAAAAGATGAAATCGGTCAACAATTGGCGGAGAAATCGGTGAACATAAATTAAAAAAAAAACAGTGGAACATAGAACCGTTCTCCTTTTATGAAGTGGGTTTAAAACAAGTATAAATTGTTTTTTTAAACCCCCGATAAAATAGCTGACTGATATCTACATTATCGAATCACCTTTCAAATAAAAAATACATAATCATATCGGTCCTGCCGTTTGGAAGCTATGATTTCACAGACAGACACATATACGACGTTAAACTTATAACATCTCTTTTTGCTTCGGGGGTTAATGAGATTTGCATTACTTTCAATCATATATCAAGTAGTATCAGTTACTCCGGGGTCACTGTGCGGGTGCGTGGTCACTAACTCTTATCAGTTATCAGTGTTTATAGCCACTAAGATATTTGTATTACCTCCACTGATGTTATAATTTTGATAGCGATGCAAAATCACGCGACCGCAAACCGTATCTCGGCGCGTTAAGGTTCACATTCGCGTCATTTTGCCAACTGCACCTATTCGAGCCCGCGTTTAGAGTTAAGCGTAAGGCCTAAGATCAACAGATTTTTATGATAAAAACCTCCGCAATTTCAAATGAGAAAAAAAACTTACATAGAAAATGATATCGAAAAAAAATATGGTAATAGACGTACAAACACACATACAAAGCCACATCTTCGTAATCTAAACGTAAACATACCTACCAACGTATTACGTAGTAACAGTATTTATTGAAGAAAGTACCATAAACATTGCAGAAAGTCACAAAATGATAATTTATTTTTAACCAGAATGTGAAGGTCGCAAGCGTTTTAAAATGAATTAGTTGCAAACAATATGTACGTCAGCTACACATCACTTATGCAATGCATTTTCCGCGTCTTGGTAATGTCAAGTAATGTAAATATACATTTTGTATTACATACTCTTTCATTAAAAAAAAATCGCCCGAGAAACAAACTAAAAGACGAGTGGAAATCACGTGAACCTTAAAGCCCCGAGATACGGTTTGCGGTCGCGCAACTTTTCGCAGCCACCTAAATTGAACAAAAATGTAATTGTTTAAAACAAGTGACAGAGCGACCCCTTAGCCGAGCGGCGAATTTAACCAATAGAATTGAGTAAATTAACCTCTTTGTGTGTCGCGTCAATTTTGTGCAACTCTATTGGTTAACATTTCGCTACTACACCTCTTGATTGGGGCCCTGCGAGTTGGAGAAATATTACGTATAACCACTGGTGGAAAGACAATCTGTCCACGGCCCGTACTAGGCCTGCTGGAGTTTGTTTTTATCTCTGGACCTTAGAACAAAACACAGAACCTTTGACTTTGTGTGTTTGCTGTCTGTGTTTTGTATTAATTTGAGTGTTCTAGATTAGTATATACAATCAGACAGCCATGTAGCTTAACTATAAAAGCCCCAAAAAAACAACAGAATGTGGCAAAGCTGTCAAAAATTCATAATAGGTAATTCTATTTAAAAAAATAGAGCTACATTAGCAAAAAAAGGGTGAATGAGAACATTTTTGAATTATTTCGGCTACCAGCTGCTGCTACCTTTTATACAAAAACAAAAAAAAAATTGAACAGTATTTACAGATTTTATTCAGATTTTTACATCTAATCTAGTAATCTATAAAAAAAACTGAAACTTGAATCGAGAAAAGATTTTAAGACAACACTTACGCTAATGTCTTCAAGGGCTCCCTGCAGATCGAAGCCGTTGGTCTTGGGGTCAAAGTAGCGGTACTTCTTGTGTGGCAAGCCGAGCATGTTGCAGATCTGCGGGTGGTTGCCCCATGTGGGAGTGGACAGCCAGACCGTCTTGTCCTTGGCGTAGTGCTTGGTGATGAATTCTAGACCAAGACGTAGGGCACCCGTGCCGGACAGCGTCTGGTGGAAACGTTTAAAGCTAAATAACTTAGTACAGCCTTCTGTGTAGGTACTCTGCCAATAATCTCCACGTTTTGCAGGCAGGAAGGAGATCGCAGATCGCTCACCTAACAGTAGGAGGATGTTGCTGCCCATCCTCTGGTGGTTCTGGTCGCAGTTGTAGGACCTGCCCGGTTATTATATTTAACTTATTCTTGTGACGTTATTTTTATGGTGTTAATAAAGTATTATTGTATGAATGACTTGCATGTCACCCAATAATTGTACCATTGAATTATGAGTTTCTTTCCCAACTTCTCTTAATTTTTTAAACTATAACCAGCTGATTGGGGCGACATAATCGTGTGATAATGGAGCATACCTGTACTGTGCAGTTGGATTTCCTCTTCAATACAGGGCTGTTTTCTCCAAATGCCAGCTTGGCAACTGCGTCCGTGTAGGAAGCTTCGCCACCGATGGGGGCATATTCATGGTTTTGAGCTTTCTTGTGCAGGATATCTTCAGCCTGCAAGTGGAAAAGATAGAATATATGGTTCTCTTGTGTATTGTTTCTTTAAAAGCAAATTCCTCCTTGATCACCAGACATTATTGCAGCAATCATTAATGACTCGCATCAATTTTACCACCATCCGTAGTTCACTTTTTTTTTTTGTTAAATAATAGTAATAGTAATTTAGGCTTGCATTTGACCATCACCGCTCCTGATGTTAAGCGATGATGAGAACTACAAAAGGATAATACCAACCATTCTAACAGATGGTAGGATGAACGGCTTGCCGGCATCGTCTCTGTAGGCTCCCACACCAAGGTTGACCTTCCTGGAGTCAGTGTCTTTCTTGTAAGCTTCAGTGATGCCGAGAATCACGTCAGGTGGTCCCATTTGGACATTGCTCCACCAAGAGCTAAAATTATTTATGAACTTTTTATGACATTGTAGCAGTGGGGTAATATATAAAAATAAATAAATTAAAAAAAGCCTTGTATTTCTACCACAATTATACAGCTTTGGATTGGAATATAATTTAAAAAAATAAGCAGTTTCCATTGTCATATTGAAATGTAAATTTTCTAAATTATATTTAAAATGACAATTTTTTATTATTATTGTTACTGTGATATAGATAGATATAGCTCTTTATTATTCACACCAAAAATTACACAGGTACATGATATGTTAAATATGATAAAAAACAACTCAAAACTAGTGAAATTATTGGCGGCCTTATCGCTATAAGCGACCTCTTCCAGGAAACCTTATATCCATACTAATATTATAAATGCGGAAGTAACTCTGTCTGTTTGCTACATAATCACAGCTAAACGGCTTAACCGATCTCAATAAAATTTTGCGAGGTAATAGTATGTAGGGTGAATCGGCCCATTCACCGATCACCTCCTGCTCTCGATCACTTTTGAAAAAACTTCCAAAAATAGGCGTATTAATGCAAAGTAAGCGTTAATTTTGCTTGAAAATGCTTGCATTACCTATCCCTTTTTTTTTGATCACCTATTTCACCAACCAAATACGTTAGTTTTCGATCAGTAAGCCGATGACTACGAGCTAGTGTGCGTGCGCGGATTTTGAAGCAAAAACTTACGAAAAAAATAGTGAGAAACAATCATCGAATCGTAAGTAAAACATGTTTTAGTACAGTTTACGCATTGATGTTGTGTTTGTGGTATAAAAATATAATCATAATATCTTCTAATCTAACATTTAACTGAGAAAAATGATTAATTCATTAAAATATAAGGTGATCGCCATGGGATGGTGTAAAACTAAGGTACTTTCTTTTCACGATCACCTGATCGTAAACGGGTGGTTTTGGTCAAATCTTTGTTGAGCTTTTCTAGTATGTTGCATGTTGTTGGCGGGAACATTATCATCTGTTTAGATCTTTAATAACGTGTTTTATTTTTGTGTCAGTTGGCGATCAGCCTAATATGAACAATTACCAGTAATGTAAAAGCGTTTTAGTGATAAAAATTAAGGTGATCGGGAAACAGCCTGTTGTCGATTTTTACTTCTTTTCCATACAAAAGCATCAGTTTTATGTGATCGTTTACTGACTAGTTAGCGATCATGTAAAAAAATTGTCTGTCGATTTTAATTTAGGTGATCGAGAATTGAATATTTTACGACCACGATGAGATGTGGTAAGCAAAGTATGATCGTAATCCAACTCGTTCACGTAACATTAAAAAAAGTGTTCGCAAAGTTCGCAAAAAATTCGTCTATTGGAAAAAGCCAAATGACGAAGCTGAAGATCGAGGATGGCAGTACCATTTCGTCAAAGCCGGAGATTCTGAGAGAGCTCGAGAGGTTTTACGGACAGTTGTACACCTCGACACGACAGCCTATTGTCAGTACAGCTCAGGACAAGAAAGCTAAACTGACCCGACAGCGACATTACACTGAGGACATCCCAGATATCAGCTTGTACGAGATTAGAATGGCTCTGAAACAGCTTAAGAACAACAAGGCGCCGGGTGATGACGGAATCACGACAGAACTACTGAGAGCGGGTGGAAAACCGGTACTTTTAGTCCTCTAGAAGTTGTTTAATTCCGTCATACTCGAAGGTACTACGCCTGAAGCATGGCACAAGAGTGTGGTGGTGCTCTTCTTCAAAAAAGGTGACAACACCATATTGAATAATTATAGACCTATCTCACTCCTGGGCCATAGGTACAAGTTGTTCTCCAGGGTCATTACGAACCGTCTCGAAAACAGGTTTGATGACTTCCAGCCTCCCGAACAAGCCGGTTTCCGTATAGGCTGGAGCACCATAGACCACATACACACGCTCCGCCAGATTATACAGAAGACTGAGGAGTATAATCGGCCATTATGTCTAGCGTTTGTGGACTATGAAAAAGCCTTCGATTCAATCGTGACCTGGGCAGTATTGCAGTCCCTCCAGCGTTGTCATATCGACTATAGGTATATCGAAGTGCTGGAGTGTTTGTTTAGAAACGCCACCATGTCGATCCGATTACAGGACGAGAGCACGGAACCAATCCAATTGCAGAAAGGCGTGAGACAGTGAGATGTTATATCTCCAAAACTGTTCACGAACGCATTGGAGGACGTTTCCAAGCTTTTGGACTGGAACGATTGGGCATCAACATTAATGGCGAATACATCACTCACCTTCGTTTTGCCGACGATATAGTCATCATGGCAGAGTCGCTGGAGGACCTCAATACAATGCTCAGTGACCTCAGTAGCCTTTCTCAACAGGTGGGTCCTAAAATGAACATAGATAAGACAAAAATCACGTCCAATGTCCATGTTGTACCCATACCGGTAGTTGTTGGGAACGATACTCTCGAATTTGTTGACCATTACACCTATCTTAGACAGATTGTTCAGTTTGGAAAGTCCAACTTAGGCAAAGAGGTTGCCGAAGGATCCAACTCGGATGGGCAGCGTTCGGGAAATTGCGTGAAATCTTCTTGTCCAAGATACCACAGTGCCTAAAGATAAGGGTCTTTAACCAAAGTGTGTTGCCAGTGATGACATATGGTACTGAGACGTGGTCCTTAACTGTTGGCTTTTTGGAGAAACTCGAAGAGTCACACAACGGGCAATGGAGAGACCTATGCTTGGAGTTTCTTTGCGCGATAGAACCCGAAACGTGGATATTCGAGAAAGAACCAGAGTCATCGACATAGCTATTAAAATCTGCAAGTTGAAGTGGCAATGGGCAGGCCACATCACTCGAGGAACCGATAACCGATGGGGAAGAAAGGTTCTTGAGTGGAGACCACGAACTGGAAGACGCAGCGTAGGTAGGCCTCCCACTAGATGGACCGACGACATCGTGAGAGTCGCGGGCATCCAGTGGATGCAGATGGCAGGTTATCGTTCAGTGTGGAGGTTAAAGGGGGAGGCCTATGTGCAGCAGTGGACGTCTTGTGGCTGATGATGAACAAAATACAGACACAAACATTACAACAACAAAAAAATTAACAACAACATAACATACTAGAACATAACATAATAATTTGATTTTAATGAATATTAGAATTATTATAGTAGCTTAGTCCTATCTCTATAGTTGGTTGGTTTTTTTTTGATGAATAAAATACTTCAACACTATTTCGACTTTAATTTCATAGCATAAAGTTTTTTTTTCAGTGGTTTTCAATGATCGTAAACTGGCAAAAACTTGTGAACGTAAAATGACGTAAGGTGATCGTGAACTAAAAAAAACGTACTTTTCGATAATTCATGATTAAATAACATAATATATATAAAGACACTGAAAAAAATACGCTTATTAGATTAATTGAAGGTTTTTTTATCTGTGTAAGCCGCTGCCTACTCTACAATCCGTTGATTTTTTAACTTACATTACTTTAAAGGCGACATATTGACTAACTGATCGTAAACCGGCCGATTCACCCTATCATGAGGACAAAGGACATAGGCTATTTTTTTCTGAAGAAATCGCGGACCACGCCATGGATACAGCTAATACATATAATAATATGTATCAAATGATACATGTATGTCATTAGCCACTGTTTGCTTAGTTTTTGTGGTAATCGCATCTTTGGCGTATCCCCCCTTATTTAGTCCTCCGTATTTTCCATGCATTTCTGTCTCTCGCTTTTCCCATCCAGTCTGGTCCACATCTTTGTTTAAATATATCTTCCCATTGTCTTGTGGTTGTCCTTTTTAGGGTTACATACCCAAAGGGTTAAAACAGGACCCTATTACTGAGCCTACACTTTCTGTCCATCTTATCTTTTAACGACTCTATATTTCGAACTATAATAGATAACCAGTTGAAATTTTCACAGAATATGTAATTTTACGGTGGATTAACTAAGATATAATAATAATCATCATCATCGTCTGCCCGTATCAACCCACTGCTGGGCATAGGCCTCCTCTCCCTTGTGCCATTTATCCCTGTCTCGGGCCAATCTCATCCACGTAGGGCCTGCGATGGGTGTGATGTCATCGATCCATCGGGCTGGTTGCCTGCCCACGGAGTGCTTATCCGCTATTGGTAACTCTGGTAACTCTGTCAGGGCTCTCCTCCACCTGCCATCACCACGCCTGCCCAGTCCAGCGCCACTCATCGCATAAGAAATAATAATAACTAATATTAAAGTCAAAAAGTAAAAACTAAAGGGGGTTCCCATCAAACATATTATTTTAATGTATTTTAGTATTTGCTCTTGTGTAAAAACTGTAATACATACATTACGCAAAAACTTCAAACTTGGCATGATTATAGTACACACTCTAAAGTATGACAACAAATATTAAATAATGTGTGCGAGTCGGTGACAAATTTTTCATAACCTAGTTATTAAGCAACATATTCGGTTACTTGGATGACCTTATTATGTCTCACGGATTCCAAATTGCATATTTTACTTATTTTGAAGTTGGTTCTTTAAATTGATAATTTTTGTATTTTGTGGTGGTACAGAACCCCAGTGCGCGAGCTCGAATCGCACTTGGCTGGTTTTATTTGTATGCAACAGCTGCGCTTGCGCTTTTTTAGCGAATTTCGAAAAGTCGTAGAAAAAAGTTGTTTGTTTTATGTGTTGAGACCGCCCTTTAAACCATAAACTAAAAGATGAACCATAAAATAAACCATGGGTGCAAAAAATAGATACATTATTATATATGTACCTAATTTAATTTAATTTTTATGTTTATTTTTAAATCAGTGGTAGATTGATATTTTTATTTTGGTAATACAATCTACCAGTGTTAAGCAAAACACACTTAACAATAATTTCCTTCCTTTACATACATCCTGCCTTGTGTAACCGTGTGTGAACATAACCATGAACTTTTGTTTTAGGCAGAGAGTAGGATAACTATACCAAAATATTTTAGGCTTGTTAGGGAAGTCTGAAATATTATGATATAATTATCTAAGGTATGGCATAAAATTATTCAAAAAAAAACTTTGTATCTGGTTAATTATTACGTAAATACCCATCTGCACCGGCGCATACCTGTTTCTGACCACTGCACAGCTGACGATGGCTTCCACATTATTGTTTTTTAGCACTAAACATTGGGCTGTTAACTTTTTTAACACTTGAGCCATGATTATAATACTGTCCGACACTGGCTAGCTACAATCACAAAATAGAAAATAAATTGACTAGGCGGCAAACTGACCGGCTGCGCCACTTGATAAGATAACACAACCAGGGGTGCGTTTACGGACTCGGCGAATTTTTCACCGGTGAAAAATTAAACTAACGGAGGTTCGCTGAACGGCGTCATAGCTTTATGTCATATATGTCAATACTAGCTGTCAAATTCATTATTATATAATGTAAAGTAAAATATAGTAAAATAAAATGGTATATATAATATCTACATCAAAAAGATTCGAACAAAATAATATCAAAAACAGCTTAACCTCCTCAACAGCTGTCAATCTGACAGCAGGCGAAAATTTAGCGACCTCAAAAGGTAGATAAAATTTAATCTAGTCAGGCGAAAACTTATACCAGCGGACGCCGTAAACGGGCAGTTTAAATTTTCGCCGGTATAATTTTTCACCTCGTGGAGTCCCAAAACGGGTGTTTTGACGTTCATCTAGTATAAGTTTTAGTCTGGATAAGTGCCGTAAACGCATCCCTGTTTTATCATTAATTGTTTTTACCAACTAAATTATTGATACCTATTTTTTTCAAATTCTGTAAAAATCTTTCAGTATTTCGAAACGTAAACTTTTCTTAAATTATTATCTTGCTTCGAAATGGGCTTTTAGCACGTTCACAGCGTCAAAAACAATTTTGATTATTTTCGGAACGTATAGCGTACTTGTAAAAAAGCAATAAAACTAAAAGTGACAATATTATTTGTTTTGTTTTGACATTAGATACAAAGTCCTTCAGTTGTAATATTAATCATGTTTACATAGTACTAAATAGCTTCAAACAAGTCATAGTCAGAGTCAAGCAAAGTAAGTCTTGGTGTAGCCAAATTCATACCCCAGTAAAGTGATGAAGGATTAGAAAAGACATGTGTTCACTTCGTAATATCACCTTCTATACACTCAAGCACGTTCACGACTGAAGCACATAAGGTTTACTGCGTGGCTAGCATGCGTACCGCGACAGGGTATTGTCGACTCTTTTTGTCCAAGGCTTTTTGACTCTGACATTCTGATTTGTGGAGATCTAGCACTTTTTTTGATAGTTTTAGTGCTTGAACTGCTCTATTCATTTTATGGGTTCTGTAGCCCGACAAGAAACCCTTATAAATTTGTTCTATCCGTCCGTCTGTGTGTCTTTCTGTCCGTCTATCTGTCCGTACGTCCGAATTTTTTAGATCATTTTAACTTCTATAATTAAAGATAAATGTATGAAACTTGGCAAAATGACAGTATGATATAGATCTCAATTTTAAAAGTATATAAAAAATATATTATACTTATTGCATTTTAGGGGTGGCTCTGGTATATGTGAAATGGGGATGAATTTTTTTTCACTGCCCGTCCTTGTGAGTGGTATCGTTGAAAAGGTCTTTTAAAATGAAGGTAAGGCTTAATACATGACTTTTTTATAAATTCGATCTTTTACGAAATATGGCCCGCCAAAGTAGCAAAAAGCTGGTCCATTCCCTGCATTGCAAAACTAGGCCATAGAAACTTGTTACTTACAATATGGATAGGTCATATTTAAAACCTGCATTCAAAATTATTTCGACCATTATCTGATTGTGACTTCTTGAGTAACAGCGATACAACTGTAATACATTCAAGGCATTCTAGCTCAAAGGTCAATGACCTTTTTCGGGATGATACATCTTCGAAATTTGGCTAAGTCCACAGAGCTTCATTCGTTCGATTTTTTCTATAACTATCAACTGAACTATGACCATAAATATATGGCTTTGGTTACGGAACCCTACCATATGCGTGTCTCGACACGTTCTTGGCCAGTTATTTTATCTGGCAGCACTGATGCAATCTTCCATCAAGCAAGTGTCAAGGGTTTAGCCTGCCCGATAGGCGAATTTAAAAAAAAACGTAATGCCATATAAAAAAATATAATATTTGAAATAACGAACGACGAAGCCCTAACTGAGCCCTTATACGTGCCTTATACAATATAACCATAACATTTGTACCTTCAAAACATTAGAAAATATTTCACTTTATTGCCGGAATCAAATGTTTTTCAACTGAAAGACGATGGCAGATGTTGACGAAATTATAGACTTTATGAAGTCGCTGAGGAGAGGGTTCGATAAAGATCTATTTCAAAGTAAAATCGATGAATTGGCTTACGCTGTTGACACAGGCTTGGCGTACGAAGACTTCCACACATTGTTCAAAGTTTGGCTGAATTTAACAATACGTGAGTTTGCTTTCTAACTAAACTTATTTTTTTATGAATATCTGGTAGTTTTTTATATATTTTGTCACATTGCTTATTTACAGCCATCACTAAATGGGTGAACCTGGGGTCGTGTTTGGCTCCTCCAGATATCATAGAACAACGTACGGTGCAGTACGCCCTAAGATGGATACTCGTCAACTTCCACGACCAGGCTAACTTCTTTCGAGTAGGATTTTTACTTGATTGGCTCACTGGTAAGGCTCTTCTCCCAAAGAACTTATTCTAAAGTTGGTTTTTACGGTCACTAATACTTATTGTTATAATTTACAGCGGCTATGGAATTTGATTGTGTTGATATGATTGCTTTGGACGTAGGATATGATGTATTCTATACAATGTTGACCTTTGAAGTGCTGGTAAGTGACGAATGTTTTTGCTATTCTAAGTTAATATTACTTTAGCGCTCTGATGTGAACGTTTTCATTTTTTATTTCAGTCAGTCCATGCAATGAAGTTGGTATACACCTTGACTAAGCCTCTGGATGTTACAAGGAAAAAAGTGTTGGATTTGATAAATAGTGCTAAGAACAGAGAAGCTCAAAAGGTAAATACCACTACAAGTGTTGACAGAAGATACCATTTGGTTGTGTTCAACCAATAATTTGGTTTGTCATCAAACCATATTGCATAGTGTGTAGGCTGGTCGGGTTAACGATTAACATTTTTATTTTACATTCAATTCTGGGATAATTCTGACCTTTATATAGCATTAATGGGGCTAAAGCCAACACAGCCTTTCTGTGTTAAAAATAAAGTAATCTGTGGATTGGGATGATGTTGGGGGGAAACTAGATGCTACGGGGTTATAAATAAACTTGGCTATTGTGGTGAACAACTCGTGGATGAGATAACATATCTATAGGTTGAGAACGGCACCTTCCTTATCCTATCTCATCTCATAATACAATAAAGTCAGGTGTTGACTTGTCACTCACTAAATGGGCCCCCCGATAAAGGCTGCCGTATATTAGAGCCGGAGAGGCGACGCTACTCATGGCATTATGCCCTTTAACAGTTCTACCCTGGAGCTGAGATTCTTAGCTCTTGCGGTTCAACCCCCAGACGGCCGGTTTAGGCAAGCCAGGAATCAGAGTCTTAGGGTTTTAAGCCCCATGGAATCTGGGTACGCCTAGTTGCCACTCACCAATGGCTTGCCCCAAAGCACATTTTACTTCGTCGTCGTACTGCACACATATCTCGTTCAGAGCCACCTTGGTGTAGTTTGTCCACATCTTTGCAGTGTACACGCTAGTGCAGTAACTGATGAACCAACTAATAAAGTTATCTACTTTTGCAGAGTATATACAGACCGCTGCAAGTGCTGCTCGGGTTGTTCAAGTCATACAAGCCCCAGTGTGTTCCAGAGGACATTCCAGCCATTCCAATACACACAGCATTCAAGAAATTGAACAAAAATTTACTTGTTAGATTTAAAAAGACTCAAGTAAGTATATTACGCATTGATGTTGATTCTATAAGAAGTGTCAGAACCAACTGAAAATGTTGCTATCTACATTTAATACCTGCAAAACTATTTGCTTATAGAATTATTGTAACAACTACAAATAGAACATGAAAGGCCAAAATCGTGATAAACAAAAATTTATTTAAAATTTGATATCAAGGCTACTTTTCAGGGTTACGCATATACCCTGCACTAAGTCGAAAGGTGGTCAATGTACTCATCATTACGAACAACTGTTACAATAAAAATAAAAAACTGATTTTCCATAGAAAACGGTCATTGACACTACAAAATCTATACGTAACAGCAGTTTTTTTTTCTTCTGCTATTTCAGGGTTCAGGGTCCCATAGTAAAAGTTGTTCATAATGAGGAGTTTAATTACCTCCTTTCAACTTAGTACAGGGAATATGCGTAACCCTGATTATGGCTCGCTGTTTAAAAACTAAAAAATACGCTTTAAAATAGCTAATCCTGAAGATCCTGGTAAGGATAATGGGACAAACTATTTAAATTATTGCATTGTCATCGGTCCTTGATAAATGTGCATAATTTCAATTTAATTTGACGTTTTGAAGTGGTTGAAGATCAAGTTCAAAGATTCCATTACATACATACATACCAAGCTAATAAAAGCGTGTTAAAAAAAAAGAGTTACAATGTAGAGTATTATGTAGTATACATAACACAGACTCAATAAATCTGACACACTATTTGGCTTACATTTCACAGGAACGCAGAAGCACGCTTACCGTACAAAGACAGCATTTGATGTGGATCAATCCTATAAATTGTGTAAGTGATTTGTATTACCACCTACAACATTTTTAACAAGCATTTCTTAGCTTAACCTTTCCCCATATTTACTAGCAACTAGCTATGCAAACAAATCTAATACATAGCTCATTTGGTTGGTTTTAACGAGCCTCGTACATTACATTTCGTGTTGAAGGTCTGATAATGAAGATGGATAGTGGAACTCTTTAGTAGCTACTAGTAAATCTCTCAAATTGGACTTTTTTGCTTTGTTTTTAAAACTAAAATAATAATTTTATGCAAGTCAGTGATTTATTCATATATTTATTTATTTAACTAACACGGTACCACCAATTACATTAGATAAATTATTTAAAGATTACAAAATTATGTAACTTGTCATTACAATTATCAAAAAAAGACAGAGAGATGAGAAAGTTACATGCGTGAAAGTAAGACTCGCTACTACAAAATTAAACTTCAACATATTACATTCTGCGTGGCAATGCACTGCGCTCGTCACTCGAGGTCATTAGATGCTTAATTTCTGAATGTCCTATATTTTCTTTAGAAAAATTGCCCATTTTTTTTTCCATACTCCAGTCAGCCCCATCTGGCCATTATGAGGATTATTTTCAGTACAAAAAGCTTGCAATACAAACTAGCCAATTCTAGTTTAGGTAATTAAGTATCTGATTATCTAAATCACTGTTTACGATACTTACAGGAAAGGGGCAGAAACAAGAAAGCAGAACCATTGGTGCCCAACGTTGAGTTTGTCAGTTCAGGAAGACATACTGATAATGAAGGGACTACAAATAACTTTCTTAATTTCTCAGAGTAAGTACCAAGTGCAACGTTATTGCACATATCATCTTTTTTGCCTCACACCTGCAATTTGTGGAATGAGCTCCCCTCCTGCGGTATTTCCGAGTAACTATAATATGGGGTTCTTCAAAAGGGCTTTTAATAGAGTCTTTAAGGGTCGGCAACATATCTGTCAATGGATAATGACTGACTACAATACCTACTTGCTTAGTAGGTTTTGCATGCGCGAAGCTACTCTACTCTCGCCCGAAAATAGTGCTCTGTCAAGGTTATAGAGGCCTTTTTATCGTAATGTGCCCAGGGCCTCCAATAGGTTAAAGACGCTGTTTTAAACTATCACGGTTGTTCACTAAAGTTATATGATTATTTACGGAATATTTACCATGGTGAGGTTGTGGAAGGAGCTCCCGTTATTTCGGCGCAGTTACACCACTTTCGGGTCCTAACCACTGGATTGAATTTCATAATCCCGAAATCTTGTCCACCGAGCGTCACTACATACCACGGCTGGTAAAGGAAACTATTGAAATCTCGAAATGCCAGAATTTCAATCGAGGTGATGGTTTTCAACTCGCTAGTGCGTGGAATCCAGTATTAGGTTGCCTTAAAAATAAAAGCCCGCGTTCAAAATGTGTTCAAAATACTATACGCAGTGATACAGCGAGTGTGTTTTGTCGAGACTTAGGTTCGAGTTCCAGTGATAACCGTAGCAAAAGACTAAGAAAGAGGGTAGATCATTTTGTCTGTACCTAACTTTGAACTTTTTCACCAACCACCCGCATTCTTCAGTCTTCCCGTGAACATGGTGCATGTAACTGCGCCGAAATATCGGGAGCTCCTTCCACAACCTCACCACGGTAAATATCCCGTAAATAATCATATATGATTATTTACCGTGGTGGTTTAATGTTATAACATTAGGTTAAAGACTGCCTTGGACACATTGTATTGGAGTCAAGTGTCAATCACAGACGAGAACCTTATCAGTGCAAAATGGTCTGTTCATGTTACTTGGTACCTCTCTCCTTCTCAGGCCAGCGTCCGTGATCCAGTACAACGTGCAGCGCACGCTCTCCCGGCCGGCGCGGCTGCGCGCGCTTCTCTGCAACGCGACGGGACAGACTCTACTCGCGATACATTCGCATACCGAGCAAGCCTTCCTCGCGCACGACCTCGCTGGCATGCTCCACACCTGTGAGTACTGAGCCACTCAAGTCGTCAATCATGACTTTCTTCTGAAATTCTATTGAGCCAGGTCGCATGTGCCACGCTTTCGACTGCAGTAGGCAACGACTAGGTGGTAAGAGCGTTGGCGGTTTCATTTTACTGTAGCTTCACCGCCATGCTATCGACAAGAACAGTCCCACGGTGATCAGATTACTGTCCCTCCACCATCCCGCTGCCTGCTGAAGCCGAGTTTGCAGTGAGAAGAACCAGAATCTATTTTTTTTAAATTATAATACATTTACACCATGGACTAAATCGTCCATGCCTTTGTTTGCTCATTTAAATAATAATTTTTCTCTTTTACATAATGTTAACATTTGACTTAAAATAAACTTAATTACTAGATAGTCCAAAAGTTTTTTTTTTACTTTATAAATAATTGAACATGCATTTTTTACCGACTTCCAAAAAGGAGGAGGTTATCAATTTGACTGTATTTATTTAATATTTTTGTTACCTCAGAACTTTCGACTGGGTGAACCGATTTTGATGATTCTTTTTTTATTTGAAAGCTGGTGCTTCCCGTGTGGTCCCATTTCAATTTAATTTGGTCCAGTCTGACACTTTTGTAAGAAGTCGATTTTTAAATTGATAATTATTTTCCTCATATAACGCACTTCAAAACTTTAAACCAGAATGCTTAAAACTATCCACATAATATTAGCTGTACTCTGAAGTCTCTTCTCGTTAGTGTCTGATGGTGCTCTTACCATAACAATGCTAATAAATCCACAAAACTTCTCAATTTAAACATGATGTTTTTCCCTTATGCAGGTTTCCTAGAAGGGTCTCCATACAGCTACATGGAGAAACAGGACCTGCTTCAAAAACTGGTCACATTCCAGCGTACCCTCGTCCAGGGCATACCAGCCGTCACCAGGTTCCTCGCTCAGTACCTGCCGTTTTGGAATGAAAAGGACTATTTTCCTGAGGTAATTATTTCTCTACCAATATATCACTTACACTCACTTATGTCTGCCGCTAGAATATTTTTATTTATATATATATCTATTCTCATGCGAACATGCTCCTCTAATTATGATTATTTACATTGATTAATACAATTTTTTTCCACTAGTTTGTACAGCACGGACATTTTTGCACACACGGTCATCTGACCCCAAACTAAGGAAAGCTTGCAATATGGCTGCCAGAGACTGATATACGTATATATATATATATATTTAAATACATACTTAAATAGATATTAAACCCAGACATAGAACAAACACAAATGTTATCACACAAATGTTTCACATGAATATGGATATTTATACCCCAGATATTAGAGCTGATGGAGTGGGTGAGCGCGGAATGCCCCGAGTCTATCCAGCAGATAGCTGATCACATGTCTGCAGTGTACCTTCGCGCGCCTCCGCTCGAACAATGCGCCATCGTTCGGAGTCTCACCAATATGTACACCAACTTGGTAAGATAGATACATAGAGATACAATACCTATAGAGTCACAATCGTGCCAAAAAAAGTCTGAACCAAAACTCGGCGCATGCTGCGCATTGTTGCTGCGCAGTTTTTGGTTAGTTGTAAAGCAACCGCAATCCGACTACAACGCCGTGCGATGCCATAGCATACAAGCAATGTTGAACACTATGCAAGCGACATAACGTCTAAATTGAAGTAAATGTGGCATTGTGAACGATATACTTAATTGATATCTAGGTATGAACAACGACGCTCAGATGTTTTTTGACTGTTTTCACTTAGATATAGTGACTCTATAGGAATTGTATCTTGATGGATATATATAATATATTTTACTATTTAAACGCACACTACAAAATATACACTATCATTGCATTTATATATACTAGCTGCGCCCCGCGGTTTCACTCGCGTAGATCACTCCTTATATCATCAGCTATCTACTAGTGAAAGACTCGTCAAAATCGGTCCCTCCCTTATGGAGTCCATAACAATGTTATATGGAGTAATCCACGCAGGTAAAACCGCGGGGCGCACTAGTATATATATATGCAATAATAGTGTATATTTTGTAAAAAAAAACTGAAAACAACTACCATAAAATTATTATTTTATCGGTAAAATTATAATTTCACCCTGTACATATAAAATATTAAAAAAAAAATGTGTCCAGGTATAAACTTAACAAATGCTTGTCCAAATACAGCTGTACTCCAGTACGCGGTCCAGGCAGCACTTCCTGAGCACAGCTCCATCTCACCGCAACTATGCACTAGTGCTGCCGGCCCTCGCTGCCACTGTCACTACCATGTGCCACAAGGGGCTACAAGTTGACCCTGGTACGTTACACACCACGTTACTATAATATGGGGTTCTTCAAAAGGGCTGTTAATAGAATTTTTAAGGGTCGGCAACGTATCTGGCATCACAGATACGTTGCCTGAGTCGAGATACGAGTTGGCAGCTGAGCGCTTTATGGTTGATTTTCCAAAAACCCCTATGAAGCGCTTTGATTCTACTGTTATTGTGCAAACTGCTAGTCTGTGGAATGCACTGACTGAATGGGTGTTCCCCGATTGTTACAATCTCAGTGTCTTCAAGTCACAAGTGAATGAATTTCTTTTAGGCAAGCAAGCTCCATCGTTAGACTGCATCATCGCTTAAAATCATTTTTTTTTTTTTAATGTTTGTGATGAATCCTTTCGCAAAGCTAATGCTTCGTTTGAGTAGCAGGGTTTCCCGAAATACTCACGTCGTGTAAGCTAGCACTTCATCATCATCATAGCCAGAAGACGTTCACTGCTGAACATAGGCCTCCCCCTTTAACCTCCGCACCGAACGACATCTTGCCATCTGCATCCACGGGATGCCCGCGACTCTCACATTGTCGTCGGTCCATCTAGTGGGAGGCCTACTTACGCTGCGTGTTCCGTTTCGTGGTCTCCACTCAAAAACCTTTTTTCCCCATCAGTTGTCGGTAGCTAGCACTTGTAATGTACTGATTATTCAAATTTTACTGGCATTGCCATTACGCACCAGGCTGCATCGGAGCCCTAGTGACTCTTAACTTACCGGATTTTCTTTTATATCATACTTTTAATTGCAGATGACCTACGAGTCCTCTACATGTCCTTGTGGTCGGCGCTTCGTCGCGCGCGTGCCGAGATGGCTTGCGCCGCGAGTTTAGGCGCTCTGCCAACGCCGCTCAACCTGGCGCTGCCGCTAGTGACCGTCTCACCTGTTCTCATGGAAAATGTTGCTGAGCTGATGATATTGTAAGTACAACCACACTGCAGACACTCAATATAGAATATATATAATAAATATATATTATATATTTTTAATCTAATAGGTCGGGGAAAAAGTCTTTTCGTATTTTGTATGTATAAAGTTGTAGTAAAATCTCATCGTTGTACTGTTTGTATCTGGCTGATTTTGATATCATTAAAAAAATGACATTTTAAAAAAGGAATACAAAAAGTAAAAAGCAATTTCCCGCCATTTTTCAATTGTTTTTTTGTTCGATAAAATGAGTGAATCTGACGAAGAAATTCGATATATTTTGAAGTTTTATTACAAAAAAGGGGAAAAATGCGACACAAGCCGCGAATAAAATATGTGACGTTTATGGACCTAATGCAGTGTCATCAAGAGTAGCACAATGTTGGTTCAAGCATTTTCAGCCCGGGAATTTTGATGTCAAAGATGCAGCTCGCTCTGGTCGCCCTGTTACGGATAAAGTCGATACCATTTCTGAGAAAGTGGAGCAAGATCGGCATATTAGTAGTTACGACGTAGCTGAAGAACTGGGGATCGACCACAAAACAGTTTTGACCCATTTGAAAAAGTCTGGGTATAAAAAAAAACACGATATTTGGATGCCACACGAGCTCACTGAAAGAAACCAAATGAATCGTGTGCTCATTTGCGATTCTCTGTTAAAACGTAACGAAACCGAACCGTTTTTGAAAAGATTGATCACTGGTGATGAAAAATGGATCACCTACGACAAGAATGTGCGCAAACGATCATGGTCAAAGGGCAGTGAAGCACCACAGACTGTAGCGAAACCCGGATTAACACGTAATAAGGTGATGCTGTGTGTATGGTGGGATTGGAAGGGCATCGTTCATTATGAGCTTTTACCGCCGGGCAAAACCATCGATTCGGATCTCTACTGCCAACAGCTGATGAGACTCAAACAAGAAATTGAGAAAAAACGGCCGGAATTGATCAACAGAAAGGGCGTGGTCTTTCATCATGATAACGCCAGACCGCACACATCTTTGGCCACTCAGCAACAATTGAGAGAGCTTGGTTGGGAAGTGTTAATGCATCCACCATATAGCCCTGACCTTGCACCCTCAGATTTCCACCTGTTTCGGTCTCTTCAGAATTCTTTGGGTAGTGTTAGATTAACATCCAGAGAGGACTGTCAAAACTACTTGTTGCATTTTTTTGATCAGAAGTCCCAAAATTTCTACAGCAACGGGATCATGTCACTACCTACAAGATGGCAACAAGTTATCGAACAAAATGGCACATATATATTATAATTAAATGTAATTAAGCTTGAAAAAAAAATGTCTTGAATTTGTTTATAAAATACGAAGAAACTTTTTCCCCGACCTTATATAATAGGTTTACGTTTGGTCACCAACTCACAATTATATATCTCTGTTAATAACATACATGCATAGTAATTTGTTTTAAACCGACTTCCAAAAAGAGGGGGAATTATCGGGAATTCGACTGTTTTTTTTAAAAATGTTTGTTACCTCAGAACATTCGACTGGGTGAACTGATTTTGATGATTTTTTTTTATTTGAAAGCTGGTGCTTCTCTTTTGGTCCCATTTCAATTGGGCCCAGTTCTGATGAAGCCGGTTTTTTACATTAATAATTAACATCTATAGTCCTATTTGTTGACAATCAATACATTTCTATTTCAGATACAGAAAAATCATGTCAACAGACCAAACCGGGAACAAAGACCACATACAAATGATTAGCGAATACTTGAACGATATGGTGAACTGCTTGTACAGCGAGGAAGCCTTAAGTGGTAGCCAAAACGGGCTTGTTTTTAAAAGACTGCATCCAAAATTGGTTCAGAAACTTGGATCCCTGATGCCAGACGTCAACTCGAAATTTAGTATACGGAACCACCTTGCTTTTGCCCCTTACACATATATAAAGTTGTTGGACGCGCATCACAGAGATGCTGATAACAAGATGCTGGTCCATTTGGTGATAGAACCGCAGTACCCTCGGCTTGGCTTGCTCATGAAAAAAACCTTGCCGGAGTTACGTCATCGGTAATTATTTAATACGAAGTTAAATCTTAATCATGTGAAATATTTTTGTCTTAGGTCTTTAATATTTAATGCGACACGTTTGAAACTAGTATCCCACTTGAGTTCCATATTTTTGTAAACCCATCTGCCCTCAATCATTGATATGCTATCAGATTAGATGGAGGATTTATAACAAAAAACAGTCAGTAAAATATGACCATAAATAAAAATTTGGTTATAGTTCAAATTAGTTGGGCCCAACTTGTGGTCGTAGTTCAAACTAGTTCAGTCCAACTTGTGGTCATAGTTCAAACTAGTTCAGTCCAACATGTGGTCATAGTTCAAACTAGTTCAGTCCAACTTGTGGTCATAGTTCCAACTAGTTCGGTCCAACTTGTGGTCATAGTTCAAACTAGTTCAGTCCAACTTGTGGTCATAGTTCAACTAGTTTGGCTATAGCCACGTGCGGACGCATCAAATTAGATTTTTTTGATTAGTAGAGTTGGCGGTCAAACGCAAGCCTACATACATTAAAAAAGGAATACTGCAAATGTAATGAATCTTTAATGCACTATTATAAGGTCCGTAATAAATTTAATTTGCTAACATAAGTAAATCAAGTACTATTGTCTTTTCTATAATTGCTAGTTGTATGTATAGTAAGTGGCGTAGGTATATTTTAATTTGACCGAATTTTGATGTGTTTTTTTTGTGACCCATACGGTTAATGCCAATTTGGGGGACAGACGGGAATAAACCAACCTTGGTCGTGCTAAAATTCTTAATGCACAAATTAGTAACTAATTTCATACATGTCACACCATACTAATGAAGGAGGATTTAGAATACTTAAAACTAATTAATGATTAAGTAAATTTGCCGTCATATTAAATGCAAGCATGACAAATGCACTTGAATTTTTATTACGTTTGTTTTTATTAAGCGCGCGTGGCGTCGTTTCGCTGTGCGCTGAGTGCACTCTCCTAGAAAAAGACCGCCAAAAGAAGTTGAAACTATAGTCTGTGTTTCCGGCTTATTCCTACGTAAGTAATTTACATATAATAAAATCAATCTTTTAGTTAAAAAAGTACTATTCGTAGGTTTGAAACAATAAGTGTCCATGTGTGTATAATATCACGCCTAAATATGCCTATACCCGAGTTCAGAATTCGAGATCAAAAAGCTAAACAAAGGTGTTTACAGCACACAAAAAAACAGGTTTAAAATTGTGCAATCCATAATTTGAGATAGAAATTCGTCAGCCAAGTTGACATGTCTGTTAGTCAGTTCGGATAGCTTATGGCATTTTTAGCGTTGTCATAATTCGCGTTGATGTAAAGCATTCGGTTTGAGAATGCACAGACTTATAATACAGAAGCAGACCCAACAAGCCACAGAGATATTGATGCAAAATACACTACATATACATTACACGCAAGCATTTGCAAAACGCGGGCCGGACTCAAGGGCATTCTTTTATAATAGTGCTAACAGACACTATTAGATTGTATCTGAAATGTGACATCACAAAACTTACGCCCCCTCCCTACCCCTTGTCAGTCACACTTCGTCGACCCCTCCTCCCCTCCTCTTTATGTGACGGAATTTATTGATGGTCTCATTGGGTATTAATATTCAAACACACCAGACCAAGTCAAATCATTTATTTTTGTATAAAACAATTTGCCAGATGTGTCATGTGGTTGCAGGATCTGAATTTGATGGAAATGAGGTATTCTGCTGCTCCCTCAGAACATTTTTGCCAGTAACACTTCTTTTTGTGGCTTTCTTTTCACTTGGTATGTTATCGCTCTGAAAATTATTACATGCAAGTTATCATAATGTAGTACAACTTGAGATTCATGATAGTGATAGCGACTGATCATTGAAAACTGTTGTTCCAATAAGCATTACACCTCGGGCAAGGATTGTACGGAAACCAGTCCGGTCGAACAAATGTGCCTCAAAATGCTTTGAGCACAAAAAACTTGTCGCACTGGGCTGCCAATTTTCTCGATTCAAATTCTTCAACCATGCGTTTCTCAACATTTCATCCTTGGGAACATCTAAAATGTAATAATAATGTTTGTTAGTTGAAATATGTCTAAATAACGCTTTAATTACACTATCTAGATCACTACGTATATATATGACATGAACCACAATAGGTAGGTAGGTACTTTATTTACATAAGAAAAGCAGCTAGTAATTAATGAAAAAGGTTCATGTCATCATAAACACATCAAGCTGAATCATCTATTTTAATTATACTTCTGAAATACGTTCCCTGGAAAATGTCTAAATACCGAAAACGTAAAGCAATGATAGAAACAATGAATTTTTAAAGAAAATAACTTATACTATTTTAATTATACTACTGAATACGTTCCCTGGACAATGTCTAAGTAACGCAAACGCCATACAATGATCGATAATTTTTACAAGAAAACTACTTATTTACTTTTATTACACCCACCAAACTCGTACATTTATGAAATTGGCAGAAATACAACCTTCCCTAGCCTTCAAATTGTAAAGTTTATGAAAAATAACACGAACAAATAGCAATTCAAAATAAACGCTATTATGACACACGAAACTTACCTGTGAAACGTTATACCGGGATCTTATGAGATGAATTAAAACACTGCACTTCACCATAGTATTTTCATATCTTTTAAATTAAACCAAATATGTAAAAAAAACTTTTATTTTAGGTAATTTTTGCAAGCCGTGGTTTTCGCTGTCAGCCTTCTGTCAGCTTATTTATGCTTAGCAAAATGGCGACTTGGAACACAGTACCACATGCTCATTTTTTTCGATTATGTTGCAATGTTACGACAAAAAGAGATACGAATATATGATTTTTGTGTAATCGAGAGGGATGCAAACATAACTGTTTTTGCGAATGTAGTTGTAAAAAACATGTTCGGTCTGCTTCTGTATTAAAAGTCTGTGTGAGAATGTTTAAATTTTTGCCACTATTTTTCCCTGCCCAAAACGAACGCTAGAATCACCAGCGGCGGTGTAAATGGCACAGCGACAGCACTTGACAGCACGCACTTGAGCTGTTTGTTTGTTATTATTACTCTTGGTTTTAATTGTAGTAATTCCGCCCACAAACTAATTATAGCTGCTGTTATTTTTGCTACCAAGGGGCTAACCGAACGCACCTAATGTGGCAAAAAGTTATTATAAACGTCAGTCAGAATAAGTTAAATTAAATGCTCGAAAGACCACACTGATTTCATTATCTTTCGACGCCATCTATTACAATCTTTTAGTAATGTTTTTTCTTTCTTTCTTTTTTTGAGCTATTAGAAAATCGCTCATTGTGACAAAATTAGGCGCTGCTTTGTTGGCCAATTACAAACAGAGGCCTTAGCGTCCTCTGTTCTAAGCGATTCAGTTCAGCAGTTGCGGAATACACGTGAATCTTAACGCGCGGAGATACGGTTTGAGGTTGCGCAACTATTCGCAATCACCTAAACTGAATCTCTTAAAACAGGCGACGGTATGGCTCCTGAACATTGCATAACTTAGGTACTGTAAGTTATTAGGCAAAAGGTCTTGCCTCTTCGTAGATTGAACTCATTGAAATACTTACCTACCTATCTGAATCTGGATGGGAAAAAGTTAAGGAGAGATCGGGTACAGAAAAAAAATTCGATGATATTCACGAAAAATACTCCACCAAGTAGATAGGTATTGATGTTTGTGTTTACAAAAAACTTTGGCGGCGTATATCAACATCTGCGATAGAAGAATTTTTTAAGCAACATAGAATTCGCAAAGAAACGAATAAAAGAACCAAAGGGAACGAGTGAAGGCATATTGGCTTTTTGCTTACTCAGTATGCGATGGATCGTTTCACAGCCCGGTGGATCTGCGCGCTCACATAATGTAGAAATTAATAGGTATTATTGTGTTTCGCAATATCACAGATTACCTACATAATAGTACATGTATCAATATGTAGCTCTCATATTTTATCGGGTGTCTACAATTCTATTATTTTTGGAAACTTATCATTTACGATTTTCACTGCTTACCGAATAACATACTCTGTCCTATGTGGAATACTATTGTAAAAATAATTAAAAATATTTCATTGTATTAACTAAAGTTTTAATTTATATTATTAACTAGCGACCCGCCCTGGTAAGCTCAGCCTTCGGCCTTGCTACTATGACCCGCTCCAGCAACAGGAAATTTCATCAAAAGTCCAGCCGTTTTTAAATGTAAGAACCTTCTACGATGTATTAGAAACAAATTTAAAAATAAAACCGGCCAAGTGCGATTCGGACTCGCGCACGAAGGGTTTCGTACCATTATCTGTATAAACGGCAAAAAAACACGTTTGTTGTATGGGAGCCTCCTTAAATATTTGTTTTATTCTGTTTTTTAGTATTTATTATTATAGCGGCAACAGAAATACATCTGTGAAATTTTCAACTATCTAACTATCACGGTTCATGAGATACAGCCTGGTGACAGGTGGACAGACAAACAGACGGACGGACAGACTGCGGAGTCTAAGCAAGCAATAATGTCCCAGATATTTATTTATTTAAGATTAATCTAAGCTTGAAGGGCCTTTTATTGTTTTTATGTATAGTTACACAGTATCCATATAAGTAGGTATACATAATTATTTTCTGCTTCTTAAATTGCATTAATTTACAAATAAATAGCTACCTACTTTCGAAGACACAACTTAATTCCAGCTCTACTATAAGAAAGAAACGCTCATTTATTTTTCGTGGTCCGCTCAAAGACATAAATTATGGACACCGTGGTTCGAGACTGGCACGTACTGAGTAGGAGGGGTAGGGAGGTGACCCCCCAGTGAGAAATGTTTCGAGCGCCTTTGTTCCCGTGTCCCCTCGTGCCCTTTTTGCGAGACATCCTCAAGGATACTGTGTTAATCGGACCTTGCGATACTTTTTGTGAATTATGGCTAGGATAGACCTCGGACTTTACGTCAGTGATCGCATGAAAATTCAGTGGGAGTGAGAAAGACAGGAGATTTTGCTGCGTGAGTTTGAGCGAGACGTGGAATGTTCGAAGGCCTGAAGTCCGTCGTTTGTGATGGCTATTACGGTGTCAGAACTCGTGTGGAAAATAGATTATATTTCAGAGTTTGTCCGTCATTACGTTTTGATTGTTGTTTGACCGCTGGAAACGCGTTTGGTTCTTTGTTATTACCATATTTTCAAACTCTCGCAAGTAAAATAAGCCATTTTATTTAGCAATATTTTTATTGTTAACTTTCTGACATAATTTTACCACATTTCAGGTTTTATGAAAAAATACTGAAAATACCCTGAGCTAGCCTGGAAGGAAGAGGTTGCTTTTTAACGATAGAACCGCTTGGATATGATTTGTTTTGCTTATTTTACTCATTAACTGACTTCAGAGCAGGGATGTCCCCGATTCGTTGTTCGAGCGCCTCTTGATTTGGCAATATTAATAATTATGCTCGAACGCTTACTAATTTCGATGTCTATTTTATTAAAATCGCTAATTATGTAAGGAGTGGGGTCGCTATATCTAATACGTTTTTACTATAGGAGGAGACATGTGTTTTCTCTCTTAAAATTGTTTTATTCAAAACTCGGCCTTAAAGTCTAGGTACAATATTTTTATCTTCTGTTGTGTCACAAAATTTTGCATTATTAAAGTAATATTTCCTACCCGTAATAATAGCGTGACCATGGCACGGCATCGCCGGCTATTTCTGCGGGAAGATATATGCGCAACTAGTCACAATTGATGGGGGAGAAACCGAGAGGGGTGCTACTTCACATCGAAGGACTAGGGATGAGGTAGCTGTCTGGAATCTACTTGCACCTCGCCCATCCGGCTACATAATTTAATTAGGTAGTATTCTATCCGATAGATTTGTGAATATTTTTTGAAGTAAGTACATCGTGCCATTTTTTTTTAATCTGAATCTTTATATAAGTGAAATAACGTTAGCATACTAAGATGGAAAACTGCATCAGAAGACGTGGGAGCCGCTCCTGCAAAGTAAAGATTCCTCTCATTCAGATTTCAGCGTGGCCAGATGGAGATGGACGGAAAAACAGTGGATTATTCTTGATGAGAAAAAGTCGGAACAAACCAGCTGTTCTCAAATGTCTTTATTCGAAGACGTAACCTTACGTAACCATTGCTACGACGTAGCTGCTACGAAACACGTTAACATTTTAGTGCACTTACGTGTTTGCCTATTTTAAAAGTGGCATCAGGGAAGAGTAGTACGGCATCAATTGGTTTTAATTTAATGATGATTATTGTGTTTTATAGATATTTTCATATGCAAGCTAATCTGATATTTATTTTATTTAAACAATTTGAATAGACAACAACATGTTAACTTCCCTGTCAGTGTTAACAGCTACAAAAAAAAATCGTCCGGCCTTAATACTGTCCGGATATCCGGCAAAATTCCGCCCTAGACAGCTCTACTGAGAACCCTTGCCGACCGCGTTTTTTATCCCTTTCAAAAATCGCTCCAATGTCGTGTTTACGTTTCGGAGTAACTATTGCTCTCGTTTTGGCAGATCGTTGTTTTGGGGGTGCCGGGGATTATGGACCGTGCGTTATTGTACTTTCATTTTTTAGCGCATTTTTTGTAACTCCTACTTATTGTATATTATATATAAAGGTAAGAATAGATATTCTTTCACGTGGTGTTTATCCATGTTCTTTTTGAATTCATGAAACCACCTTGTAGCCATCTGACATTTAGGTACAAATAAAGGTCTATGTATACCAACTCTGTTTCCATTAAGTGCATAGAAATACCTAACTTTTTATAATGATTGAGACCGGTATGCATTTGACAACAGCTCGCCTGATGTTAAGTGACATCGTGGTCCATGGTAAACACGTCTTTATAGCCTCGAATGGGAACTGGCTCCCAAGTACCCACTTGGGAGCCAGCCCAGTTGAGCACTAGAAATTGACCTACCACCATGCTATCTCTTCACCAACAGCTCAAGTTCATTGTTGGGATTTGAACCCACATCCTGCTGATTAAAATTCGAACGCGTTAACCACTGAGCTGTCATCGCTAAAGAACTACCCTCTTATGCAAAAACGCTTGATAAAGTATATGTTCTAAAAATTAATTCTCGCAGTTTAAAAAACACTTTAAAATGCTTATCCTGAAGATCCTGGTAAGGATAATGGCACAAACTATCGGTCCTTGATAAGTGTGCAAAGTTTCAAATCAATCCGTCGTTTTGAAATAGGTGAAAATCACGTGCAAAGATAGGTACACACCAAGCTAATAAAAGCGTGTATAAAACGCCACGCTTTCACGCGTGACTCTCTCGTCAGCTAAAAGTTGACATTATTTTTTCATAATTTTTATTTTTTATCCCCTGCGTTCTTAATAGAACCACAGTAGGTATAAGGTAGAGTACAGAAGCAATTCCTGGATGCGGCCAGAGTTTATTCAGCACAGTTATATGTACCTACCTATTTAAATAGGACTTGTTTCCAAACGTCAAAGCCCTTATAAACCTCTGAGTTCTGCAAACAGGGCCGTTGAATCGTGTTAGTGTAGGCGAGAGCTCCCCGGCTGCTGTCTGTATCCGAATCGATAAAATTCGGGTCCGCGCCCCCGTGCGTTGCCATGGCGACGCTCCCCGCGCTCCACCGCCCGCACGCCGCCGCTCACCCCTCGCCACCCAACATAGTACACCGATGTTGACTGAGACGGATAGGGTAAGAGGCTTATTAATGGTTTTATATTACTTTGCAGTTACCTCAGTGCTCACCGAGTCACCTTCAATTTTATATGAAAACTGCGCTAGGGGAAGCCGCAATCGCCCACTCTTAGCCTAGGTGGGTCTTATATAAAGTTGAAATACGAATGAGTCCTTCGCTAAGTTCCTTACGGTGAATAAGGATACGGTTCGTAAAACATTTTTCTCTCGCGAGTAAAAGTCGATGGAAAGTGGAAAACGAGAGGCCTGCAAATAATGGCGGTACATTTTACGAGTAGCGCGCCGCCATCTTGCCAGACCGCGTGACGCCATTACAGATGGAGTGCGTTCAGATCTCGCCGCTCCCGGCCCGGGCGAGCTCCCGGGACGAGCTTCAACTCTGCACATTATATTCAGGAACGGCGTTTTTGCGTGAATTATGGAAACCAGCATCGATGTTCGATTTTCAAAGTGAACGGATATTCTGCATACTTACATGACTCGGTAACGTTGTAACGTTGTAAGGAAGCGTTTGGATCTATCGATTATCTAAGTTAGGACGATGATATTATGTACAGATGCGGCGTCTACATCTTGTCAGGATAATGCGAAATGGGATGCGGCAGCAGAACACTATAGCACTCGGTCCAGGGTTAGACAAAACCCTGGCCGGTGATCTTATAACTCATAACTTAAATATTTCTCTGTTTTAAACTATCACGGTTGTTCACTAAAGTTATATGATTATTTCGGGATATTTTCCGTGGTAAGGTTGTGGAAGGAGCTCCCAATATTTCGGCGCAGTTACATGCACCATGTTCACGGGAAGACGTCTTCCCGTGAACATGGTGCATGTAACTGCCCCGATATAACGTATACGTAAATAATCATATAACTTTAAATATTTCTGTTTGCGGATATCTTTGCGTTGAATAAGTAAATTACATTTAAAAAGAAATCGGTTTTGCTCCCGTAGAGTTTCTATTGTCGCGAGTGTTATAAGTCTTATGAATTTTAAACAGGCTGTGGACGGATGCTTAAGGCTCGCGAGATAAATTCTTATTAATATTCCCGGGGCGCCATTTTAGTTCTTTTGTCTCGGTCGTGGCTGGCAATAAAGAGGTAGACGGCTGGAAATGTGCTGCATTTATACAGGCTTCAGACGATGGCGGAGCGGTTGGTTTATTTTGTTCTCTCGGCGTTCCTTTGCGAGCTTCCATTATTTCTCCGAGCTAAGACTAACAAGGTTTTTAATTATTTCCCTTTAATGCCACTTTCAGCAGCGTTATACACGCAGTCCTTTTGTTCAACCGTTCCTTTTCATCGCACAAAAATATGCGATTCTCAAGTGAATTTCGTTTCGATGGTTTGGTGTATTAGTTCGTTTAAAATTGTTCATTGAACTATTATAAAATTATTATGCATATATGAAACGTGTCTACACCTGACGTTTCATCTGCACGCAACGCAGCATCCCATAAAGGCTTTCTCCCAGAGCTGCGTAAAAAGTAGCGGGTGACGCAATAAGGGTGCCATGAATCTTATTAGATTTATCGTCGCCCCGGACGTACGAGATAACAGCGATAACCGATGATGGACATTGCCCGATGTATGAATAAATATAGTATTTACTTTTTATTGTCCTATTATTTATTCTGTGATAGTTATTACTGTGGATGATGCCTGTTGTTTTACCCGACTGCTCAAGAAGAAGAGTCAAGTTTTTGGGGCGTATGTATACATGTTTGTATTTTTTATGTTTCTAAGTATAGTATATCATCTATACTAATATTACAAAGAGGAAAGATTTGATTGTTTGTTTGTTTGCATTGAATAGGCTCCGAAACTACTGAACCGATTTGAAAAATTCTTTCACTGTTGGGAAGCTACACTATCCTAATAGTAAATACATATTAAACGTTTCTTACTAAAGTAACATTTGATTAAAACGACTACCCATTAAACACTGTTTTAAACTACCACGGTTGTTCCCTACAGTTATATGATTATTTTAGGGATATTTACCGTGGTAAGGTTGTGAATTGAGTTCCCGATATTTCGGCGCAGTTACATGCACCATGTTCACGGAAAAACAGATACATGTGCCGAAATATCGGGAGCTCAATTCACAACCTTACCACGGTAAATATCCCTAAAATAATCATTTAACGACTACCCATGTAATGCATAGAATACGGAACGATATACCTACATAAACCTTCACTAATTCTAAGTATAATTTTTTTTTTTTATAAATTAAAAGTAAGTTCGAATAGGCCTAATGTCAGAGTTGTTAGGCAGCCCGAAAGCCTCTGACATGGATAAGCGGTTGTTGTTTTGAGGCAAGTCGGACTCTATCCGTACGTTAAAAAAAATGTTTTATTTAATTCAGGTCGGGATCTTTAGCGCGCGCCCGACTCGCACTGTGTAATGGTTTATTACTTTTTTTTTTTACTTTAGAGTGTGTACTATAATCAAGCTAAGTTTGAAGCTTGTACGTATTACAATTTTACACTAGAAAAAAGGCAAAAAGAGGTTTTTTGTATTGTCCTCCTTAATTTTTTTATTTTTTGATTTTATTATTATTTCTTAGTTAATCCGCCGTAACATTACAAATTTTGTAAAAATAATAATTGGCTATCTATAACAGTTACGGTTAGATACAGCCGTTAGAAAGATTGAACATACAGAACGACATACAGACAGACAGCATAGCCTTTTAGAGCCTTAAGAGGGTCCGTTGACACGCTTTGGGTTCGGAACCTTAATAAAAAGGTTTATCAATGTGTCATGAAACTAACCTTTTCCCGATAAGTCGACGAAACTAAAATGAAATTATTATTGAGCCAAGATCGTCGGATGAAGTAAGCGGTTGCAACTAAGGGGTTGTTTTCCCTTAATGAGAGCCATTCGCCCCTAGTCGCGTTATCTGGTAGCGGCCACCCGGAGCATAACTCCACCCTAGGGAACACGCCCGCCTCGTCCGCGTATATGATAAAAAAATATTCTTACACGTATGCCGAGGAAACTTTAGACGATCTATTAGTAGGGTTTGTTTTTTATCGAAACCAAAAACAGATTTAGGTAGATAATAAAACTATGTAATACATTAAGATACTTTCTCTCAATCCTGCAGATAGGTATACTTTAAAACTATTTATTCGACTAATCTCTACCGTATTTCTACTTTAACTATTATGTATTCTGTGCTTTAATGTCGTATTAAGTACAGTAAACAACTGGCACGCAATCAGTTTTCTCTATAGTTAAACCATAAAAAGTAAGTCGGGATGATACATCTCTGAAATTTGCGCACGAAAATTTAAATCTACAGAGCTTCGTTCGTTCGAATTTTTCTATAACTGTCAATTTCTGAACTATGAGTACAATTATATGGCTTTGGTTATGGAACCCTACCATATGCGTGTGTCGACACGGTCCAGTCATTTTAAATATCTGTATTTATCATATAGTGCCTACCGTCTTATTGTTTCGATAGATGACGGGAATCAGCGTTATCTCTGGACCCGAGCCAAGAGATTATGGTCTTCTTGAAACAAAGAGCGGCACGCACGGCCCTAAGCCCCAGGGATGGGTCTTAACACCCGCAATATTGTAGCGGCATTTGAATTTTGAATAATTTTGCTGCATTATTAGGCGTTTATGTTTCTATAATTCTGAACATTTTCGGCAGTTTTCTAATTCAACCGTACCTTATTACTAAAAATGTTAAGGGTACCTAGTTTAACATTACCCTACTTCTTTATTTTGTGAAAATTACTGTACGCAATTATTGTGGCATCATGGGATAATGGTTTACAAAACTGTTACCAGTTTTGGGACCGTTCCTTTAAAAAAATGCCAAAATAATGTTATGTTATCAATTTCATTTGTTTTGTGACCGTTTCACAGCTATGGCAAACGAAATTGTTTTTTAAAGGTCTTTAGATGATACTTCGTTCAAGGTCTTTAGTATTCCATTAAAGTAGAACACATGACGTACACATGTTATGAATGTAACACATGTAGTCATGTACAAAGTCAAAGCTGTAGGTTTTATCTCGTGAGTTCAGCAAGAAACCAGCGTGGGCGGCCTCGTAATATGAGTAGAGATATCACGAATATCAACGCTCTTTTCATAAGCAAATATTTTGTCAGCAAAAGAAGCTCTAAAGGTTTTCCGAACAAAAGTTGCAAGTTAACGTTTCGATACTACCGAGAATTTTTACAGGAAAGGTTTGTTTATGTTGAAATACTTTTTTTTCTTAAGAATTGTATGTCCTTATTATTCCTTCCTCCTAAGGAGACTCTGGCATCGCACGTACTTATTAAATGAACGTTTTTTACAAAAGATATTTAGAAATCCCATGTCCCTCAAATTATGCAACAGTAATTTCTAAAATATCTAGTGAAGGAAATATTCCAACAACACAGGCACTCCTTGGAAAATAATTCTTTAAAGGTAGCTTCGTCGACGGTAGCCGCACACTGGAGAATATTCAATCTTTTTTCTCTCGAAGATGGAAAGTGCCCCAGAGATGCCAACTTCATTACATTTTTCCCCTCTTTGATCAAAAAGAAATGTTTGGAAACAATCTTTAACGAGAAGCGGTATAATTTGTAGCGTTATATAACAGCTTTCCAATCAAAATATGTTTTTATTGAGATAATTAATGTTTACTTTAGGAGATTCACGATACACTGGTCAATACTGTATATCCGTCAAGCCTTCAAATCCAGATATTGCGTTTATCAAGGATGATTTTAACTAGAGTGTTCTTGCGTTTATCCACGTTATGTATCGAGCCATTTTGAGTAAAAAAATAAAGGAAGAATTTCGTTTACCCATTTTCGTCTTTAAAAAAAAGTACTTATAATAATTAAGCAAAATGCTAGCACCAATACTTTAACATGTTCGCGATACAAAATCGAGCACGCTATAGCAAAACTAAGGGCTAAGTAAGGGAGCTACGTTTCCGAGAATCATGACAACAATTTTCGTGAGTTTCTCTCAGAGCTGCGTAGAAAATAAACAAATTTAATTTCCGGTGCCTTTGTAGAGCCTCCGGAAGGAGGACAGTAATTGCATATTCTTTAATTAAGATTGTGAAAAAGTTGTATTTAATTTTGTGGTAGGCAAAATATCTTGTGAAAGCAAATTCGAAACAATAAAAATAAAAGGGTTGATTCTCGAGATTTGAATGATGTAAAAACCCTTGGGATCTGAAGAGTTAGCCATTAGTATAATAGTTATCTCAATCAGTCAGCCATTGTCATTCTACCTTCCTAGATAGCTCTTGCGATAAAAGCTATTGAGAAAAGATAATGGTCTTTTTGGGTCGCATATAGCGCTATATTGGAATACGCTGCCTGAATGGGTTGATCACGAGTGAATCAGTTTCTTCTAGGCAAGTGTGCTCCATCGTAGACCGCATCATCGCGTAACATCAGGCGAATTGGTAGTCAAACGCAAGCATATAAAAAATAGATTATCGATATGAAGTCCACTCTCGACATACATCCATTCAATTCGGTACTTATATGAATTTACGATTTTCCTTGTGTAGTGTGCCAGCAATTCCGTTAGTCACATAATCGTTTGCACCTGCGTACAATGAATTTTTCAGCATTATTGATTCCCGTGCATCCCCAGGGATTCTCGGAAACTGTCCATGCAATATAAATATGCCTAGAACATCCCTCGTCAAATATTAACTATGTTATAAGTTATAACGCATGTCTATATCGGCCCCCATCCACCCATTTCACAGATGTAACCATTGGCAACGGGTGCTGGGTTGGCGTTTGCAATTGCATGTAGCTTTGCCCGGGATTCCAGGGTTTCGCGATCGAGTTTGGTACTTAACGGCAAAGTTTCATGGTCGTGAATTGCTCTGAATGTGGAGGTTGTAGGCAAAACGCATCATCTAGCTAGCTGACACCTGACTCCCGGCGGGCCGGGCACCGGGCTGGATGTTTTCCGGTCGTCGCTTTGTGCTCTCTTAATAAGTACACGGTGGCTGCACACGACAGCGTTGACGTGCCGTAATTACGTGGAGAGTGGAATCCCTCCGTTCCCCGCAACCCTCCCTCTGACGACTCCTTGCCTCGAACTTGCATCAAACTGATTCGATAGGATTCATTAATTAATTGTACCTTTGTGATAGGCATTTCGCGTCCGACAGATCGACGTTGATGGACAAGGGGTCTTAGGGCTAATTCAAGAGTTCAATTCCGTTTTAGCTGAACAAAAATGTTTTTGAAATAAGTAAAGTCCTTACCATATCTTTGCTATAGGTTGATAGCTAACGTTGCAGTGGTTGATTCGTAAAATGTTTTCTCATGGAAAGATGTTAAATGTAAGCTGAAGTGAAATGTGTAAGGAAGAAACGATTTCTCTTTATGTCATCTAGAATCATAACAAAATATGATTCTGGTACCGGTCCTGTTCCGGATAGAAATAGCTGCTATATTTCACATGTTGTTGGCCATGTTTGTTTCACACGCCATGTACACGGCCGCAGGACATGCTGGGGCATGTCCTGCGGCCGTGTACATGGCGTGTCGTTCCAGCATGATGGATGACTCCCAGGCTGGTTAGCAGGTGCAGCCATAATATGCACCAGTCCCAGTTTATTAGGTATTTGATATACTTACAAGTTACTTTTTTTGGAGTTCATACTTTTCATACATCAATCTCATAAAAAAAATATTACGTAGCGAAAATTCGAGCTTCGCCCAATGAATTATGACATCATAATTCAAATTAATATGAGTTTTGGCGCAAAATATAAATTAGTAAAAAAATAACTGCAGAAGTTAGTTTGGGGTCAGATGACCATGTGTGCAATAATGTCCCAGATATTTATTATATTTTTTAGAAAAAATATATTATTTTGGAAATAAATTTTGATGCGTCGTACTAGCTTTCATGCATATTGATAGTTTTTTGTATCGTGCGTGGATATAACCTCAACCAGATTAAAATTGCAACAGAAACAAATAACAAAATCGCGACAAAACTATTGCAAACATGTATTGTATGGAATTTTTAATATGAAATTCTTCCTTGAATTCCGGATTGCATCACCAACCTGACCGGGTGAGGGGTAATAACTAAAGACCCTTGTCGACAGACGAGTAAAATCGCGGTAGGTTAAGTTTCTCAGGGTTAGTTTGCTGGCATGACAACACCGCAGTCTGGCTACATAAATCAGGCATTACGTGTGACCATTTTCGGTTAAAGCTATCTCTTTCACACATTTTTAAAACACAATATATACTCACATTATACAAAAAAGTTCATTTCCTATAAAACAAACTAAATGAAAATTTTTACAACCATTATGTGGATACAAGGTTTATTATTTAGAGTGCTTGAGAACCCTGCACTAGGTGAGAGCTGTATCGCATGGGGCCATGCCAGTTTCTATTCCATAGTACAGTGCTGTAAATTATAAATAACTGGAAATGTCGAAAAGGTGGTCATCAATCACACTGGTAGCTTCACATCGCTGTCACTTTCTCAACACAGGCTTTTCTGCACTCGAAGCGGAGGTAGGAATCCCCGCTACACCAGTCTTAATGACATCATTACCTCTGCTAACGGCGCTACAGTTCTCAAACCAAACGGCCTCGTAAATGGAGATGTTAAAAGACTGATTCCTTTGAAGATGGTCCTTTTCGAATGCCACTTGCGTTGATATAAACTTTGCTTCGTAACTTCTTTTATCAACTAAAGAGAAATTTCAAAAAACCAGTTTTCTTAAACTTATATTACAACTAGCTAATGCCCGCGACTTCGTACGCGTAGCGCAAAGTAATTAGTGGGTGGACGATTAGACCATATCCAAATATAAATGTTACACTAACGAACACGAACGGAACTTTAAATAGGCACAAATCCATCGGATTATTTATACTGAATATTTTATAGATAATACCTACACATATGACATGATTGTAGATTTATTGCTCTCCATTTTAATGCGGATTGTCATACTATCGTCATAGTATGATTTTAGTCTAGTTTTAATCTGACTCGATACAGGTATCCCGACATGTCCATAGTTTCAAATATATTTCAAGCAAATAGAATAGAATAGAATAGAATAAACTTTTATTGTGTATAACTGTGTTAACAAATAATATATTACTTTCACTGGTTAAATACGTTGGAAGTGTGGAGCCATGGAGCCAATGAGGAAAAAAAAATTGGTATAAGTCAAGCGAAATGTCATGCATGACAAACGTTATTATTGAATTATTAGTAAATAGTAAGTAGGAACCATGGAGCGGTATCTATAATTAATCGCTGTTATTTAACATTACTCCGCGTAAAGACTGCCAATCAATGATGTCTAAATAATTTTTGCCCGCCTTCTGCGCCTCGACCCTTCCAACAACTAAACCGCTTTCGTTCACCACCATAACATCCAAAATAGCTGCTAATCATAGATCAGTAACAGATTAGATGCCGCGAGTTCACCTACTTTGCGTGTCTGTTATTGGTCTTAAGTTTGATCCTGGCAAAAAAATGTATTCATTTTAATCTCCGTCGACTTGGTATATTAGCACGTCAGAAGTCAATACAAAAATAAACGTACTTTAAATTACGCCATAATAAACTGTAAAACCTCTTCAAAAGCAGTTGGCTGTCCTGAAAATAACAAACACAAAAAAAACTATTTGGTGCAGTCTATCGGAAGTTATGCGGGTACATACATTTCGGCGATTCGTTTTTATTTCATCATCATCTTCATCAGCCAGAAGACGTCCACTGCTGAACATAGGCCTCCCCCTTTAACCTCCACACTGAACGACATCCTGCCATCTGCATCCACTGGATGCCCGCGACTCTCACAATGTCGTCGGTCCATCTAGTGGGAGGCCTACCTACGCTGCGTCTTCCGGTTCGCGGTCTCCACTCAAGAACCTTACCTACTTCCCCATCGGTTAACAGTTCTTCGAGCGATGTGGCCTGCCCATTGCCACTTCAACTTGCAGATTTTAATAGCTATGTCGGTGACTCTGGTTCTTTGGCGAATATCTATATTTTTATTTACATATAGATTATATGGCAACAGCCGCTTCAGTCTTCCTACCTACCATGTCTGCGAGTAGAAGTTTGTCATTACGACAACATTACTATAAAATAAGCTAGATGGCGTTATAAATAATTATAAAAAAAAATTTTTTTTACTATTTATTATCATAAATTAATATAGCCTATGTTTCAATCAGGTATTTTATAAGCATATTCATGGAAACTGCTTTGAAATCCTTCTAGTAGTTTAAAAGATGTGTGCGGACAAACAAACAAACTGACAGCCGTCAGATTTGTAGTTCCATAGTTTGAAAATAGATTGCGTACTAAAACGATGTTTTGCGAAAATATTGTAAATTTGCTTAAACTTTACGAATAATATTATTAAAAAAGTAATAAGGTATTCAATAATTCCTAAAATAATGAGTGTAAATGGATCGTAGTTTCACAAATATGAAAAGTGCGTCTATTATAGGTAAATACGACACTTTACCTGAATCACGCAAACGGGATTTTTTTTGCAAGTTAAACCGATATCAGGTATTGCTTCTACTTGGTTAGAAGTCATGTGTGAAGGTATTTAATCTACACATTTATAATATGGTAGGGATATCTTTGTCATTGAAAGGATTGGTTACAATTTGATTGTTTGTGACAACCATCTCGCCAATAAAACCCGCAAACCCAGGATCGTACGTCAGTACCCTGCTTTATAACGGATACACATCTCCCGAACAGAACGCCGTCGACCGAGTAAAATGTAATAATATAGAGTCGTAGTGCGAACACCACCCCAACCACCCCCTCTAGAGAATATTGCACTGAAATGCGCCCTACATTTCTTTGACACATTTGACACTAAAAAGTAAATGGGAGTGTGGACGCTGCGAGTTTTCTGAAACTCTTTACAATGTTGCTGTTAAAAATGGAATCATTTTAGTGCTTCTTTTTATAATAAATTGGGTTGCACTCGATTAACATTTTCCTTTTGTTAATTACGTTATAAAATACAACTATACTAAATTTTGCAATATTATAACATAGACATAATTTAAATTTTTAACTTTTACAAAAACTAAAAAAAAAAAAAAACTTATAAATAAAAAACTCGCATGTGTACGCCGCCCCTGACATGAGATTCGTTTCCATTTGTACGAACCTGTATAATGCTACTTTGTATGTATGTGTACCTACCATATTCTGACAAGTAAATAATTTGATTAGCATTGATTAGGACATAACTTAAATTTTCTGATTAATGATAAAATGCAAATAATACTAATTCAAACAGGTAACTAAGAATATACACCTCGTTTTCTGAAAAAATAATACACAACACAATTTGTGGTACTGTTATTAAAAAGAGGTTGACTCACTTACTAAAATGGTCGTGGCATAGCTCAGTATTCCTAAAAGATCATCGCAGCTAAGCAATGGATGATCCGTCCAGTCTTTAGGTGGGCGATCGTGAGTAGAATTTATAACTAAGCACTACCATGGGTCGAATGACACGTACAATTTTAGGTCCCGGTTGTTTGTACTATAACAACAACCGCCTAGCCATGTCAGATGCCTTTGGGCGGCTTAACAACTCTGACATTAGGGCTGGCCACTCAGACTTTACGCACTTAGGTAGGTCATCATCATCATCAGCCAGAAGACGTCCACTGCTGAACATAAGCCCCTGATCTCCACACTGAACGACAGCCTGCCACCTGCATCCACTGGATATGCGTGACTCTCACGATGTCGTCGGTCCATCTAGTAGGAGGCCTACCTACGCTGCATCTTCCGGTTCATGGTCTCCATTCAAGAACCTTTCTTCCCCATCGGTTATCGGTCTTCGAGCAATGTGGCTTGTCCAATGCCACTTCAACTTGCAAATTTTAATAGCTATGTGTGTGTGGTGACTCTGGTTCTTTGTCGAATATCTTTGTTCCGGATTATATCACGCAACGAAACTCCGCCTAGCCTTCTCTCTTACCCGCTGTGTGAGTTTTTCCAAGAGGCCAGCTATTAACTTAGGTAGCTAACTAGGTACTTTTAACAAGTAGGTAGTTAAATAGTTATTTTATTAGCAAGACTTACCTGCCTTACCGTAATGTTTTCGGTAAAACAAAAGAACAAAAAAGTTTGTCAAAATCGGACTGCTCAGTAAAAAGTTACAGTTTTATGATACTGGGTCATCATAAAACATTATATTACTAGCTGTATCCGCGACTTCGTCCGCGATTTCTTCAGAAAAAATAGCTTGTATGTCTGTCCTCATGATACATACCATTGCCTCGCAAAATTTTATCGAGATCGGTTAAGCCGTTTAACCGTGATAATGTAGCAAACAGACAGACAAAGTTACATACGCATTTATAATATTAGTGTGATGGTGTGATTATACGCGTCGAGTTCAGAACCTCCTCTTATTTCTTCAGGTAAAAAGAGAGGTGTTTTGCCGACCAAAAATCTCTGACACTGGGCCTGGCAACTGTCTTCTTACTTAATAACGACAATTAACCAACTAAACTCAAATATTTTTTTTGTCTTGAGTTTGCACTTGAGAAGTTGATTAAAAAAAAAAAAAAACTTACTTTTCTAAGCCGTTACTCTATAAACTTACTAAGATATTATAACCCTCAATAAAAATTGTTTGATTAGAAAGTAATTCTCAAACACAAGCCCAAGAAATAAGTGGAATTCCAGTTTCTAATATAGTTACCAAGTTTACTGTAGCTTCGTAGGTCTACGGTCTACGGCGTAGCGCCTTTCAATTTTACGGTATTCGCAATTCTTTAGTAAGAAGTTTTTATGAAATTGCAAACTGAAATTGCGATTTTTGAGTGGTTTCACAATCAATTTGTTGTATTTATGTTGGCAAAAAGTTCTGTTTGTGAGACAAGCGTCTTGAAGCTACAGAATCATGTTTTAAAAAGTTTCTGGAGTTTAAATTGGCAAAGACATTTTTGAATTTGGTTTGTCTAGTATAACTTCAGATCAGACGAACAAAAGATAAACAAGGGAGATATGGTAAAGTGGCGTAGAGAGTTAGAACACATCAGGCCTAAATCAGGCATGATGTCTTTAGTAGAACTCACCCTGCAGGCGACCTCGCCGCCTTCTTTCTATGCATGTGGACATTTAGTTAGTTAATTTGTGTTACTGCAAAATTCTCAGGGTGTGTGATTTTTTTTTATGTGTGCTGTAATTACAGTTTTAGCGGTATAGTGAATAAGTGGGTGAAACTCGGAGACATTTGAACATTTGTTGGTCTGATCTGAGAGTAAAACTATTATAGATTCAGATTCAGAACGTCTAGTTTTCAATTTCCCTAAAGGTCCGTTTCCATTAGCGTACAACTTCTAGAATGTCTAGTCCCTAGTTTAAGTCCCCGAAGTGCCTAAAACATTCCAAGTCCCTAGAGCAGCCATGTCAAACTCAAAGTCACTGGTGGGCCAAAAGCATGAAGACCGTAGACTATGATGGGCTGCAAAACCTAATCTTAAAGAAGGCAAACTACTGAAAATCTTAAGGAAAAAAGTATTATCATAGGACAAGTATATTTTTTTAAATTTCCAGTAAAAAATACATTACAAAATAGTACAAAGATTAACTTCTTTTGCCAGACGTGTATGGACTTGTTGCAGCGCGCGCGTTTTCAAAAACGGTTTTTAACATGCTCGCGGGCCGCAATATCTGGCTGTTTTCAAAACTGATACGGGCCGCAAGTTTGACATGGCTGCCCTAGAATGGTCTCAGCTTGAACCAATGAGTTTTTGGTTTATTTCGTCATTGGCTTGAACCAATTTAGTTTCTCCCAGTCACATTGGAATATGTCACAATGGAATTTTGTGACAATAGAATATTGACCTAGAATGTTGCTTAATTATGATAGAAGCAATGAGGAGTTTGAGGATTTTAAAATAAGTGAAATACGCAAAGTAAACAAATTTTTCAGTTATTCAGATTAAAACTGAACCGATTTGTTTCTATAGGACCAATCTGAAAGTAAATATATCCTTTCAATTTTCCAAATTAGTTTATAAGAGGAGTTCTATGGTAAGAAACATAAATAAAAAATTAGAACGCCCTCCTTCCTTCCATCCTCTTTTGAAGTCGGTTAAATTTATATCATTATGTATTGTTTTATACATATCGAGTCCTATACTACATACAATGTAAATTTCACAAAACAAGGGAAAACATTGCCCCTCATCCGATCCGTGCCCCGCGGCGCGCGCGCGGGATCAGCCGAGATAATGTAAATATCTTCTATAAACTCGACCATAATTATATGTACCAAGCCCCGGAGCCGCGCTTGTCTATTAGTTGTTCCTGTTCCGTTCTCTAATGAATTATGGAATGGTTCAAACTATGTTCAAAGGGTTTTAGTTGCACGGTTGGTGTATATATGCTCATATTAAGTGTAGACAGGTACAGCAAGGCAGAAAATGTGGACGCCACTATTGCGAGAAATCGCTACATTGAAACGACTTATAATTTCTTACAAGCTGTACGTAACACAACATGTCCATCTTCTAGAGATTCACCCGGTATATCTCTACCTATAATTGTAGGTTACCTACTTGGAAACTCGACGATTGGATGCACGCTGTGTTCCAGCATCCTCACTTGAGAGCCAGTTGCCAATCAAAAATAGACTAAGCGTAGGTATTTACCATCTTCGATCACATTCACCTAACAAGTGGCAAAATGCCTGGTCTGTCAAGTATATGAATAAAATAAATAATGATTCATACAAAAGAAACAATCTATGCAAATGTACCATACAAACTGTTTTATAGTAACTTTAACACAAGAAAAATTTGAACAAATTGAAATTCTAATATCAAAATACCATTTACCCTCAACAAATTCAGCATCACTCGCACAGTATTGGCCTATCCCTTCAAATTGCTCCAAAACATAACAAATAGCGTCATAATCCTCGGCGAATAGGTGCGAGCAGAGGACGAGTCGAATTGAATCATCTCGAAGGAGATTACATCAAAACGGTCTCACCTAGCGCGTTCGGGCTTCGAACAAAAAGTCCCCGGTGCGCGCTGCCATCTCGCGCGTTGCTAGGCGACCGCGATCAATACAGCCTCCGCCGGGCCGCCTAATTACCCCCGCCTGCCTCCACACCACCCCCACATTCCACATCCCACGCCCGCTCTCGCCCTCGCCCGAGGAACTTCGCCCGCCCAACCGCACCCGCGCTGTCGGATTTAAATATCGAATGATAGAATTCAAATTCAAAATATTTTTCGCTTTGTGCGAATGTTTGCTTTGACAGCGGCGTTTTTATTATTGCGCATTCCTTTTATTTAACGCGTATATTTATCTTTTGTTATTGTTTTGTTAAAGCTTTTGTACTAGTTTGATAACTTATTTTATTATTTGCAAATTTTATTTGTACATCCTGCACTTTGCGATGCCTTAAAAAAGTATTATTTCCTCGTGATGCCTACTATAATAAGGTAAAAAGACAAAATTGGTTTATAAAAATATCGCTGTCAAAAGATTGGTGTCAAAAATTTATCTCACCTATTCCTTAGTTCTTGGCTGTATCCCTCATGCGACTTAATTCGGCCAAGGTACGTATGTGGGTCTGTGGGAGACAGATGCGGAAAGGATTCCTCGGGGCTTGCGTGGGTTGAACACTCTGAAATATTGGAATATGGAGCATGTGATATAATCAACGAGTAAGCTTGAACGTAGAAGCTTCAACATTTCTGTGTAGGTAGATTACAGGGTGGCTACTTTAACCGTTATATACGAGAATGGACCAAAAAAAATCTGCCTTAGATTTTGATATCACTTTTGATTTGGAAATGTCGATCTTCCTTCATTTATGACTCCATATCTTTGGCCATCAACACTGCCCGGACAGGAAAGTAATAGGGAGTTTTGGCGCCAACGTGAAAAAAACATGACGGCTCGTTCTATTATTTTTCTAAACTTGTGTATTTTCGAATGTTAATGTGTAATAATGGTGGATTATTATTTATTATGGGCTCGTGAACGTGCTCGAGTGTAGGCAAGTGATATAACGAGGTGAAGCATATCTTTTCATGTTGTTTCCAAAACTCCATCATAGAAGCCTATTGTAAAGTCTTCACCACTTTACTTGGGCATGAGTTTAACTTGACTGTGACTTACTTTGTTTGACTCTGACTGTGACTCGTTTGACGCTATTTAAGACTATGTAAACTTGATTAATATTACGACCGAAGGACTTCGTATCCATGGTCATGATTTTTTTTACATCAACATAAAGGAAAGTAATAAGTATTTTTGTTATACACATCTAACGGTTAAACGGTTCAGACCTTATAAATAGGTTAGAAGGTAAGGTTCAGGGGTTTAGAAATTATTGTGTAGTAATAAAGAAACACACATAAGTGTTGTTTTTATGTAATTTCAATAGTGCAAGACAATGGTGCATACGGTACGAAGTGCAAACGTTAGTTGAGTTTGCACTATTAATGGTGCAAACAAAACTAATTAGTTTCATCTGCACCATTGATAGTGCATGTCAATGGTGCAAACGGGACATCGGAAACATTTCTTTATTGGGGAATCGGGTTTAATAGGTCCTTACTACAGAACAAAGATATTTTGAATTATGTACCAACTAGCCGTCCGCCCCGGCTTCGCACGAGTGTAAGCTCGGCCTTCGGCCTCGCTACAAAATATAATATAGCCTATGTCACCCGGGGATAGTGTAGCTTCCCAACAGTGAAAGAATTTTTCAAATCGGTTCAGTAGTTTCGGAGCCTATTCATTACAAACATACAAACATACAAAAATAGGTACAAATCTTTCCTCTTTATAATATTAGTGTAGATAAAACCGTACTAAAATTGTGAACCGATTTTAAAATAAACGATTAATCACAAAAACCAATCATATTGTCGACACATTTATCAAAAGCGCGGCAGTAAGTAAGCGTTTGTGTAGTGTGCTTGTCGCCCTATAAGCACAGCATTTTGTTGCCTTAGTTAGCGCGTCCATGTTAAATCAATTTTTTTATCGATGCCGTAATGATTAAAATCAACAATTGTTGTTATCTTTTAGTCTGAAAAGACTTGACTATCTACTGTAGGAGTTTTAATTAAATTTACGACCAAAGTACGTCGTTATGTCGTTCAAATACACTTTTAGATGGTCTCTTTTCTCCATTTCAAAGATGGCTTTGAGTGTCCATTACATCTCATAGTTTCTCCATTGGCTGCAGAATAGCTTTGTTATTCAAACACTGGGATGTATATAATGGTTCGATCGATACCCAAAAGACATGCCCCACCCTTTTTAACCGACTTCCAAAAAGGAGGAGGTTCTCATTTGACTGTATTTTTTTGTTTGTTACCTCAGAACTTTCGACTGGGCGAACCGATTTTGATGATTTTTTTATTTGTCTGGTGCTTCCCGTGTGGTCCCATTTTGATCCAGTTCTGACATTTTTGTGGAGTCGGTTTTTTAAATTGATAATTATTTTTTTACAATGATCTTTGTGGCATATTTTTCCAATCGTATACATTTATCCAGTATAATATATAGAAACTGAAACATTTTGTGGCGGAACGCGAATAATATATTATTTTATTTCTTTGTGAGTACACTGCCTACGTATTGGGTGGAACACGAAATTATATATTCGTAAAAAGGAAGCGTAAAAATAAATTACCTCTTTTCAACGAACTTGTACCATCATTAGGATGTACTGCTGAAATAGTCACATGATAAGAGCGTAGGTAAGTAGACGTAAAATATAAAAGGAACAAGTACAATTTTTTTTTAAACCCCGAGAAAAGAGTTGATACCTAATGTTCAAACAGCTGAACCGATTCTTTTTAATCATAGTTAAGAACGCTATCAAGTCACCTTTCTAACAAAAAAAACTTAATCATAATCGGTTTAGCCGTTTTGGAGCTACAATGCTACAGACAGACACACGTATACACAGATAGACATACTTTTAAAATTTTTTTTTGTTTAGTAATTAGCTTGCGTTTGACCGCCAACTCCCCTGATGTTAAGCGATGATACAGTCTACGATGGAGCACGCTTGCCTAGAAGAAACTGATTCACTCGCGATTTGAAGACACCCAGTTTGTAACTATCGTTAAACTCATAACACTCCTCTTTTTGTGCCGCGAGCTATAAAAAAATATACTTAGTTTTTAATTTTAAGTTTTTCGACACTTATTCAGGATGGACTATTTAAAAAATTTGAATTGTGTCAAAAATATTTTTGTTATAAAGAAATTTTCTATAACAATAACGGATTAAAAATATCAGAAAAAAAGAAGTCAACAAAACCAACTTTTCACGTGGCGATTGTGGGGCGTAAAGTAAACTTCCCAGGGTACCGCATCCATATTCACAATATTTTTTCGTTACTCCGCGTTATATTACGCATGCGAATGTGTTTCCGATATCCATTCACGCCAGCCCGAGTTATGTGTTGTCCCCAGACTTGCGTCATCGAGCTGGATCTAGGACAAAACGAGATACGCCTTAAATCTTAGTCCAAATGCTGCATATGGAACGAATATGAAAGTGGTGTAAACCTTACCTAAGTTTATTACGGTATAACACTATACTGGTTGCCTGGAAGAGATCGCTTTTAGCGATAAGACCACCACTTGTGGCACTAGCTCGTAAGTGTTTTCTAACTGCTTGTAATTTTTATTTCTGGTGTACGCAATAAAGAGTTTACGAGTATATTTATCTAACACCGTGAGCTTAGCGTAGCTCACCCAGCCAGCCAGCATCGAAGAGCGAGTTTGTTCTATGTCTGGGTGTTAATATCTATTTAAGTATGTATTTAAAATATAAAAGTATGCACGTAAACGTATGTTATATCAGTCTCTGGCAGCCATAACAAGCTTTGCTTAGTTTGGGGTCAGACGACCGTGTGTGCAAAAATGTCCCAGACATTTAGATATTTATCCTGATAAAGGTCTGTGGTAAAAACATTTACAAATATTATATAACTGGAAAATAAGCGGCTGACATACTCTCTGCGAACAGCTACATATTCGTACACATAGCCACCCAGCGTACAGCGTTACCAATTTATTATCTGTGAAGTTGAGTAATGGGAGCCACTATTGTATCTTATGAACAAAACCGACAGCCACCGGTAGTCAAATTTTAGTTCGCTTATTTCGCCACCTGTACAGATAAATTGGTAGCACTATAGTTCCAATTCTCCAAGCGTGTCGCGTGTCACTTGACGTGGATTTATCACCGGCGCTCGTAGCTGATGCTGGAAGGGAATAGCATTCAGGAAAGTAGTATTTTATTCGTAACTAGGCTGAGGCCCGTGGTTTTACCCGCTATCATTTACAGGATATTTTACAGGATAGCTGGCTGCTTAGGTACTTCCATATCCAAGGAGTAGAGAGGAAACAAACAAACGCGCTTACTTTTCTGTTCAGTTTTCATATTTGAAAACTCGATTCATCATCATCATCAGCCAGAAGATGTCCACTGCTATATTTAGGCCTCCCCCTTTAACCTCGACACTGAACTCGACACGACTCTCACAATGTCGTCGGTTTATCTAGTGGGAGGCCTACCTACGCTGCGTCTTCCGGTTCGTAGTCTCCACTCAAAAACCTTTCTTTCCCATCGGTTGTCGGTTCTTCGAGCGATGTGGCCATTGCCGCTACAACCTGCAAATTTTAATGGTAATTTTGGTGACTTTGATTCTTTGGCGAATATCATCGTTACGGATTCTATCGCGCAAAGAAAACTTGATACCTTGATTGAGTGAAACTAAATGCCTTGAAAATGTATACTATTGCCAATAGATCCACATAAATATTTAAATAATTCGAACCTACATTTTTATCGGGGACCATAATTATATCTGCGATGAGAAAATTTGGGCCGATATTAAATAAAAATATGCCAACAGTTTCTCTGAAGCGAGGAGATAAACGCAATTCAAATGAAAGTGCTCTCCGGCGCTTGAAGCGAGAGTATTACAGGAATGCGCGGCGCGCTTTGCGAGTGGCTGCCTCCTCGGCTGCCTGGCATGACTTCCTCTGTACTTGAATATCTCCTGTGCACTGCTATGTGCCTGATACCTTGCTATAAATTTCGTACGTATCATTACTGTATAAAATTCTTCAAAGCATTTCATTACACCCCCAGATGTACAATTAGATTTTAAAAGCTGGTTCAACAGTTCGCGACCAGATACCTACATGAACAATATTTCCTTTTCCGTGCTTGATCTTACGACACCCGGGTCGGTAAGTAAGTACCCCTGTTTTTTGCTAACTATACCATTTACAGAATTGCTGTCTCTTTACCACAAAGTGTGCGTATTCGTTTGGAATTTTTCGACGTACTTACTACTTACTTATCTGCATGTCTAGCATGCTAGGTATACCTATCTTCCTTTTTTAAACAAATTTTATTATTGTTTTCGAAAATCGGCTGTATTGGTCAGCTTTTTTTATAAGACAATAAACAAACTGTCCAATAGTCTATTACTTACCTTAAAATTGAAAAAATGGGGAGTGGTGGTAGGTGAAAATTTATAGCATATCTGATACCTGCCTAAGTATTGTATAGAATACCTGAATTATACAGATTGCCGTTAACATATACATCGTACGACGCCTGTTAAAAAATCAAAGGCAAATAATAAAAACGTGTTCGGAAATTCAGCCATAAAAGTTAAAAGTTTAAAAACTTGTGGAATTTAGCACTGGGAATGCAAATACTTTGAAAAGTTTGTGTATTAAATTGTATTCAAAAATTGAGCAGGTGCCAACAACCGTTCTTGTGCGATAAAGAAATGCATTTTTAACTGGCAATTCTATTGCACTGTTTTGCCAACTGGAAGCCATCCTACCTATTACTATTGAATCGTATTTAATAGAGTAATTGTACATTTAAGTTAAAGAGGTGATAAAAAATATAATGGGATTTTGAAATGCTACGAGGGCGACACATAGAGCGATTATATAAAGCTTGAATACAACGACATAAAAATACAAATGGATCACATTAAAAACCGACTTCAAAAATATATGAAAAACGTAATAAGTGCATATAAATTTCGAGGGTTGCCCTCGATTGCCCTGAGATCCCATCATCAGATCCTGACTTGGTGACAATGGGGCCAAATTGGAAGAATACCCTACCGAACAAAAGAAACAATTTAGAAATTGGTCGACAGTTGGCGGAGAAATCGGTGAACAAACATAAAATAAAAATACATTGGAACATAGAACCGTCCTCATTGTTTGAAGTCGGTTAAAACGCTAACTTTAGTAACCGCAGTTATTAAAAATACAAATAGTTTTATTTATTGGTATTAAATATGAATGCAGAAAAATAAGTAACCCTGCCTGCTGTTTTAGCGTTAGCTGTGATGCAGCAGATAGTGTCTTTCGAAAAATAGGAACATTTAAAATAAGTATGGTAATTAATAATTAAAATAAGAAGTGTTAATTTAAGAACATCTATATCTATACATATAATAAAAACGTAGAGATAAAAAAATCTGTAATTGCGAGATAACAAAAAAAAAACACACACAAAAAAAGGCGTCTTAAAATAAGCAACTGAACACGATAGGACAGTTTTAAGAATTTTTGTCTGTTTGTTTGTTTGTTTGTCCGCGCACATCTCCTAAACCACTGGACGGATTTAAATGCGGTTTTCACCAATATGCTTAGAAATTACCAGATTAAAACATAGATTATATCATATATTTTAATTCTTTATTTTTACATAAAAGAAATAAAAAAATCAATGATTATCTTCTTCGTTACCCGAAACGTAATATGAGGATGGTCACATACGAGTAATAGTGTTCCGTGGTCACATAGCCTCAAGCAAGGGGGTCCAAAGTAAAGAGAATGTTATTGACATAGCCATTAAGAAGTTGAAACTGTCTACTGTCATTCCGATAATCAGCCAGATTAAAACTTTTTATATAAATTAAGGAACCTTCTTAGATGAATGAACGTGTAGATCAAGGATGTTATAAAAACATAGGCCTTACAACCTCTTTGGTGATTCAATCCAATGTATTTTATTCCCAAGAGAATATAATACTTATACGGAGATTTTATTCTATGTTAGAATTTAAAACACAAAATATACCGCATCCTATTTTAATTCAGTCCCGCGAATAGAAATATTTTAAAAAGGCCATTGGCATAGGTATAGGCCATTTGTATGACAATAAACCTATACAACAAAATTCCGGACGCAATAAAGAAATAATAGCACTTTTCCAGAACCAACTTCGTAAGTTTCTAAACCAAAAATGTTATTAGGATATAAAAGATTTTTTCGACGAAAAAATTTAGAAAATTATAATTAGAAAATAAATATCGACCTATAAATAGGTTAGGAAAGTAGCGCCATAAGTTTTGTATGATCTCATTTATAATTAAGTAACCTATCACACTAAGTATGTTTTTTTGTTGGTATAATTACTTCTGTCTGTGGTGTGGTTTTGTGACCAGCCACTACATAAGTCATTGCTGCGCCCTTTATGCAGGGTATATAAACTTAGCTTCTAGAAGAAGAAAGTGTATAATTGCAATAAGAATAAAGAATGAATTTTACTGTGAATAATGTTTACTGAATTTTAACAGATAAATAGAGTAGTTCCATATCATGGCTTTTTAATCAAGGTATACATACAAATGCACGCGAAATAAGAAATAACTAGCCAAGAGCGTGTCAAGACAAGCATATGTCAGGGTTCCGTGACCAAAGCCATATACTTGTGTTCGTATTCATAGTTCAGAAATTGGATGGTCATAGAAAAATTCAAACGAGCGAAGTTGGACAGTCAAATTTCAGAGATGTATCATCCCGACATGACATGATATACTTTTTATGGTTTAGACAAAAATAATACTTCAAAACATGCTCTGCACTGGTCTGCTCTGGTCACATTATCTTTTCGATTTGAAAACTGTTGACGGTGTTTTTACTTTTATGCTTCTATCAATACTTCACACAGGGCGACATAAAATAAGCAGCTGAACATGTTAAGGCATCATTGTTTTCACGAATATGCTCAGCTGTGACCAGATTGAAGTATAGGCTATGTTATTTTGCGCAAGGGCCGAATCAAGGGAAGAAAAAAGGATTCAAGGTTTATATGACAATCTACGCGTACGAAGTCGCGGGAAAAAATCTAGTACAAAATAAAGGAAAGTAAACAAAACACAAGGTTTAGATAAGTAAAAAGAAAAAAAATAAGTAAAAGAAAAATATTATACTCGTATATTTTATTAATGCAATTGAAAATCAGCAGGTTAATAATTTTTGAGTGACTTAAATAATTATTGAGTCACTGTTGTTATGTTGTATTGAGTATCTTGCTTTAAGAGTGTTAATTTTGTGTTAGATACTGTTAATACTTAAAAAATCTCACAATTTCCGCTCTGTAAATATACTTATAACAATCAGGTAATATTAAGGTGATACATTTCACCTATAGAGGGAAATTCAATTTTGAAACAGTAAATTTTTATCCTTGTAGCTAGGCCTAATTATTGTAAATAATCACGCTGTTTGCGGCAAACGATGATTATTCTCTTCGAAAAAGATGGAAGATTATTCTTTACATTATCAAGTGAAGCCTGAGTAAAGCTATATAACACGGACCTTATTTGATAAATCGTTTCGAAACTTGAATAATTTCATAGGCGAAACAAATTTCGAAATTTGTTTATATATACTTACAGATTTTCATCAAAACCGGATGAGAAGTATCTGAAGTAAGTGTTAAAAATACCCAACTTCCGAGGTTCTGCCAAAGTCCCTACGTATCAAATGTACATAATAAAGTATCTAAAAAAAAACAGCAACCCAACAAGCAAGCGGAAATACGGACGATCGGGACGACGGATATTCATTCCATTGCCTTTGACAGCGAGTGAAAAGTCAGGCTTTCAATTCATAGAGTCAGAACTCGTAATAGAGTGCAACATAAATAAAAAGCGCCAGTTCTTGTTAGTACGTCCTTACGTTCCTTGCAGAGGAGGGAGGGAGGGATCCTTTCAGTTCCTTTGAGGACCAAACGCTGATATAATTGGATTGGCTCCGCATTTCCAAGCAAACAACGTTCTCAGTTTTGAGCGCTGGGTAATGGAATACGAGTGCTTTGTTTGTGTACTCTCTACCCGGTAGAGCATAGGATTTGCTCAAAACAGCTTTACGCCACAAATGCAAACGCTAGGCATGCTTTAGTAACCCTAAGTGTTAGTTTGTAGCCTCATAAAAGGTAAATTTAAACGCAGAGGTACCCTCAGTGCATATTGGGCATTCGTCAAAGCAAATAAGCGTTTTGGTTCCAATAGATTTCTATTTCGTCACAAATCTTAAATGTTGATGTCAAATATATTTTATTGTAGGTACAATATAATAAAGTTTTTTAAGCCAAAAGTGGCAAACAAGCAGACGGGCCGCCTGATGGTAAACGATCACCGTCACCTATGGATACCTGCAACACCAAGGGCATCACAGATACGTTGCCGACTCCTAAAGACTATTAACAGCCCTTTTGAAGAACCCCATATTATAGCTACTCGGAAATGCCGTAGGAGAGCTCACTCCACAAATTGCAAATGTGAGGCAAAAAAGAATGCGTAAAACGCACAGTGTGCGATTTTCACCGATCTATGATATATATGGATGAACTTTCAGGCGGAAATTTGTTGTTAATTTATCAGAACACAGGTTAGTAAAGAAATATTACAAACTGACAACTTGATTTTAATAATTCGATATAAAATATTGTTTCGACTACATTATTTAAAAAACACTATACTATAATCTAGATTTATTTAAATATAGTATTTACGGTTTTAACAACCTTAAATATTATCCATGCAATCTCCCTACATTTGTCATTTGTACGAAGCAAAACATATAAGATACAAAGTGACTAAAAACATTGTTTAAACGCCTAGTGTTTTTAAACGTTTGTATGATTTATCCGTGTTTTGTACAATTAGATAACACTAACAAATAAATTTGGGTCGGCATGATAGTTGTGATGCCACTGGTGTTACAACTATCCATAGGTGACGGTGACTACTTACCACCACGCAGCCCATCTGCTTGTTTACCACCTATGGCATAAATAAAATTAGTGACGCGTCCTCCTGTTGCTACTCCGATGATAGCATCTGTTATAGAAAAGATGCTGGTTTTTTTTTCTTTATTTCTTTTGTTAGAAATATAAACGACTATGAAGCAATTTTTTCATTCTATTTAACTTTAATCTAATGCGTGTGGGAATACTTGCCACTTGCTAGAAATCTTTGTGATAATGCCCAATGTAGATACTATTTGTGATCATATTTCACCACTTTTCATCTCCGTTTATAGGTGTGTTATTGGTTGTTATTCTATGCTTAATGGTGGGCAATAAATGCTGTGAAATACGAACATGTTGACTTTACATTGCTGCGATAATCTCGTTCTTATCCTGTGCTTTCTTCCATATACCAGCTGCGCTGCCGATTTCTGCTAGTGTTGTGCTAGTGCAATTACGCAATGTACATTTTCTATTTTATTCAATTTAATTAACTCGAATTTCCAAGTTTGATACTACATACATTTCAAGAATGTTATGTCATGTTAAGTACAGTAGCCTTGCAAGACAGATTAGGTATCAAGATGCTCGTTCTTCTATTACGAACCATTAAACTTTGCATCAATACACTCGGAGAAGTTTGAGAGTCAAGTCAGTCCTCAGGATGTGCTATAAAGGCTTCGGTTCGTACGTTATCGTCACATCGTTGTGCCAAAACTTTTCTATCGCTCGAGTCGCGACGTGCCAAAACTCCGTGTAGCTATCGCTGTACTCGAAATACTGCTATCGATAAGCTTTGGCACTAAAGCGGGCTCCGCAAGGCTTCGGGATATTTCTATGCATTCCAAATAGGCTTTGTAGAGTTTAGGGTATGCTGTTGCCAGCCAAGTAAGCGTTTTCGCCGATGATTTTAGTGGGTTAACTGCAGTTACTTTATAATTTTCTCAAATGTCATATTATAAATTTGAAAGTGTGTTTGTTTGTACCTCTTTCACGTATAGCAACTGAGCAACCGATCATTGTGATTTTAGGGATAGTGGGTCGGAGAATGACATGGGCCATTTTTTATCGCAGAAAATTTACGGTTCCTGGGGGAATGGGAGGGATCTACGCGGGTGAAACCGCGGGATAATCTTGTTGTCATGATAGACTCATCTAAGAACGTAACCCCCTAAAAGAGTGAAATAGTGAGTGCTGCCCGACAATGTGATAAAAATAACTGGCCGAGTGCGAGTAGGACTCGCGCACGAAGGGATCCGTACCATTATCAATAAAAATGGCAAAAAATCACGTTTGTTGTATAGGAGCCTCCCTTAAATATTTATTGTATTTTATATTTTTTTTTAGAAAGTGAATAATATTACTCAATATTCTGTGAATATTTCAAGCGTCTACATGTTGCCGTTATCAATATCGAGCAAAAAGTATAAATATCGAATAAAATAATCGCGTTTTTTGTATGGGAGCCCCTTTGAATATTTATTTTATTCAATTTTTTTGTATTTGTTGTTATAGCGGCAACAGAAATACATCATCTGCTAAAATTTCAACTGCCTAACTATCACGGTTCATGAGATACAGCCTGATGACAGACAGACGGACAGACAGACAGACGGACAGCGGAGTCTTAGCAATGAGGTCCCGTTATACTCTCTGGGTACGGAACCCTTAAAAACTGTTTCCTAACTTCACCGCGATCACAATAAATAACCGGTTTTCTATCACATCATAAAACTTCACCTACCGACGTTAAAAACAAAAAAAAAACCCTCGATTTAACCTACAAGAAGTAGGCATAATTTACATTATTAATTAAGCAGCAAATTGTATATTTCGTAGCGGGTCTTTTAATCCCCGGGATTATTTTTAAAAGCCAAATAATCTTAGAGGTCAATTAAGTAATGGGGCCCGCTACGTATAATAATTAAATTATAAGAGAATAATTAAACATCCGAGATTAAAAAAATATTTGCCTTCTTCCTTCCGTTCAGCTTGAATGGGGCAGGAGCTTTTCTGAAGAGGCTTTTGAACGTAATTTTTGAGGCTCTGCCTCTTCGGGAATTATAATGATAAAATACGATAGTGAAGGAGAGTGAATAGATTTCTTTTAGATCAACGTGTTCCATCCTCGGCCACACCGTCGCTTACCATCAGGCGAGTTGGTGGCCAAACGTAGATCTATTTTATATAATAAACAATAAGATATTGGCGGAAACATTTCTCATTCTGCGAAGTCACTTTGGAGTTTAGGTGGTCTTTGTGCCAATTGCAAATGGAATAGCGTCGTTGTTCGTAAAAATTGCGTTGCGATGTATTTTATTTTCCTGCTATAGTGAATTTCGTTGCGCTGACATTTTCAATGATTAAAAACTTTTTTTGACGCCATAGGTGGCAAACAAGCAGACGGGCCGCCTGATGGTAAGCGATCACCGTCGCCTATGGATACCTGCAACACCAGGGGCATCACCGATACGTTGCCTACCCTTAAATACTCTATTAACAGCCCTTTTGAAGAACCCTATATTAGAGCTACTCGGAAATGTTTGCTGTTTTTTCGGAAATGGCTTCGTTTTTTTTTTATTGTAATAGGCTTACGTTTGACCGCCAACTCGCCTGATGTTATAATTATAAGCGATGGTGCGGTCTTCGGTGCGTTTGTACGAAACCTACTAGTTGTGGACAAACTTCACTTAAACAGGCCCCCAAATTGTTCAAGACTTGTATGGGAAAATGACTTACTTATTTACAACAAGACACAATGTATTTTTTATTAATAATAAGTTTTTTTTACAATTACTCTATAAAAAGAGCAATAATAACTGAATTTAAATACGAATTATGCATAGTAATATAATTGATTGTTATAAATTGGTTGATATTCATCTATTATTATTAATCAATGCTTTGTCATTATCTTTCAATATTATCATATACTCCTGTATAACACATATTTAATTTCAAATTTTTTGTCTAATGTATAGCTTCATATTTTTGCTGCTTGTTTATTTTGTAACCTTACTTACCTATACATACTTTTGCGCACTAGCACTATGTTTTTCTATAAGTCTTTGCCTTTGTTGGCCTTAAGTGAATGAAAATCATGAATTCTGATCACTAACGCTAGGTTTTTCAACGTAAGAATGTAGCAGGTATCCGATATACAGCTTTTTGCAATCTTATTGCAGCTGACAGAGCAAATAAATGCTTGGACTGAGGCTAGGTGTTCTTATGATATTTATACATTTATCCGTAATAATGCACTTGACGATATAAGAACACAGTAACGGTAGCAGGCCTCTCTCTCTTTTTATTTGTTTATTTTTTACTCGGTTTCTTCTAGGCAAGTGTGCTCCAACGTGGACCGCATCATCGCTTAATATCAGGCGAGTTTCAAAAGCAAGTCCATTAAGACATTAAAAAAATACCCGCGAGCAAAAGACAGGCGTATACATATTCTAGCTTTGTTTCGTTTACGCACAGCAAATAGAGTGAATGAATATAATTAAGTAAATATGTAGGGTCACACTGACATTAAACCAGTAGGGGGGTTACCTAAAAATAAAAACATGGATCAAATCAAATATGTAACTTTATCCAATAAGTACAATTATTCTTAACTATTAAAATAAATCTCAGTAAAAATAACATAGTTTGGCATAGGGTTAATTTAAACTAATATTTGTTTACATCTTTTTAAAATTTCTTCAATTCCAACAACGTTTAATAATTGAGTTTTAAATAAATAAGTATAACTCGTATTATAAATTAAGGAGATCAAACATCAATCAGGTAGCCGTAAAATTACGTGGAACACGGAATTTCTGTTAGGTACTTATTACAAATCGTCGATAGAAAAATAGTAAGGTACACACTTTAGAAAATTTAAAATAATTTAAAAAATTAACTAATGGTAACCATTTAGGTATAAAAGATAAGCCTTTCCCACTAATATCACCAATCACCATTAACATTATCACATTATGAATCTTTTTTTGTTTTTGGGACGTTATTACCTAAACTTTTCTTACACATTAAGTTTTAAAACGAGACACTTAATAAGTGCAGGGAGATATGAAAAACAATGTCTTTATATTGTAGAGTTCTAGTAAAAAATACTTGCGATGCGATTATTTCCTTTCTCGCTTGGCATACAATCATTACTGATATCTGGCAATGATATAAATAGCATTGCTGTAAAATACAACGTTATATTTTACTGTCCACTTTGTAATTTGTATGAATGTTTGTTGTTTTTTTCTAAACTTTTATAAGCCTGGGCCTGATATGGACACTGACTTTTAACTTGAAAATAAATGAACTAACCCGAAACAAAAGTTAAAATTAAAATTATTTTAGGCACAAACTTTACAGTTTCGATTCGATGACTGCTACAAACATTCTCTACTGAAGTGTTGATTGTTATAAATACTCTATTTGTTAAAAAAAACGGTTCTACAAATCAATAGGCACATAACATCATTCGAAGTAAGTAGATATGTTCCATAGAGTAGGTACATCATCTTATCACAGCCCTCGCTAAATATTACACTTTAGGTAACACAATCAAACATCATAACTAAAACTAAACAATGAACTCTACCTATGACTAGGTAAGTACATTAGTGTTTAAAATACAGAGCCGTTTTTAAGAATCAAGAGTTTCTCAGTAAAAAAAGCTTCTCGTTTTGGGGACAAACGTCCCCCTAAGATTTTACACCACAATTTTGATTTCTCCCTGGTTTTAGGATAATAAATAAAAATATCTTTTCTAAAATTATCGAAGTTTTAGATTGAGCTGAGCTCGGTTGCACCAATTTTATATCATGAAAAGATTTTTTTAATTTATACGAAAGATAACAAAAATGTCGAACCTCGAAAAAATTTGAAGCTAAGTGTGAGAGTTATTTAGTTACTTATGTATTTAAGTCGAGTGTATCTTGAGCATCGTTATTAATACGATTATTTTAAAATTAAGAATACAAATGAGTATGTGCGTTGTAACAAACACACAGGTTGGACTCACACATGCATATATAATGAGGCTCTCTCGGGTGCGTCCTACGAATTCGACCTTACAACTAATTCCGGATTATAGCTAAGCAACGGCGACGTATCATCACGAAAACTGGCACATGAAATGGTAGAATTGGTCAAAGTTTACCGGCTCCAGTCCGTTCTCGTGGTCCGACCTATCCAGCAGCTCGGGGTTCCGTTTGAGGAAGTTTCTGACCCAGTCCTCGCCGGCCATCCGGCTGTTCACATCGAACGGATGGTTCAGGTGGTTGTCCTCTGCATATTGGAACGCGAGCTCCCGTATATCTCGCCGGGAAACGCCCATGAAATATTTTTCCATGCTTTTTATGTATCCGACTAGGTCTTTTTCTTGGTCGTCAGTGAAGACTCGCCTGTAGTGCCCCATGAGCGGCTTGGCATCGTCTGGTTGCTGGTAGCGGACCTTACTCGCGCGCCGCTGCAGCGTAGAGCGCGGGATGTGGAAGGTGCGGGCTGCCAACTTGTAGCCCATCTTGCCCGATACGACAGCGGCGACTGCCTTCGCCATGTCTTCTTCGCTCCACGACTGTCGTCCACTCATTCTCTCGTATCTTCTTACCATTTCTGAAATTAACAAAATTATCTGTTAGTGTCAGGATACGTATATGATTCTTATTCTCAAAGCGTGAATTGTAGAGAATTCATATACCTAGCATGATGAGGTTTCAGGTGCGCGAAGTAAGGTTTAATAAGTTAATCTTTGTTTTGTGATCGGCCAGTTATTGAATAAGGTAGGTAGGCTGCGTCCGCGTCGGTTCGGACACGTCGGGTGTTCGGCGAAGGGTAACCGCAGCCTTACCGGTTCTTTGGACCACGATCAATGCCAACTCGAGGTGAAAAAAATATCTCTAAAGACGTTCTAGAAGGCAATAAATACTACAAATGAATAAATACCCTTGGTCGGAGGTAACCAACATGTGGGAAATTGCATAAACAAATCAACATTGCGTTGAGTATAAGTCATTGCAGGATACCTTGTGAACTGAGATTATAATAGTAGGTATTATACTTGATTAGGTATATCAATCTATTTTAAAAGGTAAGATTCAATGAATCACTTAGATTGTTTTGACAAAAGCACGTAGGTACCTATTTATCGTTGTTAATGGACGATAACTAATAATATGTTTATAGTTAAGAAGGTCACGAATTGTTCACGATTGAATTTGAACGAGACCTTGGCAGGACAAGTTCTGAATAAGGAGAAAAGTGGTCCACCGACCATGTCACTTTCCATTTCGATAATATTACGGTGTATGTCCAACGATCGTAATTTATTTTATACCTAATTAAAATGATTAAGTATAGGTATGACAAGTGGACAAACGCTTAAAATACCTTTAGTTGTGATGTATTCTGCTCGGGATCCACTTTGTAACATGGCTGATATTTCCTACGTGACGTTGCCTTCACCGTTGTTGGTGCTAAGGTCGTATTTACCATAATACGCGTTAATAGAAGTTGTTCAAACAAAGTATTCTGGACAAATAAATGTAATGTGAGGTGTTCATACGAGTATATCGCAGTGTGTCATTGACGGGAGCCTCTAACGTGCTCGATCGGTACACCGCAGCAATCGTACTGCTGGCGTATTACTGATAGCGCACACAACGAGCGATAAAGTATGGCGTGTTTTTCCAGTTATATATCTGGAAAAAATGGTGAGGCCTCTTGTTCATAATATACGCGTGTATTGTTTGTCATTTGCATTACGATTTTACAAGCCCCAAGTTCCTCTTAATGGCGAGAACCATTCAATAGTCGTTTGTTTGTACGTCTATTTGACGATCTTAAAACGGGAAATACGTCTCGAGAGCGGCCGACCGTCCTTGAATGACCGCGTCATATTTTTTATCAGTCAAAAAAGAAATACGTTGTCAGCGGTCAGCTGTTGTGTTAATTCCACAGCGCGTCTATCAACAGGCCTCCGTATTATGTTACCCGTTACTACACGATTTCCCTCTGAGATATGACAACGATCGCATCGTTTATCCGAGATTCGTCTACTCTAGAACCGCGCGACGAGCAATGGATAGTGTACAATGCCGATACGACGTTCCAATACGACAGCAAAATGTGAATCGTGGTAGCGAGGCAAATACGGCGCGAGCCGAGGTTACTCTGACGCGTGACTTGCAAGGTCTTCGCGCTGCATTGCACGATGCGCCAAGGTTGGTTCGCTTCTCCGTATCGATATAGTAGCCTATTAATTAGCAAACATTTAAACAAACTAATATATTTGAGAAAGTCACCGCATCTGATGTCGCATCGTAGGACCGGTGCAATGGATGCCCTCGGCACAGTGGCAGAAGTGAAATCTGCATCGGCCGTTATCGTGGTGCATCGTTGCAATTAGACAACAATAGGTTTCGTCACGTGTGTTAGTATAATAATAGAGCGTACTCACTGTGAGGTTCAAGAGGGCGTAGGCAGCGCGGTGGCGGCGGCGGCGGCTGGGTGGCGGGCTCGTGAGGCGGCAGGCGGCGGTCGCAGCTGGCGGTGGCGCAGACTCGGTAGCGTGCGGCCGGGCTGACGGCGCGCGCGGCACTGGCGCGGGGCCCGTCTTGCCCCGCCGCCGGCCCTGGCGCGTGACGTCACCTGGCCCAGGGCCCGACTGCGACGACTATTTTTATCCTCAACTAATTATCTAGATCCTGTCTTTGTTCGACGGTCGCCACCAATGGGGAAACCTGGGTTTTATCTACACCTATGCGCTAGGTGCGAATCTCTCGGTAATAATTAAATTACATTAAGACGTCATAGCACAAGTCGTCAGGCTGTCGTCATGTCTACGTCGTGAATGCTTCTATGAGTCATTGCACTCGAAATTACATGGCATTTTGTTCAAAAGTGCAGTGCGACTGGTAAATATTCTATAGTACCTATAACCTACCTGTTATACGCGCAGTCTAAAAACCAATACTATTGTAAAACTATGCGCCAAATGGATTAGTGCACAAGAATACCTACTGTTATCAGTAATTATAGAAACAGTAATACACCTACCTCAATGATGAAGGACTGCCCCGGTGGCTCAGTTGGTAGTGAACCTACTTCCTGCGCTTGGGGGTGTGGGTTCGATTCCCATCTAGGACAAACATTTGTGTGATGAACAATTTGTGTTTGTTCTATGTCTGGGTGTTAATATCTATTTAAGTATGTATTTAAAAATATATATGTATGTATATCAGTTTCTGGCTGCCATATTACAAGCTTTGCTTAGTTTGGGGTCAGATGACCATGTGTGCAATAATGTCCCAGATATTTATTTATTATTTATTTATTTATCTGCCCAGTATACAATCACAACAAGACATAGTGAATCGATATCGTTATTATACTCAGTAACTGCGCCCCGCAGTTTTTCCGGCGTAGAACCCCAGGAACCGAAAATTTCCGAGATAGAAAGTATCCTGTGTCGCTTTCCGGTCCTTCAATCTATATTAAAAAATCACGTCGATCCGTCGATCTGTTTCTGCGTGAAAGAGGAGCAAACAAACACACTTTTACGAAAGTAGAGCCAATAATGTCAATATACGTACCTAATAAATAGACAACATTTGACACTTCATCAAAATTCAACAACGGAACCTTGTAACGATATTATTTTTTAACCGACTTCCAAAAATGAGAAGGTTCTCAATTCGACTGTTTTTTTGTTTGTTACTTCAGAACTTTTGACTGGGTGAACCGATTTTGATGATACTTTTTTTATTTGAAAGTTGGTGCTTCCCGTGTGGTCCTATTTCAAGCAGGCCTAAAGTAGGGCCAGGGCCAATATTTTAATAGATCACATTTGACATCTGTCAGTCTATTGTTTATGAGTCAAAGTAAGTAATTTTTTAATCAACTTCCAAAAAGGAGGAGGTAGGTACTCAATTCGTAAATAATAGAAATATGTAGAGTTGGTAGTTAGGACATGCAATTGGATAGTAACAATAATAAAGAATTTTATTTTCCCTAATAAGAATAATATGTGTTGCCAGTGATGACATAATATGGTACTGAGACGTGGTCCTTAACTGTAGGCCTTTTGGAGAAACTCAGAGTCACACAACGGGCAATGGAGAGAGCTATGCTCGGAGTTTCTTTGCGCGATAGAATCCGAAACGTGGATATTCGACAAAGAACCAGAGTCATCGACATAGCTATTAAAATTTGCAAGTTGAAGTGGCAATGGGCAGGCCACATCGCTCGAAGAACCGATAACCGATGGGGTAGAAAGGTTATTGAGTGGAGACCACGAACCAGAAGACGCAGCGTAGGTAGGCCTCCCACTAGAAAGACCGACGACATCGTGAGAGTCGCGGGCATGCAGTGGATGCAGATGGCAGGTTGTCGTTCAGTGTGGAGGTTAAAGGGGGAGGCCTATGTTCAGCAGTAGACGTTTTATGGCTGATGATGATGAATAAGAATAATAATTATAAGTACGGCAATTGGACGTATATTACCAAAATTTACCAATACACAAGAGATAAGTAAGTACCAAGGAATGTTAATAACAATAGATGTATACCTAAGGGTCATGTCTTTTAGATTTTTAGCGTCAGCGGTGCACGGTCACCTCGCGGCATTGACATACAAAACTTCTGGGTTACAGATTTGCTGACAGCTTGAACAAAAGAGAAACAAACGCTTCATTTATAACTAGTGTTGAAACCAGAGTAGGTACGAGAATTACCGTCATCTAGTATCACAAATGCGCAAGTGTGTTTGTTTGTTGGATCGCTGTTTTGTTTTTTAGTTCTTCTTTCAAGCAGCAACAAAAAAAACGAATCGACGTAAATTTTTGCATAGCATAGCATATATACAGGGTTACTGTGAACCAGTTAGTATTCTTTTATTAAAGGCGGTCTCAATACATCAAAACAATAACCTTTTATTCTGTCTTTTCGAAATTCGCGAAAAAATAATACAGCCTTTCGATTTCTTTATATTGTAAGCGCGCAGTGGACGTGAGCGCTAACATGAGATTTATACATTATATTGTTATAAATTAAGAAAATAAACTAAAAAATAGATACAAAAAAAAAACATTCACTCCTGCCAAATATATGAAACAGCCAGCGAAGTTGGATAAGTAAACTTCGCTGGAAACAACATATATATTTTTTGCGTAGTTTGATAAGTCGTAGAGCAAAAGTTGTTTGTTTTGACGCATTGGAACCGCCCTTACGGGTATGCTAACTGATTACCGCAGTGTTGGAAAGCCGGAGGAGGACAAATTATACATTCTAACTAGCTATTTTTAAGGCACGAATACTGCAAATCGCTATAGAGTTAAAAAACAAACAGTCATTTGTCTTTCCACAACGTAATGAAAGGTTCCGTTACTCATATCCTCCATTACGCTCGGGATTCAACATGACGCCCGTGACTTAAGGCACTGTTTTATCGCCTTGGTTAATAATCAGCAAGGTGATAATTTTATCTCATTTTTTACAATTACGGAGGGAATGATTGTCCACGCGGGTGATACCGCGCACAGACATATGTGGTGATGATGATGACGTATTCCAGACTGACTTCAGCCACAACGACTGCTTGAATAAATTGGGTTAGGTTAGGAGGTAGGTACAGATCATACAAACAAGAGAGATATGGTAAGGTGTCGTGGCGGTGCGAACGTATTGTGTCTAAATGCCTTTAGTCGAACTCACTCAGACGAACAGACGAACTTGCTGACCTTGTTTTTGCATGTGGAATATTATAGTTCATTGGTGTCGCAGTAAATTTCTTAGTGTGCGTGAAAAATGAGTAGACAGATGTACCGCACTTAAAGTTTTTGCGATATAAAGAAAAAAGTTGGTAGAATACGGAGACATTTGACCACGAAGGATAAAATTGTACTATGGCATATCTCCCTTGTTTATCTAATCTGAGGTTAGCTAAGTGCGTCCTGACATGGCTGATATAACCCATTTTAGCAGTGAAAGTTCGGAAACAGTTCTTACATCTATCCTTATCGCACTGCACTAGGTACGGGTATAGGTCTCTCTCTCTATCTCTCTCTCTCTCTCTATATGCCATCTGCATTGGTCCTGTGCTGAGGTGGCTGGGATCCATGGTCGATCTGTGTCTGATGATGTATAGTCGAGCCGTCTTGCTACATTATACTAGGTACCTATGTACGCATAGGTAATTATATTTTAACACACTGTCAGTTTGGGCAACATTCCAAATCTCATCAAGAGTATTGACATCTACTGAATAAGTACTCTTCATTTAGCACACGATACTTACTTATCGTTACTAATTTGCCCTGTAAGATTCCTTCTATCGCTTACAGCGTAAGACTTGCCGTCGTAACTTGCCAATTTAACTCAGTGTGCATTGTGAATATGTAAACTTTTTTTTTATTGAACTATATGCTTGCGCTTGACCGCCATTTCGTCTGATGTTAAGCGATGGATGCGGTCTGCGTTGGCGCAAGCTTGCCTTTGCTGGAAGTAACTGATTGACAAACCCACCTTACTCTCCTTTATTCAGACATTTTGTGCGGGTGGTGGCGGAGTAAGAAATTATAAGTGCATAAGATTTGTGTAATAATTTTAAGTCTCCATTTTTTTTTTCGGCGTCGCACGTCTTGTGCATTTGCATTTGCCATTGTCAAATTTGAGATTTTTCCAAGTTTTATCCTTAAACAAGTCACAGTCAGAGTTAAGCTAAGTAAGTAGTAACTATCAAGTCCAAGACATGGTCTACTAAAGTGGTGGAGACTTTACAAGAAGCTTCTGTGGAGTTTTGGAAACATCACGAAAATGCATGTTTCACCTTAATAAATAACTTGCTTACTCTCGAGCACGTACATAAACAATTAATAAGCAACAATCCACCTTTATAACACAACATTCGAAATAACACAATCTTAGGTAAATTATACAATGAGGCGACGAAAATAATACAATGTTTTCACGTTGGCGCCAAAAATATCTTCTTTTTTTTCTAGTTATTTTTTGTACTTCACAATGGGGTTATTTGTCCAGTAATAAATACATTCGAATTTGAAAAATAGGTTGTATAATGTTTAACGATAATAATATACACTATAGAACTTTATACACTGTATTGACAGGGTGGGACATACAGGGTTATTTTTATTATAACGGAAACCTCTCGTAGACAGTTTCCCTACATCATACTTACTTCATAATTTTTCATTTCATGACTATAAATTAATATTATAATTTTTACGACTACCATTAATTTCCAGATAAGAAGGTAAGAAATAATGAAGAAAGAAATGGTGATTTCATTTTTTTCATTCTGCGAACTGCAAATTTGTGGAGTGCTCTACCCGAATGGGTGTTCCCCGATAGTAACAATCTAGGTGTCGAGTGAATCGGTTTCTTCTAGGTAAGCGTGCTCCATCGTAGATCGCATCATCGCTGAGTTGGCGGTCAAACGCAAGCCTATTATTGAATAAAAAAAAAACGCCTTACGTTCCTTGCGCTAAACCTAGAATTCGACTCTTGCATCTACAAAATACAAAGCTAAAAAATCATAACAGTACTCGTTGGTTACCGCAAAAACTGTAGTTAGTTTTGTTTTTTGTATTGTATATTCAATTTTTTTGTTGTTGTTTATTTTGGTTTTTCAATTTATTATTTTCATGTTTCGTATTGGTATCATTGTTCTGTTTATTTAAACGGAACAGTGATACCAATCTTTCGTTCTTTCGTTGTTATTATGCTTATTTTATATAATTGCTTATGTATGTGTGTACGCGCACACGTATCGTGACTTGCCGGGCCCAACAGAATACCAGCGCTAGTTGTATACAACCAGCAACATGCTGAGTTGGGGTCGGTTTTTGTGACAATGTTTACCTACTTCTATATAAATATTTCTTGTTTTATTGTTTTTTCATTGTCACAAAATAAACTTTTCTGATTTCTGATAACATTTGATATGGTAGTAAGTTTTGATTATGATATTATTAAAATTTCCCTCCTATTTTTAGCTCGTCGTCCCAAAAACTCCTCGGGAATTACAACCAGTCTACATTCACGCTCATTACTTCGCCTTTAACAGAATGTTGTGTTTATTACACATTGGTCCGGATAGTTGAATACCGGCCAAGAAGCAACAAAGGCGAATATACCCACAGATAAAACTGTGGGCAGCGTTTAAATGAGTCATCCCGGTGTGTCCTCGGATGTGGTTCGCGCTAAATGGGGCAAAGTTCGCATAACGCGGGGCAAAGTGGGCAAAGCGACAACACTTGCGTCAGCACTTACGCTTATTTGCTGGTGGTGTAAAATTCTGACTGTAAACAAGGTGATAGTCTAGCTAGGCTTTGCGCGTCGTACGCCACCATACAACAGACAGAGACGTGAAATATGTTTTTATTACCATAAGCGACGTTTATTGTTGTACCTTCCACATATTATCTGCGTAGTTACGAGTAACTGTTTTTCCTTGCTACAATATCAAACAGGCTTAGTGTACGTGTATAATTATGCCGTAAAATCACAAGTGAACGTTTTAATATGCACTCGTGATCTACGTATCGTTCTTTTGGCTGATTCGTTTATAATTAAGTACAGTGTGAGTAGAAGGCTTGATTAATATCAAACGCTATTATGTATAATAGGCATGTGGCCCAATGTTTAATTTATTATAAATAACAGGCTTAGCGACGAATATAACTTAATACATTACACATACTGAAAAAATAAATTGAATCGCCTCATTAATCTCTGAGATATGAGCGTTTAAAGTTTTAGATGGTACTGATAGAGAGGGGGTGCTCCATCCCTTGCTCGCAAAGCGTGTGTTAGTATAGCATTTGTATGGCCGCGCCTGAGGCTTGACGTCATAGCTCAGTATAATGCGCTCTCTGTCTAGCATGAAATTGAAAATGCTTATAACTTATTTATTTTTCAACTAATTTAAATTTTGTTTTCGTTGATATGCTCTATTGATGATCAGCTTTTTTTATGAGGTAATAAAAAAAAATAGTCGTCATGCCTATTGTATACCTAGCTAGTAAAGATGCTGATCTGAATAGTATTGTTACCTTAGTTAAAATCTAGTTAAGTAGGTACGCACTTATTTATTATTGATACTTATAATTATCTAAGACCTTTGTTAACACAGTTATGCACAATATAAGTTTATTCTATTCTATTCTTGGATTTCAGGGTGTCTAGATATTATCGATGAATTCAATACATAATTGGGAAGGTAAGAAAGTTCAGTAGTATTAGTGGGCTCGGGTAGACCTATATACATTATTTTTGTAGCATTTTAATATCTGCTGATAAACGACTCAGCTGAGCTGAATTGTTTTATGCACACGTTGTACTATCGTCGTTTTCGCTGACGAACGGAAATGTTCGTGCCACATATACTTTTAGCTACAACTAACTTATTAGACTTTTCTGATTTAAACTGCTGCACAAGGTTTTAGTGACGTCATGAATATTCACTATCCGGTTCGGTTTGTATGGTAGTAAGATTACTGCTATTTTTAAGAGAAACACGAGTCTCCGGCCCCATATCAAAGGTCTATTGTTCTATTTACGATATATTCAAAACAAAATAATGTCGGAAAACAAATGAAACTTTTTTTTTTATGAATCTCGATGAAAACAAATTAAATGTCGAAAAACAAATGAAAATCTAAATAAATTAATGCAACGCCTATCTTTCTATTTGTATTATTTAGTTTTAGATACTTGTAAATATCTCATCGATGGGTACCGATAAGATACCTACCTACTATCAGTCGCAGATGTTATGAGTGTATTTCCTTGTTGCTTAAAGTCCATAGTATAGGGTAAGGAGGAGGAATGGCGTTCACTTACTGATACAAACCTAGCAGCTTCTCTCATTGGCAGTTTTTCAGGAGTTTAGCGTTTTTCTACGGTAGATAATAAATAGGTTAGTTTCTTAGATCATTTAAGAAAGCAATTAAGAAAAGTCTTTCCTTCATAGAGATACAATACTTATAGAGTCACAATATCTAAGTGAAAACAGTCAAAACCTTATCAGCTTTTTTTTTAAACAAAAAAAATTAATACCGATAGCCTTTTTTTACATGCAGTTGTACGCCTAGCAGATGAAATCTGTATTTTATTTCTTCTAAATTAAATCGTAATTTACTAGTTTTTTGTTGTTTTTAATTATCTTCATAATTTCATAGAAGTTTTTTTTAGTTTAGGTCGGTCTATTCTTATGGCCGCGCAAGTGAGATGTTATGCTAAGTGAAAGTGCATTTTTCTTGTCGATTAATTACCTACTATAGATACTCGTAATTGTCAAAATATTGAGATGATTACCCTGACGATTCGATAATATGACACGTATCAGCAGAAATAGACCAGAAAAATAACCGTATTTCACTTATTCTTAAATTCACTTCCTTATCACTTCACTTGCACGTTTCACTTAGCTTGCTAGACCGGTCCTCAGAAACTCGCCTTTATATATTTTTCTTCAAACAAGTAATTACCTTTTATTATTTTAATGATAAAGTTCCTGCATAAAATATGTTTTGGTGTTGTAATAATGTCTCTGTGAAAATGAAACGCTGTTAATTTTTAAGGTATAGTTTTATTAAATAAAGGAAAAAAAACTATAACGCTATATACAACTATTTATCTACACTAATATTATAAAGAGGAAAGATTTGTACCTATTTTTGTATGTTTGTATGTTTGTAATGAATAGGCTCCGAAACTACTGAACCGATTTGAAAAATTCTTTCACTGTTGGGAAGCTACACTATCCCCGGGTGACATAGGCTATATTATATTTTGTAGCGAGGCCGAAGGCCGAGCTTACACTCGTGCGAAGCCGGGGCGGACGGCTAGTCTATATATACAATGCAATTTTTTTTTATTGCAATGTTGTTAAGTAAACATGTAATTTCTCACTTAAGTGAATATATTTAATCGGCATATTTACCATGATAACATTGTGGATGGAGCTCCCGATATGAGATGAGCCTTCCAGTGAAAATGATGTATGTAACTGCGCTGAAATATCGGGAGCTCCTTACCACGGTAAATATCCCGAACTTTACATAATGTTATTCTTAAAAAAAATAAAAAAAATAAAACGCAAGCTGCTTCTCTGTTATGCCTACGAATATTTGGAATAAGGAGAGATAAATTAAGTTAACTTTCATCACGCACCGAACGTGACTATATATAGACTATAGAGTGACTATAACAAGTAAATATATGAAATAGCATTAAATATCTATATTTCTTTTTCTACGACGACGTGACTTCTAGGTGCTTCTAGGGTACAAAAATACACTTATTGTAATTTTTTTTCAACAACTATAAACTAAAAAATAAATTTAAACCGCCGATTAAAGAGCTGATAATATTCTAACGCCTGAACAGATTTTCATAAATCATACCTTAGAACACACTCGACAAAGTCACTCCATCAAAATCGGTTCAGCCGTTTGGGAGCTACGATGACAGAAACAAACACAACAGATACACACACACGTTAAACTTAATAACACCCCTCTTTTGTTGATGAAATTTGGTAAGTAGGTATATGGATGCTTAATATGATTACCTTTTTTTAACGGGCTTCAGGAGGTTATCAATTCAATTCCGGGTTATTTGTATATCTACTTAAAAATTTGTTAACCATTTTACGGGTTTTTTATGTTAGGAAAAGCTCGTGAGGTGGTCCCACATTATTTTTATTAACTTTATCACAGTAGATTTTAACTAGCTCCTAATAGAGAAAAAAAAAATTGGAGAAAATATCTCCATTTTTTTTCGCGCGCCTGTTGATTTTGCAATAACAATAATTTTGTTCGAGTGCCCACTGATAAAAGTCGGTTTATTCTAATGATAATTATGAAAAATCTATTAACTATCAAAAGTAAATAGTTTTATTAATCTACATTCACAACAGTCATTCCACAGTGGATGGTCTGCGGACAGCGGAGTGATAACAACAGTCAAATTGGCAATATGTCCTGTACAAAGATTTTGCTGTATATTGTTGGCAATTACATTACACCACAGAAAAGAAAAGGGTATAGACAGGAAAAGAGTAGGAAAATTTGTTACCAGGCGTACGAGTGAAAACATTCTCACTTCAGTGCATTACAAGTACTTGCCTACAACTGTAAAGCATTTTATGAATTTTCCCCATCTTTCAACAATTTTAACTGATAATTTTGGTCCCTTCCAGGTTTTTACACGTATGTGGATTAGTTTACTATGCATTTAGTTTATTATACAGTCATTTGCATATTCATATAGGGGATAATTTGTATTGTAATCACTAGATCTTTCTAACACACTTTTTACACGAAAAATGAAAGAATCCAAAGAAGGAAGGTATTAAAGTTATATGATTATTTACGGGATATTTACCGTGGTAAGGTTGTGGAAGGAGCTCCCGATATTTCGGCGCAGTTACATGCACCATGTTCACGGGAAGACATAAATAATCATATAACTTTAGTGAAGAACCGTGATAGTTTAAAACAGTGTTTAAGGAAGGTATTGTTTTCCGGTTCATGTATGTTTTTTTTTTATGTTTCATGTTTGTATAATTACCTCTATAATATTTTAGAAATACACACGATGGCGAACAAAAATCTTGTTGATAAATTATGCGTGCTTCATATTCGACCACAACGTCGCTTACCAACAGGAGAGTTGGTGGTCAAACGCGGATATATTCGCGAAAAAAAAAACAGGTGTTCTATGTGTCAATTCATGACTTCTTCATATTTGGTACTTCTTGTTAGTTCCTGTAGACAAATGTCCGCTCTTGGCATTCACCGCGTGCCTTATGGTTATAGGGACATAAAGGCTCGGGATGAACGCGAGGAGTTAGACAGTTTTGATCTTCTCTCTTCTTTTTCATTCTTTTTGAGAATTCGATACTTGCAGAAAACTTTTGCTTTTTTTTTTGCTGAAAGAAAATGAACATTTTCTACTTTTGTTCTAAATATTATTATACTTACATAAGGGGATAACGCGGCGCTTAGGTATTAATTAATTTACACACAACTTATGGGTACCAAGTACCGAAAAGTATATTTTTTTTAATCACCCTAATAGTTACACAAACTCAAGAACTTGCCGCCAACTAAAAATGAATAAAAATACGCAAAAAATATTGCAATAAAAAAACATATCTCAAAAATATTTAGATTTTCAGTTGGCGACATGTCCTTGATTATGTGAAACTAGTAGAATGACGAAATAAATTTAAATAGATGTACCTATCTACTTTTCAGGTTGTGGTATTCCAAAATTCGGCGCTGCGGTGCTGTTTTTCACTTTAACAACACCCTTACGTTACCTTTAAGTGCGTTGCTTTAATAAGCAACGAAAAAATTATTTGGAGAAGTTGTAAAATAATTTTTACAACGCCAACAACATACGTACGCCAATATGCTCACATATTTTATCAAAAAAATACACAAATGTTTATTTGCTATAAAACCAATTACATGAAACCTTATGTAAGCATTATGTAGATACAAGGTTATTCAGAATGCTTGTGGATCCTGCACTAGGTGAGACCTGTATCGCAGGGGCCATACCAGTTTTGATTGCTACATAGTACGGTGCGGTGATATCTAATTACAAAAACACGCTTAGGTATATTTTTGTACCTATCTGTATAATAGCGCCACAACATTTAAGCTGAGCAGTAAACTTATTCTTTAATTAAACTAGAGAGACTTGCTTATTTTGCCATTAATAAAATACAGGCGCAATTTTCGCAACTGTTGTTTGGAAGGTCACCTTTTGCAATGAGTGCTCCTCCGATAAGATGCAATGCTTCAACATACATACCACTGTATAATATCAACTAGAATTCTCAATGTAACGAAATATCACTAGGTTTTAAATAGCAAAAAAACATTCCTTAAAAAGTTTTACCAGGGCGCGCGTAGTAAAGTTCAAACATTTTACAACAAATTTTGAGAGTCTGAGCAAAAAGATAAGCGTCGTAGGAATTGAGGTCGCGTATTTGCTAATTTACTGTTTTTAGATCACTCTTTTTGCATATATTTTAAATATGTCATTTTAGTATAGCAAACCAGGCAAAAATTTTGTCAAAATAAGGCACTAAAGCTTATTACGAGTATAATGTGTTGTTACAAAAAAAACTTGCATGAAGTAGAGTTTTAAATAATAAAAATATAGGCGTTTGTAGCATGTTATTGATATAATGTAAATAATATTGTGGTCCAAGAGAATGTAATACTCCTGCGGGTAATGTTTCCCTGTGATGTTTACACTGTCTAATTATGACACACGTATTACACAGACTTTTGACACCTAAAGATCTTTTCAAAACTTTTTTTTATTCTGCATTTCAACAGTTCAAAACTTTTTTATATCTTATAATGATATCTGAAGTATATCTATAGTACTTGTATTGAAATAAACACTTTAATGTTGAATTCACTTTTATGATGGTGAGATGCCTGTATGAGATTGTTAGCTAATTAGCAATGACCCTGTAGGTATCTATCAGTGCTGTTCCGTACATAGATTTTTTCGTTCTTCTATATTTACTAAAAAGTTTAAACGATTGATTATTCTTAAAGCATCTTAAACGTGAGGCATTTTGCCTCTGTTCGTGTTTGAGAGGTGACCTGGATGTTTTTGTAGGGCACGACCTTGCCCCATAGGCCTTTAGTTACGTTGCCAGGTTGGTACAATAAGGCACTATTTTTGATGAAATAAAAATAGGATATCGCACGCCGTACATGCACTGCGAAAATAGTGGCATAATTGTTAATACATACTAGCTATACATTTATTGAGGGCACGTGAAACAGAAAAAAAAAATACAGAAATACAGAAATATTTATTTTTCGATAATGCAGTTTAAAATCAATAAAATTATCTATCTATCTATACATATAATAAAAACGTAGAGATAAAAAAATCTGTAATTGCAAGATAATAAAAAAAAAAACACACAGGTCGTCTTAAAATAAGCAGCTGAACACGATAGGACAGTTTTTAGAATTTTTGTCTGTTTGTTTGTTTGTTTGTTTGTTTGTTTGTTTGTTTGTTTGTTTGTCCGCGCACATCTCCTAAACCACTGGACGGATTTAAATGCGGTTTTCACGAATATGCTTAGAAATTACCAGATTAAAACATAGGCTATCTTATATCATTTATTTTAATTCTTTATTTTTACATAAATGAAAATAAAAATCAATGATTTATTTCTTCGTTACCCGAAACGTAATATGAGGATCGTCACATAGCCTCAAGCAAGGAGATCCAAAGTAAAGAGAATGTTATTGACATAGCCATTAAAATTTTGAAACTGTCAACTGTCATTCGGTTAATCAGTTTAAATTTAAAGAAGGTTCCTTAACCTTCTTAGATGAATGAATGTGTAGATCAAGCATGTTATAGGCCTTACAACCTCTTTGGTGATTCATTCCAGTGCATGGAGTAGGAGTGTGGCGTACTCGTACTCCTTGCGCCAACCTTCGTGAATTTCATTCCAATTTTCCACGACGTGTGGCGCTGGGGCGCGAAAAGAAAAAAATAAAAGAACACCGATTTTCAAATGGAATTGTCATTCGCTTTTTCTAAGATTTGTCTAAGATTTTTCTTTGCATTAAATTTATAATTTCTTTCGGACTCAGCTATTTTCTTCCATTGTCGGTAGCTTAACCCTCTCCTTCTATATAAATAGTACAAATCCACTATAATTGGTGACCCCTGAATGGACCGTACACCACCGACAAAGGTCAGAATGCCGCTAGATCGTACTGATAGCACTGCGGCTGACACGAAGAATAAAGATGATGACAATGTATTCCGAGTTGGCGTGCGAATTCCACCGTTTTGGCCCGAGAAGCCGGCGATTTGGTTCGCCCAGATCGAAGGCCAATTCGCGATTTCCAACATCACTGCAGATAGCACCAAGTTCTACTATGTGATTGGACAACTTGACCCGCAATACGCAGCTGAAGTCGAAGACATCATCGTCAACCCACCTGTGACCGAGAAGTACGAAAAACTCAAGCTGGAGCTAATTAAACGTTTGTCCGCATCAAGAGAAAAAAAGGTACAGCAACTTTTAACACACGAGGAGCTAGGTGATCGTAAGCCTTCTCAATTCTTACGTCATCTACGACACCTAGCAGGCCCCGGAGTTCCAGAAGACTTTTTACGCATGATTTGGACCAGCCGCCTACCGAACAGCACGCAGACCATCATTGCTTCGCAGCAGATGACGTCATCACTCGATGTGCTGGCAGACCTAGCCGACCGCATACATGACGTTGTCCCTATAGCCCAGGTCGCATCTACATCCAGTACCACACCGGGAAGCTCCAAGCTCCATATTACATTCTCATGGTTTTATTCTATGTTAGCATTTAAAACACAAAATATATCGCATCCTATTTTAATACAGTCCCGCGAATAGAAATATTCAAAAAAGGCCCTTTGTACATGAAAATAAACCTATACAACAAAATTCCGGACGCAATAAAGAAAGAAATAAATAATAACATTTTTCCAGAACCAACTTCGTAAGTTTCTAACCCAAAAATGTTATTACGAGATAAAAGATTTTTTCGACGATAAATTTTAGAAAATTATAATTAGAAAATAAATATCGATATATAAATAGTTAAGAAAGTAGCGTCATAAGTTTTGTATCATCTCATATATAATTAAGTAACCTATCACACTATGTTTTTTTTTGTTTTGTAAAATTACTTCACCCTAGGGTAAGTTTGAATAGTATATATAATATTTATGTAATAGATTTAACTATACTTAAATTTATATGTTTATGTCTGTGGTCTGGTTTTGTGAACAACCACTACATAAGTCATTGCTGCACCCTTTATGCAGGGTATATAAACTTAGCTTTTAGAAGAATACAGTGTATATTTGCAATAAGAATAAGAATATAGAAATAATTTTATTTTACTGTGATATTTTAACAGATAAATAGAGTAGTTCCATTTCATGGCTTTTTAATCAAGGTAATACAAATGCACGCGAAATAAGAAATAACTAGCCAAGAGCGTGTTAAGACAAGCATTATGTCAGGGTTCCGTGGCCAGCGAAACTGGCCGGAAATATACTTTTAATGGTTTAGACAAAAAGAAAATTTCAAAACATGCTCTGCACTGTGGTCACATTATCTTTTTGATTTGAAAACTGTTGACGGTGTTATTTATTACTTTTATGATTCTATCAATACTTCACACAGGGCGACTTAAAATAAGCAGCTGAACATGTTAAGGCAGTTTTTAGAATTTTTGTTTGTTTGTTCACGCACATCTCCTACACCCCTGGAAGAAAATGCGGACGGATTTAAATGCGGTTTTCACGAATATGCTTAGCTATGACCAGATTGAAGTATATGCTATGTTATTTCGCGCAAGTCCGGATTAAGGGAAGAAAAAAGAATTGAAGGTTTATATGAAAATCTACGCGTACGAAGTCGCGGGCAAAAAAGCTAGTTACAAATATAAGTAGATATACATTATCTCAAAATCCGCATCCGATGTTTACGCATCGCTAGGTAACGAGTAACTGAATGCAAACTGTTGCACCAGCGCAGCGTGGCGGAGTTTTAGCTTTAGCACAGAGTTTTAGCATAGTTTTAGGTAGGCCGCGGTAGAGCGGTTGATGCAATCTCAGATCAAATAAAAATAGCGGTACAATATCCTGTTTATTTGATCGTAGATTGTAATAACCGCTTTAGGTAAGTAGGTAATTGCTATTTTTTCATGACATGGTTGGCAAACAAGCAGACGGGCCGCCTGATGGTAAACGATCATCGTCGCCTATGGATACCTGCGACACCAGGGGCATCACAGATACGGTGCCGACCCTTAAAGACTCTATTAACAGCCCTTTGAAGAACCTCATATTATAGCTACTCGGAAATGCCGCAGGATGGACCTCATTCGACAAATTGCAGGTGTGGGGCAAAAAAGAACGCGTAAAACGCACAGTGTGTGATTTCCACCGATCTATGATAACTAACACGACCATTATGCAGCTTAAAAGCCTTAAGAGCCCGGCCACAGCAGTCAAGATCTCATATTTTTTGCATTATTTTAAGCTTAGAAATCACTATTAGCAATTTTTATAACCGATTTGGGTATAACTTTTGAATAATATTGAACGTTTTTGTTAAAGCAATTTTCATGTTCATATTTTCTATTTTGTCGTAGGAGATTCCAAAATAAACGATTTTTAGAGGTTTTTCATCTTAAATAATTATGAAATGGTGCAAAATAAATAGCTTTGGCTGGGTACAGATTGCACATAAAAAGGTACAGCAACGAATATGTCCAACAATAACAAAAGTACTTTTACTAATATAAAAATCTACTGACTCTACACGCACTGCTTTTTTTCGATTTTTCTTCCATTAGTTAAAAAATAACTGTAGGGTTCAAAAGCCAAAGCCATAAAATTGTGGTCACAATCATAGTTGAGAAATTGGTGGCTAAACAAATTCGAACGAACGACGCTCGGTGGACTTATGACATTTTACCAACAAGTTACAAATTTCCGTGCCTGCAACTTTGGCGCCATTAGCAGGCCATATTTCGCAAGGATACAGTTGATAAAAAAGTGATGTATGAAGTCTTATATTCGTTTCAAAAGACCTTTGGAATTTTTGTCCTAAATACAAATTGCTGAAAAAAACTCTTGTCTCAGTTTGAACTCTTAATAAAGCATTAAAAAAGTGCTTACGCTGTGCTTCATGTAGGAAATATACACGAGCATAATGTGTCCTGATGATCAGAGCAATACGCAATATCATTTCATTTTGTGCCTAATTAACAAAACAATAAGTTGTGATTTTGCAAGAAGCGTGTGTCTATGCGCTGTGCTTGTCTTGTTGCAAGGGTGTGCAATTGTGCATTGCCATTGTGCGGGATACAATAGTGCAGCTGGCGCTATTGTAGCCTAGCCGAGGGGCAGCTATATAGGCGAGGGTCGCCACTCGTAGGAAATTACGACCAACTTATTTGTACAGTTGAGTCAGAGAACCACCATCCTATTTATTTAATAAAACGTAAAGCTTTTCATGGAAATATTTAGTTCCAACATTTGCCCAACTCTACAGATAACTTGGTTCGCTGTGGACACGCGTGCAGTAGAAACGGGGCTTATAAAGCTAGGGCTGACGACGCTGACGTGAAAGTTCATCAAACTTATTTACGTTTCTGTTGATATTGATTGTTTTTTCTTGATATAGCGTGAAGGTATAAAGCGTGATCTATTTTGAGAAGCTATAATAGTTTTGGGTTGTAATCAGGTTAGTTATGAGAGATTAAGAAAGTAAATAATATCACAGAAATGGTGCCGAAAAGTTGTAACCTACGGCGTTATAGCTACGTTCACGTTTATATGAAAACTAGCCGTCCGCCCCGGCTTCGCACGAGTGTAAGCTCGGCCTTCGGCCTCGCTACAAAATATAATATAGCCTATGTCACCCGGGGATAGTGTAGCTTCCCAACAGTGAAAGAATTTTTCAAATCGGTTCAGTAGTTTCGGAGCCTATTCATTACAAACATACAAACATACAAAAATAGGTACAAATCTTTCCTCTTTATAATATTAGTGTAGATAAATACGGCAAGCAATTTCACCCCCAATTTTTCAGGCTTTGCATTTTTCTGATAAATGTTCTCATGACGCACATTGTTGCCATGCCAAATTTTCAATCATGATCGGTCGTCCGCTTATCTACTTAATCGCTAAAAAGACAGCAGTATAGACATACCTTTATTTTTTCATTATAATATGAGCAAGGACTACGATTTGTAAAAATATGAAACGTTATATTATTGCGTTTTATGTATATGTAGTGTCTATAACTTAGCATCGACAAAACACAATGTTATATTCGGCGTAAGTAGTGTACTCGAATACGTGTCGTAAATGAAACTTATCGATTGAAATGACTTGATAACATCTTGCCGAGTTGTTCACTCTATAGGGATATAACTACGAGTAAGTACCTTGAACTGAATATTCTCTGTGAGGTTATTTTTGCATATGTGGTATGATTACATATTGTAAGATCTTACAGGGAATATGATATGGACATACGAGTATCTATGAGTACTGAGTTTTTAAAAATATCTACACAATGCGTCAGCTCAAAAGTAAAAAAAAAAAAAACAATCTGAGTGTGGTTCCACAGTCCACACCTCAGGATTTACTATTTAATTCTTGTAGTCAATTCAAAAAAATTACGACCGATTAACGCTTAGATAGGTGGCAAAGACAGCTCAAGAGTTTGGAGGGACAGGGGCTTTACGCCCAACTCTAACCGCGGGCTCGAATACGCGCAGTTTGCAAATTCACGCGAACGTAAACCTTAATGCGTCTAGATACGGTTTGCGGTCGCGCAACTTTTTGCAATCACTATAACAGCAGCAGCAGGTGTAAGGCCCCAGGACCGCCTAAACTTAGTAGATAGAGTGCTCGGAGCGTATATCCGATGGCGCATATTCAAATCCAGCAGGTCGTAATTTTTTTTGAATTGTGTATAACATTTAAATATTAAAATAAATGTTTCAGTAGTATCACAGTTCTAAAATCTGTTATTGAACTGTGACTTTGCAACCGCATCTTCACAATCTGTAGACTGATATTGATCATATTCTTACTTAGAAATTAACCATGAACGGCATGCACCGGTACGCAAGTTTGACGAACAAAAAGAATGTATGTAGGTACATATGTACAAACGCCGATTTGTTCCCGTATATAGGCTATCAGATTTTCGCTTCGGTCAGTTGGATCAGTCGTTCAGAATAGAATAGTAATAGTTGTGTACAAATATAGTGACGAACAAACGTAAAAACCAAGCATTTCTACAAACAAGAACTGTTAAAGGGAACAAAATGAGGCTCAGTGAAGAGGATTAGCACAGACCTTCGCGCCCTAATGAACAGAGTTAATTTGGTACAACATTTTAAAGGTCAGGTTCATGATCCGTATAAATAAAGACGATGAAAACATGACAGATAGAGAGATTCCCGTATAACAAAAACAAAATGGGTGAATATATAAATATTAAATTTTAAGGGAAAACTTGTGCCATCGATAAAATTGATAGGTTTTGATACAGCGGAATGGAAAATGTCTCTCTCTCTCTCTCTGATATTAAAGTCTTCGTGAGCGTCAATTACCATTTACAATTAGGTGGCTTGTTTGTTTGCTATTCTGTGTAAACTAGCGGACCCGGTATACGCAGCCGTTGTCCTGAAACGGACCTCGAAAAATTGTCTGGATCTTGACAACAGCGCCACTAGTTTCAACTATAGTCATATGAAAAAAGAACATCAAGTTCGGTCAAGTTATTTAAGAAGAGAAAAATTACGAACAGCGTACACAGTTTTTTTTTGAATAAAGATAATCGTTTAGTCAAATCGATAATCCTTTGTAACCACTTAATATCAGACACCGTTTAATGGCAAAATATATATAATTCAATCCATCACACGAATTTTACTAATTTTTCACCCCGAACTGTGACCGATACCTGACTACGGAGACGAACAAGTCTCATGAGTCCGATCATCGGACTAAACTAATCAGACTATTAAAGATATTTTTGGTTTTAGTAAGACTAGCAATATCTTCGCTAATCCCTGGACCGATTTTGCACTTAAAAACATAAAGTTTAATCCAATCGTCATGAACCATCATCATGTCCAACCTTAATTGGAATTGCCAAGAAAATTTCATGACGATTGGATTAAACTTTATGTATGTATTCTGTGTTAACGGTACACAAGTTATCGTCAAAATATACTCGTATATACAAACTCACAAACATATGTAATAAAACGTCATCTGTCCCCGTAGATTCTGAGACCTTCACTTCGTTCGGTCAGTACATGCAAAAGTTTTAGAGTGTGTCACTGTGAGTGTGCGTGTGTGTGACCATGAATTAACGCATAGTATACTAGTTATCCACCTAATTAATGAAATTTTTATTTTAAGCTATATCCCGAACTTTAGTTTTGTGTATACATGCCCGAGGCATAATGCACAGATACGAATATGTAGATCTATAGAAATACACCAATTCGACGTGTGCAAATGGGTAATATAATCAGTTACAACATTATTTCGAAGGAAATCTGAAAACTTCATAGCTAAAATGCGTGGTGTTCTACTAACGTTTTTTTAACGCTAGATTTTTTTAAATATACCATCCGGAAGAGCAGATCTTCGAAAAACTGTATACTCAACTTATTTTACGTGATTTGTCTGTCACCCCAATTGAACCTGCGACCGACGATATACCGTTATTTATATATGATTATAAATAATTATTTTGTTGTCCCAAATAAATAAATAAAATAAAAATCTATACCGGAAAAATACGGCAACTTTAGGACAGCGGGTAAAACCGTGGATCGCTGCTTGTTGTAACTAAACCACTTTGCTAGGAGTTTCGTCAATAATGAAGTAGGTGGATTACCTTCGCTATGTTAAAATTAGTCAGTAGGTAAGTCGGTCAGGCCTACGTCACGAGTTCAAGGACGGCTCGCATGTTGTCGGTGCCATTTGGTAGATGCCTAACAGATTTATAACTCGGGCCCACGTCAACGCACTGACTGGTGGATGGCACCGCCAGCTTCTAATTCCGGCATTGATTAGAACCTGTTACTACCGAAAAACATGTTCGTGAGGATCGTGCCGTAGGTGTCTTTGGGGTTAGTGATGAAAAGTTGGCTGGTTTTCAGATTGCTTAGTAGAAAGTTTTACAAATGACTGTAGGCACAGTTTTTTTTTACAAAAACGTTCGTTTCCATGTAATAACTGAATATTTTAGCAATATTATTCTATGTATTTTCGATTACTTTAACATATGTACGTAATTTAAAAAATCTTCAAAGAATGGGTTTAAATTTTTAATATAAACCTCCGAAATACACCATCCCGCGTGGCTAAATTTGTTGATTTAGGAGACAAAAATGCGGTTAATTTTTTTGTGTTGCGACGAAGATAACAGCTTAATATTCTTGTTTTTTTGCTTCTTTGAGCTAACAAATCAAGCCATGAGTTGTCGTGAACGGTTAGTGAAAGTTATAAATATATCAATCATTATCATCCCTTATATTATATACTTATATTATAAATGCGAATCTGTGTTTGTTAGTTTGTTTGTTCCTTTTGCGTGAAGCAACAGAGCAACAGATCAATGCGAATTTTTTACATGAAGAAATGAAGGCCGTAGAAGTGACTTATGACACCATTTATCCCGGAAAATGTGAAGAAATATTTATGAGAGTGAAACTGCGAGGCGCAGCTAGAGGAAAATAAATAAGCAAATGAAATCAAAGTAAGTGTGTACATCCGTACACACTTACGTGCTTGACATCCGTAATGGCCGACGTGCTTTATAGTTTCGTGCATTTGATTGATCGCCGCCCGCCCTGCGTAGCCCCTACGCTATCGTAGCACGTACCCTTTGGTGTCGTAGCACCCTACGGTCATTTGCATGGACAATCGTGGTAGTAGTAGCTTGTTATTACATATATTTTTACAAATAGATATATTGTACGATTGGAATGTTACGCATTTTAATTTTATAACATTTTCACACATATGTATGTATACATATTTACATTCTATTTTACATTTATTAAGTTTGCGTTCGTCTTTAAAAGTTATAAACAGTATGGAATAAACGTTTATCATACTTTTAAATAACTTCCAAAATTGACGTAACTTATAAGCAAAATAATTCTCGCAGTTTTACAAAATAAAAAACACGCTTTATTGTATTGTCATCGGTCCTTGACAAGTATGCAAAGTTTCAAATCAATCTTAGGTTATTAAGGGGTGAAAGAAGAACCATCAAAGATTCCGTTACATAGATACATACCAAGCTAATAAAAGCGTGTTAAGAACTAGTTTTTAACTCTTAAAGATCGTCGTGCTTATTATATTCCTTATTTTCCTTTTATATTTTGATAAAAATAACTGTCTGTGGCTTTGTAGCTCCCAAACAGTTTCAAAGTATTGATTTTAATGTGTTTTTTATAAAGCTAATTTATCAGGATTTAATCAGGATGGTCTTAGCGTTAATTCATTCAAATCTGTAAAATTGCATGGTTTTAATTTACTTTTTAATTTAAAAGTCAAAACAAAACTAGCATTTATATGACTGTTATGTAACAATAAACTAGCTATTAAAAAGATACAAATAGACGTAGATCACCAACGAATTTAAACACGGTAAAGTAATACAATAAAGTCAACAGCTTAACAGCTTCACACAATGTTTAAAGATCAACATCAAAAACCGATTTAAAAATTAGTAAGCGTTTGAACATAATTATTGATACTGACATATCAATAGGTGCTCCATCAAAATTATGAAGCTTGTTAATATTTGAAAGCTTCCTCTACGTAATGAAATAAGAACCACGTAAAATGGCTTGTAAATGGTAGAGTAATCTGTGTGCATAAAAAAGATGAAAGAAAACGTAATAATAATCAATTCGGTCCGTATTTTTCCCTCCCTAAAGTTCCTGAAGTCAGCTAAAAAGTAGCTCAAAGTGTTGGCTACTCGCCGCCACGCTACGGCGCCATGGTGAAGGAATGTAAACATTACAACCTGCCCCTTGAACGTGGGGCGACCACCTGCTACTCACTAAAACCGTGTTTGTAAACGCAATTATTGTTTCGGTCACTACGATGAACACAGATTATTCCCTAGTTTCTGGAGCCGTGTCATGAACATTTTAGGTGTTGTGATTAACTAGTACAGATTACATATTACTCGTTCTATAGCAACAGTTATTTACAATGTTTACGTCATATTCTTACTATAAAGTGTGTTGACTGTTCTACAGCAAGCTTCATAGATATTTAGATAATTAAGTTTTATTGAGAAACCAAAGATATCTATAGTCTTGGCCATTCCATAACTTCAGTAATTTAGTGACGACGTTTGAACAACAAATTTTGTAAGTTTTGCTATACAAAAGTTGTCAATATATGTCAAAAATTTGAATTAATTCCCCTTATCTGGGAAACAAACGTACATTGTCTGCCCCTATTCGAGTTTGATTATTTCACATTATATTCACATTATTTTAGTATTGGTGATTTATGATACATTCTGGAAATAAATAAAGAAACACTATATTTACACCGGAACAAAATCCAAAATCTATTTATCTATGTTTATCTAGAATATCAAATCTAAAAAAAACAACAAAGGATGCTTGACAACGTCAAAGTCGTATGTACTTGTACTCCCATATTTTAATGGTCAGCCTCAGAAGCCTCAGAAAAGGACAGAGTTCCCCTGGATTTGCTATCTAATTTGGACTGGTTTATTCTCTAATATTCATATCTGTGTACTATTTTGAGCGAAGAGATCTCAGTTTCTAAAGGGAGAAGTTGGTGAATCTATATATATTTTTATATCTGTACGATGATAGCTTGTGTATCGTTGATCCGATATTCATGAAGTTTTCTAGACAAGTAATTAGTTTCATTACAATTTTTAAGTTCAACTATGGGCGAAATCGATAAAGAGGTTACGAATATATAGGGGTTTGCAAGGTATCAGTTCAGGGTGAACAATTATATATAGGTATATGGTTCATTTTATAGAAAAAAATGTATGTAGAGTACTTTTCATGAAAGTAGTCCCATGACAAATAGCGGAACTAAATTTACATGTAGTAGTTGTCAGGTGTTGTTACTGTGTTTGGAAGTTAGTGAGATTTTTATTAATTTGCCGTCGTTAAAGAGTTGTGTACGATGCATAAAGATGTTAAAAGTGCTGCTCAAGAAATTATACTGAATGCGATTAATATGCGATTTCAGCGCCGCGTCTGGGGGACTTTGATTTAGATTTTGGATTGCGTAGATGGCGATGGCGTTGGTTGTGGATTTTCATGAAAGATGAAAATACTCAACGCAATATAAATACAATATTACCTGTATGTCGATGTCACAATGTGTTTTCCAATTAATCATTAAAGGCAGTGGACAATATAAATACATGGTCGCTGGAGTGTCAACTGGACAGGCTATTAACCACCCATGTAGGCGTACTAGCGCTGATTGATCATGAAAGTTGTAGCGGGATTTGTGTACTGAGCTGTCATAACGTTGAGCTATTCTTGAGTTCATTCATTTATGATACTAATGTTAACAGGGTTATAGATAGATAGCTAACAATCTATAATATGTTAAGTTTTGTATACAATAGCAGCATATACGTTCCCACTGCTGTACTGTGCACAAATTTAAGTATTAAATACGTCATTGGTGCAGGTCCGAGGATCGAACCACTCGGCCACCATCGCCCCAAGTTTTATTTAAAGTCATGAAACTAAAGTTGTTAGGTATGATAATAATAATAATAATAATATATCACTTTATTATACACCGAAATAAAAATACAAAAGTCACTTAAAAAATAATACAAGACCGGCAGTATAATAGGCGGCCTTATCGCCTTAAGCGATTTCTTCCAGGCAACCTTTGGATGGACATAACAGAGACAGGAGTAGGGTCGGCGGTGTAGACAATACATATAATATACATACATACATACAAATAAATACTGAATATGCAAATAATACTATTTAACTACTTACCAATACATACTATAAATAAAACATACATACATACGTACCAATTATAAAGGAAGATAGTGATTGTAGACAAGATTCTTGAAAATAGGAAGAGACTTGGCCTGCCTGATAGAAGGAGGCAGCTTATTCCACAGCAGGACAGCTTGCACAGTGAAAGATTTACTGTAGGAAAGGTTAGTATGAGAGGACGTAGGAATCTTAAGTTGAAGGGCACGACAGGATCGCAAGGAACTAGAGTGAGGTTGAACAAACTTGAAACGTTCTTTCAAGTACAGTGGAGTGGAGGGATTAAACAGGATTTTATAAAGAAAGGAGAGGATGTGAGAATTACGGCGAAGGCGGATGGGTAACAATTTGAGCTTTTGGCGGAAATCGGAAATGTGATCATATTTGCGTAAGCCATATATGAATCGAATGCAGAAATTTTGTAATCGCTCAAGCTTGTTCAATTGCTCTTCGGTTAAATCCAGATAGCATGCGTCCGCATAATCTAATATTGGAAATAGGAGAGATTTTACTAGCGCAGTCTTAGTAGTAATAGGTAGGAAGTTACGTAACCTCCTGAGTGACGATCCCGAGCCAAAGATTTTACGGCTAACTTCTGCCAATTGAGGACCCCAGGAAAATTCCCTATCAATCAGTATTCCAAGGTTCTTTACTGTCTTGCTAATGGGGATGGGTATTCCGTCAAAAATCACTTGTGGAAGGCGAAACCAGTCGATTTTTGAGATCATACGGGAGCTACCAATAATAATCGTCTGAGTTTTGGTAGGATTAACTGTGAGGCCGTATGATTTGCTCCAGTCTCTTATTTGTCTTAGATCAGAGTTTGTGGACGCAATCGCCTCGTGCAAACGCGCTAAAGGAGCTTGAGTATATATTTGCAAGTCGTCTGCATAGAGGTGATAGGAGGAAGTCAACTGTTTAGAGATAGAATTTATAAAAATTGCAAAAAGAAGGGGAGATAAAACGCCGCCCTGTGGAACACCAGCAGTAATATCGCACCAAGAAGAGTAATTTTCTTCAATACGAATGCGCTGCCGGCGTCCAAACAGGTAACTTCGAAACCAATCAATTACCGTTGGAGATATGTTAAGTGAGCGTAGGAGTTCGAGCAGGATGTCAAAATCAACATTATTAAAAGCGTTGCTGAAGTCTAGTAGCGACAGTACAGTCAGATGACAATGACCAATACCATCCCTTATGTCGTCAGTGATTTTTGTCAAAGCCGTTACAGTACTATGCCCAGGACGGAAACCGGATTGGAATGGGTTAAAGAGACCATTTATTACAAGGAACGATGACAGCTGTTGATGGACAAGCCGCTCTAAAACTTTAGATAGGAAAGGAAGGATGGAGATAGGCCGAAAGTCGGAGAATGTATCAGGGTTAAGATTTTTTGGAATTGGTGTGACTTGGGCTTCTTTCCATATTACTGGAAAGGTGCCCGAGGAGATCGAAAAATTAAGGAGATATTGGATGATAGGGATGACTTCATCGAGTATGGGCATGATCATTTTGCGACTTATACTGTCACTACCAACTGCGTTAGAAGAAATGGACTGTATGCTCTTCTTAACATCACAAGCGGAAAATTGATTAAAATTGAAAGAGTCAAAGTCGGAGTGCACGGTAGAGGAGATATATTTTAAAGTAGCTGCCTTTATGGGTCCATCAAAATTGGAAGACGTGGAGAAATGCTGGTTTAACAGGTTGATGTCCAATTTATTTGGAACAGTATCTTGACGAGGTTTACCGACTCCCAATGACTTAAGAAATTTCCAGACTTTTGCTGGTTCTTCGTTTTCTACGGAATTGTGAATGTGTCGGCGTTGGGCATCCCTACACGCTCTATTGCAGGCATTGCGTCGGTCTATATACTTCTCCTTGTTCTCAACGGATTGGCGATGCTTAAGTTTAGTCTTGGCTACTAGTTTTTTTTGCATGAGGGAACGGATTTCGTCATTTAACCAAGGTGCCGGTGCATGTTTCATTTTCACTGCGTGAATGGGAGCATGAATGTCGTACAGTTTGGTCAAAATACAATTAAACTTTGTGATTTTGTCATCCATACTAGGCGCATCAACGACGTTGGACCAATCTAACTCTTGCGCATCTTTGCGCAATTTTTCAATGTCCATACTACCAAAACTGCGCTGCAAAAGAATTTTAGGCTTAGCTTTAGGCGGGCGGATTTTATAAGAGAGATAGATCAAATCGTGATGAGAGAAATCGTCCGCTGCGCACTGGCCGTGCTTGGAGACATGATTTGGAGAAGATAAAAGCATCAAATCAAGGAGAGAAGGAGTACTGTTTGGAGGATTGTGAGTAGCAGAAAGAGGAAGTATAGTAAGGTTAAGTGCAGTAGCCAAAGACTCGAGCTTCCGACTTCTATGATCCTGCTTTAGCAAACAAGTGTTGAAATCTCCCATCAAAATAGTATGATCGTAAGAAGTGGAAATGTTTTCTAAAAGGTTTTCTAAAGAAGAGAAGTAATTAACATCACGAGAGCAAGGATAGTAAACTCCTAAAAGTAACTTTGTGTGATGCAGGACAACTTCAATAAGGAGATGCTCACCAGCGTCAGATGGGGGCGGCTGTGCAGACATGCTAACGATAGAGAAAGCTATGTGTGATCGGAGATAAATTGCAACACCGCCACCACCCTTACCAATACGATCATTCCTTACGAGTCGAAAGCCTGGCAACGCCACGGAAGAAGAAGGGATTACAGGTTTCAACCACGACTCAGAAACCAGAATGGCGTGGATATTTGGTTGTACAAGAGACGCAAGCATTTCTGGGAAGTGAGCCGTAATACTCTGGGCGTTTATGTGGCAAACATTAAAATTCTTCGGAATATCAGAGGTGATTGACTCAATGGAGTCAAACAAGGTGGGGATGCTGCAGAAACTGTCCATACTGTCGTCGGATGAAGAACAAGTAGCATATACAGATTCATCATTATCACTACAAGACATTAATAAAATTTTGGTACTATATAAAAAATACAATAATATAATTAAATATAAAAAATAATTATAATATAATTTAAAAAATATATATCAGGTATTCAACTAAAATACTAGTCGTCCACCTGCCAGTTGTGTTATTGGAATTATAAACACAAAATGCACTACACATAGTACCACAATCTTACAACTAGTCATTGTCACTTGGCTAAAAAGTTTGATTGACATGCAAACAGATGAACTGGCGGTATGGTCTCAAAAGCTTTAGCCTGTCAGAAGGGCGAATACTAAAAAAAATATTAAAAAATTTAGTTTGACATTCAGTGACAAACAACAAACAATATTATCTTAAAAACAAGAAAGTCGAGAAACAATTTAGAATTTATGAAATAAACTAGAGAAAAAAAATGAAAAATGAGGTACCGAAATTGCAAAACAAATATTGTAAAAAACACAATAATGGGCGGAGGTCGAGGCTAAAGAAGTGCAACTACCCTGTTATAGAACTAGTAGAAAAGGTAATAAAAAATTTATGACTTCATTACTGGAGCTCTTCTGGGTCTCATAGTCTTCACCTCTTTAACCGCCGCTGCTGCCACACCAGCTACTGCCCGATTGTCCGCATCCCGTGGCATGGCAGCTGGGACAAGTTTCGCCTGTAAAGCAGCGAGGTCTTCCATGCAAATAACGCGATGACGTACGCCGTCCAGTCCAACCACGAATATGCGACCCTCCATCGTCCAACACTTAGTGACACCAAACCGCTCACGAGCCGCCAGAAACACTTCATGTCGAGTCTTCGTGAGAAATTCTGACAATGTAACGCCCGAGCCCTTGAGACTGGTTTTGGACGCCCAGATCTTGTCACGGACACCAACATCACGCAGCTTGAATAGAACAGGTCGTGGCTTACCCGCTGCAGCACGCCCCATACGATGGCATCTGCTTATGTCATTAACGGAAACACTGGACAACTTCAGCCGCTCCGCTACTGCCTTAGCAACTACTTTACTTGTGTCTTCGTCTTGTTCCTCAGGGAGACCATGCAGAAGGAGGATCTTCCGCCGTGCACGCATCTCACCTTGGTCGACTTGTTGAGCCAACATGCTGATTTGGCTTTGTACTGCCCGGAAAGTGTTCACAACGAAGGCCTTGAAAGAGGCAAATTCTGCAACTAGTCCTTCTGAACTGAGTGGTGCTGCATTCGGAAGCTGCCCCTCGATGGTGTCCAGGCGCTTGTGGAATGTTTCCATCATTTGGTTGAGCGATTGTTGTATGGCGTCCATCTTGTTTAGCAGAAAGTGCAGTTTAAAAGTTAAAAATTTTAATCACAGTGCACAGTTCATGGAGAGTAAAGATAACACTTAGTGGCAGGTAGGGTGCATTAACACATGCATTTATGCATAAATTTCAATTGTAAGTGTACTTTTACTATTTTTAATTTAATAAATTGTGGAGAGATGTTTTAAAAAGATATTACTTCTCACACCTACCCTATGATGACGTTTCTATAGCTGATAGTAGCCCTGGCGCTGGGGCAATAGCCCTGGCGCCAGGGCAATAGAATACGGCACCGGTACCTTCTGCCTGTAGTAAGAGGCTACTAAAGGGGGACCTTTGGACTCGGGATGGTCAAAGTTGGGGTTCTGCGTGCAAAAATTTCAGTATTTTATCTTTGAATAAAAAAAAAATAGATAAAGGGGCTTTGTTAACAATTTTCGTTATAACTGATTTAGACCTTTATAACATGGAAAATGTATGAAATTCGTTATTAAAGAACCAGGCTCATTTTTTTTTTACCAATTATAAATACTTTAACTTATGATTTCAGTTTGTTTGATACTGCGTACAAGCCTATTGCGTGAAGGTTTTTATCAGTAAATAAACAGCTTGTCCCGTACAGTTGTTGTCGTTTGCCGTTGACTAGAGGAAGTCGCGCCGGAATTCCCCACGTGGCTTATAAAGTGACCGGTCACCACGGCAACTCCGCATAAACTTTTCAACGCGGTGCAATTGATGCCTCACTTTTCAAGTTACTAGTTGTGTCACGCGGTTTTACTTGTTAGTTTATTCCGATAATATCAGTCTCATGACGCGCATTAATTTCTTATTAGATTTTATGAAAATCAGTGCAGCCTGAGGCGCTAAGCAACTGGAGCAATTTTAATTATCGAGTTTTGGTAACTGGCGACCCGTAACTACCTGCTTATAACGTTTTTCATATAATTTCAAGAAACCGCGCGATACGTAGGAATTTCAGGCAAGTAAAATTGGTAATGGACTAAATTTTTTGATTGCACAAATGTGTGAATAATTTAATTATTTATTGCCACAACTAGAAACTTGCAAATGTGTACCGGCCACAGAAAAGAAAACAAAAACGCTGTAGTACCGGTCGTGTCTCAAGTTATCAATTTTCCCAACCGGCACCCGCAACGCTTTGAACAACTACACTCTCTTCCCATCCTCCGTACTAATCCGTACTACTCCGTGTATCGTAGTTTATTTAAAAATCGCGGCAACCGTAATCTGGGATTTTTTGCTGCAACTGGCAACCGTTAATGGAAACTTGTAAAAACTTGACAGTTGTGTCAACTAAAATTGCAAAAAAATAACAAAGGGCAGCAGAAGTATGCTACTTTAAATGGACCACATAACATAGACCGTGTTACTATAAATCAAGTGAGCAAAACCCTGCGCGCTGTTTAGCAGTTTTCAAAAATCATTGCCACTAATCTGTGGTTAGCACTTGTAACTGTTGCGTATTATGTCATAGAAATAAATCAGAGCATTTTTTTGCATTTTTATTCTGTAATAAGTATATCACATTAAAAACCGACTTCAAAATGAGTAAATACGTAATTTCGTTTATTTGGTTGACATATTTTTTTCAACTACTACTACTATTTCTGAAAAATGACCTACCAAAAATTGGCGGAGAAATCGGCGAACATACATTAAAAAACTGTGGAACATAGAACCTCCGACCTTTTTGAAGTCGGTTAAAAACATAGATAGGAAACTATTTCTTAAAAACGTGTGGAATACTAGTAGAATAAATTAATAGTATTCTTAGATTAAATTCCCTAAGTACACAACAAGGTAATATTTACGTCAGCAAAGTATTCAGCCCATATAATCTATTAATAATCGTCTAATAGAATATTCTAATGAACAAATACCATGCGTTAGTAGGTATAATTATAGCGTTGGAGTGACACTAAACGGGGGTAGTAGAGGGAAGCCCTTCGCGCTTCCGCGCTGACGTCACGATAGCAACTTCCCTCGGCGGCCCTTGATAGGTCAATGTCCTCACGAGGCGAGGAATTGAACGAAAACTCGTGAACTTTGCTGTCATTCCAGCCGAAGCATTTAGACGCGGCCTTACTATGTATCTATGTTCTACATAAAAGACTAGGTATCTATAACTATATATACAATCTACGCTATCAATAAACGTAAAAGTTTTATTTAAAAAAAATTAGACTTGTCTTCAAGGCTTTGAATTTTTTGATCGCTTGTCATTTAAGGACCACGTTACAACATAAACCACACTCTATTTTTATATAGATGTTGTGACCTAGCGTGGACTGATAAGGTACTACCTATCAGTTCTATTTTCTATCTTCTCTGTTTGTTTTCTTCTAAATTTGTATGTATAGCTTATTAGGGACAATACTCTTTGGGATCTTGTAATGAAGTCATTGCATTAAAAATATTTGAAATCTTGCTCTATAAAATAATTGTATAAGTACCTACACTAAGGAAAACAATAATAATTAAGTCCGTTTCTAATGACCTGATGAGGTATAATTTTATAAGAAGTAACTAGAAATAAATCTGCGCTTGAAGGCGTGGGTTCGATTCCCACCTAGGACAAACATTTGTGTGATGAACATTTGTGTTTGTTCTATGTCTGGGTGTTAGTATGTATTTAAGTATGCATTTAAAAATATATATGTACGTATATCAGTCTCTGGCAGCCATATTACAAGCTTTGCTTAGTTTGGGGTCAGATGACCGTGTGTGCAAAAATGTCCCAGATATATATTATATTATATTATAAAATGTATAGTCATACTTTAAATCAATCTCAAAATGTTACAAGTAAGGCGATGAGAAAATGAGTAGCTTTGGCAAATATTTGTTTGTTTTGTGATTTTCGCACTGTTACAAAATTACAATTCTTTACCTTAGTAGGTAGAGCTCAAAGACAACCAATAAAAAAAAAATAAAAAAAAAATATGAACATTGAAGTTCAATAACAAGGAAAATATCAGTGACCATATTTCATAATATTGAATTTTGATAATAAATTGAATTACTGCTCTACGAGTTCAATACATATCATATTATATTGCCATATGATCAAAAGTGTAGCGTGAGAAAACGGCAATATAGACTGATATGGTATTGACGAACAAAACATTGATTAATAGTCATCATTTTATGTTCTGCACACCCTCGCAACTTCAACACACCCCACACAATTGGCACCCAGTAAAATTTATGCGACCCATTTTAAATTTAAAATTCAATGCGACCCTCAGTTTGATAAAAAAAACTGGACGACCTTAGCACACTTTAAAACACCGCTGTTTATTTTTGAATGGGAATAAGAATAATAAAGGAAGGGGTTGGAAAGTCGCGTGGCGCTAGGACGTTGAACCGATCGTTTCATTTTTGAACATTGTTTGGTATACCATGCGCGATTCAATTGAAATCAACTAATGGCTTTCGATACGTGGGCTGATAATAATTAATATGTAGTTTCCGATGTTGCCTCTAATATATTCATAAATATATAATACTATGTAGCAAAGCAAAGTTTTGTATTATCTCTGATCTGAAAAGATTTATTAAGTAAAATACAGCAATAGTAGCTTTATGAGTGGAATCTTGGAATTAGCTGAGTAATGCATAATTTAATAATATGAGCTTATTATATAGGTTGTCTATACGAAAGATCTTATAAATTGTTACATTTAAAAAAATGAGACAGGTAAACTGTAGACATATTTCATCTCTGTGATTTTGCCACAAGTACAGTGAACATGTATTATTCTGAGTTGTATTATAAAAACACAAGGTTTCAAAGTTTTTACCAATGAAGTCTTTAACATGTTTTTTGATAGTAATTTGTTATTAAAAAACTGATCTTACATTGTTAACAGATTTTTTTTATGGCTTGTTGTGACCGTAATAATATCATAACGTCCAGAACTGGTATTTTAACATTTCTCCTACAATTCAGTAACAAAAGAGCTAGCAGTTACCACGGAACCGTGGGAGAGTGGCCTTGTCATAATTTCCATCGGAGCCTCGCAGCTGTCGAAAGTTCACCGGGACTTCGGGACTTCAACCCGAACCCGGGAGTGGGACTAGTGTAGGGACATGCGACGGCGATTGTTTGATTCGTCGACATTGTTCTCGGGCGATTGTTCGATTTGACTCGTTCCGCTGATATTGGGCGGGTCAGGATTATTATTAGTTTTGGGAATGAAACCTTTTTGAACAACTTTTTAGGTAACTGTGAAATGGTTTATAAGAATGAAAACTGGCAGAGTATGCCAGAAATGCGAATTAGTATTCGTAAAGTGACGCAACCAATTGTTCTTCTTTTAAATTTAAGAGCTCTTTTTAGTGTAAATGTCTTCTGCCTTTTTTATTCATGATAGGCTTGCATTTGTCAAAATCTTGCCAGATGTTAAGTAATCTTTACTGCAGACTTGGATGAAGCACGCTTACCTAAACCAGCATGGCTAACATGCACACCACGACATAATCCTGTCGTCACCCTGTCGAGCGAGAACGCGACAAGGTGCCTACGGTTTTATATACGCCTGTCTCGCTTTGGCACGACAAAAAGAGTCGACAAAACCCTGTCGCGGTGCGCATGTTAGCCCGCCAGGACCTGTTTACTCTCGATTTGAAGATGCCTAATTGCCTAGATGCCTATTTTTATAATGGTACTTTTCGATAAACACAGATTCCGACAGAGAATTCACTCCCCCGCTGTGCGTATCTACCAAAAATGTGGGATCAAAGAGCTTTGTACGTACAAGAGGAATGTTCACCATGGACGGATAGCGCTTTGGTCGCGTTGCCTTTCCGATCTTCTGACAGCGGTAGTGTTTTAACTCATATGTACTCGTACCATACCACGGTAAATTTCTCCTTTTTGGTTCTGCATTTGTTCTCTTCATACAACTCTCGCTAGGAATTGTATGAAAATGAATCTTTTAACGAATACAAAACCACAATTGTTTTTAGTTACCAATTTCCAGCGTTACGATACGAAAATATTTCATGTAGTTTTCTCACTTATTTTGTAGTAGGAAGCTTTGGCTATGTTAAGTTTACGTAGATACCAAATTCAGCTTTAAGAGTTGCATAGAAGAGTGCTGAGCGTGTATAAGGATCGTTTGTGAAACTTTAGTAACTTGTAAACGATAATTATGAACCTGCGGATGAAACTTTCACTCACCCTTCTCTTTTCTGGACAGTTGCCAGTACGATAAATCTTTGAGAATTTTGAATTGAGAAAGCTTTGAACTAAATTACCCAATTGAAGAAGTTGACTTATTATTCGGTGCTGATTAAGTGTTGTTTAGAGACATGTTATGAAAATTATACTGCCCGGACTATCTATAATATTGTTTTGTGTTATTAATTACAACTTTTTTTTTGTATAGAAACTGGTTTGATGGATTATATGAATCAAGTCGGGCTCTGCGCAAACTTTTGTCCGAACGGAACACAATAGATGCATTTTAATGTACGCTATTACACATGCAGATTGCTTGCGCGTGCAAATAATACACGAAAAGTTTTAATCCTAGACAAAGCGAGTTGGATTAATCATTCGAATTGTGGGGTGCGTTTTTTGGTAATAGCATCCAAGATACAAGGGGTGTAGGGTCGTTGAACGCAGCTGCGCGGGCGCGGATCAAATTGATAGAGTATAGCGCACACATGTCGCGATCGCGCGCGTGCGCCGGTGACGTCATAACATGGCGGAGTGGCCCGGTGTGACACAATCTGCTTGCTATCATTTATTAGGTGAATACGTAATGACATTTTTAGTATGTACCAGTATAAATAAATGCATAAATATAATAATAATAATAAATATCTGGGACATTATTGCACACATGGTCATCTGACCCCAAACTAAGCAAAGCTTGTAATATGGCTGCCAGAGACTGATATACGTACATATATATTTTTAAATACATACTTAAATAGATATTAACACCCAGACATAGAACAAACACAAATGTTCATCACACAAATGTTTGTCCTAGATGGGAATCGAACCCACACCCCCAAGCACAGAAAGTAGGATCACTACCAACTGAGCCACCGAGGCAGCAAATATGTCTTTAAATATGTGTTATTAAAATCATTGTATTATTTCTGGGACTAACAAAAAGCTGTAAGTACATGCATACTAAAAACTTTACTTTTACCACTAAGAGTATTTTCTTCCATCATTACTTTCAGAATAGGGTTATTTTAAACAGTTGATTAATTGAAAACTATAATTATGAAGCGTTTTCGGGGGCGAAACAAATGCTTTTGTTATCGATTATGCTGCAAGTAGTACGATCAATCATACATACATTTTGCTTTTTATAACACTATTTTTTTACTATTATTATAACTAGGTCCGGTTCTTGGTGTTCATTCTAGGACAACAAAGCCCTAAGGCAGCTTAAAAACTCTGATATACCTTACGATATGATTTAGATGCTTATATCACTGCCGCTTAAACAAAGTTTGCGTAAAACAGATTCTAGTATAATTTAAACCCCGAGAAGACAATATATGATGAAATGTAAGATTTCAATAACTTACTTAGTTTTAGTAGGATTGAAATGTTATACTTGCCTAAAAGTTCCTGCTTTATGTTACATTATACACAATCATTAATAATGTTGCCAACACTGGGACACAGGTCTTCTCCCAAAGAAAATGCCTTGTCTTTATACACAATGCTTATAATATGTTCAATGTCCAAAATAATGTTTATGTAATTTTTTAATACATAATTATAGGTCTACGTTTGGTCACCAACTTGCCTGATGGTAAGCGATGGTGTGACAGAGAATGGAGCACGTAGATCTGAAATAAATCTATTCAATCCAACCTTGTGGATGCATAGATTTAGTTCTTAGGAAACAAGGACAGCATTCCATTCTTGGGCAGTACACATTATGAATGTAAAACCAAATCGTTGAGTAAGGATTTTAAATCTAGAAACATAGTTTTGAATCGTTTCATAAAATTAGCACACGTAGAAATTATTTAAAATGACATCATATAACACAAATCCGGTAACATGTACACAATTTTATCATTATAACAACCATGAAACGACTTAACGAAAGGGCTTATTATGATGTGGAAAATTCATTAGGCTACATATAATTAGCAATTTAAAAACCGACTTCATAATTATTAAATACCTACGCAATTTAGTTTATTTGGATGACAACTTTTTCCAGTTATTTTAGTTTAAAAACCAAACGACTAAACCAATTTTGATGAAACTTCTATGGGATCAATGTGAAAGTATATCCTTTTTTTTAAATACCAACATCGTTTAATAAATGACGGAGTTCTGATTTTTGTGAAGTGGGTTAATAAATCAATAGCTAACTAGTAATTGACAGTGAAATTTAGGACTAGAGTGACCACACCAATGTCCTTTTCGATTCTTTATCGCCCGATCGATAGATAATCATACACGCAATCAGTTGTATCGACGTTGTTTGCAATGATTCAGTATACATACAAAACGATATCAATTTACTGGTTTTATTTCAACACGCTTTTTATAGGTTCACTTCACATCACACACATCATCAGCCAATTAACGTCCACTGTTGGACAAGACCTCCCTCATAGAGAGGGGTTGTGTTGCCATAATCTCCACGCTTGGCAGGCGGCTTGGGGATCGCAGTACGTTCACCGTGTACTATTAGGACGCTGCTGCCCATCCTCCAGTGGTTCTGGTAGCAGTTTTACGACATACCCGGGTCCCGGGGCCCGGGGACATACACTTGGAACTAACGAACTATTTTAAACAAATCTTGGAAGTAAATTTTAACCTGCTTTGAATTGTCGTATCGATTTGAAACTTTGCAAGTACATGTAATCTGAATGACAGTATAATAATTCCGTACCATCGAACTGGAGGCCAGAAAACTCGAATCCAGGAGATGGTTAGTGGAAGTCTTCAATAGCTACCAGCATAAGCGTAGCTATGTCTTTCACATATGTCCGGGTACAAAAATTTAGTTTTTACCCGCATTTCACAGAGAAAAAGGCACAATTCATGCGCTTCTCTAGTATAGATATAGTTCGTTGTCACAGTAAAGAACCGTTGCTATGCAGTTTAACGGTATAGTGGAAAAAAATTATAAAACATGAAGACATTTTGAACACGAACGATAATTATATTAAGTCATATCTCCCTTGTTTGTCTGTTCTGAGGTTTTATCCCATTCAAAAACTGTATGATTCTTAAAGGATAGCGGCTAACACCATATGGCACAGCTAGGAAACTCATAATCATTTGTTACAAAGCTAAGGCAATTTTAGCTATTTTAGTTCTATCATAGAGGCCATGAGCTTTATTTGTAAACCAAAGTAAGCACGCTTATTATTATATTTTCCCATTACTATCCATTATTAAAGAGATCGATAATCAATGACGCGTAGAATGGAAAATTACTATAATTGAAGTGATAGTGGTCGCCGTAACATTTACGCTATTTTGAATATGTTCAGTGATACAGTCATAATTAATTTAAGAAATTCGGATAAATTGGATAATACTGTTAACACGTTTATGGATATAAAAATAGAATTGACATCTTATTTACGTTAAAATGTTACCTTACGTCTAGATAAATATAAAAATTTGATTAGTAATGACATAACTGTTAATTAGTATGTTAATTTAATAAGTAATGTTAATTTATAAACGAGACAGTTCATATTAGCACCAAACCAGTTCTTGAAGACTGTAGCTTTAAATTTGGGTGGAGGTGTATAAAATAAATTGAAATGGAAAAAATCATTCAGGTTGTTGACACAGTTTGCTGCCCTTATGAAAAAAATAGAATAGCAGAGATTTTAGAGTACTATGTGGGATATGGAGTCTAATAGGAATTTTTTCAGACTACTATTGATACTGATACATTGCCATGGGGCTTGGTTTTATATACATATTCATTTTATTTTAGCATTCCACAATGTATCTTAGGAGGTAGAAAAATTATTTTAGTTACAATTCTGGACCCCGTCGGGTACAGCTAAATGATATGGAAGAGAGAAGTTTCAGTTAATGTTATTGTATTCTGTTTTATTTATTGACCAATAGGCTTCCGCTTATCCACCGCCTACCTTACCTGATGTTAAGAGATGATGCGGTGTTAGATGAAGCATGCTTGCCTAGAAGAAATCACTCGCTACTTGAAGATACCCAGATTGTAACTTTTAGAGAACATCCATTTAGCGTATTCCACAGTCTAGCGGTTTGCACATTAGAAGTGAAATCATAGCGCTTCGCTTGGGTTTTCGGAATATCAACCATGAAACGGTATCACCTTTCCGTGTCCGCCTTGACCATCCGATAGAAAAATAGGGAAAGAAAAAATATTGTATTTGCCCGACTGCCATATACATACTTATTAATAAAAGTTATTTTAGGCAAAAACAAACTGTTAAGATGAGTTTCAGGAACTAATTCAAAAATTAGATTGTAATACTGACAAGAACTAGCGCAAAACCGAGAAGGGTGTTTTTTTAATATTGGAGTCCAAGCAAGACACGTTTTGGATGATTTTGGGTCACTGCGCTGACAAAATTAGACAGTTACGGCCTTATCACAAAAAATATAATCAAGATATACACAGTGACATTCTAAAAGTTAAACAAGTAGTTTATTCGTATTTCTGTGAAATTTGACGCTGTAGATAACTGAAAAGCGGATTGTGGCAATATCTAAACACTATCTGTGTGTTATTTTTGGAGTGATGCGGTTAGGTATTTGTTCGATGCTGACTACTATCGAATTTGGTATCTGTTATAAATAGTACACCTATGAATGGCTACGATAGGCGTCCGACGGGCGGGCGGCAACAGCAACGATGACGTACGTTAAGTTAAATAAAGTTAATCACACTATTAATCTCTTTCCTTTTCCCTTTCTTACTTGGAAAATTAAAGAAAACGGTAGACGCGAAATGACAGAACGGATTCACTTTTATAAAAGTTCTACCGAGAGACCCACGGTGCTACGCGACCTCGTAGCAACTGCTACAGCCTACGAGCTGTAGACCTTATCTGTAGATACCAGTGAGTGCCACATAATCTGTTGGAATACAGTTATTCAGCGTCATTACGATTAAGTACTACCTACATTTTATTGTTGTGCAATATTTTACTATGTTTGCACAGGTTACAAGAAAATTAAATTTAGGAAGAACTTAGTGAGAGGCGATTGGATTTGTTGGGTAACTATGCGAGTGAAGAATTTGAATTCTCTTTTAGGTATGGATTTTTTGACTGCATATGTACCGAGACTCCGAAACAAGAAAATTTAATTACGACCTATGTGTTATATGTTGTTTATTTAATATCCATCTCATTTATTTTCTACATTGGATCAAATCTTGTTAGAATTTTCAATAAGATGAATAGACGTGTAATTAAAACGCTCTGTGTTTTTGTATTACTACCAAGTTTATATTTTATAGCTATGCAACATTATCTTCACGTCAAAAAACCCATAACGCTTTTATTTCGTATCTCATAACAATATTATAGAAAAACGCAATCCTAATAGCGACGTAAAATGCGTCGTGGAAGGGAGTGCTTAGATCATGAGAGGACGAAGAGGGAGGAAGGCTGGCATTCTGCCAGGCGACAAGGTGAAGTGGCGACGCCGGAGATAGTCGTAAAATTCGCTATATGTACACTTTTCCTTTGGATATGCTTTATGAAGTCACGTATTCATGTACATCTATGAATTGGCAATATGTGCCTACAAAATAGCTAAAGTATGTTCTGGTTAATTTTAGGGGTCATACTACTAATCAGCGAAAAGTTTATAGAATATCCAAAAATATTGAACGTTATAGATTTAACCGATATTTAAGTATGTTGATTTTCGTATCTAAACACGACTTAGCACTTTATATACCCTAAACCCTACCCTTAACCATACCGCCTTGTGACTCAGAAAATGAGAAATCTAAGTTATCCTTAAGTATATTGACAGCGACATACAGGCGGCGTCGATTGTATGAATTTATTGCTAAAATAGTTTAGCGATGATTTTAGTGTGCTATTCATATAATATTTATTAATAAAAAAAATTATAAGCTCTACATACTTAGGTTTAAATAATGTATCCTTTATTTAAACCTCAGTAGGTAGAGCTTATCAATTTTTTTTGAACAAAGGGAGTTTTAATTTTTGTAGTCATTTTATTTTGTAATTTTTTGACTGGCTCATTTTAGACATAACTGAGTTCATAGTCTATTTGAAATTATTACAGTTGTTATAAGTGGTGAATTTTCATACTGCTTTTTTGTTAACCTTAATATAGTTTGGGATTTTTCACACACATAGAAACGCATTTTAAATACTATGAATAAGGTCGTAGGTAGTTTGTTAAGGCTCTTAAAATTTTCGCAAACATGTGTTTTATACAGGAGAAAGTCAATCATCGTTTAAAATGTAGTAAAAGGACGACGTTTAAAATAAGTTACTCAAAAATGTAGTTTATTTTCCAGTTAAAATTAAAAGAAAAGTTAAATTATATTACATTTAAAGCATATAGACATACATCATGCGACACATTAAGCAAGTTTGTGGCCGTCGATCATACACTTTTATACAAAAAACTGTGCTTTTTGGAATGAATTGGGTTTAATGATATTTAAAGTGTTTTCTATTGATCAAGCTTTGGACTGAAACGTTGGAGTAAACTTACAAAAGTAGGCAGGTAATGTAACCGTATTAGGTAATTTCCGTATATTAAGTCAATAAAGAAAAACTCTTCACATTTTCGCATAAAGTATTGTGTGAATGAATATTTATGACTCACGTAACGATTAAAACGAATAAGATTGAGTCAGATATCGGCGACGGACGTTGTATTATCTAAGTTCCTTATAATAAATTAAAGTCACGGAAACAAAGTTGTGGAGCGTTTTGCAAGTGAGCACATTAATGATTAGTGGAGGCTGTGCTTGTTGCGGTGCAGCATGCGAACGTACCTCGAGGTGGAGCGCGCGGCCGCCGGCGGCGCACCGCACGGTTCACTCACTGCCACAGTACAGACACTCGCGGGAGCGCGCACGGAGGACGAACGTTACGTGCAAACACCAAAAGCAAAATGGACATACCTGAGGGTGGCGGCTGGCACGGGGCGCGCTCGCTACTTGAATGAGGTCCCGGGCGGCGCGGCGCGCGCAGGGGGCGCGGCCAGCCCGCGTGGCTCCGGCGGGCGCTGCGCCGGCCCCGCGCGCCCGCTCCGCCCGCTCCCCGCCTGCACCGCTCAGCTGAGCCCTGATTAGCCCCCGGTCGGGCTATTCAATTAAGGGTTGCTCGGTGCATCTCGAAGCCCGGGCGACCGGGCAGCTCCGCCAGCCGGCCTCTCCGCCGCCGCCGCCAGTTCAAGCCGCCTTTGAGTGTTCTTCATTAAGTCCTCTCTATAGCTGTTCTTCTTATTGGGCTCCCGGGCTCTCGACCCTGGATACGACATTTGAATTTTTCAGACAAAGAACGTGCCGTGAATATTTTGCCTGTATTATTTTGACCCGCGTTTGAATAACCGGTCAGTTTTACAAGTAGTTGCCAAAAAATAAAATTAAGCCCCTCAGCGTTTTTTACATTACGATAATAATAATTGTTCTTATAAGAACAAGAGCTCTATCCACAAAGGACACCGAAGTACGTCGTTATGCCTCCTCAGAGAGTCGCGATGACATTATCGTTTAATTCTATAGACGCTGTAATTGGATCACGTGATGAAGGAACTGTTCAAATTCAATTTATGACACATTGTGAGAACGTGGAACGTATGTTCTACAATTCGGAACTGTAAGAGTTAGAGAAATATGTGTAAACCTTTTTGTACTTAAATGTTACAGTCAAAGCTACTTAGAGAAAATCGTTACAAGTTACCTTACCTACGTACTATATTGTTTTGCAATATTTTGGCAAATTAACCTAACACATTTCATACATTTAAGAAATCACTACATCATTCTGACGTAATATCATATATCACTACATCAGTCTGACGTAATATAATGAAATTAATAAAAAAAGTTCATCATCATCATCATCAGCCAGAAGACGTCCACTGCTGAACATAGGCCTCCCCCTTTAACCTCCACACTGAACGACAACCTGCCATCTGCATCCACTGGATGCCCGCGACTCTCACAATGTCGTCGGTCCATCTAGTTGGAGGCCTACCTACGCTGCGTCTTCCGGTTCGCGGTCTCGCGGTCTCGCGGTCGCGGCGGAATAAAAAAAGTTAATGTTCAGCAATTAAGCGACAGAGAACTTACTGTAATAACATAAGATCTTTAAAGGCTCGTCAACAGTCCATTAAAAGACACGAGCGAGTTCTATTCACGCCGCTGTACACTATTAAGCCTGCTTAAATGTTTTTCTACATTTATTTCTATAGAACATTGACTAAGCAAAGCAAACAAAATCTGAGTTTTAAAAATTTCACATATTACGTAATTATCCTATATTGGTTACACAGAAGGCCTAAACATAAGATAAATTTAGGATAAATAAACAAAAGAAAATGTGTCATGGCGAAAAAAAACATCACACACTGGCAAGGCACGAGCGAAGATTTTAAGCTATTTCTAGTCAATATAGATCAAATATTATGTTAATTTATGTTTATTGTTCATAAATATAACATATCAAAACATCAATGCAAGAACATAGCGTGGGCGAATTTTGAGTCAACGTAATAAACTTTTCAACGTTTTATGTTTACACGTCCGGAATTTTGTTGTATAGGTTTATTGTCATACAAATGGCCTATACCTATGCCAATGGCCTTTTTTAAATATTTTTATTCGCAGGACTGAATTAAAATAGGATGCGGTATATTTTGTGTTTTAAATTCTAACATAGAATAAAATCTCCGTATGAGTATTATATTCTCTTGGGAATAAAATACATTGGATTGAATCACCAAAGAGGTTGTAAGGCCTATGTTTTTATAACATCCTTGATCCACACGTTCATTCATCTAAGAAGGTTCCTTAATTTATTTAAAAAGTTTTAATCTGGCTGATTATCTGTATGACAGTTGACAGTTTCAACTTTTTAATGGCTATGTCAATAACATTCTCTTTACTTTGGACCTCCTTGCTTGAGGCTTGTGACGATCCTCATATTACGTTTCGGGTAACGAAGAAAATAATAATAGATTTTTTAATTTCTTTTATGTAAAATAAAGAATTAAAATAAATTATATAACATAGCCTATGTTTTAATCTGGTAATTTATAAGCATATTCGTGAAAACCGCATTTAAATCCATCCAGTGGTTTAGGAGATGTGCGCAGACAAACAAACAAACAAACAGACAAAAATTCTAAAAACTGGCCTATCGTGTTCAGCTGCTTATTTTAAGACGCCCTGTGTGTTTTTTTTTGTTATCTCGCAATTACAGATTTTTTTATCTCTATGTTTTTATTATATATAGATAGATAATCAAAGTAAACCCGTTGGCAGTAGGTTGGTTTCAAAAAGGGTGAAACTAGGGTAACATCCAACTGCGTGTTGTGACTGGCTGATGTTATAAATGCACAACAATCATCATATCAAGCAAAGTTGTTTGTTGCGGTTATTTCTGAAGGATTGTTGGAACTTACTCACGCCTTATCTTGGTTGACTACATCTCGAAAAATGTATGACTCGTTTTTTTTAGTAATTTCAATTTATGTGATGTAAAAATGGTAGCTCTGGATTAGCATATTTCAAAAAGAAGCATAATTTAGGAAATAGGATAAGAAGTCTTACCATGTTTTTTTTTATATTAAATTTTCTTTTAAATCGATGGGGTAGGTTTTTATCGTCTTCGCTTTTTATGTAGAGCTATACCTATATTTTTACAAGGTATTTTTTCCTAATAGTGTTAAATATCTATAGGTATTGGGTGAAGATCTGGTATAACAAATTATAATAAAGTATGGAAACTTGGCCCAGAGTTATCACAAAAGTAACTTATTGTAAAGGGTAGTTGTACCTTATGTTATAGGAAATTTCGTAAAAAAAACAGCCTAATATTTATTCTGACGAAAGCGAAATCTGACCTAAGTGAACCGAATCGCCATAAATAATCTAAAACGGGTAATTATCATGGAGTCGGCTCTACAACGAGCCTGAACGTGGAGGTGATACCGGAACGACAATAAAAGACTCATTAAGACAAACTTGTAAGACAAATGTCTCACTAGCCTATTCAGTCAGTATTCCTTTGTTAGGCTCACTAGCCTATTCAGTCAGTATTCCTTTGTTATTTTTAGTAGGTACAATAGGATGTCGGACAGATTTTAGATTAATGAAAAATAACAGGCTTATTGTTTTTTTTTTTATCGCGAATATGTTCGCGTTTGACCACTATCTCGCCTGTTGATAAGCGACGATGCAGTCGAAGATAAAGCACGTAGACTTAGAAGATATCTATTCACTCTTGCCTTGAAAAAGCTCAGATTATATCTCTCAGAAAACAAGGAAGCCGACAGGTTGTTTCAATCCTTGGCCGTGCGGATAAGAAACGTAGAATCACAAAGCTGTACTTTCACTGAGAGCTACTCGCGGCGTTATGCCCTTTAACACTTCCACCCTGGAGCTTAGATCCTTAGCTCTTGCGGTTTCCACCCCCAGATGGCCGGTTAAGGCAAGCCAGGGGTCGGGGTCTCATTTAGCCCCATGGAATAGGGGTACGCAGTGTCGCCACTCACCGACGGCTCGCCATAAAGCTGCCCCTGCGTTTTCATTATCATTGTCATTGCACAGAACGGCTGTTGAATGAACAATTTTTATATGGAACCTAACCCCGAAATCGGGAAAAAATCAACTATTCCATAGTAAATGATTACACGTGACATAATGTTGGAACAGCTAATATTTTTTTCGCAATTTCAAGGTTTGGCCCATAGCAAAAGTTGTTAATAATGATGAGAGTAATGTGAGAGTGAGAGTGATGTGAGTGGTGTACTAAGCCCACTTTTGGGCTTAGTACACCCTTTCTGCGTAACCCTGTATAATTGACACAATTGTGCGATAAGTAAGCACTTAGCATCAGAGGGCCTAGTGCGAGTTTTACCAGTGGCGTTTACTTATTCGATCGGGTTTGTATGAAATAAGAGCAGTTCCATCTGCATGCGCTAGATGGCGCAGTTTTTATTTCGTAGTAGTTAACGTTAACGCGATCAAGTAGGAAAAACTCGCACTAGGCACTCTGTAAAACAGCCCGTTTGGATCGTTAAATAAATATAGATACAAAAATAAAACAACAGATTATTTTCAGTGATTTAATATAACACATTTTATTGAAACTTACCATATGAAGTTGAACTGTAAATAATCCTCCGCTTTCAACTTAGTTTTTAAATAATGAAAGTGAAATATTTAATATTTTTGGTTTTAAATATTTAAATGATTAGACTTCATAAAATCTCAAGTCTTAATTTATTTAAAGTGCCTACAATTAATGTCTATAAAAATATTACACGAACAGCGCGTTAAATTGTCAATTTTAAATCTTAACTCGTAGCAAGTAAGTTGAAGTTATCGCAGCTTTATATAACCCTCGGGGATCCTGCGAGGGTTGGAACAGTGCCAGTGTTTGGGGCAACGATCGTCTCAACATTTCCCCGATAGCTACATTCACAGCAAGTCGACCGTATAAGGAAACTTTCCACAAACGTGCACAAGAAAATTTTAGTGTTCGTTCAACAACGCGCGCGCGGCGACTCGTGAACTCAATCGAATCGAATCTCGAGAGCTTTCACCGGCGGAAACGAGCGTGGATCGAAATTCTCACCGCCGATGAAAATCTAGAATAGGAAAGACCGTGCCTAGGACTGATTTCAATGCAGTTATGCAGTAGTCGGTTGACGAGCGCTTTCCTGACCCACGACCAGGACTGCATCTCGCATCCTCACTGCTCTCTATTTATTGTAAACCAGAACTAAAATGCGAGCAGGCGACACGTTGACAGTTTCAGGAAGTGAGCCTTCGCTCGTTGCAATAGGGCGCGACGTAAATTTATGGCGTGCATCGGGTAGCATGTGCATGCAACCGTGTAATGTTGTCGGTGTATAGATCGTGTTTCAGGTGACGCTGCGTGTGTGTGAGGCAGGTGAACTCCGGGCAGCTCTGCCCGGGAGAGCCGTCGCTATGACGACCGCCGGTGCTCTATACACGCTCACTGGAACAGATACCAATCATTTTATACGCTTCTAATTGGCTTTGGGTAGTTGTTTGATATTGGTTACTGGTATTGATTTAAAGCTTATTTCATGTAAATTTTACGTACATAATCAATAATGAGCTTATTTGCTGTAGGTATTGTCACTTCAGACGTAGTTTGCTGCATTTTTTTTTAATGTACATTTGATTTTCAATGCGTGCGCGAAATCCTAAACTGGGCAAACCTTCTTCCAGGTCAACAAAATACCGGCCTACAGCCGAGTTTGGGGCCCTTTGTTCAATCAATCAGAACACATTAGTACACATTGTAAAAAAAAATTGTCATATTATATTTCAGTTTTCCAGTAAATAAAGAGATACTTTACTTATCTTAATCAAATAAGTACATTACCTAAACCTTTTCTACAGCTCTGTATGGTGATCAATCATGTGTTAATCGCCAGTTGAACAAAAGGAGCTGAAACACAATGAATTACAGAGGTACAATGTTAATACTGACGAAGCATTCCCTTAGTTACATCTGGATCCCATTTAATCAATCTGAACAAGGTACGTTCAAAGTTACTTGAGTTCCTATTTCATTCATTCTTGTTAAAGAAACGAAGATTTCTTTGAAGGAAAATGAGACTCCACCTTTGAAAGGAATTTTTAAATAAATGAACCGAAGGAGAATATAAGCCGATTATCGACAGATGTCGTCTGAGCCGCCAAAGAGAGGTACAAGTGAACAGGAGGCTTAGTGAGCTTTAGTGACAAATCGTAATATAAATTTTTATCATATTTTATGTTTGATTATTGTACAGAAAAATAAACGCATTTTTGAGTAGGTAAGTATATGTAAATAAATACCTGACTTATTAATTAATAAAAAGTCGGAAGGAATCTGAGTAACTAACTCAGTTGGCGAAACAGACCTGTGGCCTTAGTACGAGAACTTGCGATAAAGTTATCGTTACGTAAACGATAGCAAATGTATGAAAAACTCACTATTTCCTTTCACGTCAGATTGAAGTGCTGTTCAATTTTCATACATTTTGCTATCGTTTACGTAACGATAACTTTTTCGCAAGTGCTCATACTAAAGCCACTGATGCTTGGTGTTCAAGGGTGATATTGTGGTTATGGTGTTATGGGTGGTATTATGTGGTTATGGTTTCGACGGTGACTGCTTACCATCAGGCGGCCCGTCTGCGTGTTTGCCACTTATGGCATAAAAAACCTACCCTCGTGATTTAACTTTGTTTCATAAGTTTCAATTATGCTTACAATTATGCTGTAGTGCCTTTGCCAGTAATTCAACCGCCAAGCAGTAGTGTGCAAACACTACTGTGTTCCGGATTGAAGGGCAATGTTTCCAGCGAAATTACAGGGCACACAGAGATTTGACACCTTATATCTCGGGGTGACGAGCGCAGTGCATTGTCATCCAGGGTTTTGAACTGTTGAAGTTCAAAATTCTGAGTGGCGTTGAGCTGTTATGGGCAAGCGTGAAGAGCCATCAGGCGAGCGACTTCGCTCGTCTTGTCACCCAGTATCATAAAAAAAAAAATATATACGTTTACCTACTACTACTTACCTAAAACCTATATGTAATAAAAAAAAACATAAGTATAAATACATTAATAAATACACAGAAAGATTCATTTATTACGTTTATTAATGTTTGGTCTCTTTTTTATTCCTCCACATCCACCCAATCTCAATTAAAAATCCCATTTAATTTCCAACCCCCCGAGTAAAGCAAATACGCTTTCTAATGTAAATAAAGCTCGTTTCTGTAAATACAAGCCACGATACGTAAAATATACATTTCCACTCTGTAAGCTTCGCTGAGCGATGAGCGTAGCGAGCGGCGTAGAACCTGACGTAGCACTCGTAGCAGATGCTCAAGGCTCTACGATCTGCTTTGGAATTTAATAATCAGTCGTCACCGCAGAATAGCTAATAGTACTCAGTTTCTTTTTAAGATTACTATATTAGTGATAAAAAGATTAAGTGACGCAATTTAAATTTATAATTAACCCTCAAAGGTTATCCAGACCGTAATAACTTAGGGTGTCGCAGCAGACTTTCATAATATTTTGCCTTAACTACAAAGCAAAATTGGTTTGATATTATTAGTCAAATCAAATATGTTCAAAATTATCGATTTCTTCAGTCAGCGGTCAAATATTTTCGAAAAAACTTAACCATAAATTAATTATTAAGATAATCTGTGCTAGTCTACATTTTCTGCAAGCTTAAATAGACATTGTAGTAACATGTATGTATTTCTAAAATGTATCTAAATTGACATAAATATCTTAGGGCCGAAATCGTGTCTTGAAACTAAGACTATGATATCTGCGTGACATGAAACGTCCAGGTGATCAAAAGTTACCGAAACAATCATTTGAATGGAGTCGCCTATGGTCACTTAGGTGCAGGTGATCAAAGGATGCCTAAATAATAATTTGAATCGAGTCGCATATGGTCACCCAGGTGATTATTTTCTCAGGCGCTGAAAAAACACTAAAGAGTCCACTTTGATAACCCAAGTGATTAAAGTGGAATAGACCCATAAAACGTGTGGCACGTTACGCGAAAAGAAAACTTGTCAGATCACGTCACGATACGTCACTTAGATGGTTTTCGGTCTTTAGGACCCTTTTTTCGTTTTTTTTTTTTTAAATATATTTTCATGTGTTTGTGAATCAAAGGGAAATACATAAAATCAAATATTTATAGCGTATTGAAACTCATTGCTACACTATTCAGACATTCAAAGCTTATCCAAATACGAATAAAGCGATTAATGGGGCTGGAAATTGAAACTAATCAAAGCGCGAAATATTGATTACTACATTTAGGGTTGCTACATGAAAACATTTCCAAAAATATCAGTGAACTTCGTATCTACGCGTAGATTTTCATATTTCCCCACTTCCTCTTAATTTGGCCCTTTCGCAAATCCTTTCTTAGTGGACCTTTGCACTCCGTAAGGAATCTACCTGCCAAATTTCAGCTTCATAGGTTTCGAGATTTTGTTATAAGTTGGTGAGTGTTTCGCGTTTCTACATAGAGTTCGAGATCTAGTTTTTTGTTTAAAATGCATGAAGCACTTTAAACTAAAAATGATGTTGAATACTATGTGATATGATTTACTCTATGTTTTTCCCACTAGTCCGGTCAACAGCCTCCACAGATCTTGTTGGAATAAACGTAATCATCTCATTCGTATCGTAGTGGTGAATACGACTGCGTCATATGGCGGACAGTAGACCACAACAGCTGAAACGGACGTCATCCAGTCGGCTGGGTGACGCAAATGGCTGTTGAAACAACTGGGTGCTGGTCGACAATACAGCTTGATTTTAAAAAGTTTTCTAAGAGCTATGAAATTTTATTTTGCTAAATAAAAAGATGGGTAAATAGTACTCTGCAATGCTGTTGACAAAAGTACCTTTTACCCACGACCGAACGGAGAAGGTGTTATGCGTTTGGGATAATAGCTACGGTATTCTTTTTAGGGGATTTCTTTTTAATTATTATGTATTGTAAAAAATTGAGTTATGCAAACCTACCAAACAAATTTGGTAGCTTTCTACCACCGACACTCGGGAACACGAATTCGGGAACATGAGTTCGAATAGTATTAGGATTTCTACCAAATGAAATGTAATTGTTTTTAAATTATTTCTTATTTGTACTTTGTATTTTGTTACGTTTCGAAAGTGTATCCTAGTGTACCTACTTGAAAAAAAGATATATGAACTATGTATGGTATAGTATGTTTCTATGTGTGTTACTATTTTCTCCTAAATTTCTGGATAAAATTGAATAAGTTTGGAAGTAGGTGTAACTGTGGTGGCAAAGATTTCATACTATTATACATATACTCGTACTCTTTGTGTAGTGGTGTTAGCTGTTTCATCAAAACTTTTCAGCGCTTCACAAGTTATGAAAGCTCTTCAAGTTGGTGCGTAAGTTTCTTAAATTTAATTTTACTTATCATAACTCACATACGGTAGGAAGCGAACGAACGTTTACACATGCAAGAAGTTATTATTTTAGCACGTTTTTATAAGTTATACTTTTTACTAACTAACAATGTAATCAAATTTGAAAGTAGTTTTTAACCTATTTCTAATTATCGTATCGATTTGAAACTGCAAATATATGTAATTCGGATGACTTTAATAATTTGTTACCTACAATCTGAACTGATATTGGACCTAGAAAGTGGAGAGTGGAATTCAATAACTTGGTACCATCGAACTGATCCTAGATGTGGCCAGGAGGTGAAGAGTGGAATATTCAATGACTACTAGAGAACCCATCGACCATGAGATTATTTGGTTTGTTTTAATGATGAGGAGGGTTTGAAGCCGGGTCGTGAGCCCTTATTTCTTTAGCAAGTTTTGCTAATTTAAAGTTTAGATTTTTTCTCTGAAAACCCTAGATACCTAAATATCAAAGACCTAGTTAGCGTAGCGTTAGAAATTAAATGATACATACACGTTTGCTATCACAGTAGACCAGGGACTCGATTTTTGAATAGCTCGTATGATATTTCGTACGAAAATATCATGCGAAATGACTGACTTTCGAACGAAATCCCAAACAAAACTTTTTTTCATATACATATCACTCCCTATGAAACGAATGGTTCGAACCATTCGAATTTGCTTTCTATCAATAGAAAATCTTTAGGCGTATAGGGCGTCTGGTGGCAGCTCGGTACATTACACTTGAAGATCTAACTCCACGTTAGCTCGAGAACGAAGAGTAACTTTCACCTAGCCACATAACTTTCGTCTAACTTACGTGAGTGCGGGAAGGAAAATTCCGCATGTAGTTCTCATCTCTTGTTCCAAACTTTGCCTGTAACGTGAATAAAAAGCCCTCATTTCGTTAAGGGTACACATTATATCAAGTAAATATATTTTTTAAACTATTTACAACAGAAAGAAGGAAACAAAGAAAGAAAAAAAGTTTATTTGTGACCAACTACGTTTTAAAAATCACTAAAATTAAATGACAAAGGTCACAAATCGGGTCCAACTCAGTATATCTAATGCCGGCTGTTAACCATAGCTGGTCTTCCGTTGGATCCGTTTAGTGATGTCATGGTATAGGCACATACACAGCACACCACTACAAAATAAAAATCAAATTATAAATAAACTAATCTAAAAACAAATACTTATAATGATGACAATAGATAGGTATAGTTCACAACTTTTAATTCAATATTTTTTTACAGCGTTAGAAGCAGTACAAAAGTCTTATTACCCGAAAAGTGAATTCTAAATCAATGAAAGCAAATACCATGAGAGCTTACGCCAAAAAATACCTTTGATTATAATATAAAAAGCAGTTAAAACTTACTTCATACTACTTCTTCATAAGTGTCCATGGTAGAGCTCCGCAGTTGTTATAAAAAAAATATCATAGGTGGCTTGCAGCGCAAAATTCTTTAGCGGTTTTTCCTTACCAATCATTTGACTCCACATAAGCATTATCTTGGTCGGCTATATCTCGAAAACTATTCTACTCTAGAGTCGAGATAATTCCTGTGAAATTTTAATATGTCCTAGTTTTTTATTTGTTAATTTCCTTTAGGATAAATCTCAGCACATTCAATTTAAGATCTAAAATTCAATATTTTGATGGTGACCGTAAAACTATATGCATTTATTAAGTGATGGGAGTAATAAATTAGAATGATTTGTAAAATATTTAGTCAAAAAACTTCTCAAACTACCATAAAATTATTTAATAGATTTTTCTTCTAATTTTATGAAAATAACTTTTTGTACAATTCATAATATTTTTGTTTCATGTTAGGATAAATTACAATTACTAAAGAAATCCTGTATACAGAAAAATAAATAATTGAGTCCTTATTTCTGTACTTGACTTGAAATTAAAGCGGAAATACACAACAGATTCGTCTAAGAAACAGTTTGATAAGGATTCCATTTTGCCACGGAGCCTTATTCCCTTGCAGCTAAACCTGCCCGCCTAAATTAACTCCTCCTCAAGCTACATATTGAATCAATCCAAGCCTTGTCCGTAAAGGACTCTATGATATCAAAATGCTGCGGGATAAAGCAGCTTCGGACGCTGGGCTTGACGGACGTCCGCAGGGATTGAGTAAGGCAGTCGATACAGACTCAATGGATTTCGATGACGCGTCTCTGGACAGTCGCAATGCGGGGAGGGTGCAACTGAGCATTGCGTAAAGTCTCATTCACAATACCGGATGTATCTCTAGAAGACGGCCATATTTAAGGATATCATCGTACTTATATTAGTAAAAGTTGTTTATAATGAGTACAATGACATCCTTGAATATGTCCTCTGTCTTGAGATACATTCTGTGTAGTCGTATTGGACTGGAAAGCATCGGTAGTCGTAATTCTGACTACAACGCATTTTGTTTCGTAATGCCACAGTCGACTTAGTAAACGTCACTGTATGTATTTCATGCGAAAGTGTGCACTCTACACTGTGTTAACACGACAGGAGAGTATGCATGCGTCTTCATCACACTATACGTCACATCAATATTTAAAATTAGATATTTTGTGTATGTGTGTAAGTATGTTTGTTACCACTCATCACCATAACGGCTAAAATGATTTGGATGAAAATTGGTAAAGAAGTAACTTAGATCATGGACTACAATAGCTATGAACTTGTATTTTAAAAAAACAATTGAAACCAAATTGAAGGCAAGTATGATACTTACTATAAGGCGAACGACTTGCTTGTCTTGTAACACACATGCATAAGCAAAAAGTAGCGAGTGTCACAGCAAATAAGCTCAATGTGTCTGCATCCTAAGCCTCGGGATCCATGAAGCATTGCGTAAGCCTCCAACTCTCCAGTAAATAGCGCCCGGGGACGTGATTGTGATATTAAGAATAGTTTGTTAGCCGCCGCTAATGAAATTATGTTTTTCATCAGCGACAGTGTGCGTGTGCTCAGGAATAACGGGACTCTATTTTATTTTAAGGAACAATGGAAGTTCCATTACGGGGATTTTAGGGGCTTTATTACATTTTAACGCCTCGAGATTCATGTAAATGTCTGTCTCTTAACAATGGGTACCTACTTAACTTACCTACCTATAGTTACTTGAGGATTTAGCACCCAGCAGTCATTGGTCGAGCCTAGGTCGGGTCATTCTTTAACTTGGATATCATCATCATCATTTCAGCCAAAGGACGTTCACTGCTGGACATAGGCCTTCCCCATTGATCTCCAAAAGGGCCGGTTGGAAGCTTGCATCCAGCGTTTTCCTGCGGCCTTTTTATGTCATCCATCCATCTTGTGGGTGGACGACCTACGCTGCGCTTACATGGTTCGTGGTCTCCATTCGAGAAAGTTTCGGCCCCATCGGCCATCTGCTCATTACTAGCAATGTTCGTACACACATGCTACTAAGTAGCATTTACTACTATTCTCGGTCCAAACATTTATTTGCTCTGACAGATGCAATAACATTGTTAAAAGCAGAATGAAAACCACGAATTGTGATGTCTTTCGCTAGGTTTTTGAACGTAGGCAAGACTGTAGCATGCAAATGATATAATTTAGTGATAAGTATTTATAAAAAAAAAAAACTTGTTAAAATTTTATTACAGTTTCAGAGCAAATAAATCTTTAGACTGAGTTTAAGGGGCATGCTTTTGGGCTAGAAAAGAGCATGTCTGATGTCAGTAACATAGTACTGTTTTATTTTCATTTGTTTTGCCGTAATAGTTTCACATCAAGCACATGCTAAAAATATATTTTTCTTAACAAAATATGTAGATATAGAAACATATAGCTAGAAAATTTTAAAATATATATAAATCTAGATTTACCCCTTCAAACCGACTTCAAAATTACTAAATACGCAATTTTGTTTGAACTTGGAGGACTTATTTTGATTTTAAAATCAAACTACTGAATCGATTTTGATAAAATTTATATGGAACTAATTATAAAGTAGTTACATATCTTGTCAAATAAAAAAAAACTTTTTTCCAAATTGGTTTTTATGTTACCCCAGAACGCCGTCTAAACGACGGCGTTCTTGGGTAACAAACATAAAAAAAAACACTCTAATTGAGAATGAACAAGATAATGAAGTCGATTAAAAATAGACAACAAAATTTTAACCGTTTTTATCTTAAACCTTTGTACGCACCTCAATTATAAATCCGCCATTTATTTCAACGAGCTTCAGAAATTTTCACGAAGTGCGGAGATAGCGATGAGCGCAATATCCATAGAGCAATGTTACAAACTTTGATCCTATAGATACATACGAAGTATAGGTAGGTTGTGATCGTTAGTTTGCATGAAACTTAAGCACCCTTCCACGAGAGAGCTTTTCAACCAAATCTAAGGGGTTTGGCGCTGCAGCTTCTGGTGCTTATGCTCGTTAGATGAGTGAGGTGAGTTTGAAGATCTAAATTAATACTGTCATAATGCCCTGTTTGGTATCTACAGATATTGTTATCACTAATTATTTTACTAATATTTGCATGTTGTTTTGAAATAAGTAAGTTTTTTGTTAATTTTATTATTATTTAGGAATGGGCTTGCGTTTGACGGCCAACTTGTTTGATGTTAAGCGATGTTGCGGTCTACAATAGAGCACGCTTGCCTAGAAGAAACCGATTCACTCGTGATTTGAAGACCTCCAGATTGTAACTATCAGGCAACACCCATTCAGGCAGCGCTTTCCAGAGACTTGCAGTTCGCACAATAAAAATGGAAGTAAGTTAAAATAAACTTAAATAAACATGAGTTATTTAACCGTCAAGCAATAGTGTGCAATTATTACTGTGTTACGGATGAAGTTCTAAATTCTTGGTAGCGCTAAGCTGCTATGGGCAAGCGTGGCAAGCAAGTCACTCGCCTCGTGGTAAGCACCAAGAGGCGAGTGACCTGCTCCTCTCGCACTCAGTTGCAGAAAAAAATATCACAAAATACATACATACGACCTACCAATGTTGTAAAACACTGTTTTAAACTATTACGGTCGTTCATTACAGCTATATCATTATTAGCGAGATATTTGCCATGATAAAGTCGTGGATGGAGCTCCCGATATTTCGGCGCAGCTACATGCGCCATGTTGTCGGGAAGACTGATGGTGGTAGACGGTTGGTTGGTCAAATAGTTCAAAGTTAGGTTTAAACAAAACCATCTACCCTCTTTATTAGACTTTTGTTATCACTGGAAATCGAACTCGAACCAAATCCCGACAAAACACACTCACTGTATCACTGCGTAGGTATAGTAAATAGGACACATTTTGAACGCGTATATTAATTTTTTTAGGCAACCGAATACTAGATTCCATCCACAACCTTATCACTCTAAATATTCTGTTAATAATCATTTATAAATGTACCAATGTTGCACTCCGTCTAGGGTTGCCACCCGTCCGAGTTTTCCCGGATTTGTCCTAGTTTAGAGGGAATCCGTGGAGCGTCCAAGCCAAATTTAGTCTTGGACCGCCCGCGACACAAGAACTGAGCCCGTAAGCCGTTATGTTTAAAAAAACCTATGATGTCCGGGTTCTGGGCTCTAAAATCCGGGGTTTTCACGCGTCTTGTCCTGGTTGCCAAATTTTAGAAATGGAAACCCTAACTCCGTCAAGCAATTGGTAAACAACGGCATACGTTTGGTAAGCTCTTGCATACGAGGCAGACGGGGCGTAAAAAAACCAATGTTAATATTTTATCATCGAGCGACCTCGCTCGCCTCGCTTTGAGCGCCTCTAGAATGAATACTCTTTTGATTTTATTTTGATTGTAGTCAAATCATTGGCATCCTAAAACGTTTTATAGTTTTACTTTTGTATATTAAACACGCTTCCGGTTATTCGCGTTACTTAAAAGAGGTTTGGTTTAATTTATTTATGAAAACAGAACGTAGGTAAGTACAGTACTCACTTTAACTAAGAACTTTGGTTTAATGCAGTTAACAGCTGTGAAAGTATACAGAATGATTAGATTGACAAAGAGCATATTCGAGGTTTTGATAATTTAGGCTCGCATGACACCAAAAAAAACAGTTATATTAAACTTTAATTTTAATCAAAGTTTTGTACGTGACAGAGAAAAACAGGAATAGGTACAGCGCTATAGCTCGCGAAGATAATTATCTTTGAATGCTTCAATTTGATTATAATCAAATCGAAGCGATGCTAAAGTAGTGCTAGTCCAAAAAATTTGGACTAAAGACGCTCTATAGAGAGGACACACCAGAAAGTTAACATATTGTGGGACCTCTTTGCAACATGTTGGCCATATTCACATGCCTGTCAAGCAAGTACGTTAATTGTCAGAAACAAATGATATATCTTCAAAAGGATGCCATTTTGTACATTCAAAGTGCCGCACATAACATGATCTTATTTCTCAAACCCTAAAATAGAAAATTCTTGGTTCATCATCATTAGCCAGAAGACGTCCACTGCTGAACATAGGCCTCCCCCTTTAACCTCCACACTGAACGACATCCTGCCATCTGCATCCACTGGATGCCCGCGACTCTCACAATGTCGTCGGTCCATCTAGTGGGAGGCCTACCTACGCTGCGTCTTCCGGTTCGCGGTCTCCACTCAAGAACCTTTCTTCCCCATCGGTTATCAGTTCTTCGAGCGATGTGGCCTGCCCATTGCCACTTTAACTTGCAGATTTAATAGTTATGTCGGTGACCATGGTTCTTTGGCGAATATCTATGTTCCGAATTTTATCGCGTAAAGAAACTCCGACCATAGCTCTCTCCATTGCCCGTTGTGTGACTCTGAGTTTTTCCAAAAGACCAACAGTTAAGGACCACGTCTCAGTACCATATGTCATCACTGGCAACACACACAGGTCAAAGACCTTTGTCTTTAGGCACTGTGGTATCTTGGACGAGAAGATTTCACGCAATTTCCCGAACGCTGCCCATCCGAGTTGGATTCTTCGACGACCTCTTTGCTTAAGTTGGACTTACCTAACTGAACAATCTGTCCAAGATAGGTGTAATGATCAACAACTTCGAGAGTATCGTTCCCAACATTGACCGGCACGGGTACAACATGGACATTGTACATGATTTTTGTCTTATCCATGTTCATTTTAAGACCCACCTGTTGGGAAAGGCTACTGAGGTCGCTGAGCATTGTATTGAGGTCCTCCAGCGACTCTGCCATAATAACTATATCATCGGCAAAACGAAGGCGAGTGATGTATTCGCCATTAAAAAATTCTTGGTTATTAAAAAAAAATTGACAACTGGCCGCTTCAGCATAGAAGACATAATAGTACAGCTTCAATGACCAGATTGTATCAGCAAGCGTATCGGCCCGGTCAAATATTAAACTACTCTTTATCATATATTTAGGTTCAGAATCGTGTACTGAATACTCTCCCAAATTATGTCCGTCATCTTACCGAACATCCTATATCTTCTCTCTCTCTAGAGTCTCTAAAAAGTATTATGATAAATATACAAGACACGCACGAGCCGGGTGGAGCGGTCGGGCAGCGTGCGGGCAGCATGATATATGAGGGATAGGATTCAAAGCGGTGCGGGGTGTCGCGGTCAGCGGCGAGGCTCAAAGGAAATCTCATTTCGCGGCCTCCCCGGCCGCCCAGCGCAGCCGTGGGCGGCGGGCGGACATCTATTAAAATAATTTGAGAAAACCCAACACTTACCCGCGTGCTCGCCACTCGACTCTCCGCCGCTCCAATTTATTCCACTTTTCATACTTCATAGCTCTTTTGTTGTTCGATATCAACTGAATAATTGGGAAGCCTTTTCAGTTGCTTACTTTTTTGTAGCTGTTTTAAATTTTGTTCAGTGTGACTTATTGTTAGTCAGTTTGTCTAATATCAGTACTAATTTTTTTTCTTCTTCTAGATTTTATATTATTTAAGCACGCGGTTAAGTATTATCTGGTCTAACATATAACATTTCACTAATTATTAAGTATATAATAGGTCGGGGAAAAAGTCTTTTCGTATTTTGTATGTATAAAGTTGTAGTAAAATCTCATCGGTTGTACTGTTTGTATCTGGCTGGTTTTGATATTATTAAAAATATGACATTTTAAAAAAGGAATACAAAAAGTAAAAAGCAATTTCCCGCCATTTTTCAATTGTTTTTTTGTTCGATAAAATGAGTGAATCTAACGAAGAAATTCGATATATTTTGAAGTTTTATTACAAAAAAGGGAAAAATGCGACACAAGCCGCGAATAAAATATGTGACGTTTATGGACCTAATGCAGTGTCATCAAGAGTAGCACAATGTTGGTTCAAGCGTTTTCAGTCCGGGAATTTTGATGTCAAAGATGCAGCTCGCTCTGGTCGCCCTGTTACGGATAAAGTCGATGCCATTTCTGAAAAAGTGGAGCAAGATCGGCATATTAGTAGTTACGACGTAGCTGAAGAACTGGGGATCGACCACAAAACAGTTTTGACCCATTTGAAAAAGTCTGAGTATAAAAAAAAACTCGATATTTGGGTGCCACACGAGCTCACTGAAAGAAACCAAATGAATCGTGTGCTCATTTGCGATTCTCTGTTAAAACGTAACGAAACCGAACCGTTTTTGAAAAGATTGATCAGTGGTGATGAAAAATGGATCACCTACGACATGAATGTGCGCAAACGATCATGGTCAAAGGGCAGTGAAGCACCACAGACTGTAGCGAAACCCAGATTAACACGTAATAAGGTGATGCTGTGTGTATGGTGGGATTGGAAGGGCATCGTTCATTATGAGCTTTTACCGCCGGGCAAAACCATCGATTCGGATCTCTACTGCCAACAGCTGATGAGACTCAAACAAGAAATTGAGAAAAAACGGCCGGAATTGATCAACAGAAAGGGCGTGGTCTTTCATCATGATAACGCCAGACCGCACACATCTTTGGCCACTCAGCAACAATTGAGAGAGCTTGGTTGGGAAGTGTTAATGCATCCACCATATAGCCCTGACCTTGCACCCTCAGATTTCCACCTGTTTCGGTCTCTTCAGAATTCTTTGGGTAGTGTTAGATTAACATCCAGAGAGGACTGTCAAAACTACTTGTTGCATTTTTTTTATCAGAAGTCCCAAAATTTCTACAGCAATGGGATCATGTCACTACCTACAAGATGGCAACAAGTTATCGAACAAAATGGCACATATATATTATAATTAAATGTAATTAAACTTGAAAAAAATATGTCTTGAATTTGTTTATAAAATACGAAGAAACTTTTTCCCCGACCTTTTATATTCTCTACGTGCTTATATACATATATATTTCCCTTTATGCATTGTTTTTATATTTTTGCGTGTTTATTCTACGAATGTTTTTTTTTTTTTTTAACTCTGAAGGCCCGTGCGTCTCAGAAGGTCAGTGCTGAAAATCAGCGCTGGAGAGAAATCTGTAGCATTATAGCTCAGCACTGACCTTTTTTGTCGTACTGGACACTACAACGACAGCTGAACATGTAGGTATTATTGTTATTTTGTAATTATTTTTATTCTGTTTTGTAACGTTGATGTTGTAGTGCTTTGTGGGCAAAATAAATGTTTTTCTTTCTTTTTTTCTATGACCCTGTTTGGGTACGGTAAAAAGCAGCATGGAACGATCTTTTAAAATTTCGTCAAAATTATCATTGAATTTTTTTTATAGGTTGGAATAGCATTTAAATTCTACGATAGTTTTTAAATTATTTGTGAAACTAACTTCTTTTTCTATAATCTTTTAATTAATTTAGCAATTTATTAAATACTAGCGAACTACCCCGGCTTCGCACAAGTTGAAGTTTTTTTTATAAATATATATATTTATAAACCTACCGTGTAAATTTATCTGAATGGGAAAACCGCATCAAAATCCGTTGCGTGGTTTAGGAGGTGTTACCGGATATACAGATAGACAGACGCGGCAAACGACTTTATTTTATACTATGTGGAAAAGAGAAGATATAGAGATTTAAATAGTCATAGTATTTGGTTCGATCAATTTATGCCTAAATTGAGTTTATACTAGGCTAGCTATACAATTATATAAGCTCAGCTTAGAGCCAGCTTTTTAAGTTGTAAAACTGAAGAAACAATCCTAAAGAGAGAACTTGGCTCAGACAGAGTTAAGATGCTCTCAGACGTTTTAATGAAAGAGAATATGCTTCGCTGATTGGAGGTCACGGGGATCATTTTAAAGAGGCTTAATATATAGTTTTAATATTATGAAAATATGCATATTTATATATTATATATTTGTTACCTCAATAGTCCTTTAATTATGAACCAATTTGAAAAAATATTTTTCATACTTGGAAAGTACGCTTGACGTTGCATTACGCAGAGGGATAAAAACAGAATTTTCATCCCTGGCAAACGATTTTCAGTGCTGTCAAGAAATTTAAAACTATGTAAGCCATGACCATCTTTTTATACAGGCCACAGAATATTAGGTAAAGCTACTACGAAAGCCACTGTTAAACCGTGGCGTAAAATTAAATATAATAATATAAAATTTGAATGAAGATGGAATGTTATTTAAGTTACTGAAATATATTCCCTGCTTAGGCTATTTTATTAAAATATCATACAAAGTACATTTTTTTTAAATTATTGAAATTAAATTAATAAAACTTTAAATTATCTTATTGGTATTATATTTCCCATATTGTTTATTTGTTTTTACAATATTTTTACAATATTGTTTGTGTAACTAATCAAGTTTTTATTTACTTTTCTCATATTCGAAATGAAAAGCAGTGTTGTGTACAAGTGCATTCGATCAATGTGTGGGTTGAAGCGAAGAGATTCTTGCAAACTTTTTAAAATAAACCTTTAACTTCACCTTCGATACACATCTACGAATCGGCCCTACATGTCGGTTGTTTGTAGTGGTAGGATTCTTTGCAGGGGTCCGTCTGGAGAAGTACCACACCTGTGCCAGTTATTCAACCACCAAGCAGTAGTGTGCAAACACTACTGTGTTCCGGATTGAAGGGCAATGTCTCCAGCGAAATTACAGGGCACACAGAAATTTGACATCTTATATCTCGGGGTGACGAGCGCAGTGCATTGCCGTCTAGGGTTTTGGACTGTTGAAATTCAAAATTCTGAGTGGCGTTGAGCTGTTGTGGGCAAGCGTGAAGAGCCATCAGGCGAACGACTTCGCTCGTCTCGTCACTCAGTATCATAATTTTTTTTAAAGAAAAATGTAAACTAGTATGAAACTCTAATTTAGTAAGCGTCATGGCTGCATGAGCCATACTGCAGAAACGCCCGCCCTATTTAGTAATAACACGTTAAAGATGAGACTGACTGTTTATAATAAACTATCGCAAGACTTAAAAGATATAAGTAATATTGAAATTTTCAAATTTAGACTTACGAAGTTGCTAATTGACAAGACTTACGTATATCTACTAAAATTGAGTTTTTAGATGACAAATTATTAAAATGAATTATCTTTATGTTAATATCTACAAATATAGATTGTTATACATTTTGCATGCCATGTTGCTAGAGCATGGTGGTCTATATTATGTAAATACATTCACATCTGCATGTTTCCCGTGTCACAATTAGTACGTAATACGCATACATGTAACTAAGTGATAATTTGTATCGAAACGTATGTTTATAGAGGAGCGTAATCCATCAAATTCACGCCGTTTGACAAATACCATTATTCGACGGCCGCGAAACAAATGATTACAAATGAATCGTGGTGGGGGGCAGGGAGCGCGGGCGGCGTAGCCATGGCGACCCGAGACGATCGATGCACCCCCCGCGCCCCACGATCCGCGCCTCTCCTCACCATCCCCCCCGCACACCCCCACCCCTCAATTAAACAATGATTCACACGTTCCTGATGATGAGGGAACAAGCACAATGCTACGTTAGGGATCAAAGAGCATTGTTTCGGCAACGGCACACGGCGTGTTAAAAATCAACGAGGTGGAAATCGTTAAGGCAAACCTACGTACTTTCCCAGAGGGATGATAATAACACTCAGTATCTTCATACACGTATTTTATGTCTGAGGGAGAATGAGAAACATTTGGAAATATGAAAATTATGGGCACACGTGTATTAACTTTAATCAAATGATACTTTCTAGATAACAAGGCTCTATCGTAGATTACACCATCATCATCTTCATCAGCTTATCATGTTCCCACTGCTGGGATACAGACCTCATCTCAGAGAGAGAGAGAATGAACCCTAATCCATGATGCTGGCCCAGTGCATATTGTTGAATGTCATATGTTTTTGAACTCTTGAGGTTCTTGGACATACTGATTTCCTCTCGATGTTTTCCTTCACCGTTGTTGAGCGATGGCTTTGAAACTGCACATTACATCACACTAATCACACTATCGCACTAAAATCATATATTATGTGAAAGTTTGGATGGATGTATGGATGGATGGATGTTTGTTACTCAATCACGCAGAAGCGGCTGAATGGATTTGGATAAAATTTGGAATATATATTGCTTATGACCTGGATTAACACATAGGCTACTTTTCATCATCATCATCACCAATTTTCATCACCACACGAGTGAAACCGCGGGGCGCATCTAGTATCATAAATGTGAACGTTTGGATGGATGGATGGATGTTTGTTACTCAATCACGCAGAAACGGCTAGATGGATTTGGATGAAATTTGGAATATACATTGCTTATGTCCTGGATTAATACATAGGCTACTTTTCATCATCATCACCAATTTTCATCACCAAGCGGATGAAACCGCGGGGCGCAGCTAGTAATTTATTTAAGTAGGTACTAATCAAAATAAGTCATTATACATTGCTATTTTTGTTGAATAACACTGAAAAAGTTGTTTCATCTTTATGGTCGCACACCCAAAGCCAACAAGTTGCAAATTATAGTTGCTGATGAATGACTAATTTGGCAAAGTAGAAAAGTCTGCTGAAACTGCTAACAAATAGAAATAAATTACAAACTGAGAAGTAAAATACCTACACTTAGTTATAAAATAGTACTTAAGTATAAGTTAGAATTGGTAATATATGTAAAGGGGATCTACAAAAGGTATGACAGAGATTAATTAATTTTATATGCACTTTACGTTTTAATTACACAAACCAAATCCGCCTGTAATTAATTTCAATATGAAAAGCCTTGCAAATACGGATCGCGACCACATTTTAAAGCCGATTTTCGAGCTGAACGGGCATTTTAATTACGCCAGACGCACCACAGCTCTTATTTTAAAGTATAAAGCAATATTTTTTCAAAAAAAAAGCGAGGGTTATACTTAAATAGCGAAAAGTAAGGACGGTCTAAGCACGTCATGAATTAATTTGGTTTCGTTTTTAACCGCCGCGCTACCTAAAGCGCGTACCTAATAGGTTTCATAATATCCAATTGAATCTTCTTTATCATCTTATATATAAGGCGATCTGTGTATGTGTTTATGTATGTATGTATGTATGAATGAATGTGTGTGTGTGTGTGTGTACGTTCCCTATGGACTCCAAAACGGCTGAACCAAATTTGACGGGATTTTCACTTTCAGATAGCGATGACGATGACGAGTAAAAATTCACGCGGGTGAAGCTGCGGGGTGCAGCTGGTATAATATAGTAATGATTTATTTGACACAACAGCTACAACAAATAGTTATTCGCAATAATCGATTGGCTTCTAACGTTATGCACTGCCCGCGCCGCCGAGAGCGTATCTTCACTAGCGGGAACGGTCCAAAATAGCTCGTTTAAATACAACCCTCAGGCTACGAGCTTTTATCGGATCAGACAGCCTAACTTTGCCTACCCTCTTCCGTCGGCCTTTCGTATTATCTGGCCGTGTAATTGGAGCGCTCCGGTTGGTGTAAAATAAATGATACAGGCATAGAAGAAATGGTTAACACAACAAAACAAAGGGGTTGAGCTCTTATTTTATTTTATTTTATGATTAGTCGAAAGGCGGAGTTAGATGAGGATGCTGGTTAGTAAATTTAAAAAGGCTAAGAAACAAACAGACAAGATCTAGAAGTTATTAAAACTTCTTTTAGTAGAGGCTGTGAAGCCATTAGCTACGCGCGTATCAACTCGTTGACCCAAAATCCGTGAATTCGGTCCTTTGAAATATTTTAATGGGGTATGAGCCTCTAATTTTTTTATTTTATTATTATTGGAAGGGCGGAGTTAGATGAGGATGCTAGTTAGTAATTGTAGATAGGCTAAGAAACAAACAGACAAGATTTTTTATTTATATTACACGGGAATTACTCACGTAAGATTAGTCCGGATACTCCGACTATAGTTTCAACCGCATTCGGCGGTCTTTATCAAGGTGAATGCGCGCGCGCGGCTGAGTCTCGCTTTGCACTACGGGCCGCCGCGCGACGCGCACGTGACGACAAAGGATGCTGATCGGGTGCGGGGGTAGGGGTGCGTGGAGAAATATGCTGCGCCGGCGTGCACTGAAGGCCTAATCTTACGTGAGTAATTCCCGTGTAATATAAATAAAATGTGTGAAAACCACGTCAGTTTCCATAATAAAACAGACAAGATTTAAAAGTTAGTAAAGCTTCTTTTAACAGAGGCTGTGAAGCCATTAGCGACGCGCGTATAAGCTCGTTGACACCAAAATCCGTAAATTCGGTCCATTGAGATATTTTTTTATGTTAACTACATCAATATTTTTTGACTGGTAAATACTCTTTCTAAAAAACCGTTGATGTTTGGCATCGATGTAACAAAGAGTGCTATCGGGCTGTCGAGCGTGCTATTGACACTCCTCATTACTCACGGAGCGGACCGCCAAATAACGCCGCGGAAATATCTAACAAAATGATGAACCTACTGCTCAAGTATTTGCGTTAGAAAACTGAATAAAATCTGAATTACTATAAAAACGGCTTACACTCACAATTATGTTTATCGAGACGATAGACCGGTTTCACGCAATTTCTGATGAAGGAATGAAATAAATCTAACAACCGACTTCAAAATTAGTAAATACGCAATTTCGTTTACTTGGTGAGGTTTTTTTTTCTTCAGTTATTTTGGTTTAAAAATCAAACTACTATACCGATTTTGATGAAATTTCCTAAATTGGCCTACCAAACAAAAAAGAATCATTAAAATCAATAGATAGTTGGCGGAGAAATCGGTGAACATACATAAAAAAATTATATACAGTGGAATATAAAACCTCCGCCTTTTTTGAAATTTTATAGCAAAAATAGACATTTTATAGCAACTAAATACGATTTTTAGTAGTACCTATTTGAGGTAGGTATGCTTCCAAAAGGAAAAGTTTTAAACTTTTTATGGTTCCGTACCTCAAGGCTGTCAACGGGACCCTATTATTAAGCCTACGCTGTCTATTGTCTGTTCCACCTTTTAACGGCTTAACTTTTTGAGTTGTAATTTTTGAACAAATATACATGGGAGAATATATTTTTGTAGTGGTAGGACTCTTTTGCAGGGGTCCGCCAGGGGTAGTACCACACCTTTGCCAGCTATTCAACCGCCAAGATGTAGTGTGAAAACACTACTGTGTTCCAGATTGAAGGGCAATGTTTCCAGCGAAATTACAGGGCACACAGAGATTTGACATCTTATATCTCGGGATGACGAGCGCAGTGCATTGCCATCCAGGGTTTTGAACTGTGGATGTTCAAAATTCTGAGTGGCGTTGAGCTGTTATGGGCAAGCGTGAAGAGCCATCAGGCGAGCGACTTCGCTCGTCTCGTCACCCAGTATCATAAAAAAATGAACTATAGCATAGATAACCAGTCGAAATTTTCACATAAGTTACGAGACGATTCATGATAACTCTTGAGAACAGGTTGCCTGTTATAAACGATTCAGTTTAGGTGATTGCGAAAAGTTGCGGGACCGCGAATCGTATCTTGACGCATTAAGGTTCGCTGTCGCGTGATTTTGCAAACTGCTCTAATTCGAGCCCGCGGTTAGAGTTAGCCGTAAGGCTCCTGATATGGATCAAGCGCGAGATGGGACGGTCATTTTCGAGAGAGTTTAATCCCGTGCCGCTAGGTTGCAAGACTTCGGGTATCTTTTGAAGATTTCCCCCTCGCCAAAAAAAAAGGCTGCAAGACTTCTAACTTACCTGATTCTTCTCGACAAATAGGCCTCGGTATGAACCTAGATAAAACTAAGTTAATGTTTAACACATATGTTACCCGATGTTAGCCACTTACCTCTCGAGATTTGTCCAAGAATAACTATCTAAGGCATATTTTTCCAATAGGTGGGGTTTACTTCGAAAAGAAAGTCGACAAAGAATTCGGTTAGGCTGAGCAGCGCTTGGTAAACTTTGTCTTGTCATCCATTCCATGCACAGTACCTGCAGATGAAAATCCTTTTTTTAGATTTGTTGCAAAGACAGTTTAAAAATTAGTTGACTGACAGAAAAGCGTGGCTAAAGCAATCCGGACGTTTACCCGGTTGTTCTGATGTACCTACTGAGGCCGCTCTTATGAGGATGTTAACTTATTACCAGTAACCCTGTATACAAACAAAGGATAAAATACGCACAATATCTAGTTTTTGAATCGACTTCCAAAAAGGACGAGGTTCTCAATGCAACTGTTTTTATTTTATGTTTGTTACTTTAGAAATCTTTTATAATGGATCTTCACGCGAGTTTTGATGAAGCGACAATACGGGGTTCTTGCAAAAATATGATGATACCACTCAGCGTTTTACAAGTAAACTAACATACAGTACTTTTGGATACAGTTCACTGTTTTAATAATTTAAAATTTTACGTACTTAGTAATAAACAGGAATATGGAATTTACAGAAGTGGAATGTGATGGGCGGGCTGAATATTTGCGAGCTGAGCATGTTCGGCATTCAGACTTCAATGGGCTGATAAATTGAGTGGCATCCGAATGCATAGCGTGCATTCCTTGCCAACGTGTATTAACATACTTAACTACTCATGTTCCAAGTTAAGTGGTTCACGTTGCCGTGGCCGTAGTACGAATATTCGATACGTAAAATACATATTGAATTCCATACAAATTTCAATTTCGAAAGTAAAAATTTCTTTGAATTTCGATTCGTATTTAACACATCGAATGTCACACTGAACTACTATTTTATACAGGACTAGCCGATTTCCCGATGAGGTTTCTCATAGGCAACTTCTCAAGAGCCGTCTTTATAAGGCTTTCGAGGTTATTGTCCGTACTAAGATTAGAAAATAGCGGGTTTTTTCATATAATAACGCAGTAATGAAGTTGTATACTGCATGTTAACGACAATTACTGACTTTGACTGCCTCGGTGGCTCAGTTGGTAGTGATCCTACTTTCTGTGCTTGGGGGCGTGGGTTCGATTCCCATCTAGGACAAACATTTGTGTGATGAACATTTGTGTTTGTTCTATGTCTGGGTGTTAATATCTATTTAAGTATGTATTTAAAAATATATATGTATGTATATCAGTCTCTGGCAGCCATATTACAAGCTTTGCTTAGTTTGGGGTCAGATGACCATGTGTGCAATAATGTCCCAGATATTTATTTATTTATATTATATAATTTCCACATTTATAACTTTAATAACTGGCTAAGTGCGAGTCGGACTCGCCCACGAAGGGTTCCGTACCATTATCTAAAAAAACTGCAAAATAATCACGTTTGTTGTATGGGAGCCCGCCTCAAATATTTTTTTTATTTCAATTTATTTATTTATTTTTAAGGCGAAGATATACCTAAATATTCTGTGAACATTTCAAGTGTCAACCTGTTGCAGTTATCAATATCAAGCAAAAACGAGCAAAAAATCACGTTTGTTTTATGGAAGCCTCCTTAAATATTTATTTTATTCTATTTTTTTGTATTTCTTTTTATAGCGGCAACAGAAATACATCTTCTGTGAAAATTTCAACTGTCTAACCATCACGGTTCCTGAGATACATACAGCCTGGTGACAGACGGCCAGACGGACAGCGGAGCCTTAGTAATAGGGTCCCATTTTCCTTTGGGTACGGAACCCTAAAAACTATCACATTTTCATCTAGAAAATAGCATTCTATGCAGCATTTATTCCATTATAACCTTATTAAAACCGAATTCTAAATAAGTACCACTTGCATAGTATAGCTTCTAAGGAGGTATAGGACCCGGGCATGTCCTAAAACTGCGACCAGAACCACCGGAGGATGGGCAGCAGCGTCCTAATAGTACACGGTGAACGTACTGCAATCTCCAAGCCGCCTGCCAAGCGTAGGGATTATGGCAACACCCCTCTCTATGAGGGAGGCCTTGTCCAACAGTGGACGTTACTTGGCTGATGATGTGATGTGTGTATAGTATAGGTATATAGCTACTCTCTCATACCAAAACTACCGACGCGCAAAAAATAAAACTAGTATAAACTCATACCACGATGCACCGTAGTCTATAGCAATCACATATTCCGTGATTATAAAAACATTAGCAGTTTTTTGATCGGATTACGTAGAGTGGTGTATGTAGTGCGAAATGTAATAAGTACTTGCGGGGGGAGAGGGGTGGCTCGCTGCGTGCTGGGTTACCACGGTTTCAGTGAGATATGGGATAGTGAACCGGAAGTTACTAAGTGGCATAGCTAGGTACAGCACGCACGTTATGGGGGCGACGACCCATCGAGAAACTATATAAACAAATAGCATGAAGCCACAATACCGAGAGAACATTTTTGAGCTGATCTGAATTGAGAAATATGCATAACTTAAAAAGCATTTATTTTTATAACAGACTTACTCGTACGTTTTACCGCCAACTTGCCTGTAAAGCGATAATAAGGTCTACGATGGAGCACGCTTGCCTAAAAGAAGCGGTCTTTGAAGTCACCCATATTGTAATTATCGGGGAAGACTCATCGCGGAACTTTAAACTGTTTAAGATGTTCTGTAAATATATACAAAAGGTATTTATTATAGCAGTTGAAATACTTAGTGTCACACTCAGAAATACATTATTGGATATTAGAGTGTCCGTGTGAATATGATAGATGTGGTTACAGTGGTAGTGGGCGGAGGGAGGCAGCGGTCGAGCGGCAGAATCAAGGGCGTGCGAGTCGCGGGGCGCGGGGGATGCTGCGCGGGCCGGCGACGCGCCGATCAATATCTCGCGTTGCCGGGCGACGCCGCGCCAGACCGAGTGCCTCCCGTACTACGCCCTTCATCCCCCGGAGTGCCCCCACCCTGCCCACTACTCGCTTATTTAATACATACCGTATCTGGGATACGAGCGTTTTCGTGCTAAATGACAGGGCAACGTAATACAGAAAAGCGGCGAGTCAGGGCTCCCGTAATCGCCGCCGCAGCGCAGCCGCTGGGCCCGTAGCCGGCACCGCCCGATGGTTTCGATGACATTGACCTTGTTCCGCCGAGAAAACTTCCATTTTCATCCCGCCTCATTTACAACGAGAACATGTATGACAAGGGTTGAAATATGACCACTTCTTTTGTTCAAGAAAATCGTAATAAAGTCCTAAATTGCTAGGAGCGTTGAAAGTTTTTAAGACTACCTAGAATAGAGCCAAATAACTAGATAAAAGGAAATTCCTTGGAAAGTAATTTTGTTCTCATTTCCATACACTACGTCTACTTAGTCTAGTCACAAAGGTAAAGCTTCTAGGGCATCTTTAGGCAGCGACTCGAGCTTATTTCATTTCTTATTACTTTAGGTCTTCTTAACATTTCTTACACAAAGTGAACCAAATAGTTTTTTTTTAGTTTTATTACTTTGCATAATGTATTTATCTATAACTATGTAAGGCGTAAATGACTAACTCAAGACATGTTTATGCGTAAATATCTCAAAATCAAAAGCCATGTAGTTATTTTTTTTTTTCAAAATTTTTGATTTGTAATATTTTTTTCATATTATGATAAAAAGTAATGAACATAAAACAATAAAAACTAAACATTAATTGTTTTTATAAATTCATTGCACCGTCACGAATACTGTATATAGCTTTCATTTTAAACATTTAATTCTTCAGTTAACTACGTACTAAGACCGCGTAGTTCGAAAGGTCTCCTCTAATGGTCTTCTGATCTGGGCTACATCCGACGGTGGCATTGTTAGCGGTGGCGAACAATGGGGCTAAGCACCCGCACTCCTTCATAATTCACTCGCCGAGCATCCTAGTAGTTGGGCTTTTTAATAAAACGAAAACTGCCAGAGATAGGTTAAAGTGCTCTCCAGAGGTTTTCACATGGCAGTTTACCAGTTTATCGACGGTTTGTTCATTTGTGTGTTGTTTACTACACTGGTCAGCCAGAGCATAGACTCCCTTGGTACGCTTTTTGTTATGACATATACGATATTACACAGAAAATATTCGTGGCAACATATCAAACTGTTAAACATTTTCACCTCTGAAAACCACTGAATATATATATTGGATTTAATTTTTTCTAGGAGTGTTCGAACGGCAGCTGTATGTATGTGTAGTGTCACTTCGCTCATGATTTAATGATTAGAGGCCGTACTGTCATCTGTTTTAAGCGATTCAGTTTAGGTGGCGATCACGCGATCGTGAACCTTAACGCGCCGAGATACGGTTTGCGATCGCGTAATTATTCGCAATCACCTAAAGTGAATCGCTTAAAACAGGTGTAGTTACGACCAGAAGAGAGATAGAAGCCAGCAGCCTCATAGCACGGCTCACCTGTCACCCGTGTTAAGCGTTTTTTTTTAATAAAATATGTTTTTGTAATTCCTCTCTTTTCAGAGGGGTCAGCTATACTTAACACAAATATGACCCATTATAAAGCTGAAGACCCAAAAAAGATCATAATAATTAGTGTGAAACTTCTTGGTAATAATTATTCGCTAAGGAGTTCGTTTCAACATCATTATCTTTTAACATCTTTCTATTAGCTAACGGCTTATCGGCGAAAGGCCCAAGGCCTTTCTCTCAAGGGCTAAACTAATCGTTATCATCATCATCATCATCAGCCAGAAGACGTCTACTGCTGAACATAGGCCTCCCCTTTTAACCTCCACACTGAACGACATCCTGCCATCTGCATCCACTGAATGCCCGCGACTCTCACAATGTCGTCGGTCCATCTAGTGGGAGGTCTACCTACGCTGCGTCTTCCGGTTCGTAGTCTCCACTCAAGAACCTTTCTTCCCCATCGGTCATCAATTCTTCGAGCGATGTGGCCTGCCCATTGCCACTTCAACTTGCTAATTTTAATAGCTATGTCGGTGACTCTGGTTCTTTTGCGAATCGTTATCACAAATTCACAACTAGCCGCCAATGTTATAAGGAATACGTACATTTTAGTAACCCCGTTAGTAATCGTCTGGATTTGTTTTACAAATTTTTTTCAAACTAAACCTACTAACAAAATGCTATCACCTACCATGTCATGATCTACCTAAAAATGGATAAGGAAATAAAAGTAGGTAGTATGAAGATTACATCCAATGAGTGTGAAGTTTAGTCTGCCGTGGTCAGTCATGAGTGTGATCCCGAGAAAAGATTTCGCGACGGTGTTAAAGTAAAAAAAATGAATTCCTATCCTTAACAGTAATGTGACGGTCAGGAAAATTTCTTCCTAACCGTCACATCAGTGTGACAGAGCAGTATGAAGGTTATTCGGCCACGGAAAATCCTGGTCTAAGCAATAGGTTCATTTATTGCACACACGGTCATCTGACCCCAAACTAAGCAAAGCTTGTAATATGGCTGCCAGAGACTGATACACGTACATATATATTTTTAAATACATACTAAAATAGATATTAACACCCAGACAAAGAACAAACACAAACGTTCATCACATGAATTTTTGCCCTAGGTGGGAATCGAACCCAAATTAGTATACGTAGAATCTAGTATGTTTATAGCTTACAACGAGACTGCTTTATTACTCTCTTCCCAGTATGAAAATACGATACGGCACTGATTCCACATGTAGAGCAAACATCGTTCGAGCAAAGATAACAAAGTTACAAGCTATTGTGGTTTTCTGACTTAGTTTCTAGATGGTTCTAGTATTATTTATTTTACCGCTAATGCACTTTTTGTACGGAGTGCAACGTGGCTAGGTGGTTAGTAATGTTTATGTTAGATGTAGTATCAAAGCTTCTGCTAGTTTAGAAATTAAGGTTAAGTTTGATAGAAGATTATGCGTAATATTAGAGTGAATACTTAGACACAAGTTTCATACCAATATAAATGCTATTTCCCACTATTTCGTATAAACTACACGACAGAAAAGCGACCGTAGTTTAGTGGCTAAAGCATGTTGGCATTTACCCGGATCGTTACGCAGGTTCGAATCCTGTCAGTCATCGAATTTTTTAATTATATAAAAAGTTATACCTATGTGTATGTATATATGGTTTAGAATGATTTTTATGACCACATCTCCATATAACTAAATAGCAGATGTGACTAGATTGCTTTAAACTAAATCTCGCGTGTGTATGTATGTTACATAGATTCCGAAACGGCTGGCCCGAATTTGATGAAATTTTCAGGCAATCTTCAAACTAGCCTAGCAAGTTATCTTGTGAAGTTTTTTTAGTGATCAAAACTATAGGTTTTTTGTTTAATTATTTAAATATTTATTTTCCCTACAAAAAACAAAAACAAGAATTGAAGTCTATACATTGACATAATTATCTTTCGCTGCCAAGAATGTTGCTTAAGGTAGGTATATAACGTGAGTGAAACTGCGGGGCTCACCTATAGTTGTCTGTAACATTTAAATATTGTGTACTTTTATTGTGCGAACTGCTAGTGATGTTTATGCGCTGCCTGAATGGGTGTTCCCCGAATCTGGGTGTCTACAAATCACAAGTGAATCAGTTTCTTCTATCAAGCATGCTCCAAAGTAGATCGCATCATCTAATTAAGAAAATAACAAGTTTTTAAAGTAGAAAAACGCATGTTGCATAAATTTCCCATAAGAATATATATCTTTCACTTTATTAATGTACTAGTCGACCGTCCTGGCTTCGCACGGGTGTAAGTTCGGCCTTAGGCCTCGTTACAAAATATAATATAGCCTATGTCACCCGGGGATAGTGTAGCTTCCCAACAGTGAAAGAATTTTTCAAATCGGTTCAGTAGTTTCGGAGCCTATTCGATGCAAACAAACAAACAAACAATCAAATCTTTCCTCTTTATAATATTAAGTATAGATTTCCTCAGAATAATTTATTATGCACAACTTACAAAACTGAAAATTAACTAAAACTTAAAATACTAACTAAAAACTATATAGCTGATATCTAAGTCCCTGTTTTCCACTGTGATGCTGAAGTAATTAATCCACACAATGTGGTAAGAATACCTCTTCAGACGTATGTAATCAGGCTAACAAAGGATATAATGTGCACTACTTAGTACCAAAGCATAAGCTTCTTAGTTAACGACTTTGATTATACAATGTTGTTTTATGTATAGGTTGAACAACAACATTTTATCGACCCTTTAATTGTAGAGAACATAGGTAAGTATACAGGGTTACGCGAAAATGCTATACTAAGCCGAAAGGGTTCCGTTATACTCATCATTATGCTAAACTTTTACTATGAGACCAACCCTGAAATCTCGATAAAATATCATCTGTACATTTACATTTTATCGAGTGTCAATGACCTTTTTCTACGAAAAGCTGGTAGGGTTTTTTTGCGATTACAGAGTTGCTCCCATAGTAGTTGTTGTTGATAATGATGGTTACTATGGACCCTTTTCGCTTAGTACACCCTTTCCGCGTAACCCAGTATGTTCTCTACGAAAACACGAGTATCTAGCCGACGTCTACTCTATGAGAAATCTACCTACCAAATAACTGCGAACTGCTAGTGTGTGGAATGCGCTGCCTGAATGGGTGTTCCCCGATAGTTACAATCTGGGTGTTTTCAAGTCAAACGTGAATCGGTTTCTTCTAGGCAAGCGTGATCCATCGTAGGCCGCATTATCGCTTAACATCAGGCGAGTTGGCGGCCAAGCGCAAGCCTATTTTACAATTAAAAAAAACTAGGTAGGTCAAGTAGTTTTTGAGATTCTGTGATGATGAGTTTAATAAGTGAGAAGTATTTTGCTTTTATATTTATAGACATTCATATGCATGTACGATAAGCTTAAAAGCTTTTACCAAACCAATCACAACAATATTGAAAATTCCAACGCTGCAGTCGCGTACTGGAAACCAATATTCTAACTTTTAATTACACGGCGAAACAGTCTGGTGTTGTGAAACTGAAATTGAATTTGTGCCGAACAGTTTTGTAACTCCGACCTTCCGTGTGCATACGGCATTGTATCCGTTGAGCTCACGACTTTTAATTGGGCTCAAATGCAACGGAACATACGGAGTTTCGAGAGCATAACCATAGTAGAAACAAATAAGTAGGTATGTTATCTTCATAGAGCGGTACATAGCGCGGCTTGTATGTGCGCACTAGTTCGCACGCACCACAGCACGCACACAAAAACAATTTCTAGAATGCAACTGTGGTGCTTGCTAGTCGGGGCTGCACCGGCGCCCAACTACAGCGCGGTTTGTTTATGGTTGGTTCCATGTGTTCCTATGCTTCAAAAATGACTATCACGCTGTAGATTGCTGTGTCTTTGGGTGCCTCAACAATAATTCTTCAAACCCAGAAAGGAGACAGCTAATACCGATGTTTGTTCAAGAATAAAAAATACTTATACCGGATCCAGGCACCTGCGAACATTAATTAATTTAAGAGAATGTACTTAATTATTAACAATCAAACCGTATCCGTATCTACGTATTGTTTCTTATTATTATAATACGTATGTACCTATAAAACTTAGACATAGGGACAACCCTGCGTATTCGGGCTCGAGTAGGCATTTAAATCTCGTACGGGCCTCGAGTTGACATACTTTTTTGTTTCTACTATGGCATAACCCTTATTTGCAATGTTTGTATGAGTTTCAATGAAAGTTTGGTGGCGTAGCTTAGCAGCTACGGTGATAGCTACTGGTGGTAGGAACTGTAGCATCTCTACGTGTGCTACAATTGTAGAAGTTTATTTAGAAAAAAACAATTTACCGATTGATCGAATTTACTCGGCACTCTAGGCTGATAAATTCAGCCTATTGTAAGAGTAATTACTAGGTACTATTTAACTGATTACAAAGTGCCTGGCACCAAGGATGATTTTAACTAGCGTTCTTGCTGGCACTAAGTTCTATGTAGCTCGTAAATATAAAGCTTTAGTAGGAAGGAAAATTATATTAACTTGCCGATGAACGTTTTCCTGGTCTCCACACATTATTAACTTAAAAACTCTTTAATTCGATCATTGGTACGGGTTTTTGACAAAATGGACTGTTTGAGGGTGTAGCTTTGCAACTACGGAAATAGTAACGATGCCGTAGCAAGCGTAGCAACGTCTACGCATATTAGAACTGACGGCCGATGGTTCCAGTGGTAACGCATCTGCCTTATGAGCAGGAGGTCGCAAGTTCGATTCCCAATCGAGCAGATGTTTAGAATGTTGAATACCTGCTCATACCTAGTAACATACTCTGGGTCTGTAAGATACTCGTACCTGTCCAAGTTGTCCATGTCTGTCTGTGTTCCAGTGCAACTCAGACACAAGAAAACATTGTGTGAAACATTGTTTTATATTACAATAGCTGCGCCCCGCGGTTTCACACGCATGTGTAACTCTTTATATCATCAGATATCTGCCAGTGAAAGTCCCGTCAAAATCGGTCCAGCCGTTTTGGAGTCCATAGGAAATATTCATACATCGTCCGTTATATATAAGCTTATTTTATACTAACTGACCCAATAGACATTGTCCTGTTCAAATTTCAATAAATTTATTTGTAATCGTTCTGTGAATTTGTGAAAGCTGTTGGAAAATGGTAAAAATTAGTTAAAAACGTATTTCTGTGATCATTGTATCTATTACCGATAGTGGCGATAGTGGTAAATTAGTAATCCCAAAATCGAGACTAGAAATGCATAGTAGTGGTATTCATGCAATGCCTATAAAAATATTTAATAAATGACCCGACGATTTAAAGAGTGTCAAAAACGAACAAAATTGTGCAAAGAATCTAAAAAACTTATTAATTGAAAAGTGCTATTGAAAATTATCTATTATTCGGTAGATAATTTTCTAAACGATAAAACATTATAAAACAGATCGGGTCGCTTCATACCTAAATTGCCATACCCAAATCGGGTCATTGTGTTATTATAAGTGTCAACTTAGACTTAGCATAATGTGCAATAAATGATTTGACTTTAACTGTGGCCATCGGCTTATACTCCCGAGATGGTAATAACTCACACTTATTTAGACTTGTCTGTTTTTTTTTTCGCAATCTTATTTTGTTTATTGTCAGCTTTATAGTGAGTAGGTTGTGGACGAGTTTAAACAAAAATCCCATAGAAAAAAGACCGTTCAGTTTTTCCCGAAAATAACCTAACATAAAAACCTAATTTGGACTATTAATGACATTTTAAAGCAAAAAATAGCCAGATCGGTCCAACCATTCTCAAATGCGCGTACCAACGAACAGCGTTTCATTTTTATTTATATAGATAGAAGATAGATAGATTTTAGGAGCAGTTTGTTGGTTGCTACGCTATTTAGAGTAATTCACTAAATCATCGCTAACTGTGGTAACTTTTCTTCAGTCTTGAGTTTTAAACCAAGCTGATTACGAACCGCCTTAGCACTATGAAAACTGTGCAACTTGGACAAATAAGTTACTGTTTTGGAACTTAGTTACAAAAGTTACCATAAAGTTATCTGGTAGTGGGCGAACTTGAGTAGCGTCCTCATGGGGACGCGATAAAGCGCTACGAGTCAGCGTAAGACGATGCTACATCGAGAAATGCCGGCGGCGAACTGATGGCCTATTTGTTCTTACATTATTACAAGATTTTACTAGTTTTACGCGTTTTTTTTATTTAATTAATTATGCCTTCAAAAGAAGTATGTTATTATATATTTTTGCGGAGTCTCTGTATATTTTTGTTGTTGAAAAATAGGCCTGCGCATTACCATCTCTCCTGATATTAAGCGATGATGCGGTCTACAATGGAGCACGCTTGCCTAGAAGAAAGCGATTCACTCGTTCGACTTATTAAAGTAAGTTCAAAAACGTTTTTTTTCGCGAATAAGTCCGTGTTTGACCACCAACTCGCCTGTTGGTAAGCGACGATGTGGTCGAAGATGAAGCACGCAGACTTAGAAGATACCTATTCACTCTTGCCTTGAAAATGCCCAGATTATATCTCTCGGGAAACAAGAACGTTGCCTTACTATTTTTTTTTAGTTTACAGCAAACCATACCATGAAGGTACAACCATTGAAAGGATATAGGAGCTTGTACCTTTTGTATAAGGTGTGAGTGTTAATTGTTAGAACTTTTTTGTTACTATATTCAACGTTGATGAATGTTACTGCAAACCAGTCACAGACCTGCTAGTTAATATCATTACACACAAATACAATAATACTGGTGATTTTGCAACTTAAATATATGCTGATTGTGTTTGCATAAAATTATGCAATCAGATGTAGGTAAACAATGGTGCAAATTGTAAGCGCTCGGGTGGAATTTCGCCACCCAAACCACCAACCTAATGATAAAAGATAAAGAAATTAGGTTGGTTCTTACATCTTTAGCCTTTAATCAAATAAGAAACCAACTGTGATCCACTCACATTAAAAACCGAGTTCAAAAATATAAAAAAAAAACGTAATAAGTGCCTATAAAATTTGAGAGTTGTCCTCGATTTCCTTGGGATCCCATCATCAGATCCTGACTTGGTGACAATGGGACCAAATTGGAAGTATACCATATAGTTTTTTTTAAGTTTAAATCGATTGAAATTTGTAAGTGGAAGTGGCAATGGGCAGACCACGTCGCTCGAAGAACCGATAACAGATGGGGAAGAAAGGTTCTCGAGTGGAGACCACGAACTGGAAGACGCAGCGTAGGTAAGCCTCCCACTAGATGGACCGTCGACATTGTGAGAGTAGCGGGCATCCAGTGGATGTAGATGGTTCAGTGTGCTATGTTTAGCAGTGGACTGCTGATGATGATAATGAAATATCCCTTCCCGGAAAAAAAAAAAACTTCCTGGTATAAATCGTCCTCACTAAAACGTCGCTAACTGAGATAACTTTTCTTCGGTTTATCCTGGGAATTCGTTTATAAACAAATTCCTTCCCGAAACCTTCCTGAGGGAAAATATTTCCCGGGATAAACTATCCCAGGATAAACATTCCCGGGGGAAAAATACCTTCCCAGGATAAACAAACGCCCTTTCCGGAATAAACAAATTCGGGACAAATAAACAAGCAAATCCCGGTATAAAAGTGCCAGGATAAACATCCCGAGATAAACCATTCCAGGATAAAACTTCACGGGATAAATATTCCCGGGATAAACATTCCCGGGAAAAATCCTTACCGGGATAAACATTCCCGGGATAACCCTTCCCGGGGGAAAGAACCTCCTCGGGGAAACAATCTTTTCCCGGGATAAACCTACCCAGAGAAAAATCATTTCCGGGATAAGCCTTCCCGGGGGGAAATCCCTTCCCGAGATAAACATTCCCGAGATTAACCTTCCGTAAGAGGAAACAATATTCGGAGACAAACTGGGTGGTTTGTCCCCTGACTGTACATAGACGGAATTAAGAAACAAACTTTATCGTAGCATTTTAAGTAATTTTTGGATCCTTTAAGTTTAAAAGAATTTGTACTTGATATTACAATTACTGACGAAACAAAAATCTGACGAAATGAAAATCCGACGTAATAAAAATCTGATTCAATAAGAATCTGATGAAATGAAAACAAAGGCTACATTTCTTACCTATTAAATAGGACAAGTTGGCAGAGCACTGCAAATGGGCATGTAATCGTTTCGAGCGGTGTTTGCCTTTGTCACTATTGCTCCTTCTTGCTTAATTTTGATCTCATTTGCTATTTCTGCGCCGGCGCTAGGATCTGGAAAACATATACTCTAGGTTACCAGGTAAAACTAATTTAATTATATTTTTAATAGTCTTTTTTGTAAAGCCAACAACTTAAAAAAGTTAACCGCATAATATTTACCTATGCTTTGTGCACGCTCACAAAACGGTTTAAAAATTAGTTCAATATGAAAATTTGTGCGAAAACTGCTAAGTCGCTAGTATACGTGCTCAAAGTTCGAAGTAACGGAGAAATTCCAAAGTACCTACCTAGGAGTTTCGAGAAAAATAATGTAACTATTATTTGGAACTACAATAGATTGTACCTACCTACTGGATCAATAACAAGAAACTCGTTGCATACAGATGAGTCTCGTTAGAGAGTTGCCGATAAACGTTGTTCATCCAAATCGATTGACTATAAATTTATAATTGGGCTCACTCGGGCCATTTTATGATCGTGTCACCTATTTTGAAAGCTCGTTGACCAGAATAACTACTGTTGGAGCATTGGTTGGTTCCAACATTGGTTCCAACTCCTCCAACACGTTTTGAAACAACACCTGAGTAATAAAACAAAAGTTATCTCTCAACGCGCGTTTCGATGGCTCCCGGCTTTGCGCCAACTTTTATTGGGGCGGGTGTGAGGTACAAACTCTGCACGTACAGCGAGATAAAAAGTTTGCGAACAATGTGCTCGTAATACAGCCACAGCTAGGTTCTTGAAAGTATACCGACGGAGAATTTTCGTTTCAATTTCAAACTTTCGTGAGAGGGAAGAGATTTCAGGATTTGTGGATGAAAAGAGAATGAGAACTTCGCAAGTTGAAAGGAGGATTGGCGAAATGTTTAAAGTTAGGTACTTTGAAGTTAAAAAATATATTTAAAGTAACAAACTAATCGTATGACAATCTCTACTTAGGACTCTGTTGGTTATTCAAGCTTCCCCATCTTGTCTTAAGCTGGCCTGCGTTGGTCTACACAATATACAAGTTGTAGTGTATCTCCTTCTTATAGCAACGGCAATCTTGATAAATTGGCAAGGACGTAGTTTGCATCATAAAAACGTCAGAACAGGACCAAATTGAAATGCCAGCTTTCAAATAAAAAACGAATCATCTAAATCGTTTCACCCAGTCGAAAGTTCTGAGTTAACAAACGTTAAAAAAATACAGACAAATTGATAACCTCCTCTTTTTTGGAAGTCGGTTATAAATACTTTAATCTAAGAAAAATTTAGGGAAACTGAAAAATTCTGAGGAACACCGCAAGGCGCAGCTAGTGTTTCAAAAAAGGGTAACACGGATTGTGCCACCAAGCAAAACCTTTTACTATGAGATCCTGAAAACGTGAAAGAAAACATAATTATCATAGAAATATGTCATTCAACGAAATGTATGAAATATCTGATATATTTTTTGTGATTTCGAGGTTGGTCCATACAGTAAAAGCAGTTGATAATGATGAGTACAATAACCTTCTTTCGGATTAATACCGCCATTCCGTGTAACCTTGTATTGTAATATAGTACAGTACCTAGCGGTGTCTATGTAGGAAATAGGATTACGCGTCAGCTCCTTTTACCCCCTTTCAACATTGGACAGCACGCATAAAAGCATTTCAAAGGGTGGCTCGGACGCCTGGCTTTTTATCTTTCATTGAATTTATCAGACTTTGCTGTGCAAATTAATTCCAAAGTGCTTTCGACCATGTCAGCGAGCGCAGAGAGATCGGATCTGTGAATTATTTTTAAAATGCTTGCAAAAAATTCTATTGCGCGTATGTAGGCTTCCACTTTTAGGTACTATAAGTCCTTTTAAATACTACGTACACATACTGACTACATAATGCGTAGTTAAATACGACTCGAAAAACATTCGAGTCCACATCTAGTCGTAGTTTGGGGTAGCAATACCCGATTTTGTGGTGGGCAATCTCTAACGGCCGCCGCCGTGAGAAAGTCAACTCTTTTATCGTGCGAGAACGAGACCGGGTATACATAAACACCGTAAGGTAGTCTTGTCATGTTCGCGCATGACAAAAAATGGCGACAAGTTTTGTCGCGGTGTGCATCTACGGCTATGGCTTCTTTACGTATTTTTCCCAAGCTCTAGCTGAACCCACTCAGCCTCCGAAGAGATGTGGGTTCCATCTGCATTTTCTATCGCTTGTTTTTCTGGGAATGCTCTGATTAGCTTTTTTTTTTTACTATACGTTTCAGTACTTAGTAAATTTTTTTGCAAACAAATATTCTTCAATCAAATAAACAAAGAATATCGCACGCCATACTATACGTGCATCGCAAAAATACAGGCATATCAGAACATAATACATTTGTTTATGGCACGTTATGACACGCATCGCTAGGTAGCGAGTGTAACGAATGCAAACTGCTGCATCGACGGACTCTTTTGGCGGAGTTTTAGGTAGGCTGCGGTCAGGCGGTTGGTGCAATATCCGGTGTTTATTATGCTAATACCGTATCTGACATGCTGTCTATTCATTATGCCAGACATTGTGGAGAGTGTTGAAATTCAATATTGTACAGAGTTAACAGAGAACGCCTTAAATAGCTCTCGGCTGAAATATTAAATCATCGAACCCTTCCGGCGATTGGGGCTTCAATCCCCCCTAGTTCCCCCATCCGTTACTGTACAATGTACATGTACCTACTCGCATGTTTACTGTAGCCTACACAGGAAGGTATCGACATTCATAATAATGTTATTATTGAGTATGATACACTTGCAGTATGTTACACTACCAGAGCGGTTTCACAGATGCAGATGTCCTTCTGCAGATCTCCGTATTTCGTGATGCCCAACATGTCACAGCCCTTTACGTATAGGTAGGTATACCTAGGTCTTAGAATATATGACCTAGGTACAGTAGGTACTTATACGGGGTTACGAGGAAAGCGTTTACTAACCCTAAATTGGTATGTTATAGGTAGGTACTCATCAAATTCAAATTCAAATTCAAAATATTTATTTCGCAGAAACATGGGTACATTGTGTTGTGATGGTTTACAAATAAAAGTAGATCGCCATGCTCTAACCAGTTTGGCATGCAAAATATCACTGGAAATAAAAACCTTAATAATTATTACATAGATGTCCTTAATGCAAATTTAACTTAACATTACTCATTCATTAAAATTAATATATTATTTGATGTCCTTATCATTTAAAAAAATCTGAGATTGTATAATATGCTTTGTCAATTAAAAATTTCTTGAGTCTATATTTTATATTTTTTTTCATCATTAAAAACAACTCTTAATGGGACCTATCCTGAAATAGTAAAAAAAACATCAGCTGCTCCATAAACATTTTCAGGTGTGATGGACAGTTTTCTATGATAAAGCAGGTTTTTTTCGTGATTTTAGTGTTGGTCCTATAGTAAAAGTTTTTCATGATGATGGGTATTATGGACCCCTTTCGGCTTACACCCTTTCTGCGTAACCATGTATGTATATAGTTGTACTAAGTAGATACTTTCTTGTATACTACCTACATATAATCGTAGATATACCTACAAGTAAGTATTTGTATTTAGAAATTGTTTAAGCGCGTCGAGACCCTGCTACCCTGCGACATTGGGTAACAAAATTAACATAGGAATTCGTTTCCTTTTTTTCCTTCCGCCATCATTCTTAATCAGGGTTACAATATCAAAATTTGAAGAGTCCTGACCCAAATGATGGGCTGAGGATATCTCAGTAAAAGTCCGGACATTATAGTATGTTGGTTAATTTTTTTTATGAAGATTTTTGTTTTGTGTTTAGGGAGACGTTAATCAAGATTTACATCGCCCAAGCTAAAAAAACCGGACAAGACAAAGTCCTAACAAACGTCTAAAAGTCCGGACATATTCGGAGAAATGGTAACCCTAATCCTAATAAGGTCTCCTTGACTTAAAAAACTACACTACGATGTGACAGTTTTACTTATTGACTATGCAGGGTTATGCAGGGTATTTGATTTGGTATACCTAGCTACCTCTCGCTGCCATCTTCACTACATCTCGGTCTTTACCATCGATGTTTGTATAAACGTTTTACCGAGGTCTGCGTGGTAATACTAACACAAGTAAATTAGCTTGAGTGAACTCAGTCCGTCCTGTGTCTGACAACGACGCAAACGTAGGTACGATACGCGATTTCGAAGTATGAAAACATAAGGCCCTCTCACATTTTTTTAGCATAAATAATTTATTGTCCGAAAATCCAAGTACCTATAATATAGTTCTAGAGTTCTTAGACATTCAAAATTTAATTATACCACAGAATACATAATTATAAGTACAACACTATGGCTGAATGATGCATACAATGTAAGCCAAAACATAAAAGAAAGAAAAAATAAACGTTTTTGACATTCTGAGTTTTGACTTTGACAACTTTGATTTGACAAATCGTCAGCTGTTCGCTCGTTCGCTGTTCATGTTCATTGTCAAGTTTGCCGCAAAAAAACACTTTTTCATGCTCAAAATTAAAAATTATAGTGATTTTGTTACAATAGCAATCAAAGAAAACACATTTTTCCTCTGATTTTACAGTTTTAGTGCATTTCACTTACCCTGTTATTCAAATAAAAGGTAAGCTTTTATAGGTTTTGTTCCTTCATATAAATGCGATATTCTAGGTTTTAAACGGTTCTTTACACAAAAATTTCATTAAATAACACTTTTTATCAAATAGAAAACGAAATAAACTCCCCATTTGAGCATACAATAATAAGATCTGAAAAAAAAGACAATTTATTGATTGCACAATGGGCACTATATATCATCATAGAGAAATCGATTTTCATTTGTTTATGCCACGATAAAGTCTAAGTTTGGTCTAAGTAAAAGTCTCCTTTTGCGTTAAAACCAAAAAAAATTAGGTCTATGGTTAAAACACTAGCGGTGTGTTCGGATAGGCTATGATGGCATTTTTAGCATTGTCAAAATTGGCGTTGATGTAAAGCGTTCGGTTTGAGAATTTTGCAATTTTTGCCACTTTTGTTCCCTACCCTAAACGAACGGTAGTCACCAGCGGTGACGTCAAACAAATGTCACAGCGACAGCACTTGACAGCACGCAATTGAGTTGTTTTGTTTGTTCGATTCTTATAATTTTGGTTTTAATTGTTTGTAGTAATTCCGCTGTAGAATACAAACTAATTAGGAAAACTACTGAAACTTTTCGTATCAGTGTTTGTACCACTGAAATCGATGGCCCCGCCAGGTATAGAGCGTGGTCCGAAGACTAAAGCTGTTTTAGCTCTCCTAGTAAAAAAACTAGGAGAAAGAGAGTCTTCATCATCTGATTCATCAGATGATGAAGTATTCGAACATTTTACGCAAACGCATTCAATAAAAAAGAAGGCAAGAACTGTAGATTATGTAGAGTTAACTGTGAACTTATACACCGATGCAGAGTTTCAATCTCATTTCAGGTTAGTAAAGATCTAAGGTACTTACAGGTACCTGCTTTATGGTTAATGGTGTTTTAACGGGCCATTTTCAATAAAACTTCAATTTTATATATTCTCTGAACATTTGAGTGGCCAAAATCTAAAGTTTTATATTATGGTTATTTACAGATTGACAAGATCAACATTTGAGTTTATCTTGACTCTAATTGGCCAAAATTTGGTTAGAAAGACAGATGGACAGCCACAAATAGACCCTGAAAAACAATTTCTGATTGCTTTATGGAGAATGGGCAATACAGAAAGTTATCGGTAAGGAAAACGAATGAGTTATCTCCTTATATATAAAAAGGCGATGTATGTCTATGTTCCTTATGGCCTCCAAAACGGCTAGTCCGATTTTGACGGAACTTTTACTGGCAGATAGCTGATGTAAGGAGTAATCCATGCTGGTAAAAAAGCGGGGCGCAGCCAGTTATATAACCTTTCGGCTGCCACACCTAAAACGCATTTCTGTGCCCTTTAAACCACGACATTTTGTGGGCCGCGTTTTTTTGTCAACGCATATTGTTTGATCCGCAAGGGCTAGTCAATAAAATTATGGTTGACTTTGGCGGTCAAAAGGTAAAAATAAAAAATAATAACTAAACTAAATACAATCCGTATGTCCATTAAATTATAAAAATGTATGATATTATTTGTATTTCCCAGGTCTATATGTGACAGATTTGACGTCTCCAAAGCCACTGCACATTTGTGTGTCACTAGAGTCACAAAAGTCCTTGTGCAAAATATTAATCTATTTATCAAATGGCCATCGTCCTCGGAATCAAATATTATCAAAAGAGGATTTCTTAGAATGAGTGGCTTTCCCGACACAATAGGGGCTATTGATGGGACTCATATTGAAATTGAAGCTCCAAAAGAAAATCCTGCAGATTATATAAACCGCAAGGGATATCCATCTATCCAACTACAGGTTTGTTTTAAATACATTATACCTACCTCGTTTTATCAATAGCAAGTTTTTGCATGACCAGCCCATCAAAAAGATGAAATAATATCTGTCTCATTATTTTATTCAACTATCCAAATTTTCAGTCTTCTGCATGGTGTAGTTGGGTCATTTAATTTTTAGGACCTTGTGATACAGAGGCATAGTATTCATTGCAAGTCCTAAACTTACATGTGATTTTAATGCTAGACTGCACCAGTCATGCTGAAGAACCTAATTTGATTTATAGTTCACTAGCTTCACCCTGCTTTTGTGATGTAATGCTGTGGTCCGAACTATAGCTGTGGGGCAATGTGGGCAATTATTTTAAATATATTTTTATTACACTTTACAGGCTGTATGTGACAATAGGATGGTGTTCAGAAATATATTCGTTGGGTTTCCAGGGTCAGCTCATGACCAAAGAATATTTAGAAACTCTCCTGTCGATGAATACTTAAAGGATCCAACACATTTCCCTGGCAACACTCATCTAGTTGGAGATGCAGCATATTCTATAAACCCGCATTTGCTGACGCCCTTCAAGGACAATGGCCATTTAATTGCAAGACAAAAAAATTATAATTACTGCTTGTCTTCAGCAAGAGTCACAATAGAAAGATCTTTCGGACTGCTGAAAGGAAGGTGGCGAAGCCTCCTCAATTGTCTTCCAATGAAAAATATGAGAAGAATGCCACAATTCATTGCAGCCTGTTGCATTCTTCATAACATATGCTTACAAAAAAATGATGAAATTAATGTGGATTTGTCAACGAACCAAACAGAGGCAGAGTCAGAATCTGGGATAGTAGAAGATCAGAATGAACAAGTACAGCAGGGGCAAAATAAAAGAAATTTTATAATGAATACATTGGCCATACGAGATGTATAAAATGGGTGATAATAGTACCTAAAATAATAGTGCTATCTATCTAGCCTATCCTGGATATCCCTTGCGGTTTATATAATCTGCAGGATTTTCTTTTGGAGCTTCAATTTCAATATGAGTCCCATCAATAGCCCCTATTGTGTCGGGAAAGCCACTCATTCTAAGAAATCCTCTTTTGATAATATTTGATTCCGAGGACGATGGCCATTCGTTTTTCTTACCGATAACTTTCTGTATTGCCCATTCTCCATAAAGCAATCAGAAATTGTTTTTCAGGGTCTATTTGTGGCTGTCCATCTGTCTTTCTAACCAAATTTTGGCCAATTAGAGTCAAGATAAACTCAAATGTTGATCTTGTCAATCTGTAAATAACCATAATTTAAAACTTTAGATTTTGGCCGCTCAAATGTTCAGAGAATATATAAAATTGAAGTTTTATTGAAAATGGCCCGTTAAAACACCATTAACCATAAAGCAGGTACCTGTAAGTACCTTAGATCTTTACTAACCTGAAATGAGATTGAAACTCTGCATCGGTGTATAAGTTCACAGTTAACTCTACATAATCTACAGTTCTTGCCTTCTTTTTTATTGATTGCGTTTGCGTAAAATGTTCGAATACTTCATCATCTGATGAATCAGATGATGAAGACTCTTTTTCCCCTAGTTTTTTTACTAGGAGAGCTAAAACAGCTTTAGTCTTCGGACCACGCTCTTATAATACTAGCACTTTTTGTGCAAATACAAAGTTATTTTAAATAAAAGTCATCATTTATAAACTTATTGTATTTTATTATTGAAACCGATGTGGTTTTCACACATTTTATTTACATGACACGGGAATTACTACATATCAGTTTTTATATTATTGACCATTCGCAAACAGGTCTTTTATAGTTTGCATCAGTGCCTGGTCACTGGCCAGTCTCTCCTCATGCCGTCGTTGCCTTGCAGCCTCATGACGCTCCCGCTGCTCCATTTTTGCTTCTAATAATTTAATTACACCATTTCTATTATCTGAAAATTAATAAAAAGTCCGACTTCTAGTGTGCACAATAACTTCTATCTGTGAAATTAAATTTTATTTGTTCAAGAACTATATGGTCTGCTTTTATATCTAGGCTACATTTCAAAATTTCAATACAACTTTATTGACACCATAAAAAAACATTACAAGAAAAATGCTCAGAGATAGGCACACATATCACTAAAAACAATATCTTACTGACAACCTTTGGATGAATAGGTACAAATTATAATATGTGGAGTATGGATGGTGGCAAATGAAGGTTTTTAAGAAAATATAAGACACTAGCGGTCCGCCCCAGCTTCGCACGGGTGTAGGTAATTTACGTGCGAAGCCGGGGCGGGTCGCTAGTTATTTATATAAACCTTCCTTGAAAATGAATCTAACTGATGGTGAAAACCGCGTCAAAATCCGTTGCGTGGTTTAGGAGGAGTTAGCGGCCATACAGACATACAGACAGACACGCGGAAAGCGACTTCAATTTATACTATGTAGAGATAGAGAAGACACACCAAATCTATCAATATTACTAATAATAATAAAACTTAAATTTAAGAAAGGAAATAAATCATCATCACCATCATCATCATCAGCCAGAAGACGTTCACTGCTGAACATAGGCCTCCCCCTTTAATCTCCATGCTGAACGACAGCCTGCCTTTTGCATCCACTGGATGCCCGCGACTCTCACAATGTCGTCGGTCCATCTAGTGGGAGGCCTCCCTACGCTGCGTCTTCCGGTTCGTGGTCTCCACTCCAGAACCTTTCTTCCCCATCGGTTATCGGTTCTTCGAGCAATGTGGCCTGCCCATTGCCACTTCAACTTGCAAATTTTAACAGCTATGTCGGTGACTCTGGTTCTTTGGCGAATATCCACGTTTCATCCAGGAAATAAATATATATGAATAATAAATAATAAAATAAATTTATTTTGCCACTATTAATATTACGTACAATATTTAGTTTAAAATTAATAAAATTAGGGTGACAAAACTTATTGCAATATGATATTGCTTGTCATTAATGAATTTTGGTTATCAGTCATAAGACCACTATTTATTTCAAAATGTTTGTAGGTACCTCTTGATCTGGTGCATGTTGGTGGTAATGGTTGATCCACTCTAGTCATGTTGGATGTAGATGCCTCCACTGCTGGACTCTCAGGTGGCTGGTCACTTGAGACCAAAGCGATTGGAGTTGCCCAAGCCCTCATTCCAAATATCTCTTGCATCTTCTGTAAAAAATAGCCTGACTTTAATGTTTACCAATGATTATCCACATATTATCATAGACTAGTGGAAATCGCACCTGGTGCGTTTTACGCGGTCTTTTATGCCTCATACCTGCAATTTGTGGAATGAGTTCTCTTCCTGCGGCATTTCCGAGTAACTATAATATGGGGATCTTCAAAAGGGCTGTTAATAGTGTCGTTAAGGGTTAGCAAAGTATCTGTGATGCCCTTGGTGTTGCAGGTATCCATAGGCGACGGTGATCACTTACCATCAAGCGGCCCGTCGTAGCATGTTTGCCACCTATGGCATAAATTTATATACATACTAGCTACCCGCCCGCCCGGCTTCGCACGGGTGTAATTTACGTGCGAAGCCGGGGCGGGTCGCTAGTTATATAATTATTTAAACTATCCTATCTCTCAAGTTGGATCGAACTGCACATGGTGTGCGAATTTTATTATAATCGGTTAAGTGGTTTAGGAGTCCATTGAGGACAAACATTGTGACACGAGATTTATATATATTATTAAGATACTAGCGGACCCGGCAGAAGTTGTCCTGCCTGCTACCGGGTCCAATTGTGTTTTCAAACCATCCAGGAACCCATTGCAATATACATACAACATTTCATCCAAATCGGTCCAGCCGTTTAAGAGGAGTTAGGTGACAAACACACGTACAGAAGAATTATATATATTAAGATATAATATATCATATTTAATTACAATTAATATAATGTATAATCATATCACAATGCATGAATGACACACCTCAAAGTACTTCCATGTTCTGCGATCATTCCCTGATTTGGAGTTATGATCTTTGACACTTTTGTACGCTTTTTTTAATGCCCTCATCTTAGTCATGCATTGAAGACCAGTGACATTAAATTGGCTATTGCGCTTATTAGCTTCGTCTGCCACCTAAAAAACAAATCAAGTTAGAATAAGCATTTAATTCAACTTATCTGCATTTCTGCTGGGGGCAATAATATGTCCTGCTGTACCACAAGCTCAAAAACATCCTTATAATAATGTTACTTTGAACTTTGTTTCACTCAGTTTCAACAGTAAAAAGAGAAAGACAAAGTTTAAAGTATTGAAAGTATATATTTGAGCTAGTGGTGGGGGGCAAGACATACATTTATCTCAAAAATAGAGAGAGTGAAGTGAAGTTCAACTTCGTCATTATCAGCCATTAGATGACAATCCGCTTAGTATGTATTGTGTATTTCCCTTCCGTCTATATTTCTCTTCCGTCACTTGAAGTGGCTATGTCTTGGACGAACCATCATAACCATCATAAGATGGTTCGTCCAAGGGCTATATACTTAGGAGACTATACAATGACTGAAGTACTGCTAAAGAGCTAGCAAATTCGAAGAAACAGTAGGGAAGTGGACCCCAGCACAACCCTGGATATATGCTAAACTGAAGATGATTATCTACTAAAGTATTTACTCTAGGAAATTATGAGTAACTATAATCATGAAAATTTACATGCAACTCTGACCAATAACCATGCTTTTTTTTGGCTTTACCTTTGGCTTACCATCATATGATGGTTCGTCCAAAGGCTATATACTTAGGAGACTATACAATGACTGAAGTACTGCTAAAGAGCTAGCAAATTCGAAGAAACTGTAGGGAAGTGGACCCCAGCACAACCCTGGATATATGCTAAACTGAAGATGATTATCTACTAAAGTATTTACTCTAGGAAATTATGAGTAGCTATAATCATGAAAATTTACATGCAACTCTGACCAATAACCATGCTTTTTTTTGGTTTTACCTTTGGCTTACCATCATATGATGGTTCGTCCAAGGGCTATATACTTAGGAGACTATACAATGACTGAAGTACTGCTAAAGAGCTAGCAAATTAGAAGCAACAGTAGGAAAGTGGACACCGGCACAACCCTGGATATATGCTAAACAGAAGATGATTATCTACTAAAGTATCTACTCTAGGAAACTATGAGTAACTATAATCATGTAAATTGACATGCAACTCTGACCAATAACCATGCTTTTTTTTGGCTTATTTTAGGGTCGACAAATTTATCTTGCAGCTCTTCATATACGTTGAGTAATAAATAAATATTACTCTCCTTCCACCGATATATGGTATCTGAAATAATTATGCACTTAAAATTAATATTTATTCTTTCCTCTTAAGAGAATTTTGGCATCACATAATTTATAATACTTGTGCATTTTGCCAGTGTCAATAAGTATTGAAATATTTTCAGGTACATTTAATTTATCATACATTACAAACAGTCAAAATAATTCACTTTATGACACATTCACTACAACACTGAAAAATACTCAAGTACTTGTAGGAAAATGATACAAAAAAGTGACGTATTTTCACATTGGCGCCAAAAACTCAATATTTGGTACCATACAACGATTGATAATATATAGTTCATACAACATATCACTTATATCTTGTCTATTGTGTGACTGGAGACAAAGAGTATAGCAATACTAGCTGTACCCGCGACTTCGTCCGCGATTTCTTCAGCATCCTGAATGCGTTGTTGAACTGGACACAGAGGGCGTCGTACGATTTTTGTGTATAGCTAGTCCACAGGCTGCACGTGTAGAATGTAGTGCAGTAAGCCCTGAAGAGCGTTATTTGAACGTCAGTAGAACATCGTGCAAACCTGCGGATCACCATATTGGCTCTAATCGCTAACACCCTCCTCTCCCGTTCAATATCAGTGTCGTCCTTCAGGGTAGGTGTGACTAAATGGCCCAAGTATTTGAAATCTTCCACTCTTTCTAAATGTGATCCGTTTAGTTTAATAGGTGGCATTTCTGTTACCTTTCTCGGCCCACCCTGAAAAACTATACACTGACTTTTTTACACTATACAGCAGACCGTGGTCCACAGCATAACCCTCACAAATACTCAGCAGCTTTCTGAGTCCACAGACCGAGGCGCTAAGCAGGACCATGTCATCCGCGTAGCTTATGTTATTGAAACATACGCCGTCTATGTAACAACTAACATGCTGCCCGCTGAGCGCCTCGATCAGCCCGTTATTGTTTACAGGTAAAAAATTGCAGGGGAACTTAACCTCCCCTGCCTCACCCTGCACTCCAACCTGTACGGGTCCGACAACACACCCGCCCCTTTTCACATTGTTGACCTGGTTCCCGTACCAATACTTAAAGATGTTAAGCCGTTTAGCCGCCATTATGTAGCAAACAGACAGACAGACAGTTACTTTCGCATTTATAATATTAGTGTGATATGGGGAATTTATATGGACTGGACTGTTACTTGAAATAGGTATTATTTACCAATACTATTTCAAGTAACAGTCCAGCTTAAAGGTTTTACACATTTTATTACTTACTTTCTGATGCTGGTGTTTCTTGATGTGGTTGTGTTGCGGCTATTTCAGAATTGGATTCTTTTGTTGAATTGTAACTTGCAATAACTTGCATTGCAAACTCTGCGTCTGTAATAAAAGCTAGTTTTAACGCTGGAAGCGATCTCTTTCAAGTAACTCAAAAACCATTAGTAAGTACCTATGGTAGTTATGTAAAAATAATAATTGTACGTACCATAACTGCAGCGGAATGCTTCTTCTTGGGACATTGGAACAGTGGTTACCACACCAGTGTCTGGGTTTAGTATATCGTAGCATTCTCGTTCCATGATTAATTTTAAATGAAACACCGTAGTTCAAAGACAATTCAATTCCTAATTGACCCTAGATTTCTTGTAAAACGAGAAACTGAAGAATTATTACAGTCAATTCAATTCAATTTCTTCTTCGTGGCTTCGTGCGGTATTACCACAACTTGCCAATGTCTTGTTTAGAGTCGAGTAGGCAAATATTCTGGAGATTGTCCGGTTTATTGGTGGCAGGATCCCAATTTACGTAAATGATCAGTGGAGTCTTGGGTCTTGAAGATCTTCTAGTAGTGATTGAATCTTCTTGGCGCGCAAACAAAACACCAAAACACCGCGAAAAACAAACGTCATAATCTTAATGTCAAAAAACGATCACAAGGATCCCATGTCGCGAGGTGGGTCAAAAGTGGCAGATTACGATGGCATTTTTAGCTGTTTTCGACCTATCCGAACGGTGAGCGAAAACAGATAATAATGCCACTTTTGCACACACATTCCCAAAACGAACGCTACATGTGGTCATTATTGGCGTTTGTAACAGTTATTTTTGCCACCAAGGGGCTATCCGAACGCACCTTAGGTACTCTCTTTTATTACATACAGTGATATGTCAAAGAAATCGAAATATTTTTATAGGTTAGAAATTGGTAAATGAAGCTGAGGGCGCAGTCGTATTCAAAGGTAAACAATAGTCGTACTTATTATCTCTACATAGTTTGTGTGATGGTCTGCTGCAATATACACAGAGAACTCCATAGTAAGCATGCTAAAATTGCTCAGTTATAAATATGTTTGGCCTTGATAGAACAGTGGCTCTGTCTGTCCTACTCTGATGATGTCATGGCCTACATCTATACACAGTATACATCCTCATAGGCTTCTCATGGTTGGACTACGCTTATCGTTCCTATTTGTTGGTCTCTAATGCAACAGTTTAAACTACACATTCACATAATCACAATAATTTTACTGTGTGAGTGCAATAACTAATTTGGCTCCAAGTGTATAGTATAAGAATTGGTAGAAAAGGTGCATTACTTAATTTTCAGATGATATTCCAGTTGGTGAGAACGCTCCACACTGGGCCCGTCTGCCGGGCAGCCGAGTCCTCCCTTCTAGCCAAACTTAGAAAAAAGACAGGTTACACCATCGCCAACTGCAAGAAAGCCCTGGAAATGAATAATAATGACACTGACAAGGTATGTAAACAAATAAAAATTGTGAGATTTTTTACCAATTCGTAATAGGCTTACATTTTACCACATCACGTCTAAGCAAAGACACGGACTAGGTTGGAACACGTCGGCATAGAAGGAATCTGTTTACTCTTGATTTTGATGTAATAGATTTTATTTATTTCACATCATTATATTTATATTATACATTAAAATATTTCCTACTTCTAATAACAAAAACCTAAACACTTGAATATGTATGTGTAAAAAAATAAAATTAATTAAAATCTCCACGGCCTGCACTTTCTCGAGCCCCACGGGCCTGTCATCTCAACTGCGAACAGGACGAACTCAAACACGGAGTCCAAGAGGAGGACTTTGAGGTGCTTGCTTCTTGCTCCCACAACAGCAACTTGTTGGTTGGCCAGGAGGTGGCAAGAGGCAAAAGTACTGACGTATGTGGCATCCCCAGACGAAGCAGTGACCTACTCTCTTCGCCAAAGAATCAATGTCATCCATCCATCGCGCTAGCAATCTGGCCTTTGCCATCCTAGCGCAACAAGCCTGGAAGCTCTAGTGCACAGGGAATCTTCGTCGTGGCGAATGCTCTTCAAATTAAGTTATTTATGGCGTGATGCAGTCTCTCTACACAAAGGAAGCAGCTGAAATGGTGATAATCAGTCGCATCCACCATTACACCACAGACACATGTGAGATTCGCACACTGTTCAGCCGAGTTGGGATCCTGCGGCCATCCTGAAGGAGTTGTTGTCCAGCAGCATCAACCCATTTGAAGTGATAGTAGGGCACCCGATTCCGGCTTAGAGGCGGCTATAAGACGAGCCAACTCTGCTCCCAACTAAGCGAGGATGTGGGACAATAATATATTTTCTCAACTCTTGGATTTGTGTAGATTATGTTGTTGTTTAGCTTTTGTAATACTTAATTTTTTACTAAAGGTCAACCTAAGGTTATACTTACCGAGTGGTAGGATAAAGATGGTTGTGGATGATGATTATGATAACTTATTCTAATTCAAAGTGGGGGTTTATAAGACCTGACATTCTACTTGGGGTGTACTGTGCCCCTGCCAGCTTACCCAAACCAGCTGAGTTCTTTAACATAACGGCTATAAGCATGGCTTTGGTTGCTGACATCTGTTCTACCCCTATTTCGCTAGGAGTTGTATTGGAGACTTGATGTGGAGTTTCTTCAAGGAGTCCTGATCTTAATCTTATGTCTTCTGTGGCCTTGTAGTGCAGTAGTATATGATCCACAGTCTTGTTTTCCTGTAGACAGCCTCAACTATTTTTTTAGCTTCAATTTTGTACAAATGATAGTTTAACTCACAGTTACTGTGATGGTACCTAACATAAGAGGGTCGGACCTGCCTCTTATGATAGATACCAACTACAGTAAATTGTTAGTTATTTTTCAATGGTTAGAAAGCTTTTGCGTGTTTGCAGTCTGTTGTTTTATTCCAAGCGAGTTTTTTTGCCCGCGACTTCGTACGCGTGTCGCGAAGCACCTCAATAGGTACTCCGCGAAGTACATGTACCCATGTATGATGACAAATCGTCATGTGAGCTGATTGTTACGTAGCTGAGAATGTACTATATTACACAAAACAAAAACTTGGTTGTATAAGGTTAAACTGCACCATAAGCACCGCAACGGTTCATTCGTTTACACTGATATCTGGCTGATACACCTGGAGCGTTCCGCCTCTGGTGATTTCTGATTCTGATACCGATTCACTGCTGAACCGACTCTGGTACCTGGAGCCCTGGGCTTCCAAGGATTTCTGATATTTATGTACAGCTGAACAGCCTGATACCTGGAGCCCTCGGCTTCCAAGGATTTGTGATACCGATGACCAGCTGAATAGACTGGTACCTGGAGCGCTCTGCTTCCAAGGATTTCTGATACTGGTTGCCCCCCATTGGCTTCCAAACCTCCCCTCTTACCTATAGCTCACTCACCTGAGCCTGATATCACCTTGTTCTTACACAACACTTGTTCCTCTTACCGCCACCGTTTTTAAAGTGTCCGGCCGGCTACGAGCTACCGTGCCGAACGAAGCGCTCGCGATTCCTCTCGCCTCCACCGGGTGTGACGTCAGCCTTGTTCTCCACAGATACACACAACTAAATGTCGGCTGTCACTGTCACAGCTTTGTTGATATGTAAACCTTCTGATGCCTACATGTCCATACTATGTGTGTATCTATCTAGCTTCGAATTCGCGACAACGCGTAGATTTTCATATAAACCTTCAATCCTTTTTCTTCCCTTAATCCGGCCCTTGCGCAAAATAACATAGCCTATACTTCAAGCTGGTCATAGCTAAGCATATTCGTGAAAACCGCATTTAAATCCGTCCCCATCTTCTTCCAGGGGTTTAGGAGATGTGCCTGAACAAACAAACAAAAATTCTAATATGTCTTAATATGTTCAGCTGCTTATTTTAAGACGCCCTGTGTGTTTTTTTTTATCTCGCAAATACAGATTTTTTTATCTCTTCGTTTTTATTATGTGTATAGAATAGAATAGATATTTTGCTGTTCTTCTGTGTAGAGATTTAGCAAGCCAACACCTGTGCTTCCACTGGTTTTGGCTTACACAATTCTGCAACTTCTGCATTGATTTCTTTCTTCGCGCCTTACGAGAGAGTGAGTCTGCCTTGTTGTTCACATCACATATGCTATGGCTTTAACATTATATCTGTCTGCTAATTTATTTTTAGGGCAGAGTGGAATTCTGATATCATTCTAGATCTAGAGCTAGTTGTAGTTTTTCTCAGTGCATAAATGACGGTGGCACTGTCAGTAGTAAAAATCAGGTGCTCGTTTTTAGGGTTCCGTACCCAAAGGGTGTAAACGGGACCTTGTTACTAAGCCTACGCTGTCCTACCTTTTAACGGTTGTATCTTTCAAACCCTAATAGATAGGCATTTGAAATTTACTTGGAAATGTTATGTTACTAAGAAATAATAATAAAGTCAAAAAGGACAAAGCAATATAACAAACGAATTTTTGTATTTTCTCTACTGTAAAAACGGTAATAAGTGCAAGCATCAAACTTGATATGATTATAATAGAACACATCAGAGTATAACAACAAAAAAAAATGGTCAAGTGTGAGTCGGAGGCAAATTTCTGTTCACCACCGGTTCTCGTTCGATCACCGAAGTTACGGTATCGGTACGGTACGGGCGCGGTCGGTACTTGGATAGGTGACCGCCTGGGCGTTGATGGGAAGTTGTGTTTTTGCACAAATTTTTTGTCCTTTAGTAGCTAACAAGTTATGTAGTTATGTGGTACGGAACCCTCAGTGCGTGAGCCCGACTTGGCCGATATTTAACCGACTTTCATAAACGGTGAAGGTTCTATGTTCCATTGTTTTTTTTTTTTTTTTATGTATGTTCACCAATATATCTGCCTACTGTTGACCGATTTCAAAAGTTTTTCTTATGTTCCGTAGGGTATACATCCAATTTGGTCCAATTGTCACGCAAGTCAGGATCTGATGATGGGATCTCAGGGAAATCAAGGGCAACCCTCAAATTTTATAAGCACTTATTACGTTTTTAATATATTTTCTAAAGCTGTTCAAGTATTTGCGTCTGATAATCATCATCTAATATGGATGAGCTGATGATGAAGGGTACAACTCCTCAATGGTTAGGAGTTGAAAGAAATTTCTTTCAAAATTATACGTACATATAGACCGACAGTTGTATTATTTCAGGCTATTAGAACCGACTTCAAAAAAGGCGGAGGTTCTGTGTTAGGCCGTATTCACGTAGGAAGCAGGTTACCAGCGTCCATCCACCTGCGCTTATCTCAACTGATCCGCGCAGGTTACGCGCAGGTAATCGGCGCAGGCAGTCAAAAGTATCTAAATATAGACTCCAATCGTAATAACTGTGAGGTGCTTCAATTCTGTTTATTTCATAAAGGCAAGCCTGGCGCACTCCGCCCTTTAGGTATGAAGCTATAAGTAGTCGTCTTGTCGGACTTAGACGACCACTTATAGCTTTGTAAAAGTTGTTTATAATGATGAGTACAATGATCTATACGTTACCTAGTACAGGGCATATGCATAACACTGTATAATAATACTGTTCCATTTTCAGGCTGAATCATGGCTGAATGACCAAGCCCAGGCGATGGGCTGGGCGAAGGCAACTAAGCTGGCAGGGCGATCAGCACTCCAGGGCCTCGTTGCTGTCAAATATGACAACAACCATGGAGCTCTTGTGGAGCTCAACTGCGAGACAGACTTTGTGGCCAAAAATGACAAGTTTCAGAAAATGATCGAGGATGCAGCTACTGCATGTTTTAAGTTCGCTCACACCAGTTTGCAATCCAAGGGACCTGTGACCAAGGTATGTGTTGTGGCGTGCGTATTAAATGATACAGAGGGTCTGGTTATAGTGGGGTTCAGGGTCTCCCGATCCTCAATAGTAAAAAAAATGGCATAATTACATCATCATCAGCCAGAAGACGTCCATTACTGCTGAAGACGTCCACTGCTGAACATAGGCCTCCCCCTTTAACCTCCACACTGAACGACATCCTGCCATCTACATCCACTGGATACATAATTACATATATTACCATACTAGCTAATGCCCGCGACTTCGTACGCGTAGCGCAAAGTAATTAGTGGGTGGACGATTTGACTGACATATCCAAATATAAATGTTACACTAACGAACACGAACGGAACTTTAAATAGGCACAAATCCATCGGATTATTTATACTGAATATTTTATAGATAATACCTACACATATGACATGATTGTAGATTTATTGCTCTCCATTTTAATGCGGATTGTCATACTATCGTCATAGTATGATTTTAGTCTAGTTTTAATCTGACTCGATACAGGTATCCCGCCCGACATGTCCATAGTTTCAAATATATTTCAAGCAAATAATATATTACTTTCACTGGTTAAATACTTTGGAAGTGTGGAGCCATGGAGCCAATAAGGAAAAAAAATTGGTATAAGTCAAGCGAAATGTCATGCATGACAAACGTTATTATTGAATTATTAGTAAATAGTAAGTAGGAAGCATGGAGCGGTATCTATAATTAATCGCTGTTATTTAACATTACTCCGCGTAAAGACTGCCAATCAATGATGTCTAAATAATTTTTGCCCGCCTTCTGCGCCTCGACCCTTCCAACAACTAAACCGCTTTCGTTCACCACCATAACATCCAAAATAGCTGCTAATCATAGATCAGTAACAGATTAGATGCCGCGAGTTCACCTACTTTGCGTGTCTGTTATTGGTCTTAAGTTTGATCCTGGCAAAAAAATGTATTCATTTTAATCTCCGTCGACTTGGTATATTAGCACGTCAGAAGTCAATACAAAAATAAACGTACTTTAAATTACGCCATAATAAACTGTAAAACCTCTTCAAAAGCAGTTGGCTGTCCTGAAAATAACAAACACAAAAAAAACTATTTTGTGCAGTCTATCGGAAGTTATGCGGGTACATACATTTCGGCGATTCGTTTTTATTTCATCATCATCATCAGCCAGAAGACGTCCACTGCTGAACATAGGCCTCCCCCTTTAACCTCCACACTGAACGACATCCTGCCATCTGCATCCACTGGATGCCCGCGACTCTCACAATGTCGTCGGTCCATCTAGTGGGAGGCCTACCTACGCTGCGTCTTCCGGTTCGCGGTCTCCACTCAAGAACCTTACCTACTTCCCCATCGGTTAACAGTTCTTCGAGCGATGTGGCCTGCCCATTGCCACTTCAACTTGCAGATTTTAATAGCTATGTCGGTGACTCTGGTTCTTTGGCGAATATCTATATATTTATTTACATATAGATTATATGGCAACAGCCGCTTCAGTCTTCCTACCTACCATGTCTGCGAGTAGAAGTCTGTCATTACGACAACATTACTATAAAATAAGCTAGATGGCGTTATAAATAATTATTAAAAAAAAAAAATTTTTCCTATTTATTATCATAAATTAATATAGCCTATGTTTCAATCAGGTATTTTATAAGCATATTCATGTAAACTGCTTTGAAATCCTTCTAGTAGTTTCAAAGATGTTCGCGGACAAACAAACAAACTGACAGCCGTCAGATTTGTAGTTCCATAGTTTGAAAATAGATTGCGTACTAAAACGATGTTTTGCGAAAAAATTGTAAATTTGCTTAAACTTTACGAATAATATTATTAAAAACGTAATAAGGTATTCAATAATTCCTAAAATAATGAGTGTAAATGGATCGTAGTTTCACAAATATGAAAAGTGCGTCTATTATAGGTAAATACGACACTTTACCTGAATCACGCAAACGGCATTTTTTTGCAAGTTAAACCAATATCAGGTATTGCTTCTACTTAGTTAGAAGTCATGTGTGAAGGTATTTGATCTACACATTTATAATATGGTAGGGATTTGGTCGAAGTTATTTTTAGCCCTGATGGGCCCCAATAACATTGCAAAATGGTGAAAGAAAACACCTTCAAGTAATTTATTTAATACCAGCTGTAGTGGAATAGACCGTTATATGTGACTTCGTACGCATAGATTTTTTTGTACAACTTTCAACTTTGATTTACTGGATTGATGGATAAGAATGAAGAAGATAATCTTAACAGATAAATACTAAATTTTGACACTGTGTGATATAGGCACATCAGCTTATGCTGCTCGCCTATAATCAATAAATAAATAAATTTATTCGGTCCTTATGCAAAATTTATTAATGGTGCAAAAAAAACCACATACTTTCATACAAATACATATTATGTACTTTCACCGCTTATAACCACTTTAGGGAATGATATTCTGAAAGAGATTATTCAACTGACTTATGTATTAAAACAGAAGCTTAATACGCCAATATCTTAATACTATTTCATATACATTTAATAATACAATACGTCTTTATTTAGTAAAAAAATAAAAACGAGTGGAAAAAAAACTTGGAATAGATAGGATATTAGTATCACCATGGCAGTTTTAATTAAGTCTCAAATGTTTTTTTAGATGGAGCTGGACAGTGAGCAACTTGCAAACCTATCAATTGAAGGAAAGAAGCTGTCTCAAGTTCTAGCTTTATTCATCGGATCTGTAGGCGAAAATGCGGTCCTCAGACGAGCAGAGTGCTGGAAGGCAAACAGCAAGGATGTCAAGATAGCTGGATACACCCACCCCGCCCCCGCCACGCCTGCCGACTACTCTGCCGGCAAGTACGGAGCCCTCCTAGCTTACAAGCAAGCCTCAGAAACAGAAGACATTGGCCGAAAACTCTGTCAACACATTGTCGGCTGCTCACCGAGAAAAATCGGCAATAAAGAAAAAGACGAACCATCCAAAAACTTGGATGACGAAACCTGTCTTATTTATCAGGAATATTTATTGGACCCATCTTACACAGTCGAAGAAGTGCTGGAGCAAAATCACGTTGAACTCCTCGATTATGTAAGATTCTCGTGCGGAGAAGCCGTGGAAAATAATATGCCTGGCGTTGAGAAGCAATCTTTGGACACAGTTCAAACTCTGCAATAAATTTTACCTACTATTATTGGCTTCTAGTAACTTAGAAGAGAAGTTATGTTCTGTTCAAAACTCAGTAATTCAAAGAGTATGTATTTATTTTTAAGGTATTAATAAAAATTATTAATTAAAAAAAAACTTTAAAAACAAGCTTATCGTATTATTCTCAGCAACCCCTTTCATTTGATAACCATGTCATGGGGTGCGTAAAAGTAACTGGTGGATGTAATATTGGATTTAGAATGACGTCATTTAGCTTACCATGCATTGTCATACAAACTAAACGTATATAAAAAATTCCAGCTCAATCGGTTGGCTAACAAGCCCAAAAGGTATTATCCATATAAAAATACAAAACGCTTTGTGTATAATTTAATTCAGAAAAATACTGTATAATAACTACTTCTTGTGAGAGTCGGCGTGAATAACATTCTTTTGCTGCGCTTTTCCTTTCCATAGAAACATTCTACAATCTTTCTTCCAAAACATTGCTATTTGGCAAGGATCGAAGCTGTAGCCGTGATGGTTTAGTACCTCTGGTGATACGACGTGGAGCGCCAGAGTGATCTGTTCGCGCGTTCTGAATGGGCCTGTAGTGGCCGGCCGCAGCAAGCAGCCGCATGGGCATACTGTAGCTATCCTCGGCGCTGACATCACATTCATTCTGTTGCACAAGTTCATTCTTTGGAAGTTTACACACAGTCGAAGTTCCTCCACTGCGCCTGTAAACGATTGCGTCGCTCTAATCGCCAGAGGCCTCGCATTTTGGTTATCAGGGTTATTCCTGAAACCCACTGTGGACAGAGATTTTTTCGTTATATTAGGACTATCTTCTGGGCTCCGTTCTTCATATTCACTCTCTTTATCTGAATTATCATCAGTGTACATAATTACTTGTAGTAAAATTATCTCTCAGTTTTTGATAAATAAAATTAATTTTGAAATGTCAGATTCCGTCATTTGTTTATTTTCCCGCGTTATTTGCGTTGTGTCAGATTCCTTTCAAATTGGCATTATAATGGCGCAAGTTTTGCATGCTTACAAAAGCTGTAGAACAAAATATTATTGTCAAGAAGGAAGTTCATCCCGATTGTGATGCATTACGATTTTTGCATGCATAAAGCATGTGTAAATTATAACATTAGGTACCTAGTACTCGCGGCCCATGGCCTATGTAAAGTCTAAAAGAGCAATACGTGCAACCGTAAAATATAAACAAAAGAAAACGATTTTAACTTCCGCTCACCCACAGTGCGACCAATTTATTTATACGGTTAAATGAGTACCATTATCGCAATTTATGAACAAAACCTTTAGAAATGTTTTAGTTTCTACATTTGGCCACCTCTATAGATAAATTTGGTCGCATTACGAAGTGTAAAGAGTTTTTACTTATTTGTTTAAAACATGTATACGCGGTAGCAATGAGGTTTCGTGTAGTCTACAGAAAAGATCTAAACGAAAAAAAATCTTTTCTGTGGTGTCGTCCGTGATTAGGAAGTGGTGGGTATTGGCGCCTTGTTTTTTTTACTTGTGTAGGTATTTATAAGTTTGAATGCTTGCTGTGCTTACAGCGAAGCCTACGTCAAATTCACTGTCAGCACAGAGTTGACAGTAGCAATGCACGGTGCAACGCCAAAATTATCTCGGAAGGAAACTGTGGGGTTAGTACGAGAACTTGCGAAAAAGTTATCGTTACGTAAACGATAACAAATGTACGAAAAATTCCGTTTCCATTCACTTCTGACAGAGGCGCTTTAAAAAAAATCATACATTTTGCTATTGTTTACGTAATAATAAACGATAACTTTTTCACAAGTGCTCTTACTAAGGCCACTGAAAAAAGAAGTAGTTGGCGACCTTCTCTCTAGAATCAGAGAAGTACCTGCTGTAATACTTGATTTTAATGAGCTCTCCGGAGCGACATGCTTTGTACATGTAGGTACAGTATGTATAGAGAAAACTATAAAGGATGGCAGCCCTAGTTTGTACTGTAGTGTTAGTATGTATGTAGCGTTAAGTACGTTATAGTCTAAGTCAGCATAATTGCGTAATTAACTGACTTAGACTATAACATACTTAACGCTACATACATATTCACACTACACCTTCCCCTGCCTGGATTGATATAACGGTACTGGAAACTGGGGTAACGGCTGCATGCCTCGAAATCGTTGTTAGTTGTTTTCAGAGTTGCAGCTCATGATTGCGTATCCAGCGCACGCGGAAGTCGATAATTCAGCCACGAAATGAGAAGATTTCTACCTACCCACGTATAAAAACAGAATATTCGTGGCATCGTGTTAGATGTTTTTTTAATAACAGTAAATACCTAGTAAAAAGTCTGACTATGTATAAAAAAGTATGGGTAATTGAAATGGGTATGTACTTAGTTGGCAAGTTGGCAGACGAACTAGCAGCCCTGTTTTGCATGTGGACTATTCGTTACTTCATTGGTGTTCGTGAAAGTTTCTTAGTGTGCGTGAAAAATCAGTACTTATATTAGATACTTGTAATAATTTCAATTGCCTATTGCATTTATGAACGTATGTATAGTTAAATACGTTCATAAATGCAATAGGTACCTAGTAGTACGTACTTACATCATCACAAATAGTAACCGTAATAAATAAATAGTAAAAAAAACATGTATTAAACAAACTTTTCGTATCTGTCCTACACCTATCTCTAAACGCGGGCCAACCGTATCTCGGCGCGTTAAGGTTCGCGTTCGTGTGATTTTGCAAACTGCACCTATTCGGGCCTGCGTTTAGAGTTGGGCTTAAGGCCCCTGTTAACCGTTGAGGAGTTCCCTCGCTAGGAGCCAACCTTGGGTGCAGTAGCAATGTCATGGTGACACTTAGAATGCTTTATCGTAATTAAATGCGTAGGTATACAAGATTTCATGCTAGTGCTGGTAACCATTGAGGAGTTCCCTTATCAGGACCCAACCCTGAGTGCATCAACCATGTCGTGGTAAAACTGAAAACCGGCTATAAAATAAAATGCTAGGCACACAAAATTTCGTTACTGTGCTGTTGACCGTTGAAGAGTTCCTTTATCTTGAGCTAATCCTGGATGTCAATTCAGGATATGCTTACCATAAAAATGCATTGTCATCGGAACTGATCCAACCTATAAAGTGGTTCTAATCCAGCTTGCAATGTTTGACCTAAATAAAAAAACTAAAATACAAACATTGCAATTTATATAAAAGCTTACAAAAAATGGTAAGAAGGTACGTACGTAGGTACATTGCACAGCGTGTCCGAAAGATGAACGAAAGTGAAACATAAAAACACCAAATGAACAAAGTGCGCGTCGAACCGTACTTCCTCTGATGGAATATCAGTAGTTCAGTACATTGTGTGGCGGCTCATTTGAATAGAGCCAGTGTATGCGCCAGTAAGTATGCAGATTGGCGCGAGACAGAATATGTTTTAACTACCTGATCAAGTTAAAGCCTGGTCACACCGCGCTTGATTGCAGCAATGCGCCTTTTGGACGCGTTGGCGCACAGGCTAGGCGCGGAGAGGCAGCAGCGTGACGCTGCAATAACTTTATCAAAACATGCGAAGTATTGCTTTGCGATTCTGCTCCGGTGAGTATGCACCTCGCTGCACCTTGCTCGTTCTCCGGGGCACTGTCAAGCTACGATTAGTGTCGTGGGGATTGTCCCTTCTGCACTACCTAATTAGTACCGAACTGGTAGATACGTATCAGCCTATCATGTTCCCACAGGCTTTCTCCCAGAGAGAGACAGGATGAGCCCTAATCAACCATGCTGGCCTAGTGCATGATGGTTAATGTCATATGTCTTTGAACTTTTGACGTTCTTGGACATGCCGGTTTCATCACAATGTTTATCATCACCGTTTTTGAGCGATGGCATAGAATCTGCACATAATTTGTTTACGTAAGTATTTAGGTACTAAATAAGTCATAGGTACCGGGCTGAGGATCGAACCAGGTGCCGTCAGATTATAAAGCGCACACACTATCACACATTTTCTAAGTTTCAAATCTATTGATACTTTTATTTGTTTATGTACAAATAATCTAGAAATACACCAATGGAGGACTGAATGCTAGTATTTCTTGTTGCCTTTTTTATTGCTAGTGCATTATATAGGTAGATACATATTATATCCATCAAATTTGTAAGCAAGCCAACTCTTCTTTTTTACTGGGTCAATTTAAACGTGCCTCTGGTCCGCATAAGAGACACAAGCTGCGTATGATAGGTACTCATACATGTGACACTGTGAACACTCATCAGTAGTTCAGTATGTTGTGGCCCTCCACACAAGCATCATGTGGTCCAGTTCCACTGTGGACCATAGTGGTTGGTGATCACAAACCTCGCGGCACCATAGTGATCAGTGATCACATAACTCACGCGCATTGCGGACGGGAAAGTGACTCATTAACGCCATTAATGGAGGACTATCAGGTGCATTTGTATTCCATGCACATTTTTTACAGTTACTTAATTGTTTAATTACCTACTTATAGTCCTGTTTCGTAGTACAGACAGTACGCAGATACCATAGTTTTCGTCTTCGAAACTCAAAACAGACATCAAGGTCTATGAAGCTATTTACCAACTTTTTTACAGTAGGTATAATATATATAGAGTAACTAATGTGGGTATTAAATAGTAAACTTTTTTATTTTTATTGCATATCACTTAATTGCAAGTAATCACTCACACTTAGGTACTTTACACTAAACATCTAATCAAGCTCTTTTCTGATTTCCATTTGTCCACATACTCGTATTTGAAATGTTGTTAGGTACCTACATTTGCAAAGTTCTGCACCCCAAACATATGAACTAAGTAAGTCCCACTAACTCAAAAGAAAAAATATACTTAACTTTCTTGTTTATGTACTTGTGTAGGTACTAATTTTTAACTTGCCTCTAATTACTGCTTGTTTAGACGCATGGGTTAAGTTCAAATTTAATTAACTACTTAATCAGCATTAATGATTGAGATACAATCAATCTACTTACTTACCATACAATTCGGTCAAGACTAAAACAACGGGTTCAATTAGCTGTAATTAGCGTAAAACAGAAAAGAAAAGCACAAGGGAGAGGTGGCCAATAGGCATGGCTAATTGAAAATTGTTAAAATGTTTTTACGCAAAACAATTGACTAACACGAAACGTTGTTATACCAACCAAGCAATTAGTTCTGCCTTTTTACTCACTTATGTTATTACCATTCGTGAGTTTAATTGTACAGTCGCTCCAGATAAAACATTGGCCATTAGATCGCACCAATAAATTGGCGTCAAATTGAGACGTTAAGAATCAGCTGTAGCAGCGGTTGCGATGAAAACGCGATAGCCGCAGAGCCATCAATCCACGCACGTTGCCGCCCTGACTTTCGCGGGACATAATTTATTCTTCTCAGAGTTTTATTAAAATATGTAAGTGCAAGAAGCGTGAAACAATTTTCTTTTTTTCTGCATCGCTCGACGGTGCCCGGTCGTTGGCTATAAGCGCAGAGTATCCACAGAGGAACAGTTGGTAATTCACTACATGTCAGCCGTTTACGAATTTCTCGAAGTGCTCAACGCATATTTATATCGGTCCAAGCTAAGTTTATTTTCACACTGACAGCAGCAGTAGATTCTATATATTTTTATGAAAAGAAAACCGTACATTCTGATCACGGTCGCTAAGTTTTTGATCGTAACTCGTTCAGTGTTCGTCGTTCAGTGTGGAGGTTAAAGGGGGAGGCCTATGTTCAGTGGACGCTTTTTGGATGCTGCTGCTGATGATAATGATAAATATAAAATCTAAGTATAGACAGCCTAAAAATTGCTCTGTTAACTTCTCGCTGACTGAAATTCTCACACGTGATAACGAGACATACCAATTTTAAGCACTGTACATTTTTAAGGAAAGCCGTGTATATTTAAGCAGCTCATGCAGACCTACCTCTAGATATAGCTTTGCGATCTTTACAGCTGTTCCTCTGTGCAGGTACTCTGTGGTGGTGACTGGCGAGGTAGTAGTGAGTGGCTAGTTAGTCTGTGAGCGGTGTACAGACGTTGCGGTCGCGTCCGTGCTTGCGATATCTATCTGAACGCGCGTGTGAAACTAGTTTCGTTCGTCCTCCCGCGGTGATGGAAGCTGGCCGCCTCTGACAAGATGCACATCCTGGAGATTGGAGCTGACCAAGTATGAGTGATATTTATGCAAACAGTGATTGAAATGGAAAGTGTCACACGTGCGATGTTTGATTGTTGTTGCGATAAGCCGGCTACTCCAGTTTCTCTGGACAAGCCTTTTATTTTGCTGGTTGTTTGGATGCTAAGTTATTAATACAGTCTGTTATAATTAACTTATTCCCTAATTGAAACTGATGATGGTAAATATTCTTTAATCAAGCTATGATTCATACCTATGTTAGCTTTGTAAGCTAACTTCATTAGATAACAAAATTGTTCTGGGTTTTTCGAGGAAACTGTTTAAAGCTTATTTCAAACTTACCTAAATTTGCGATGACTGCTCGCTTGTGACTCGGTACTTATTTATTTTCATCGAGTTACATAAAATTTTGAATGGAGGTAGCTTATACCCTGGATTAAATTATAGGGTTTTTATCCCGAAAAATTACATACGGTTCCAGTAGGATAGTTGGTGAACTTGCGGGCCGCAGCTAGTACTAAATACCTTCCATGCTTTAATTACTAGGATTATATCGAATCCGACAACTATTTCAGTTATTTTTTTTTAAGTAGGTAGGGAACATTTTTGGTATTAAAAAAAATTTCACCAAAAAGTTGCCTACCCACTAATATTTATTATTTTGCCTCTTAGATGTGACGGGTGACCAAAGAGGCGCTTACCATCTCCAAAAAATGAGTTTGCCATTGAAAGTGGTAATTTTTCAAGCTTTTTGAGTACCATACCCGCAGTCTAGATTATTATTTTGTTTAAGATAGTCCATTTAATTCAGTTAATTATTTACTAAGTAAAGTTAGTTTATAATTTTTAAACATGTTCTTCAAGATTTCTCATGTATTGGTTTCTTAAGTTGTGCTTGGAAAAGGCGCCTCTTAATTTAAATATAATGTAGCAGTAAGTAATTGAATTCTTACTTAATCTTCTTCTTACTCATAATTATAAAAAAAAATGATACACATAATATCTACTCGTAGCTACAGATTAGGTTCCAGCAAATAAGGTATTTCCACTTGCCTAACCCATTGTAGGTAGACATTAGCAGCAGACCGCACCCCTGCTATTGTGGCGGTGGCCTAGAATCCACCATTCAGCCATTTAATTCCATCCGACCTTGGGCCGCTCCTATAAGATGCTAGCCCGGACATAAACGTGTTTACATAGTAACCAGAACACAAAGGTAACGCTCGAATAGACTTTATCATCACCAACCTATTTATCCACTAATGGACATAAATTGCCTAATGTGGCCACCAGTATTGAGCTTATTGCATCCCAGTTTTACCCGGTACCGTTATACGCAAGTCTTCCCTTTAAGAACACAGGATGTTAGATAATTTTTTACTTAGATTGTTAACATTATGCAAAGTAATCAATACTTCCTTACCAATTTTACTGTCCTTAATCGTTCTTGACTCATATCCGTAAGCCCATAATCCCTTACAGGATAGAATATGATTTGTTTTAGACACAAAGTTTTAGTCAAGTCTTTTTAAAACTTTTGTCTTAATATAACAAATTGCAAAGTTTTCATTAAATTGAGGGTAGTGCGAAAAAATATGCGAACTTGCGATTACATACGAGTATGCTATTTCGTACATTTAAAACTTATAAATGCCTACAACTCTACCAGAATGTAAGTATGGAGTTGTATTTTGTCATCCACTATCACTTAGTCATCATTAACCGCTTCATTATGCAGACTGTGGGTGTCACAATCATAGGGGGCGGAACAAATTCAGATTTTAGTTTAGTTATTTGAATGTTAATGACCTACTTTCACTTTCAGGAGGATGAGACCGGAAACGCGCACGCCGTGGACGCCGCGTTCCGGACTGTCCCGCGAGACCACACCACCTTCCTCGTTTGGAGAGTCACTGTACGTATCCCAGCTACTTTGAAGAACTTTACTTAATTCGCTAATGTAGTGACCTAAAAGCCTTGTAGTAAAATGGCAGCGGTCCCGGTCTCGCGCGTTCTCTATTTTGAAGAAACTGATTTCTATTATTAGGAGCACAGAGATATACAAAATTTAATTCGTCTAGGTAGCACATGTATAGCATTTACTTAATGTAGCGTCTACTATTATTTTATGATATAATCGTAAGTCTTGTACGTTCGTACGTTTCACACTTAGTTTTTAAAGTATGTATGTGCTTTTGCACAGCACTTATTGAACTAAATGTCTAGGCAAACATTTTTTGAAATGTTCTAATTTTATTATCTCACAACGCCATATTTGCAATAGGTACCGATCGAGGTCTTTGACACGTGGAAAACGTCATCAAATCACGATTTTCTCCGCATCTGCCACCTCTCCAAATTGACCTATCACGCAAGGGCCATTACTCGGGCCTACATTTTATACCTAGACATTTCCTATGTTATCAATTGGTTGCTCACCTAATTAACTATCACATTTAAACGATTGATCAAATACAATGGTATCATTACTCTAGACGTTGCACATGATCGAGCACCTATTCACCTTGGCACCCTCCGATTGTAATCCGTTTATTTACGTAAGAAAAGCTTATTTAGCGATAAGAAATAATCTGAAAAATCAGGTGACCGGAATGTTTGGCCAAAAAATTAGCATTGCCATCCAGCGTGGCAATGCTGCCACCATGCAGGTTACTTTTTCCTCTACAGAGGGATTTTTAGATTTAGATTTGTATATTTTGGTAGGTACAATAATATAATATTTCATTAGTAGTATTATTTTAGGTTGTAAATAATCATTTTTGTCTTTACTTCATGTAGGCGCTGTCTGTCTTGGTCACGTCGATTTCTTAATACAGTGTCAGATAGAGTGGGGAATCGCTCTCGGTGTGTTTTCACAAATATGGCTGTCTCCAAGATGTACAGACTGGGAAGTATAAGAATATTATATTTACTAAAGTACGGTTTACAACAAATAATAATTTTCGTGTAAATAAATATAACCTTGTATACCATCTTTAAAAAAAACATTTTGGTCGCTCTTGGCCCAAAAAAAAAACAGACAAAACTGATCGCAATATTGCTGTTGTGAGCTATGTTATGAGCAACTTTGTGGAGTTGACGAGTTTCAAAAAATATGTTGTAAACCGTCGCGAATCACCATTTCCGTTGTTTTGGTAGAACGTGTGAAAGGCTGGCCGAAACATCAGCTTCCCACCGAATGGTGTGCAAACAACGCAAACAATCATGTTGCACAAACAACACAGAGAATAGTATGACCAGTCTGTGAATTGAGATTTCATTAGATTGCTCTCTTAACACCTTTACAGACCTTTGCGTAACATATTGTGTCAACACGGACCTATTTATTTCTGAAACAGATGATTCAAGGAGAGCCTATACAACAAACGTGATTTTTTGCCGTCTTTATAGATAATGGTTCGGAACCCTTCGTGCGCAAGTCCGACTCGCACTTGGCCGGTTATAGTATAATATCAAAGCGACCGCGGGTTAAGCTGACCCGCGTTTTATATATTATGTATACCAACATTGTAACCTAGACCCGCTAAATTGAATTACAGCGGCAATAAATGTAACTACACGAGTAAGTCAAAAATTAATTTAAAAAAAAAACGACTTTACAGAAAGTCGGTTGTTATTGTTGCAATCAAACGCAAGCCTAAATAAAATAAAATAAATTTGGGTTTCATCCCTTAATTTTCCATCCTGGAAGTGAAATATTTTCTTTAAATTGAAATGGGCCTATTGTCTCTCTTATTTAAAACAATAACATTTGAATCGATTCACATTCAGCAAAGACATCGGGTAACATATCTACACAACAAATACAGTCGAATAAAGTGACTTCTTTAAGTTGTCGTTTTGAAAAGCTTATAAAATGCACAATGGTAGGTACCTTACAAAACAGAAATCACATACAATAGCAGATTTACTTTTGCACGTTCAAAATCTCGTTTTTACTGGGTCTTCCGGACAATGAGCGATAAATTGTCTTCAATTGAGCGCTCGGCCTCCTTACGTCTCGAAGGAACACGCACTGTCTGTCAAGCGGTGCCAACCACTATTACATAGAATAGCTATCTTCTTATGTATGGGAAGCTATGGAAATATGGAAATATAATTATGTACTTTCACAATTCTTAGTTCACTACGGTTGTCTATGGTATGTCTAGGTGGAATCACGCGGTCCTTGTACCGTAAATATGACCTTTTCCTATGTGCAAAAGTTTCGTCCGTAGTACTTACCTATTTCATCTATTCTAAACGGAGCATAATATTATATTCGATTTATCTTTGGACCATCCACGATCTACGGGCAGCACTTCTTTTTATTAAAGGCTGAATATATTAGTTAGTTTGCTTGGATTTTGTTTAGTTGACATTGACAAATGCAAAATATCTCTAAACATTATACTTGCACAGAGAGACACATAATTCAGGGCTATGCAAAGAAAATTTAAAATAAAATTAGCTTTTTTTATATAAAAAGAAAGGAAATGTTAAAAATTCTGTAAAACATATAAATAATTAATTATCTAATATTATTTCCCTGCTATTTTTACTAGGTACTATTTTAAAATGTGCTATCTACAATTTAACATAGTCATACTTAAAATTCTTAAAATTGTTTGCCATGTAAGGGGAGCCTAACAAAGATACATAGGGGCGAAGGGTGCAGCAATTGTTTTTGTGAAGTTAATACTATTTGTAAAATAATAGGTATAAATGCCCGTTAAAATAATAGCTTGGAGGTTGGTTAACGATCTAGGTACCGCAAGTACCTAACCAAGTAGGTATGTAGGCTAGGCACTTACGATAAGTCACTGATCTAAAGATGTGACGTAAAGAGAAAGTGTAGGGATCCACTTACCTACCTATAGTCCACTCAGTTATCTACAAATTGCATAGAAATGCATGCTGAGATCTCCAGCCACGCTTGTTAGGCATCTGCTATGCAAACGATAGCCTATCTTACTTGAGTATTTACCTATAGTTTAAATTGGTATCAAGTTTTTTGGAAATCCAGGCTGTGATTGGTTTCTAAAACGTATTGCATTTCTAGATTTTCTAGCAATCAAATTGACCACACTTTGCAATGTTTTGTGGTTAATCGACACTTTCTCCAACGGAAACTGAGTTTTACATGCATTCTATGTGCTTTATAAAGTTATACTAACTTAGGTACCGATAGGATATGACTTTTGCGATATCAGCACGTAGTGTTAGGTAAGTACATTTTCTTTGCTATAAGTAACTGTTTAAGCGCAAAATTAATATAACGTTACAAGGGGGTGGTAGTGAGCCAAAAGAAGGTTGTTGTATCCGTTATGCGTTTCCTTGTAATCCTGTGGCTGAAGTACGAATATTCGCGTAAATCATGTACAATCGAATTTCATACAAATTTCGAACTTTGTATGAAATTTGATGGTACGTATTTTACGCGTATATTCGTACTTCGGCCACTGTAAGGAGTAGGTAACATGGAATAAGCTTTTCCGAAACATTAAAAGGGAACTAAAAAGAAATTGATTAATATGTCGGTTATCTAATGTACTAATTAACATCATTAATAATCATCAATTTGAAAAACCTACTTCATAATTTGTAAATAAGCAAATTCAGTTACTTGGATGACATATTTTTTTCCAGTAGTTTTTATTTAAAAACCAAACTACTGAACCGATTTTGATGAAACCATGTGACCAGTCTATAGTATATCCTCTGAGTATATCCTTTAAAAAGAAGTTTTTTACAAATCGGTTTATATGTCAAAGTCCCGAGGAAACAAACAAACAAAACATACAATCAATTGAGAACTCCCTCCTTTTTTGAAATCGGTTAAAAAGTAGGCCACAATTGTCTCATTTCTTGACACAAGCAAGAACTTTAGTTATAAGTCCGCAATGAAGATGCAAACTGCGCTCATTGATTTTTATTTCGCAATATAATATTTTTCTAACAAAAGACTTCAACGCACGCGTATCGTTCGTCTTAATTTACTTGTTCATAAAAAAAAATATGTTGATGAAATATTTAATTTGATATGGATTGGATTATGTACCCCACGGTTTCACCCGATATCCGACAGAAACCAAAAAAAAATTCAGGATAAAAATGTAGCATTGCAGGGCAGCTGCTTACTTTATTAAGCCCGATCGTGTGTGGAATACTGGTGTCATCTTTGGGATGGGTCAGCCAAATACCAGCTCAAAGATCTTGAATCAGTAGATCAGCGTGCTGTTCGACTTAGAGGCGATGAGACGTTAGTGGCTAAGAAAATTCTCAGTCTAGAACACCGCCGTAAGTAGCGAGTTTGCCAATTTTTTCTAGGTTTCATTTCGGAGAATGTGAATCGAAACTACACGACCTTATCATACCATCCCCTTTCTACTACAGGATAAGTAGAAAATTGGCCCACTACCACCCATAAATTGTGGACTTTCCTTGGATACGTACTAAACGTTTCAATTCTATATACGTTTCTAATCCGTGTGGCCAAGGATTGGAACAACCTGCCGGCTTCTTTGTTTCCTGAGAGGTATAATCTTGGCGTTTTCAAGGCAAGAGTGAATAGGTATCTTCTAAGTCTGCGTGCTTCATCTTCGGCTACATCATCGCTTACCAAAAGGCGAGTTGGTGGTCATACGCGAACTTATTCGCTATAAAAAAAGCATACTTGACAAACAAACTCAAACGAACAAGGTTTCAAGGAACGAACAAAAATGACCAATGTTTTTCATCAATCAAAGCAAAATCACATTTCAAAGAATGGCATTTCCTAAAAACAGAGGTTGCCGTAACAGATCATACCGTAACGGAAGTCCGCTTTGTTATTCCGACATCACCATTAAATTAGCTCACACACCGTGAAGATTGCTCGAATACCAGCTATTTACTGAACTGTTTTACTTTAATTTATGCATATAAATTATTTACGTGCTTCGTACCTAATCTTGGTCAATTATGAATAGGGAAATTACGTCAGCGACTTATAACGTTGCTAACTTCCCGCGACTTCGTACCCATAGATTTTCATTTAAAATTTCAACCCCCTTAATCTGTCACTGTAGTAAATTCCTTTCTTAGCGGATGATTGTTTTCATACCACACTCAGATCAGACAGACAAGGGAGGTATGGTAAAGTGGCGCAGAGGTTGCGAACTCCCCTGGCCTATATCAGGCTAGATGCCTAGTCTAACTCATCCAGCTGACAATCTTGTCGTTAGTTCATTGGTGTCGCTACAAGTTTCTTAGTGTGCGTAAAAACCGAGTCATCATCAGCCAGAAGACTTCCACTGCTGAACATATGCCTCCCCCTTTAACCTCCACACTAAACGACATTCTGCCATCTGCATCCACTAGATGCCCGCGACGCTCACAAAGTTGTCGGTCCATCAGGTTTGAGGCCTAAGAGGTAAAGAAGCTTGGACTGAGAATAGTCAATTAATCATACTAATATTATTATAAATCGGAAAGTCTATTTGTTCCTCTTTCAAGCAGCAACAGTACATCACATCGACGTGTTTTTTGCATAGAGATAGAGGGCTGGAAAATAACATGGGATACTTTTAAAGCTTTGATTAGGTATTATGTCAAAGTTTTGAAGTAATCAAAGTACGGTTCCTGAGGAATAATCCACGCGAGAGAAACCACAAAGCGCAGCTAGCCAACTATCTTAGTATACCCGTAAACACTAATATTACTATTCTAACGTATTCCGCGAACCAAGAAAAGTGGCCGCAAAAATGTTTATTACCACAAAATCACACTGTTTAAGCAAGATTAAGCCTCTTCCAAGATAAACTGTCGAAAGTGTGATCGCAAAAAGTCATGTCGTGATCAATCGCCGTAATGTAGGGGTGCTGCCGTAACCACGATGATGGTAGACCACGACACACGCGAGTCTCGATCTCTATAACTGACGTTCTTTTATGTTTATTTCGTGAATGTAGTGCCAACGTAACCGCACATTCGAAAACGAATCTAAAAGTCACGAGAACAATGTAGTTCACAAATTCGTGACACTGTATAGTCGTGCCACAAAATCCGGCAGTTACACCCCTGCCGTCACAGAAGATCGTCATAAATGCGCATGCCACTGCAATTGTCCAAGTATGCATGCACTCATGCAAGCATAAATGTGCATATGCGCACGTTCATTGACTCATCGCCGCTGTGCTTGTAACAGTTAGTTTTTTCTAAACACCGTCTAGTTCTATTTGAAACTATTTCTTGATGAAGGGACATTTTTAAGTAACATGTATCATTACTCTATGTTGATTAAATACCTGCTTACTTTTTTTTAGAAAAAAATAATTATCAATATTAAAAACCGACTTCATAAAAATATCAGAACTGAACCAAATTGAAATGAGACCACACGGGAAGCACCAGCTTTCAAATAAAAAAATAATTTTCAAAATCGGCTCACCCAGTCGAAAGTTCTGAGATAACAAACATTTAAAAAAACAGTCGAATTGAGAATCTCCTCCTTTTTGGAAGTCAGTAAAAAATTATATAAATGCACTCTATATAAAAAAATAGCTATCTCTTCCAAAACGAACTTTGAATAAGTAGAAGGAAGACAGTGATATTTAAATTTACAAATACTTATCTATGTCACTGGACGTTAAGAAATTAATTTAAGTATATACTCTCCACTCCTCTTAAATATTCCAGTTTTCTCATATTAAAGCGCGGTGCTGAAAGAATGCGTCTGACACTTGCCATAACATTGTAAAAAGCTGAACAGATAGGTACCTACTTTTCATTATTTATGTTTTTTTTTTAATATTGTGCATTAAATAAATAATAACAATGCCATATCGGTCAATTTAGCACCTTAATTCTCTATTATGCAATGATATAACTTTTTATCTATGGTTAAATCAGACATTTTACTTACCATTTTATGTCCATCCATAAAAGTTGAAATGTATAAGTAAGTTTCTCCAACATTAATGCTGCAATTATCTCATCTCTATGATCTTAAGTAATAAAAAACTGAATCACGCTTAAATCGTCCAAAGCTAATTAAAAAAAACTCAAATCCAATCTCAATAGAGGCACGGTTTATTTGTTCGCAAATAACGGTGGTTCCGATGCGCTTGCGCAGCCCGGTGCGTCGTTCGGCCAATGAATAATAGCCAGAAGTCAGATGATGATTTCTATTTATTTTTCTAAGAATCGAATGTCGTTGCCCCGCTTTGATTAACTGTACCCTATTATCAAATCTGTTTACTTGTGGACACAAGTGTAAACTTTTAGAATGGTAAAAAGGCATATTTTTTCAGTGCTACGGTCTAGCCTTCATACAAATGAAGTATTTTTTCCGCAGGAATCTTGTACAGAACTGCTTCCACGAACACACTACGGCACTTTCTACGATGGTGAAGCGTATTTGGTGTACTCGTCATCGCTACCAGGACAGCCCGCTGGGCCAGATGTTATTGTAAGTAGGAGTAACTACGTGAGTTATATCGTTTTCTATGCTTAAGCACCTTAATTACATGATTGCCTCGTTTGCTTCTTAGTTTTATCGTGGAAGAAATCCTTTAATTTAGTTATTTTTAACCGATTTCCAAAAAGGAGGAGGATTGAATGTTTGTTACCTCAGAACTTTTGACTGGGTGAACCGATTTTGATGATTATTTTTTTATTTGAAAACTGGTGACTGGAACCAAATTAAACGGGAAGCACCAGCTACCAAATAATAAAATAATCATTAAAATCGGTTGACCCAGTCGAAAGTTCTGAAGTAACAAACATAAAAAAATCATTAAAAAACAGTCGAATTGATACCCTCCTTTTTTTTGGAAGTCTGTTAAAAAGATGCAATGTACTTCTGCACTATAGTTTTTATGTAGTTTCCGGTGTGAAAAATAAAGAGTTTATCAAATCCACAGCGTCGCGAAATAAAAGAAAACAACGCAGAATGTCCGGAACGCCACATCCACGCGTGGGCGGGCGAGCGATGTGGAAACCTCGCAGCCCTCGCGTTACGTAAGGGTACCCAGCTCGGCAGCCATCTGGGGGTACCTGTGGTCATTCACAGGGAAGCTGCCACTAAGGAAACGCCAAGGCTTCTCTCATATTTTAAAGATGGAATACGGTTAGACCCTTTTACTCTTTACAAAAACACTAGTCAACACTTTTACCCTCATCCTCATCATTTCAATCATTTCGAAATGTCTATTAAAAGTTTTGTTTTTTGACCTCGATCCTATTAAATAATCAGTTTGGCGCACTGTAAAAAAATAGGTAAATTTAATATAAAACACTGTAAAATTAATATAAAAATAATAGTACATTGTTAAGTCTTCTCCCGATATTCCAGGATTCTCCACAGCGGGTCAACGCAGCTGAACGGCGGTGGGCGCCTGTATCGGGTACGCGGGCGTAGGCCGGTGCTCATACAGCTGGAGCCCGTGTCCTGGTCGCAGCTTGCAGCCGACGGAGTGTTCGTGCTGGATACATCGTCGCTGCTGGTGCTCTGGCTCGGACGGGCTGCTAACATGATAGATAAAATATTCGGAGCTAAGGTGAGCCTTTTGTGACTTGTGGATTCTTGTATAAATTCAGCATCACATCTATTTGGACAATAGTTAAAAATGCCAAAGATCGTTTTTAGGGCTAGATAGGGTCGCGAAGTCACGTTTCGATATAGTCGTATTACTATTTACAAATAATAATTTGCAACTTTAGACAAATTCTTAAAAATATTTATAGTGAAGCTCAAAACAATTATCTGTAATATGTAAACAATGGTAAAAAATAAAATAAAGGTTACTACTTTTTTTATCTAAGTACTCGTAGTCTCGTAGTGGAAACAAATAAATCACAGTTCATGAGATACAGCTTGGTGACAGACGGACAGCGGAGTCTTAGTAATAGGGTCCCGTTTTACCCTTTGGGTACCGAACCCTAAAAAGAACCAAAAATAAAAAGCACAATTTGTTTTTTGAAAACGTCGTTTTACTATAATGTCCTTGATGATCCCTTCGTTTTATGTAATACAGCTGTTATTTTTTTGTCGATTTGGTGCTTAAGAAGCCTTGTACTACTTCGAAATTCGCGGAGTATCATATATCAACGATACATGGTCATATTTTTTTGCTATAACCCTTAATAGTCCTTTATTAATTAGGTCAATGCTAAAGACGATAAAATGTTCATCATTACGTTAACTTTGATTTCTCGACAAACTATATATGGCATTGTTGTATGATTTTTTCTATTTCATCCGTTCTAGTTCGCTTACCGCATGTCCCGCGGCGCTGACAAGGGCATGACAGCGCGTCGTATCGCCATCGCGCACGACGGATACGAACAAACGCTGCCGGCCGCGGACCGCGCGCTGCTCGACGCCGTGCTCGAGCTGCGCGCGCGCGCCGTGCGGCCCGTGGCGCCCGCGCCTGATCCGCCGCGTCTAGCCAGACTTTACAGGTATCCGCATTTGTTAGTAAATCTAGTTACACTTTAGTACCCGCATTTTTTCCGAGAATCTGGTGAGACTTTATAGATACTCGCACATTTTTGGTAAATCACTCGTTATCTTTTTTATTTTGTTCTAGAGCAACGCAGCCGCCCCGTGTAGCGCCCATCACCATCCCGTCGCAACGGCCGGCGGCCAGGCTCGAGGAGATCAAACGTGCTCCGCTCTACAGAGAAGACTTGTCGGATGACGTGAGTAAAATCAGTAGATGACGAATATGGTGATGGATTACGCCACTATTATTCACTAATCACCAAAATAATATTTGGCCTTAATTTTTTTACCAAATAGAATAAATGTTTAAGAATTTTTTTTTGACCTTAAAGATAAAACAACACAAGCTCGTTTGCTCCTATAACCAAAATGAGGACGTTTCATAATTTTTAATCGACTTCCAAAAGGAGGAGGATTTCAATTCGACTGTTTTTTTATGTTTGTTTCCTCAGAACTTTTGACTGGGTGAACCGATTTTGATGATTCTTTTTTTATTTGAAAGCTGATGCTTCCCATTTGGTCCCATTTCAATTTGGTCCAGTTCTGATTTAGTCGGTTTTTTATATTGATAATTATTTAACAAAAAAATCCACGATTGTATCTTTTCATAATTGTTTCGCACAGGGTGTGTACGTTGTGGACAGCGGCAGCCGCGGCGTGTGGGCGTGGGTGGGTCCGTCAGCGGGCACGTCAGTCGCCCGCGGCGCCCTGGCTGCAGCGCGCGGGCTGGCTCGCGCCAAGCGGCACCTGGGCCCGGTGGCGGCTGCGGCGGCGGGCCACGAGCCGCTCGAGTTCGCAGCGCTGTTCCGCGGCTGGCGCTGGTGTGACGCGCGCCGCGACTCGCGCCTGCGCTGCGCACGCTCCGCCACCACCAAACTCGACGCCGTCAGTCTCACCACCAATGCCTGGCTCGCAGCCGAGGTAACTACCATCTTCACCAGCCTATATGATATTAACTATTATGGACGTGGGCATCTGCAAATGTTCGCCACAGCTCGATTTTTTTCTTTGCATTCAGTACCGCACCGCTGCTTTACCCAGGGTTGCTACTCCACCTCACCGCAGGGCTTTCTACGCTTCGTTTACCTAATCACAGATTTCACTCTAGAATTCTTCTTATTTCTCCGCAATATGTGGCCGCAGGGACTGCGGCTACGCGACTGCGACGTCTTCGTTTTATTATTTTAATATATATTATGGTGTGTTCAGGCCCAACTGCCGGATGATGGTTCAGGGTCGCTACGCATGTGGCGCGTGCGGGCCGCGGACGAGCCGCCCGGGCCGCCGCTGGTGGAGGTTGAGCGCCCGCAAGCCGCAGCCTTCTATAACAGAGACTGCTACCTCGCGCTCTACACATACCACGCGCCAACTGGTGACAACACCGTGCTCTACTACTGGATGGTAAGAACAAATTTTATTATAAAATCAGCCTTGAGGCAATGCATTTTAACACAACAGAAAAGTGACGAAGCTTTGTTGATCGACGACTTTTTAGAATTCACTCCAAACTATGTATCCCTATAATAGCATTTCCCTGAGAACGAATGACTTCTAAACTAAACTAATCTAAACCTTCTTACTTCTCGTTTTGTTCGCTAGCTGCTGAGAAATATGATGGTCGCGATTGCGCGGTATATATAGTGACAACTCTACTTTGACTATACTATCGCTGACGTTAGCCTACACCTATAGCCAAGCAAATCGCGTCAGAGATTTTCGTGTCTAGTTGGTTTGATCAGGGGCCTTAAGGCTACCTGTTTTAAGCGATTCTGTTTAGGTGATGAGACAAGCTGCGCGACCGCAAATCGTAGGTTCACGTTCGCGTGATTTTCCAAACTGCGCTGTTTTAGCGCAAATTCGAGCCCGCGTTAAGGCCGTAAGGCCCCAGGTCAGTTCATCTTGTTGGGTGATGCCTTTGGGTGACGCCTAAGGGAATAACGTCTTTAGGTGGTGCGTTCTGGGTGTTTAAATTTTTCTGCTTAATGAGTACCTACTTATTAAAAGTGTTGGGTTTTGGAAGTGCCTTTGGACCGAAAAGTAATTAGGGTTCAAAATGACTGGGGTATAATTTTGTTATAATATTGTTTTCAGGGCAGCTCTGCGCCAAATGATCTGAGGAATTTGGGTGCCAGAGAAGCCAAAGACCTCTACACTAAGCTTGGACGTCTTCCTGTTCAAGTACGTAACGCTGAGGGTCTCATCTCATTACAAAAATAAATGATGACTTTTTTTTTGTCCTTTTCTCCTAAGAAGATTTTGGCATCGCACGACTTGTGCATTTACCAATGTCAAGTAGTGAAATATTTTCAAGTTTGTAACATTTTAATACTTGTATTAGATATCGCCAAACGAGTCATAGTCACATTCAGAGTCAAGCAAAGTAGGTTACGGTCAAGTGAAGTCATGCCCTAGTAAAGTGGTGGAGTCTTTACTAGAGGCTTGAGGTTTAGAAACATCACGAAAAGACATTAAAAAATTCAATACATGACACTGGCAAATACACAAGACGTGCATCGCCAAAATCCTCTAAAGAGGAACGAAAGAAAAGGTATTAGCTATGGTAAAGTAGGCATTGTTTGGTTTAGGATTAACACCGTACGTATGTTTCTTACCTACCCACGTTTCGTTTCAGGCATGGGTGTATCAAGGAAAGGAACCGGCGCACTTTCTACAGATTTTCAAAGGTCGTATGATCACATACATCGGGCGAGCGACTGATTATGACCGTGAGTCATTTAAAATAATTCAAAAATGAAATTATTTTGGGTGTTTACCATAGGTACATAGTTAAACGTTATTTTTCAACCAAATTCAAATGAGGAGGATGTGTTCAAATCTGGAAAGTTTAGTTTTTTTTTCAAAATGTTCCGATGAGGTTAGTTATGATTGTCAATTCGACTGTCTTTTATTGTGATGATGTTGATGATATGTTACCAGGGCCGTAACTGGAGTTGAATTTAAGGTAGGGCAGCGGTGATGGAATTAGATGTTCTGAATATCTAATAGTTTTACTTTCAGATTAGACAAACAAATGTTCAAATGTCTCCCAATTCAAATGCTAAACAGATAAATCTTGGATTCGCCGAGTGTTAAGATAGGGCATTGCCCCACAATGCCGCCGAACCCTAGCTACGCTTTATCTTCATCGATTGTGAACTGATTTTAATGTTTTTTTTTTTTATTAAATAGGCTTATCGAGGTTGGTCGCCATTTAAATTTGAAGATATTAATATTTCACGTCGAAGGTTGGAAAATGAGAGGATGAATACCGTTTATTGAACTTTCTGTGAAGATGGTAGTTTTTATTATTATTTTTGAACAAATGAGCTTTATTTATCCTACTATTATTATAAATGCGAAAGTTTGTTTGTTTGAATGTTTTTTACCACGTATCTCCGTAACTACTTAAACGATTTTGATGAAATTCGGAATGTAGATAGTTTAAGTTCTGGAGTACTAACACATAGGCTTATCTTTTCGTTTTATATCTGATAGTGTTCTACACTTGCGTTAAATCAATTTCCACGCGGGCGAAGCCGCGGGGCACAATGGATTTCATATATACTTAATTGAACCTTTACAGCAAGTGGTCGTCGCGTGATTCCCCCGTCGCGGGCGCTGATCCGCGTGTCCGGACAGTACGCCCGCGAGGCGCGCGGCGTGGAGGTGCGCGCGGACGCGGGCGCATGCGGGGGCGGGGGTGCAGGCGCGTGCTACGTGGTGCGCGAGGGCGCACGCTCGTGGGTGTGGTGCGCCGCCACCGCTACCGGCGACGAGCGAGAGCTCGCCAAGAACATGGCAGCTACTGAACACGTGCTCGTCATGCAAGGTATGGCTTCTAGACTATAATAGTACCTACTCTAGTAAGGTCACAAGTTTACAAGTTACAAGTTTTCTTAATCGTAATGTAATATGTATATCTTTTTTATGTCATGAATAAATATTTTTTCTTTATTTGCAGCGATACCACAACTCGTATTTTTTTCCAAATTCTTCGCAAATAATACATTTTGTCATAATTTTCATCATCCACATTCATTTCGTCTCCACTGTCATCGCTGGAAAGGTGCTCTTCATCATCACTCTCTGAAGAACTTTCTTGTAAAAAAATCTCTTGTAACATTTTTTTTTCACAATTTTTTGTTTCATGTTTGTTCTTCTTTTTTTTGACAACTTTTTTTGGTCTTGGATTATCATATTTTCCTGTCTTATTGAGTTTTGCTATTTTTTTCTTTTGTTTGTTCCTCTAAAATAATTTCTTTGCATATCTAAAACAGTAAAAAATAAGTCACTAAAGGGTAATGGCGGTCAGCTGAGCGGTATAACCCCAAATGGTCATTTTGTAATTAATATGAAATTTAAAAAAATATCATACACAATTATTGAAAATTGATTGCATTATCACACGATAGAATTGTTTTATTGTCAGAAAAGTAAAATTAATAATTAAATAAGCATAAAAATTTTGGACTTACCGACAATAACACCTAGTCAAAAATTAAAACAGCGCGGCCGCAAACGAAGAAACGCACTTCACGGTCACATGACTCGAGCTGACTGTCCGTTTGCATCGCTTTTAGAGGCCCTCTCCCCTCATGCTTCACGCGACGTGGCGTATTGCTACGTTCCATTTTGACAGAGTTACAGAGGTTGAGCGCTATTCCCCCTGCTTACCCTAATAGTGTTTTTGATACAATTTTGGGTCTGTCGTGTTTTTTCGTGTCTGATACGTCCTTTAAAGTCTATGCTACCATTTGCAGGAAAAGAAAAGGATGGTTTCTGGAACGCGCTGGGCGACCGGCGGCCGCTGCTGGTGGCGGAGCCCCCGCGGGAGGTGGCGCGCCCGCTGCCCCCGCGTCTCTTCTACGTCGCGCTCGGCCCGCCCGGACATTACAACTGTGAGTCACTTGTCGATGGAGTCGGACTTTTGTATCTTCTGATCATCTCTTAGGACGCCAGTAACACTTTAACACATGCTGATAAATGTCTACTTCATCGCTACTTTGATGAAGCATGCATGACCGACAGAATTGTCTATACGTACAGGTAGGTACAACGTGAAACCTCTCGCAAGCAGCTTCCCTACATCATATCTTAGCACTATTGCTTCATGACTTTTCAATGCTTAAAAATATATATCAAGACAAGACATAAAATATAAATGTCGCACGCAATGGCTAATCAACGGTCGGCAGATCAGAAATAACGAGCCATCAACACTGACGAGACTGACGTCTAAGGCAAAGATTTAGCCCGCTGATCGTGTCTGGTGTACCGGGATGACCCATAGCAGAAGGCTGTAGCGTAGCGGTCACGCTGACTGCTAAGCGGATTTATTTTCCACGGCTAGCAATACTTATAGCTCAGAGAGATTTTGGATAAAAGCATAGAGGAATACGTCTGCTATGATAAAAGTAAGTAAATATGTATATTCCGCTGGCGCAGCGACCCGAAGTGGGTCTTGGCCTCCAACAGAAGAGAACGCCACCAGTCCTGGTCTCGCGCTGTCTCTCGCCAGTCGGCTACTTGTAGCTCGCGCAAGTTCAATTCTGCGGCATCTTTCCAGCGATATCTAGATGGGCCGACACTGAGAAAAATCAAAATTATCCAAATTATGGCTTCTTGGATCTTCCATCAATGCGACATTTGTGACCTATGATTTGCTTAAAATAAAAGATTATTCCAGCCTCTGTTCCAGCTGACGTAAAATATTTTTCCGTGTTTGGGTGAGCCATGTACGCAGCTGTGGACTAAGATCGGCTAACTTCGATACAAAAAAAATACAAGGATGCCACAATGACGCGCTAATCGCGGCAATACTCTATCCAACCCGACTCAATACGCAGACAGAATGTATCCACAGTCACGCGATAGTTGCATAAGCCGTAACACACCGTAAGACTTTTTTCGAAGTTGGAATTAGGTATGTTTCAAACGGTCGTTGTTGTTCTAGTCGAGGAGATAGCATCGTTCAGCCAGCTGGACCTGGCGCCGGAGATGGCGGGAGTGGTGGACGCACACGACGCAGTGTTCGTGTGGCTCGGCGCGCACGCGCCGCCGCGCGCACGGGACGAGCCGCGCGCGCTCGTTGCAGCATACCTCGCTCACGGTACCATACAGTCATCCATACATCTCTTTAGAAAGTTTTCAACGTTTTTAAAGATAAAATAATCACAGAGTAGGAATTGAAAAAACCGATTGGGCATTCTTTTCATTAATTAGTATGTGTACGTATATAAGTAGGTATTTTAAAAGATGGCAGATGGTGTGTGGCTATATCCGGCTCGAAGGACCATTATGTAAGGGCTGCTTGCTACCCTACATAAAATGTATGATTGTTATTGAGTACCGCGTGCGGGAACAATGATACACCCGTGCGTTCACTTTAACTGCTTTATTGGTACTGAACTCGTGGTGGACCGTGGGCCCGTACAGTGAACATGCCCGCGGCTTCTGGCAGCCATAACTAGTAGAGATCTTCCATTCTAAATGTGGAGGGGCCCTCCACCGTATTTTTGTAGTATTTTGTATGCGTAGTGTGGTGTGGTACACATTAAAAGCCGTAACAGACAGGCCAGCATAGCTGACGTCAACCACCTCAACCAACGAGAGAAAGAGAGGGGAAATAATGTTCTCACTCTTTCTCTCCCGTTGGTCAGCAGGCGGTTCGTGGTTCGACAAGTCTTTTACGGCTTTTAGAATGAAAGATATTTGCTTAGTTTGGGGTCAAGACCACGTATTATTTATTAGTTACCATACCACTTTCAAGTTAATAATATTAGGTATGTCGCCAATCGTCTTACCGTCTGTTCTCATCCAGGCCAGAGATCTAGAGATGCTGTTATCTTTGACCACACCATATCACTTGGTTTCTATGAGCTGTCAAACGTCTGTCGGCCAAATGCAAGCAAAATAATGATTGTTGGTTCCAGACCCGGCGGCGCGCGACCCGGAGACTCCCATCATAGCAATCAGCCAGGGCCGCGAGCCGCCACACTTCACCGGCTTCTTCCCACACTGGAAACACACCATGTGGAAGGTAACACGAACTAAAAACGACCACTAAGCCCTACATAATTAACAATATAGGTAAAAATGACAGAACTGGACCAAATTGAAATGGCACCACACGGGAAGCAACAGCTTTCAAATAAAGAAAAGAATCATCAAAATCGGTTCACCCAGTCGAAAGTTTTGAGATAACAAACATTAAAAAAAAATCTAATTGATAACCTTCTCCTTTTTAGAAGTCTGTTAATAATAACAACTTTGTTAGCCTCATGACCTCAGATCATTCAGGGCCACCTTACCCCATATCTATCGGTAAGATAGCGTGGCGGACGCGAAACGCATCTGGCCTAAATCAGGCTTGATATCTGATATGATTGTTAACGGGCAGGGCGAAGGTTTGACATCTGAAACATTTCATACCTACTTGCAGGGACACAAAACGTTCGGCGCTATCGTCAGCGCGCTAGAAGGCAAGGCTATAGTGCAGGGCGGTAACAGCGCGCTGCAGAGCGGCAACAGCGCCAACAGGTTCGACCAATACGAGAAGTATCCGATGAGCGTGCTCCGCGGCCCTAAGGAACACCTGCCACCAGACGTCAACCCACTCATCAAGGAGGTATGATGCATCAAATCAAAGAGGCTACCACCACAAAAACATTCTTATAATAACTTACATTAAATTTTGTCTTGCTCTCTTATTAGCCGGAACAGCGAGACAAAGTTCAAAGCGAGAGCAAGACAAAATTTAATGTCAGTTATAATGAATTAAGCAAAAGCAAGACAAAATTCATTGGACCCGGGTATGTCCTAAAACTGCGACCAGAACCACCGGAGGATGGGCAGCAACATCCTAATAGTACACGGTGAACGTACTGCGATCCCCAAGCCTGCCAAGCGTGGGGATTATGGCTACACCCCTCTCTATGAGGGAGGCCTTGTCCGACAGTGGACGTTAATTGGCTGATGATGTGTGTGTGAAGACAAAATTCAATGTCACTTATAGTAACTTACATTGAATTTTTTCTTGCTCTCTTATTAGCCGGGACAGCGAGACAAAGTTCAATGAGAGAGCAAGACAAAATTTAATGTCAGTTATAATGAATTAAGCAAAAGCAAGACAAAATTCAATGTCACTTATAATAACTTACATTGAATTTTGTCTTGCTCTCTCATTAACAGGGAGAGCGGGACAAAATTCAATGTAAGTTATTATAAGAATGTTTTTGAGGTTGTGGTAGCCCCCCTGATATGTGGTTATAGAAGTTTAGGTTCATGACACTACCATGTGTTTTGGTCTACCATTACTCCAACAGAAGACAAAAAAAAATTTAAATTAGAACGGCTGTCAAGGCATTTTTGTAAGAAATTTGTTGTAGCCAGTTGCGCCCATATAAACGAAACGTCAGTCATTCGAAATCAGCAATGTGACGCAGAGTTCGACGCGTTGATCTAAATAAGAATGTTCGATCAAGGTTCTGTCAAATAATTGGCGACAGATTTTCCTTCTCATTTCCGTTCTATTTACTTATCTTTTCTGTGATTACTCCCAAGTAGGTATTTCAATGTTATCTTAAAATGATTGCATTCTGTTTTGTATGTTTATTAAACGAATGAAATCAAATTTCAGTTGTACCTAACCCACGACGACTTCGTAGCCACATTCGGCGTCCCGTACAGCGAGTTCAGAGGTCTCCCTGCGTGGAAACAGAAGGACATGAAGAAAGCAGTCGGCCTGTTCTAACGGTGCTTTTTCTAGTTTTATATTAATCTTAATTAATTCTTAGATCTTAGTAAAACCTAATCATAAATTATGTTAATGTGCACTATTCCTAAAATAAAAATAAAAGTTGTTTTGAAGCAAACCTTTTTGCTTGTGTATAAAGTTGAATTTGTATTAAGATTTTTAGAAATAATGATATTTAATTTGTCATATAGGAACTGATTAGTGGTTATTATATTTTGTTGAATTATATTTTATGCATTGTTTGCGTCATGTATCATTTTAAAATCATAGAGAAATAAAACGATATGTTTTTTTTTATGTGTTTATTTTTTCACAAATGTAGCCCTTATTAGCTAGGCGTTATTTTAATGATAGAATCAATTACTTTATACAATATACATTTTACTTATAAAACTCAATATAATATTGGTTTATTTGAATGATATATGTACAATAAAATCACTATTAATACATATTATTTGCCTATTTGATATGAGGGGCCAAGGCCAAGGCACGTGCGGGTATCAGTAACGGCGAAACACGCGACGCGACGCCACGCGACGCGCGCCGCGTGGCAAACCCTACCTATGTTCAACATAACGATATTTAATACATTACCTACATAATCATATAACAAAAAAGTTATTAATTTTAGCTAATTAATAAAACTGTATGAAAATATGTATTAGCGAGAAGCTACTTGTCTTAAGACATTTGTTTTAGAATGAGAAGCTAGCTAGTTAGGAACTTCTAATTAATAGCGAGTTAAATAAACAATATATAATACGAGATGCGATTAATTAATAAATACTTTACATTATAATGATTTTACATTGATTTAATAATTGTTATTGACGACCATTCGGGAGTATTTCTAATCGCCTCGTTACATCGACGACGTCCCGGAAAAATACTCCCGATAAATGACAGTCCATAATATCAGATTACAAAAATTATGCACAATCGATAACAAATGTTATTTTAATTAACATATAAACATAACCGTGGAAAAATTATACAAAACTGAAATTTCCAAGTTGATAACGTCTTGTTAATCGTGTTATTACAAAATTTCTTTGGCAATGACCATATCCAAACGTATGAAATGTAAAAAAAATAACTACGACACAAAATGGAATGAAAATAACATAGAAATGCAATAGCTGCCTGCCTAATAAAAAATATAAAATGCATTCAAATAATTATTAGTACTACTAGAATGACGTTAATGAACGAACACTTAAGTACGTTAATTTCAAATTCGTTTTTCAGTTCTCGAATTAATTAGAGATTGAATCGAACTTATATCTAAACAAAGCGACACAAAATCGACACTCGCGACAGACAACCGGTGGCCTCATAGATAAATATAACCACTTGATTGAGCATGAGTCATAATTTGCTTGTGCTAGACGTAAGCCACGTAGCAAGGCTTAGTCGCGGGGGGAGGGGGGTATCGTATGGCGCTTGTGATTGGAGAAAACAAAAGTCATTCATTCAGTTCGAGCCTAGGATTGGCCCACTCGAAAAATTGCTGAAAATTTAGTACTTTTTCATCAAGGCGGGGTAAAGGATGAGCTGTCAAGTGGTTACATCGTCAATGGATGGCCTATTTCAAATAAGGCTCCCATTCCACGGTACTGAAGCAATAACCCGAAACGGGTAAACTACACAAGGTAAATGATATGGTGTCAAATATCGGCCACTGTGTTGATAGTCTGTCGGCACTGGGGCCTTACGGTTATCACTTAACGCGGGCTCGAAACAGAGCAGTGCGCAAAATCACGCGAACGTGAACCTTAACGCGCCGGTATACGGTTTGCGGTCGCGCAACTTTACGCAATCACCTAAACAGCAGTGCGAATACCGTTCTTATCGATTAATAAATTTGACAGTTGAAATCAACAAGTTCGATAAAATGCCACTTCATCCGTACTCGCTATGATCGAAACAATGGCGGTTTATCGAATTTGTAGATTTCAACTGTCAAATTTATCGTTTGATAAGAACGGTACTTGCACTGCTGAATCGCTTAAAACAGCTAGCTATAAGGCCCCTGGGCCAAGTGAGCCAGAGTCGATATAAAACTAACAAACAAAACTCAACATAGCTTTAATTGGAGGAATGTAAACAATGTTTTAAATGTATATAAACAGCGTTCAATATAAATGTTCAACAAGAATCGCGAGTAACATAGCGTCGGAGGCCTGGTTACCTTAGCACCACGGGTGATCGCTCGCGCGCACACTACTATCACAGTCCAGAGCCTGCCACTCGATACGGATCGGTCACCAAACCCTCTACGTCATATAATTATCATCAATATTAAAAAAACACTGTTGCCCTTTATAAGCCGCAAGAAGTCTCTAGGGACAGCAAGTCCAAACTCACACGAAGATACTAAAGCGATACTATTTAAAAAGGGTTTATACGAGCGAATAAAAAATTACTTGGCGACCTAAAATGAGAATACGTAATACTACTTGGGCAGTATTAAATATTGGCGGGCGGTGGGCATACGTTTAATTTTTTCATAATTTTAAATTTCATTGAAGCCATTTTCGCCATTGCCCCCACCACCCTTATCTCTCGTCCTCACCCATCTTGCATCGAAACCCACAAATTATTAGATGCCTCGTGTGAAAAAGGACTTTTTATATATCGCATCATTTCGTGCAACTCTGTAAACTGCCGACACAAACTTTGTACTTTAAAATCACTAAAAAGATTTATTGTACATATTTATAATACAATGCCATTAGACTTCTGTTAAATTACAAAAACATGCCATCACATCATCATAAACTGAATAATGTTTCTAAGCAGTAGGTACGCTGTTTTTACATTTCAAACTTGGTTTGATGACATGTATAACGTACATATTGTATATAGTTGCATCGTGTTTTACGATATAACAACATGATCCCTGCACTTCATTCTGAAATAATCACATTATTCTTAACTATTTGGAGCCACTGTAAGATCATTTATTTCAAGGTACGTGTTTAACTTGTACACAACTATGTAGCAAACAAGTCTACCGATATACTCGACATCAAACAAGTCTACCGATATACTCGACATCAAACAAGTCTACCGATATACTCGACATCAAACAAGTCTACCGATATACTCGACATCAAACAAGTCTACCGATATACTCGACATCAAACAAGTCTACCGATATACTCGACATCAAACAAGTCTACCGATATACTCGATATCAAACAAGTCTACCGATATACTCGACATCAAACAAGTCTACCGATATACTCGATATCAAACAAGTCTACCGATATACTCGACATCAAACAAGTCTACCGATATACTCGACATCAAACAAGTCTACCGATATACTCGACATCAAACAAGTCTACCGATATACTCGACATCAAACAAGTCTACCGATATACTCGACATCAAACAAGTCTACCGATATACTCGACATCAAACAAGTCTACCGATATACTCGACATCAAACAAGTCTACCGATATACTCGACATCAAACAAGTCTACCGATATACTCGATATCAAACAAGTCTACCGATATACTCGACATCAAACAAGTCTACCGATATACTCGACATCAAACAAGTCTACCGATATACTCGACATCAAACAAGTCTACCGATATACTCGACATCAAACAAGTCTACCGATATACTCGACATCAAACAAGTCTACCGATATACTCGATATCAAACAAGTCTACCGATATACTCGACATCAAACAAGTCTACCGATATACTCGACATCAAACAAGTCTACCGATATACTCGACATCAAACAAGTCTACCGATATACTCGACATCAAACAAGTCTACCGATATACTCGACATCAAACAAGTCTACCGATATACTCGACATCAAACAAGTCTACCGATATACTCGACATCAAACAAGTCTACCGATATACTCGACATCAAACAAGTCTACCGATATACTCGACATCAAACAAGTCTACCGATATACTCGACATCAAACAAGTCTACCGATATACTCGATATCAAACAAGTCTACCGATATACTCGACATCAAACAAGTCTACCGATATACTCGACATCAAACAAGTCTACCGATATACTCGACATCAAACAAGTCTACCGATATACTCGACATCAAACAAGTCTACCGATATACTCGACATCAAACAAGTCTACCGATATACTCGACATCAAACAAGTCTACCGATATACTCGACATCAAACAAGTCTACTGATATACTCGATATCAAACAAGTCTACCGATATACTCGACATCAAACAAGTCTACCGATATACTCGACATCAAACAAGTCTACCGATATACTCGACATCAAACAAGTCTACCGATATACTCGACATCAAACAAGTCTACCGATATACTCGATATCAAACAAGTCTACCGATATACTCGACATCAAACAAGTCTACCGATATACTCGACATCAAACAAGTCTACCGATATACTCGACATCAAACAAGTCTACCGATATACTCGACATCAAACAAGTCTACCGATATACTCGACATCAAACAAGTCTACCGATATACTCGACATCAAACAAGTCTACCGATATACTCGACATCAAACAAGTCTACCGATATACTCGACATCAAACAAGTCTACCGATATACTCGACATCAAACAAGTCTACCGATATACTCGACATCAAACAAGTCTACCGATATACTCGACATCAAACAAGTCTACCGATATACTCGACATCAAACAAGTCTACCGATATACTCGACATCAAACAAGTCTACCGATATACTCGACATCAAACAAGTCTACCGATATACTCGACATCAAACAAGTCTACCGATATACTCGACATCAAACAAGTCTACCGATATACTCGATATCAAACAAGTCTACCGATATACTCGACATCAAACGCCTGATGAAGGCTGGGGCCAAATAAACAAGCGAAAATACAAAGTAAACTTACAATAAAAAATTGTATATCAATGTAAACGCTAAACAAATTTATAGATTGCGTAATTTTAAGCTCATTTTCATAATTTACTAAATACGTTCTACAAATTGATCGCAAGTACAGGAAGCCCTTAGACGAGTCTTTTTTTTTTAAGTAACGTGGTTGTTTAATTCATTTGAGCAATAATTGGAAAGGGTTTTCTACAAAATAACACACTTATGGCACTGTTTATTCGTTAGTTTGCAAATGTTCTAGTGAAAGTGTTTAGTGTAAGACTGTAAAATGAGATTGCAACGATAAAATCTAGTCAATTCCTGATTTTTCTCTATATCACAATTCATGAACGAGTGTATTAGACACTGACATTAATTGAAGTCACGTAGCGACCCAACAACTTCTGGTCAATTATTATCTGGGACATTTTTGCACACATGGTCATCTGACCCCAAACTAAGCAAAGCTTGTAATATGGCTGCCAGAGACTGATATACGTACATATATATTTTTAAATACATACTATTATCGATCTAAGTTTTTTTTTTAGCTCTGATGCTTACAGTATTGTAAAAAACTTAATGTTATTATCAGCCTTTCATGTTACCAATGCTGGGACAGAGGCCTTCTCTCAAAGAGAGGATGGACTCTACTCCACTATGGCCCAGTGCATTTTGTTGAATGTCATATGTCTTTGAACTATTGAGGTTCTTGGAAATACCTAATACTTGGTTATCTCATGATTTTTTCTTTAAGTTTTTGAGCGATGGTCGATGCCATGCCAACTGCACATAATGTATTTAGATAAGATAGACCAAATTGAAATGGGACCACAGGGGAAGCACCAGCATTCAAATAAAAAAAAGAATCATCAAAATTAGTTTCACCCAGTCAATAGTACTGAAGTAACAAACATAAAAAAAAAACAGTCGAATTGAGAACTTCATTTTGGAAGTCGGTTGAAAAGAGGAATTGGTGCAGGCCGAGGATCGAACCTGGTGCCGACAGATTGTAAAGCGCACGTGCTATCGCTCGGCCATCATCGCTCATTACAAAAACTTAATAACGACTGTTAAATAACTTTTGCTAGGTTTTTCTACATAAGATTGTAAGTGGTGAAAATGTATTAAGCTTTTAACAATTTTATTGCACATGTCAGAGCTGAGACAAAATTAGACCAAGTATATAATATATATTTTTTTTATTTTATAAAATTAAATTTTGTAATGTATTTTTTGACCAAAAGCAGTTTCATAAGAAACTTGAGTGAACTTAAATTCTCCAAAACGGTTGTGTTAGCTTGACTGCCTGCGATACAATGGTTAGGTTAGGTTAGGTTTCCCTCCTTCACTTCCCGTTCTTTCCCTTTCATTTGTCGTGACTCTATCAGCTGTTTATAGTTACCAAGGCTTTGTACGGCGTTAGATTCTTTAACCAGCTGATACATTCGTTCAACCGATTCAATAACTCCTTTCTTTATCTCGGTCTTTATGTTTCTTGAGCTATTTATATACGAAATTATCAGTTTGTCTCCACAACATTCTTTAGGAAACTCCAGCGTTTGAACGTCACCATTCTTCACCATTTCGTGTACATTCTCAATAATTTCTTCTAACTTTTTCGTCTTCCTTTATAATTTTAAATTCTTCTTCTATCAGACTTTCTTCTATTTTGTTCAGCTTCGATAACGTTGCAGCAGTGTTCAAAATCTTCTGCTTCAGAGATTCAGGTCTGCCCGGGTGGAAAGAATCCATTACCTGTATGTCCGCCCAAATTGACTTGAAAAAGTTCAGAGCTCGACATTCATGATGAGAAATGATGGTCTTCTTCATGCGTGGTACGATATTGAAGTTTTGAAATCGATTTTCTTGCGATTATCGTTTTCTTTTTTGTATTGTTTGTTGTACTTTCTTTTTCTCGGTGGCATTGTAACCGTCAAAATTAAATGCTCTCATAAAATCAAAATGGCCGCCCGACGCGAAGACGTGTGCTCCATTGCGCAGATTCTAAAAAACTTCTCTTTTTCAGTAGTCCCAGCTCGTCTTTTTCACGCCACTTTAATAAAAGTCAAAAAATGTGATAGAGTTGTGTTAGTTCGGAATTGAATCAGTGCAAAATGTGTGTACAAAAGTGAGCTATGAACTAATAAGCCGAGTTTATAAATCGAGATAATATTGCCATACATACTGTCTTCTCCCTTCTTTAAGAAGATAATATTATGGGTACACATAATCACACAATATTCGATGCTACAAGATACTATAAATATAAAATATCACCATACTTTACAGGTTAGCAACCGGAGCGAGGTTGCTGTGATATCATCGCTCCCACTGTATCACACACAAACAATTCCTACATTTAATTTGGGTTATTTAAAAATAATAGCGTTATGAGGACACAACGTCATTACAATTAGGCCTGCAGAGACGCACAGGCGTTAATAAGCTGTTTTCTGACAGCTGAAGAAACATAGTTCTGCAACCATCAATAGATGGCGCTGCCATACATAGTTTTTTATTTTTTTCGCAATTGTTTAATGAAACCTACATTACAAGAGGAGAATTTTTATAACACGGCTAGGCAAGGCACACTTATGTACCTACTAATTTGTATTGTGTTGTGGAAAAAAGAGTACTTTGTTAGCAAACAATTATCACAAATTAAATTAAATAAAACAAGCATGACTGACATATAGATAAATATTGTCTGTCGAATAAGCAAGTTTTTTTTATCGACCTTTCTTCGTCTATGGTTTTGTAAAACTTCAGAACCATGTGTCGTCAACGCCATCTATTGCATTTAAATGAACAATATATATTTTTATTGCCTTTTGGAAAAACTCGCATTCCGTTGTTCAATTAAACTTAGGACAGACCTAATATTAGACTGCATCCTTTTCAGATGTATTGAAATGAAAAGAGATGTAAAATTTGAGTGTTGTTACAATAGTTCAAAGAACGGCAAACAGTACTGACACCATTATTAGTGATCGCCTGTTGATACATCAGTAAAGCGTGCACAATGGCAAAATACAGAAGAGAGAATAGTGCGAACTACACCAGACTTGTACCTCACACGAGTTTTAGTTGCCACACAAACTTGGACTTTAGGCACAAAACATCACATTTTCGCTTAATGTTAACTTCATTATAAAATAAATGATTCGAATAACACGTGAATGAATTAATATCAACGCAAACTAAGTATTAAAAGGAACCGATCCTTTACCACAATAGTGTTTGTTTTATTTATATATTCCTGCAAGACCACTGGAACAATTTAACTATTTTCATGACTGTCAGCTTAGAGCCATCGTAGCACCTATTCTAGGCCTAAAGAGTGTAAGGCCAGTGGTCCCACTTAGAACGCTAGTCAAGAAAAAATATAATTATCTTGTCAAATAGCTTACAAACAAGGAGTCAATTCCCTCGCGAAAATATGTGTAATTTTTAATAGGTGAAACGTTACTCCAATAAGTACAAATTATAAAAAAAAACTATCGCGGTCGCGACGCCGCACTACTAAATTTCGGACAGAACACGCTAAATTTACGTTAGGACTAGCTAATTTATACAACCGAAATAGGTACAAAACGGTAAATAGATTCAGAGTGAATAAATTTCGTTAGACAGATCAAACGCGGTCGAAGGTCGCTCCGTCACGCTTCACTCGGCAGCGTGAGGCTTGGTAGTGGCGGGTCACTGGCGCGCCAGCGACGGAGTGGCGCGGCAGCGAGCGGCGGCAGGTCGTTGGCGCGGCAGCGAGTGCAGCTCACTGGCGCGGCAACGAAGCGTTGGCCGGTAACGTGGAGCTGCGCTGTGACGCGTTCATGTACGCAGACTTCAGGTTCGACCGCATCGAGTCCCTGCAAACGGGAAACACTTGTAGGCGGTCACCGTTCACTCTAATTGTGTCCTATCTAATGATGCCATGTACAAAATAGGCTTTTTTATTATATAAGCCTGCATCGTCCCACTGCAGGGCAAAGGCCTCCCTTCCTTCCTTCCATTCCTTTCTGTTTATGGCAATTTGAGTACAGTTTTTCAAGTAGGAGTCCAGTTCATGCTTCCATCTCCGTCTGGGCTGTCCGGAAGGTCGTTTCCAATCCCGTGGAAACCACTGTGCCGTGGTTTTGGTCCAACGATCCTACGACATACTACTGACGTGACAGGCCCAAATAGGCTTAAAAATATGCTAGTGTCCAATTCTTTTTTTTATAACCTCGTATTAAGGTTGTCATAAATAGAGACCATCAACGAAAACAAAATAAAAAATTGATAAAAAATAATAAGTCATAAGTATTTTAATTTCAAGAGAGCGCACTATAAGCACGTTTTGACGTCAAGCCGTGCGCGCGTCATACAAATGCTATACTAACACACGCTTTGCGGGAGAAGGATCGAGCAACCGCTCTCTATTCCCACCAAAAACTTTAAACACTTATCTAAGAAATGTATCATCCAATTTATTTATTTTTTCAATATATGTAATGTATTTAATTATATATTTTGCTAAGCCTGTGTTTTTTTTATTTGCACAGGTGTATTAGAGCGTATGAGCTGCATCTCTTTTGTAATGATAATAGCCATAACAGACGGGTCATCATGGCTGAAGTCAACCACCTCAACCAACGAGAGAAAAAGAGAGGTAAATAATGTTCTCACTCTTTCTCTCTCGTTGGTCAGACGGCGGTTCGTGGATCGATGCGTCTGTTACGGCTTTTAGATATCAGCGGCAAGTAGCAGTAGTTCAGGTGGCGTACCTGGGCGAGAGTTTGGTGTGGTCGTGGTTGTGGTGCGCGGCGCGGTACCCGTACCGCTGCACGCGGCGCGCCAGCCGCGCCACCCAGCGGCGCTGCTCGGCGGCACCCGCCGCCAGCAGCAGCAGCTCGCGGGCGCGGTCTGCGTGCAGCTTGCACGCTGCCACGCCCTCGCCCTCGCCCACGTGCTCTGCATGGATCTTCATGCGACACCCTGCAACATGCGTGTTCTACCATTCACCCTACTACTCAATCTGACAGGCAGGACTATCATTATCACCGTTTCTTTTAATTTAAATATGTGAGAAAGAGATAGCAACCATTGAAGGTCGATGTTTGAACTCTACCTTGCTATATGTATTTCTTAAATACATTTCATTTTAGGCAGTAGAAAGGCGTGACAAAAACTACATCACAAAATTAGTAAAATTTGCAATTTCGGTTCTTCGGATGACATAACAATGTCATCAAACTAACAAATTCTATTCTTTTCTTCTATTTTAATATTTCTTGTTTTATTGTTTTTATTTCATTGTCACAAAATAAACTTGTCTGATTTCTGATATTTTTCCAGTTATTTCGATTTGAATGCCAAACTTCTAAACCGATTTTCATGAACGTTCTATGAGACCAATCTGAAAGTATATCCTCTCAATAAAACATCAATTTTCAATATCAGTTCATAAATGACGAAGATCTGCGGAAACAAACAAAATGAAAATAGAACCGCCTCCTTTATTGAAGTCGGTTAAAAAGTAGTATAAAGTAGTGTACTCACGTCTGCACTCGTATGCGTGCGGCGGGCGGAACATGTGCCAGAGCGGGCGCGTGCACACCTCGCACGCTGTCGGGATGTGGTACGTGATGGCCACTAGGTCGTGACCCTTGTGTTGTACTGTGTTGCCTGAAACAATAGACAAGATTTGTTTATAATCTACTTTGCTGTTACGTTTTGTACAAATTTTGTTCATAAATAGACTTGCGTTTGACCGTCATGTCGCCTGATGTTAAACAATAATTAGCAGTGAAATCTACGCTTAGGCACCACTGGTAGCCAAATGAAGACGATATGTTTTTCCCCTAATAGGCAGAGATGGCGGACCACTCGACAAATAATTAAGAAATGTATGTACCTGAGGGAGCGTGCAAGTATTACGTAACGCAATTTTTGGTGATTTTGGACTCCCCCTCCCCCCCATGTAACGCGCCGTAACGTTTTTCTGTAAACCTTAGTAAAACGTTACGTAACCACCAAGTGACAATTTTTACCTAAAAGTCACAATTATGCGGCGTCAAGTACCGGAAAGTCGCTAAAATACCTTTGTTATATAAAAAATGCGCGAGACAATCTCTTCACGCGACCGTTCTGAAGAGTTTAAAAAAAACAATGTTACGTAACGCGTAGTTCAAACACCCTCTCCCGCCCCTGTAACGCATCGTAACGTTTTACAAGACAAAATTCGTTACGCAATACTTGAACGCTCCCTGATAAGAAAAAAATATTGTCTACATTTGGCTACCAGTGGTGCCTAAACGTAGATTTCCCTGCTAATTATAACAAAGTGTGAGCCTTTTATAAGTTATTCGAAACTTAATATGCAACAGAAGAAATCACACAAAGTTTTCTTTTATTTAAATTAACATTTGACAATAAATATAACAATTGCTGTACAAAACGATTACTTCGGGTTTCAAATAAAATGTTTTAATTTAATGGCATCTAGTTTTACTCTATAAGTCAAGATTCTTCATTCTAGGCCACTTTAATTATATACATATATAAAAATGCCATGTTTACTAAAAAAGGTTCGCAGCCCCTGAACTAAGGACTATAATTTTCGTAGCGGACTTATCTCCATTTATTGGTACTATTATAAGCAATACAACAATAATAGTTACCAGTATGGTCGGCGCCATCTTGAGGCGCGTCGGCCTCGCCTGGACGTCTCGCTTCACCCTCTCCTGCGTAAAGTAGTTGGAAGATGCGCGGGATGTCCTTAGCGTCCGCACGGATTACGTCGCCTTGCGTTACTGACCGTACGTGGAACACTTTGCTGTAAACAATGAGGTTCTGTCAGTGTACATTGTTAGACCACGCCCACCCGCTAGAATATGTTACTGAACGTACGTGGAACACTTGGCTGTAAACAATGTGAGGTTCTGTCAGTGTACATTGTTAGACCACACCCTTCCACTAGAATATGTTACTGAACGTACGTGGGACACTTGGCTGTAAAAAATGTGAGGTTCTGTCAGTGTTCATTGTTAGACCACACCCTTCCACTAGAATATGTTACTGAACGTACGTGGGACACTTGGCTGTAAACAATGTGAGGTTCTGTCAGTGCACATAGTTAGACCACGCCCACCCACTAGAATATGTTACTGAACGTACGTGGGACACTTGGCTGTAAAAAATGTTAGGTTCTGTCAGTGTACATTGTTAGACCACACCCTTCCACTAGAATATGTTACTGAACGTACGTGGGACACTTGGCTGTAAAAAATGTTAGGTTCTGTCAGTGTACATTGTTAGACCACACCCTTCCACTAGAATATGTTACTGGACGTACGTGGGACACTTGGCTGTAAAAAATGTTTGGTTCTGTCAGTGTACATTGTTAGACCACACCCTTCTACTAGAATATGTTACTGGACGTACGTGGGACACTTGGCTGTAAACAGTGTGAGGTACTGTCAGTGTACATTGTTAGACCACGCCCACCCACTAGAATATGTTACTGAACGTACGTGGGGCACTTGGCTGTAAACAATGTGAGGTTCTGTCAGTGTACATTGTTAGACCACGCCCACCCACTAGAATATGTTACTGAACGTACGTGGGACACTTTGCTGTAACAATGTGAGGTTCATTATGACACCGCGCCCACCCACTGTAGAATATATTTTATTTAGCACAGAGAAGTAGGCCTTCCAGAATATTTTCCATTTTAAACCATAGTATTGGTTATAAATATTCTTATTCAAATATTGTTTATTGTGTCCTACTCACCTCAAATCTAGTATCATTACTGGATCAGTTGTGTTTTGCTTATCTTGCTCGGTATTGTAGAATATGATCTTCTTTGATGACACTACAACATATTGTCGCTTCCACCCGTGACGCCTGATGTTTTGTTTGAAGGGTACAGAGAGCCAACCTTCTAGGGTCTGTTCCGTTTCGCCATCTTCGGCGTCGGCTGAAGATTGCGATGCAGTTTCGCTGGTCAGCGCTGCCAGTTTCTCTTTTAGCTGCTCGATTTCTGCGTCTTTGCTGTCCACCTGATAAATTAAGTTATGTTAGAAGTATTATAAGGATGAGTATTGAATTAAGTCTCCTATGCATAAGGCGTCGATCAGATAAGGTTACTTACCTGTATAAGCCAGCCTTAATTTTTGAGTTTTAACAGTTTTTCTTAGATGAATCTCAAGTATATTTCCGCTTCTACACACTATACTAAAAATTCGTAAACGCATGATTCAATCAACAGTATTTAGAATGCCTGATAACCTCTGACATGGCTAGGCTAATTTAACGTGTCATTCGTACTGGTACTGATGCCGGAGAGAAGGTACTAGTGATTCTACCTGACATTATTATTGATTTGTTTTGTGTATTTAATTTTTATTTACTTTGTCATGGTAATAATTTCTTTTTTAATGAATTTTTTTCTGTGATATAATTTCATTTTGTATTTTATATTTTATTTGTGATTTGTTAATGTATGGCATAACTATGGGTATTTTAGCCTGAAATAAATGAATTTGAATTTGAAAATTCGACCCAGGCCCGGTTACCTATTCAGACTAAAAGGATCGCCCGTTGCTTAGCTTCGGTAATCAGTCAGAAACACCTATCATAGTCAAGCTACACAACGGACGCTACGAGGATTGGTGAGTGACTTCAGTTGTGGATTCAAAGTGAAAGAGCGTAGATGCTTGTGGAAACAGTCTTGAAATATATATTTTTATGCTATAGGTGGCAAACAAGCAGAAGTGCCGCCTGATGGTAAGCAGTCACCGTCGCCTGTGGATACTTGTAACACCAGAGGCATCACAAATACTATGCCGACCCTTTAGAAATCTATTAAATCTCCTTTTGAAGAACCACATGTTCTAGCTTCTCGGATACACCGCGGAAGGTACCTCACTCCACAACAGCTGGCTTTTTGGATACTGATGTTTTCTGAGCCTAGCAAGGCTTCATAATGAGCTTATCCTCATAATCATGTGGAGCATTCGAAGGTCGTAGCAAATGCTACTACATAGCCCAGACTTGTAGTTACGATTATTTCCGTTGGAAACAATTGAGTCAAATACCTGAGGGGCGGGGTGAGGGGTCACTGAAGCTAATTGGCCCATTCAGTGACACTTCAAAACGTTGACGAACCGCAGGCTTGGTCAGTACAGACGTGACATTCAATGTCTTCAGCGGACGTGTCGTTACATCAGACGTTTTCATCTAATGTAGTGCCTGAACATGTTCGCCCTGCATTAAATGTCTAGTTTTAGAAAGTCTTTGCACCAGAGTATTCACTGACCTCCATGGCAAGCCTCATCCTCGTGGTTTGTTCGTCAATGAGTTGCTGTTGTGCGTCCTGCAGATCCCGCTGCAGCTTCACCACGTGGTGGTCGAACTTTTCCTTTTCTCTGGTGAGTTCCTGCTGGAGTTTGCGGTAGTCTTTGTCTTTGCGGACAGACATTTTGCTCTTGTTTTTCGTGTTGGCAGGGTTCATGTCCTTTCTGTAAGTCATAGACAGACATAATTTATTTGAAACAAAAAAAAATGTACAGTAGAAATTAAAACATTTTTTTTTATTAAACTAAAGTAGAGCTTATCATTTTTTTTGTCACAGCTCCAGAGCTAACTTAGTATGATGCCGGTCAGTGAATATAAGTGAGTGTGAATAGATGTGTAAATGGAAATTTCTTTTTCTGAATTGGCTAGGCCTTTGACCGCAGCTCATATGAGGTGACTGTGATTGAGATGGTAAATGGTTTGGTGGCAACACATAGCCTGCGTTGGGAAATTTTACGTTTCTCTCTCACCCCCAAAAAACAAGAGGTGTATGACCCCGTAATTTCAAGACTATCCTTAGTGGCTTTTCCACCTCACCATATTTATCGGAACACCATTATATTTACAGCCCCGTTAGCTCTATTGGTAGTGTAGCTGCCTTCTGCGCTTGGGGGCATGGGTTCGATTCCCATCTAGGACTGACATTTGTGTGATAAACATTTGTGTTTGTTCTATCTCTGGGTGTTAAGATCTATTTAAGTATGTATATAAAAATATTTAGTATGTACGTATATCAGTCTCTGGCAGCCATATTACAAGCTTTGCTTAGTTTGGGGTTAGATGCCCATGTGTGCAATAATGTCTCAGATATTTATTTATTATATGTGTAGTTTGAGGGTGGTAGCTAGCCAGACAAGCGCTATAAAGTACAATACAATAACACTTTATTGACAGCATAATAAGTTAGTAGTAAAACGAGCTTTTAGCTTTAGCAAAGAAAATGTAATCCGCCATCTTGTAGCGGCGGCCATATTGAAATTAGTGTAATGTCACTAACTTTATTGTTTTCTACTCTTCAAGTTCCTTCATTTGATAACCATATTAACAGAGTGGACAAAAAATATACACCATCGTCCAGCTGGTAGCGGCGGCCATTTTAAAAATATTTCGATCTTGGGTATTGCATTTTGCATTGTCATCAGAACTAAAGGTGCATGCTAAAATTCATCAAAATCGGTTAAGGCTAACTGGTTTTAATTCAGCTTTTGAGCTAACTAAACTAACAAACATTGAAAATGTAATCAACAAAGGGTAAAAAAGAACATAACAAGAAGAATTAGTTCAGGCAGCACAATAAAAGTGGAATCAAAGCTCTTCATATGGGTATTTGGAATAAAAAACATATAACGGTGGCGATTTTTCGTGCCCACTCTAGCAGTCCGATAGAAAAATCGGCAGGAAGGATCATGCAGATCCAATCCACACTCTCTGAAATGTATTAAATAAAAAACCGATAGACTAGCAACTTTGCGGTGATGCCCAAGACTAAGAAGCTTAGTCTGATCAAAGGATGAGCCTTAGGGCAAATAATTATAAATATAAAAAACGGACTTCATAAACATGTCAGAACTGGACTAAATTGTAATGGGGGACCACACGGGAAGGTCCACACCACAAAGAATCATCAAAATCGGTTTACCCAAACAAAAATAATGAGGTAACAAACATTTTAAAAAAACAGGCGAATTGAGAACCTCCTCTTGTTTGGAAGTCGGTAAAAAAATGGTACATAAGGCGGTCTAAAAGTACACTAAAAATGCAAGTATGTTTTAATATAACAGTAGTGTTGTACGTCACTACAACACGTTCACAATACATAGTGACTGTTTCCGTCACTATAGATAGATAGATATTATAGATATCTGGGACATCTGGGACATTATTGCACACATGGTGATCTGACCCTAAACTAAGCAAAGCTTGTAATATGGCTGATATACATACATATTTTAAAATACATACTTAAATAGATATTAACACCCAGACATAGAACAAACACAAATGTTTGTCCTATGTGGGAATCGAACCCACGCCCCCAACGCAGAAGGCAGCTTCACTACCAACTAAGCTAACGAGGCTGTATAAGATCGCTTTTCCTCACAGATTCGCTATATAAAGCTGCATTGTGTCACATCTCACCTATTCATGATCTCAGCAAGTTTGTTGACAGCCTGTTGTTTGAGCATGATCTCAGAATTGAGTTTCTTGTTGAGGCGGTCGACTTCTTCTTGTAGCCGCTGTAAAGTCGCTACACGCTCCGCCAACGCAGTGCCGCTGCGACGCAACTCGTCTACCTCCTGACGAGTTAAAATAAAACTCTATTAGTATTGTGCCGTGAAGGTACCGGCCTCAGAATGTACCCCCGCCCCCTTTCTCTTCCTGTGGGTGCCATAGAATTCGGCTAAGGGTCATCAACCAGAAGATGGGCAGCAGCGTCTTTCGATAAAGTACACCAAACTGCGCTCGCAAACCCGCCTGCCAAGCGTGGCGAGTATTGGCAATCCTCCCCTACTTAATTGGTGCAAAAAGGGCCATGGCCAATAGATGCAGTTTGTAAAATCACGCGAAGGCGAACTTACGATACGGTTTGCGCTCGCGTGATTTTGGCAACTGCACCTATTCAGGCCCGCGTTTAGATTTAGGCGTAAGGCCCCTGGCCCCCAGTCCCCGGCAGCCCGGCTACCGCAGGAAAACGCTGGATGCAGGCCGTTTACAACCTGTCCTTTTGGAGATCGATGGGGGAGGACTATGTCCAGCAGTGGACGTCTTATGGCTGAAATGATGATGAGTATAGATGTTGAGTTTTTGGCGGTTGGACCCACTAGGAGTACTGACAGATATCTTTATCAGGTTATCGAAAAAAACGGCTTAAATTTTTGTAAAAACTGAACATATCAACTTATTCCCTCCAATTTAGTTTTTAGTAAAACACTAGGAGGTAAAGTTCCAGAGTGGATTTCGTTGAATTACTGACATAAAATAAACAATTTTAATGTTATGGTTTACTTGTTTCATATTCGTCTTGAAAATTATGGCTTAATTTTTTAGTTTTATGCTCGAAAATCCAGAAATCACTTCATAAATGTGAACGAATTTCGATGTTATTTTTTTTATATGGCCCTCCATCTAAATTACATCAATGTCTAGCTGCATATAAATATCGTTACTGCTTGTCCAGCTGTTTCATCATTACCTTCCGCTGGAGGTCGATGGTGGCGCGCGACTCGTGGTCTCGGTCCCGCAGCCCCTGCAGCATGGCGTCTCGCGCCGCCAGCTCGCCGCGGTGCGAGGCCGCCGCGTCGCGCATCTCTAGTTCTTTCATCGTTTTCTCCTTCTCTAGCTCGCCCACTGTCTCCTCAGCTATCGACCTGTAACACAAGAAATAAGAATTTTAAAAAAAGTTGCTCAAAATGGTCCTTCGAGCCGGCAGTCAATTAGTCGTGTTGCCACCTGGCTATGGCCTCCCAAGTCAGCACAGCCTCCGTCCGCCACCCACGTGCGTTGCTTCCTCGCCAGGTCCTTCGAGCCGACAGTTAATAAGCTACTTGAGACGAAAGATGTTTTCACCTGGCTATGGCCTCCGAAGTCAACATGGACTCCGTCCTCCTGCGTGCGTAGCTCCCTCGCCTGATCCTTCGAGCCGACAGTACAGCTTATAGTTAGTTGTTTACCTGGCGATCGCCTCGGAGTCAGCACGCGCGATGGCCAGCTGCAACTGATGGAGAAGCTTGGCCCGCTCCTGCTCCAGGTCGCGCGCGGCCCTCCCTCCCTCCTCCATCTGCGCGCGCAGCTCGTTCACTTGAGCGTGGTACACATGTGCATAGTGCTGCTCGCTCTCCAGCTGCGAGCGCAGCTCTTCGCACTGCGCAACACAAGGATCACCTTCAGTATAATAATAGTCACACTTATTCCACTATAATATTATAAATGTGAAAGTTTGGATGGGTCGATGGATGTTTCTTACTTAATCACGCAGAAACGGCTGGATGGATTTAGATGAAATTTGGAATATACATTGCTTATGTGCTGGATTAACACATAGGCTAGTTTTCATCATCATCGTCACCAATTTTCATCACCACGCGGATGAAACCGCGGGGCACAGCTAGTTAATAATAAAGGCTGTTTTTAAATATATTTTGAGATGAGACAGGATAAGGCAGGTGCCGTTTCTCATTCTATAGATCTGTTATTCCATCCACAAATTGTTCACCTCGATAGCCCAGATATTTTAAATCCTATACCTACTGTTCAATAGTTTCATATTCCTTTTTATACATATATCATAGTTGCATGTATTTTATATTCAACAGGGCCTCTTGGTGTTGGCTTCGGCTCCACCAATGCCCACCAAATGTCCGGGCTAGACCCGGGAATTTTATGAAATAAAGGCTATTTCACAAAACTGTGTGAAATTAGGACATTCGAGATCTGGCACAGACAACAGTTTAGAGGAAATATGAAAATGACATTGCACCTTCAGAGAATTTGGATAACCTTAGTTAAGTTTTGAAGATCCTTTGAGCTGATTAAAAAAAAAATAAGAAAAGTCTAAAGCTAGTATTATGCTCTCATGATTTAAAAATGTATACCTATAACTAATTTCGGGCCAGTTCTAAAAAAAAAATAAGTACTCTCTTTTATTTACCGTCAAGCATGTCATAAAGCAATGGATGAGACTCGCACAGGGACCAGAAAGGATAGCGCGACCGAGAGGAGGTCTATACCCAGTGGGGAGAGACAGGCCGAATAGATAAGCTGCTTTATTAGTTACAGTTCTTTCATAGTGCACATATTTCTAAGGGGCAAATAATAACAATAATGTTGATGCTGTCTGTGTAGCACGTTTGCCTGGAAGAAACCGATACACTCGCGATTTGAAGACATCCAGATTGTGACTATCGGAGAACACCCATTCAGGCAACGCATTCAAGACTGCCACATGTGCACTGGCGCATTGTGGTTCGCACAATAAAAGTGGAATCAAAGGGCATCTACGGGTTTTTGGATTATCAAACATAACGAGTTTACATGGATAGTTATTGACGACACTTATAGGTAACTACTTTGCGCGTAACAGAAACTGGGTATTTCTAGAAAATTAAACATTTTGCAACCATACTCGTAAATGAGAGACAAATAAACGACCTGGTGGGTTCACACAACCTCCAAAACATTCATATAACTTCGATTTTTGTCTTGTTTTCTCATGAGCCAGGAAAGGGAGACAAAGCTCAATGTAAGATTATTATAAGAATGTTTTTTGAATTTGTAGAAGCCCCCCTGAGTTTAGTACACCTGGAGTCCTGGATAGTGGAATATTTGACCCATTTGATTCTGGATTCGCTAAAATTACCAACTCATATAGTTTGCTCTAACAGAAACAATGAACATTTCTAGGAGACCAAATCATTTGTAGTTTTCTGATGGGCAAATAGGCCTCCTGTGTTTGCTACACACAGTTTTGCGATGGATATTGGTATGCCATTTCAATTCTGCATTCGCTAATATTGCCGACGCGTGTAAATAACGTGTTATTAGTTTCAGTGAACATATCTAGGAAATCAAACCACTCGCGACAATAGCCGTAAATAATTGTAAAGTACAATTTAATTCAGCAACAATATTAGCTCCACTTGAAGATGACCAGGATGCTGCGACGAGTACAATATCACATTCCTGTATATTAATGGGTGTCAAGATCATTACGGGAGTGTTTTATTGGCGTGTCTCTATCGTCAAGGCCCGATGTCAAATCGCTGCCACATGTTCTAGACTCTAGTAGATGGAAATTCTACCTATCGATATTGGAATTGAGATGATTATTAAGTACTAACTTTTGCCTATGGCCTGCTATGTTATTAAGGGATAGTGTAGCTTCAGCGAAGTATGTATGTTTGTCTGTTTCTATTTTCTTTCCTGCTTGAAAGATTTTGAAGTAAGAGGTCTTATAAGATTAGTTTTTATGTTTTCAGGGTACATCTTGCAGTTGGGTATAATATTTTTCATTACTCATACTTGGAAAGTAGGTCTGAAGTTGCCTGAAGAGTGGGTTGAAAGTAATACATTTCAGCCCTAGGGAGAATCACTTTCAACTGACAGTGACAGTTGACAGACACAAATTAAAATAACCCTGTTCTTAATTTATTTATTAACCCTGTTATGTGGTATTTTCGCATTTGTATTGAACCATGTTCCAACTTTTAAAACACGCCATATAAAACGCCATATAAAAAGTAGGCTAAAGAATTTCATTCATCTGTACGCCGCAGTTATATTCTGGGAAACTTAACGCTATAGACAACATATGAACGAACAGCGGCGCCTCGCGGTTTCACCTACCATTCTACAGGAACTGTTGGAAATAAAAAGTAGGCTATGTGTTCCAAATCCAAGGTATAAGCTACCTTCATACGTAATGTGCAAATCCTTTGATTAGTTACGAAGTTAATCGGGACTAAACTACACACGAACTTTCGCATTTATAATTTTAGTGTGATTTTTTGAAAATAATAGAACAGAATGAAGACTTCTTAGTTGCAAATCTTGAATAGACATATTATATCAGTTGCCATATAACATTATCTACTTTAGTAAGCACTGTAGTAAGAACACAAAGTTATATAAACTGTAGTTTGTGCTCAAACTATCATCGAATGAAATACTAGGAGTCTCACAGATAGCTATAGGACCTATTTACTTCCAAGAATATTTATCAGGTATTGACAAAGCATTTGTGTACACTTTTCTAGGAAAGAATGTCTAACCTACTGTTTCATAAATAGAGTATAGAATACTAAACCAAGTGGATCTCACCATAAAAACAGACTTCAAAAATATATGAAAAACGTTACAAGTGCCTATAAAATTTTAAGGTTGCCCTCGATTTCCCTGGGATCCCATTATCAGATCCTGAGTTGGTGACAATGGGACCAAATTGAAAGTGTACCCTACCGAACAAAAGTTTTTTTTTTTAAGTCAACAGTTGGCGGAGAAATCAGTGAACATATTACATAAAAAATATACAGTGGAACATAGACCAAAACTTCTTTTTTGAAGTCAGTTAATGAGGATTAAATCGTTACTGTCGATATCTATGCGAGTTCGTGATGTTCCGTGGTTTCATATGAACTCATACATCGGTGATTAGTCAGATTATGTAATCAATAAAATTGTACAAAATCCAAAGATCGTTATATCTAGTTTTTATAATCCTTATTAGCATAGGCACGCGGTTTTTGAACAATAACCCGTTGAAAATGTTTTATTGTGTATTTGCACACAGTATGATAGTATCTATAGAAGGAATCTCAAACTTTGTGTCATAAATACCAAGGTCAGTAATGAATACTTTTTCGCAGTTGGTGTTCGCAAGGCAGCGAGAATGCAATATACATAATGTGATCCCATCTAGAAATATACCTATTTTAGCACAGTCCTTACATAAATTTAATTTATGTAAGCGTTCACTGTGAGCGGCGATGTTGTTACGATTGGCTTATTTGTTATTCATCTCTATTTTTCTGAAGAACAATTAGACAAGTGTACATTTAAATAGTTCACGGTAATTATAAAACTCGGTCATAGATTGAATATAAAACCCTACAACGTACGTGTATGATTGAAACAGTATAATTCCTTGAAAATGTATGAATAAATTTTCTATTCATTGAGTAAGTCATATTATTACCAGTAAGGCATACGAGTGTGGAGACACGGCCGTGTAGGTACGGAGCCGTGTGTTTATTTGTTTGGGGAGGTCTGAGAGAGCGACACGGGCGCACGCGCAGGTATCGCGCGTATAAGGCAAATGTTGCGGTGCGCGTCTATGTGTGCATGTTTACCGACGACAATGAGTCACTATGTCGTAATGCCGGAGGACAGTCTATTTCGGCGCGATGAGATTATGATTAATTCACAAGAAACAGTTGGGGAACTTGTTAAAGTAATTCCATGCTATGCGCGTAGGTACATGTTTGTAATTTACGTACATAGATAAGATATTACAGTAGGATGTGCTGACTGTGGCTTCATTCAACGTTCCGATAACGCCACGCAATACTTTCTAGATAACGGCTATGATTAGATGCTTGTTTATGTTTATTTTTGTCGTAGTTTCTAAAGTGTCTAAGTAGATTCGTATCTGATCCTTATCAATCAATCGAAGTCGGTAATTACGATAAGTCAACGGGATAAGATGGTAAACATGACCTCAGCATCTTTAAGGTAATGACGGCACGATGACTCCATCAGTATACGAACACATAGTCATGCATTGATTCTCGAATAACAAACCTATGTACGAGGCTACGTAGGTAGCGAAGCCTGCCGCCACGTCACACTGTACGGTACTCGGCAAGATCACCGTGAAAACTTCATGTAAACAACTTCGACGTTTGACCCACTAACATTTAGTAAATTTTCTTCAATAGAACTTAGCACCATGTACCTAAAGAGGATGAAAAACAAGTTTATTGTCTATCAATGGGATCGTCAAGAACATTTGCAAGGAAAACCATTGCCTGCTGAAATTGATAGGCTAATAAATAACATAGTAATCAGAAAGAGACCACTTTAAGCGATAAGACAGCTTGTTATGCCTGAAGGCATTTGATGTTTTTTTCTACTTGAAACGCCCTTTTGTGTAAATAATGTGTATTTGTATTGTATTACAGTATTATAAGAAAAACATCTTAAATAAGTAATGGATTTTAAATATGTGTCTGATTATACCCAGAATATACAGTGGAAAAGAACCCATACAAATAGAATAGAATATTTCTTTTAGGGATATTAACATTTTAGGAAAGGGATATTTCGGGAAAGGAGCATTTTGAGAAAGGGACATTTTGGAACAGGGGCATTTTAAGAAAGGGGCATATTGGGAAAGGGATATTTCGGGAAAGGAACATTTCGGGAGAGGGGGATTTTGAGAAAGGGGCATTTTGGGAAAGGGACATTTTGAACCTGAACGATTATATCATCTGTTCCATAGTTATCACTTCAGTGAACTTGCATTCTGAGTTTTATCAACCTTTCATCGTGAGTACAAAATTCGGCTATTCGACCTACTGGTAGGAGTAACATGTTCATCTAAAAGTAGAAGTAATCATTCACCTCACCAACTCGAATTATAAAGTAGTAGTATAAAGTAGTTTTTTTACAAATATAAGCGATGGTGTGGTCGAAGAAGGTAAGCATACCTGGGTAGCTTGGAAAAGAAACAGGCTCTCAAGTGATGCTGTCGTAACACAGGTGCATGGCAATAAATATTTACTATGTATATAAGACTAGTTGAATCCCGCAGTGTTAGCCGCGAGTTTTTCCGCATTTTTTGAGGGAAAAGTACCCCCATGTCCGACCTCATGATGCACACTATATTTCTGGAAACTTCACTATCTAAATGGAACTCACCCTGGCAAGGTGTATGTCCCGATCAGCGGCGGCAGCCGCAAGTTTCTCGGAAACGTCTTGCAGCGCGGCGCGCACGGCCAGCAGGTCGCGCGCGCGCGCATCCCGGTCAGCGGCCGCGGCGCGCGCCAGCGCCTCCGCTGCCACCGTGTCGCCCGCCGCCGCCGCACGCGCTGCGCGCTCCTGCTCCAGCGCCGCCGCTAGACCTATCACCTGCAACATACAACCACAACTCAGACACTATTCATCACACTAGACCTCCTTTTTGGCCTTGTTTGTATCTTCCAACTTTGAACTGTCTGACTTTCTTCAACTGTCTGTAACTTTTACATATACGTTTTGGAATTCTAACTTTAGTATTTGGTTAAGAACAAGTCAAAAACTAAAGTACAATAATTATCAATTAAAAAAACAGACTTCACAAAATTTGTAGTAGTTAGTAAAATATGCATTTTTGGTTCCTCGGATGACATAATAATTGTCATAAAAGTACCAAAATTTCCCAGTTAATTTGATTTAAAAACCAAACTACTTAACCGATTTTCATGAAATTTCTATGGGACTATGGGAAAAAAAATGTAACCAAATAAGTTCATAATAATGTAGAAAGAAAAAAAATACGAATTGAGAACCACCATCTTTAAAAGTTGGTTAAAAAACCAATTACCGGAAAACAACCATGGTGCAAAAAGAGTGAACATGTGGTGTCACCTTCTCGGTCTCCTGACGATGCTCGCCCTCAAGCTTCTGCAAACGCTGCTGCATCTGGCGGTAGTCGACGCTCAGCATCGACATTTGGCGATCCTTCTCCTGGCACCCCGAGTCCGACCGCTGCCGCGCGCTCTTCTCCTCATTCAGCTTGTTCTGCAGCGCTGTCGCAAGACAAGGACCGTCAGTGCGACTCGCACTCCACACACACAGAATGTCACACCGAATACGGCTACGTGAAAACTGAAGGAAATACGGATACAAGAGGGTGCTGACATCAAAATAATGAGATGAGGATGCGGGGAAAATGAATTTCTACGACACACGATAAGGACGGATGCGTAATAGATAGATTAGCGAAGTGGACAATACCTTTGCATATCTTTTCCAATACTCCTGAGGCATGCAAAAAGTGAAGATTTCGGAATATAATCTTTTCGGGAGACTGTTAACAGACAGTTTAGCAAAGATCGGCGAGAGGATATTAGCGCGAGCTTAACCTCGCAAGCGTAATTAATGTTGAAAGTTTCTCACCCTTGACGAGCTCGAGGTTGGCCTCCTGCTTGGAGAGCAGCTGTGAGCGCTGCGTGTCCTGGTGTGCGCGCAGCTCCTGCTGGTAGAGGTGCTGGGCAGCGCGCAGCTCGTGTGCCAGCCCCGCGCATTCCTTCTCCAGCGCCGACACGCGCTCTGTCAGCTGCCGGTTGTCGGACATCATCTGCGCGAGCCGCGCCGATGACCGCTCCAGCTCTGTGTGCGCCGCGTTCAGTCGCGCCGTGGCCTCCGCGACGGCAGCGTCCGACCGCTGCTTGGCCGCCTTCACGGCCGCCAAGTCGTCGGCGAGCGCAGCCCGCTCGCGCTCGAGCGCGTCCCGCTGCGCGCGCAGCCCGGCTACGGTGCCATCAGTGACGGCGGCGGCGGCGGCCTGTGCGGCGGACAGCTCGGCGGCCTGCTTGCGGGACTTGGCCGCCGCCTCCGACTCCGCTTTAAGCTTTTCGCGCAGCTCCTGCAGCTGTTTCTCGAGTGCATTGAACTTTTCATTGTAGTTCTGCAAGTGGCTCATCTCCTTCGATCTCTTGCTCTGTTCCTCCTCAAGTCGGCGTTTGGCCTCGATCAGATTCAATTCTGCCTTCTTTCGGGATTCGCATTCGACTTCGGCTTTCCGTTGTATCTCGCGCAGGTCGTGTCGGAGGAGAGCTATCTCTTTGTCAGTTTCGGCGATCACTTTCTTGTTTCTGGAGTCCCTCTGGGCGAACTCCTCAAGTTGAGTGCACAATGAGACCTGTGCATCTTCCAGTTTACGTTTCCCGTCTCGTTCTCTTTCAAGTAGTTTTTCTAGCTGCAATATTGCTTCAGATCCGACGTTATTTATGTGATTGTTGGGGATTGTGTCCACTACGTCTGCCTCTTTCCCTAATTTGCTGCACAACTGATAGTCACCGTTGTATGTGAAACCGACGAAAGGCAAGTGATTTCCTACGAAAGCTTTTGGCACAGGAAAAGATTCATCTAAAGCGTCAGATTTATCTATATCGTCAAAGTTACTAGTGTCATCGTCTCCAGACAGTTCGGGTACCACCGGAGGAACTGAATCTCTGAGATTTTCGAAACTCCACTGATCGTTTATGAAAAATGGATGTTGTTTGATCTCCTCCACGCTCATTCTTCCCAATCTCTTGGTCCTGTCAGTGAGCAGCCCTCGAATGAACAATTTTGCCTCCTTAGAGATTTCTGCATCGTCAGGAAATTGCAATGAATTTCTATGGTCCATAATTTTCCCGTATGTTCCTACTAAGCTGTCAGCATAAAATGGAGGATCGCCCACTAGCATTTCATACAAAAATATTCCTACAGCCCACCAGTCACACTCGCGCCCATACACGCCCTCACCGTTCTGTGACTGCAATACTTCTGGCGAGATATAATCAGGGGTGCCTACTGCATTACTAGCTCGCACTAATCCATCTGGTCCCATCCTCATACAAGTGCCGAAGTCAGCCAATTTCAAGTGACCATATTTGTCGATTAGCATGTTGTCTGGCTTCACATCTCTGTGCACAAAGCCCATGCCGTGTATGACATCTAAAGCTAGGACTATTTCCATTGTATAAAATTTTGCCCATTTTTCAGGTATATCATAATTAGACATGAGACTCACAAGGTCTCCGCCGGGCATATAGTCCATCACCATGTACAAATATTTGTGGTCTTGGAAAGCAAAATGAAGTTTTAAAATCCACTCAGAATTTGCATGTGCCATGATGTGACGCTCTTCCCAGAAGAATGTCGAGTCAGATCTTTTGATCATTTCTACTTTACTGAGCAGCTTCATAGCATAGACATAACGCGTGGACTTGTGTCTGACTAGTTGTACTTCACCAAACGCCCCCCGACCAATCACTTTTATGAGGTCAAAATCTGCTGCCTTCATGCGAAGATCTACAATTTCGGATGAAAACTGTTCATCTATAACAATAAATACAAAACAATCATTAGTTGTTAGTAAATGTTCAATAGCTGGTGTAAACAGCAGTATAAATGAGAATGGTCGTGATTTACAAGAACACAACCCTGCTTCTTGAACTAATTTCAATGGATAGATAGCACTTTTGCCAACTCTTTAGCATGCCTGAAATGAATGATTCACCTTTGAAAATCTAGAGTGGTAAATCCATGTTTAATGTAGGTAAAGAAAATAAAACAAATTCTAGTGCCTACAACATTTTAATAATTTTTCCTGCAGTTAATGCTTTTTTGGTTTTTATCCCAAAAGGAAAATGTTGAACTGATCCAAATCCATTCAATTATTTTGAGTAACAATGATTCAATTGTTACTTGTTTTTCTTGTTCTGTGGTGATTTATTATGTACCTATATTTAAGTCTTCTTGATGAATAACAAATAGTAGTAAATTGTATCATACTTTGCACATTTCTTTTATGACTAAAGACTCTTGACTTTGCAAGATGTGGGGGTGAGCCTTTTAACGGTGTCGGGATGTGCGGATTCAGAGCATTCCCCAAAAAACAAGCGGTAGAAGATGCACAGAGAACCCACATCTCTGCGGAGGCTATGTAGGTCCAACTCGTTGAGTCGTGAGGTACAAACGGGACCTGACTGAAAATCTTAAAGCCAAGAATCTCCAAGTTCTTTGAAATCTTTAGGGGAATGCCTTTGAACTAAAGAACAACACCTAAAAGAATTTACTTTGCAGAGAACGCACAAACTTGCTAAGGCAAGCTACTCCCACTAAGGTGGGCTTAAAAATTGCATGCTACTGAGTACGTTGCCAACTGGTAATAGATTTGAGCATTTGGATTGTCCTTAGACCTACAACAGTCTATGGGCAATCTAACTATTTTTGTAGTGTTAGTGTTAGCTTGTATTTTGTTTAGTAAATAAAGGCTGTTACCAGATAAAAACATTTACAACGAATTATACACCAAACATGAATCTTATACTTGAAACATTTCAAATTGCAGCATACTGTTTTAGAATCATAGTTGATAACATTTTGATAACCAACACAATCATAATTGATAAAATGTTGTGTAAACAAAATAAGTGCCATGTATGTTGTGAAAATGTACTCTCGTGTCTACATGAATGTCAATGAACAAACAATTTGAGAGTTTTAAGTATATTGGTGAGCAGGTAACTGTGTTGAGTGTAGTGTACTCACATCTGCTGGTGTACGCCTCGACATTCTTCATGCGGCGGATGGCGGGATGGTCGCAGTCGGACACCAGCGCCGTGACGGTGTCGAGCAGGCAGTCCACGTTGCCGGCGGACCGCGGGTCGCACAGCCTCTCCTCCAGCGCGCGCAGCCGCCGCATACGCTCTTCGTCCTTCGACGCCTCCATGCTGAGCCGCAACACTCACGTCTGCTGCCACTGCCACTGAGGCTAAACACCACCGAGCATTCTCCCCGATACGGCTTCGTAGGAAAATACCGATCTCATCACGCAACATCAACGACGCTCCGTCTGTTTGTCGCTCCACACAGCACTGAATAGCTACGATTCCACGAGCGACCTAAGTTTCATTGTAAAAATTATGTTACTACACTGACAGCAGATAAAGGTGGTTCTCACAACAAAGCATATGCAACGTTGTACACGCAGTTGACTGCTTTGTCACATGTAATGGTATTGTATGATTTTAAATTATGCACAAACACTATTAAAAATCAGATGCTGGCACAACTTAGCCAAATTTATGTTTAATTTGAGATTAAAAACCGCTTGCTTGACTGATGGACATGGATGATCGAACACATCGCACTTGAAGTTAGCAGCAAAGAATGAGTAATGAACGAATGATTTCCCACAGTCTCTATTCTCTATGGTCAACTTTTTTTTTAAAGTCAAAGTTACAAACGAAAGCAACGTTAGTCACTCACATGTGCACAAATTGCACAATAGAAGAGTGCCTAAGTGAGCCATTTCGGGAAAATTTGTCCCAACGGAAAGAGGACTGTCACATAAATGTAGTAATCATTTACAAGAATATCTTACTTTTATTACGATGCATTTTTTTTTTTAATAATAGAGCAGTTCATTCGCTCCCCAAATCGATGACAAACCAATAGTTGTGTAATTAATTCTTTTTTTATAAATAAAAATATTTAACAAAACAGGCAAATTAAGCCTGTCTCAACTCGTTTTGTCAACTTTAACTACCCACAGTTCATGTTTTTTTCAGTACAGTTTCGTGTTTTTTTGTTTTTTTTCGTAAATATTTTATATGGTTTGTTTAAACTATAAACAGTAATTTGGTAAATATTTATTAATATCCAATCTAAAACTTTAAAATTGTTAAAATTCAAATTATCATTATGATGGACATGTCCAGTTTAATCACGATGATTATATCTGTTTAACGTATTACAAAACTTCTAAACTATTTAATTTTATCATCCTCGTAACATAACTTGGCAAGGGCTGCAATTTTATTTCATCTTACTGTCGTAAGATGAAATATAATTTTCTTTTTTTAAGATGAAATATAATTTTCATGCGCACTATGTACATACATGTATGGCCATTCTTTTGGCACGGTCTAAAACTTAAGCGGTTTGATGCATTATAGTATAATTTAATTGAGTTGTTACTAGATTTGTTCTAAAATTCAGCCAAATAACAACAAATATGGGCCAGTTTTGATTTGATTTTTCTCACTTTACTTTTATAAAATTTATAAACTTTTTTTTTTGATAAGAGGATTTAGAAACATCACCATACTGATAAAAACATGATAACTTGAACTTTTAGTTTAATTTATACTGATTATTTATAACTTATATTATCAACAGTTCAACACATCTTATGTTTTCTTTTAGTCACGATAACATGTCTTACTTAGTCACGGTCACAATTTTTACATCATATAATTAGTCTAAATTAGCAAAATAAATCAAAGAGTTATATTATAACTGGGGAAATATGATACAATATGAAGCGCATTTTCATTTAAATTCAGTTTGGTTTGAATTTTATTGTTACTAATTAGACAAAATGTTAAAAATAACTGTCGTGTTGGCCAAAAACGTAACGAAAAGTTTTTGCATGCCTTTTAAATCTTGATTTTTAATGTATGTATGATAATGTATATTGAATACTTTTAGAAAAAATTAATACGAATTTTATTTAGAAATATAAAATTTAGGTTAAACAAGTTTATTTTATTTTACATGGCAACAAATGATGGTGAAAGCAAACATCATCATACTCATAGTCAGCGCTCAGAATCTTAGCTTTGAAATTTATATAACGTAGGAAATTCTTTTGGGGTCTCTCAAGGATGTTCATACTCGTGTATTTTTCATACCAGTGGTTCAAAACTTGTGACAACTTCTTTATATTGTGTATATAGAATGTTATTTAATCATTGTGACTAAAAAGACAGACTTTTTCACCAATCATCTTTTAAATTACAATTTCTTCTAACTTTTTGTTTTTGTGAAATGTAGTTATGTCTTATAACTTTAATATATGCCGTTTCACAAGATATATAAAAGTCTTACACAATTATTTTCAAATTTCCGTTTTGTTCATTTCGTAACGGGACAATTTTTTCCCGGAATGGCTCAAGCCAAGTCAGACCTTAGGCTTCAATATATTATCCTAAGTTAGATCTCACTTCTTTTGTCGTTGAAGTCAACAACCAAAGCATATACCATAATATTCACTTGGCTCTCATTTCACATTTATGTTTTTGATGGGATATCATTACTTTTTGTACATAAACTATTAGTAGGTACTTATTCATAATAAAATTAATACGTGCTTCTGTAGACACTTAAATATTCCAGTTACGACATGTACATACTCTAATATAGACTCTGCAGGCGTACAGCTCTTACAATTCTGTCCGGCGTTAGTCGTCCCTGGGTTGACTATACCTGGCGGACGCCCCAGCTGGGTCGCATATACACGCGCCGCGCTGCATCGTCCAATATTAACTACTAGCTGCGCCCCGCGGTTTCACCCGTGTGGTGATGAAAATCAGTGATGATGATGATAAAAAGTTGCTATTGTGTTAATCCAGGACATAAGCAATGTATATTCTAAATTTCATCTAAATCCATCCAGCCGTTTCTGCGTGATTGAGTAACAAACATCCATCCGTCCATACATCCAAACTTTCACATTTAATATGATATTAGTGTGATAACTAATATGGAGTCAAAAGCATATTGCATCTCATTCGGCTGCTTCAACAATAAAATAAAATTATCCGAAACTCAAATTTTTCTCAATTCAAAATTAAATATATGTACGTCCACCTAAATTCCTAAGGTACGTAAGGTAGGTACCTAATTAGTTATTTAGGAAGGTATGTCACCCATATTTATACAGATTACTCCTTATAACATCAGTTATCTGCCAATGAAAGTTCCATCAAAATCGGTCCATCCATTTTGCAGTCTTTAGGGAACATACGTACCTACTCATACATACAAACATACTTACATACATACTCACACATCGATTTTTAGATATATGTATATATATTTAAATGATTAGAAGTTCTGTTTACTTTACAAGGTCAGGATTAGCTTTGATAAGTATAGATAGGAAATTAGGTACTTATTTTAATTATTTCAGTATTTTTGTTTTGGTGGGTAAGTACCTACTACTCTATCATGAACTAACTAAATATTATGTACTTAGTCAGGTTTTGATTAAGTAGACAACAGGGTACTCTTAAATACTTTTTTATTTGCCCAAGTACGTAGCTACCGCCCAACGGACGTTCACGTCCACTACACACGCGGTTGGTCAACCAGGAGACCACCGCCCCCAGACGTTCCCACTCAAGTGGCCACTTCCTGTGGCCAAGACCTAGCGCAGTCACTTTCTGTGCTCGTAACGTGAGTTATCGGCTGTGTGAAAACGGTAACCTGCACGCATTGCACGACGTGAAAGGCGTACAGCTTAGGTGCTTTTAAAATTCTCTCAGGCGTTAGTCGACCGAGTCGACTGGGCCTGTACAACTACACTCTTGGTTATAAGTACTAAAATTGATGTTTGGATTTAAAAAAATATTAAGGGTTGTATTCCACTCATTATATATTCACGTGAAGACCTTAAAATCCACATAAAGATAGGCTGAAATCAATTTTGATTGCTAATTCTTTTGTACATGCGCTATACGTAATTGTTACTGATAGAATGAATTAAATTGGAAAATAATACAAATTTATCAGTTTCTGATTTATTCCTTGCTATTCACCCAACTACCTATCTGGATGCCAAATTTGAACTTTCTAGGTCATCTGGAAGTCATCTGGATCTGGATCTATAGGTCAGTCAGTGATAAAAAAAAAAACGATTTTTGAACGTTAATATCTAAATAACTATTTGAGGCGTGTTTATGAAATTTGGAGCACAAATGTATCTCGCAAGTCTCAATATATATGCCAAATTTGAGATGTTTATGTGAAATATTTTTTGAGTTATGAGAGGGACAAAAGTCGCTCCAAATGGTTCGTGTAATATTACACACGGTACCGCTCGAGCTTAGCTCTGACGCGCTCCCGCGCTTCTATGATATGTCAGTGTGTGCAAAACGTGTTTAAATCGCCCTCTTAAGTATTTGGCAGACTTTTTCAGTACGAGCTCGAGTTTAAAGGCAGATCCAAACTATTTTATATTATCAAAGACAGGTACATAGCTAAATTCTGGAACATCGATAATACGAACTCTTCTCCTTTTTGGCAATAGACAACAAAAACCCTAGATTTTGAGCCAAAAACAAGGATCTTTTCATTCATTCTTCATTATTTCTTTTCATTCAGTCAGTCATCATTCATCCGCTGAAATGAAATGAAATGTGAAATGAAAGATTCAATGGAACATGGCGGTGCTAGACAGGATGTGCATTTAGTTTTTGGTTTTTGCATATCACAATATCATATTGCAAAAAATTGGCATCATTTGTTTACGAGCTTGTTACAATTACAATAGGCAAACCTCAGAAATCGTAATAGTGTAAAGTTCTTCGTTAACTTTAGTAGTGTGTTCTGGACATTACGATTTTGCAATGAAATTTTTTACTTCGTTGGTGTAAAAATAAAATTGTGACAAATATAGCACTCCAATCAGGTAAATTGCTGTTTTATGTATTAACTTTTATTCAATGGAACATTCGAATTTATTGCCTAAATTCACGGACAGGTGATTTCCTTTGATCTCAATAAAGAGGTGACGAGAGTGAATCTGTGTGCCCCATTTTGGTTCAAGTTCACTCTCGTGTTATTTTGCTAACTTATTTTTAGTTTGCAATTTTTAACATTCATATTTTATGCAGTCATTTGACCAGTATCTATGTTGCGCGAAATAGGTTCTACCCTGAACCCCACATTTTTTTTCTTTGTAGTGAAGTATCACGTGTGGTGCAGGTCGTTATGGGGTCAATAACTTCCTGTCTACCTCGGTGCTATTTAAATATTAGCCAACCTTCCATAGTCCTTTAGTCGCTAGAAATATTTGGCATGCAAGGGTCAGCTGTTTGTTGATTCCAAGTCAGTGACAGTGAGCCAATCAACGTCAATAGGCGCATGGTATGTAACTAGAATCTAGTTAATATAGGTGTTCAAATGCGCAATACAGGGATGAGTGCACGCAATGTGCATTAAATGCAAAGGAAGGCGCAAGGCGCAGGCTCGAGGGGCGTACGGTGGGTGGCGCGGGGTGAGGGTGAGCGCGCGGGGCGCGGTTCGTCCGGCAGTCAGCTGTGCAAAGTGACATGTCGGCTCGCCGCGCCGCGCTGTGGGAAGTGCCCTAAATAGCGCCCCTCCATTGAATCTCCACTAAATTCATTTGTATGGTTTCAAGCTATTCAAAACTTGTATGATAATTATCTTATTAGTTCAATCAAAGATCACTTCTAGAGCAGTAGTTGTTGATAAATAGTTCATTGTTACAGGATACCTGCTTCTTTCCTTTGTGTGATGTAGGTAGGGATAGCATGCATGATATGTTTCAGTGTGTTCAAGAACTGACAAATTGTTGTGAGTATCTTGTATCTTATCAATCTAACATTGAGATGACAGAGTTGTGATCAATGTGAAACTGTTGAGATTATCAGCTTGTAGATTTTTTAAACCCTTTCTAGCCTTTGTTGAAAAATTAAGAACCAGGGTCATTTACTTAACCATATAATTTCCCTATCTCTATACCTGCCCATCGAAGGTAATTTTTACAACTACCTATTTGCTATTATAGTATTGTTCTCCTAGTTTTCAAAGAATGAATTAACTGCTGAGTTTCGTAGTGCCTTTATAAACTAGAAGAAACACACAATCCCATTGATCGAATTGCTTTGCACATTTCCATATTCTGGACTCTTTAGCAGTAATTATGTTTTATACTATTTTACATTTGTTTATTTGCTCTGATAGTTGAAATAGCAATATTGTAAAAAGCAAATGAAAACTAGAAATTCTAATCACTTTCACTAGGTTTTTGAAAGCAAGACTACTGGACTGGGCTGGACGTGGACTGGTGGTCATAGACTCGTAATGTCTATGTATCTTTTGATCCTGTCATAAATAAATATCTTTCTTTTCAATATACTTCAGTGGAGTATTAAAAAAAATGTTTTCATTCAGCCTTTTGCAATGTTAATGCAGCCGTTGAAGCAAATAAACAAATAGAAATAGTGTAAGTACCAAAATTTACAAATGTAAATTCAGAAACTAAATTTTTATTTCGTTTCTGCGTACCATCAGGCAGACAACCAGCTTGTTTGCCGCTCTTTTTATAAAAAAATAGAAGAGGAATGATAATAACTAAATTGTACATGCAAATAGATAGGTGATACATAAAACACTATACTAAACTGAAAATACTGCAATAATTGAAATAAATATGTGTCGCAGTTTAAAAAACTAAAAAACACGCTTAAAAATCGCTAATCCTGAAGATCCTGTTAAGGATAATGGGACAAACTATTTAAATTATTGCATTTTTGTCAGACCTTGATAAGTGTGCTAAGTTTTAAATCAATCTGTCGTTTTGAAAGGGGTAAAAATCACGTTCAAAGATTCCGTTACATAGATACATACCAAGCTAATAAAAGCGTGTTAAAAATGAATCTAATAATTCAGAATGCTTACATGTGGGAAACTTACATGAAATAGGCATCATTTACCTACATAAGCAGATATCTCAGGCCTTATCACTAAACACTTGGTTTATGTTGATTGGACTATAAAGATGCATGTGCCTACCTAAATTAAGAATGAATTAAAATAAATATAATATCAGTCTGGGTATCTTTAAGTCGCAAGTGAATTGATTTCTTCCAGGCAAGCATCCTCCATTATAGACAATCACAGGTAGTGGTCAAATGAAAGCCTATTAATAAATTAACTAAAACATTTAATGGATCTAGAATGCTTGTCACAATTATTATTTGTGCTCCTTTGGAAAACTTTCTAATATCAGTGGCAGCCAAGCAGTAAATACCTAAGCCATGCTGTTAATGAAATTCAAATCAGAGAAATTTAAGATAGACAAACCTTGCATAATCTGTGTTAAAGCTAAGCCTAATGTAAGATGTTTTCATTGTTTCAAGATTGTGTAGTGTTTGCCATTGTTGCACAACCAACAATTTTCAATAAACCCTCGCTCTGCATGATTTCCTTCAAGCTGACGATAACGCTCACTAAAACACTGCGCTCACATACTCTGTTTAATCAAAGCTTGATTAAAAATATTTATTCGTTTCTCTTTGTTCTCGTTAAAGCCCACAACAGCCCAGCTACAATCATACTAAAACTGTTAGGTAAGCCACTCGAAAACTGATTGGCATTTAATTTACAGGAAATATTTCTGTTGCAGTTAAATTGTGTAGCATTGACTGCATAAAATCCAATGATCCAAAAATAGCTTCAAGGAGATAGCAGGATATACGATACCCAGACTAACAGATAAACATCACACAGTGATTGCATCCATTACAATGAAACAAGAGATAATAAGTAGATGGTTTTCAGTATAGATTTGCTATAGATTGGTAGATTACTCATACAATGATGTTCGCATTGTTCCCAGCGCGCGCCGGCGCCGTGGCGGACATGGCTACACTCATTCAGGAGAATGGTATCAAAGAGCTGAGTAAAGGCACCCACGGCGTGGTGGCGAGCCATGTCATGTCGCACGGTGTCCCAAGCCATATGGTGCCGGACCACGAGTACTGCGAGGCGGGCGCGGTGCCGCAGCCGCCGCCACCACCCGACGCGCAGCCGTCCGCCGAGCCCACCGAGGAGGAAGATACCCCCGAAATAGACATAATGATAAACAATGTCGTGTGCAGTTTTAGTGTAAAGTGTCACCTGAATCTGAGACAGATAGCCCTGAAGGGTGTGAATGTGGAGTTCCGTCGTGAGAACGGCATGGTGACGATGAAGCTGCGGCGGCCATACACGACGGCCTCCATCTGGTCGTCGGGGCGCGTCACATGTACGGGCGCCACCAGCGAGGATCAGGCCAAGATCGCGGCGCGCCGGTACGCGCGCGCACTTCAGAAGCTCGGCTTCGAGACGCGCTTCCAGAACTTCCGCGTAGTCAATGTATTAGGAACTTGTCGGATGCCCTTCGGTATAAGAATCATATCCTTCTCCAAGAAATACAAAGAAGCAGAGTGAGTATCCTGCATTTTTATACTTTATGTACCTATATGTAAGATTTTCCAAGCTGTGCAACACATGCAACATATTTTTTTCAGTTATTTTGATTTAAAAACCAAACTACTAAACCGATATGAAATTTATATGGGACTACCTCTAAAGTATGGCCTACCGAACAAATAATCATCAAAATCAATTCATAATTAGCGGAGAAATCGGGGAACTTACATTTAAAAAAAAGCAGTGGAACATAGAAACTCCGCCTATTTTGAAGTCGGTTAAAACATGTTCTTTTAATATTTTATTGTAGTTAATTATATACCAGATACAATCGTACGATCAAAAGCTAGTAAAAGTGAATAGAATTTGCTGTTTTAACTTTTACAATGTTATCGTAACTGTCAGAACAATCTTTCAGTGGCTGTACTTAGTTATACCGATGGGGAAGAAAGGTTCTTGAGTGGAGACCACAAACCAGACGACGCAGCGTAGGTAGGCCTCCCACTAGATGGACCGACGACATTGTGACAGTCGCGAGCATCCAGTGGATGCAGATGGCAAGCTGTAGGTTTTGAGCTTGAGGCCTATGTTCAGCAGTGGACGTCTTTTGAGTGATGATGGTGATGACTTGGTGATAAAAATGGTCAAGGTGACTCCATCTGCCGAATTCTTTCCTAAAATTGGTTGGTTTGGGCGGGGCAAAAAAAAAAATATGGCATCAGGCAGCGGAAATCCACCACTATGTGTAATGAAGTTGTAGCATAGATCATAAAGAACATTGTTTTAGCTTAAGAGATATGTTCTAATTTATTTTTAAATGTCCTTCACTTACTCGGAACTGAAATATATTTGTTTGACCTCAGTATTGACTTAACGACAAATTTGTCTTCAAAAGAGGCCTTTGTATTAAGCATTGACATTGGAGTATGAGAAATTTTGAAATTTTCAAGGTCTGCTGCTAAGTTTAAACCTACTTGAAACAATAATGGAAAGGCTTGTAAATCATTTTGCACAGTCGCTCTTATTTATATTTGACTTAATTATAGCACTCAGATAAACTTTAGTTCATTTACCTCAGATATTGTACGCAATGTAAAATTTGCGTTTAATTTAGTTTGAGATTAAGTTCATTTACCTCAAAAGTATTGTTTAAAGTAGTATTGTTAAAATTACTTAGTATGTAACAATTTTGAACATCGTATGGCGAAAAACCTATAAATGGGATTTTAGTTTTGTGTGGCAAATGTCATATAGGTATTTTTAGGGTTCGGTATCCAAAGAGTGTAAACCCTGTTACTAAGCCTACGCTGTCTGTCTGTCCGTCCGACCTATTAACGGCTGCATCTTTCGAACCATAATAAATAGCCAGTTGAAATTTTCACATAACTTGTAATGTAATGCGGCGGATTAACTAACAAATAATAATAAAGTCAAAAAGTCAATCAAAAGGCAACAATATCATACTCAACAAGTTTTTTTTTAATTGTTTTTTTTGTATTGTCTCTAATGTAAAAATTGTAATACGTACAAACATGGCATGATTGTAGTACACACTAAAGTAAAACAACAAATAATAAATAATCGCCATTGCTAGTCCGTGACAAAATTTCGTTCACCATCAAGTTAAGCAACGTCGGGCGTACTTGGATGGGTGACCGCCTTGGCGTAATGTTGTCTTTTAGCACTACTTTTTGTATTTTGTGGTGGTAACGGTACCCTAAGTGCGGGAGCACGACTCGCACTTGGCCGGTTTTGTTTACCCACTTTTTTCACCATCGCTAAACCGTTTAACGCAAAAACTGTAAGTGCAGCACATTTAAGCCCTTTCCTTAGTCGTTGGTGCAGCTGCGGTACTGTATTGGCAATTCGGCACGCTTGGTATACGCGGTACCGACAGCTTGACGAGCGCCTATATTTCAATAGAGCTTCCTGATTGGCGCGGCAAGCTGTTTGCCGCATCAATCCCGCGCAAGCCGCGCCCGACTTACACTTGGCCGGTTTTTTCCGAAGTTGCGACACTTACAACGACGGTCGACATTTTGACGGACACCATCAATGCATAAAACTAGCTTCGTCGACCCTTCGCTCTATACGCGCTCGCGACCTTCTCGTGAGGTCGCCGGTCAGGTTTTATGTTGTTTTGTTCATATTTCGACGATTTCCGTCTTTAAAAACACCCATAGAACAGCAAATAATTTAAATGAGAAATGGGAACATCATATCGATTTCCTTTATTGCCAAATACAGGCTTGGCAACCTAGAATATTTGGGTTACTTTATATAAAATTGCCAGAGCTGCCAGCTACGTTTACCCTTAACTATGCCAGTCCTACTGTACTGAGACGTGGTCTTGTACTGAGACCGTGGTCCTTAACTGTTGGCCTTTTGGAAAAACTCAGAGTCACACAACAGGCAATGGAGAGAGCTATGCTCGGACTTTCTTTGCGATCTGAAACGTGGACATTCGCCAAACAACCAGAGTCACCGACATATCTATTAAAATTTGCAAGTTGAAGTGGCAATGGGCAGGCCACATCACTCGAAGAACCGATAACCGATGGTGAAGAAAGGTTCTTGAGTGGAGATCACGAACCAGACGACGCAGCGTAGGTAGGCCTCCCACTAGATGGACCGACGACATTGTGACATCGCGGTCATCCAGTGGATGCAGATGGCAGGATGCAGTTCAGTGTGGAGGTTAAAGCGGGAGGCCTATGTTCAGCAGTGGACGGACGTCTTCAGGCTGATGTCCTCCTAGTCCTAATGTTTCTTTATTGTTGTATGTTCACATCACAAGAGTTGAATCATCAAACAAAGGTATTAAAAGATAAAGATTTATACCCAATGTGTACATTACTAACTACGCCGAAGGGGATCATTTATGAACAACTTTGACTAGGGACCAACCCTGTAATCGCGAAAAAAATTACAGCTGTTATTACTTGTATATGTATTCTGTGTTGTTACGTACATTTTGTAGAGTGTAAATGACCGTTTTCTATGGAACAGCTGTCATTTTTTTCGCGAGTGCAGAGTTGCTCTCATAGTAAAAGTAGCTCGAAATGATGGGTACTATGGAACCCTTTTGGCTCAGTATACCCTTTCCGCGTAAGCCAGTAGATTCCATTTCATCCAAATCATACATCAGATACATTTATTTGTCTGAAATAATGAGTGAGAAAATAGTTGTTCGAAAATGTTATTGTTACAAGAAAAGGAATAAAAAATTAGTTTCAGGCATTGATTGTATGTAACACAATAGTTAAGTCTAGTACAAAATTCACAAAAATGTGTAAAAATTTAGAAATACTGACAATCTGATTTAAATCTTATGTCATTAGAACAATGTCTTGTGTACAACAAATGTGTATCTAAATGTGACTATATGCACAGATCGCGTCAGACAAGCGCCGCCTCACAATTGTGTGAATGAAAACAGAGTTATGCTATGCGGCATAAGGTCCATTTTAGAATTATAAGCAAAAATAGTTGACCGCGCGCGTTCACCGCGCAGTCCACTTTCACTGGACTTTACAAATCTAAAATGGACCTTATGTATTTACTCTACTTCTGATTTAGACATTTTTGATCGCTGATATCCATAGTTTTAATTTCTTTAAGTGAAAACTTGTTTAGGCGCGTTGAGCACTTTTTTGTGAACAAAAATCATAGAACTCGCGACATCGTCACCGAACGCTGTATCGTACATTTTAAAATAGCGCCATCTCTTGTAGAATAGGTGAATTACTACTTAATTTTTCACTTCTGACGTGCAGCTCTATGACTGATGTGTTTTTTATTTATTTAATGTAATTTTTTTGATGGTTTTTTTTGTTTTCAGTTACGAGCCAGAGCTTCATCCTGGTGTTACATATAAGCTGTATAATCCTAAAGCCACACTAAAGATATTTTCCACTGGAGGTGTAACAATCACAGGTAAATAACCTACTTTACTTATTTATATATGTACAGAAAATATTTTACTGATCATTAGGGTTTCGACTAATACAAGGAACCCTTATAAGTAGGTAATGTCCATCAGTCGTTATTTTTTAGAACCTTCTATCTTTTATATTATTTACTAGCTGTGCCTCGCAGTTTCACCCGCGTGGTGATGAAAAATTGAAAAATGGTGAAGTTGATGATGATGAAAAGTAGTGTATGTGTTAATCCAGGACATAAGCTTTGTATATTCCAAATGTCATCCAAATCCATCCAGCCGTTTCTGCGTATAGGAGTAACTGTGTATGTACACACAACCTTTCGCATTTATAATATTAGTGTGATATATATTACGTTTGCATTTTAGGTGTGGCTCAGAGCAATAAAACTGTAATAAATTCAAGATATTCTACCTCAAAGGTCCTTTGACCTTTTCATAAAATGATCTTTAACAAACGAAGAACTAAGATTCACAACAAAGAACAAACCAACAAACAAAGAAACAACAAAACATGACAAAGAACTAAAACAAAGAATGTTTCTCAAGTAGTTTTCTTTATACTAAACCATAAAAAGTATATGTTATGTCGGGATGATACATCTCTGAAATTTGGCTAAGTCCACCGAGCTTCATTCGATCGAATTTTTCTATAACCGCCTTTTTCTGAATTATGAAAGTGACCACAATTATATGGCTTTGGCTACGGAACCCTACCATATTCGTGTCTCGACACGCTCTTGGCGCGCACTTTTTATTTATTAATGACTTTTTTTTACGGGCTTATGTTTGCCCACATCGCACTACAAAGCTTTGAACATAAAGTTGCTAGTATATTGGTTTTTACTGAATACATTTCAGGGAGTGTGAATCGGATTTGCATGACCTATATTTCCCTGCTGTCCACATTTCGTCCGATAGAAAGGGCGCGCACAAAAGTGCTACAATGACTCATTGTTGATATTCCGACAACCCGAACGAAGTGCTTTGATTACACTTTTATTGTGCGAACTACTAGTCTGTGGAATGCCCTGCTTGAATGGTGTTCCCGATAGTTACAATCTAGGCGTCCTTAAGTCGCGAGCGAATCGGTTTCTTCTAGGGAAGCATGCTCCATGGTAGACCGCATCATCACTTGACATCAGGTTTTTTTAAATTTAATATGGTGGTTTGTCTGTCTGTGGCATCGTAGCTTCCAAACGGCTGAACCGATTTTGATCATTTTGGTCTTGTTTGACAGGTGACTTTATCGAAAGTATTCTTAGCTATGATTCGAAATAACTTGTTCAGTCGTTTGCAGATTATCAGCTCTCTTATCGGGCGTACATTTTTTTAAAATTCATACTTGTTTATTAAATATGCCATCTCATGGGTCCCATTTAAATTTGAAGAAAATATTTCACGGAAAATTAATTTAACTTCCCATAAAGTCCGTTGATATTTTTGCTGTATAATTTTTTCGTCAATGCGATGCGTTTGTACGTGCGAGCGAAGGCCATGTAGGACACCGCAGTACGCTTGGAATGTCTAACATGAGCGCAACTTGATAAACGTGTTGCATGAACCGGCGCATGCACAAGGCCAAAATCTTACGCTTTATATCATTCTGTCCATGCTTTAAATTTTCACATCAGAAAAATATTTATTTTTGAGATAGAATTTGGTGGAGTGCGACGCATCGCAGGCGCCGGCGCATGCGAAAGATGGTGTAAGTAGTATGCGAAGTGGGTAGTACAGTACCCACTTCATCGCATGCCACACTACAGTGTAGCGGTGATCTGAACGTGTCTGTGGTGTTACAGCTCGCAGCGTGAACGACGTGCAGTCTGCGGTAGAACGCATCTTCCCGCTGGTGTACGAGTTCCGCAAGCCGCGCACGCCGGCCGACGAGGAGCAGCTGCGCCTCAAGCGCGCGGCGCGCGGAGGTGGCGGCGGCAGATGCGCGGGCGGGGGCGGGGGAGGCGCGCCTGCGCCCGCGCCGCCGCCCGGCCCGCTCGACCTCGTCACGCTGTCCGACGAGGACCACGACGCGTGGGAATGACGCGCACCGCGCCATCCGCGCGCACCCTCGGCGACCAGTTCGGTTCATGCCAAAGATATTTATTAGGGAGGTGCTTCGCGCTCGGCCCGCGCCGCCGCCGCTTCGCAGAACGTTCCGGGCCGCCCGCGCTTCTTACCCTAACCGACGATGTATTTTGTGATGCTCCTGTGACCTCTTTAGTACGCGTAGAAGTCGAACCGTTTACCGAATCCTCGTGAAACTGAACGACGTTCAGATGATAAATCTCGTGACGATACTCAGTCTCGTTTTTCATTTGCAGTTATGATTGATGATTTTTAGTGATAATAGTGTTCGATAAGTTTGTTCTAAAACGAGACGACTGAACGATTAGATGTTAGTGATTGTAAATATGAAGCTTGGACATTAAAATGTTTCAATAAATACATTTTGTTTTATTGGAATAGCGAAAAATACAAGGTATAAGGTAGAAGGTAGAATAATTAGTAGAAGTACATAATAAATCGTGGAATAATCTACAGTATATAATACAAGGGGCGGCACTTATCGTCACAACGAAGCTAGCGAGACAGGGCCTGATTCACTAACTACAAAAACTCGTAACGCGGCGGGTTAAGTTAACCTCAAAAAGTTGGCCTTTATTTTCTATGCCTAGAAAATAAAGGCCAACTTTTTGAGGGTAACTTTTTGAATTGTTATGTATGGGCAATAGAAGCCTAATTTTTTGGGGTAACTTATCGCGCCGCGATACGTGCATGTTTTAGTAATGAATAAGGGCCCAAGTACACAATACGCTAGAAGGTTAGTTCAAATGTAGAGATGAGATCTAGCTGCGGTCCGAGTCGTGCGTGTCGTATTCGTCGCTAGTGATGCGCGCGTGGGAGACGCGCGGGGGGCGCGCCAGCCGCGCCGTGGTGCCGCGCTCCCCGCGCCATGCACTTGCGCCGCCCAGCGGCCGGATGTACGCAGACATGTTCACCACAGACAGCCGGGGCGTCTTAACTGCAGTACCTGAACAAACAACCTTTAAGGCTCACTATCGTACATCGCGGCTGATGCGACAATTCTTACACTATAACATTGTATGACCCCGTTCCGAGGTCTGCGTCAGACGCGTGCGGCCGACTACTGACGTCGCCATACATTTTCAAATCGCATCACCCGCGATGTATGGAAGTCAACCATTACACGTTAATCAAAAAAGCTCATGAAATATAAAGGACTGGATGTCATCAATATCAGCCAGAAGACGTCCACTGCTGAACATAGGCCTCCTTCTTTAACCTCCACACTGAACGACATCCTGCCATCTGCATCCATTGGATGCCCGCGTCTTTCACAATGTCGTCGGTCCATCTATTGGGAGGCCTACCTACGCTGCGTCTTCCGGTTCGCGGTCTCCACTCAAGAACCTTTCTTCCCCATTGGTTTTCAGTTCTTCGAGCGATGTGGCCTGCCCATTGCCACTTCAACTTGCAGATTTTAATAGCTATGTCGGTGACACTGGTCTATGAAGAACTGGATGTTGCTGTTCAGGAAGTACTTATCTTGGCTACGAAATGCAGCAAGAGTCGTACCATACCGCTTATCGCAAAAACTAAGTGCGGCTCATATTTTTCACAGAAAAACTTGTAGCGACACTAATGATTAAAAAATAGTTCACATGCAAAAAGAGCGGCATGATCATCTGCTGGGTAAGTTCGACTAAAGCCATCAAGCCTGATTTAGGTCAAATGCGTTCGCACAACTTACCATATCTCCTTGTGTGTCTGATCCATCCATCCATCCTTGTCTGATCAGTGGGGTTAGCACGAGAACTTGCGAAAAGAAATTGCAAACTGAATGAAAAATTCAGTTTCCTTTTAAGTCAGAGGCGCTGTTCAATTTTTCTTACATTTTGCTATCGTTAACGTAACGATAAATTTTTCGCAAGTGCTCGTACTAAGGCCACTGAGGCTGAAAGTAAACAACTCGCTGGTGGAAAAGTTTTGGTTGAGTAACATGCGCGAGTGAACGAGCATTGTCAGCGTGGTTGCTTTTCCACTTGACACGTGTATTATTAATATTAAGAAACGTATCGTTAATCGTTTGTTACACATGATGATTAACGAAAAACGTTTCTTATTGTTGACACAACTTGACGTGCAACTGCTACCGAGATAAGATAAGCTATAAGAGATATTGCTCTTGATGTCACACCACGACCTTTGACCTGGCGGCTGGAGGAAGGTGCAATCGAGGAGTTGATTTTGACTGTTAATATGTAATGGTGGATTTTATTTGTGAACGTGCCCGAGTGATATGACAAGGTGAGACATGTATTTTCGTAATGTTACCATTACTCCATGGAAGCCTTTAGTAAAGTCAACTACTTACTAGGGCATGACTGACCGTTACTTTGCTCTCGATTATGAATTAACTTAAAAATATTTCAATAATTGACACTGGCAAATGCATAAGACTTGCGACGCCAAAATCCTCTTAAGTGAAAAGAAAATAAAATAATCAATATAAAAAAACGAATTCATAAAAATGTCAGAACTAGACCAAATTGAAATGCGACCACACGGGAAGCACCAGCTTTCAGATAAAAAATTTGTCGTCAAAATCGAAAGTTATGAGGTAACAAACATTTAAAAAAAAAAACAGTCGAATTGAGAACCTCCTCCTTTTTGGAAGTCGTTTAAAAAAGGTGTGCACAAACTTGTTTCAACTATGATCGCACTGACCGGTGATCACAGGTAGTGCGTGGTCTATATCGGGCATGGTCCTCGGGCGTGCGGTGCGCAGGTGCCGCGCTGTACGTGGAGGGAAGTCGCGGGGCGCGGGAGACGCCGCGGGCAGCGCGGGAGACAGCACGCGCGGAGGCAACACGCGCCGCTCCGGAGATGAGCTCGGGGACCTGATGAAGCAAGCAGTAAGTATTAAAACATTATAATTTCCATCTTACTAGAGAGTTTTGGACATACCTGTTGCTCCTGATTTATGTTGGTTGTTGTTAGCTCTATCATTGTGAGTGTTTATAATATTTATTTATATATATAGTATATTACACGTATATCATTTGGTAATATTTATAGCACCTATCATTAAAAGTGTTTTAGCATCGCCCGTCGATCCTGTTAAGTAAATTCTTTATATCCAATGGTTGCCTGGAAGAGATCGCTTTTAGCGATAAGGCCGCCACTTGTGGCACTTAGCTCGTAAGTGTTTTCTATCTGTTTGTGTTTTTTATTTCTGGTATACACAATAAAGAGTTTCTATCTATCTATCTTATTTATTTAGTGAATAGCTAAGTATATTCACGAACCATGTCGATGGCGTTTAATCATAATTGTTACACGCGGTCACCGTTTTTTTTTGTTATTCACTTGATAACGTCTTATAAATCGATGAACGCCGGCTGCGCGCACGAAAAAGCAGGACTCAGTGTCACGTTCCGCCTGAGCCGAGCGTGCAAGCGAGAGCGCGGAACAAGCGATAGAGAGGCACGATCGGCCTATGCGTTCGGCTTATGACGCGTACGTTATCACGTAAAATTATCGTCCGTAAACCGACTTTACAGACAACCAATTTTTTTTCTCTGATTGAGTCAGTTATGGTCCCTGTGGCTTCATAACCCTGGTGTATTATCCTCGCAATTTCTGCAGGTCTGCATGCTATACACCCAACAAATCGTTTCTCGACGCGTTAAGGTTCACGTTCGCGTGATTTTCCGCAGTCACCCAAACAACTGATATCTACCGAAACCAGGGCGAGTCACTAGTATTATAAATTATAACGAACGCTGTCCCTGCCTAGGCAAAACAAGTGATGGGAGTGGCAACATCCACATGCAGTTATGTTCACATCGTATCCACATCGTTAGTGACGAAATTCTAATTACTCTAGATATTACTGCGTTTTAATTAGACAAGCCGTCAATTTACAACTTAAATTTTGTATAACATTGTCTTAATCACACATAAAAAAAAATTTTTTTTGACGTCCTAAATCTATGGTCTTAATCGACCTTTAATCAAAGTGAGTAAAAAAGTTTTCCTTTTTTCACGCCATTCGTACTTATAGGTAATTTTTGTGATTACCATAAAGTTCTTTTATGTAGTCGAAGCGTAAAGAAGAACCAGTAAAAAAGCCGAAGTTAAAAATCTATCGCTGAGCACCATACAGTGTGTTCCGGCAGCAACAATTGAGAGCCAGTTCCCATTCCAGGCCAGGTGTGTTAATCGTCTTCGATGGCACTGTCACTTAACATCAGGTGAGCTGTGGTCAATCGCCTAGACTGTCATTCATAAAAAAGTTTGCATTTAGAGATTGCTCTTTCACGCAGCAACGGATTTTACGCAGCAACGGATCTTATGCAGTAATGTATTTCACACAGCAACGGATTTTACGCAGCAAAGGATCTTATGCAGCAATGGATTTCTCGCAGCAACGGATTTTACGCATCAACGGATTTCACGCAGCAACGGATCTCACGCACCAACGGACGTAAGAAGTTTTACGTCCGTTACGTTATAGTATGTCTTCGCTATAGGTCTATCGTTCGCGCAAAACTTTATGAGCCCTCTGAAGTTAGGCGCGAGGCCTCCCCGACGCCCTGTAAAGTCCCTCGGATACCTATAATATGCGTACTGCGCAGCCACTGGGCCTAACTTCAGAGGGCTCATAAAGTTTTGCGCGAACGATACCTCTCTCTTCCAGTGACTGGTCGTCGCCTCCGCCGCCTTCCCCTTGATTCCTTCTTCTTGCTGGACAGGCCGACACGCGGTGGTATCACACCGATGTGGCGGTAGTAGTCGCAGAAGGCTCTCGCTAGAGATCTGCCTATTTTAGAATCTGAATACTATTGCTAAGAAAAATCTTGTCATGTGGTTTTTATTAAATTTCTTCTATTAAACTTCCAAAAAGGAAGAGGTTCTCAATTTTTTTTTTGACCTTAGAACTTTCGACTGAGTGAACCGATTTTGATGATTCTTTTTTTATTTGAAACGTGTGGTCTTATTGGTCAGTCATGGTCCAGTTTTGACATTTTTATGAAGTCGGTTTTTTATATTAATAATTATTTATTAGTCTACAGACAGGACGATACAATATTTCTTAGATAAAAGACATAATATAAGAGGTAGGTAAGTTGTATATTAGACTAGTAGATAAGTAGTTAAATAGGTGCCTAATCCATGCGTGTGCGTGCCTTAACAAAACGTTTTACTATTAAATCGTGTCTTAAAATACGTTCTCGTATCAATAGGAGTTGATTAGGAGTTGTAGGTACACACCTTTGTCTTGTATTATTACTCACCTACTATGTAATTCAATTATGGTTTTAAGTGTGTAAAATTAATTCAATAGTTCCATGTTATTTGTGTTGTTAGGTTAGTTAATTTAATGTCCAAATCCCCTCATATGTATTTTTTCAATCATAAGTAAGTTAAATTTATTTATTTTAATTTATAATAGTTAAGTGTGATTCTTTATTTTAATTTAGGTTAGTTTATTATGTTTCCAAATATCTACTTATTGTTTTCTGACTAATAAATATGCATTATTTACCATCATAAATATTATTAACAGACTTTCAAAAAGGAGGAGGTTCTTATTTCGACAGGTTTTTTTTTTTGTTTGCTACCTTTTGTTTTGTTTGTTAACATTCTTCTGGATGAACCGATTTTGATGATTCTTTTTTTTATTTGAAAGCTGGTGCTTCCCGTGTGGTCCCATTTCAATTTGGTCTAGTACTGATTCATTTTTATGAAGTCGGTTTTTTTATATTGATAATTATTTTGTAGTAGGTGCTGTATAACCAACGAAGTTTCCAACTTCGCTGTATATAACACACCCGAAATTACAGGGCACACAGAGATTTGACATTTTATATCTCGGGGTGACGAGCGCAGTGCATTGCCATCAAGGGTTTTGAACTGTTGAAGTTCCAAATTCTGAGTGCCGTTGAGCTGTTATGGGTAAGCGTGAAGAGCCATCAGGCGAGCGACTTCGCTCGTCGCGTCACCCAGTATCATAAAAAAATATATATATAACACGTAAAAGGATACATGCGTCTTCAGTGTAATGTATGTAGGGTCCTCTAGCACTGAGCCTCCGCCCCCCTAGCGACGCCAGTAGGGTGTAAGCGTCCACGTTACCCATTGGTAGGGCTCGGCGCGCGCTGCCGGCCAGCCCTGCATCCGCGTTGTACATGCACGCCTCCTGGCGCCACGCTTCCACTCGCACCGACAAGAACTTGGGCAAAACAGCGTGACGCTCAAACCTGATCAACAAAACCTTCTTATTTCTATTTAACTGTCAAAGTAAACGGTCATTTGACGCCAACTAAGCAAAGCTTGCAATATGGCGGCCAGAGACTGATATATATAAATATATATTTTTAAATACATACTTAAATGGATATTAACACCCAGACATAGAACAAACACAAATGTTCATCACATGAATGTTTGTCCTGGGTGGGAATCGAACCCACGCCCCCAAGAACAGAAGGTAGGTTCACTACCAACTGAGCCACCGGGGCAGTTGAAAGTTCTAAATTCTGGGGGAAACTGCAGCTGTCTCTCGTCGAGTGGCGCTTTCTATCAAGCGACTTGCTCGTGTCATAAATCATAATGTTATTTTCACACCACCTGCTCGACAATGTCCAATTACATATCATGCAACCTCAACGTAAAGTAAAGCATTTAGGTATAAAAATTTGTATGAAACTCCCTAGGGATTAAAGTGATTTGAATTTGGAACGTCAAATTCGTGTGAAAACTCGTGGAAAACTCTAAGTAAAATAACCGGCCAAGTGCGAGTCGGACTCGCGCACGAATAGTTCCGTACTATTATCTATAAAAACGGCAAAAAAAAAACACGTTTATTGTATGGGAGCCCTTAAATATTTATTTTATTTTATTATTTATTTTTAAAGTGATTATATAACTAAATATTCTAAGAATATTTCAAGCGTCTACATGTTGCCATTATCAATATCGAGCGAAAACTAGCAAAAAAATCACGTTTGTTGTATGGGAGCCCCCTTAAATATTTATTTTAATCTGTTAGTATTTGTTACAGCGGCAACAGAAATATATCATCTGTGATAATTTCAACTGTCTAACTATCACGGTTCATGAGATACAGTGTGGTGACAGACGGACGGACAGACAGACAGACAGATGGACAGCGGAGTCTTAGTAATAGGGTCCCGTTTTACCGTTTGGGTACGGAACCCTAAAAATATAGCATTAAAAAATAATATTTTACCTGTAAACGTCATCATATGAGTTTCCACGAACGAAAACTCCCTCGTGACTTATATCTGCGTGAATGTCTATTATGAAATCCAATTGTAAACCCTGGAAAATGGAAATTATTGGTTTCCATTATTGTCATTTGATAATGTAGGTATAGGTACTTACCTACTTATCCACCTGTCTACAATTTTGTGTAAATCATGCAGGAAGTCGTAAAATGGTTTTAATTTCAGTAAATAGGTATAAACAGAATGCAAGTTGGTAGAGAGAGCTACTATTGTTAAATGATTATTTACGGGATATTTACCGTGGTAAGGTTGTGTGTGGTAAAGTAAATATCCCGTAAATAATCATTTAACTTTAGTGAACAACCGTGATAGTCTAAAACAGAGCTACTATTGTTTCCAAAACACCTTGAAAAACAAATCAACACAAATTATTTATTTGTCAATTGCATACATTTATTAAAGTTTCCATCTCTTTACTAGGGCATGACTTAGACTTGACCGTGACTTACTTTGCACGACTCTGACTATAATTTGTTTGAAGATATAAGTATTGATTAAAAAACTAGAAAATATTTCAATACATGACACTGGCTCTAGCAAATTCACAAGATGAGTGAAACCAAAATAATTTCAAGAGAAAAAATATAATTTAAACAAGCTTTTTGTATTCTTCTCAGCGACCCAATCCCTTTCATTTGATACCCAATATCATAGAAGATAGAACATTTTGTTGAGGCGCCCGTCATATTGAATTTAGTGTGACGTAATTTTATTTAACGTTTTCTTTTTAGCAAACACTTTCATTTGATTCCCATGTCATGGGGGTGCATAAAAAAATAACTGGTCCACCATCTTTGGCAGTTCGCCATACTTATTGTATTTAGAATGACGTCATTTAGCTAACCATGCACTGTCATCTAAATTAAACGTGTACAAAAAAGTGTAGAACCTCTATGAACGTGTGTGAAGTATTTTAGCTCAATCGGTTGAGGATAACCTTTTTTAAATTCAGTTACAAGGTTTGACCCACACTAACAAGGCAAGTTAAATAAAAGCTTATAAAAAGAATTACATACATATATATATATATATATATATATATATATATATATATATATATATATATATATATATCACTAGCTAGCTGCGCTCCACGGTTTCACCCGCGTGGACTAAATGGACATTGACTCATAGGATAAGAACCGTACATTTTCCGGTATAAAAAGTATCCTACCCTCCAACTAAAAATCACGTCGTTACGTTGATCTGATGCTGCATGAAGGTGAACAAAAAAACGCACGTCCACATTTATAATATTATTTAGTGATATGATTTATCTAGAAAAACACATAGGTAGAAAAAGTAGTACATTAGTAGGCAATACCTTTTCAGCGGTTATTTTTTCGACTAAATCGTTAACGGCGATTAGGGCTGGATGAGCGAAGGTGGTTGCTCTGTGCCAGCAGCGGTTGAGGTCAGACCCCAAGAGGTCTGAGCGTTGGTTACCCAGGAACACTCCATCAGGATTCAACATTGGTACCACCTGCAAAACATCAGATTACATAAAGGACTTAAGCTTACAGGAGGGTTACCATAATCCGAAAAACATTCTTATTAACCTTACATTAACGTTTGTCTTGCTCTATACTTATATTACATTGACATTTATTATGGCGATGCAAATAAGTAAATACTTTCGTTACCTATAGTACGAGATCCGGCTGCAGGATTACTTCGGTCATCGAGTTTTTGCTTAAAACCAAATTTTTACGCATATTTATGATGAGAAGAATATATATCAACCAGGGTGCCAATCAAAATGTGGCCGCTAGATTTTTTTATTAAATTATTGTTAATTAATTTATAAGAAAAAAATTAATTCACTTGGTTTTTAAATAAAATATCGTCCACTTCACGGCAATATATATAAACACCCAGAAAAACCACGGCCGCACCTCTTCGCAGCCAGGTGTAAACAGGTAAGATTTTGGTACAATTTCACGGTTATAATTGATAAATGGAGCGCAGCGTGATTGGTATTAAAAGAATAGACAGAGTTCGCAATAACACACTGCGCTCCATAACTGGTGTGTTCGACGTGGGCCAAAAGGCTGCCAGATTGAAATGGGATTGGGCGAGACATGTGGCGCGTATGAACCCCGACCGATGGGCCAGGATCGTCACGCAGTGGGTGCCTGATGGACGACGCAGTCAAGGAAGGCCTAGGAAACGCCTGGCGTGACGATCTTGACTCATTCCGGAGGGGTTGGCAAGAGGTGGCGGAGGAACGAGATTTATGGAAGGAAATGGGGGAGACCTTTGCCCAACAGTGGGACAGTACCTATAGGTTAAGAAAAAAAAACTGATATTTATCATTTATATATCAAATTAAAGCAATTTTTTCCTTATATTGCTATGAAGTAGCTATATTGTACATATGGTTGCAATTTTTTTTCCCATAAATTAATTAACAATAATTTAATTAAAAATACTAGCGGTCACATTTTTATTGGCACCCTGATTGATATATATTCTCCTTATCATAAATACGCGTAAAAATTTGGTTTTAAGCAAAAACTCGATGACCGAAGTAATTCTGCAGCCGGATCTTAGACTATTATTATGATAGCAAAAGCCACTCACGTGAATAATTATACCATTCCGTAAGGCACAAGCTTTTTCAGAAGAACTCACGATGTAGTCTAAAAATCCTGTTGAAGATAGAAACTCACGTTAACGTTACATACCCGCCAAAATTTTAAAAGTAAAGGTTTTTGTTATAGGTATTTATTTAACCTATTTATTTTATTAGTTCCAAATATTTAAGAACGTGCAAGTAGATACTATACTTTTTTTTAACAGGGCAATTGCCTTTATTAACTAAACAATATACAAGCTAACACTAAATAAACAGACTGTCCATAGACCGTTGAAGGTCTAAAGACAATCCAAATGCTCAAGCCCACTATACTTACATATTTATGTAACTAGCAAGAACGTGTCGAAAAATGCGTATGGCAGGGTTCCATAGCCAAATGCATATAATTGTGGTCACAGTCATAGTTCTTATACCAACATAGAACAATTCGAACGTAACGGGTGGTTCAAATCGCGGCAGGTCTCAATAATTTCTAACTCAAATCAACGATGATGCAACATGCGCGATGAAAAATATTTAAAGAACAAGAAGATTCAAGTTGTCTTAACATTCACAATGTTGATAAATTTACCTTTCCGTTTTTGCAGTACGTGCAACATTTCGTTTTCGAAACAGGTATGTAGTAGGTACATACATACTCAGGAATTTTACTTACCACGTTTATTACATCACATATTTTCATCAAAAACCAATTTAGTGAAAATGAAAATGTAACTTTTATACATAACAAAGGGCTAGCCTGAATGAATATCTGAGGGTTCGTAACTTTAAAGGTGAGTGAAGCAGTATAAAATAACGAACTTGGTCCTAGCAACTGCGGTCGATTTTGAAACCTTGGAGGTTGTACCTGCTTATATAAATAATGATATACTTGATATACCTATAATCACAGAGATATTATGTATGTATGTAAAAATATATATGTACGTATATCAGTCTCTGGCAGCCACAGTACAAGCTTTGCTTAGTTTGGGGTCAGGTGAACGTATGTGCAAAAATTACCCTTATATTTATTTATTCGTTTATTATATAACTATAATATAGGATCGTTCTTGCTAATACTCTCACTAAATAAAATATGTCCATAGGTATGATATCTAAAAACTAATTCACACAATGCATCTAGGCTACGTTGTGCAGGCTAAAGCTCTTGAAAGAGAGCTACGCAGCCTGCATAGCTGCATCCCTTTTTATTCGGCATGTATAGACGATGTGATACAATTCACCGAAAGTACCTAGCAAATCTAGATCATTTTTTTTTCTAATGTGACTTATTGCTTTTGGCCTTGCGGCCTCTACAGCTTGACCGGGCTAGTTGGTGAACGCAGAAGGCGTTGGGCCAACATGGTTTAGATTTTGGGCGACAAGCGCAAGGGCACCTCGGAGATACGAGCCTCGGCTTGGACCGTCGCCGGGAGTGGGGGATCAGACTTGCCCTGGCACCCCAGAAGGGGTGTGCCCTGGGGCCCGAGTAGGGTGTTGAACTGAATGATTATTTGGAGAGAATCTAACCGATCTTCTAACAGATCCTGGGGGTCTTCGATCCCGCCGGCGGGATCGTTGTGTGTGTGCCTTTGGTAACCGGGGCCTATACCAAAAACTGAATATTTCCTGTTGCCAGGAGCAGTCAGATCGGAAAATCTAGAATCTAGATACCTTTTTTATACCTACCTTGACAAATAAACGAAGCCGGTGGTTCTCCTCCATGCGCCCGCGCTAATATCAAGACCACACGTTTCTTGGGCTCATTTGCTTTTGATTTCTGAGGGGGCTCCTCTGGCACCTTGTCTTTATCAAGTAAACTCAAGTCTCCGATAGTAATAAGGTCTATCCGACGCTTTTGCTAAAAAATATTAAAGCATTGAGACCTATACTGGGTTATGCGGAAAAGGATCTATAGTACCAGAGCATGTAAAGCAATTTTTTCTGCGGCTGTTGCCACCTTGTTGACGCTGTTATTGTGTTTAATTAACTTTTCATATTTATCTATTTTATACTTTTATATATTAGTATACTTATTATCGTAATTGTAAGTAATTTAAGTATTAGTATGTAACACTATTTAGTATGTATATGTATTATTAGGATGTACGTTTAACTTATTTATCACACTATTCAATATTATATAGGGCGTGCCCGCCTTCTACCTCCTTTATGAATCCTCTCCATCCTAAGGTTGCCTGGAAGTGATCGCTCTTAGCTATAAGGCCGCCGATTGTTGCACTCGTTTTTAGGCTGTGTTATCGTGTCTTGTGTATGTAATTTGTAGTGTGAACAATAAAGAGTTTATCTATCTATCTATCATTGTGTGTCGAAGGTAAGTACTTCGCTAAAGTCAGTGAGGTAAATAAATTTACGTACGGTTGTTTGAGCTATAGATTCTCTCTTAGCAAACACCTGTGCTCGTTTCTCCCAAATTGCCAAGTGTTTCTGGAGACGAGAATAAGAATATGGGGCGGCTGCCGTGAACTGATAAACGTCCTCTTCGCGATCGAATGCAAACGCTAGGCTGACGATTTTGCGGCCCCTGTGTGGTACTGAACGGTGGTAGAATATGAGACGTCTTGGCATCCGGACCCTGTAAAATAAAAGGGAGAGCTTATTGAACAGAATAGTTTATTAATTCGATAAATCTATATAGCCTTACCATTTCCCTCGTGAAGTAGATCGGACAAGAGGTGTCATGTCAGTGTCGAAAAGCGTCACTTCTTTGCCTAAGTTGACCAAGTTAAAAATCACCCTCTGCAAAACAAAACATGAAAATATGGGGGCATACTTCTCTACAAACATTTTGAAAGCTATAATTATCTGTACCTGATCCTGTTTGACGTTTTCGACAGTGAAGTTGAACCAAAACCTAGCCCTAGGCCTGCAGGTGTCCGGCCGAACGAAGAGGTCGTACTCCAGATCAGAGATGTGATCGGCTCGACCCAAGTTCCCGCACTCGAAGGCGGCGTCAAAGCAGAGCTGGCCGCGCTTGGCTTTCCCGCTTTGGCCTGGCGGACGCACGATCAGCCGGTTCAAGTTGCCCAAACCTCCCTCTCCATCGCTCTCTTCGCTATCTAAAGTCAAAAGAATATCAACTTCTTTCCCTTTATCCTATTATGGGCACTGCGCGTTTCCTTTCTCTACTTACTTCATTTCATTCAATCAGCCGTCACCTTTTCATTTACTCCATCCTCTCCCACGCAGTAATCCTATTTCACTACATACAGTCCATCCACGAGCCAAAAGAAAATCAGTCATGCTTGATATCTTGATATCGAAAACTCTAGAACTATTGTTATAGACCAAGAGAATGAAACGGAGAGTAATAGATATAGGTCTGAAGTTTAGGTAGGTAACAATTGCAATTTCAATCTTCCCACGATATCTTAAAATTTTAAATTGTCTGTTTACTTTACACACAACATGGATTTTATATACATCTATAAAATCTTTAATCTTCAAATGTACCTACTGCAAAAAAAAATATACATTTGAAATGGATACATTCGTTCGGCGAAACTCGATGGAATATGATTGATAAGTAACTTATCGGTACGATTCTCAGAACACGCACCCACGATGTTTACGCAGAATCATAATCTATCTATCTATATCTATCTATCTATCTATATCTATCTATCTATCTATATCTATCTATCTATCTATATCTATACATATAATAAAAACGTAGACATAAAAAAATCTGTAATTACGAGATAACAAAAAAAATATCACACAGGGCGTCTTAAAATAAGCAGCTGATGTTAGGCAGTTTTTAGAATTTTTGTTTGTTTGTTCACGCACATATCCTAAACCCCTGGAAGAAAATGCGGATGGATTTAAATGCGGTTTTCACGAATATGCTTAGCTATGACCAGTTTGAAGTATAGGCTATGTTATTTTGCGCAAGGGCCGGATTAATGGAAGAAAAAAGGATTGAAGGTTTATATGAAAATCTACGCGTACGAAGTCGCGGGCAAAAAAACTAGTTATCTAAATAAATTGCTTTTTAGAAGTACGTATTTGTTCGTCTGGACTGTTTTATTTAGTACCTATTGGTACTTAAATAAGTAAAAAAAATTGTACCTAGTATCCGTAAATTTTATTTGGGTCTGAGTGACGAGATGTCTAGACGTGCAAGCTTCGTCGTGACTTGCTTGATCGTAAGTGACCAGCTTGCTTGTGTGCATCGGATCTGCATGATCTAATTCTATTGGACGTCCAGAGCGGACAACTGAAGGCGACACCGTTTCATTGTTGACATTCCGAAAAAAGCGCTTTGATTCCTCAGTTATTGTGCGAACTGCTACACAGCACACCATATACCGCATCATTGCTGAACATCAGCCGAGGTGACGGTCAAACGAAAAATTCAATTAAAAAATACCATAGGTTAGGTAACTTAATGCCACAAGTTAGTGTCTTGTTATTTATTTTAAAGTAATAGGTAAATAGAAATCACAACACTTCACCGTCAAGATTACGACTGAAAATGGTAGTATGGTTAAGTTCTTCGGCGATGGCAAACATCCGGTCCAACATTTTGAGCTAGTTTGGCTAAACTCGAGGGGCTTGTGAGCTCAACTAGCCCGGTCCTCTGTATGCACTAGATTGGAGCCTGATTGACGGCACTGCCTGCATGTGCGAGAATGTGTTAGAAAACCGTTTACTTACACGCTATCGGTCTATTGAATTCTTTTTAGACTTATACAGTCACCTCGCCAATTGAATCTTCAAGTTTCAACGATTTAGTGCACGATTTCATTGATATACCTACTCGTAACATCGTCGTCGTTGTTAAGTCAGACAAACAAGGGAGATATGCAATAATATGATTATATTTTTTAACCTGAAAATAGTAAATTGTATTTTCCTCGGTAGCTTGCACGCCACGACGCTGTCTCGGCAAATAAGTAAAGCCTGCAGTAACTCAAAGTGCATAAACTTTAGAAAGCTGCTTACTTTACTGGAAGGATTTGAGCTACTGCGTGACTTCGGCACTCCATTGAGAAGCGCACGTGAGTGTTACGGAAATAAGGCTCAAATAGGCGATACAGGGCGATACCTACCACTTTGTTTAACCGATCGTGTTTGTTGCTTTCGAAGATTATGTGAATCAGGCAGCAAAAGGAACCTTGAGAGTTGTTTTGGGATAAGACTACGAAACCTAAAAAAATTAGGACGGACGGACATAACTAACTTATAAATCTAGAGGATCAGAACCCTCGAGGTTTTCCGGGTCAGTTGTGTGAAAATTTGTCGATAAGCTGAGCCCTGCATGATCACTTCAATACATAGCTTCTGGCACACGTGGTCTTAATTGATGTTAACTTACGACATTGTGTCCTAAATAGAGGGTATGTAAAGTTGATTTTTTTATCGCTCTTTTCTATTTACTTTCTAATCTCCAACTCATCTCCGAGTTCTAAACACACATTTTTTTTCACACTCAACACACATATCCAAACTACGAACATACTGAATGGGATCACAATACCTCTAGTAGATTATTTCATTGTACTGGCATCTCGGGGTCACCAAGATACAGGCGTAGCCTAAGTTTGGGATTCGTAGCCAATTACATGTCTTTGGTACTTATGTAAAGCTGTCAAATAATAATTATCAATGTAAAGAACCGACTTCATAAAAATGTCAGAACTGAACCAAATTTATATGGGACCACAAAGGAAGCACTAGCTTTCTCCTCCTCTTTGGAAGTCGGTTAAAAATAAATATACCAAATACAAAATATATAACATATTTTCGTTTGCAAATTATTTTTAACCTTGCTGTTGCGTCTTTAACTGTGTTGGAGCCAAAGGCACTTGATCGCGCACGAGTCATAATTTGCTTGTTGCACGACGTAAGCTACGTCGGTCGAAAAGGGGGGGGGGGGGGGGTTCGAATGTCGCTTGTGATTGGAAAAAACAAAAGTCATTCATTCAATTCGTGCCTAGGATTGGCCCACTCGAAAAAAAACATGCTGAAAATTCACCACCTTTTATCACGTAAATAATGAGCTGTCACGTGGTTATATCGCCATTGGTTGCAGTAGATTAGACCCCCAAAAATCAATAATGTATTGCTATAAGATAGTATTACATTGATATTTTATTAAAAGTTTAATACTAATTAACAAAAACATGTCATAAATATACACTTATTGTACCTTCTTTTTGGCAATAGGCTTGCGTTTGAATGCCAATTCGCCTGATGTTAAGCGATGATGCGGTCTACGGTAGAGCAAGCTTGCCTAGAAGAAACTGATTCACTCGTGAGATGAAGACGCCCAGATTGCAACTATCAGGGAACACCCATTCAGGCAGCTCATTCCACAGACTAGCATTTCGCACAATAAAAGTGGAATCAAAGCACTTCGTACGGGTTTTCGGAATATCAACCATAAAACTGTCGATTCTTCGTGCCCACTCTGGCAGTCCGATAGAAAAATGGGCAGGAGGGAATTTGATCATGCAGATCTGATGCACACGATCCGATTGATTGATTAATGTAATCTCTTTGGTGGAGCCATACCGTTACCTACCGTTAGCCAGGAAGAGCAATATCGAATAATATTTATAACATTAAAAGTCGAAAGGGTGTTTGTAACTCTATATTGCGGCAATAGAGCATCAACGAATAGACGTGACTTTTGCATACAGATAGTATCGGCTGCTGGAGACATTAGATACTTTTTATGCCAGTAAAACGTTCCCGAGGGAATGTTCTTCAGCTGGATAAAGCCACAACCAGTAAACTATAATAAGAGCGATATATCATGAAAACACACGTCTATATAGTTCTATTACTTACCGGACATCTTCTCATTTTCGCTTCATCCTACCAGATGTCTATCAAACTCCAATCTGGTACTGGAACTTTTCACGACGCGTAACGCGTTTCCGGGTACAGTGCAACTATCACCGCATTTTCTATTTTCCTTTGTTTCCTGCGGCCGTCCGGAAGGTTGCCACGATACGCCGCGATGCGACATTTTACTCATAATAATAACAAAAAATAAAGATGTGCCCGAATGCGTAATGACGTTATTTTATTCATTATCGTTAGTTACCGTTGCTTGGCAACGTTGCTTGAATTGTTATTAACTCCTTTAGTTCCGGCGTGGGGTGGCAGTGGAAGCATAGATCAGAGTATAGTGGAAGTACTTTTTTTGGTCGAACGTCATCGCCGTGTCACCATTGGAAAAAAATTCTCCGGTTATATTTTTCTATTTAAATCCATTTATCATTGTTAATTGACCAGTTTTCCTAGTAAATAGCTATCATTTAATTTTTAGTTTCATTTCTAGTATAATTAGCATCATTGTAGTTATATATCTTGATTTTTGTCAGTAGCCCCTTTTCTAAGACATTAGTATGACCGACGAAGAGCCTCCTGATCCTGGCGGTGGAATAATGGCGTCCGATTATAATATTCCTCCCTCTCCTGGTGCTTTTACAGCAATATCCACGTCAGAGGATCTCCAAAAAACCCATAAACGCTCTAAGCGTAGAGCTTTGAAACGGGATGTAAGAGCATGTTCTCCCATTGACTCTTCTGGTGAAGAATTTAAAATTGCTGATGACGTAATTCTTACTTCAGGACAAAACACACCCCCAAATTATTATTCGACTATGAGCAGTGAGCTTCCCCTTGCCACTCTTCCAACCCCCGTATCTGCGTCTCTGCCCTTAGGTCAGAAGACAATTGCTTCAACAAGTTCCTCCTCATTTTTGCCCCCGGGCCAAAAAATCGCTCCAACTCCGGTTGCACGTCAGTGCTATGTTTCATCCGATCGTGGGCCGTATGTTATTCACGTACAAAAAATCGAGGTTGTATCTTCTGTTAGCACTTCTTTGCACCCTGTTACTTTCGGGCGATTCCTTTTTGAGCGCTCGAGAGAATTTGTAGGCATTGTTGATGGATCAATTAAAAGCGTGGGCCGAAATAGAATCTCGCTGTGTTTCCACTCATTTAAGGCCGCTAATGCCTTCATAGACTCGAGCTCCCTCGCCAATAAGGGGTATAAAGCATTTATTCCCTCATATAATGTAACTCGTCTGGGTCTGGTACGGGGCATCCCCGTCGATTTATCCGACGAAGAAATAATAAAGGAAGTACGGGTGCCCCAAGAGTGCGGCCCGATAATCAAAGTTCGTAGATTGAACTTCAAATTGGTGATTGATGGGTCAGTGTCATGGAAACCTTCTCAAACGGTTGTTTTAACTTTTGATGGCCAACTCCTACCCCCAAGAGTTTTTTTGTGCTATAACTCTTTTCAAGTGGAGCAGTATGTTTTACCTACTATCCAGTGTTTTTCTTGTTGTAGGTACGGACATACCAAGATCCAATGCAGGTCGAAGCCAGTATGCTTCAAATGCTCTTTAGCCCACACTGGAGACTCGTGCAATGTAGATGCGGAGGGCGCCAAATGTGTTTGGTGCCGTGGTAGTCACTTCGCAACCAATAAAATCTGCCCCGAAATGTCTCGCCAGATTTCTATTAAAAAAACAATGTCGCAAAATGTTTTATCATATGCAGAGGCATCGAAACTTCACCCCTCATCAAGAATTACTTATGCAGAAGTGACTTCTTCTTCTTTGGCACCTTCTCCTCCTTTTCCCTCTCAGCTTTCGGGTTCAACTAATCACGTTACTGTGGAGCCTGCCAGAGTGCACTACAGGGGTAAAAAAAACAGGCCTGTTGGTTCAACTTCTCCCTCTTCTGGCTATGACCATTTGGCTCACTCAAACATTGTTAGGGGTGACTTTGCGGAAGCCGCTCCTAATGGATGTGCCCTTAACCCTAATAAAACCCCCGAGTCTCCATCTGTTCAATCGGTTATCTCTGAACTTCTCAAACTTTTAAATCTTTTGTCCTCTCTTCTCAACCCTCCCCGTGCTCATCACTCCCCTTCCCATCCTTTACCGTCCAACGCTGCATTTAATTTAAATTCACTCATTTCCCTTCTATCTAATGGATCTCAAGTTCCTTCAATGGAATAGTAGATCTCTATATAATAAATTATCTGATCTTATATATTTAGTTAATAAATATAATATTACTGCCTTGTCTATTTCTGAGACATGGTTAAAGTCTGGTTCTCATTTTAGAGTTTCTGGCTTTGATGTCATCAGAAGTGACAGACAAGATGGTTTTGGAGGTGTTGCCCTCCTGATAAAAAATAATATTCCTTTCTCTCCTATTATTATTCCTGTTCATAGTGGTTTTCAAGCAATTGCTGTGCGTGTCAAGAATTATTCTGTTGTCTCACTTTATATTCCTGACCCTTCTAAGTTAATTCTTCGTAAATTAGTTTCGGTTTTGAGTTCCCTACCAAAGCCGCTTTTGGTCCTTGGTGATCTGAATTGTCATCATTCTGTATGGGGTTGTGGTAAGTCCGATGAATGTGGTGAGTTTTTGTTGGACTCTCTTGATACTCTTAATCTCTGCATTCTTAATTATGGCTCCCCTACTAGAAGGACTCGTACTCATGAATTTCGCAGTGCTGTTGATCTTTCATTATGTTCTCCTGAGCTTGCTTCTCTTCTGTCGTGGCATGTCCTTCCTTCTTCTCATGGCAGTGATCATTTTCCTATTCTTCTTGAATTTCCTCAACGTAATTCTAGTCGTGTTTCTGTTAATCCTCCTCTTCTTAAATATATTTTAAATTATAATGATTGTCCTAACTGGGAAAAATTTCACGACCTCTCTGTTTCTGTTTCTGCTAATTTACCTCCTGTTAATTCTTTTAATATCTCTTCCTCCTCTGATAATCTGGTCCGTATGCTCCATGAGTGTGCTAGCCAATCGTTCCCTGTTAAAAAGCCTTCGTCTGGAAAATTGCCTCCTCCTCCGTGGTGGGATAAGGACTGCAGTAACGCTATTAAAGCCCGTAAGGTGGCTGAAGCTAATTTCCGCCGCTCTATGACTCTAGAGAACTTCTCTGAAGTGAATAGGTCCATTGCTAGTTCTAAGCGCCTTTTCCGCTTGAAGAAGCTGGATAGTTGGAGGGCTTATTGCTCTGGCTTAAGTCCTAGTACTCCTGCTTCAGTTATTTGGTCGAAAATTCGCCGATATAGACGCTCCTGGTGTCCTCCTCTTCGTTGCTGTAGCCCTTCTCAGTCTTGGGCTGAGGCATTTATGGATAAGTTAGCTCCTCAGTATTGTCCACTCCCTTCGGAATTACCCTCCTTAGCTGTTACTTCGTCAAACGATCCCCTAGATCAGCCATTCTCATTAATTGAATTGAAAAATATATTAAAGTCCGTCAAAGATTCTGCTCCTGGTATGGATGGCATACCTTATTCATTTTTCACGAAGGCGAGTGACAGTTTACTTCTCTTTTTCTTTTCTTTGGTTAACTCTATTTTTGAGTCTGGTTTTGTTCCCGCTAGTTGGAAATCTCAGTATATTATCCCAATTCTTAAACCCGATAAGGACCCGGAGGATCATAATTCGTATCGTCCTATTGCTCTTTCTTCTGTCCTGGCGAAACTTGCTGAGCGCCTGATCAAGAACCGCCTTGAATGGTTTCTTGAAAGTAAGGGCCTTTTTGCCAAATCTCAGTATGGCTTTAGAAAAGGCAAGAGCACTATGGATAGCCTAAGTGTTTTTACAACTGATATTAGACTTGCCTTTACTCGAAATGAATCAGTTATTGGTGCTTTTCTAGATATTTCTGCCGCTTATGACTCCGTCCAGCTTTCTATTCTCGGAAATAAACTTTCTTTGTTGAAGGTTCCTCCTAAGTTATGTAATTTTGTCATGAATCTTCTAACTGAAAGGTATATTTATCTTCGTTGCAGTGATTCTTCAATTTCTCCTCACAGAATCATTTGGCGTGGTCTTCCTCAGGGGTCTGTTCTTAGTCCTCCTCTATATAATGTGTATACTTTTGATTTAGAGGTATCTATTGGTCTCTGCCGTATTCTTCAATATGCGGATGATATCCTTTTATATACTTCTCACCATAAAATTGACATTGCCAGTCACTGTATTTCTCAATCCCTTCAGTGCTTAAACTCGTGGCTACATTTAAATGGTCTAGATCTTTCACCATCAAAAAGTAACATTGTTCTCTTTTCTCGAAAGCGCAATCCCCCTGAAATAGATATCTTAGTTAAAGGGTCCAGGATTCCAGTTAAGGAGTCAGTGAAATTTCTTGGTCTTATTTTGGACAATAAGCTTAGTGGAAAGTTGCATTGTGATTATATTGCTGATCGGTGTCGGAAAAATATTAACATTCTAAGGTGTTTATCAGGTGTTTGGTGGGGTTCTCATCCTTTTACACTGAAACTTTTGTATAACGCCATTATTCGTAGCATTTTAGATTATGGCTCCTTCTTGCTGGAGCCAGCTAACAAGGGTGGTATCAAGAAACTGGATTTGATTCAATCGAAAGCCCTTCGCATTGTTTCTGGTGCTATGCTATCCTCTCCTATCAATGCACTTCAGGTTGAATGTGTTGATGCTCCCCTTCATCTTCGCCGTCAGTTTCTTCTAATAGGTTTTTTTTTCGCTGTGTGCAGTTTTCTAATCATCCTCTTGTCCCTAAACTTCAGCTTCTCCATAGTTTCTCGTTTTCTTCTCGGTTTTGGCTCCATAAGCAGCTTCCTCTTCTAGTGAAGAGTTTTGTTACCTATAAGTCTTTAAAAGATCCTGTTCTCCGTTCTCATTTGCTTCCTCTTTTCTCGTTTACTTATGATGTCATTGTCTCTCGTCCAAATGTAATTTTAGACTTTGACATTTGTGCTGGTGACCCCCATGCTGATGAATATTTCCGTGATCTTCTGCGGAGGGATTGGCATGGGTGGCACTATATCTTTACTGATGCTTCAAAACTCTCTTCTATAGGCTGTGTTGGTTGTGGTATCTTCCATGAACAATTTAACATTGTACAAAAGGTTAAGTTTCCCCCTGAAACCTCAGTTTTTTCGGGTGAGTGTTGGGCGCTCCTTGAATCTATTCGATATATTCTTATTTTCAATCTCCGCCGTTCTCTCGTCTTTACTGACTGTCGGAGTGCCCTTCAGTCTCTTCTTTCAAACCCTTTTTCCCCCAATTCCCACAACTCTATTCTTTTTCTCCTTAAGGAATCCTTATCTATCTGCAATTCCAAAGGTCTAGAAGTTGTGTTTGTTTGGATTCCTGGTCATGCTGGTATCTCTGGAAATGAACGGGCTGACAGAGTGGCAAAGGATGCCGTTGTCTGCGGAGACAAAATTCCCTTCTGTATCTTTCCCCATGATCTTGCATCCCTGCCTAAGTCTCTTTTACTTAAGTCATGGTCATTCTGCTGGCGTGGCTCTGCCAGGTCTAGGGGTTCCGCTTATGCGGCTCTCCAGCCCGTAATCCCTCGGAGGCCGTGGTTTGCCAGAATGCACTTTAGTAAAAAAATTACAAGTTGCATAATTCGAATGAGGTTGGGACACTGTTGTGTTCCCACATATTTTAAAAAGTTACGTATCAGGGACTCTTCTTTGTGTGAGTGTGGCCTTGATGACGGCCACCTCAATCATATTTTCTTCTCCTGTCCGCTGCTTGATCACTCAGCTTTTTTTCTTTCTCTTAGTCTTGTAGTTCCTTTTCCAACTTCTATGTCTGTTCTCCTTTCATCAAATGATATTTCCATTTTCCGTATTATAAGTAATTTTCTTTCTGACAATAATGTTAGTGTATAAAGTGCTTTATAGTGTATTTTTGTGTTTGTAAGCATTTATATGTATTGTATTACTTATTTATTTTGTTTTAGGATTGCTGGTCATATATTGTTTTATTTTAAATCGCGTTCGTTTTTTGTTAACGTGACGTTGGCCAAAGTGCCCTAAATGTGGGCGATAGCCATTAATTAAAAAAAAAAAAAAAAAAAAAAAAAAAAAAAAAAAGTGGAAGTACGTTTGATGAGGATATAAGAACCTATCTTACTTAACAAACCAATTGAGTACAAAGTTACACAGAAAGGAAGTTTACATGTTTACAATGGGACCAAGTATAACCCATATACCTAAAAAAAAAACACAAAAAATATCTGCTGTTTCATAGAAAAATTACATTCACAATCAACGAATTGTATAGAACATTTATGTATGAATTTTTTTTCGCTAATTTAGGATTCGCCCCATAGTAAAAGTTGTTCTTTATTAATGTAAGTATATTGGCCTCCTTTGGGCTTAGCACCATCTTTCCGTGTAACCCTGTATAGTTAAACGTTATCTTGATAATATGTTAAGAGAGTTAAAATTTTCAAAGCTTAAGCCTGTTGGAACATTTATTGAATTTAGGCTAATTCACTGCTACGGCGTAGGGCTTAGCTTTTTTAATGTATTTTTGTTACGGTCGAAAATTGAAATCTTCTGATATCTGCAAACAATACCTACCTATAATATAGAAAAAAATCGCTTTAATTTGATATATAAATGATAAATATCAGTTATGACCGTAAAATTGTACCAAAATCTTACCTGTTTACATCTGGCTGCGAAGAGGTCCGTGGTCTTTATATATACCTATTGCCGTGAAGTAGACGATATTTTGTAAAATAAAAACCAAGGGAAAGAAATTTTTTGCCATAAATTAATTAAAAATACTAACGGCCACATTTTGATTGGCACCCTGGTTGATATATATTCTCCTAATCATAAATGCTTAAAAATTTGGTTTTAAGCAAAAACTCGATGACCGCACTAATTCTGCAGCTGGATCTCGTACTATAAGCTCAATGTAAGGTTATTATAGGATAGGTAAGAATGTTTTTGAGATTATGGTATGGTTGTTTTGAATGTTTGATAAGCTACGCGCATTGTATATACGAGTACTACGGCGTAGCAACACCTCGTGCTACGCCGTAACTGCATAGTTTGTAAAAAAATATCTTGACTATTTTCATCTGTCACGTCTATCATATTCCTGTTTAGATAAAATAAACTTCCGAAGATATGAATATTGTCATTTATTTAATAAATAATATACAATTATTCATAATTCTATCATTATTATCGGCATCGGGTGCCACGCTTCGCGAACATTGATCAAAAAGCTCAACATACATAATATCCGATTAACAAAACGACATTATCTTAACATGTAATAAAAACTCTACCTACTATTCACATTCCATTCACTTACTTTAGATTACATATCTTTAAATAAGTAAAAAGGGTTTGTATTATTGAAAATCCAAATTCATGTATTTGTCACAATTTTATAAGTAAAACAACTTTGACGAAAATAAACAGTGGGCGAAGTTCCCAAATGTAATTTTTTCTATGGAATTCAACGCGTATTTTACGTGCGTGCTTCATCTTCGACCACATCGTGGCTTACCAACAGGCAAATTGGTGGTCGAACGCGGACTTATACGCGAAAAAAAAACTTGTTGAATACTCTGACTTTGCCCTGGATCCTGCCCGAGTCCAACCATCAACCATCCGAAGCCATCTTTTCTGATTGAAATGTACGACGTTGTTGACGTACCTTATCTTTCTGTTTATTTTCGTCTAGGTGAAATAAAACCGATTAATATTATAAATACGAAAGTTTGTGTTTTTTTTTAATTAAAAAGAGCGGTAAAGCTTGCTGTGCACCCAATGAGACGTTTGGAGTCAACACTTTGGGCACATGAAGGTCGAAAACTGATCTTATTTTCAAAAATCTTCGAATTATTTTCGAAAATCCGAAAAAGATCGTCGCCAGCATGCTACACTGTCAACTAGGAGTGGGCTTGAGCATTTGAATTGTCTCTAAACCTTCAATGGTCTATTGGCAATCAACTGTTATTTGTATAGTTTAGATAGGTATTCAGTGCTTGTATTTTAATTAGTTAATAAAGGCACTTGCCAAACTATCAATTCAAATAACCCACTTTAAAATTTGTAAAATACGCATTTTCGTTTACTTGGATGGCAGTATTATGTCAACAAAATTTTCCAGTTATTTTTATTTAAAACACAAACTACTGAACCGATTTTGATAAAAAAATGATGGACCAATCTGAGAGTAAATCATTTCAAATAAAAATATATAGGTATATTAGATACAGGTAATAATTTTTCAAATCGGATTATAAATGACGAAGTTCTTATTAAAAAAACGTATTGAGAACCCTCCTATTTGAAGTAGATTAAAAAGACTTTCGCATTTATAGTATTTATGTGATTTCAGTACCCTTAGTACAAGATTTGATAGTTTTCGAAAACTTTTTTCGTTTTCGTTATGTTCCATACATTGCTGGGCTGAAAGCTAAACGAAAACTTATTCCGTAATTGAGTGAAGCAACCTATACTGTCGATTACTACAGGTTTTAGTTCTTCCGCGTTTCCGCTAAAGGCGCTTTACTAAAATGTATGGAACAATAAGAAAACGAAAAAAGTTTTCGAAAACTATCAAATCTTGTACTAAGGGTACAGTAGTATCTAGTGCTCCAGTGCTGCCCGAAATTAAAAAAAAATACGTCTATAAAAATAAAATGACTAGTAAGTTGAACTAAAACAAACGTAGACATACCTAATCATAATTACCAACTTATTTATATGTACATTGTATATTTCTTACTCAATCTTAGAATAAATTCATTATTAATGTTTTGTTTAAGTTGATTAGTAGTGCCTAGAGATAAAAGCTATTCTACGATAAAAAAACAATACCTGACTCTTAAGAATGCATGAACAGATTAGGTACACGTCCGTGTTTTTAAATCATTTATTTAAGACTTGCGTTTGTCAACAAACCGCCTACCGGCCTATTCTGCAAGCTAAGTGAACGCGCAAGTGAGGTGATAAGCTAAGTGAACGAGTATTTTTCTGGGACATTATTGCACACATGGTCATCTGACCCCAAACTAAGCAAAGCTTGTAATATGGCTGCCAGAGACTGATATACATACATATATATTTTTAAATACATACTTAAATAGATATTAACACCCAGACATAGAACAAACACAAATGTTCATCACACAAATGTTTGTCCTAGATGGGAATCGAACCCACGCTCCCAAGCACAGAAAGTAGGTTCACTACCAACTGAGCCACCGGGGCATTCTTGTTGATTACTATAGAGAAATGTCAAAGTGTCGAGAGATCACCCTTGACTGTCGTCCCTTACCCCTATAATTCGATATTTTGTCATTTATCTGCAGAAATAGGGAAGAAAAAATCACATTCACTTAGCTTATCACTTCAAGACTTGCGCGTTCACTTAGCTTGCAGAATAGACTGACTGATGTTAAGCAAAGACCCTGAATAAGATGGAGCACGCTTGGCTAGAAAGAACATGGTTACAAAAGAGGCGTCTTAAACACTGTTTTAGACTATCACGGTTGTTCACTAAAGTTAAATGATTATTTACGGGATATTTACCGTGGTAAGATTGTGGAAGGAGCTCCCGATATTTCGGCGCAGTTACATGCACCATGTTCACGGGAAGACAAGAGGTAAATATCCCGTAAATAATCATTTAACTTTAAGAGGCGTCTTATCGTAGAATATCTCTATTATGTTATGTATGACAGATATACGAATATGAAGAGTTGGAGCAAAGAATAGCAGTCGACTAAATTATGAACAGTAAAGATAAGAAATATAGTAAACTTATTTACCTACCAATATAGGTTCTTAGCTTTACTTTTTGATTATTTCGTATCTTTAAGATACAGATGAAAAAGATTCAGAAATAGGTCTCGAGCTGACTATTATGCTTTTTCAATATGAAAAATACTTTACTACTTAACGAGATTCAGGGAAGAGCTGGTGTAAGTTAATTACAAAACTAGGTACTTAAGGCCATAAGTTAGCGCCAATTTTCACTCAACTCTGACCAAACAAAACTTTAATAATTATCAATGTAAAAACCGACTTCATAAAAATGTCAGAACTGGACCAATTTTATATTTTATTTTATTTATTTAAAAAGACACGGGAAGCATTAGCTTTCAAATAAAAAATCATCAAAATCGGTACACCCAGTCGAAAGTTCTGAGGAAACAAACATTTAATAAAATATAGTCGATTTGAGAACCTCCTCCTTTTTGAAAGTCGGTTAAAAACAAAAGAGTAAGTAAAAAATTTGTTGGGTCTACGATGTGAGAAAAGTTATTTGGAATGGTTTGTTTAATAATACCATATCTGATATCTACATACATAACAGAGAATTATTGCTGGAAATCTGAGTTGAAGCCTTGTTTGATGTGGAAGGCCTTTCGTAAGAATAATAGTCGCTCAGACCTGTCCTAAGTAAATACTTCTAATTACTAAGGATACCACAACAGATTTTACCTAGTACGGACAGAATTATAAAGACGAATCTAACCTAAAAATATGTTTACCTGAAAGATAAAGAATTCAGAGTTGTACATTGAAAACGTCTCAGAGTGGTGGGAAAAGAAAGTCATTAGACGTTATAAGGATCATACGCGTTACATTTAAATATGGGTCACTAACACATTTTTTCTATTAACGCGGTCCAAGTTTTTACAGCTGCAAAAACATTTTAAAAGGTTTAATGAAACAGTAAACTGATTACTATTGCTAGGTTTTTTAAACGTACTATTGTAGATAACCTATATATTCGTACTACAGTGGATAATAAAGAAAATGTTTTCATTCAACTTTTTCCATTGCAATTGCAACTGTATATTTAGTCACCAAACATTGACGAAAATATGATTTTTGATTGGTAAAATTTAACATAAATTGGTCACCTTTAGTTTTCCCGTCACCTTGTTTCCTTACTATCGTATATGCAAGCAAGTAATAGCTATACGCTATCCTTATGGATAAAATTACCCACTTCTGTCAAATGTTAACCACATCAATAACAAACAACATGATCTACAAAATGTACAACGCGATAGCCGCTTTCAACAACTTTCATTTGCGTTCTGAAAAACTTTAACTCCGTCGTTACGTTTCACTCTGACTAAAAGATCAAAGTGTACGAGTCCTAGATACTTTTTGTTGATTGATCCCGTTTCTGGAATCAATGAGTCTTGCCAGCTGTACACTGCCGAGTTTCTCAGTCAAGACAGTGCGAGGTTAGGCGTAAAGCGAGAGAGTACGCGACGTGATCGTTTATATCGCTCACCGTCGCTTTCAATCTCTCTCGTCGTCTCTCAACGAGTGTACAACCCACATTATAAAATAGAGGTAGTTTTACAACTGCACATCGCAGTAATCACACCTCTGCTGCTTCCTTGTGCGTTTAGCTTGTGTAGCTTTGTCCTTGCATCATGCTTGCGTGTCGCCATCGGTGTAGTGAGAAGGGCCCTCCACCGAACAGACTGAGTCTTCGGGAGTTCGTGATGCGTCGCCACCCATCTCGCTGGGCTCAGCGCCGCTCACCGACTTGCCTTTGCCTCCGCGACGGGCTTGCAGCGCCTGTCAGAGGGCAATCAGTAAGCCGTCGGTTTGATTTGTGACAGAGATTGGAAACTTGTTGATTTTGTGAGAAAAAAAGTGTTGAAGCTAGTTTATGCACTTGTTATAGCAATCATGAAAATAAGTAGTACTAACTAGTGATCAGCTTACGGAGGTCACAAACTGGCGTAACCGATTTAATCTTACGTAAGAATTCCCGTGTAATATAAACAAAAAGTTGTGCATAATCCATTTCTACATCACTTCATATGTTCCATAGTTCAATAACAATCATCTATTTTTGTTTAACTAGGTACTACAGTAAGTTCTATGCTTAGCTATACAATTATTGTTATTGTCTTAAAAAAAAAACTTATGGTAAATATATATATTATTTATTCATTTATTTAAACAATCAACGAGTTTCCATTTTACCAGAGAAAAGTAAATTCATAGCTGGGATTAAAGCCGTTAAATATGCCACGAACGACATATATTTTTTGGAACAGTACAATCCTCAGCGTGAGAAGACTTTAGCCTGGACATTTGACGGTAGGTTTAGCGATAGATGCGTCTCTAAAATTTTGTATTTCATTGTTTCCGATAAACCCATCATTGATGGACAGAAAAAGCGAATACTTATTTGAAAGGTTGACTTTACAAACACACACTTTCGGAATATTAACTAATGCTAAATTTCATACAGGTTTACGCGTATGTGCGTACTAAGCTGAAAGGAGGTCATTGTACTCACTTCTATGGGACCAACTCTAAAATAGCGAAAAATAATCAGCTATTCCATACATTTTGTCGAGTGTCAATGACCAATTTTTGGGGAACAGCAGTTTTTTTCGAGGTTTGAGGTTTGGTCCCACAGTAAAAGTTGTTCATAATGATGAGTACAAAGACCTCCTCTCGGCTTAGCACAGGGTATATGCGTAACCCTGTAAAAATTCGCGACTCCATACCAGTGCTTCAGTTTCTAATGAAAACGCGTGTCTGTAAAGTAATCTTAATGCGAGTGGGGTTTGCGGTGTAACCACAGGGTCGGTGCAAGGTCCGCGGGGACTACCTGCGGACAACCACAGGAGGGGGGGCATGCGGGTGCTCCACGATCACATGCGGATATCAGACTCGGATCTCCTTACCTTGTCGCGGCTGCCCTTTTTCTAATGTCGGAGTGGGATGGAAGATGAAACATTCAATTAATGGATATGAAAATTATATGCAGAAACACAATCAAAACCTAATGGTTATGTTAAATGCTCTAGTCACTCTGGAGATGCTAGCTGAAGATAGATTGACACCTAATCATACCACATTATTACACTGGACTGGGCTATAATAATAATATGCAGTATGCATAACGCAAGTTAAAAACTAGGATATAAAAATCATAGCATTGAAGGAAATGTGGGTATTAAACATAACCGACCTTACTAAGACGCGTTAGTTAAGTTAATCAATTCTTAAAACTGCTCTGTCAACTTATCGCTGATGGAAATCGTCTCGCGCGAAAACTGGACATCAATTTTAGGCATTTTTTAACTTAAGTAACATTTTGAGTAAGGTCGTAAATGCAATCAACAGTTACTGAGTAAGGTTAAGGTTGTAAACAAACGGAAGAGGACAAGTTATTTCAATTATAATCACAACTACGTTAGAAACGGATCATACAGAAAACAACAAAATAATATAAATAGATAGACGAAGTAACAAAAGAGTTTCACCTAATCGCCTAAAATAGCTAAATGAGAATGATCACAACGACATCGCACTTCGAAATTTATAACGCTCAAAAAATGTTTACCAAATTAATAAAACTTTTTAATTTTAGTGATTACTATCGTATAGAAAAAAATACTTAGCTAAAATGATAACAGCCTTTTAAAAAATATGGAAATTACGTGCGGTCTTACTGTTTGATGTGTTAGTAAACTTTTTGGGCAAAGCCTGATACATCATCGGTGATAATTTTCAAGCTTTTATTTGTGTTAGTAAGCTTTCAAGTCTGATACGGCATAAAATTTCAATATCGAACTGTAAAGTATCATTTTTTCTTTCTACCAGTATGGGTATTGTACCTGGAGTGAGAAGCGCCTATGGGGTGGTTTTCGGCCGCCCCTGCGCTTGCTGATGTGCGGGTTGTCGCGGCGCAGCGTCTTGTTGCGCAGTATCTCCAGTTGCACGTAAAGCCGCTTCAGTTCAGCTCTGACTTCCTCGGATGTAGGTTCCTCTTCGCCCTCCACGCCGAAGCCCTCCGCTGGCCCACGGCGGGATACCTGGATATCAAATGTTTAGTTCCACATGATTATAATGAAAGAAGCTTAAGCCGGTAACACACGTTGGCCATAGCTCGTCAAGCGAAGGCGAGTACCAACGACCAACGTGTACACAGCCAATTTGCCTAGGTTTGTCATAACTCGCTTTTATTCGTCTTGCTTATCTAAATGGGCGAGTGCAGGCCACGCCAACGTATAGGTATGGCTCGTTTGACGTGCCTTCTCAACACTCGGGATTGCTCGCCACGCCACGAATCGTTTTACTTCGTGTCTGTGTCCATAATTATGTTGATTGGCATTTGATCAAACAAACTTGACCAACGTGTAGATAGTGGCACATGCGTACGCTCGCGTAGGCTGAGGTTCAACGAGCTATGGACAACGTGTATTAGCGGCTAAACGATAGTGTTTCTCTGATGGCAGGGCTCTTATAGAGCGCGCCTGGAGAAGTAGTACCACACCTTTGCTAGTCATTCAACCACAATGACAACAGTATATGCAAACATTACTGAGTTTCAGGTGGAAGGGCAATTATTTATCCATTGAAATTACTGAATATAAATATAACATCTCATGGGTGATGAGCGCATTGTATTGCTGCGCAGGGTTTACACATTTTTGATGGCACTGACTGAGCGGCTGGCTCGTCTCGTCACTTAGGTGCATTAAAAAAACGCTACTTACGTGATGATGTAGAGGTTAACTCGACAAGGTCGTCTGCTGGGTGAGTTCTACTAAAGGCAGGCAAGGCAGGACTAAAGGATTTAGGTCAGATTTTTTTCGCACCCGCCACGCCACCTTACCATATCCCCTTGTTTGTCTGATCCGAGGGTGAATACATTCTGTGGTATAATACCTCCTGTGCGAGCGACCTGGCGCGGTATCCGTGCCAGAGGCGCGGCGCCAGCACGCAGGCGAGTGCGGCGCCGGCGGAGAGGTACGCGCGCACTGTGGCCGTCACCGGCCACCGCTCGGGCGCTGCGCCGGCCGCCGCGCCCGCCAGCGCGCGCCACCACAAGCCGCACACGCCCTCTATCCAAAGCGCTGCCGACAGCCACCTACGCTCCTGGAATTCACAACTAACACGTTCTGAAACTGTACCAACATACAAACGAAAACTTTTTGGAAACTAATTAAATCTCGTATTCAGGGTTACAGGTTCTCCATCAGTACACGCACACACAGATTCACACCCCGACACACGTTACATGCAGATCTTAATTTGTTTCACAGTAGAATTTACGATGTATGAATTATTCGAATAGCATTTTAGACTGTCAAGTGTTTTGAGTTTTCGAAATCCTGTTTCAAAATTTACCCAAAAACTTATTTCGCCCGTGGCCCTCTTGCAATTTGCGCATTGAGCGAATCTTTCCTACACGATTTTATTAAGAGCTTATCTCCCGTTCCGAACTGTTGAAAGATGTGGTAGCTAGGCCTTGCGAGTGAGCCCTGTTATCAAAGTTATAGCGTATGGCTATATAATACGGCTTGTTACTATATAACAAGCCGTACAATGGCCGTTTAAAAGTTCTAATGGTTCTCTATAGCAAAGTTCTACTGTAGTACGAGATTTAAGCGGCTAAAGCACAGTTCTGCACCCATTTTTATACGGCTATTGGTTTTACAATAGCTCTACAATGGTTGTAGGTAAATGTGAGTTAGTACGATACCAAGGTGCTATTAGAGCAATAGTGCGCGCCAAAGTAGCTAAAATAATTTAATTTAACGCGACTCTTTCCCACCCTATTTAGACACGTCTGTATTTAGAAGCGCCTAGTCTATAGGAACAACATTACCTGAAAGGGCACGTTAGCGTTTCTAGCAGCGTAAGCGATCCTGACGCCGGCGAGTAGCAGCAGCAGCTCTGCGCCGGCAGTGACGTGGTGCCAGGCGGCGCGCGCGCACCCCGCGCCCTCCTCGCACGCCGCTGTCGCCGTGAACGCGGCCAGGTAGCACGCTGCACCCAGCACCATTGCGCCAACTACTCGCAGTACCTGAAATCAACACCCAACCACTTATGTACCTAATTTTCTAAGCAGAAAAAGCTTTAAAAGTTACCAATAATTGCTGTGATAGACTCTCTTTCTGTAATAATCCAAAAAATTGCCTTGTTGACACGAGAAATCAACATTACTGATCTGTAGACCAGATTTAAACAAACATAGCCTATTCGGTGATCTGATTTGGTAATGTGACAAGCGAAGCCAATGAAAGCAGTGGGTGGAATGATTCACATCGTTGTAGGGAGGAGGGGAACTGATGAGCATCTTACAGAGGCTGATGCCTCATGCAAAGTGTTTGGGGAGCATTGTTGCTTGGTGCGTTTCTATGGAAATACCGCTGCCATGCATAAGGCACTCGGGCATGGTACCGAAGGGTAAATGATGATAGACCTCGGAGTCTCTGGGTGTCCACCGGTGAGCCTTCCTGGTGCGAAACTCTGCAAGCAGCACCCACAAGCGCAGCACTACGGAGCCGTAGCACGCCACGAACCCGAGCTCGCGCAGCCACGCGCCCGCCACGCACCGCCACCTGGCTTCGGATATGTACTGTGACGCCGCCTATCAAGAAAAACTTTTATCTAAGTAACCTTAAGTACTTAATAATCTAATAGATCTTGCACACGATGCAAGTAACCTGCTTAAATTAGAGCACGCGGGTGCATATAAGGGGGATACACATGTGTTATTTTATTATACGAGCATCCTCCTCTAGTTGCGCAAATAAGATGCGATGCGCCTTACTCAAGATGCGTAAATCTTCACCACCGACGGCGGATGGTAGGGCAAAGGTCGGGAGATCTTTGCATTTTCTTTCAGGGGAAAATTAATTTTCAAAATGGTAGGTTTGACATATGGTTTGAGTCTTACTATCTGTAGCAAGTAGAAGTACTTACTGAGGCAAATATTAGTAATGAACCAAGTAAAACCACTTCCAAAACTGTCCACATCCCCACAGCTACTGCCTGAAAAAAGAAAATCGTTATTAGATTCTAGTCATCGTGAGATATATTATGTTGGTTGTAGAAGAAACCAAAATTATTTTTAGCACTAATGCTTTCAGCAGTTTTCATACTACCTACTATCAAAATTATTAAACGTTCTACTACAAAATAATCCTTATTTTTCAAAAATAGATACCTTGCATTTTCTTTTCTTAAATATGATGAGCCCAACGAGGAGGCAGAGCAGCATCCCAGCGAGGTTGCAAGCCAGCAGCGTCACGCGGAGGGAGTCCGAGAGGCAAGCATCGGCGTCGCTGCCCACCCCGCACGGCGTGCAGACCAGCGGCGCGCCTGCCGCCAGCGCACCCGCGCTCACCCAGCCCGCGCCGCCTGCGCTCCAGTGCTCCTCGCGGCACTTGCACCGGTACTAGAACACACAGGTAGATTTATTAAATACCCTTTTTGAATTGTTTTTTGCAGGTAGTTATGATTCCTCATTGGAAGGCTCGAGCAGACTCCACGCTTCAGATGTAGGTTTTAATCTCAACAATGAGTTTGAGCTTTCGATAAAGACCAAAGATAATGTAGTTATATCATCATTGATAAAGACAGATATCGTAAGGATACCACAGCATGATAAGATTTTTACCTGAGCTTGCTTATATCGGGGCTTCGGGCCATAGCTACCACCCTCAAGCTGAAAATCTATCAGCAACTATCTGTTGAGTGAGATGCTCGTTTATCGTTATCGATTATACCGCGCTCATAATGTTCATGCAAAAAATGTCATATATATAAAATAAAATATATACATACATCTATTCTTTTATCCGTGGCGCCAAAAGACGGAGTCGCCTCACAGTCCGTCGTCTCTGCATCGCAAAGGGGAGCTGCTCCGAACCAGTCGTTCATTGCCTCCTCGCAAGGCAGCGCAGGCCACCGGCGGAACACCGCAGCAGCCGCTCTCTGCGCACCGAGCCCCCGCGCGGCCGCCACCCCGCCCCACCAGCCCTCGCCATCCCGGTCGCAAGAGAACCATGCGTTCGACCACACCACTGAAGTGGCGTTCCATGCGGATGCAAGCGTCTTCCAGAACTGGCGGAGCGCGACGGAGTTGTTTTGTTGGAAGACGATGAGGCGACCGGGGTCGGCGACGTACAGCACGCCGAGGTGCAGCTGCGGCGCGCCGAGTGCGACGGCGGCGGGCGGCGGTGAGAGCGGCGCACGGGCCGCGGCGCGAGCCAGCGCAGCCGCGCGGCTCTCGTCCGCCACGTTCTGGTCTACCAGTTCGGCGAGGGCCTTTGCAGTGTGGATGGCTGCGGCTTCATGCTCTCGGGCATTCTGTATGCAAGCAAAAATTAAATTGTTACAACAGTCTTAGACCTTTGCCTATTATATAAGTAGATACATACTTACTATATTTTATAAGTTAATGTGTACGTATTCCTATTCTGAAATTAAAAAACAAAACAAAAAACGAACTATATGTAAATTAAAATTAACATGAGAAGCAATAGAACGTACTAACATTGTTAACCAATTGGAAATAAACGACCACTTACAAATATCAACGGTTTGTTATACTTAGGTACTGTTACGAAAAAAAAACTCAAATGTGCGACTGCGGGTGATTGTGTGCTTACCGCTTGCTATGCATTTTGTTGCTATGTTAGCGTTTAAGCATATAGCTAAATTAAAATAGTAAAAAACTGCGAGTACTCTTGTTAGAAAATGTGTATGGTCTTGTCTGAGTAATGTACCGGTGGATGGGGTGGCGGGTTTCTGAGCAGCAGCGGCTCGCAGGGCGGCGGCGGCGTGCGCGGGTCTGCGCGCGACTCAGCGGGCGCGGCCGCGGCGCACGCGCACCACGCCAGTGCCAACGCCGCCCACCGCGCCCGCATCGCTCACCTGCCGCGCCCGCCCCAGCACCACTGCCGCTGCAACAACATGAAAAAATATTCTTAGATCGTACAAAAAGTAGTCTTTTTGTACCACACATCAGGTTCCCACACTGCCCGGTTTTTCTGCTCCTTACTCAGCTGAATGTACCAAATAATAGTATTGTCATCCGGATCACATTATACATATACTATACATGCAATATTTCAAATTGATACGACAATTAACAAGTGGATCACATTAAAAACCAAACGTTATTCATATACTTCAAAAATATATGAATAACGTAATAAGTGCCTATAAAATTGGAGGGTTGCCCTCGGTTTCCCTGGGATCCCATCATCAGATCCTGACTTGGTGACAATGGGACCAAATTGGAAGTACACCAAACCCTACAAAACAAAAGAACTTTTTTTGAAATCGGTCAACAGTTGGCGGAGATATCAGTGAACATACTTACATAAAAAAGTGGAACATCGAACCTACGCCTTTTTTGAAGTCGGTTCTAATAGCCTGACAGAATACAACAATCGGTCCATATGTACGCATAATTTTAAAAGAATTTTCTTTCAATTTCTAATCGTTGAGGAGTTGTACCCTTTATTTTTTTTTGCTCATCCATATAAGATAATGATTATCAGACGCAAATACTTGAACAGCTTTAGAAAATATATGAAAAACGTAATAAGTGCTTATAAAATTGGAGGGTTGCCCTCGGTTTCCCTGGGATCCTATCATCAGATCCTGACTTGGTGACAATGGTACCAAATTGGAAGTATTTACCGAACAAAAGTTATTTTTTTTATCGGTCAACAGCTGGCGGAGATATTAGTGAACATACTTACATTTAAAAAATACAGTGGAAAATAGAACCTCCGTCTTTTTTGAAGTCGGTAAAAAATAGCTTAAAATCGATTTCCAATATTTTATAGTAGTTTTCTAAAACATGGTATTTAACTTAATCATAATGTGGAAAATCTTCTTCTACGAAAAGACCTTAGAGTAAATGGTGGAGAATTGTTGGCTCTTCGAAAAATCTTGTATCTATGCGTGTGCGACATGTGCGTACAATATTTCAACGTGCAAAGAGGTTTGATTACGTTGTTTCACTAAAAATAGCGAAATGCACAGAGTTTATGTTTGATATTATAACAACAAAAACTATATTTCCAGGTAGATTTCTATATGATTGGCCCACTACACAGCGCCACAGCCATTTGTTTATTTTTTAAAGAATATTGGTTGCTATATGAATATCAATTATCGTACATTCTAATCACACTAATATTATAAATGCGAAATTTACTGTGTCTGTCTGTCTGTTTGCTACATAATCACAGCTATCATGAGGACGGACATAGGCTATTATTTTCGGAAGAAATCGTGGACGAAGTCGCGGGTACAGTTAGTATCATATATGTGAAAGTTTGGATGGATGGATGTTTGTTACTCAATAACGCAGAAACGGCTGGATGGATTTGTATAAAATTTGGAATATACATTGCTTATATACTGGAATAACACATAAGCTACTTTTCAACATCATCATCACCACGCGGGTGAAACCGCGGGGCGCAGCTAGTAAGGTATAATTGATAGAAACTGGTAAATCAACGGGGAGCTCTCCTCTCGTGTTGTACTGGTTTGGCATAGGTACTTGCAGTAGTGGATCCAGAAAGTATCCAAGTAGTCCCCCGAAAGTATCTGGCTGGGTCCACCGCTGACAAATCTCTTATTAAACTTGCGATTATCCTAGAAAGCCTACCCTCAACTGGGTCAAGCTCCACAGGACCCCAAAACCAAATTCCTGAATCCACGACTGGGTACACTGGGAATGTAAATCTTCATTATAGCATTATCGCGATCACGTTTATCGTCAACTCAAGTGTTTGTTTTGCTGAAATGGACCTCCAGCATCTCAATTGGCTTCAGATGACATTTACAATGAATTGGCAAATCAATTGATAAAGTCACACCACTTTTGACTAAAGCCTATTTCTCATTGGTAGTTACTATAGTTGTCGTAATCATCATCATCATCATCAGCCAGAAGAAGTCCACTGCTGAATGACATCCTGCCATCTGTATCCACTGGATGCGCGCGACTCGGTCGTCGGTCCATCTAGACATTGCTATAAAATTTGCAAGTTGAAGTGGCAATGGGCAGGCCACATCGCTCGAAGAACTGATGATCTATGGGGAAGAAAGGTTCTCGAGTTCTTCCGGTTCGTGGAGACCACGAACCGGAAGACGCAGCGTAGGTAGATCTCCCAATAAATGGACCGACGATATTATCGTTATCACCGAGGCAAAAATCTCTACGATTATCCCTTTAGTGACATAGTATTGTAAAATATCTTTAGTGAGTTTTTCACCTGGTAAGCAAAGCAAGTAAACTTTGGACAAGGTGTAGAGTGCGCTCGCTTAGCTTAGATGTGCCATCATGCCGTGTGCAAGCCTGGTAAGATTGAGTCTGATAACAGGGATTTATAAAAGACCGTTTTTTTATTTAGTTGTGAGAAGTTGTGTGGTCTGCCGGAAGAGAACTAGGGTAAAAATATTTTAAATAAAAACATATCTTCAAATACCAATAATATTTGAAAATGTTCCTGTCTTATTTCAAAACTTGTCTAAATATAGAACGTAAATTTTAAGCAATAGAATTATTTTTGAAGTTTTATTTCAGAACTGCTTATCCAAAAACGGAAAGCTACTTTTAAGCATTGGAATGAATTTTTCTTTTTTTATTTCAGAACATCACATCAGAATGTTACTTCATTTAGGGTTGTAAGTATCTAGCTTATTTAGTTGTAATAAAATTCTTACAAGACAGTTTATATATATATTTTTAAATAATATTTTTTTTCAACATTTGCAGATTTGTATTGCTCGGTACGAGTTTAGCGGAATCTAAGGTAACTGGGGAAAGACATAGAGTAAGGAAATTCCCCGAAGGCTTTATATTTGGAACAGCCACAGCTTCATATCAAGTAGAAGGTGGCTGGGATGCGGATGGTAAGTACAGATCATGATCATAAAATGTAAATATCCGTGCATTTGTGTGAGTCTTTTTAAAACCGGAAATTTTTGTTTATGTTGAAGGTAAATCAGAAAATATTTGGGATCATATGACTCATGCTGAGCCATGCCTAATCACCGACTGTTCCAATGGCGACGTCGCCGATGACTCCTACCATCAGTACAAAAGAGACGTTGAGATGATGCGGGAACTGGGACTTGATTTCTACAGGTTCTCTCTCTCTTGGTCACGCATCCTGCCCAACAGCTTTCCCGATCAAATCAACGAAGCGGGAGTGGAGTACTACAATAACCTGATCAATGAAATGCTCAAGTATAATATTGAACCAATGGTCACTCTGTACCACTGGGACCTGCCTCAGAAACTGCAGGAGTTGGGAGGATGGACGAATCCACATATTGTGGACTGGTATGGCGACTATGCACGCGTAGCGTTCGAGCTGTTTGGAGACAGGGTTAAGCATTGGATCACAATGAACGAGCCTCGAGAAGTGTGCTACCAAGGTTATGGGGATTCTACGAAAGCACCTAGACTAAATATGACGGGTGTAGCTGAGTATATGTGTGCCAAAAACTTGCTAGTGGCACACGCGAGAGCATATCACATCTATGACGATGAATTTAGATCCACCCTCGGTGGTAACATATTTATTACCCTGAGCACTCAGTGGTTCGCTCCTGAGACCAAAAATGATGTTGTCGCGGCTGAGGAAGCTAACCAATTTGAAGTAAGTAAAGTTTGTATACAAATAACTTTTCCTACTAATTTGCGAAGAAACTCATTTCATAACGTTTTAAACTTGTTTCAGTGGGGGCAATACGCCCATCCCATTTTCTCAGAGACTGGTGACTTCCCTCCAATAATGAAAGAGAAAATAGCAGCTAAGAGCGCAGCACAAGGTTACTTCAGATCCAGATTGCCAGAGTTTACCCCTGAAGAGGTGGAATACGTCAAGGGCACTTCTGATTTCTTTGGTCTCAACCACTACTCTACATATTTGGTGTTCAGAAACGAGTCCACCGTGAGCTACCATCCGTCTCCTTCTTACTACGATGATATGGAAGTACAAATGTACCAATCACCCGACTGGGACCATGGGGCATCTGGATTCCTTAAGGTACATTAGTTTTATAACTTCATAGATCTATGTTATATGACACATACTTTGCAATATTAAATTTTTGAATTGTATTTTTGATGTCTACATAGGTGGTGCCATGGGGATTCTACGATCTCCTGACCAAAATAAAGGAGGACTACAACAACCCCCCGGTTTACATCACTGAGAATGGCTACTCTACGTATGGAGGCTTGGAGGACGAAGACAGAATCTCTTACTACAGACTGTACCTTAGCGCCATGCTGGACGCGATGGAAGATGGCGCCGATGTCAGGGCCTACACAGCCTGGAGCATCATGGATAACTTCGAATGGATGGAAGGATACACGTAAGCATATCGAACAAACTAGTCGGTTGTTATGCGAGTCTTGGAGCAAAACGGAAGTTACACATATCCGCAAAGGCCATCCAAGGTTGGATGGCAGCTGCTTGGATTGAGTAAAATATGGCCTTAGACAATAATAGGACGCACAGTGCGCGGGCTACAGCAGGGTGAGGTTTGGGCGAATTTAAAAACTACAAGGGTTGATAGGCTCGGTCGGTTAAAAAGTATAATGAAATTCATTAACAAGTTTTTTTTTTACATCCGTTAAAAGACCTAATAATCCTCAAATGACTGTAAGATTTTCTTGAATCATAACTAAGAACAAGTCACCTCATTGAACAAGTCTCGATTAAGTCACCTTTCAAACAAAAACAAACTAAATCAAAATCAGTTCAGCTGTTTGAGAGCAACCATGTCATAGGCAGATGCACAGATACACACGTTAAACTTTTATCATCCTTTGTTTGCGTTGGGAGTTAAAATATATTGTCTGATATGCTACACAGTATTACTCGTATTTAAAAAGTAAAAAAAAAAAAATTTATTTTTAGAGAGCGGTTTGGTCTCTACGAGGTAGACTACGAGAGTCCAATGCGCACGCGCACGCCGCGCAAGTCCGCCTTCGTGTACAAGGAGATCCTGCGCACGCGCACCTTGGACTGGAGCTACGAACCCGATACTACCGTCATGACAATCGATGAGAGACATTAATGAAAACTAAACTAAAACAAAGACTTATTATTGTGTAAATAAAAATGTATCTAAATGGGTTTTTTTACTACAGCACCCCGTAGTTTGAATTGCGAAATTCTAGCTTTTCCGTAACTTTCGTGATAAAAAGTTTCTTGCGTCGATCCTCAAAATTCACACTTCTTATATCGGATTGCACGAGTGGGCACGAAAAGGCGACACCGCTTCATGGTTGATATTCCGTAAACCCGTACGAATTACTTTGTTTCCACTTTTATTGTGCAAACTGCTAGTATGTGGAATGCATTGCCTGAATGGGTGTTCCCCGATAGTTATAATCTGGGTGTATTCAAATCGCGAATGAATCGCAAGCGTGCTCCATCGTAGACCGCATCATCGTTTAACAACGGCCGAGGTGACGGTCAAACGCATGCAAGCCTATTAATATAATTAATAATAATAATAATTCCACCAATTCAGTCAAGCAAGTCAAGTCAAGTCATCACCTGCCAAAATATATTATATTTTAAGATGAGACAGGATAAGGCAGGTGCCGTTTCTCATCCTATAGATCTGTTAATCCATCCACAAGCTGTTCACCTAAATAGCCCAGACTTTTTTAATCCTATACTACACAGTAGTTTCATATTCCATTTTATACACATTCCATGATTTTATTGTATTTTTATATTATACTAGTTTTTTTGCCCGCGACTTCGTACGCGTAGATTTTCATATAAACCTTCGATCCTTTTTTTCTTCCCTTAACACGGCCCTTGCGCAAAATAACATAGCCTCATGAAAACCGCATATTAATTCGTCCGCAATTTCTTCCAGGGGTTTAGGCGATGTGCGTGAATAAACAAACAAAAATTCTAAAAACTGCCTTAACATGTTCAGCTGCTTATTTTAAGTCGCCCTGTGTGAAGTATTGATAGAAGCATAACAGTAAAAACACTGTCAACAGTTTTCAAATCAAAAAGATAATGTGATCACAGTGCAGAGCATGTTTTGAAGTTTTCTTTTTGTCTAAACCATAAAAAGAATATCATGTCATGTCGGGATGATACATCTCTGAAATTTGACTGTCCAGCTTCGCTCGTTCGAATTTTTCTATGACCATGCAATTTCTGAACTATATGAACACGACCACAAGTATGGCTTTGGCCACGGAACCCTGACATATGCTTGTCTTGCAAAATGCATTGGATTGAATCACCAAAGAGGTTGTAAGGCCTATGTTTTTCACCTAACGTTACGTTACGTTTTTCACGTTCATTCACCTAAGAAGGTTAAGGAACCTTCTTTAAATTTAAACTAATTATCTGAATGACAGTTGACAGTTTCAAATTTTTATAATGACTTTGTCAATAACATTCTCTTTGCTTTGGACCTCCTTGCTTGAGGCTATGCGACGATTCTCATATAACGTTTCGGGTACCTAACGAAGAAAATAATCATTGATATTTTAATTTCTTTTATGTAATAATAAAGAATTAAAATAAATGATATAACATAGCCTATGTTTTAATCTGGTAATTTGTAAGCATATTCGTGAAAACCGCATTTAAATCCGTCCAGTGGTTTAGATGTGCGCGGACAAACAAACAAACAGACAAAAATTATAAAAACTTTCCTATCGTGTTCAGGTGCTTATTTTAAGACGCCCTGTGTGATTTTTTTTGTTATCTCGCAATTACAGATTTTTTTATCTCTACGTTTTTATTATATGTATAGAGTATAGATAGATATAGATTCAAAAGGGTCTCTTGGTGTTGGTTTCGTCTCCACCAATGCCCACCAAATGTCCGGGCTAGACCCGTGAAATGAAATAAATGAAGTGAAATAATAATAAAAGTAAGTATGTCACAATATACGTTCAGCTGCTACATGAAGGTCCGCAATTGGTTTTCCTATTGTTGTTCTAGAACAAACGACAATGCCATCCAAATACAATATTGATTAATATGAAGCCAAACTCGCTCCCGAATCCAAAGACTGATCAGATTCTCTTGAGACTGGCTAGTACGAAACTTACCTATAGGTATAGTTGTGAAAAGTAAACTAACAAAATTGTCGGTATGAGTTTCGGAAGCAGAATTATAACTCCTATTTGGCAACCCGTTTCGAAAGCAGAATCATTTTTCGTTTCCCGAAACTAGTTTCGAAAGTATTGCCGAAGTGGAGTATTTAGATGTTGCACTGTGTTGAATATTATTCATCTAAGTTATCGTGCTACACTCCACTGCAAGTTATGAATTACGTCACGTTTTCTGACATTAATAATTATCAAAAAAAAAATTACGACTTCATAAAAATGACAGAACTGGACCAAATTGGGACCAGAACACACGGGAAGTACCAGCTTTCAAATAAAAAAGAATCATCAAAATCGGTTCACCTAGTAAAAGTTACTGAGGTAACAAACATAGGAAAAAAAACGAATTGAGAACCATTAAGTTAGTTAATTCGCCGTAACAACACATATTCTGTGAAAGTTTCAACCGGCTATCTATTAGATACTGTTCGAAAGATACAGTCGTTAAAAGGTAGGACCAAGGACGGACAGACAGCGTAGGCTCAGTTACTGCGGGTCCTGCTTTTTTAACCTCTGCGTACGGAAGCCTAAAAATTTGCAAGTTTTAGCTAAAATTAATTATTAATGTTCAAATGTAAATTGAAACTACCTGTATATGGAATAGTTGCGTGGTTATGTTTAGATAATATTTTTTATATTATGTATAGGAGCTTGGAAAATATATATTTGTGATAACGAATGTCATCAAGACGCCACTTGACTACTCTATCGACTTCATGTGACTCGTATTTATTATAGATATGAGCACACTGCACAGAAAACATTATTATTGTAAGAGAGATTATCCTAAAATGTAGCGATGCCGCGAGCACGTCAAATTGTATAAAAAATTGCCTTAAAAAAAGAGGCGGTTCTCAATTTTGTTGTACGCATTTTTTTATATTTGTTACCTCAAACCTCCGTCATTTATAAAACGATTACGATACGATTAATTTGAAAAAAAAAAACTTTTTTTTTCAGTTGCTCTTAGGTAGTTAGCTTTTTCTTTTTACACATTATTGCAGTTGTCAGAGCAATTACCTAAATGTTTGGACCGAGTTTAGACCATTCAACATTCATTGTAAGTTCTTCAACGATTCAGTTATAATGATATCGCATGCAAAGGCTTTCCCATATTTATCTATTTCAAATACTAATTTCGCGTGCCCTTCAAGCTGATAACAGGTCGCATAACATCTAGATATTTGGAATTTATTATCTCATTCATCAGATCGCACGTGCTATGATTATGATTATCTACCACGTCAACGTCTCAAGTGTTTGTTCTGCTGCCATGGACCATCAGCATTGGAATCAGCTTTAAACCATCACGTGACTCAATTAATCAGGAAATTAGCGATAAAGTCACATCACATCACCAGATTATCAGCCAGTAAACATTCACTGCTGAACAAAGGCCTCCCTCTTAAAGACGGCTTGGGGATCGCAATAAGTTCACCGTGTACTAATAGGACGCTGCTGCCCATCCTCTGGTGGTTCTGGTCGCAGTTACAGGTCAAAAGAAAGTCATGTAGACTAAAACCTTTTTCTCATTATCAATTACAGTAGTGGTGTATTAGTTTCTCTATGGTGATGCCCAACATACCACTGCCACCCTTTGCTCTTCCCGCAGTCGCAAATGATAGTCTCCATTCAGTGCTTTTTATCTGTCATGGCTCACGGTGCCAAAACGTAGACACAGACCAGCCCACAAGTTCGAAGCCGCTCAGCAATGTAGCGCGAAGGGATAAGAGAGGAAAGGGCAGTTGGCAGTGACTACAAAAAGAAACCATGGATTGGGCTCCTTGTATTTCGTGACTTGGATGATACCTCTGTTCAATATGTGTGAGCAAACCCTAGACCGATTTTACTCATATTCGAAATTAAAAAATGTATTGGCATAAACTACTTGCCTATAAGAGAGAGCGTTGGTTGCCAAGCGGTAACATGTGTGCTTTATAATCTGACAGCACCCAGTTCAATCCTCGGCCCTACGTGAAGACAAACATTGTGAGAAAACCGGCATGTCCAAGAACCTCAAGAGTACAAAGACGTGACAGTCCAACATGCACTGGGCCAGCATGGTGGAGTTGAACCCATCCTCTCACTCTGATATAGATGGTCTGTGTCCAAGCAGTAGGAACATATGAAAGGCTGATAATGATGACTTATGCCTACCTACAAAATTTCACGAAGATCAAATTAACGATACACAAGGTATCACCGAACAAATTAATATGAAAACATAGCCTATCTGATCCCATAGTCTCTGAGCCGTTCGGTTCGCTCTGTCGATAAATGCGAAAGTGTTTATTTATTTCTCTTTCAAGTAACAACAGAGCATCGAGTCCAGGCGATTGATGTGAAACATGTATTGAAGCACCTTGGCAGTAAAACCACCTCGTATGCCGTGACGGACTTGACGTCATGTTTCACATATGTCAGGCATACAGTGACGGCCAACTTTTTCTTTTGCTTTGAGATAGTTGAAGGGCGAAAAGTGACCATAAAAATTTTATTTCCGGAAAAATTTACGGTTCCTGATGCAATGTTCACGGAGCCGGAGATTAAACTGCGAGGCACAGCCAATACCAAATAAATCATTGAAGCAAAAAATCCTGCGAAATCAACTTTAGTGGCAATCTGAAATATCTTTTAGAACCAATCTGATAACACGGGTATATAAAAATGTCCGTGGTTTTATTTGCTCAGACATTTAGTGCTCTGCCGAGAGAGCGCAATAAAGTAAGCAGTGTTTTAAAACTTATACCTAGAACTAAGATGCAGCTAGATATCATAAAATTTGAAGTTGGTATAAAAAATAATAATAGCGTTACTTACATTCCTAAATGAAGTAACATTTTGGTATTCTGAAACGAAACAGCAAATCTCAATAATAGGAAAAAAAATAAGTTACTTTAAAAGTAGAGTTTAACTAACGTAAGCTAAAACTACGCGCCTCTATAAAGCTTTTACGCGTTTTACTCGTACTTCATCCGTAGCTTTGGAATATATAAGTTAAGTAGTCGGTATTATCTTTTTGCTCTTTAAAATTTTGAACCCGATTGAAAAGACAATTAAAGAAACTTCTTTACTCTACGGTACGCTACATTTATGAATGAGGTGGTAAAAGAGCACGCTTCAGCCGCCTACGTAACCATAGTTTCGTAACCAGTTACGATCGAAGCAAAATTATGATTAGTTCGATGACGCTAATGGGATTTTTTATTAATAAAGTTGTTTCAGATTGGTCTATAACAAATTGCATTTTCTTGCAGATTATTCCTGCTTGGTTTGAGTTTAGGTGAGTCTAAGATGACCGGAGAAAGACATAGGTTAAGAAGATTTTCAGAAGGCTTTATATTTGGCACAGCCACAGCTGCATACCAAGTGGAAGGTGGCCGGGATGCGGATGGTGAGTGCAGATCGTAATACGACGAAAACATTCGCACTTCTAATAGACGAATCTGAGTTCTTAATTCACCCGAATTTCCCGAATTACAGGTAAATCAGAAAATATTTGGGATCATATGACACACGCTGATCCGAGTCTGATCGCCGATTGGTCCAATGGCGACATTGCTGATGATTCCTACCATCAGTATAAGAGAGATGTTGAGATGATGCGTGAGCTGGGACTTGATTTCTACAGGTTCTCTCTTTCTTGGTCACGCATCCTACCTAACAGCTTCCCCGATCAAATCAACGAAGCGGGAGTGGCGTACTACAACAACCTGATTAATGAAATGGTCAAATATAATATTGAACCAATGGTCACTCTGTACCACTGGGACCTGCCTCAGAAACTGCAGGAGTTGGGAGGATGGACGAATCCACATATTATGGACTGGTACGGCGATTATGCTCGCGTAGCGTTTAAGCTGTTTGGAGACAGGGTGAAGTATTGGATCACAATGAACGAGCCTCGAGAGGTGTGCTATCAGGGCTATGGGGCAGAAATGTTGGCCCCACGGCTAAATATGAAGGGTGTGGCTGAGTATATGTGTGCTAAAAATTTGCTAATGGCCCACGCAAGAGCATATCACATCTACGACGATGAATTTAGATCGTCTTACAAGGGAAACATATTTATTACCTTAAGCACTCAGTTCTATGCACCTGAAACTAAAAATGAAATTGCAGCGGCTGAAGAAACGAACCAATTCGATGTAATTAAATTTACCTTGCAAATAGATACTCTTGTTTTTCCATACTAGACGATAAATATTTAATTGCAAATTAAATTTGTTTCAGTGGGGGCAATACGCCCATCCTATTTTCTCAGAGGCTGGCGACTTTCCTCCAATAATGAAGGAGAAAATAGCAGCAAAGAGCGCAGAACAAGGCTACTTCAGATCCAGGTTGCCAGAGTTTACTCCTGAAGAGGTGGAATACGTTAAAGGCACTTCCGACTTTTTCGGGCTGAACCATTACTCCACATACTTGGTGTATAGAAATGAGTCTACCGAGGCTTACCATGCGTCTCCATCTTACGACGACGATTTGGGAGTGATATCTTACCAATCAGCTGACTGGGATCATGGTGCATCCAGCTTCCTTAAGGTACGAATTTAACTTTTCTTCGTACATTTACAATTGCCGTCCTATTTAAGTGTTTGTACATTTATAGGTAGTCCCTTGGGGATTCTACGATCTCCTGACCAAGATAAAGGAGGACTACAACAACCCCCCGGTTTACATCACTGAGAATGGCTACTCTACGTATGGAGGCTTGGAGGACGAAGACAGAATCTCTTACTACAGACTGTACCTCAGCGCCATGCTGGACGCGATGGAAGACGGCGCCGATGTCAGGGCCTACACAGCCTGGAGCATCATGGATAACTTCGAATGGAGAAAAGGATACACGTAAGCACAAAAGAAAATTCTTTTTCTGTTATTTTATTATTAAAAAGAGCATGCAAAAGGTATTAGCTCAAAAGCATGAGTAATGGTGTAAAAATTTATTTTGGTCATCATCATCATCAGCCAGAAGACGTCCACTGCTGAACATAGGCCTCCCCGTTTAACCTCCACACTGAACGACATCCTGCCATCTGCATCTTCTCACAATGTCGTCGGTCCATCTAGTGGGAGACCTACCTACGCTGCGCGTGAATCTGGTTCTTTAGCGAATATCTACGTTCCTAATTTTATCGCGTAAAGAAACTCCGAGCATAGCTCTCTCCATTGCCCGTTGTGTGACTCTGAGTTTTTCCAAAAATCCAACAGTTAAGGACCACGTCTCAGTACCAATATTTTGGTACTGGCAGCAAATAATTTATTACGTTATTTCCACAGAGAGCGGTTCGGTCTCTACGAGGTCGACTATGAGAGTCCAGAGCGTACGCGCATACCGCGCAAGTCCGCTTTCGTGTACAAGGAGATTCTGCGCACACGCACCTTGGACTGGAGCTACGAGCCCGATACCACCGTCATGACAATCGATGTAGCATAACTGAATGGAAAGAAATAAAATTAAATCCTACTGGAAATATAGACAGAAAGAGTGTGAATAAATATTATATTTCAAACATGCTTTAATATCTTAGCCTCTATGTATAAAATATAAGAGTATCCTTTGAGCCGTTACGGGTAGGGACTAAAAGAGCGTCAAACAACCATACAGTCCGCCTGATGGTAGGCGATAAGCGCTGCTAATGGACACTTGCAAGTCTTGCAACATCAGCGGTGCTGTGCTTTGGAGCCTTGTTTGAAAAGCTTCATGGTGAAGCTCGGCGGCAAGAAGCTTTCGGAAGCCTTAGGAACTTTCGGGATGGACATTCCTCACCTGTGCTTATAGGTACTTGTAAAACTACATTAATTTTAAAGATAAAAACGCTGATCTACATTTTGGACAGATAGTTTAGCGTCGCTATACAGCAACAGGACAACGCTAGACAAGTTGCCAGGTATAAAAAAAACTTTAACGCGTTCTATGAAAGTAGCGAGCGTGGAGAATGTCTGATAGACAGAGACACGTATTTGAATAACTTTTATATTAAAAAATCAACGAAAGACGCACACAATAATTACGTGTTTAGTAGCGTTTTGTACGTAAATTCATCATCATCATCATCAGCCAAAAGGCTTTCACTGCTGAACATGGGCCACCCCGTTAGCAAGCCACACTGAACGACAGCCTGCCATCTGCATCCACAGGGTGCCTGCGACTCTCACGAAGTCGTGGGTCCATCTAGGACTAGGACCGACCTACCTACCTACGCTGCGTCTGCCGGTTCGTGGTCTCCACTCAAGAACCTTTCTTACCCATTGGCATCTTTGTACGTAAATTTTGTAGTGATTTATTGAAACGATCACATCATAGATCACAGATCAACATATCATAGATCAGTGGAAATCGCATACTGTGCTATTCACACGATCTTTCTTGCCTAACACCTGCAAAATGTGGAATGAGCTACCTTCCGCGGTGTTTCCGAAAAGCTACAACATGGGATTCTTCAAAAGGCGAGTTAATAGTCTTAAAAGGTCGGCACCGTATTGGTGATGCCTCTGGTTTTACAAGTATCCATAGACGACGGTGACTGCTTACCATCAGGCAGCCCGTCTGCTTGTTTGCCGCCTATGGCATAAAAAAACTATATATTCACAGTTTTGATTATTCCCACTCGTAATTGTGATTACATGAGATGTTATGACAAAAAGATTATATTCGCTCAAGCTCGTCTATGCCTCAAAATGTAATATATGAATTGACAGATTTATTCCATGGACACTTTCTTTAGGCAGGGGCCTCAAGAAAGTATCCCAAGTTTAACAGTTTTCCCAATTTTAACTATTTTAGGCTTATGGTCATCTGTACAAGCGTTGCTTTAAAGTGCATGGGAAAACCATGTATAAGAAAAGTATGCAGGCGAATTTTTCAAGTGGGCGGGGATGGGCAAATACGAAACTTTGAGAAATAGCTAAAAGTACGCAATGGAGTTTGGCCCGATTTCGATCAAAACTAAAACTGGTACTGGTCTATGTTTGGATAAACATAGGAATATTGTTTTTCCAAAATATAATCCAGTCAAACAGGAACCAAATCCGTTTATTTTGAAAAAAAAAAAAACACTTTATAGGTAATATTACACCATTCAATAGTGTCGCTTGAAAGGATAGAATTCTGGGGAGTAATGACAGATGGAATACTTAAGCAATAGGTACGTATATTGGATTTTAATAACAATTAGGTAATCAGTTAACGTTTAATAAGTACTTAACATAAGAAAAATAAAAAAGTATTTTGCTCAAAATGAGATCTTTCCTGAAGTTTGCAGTAAAATAATCATCAAAGTAAAAGAATTTTTATGTCGTTGTTGCCTAATTTTAACCAACTTCTAAAAAGGAGGAGGTTCTCATTTCGTCTTTTTTATGTTTGTTACCTCAGAACTTTCGCTGGCTGAACCGATTTTGATGATTATTTGAAAGCTGGTGCTTCCCGTATGATTTCATTTCAATTTGGTCCAGTTCTGAAATTTTTATGAAGTCGGTTTTTTATATTGATAAATATATTCAAATCCTAAATAAATAAGGGCAAGTGCCTTTATTAACTAAACAAAATACTAGCTAAAACTAAAACTAAATAAACAGTGGGAAAAAAATTAAAGAGTGACAAGCTGACAAAATTCTATACTTTCATATAATATTATTTACTGCTATTACTATTTGCTATTATTATTTATTATTATTTGCGACTTTTACTGCTGTTGGTCTTTTGGAAAAACTGAAAGTCAAATCCTTAGATTGATTGTTTGAATGTTTTGTAATAATGCTACGATGAAGTGATATGAAGATTTGTTGTGACTGTCATGTTGTTTTCACTGTAGTAGGTAAATACATAAGAAGGGATCAATAAAATTTCCTCTGTGATAACCAAATATCATAACACAATCAAGTTGCCACTTAACTCTTATCGACCTCCTGCAGCTGCGGCCAATAATACTGGGTTACGCGGAAAGGGCGTACTAAGTAGAAAGCGGTCCATAGTGTCTAATTTGTCGATGATGTATTATTGAACAACTTTTACTACGGGAGCAACTTTTTAATCGCGAAAAGATATCAGCTGTTCCATAGAAAACTGTCCTTGACACTCGACAAAATGTATGGAATGTATGTTTTTTTTTCGTAACTTCAGGGTCGGTCCCATTAGTCCCATTGTAAAAGATGTTCATAATAATGAATATAACGGACCCTTTCCTCGTAACCCTGTATAATTTCAGATAAATTTAATCGAGCTGTCTATCACTTAGAGGCGATGTCTTATGATACTCGTAGGTAATATTTATTAATTAAATAGTTTATTGCACACTTACAAACAATGTAGAAATGCACAAACGGAGGACTACGGCTATTATAACTATTGACTATTGACATAAGTTAATTCGAATAATCTCCAAAGTAGAATGACTGAGTCGTCGCAACACCAACCGAATGAGTGACAAGCTGACAAAATTCTACACTTTCATATAATATTATTTACTGCTAATTACTATTTGCTATTATTATTTGCTGCTACTGCTGTTAGTCTTTTGGAAAAACGGAGAGTCATACAACGAGTAATGGAGAGGGATATGCTCGGAGTTTCTTTGCGCGATAAAATCCGGAACGTAGATATTCACCAAAGAACCAGAGTCACCAACATTGCTATTAAAATTCGCAATTTTTGCGTTTTTGTATTTTTTTTTGCGCAAGTTGAAGTGGCAATGTGCAGGCCACATCGCTCGAAGAACTGATAACCGATGGGGAAGAAAGGTTCTTGAGTGGAGACCCCGAACCGGAAGACGCAGCGTAGGTAGACCTCCCACTAGATGGACCGACGACATTGTGAGAGTCGCGGGCACCCAGTGGATGCAGATGGCAGGATGTCGTTCAGTGTAGAGGTTAAAGGTGGAGGCCTATGTTCAGCAGTGGACGTCTTCTGGCTGATGATAACGATGATGATGACTTAGTACATACTCTTCTCTTTGGATAGTCTATCTGGAATCTCTAACTATAGATTCGGTTTACATCCTTACAAAATCTTGAGACAGCATGTATAAGGAAGCATGATATTTAGATACATGTATTTTATCTATCAACATACGAGAAAGACCTTATCTGATAAGCAAGCATAAATATAAATAGGATGATGTTCAGATTTCAACTTGTACTCCTCGGTGTACATAATTGCCACAATGCTTTCTTATTGGGGACATTTGTAAGTATATACTTATTATACGAGAAATTAAAGGATAAAAAGTTACTAACAGTTGACACAGAAAAAAACGGTCGTTGCGTCATTGATTTTGTTCTATTATTGTCATTGTTTCATGATAAACGTTCAGTTTTTTTTTATATATATTAAATTCAGAACTTGGTATCCTATTTATTTATTTACTAGCCGCCCGCCCCGGCTTCGCACGGGTGTAAGCTCGGCCTTTGGCCTCGCTACAAAATATAATATAGCCTATGTCACCCTGGGATAGTGATGCTTCCCTACAGTGAAAGAATTTTTAAAATCGGTTCAGTAGTTTTTGAGTTATTTCGTTTCAAAACATCCAAAAATCCAAAAATACATAAATACAAATCTTTCTTCTTTATAATATTAGTATAGATTTGCAAAGTCAACAATCTCGTATGCTCTTATTTCGGCTGAATTTGGCTCTAGCACATAAAATTTTTGGTGTGAAAAACTAAGATTTATGAAAGATTGTTGCAACATTGTGGTTTTCAATGCACAACATGCGTCTTGTGACTATTCTTGTGCGCAATTTCTCGATGACTTAATTACAGTATTCTGTTGATCTCGACCGCTGCGCTTCACCAGTGCAAGACGTCGGGAACTCGTCTCAATATACGCAAGTTTCCCGACGGATTCCTGTTTGGGACCGCCACCGCCTCCTACCAAGTAGAAGGAGCTTGGAATGAAGACGGTAAATACTTTTTTTTCTATATTTTTAGTCATCACATCATTGTCATTATCATCATAAGTCAGAAGTCCACTGCTGAACATAGATCTTTCACCATATTTCATCTATCACTATGAAATTTTCTGTTACTTCATTCGTAATGTTATGTTGCGTGTATGTGTATTATGTAGTCGCATATTTTTTTTCAAACATTGATGAAGCTTAACGATGATGAACACGCCTCTACCAATATTGTATTTTAAGCCCTCGACCACTACCTGACCACTACTAAAATAATTGGTGACAAATTTTTGTCTCTCTAATTAACTTGTAAGTGCATACAATATTTTAATGCGTAGGTTTAATTATTTTTCCACTAAAATGAGGCGAATGCACAAAGAGGTTATGATAGAATATACACACAAAAAATTATTGACATATTTTCCCGATGGTGTCCAGTGTTTAGCACATATTAAAAGCCTTAAATTAGGTATATGATCTAAGTTAAAAGCAATGGTCATCTTGAAATGTTTTTATTTTTTTCGAAACTAACCAATTCTGGTCTTCAAACTTTATTACAGGAAAATCTGAAAATATTTGGGACCACCTGACCCACCAAGTTCCTAGCCCGATTAAGGACGGATCAAGTGGTGACATAGCCGATGACTCCTACCACCAGATCGAGAGAGACGTAGAGATGATGCGGGAACTTGGACTCGATTACTACAGGTTTTCTTTGAGCTGGACTCGGCTTCTACCGACCAGCTTCCCTGATCATGTTAACGAAGCTGGAGTCGAGTACTACAACAATTTGATCAACGAGATGCTAAAGTACAACATCGAGCCTATGATCACCTTATACCACTGGGACTTGCCGCAAAAACTGCAGGACTTGGGAGGATGGGCAAACCCAAATATAGTCGACTGGTTCTCAGACTACGCTCGAGTTGCGTTTGAACTGTTCGGAGACAGAGTAAAATATTGGATCACAATAAACGAACCGAAAGAAGTTTGCTATCGAGGATACGCAGAGGCAGCCTTGGCACCTTTATTTGAACATTCAGGAGTAGGAGATTACTTGTGCTCAAAGAATTTGCTCGTCGCACACGCGAAAGCTTATCATGTGTATGATGAAGATTTCAGACCTTCTCAAGGCGGAGTCATCTTCATTACTTTAAGCGCTGATTGGCATGAACCCGAAAGCGAAGAACATACTGATGTAGCCAAGGAACTCAGCATATTCGATGTAAGGTGGCATTGCATGATGTAGAGTAAGCAAACACTTCGTGAAATTTAACCTAACAAAGTAACTTAATCTAACTCATCAAAGTTGACCAATCTCGAATAATGAGCTCGACAAACTCACATCAATAAAAAATTCAACTAGTTGTAGTATGTTATAGACACTAATTTGGCTTGTTTAAAATTATACAATACTGTATGTGCTATATAATAATAGTATTCGTAAGTGAGCGACGTTTGCGTCTTGTCAATTCAACTCTTTTATTTCAGTGGGGTCAATATGCTCACCCGATATTCTCAGAAACCGGCGACTATCCTCCAATAATGAAAGAAAAAGTGGCCGCTAAAAGTGCTGCACAAGGATTTGCCAGATCCAGGCTACCAGAGTTCACACCGGAAGAAGTGGCCTACGTCAGAGGAACCTCTGATTACTTTGGACTAAACCATTATTCCACTGACATAGTTTACAGAAATGAATCCGTTTATGGAATCTACAAATCGCCTTCATATTACGACGATATCGAAGTCATGATATACCAAAAAGATGAATGGATTTCATCAATTGCAGGTGCTACATCCATGATCCGGGTAAATAGTTTTACTAACTAAACAAACACTTCTGATATCTACTTATCTTTTCTTTTGTGCAAATTGTTATAAGTCTCAAATGATTTACAGAGTGTGCCCTGGGGCTTTTACAAGCTGTTGACTGAAATAAGAGAGACCTACAAAAATCCTACCATATTCATCACTGAGAACGGGTTTGCAACCCATGGTGGACTAGAAGATACTGATCGTGTGGCCTACTACAGAGATTACCTGGATGCAATGCTGGACGCAATCGAAGATGGATCGGACATTGCTGGCTACACTGCCTGGAGTCTCATGGACAATTTCGAATGGATTTTTGGATACACGTAAGAAAAACTTTCACAAACACACCTAGAGTTCCGAGATTCATTTGGTTTTGATCATGTTTCATTTGTTTTGAATTAAAATATATATATATCCCGTATTTTTTCCCGTTTAGCGTTATCAAAGACCTGTGGTCCAACACAAAATGTTCTGTATACGATACTGTTTGCATAACACGAGTTTCGTTGGTATCGTACGAAAATTTGAATATCTTCGTATGAAATTTATTACGTAGTTATATCTTTGTACAATACGGTTTTGTAGACGGCCAAAATGGTAAATACGCTGGCACAGTTCTGTTATGCCCTGTTGTGGCCTGTGTCCCACTGCTGGCACACAGGCATTCTGTCAAAGAAAGAGGAAGGGCCTCAATCCACTATGCTGGCTCTGTGCATGTTGGTGAATATTATATGTGTTTGAACTTTTTTTTTTGAGATTCTTGAACATACCGGTTTCCTCACGATGTTTTCCTTCAACGTTTTTGTTCAATGGCATCGAAACTATTTTTTTTTTGAGTACTAAATATTGGTGTAGGCCGAAGATCGAACCGGGTGCCATCAGAATATAAAGCTCACACGTGCCACCATCACTCTTTTTTTTTATTACTACCATTTTATCATTTTATTTACTCTAATGTACTACTTACCAACCTCTTTTACGGTGTAGGTAAATCTATAGATTAACCCATTTTTTATTATTACCTGAAATTGTATGTAACCCACGGCGCAAACAGTTTAATTTATGTATCTGTGTGTTTGTTTGTGGCATCGTAGCTTCCAAACGGTTGTACCGGGTTTTCTTAGCTATTATTCAAAAAAAATCTGTTCAGCCGTTTGAAGATTATCAGCTCTTTTATCTGGGGTTTTAAAAGTTAATTTATACTTGTTTTGACATATTTTCAGGCAACGTTTTGGCCTGTACGAGGTGGACTACGAGAGCCCGGCGCGCACGCGCACACCGCGCACGTCTGCGTTCGTCTACAAGGAGATTGTGCGGACACGCACGCTAGACTTTAGTTACGAACCCGACACTACTGTCATGACCATCGACGAAGGACACTGAAACAATCTATCAATTGAAAATACCTACTACTGCGGATTTACAGAACAAGAAGCTATTATAAAAATATATATATTAAACATGCTTTTATTTAGGTAAATGATTCTTTTTTTTCATGTTTTTATTTTTATTGTGGTGGCTGTAGTAGGTGGTGGATTTTATTTTCATTTTGAAAGTATATATTATCATCGAATAACTGGACAATTTTGCTCTATCCATAGTGTAGTTTGAACACTTAATTCTATACTTTACAGCTTCCCATTGCATTTTCCTACTGTAGCTGTTCTACTACTGTGACCTCTTATTTTTAACACACTTTAAAAGAGGAGAGGGTTCTCAATTAGTTTTCTTATTTTTTATATTTGTTACCTCAGAAATTTTTAAACCGATTTGACAAATTCATTCACATATTTTACAGTCATGTGGAATATTCCATAGTTCATTTGTGTCGCTAGAAGTTTATTAGTGTGCGTGAAGGATGAGTAAGTGAGCCTTACTTACAGTTTTTGCGTTAAGCGGTATAGTGTTTTTTTTAAATAAAAAAATGGAGCTTTGAATCCGAAAGAAGAGGTACTAAGGCATATCTCCCTTGTTTGTATCTGAGATGGCTACCTATCTAAATGCTAAATAATTTCAACAAAACGACACGATCTCTGAAATTGATTTATTGAATATTTAGGACAATAGCAGTAGAAGCTCTGCGGATACAAGCAATTAACTCCGGTGATTGTTTGCAGAGCGACCCGAGCCGATCGAGGGATATAGCTTGGCTTATCTAGCTTTGTACATACATAATGTATGGACTATGTACTTAGCCAATATACCTATGCTTACATTATTAATCTGTATGTAGGTACAACAGATGTGGTCACCCTTTGTCTGCGTGTCAGGTATCTACAGGGTTACGCATATACAATGTACTAATCCGAAAGGAGGTCATTGTACTCATCATTATGAACAACTTTTACTATTGGACCAACTCTGATATCGCGAAAAAAATATCAGTAGTTCTATTAGGAAACGGTCTTTGACAATCGACAAAATGTTTGTATGTATACATATTATGGTCTGTATGCTTCGCCCTGTATAGTATAAAACAATTATGGTGAAAGATATAGCTGTGTGATTATCAATCTACGGCTTTATAAAAATCTCGACTATACTTATCGAAGTGCACTCTAGATTTGCTTTATTAATTAGGTTGGCGGGTAAGCAAGCACCTATATAATGTGTTTTTTTGTTATAACTAAATATCACAGTTATATGATTTTAACGGGATATTTACCGTGACTAGGTTGTGGATGGAGCTCCCGATATTTCAGCATAGTTACATACACCAGGTTCACGGGACGACTGAAGAATGCATGGTTTCCCAAAAAGTTCAAAGTTAAGTGCAGACAAAACGATCTACCCTTTTTTTTGTCTTTTGCTACTGTTATCACTGGAACTCGAACCTAAGTCCTGACAAAACACACTCACTATATCACTGCGTGTTGTATTTTGGACGCGTATATTTATTTTAACTATTGATTGAGATCTCGAAATGCCCAAATTTCAATCGAGGTGATGGTTTTCAACTCGCCAGTGCTTGGAACCTAGTAATACGTTGCCTTAAAAATTAAATCGACTTTCAACAATTCAACATCCACTCCGTGGAAACGATTGTCAATTAACGATTTGGCTGAGCGCATTAAGCACTAGCTAAATATAAGTACAGCACGTACTTAAGTAGGTATATCCAAACTAAGCACATCAAAATCTCCAGGCTCTAGTCTCTAGATGTTCAGTAATCTACCCACGGTTAAATGACCCGACAAAGAGATTCCCGAAGGTTGTATTCACAATGCGCGTCGCCTTACGCCATTTTGGCGTAATTTTCGGCTGATTTAGCGCCGAGCTCTACCTCATTAGCGCCATTGTCGACCACTCGGCGGGTGAACACGAACACACCAGACGCTGGCGTAAAATTTCAATGGAAAATTCGCCCCTACTTAATTCTCTGTTTTATGAAAATAGCGAAATTTATATTCGAATTTAATTAATGCAATTAGCGCGCTATTACGCGAGGAGTCACCTTCGTTGGACGCTACCGTGAAATGACGCTATTATTATGCGTAACTTGAACATTTGCATTCCAAAAATCAAGACAGTCGTAACAGAAAGAGGAAGTATGAGATAATGGTTTTGCGATTTCCTGTTATGTATTTAGATGCGGTGCCTAGTATGCCTACGTAATTTTTCCAACCAACGAAAAAAAGACGATGAAAAGGTGATATATATAAAAGGCAATGCGGCTAAGTATGTATATTCCCAATGGAAACCATAACGGCTGGACTGATTCTGACGGGATTTTCACTGGCAAATAGCTGATGATAAAAGGAATACCACGCGGGTGAAACCGCGGGGCGCAGCTAGTTATATATAAAAGGAGTGGCACTGTACGTCTCTATACATTTATACCCGACAACGGCTAAGCCATAAGGCGTGCATGTATGGAGGTACCTATGTAATAAATAACCCCCCCCCCTAATAACTAAACGCCTCAACCAATGATGCATAAGGTGTTGATAGTGTTGGTTCAGAGAGAACCCCCTCTCGCCTATATTTAGGCATTTAGGAGTAGTTATCATAAATTAACCGAAAAGACGACAAACCATAAACTTAGGCAATTGAAATCGATTTGTGTAAAAGTTTATGGATGAAGTGACGATTTATCTACGTACTCGTATAAGTGGTACAAGCCAGCACAGCTAGCAGCGGCCGGGAACGAATAAAACAGCCAAGTGTGAGCCGGGCTCGCACAGGGAGGGTTCCATACCACCACAATATACAAAAAGTTGACGAGTAGTAGAGTAGTATATAAGTGCAAAAAGACAACATCACGCCCAGGCGGTCACCCATCCAAGTATCGACTGCACCCTACGTTACTTAACTTGGCGTTGAACAGGTCACTGACTCAAACTTTGCCGTTGTTTATTATTTGTTGTTATACTTTAGAGTATGTATTATAAATTATATAATCATACCAAGTTTGACGCTTGTATGTAATTACGTATTACCATTTTTACATAAGAGCAAATTCAAAAAAACGTTTAAAAAAACTATGTTGGTTGTATTGTTGGTTGGTTGTTGGGACCCTTTTTTAGTTTTCACTTCTTGACTTTCTTATTTAATCCGCTGTAACATTACATATTCTGTGATACATATACAACTGACTATCTATTACGGTTCAAAAGATTCAACCGTTAAAAGGTAGGACAGACGGACAGACAGACAACGTAGGCTCAGTAATAGGGTCCCGTTTTTACCCGTTTTAGGTTTTCCCGTTTTAGGATCCGTACCCTTTGGGTACGGCACCCTGAAAACCAATAGTCGGGCTGATTGGCATGCCTTGGGAGAAAGCTATAGCCAGCAGTGGAATGAAGTTGGCTGATTATGCTGAAGCTGAAAAGTTATAATAATAAGTAATGATCTTTGGTAAAATTGGTAAATATCTTTGATATTAAGTAATATTATACACACTGTAAGTAACATCACCTGCTTTCATAAAAAAAATATCTTTCCATTTTAAAACAGTACGTGAAAACGCAACATGAATAATTAATACGGGCAAAAACTGTAAGGTTTTGTCGCAGAGACACCTGAGAAAGTTTGCATGGTGGTGGCACTTTTTAATGAACCCGGTCCCCCGCAGACCACTTTAGCTCGAGGGTCCTCTGTTAATTCCTTAAAACTGGAGAGCTCCATTGACTGGACGCCACGCTTCGAAGAGCACTCACCGAACAATGCCAAACTAAAATCGCTGCGTAATCAGTCATCGCCTAAAATGAGCTGAAATCACTTTTATCAGGAACGAGCAGAGATTTCATCTCGCGTTTATTGCCCATCTATTAAAGCGGAACGTAAACAGAATCGTATGAAGAATGATATAAAAATATAAACACCTCTTAGCTTCAGTGATGAAATTAATAACATTAATGGAATCCGGGTGTCGCAACCGCTACGGTCGTTAGTATTATCTGGTGTAATATACAATAGCAGTTCTATTCTCACAGTAACGTTGTGCCCGATTGTAAAGTATCAGTGTATGATTTACGGTTCTCAGTAATCGCTGGCGGGCAGCCAAAAGATTCTCGCTAACAGATTCAAACACCCGTAATGACTTCGGAGATTAACGTATTAAATTTACAAATGATTATAGTAAGTTCGATGTGGATTATGCAGGTACTAAGGTACCTACGTAAGCTACGTAGAGTAGAAACTCATTAGAAAATATATGAGGCATATCAGAGATTCATAAAAAAGACGGTCAGCCAATTTTTAATTAGGAATTAATTAAATATTACGTTATTACTTACGTACGTTGGGGATTGATATGTAAGAGAACTTTTATCCGGAACGGCATGCGGCACGTTTCACTTGTAATAACAGGCATAATGGTCGGCTTTACGAGATGGTATAAAATTGTAAAAATATACCAAACTACGGCGATGACTGTTGGTACAGTCACATCGACCGCACTTTAGCTAGTCTCGTAGAGATTTAAGCTTCGTCAAAAAGGTATGATAAATACCTACTTAGTATCGCCATAGTGAACTATAGGACCGACACCGATTGGCGAGAAGACGGTGTAAAGCAAGCAAATAGTCTTGAAACGAAAACATTTTATTTTCTTCTAATAATACTATGGAAATCACGTCAGGGGAAAAACGTCATCCAATCATCTTTCTCAGATGTACTACAGGGTTGCTAGTATTTAGAACTATTTGCGATAGTGCCCCCATTAATTTCTACACTTTTCTGCCAATCTGCTGTACATTTTTGTACAAGCGGCCGTTGGAAAAACATCTCTTCCTACTTTACAGTAGGTTTAGAATGGACTACCGGACTAGTTTTATTTTTGCCTTACGAAAAAATCAGACAAAGGTGTGGTAATACTGAAGGATATGTATGTACTTATACTTACTTACTCATCATTATGAACATTTTTTACTATAGGACCAAACCTGAAATCGCGAAAACAAATCAGCTATTCCATAGAAAACGATCATTGACATTCGACAAAATGTATGGAACACCTGCTTTGCGATTTCAGTCTTGATCCTATATTCAAAGTTGTTTGTTATGATGAGTACATAGACATACATACCCTTCAATACTACCACACCTTTTTGTTAAACGTTGTATTGTTTTGCTAGACAGAGAGATAGAGTGATAAGACATACAGCACTGAAACGTGGTCTCGTACTATTGGCCCAAGGCCTCATAAATGAGTTCAAAATCGCACAACAAGCTATGGAGAGGGCTATGCTCGGGGTTTCTCTGCGAGATCGAATTAAAAATGAAGAGATCAGTAGACGAACGAAAGTTACTGACATAGCCCACCGAATTAGCAAGTTGAAGTGGCAGTGTGCAGGGCACATAGCACGCAGGTGTATACCTAATTTTTCGAAACGCAGAACATAATTATGGTCGATGGGGCCGAAAGGTTCTCGAATGGACCGGTAAGCGCAGCGTAGGACATCCATCCACAAGATGGACAGTCGACAACCACAGGGAAACGCTGGATGCAGGCCGCTTCCAACCGGACTTACTACTGACACTCACTTTGCGGGAAAGGGACTGAGCATCCTTTAGCATTCCTAATCCGATACAAAACTTTAAACGCTTTTATCTCAAAACTTTATAAGCTGATTTAAAATGTTTCTTCAGTATTATGTGACCTACGTATAAGTAATTATATAAAACATTGCTTTAAACTCACGGTTGTTCACTACAGTTACATGATTATTTACGGGAACATGTAACTGCATGTAACTGCGTCTGAATATCAGGAGCTCCTTCCACAACCTTACCACGGTAATTATCCCGTAAATAATAATCTAACTGAAGTATTTCTTTTTCAGTAAAATTGTTATTTGAATAATTATCAATATAAAAAATTGACTTCATAAAAATGTTAGAGCTGGACCAAATTAAGAAATCATCTTCCAAATAAAAAAATAATCATCAAAATCGGGTCACCCAGTCGAAAGTTCTGAGTTTTTTTTTTTTTTATTGTTGTTGTAATTGTAATTGTTAATTTTTTACCGCTCTTTTACCGTAAATTTCCATCCTATGTACCCATATTATACGCAATAAAATGAATATGAACAAACATAAAAAAAAAACAGGCGAATTGAGAAACTCCTCCTTTTTGGAAGTCGGTTAAAAACTGATAAAATAAATGCAATGGTGAGTAAGAAATCAAGGAACCAAACACTTCATAAAATAAGAGCCAGTAAGAAATACGGCTTCTGATATACACGATACTAAACTGACTCGAACAAAGAAGATTAAGTATCCCAATAACATTGCCCCTGATTGTACACAACGCATTTAACCGATATTTTTTTATTGGATCGTAAATTATACGCCAAGAGCGGTTCGCGGCCTGCGGTGGTTGGCCGCGGCGGTACACGGTCGGACGATGGACGTGTACAATCGCGTATTTACAATATAATTCAAAGTTCAAAGGAAACAAACCATATTGACATGTAACTAACGGCAGCACCTATGTAACTAGTCATATCATAAATTACTCACGCTCGAATGTGGAGATTATGCTCTGGTTAAATAGTTTATGTGTGAAATAGAAGTAGATTATAGTAGAGGTTCAAAGTCACAACATGAACAACTTAAGAACGGCTGGACCGATTTTTCATGATCTTTGATTTGTTGGATTTCTCTCCTTCCGAATGGCAATATAATTAAAATATAGCAAAGTATTAAAATCTTGGAAAAATTCAAGAAAAAAAATATATGAAGAAAATTAATTTTCCCATACATTGTGTATGGAGTGGCAAGAATTGAAGTCTATATATACATTGACTTTAACATCATAGAAAAAAAATAGACACTCTAATTTTGATACTTTCGCGGAACATATTTCACAAAATATACATTTGATAAAACCTTTCCTTCATTTTATTTATTTATTTATTTGCCATTATACACGATACATGTGGTCCTTAAAACTACATGACGGTAAAATGACCCTGTTAGGGCGCAGCAATTAAATTACTTAATTCTAACATAAATAAAATATAATAAATTTACTGTTAGATACAAAATAAAAACTATAATTTTAATATTTAATTAGGTATCTAATGCTAAATGTCTTCTACCAATTAAATTACCTTACCTAAAAAACTTTAAAATAGACTGTGCTCTACGCACTCTACGCACGACTGTATGCAAGCGCCATGGTTTTGCTCCACTAAGTGCGACTTTAATACAATATATTAAGCCTTAGCCCATCATTAGTATCAAGCGTTGCTTAAAAGTTGGAAAACCTAGCCTCAATAGTGAGTATGTAGAGGTAACCCAACGAAGTACCAATTCAAATCACAATGTTATTCAACCAATATGTTTAATCCCTATAGACTACAAAATAAGGAAGAGCCCGCATTACCAAACGGTAAAAGACTCTTTCAAACAAGATTTCAAGAGAGCGGCAAATCGAATACGAACAAGTGTTAAAACTTTTCTCATAAACTGGACTTTGCCGGGGCGGATACATGAAATATTCAAAAGACATCTAGGAGCCGACAGGTAGCGCTCGCTATTATTTATGTTTATAGCACAATTGAATCGTCGGATGTTACAGATTACCTCACATCGGAAGAGGCAACCCTCAGTCTTGTATCGAGCGTCTTGTAATAGAGTATCTATTCTGTGGTATAACCCAGTAGAGCGCACACTAAGTTGCGTTCCAATACAGGCGAATTTCACCGATACAGAGCGACATTTTGGAACCAAAACATGCACCTAGTGGATTTTTTACATGGTAATTTGAAACACCTCTGTAAGAGTAAAATTTCGACTGTCAGATGAAATAATTCACCCTGGTAAAATCTACGTTGATTTCACTCAGCTGTCAAAATTATATTTACAGTTATCAGAAAAGTCCGTACCCAGTTAGAAAAAGCTAAAATACGACCATTATAGACGACAAGTAACCGAGTGAAACAGTACGTAATATAAAAACTCGAAGTGGTTTTTTTTTCAATATTGTTTTTCGAAGACGTTGAGATAATTTTGATATGACAACTGTCAGGGGTATCATTGACAAGGGTAAATTTCCTCCGGCCGTATTTTATCGCGCTCGGGATTATGTCGGTCACTCTTACGCTGATGACATTACCAGCAAGAAAAACAATAGTTAAGATAATCTCAAGCATGCCAGAATAAACCTTGATTTCAAAACACATTCGCCTCACTTCAATATTACCCGCTCAAACCTAGTCCGAAACCAATATTCATACGACGAATTTCACTCGACAAAAGGCTATTTGTTTCTGAACGCAACCTAAGCATATGGGGCATGGCACAGATTAAATAATACCCTTACCGCCTATTTATATTGGTCAGCTTGAGAACTATTCAGTGGTCAAGGAGGACGCAGCTTCGCTCCATTTAACATACTCGCACGCTTTACATAATAAACGAATAACCAAGACAATATTAATTGAGGTCGAGGAATATAACACAAGGATTTAATTAGAAAAACCGAGCCGGCTTGAATACGAAATGGCGCAATTAGACACTGTTTGGGACCTGTTGGAAACGGAGAGTTGGGGCGGATTTTAATGTTTGCTTTTTTTCAGTTTGTACATTTTACAACCTTCCCTTTCGTTTTTCCGTAACTGTAAGGAAAAATTTAGTGAAAATATTTAAGTTAGTATACCAAGCATTGACGAATTTTTTTTTCTGATACTTACCTAGTATTACCACTTTACCAGATTGCATCAAGTAGCTACATAGACATTTGGTTCGTAGGTATAAGAGGTTTTTTAATATGCTTTATTATCGTGACAATTTTGTAGATTGACATTAGTAGATTAAGTAACAATTTCTCTTATTAATAATTACGAGTATATAATGTTGTAGACTAGGAACGCCTCATTAAAGTTTTACGTAAACAAATTCAGATCAAATTAAAATTTATTTATTTCACATTTATGGTAGGTACATCATTAACCTAACCACCAAACTGACCGCTAGCCCGAATCTTGGTGAATAGTTCCTTCCGAGTTAACTTAGTTCAGAATATTGTACATTTGTATATGTAGTTTTTGTTTAGAACAGATTCAATTAAATAAATATTCTAAATTTAAATTTAGATTAGGTACAATTGATTGTCATCATTGATTTAAAAAAGCGATCCTAGCCCACAAAGCTTGTTGGTAAACCCTAATCTCTAAATTGGTATTATCTAGACAGCAGATCAGCATTAGCCTAACACACTTGGCCGGACTTCTATATATAAATCTAAGTACGAACTACGATGTATATCTACCAAGTGAAAACAAATATATTTACCTAATATAAAAGCGAAATCTATGTACCTATACGTAAATAATAACCATCCCTAGGTTGCGTGGAAGAGATCGCTTTTAGCGATAAGGCCACCGCTTGTGGCACTAGCTCTTATTTTTTTTTATCTTTAGGTATCTTTTATTTCTGGTTAAAATATAGATAATAATCAATAAAAAACCGACTTCATAAAAATCTCTAAACTGGACCAAATTGATCTGGGATCACACGAAAAGAACCAGGGACTTTACCCCTAGCTTCACTTTTGCGAGCCAACTTTTAGTAGGTACCTGATAGGTACCTAAAATTAACAAACTCATTTAAGCTGCATCGTTAAAAGCGTCTAACTTGAATGAACGAAAATCCATTTTATTATGCGTGTGTGCGTGAAAATAGCAAAGCTTGGCGGCTATCAAACAACTACCGCTTATCGTAATTGATGGTACCGTTTAGACAAATACGTAACACCTATGCGGGTCAACTTTTCGAGCTAGGGGTAAGGCCCCTGCTTTTAAATAAAAAACATCAATATCGGTTCACCCAGTCGAAAGTTATGAGGTAACGAACATTTAAAAAATGCACATCACGGAAATGCATAATGGAAATGCACAAAACGAACTTCACGGGAAGTTCAATAAAAGGAATTCAAATCCTAATTTTCTAGGTGGAATAGATGGAATATGTTCTTCAAATTCAATCGTGACCCATTCAACAAAAAAATTAAAGGTCTCATCATCGAATACTTATATATCGCGTAGGTACCTATAATATACTTAAAAAAAGTCTAATTGAGAATCCCCTTTTTTGAACCCAGCTGAGAAAAAACTAAATGAATTCTCATCAACGAAAGCTGACCTATTCACTGTTAATTCGTACCTACAACGCCGAAACTTGCTGCATGGGTATGGTACGCAGACCAATTACTACTTGATTGTTGACTTTATCCTAGAATCGAGCAGATGGTTCATTCTCTCTAAATGTCTGAGATGAAGTGGCTGATAAAGTGAAGAACAAACAAAAAAAGGTTACAAAGCTATTCAAGTCTAAACAGTGTAATTCATAGAACGTGAATAACGCCTACTTAAAATACGTAGAAGCAATGATACATTGATAGAACTTTCTTAAACATACTCGTATGCTGCACCTTCTTAGAAATTTATGCAAGATAGACTTTTACTCCTTTTATTGTTTGCTTTGGGTTATTCGAAGGGTGCAAGTGTTTTTTAAACTAAACAGATTGTGGACTCCAAAACTACAAGCCTTACCTTTGATAATAACGAAGTACAATCAACCATGTTACCCGTTAAAGTTTCAGATCATCACGTTGCAGTCAACACTGTCCCGTTACCCGCAAGCTTTTATTTACTTTCATAGCTGTTATATCACAACGGAACACTTAACTCGGGATTTATCAGTCAATATATCGCGACGATTAACTGCACACGGAATTCTGTTATCAATGGACAGGTGTCCTGCGATACGCTTTCGTCCTGCTGCCCTGAAAATTGTCCACTTTGTTTAGCAACAGTCTTGTTTAAAGTTTGTCTTGTTTTTGTGAGTTCGGAGAGGTTATTGGAGTCGGTAGTGATTTATTTGATTTGTGCGGGCCATGCGGCGCGTTCAGCGCGGGCGGTGCGCGCAGTCGAATCGACCGGCCGTCCCGGCGCGCCACTGAGCCGAGCAGCGGGTTCCAGGCGGCGCGGAACCGCGCATGCGCGCATACACACCCACGCCTCACAATAAAGCCCGTTGCAGACCATACGCAGTAGCTTGCGCAAGTACTTGCGCAAATACTCGTGCCGGCATTCAAATGTAAATAGCCACTCGCGTGGCGACGCGCACAACTCGCGTGTTCGAACGAGACGCAGTGGGCGTTGTGCAGAAGGTGTAGCGCGGGGAAACGATGCTTCACTTGCGCAAGGACCAGCGCGAGTGCTACTTACTAAGCACTTCCACTGCTACTTGCACTAAGCAAGAAGTATTGTAGCTCGTTGCAGACGATGCGTAGTAGGTAGCACGCGCAAGTATACTTGCGCAAGTTACTGCGCATCGTCTGCAACGGGCATAACTGACGCTACTACTGGAACCTGCTGGTTTCTTATACTTTTCCTGTGCGTCTAGAATTTTGAAGAAAAAAATTGTTCATTCAAGGATGTTCTCCTGGCTGGCGGAGTGTTTTTCGCAAATATATAAAAAAAATAGCTGCACACACAAATTTAATATTATCGTTCACATTTACATGACGTCATGCACTAAAAATCTATTAAACTCAAGTAATGAAATTGCGCGATAAAATCCGGAACGTGGATATTCGCCAAAGAACCACAAAGAGTCACCGACATTGCTATTAAAATTTGCAAGTTGAAGTGGCAATGGGCAGGCCACATCGCTCGAAGAACTGATGACCGATGGGGAAGAAAGGTTCTGGAGTGGAGACCACGAATTGGAAGACGCAGCGTAGGTAGGCCTCCCAGTAGATGGACCGACGACATTGTGAGAGTCGCGGGCATCCAGTGGATGCAGATGGCAGGATGTCGTTCAGTGTGGAGGTTAAAGGGGGAGGCCTATGTTCAGCAGTGGACGTCTTCTGGCTGATGATGAATGAAATTCGCCACTTTTCCGCTGGGAGTACGCACACCAAAAACTCTGCTATAAGTAATCTACTAGATCGCATTTACGAGTCGCCTCATAGTCGACCGTTCGAAAACGAATGGTAGGTGTTTTCTTTGAAGCTTTACTAACATAGATGGACACAAACCACACGTCTACGAGCGCTGTGTACACAGCGATATACAGCGTATGCGCTGTTATCCTTGTACATACTTGCCAACCTATCGCAGGAATTGAGCTATGTAGATAGCCTACGTAATAGGCATTCTATCTATTAGCCAAAATATGTCTTGTGAACATTGAATAATAAATAATAAAAAATACTTAAGGCCGAAAATGTTCGCTATTTCTGATATTATTATGATGTAATAAAGACGTCATTTGTAAGTTTGTGACTTTGTTTGTTTGTTTGCTATGTTCGGAGTTTCTTTAGGCGATAAAATTCGGAACATAGATATTCGCCAAAGAACCAGAGTCACCGACATAGCTATTAAAATCTGCAAGGTGAAGTGGCAATTGGCAGGCCACATCGCTCTAAGAACTGATAAGCGATGGGGAAGAAAGGTTCTTGAGTGGAGACCGCGAACCGGAAGACGCAGCGTAGGCAGGCCTCCCACTAGATGGATCGACGACATTGTGAGAGTCATGGGCATGCAGTGGATGCAGATCGCAGGATGTCGTTCAGCGTGGAGGTTAAAGGGGGAGGCCTATGTTCAGTAGTGGACCTCTGGCTGATGATGATGATGACTTTGTTTTTGGAGGTAATCTCTGGACTCAACAAACCACCTGATTTGTCTACTAATAAATTATTACCAACATTCACCAATGTATCGAATGCAAAAATAATTATCATTAATAGAAAGTCATCTTTAAATAAAAGTGACGGTTTGGATATTTCTAATACTTACACCACGCAAAATCTAAAAACATAATACCTAACTTTAATTTGCATAGTGTATAATATTGTAATTATTAGAAGATATAATAGTCTAATAAAAAAAGAGAAATTAAATTTTTCAGTTACTTTACTTACATTTAAACTTTATATATAAAAAATAACAATAATGTGTACTAGCGTTTTAAACAATATCAATATTCCAACAAAACAAATATTACACGCATAATAATTATATTTAGTAACATTTACAAAATCACTTTATAGATTACTATATCAATTAAAATATGTAACAGTACTCACATAAAATAAGCAAAGTCCTCTAATATCCTGTATAATTGCACAAATTTCATCACTAACCCAGAATCGAAAACAATCCTGATGAAAATCTGAATAGACTTCATTCTGTAACATACGTACGCACTATTTCAACAATTTGTACAACGCACGCAAGTTACGAAACCACAATCGAACGCATGCGCACTTTGACATTAGGTATAATGGAAGAGCAATGTCCCGGGCGGGTGCTACAAGCAGACGACGCGCTCGGTGAAGGCAGCGATGAGCGTCATGTCGTCCGAGAGCGCCGCGCGCAGCACCTGGCCTGCCACCGCATCGCGCACGCGCAGCGTGAACTCTCGGCGCGCCGGCGGCGGCAGCGCTCCACCCGTAGCCGCCAGCAGCCGAGCGCGCGCGACAGCGTCCAGCGGCCGTCCCTCCGCCGCCGCCCCCGGCACCGCACGCGCGCACCGCACTCGCACCGCCTCACGTTCTGCCTCGTGCAGCTCCCGCGCCGCCGCCTCGAGCGCGCGCCGCGGCTCAACACCGCCTGGACCGCTCGCACCTCCCGCTCGCGCTCCCTCTACGTGCGCGCGCACCGCCCCCGCGCGCAGTGTCGCCGGCAGCAGCAGTTCAGCAACAGCGGCAACTGTGCGCGCGCGCAGGTAGTGCAGCGCGCGCTCGGCTTCTCGCGCCTCATCGAAAAGGCGACGCTGGCGCGCGGCGGGCACCGGTCGCGCAACACTCCACGCCTCAAGCCAAGGGTTGGCTGGCAGCAGCATGCGGTCGCCGAGCGCGCCGCCGCCCTCGGGCCGCCAGTCGCGCGGCGAGTACCAGCGCACGAAATCGCACAGCTCGGCACCGGGGTTAGCCGCCTTAAACGCCTCCATGTCCGAGAGCAGCGAGGCGCTCATCATTCGCGCGCGCAACTCGGACGCCCGCGCGTCATCGCCCAGTCGTACCATCAGCTCGGCGTCCTCCTCCAGCTGGTCCTCGGTCTTCGGCGCGGGATCCTGTCAGTCCACATATTACTTGAGACTCTTGCGAGAGATTTATTTATTCAGGTGTAAAATTTACGTACCTGCGTCCGAGGTATGTAAAGTGGAGCTCCATTTTTAAGCGTGGTATCGGCGAGTCGCTGCAGCCGCCCAACGGGACGGTCCCAGGGTGGTTGCTCCTCGCCCTCTCCCTCCGAGCAGTCGTAGAACTCTTCATCAGAAGAGTTGCCGGCCGGATTAGCGGTACTTTCCGCTGCGCGCTTGATGCAGCAGTTCAGTAGCTGGAGCTTTTGGTGCAGCAAGCACGTCCGTGCGTTCGGTGTGCCATCGGCCACTCTGTTGGCAAGACACAATCCCAAATTCAGTCAAGATGCACTTCGTTTCGCTTAAATGCAGGTGAGGTGAGGTGCTCAAATATACTGTGAGACACAAAGGCAGTCGTAGGTAGGTATATACAACACACCTTGTATTATAAAGCTCATTCGTTAAATATAACAACTGTCCCGTATTAGTGTCAACATCGTTATTAACTTTCACTTCGACAACGATTTTAGGTAGACAAACATTTTACGTTGTTCAAAAAGAAAGTAAATAAATCAAGAGAATGTTCAATAGCTACAATACAAGAAACATTTTCTCTTTCACGTATGCAAATCGGTAGCGTTTGAGGCGCGACTAGATTCGCACCTGTAGAGCATCCGCGGCTGCGACGCGACGGTCCACACCTGCTGCGGCCGAAATATTTCGCTCGAATCAGCGGCGCGGCCTACAATCAAAGTGACTCGTAGCGAACCAAAGCGAACGCCTGCGGCCCGGCCACTCTCGGACACCGTTATCATGTTGAATTACAAATGCGGCAGTGGCGAGGCCTCGAACGGCAACGTGCGTGCATCTCGAGAGCGCTCATCTTGCAATCGGTCGGTGAACCGTTTGTTTACCGGAGCCGGTGCGGCGTCGGCAACTGGGTGTAGGTCAGGAAGCGCTGGAGGGGACCCGGCGCGGCGCCGGCGCTGCCCAGTCCTGCGTTGACGACGACCGCGCGCGCACCACCCGCAGACATGGGCCCACGCACACCGCCCTGATCTCTGACACGCGCTCTCCTACCCAGTCCTGGCGGACTTTCATACGGTGACCCTTAACCCGTTGTAACTATACCATGACCGATAATATAATTGGTGATTAAGAGATTCATCATTAAAACGTGACAGTGAACTAAGTGACGAGTTAAATAGGATTAATCAGCAGACTATCGAGGATTCTCCCCAATATGGTAAGTTAAATAAATGAAAAGAATATATCATTAGGTTATTCATGGCTAGTGCCGGTGCCGCTCAGGCAAGAAAGAAAATCTCATCGCGTACATTGACCTACTTTTAGCAAATCAACGTACGGCATCTCCAACGACCGTCACGAACAATAAGCACTTGACTTCTTATACATATCTTCGGAAAATGTTTTTTCTACAAGGAAGAATTTTGCAATAATGCAATATTATTAAGAATATTGCGGAATTTTGTATATCTACTTACTTGTATTTTGCTTCAAATGATGACAAAAATAACAAAGTATGACCAAGTATAGACGCATAAACATGTTCGTATTATCTTGGAACTTACAAACAAAAAATCCAATATGATATGCACAGTTAGTTCTTATAGAACGTAGATTGGCACTAAAATACAATGGATCTATGCATCAGCCCGACTGCCCCGAAGGAGGGCCCGATCTTTTAAATAATTAGAATCGTTTACAAGGAATCTTGTTACTTTAAATCGTCTGTTTCTATTGAGAACCCGGATCAAGTAGCATTCCTCATAAAAATCAAAATTTCATTCATTTGTATGTAAGTATGTCATAATGGATCTCGCGAGACGCATCGTGTCACAGCGAGCTCACGTGTGGCTATGTCAAACGCGCACTTTCTCCACCCAATGGAATTTCATATTTTGGCGAATACGCTGTGCGAAATTGCGGGACTTTGTGTCCGTCGTATTACTTTCAGCAAAGAATCACAAAGAGTTTGGACAGGAAACTAGATCAACAGAAGCGAGTAGAGTCCTCTTTAATAAGTGAAGGTAGTTTTCTTCCGTTTTGTTTACTTGGCGAAGTTTTCTTGTGCCAGCTTAATAGCGTACCTATTTGTAGAGGCTACGAGGCTAGGGCGTTCACCCTGTGGCGGGCGACTTCAGCCGTAAGCCTCTCCAGAGCCAGTTTCCCACTTTCAGCTTAGCAAATGGATGTCCCATTAACTTTATCTATTAGACCGTAACATTTGCTTGTCCTATCATCATGAATCGGTACCTTATTTATTCTCCTTTAGATTTCAATCTCTACGAATGAATGAAAAGTCCGTGAACATTTTATCTTGTAAGGTATATTCGTAGCATGATGTTTCATTTCAACTATGCGCATTATTCTCGAGCTCACTCATCTCGTCAGTCTTGGTATCGCTGTTTAATAAACAAAATTAGATAGGTATTTATTACACAAGAAGACTGCTGCTACTTTTCAATAGCCTAACAAAAAATTAGTGGCATTTGTTGCCTCTTCAACGCTATCAAAGTAATATGGAAAGAGTGAATGTGTCTCCGCTTCAGTTTAACGCGGTAGTAAAGCCGAAAATGGCGCTTTCCCGGCGCATAAACTCCGTAAGGCACGTTTTCAATTTGACGTTGCGGACGTTTGCACGCCAAGTGCAAATATGCTGAGTCCATATCTTACCCATGCCAAGCCACGTCTCTTAGCTACTACTGAAAAAGTAAGAAAACTAAGTAGCCAATTAGTACCCGGATATATCTAACGGTTTATTAGAAACAATTCTTACTTTATTCGAGTAGGTATGTAATAACTTTAATTTAAAGTATTTTAAGGACGTTGATTTGTTTACTGCCTGACAAAAATAAAAAATAAATGCCTTTCAACTTTTTTATTTCGTCATTAAGTATATTGTAGTCTGACTTAATTTTTCCCAATATAATTTTTATATGACTCTTTGTTTCCGTTTTCCAACCTTCTTTCATCTTAAATTTTTATTTATAATTATATTGCTTTAGTTACCACGGTAATTGTTACTGGACTGTATCCTTAATTTTTTTGTGTATTAATAGGCTGCAGTTTGACCGCCAACTCACCCTTTTTCAATTTGTGAAAACTGTTAAGGTTTGTTTGTAATTTTTTCTTTGTGCTATGATTTACGTTTCTAAGCTGTTGGTTTTCCGTAATAAATAAATAAATTAATTAAGACACCGTAACTATAAAGGCGTTCGCTTGTGTAATGTTTTACAGTAATACATACTCGTACATATAATATACACGTAGGTAATATGCAAAAAAACAACTTGTATTATTTTTGATTCAAAAATGAGTTAAAGGCACCTACTCATTTTTTAATCAAAAGAGAATAAATGCAAGTTTTTTTTTTTAATTAATTGGCTTGCGTTTGACCCCCAATTGGCCTGATATTAAGCGATGATGCGGTGTACGATGGAGCACGTTTGCCTAGAAGAAACCGATTCACTCGTGATTTGAAGACACCTAGCTTGTAACTAACGGGGAACACTCATTCAGGCAGCGCATTCCACACCACAGACTAGCAGTTCGCATAATAAAAGTTTATTTCTTTTTAAAAGTTATAAACGCGAGAGTGGTATTTTCATACTTCGCAAACGGTACACCTGAATAAAAAATAATGTAATGATTTCCAAAAAAATGAGGTTTTATTAAATTACAATTTGGCTGTTATTTATTCCTTTTATTCTGGTAATTAATTAATTACTTCGAATGTTTGTCTTCCGAATACTATTTATCTAGCCAGGCCGAAGTTGGTGTTGCACCGGGCGTTTACACTATTTTAGTTTGTATTAGTGAAAACTTCTTTTTTGGCTTTTGAGTAACTATTTATCTCATGTATAATGTGATGGTTATCAGCTGTTTATTTTCTGTGTAAAATTAAATATTACCCTACACATTTTTGTGACGATGTTTCCACGAGTCTCGAAGCAGACGTCTTCACAAAGTAACAGTTTCCTAGTGCCGACAATACATTTCGATGTCGACAGAATGTAATAAAATGTATATTAATGCGAGAACAAACGGAAATATTTTCTTATTCGCATGAAGAGGCACTGTGAAGATTTGCTTCAAAGCTTCTTTCGCGACTTGTTTAGTTTCAACTAGATGCAGTAGTAAATTTTCATCTCTATTCGTTTCATTGATCGAGCGAAGTGAGGTCTAAGAGTCTACTGGAACAAATCGGCGTTTAAACAAATTTATGTTTGTATGTTTGTTCCAAGATTACCTGTAGTTCTGTTAATTAGATCTTCATGACATTTTGTAATAGTCAAGTAATAGTTAAAATAAATAGTTTTTTTAAAGTTATTATTAACTCATATACGAATTTAAAAATTCTATCCGATGCAGGGGTTGTAAAGATTAAAATAAAGTTTTAAAATTCTGTTGATTAAAGAAAGGTGTTCTTAATAAATCTGAAATGAACATATTTTGTACAAATAATGTCAACCAGTATGACTGACGATTGTCAGTTGATTATCGTAGCCGTTTGGTTTGTCCAAGCCTGTCCAAGTTAACTGTCATATTTTTTACCGACTTTTAAAAAGGAGGAGGTTCTCAATTCGACTGGCTGGTATTTTTTTAAGTTTTTTTTTTTTTTAATGATTTCAAAATTAAGCATGTAATCATTGAAAACCTAAGAAATAAAACGACCAGTTTAAAATATATGAAAAGTTGATTCCACACCAAATAACATAATTATCTAAATCTTTGAAACATTGCAAGTTTCCTACAAAATTATTGACATTGCCAAAACAGCAGGCGCTCAAACAAAATTATTCTTATTATTGAAGCTGGTTAAAAAAAACTACTGAACCAAAGTTAATGAAATTGAAACTTAACCTACGGACGCTAAGCTCCTATGGTTAAAAATGATAGAGTTGAAAAATGTTAGGCCAGTTTTACACAGTTTTTTGAGTTAATCTAATGTAGCATTGATTGCAGCCTCTGCAGGCCTAGCACGGGCCGTGGACTGATTGTCTTTCCACCATTTTTATCCCGCTAGAAAGAGACAAACGTATCCATATTCTAGCTCTGTTGCGTCTAAATGTGGATAAAAACGGTGGAAAGACAATTTTTCCACGGTCCATGCTAGGCCTGCTGATCAGACAAACACGGTAGATAAGGTGGCGTGGCGGATGCAAACGAATGCCTTTAGTCGAACTCACCCAGGAGATGACCAAGGGCGTCGCCAAGGGGGGGGGCAGGGAAGGGCAGCTGATTACCTACCACCCTAAAGATTAAAAAACCATAGCCAACTGCAAAGTACTCTGACTGCTCTTGACTGTAGACTGTACCTACAATTCATATTTTTCTCATCCTCTATAATAATATTAACTTGCCCCCCCCCCCCCCTGGGCCATGGGCTGGCGACGCCCTTGCCTGTTTTGCATGTGAACTATTAGTTCGTTCATTGATGTCGCTGCAAGTTCTTAGGGTGCGTGAAAAATTAGTAAGAGCAGTACTTACCAACAGTTTTTTGCGTTAAGCGTTTAGGGCGGTAAAGAGAAAAAAAATTACTAAACACGAATGTGTCCATTTGAAAACGAACGTTAATAAAATTGTACTAAGGCATATCTCCCTTGTTTGTCTGATTTGCAACGCTCGGGATGGACGCAGGCGGCCATCACCCCCAGGAATAGCAGTTTTCCGCGCCCGTAGAGCGTGTCTCGTGAAATTTAATTGGCTAGACTTCATATTCTCACTCGCTCGCACGCGTCATAATTGCCCTTTATAAAACAGTTCTACAAACGTGCACATATTGCAAGCATATAACCAAGCTTCTGATTTCACACATACTTATCAAACTTATTACTTAACTTATCTGTCGCTTTTCAAATTAGTAATACCGAAAGCCACATATTCTTCCAAGTTCGTTTTTGATAAAAACGTTTAATGACTCCAAATCGCGATACTTTACGCATGCCGTAAATCGAAAATAGCTTTAGGGTTGAAAGCAGCTATTTATAGGCTAGACAGTAGCTCCTCTGAAGCGATGTGGACAAGGGTATACCTACGTATATTTGAAGGTCCGTGCTCCAACCTTCCTCCATACCGGAGATTTAGCAAGCGATGTACATTGGCCCTCAACCTTCATTATTCCTTTTCTGATTTCATAGAAGAAAAAAAAACGCGAGTAGCTATACTGCGGCAGAATTCATCTCTCAGATTAGACAAATAAGGGGAATATGTTAGATGGCGTGGAAAACAGGCCACTGGTGATGATTGCAAGAGACAATCCTAGGAAAACATTATGTGGGATTATGAACATATTTCGTAGAGAAAGAAAGTAGGAAATGTTCGGTCAAAGTAATGCGTCATCGTTCGAATGTTTTAAGGGGGTTTTCACCGAATGTGAACCAATGAGTAGACAAAAAATCACGGCTCGGCGAGCGCGGGACGAGACAATAGGCGGAGTAACTGTGCGCTGATTAGGTGGTCCCGCGGAGACGCATGCCTGTGAGACGGCCCATTGTCTTGGCTGGATTGTGCTCGGGATCTCGTGACACATCCACACTGATAATAATGTATACAACATCAATGTTCTATTAAACGTTTCTCGGGTTATTGCCATTGCAAATATAACTACCATACAAACGACATTCTCATTATCATCAACCAGAACACGTCCACTGCTGCCAATATAAGCCTCCCCCTTAGATCGCCTACTACATCTTCTATACCTAGTTTGAATAGTTAATTTCTTAACTATGAATATTACCACAATTATACGGCTTTGGCTACGGAACCCTCACATATGCGGGTGTCGACACACTCTTAGCCAGTTATTTATATTGACCTTTTTTCATGGACCAATATGAAAACCCCACATCCGACCATGTCATCTCTCAAAATACAAAAGAGTCTAGTTTCTTTGGACCGATACACCAACGAATTGGATGTTTTGATTGTTATCTAGAAGAGAACATGTGTTGGAAACTACCAGAGGCCGATGAAACTAAAAGTTATCTTACAATGTATCAGCAATATACCGAGTTAATGACCCAGCCATCATAGAGACTTCAATCCGTGTCACTTTCTAAATCTAACCAACCAGAATCCGTTTGGAAAACGTACACATCACGAAACTTAAATTTTTGTTGTTTATAGGCAAACGAAACTCGGTCCAAACATTTATTTGCTCTGACAGGTGCAATAACATTGCAAAAATATGAATGAAAACAACGAATTATGATCGCTTTCGCTTGGTTTTTGAACGTAAGACTTGTAGCAGGTATCCGATATACTTCAGTGAATTAATTTATTTATTTTTGATTATTGCAAAATAGGCTTGCGCTTGGCCGCCACCTCGCCTAATGTTAAGCGATGATGCGGCCTACGGTGGATCACGCTTGCCTAGAAGAAACCGATTCACTCTTGACTTGAAGACACCCAGATTGTAACTATCGGGGAACACCGATTCAGGCAGTGCATTCCATAGATTAGCAGTACGCACAAAAAAAGTAAAATCAAAGCGCTTCGTACGGGTTTTCGGAATGTCAACCATAAAGCGGTGTCAATTTGTGAAATATTAAAAGAAAATGTTTAGAATGAACGAAGCCCGCTGCGGTGGACTTAGGCAAATGTATCATACGACCTAGCACTTACTCTTTACTTACTTAGTTGTTATGGTTTAGCCAAAGAGACAAATATGTACTTAGGAAACATACTTTAATAAGATCATTTTATAAAAAAACAATTACCTTTGAGCTAGAACGTCTTGAATTAATTACAGTTTTATCGCTATTAACTCAAAAAATTATCATCAGAAAATGATAGAAATAATTTTGAATATAGGTTTTTAATATGACCTATAAGCATGGTAAGTCATAAGGGTTCTTTGTGTGTGTACTACGGAACCCTTAAAAAAGAAACATTAAAATCGGGTCACAATCGGGAAAGATATCAGTGAGAATATCTTAAGATATCGCTTATCATAGAAAAAAAAACATTTTAACTAAAAACCTCCTTTTTAAGTTAGTAAAAAATAATTCAGCTGTGAGGGCTATGAGTTCAAAGAAGAATGACGTGCAAAACAATGTTTAGAAATTTATAAACAGATGAATGATGTTCCACTTTTAGCTAAGTATACACTTCGTTGTAACTTGCCGGACAACTTTTTATTCGAATAGCTGAAGTATTTCAAGGCGAAGTTATGATCACCGGAATCGACATAGCAGTATTGTGTGAAATTATACGCGGTAAAAGCAGAAACTGTTACGCGCTGGTAAAGCAAACGCTAATGACCCCGATTCATACGCGAGTTAGCTGACACATATATCAAATTAATTATTTGCTATATAAAATGAAAACATATTAATCTATAAACATAATTCTTCACAAAATTGTGTAGGATTTTTGTAAAGATGCTGTCACCTTTTTTGCTTTACCACTCCCTAAACTACTGGGTCATAATGAAATTAAATAGTTAAATATACAACAGAAAATATAACAGATTATATGGAAGTTCGTAATTTTCGAAATTGATACTACGACTTCCGTTTATAAGAAAAAGTTAGTTGTATCATCGTCTGGAAACTCATCCCCTAAGGGGATTAAATAAGTAATGAAAGTTCATCATTTTTGAAGTTATATAAACGAGGTAGGTGGTAACTACTTAAGCTTTTGTTTATCAGTAAAAGTCACAGTTTTTTGGAAACTCATTCCCTATGAGGTTGAAAAGTGTATTTTTTTTTATAAAAGGTTGTATAAAAATTTGATCACTTTTAAAGTTAAAAACGTGGAAATTGGTGTACCTGGTACCTGGATCATGAAAATCTTAAAAATGTACTCCTTAGAAGTTGCTGGTGGGAAATCCTATCGGGGACACGGCTCGTCTATAAACCAAAATAAAATCGTCTAAAAAAAAAAACTCTATTGAAATGAATGGAGGCAACAAACGGCCCTTGTATGCAATAAACCACAAAATAAATAGGTTTATTTATTTATTTTTATGCCATAGGTGGCAAACAAGCAAACGGGCCGCCTGATGGTAAGCGATCACCGTCGCCTATGGATACCTGCAACACCAGGGGCATCACAAATACGTTGCCGACCCTTAAAGACTCTATTAACAGCCCTTTTGAAGAATCCCATATTAAAGCTACTCGGAAATGCCGTAGCATTAATAATTTTGCAAAATACTCTGACGGCTTCTGATAGGCATATTTTTACGTTATGTACAGAAGGATGTTATCAGTTTAATGAGTATATGTCTGTGGCGTTGAGCTCCCAAACGTTTGAAACGATTTTGATTTCGTTTGTTTTTTTTTAATGAAGATTTGATCGAGAGTGTTATTATCCATCATTCAAAAAAATCTGTTCAGCTGTTTGAAGATTATCAGCTCTTTTATTGGGAGTTTTAAAACATATTCTTGTGTAGTCTCCATTTAGTTCATGTTTTTGTCACTCAAAGATTGTATCAGCGTCGTCGGCGACTTGTTAGAATCGTCAGTGCGTAATGACTGTTATCGGGTCGACGGAGATTTTCTGACAAATGGATGATCCTCTTTATTCCGCTTCAGGAATAATGAGAGGGTTTATAATCCAAAGGGCAATGAGTTGCTCGTATCGTATTCAAGGCAGAGCGAGAGAGATCTTTAATTTTACGATAAGCTTCGCTTTTATAACTGGCAGCCCATTAGTATTTCTAGGTTGGCGAAGTGAAGACTTCTGTTTACTTTAGAGTAGAAATGATAGGCCTCAGCCTTTCACACAATGAATAAAACAGTTGGTTGAATCGCAGAAGTGTTATCACTTCTGCGATTCATCAATGACTTTCTATCAATGACTTTTTACCCAATCATCGGTATTGAAGCATTTTTTTCGAATATTTTTATCCATAGGTGGCAAACGAGCTAACGAGCCGCTATATGGTAAGCGATCACAGTCACCTATGGATACCTGAAATACCAAGGGCATTATAGATACGTTATCGACCTTCAAATACCTTAATGTGAGCCCTTTTGAAGAACCTCATGCAATAGTTACGCGGAAATACCGCAGGAGGAAGCTCGAAGCTCAGAAGTAAAACGTTATAAAGCTCAGGTGTGCTGCTGGCTGCTGAGAATCGTACGATGTTGCCGACACCACATGATGACCAAAAAACTGTGTGAATCTATTTAATACCAAGTTAAACACAAGTAGTTCCGCTTCTAAGCTCTAAATGGGAAGCTTATGAACTGAATAATGAGTTAGATACGAACTTTGAATCGTGCTCTACATATTTTATCTTGAGCCCAATTTAAACTTAGAGTTCCATCCCCCAAGTTCGGTTTACTTTGTTTGTGGCTTGATTTTACAGGTTAATGAAAATGTAGGTCACGCACAGCTGACTTAAACTTTATTTTGCAATAAGTTGTATTATTGCAATTATAATATTTCATAAAAGTAAAAAAAGCTAATGGTGGATAGTGGATAGCCACCTTCCAGCTCCATCGTCAGACCCTTGTCACAAAGTGTAATGTATGGGACTCGTTAAAACGAACCAAGTTATCCCAAACTCAAGGGCTTTACTTGTAGCCATTGAAGAGTTTCACTATCCATTTCCTTGACATTTAAGTACATATATTTCCGTATACATACATTTAGGGGAAGCAATTCCAAAAACGCTTAAACAGCTAGCTGTTATTTGTAAACTGAATCTAAATACCATCTTTCACGTTTCTAACATCAAAATAAATAAATGAATATCCGGGACATTATTGCACACACGGTCATCTGACCCCAAAGATTGTAATATGGCTGCCAGAGAGACTGATATACATACATATATATTTTTAAATACATACTTAAATAGTTATTAACACCCAGACATAGAACACACACAAATGTTCATCACACAAATGTTTGTCCTAGGCGGGAATCGAACCCACGCCCCCAAGCGCAGAAGGCAGGTTCACTACCAACTAAGCTAACGGGGCTGTCAGAAAATTACGAACTTTCAAATTAAATTCCATTCCCTATTTAACCCCTTTAGGGAATGAGTTTTCAAAAAATATGATATACCTTACTAAAATTTAATTAAAACAGAATTCTAAGTACACAACACAAGATTTAATTTAGTTTAATCCAAGTAGGCAAGAGAAAATAACAAGCGGCACTAAGCACGCAATGAACCAAGCGGTCGGTTATTGAACCCTACTACGGTGGCCGTCCATTTGTCTTAGTCGTCCCCCACACCCACGACATGCTCCGAGATGGATTGGCCACACACTTCCATTTACGAGGTACCTTAGATACTCATAGGTGCCTTAGTAATCCGTCAGGTATCGCTGCAGCATACAGTCTAGGTATCAAAATCTATATATATATATATATAAATGGATCCCTATTTACCTTGGTCACGCCATAACTTGAGAAAGACATTGCCGACTTCATTCATCTTTTTCTTAAAGTTTTATAATACTTTGTATACTTCGTATTTTGGTTTTTACGGAAAGAAACATTAAGAAAACAGGAAAATTTCAGAAAAATTAACGACAATGTAAGACAGGACAATTAAGTAACTAAATAACTACGCAAATTCGGTTTACTTGGATTACATATTTTGTCCAGTTATTTTGATTTCAAAACCTTTAAAATCAAAAATGAATTTTCTAAATCGGTTTATATCATTATGATGGAGTTCTGAGGTAGAATCATAACAAAACAACCGAATTAAGAACCACCTCCTTCATTTGAAGTCGCTTAAAAAAATAAACCGTGAACACGGTGTACACGGTCAAATTAAATATACGGGATTCATCCCCTAATTTTCCGTCCTTAAGGGTGGAATATTTTCTTCAAATTTATATTGATATTTTCATCCTCGATATATATATATATATATATTTATATTTTTTATTGAATACTATATATATATATATAGTAGTATAGTATTCAATAAAAAAACATTCAAATGGGTTAACAACCAAAGAAGATAACGCGAAACATATACACAAAAAAATAATCAGTCGAATTGAGCAACCACCTTTTTTGAAGTCGGTTTAAATTATATTTGCCTGTCATTCTGATTGTCCATAGCTAAGTAACTTGACATACTTAGACCTGCTACAGATAAAAAGGCTGACTGAAATAACTAGATACCTCACATAATACAAATTAACTGCTTTCATTTCCCGAGTCAAGAACTAGAGCGATGAGAAGCTATTGCGACGTGCTAAATTATGTGTAACAATTATAATTAAAAAAACACATATTTGTCTATTGTTCTGCATCCGTGTTTACAAATATCTGGACCTAAGATCAGACAAACATGGAAGATATGCCTTGATACAGTTATCGTTCGTGTTCAAATGTCTCCGTGCTTCACCCACTTTTTTCGCTATACCGCTAAACTGCAAGAACGGCACACTTACCCATTTTTCACGCACACTAAGAAACCTACAGCGGCATCAATGTCCACTAACAACAACAAGTGGAAATTTATTCAACAAGTGGATTACATTAAAAACCGACTTGAATAATATATGAAAAACGTAATAAGTGTCTATAAATTTTGAGGGTTGCCCTAGATTTCCCTGGGATCCCATCATCAGATCCTGACTTGGTGACAATGGGACCAAATTGGAAGTATACCCTATTTTTTTCGAAATCAGTCAACAGTTGGCGGAGAAATCGGTTAAAATAAATAAAAAAACCAGTAAAACATAGAACCGTCCTACTTTTTCCTCGGTTAAAAAAGGCTGCGATGTTGTCTGCAGGGTGTGTTCGATTAAAGGTATCAAGCAGAGTCTATATCAGAGTGCCTGATGCGTTCACTTCCCTTTTGCATGGTTCGCACCCGCGACGCCACCTAACTGTTCGTCTGGTCTGGGATCTGGACAAACACAACAGAACACGTAGCTGAGAGCAGACAACGAACCAGTCCCTGAACCTAAGATCCATTCATCTAAGTCACGCCTGCAGTCCGTCACACCTGTGAAGATTGATGGATACCGACTACGATATACGGCAAGACAGGTGCATTAGTGATGCTATGGCTCCGCAACAAACGGCCCTTGTATGCAATAAACCACAAAATAAATAGCTTTATTTATTTATTTTTATGCCATAGGTGGCAAACAAGCAGACGGGCCGCCTGATGGTAAGCGGTCACCGTCGCTTATGGATACCTGCAACACCAGGGGCATCACAGATACGTTGCCGACCCTTAAAAACTATTAACAGCCTTTTGTAGAACCCCATATGAAAGCTACTCGGAAATGCCGGTTTTTTGTTGTGCAATGTTGTGTTATGTTGTGAAAATAATCCTGTACAATACAGGGTTATTTTTAAGGCAGGCTTCAGATTCAACTTTTATTGCATGATTTTTCACAAAACTTAATAAATTCACCAGTAGTTCAGACTAAGCTTCTTGAGCATCTTGATCGATCTTGAGCGTCTTGAGCATCGGCGCAAAGTTGCTAGTCTATCGGTTTTTTTTTCGCATACATAAGTAAAATGTTTAATGTTTGTATGAATTTTTTACTCCCGACGCAAACAGAGGGTTGTAACTTGTTATAAGTTGAACATATGTAAACGTGCATCTGTCTGTAGAATCGTAGCTCTTTAACGGATTATGATATATTTTTTGTTTGTTTGAAAAGTGACTTGTACTCAGTATTCAGAACAATTAGTTACATGACACGCAGTATTAAATAATTTTTGTTTAATGCAAATTTGATTGCAAGAAATAAAATAATAATTAAAATAAAAAATATTACAATAATACATCATTATGAGTAGGTACATTTAATAATGACATCATGTCAATAAAAAAATATATGATCTAGAGTATTCTTAATTATGATTCAAAATTTATTTAGCCTTTGGAAGGTTATCAGCTATGTTAATGGTTATTTTTTATTTACGTGTAAGTACTTATACTTCTTGTATATAGCTTACGTCGGTTAAGTCGGCTCCTGCGAGTAGGCTTCGCCAAGCTCGACGATCCTTCTTATTTGAGACCGTTAGTTATCGATATTTAAAGCCGAATGGCCTTACTCAAAAAACGTTACTCAAGTTAATCTAAGCTTAACATTGTGCTGTCTCGTTTTCGCGTGTGACTATTGCCGTCAGCGAAAAGTTGAGAGAGCTTTTTTAAGCATAGATTAACTTGAGTAACGTATGTGAGTAAAACCCCTAATGTCTAATTTCTATATTTTTGTTTTTGTATGGAAGGAAAAATAGACGAATGTCATGGAACATGGAGGGATTAGAGAAACTGCCATTACATTAGAACAGTGTTTTTCAAACTGTGGGTCACGTCCCCCTAGGGGGTCGCCATGCCTCTATAAGGGGAACGCGGGGTTCGCGAAGCCTCGGTAAAAGAAAAAAAAAGAGTAAATAAAATATATTTTTACATTTTTTTTATTAATGAGTAATTATAAAAATAAAAAAAAGGTTGCAATTATTTGATATTTGTAATAGAATAAAATACAGATTATAAACTGTGGAAGGTAGGGGGTCCCGATATTTTTTTCATACTAAGGGGGTCGCGTCGTGAAAAAGTTTGAAAAACACTGCATTAGAAATAACCCTGTACTGTAGATAGATGAAATATTATGTATTAGTTATAATTAAGTGCTACATAACAATGTAGCGCAGATTTTAAACGTCAAATATTAAATTTAATAGCTACCTACTGTTTTATCGACACCATCGAGCAAAAATAACGACTGTTTTTATTAGCTTTTGTAGAGTCCACAACTAACGGCAATTCTTTGAGGCGTAGGTTTTTGTACCGCTACCCAGTCAAACTCATAACCTTATTCGAGGCGAATCGTAAAAACGCTCAACAACAGTGGAATCTAACTCCAAATCTTTTCTGTATCTCATGAAAAAAACAGATCAAAGATTCACAATAAACGAGTAAATCTGACGGTAAGACTCGCTCAGGGCCCTGATTCACTAACTACAAACACGCTCGTAACGCGGCGCGTTAAGTTAACTTTAAAAAGTTGGCCTTTATTTCCGCGGCCTTTTTTAAAGCACTGAGTTACGCCGGGACTCCTGCGTCCAAAATCTAACTGAATAAATTAACAAAACATGTTTAGCTAACATTTGGCGTATTGTGGAGTCCGTTCGTAATTTGGATTGCGATCAAGATCGCGTGCTATCCCGTACGAACAGACATCTATCTATCTATCTTATCTTACATATAATAAAATCGTCGAGAAAAACAAATCTGTAATTACGAGATATCAAAAAAATATCACACAGAGTGTATTAAAATAAGCAGCTGAATACGTTCAGACAGTTTTTAGAATTTTTGTCTGTTTGTGTGGTTGTTTGTTTGTCCACGCACATCTCCTAAACCACTGGATGGATTTAAATGCGGTTTTCACGAATATGCTTAGCTATAATCAGATAGAAGTATAGGCTATGTTATTTTGCGCAAGGGCCGGATTAAGGGAGGAAAAAAGGGGGTTGAAAGTTTATATGAAAACCTACGCGTACGAAGTCGCGGGCAACAGCATTAGTCCATAATAAGTCAGATGTTAGTTAGGCATGTTTTGTTAATTTGTTTTGTTAGAATTTGGGCGCAGGAGACTCGGCTTTACATGCGTGTTTTAATGAATGAATAAGGGCCCAGGTATAATCGCAGTAGTAACGTAGTTTAGTTTAGCAGGGAGCCGGCCGAGCGTGGCTACCACCTGCCATGACGGTAGCCAGGAGGTCTCGCATCAGTCGCCATCGCGGCCGCTGAGATGCGGCCAGCGGCCGGCCCGGCTTGCATGCCTAATGAATTATCCACGTTACCGGCATATCGTGAAGCGACGGATAATCTCACCATCATAAGTACAAACAACAAGCAAGAAACAACAACAAGCTAAAAAATAACAAGTAACTAGGTGGGAATCGAACCCACGCCCCCAAGCGCAGAAGGCAGGTTCACTACCAACTGGGCCAACAGGGCCATCAAATAGATCAAACTACTCAGCCATGGCTGACATGTGGCATATTATGAATGTGGCCCTATTACGAATATTTCTGTGCACGTGCACCGACTCAAACTGCCCGATCAATTATGATAAATGACATGTCAAACTGAGGCGAAACTCTACCATACAAATTAATTAGCTCGGTAACAAAAGATGTAAAGTTCTAAAGTGGGTAGAGCTAATCTCAAATCACTTACCACGCCACTCAGTACGGTCATATTTAGCAGGTGATTTAGTTGAATTGGGTATTTGACTGTATTAAACATATAATTCATACTGGTGTACATAGAAGATTATAATTTAAAAAAATATTTCTTAAAAGTAAAAAATAAAGTCCCTATTTTCAGTTTATTTTTATTTTTATTATTATGTTTTTCATTGATCTCGTGACTTGACTGCAAACGATCTATGTGGGTCGAATGTCCTTATGACGTCACATTAAAGTAAATAGAGGCAACAATTGTATGGTAAGAACTCGTTTGCTTATGTGTAACGTCACTAATGTCACGTCACGTGGCCCCATAAATTATAAAGAGAGCTTTTACGCTGTAGTTTAATAATTTGAATTTTGATCCACCATTTAAAACAATATATAACTGTAATATATAAAAACACAAATACTGGAAATTGTGAGGATTAAATCACAAGACTGCATTATTTTAATATAATAAACAATTTAAGATCGTAAAATCAGTCAAATACCCTATTAAACTTGTAATTCTTGTGAGATAGTTGCGTATTTAACTAACCGAATCCAGTCGGAATTTGCAACGCACCAACGCACGCCGATGTGTTTTTGCTGCGTTTCCGCCGTAGCGACGCGATCCGCACAAACACGAGCTAAGCACCAACTTCAAGTTTTCACTTGCATGAAATTGAAATAAACGAACCGAAGCTTCGCGACAGAACTTCTATCAATAAATATGTTAATTTGATATGAACTTCTCCCATTACTGTGAACGAGAGAAATACGATTCGAATAGGTCGTTATTAACTTGGTCCAATCAAAATTCAAATGTGTATTGGTGCTTCACTAATTAGAGAAAATAGCTGCAATTTTAACGTAGTTAAAAATACATTTCAAACTGGTATATACGTAACTATACGTAACTTATTAGGATCTCGCGCTGCGGCGGCGGCGCCGAGAAACCGGTCACACATGACTAACCATATTAAGGGAACTCAGCTGAAAATAGTTAGACCTTGAGTGGGCTTATTGATAGCAATCTTACCTTATGTTTAAATATTGCTTAACCAGGAGCAATTATGGCGAACAAATCATAGGAAGTTACAGAAACGGCGCGTACGGAAAGGGCCGCGTTTCCCCCAGCTCTCTAGGATCGCGGCCATTATACACAACAGTCGCTTCCGGTGCACTGCATTTACCTACCCTACCCCTGTGTAGGTACTAGGTACTTCCTGATGCTAGTTGGAATAGTTTGCATACGCGTCTATACGGCTACAATAAAATAAAAAACAGTTTTAACTTCATAAGGCATATCTTTAGCTGCGAAATAATACGTTTTCTTGTAATCGTCTCGTAATTCAGTAATTCAGCAAGTAGGAATTATTTTCACTCGACTTTCAAAAAGGTAGAGGTTGTCAATTCAGCTGTTTTTTTTATGTTTGTTACCTCAGAACTTTTGACTGGGTGAACCGATTTTATGATATTTTTTTTTGTTTGAAAGCTGGTGCTTCCCGTGTGGTCCCATTTCCCTTTTGCTCCAGTTCTGACATTTTTATAAAGTCGGTTTTTAGGGCTCCGTACCCAAAGAGTAAAAAGGGATGCTAGTACGCGTAGTAGCCATTTTTAAATTTTACTAGAAACATTTTACAAAGCGGTTCGTCTAACCAAATATATAATTCATCCGAGCAGCAAAATATGCCCCACATTTACCCGACAAAGTTCAATTCCACGTTGACATAAAGTAAATTAGTATTGTGCCAATTCCTTGACATGTAGTCAACATTAGTTAAGAGCGGTCGAACGAACTGCCATATCTATGCTAATGCTAGGTTTAAAGACAAGGCGTTACGCTTTCTATCCACGTTCATCGTTACAGACAAACGTACACTGCGTAATTGTATGCAAATACCGGCGACATTGAATTATTCTATAAACATTTATCTTCGTGATGAACAATCGATTTTCCGTCTTAGTCGTGCTTTCTTCTACCGACCGTGGCTTCTACGCTTAGTCACAAATATTTTTATTTACATTTACAAAATTATAATTAAAACAAACAGGTATAATTATGTACGAAACAGAGACATACGAGTACTAAGGTAGAGCAGATAAATCATCAATAGTTCGGTGCATTACCTTGCGATTATTACACAAACCTCAAACAGGAATATTAGTTTAGATCGCGTGTTCACAGGCGTGTTAGAATCGCTCGGATTCCATGCGTCATGGGTGTAAATCATACATGTCCACCGGCTTACGGTAGAGTTGCTGTTACGTAGGCGTAAATATCAGATAACAGTGCGCATGAGTCGGTGCTAAGCATACTACATGCACCTAACGGGACCTAGTAACGAAATGGGACAAATAGAGCATCGGCGCGACACTAACGCCTGACTTGTACGCACTTACTCATGTCAATACGCGTGTTTTACTTTTGGCTCATCTAATATTCATACTGGCTATTTACGCCGCCGACGCAGGGCACTAACACCGAATTCGTATTAGCTGGAAAAAAAACAGTGTAAAATATTCGGTACACAAAATTCGCAAGCTTGGAACCAAAAGAAAGTGCCCGCCGACATAACAATAAAAACAGGGTTAGGTTGATTTTCTTCGACATAAAACCGAAATATGCGATCGTGACAATTTGACAAATAAATAAGAAATATGCTTGTTACTTCACGCCTAATAATGCGAATCTGCTTTAACCAAGATGAGGTGTAATTTGGTTTATTGTGATCAGTGAATCCGTTTGCGGTTTTGGTCAATTTGTTGAATGGCGAAACGCCGGGTGTTCTACACACAGAAAAGAAAAAAAATCCCTTCTCTTTGCTGTGTAATTGACTCGCGGCTATATTGACGCCACTTACAATAATAGAGTGGATATATTTTGATAACGACATTACATCAAATGCACGTGCAGCCACTCGGCAACTTTCCAATAACTATTATGCACTTAGGTTGGATAGCCTACAAATTGACGAACGTTCAAAAGAAACTGTCAATTTGAATCTATTTACGGATAATATGGCAGAAATGAAACTCCGAAAACAGAAAGCACCGGTAATATGGAAACAGCCGGAGCTTGAAATTTCTCGTTAGATACACAAAGCCCGCTGAACGAAAACAATAACTGCGAATAGGCTGAAGGCAAACAACGGTGGTGATTCCGGTCGGCTGCTGTTCCCTACAATTATCTGAATGGCATATACACGATTTGATTATTTCGAACAATGACATTTGACCAACCAAAATACAAGCTAACACTAACACTACAAAAACAGTTAAGACTACCAATAGACCGTTGACGGTCTAGAGACAATCCAAATGCTCAATCACACTACCAGTTGGCAGCGTACCCAGCATGCTTGCGGCATTATCACGCAGAGTGGCAATGCTTAACTTATGCTTATTTCTTAGTTACATTTTATTAATCGAGTGAGACTTGAATGATAGTAAGAATTTCATGTTTTTCGTTTTATTATTCAGGAAAGGAACGTAAGATTAGCAAAGTTTCATCTAGCTTTGCTTTGAGTGCAAAACGAGACGAAGCCACGCGCGCACTTATCTCGAATAATGCTCGCAATTAAAAAAACAACTAAAAAACACGCTTTATTGCATTATTATCGGTCCTTGATAAGTATGCAAAGTTTCAATTTAATCCGACGTTTTTGGGGGTGAAAATCTCGTTCAAAGATTCCGTTACATAGATAGATAATTGCATACCAAGCTAATAAAAGCGTGTTAAAAAGACCAGCGAATGCAGTTGAAACTATAGTCGGAGTAACCGACTTAAATTTACGTGAGTTATTGTATAATAAAAAAACAAAAATGTGTGAAATGACAACTACGTTAATTTCTATAAAAAAAACATGATTTGAGAATTAAATCATTGAAACAGCGCCTACTTAACAAGGAAATTATGTTATAGTATTGAAGTAGGTTTTATGGATATGCGTGCTAAACTCGATCATAATGTAGATTGGCGATGTGGTCCACCGCTATGGCGACTCAAGTGGGCTACCGGCATACCGCACGGCCGCGGTCGCCGGCCCAGTTAGCAGGCCGGTTGGATCACCGCTAGTCATCATCATCAATAACTCCATAGTATACTTTTTGCCTATGCTTTAAAATCTTATGCAACAGTTCTTGGGAAGCATTGAAGCTTTACAAGGCTGCTTAGGTGTATTCTACGTAAGCACATTAAAATTTGAAAATGAAAGTAAGGAGATGCTGCGCATACGGCTCGCAACTAACAAAGTTTATGAAATACCTATGCAAATGACGAATAACCAAATAAGTATTAGAAAATATGATTCTTGGAGAAAGGATGAGATGCAATGCTATGCCAATGTTTGAATCACGATCAGAGGTTAACTTTCGCCAGGTTGTGACAATTTTATGTTCTGTCAGAACGCAACGAAGATTTTCCTTAAATAATAGATTTGTAGTAAATCAATGATTCTTGCAAAGACCAACTTTGTACTCTGTTAAAGCTCGAGAAGTGAAATTAAATTAGAAGTCTGAATTTGTAGAATGTAGAGAGGAAAGTCGGCGCGAGCGTGAAACTTTAATGGCGACGGTATATCTTGGAAAGGCTTGCTATAATTCACTAGGAGGCTTACACCCAACAACTGGCAACAATTGTCAGAAAAAGGTCTCAATATGAATTAAAAATTACTCTCCTATGATAACTAATCTACTAATTTGAGATCCTTGACATTTAATACAAAAATCCTATTCCAACAATATTGAATTATTAAAAATGTATGATGAAACCCGGGTCGAGATTTGCAGAGATCTTTACGTGAAATTTTAATGTGTGTAATAGCGATGTTACGTTTTTCCCGCAATTTCAACAGTGGGTCGTGACTCAGGCATTAATTAACATTTACGATAACAAAACAAAGCAATTTTCGTCGTCCGACACTATTCATCAAGCCGGCGTTCGACAGGTCTCTCACAGCCCGATTTTTCCCCATCTATCGATAAAACACGTTCATAAACAATAAACGGGAAATTACTTCCATTGAAAACGTAGAGCGGTCGGTGAAGTCGAATTATTTTGTGTCGCGTCATATTCCTCCCTTAATAACAGGGATTTCAGAGGCTCGAGGACGGACTCATTGGAAAATTCCACTAGCGAGAGATTAAAAACGAGGTTAAGAGGTTCTGAGGGAGTATCGGGGACATTGAAGGCGATTGTAGATAGCTAGCTGGAGTTAGACAATACGACGCGTGCGAGAACTATTGAAACAGGTGTACGAAGCAATTCACTCTATACGGGAGGCGCATTTGCAACTAGAACTTTGCATTTATTGACTGACCAAATAGTCAGGAATATTCTATTCTAGAACTAGACTTAATAATATGTTTGCTTGAGTTTGGTAGATATTTTTTTCATACAACTGAGGCCAGCAAATCACTCGCCTGTTGGTGCCAATAACAGTACAATGCCACCCAGAATTTTAAACTTCAGTTCAAAATTCAAATGTAATGCACTCGACCATCACCCTTATATTTATTATCTCATTATGCCCTGTAATTTTACTGAAATTCCTTTAACCAGGAACACGGTTGGTTGACTAAATGGCAATGCGTTACTTCATCAGGCAAATTCTGCAAAATAAACCTAGCACTATAATAGACATAGAGTCATTTGTAAGTCAGGTTTATTTAATCTTCAAAAGACTAGATAGTTTTGCACTTTTCTCTGTTACGTTCTCTTCTCTTTGATTATATCGTATTTTGTAGTCTATTCCTTAACATAACTAATCAAAACGAAATCAATGAAATAACATCAACAAAATGGGAACTTTTCCCCTGACATTTAAGAAGATACGACATTTATTTAGACGACTTAAGTAAGAAAAGCCTTTATTGACCTGCCTAACACGGGTCGTGTTCTGAATAAATTTGGCGTTAGCACTAGCTATGGCGTGTTCTGTGACGCCAGTCGCTTACTAACTAGCGTGTTATCTATGGCGCTCACGCTGATGATAACATGTGAGTCCATGATGTGTAGTGACTGTTGAGTTAACTGTGGCGTGTTTGAGTAAGTATTGTGATCGCGTAGGTGCTGTATTCCTAGTCACGTACTTCAGCATGAATGTAATAGCGCCGGCACAATTGGAATCTCTAATTGTGCTGTATTATATTTAACTCTTTTTACATCATTATTATACGAGTTTTTATCTACATTCCGTTGTGGCTCGAAGGTTTCTATTTTTTGAATTCTGACTATCTTAAACGAAGTGTTGTCGTTATCCAGAGGTGATAAAAATTACCATCAACTATTTTGATATCGTTTATATTTCATTTCGTTTGCAGTAATTTTGTCTTCATAATTATAATGAGCACAAGCTGCGGCATCAAATTTGTAATGTTTCAGTTCAAATAGTTTTGTCAGTTTTCCTAGATTTTTACTATTGTGCTAGATAAAAGTTCTGCAGCATGAAGATAAATGTGTAAGAATATAATAATGTACAGGCTAACATAGTACGCGCAGTTGACACTAGATGGCGTTAGTGGAAAAGTTAGCTCGCGGTAGCGTTTCATTCGCACAGACGGTGCGGTGAAACGCTACTCGTTTACCAGTCGATCTTTCCAAAGGTTAAACGGGGAATGATGATTGGACTAGACACGCGTCTGCGTGACGTCCGTCGACCAAAGTTACGCTTTGGCGGGCCAAATTCCTACTGACCCCTAATTTTTGAAAGATCCTATTTATTGTAATGTTATTGTATGGAGTCAGATGAGATATAACTATTTCCTCAGAGGTAAATCTATTTGTATTTACCTACATGAAAAATCTCGTGTCACGGTGTTTGTGGTCGCACTCCTCCGAAACGGCTAGACCGATTTTTATGTATATTTGGTAGGTATGATAACAGATCGTAACGTAAAGTATTTTACATCCCCACACGGGTGAAACCGCGGGGCACCGTTTGTATATTATATTCCAATCCAATGGTGATCTGTCGACATCTGTCGTATGTTTGGAAGAATGGACGATGAATCTTTGGAAGTGACATTAATAGCAAGATCAATATCACAGCCCATATGAACAGTTTGAACGAATTCAATGCTTAGGTTTAGTGAATTTATAATTGCCAAAAGTATGCTTTTCTTAGAGCTACCTTACTCTAAGAAAAGATTAATCTATTTGTCAGTCTACCTCATAAATACTATCGAGTTAATTAGCAATTTAGGTACTACAGATCCCAAAACAGGTTAAAAAATAATAAGTAAAAAAGTAAAGTTTATTAGTTATAAGAATAATATTGTATGTTCGTGATGGACAAAGCTGTTGAAACTATTTAATTACTTTACCATCTATGTACACAGTTTATACAATAAATACTTTCTGATTCTGAGTCAAATTCAATGTCTAAACAAGACCAAAAAAAAGGCTTGAGAGATTTTTAATTTTAACAATACTCCTACACTGTCGCTCTTCTCGAAACCTAAATTTAAGTCATGACATTATAACTATCGTAGGCTCTATTAAATAATAATAAATCTGAAAATAAAACTACAGAGTTGCATCGCTATTACTCAGCGATAGATGGGTTACTCAGTAATTTACCGCGTGGATAAAAATCTAATCAAATATTATTTTAGAAAGCGTAGGAAGTACCTAAACTTGTTTTGAATAATTTGCTTGGAAACCGAATTTTCTCCCGTCCCAGTCTCCAAGTTTCAACTTTTCTGATTTGCCAACTTTATTTGGGACAACAATGTGAACAAAGTATCATTTGGCTGGTTATAAATAAGCAAGCAGCTTTGCCAGTTAAATGAATCACGTGTGATATATGTACTCACGTCCATTTGAATGTTTAATTTCAACGCAGTATTCATTTTTAATAAAACGCGCACCGGACGTTTCCATACATACTTTAAAAACTAAATACGTTCCACTCATGTTTAGGCAAACTCTTTCCTAAATCAAGTAATGTCTACCAGCAATAATTTAGTACATTGAGGAAAATTGCTCGTACTCTTGTACAGTCTTAAATATAATTTATGTACTTATATAGCTGTATTTTATTTTTAATAAAACGAATTATATGAAAACAACTTAAAATCAAATATAAACCAACTAGTAATAAAATATAAAACTAATCTAATAAACCGCTGCTAGCAGGGGCCTTACCCCTAGCTTAACTTTTGCGAGCCAACTTTTAGTAGGTACCTGATGACATGAATATAGTCTAACATGAATGAACGAAAATCCGTTTTACTATGCGTGTGATTGTGATTATCGTTCATTCAAGTTAGACGCTTTTAAACGATGCAGCTTAAATGAATTGGTTAATTTTAGGTACCTATCAGGTACCTACTAAAAGTTGGCTCGCAAAAGTTAAGCTAGGGGTAAGGCCCCAGGCGTGAATCGTAATCAAGATGCTGGCCGCATTGCCGCGTTGAATTGCAATACTAACACGTTGCGAAATATATCTAGATATTTTTGTACAAATATTAACAGTACCTAACTACTTGTATAATCTCTAATGAAAAACAATGGAAGTGACTGAGAAATTCCGCAAAAATAATAACGATCAAACTTTTTCCTAACTTTCAGCTTAGCAAATTGCCGCGATCAAAGCAACAATTTGTATCGAGTGAAAAATCACGAGCCTATTTAAAAAATAGTCACTTATAAGAACAAATTATGCATTTCAAATAATCGTTTGTTTAACGTCTTCTCGATCAAGTTCAAGGTGAAACTGACAGAGCAGGTACATAGCTGAAAGTGAAAAGCCCGGGGTCCATAATGTTACCTCTACACATCGTCCACTCGAGTTTTTAGTGATGGAAGATCCAAGTGCAGTTACCTCGTTGCACAACAATAAAAACCTAACATGTTTGCTGAACTAATTGGTAGCACTGGAGCTTCCGTATTGGCAGCATATCTTACCACTGTTACGCTTGTATGCTCAAACATTTTAAAAGATAAAAACTGCTATATCGCTGTAAAAGCATAGTCTATAGTATTAGCTACCGACTGCAAAATCCTAAGGGGGAAGCTATAAATAAATAAATTAAAATGTGAATTTAGTTTCTATGTAAACATTTGGAATGGTATAAGAGGAAGGATATATGTTGGTGTCTATAATTTTCCTCCACCTCCATAACTGCTGGACCTGTTGTCCTTCCACCTCACCACAGTAAATGTCCCGTAAATAATCATATAACTTTAGCTGGACCTATTTTTTATTTGAAATAATGTTTAAGTGCAGTGGTTATTAGCTACGTTTGGCCAAAAACCTGTCTAGCAGTTTCAATGTTATGAGCTTTTTCCCCGAATCATATTTTATTATTGATGTGAAAACTTCTTTAGCCGCGTTGAGCGATTTTTGGTAGGGCCAAACTTATGGGTTGCTGCAACATGCTAATGTGATAGACAGTTATTTCAAAGTTTGAAGTTTTAATTTCTGTCGGCAGTCCCCATGACTGTCTGTTTTTATTATGATTTATATTTGTACTTTAACTGTATAACGCACCGAATAATATTTTATTTTATTTTATTATTTTCGGAAAACTAACAGCTACTTAAAAAACATTATTTATTATATATATAACTTACGGCTAATTAAAAGTTTTCACAAATATATTGTCAGCAAGCAGAGTAAAGTTGTTTTTTTTAACGCGAATAGTTCCTCGTTTGAACACCAAATCGCCTTTTGATAAGCGACGATGTGGTCGAAGATGAAGCAAGACTTAGAAGATACCTATTCACTCTTGCCTTGAGAAAAGGCCCAGAGTATATCTATCAAGAAACAAGGAAGCCGGCAAGTCTATAAACATGGTGCATAAAAAATCAACAACGTCCCATGTAATCTAATACATAATTAAAGATGTTTAAACCAGTCACAAAGCTCGGAACAGGTTTATCAAACCCCGAAGCTAGAAAGTGAAAACAGCTAAGTATCATGGTCACTATGGTCAGCTCGCAGAAACGAAGTCCAAAGCTCGGAGTACCGTTACAGCGAAATCGGATGACTTGTAAACTAATGGAATTGGGCCAGTGTTACAACCATAGACCTAATTTTTTTCCTAAATCTATGGTTACAACTTACAACTTGTACAGCGGAAACATACACATTGTTATTTTGGCGAATTTGGGCGAGAGTAATTCTAATGACTAACAAGTTTACAGACAAGTTTGTAACCTCTAGAGACGCGATACAAGCATTATAATCGATGACACGCAGAACGCGATTTTCACTCGATCATTAAATAGGTAAAGAGTCGTCCGTTGAACGAATAGTGACATTATGTCAGTAGAAATGTCCAACTGAAGACACTTACATTGACATCTTATATTGAAATCTCTTTCTCTCAGCTAATAAGAGAGACAGACAAAATTCAATGTAACATTAAAATAATGTTTTTGAGGCTGTAGTTACCCTGAAATGATAATGGTAATTTTTTGAGTCAACTTTTAAATTGCTAGACAGATTCTGATATAAGTATAGAAAACCTCGGCAATGAAACCTGCGTTCAAATATAAAATCGTATTCAAATCGGTCCAATTGGACAATTTGCAGAACAATGGTAATAGACATACAAACTTACATAACATCTCACCCCAAATGCATAAACCTTTTCCGTTACGTTTCTACTCTACAGCTGGATTTCATGATATTTTATGTCGCTTACCATCAGGCGAGTTACTGACGAAACGTAGATCTATCTACACTAATGTAATAAAAAGGAAATATTTGTATTCTTGGACATTTGTATCGAATTAACTCAAAATTCCTTCACCATTAGAATGCTACATTATCCCTGAGTAACATAGGCTAAATTTATGACTATACATTAGTGTAGATAGATCTATTTAAAAAATAAATCTCTACCCGTGCGAAGATAGATAGATAGATAAACTCTTTATTGTTCACACTACAAATGACATACCTACACAAGACAAAGAAAACCTAAGCCGGGACGGGCGGTTAGTATACAATTACAAAAAAATTTATTGATAGAGTTTCCAGGTGACAAACAAGCATTCGGATTGTTTACATATATGTATAAATATCCATAGGCGACGGTCGCTGCAGTCGCCGTCGCCTATGGATACCTGTAACACCAGAGCCATCACGAATACATTGGCGACCTTTTAAGACTCTATTAATAACGCACCTGTTTATTGAGTGCATTCGAAAACAGTCAGATGTTCTGTAAGTATTTCTATTCTATTAAATAGCTGCATTGTAATGCGAGTTTTTTTTATATATATAAAGAGCGGCAATCAAGCATGCGGTCCGCCTGATGGTAAGCAGGCAACACTAGCGGTGTTAACGGTGCTTTACCAGCCCGGAGAGGTAGATGTAGACACCCTTTTTGAAATGCTCCATGTTGAAGTTCGGCGAGAAGACTTTTGGGGGAAGGATATTCGATACCTTGCACCATGTTATCTCTCCTACGATTAAATCAAGAATTTTGATGACTTTTTTTATTGAATAGTAGGCGTCTCAGCAGGATAACGTAAATTATTCTTTTAATATAAAAAAAATCTTATTGGTATGTACTATATTATATTTACATGTATGACGGTAGAGTCCACAGCAGTAATCCGACACGATGTTTCGCTCATCGATTATTCTGGACATCCAACAACGTTTACAGTCTACCAAAACCAATATTTGCTGTAACGACACTTATATGTACCTATTTCACCGGATCTCAGCCACAGAATGATTTTCATGGATACTTCATCATCATAATCAGCCAGAAGACGTCCACTGCTGAACAGAGGCATTCCCCTTTGACCAACACACTGAACGACAGCTTGCCATCTGCATCCACTGGATGCCCGTGACTCTCACGATGTCGTCGGTCCATCTAGTGGAAGGCCTACCTACGCCGCGTCTTCCGGTTCGTGGTCTTCACTCAAGGTCCTTTCTTCCTCATCGATTATCGGTTCTTCGAGCGATGTGGCCTGCCCATTGCCATTTCAACTTGCAATTTTTAATAGCTATATGTCGGGGACTCCGGTATTTTGGCGAATATCCACGTTCCGGATTCTATCGCGCAAAGAAACTCCAAGCATAGCTCTCTCCATTGCCTGCTGTGTGACTCTGAGTTTTTATGGATACTTCTTACACTTAGATAAAATTTAACCAATTTTATTGTTATTTATGTCTCGTATATACACAGGGTTTCATAGAACGGCGTTTCTAAGTCGAAAGGAGGTCCGTGTAACTCAGTATAGGCATTGTTTAGATAGTGGCCTAAAATATTAGAACCTTGCTAACTATTAAAACCTAGTAAGTATCAAAACTAATATTATATCACACTAATATCATATATGTGAAAGTTTGGATGGGTGGATGGATGTTTGTTACTCAATCACGCAGAAATTTATGGATGGATTTGGATGAAATTTGGAATATACATTGCTTATGTCTTGGATTAACCCATAGGCTACCTTTCATCATCATCACGCGGGTGAAACCGCGGAGTGCAGCTAGTATTAAATAATACTATGTTTGTAAACGTTTCCGAGGTAAAAGTTTAAACATTTGCGACTGTTAACTGACACTAGGTTAGGTACTAGTTAATAACAAATTTTATAGACCAATAAACTCATTAAACGTAAAATATAAATTAAATACAATCGTCTCATGAATTGAATTCGTATTAAATCATCTGTAATTAACATTTCAAACCCAAACTTCGACGATCATTCAATTAAAATCGACGCAACAACTGCAAATGCATATTAATATATACAAAATATGAAGTGTGCTTTCTCTGCAGAATTTCGTAAGACTTCAATCAGAAGTTTAAGTTAACAATTATTATTAAAATCGTAAAACTTTTCTTCAGAAAGTGTTAAACGTTCACGTAACGTGTGTGGGTAATCATGTGACCCACCCGCGCATAGAGTAATCAGCGGTCTGTGGAGACATCATTGGGTCTATGGAGCACACGTAGGGAAAGCCTGATGTTCCGGGCTAGCAGGCCTAGCAGCCCGTGGCACTTCAACGCTCCGTGCACACTCTGATAGCAAGGCAAAAGGAAAACAGCAGCTAATCGCTCGCTCATCACTCTACCAACTAGGTTATAGACGTAGAAGTTTCTATGTAACGAAACATGATCTCTACATATCCTATAGGATAGAGCTGCATCAGTTCAGCAGTGGGGTCTTTGTACTGTGTTACTAACCTAAGTTTTAAGATTTATAATCTTAAACAAGAAACAAAGTCGGGTTAGTTACACCATTTATAACTCTAGAACAGCTGGACCAATTTTCATGATCTTTGAATTGTTGGATTTCTCTCCGCCTTGAATAAGTATTTAAATACCTATCATAAAAATTCACATCCTTATTTAAAATAATAGATATACCCAAAAGTTTGCAATCAAAATGTGTAAAATCAAAAGTTATCGCTAACTTGGATTACTTAAATTACTCTTGGAAGAAAGTTTTTGATTCGTCTAAATTCAATTACGCAAATCCTACTTAGGTAGTCCTTTTAATTATGTAGAAGATTTCTGACATCCTACTTTGTTCTTAAATATTTGATTATTTTGGACAAATATAAAATGTATTTTTTACACCTTTGGTAGAACTCAGGACTGGGCCGGCAACCTGAAGTGGGACTGGGCCGGCCACGTAAGTAGAATGCCGGATGAGCTGTGGGCTAGAACCACTACAGAATAGCTGCCGTATGCCATACGACCCCTTAGAAGGCAAAAAATGGCGTGTCGAGCTTGACTCTCACGCAAAAGACTGGTACACCATAGCACAGAACAGAGAGGAGTGGAAGAAAGGAAGGGGGCCTTAGCCTTGCAATAGGACGACCGCGGCTGAAATAAATAAATAAATTTAGTAGAACTGAAGCACTTTTTTTAACACCCGATGCAAAAAGATGCGAAATTTTATAAGTTTTACGTGCGTATCTTTGTGTCTGGCTGTGGAATCGAAGTTCCAAAACGGCTATCTGATTTTTACTTGGTTTTTTCGTTTGAAAGGTGACTTAATCGGTCGAAAATCTGTCAAGTCGATTGAAGATTATAAGCTCTTTTCATGAGGGGTTTAAAAAGACAATTTATTCTTACTCATCACGATAAAACCAGTTAGCATGAAACAAGCGGAAAAACAGATACACGATGTCACCGTAGAGATTCTTGTCGATTAAACTATTAAAACATTCTTAAATAACTTTCAAGCACTTTCCCGTAAGAGCTTCAAATATCTATATTTATTAAATTTCTATAAGTATAACGAAAAAGGCTACTATCTTATGAGAGTGGCGTAGATTGAATTGGATAACCTTATATTGCGCGGATTCCACTAAGGGACAAAGTAGCCATCAACACGTCACCTTCAATTACATTCTTGACGACTACTCCGGCTTAATGCAGTCTTGCGCCAAATGGACGGAATTTTAACGACTCCATTTTGTTGTTTGTTTACATTGAACCAATGGCGTTAGACGGTGCCTTCAGCGAGCATTCGACGTTTGTATTAGAAAAGGCAAAAATTCTATAAGCACGCTTTTTAGCGAACGATACATCCATATTCTGCAAACTAATCTTACAATTGTTTAATCTAAACATGGTAACCAGGAGTACATCCATAAGATCTATAATTCCAAGATTCGCAGGTACTTGACTAAGAGGTAAAACTTTTCCTATGGTATGTTTCAGGGGGACTTAAGGAAGGCAAGACTAGTTTCTTGGCTGCCGGCGCTGCTGTTATCGGCATGGCTCCAGGCAGTGCGTGGGAGTTGCCCATGGGAGACCTCCCCGCTGCTACAGGCATCATGCGTCTGCGCACTCAACCTGGCACGGGAACTGTCCGTGCAATGCGATCAGGTAATTTAATTGCTATTGGAAATAGCGAGTTTGCACTTAGCGATAAGGCCACCTCTTGTTGCAATATTCTGGCGTGAATAATAGTTTCTATCCATATATTAATTACTAGCCGCCCGCCCCGGCTTTGCACGGGTGTAAGCTCGGCCTTCGGCCTCGCTACAAAATATATCATAGCCTATGTCACCCGGGGATAGTGTAGCTTCCCAACAGTGAAAGAATTTTTATAATCGGTTCAGTAGTTTTTGAGTTATTACGTTACAAACATACAAACATACAAAAATAGGTACAAATCTTTCCTCTTTATAATATTAGTGTAGATAAGCTTAAGCTGCTCTTATTAAAAGTGCTTATCAAAGCTAGTATGGACATGAAGTTAGAGCAGTTCTAGCGCTGTTTATGTACTTGGGGAAATCTCTGTGAAATCTGCAGGTCGCATGACCAAACGTATCAGTTACGCGTGTGGCATTTACGTGTCTTAACTAAGGGCAACCGAAATATCTATCATCATTTTACTTGCGCAATATTTAAAACGTCTTGAGCAAACAATTATTTCATTGCATCATGTTCTATTCGTGTTGTAACACATTGTATGTCTGTATTTCAGGTTGACTTCCCAATCCTCATGTCGGCGTTAAACTCGAGCGCCCGAAACACCGGCATTGATCTCCTCTACGTGAATAATTCAACGATCTCGACCCTCACCGACGGCATGTTCGCCAATCTCAGAATTCATAACCTGCAAATATCAGGATGTAAGATAAGTAGGGTCGAAGTCGACGCCTTCAGGGGACAAGGCCCTTATCTCAAGAACCTTAACTTACAAGACAACGAGCTCACTGAAGTGCCGGTAAAAGCTTTGAAAATACTCACGAACTTATCCCTCTTGGATATTTCGAAAAATAGAATAACAAAAATTGAACATCACTCATTTAACACTCTTCGCAAACTTACAACGTTAAAGCTTTCCGACAACAATGTCACGTTAGAAACGCATGCACTGAATGGATTAGAAAACTCCCTTAAAAATCTAAACCTCAAAGGTACGAAACAAAAACTTGTACCAGATTGTATTAGAGGTTTACGCAGTTTAGCGTTCCTGGATCTATCACAAAACAGCATCAGAGAATTGCCTGGACCGGACGGAAGCCGGACCTTCGAAGGGTTAGATTCATTGACAGCACTCAACCTGGAGAGAAATCTGATAGTAAATCTTAAAGAAGACGCTTTTGCAGGAATTATAACTACAATGAGCTCACTTAGCCTCTTAAACAATCTTTTACCAGAATTCCCTACGGCGGCTATAGGAACACTGGCAGACTTGAGAGTCCTCGACATTGGATTTAATCTATTGAACAAATTACCAGTGGACGCCTTTTTAAAGAATCCTTCAATTACTCTACTGGCGCTAGACGGAAACCCATTACCCACTGTGCCCGAACGAGCATTTCTTCATCTCAATCAAACGTTGCGAGGCCTGAGTATCGGAGGCAGAGTCCTCAACTGCGATTGCCGCCTTCGCTGGATAATCGAGTGGATAAGAAACGGTGAGCTGCAAGTGACGTCCCGGGAGAGAAATCCACAATTTTGCGGCCACCCGGCTCACTTCCGCGAGCGGGGATTCTACAGCTTCGAGCCGAGCGAGTTGGTCTGCGAGCAGGAAACCACTACGTCGTCAGAGAAAGCCATTACGGCTGTGTTGGGAGGCAACGAATGGAAAATCAGTAGGACTACGACATCAACAACGAGCACCACTTCCACGGCTCGCACGACGTCAACATCGCAAAGTCCACCATCGTCGTCGACCGCCAAAGATACAGTGACCAACGTTATCAATAACAACATCGAGTTGGTGACGAAGCCCACAAGCGCCAGTACGGTTCAGCCATCGAGCCCAACGACCAGCACGGCGCGCCCTAGCCGCGCGACCACCGCTCGCCCCGTCGCCGCCGGCGGCGCAGCGCCCGCCTGGCGACACACTCCCGCGCAGCGCCCGCCACTCATCATGAGCTTCCCACAGCAGAAACCCAAAGTGGACGACACCAACGAAGTCATCGTAAAGAACGCGTACAGGCAGGACAACTCCGTCATCATTCAGTGGGACTCCGACGTCGCAAACATACTCGGCTTCCGTGTCGTGTATCGTCTCTTTGGGGATAAAAGTTTCAAGCAGGGCCCTCCTCTGGAAGCGAGCGAACGAGAATTCAAAATCAAAAATGTTCCATCTCAGGTAAGTTTTTCACAATTTCTTTTTTCTATGTGTGTATTTATTTATGTTGATTTGTGATATCTGATGAGGCCGTTACAATGAATGTGTTGTTGTGTGTGTCCAGGAATGCATCGTGGTCTGCGTGATCTCCCTGGAGGAGGTACACGTGAGCCCAGAGAGCGTGCCGTACGCGCAGTGCCGCGAGGTGCGCACCGTGTCCGCGGCCGGCTCCAACATGGACAAGATCACGATTGCGGCCAGCGCGGCCATCTGCGGCACCATCGTGGTGGCGGTGCTGGTATTTGCAGCGGCATCGCGGCGCCGCGCGCGCACCGTTCACACCCTCGCACAGCGCGACAAGCTGGCAGGCGCATGCTGCGGCGCGCTCGCCGCCACGCCCAGCCCGAGCGGGCCGCTCTCTTCGCTCGCCGCCGTTGGCGCGTTCGGCAAGCAGCGTGAGTGGGATCAAGTGTCGGCTTACAGCGCACGCTCGATCCCGCGCGCACGCACTTACACCGAGCCCGCCGTCGCGGAACCGCTCCCGGGCCGGCCGGGCCGAGCGCGCTCGCTCGCCGACGGACAGTCACAGCACAGCTACGCGCACTCCCGCTACGGTGTGCCCGGATACCCTGGGAGCCTGCTCGGATCCAGACCCGGTGAGTGACCCTGACGTCGCTTTCTCGACTTTCTCGCTTTCGCTTCACCAATGAATGACGAAGGTACGTTTAGCGTAAGTTCAATCGTAATATCGACCTCTTTCGCTTTCTAGATCTCCGCACATCACGGCAATCCTTGGGGGCAGCTTCGGAACGGGCGTCGCGGCTGTCGCTGAGCGGCGCGGCTGGCGGCGCGGGAGGGGCGGGTGGCGCGACAGGCGGGTCGCGCCGGCGCCCGCGTTCTCGTTCCCGCCCCGCTAGCCGGTATAGTGTGGGCTCGCTCGGCATGCCCGGCTACTGCGACACCTCTGACAACTGGACCGACCACGACATGGATATCTACATGGCACGAAATCCAACGACGCGCGGCGGCCTCGTGCCATTATAGCGCGCGCGCGACCCCGCGCCTTCCCTGGCAGAGGCGAGGCGCATGCGCGGCGCGCCACCCTGCGGGCACGCACGGCGCGGGCGTAGCGCGCGTCACTCCTGCGCCAGCGCCTGCTGCCGGACGCACGCTTAAAGCGCCGTCGCCGGTGCCTTTCAAGACTGAGGTATTCGTTGGCATGATACTTGTTACCTACAGCTTAAAATAAAACGATAGCAATGTACAGAAAAACGTAATTTTACGATAAATTAGCTAGAACATTATGGTAAGCTAAAATTAAAAACGTGTATGGTACTTACAACGAATTTTTAAGTAGATTTTGTGCCTAATTCCGTTTTATGTGTACTTATATCTGTCAGACTATTGTGTTTATCAAAAATGTTATTTTTGTAGTAAATTAGGAAACTCAGTTTCACTACTCTTAGTTTTATTTGATTTATGCTGTTCAGACGCGACCTAATGCATTCTTACAATTTATAATATATTTATGTAAATTTAATTTAAATACTAAACGTTTTTATAATTGGTTGGTGAAAGCTAGTCACAGGAATTCATTTCTCTGCATTGCACAACTTTTTACTAAACTAATATACCTGCATACACATGACCATAATGATGTAAAAGTTGTACTTATTTTATTACTTACATAATTATTTATAAAAGTAAATAGGCATTTTACTGAAGATTCAGTACCTCATTTTTTGTATATTATGAATAAGTTGTTTTTGAAATATAATTAGAATATTGTTTTGTACATAATAAATTTAGCAAATAATGATAAATTAATATAAGGAATAAGTTTTTTTAAATGTTATGTGTATTTACAACAACCAAATGCAGAATAAGCGTAATCCAAATGGTGCTATTGTAAACCTTGGGCGAGCAGGATGTGAAATATTGTAGGGTAATAATGTTCCCTCGATTTCAAGGTAAGTACATGTTTTGTGTAAAATATTAAACGTTTAAGAATATCTTAGCAACTTGTTATATTGCGTAGAAAACCACCAAACAGGATTGTTACATCATTATTTTCTTAAAAATAAATTTACAATAGTTTATTTACAAGTTGAGTATTATAATAAAAATGTTTAATTTATTGGTTTATTTTTTAGATTACCAAAACACAACAATATTTCATTTGGTTCAATTAAAAAAAAACGTAAGAATAACATGTGGATCACTTCAAATCCGACTTCAAAAATATATGAATAACGTAATAAGTGCCTGTAAAATGTGAGAGTTTTTTCCCTTCAGATTTCCCTGGGATCCCAGGTACCTGACTTGGTGACAATGGGACCAAATGGGAAGTATACCCTACCGAACAAAATTTATTTATTTATTTATTTGGTCATCAGTTGGCGGAGAAATCGGTGAACATACATTGAACAGACACTTTTATTCCACTTCAGCACTTGTCTACACTTCAGTGAGGCAAGGTTAAACGTAAACCAATAACAAAGTCAACTTCGATATTTTAATTTTTGTATTGATTTCGATACATAAATATTCATATTTAGCCTACTGATTTAGTTGAATATGCTTTTTATTTTTCGGCATGATAATTCTTATCAGCAAGAAGTCGACAAAACACTGAACAGAAAAAAATCATACTCACCCAGGAATAAGAATGCGATGCTCCCATCGGTACTGGAGTTCTTGTGTGAACTCATACCATAGATGCGCGAGGTAAGGCAGGCCGCCGGCGTGGAGCAAGCGGGCTGCTGTCACTGAGAGTCTCCACACCAGGCCGCCTTCGGGGCTTGTCTTCACGTAGCTACATAGTCTAGGCCCACTGCCATCTGCCTGGAATTTAAACAGATTCTCATTAATGAGAGTTATGATTTTAGTTTATACTAAAGTTGAATGAAAGCAAGGTTATTCTTGAGTACTGTTACCATCACTATCACAATTGCTAATATCAAACAAAGATTTCAAAACGCCATCAATTTTAATTTATTAATTATAGAATTTTATTCATAAATAATCATTAACAATGATAACGAAAAACAGGCAAACGTGTGGAACTACTTGCTAGAATGAAACAGAACTGTCAATGTGACGAGCACAAGGTGTCAGGGTTTCGCTTGGACTCTTCTTGAAAATCCTCCCTATTGGAAACCCTCCTAAACAACATATTCAAAAATAGAAATCTATCAGATGGCAGTCCTATTCTTGAGTTTAGTCCAATTATAGTCATCTTTTAGAGTGCGCTAAAGTTTGACGGGTATTTAGGCTAAAGACTGTTATAATATACCACTGGCACGATAACCAGCCTCATGATCAACTGACAGGTAGCAATCCGATTCATGCACTTAAGACAGCCCAGCGCAGCACAACCTCATGCTGCGCTTGCTAATTTTGAATGCTACATCAATTTCTGGTGAGTGGGTATTGGCTTTAGATTTATTTTTATTTATTTATTTATTTACACGCTATTCAAACAAAAGATACCTTAAATAAACTTAAATGATTTCACCTTAACTAGCGCATAACAGAAAAGAGATCAAAAATAGTAAGCCTTGCGAAGCAGTCCTCACTAGGATGACCCGTGTCGAGAACTACTGCAGTCAGCCTATCCCACTACACAGCCGAGCAAACATTGCACCAAAAATTTATCATTTTTAATAATTTTGATTTTGCATAGCAATATGTTGTTAAATAACAATAATATAATATTACAAGGTTATATACATATTGATAGAACAATGGTGGCTGAGCAGTAGCATGTGCTCTATATGATCTGACGGAACCTGGTTTGATCTTGGCCCTGCACCAATAACTTATTTACTATTTAAATAAACTATGTGTTGATAATACCTTACTTCCACATTGCCTACACAGAGTCATCAAGGGATCTAAATATAAAAACGTCTTAGGGCCGATTTCACCATCAAAGTGAATGCGATCAATGCAAAACTAAACTGGTATAAAGTGGCTTATTGAGTTCAAAACATCAATTTGCCACTTTATACCAGTTTAGTTTTGCGTTGATCGCGTTCACTTTGATGGTGAAATCGGACCTTAGTATGTACTAGTTAAAAGGTAACTGACCTGTTTGAATTCAACTTCTAGCTGCTCCGGATAGTTAAAAGTATCATCTTGTACAGCATCAGGGAACACATAGTACAAGAGAGGCATTAGCAGATCATCCGGGATAGGTCCTTTGAAGTCAGACGTGTTTCTACTCTGCCCCATTGCAGCTTTCACTAGCTTCGATATTGTTATTGGAGCTTCTGTGATTTTATGCAAAGGATTCAGAATACCCAGGCTCCGACTGAGGCCCAATGTGTCCATAAGCAAATTGTTATCATCTAACAAATCCATCATCTTACCAATAGTCTCTGATAATTGACAATTTATATTCTCCCTGATTCTTAGTGTAATGGTCCATGTTGGTGCCATTAGGGGGTCAATGTCTGAGAATGTGGATGACTCAACAATGGTACACTCTCTGAACTTAGGCCATATTGCATTCAGCAGAACACTTTGTAAAGGATCCCTATCTGAGCCGAATGGAAGCTCAGTCAGCTTTTTAACATCAAACCCGTCTATTGATAAAAATTCATTAGTATACGAGCCTCTCTTCCAGGCAAAAGCTTCCAAGTCCTTCAATTCATAGGAAAACTTTGTAGACACTACAACTGCATCTAGGGCAACAGGAGAAGCTATTTTCGACTTAAATATACTAACTAGTCCACTAAGGTGAGAGCATTGGTTCGATATCCGCTTCAAATGAATGGTATCAAAACTGGTTTTATATTCATTGTCTTCATAGAAGCCGAGGTATGTAGGCTGCCAGTGTTCTCTTATTTTAACAAAAATAGGCACGCCACAGTCCACATTAGCAAAGGCTATATTAAGAGAGCTCATCACCAACTTTATCAAACTTCCGTCGACTAGAGGTGAATTGGGATATAAAATCACATATCGTTTAAGCCCATACCAATTCGACACTGGGAAAGGACTCCCGTCAGTATCTTCCATAAAGTTTATGGTTGCTTCCCAAATACCTTTGTATAAATCAGCTGTTATAGATTTGTCTTCAGTTCCTTCCGAAGTTTCTTTACACTTAGCCGAGTCCAAAGTATGGTAAGAAAGTACGTATTTCTGACCAGTAAAAGTAATTTCTTCGGTTTTACAAGTCCATTTCTTTGCACAATCTGGTAACAATGGTAACTTAGGTAGTGCAGCTTTGGAGAGCCGCCAGTCATTTAGGATCTCTTCAATTCTTGCGATAAATACTTCCCATTCAGAGACGGTGGTAAAATCTTGATGGTATATATCATACTCATCAATTTCTTCATTCATTTTGCCAAAATATTCTGGAAAGTCAGGAACAACACAATCGAAATGGAATACAACAAAAATCACAAAAACACAGCTGTTTTGACAAATGACATATATCTTTATAATGTCAATTTCAATTTAACTGACTGGCAGCGACAAACACGTTTTTTCTCCCTACAGGACATTGGCGTCGCACGTCTTGAACATTGATCAGTGTCCGGCGCGGGAATGTTTCAATATCGCGAGTTCGAAGAAATCTTTAGCATTTTTAGGCTGAAAACAAACTGCGTAATTGTTTCCTTCATTGATATTTCTATTCCAGTTTAGTGGTCTAAGTAACTTTCTTCATGTGTTCGCACCATTTTTTTAATTATCTTTGGTAAATGTGGCTGGTTACCATGGTAACGATAACAATAAACAAGTTATCAAACAAAAATCAAAACAATCTCAAAAAATCGCTTGTGTTGTGTTATTGAGAACTTTAAAAAATAAATTTGTAAAAATGTTTCGAGGTGAAAATTCGCACTCATTGAGCTATGAACAACAGGCGAAATTCATTCAAGATCGAATAACAAACGTTGAAAAAAACTTTGGCGATTTGTGTGTCGCATTTGGTGATTACGCCAGGAAAACGGCAAGGTTTACTGTAAAATTTTGATTTTTAGTCTACACACAGCACACACTAATACAGAGGGATAAATCCTACTACGACAATCTGGCCAACAATGGGGCGTTCTCACGCAGTATACACGCTTACAAGCTATCAGAGAATTATCTCTATTACATAGTGGTACCTACCGTTGTATTGAGGAAAAGTTGATTTCCGAACAGTCTGTGTAAGTGAGTGCGACCAACTTATCTGTGCAGGTGGCCAAATCACGAAACTCAATGATATAGGTGTAAGTTACACAGAAAATACGATGGTAGCTCTACCAGGCAACGAAAGTTATGTACCTGTGTGTGATCAACTGTTGATCACTATCTCACAGGCGTAGCCAGGGGGGTTTGGGGGTCAAGCACACGCACGCGAGTTTACCGGTGTTTGCGCGAGGTGGCGCTAATGTTGTAAATGACACCGAGTTTTAAGGCCACTGTGGGTAGAATATATGTCTAGATATGACTCATACTTTTTGATACGGTTTCTTTTATAAAATAGCACAAATGTCCTATCTAACTTTACATGTGTATCTACCTACCATGCTCACAAACATACACATAACCCTTGTAGGAAGTCGTTATTTTCAATAATTCTTTACAGATTACGTGATATGGGAGACGAGTTAACGAAAGTTCTTAAAGACTATGCTAACAACGAACTTGTTAATAAGTCATTGAGTGCAGGGCTCGAGAACCTGTCTGTCACACTGACTGCCATCGAGGAGTATCGGAACTGTGAAGTGCAGCGCTTGGAGGCAAAGGTTTGTATATAGAAAGCTTACTAGGTACCTACCTATTTAGATAGAAAATGGAGCAAGGTAACTTCCGAGGTCATTGCAGTTCTTACGACGCCAAAAATGCTTTGGCGGGCGAAAAATCGCCAAAATCGCCTCACGTAGTTAATGGACTCCCCCTAAGGTCAAAACGTACAAATTGAAATTTAAATAAAAAAACGATAAATCAGCTGATTATATTCAAACGGCCGAACAGATTTTCTGAATCATAGCTTAGAACACTCGTACAAATCAACATTCAAACAATAAAAAACTATCTTGGGAGCTATGATGCTACAGACATACACTAGCGTAGAAATCGGTGAAACTACATTTTAAAAAAAATTACAGTGGAACATAGAACCGTCCTCCTTTTTCGTCGGTTAAAAATAAAGTAGCTTTCCGCGTCTATCTGTCTGTATATCCGCTAACTCCTCCTAAAACACGCAACGGATTCTGATGCAGTTTTTACCTTCAGTTAGATATATTTTTACGGAAGGTTTACTTATACAATAAAACTTACACCCGTGCGAAGGCGGGCGGGTCAATAGGTACATATAAAATAATCATCATCAGCCAGAAGACATCCACTGCTGAACATAGGCCTCCCCCTTTAACCTGCACACTGAACGACATCCTGCCATCTGCATCCATTGAATGCTCGCGACTCTCACATTGTCGTCGGTCCATCTAGTTCCAGTTAGGCTTACCTATGCTGCTTCTTCCGGTTTGTGGTCTCTACTCAAGAACCTTTCTTCCCCATCGGTCATCAATTCTTCGAGCGATGTGGCCTGCCGCCTGCCCATTGCCACTTCAACTTGCAAATTTTAATAGCAATGTCGGTGACTCTGGTTCTTTGGCGAATATCTACGTTCCGAATTGTATCGTGCAAAGAAACTCCGAGCATATCGTAGCTCTCTCCATTGCTCCGTGACTCTGAGTTTTTCCTAAAATCCAACAGTTAAGGAACACGTCTCAGTACCATATGTCATCACTGGCAACACACATTGGTCAAAGACCCTCTTCTTTATGCACTGTGGTATCTTGGACGAGACGATGTCACGCAATTTCCCGAACGCTACCCGTCTGAGTTGGAGTTGGATAAAATAATACTTCTGTAGTATTGTATGTCGAATTTACACCCACCACCTGTCGTTATCGTCTCCGGTGCAGTGCCTCTTCAATAGTAACAGCAGTAAGTAAGACCAAGGGCATCGCCAGCCCGTGGCCCAGGGGGGTGAAATTAATCTTATGGAGGATGAGAAAAATATTAATTGTAGGTCCAGTCAAGAGCAGTCAGAGTTTCATTGCAGTTGGCAAAATTTTTTAATCTCTAAGGGCCCCTCCCTGCCCCCCCTTGGCGACCCCCTTGGGTAAGACGTACCTATTCTGTGACCGTACCGCGTGTAACTGGCACGGATTTGGGGGACGGCGGATACCGGATGATATAATATGAGGGTGATCGCATGGCTTGATAACCAGTCAGTACGGTCGATAACTGAGACCAAAGTTACCCTTGATAATAAAAATTAAATCCTAACCCTGTCCAATTTGTTTTTAAAGCATAATTAATTCCTAGGTGGGTACTTAGGTGACTGACCACCAAAATCTGGTTATATCGTCATTGCTGTCCACCGTTCGAGACAGACTTCAGATAGATTTTCCCGAAAGAATCGTTTTTGCCCTTCCAAAAACCCTTATAGCGAGAGTAATTTCAAAGAAATCGTTAGTAGTTTTTTTTAATGCGATTGCATATTTTTACACGTACAGTAGTCTCTTTAATCTGGCACTTCAGTACATCGGCACGTCCAGTAGTCCGACACTCTACAGCTACGGTCCCCGCTCTTTCCGCCCGCGCCATAGAGCACATTATACGGGTAGCCCGCGCCTTCCCTTTTTTCAGCCACTGCCTACGCTTGCCGGCACTCTTTCCCCCTCCAGATTACGTAAGATAGTTATCATAAAGAAATTTGAAATCATTATATGTAAATACATACTACCTACAATACATAGAAAGCAGGAAAGAAAGAAAACATTTATTAAGCGCACAAAAAAACGCTACAACTATATGCAATATTGTATTTTTATTACCTTGAATTTCCCTGTATAATTCAGTAATCCGATAATTCCATTATGCCGGCACGTCCATGTCTTTAATAGTGTCGGATTAGTAAGATGCTACTGTATTACTGGTATTACTCTGTTTATATCATAGACCTAACATTTTTTTTGCTACGCAATAAATCTATGGTTTATATTATGGTAATTCACAGGTGATTGGAGAATTGTGCCAGTATGAGGCCATCTGCAAGCACGCCAGGGAGGAAGTCAAACACACCATGAACGTTCGCGAAAAGGAAATGGCGCGCAAGAAAGTTTTCGACAAAGCCCGTGAAAGGCAACCCTTCAACAGACAGCAAGTGGTAGGTCATCTACTTGTTTAGATAGGTAATAGCAAGCAGTGTCGTAAATAGGGCTGTGCCAGCGGTGCCCAGGCACAGGGCGCAGACTCTGGAGAGGGCGCACTAATGACCACACCATCCAAGTTTTGTTTTCAAGGGTGTAGTTATAGAAGCTCGCACCGGGCGCATAAAAGGTTAGTTACGGCACTGATAGCAAGACACAGCACTGCAGGGTAGCTGAAGTAGGTGTAGATAATAACTTGCACCGTCTTTGTTATAACTTGAGTATCTTCAAGGCCCGAGTGAATAAGTACCTAACCTGCATAGATCTACGTGCTCCATCTTCGGCCACAACATCGTTTTCCATTAGCTGACTTGGTGGCCAAATATATTCTAATTATTTTTATTTTTTAAAGTAGTAGCGCCCTGCGGTTCCACTCGCTTACAGGAACCGTTTATTTTTCGTGGTGAATTCGTACGCTACCTCCATACCAAATTTTATCTAAATCCATTCAGCCATTACAGAGTTGTGTGCGGAACATTAACACCATCCTGTCAAATTTCGCTAAGATATTCCTAGCTGTTTGGTCGTGAAAAGCTAACAAACATAGAGACAGTTTGTACCAAAGGAAGAAGAAGTAGGCCCTTAGTATTTACTTACCTAATATAGTAATAAGAAAATGAAAAATGAAAAAGATATAGGTACTCAAAAGGATAGATTTATTAAACGAATGAAGTTAAGTTATAAACAAAAGAATAGATCAAAATTTAGAATAGTGAATTTACCAGAATATAGCTCAGAAGGAGGCACATGAAATTTATAGGGTCGTGGTTGTTCGACCTGAAGATTCGCCTGTTTCTACTTCCGTAGCGCAGTACTACCCTATATTGTGAGTCCGCTCGAAGATGGTAGGTGGCCTCAGGGTCAGCTCGGGAAGTGGCCTCGGCACTAGGACGCGCAGCGAGGTTGGTTCAGCCGAAGATACGACGACCAAATCGTGAGGTTTTGAAAATCGACCGCACTCGGGTCGGACCGGTGGTAGTCCCCCAACTCGGACTACGCAATGTATGAAGGTTTCCTTCGGTGAAATTGGTCCTGGAATCGACAAACCAAATAATTAATATTTGGCTCATCTAAGTTCCGTTCTGAGGGCCCACCACGGCATCACAAATAATGTGGGTAGTTACGTGCATAGTTGTTTTGTCGTGGTGGTAACTACTATCAGAACGGAGTTGCATTTTAGTACCTAGATGTGCTGAAGGCTTAAGCGATACATAAAATGAAATTAACAATGTGTTTGAAATGCTGAAGGCTATCTAAATGCGTACATTTAGTAAAATAAATAAAAAAACAAGGTAGTTATAAAAAAATAATTGAAGTGATTTTAAAGGAAATTTCCATGAAATAAGCAAGCTAAATATGTGAAATAGTACAGTGAAAAAGAAAACTGAAATATAATAATTTTACACAAATTGTACAATTATACACAGAATAAAAGCAAGACATGAAATGTTTTTATGTGCCATTCAAAACTCACCCTATAACGGGAAATCACTCTCATGGAGACTCACACAATAATAACAGCTAGATCGCTGGTATTAATGCTAATTAAAAATCACTTGTCCGCTAGAACGCTAAACAAGTGTCAACCGTCTCAAGAATCAGAATCGCTTCGAATGGCCGCTAGGCGCGCAGTCAGAGGCTTGCTCCCCTCATACCTCAAGTCATGCCCCGCCGGCCGTGAGTAATACAAATCTATGTGACATGCGAATTGCATAGCCACGTTCGGATTTGAATGTAATTAAACAACGCCTGTAGGTAGATGTACTAAACTAAGGAAATTAAGGTATTGTATTTGTTTATTTGTTCTGTGTATGTTTTTAAATAATTATGTAATTGTAATTTAATATTTTATATTCTAATAATTTTAATGTATTTATAATTATATAAATATGTAACGTTTTTGTTTCGTTACATTACCCGCCGGTCCCTCATAAGGATTTTAATTTAAAATTAAAATCCGCAATTTTTAAGTGTCAATTTCTTACAATTTACCTTTCATACATTCTTACGCACCTCTTATACTTCTCATTCATACTTCTTCTATATTCAACAAAACTAAAATCGAATAATATAATAATTATAAGACTCGCCCTTTCATAAAGGAAGTCATAGGCCATAAGTATCGACTTATGACTTCTTGTAAGAAATGTTAAAAAGATTGAAATGGGAATGGGTAACGTAATGAAATGAAACTACTAAGACTTTTGACCTAATATTTTTAAGTCTTTAATATGCCAAGTGCCTAAGTTCTTGCCCGAAATGTCCTCTAGAACGTAGACCAGTGGCGAACGTTTCTCGACAACTTTGCACTTTAGGTATTTCGGAGCTAACTTTTTATTAGAGAACTTATCCTTATCACTCAGGACATAAGCGCGTTTGTAAACAGTATCTCCTATATTAAATTCATATGATTTTCTGCGTAGGTTATAATTTGCAGTGTTCTTAGCATGAGCGTGATATAGAGATTTCTGAACCTGGTCGAAGATAGAGCTCAAACATCCAAGGTTTTCAGCGTACACGTCTCGAGGCAAGAACAAAACTTCATCACTTAAGTCAATATCAGTATAATGAGAGCCACATACTACTAGTTCCCGCCCAAAGACAAGAAAGGATGGTGTAAACCCTGTTCATTAACTGAGTTGTTAATGGCGAATTGGACACTAGGAATATAAGTATCCCATGATCGATGATCACTATCTACAAACGTAGAAATACTGGTTATTATAGTTTTATTATACCGCTCCACAGTATTGATCTGGGGGGTATATTTTGGCGTGAAAAATATATTTGGGATGCTATACTTTTTGAATAGTGCATTTGTAAGACCACTGATGAACTGAGGGCCATTATCAAGAAATATTGTCTGAGGGACACCATGAAAAAGAAATATTTGCTCCTCTAAAATTCGAACAATAATTTCTGATGTGGCCTTTTTGATCGGATAAATGTGACAAAATTTTGAAAAACAGCAAGTTATTACTAATATATGGCAATTTCGTTTTCGAGTTACGGGTAGAGGACCCATTAAATCGATAGGTATCATCTGATACGGTCGAGAGCACTGCTTGGGGCGACCCATTTCTCCAAGAGTAGCATGGTTTTGTATTTTGTACTGAAGACAAGTGGAACATAACCCAACAGCTTTTGCTACGTCTCTATACATGCCTGGCCAGTAGTACCTAAGCGCGACACGTCTATAGGTCTTAAAAATGCCCAAGTGACCAGCAGTAGGCTCACTATGGTTCTCAGCAATAACATCATCTCTGAGTTCTGAAGGAACTACCTCTTTCCACGAGAATTCATTCGTAAGATGACACTTATTCTTACTTAGACGGAAAAGGGTATCATTTTTGATTTGATAGTTGGGATAAAGCACAGGTCTGGTTAAACAGTTGTTATAAATATCCTTATACCAATCATCACTAGAAGTCGAGAATGATTTGGCAGTATTTATAGTAGCGACGGGGACAGCTCTGGACAAAGCGTCGGGTATCACATTATCTACGCCTCGACGGTGTTTTATTTCGAGGTCAAAAGACGATAAGCGAACACTCCAACGTGCGAGTCTACCCGTAGGGTTACTTAAGGATGTAAACCATTTCAATGCACTGTGGTCAGTGTAGACCACAAATGTTTTGCCGTTTTCCAAATAACATCGCCAATGCTCCAACGCAATTAAAACTGCTAAAGTCTCCCGTTCTGTAATACCGTAGTTTCTTTCCGCTGATGTCAAAGATCTACTCATATACGCTATGGGGTGTTCTTTGCCGCCAACAGACTGTGTGAGCATAGCGCCTACGCCATAACTACTAGCATCCGTGTGCACTTCAAAAGGCAGGCTATAGTTGGGGCAAGATAGAACGGGAGCGGATACCAGGCATTCCTTAAGTTTTTTAAAGGCTTCGTCGGCTTCAACTGTCCATTTAAATGGTGGTGTGCCCTTTTTACTTGAAGTCAGCTTATTTAGCGGCCCTGCGATCGTACTAAAGTTGGGGACGAACCTACGGTACCAAGTGGCGGTGCCTAGAAATCTCTTTAGCTCCTTACGACTCGTAGGAGTTACATAATTGAGGATGGCTTCAACTTTATCTGGGTCCGTTCTTAGTCCATTCACATCGACCACATAACCTAAATACCTTAGCTGGCTTCGAAAAAATTCGCACTTTTCTAGGTTAACTGTCAAGTTAGCATTACGTAATCTCTCTAAGACACGCAGTAGAAGGGATACGTGCTCCTGGAACGTATTACTGATGATAATAACATCATCCAAATATGCGAATATCCTATGATCCACGTTACCTAACAACGCATCAACCAACCTTTGCTGTGTTGCGGGAGCATTTGTCAAACCAAATGGTGTGGTCTTAAATCGCAGAGTTCCTCGACCTGGGACGTAAAATGCCGTCTTATCCTTGTCCTCCTCTGCTAAGGGCAATTGCCAAAATGCCTTAGATAAGTCGATACTACTTAAGTAACGCGCGTCGCGAAGGTTGTCTAAAATCTCCGAAATGTATGGCAAGTTATAGGCATCGCGTTTTGTGACAGAGTTAAGTTTCCTACTGTCCAAACAAAACCGAGGCTGGCCGTTCTTTTTGGTAACAAGTAGTACCGGAGACTGCCAGGCACTCTCGCAAGGTTCCACCACATCTAGAGCTATCATCTCATCTACTTGTTCGATGAGTATTTTCTGCTTCTCCGGTGAAAGTCTATAATAACGCTGTCTTACCGGGGGAGAGTCGCCTGTATCGATACGGTGTTTAATTAAATGCGTTCGACCAAGACCTTTGCGTTCAAATGAAATATCACCGAATTGTTCGATGACATTGTTGGCTATGGCCCTCTGTGAATCGTCCAAGTCATCGTAAGAACCAATGAAAGTTTGTGGCTTACTAACATTTAAGTCCATTAGTGGAACCAAAGTTAACTGAAGGGAACCTAAATATTTTGGACATAGATGAAACGCTCGCCAGAAATCAATACCTAGAATCAGTGATGATTTAATTTCTGGGACTACGTAAGTCTTTACAATATAAAATTGATTTTCGAAGTTTATAGGTAAGTTGATATAACCTATACTTTGAAGTGTTTGACCACCTGCAGCTACAATGGATAACCTATCATCAGTACATAGCTTAAGGCCATGACTTAACAAAGTAACATGTGCATTATTGCCAATGATGGTGACTGCAGAACCTGAATCAAGGAGACCTGTGGCAGTAATGTCATTAATATTAATATTAACGTATGGACGTGTATCATTTCGAGGCTTGTCCTCCAGGATTGTTGCAATTTTGTAACAGTTAAAAAACCTACGTACAGTTTCCAACCATTTATCCCAGTCTTCCCTATCGCAGCGACCTAACGATGAAGAATGGGTACAACAATCCTGCGAATCTAGTTTTTTGAGTTGCAACTAGGGCAATCGGTTTTTTTTACTCCTTTGCGACCACACTTGAAACACATGATTTCTGTGTTCTGACAGTTCTTCAAGCTATGTGTATTATTACGGCATCTAGGACAGTAAGAGAACTTCTTGTCAGCATCAGTATTATTGATGTGTAGTGCATGTAGATATTTTTCATTTACATTGTTATTAGCGTTAGATCTAGAATAACCTTGATTATGGTTCACAAAATTTGGTTTTTGTTTGTATGTATTTGTTTTTTCTTTGTAGGCAAACTCTGGTGCTAACAAATTACTAGATGACGCAGCTGCTGGTTCACGAAATTGGACCAATCGTGATTGAAAATTCTCGAAATTTCTACACAGAACACGCAGTTGTTCAATACTTTTAATTTCGGTTGCTGAAGCTAGAGTACTTGCATAGCATGGTCTAATATTATGTAGTACGATTTCGAGTTTATCTTCTTCAATCAAAGGTTTCGATAGGCGCGCAAACATGCCTGCCAAAATCGATAAGAAAATCGTAATGTTTTCCGCTTCGCCTTGAGACCTAGACCGAATCTCAGCTAATAATAGATAATCATAATCTGATTTGTCGAAGTCTTGTTTAAGAAGGATAACAAGTTCTTCCCAAGATGAGACCTGTTCCTTAATGCTTCGAAACCAATGGAGAGCATTATCAATAAAAATTTCAGTGGCAAATCACAGTAGCTTAGTGTCGGAAATATTACGAGCTTCACTAAATTCTTTCACTCGTTGTATGAAGGATCGTACACAAGACTTTCCGTCATACTTCAATTTACCTAACTCCGAAATAGTCCTATTACCGCCTTCACATGCAACTGATACGTGAACCGGTGTGGGCATGACCTGTGATTCTGAGCTGGAGCTAGCGACAGAGAGAGGATCTATAGTTTTTTTTTTCAAAATAAGCAGTTTTTCGTAAAGCCCTTTGAAAAGTGTACTGCATTCCAAATGCTTACTAACCAGTCTCTCATCTTCATTTATACGATTGATCCTGTGATACAGATGATGGAAGATGTTCTCAATACGACCCAAATTATTTTTGTCTAAAACTTCTGTGTCAAAAGTTAACTTGATTTTATCCAAAAGTTCAAAAACAATCGTCAAGTCGTCCGATGGATCCAGATGGGAACACAAGATGTCTTCGGACGGATATATTTGACTCAATTTGCCAATCTGCTTCCTAATATCTGCCACAGTGCTGGCAGGAACTTCACCTCTGACGGAAACTTCATATTCTAACTCCGATTTTTGTAGAGAAAAGTATTTAATAGGGAATTCCATTTTTCCCACACGTATAATAAAAAATATGTTTATAAGTAAGGTTTGTTGTAAATGGCACACAAAACTTGTAAAATTGATCAATGGTGTAAATACTCCGTTCTGTTACACTCAACTCTAACAGAACGCTTCGGTTTGATAAAGATTAATGATTAAAGATCGTTGGATCAAAAAAATAAAAACCAAAAAAAAAAATATATAAAATTATTGCAACTGGTGTGAAAGCAGCTTAACAACACTCAATTGTTAATAAAACAATCAAAACAATCGAGTTTTAAAATAATAAAATGATTTAATAATAAATAAATAAAATCGTTAACACTTTTTTCATCGATTGTACTTTTTGTCGATTTTTTTTTTTTTTTTTTTTTTTATTAGCATATTTAAAATGACACTGGAGACAGTAAAGATACGCAAAAAAAAAAAAAAAACTCCTGTCACCTCAGTTACTGCAAACCAAAAAATATAAAAAGCGTTTAACAACTAAACCACTCACCATACAAAAACTAACTACTTACTACTAGAAGCAGAAACAGAATCAACCACGTAAGGGGGCGCCAATGTACCAGAGGCACATACTATTTATTAAATTAGTTGTTCCACCTGTAGGCTCGCCTGTTTCTACTTCCGTAGCGCAGTACTACCCTATATTGTGAGTCCGCTCGAAGATGGTAGGTGGCCTCAGGGTCAGCTCGGGAAGTGGCCTCGGCACTAGGACGCGCAGCGAGGTTGGTTCAGCCGAAGATACGACGACCAAATCGTGAGGTTTTGAAAATCGACCGCACTCGGGTCGGACCGGTGGTAGTCCCCCAACTCGGACTACGCAATGTATGAAGGTTTCCTTCGGTGAAATTGGTCCTGGAATCGACAAACCAAATAATTAATATTTGGCTCATCTAAGTTCCGTTCTGAGGGCCCACCACGGCATCACAAATAATGTGGGTAGTTACGTGCATAGTTGTTTTGTCGTGGTGGTAACTACTATCAGAACGGAGTTGCATTTTAGTACCTAGATGTGCTGAAGGCTTAAGCGATACATAAAATGAAATTAACAATGTGTTTGAAATGCTGAAGGCTATCTAAATGCGTACATTTAGTAAAATAAATAAAAAAACAAGGTACCTAGTTATAAAAAAATAATTGAAGTGATTTTAAAGGAAATTTCCATGAAATAAGCAAGCTAAATATGTGAAATAGTACAGTGAAAAAGAAAACTGAAATATAATAATTTTACACAAATTGTACAATTATACACAGAATAAAAGCAAGACATGAAATGTTTTTATGTGCCATTCAAAACTCACCCTATAACGGGAAATCACTCTCATGGAGACTCACACAATAATAACAGCTAGATCGCTGGTATTAATGCTAATTAAAAATCACTTGTCCGCTAGAACGCTAAACAAGTGTCAACCGTCTCAAGAATCAGAATCGCTTCGAATGGCCGCTAGGCGCGCAGTCAGAGGCTTGCTCCCCTCATACCTCAAGTCATGCCCCGCCGGCCGTGAGTAATACAAATCTATGTGACATGCGAATTGCATAGCCACGTTCGGATTTGAATGTAATTAAACAACGCCTGTAGGTAGATGTACTAAACTAAGGAAATTAAGGTATTGTATTTGTTTATTTGTTCTGTGTATGTTTTTAAATAATTATGTAATTGTAATTTAATATTTTATATTCTAATAATTTTAATGTATTTATAATTATATAAATATGTAACGTTTTTGTTTCGTTACAAGTTACTTTCGCTTTTTAACCGACTTCCAAAAAGGAGGAGGTTCTCAAATCGACTGTATTTATGTTTGTTACCTAAGAACTTTCGACTGGGTGATTCGACTTTGATGATTCTTTTTTTATTTGAAAGCTGGTGCTTACCGTGTGATACCATTTCAATTTCGTCTAGTTCTGTCATTTTTAAGAAGTCGGTTTTTTCTATTGATAATCATAATATATTAGTTGGGATTGTGTAATGTGATTAGGGCTTTAGTTTGGAAGTGTTGGATATAGGATGGACCGCCTACTTAAATAAAGTGGATCAGTAAAAACTGATGTCCCAGGTTAAGTAACTACGGAGCGCTTTAGATACAGGGCCGACCACTGTGTCTTTTACGAACTGCTTTTAATGCTGAGCGTCAGGCTAGCACTTGCTCATTTCTCCAAGCTTCACTTTTACATTGTTTTTGATCTCAGACATACGCGGAATCAGAACTGCTAAAGGCGTCAGCGGAGATGTCACGAACAGCCAAAGGTCTGAGCGAACAGACAGAGTTCTTCGAGCGTCGCAAGTTGCAGCAGCTGAAGACGCTGCTCTCGGACTTCGTGCTGATAGAGATGACGTTCCACTCGAAGGCAGTAGAGCTGCTCACGGCAGCGTACCAGCAGATTGGGGATATTAACGATAAGGCCGACCTGGATGTGAGCGTTTATAGCTTTTTAGAAAATAATTATGTGGTCCTACATTTGTACCACCATTATCACAGAAAGAAATAGGAATAGTACTTAGGTACATAATAATAATTATGCTGGTCATTCGATCATCCACTTAAAGCTAGATTTTATACGCGTATGAAAGAACAAAACTTTACTTTTGATATAAAGTGGGTAGATAGATATTATATACTGTGCCTACCTAGTCTAGCTAACTACCTTGTACTGAGGAGTTCGTATTAATATATTTTATTTTTTTCCGAAGCTTCTAAATACAGGTCTGTCTGATAACGAGGAGCCAGCGGTAAATAATGATATTATTTTAGTTACCTACATATTTACATCTGATTAAATATAGACTCTTGAGTAAATAACTTTTATTTTTCGTTATACTTAATTCAACAGAACTTTAGGAGGAAACTGAGGTCTCCCGAGAAAATGGTGAGCCAGGGCATATCAGCGCGGTCTTCGTCTTTGGCGTCTCTGATGACTCAGCATTCACCGGGAAAGGATGACGATGTGAGTTGTACTTCCGCTCTACGGGGCGGGGACGACGACTATAACCATAGACCTAAATATAGGTTTGTGATTACAACAGTAGTGCTATGCGTAATTCTGTGGCCCCGACCCGGATTTTCACACAACGGGCAATGGAGAGAGATATGCTCTGAGTTACTTTGCGCGATTATATCCGAAACGTGGATATACGCCAAAGAACCAAAGTCATCGACATAGCTATTAAAATTTGCAAGTTAAAGTGGTAATGGGCAGACTACATCGCTCGAAGAACGGATAACCGGTGGGGAAGAAAGGTCCTTGAGTGGAGACCCCGAACCGAAAGACGCAGCGTAGGTATGCCTCCCACTACATGGACCGACGAAATTGTGAGAGTCGCGGGCATCTAGTGGATGCAGATGGCAAAATGTCGTTCAGTATGGAGGTTAAAGGGGGAGCCCTATGTTTAGCAGTGGACATCTTCTGGCTGATGATGAACCGGATTTTCGCCTTTTAGTTCCGTACCCGTAGATAGCAAGCCAAATTCTAAATTGAATACGCTTTACGAGCTGCTTAGGTACCTTAATTCTCTTTACAGAGCACGAGGAGGCTGAAATCTCCTGATAAAGGAAATGTGGGCATGACGCGATCCAGTTCACTCGCAGCTCTTATGAACCATTCTTCGTCGAGAGATGAAGCCGACACTACGGTAAATGATGTTACTATAACTGCGAAGTTTTCCCACTTTTAAGCAACGCATGTTACTACAGATTACCATAAGGCTTATAATATTGTATTATACTCGCATTTAGTGGAGCAAAACCATGGTGCTTACACATAGTCGTGCGTTTCGCTACATGTATTTTTGAGGTTTTTATCACATAGCTGTAAAGTAAAATCTATTTTTTACAGTTCCCTCCATAATTATGAAATCTGTAGGTATATTAAGATATGGTACATTATTTAGTAGTTAGTACTTAGATTTGAATGAATCGAACAAAAAACAGGGAGAAAAGAGCAGATCAATGTTACTTTCATATATTTTTTTCTATCACGCGATATGTTCATAATCGTGTTTCGGTCTTTACAGCTTCGATCATAAAATACAGTGTAGTTTTTCGAAGCTTTACATTCCTAGACAAAACATTCAATTTTCATATGATATCATTTTTATAATTTTAAGCTAATCATGAAAGCAAACTAACTCTAACAAGAAAGACCAACATTGCTAAATGTGGGAAAAGAGGCCTAAAAAGCCTTAAAAACAATATTTTGACTTTAGCTAATTCGCACGATATCAACAGCCATTTTGTCTCGCATACACATCTATGGTAGGGTACATGTAAAATCTTTCAGGTAATAATTTTTATTTTTTTTAGGAATCTGAAGACTCTGAAGAACAGGAAACTTCTGAAGAAACCGAATCACGTTAGCCTTAATTAATATTAAGTGTTAGTTATAAGTACATACTAATAATAGTAAAATACGTAATACCTACCTGTTTAATAAGGACTTAGAAATAAATGAATAGTTTGCCCAGAACACACTTTATTCTTCATCCAGATTTCTGATAGATATAGAATATTGAAAATCATTGGTGTATCAACATTTTACCACATTCGATGCCAGCACTCACTTAGCAATATGCCAGTGAAAATTATTCTTTAGTTGCTAAAAAAAATGTTATGTCTCTTTTCTGTTCTGGAGTTATAGTTATTTTAAACCGACATCCAAAAAGGAGATATTCAATTAGCCTGTTTTTAAATGTTTGTATCCTCAGAACTTTTGACTGGGTAAACCGATTTTGATGATTCTTTTTTTATTTGAAAGCTGGTGCCTCCCATGTGGTCCTTTTAAATTTGGTCCAGTTCTGTCATTTTTAAGACATTGGTTTTTTATATTGAATTATTCTTTCAGATGTACAGTGTTAGATTTATACGAGATACATTCAATTTTAAAAATAATGTTAACTCTCCCCTTCGATCAAAAAATGAATGTATATTTTTTCGAAGATTCTCACCTATTGATTTGTAATCAGGAACATGCAAGCCTCCATTGTTTCTGTACCAGCCTGTTCCAAGCACAGTTATTCTAAATCAATATTCACCCTCTACCTTCTCTTACATGCATATACACAAACAGAAAAATACAAAACGTCTCAAGGCATGTTTTGAACTGTACTATGCCTATACTAATGGATTATTTATTATTATTTTTGATACTTATTATTAGCTGGAATCAATATTTCTGCTGTGCGTAAACTAGTACACTTTACATTGCTGGTTTGCTACATTCTAAACCACTAAAACAACTACAAGGCAAATGGTTATTGTTATTTGATTTTATTTAGATAGTAGAATAGTAGCATTTTGGTTTCGGAAGTGTGTCCCATACACCCGGTATATTTGTTTCTAGTTTTCTTTCTAATAATGCTTGTAAATCAGAATTTTTACAAATTACTACCTATTTTTCAATTAAGTCAGGGTTTGTTTTTGCAAATCATCAGCTTATTAAGCAAAACTTTAAATACACTTGGGTTGTATTTAGAAAATAATATTTATTCCTTCCTATATGTTTCTTTATCTGGTGTTACATATCTATACATGTATACATATAAAAACGAAATGCTTCTCACTGATGGACTCATGATATTTTATAAAACTACTTGTCCTATAAACCTGTAATTTGGCAGGTAGATTCTTTATGGAGTGTAGAGGTCCCCTAAGAAAGACATTTAAGAAATAGCCGAATCAAGCATCAAAAGGGTGTTGAAAGTTTATATGAAAATCTATGCATAAGTCGTGGGCAACAGCTAGTTATAAAATACAAATAATAAGTAAATAAAGTACGAATAATAATTATGTCATGAAATAAATACATGAACTTTAGCCAAGTCAAGGATAATTAAACTTTTTGAAGAGACCAACTAACCTTTACACCCTCTGCCACACTGATGTTATTTAGGATAAAAAATTCCTAACCTTAGCACAGTTGCAACCTTTGTAGACATTAACTAATTATGTCTTGGAGCAGATCAAACATGGAACAATTCTTTTCAGAAAAAGGATGTTTAGATAAAAAAAGGTTCGTGGAACTATCTAGTTCTGCTGCTTAGAATTTACGGTGCCTGACTATTCCTGAGATAATGCCTACACAGGTAAAACCGCGGGGCATGGCGAGTGACCCAATAAACTCGTGCGCTATTTTGTTATAGCCCTAGGTAGTATCAACCTTAATTTGTAGAATATAAGTAACATTTTTTTTATGCTTCCAGTTTGTTAAGACTGCTTTTATATTGTACTTTGTATTATCATAGAGAGAGCTCAGATAGGTTCATGAAACATCGCCGTCGGTCATAGTCTGTCCAGTCAGTGCCTCCGTGGGCCTCACTTGGTGTGGTGTGCTGTGGTCCAAAGTTTGTTAGCTCACACGGATTAAGACATGCAGACGAATGGCACCGATATTTTTCCACTAAAGGAAATTGGTCTGGGAACTATTACAATCTAGAATGATCGCGGAATGTTGAGATAATGAAAGCGGTTTTCTACCTTACACACCACCATGAACAGTGAGGGTGAGGAATTTTTATTCTAACCAGTGTTACTTAAAAAGATTAGACGGTCACACTTTTCCATCATCTTAATATTGCGGGTCTTGTTACTACGAGTAAGTACTGCGTAATTCGGTCTTATTAGTGTTTTTTTTTTTTTTTACTATGGAATAGCATTTTCACATATCATAGCAATATAACCCTGATTTCTAATACATAATAATGTGCTTGTTTATGTGGGGTTATAATTGAAAGTGAGATAATTATTATCTTTCTGTGCCCTTATCATTAAAAAGTCTAATGGATAATATTACTCTTAGCCTGAGCTGCAAGAAAAACACTTATTTTTCACTCTCGATTCCGGCTTGCGTCATGAGGTCGGTTACAGTTTTTTCCAGCTCATCTACTCGGGTACCCATTTCATCTATCCGGTTTATAATCTGATCTGACATGCTTTGGAACTTGTCTTGCATATTCTGTAGTAGAGACTGGACCTGAAACACGAATAACTTTAACTATAGGCAATTTACTGTGTTAGGTACTTTTTAATCAGATTGTGATAAAAAGGTATACAAAGAAATTTTGGATTCAGTTAAATTCACTTACGTATAGTGTCACCTCCTGCATGTTCTTAGGGTCTGCACCGGGTGTAGAATACGCATTTTCCACATCACTTTTCATTGAATCTATATTCTGATCAGCCATGACTGCTTCTTGTATACGATTACAAATTACAAAGGCGCAAAAGATGTTTATATCAAACAATAACAATGAGTACTGTTCTTAGCAGCTGTAATGTAATAACTATAAAGTAATTTGTGGCTGTACCGCTACTGTGAATTCGTCTGTGAATCGCGAGCTACTGTCTTACTTACTAATTCAGAATTAAATATTTCTTTTGGTTTGAAAATAAAATATCACCACAGCAACCTGACAGCAGTCAGCACGACAGCTTCATTTGACACTGACAGCCAGTGCTGCCAACTCAATATCAAGTTTGCGCTAATTGCTTTAAAAAAATGGCTAGATTGCTAAATATTTGTTAAACTATGCTATCAGAAAAATGGCTAGATCTGCCTACGAATGGGCTTAGTTGCCAGCCCGGCAGACAGAAACCTTGTTATTTTGTGCCAAGATAGGGCAGTAAAAAAAACTAGGCGATAAAAAATAATTGCTTGATACCTACGCGTTAAATCACAACTCTATTGTCAAATGACAATACAATGACAAAGTCGTGAGTTATCAAAGCAGACCTCACTGTTATGTCAAAGTCAGGTTATGCCGAATCTGTCGTATACCGGTCGTTTCTTTTTTACAGTGCTGCCATTTTAGCGCTTTCGGCGCTAGATCTAGCGCTTTTTTGCTATGTTCAGCGGGCACTTGATAATTTTAGCGCCTAGCGGATAATTTAGCGCTTTCTTAATTTTTAAAAATAAGAACAGGATTACCCGTGGTTAACAGCAACTGTTATAATTATCAACTACCAGCTGATATTTTAAATAAGATAGGATCATCCGAAAAATATAAAGTAAATACTACTGAACCTAACCAGCCTGGACCCTCGAGTTCAGCTATGATGGAAGAAGAATTTTATTTTTTTATTACTTAAAGTTGACTTTACTATACCCAAACTGTAGGTATAGAATAATATTATTATGTTTTTTCTTCTAAATTTTATTATTGTAATAAAAAGTTGTTTTTCACTACAATCACTTCGTATTTTATTTTATTATTGTCGTGCGTATGACGCTTTTTCCACGATCAATGTGATTACATAATCTACCATACTAAACACATAGAGCAAAACAACGGAGCCGTTAATGAGATGCGTTTATACGAGTCGCAATCTGCGTCACGCTTCCAAACCTTTATCAGAATCGTTTTAAGAGTTCATGGTTACAGCCCATGTTTAGTATGGGAGATTATTTAATCACACTGATCGTCTACAAAGCGCTTCAGTTAAAAGTTCGGATTTAGCGCTTTATTGACTCGTTTGAGCCGATTTAGCGCTTTAATGGCTCGTGAATATATTCGAATCTAGCGCTTAGTGCACCGCTGTCAGCGCTGATTAGATTTTTTCATCTGGCAGCAGTGCTTTTTTATACGTCCACAAAATATTTTGAGATTATACCTACCCTACCTAAAAAATAAATCACAATTTAGTTAGTAAATTAAAGCTGAAATTTCTTTTCTAAATAAATACTATGCCGCCGTTATCTATACATCCAAAGGGTGAAATTCAAATTGATCTAACACAAGTAAGGAGAGATATCAAACATGGAATTCGAGAGTGCACTGAACGTGGTCTTAAAGAAACCACAAAGTGGCTTGCAGAACTGAATTACGCTTTAAGAGGTCATAAAATAAATAATGAAGAAGAAGATATCGTCGACCAAGGAGACAGCATATTGCCCGAAGAGAGAGAATCTTATACATTAGCCAAAAGCTACTTTGACTGTCAGGAGTATGATAGAGCAGCTCATTTCCTAGAGTTCTCATTATCCACATTATCTAGCCCTAAGTATGTGTTCCTACTGAAATACTCTCAATACATGTCCAGTGAGAAAAAGCGACTGGATAATGCTACTGACTCAGGAGCAGAAAATAGTGAATCTAATCAAGTGCTTTTAGATCTGTTATCATTCTTGAAAGTGAGTAAACATACATTTATTATGAGCTAACCCTATAGAGCTAACCCTATAGTTAGTAAAAAAAATCCCTCTCTTAATTAAACTGATAGGTACCAAATTGGCTGTCAGCAAGGTGACCCCCTTGGACCTGCCGTTTTCAGCCTGGCCATTCACCCCATCATCTAACTCTTACAATCGGAACAAATGTTTTGTATTTGGATGATGTGATGTTGGGTGGTGATGCAAATACCTTATAATATGATGATCTCGCCTTGTTGATGTCCGAGTCTCGCACCATTGGTCTAAAACTACACTTTTTTTTAATGCAAACTTTTCTTTCTAGATTCATACTCGGCAAAGGATTGGCGATACAAACATTTATTATTAACATAGTTGATAATAGTTCTCTTCGTTTGTTGTGCTCTCTTAACCTGGATGAACCTTTTTCCCTCTTCATTGAAGAATAAATTCAAATTTTATTCATCTAGAACCACTTAAACAAAATGTATATACACGGCTTTCACAACAATTTGTTTCAGCCTATTTCTGCCCAAATTTACATATATTCGATGTAGCCTGATCGGATCCAAATCTACTTTAAACGAAAAAATTTCAAGAAATTAAAATGTTCTACGAATAACATAATGGGACACAGCAATACCCATTCTCTAGCTAAACTTAACTATTACTTTGAATTCCAGGCTAACCGCAACAACAAGGATGGCTATTTACTGTATCTAGAAGGAGTTGTACTTAAAAAGCTTGATTTGAGGAAACAAGCAGTGTTAGTGCTGCATGCTGCCATTGCAGCAGCGCCTACTTTATGGGCAGCATGGGTAGAGCTAGCAGGTCAGCTATTCTTTTATTATTGTTGTATAGTTATATTTATCGAACATTTGTGTGATGAACATTTGTGTTTGTTCTATGTCTGGGTGTTAATATCTATTTAAGTATGTATTTAAAAATATATATGTACGTATATCAGTCTCTGGCAGCCATATTACAAGCTTTGCTTAGTTTGGGGTCAGATGACCATGTGTGCAATAATGTCCCAGATATTTATTTATTTTATTTTTTATTTATCAAATGCACTACACTGTTATGCTTTGGATTCCCTTACAATTGTTAAATTAACTTAAAACTGTCGTAAAATCCATGTCAATGGGATAATAGTGTATTTAATTAGATGGCACCATTTGTTTTTAGTGTTGCCTGATGGTAAGCTGTCACTGTCGCCTTTGGATAATTTTAACACCAGAGGCATCACAAGTATGTTTCCACCCTTTTTAGACTTTATTAACTCTTCTTTTAGAGAGAATGTTGTAGCAATTTTTTATGACTCGCACTGTCTTAATTATAGGGTCAATAGAATATTTCAGGTAAACATGCTCCATTTTCGACCACGTTACTTCTATTAGGTGAGATTGGCTTCAAAGGTCAGCCTAGTACAATGTAAAAAAAAATACTTGTTCCAGGTCTTGCAAATGAATATGAAGCCTTAGACTCGCTGCAGCTACCTAAACACTGGATGATGTACTTCTTTGCTGCTCATGCATTTGTAGAACTAAAACTCTCAGAGCAAGCCATAGAGGCATATCAAGGTTTAATAGTTGCAGGATTCGGGAAGAGTACTTATGTAATTGCACAAATGGCGATAGCACATCATGACAGGAGAGGTAAATTTTGATGAAATTACATGTATCAGAAAACGTGGAGACCACGAGCCGGAAGACTCAGTGTAGGTAGGCGCCATTAGATGGACCGACGATATTGTTAGAATTGCGGGAATCCAGTGGATGCAGATGGCAAGCTGTTTGTTCTTCAGTGTAAAAATCTAAGGGGGAGGCCTTTGTTCAGCAGTGAACGTCTTCGGACTGATTATGATGAATAGTCCAAATTTGGTTTTTATGCAAAGGAAAAATAGGAAAAGTTCCCCAGAAAATTTTCGGGAAAAACTGAAAATCCTTTTTCTTTAGGATTTTTGTATGAACCATAACTCTATTGGACTAGACAACGTACGTCAGGGCAGCTAGTTAAAAATAGTTAATTATGATGTAGGAAATCTACCTGCAAGAGATTTAAGCTAATTATAATTATCACTAACCTTGTATATCATAAGACTTGTGTATTAGGGCATGACTAGATCAACAGAGTAATTAAATAAACATTTATATTTCATGCAAAAGCAAATACTTATAGCCGTAACAGACATATCAAACATGGCTGACGAACCGCTGTCTGACCAACGGGAGAGAAAGAGTGAGATCATTATTTCCTTCTCTCTCTCTCTCGTTGGTTGAGGTCGTTGACGTCAACCATGCTGACCCGTCTGTTACGGCTATTCAATTATGCTTACAATGAACTCATTGGTGCTTGAATTTTCTTATATCTTTGTTAATTTTTTAGATGTGGACTCTTCATTAGCACTGTTTCGAGAACTGTACCAAAATGATCCTTACAGACTCGACAACTGGGATGTGTATTCTCACTTGCTATATCTAAACGATAAACGGATGGAGCTTGCGAACTTGGCTCAGAGGGCTGTCTCTATTGATAAGTACAGGGTTGAAACATGCTGTGTTATTGGTGAGTGAATGGGAGACTTATTTTTAACATTTAGTGAAACGTTCACACAAATCCTGACAGAACAAGAAAAACGCGTTTTAATTTGAAATTTAAGTGGATGAAGGGATCTTGTTTAATAACAGGTTACTGGTTATGAAACAGCTAAGTAAATAATATTTCCGTAGCTAGTTATGAATTTGGATAGACGGCTGAAGTGTAGAGCTTGTTCAGATATCTGACTCGAGTCACAAAATGTTTTGCTTTGTTAAAACTACTCCACATTAAAAAACAGCTGATGTTTCTTTTTTTGTTCAGTTAGGCCATGCTTCAGAGGTGGTCCCATGTACATTTCATCATAATCGGTTTAGTAGTTTAGTTTTGAAAGCAAGATAACTGAAAAAACATTTCATCCAAGTAAACAAAATTGTGTATTTACAAATTTTGAAGTCTGTTTTTAATGTGATGCACTTGTCGCAATATCAGGTTCAGTCCGTAGTGATGAGTACAATGACCTCCTTTCGACTTAGTTTCACTGTTCGGTGTAACCTTGTAGAAAAATACCTGTTTAAGTGAATTCATTGCAGGTAATTATTACAGTCTGCGCACTGAACACCATAAAGCGGTGTTGTACTTCCAAAGAGCCCTTGCGCTGGACCCTGAGTACTTGTCAGCGTGGATCCTGATGGGGCATGAGTTTATCGAATTGCAAAACTCTAATGCCGCCATACAATGTTATAGACAGGCTATTGGTAAGTATGACTCAGTTTTTATGACGCTCTGGGAGCGTTCAAACTAGGCCCCACTAGATTAAATTAAAATTAAATTTGTTTATTTATATTAAAATGATATGATCAATTTTACATTTACCTCACACAATAATACAGGGAAATAAAAGTTTTAATAAGAATGTGAGAACCTGTAATTGGCTTTCTATAGTTTTTTCATTGTATATCTTAGTGTAAAAAGCTGTTGGTTTTCCTATCAATAAATAAATAAATTCAGAAACTACAATTGCATGCAAATAATGTCGGGTTATAATCTAAATGTCACCTAAAATAATTATTATTACAATTTCCTAAATGTCAAACAAAATAATATCATAAAACAGTTTTCTAAATGTCAACAAAAATAAAATTAAGTACAATTTTCTAACAGTCCATATCATTATCGGCTTTTTTGCCCCTATTCCATTGGTCGAATAGATGGACCACCGACTTTGTGAAAGTCGCGGGCATCCAGTGGATGCAGATGGCAAGCTGTCGTTCAGTGTGGAGGTTAAAGGGGGAGGCCTATGTTGCAGTGGACGTCTTCTGGCTGATGATGATGATCTCTTAATATTTTTTCTTTATACCTTTTTTTTTCCAGACGTGAACAGAAACGACTATCGCGCCTGGAATGGCCTAGGACAAGCATACGAAATACTGGGGCTGAATGGCTATTGTATATATTACTACTCGCGAGCTGCCCAGCTCAAGCCAGACGACTCCAGGATGTTGGTGTCTCTCGGCCAAGCTTATGAGAAGATGGACAAGATACCAAATGCACTCAAGTGTTACTACAAAGCCCATAGCACCGGCGATATTGAAGGAATGGCACTCTTTAAATTGGCAAAGTAAGCTATTTAAAATTTCTGCTACTTTCATAAAGTGCTCTGTAGTTGGAGCTTTTATAGTCTGCCAAAATTATCCTCGTAATTTAAAAAACTAAAAACCCGCTTTAAAATCTCTAATCCTGAAGATCTTTGTAAGGATAATGGGATAAACTATACAAATTATTGCAGTGTCATCTGTTCTTTGTGTGCAGTTTCAAATCAATCTGTCGTTTTGAAAGTTTTGAAAATCTCGTTCAAAGATTCCGTTAAATAGATACATACCAAGCTAATAAAAGCTTGTTAAAAATACTGCATTGTTAATGGTGAAACTTCAGGGCCTAACGTAAGGCCTATGAAAAAAATAGTGATCGAGCCGTACTTATAGTTTGTGCATTGAGACCCAGAATATGGCGCGCCGTTATCGGACTATCACATTTGATGTTTTTTTTAATATAAATGACTGTTATGACAACAAAAAAATGGGATAAACAGTTTTTCCTATTTATTCTTCATAAAATCATTTTAAAAAAACATCAAATAGACGAGCGGTTTCGCTGCATCCGGCATTCTGGCGCTTAAGCAGTTAAGCAATAAAAATGTTTTTTTAAATAAAAAATGGAGACATTTGAACATAAACGATAATAATTGTACTACAGCATATTTCCCTTGTTTGTGTGATCTGAGGTCTCTTAGCTCAGTTGTAAAACTGGTTCCAGGTTGTACGAGCGTTCGAACATGCCTAACAGCGCGGCGGCTGCGTACACGGCAGCCTGCCAAGACCCCGCTAACGCCGGCAGCAAGGAGATGCCAGCGGCGCAGCGCTACTTGGCACAGTACTACCTGAGGTTCTCGCTGCTCGACCACGCTGCGCATTACGCTTACAAATGCATTGAACATGAGAGTGTAAGTTACAAGAGGCAACACCTTAGAGCCTTAAGCTTAGTTACGTAGAACTTAAGCCCGTTGCAGACGATGCGCAGTAAACGCGTCGTTGGCGGTCTGAACACAAAATAATTTTACTTATAGGCGACGTTGGCATTCATAGGGTTAACTAAATAGTTGATCTTTTATTACAGACAAAAGAAGCTGGCAAAAATATGCTAAAAACTATAGCAGAGAAACGATTAACAGCGTCATCTTCAGGACAAGCATGTTTGCCTGAAGACTTACCGGAAGCCATCAAGAATGCTTCAGCCGTCTCCCTGGCTCAAGAAACGCCAAAGACACCCCTGCCGAGCCCCAACGTTACCCCAGATAACTTTTCTACCCCCATGTTTGGCAGAAAGAGTGTTAAACAGTACAAAATGTGATGCACAATTTCCAAGAAGTGTAAAATGTGAAGAGACTGATTGATTCAATGTTATGGACCGGCTCACAGACGGTACGGCAAATGATTTTTTCTCGTTGACAAATTATTTTCAACCTTATTTCAATGAATTAGGCACTGATATTCCCCTATTTTAACACGAATAGGCCGAAACGTCTCAAGTGCTGCATGTTGAGAAGATGCAAAAAAAATAATTGAAAACTGCATTATTATTTTATAATCTGACTCTGTACAGAGTAGGCATACTTTTTGCGACTCAGGTTTTTTTTATCGCGGAAGTCCTCGTTTGACCACCAACTCGCCTGTTGGTAAGCGACGATGTGGTCGAAGATGAAGCACGCAGACTTAGAAGATCACTCACTCTTGCTATTTCTACCTACACATTGTACGATAAGTGTATTATACGATGGTCATTATACGAATCTAGGCGTTTTAGTGATGTGGTAATTTCTAGTCGTATTAAGATGCAATCATTTTGCGATTTCGTATCTGCGGTGAAGTAAACTTTACGCTAAGTAAAGTACGCTATGTTGGTAGCTTTGCGATCTAGTCAATGTTAATACTAACCCATTGCAACAAGGTTGAATGTAGCTTTCATCACGTGGGATGCCACAGCATACTTCGGTCTGCCGAAGCGTGGCATACCGCGCCGTCGTCTGTGAGCGCCGGATCTGTGTATAGGCCTTATAATATTTATGTAAGTTTCTACTGCTAAGGGCAACCATAGACGAACTGAGCGAGACTGCATCTAAATTAGAACTGTAACGCATCAAACTCGAAAATAAAAATCATCGTCTGTAGTGGTTCTAATATCACATTAACTAAGTTTCTTTGTAATTAATCTTTCATTAATTAATTTTCAGGATTTGTAGTAGAATAAAACAATCATCATAATCAGTTTTTTATGTTCCCACTGTTCCATGTGGACACTGGCCTCCTCTTCCGGAGAGAGAGAGAGACCTTAATCCACCATGCTGGCCCAGTGCACGTTGGTAAATGTCATACGAATTTTTAAGGTTCTACATACTTGGACATACAGTTTTCATCACGGTGTTTTCCTTCACTGTTTTTGAGCAAAACTGCACATAATTTATTTAGGAACTAAATAAATAGTTGGAATAAAACAATACATTTATTAAAATAATTAATTTAATAGTGATTAAAGTTTCGCCTTCTTTATATAAATTAACAGATCTTAGTGCTCAAAAAGTAAAAAAAAAAACAATACATTAAGAACTAAATAAATAAAAAAGTGCATTGATTAGGAAATAAATTGTTCAAGTTAGCTCCTTGCAAATAAAAAATAAAACTGATCATAATCGCAGATGAAGCGCAAAATTTGAGAGCTCATTGAATAGTCTATTTTTAAACCTAACTAATTTCTTAAACTGATAAAAAGATAGTCTGATAATTAAAAACCCTGACAAAGGAAGTATTCAGTACAATTTGTCAAGTTAAATTGTTAGAATATTAAATAACATTAAAATAACATTTACGAAGCGACAATAATGCAACAAGTAAATCTAAATCAACTAAATCAATATTTATTTTGGATGAGCCTCTTAGAGGGAACAATCTCGGTACAACGTAGAATCTACTGTAAATAAATATATTTTTTTAATTCTGCGAAGTTACGAATATTCTCAGTGATATGGACGGTAACCGGATCATCAACATTCTAATGTCTATGATGTAAGTTGATTTGCTTCAAATGCACCCTGATTAATCTCAAAATACTGTAAGGCACTCCTCGAAACTTGACTAAAATAAGGTCATGCAACGATGACATCATGGCCGTGCAGTGAGGCAACTACGCATTCTAAATAGGCACGAGTTTGACAATTCAATAGACTAAACGGAAACGCTCACGACAAAAATGATGAGCGATAATTATAATTTACACTCCTCGTTACAAAAAACCTTCAACTCGGTAGACAATTTGTAACATTTGAGACATACCTACGACCAGAATCTGGCAATTTATTTCATCTTAATTACTTCTAAAAATAGTTTACAATTCCAATCTATACATAAAAATATAAATTCCGATTCAATTGTAGACATAAAAAAAATTTAAGGCATAATTATTGAGGCACTGAAGTATACAATATAGATAAAGCATATTTAGCAATTACAATCGTATAACATTAAAATTTTTGAGTAATCTTTCCTATTACATCAATAAGATCTCTCAATAATTAGATTGCCACTATGGCAATAATTATAAATAATTTGACTACGCAATTTACAATTTTAAACAATACATTTGTAGCGTATTTGTGCTTTTTGTTCCATAATTTGTTCTTTGAATTCTCACTTGGTTCTTAAGATTCTCAAGTTGTGGACCCATCATAGGAATGGATTCGAGTTCCCAAACCCGCCGTTGTTCATAGGCTATAAACAAATAAAATAAGTTATTAGTCATATTATACTAAATCTATACTAATATTATAAAGGGGAAAGATTTGTATGTTTGTAACGAAATAACTCAAAAAGTACTGAACCGATTTTAAAAATTATTTCACTGTTGGGAAGCTACACTATCCCCGGGAGCTTACACCCGTGCGAAGCCGGGGCGGGCGAAACAGTCAAAAAACGTCCGAGCGTCGTTGTATAGTTCACAATGCCACATTTACTCCAATTTAGACGTTATGTCGCTTGCATAGTGTTCAACGTCGCTTGTCCGCTATGGCATCTTAGCACTGGCATCGCGCGGCGTTGTAGTCGGATCGCAGTTGCCTTACAACTAACCAAAAAGTCTGCGCAATTCGTAGCGTGCGCCGAGTTTTGTTCGGTCATTTTTTTTGGCACGATTGTGACTCTATAGGTATTGTATCGTAATGACTATATACTATATTTACACTGTATTATCGTTTAGGTAATTCGTGAGTCACAGTCATCAGTGAAACCCAAACATAGCAAATTCTAGAGATAACGGGTTCCGTGAACTGCGCGAAACAGATCTCTGACGTATTGGGAAACATTGCAGCGCCTGCGCAGTTTCCTGCGGGTTATTGTTTGATAACGATAGCAGATCATTAAACAAACACATAATTCAGTTTTGATACAATTTATACTTGTGTTAAACAAGTATACATTGTAATTTTTTTCATACCCCGATAAAACAATAAGAACACACATTGATGAATGATTGACAATATAACAATTTACAATAATCCATTGTAAAACTTGTTCATAATGATAATTACAATGACCTCCTTTCGGCTTAGTACAGTCTACATGTGCAACCCTGTATATATAAAAATGAACCCCTACTTCTCCTGGTCACGCTATAACTTGAGAATGGCTGGATCGATTTGGGTTATTTTGATCTTGAAATATTTGAGAAGTTCAGATAAGGTTTAAACGGTGAGTAAACAGCTGGACCGATTTGGATGAAATTTCGTGTTCCTGGAGCGGGTCATTAGCGATGCCGAAGGCCGAGTTCTACGCGTACGAAGTAGCGGGTATCAGCTAGTATAGATAGAATTACATGTGATAGAAGTTTGATTGGTAAATTTAAAATTCCTTGGGAGGAAAAATACGTTTAATATAATATGAGAGCATATTGCGCTCCAGTAAAATACTTTGTTAGCTAAATTTATCCTTCAGAAGTGTAGATAAAGTACCTCTAAACATTCCAGAACGTAGGCTATGCCTGTAATCCTATAAGCCCATTGTGAATACGTTATCTTCAGCCAAGCACTGCAGGTTAAAGTAGTACAGAGATAAATTTAGCGCTAACGAATAGATATCTTACAAAAGGTCAGTAGATCAAAATCTACAGTAGGTATACATATCAAATTAAGACTCATTTGCGTCAATAACAAATATAAATACAGTTATTTATTGATTCTCATTTGCTAAGTTATTGCTGATAGTAGCATAAAACACATCAGTAGATTTATAAGTTTAGAAAACATGCAGAGCAGATACAAATTTTTCAATACTCTGCAATTTTCTTTATACTTTTCAGAATAATGTAAATGTTAATCTATAAGGAACACTCTTCATCCTTTTATTTAGTTACTAGTACTGCTCGCGACTTCGTACGCGTAGATTTTTATATAAACTATCAACCCTCTTTAGAGTTCCGTACCCAAAGGGTAAAACAGGAGCCTATTACTAAGGCTCCGCTGTCCGTCCGTCTGTCACCAGGCTGTATCTCATGAACCGTGACAGTTAGACAGTTGAAATTTTCACAGATGATGTATTTCCGTTGCCGCTATAACAACAAAATATACTAAAAAATGAATAAAATAAATATTTAAGGGGGCTCTCATACAACAAACGCGGTTTATTTGCTCGTTTTCGCTCGATATTGATAACGGCAAGAAGTAGACGCTTGAAATATTCACAGAATATTTAGTTATATATTCACTTTAAAAATAAATTATTAAATAAAATTAATATTTAAGGGTGGCTCCCATACAAAAAAAAAAAACGTTTTTTTTGCCGTTTTTATAGATTATGGTTCGGAACCCTTCGTGCGCGAGTCCGACTCGCACTTGGCCGGTTTTTATCCTCCCTTAATCTGGCCCAGTCGCAAAATAAAATAGCGTACTTCAATCTGATCATAGCTTAGCATATTCGTGAAAACCGCATTTAAATCCGTCCAGTGGTATAGATGTGCGTGCACAAACAAAACAGACATAAATTCTAAAAACTTTCTTAACATTTTCAGATCCTTATTTTGAGACATTGTGTGTTTTTTGTTTTGATATCTCGCAATTACAGTATTTTTTTATCTCTACGTATTTTCTATGTATAGATAGAAAAGATAAATAATTCTTGTACTATACATCATTTTGTTTTGAACATGGATGACGGATCAATCAATATCTATCAAACATAAACATGCATAATTATGTGCTAATAAATTTGGGCATCACTACTAGTACATAATCAAGGTTAATAATCACCGATAGAACTCCACTACGCATATGTAAATACTAACTATCAAGTACTTCTAGGAATGGATGCGGATTGAATTGAACATGGTGCTGACTGACGTCCATTTTAGTTTTGTCCTTAGTTCAGACAAGCAAGGGAGATATGGTGAGGTGGTGTGGCGGGTGCAGACGCCTCTGGTCTAAATCAGGATTTATGCCTTTAGTCGAAATCACCCAGGAGACGACGTTGTCACTATTTTTAACCGACTTCCAAAAAAGGAGGAGGTTATCAATCGACTCGACTGTTCTAGTCTATTTGTTTAACGCGGTAACTATACCGATTTTAATAAATAATAATTAATCTCTAAGGGTGGAAAATTAGGAGATTTATGAAGATGTGTGTTAAGTGAATGTAAAATCATTTTTTTAACCGACTGCCAAAAAGGAGGAGGTTCTCAATTCGACTGTTTTTTTTTTTTATGTTTGTTACCTTAGAACTTTCGACTGGGTGAACCGATTTTGATATTTTTTTAGAAAGCTGGTGCTTCCCGTGTGGTCCCATTTCAATATGGTTCCAGTTCTGACATTTTTTCAAGTCGTTTTTTTAAATTGATAATTATTTTCTTTTTTTTTTTATGATACTGGGTTACGAGACGAGCGAAGTCGCTCGCCTGATGGCTCTTCACGCTTGCCCATAACAGCTCAACGCCACTCAGAGTTTTGAACTTGCAACAGTTCAAAACCCTGGATGGGCTATGTCATGAATGTCATGTGAGCTATTAGTTCATTCTTGTCGCGTGTGCGGAAAACATTGTCATATGTTAATGCAAAACCGGTATAAGTAGTGAAACAAATATATGACAAGTGGATCACATTAAAAACCGACTTTAAAAATATATTAAAAACGTAATAAGTGCCTATAAAATTGACGGTTGCCCTCGATTTCCCTGGAATCCCATCATCTGATCTTGACTTGGTGACAATGGCCCAAATTGGAAGAATACCCTACCGAACAAAAGATTTTTTTTAAATCGGTCAACAGTTGGCGGAGAAATGACTGCCTCGGTGGCTCAGTTGGTAGTGATCCTACTTTCTGCGCTTGGGGGCGTGGGTTCGATTCCCATCTAGGACAAACATTTGTGTGATGAACATTTGTGTTTGTTCTATGTCTGGGTGTTAATATCTATTTAAGTATGTATTTAAAAATATATATGTATGTATATCAGTCTCTGGCTGCCATATTACAAGCTTTGCTTAGTTTGGGGTCAGAAGACCATGAGTGCAATATTGTCCCAAAAAAAAAAAAAAAAACTGTGAACATAATTTAAAAAAAAACAGTGGAACATAGAACCGCCCTCCTTTTTTGAAGTCGGTTAAAAATGAAAATATGAAAAATTAAATGAAATGAAAATATATTAGGTGTCTACAAACGTTGTCGGTCATAATTTTACAAAAATAATACTCCAGGATGAAAATGGAAAAGTACAAAAGCATATCTCCCTTTATTGTCCCTTTCTGGAGGTTTTGTCAGACGAAAGTAAGAAACTCTGTACAAAAACATAATTTGCATTAGCTAGCTCATTGACCGTTTACTTTAGCGAAAAAACGCAAAAAAAACCTAAAGACTGTGACCATTCGATCCTTGCAGGACTGACTGATAAATCTTTAGACGCGGAATTCAGCAGTTAACAACCAGGAAGTAGACCGTGAAATCAATCCGATTCTATAGAAGAATAAAAGCGGCCAAGTACGAGTCGAGGTGGCGCGCTGAGGGTTCCGTAGCACCACATAAATAGTGAACTACTAAAGTACAAAAAAGTTGTGCCAAAAGACATCATACCCAGGCGGTCATCCATCCAAGTACCGACCGCGCCCGACGTTGCTTCACTTCGATGATCGTACGAAAACCAGTGGTGAATAGAAATTTGTCACCGAGTCGGACTTGGCTAGTATTTAATATTTGTTGTTTTACTTTAGAGTGTGTACTATAATCATGCCAAGTTTGACGCTTGTACGTATTACCGTTTTTAAACTAGAGCAAAAACAAACAAAAAACGTTGTTTTGTTGAATGGGAACCCCCTAGTTTTTGACTTTTGTCTTGATTATTTCTTAGTTAATCCGCCGTAACATTACATGCTCTGTGAAAATTTCAACTGTTACGGTTCGAAAGATACAACCGTTAAAAGGTAGGACGGACGGACAGACAGACAGCGTAGGCTTAGTTAAATAGTAATAGAGTCCCGTTTACACTCTTTGGGTATGGAACCCTAAAAAACTGACCGATTTAAAATGTTGCATAATAATGCAATAAAGTCTTGTAAGAACAACATATAACACATTAAAATGGGAACTTAGTTACCTGTCATGCAATCTTTGAGATTAATTGTTTTAATTGAGTTAGATACATACCTGAATTTAATGCTAAAACACTGCCATATATGCCTAGAATCTATACATATAATAAAAACATAATCATAAAACAATCTGTAATTGCGAGAAATTAAAAAAAAAATACACAGGGCGTCTTAAAATAAGCAGCTGAACATGTTAATAGTTTTTAGAATTTTTGTCTGTTTGTTCACGCTTGTTCATCTCCTAAAAGTTCCTAAACCACTACTGGATGGATTTAAATGCGGTTTTCACGAATATGCTTAGCTATGACCAGATTGAAGTATAGGCTATGTTATTATGCACAAGGGCCGGATTAAGGAAGGAAAAAAACGTTGAAAGTTTATATGAAAAACTACGCGTACGAAGTCGCGGGCTACAGCACTAGTAATTGATAAGTTTATGTTTTTTTAATCTACACTAATATTATAAAGAGGAAAGATTTGTACCTATTTTTGTATGTTTGTAATGAATAGGCTCCGAAACTACTGAACCGATTTGAAAAATTCTTTCACTGTTGGGAAGCTACACTATCCCCGGGTGACATAGGCTATATTTTATTTTGTAGCGAGGCCGAAGGCCGAGCTTACACTCGTGCGAAGCCGGGGCGGACGGCTAGTAAATTATAAAGTAGGTATTAGCCAACTCGTAAATATTATGCCAAAAAATATTGTATGCGTGAGTGTAGAGATGATAAGGTGATTAATAATTATTGGTTGGAATTCCTAGTGCAATGATAAGCCATTTTTGTGGGAGTTACCAAATGTGGGAGGATAAACAATTCAATTCTGACTTCACAGGTTTTACAGGGACGTTCCCAAACTTATCTAAGTAGGTATAATTAACAAAAAACCTGTGCCGGGTTTTTTCATACTTAATTCTAATTTAAGGGCTTAAAGTACACGCGAATATGCCACTCTAAATATAATTAATAATTTACATTGTTTTAACTTCAATTCACTAGTTTATAGAACATTATGAATGAGTCTGAAAGAGCTTCGGCCAGAATGCTGTTACAGATACCTAATTTGTAGCTTAATGGTTGGTTTCATAGAACGGTTCTTCGAATAACTATTCTGGTTGAGGGAACATTCCATAATGTGTTATATATCATCTACGACGCTACAAACAGGACAGTTTGAAGTTCTTGATATTCCCATAAAATGAGTAAATTTGTTATGTCCAGAACAAAATCTTAAGGCTATTACAGTATTATGCTTATTCAATATCCAATACATTGTCTGTCTATCAGCACGGGTATAAATTTGTTCATAGATAGATAGTGCCAATCTTCGGAAATCCGATGTTTACCGAAATATTGAATAAGTCTTGTTGCTTTGCAGTTATAAAAACACTACCAAAAGAAAAGTTTCCGACGAGATTAACCTTAACAATCTAGTATTTCATTTCAATAGCATTTAGGAGAATGCCCTAGAGTGGGTTACGAGAGGCTGAAAACAGGTCATTCCCATAATCTGCAGCAAGACCCCATCAGGGGCTTATGAGACAAGCAAAAGTAAAACAATCTTTGTGTAACTATGGCAGTGGCATAAGTTTTGTTAGTTCCATTATGCTTAGTGCAAAAATTGCTTTGCAGTGGGGAAAATGGAGTTTCACAATCCTGTTTTATTTCGACAGGAATTTGAGATCAGCTCTTATGTGGGGGCTAAAATGATGGGTTATTCCCATAATTCCCATCGTGAACAGATGGGAATTATGGGAATAACCCCTTAGTGGTGCTTATGAGAAGCAAAAAAATGTGTGAAGTTCTTTGAGTGACTTCGACAATGTTATATACCTTGCAGTATTGCAGATTATGAACATGAATTTACATTTTCTCTAAAATCACAACTGGTGGGGCGATCTCGATTGGCATTACAAGAATAACTCGACATGATGATAGATACTTGAGAGAAACTCACCGCGAATGGGTTGACTTGCGCCGGGGGAGCACTCCATCCTCCGTTGAAGAAGGGGTTCTTATTCACAAACAGGTCATTGGTAGCTGGACTTTGGAATGGGTTTTTAGTATTCACATTGGTTTCCTCTGTAAAAGAAATAAAGTTGAATTATATGGGAAACATTTTTATATACTTATTGTTTCAATATCCCTATGATATAATGCTTTGTTACTAGATTCTCTAGAAAATTTTGTACTACACTAGTACTCCCCAAGTCTCCACGGTTTAATACACTATTCTGCGGGAACTGATTTTTTTGGGATCAAAAGTAGCCTATGTGTTGAGTACAGACAAACACCCACAAACTTTAGCATTTAAAAAACTAGTGTGAAAGAGATTCACAAATTTGTCATAGCTATAAGTATCTATGGATGCAGATTTCAGTAGTTTAAGGTATATTGGAAATATTACATTGAAATAATCTTACCCATTTGTTTCATGTTTTGCTGTCTTAAAGCTAAATCGAGGTCTGCTAAAGCAGCGTAGCGATCATCTGAAAGAGATTATGGGTTATCAATTAAAATCTTACTGGTACCATTGAAAAAATAATAGTACAACCATAAAAGTTTTTGCGTAAGTTCAGAACATTTTTGTACATAAAAAAAAGAGCTTTATGCTGCCAAAAGCAAGCTTGAAATTCAGCATAACGCACTTAATTTGGACGATCTTACAGATTCTAAGGGGACTAAGCCACCCAACAACTTAAAAATTGTTTTTATTTTTATCATGTGCTTTGGCCATAAACCTGTCAGGTTGAAAATTAGCTTAACTAATACTAACGCTTAATTATAATACTCACTTGCAGTAGTAGTATTGGGAGGAGTATTGAATGCATTGAATGCTGGTGTGGATATCGGAGGTGGTGATGAAAAGTTGTTGTTCATTATGTTATTATTAAACTGACTACTGTTGTAAATATTTGCAGTAGAAAAGTCCACTGGGAAACTGGAAGAGAAATTGTTGATAAATTTATTTATTTCAATAGTTGCTCATGGGTCTTCATGTGAGTTTCCTAGCATCCCTAACTCAGGGATCCGAGTGAGCTACGAGTGTGAAGCGCCATTTAATTTAATAAAATGGGACAACAAAATTATAAAGAACTAGCTGCGTCCCACGGTATCACGCGCCTGGATACCCTCAGTAGAAGTAGCCTAAGTTACTCCTTATAACATCTGCCAGTAAGTCCTGTAAAAATCGGTCTAGCGGTTTTGGAGTCCGTGGGGAACACACACACATTAATATTTTTGTATATAGATATTAAGATTGTTTAGATACTTCCACAAATATTTTGCATTGACAGTAAGGAATTAGTAGGCTAAGTTTTTGAAAAATAAATATTATGAATAATGAAACTAGAACTCACTCAGGTACGGGTGGTTGGGCAGCTGGTGCAGAGGCGACTGGTGCGGGAGCTGCGTTAAAATTGTTTAGAGGCAGCGGCTGAGCCATGTTAGTCACTGGTCGAGCTAATCTGTGACTCACATCGCTGCCTACAGGTGCCACATGGTTCGCCACTCTCACTGTATTTACGAGACTGTTGTTATTACTCGCAGACTTCGTGCTTTGCGGCAAAATCGATATCAAAGGCGTTGCGTTTTGCGTGACACTTCCGGTCCTGTTTTTTGCTTTATTCTTCAACGCTGAACCACCGTTTACGGTCACGCTACCCGCCGGCATATCAATATAATACCGCCGTTTTTCGTACTTGTCCGACATAAAATCTTTGACGCTTTGTTCATCGGTAAAATTCACACTTTCACCCTCGTACAGCCCTAGCCACACGCGCCTGCAGTAATCGTTTCCTCGCGTTTTTATAAACTCTATTTCTTCCGGCGTAAAGGTGGCCATGGAGATGGACTTCACGCGGTGAGGAGGAGTAAGGCCACGCCTGAAATAAAACACTACGATTGTTGATCTCGTCGACACAAAACTCCACAATAACGCAAAAACAAATACTTACAACATCCCGGAACATTTTGAACACACAAAAGAACCTATAGTTGTGTTTACGTATGTAGGGCCCCGTTGGTTGCAATCTAAACAATACTTATTCCCATTTAGGGAAATTAGTTCACGTAAAATTTCTAAATTTTTATCGTCCTGCTTGCGACGATTCGCGGCCATTTTTGTGTGTGCAAGTGTGCGAATGACTTTTTTGAAAAATTACAAAAAAAATATATGTCAACAAACATTATTTTTTTCTCCCATCAGGCAGGCTAAAGCTTTTAAGGCTATACCGCCTCTTCATATGTATTATTTATATGTTAGACCTGCAGGGGTATTATGAATCTTTGATCGGGATCGCGACTTGTCAAAATTATGTAAAAAAAAAGCGTTGTTTTTTTTTTTGCGTCATAACCCCTTTCAAGTGTCAAAATTCTGTCAATTCTGACACTGACTGATCCCGATCAAAGATCCTTAATACCCCCGCATCGAGATCGCGAGTTGTCAAAAAAAAAGCTTTTTTTTGCGTCATAACCCTTTCAAGTGTCAAAATTCTGACACTCGCGATCCCGATCAAAGATCCATAATACGCCTGACATAGAATGTAAAGATGGCGACGACTGTCATGCGCGGTGGCGAACGCGCTTCCGGCAACGGCGCACGGTGAAAGAGACACCTAGCGAGGAACGCGCGTAGGTGCGAGCGAGATGGTTGTATGCGCTACTCGCGGAAACGCGCGGGAATACGGCCGCGCGAGGCACGGTGTGGCAACATCTCTAAATGGTTTACAATAGTTTGATATTTCTGTGGGTTTTGGCGCCAACGTGGAAGAAACATGTCGGCTCATTGTATTATTTTCCTAAACTTGTGTATTTTCGAGTGTTAATGTGTAATAATGGTGGATTATTATTTATTAAGGGCTCGTGACCATGCTTGAGGTTAAGCAAGTGGCATAACGAGGTGAAGCATGTCTTTTCATGTTGTTTCCAAAACTCCATAGAAGCCTATTGTAAAGCCTCCACCACTTTACTGGGGCATGACTTTGACTTAACCGTGACTTACTTTGCTTGACTATGACTTCTTTGATGCTATTTAAGACAAAGTAAACTTGATTAATATTACGACCGAAGGACTTTGTATCCATGGTCATGTTTTTTTTACAACAACAACAGCGAGGGGGTGAAATTTATTGACGAGATTCTCACTCACTTTTCTTGTTAGGTATTTTATGAAAGTAATTTGAACTATAATTGAAAATAAATAACATCCTAAATCTTGAACTTAGTTGATAATAAAAAGAACTAGCATCTGGTGCTCGTAACTGAAAATGATTCGTCACGTGACTGATAATCTAGAAGTTCTAGATCTGTGATTACTGTGCGAATTGCAAGTGCAAGCACGAAGTAGATACCTACTATCTTATATTTACGCCGGCGGATTAAATTTTATTGGGCTTTGAAGATTTGGGCTACGTGTGCCCGAGAATTATTAAGAAGAGCGTGCTGCCGTCATGCAGTCTCCGCTAGTAATAAAACAAGGTACGAGCACAGCGCAGGTCACCATGCAGCCTGGAATGGTGACCGTGCCGATGACTGTGAACTCAAGTATGGGATCCATACCCAATTTGACGACTCTCAATAAGCCCGGAGGCCAAAATGTTGTAGTTAGTACTCAGAATGTGGGTGGAAGCCAATCTGCCATGCCATTCCCAAATGTTCAGATATTAAACATGAGACCAGGAACTCCTACAGTTGCAGCTCAAAAATCAGTTGCAACAGTATCTCCAAGAGTAGTTATCGGAACACCTCAAGTAGTAGGAGCACGCGCAGCTGCTCCTGGGATAACCTTGCAAACATTACAAAGCCTGCAACCAGGACAACAGGGTCATTTATTGCTGAAGACAGAGAATGGTCAATATCAATTATTAAGAGTTGGTCCTGCACCTGGATCTAATAATCTAGCTGCACCTGTTACTCAAACAATCCGGCTGTCTACTGTGCCAGCACATCCAGGTGTGGCAACGGTATCAACTAGTGTGGCGCCTCCAGGTGTGATTCCAGCCCAACAGCATAGTTCAGTAGCAGCGCCTGTGGTTCATGCCTCTGTTGCGGGTGCTGCTTTAGCACCAGCTCCAGCTCAGCAGCAACAATCTGCTAACACTACTTCAAATGTAAAACCATCAGATAATACAAAAGAAAAGTGTCGCAACTTCTTGGCTAACCTTCTCGATCTATCTTCCAAAGAGCCTCCATCTGTGGAGATGAATGTGCGAAATCTAATCCAGGAACTGATTAATGCTCAGGTGGAACCAGAAGAGTTCTGTGATAGGTTGGAGAGGCTGCTTAATGCAAGTCCACAACCTTGCTTGATTGGTTTTCTGAAAAAGAGTCTGCCACTACTTCGCCATTCTTTGATTTATAAAGAGCTGGTCATCGAAGGTATTTCTCCGCCGACAACACAAATAATCACAACAGTACCCCCGCTAATAACCCAACCAGTCATGGCTGCTAACAATGTACAAATAAAACCTGCACCAAAACCCAGTGGTACGATTGCCGTTTTACAGAATATACCAGTCCATACGAAGATCAATGTTAACAAGGTAAGCAGTGGCAAAAGTATGACAGTAAACAACAAGACAATTTTTCAGCGGCCTAGTGGTTCCTCAGCAGCTCTATCCACTGTTCTTACTCCAGGAAAATCTTTACTAAAAGACAAGGAGAGAAAGTCTTCACAATTTTCATCACATCAGTTTTCCGACGACAAAATGGCAGGTGATGAAGACATAAATGATGTAACTGCTATGGGAGGCGTAAACTTGGCAGAAGAGAGCCAAAGAATTCTTGGTTCAACTGAAATGATTGGCACACATATTAGGTCCTGTAAGGAAGAATACCTAGTCTCCATGCCTGTGATGCAAGCTCGAATAAAGGCTATCTCCGCAAGTCATGGACTAGAGGAGCCATCAGCGGATGTCGCTAGCTTGTTTAGTCATGCGGTGCATGAAAGATTGAAGTCCCTGATAGAAAAACTTGCCGTCATCGCTCAACACCGTATGGATCTCGTAATAAAAACTGACAGCCGTTATGAACCTACTCAAGATGTAAAAGGCCAACTAAAATTCCTTGAAGAACTGGACCGTGTAGACAAAAAACGCCAAGAGGACTCTGAGCGTGAGATACTGCTAAGAGCTGTAAAGTCACGTTCTAAGAATGAGGACCCAGAGCAGGCTAAGTTGAAGGCTAAAGCAAAGGAAATGCAGAGAGTTGAGTTAGAGGAGCTCCGACAACGAGAGGCTAACCTTACAGCACTGCAAGCTATTGGGAGTCGTAAAAAGCCTCGCCTGGATGGCCCTGGTGGAGCTGGGGACTCTTCATCTAACACTACTGTTTACAGCACGGGCGCCACTGGTCGCAGTCAGCTGGCGCTTCGCACGCGCTTGAAACGTATAAACCAGCGTGATATGCTCTTCCTAATGGAGCAAGATGTAGATACTGCACACTCCACTTTGTTATACAAGAGTTATTTGAAGTAAACAGTCGCAATGGAATGAAGGAGTGTGTAATTATGATGTGATATGAGAATTTAATGGATTAAAATGCAAATTACTGAGGTTTTGTTTCAAAATAGTCTTGTCAAGTGAGTTTTGAACTTAACATGTTGCAATGAGAACATTCATATAGACACTACAGTGAGCCGAGCCACTCGCCTCTGAGGTTTATCAGACACCTTGTTGGCCTTGGTTGTTGGTTACATTACAAGAAAAAGGCTTTGTTCAGTTGCCACCTTAAGCTTTTCCCTGATAAGGTTGGCTATGGGCTTATAGTGCGCAAACTTATAGTGGTGATTATAGTGGATAAACATGTATACTATCAATGATTCCGATTTCTGACAGCTGCTGGGTGAACTTCTTTACCTTTCTTTACTCCTTTACCAGGGTGATTTGTCTCAACTGTGAGGTAAAATTTAACTTTTTCAGAAGCTTCCCAAAACACCAGGTGAAAAAAATAACTCAGGTTATCCCAATACACAATAAAATTAATTGTTAAATTTATTAGGTAATTTGTATGTATTGTAAAATACAAAAAATGAAATATTTTAATTTCATCCAGGTGAAAATTCAACAAGGTGTTTTGGAACCAGCAGCAAGTTAATTTCACTCTCATCTGATGAAATTTACCTGTTTTAGAACGCAGTCTCAATAATTGCAATGCTTGTTAATTTGTATTTGTTGTAATGTTTGTGTATCCAAATTTTTATAACAATCTGTATTGATATGAATCATTAACCTTACTAGATTTATTTTCCACAAATAGTTTTTGCTTTTCTAATCATTAATAAATATCTGGAACATTAATCATTAATAAATGATCAGCGAATTGGGTAAATGGTACATATACCATGTGTACTAATTAGTTTTTTAGTGTAGATTGCTGTAAAAATTAATAGATAAGGTATTTATAGGTAAAAATACAGTTTACCTATTTAGTATTAAGGTGAAAGGGGCGCAGCAAAAAACTGACTATTTTTGGTAACATGGGGTATCACATTTGCCCATTGTTACATTTGTTATAAAATTCATTATCGCCAAAAACTGCATTTTATAACTTATGTGATAAGTTGTTTCTGTAAGTAGCAGGTACTACAAAGGTGCTTCATTTTCTCGACCTACTATGCGAGTCAATTTTTATTTTGGTTATCTTTTAAGTAGTAAGCCTGTTATGTTTTTTTAGATGTGGGAGCACTCTGCGCTCTTTTCACCTTAAAAATAAATAAAAAATCATCTTGTTATGTATTATATATTAAATTGTCGAAAGGTATTGTACATAATTATATTTATTGTTATCCCCTGCTCTCCCACTGCTGGACTATGGGCCTCCTTGCTCTCTTGCCAATACTTTTTGCTGACAACCTACATTTGTCGGCCATTTCTTATAATTGTCAAGTTAAAGCATCTAGGGTTGAACTTTTATAAATGGTTGCGAAAAAGTTTCCGATTGGTCACTGCCCTTTTCTTTCCTATTGGCTATTCTGGAACCAAATTGCAATGCTCTTTTTGGAAGTGTTACTGCTTCAGATAATCCTAGGTTGTAAGCTACAAGTCTTAGCATCAGCTTATCTCCAATACCTGGTCCTAAAACCTCACTTGGGATACATCTGTAAAATAAATTAAGAAGATTAGTACAAACACCTTCATTGTAATCATTATGTTGTAAGATGTAAGTACATTCAAATCAAGCTTGAATACACTATGTTTATATCATTATTATGCAATATAATTGACTATACTATTTCCGTTCGGTTATTTGCTCTGACAGCTGCAACATTGTAAAAAGCTGAATATAAATATTTTCTTTTAATATTTCACTAAAGTATATCGGGTATCTGCTATAGTCTTACTTTAAACAAAAACCTAGGGAAAGTGATATGTGATTTTCATCCAGCTTTTTATTGTAACTGTCAGAACAAATAAATACTTGGACTGAGTTTATTGTATTCAACACTTTGTAATAACTAATTAAGTCATCGTTTTGTATGCTTCATAGATAATCAGGTCAAACAACTTACGCAGCATCCTCTGGCGTTTTAATTGGCCATTGCTCACTCAAAAAACAATAAGATTTTATTGTGTTAACAAGATTTTTAGTTTTCGTTATTATAGTCAAACATCAATAATTAAAATATTTTTTAGAAGAAAAAAAAACTGTCTTTAAGACTAAGTGTACTTACATTTAAATATTACAGTTAAACCAAAACGTCATCTGTGTATATATTTTTTGGTTTTTAACCAACTTCAAAAAAGGAGGACTGTTCTATGTTCCACTGTATATGTTATAATTTTTTATGTATGTTCACCAATTTCTCTGCCAACTGGTGACCGAATAAAAAAATTTAAAATTGTTCGGTAAGGTATACTTCCAATTTGGTCCCATTGTCACCAAGTCAGGATCTAATGATGGGATCCCAGGGAAATCGAGGGCAACCTTCAAATTTTATAGGCACTTATTACGTTTTGCATATATTTTGAAGTCGATTTTTAATATGATCCACTTGTTGATTTTTTCAAAAAGCACTGAATTAATTTTGATAACATTTTTATATGGGACCACCTCTGAAGTATGACCTACTAAACAAAACATACAGTCAAATTGAGAACCTCCTCCTTTATTGAAGTCTGTTAAAAATAGGAATGTTTGATTGCTATTTCTTACAAACAAAACTATGCAAACATCCATTTTGTTCATGTGAGCGATGGCCAATTAAGATGCCGCCTCGGGGTAATGATCTCTTGTAAATAAAGACTGATTACAATAAACATTTGCATTGATGTAATCTGAATATATTTTTTATTCTTACTTGAACCAAGGTTTTAGTTGCAGTATATATTCTGTGAAGTCTTCATCTAAGTATGGCATCCTCGGTTGTCGTCCATGGTCGCATATGACTCGATTATCTCGAGATAGGTTTCTGTATGATATTCTCTTCCAGTCAAGGAGGAGTTCTTTGGCTAATCCTGGCCAGCCTCTGCGTTTATAAGCATTTCTGTGTCTTGAGTATCCGCCAAAGAGCTCATCTGCTCCTGAACCTAATAACAGAACCTGAAAAAATCACAACAAAATCGGGTGAATGCAGGCAAAACTTGGAAGACCTTGGAAAGCCAAATAACAAACATTTCGTTAGTCTGTATGACAAAAACTTATTTTTTTTTTCCCTGGACTGATTTTGCTTATATTCAAACTTGAAAATTGTATTGGAATGAACTACTTGCCTACAAAATTTCATAAAGATAGGATATTTATATTGTGTTATAATTATAGAAATTACTAACTCTGCTTGAACTAGTTGTATTGTCAACTGTGCCTCGTGCTGCAAACCACAAAGCAGATCCTAGACTTTCATCCAAAATAGTTTGACGGGGGTAAACCAAGTCTGCTATGGTAGATATTTGAAATTCCTTTAACTCTTCTTTCGGTACATTCACCTCCCAAAATGCCCACTTTCTATAAAAGAAGAATGTTTAGGTAGTAAATGAGCCCATAATATTATATATAATTTAATAATATACTTTCTAATATCACAACCATTTGTAGTGGTAGGACTTTAGTGTAGAGTCTTCCTGAGGGAGTGCCATACCATAAATGTTAATTTATTTGAAATTATTTTGTAATATCTTACTTCAATATCTTATTTGCCAGTTATTCAAAATTACTGTGGTCTGCATTGAAGGGGAAAATTGTTCAGTGAAATTACAGGGTGTAAAAAGATTTGATATCTCAGGATGCTGAGCACAGTGCAATGCTGCGCAGGCCTGAACTATTGAAGTTCAACATTCTGCGAGGCACTGAATGATTATAGATAAATATGACGCTCACCATCAAGCGAGGTCAGCTCATATCGTCACAAGGTTGCATTAAAAAGTGATTGTTACCTTATCACAACTGAGTGGCTGGACGTATATCGATGAAAATTTTACAAGGAGGTAAAATGCATCATGAGATTGAAGATGGACATAGGGTACTTTCCCCGAGTTAGGGATGCAGTTAGTATTGCATAAATTACATTGAATTTTACCTAGTGGGAGATATTCTTTTCAGTTCTTCATATGACTGTCTTCCAGTTAATCTATCTGGCACATCATATGTTGCCTTATCATCTTTTTTGAAGGCGACATTTATAAGGTCTATACTCTGCTCTTTAGGTAAATATTTATCAGCCAGTAAAGCCAATATGGTACAATCCAAACCACCAGAAAATAGAACTCCAACAGTGCAGTGATTGCAACCACCTGTGTCAGTCTTCAAACAGTCTTTACATTTATTTGGCTGCCTTTGTAGGCGTATTCTAACGCTTTTCTCCAATAGTTCTGTAACTTTCAATACAACTTCCTGAATTTTTTCATGTTTAATTAGTGATTTCATGATGACGTTTTTACTTGTTGTTTTGGCTATTGTTTCGGCATAATTTATAATATCATCCTGGAAAATTAAATAGAAAATATACTAGTTAGAGAAAAAAAAAAAAAAAAATTGCATTGACATCCAGTTCTGAACTACATACCTATATTTAAAGTAATTTTCATTGAGAGTTAGTAAAATGTGATTAAATATTACCTGATCGCACAAATCAATAGATTCATCAAAATCAAATGCAAATTCATCATCTGGCAAGCTCTGCTGGAATTGGATATTTTCTAGCCAGGTTTCTATAGAAAACACTGCAGTTTCTTGGTGATCATCCCATGGTAGTAGTTTTATTTTCTTATTTTTAGTATCCAAACAGTAAATGTGAGTAGCTGGCACTTCAATGCAATCAAAATGTCTTCCTGCAATAACAGACCAAATATAATTGTACCTACTATCTATAAGAATAGATGGAAATGGCGTTGAAACCTACCTAGTGAATTAAATAACCTACCTAGGTTAATTAATTGGCTTTTGCTTATGGAAGAGTAGTCAAAACAGTCAGTTAAACATTTAAATCGCATTGTTAAGTTTCGGTGAACTTCTTAGACTAATACCTACATGAAATACGCCAAATTAATACATATTGGAAAAGTTTACCCATCCAAATAATTACCTAAAACGCTGCTTATAACAATTGAATGATCATCTTTTACAAATAACATAGTGCTCCTTCCTATTCTGTCTCTAGAAAAATATAAATTTTGAGTGTGTTTTTCATAATATATCAAACTAAATGGCCCTTTGAGAGACTTCAGTACTTTTATTACATGCTCTTCTGTAGATGTATTCTGGAATGTGATCAAGATATTATATTATTATACATACACACATACAGCATCATGGGATGGTGGTGGTACTAAAGTGTTAATCATGAAAGAAGTCCCCCCCGACGCGGTGCTGTCATTGTGCTTCAATCACTAACAGTATCGTTTCTAGAGCAGCACTTTTAACAACTTTAGGCATCGTAATAGACTCTTATAATATAATGATGGCAGATTATTAAAAATCTCACTAGTCAACACAGTAACAACACCTGACAACTACAACATGAAAATTTGGTTCCGCTGTTTGCAGATGGACTTCTTTCATGAAAAGCAATAAGTGGAAAGCAATGTCATCATTTACTTTTACGAGGGGACCTACCCAAAAAACCGCGAAAAAATTGGTTGTCTTATATATATACATTATATTCCATGTGTGAACATTTATTTTGTTTTTTTTTATTTGAAATAGCTGTTTTTTTCCCCCGATGTCAGGGTTGGTTCCGTACCAAAAGGTTTTATAATTATTAGATTTATGAGTACAAAGACCTCTGTTTGGGTTAGCGTAGGTAGTTTCAGTAATTAAAATGAGGTACAAGTTTAGTGCGATAATTACCGTTTGCTGGCTTAGTTTCTCCATTATTATCTGCGTGTCACTAACTGCAGAGTTCCAAGTTTCATCAAAAATATCTCCGTTATACAGTAGTACACCTTTATCATTCTGTATAGGCTGAGGTGTCAACTGAAGCCCCTGCATCCATAAAACCGTTCCATGGAAAGTTATTCTAATATCAGTGCATGGTTTTATTTTCACAGATTGCACGTAATTTGGTCCTCTATTCCTGATTCTTTGTAGTAGTTTCTCATCCTGTAATTAATATGAATAATAAGAAGCAATAACCGTTGAGGTTATGTGTGATCTGTGCAATTCAGTTTGAAGACTACGAATGCCTTACTTGTAATAAATTTAAACTCCCGCAGCATTCTGTAAAGCATATTTCGCACAGAATTCCACACATATTGTTTTTTTTTCAGGGTTTTTGCCACTAACCAATGTAAATTAAATACCTTCACGCTTGTTTATGTTTACTTTACTTGTGTGATTTTTTTTTCTGACAATGACAAGTCTTATGATAATGACATGACAGTCAGAGTCATTCAAAGAGAATACAATGAGTCATTGTCGTCATTTTTTTTTTTTTTTTCTTCTTCCCCGTATTGGGGCTTTTGGCTCCGCATGAGTGACGCAGTTGCCATATACAAGTCTTATGAGTTTTGGTTTTAGAATTTAAAGGTAGGGAAACGATACGCGATAATTAGGATTTAGTAAGGATTAGGATGGACGGATCAGAGGAGTGTAAAAGATATAGAAATATAAATAAAATTTAAAGTTTGATGTTATTCAAGATGATAAAATTAGATAGAGAATGATAGATAGAAAAGGAATTGCTACTGAGAAGAGATTGTATATTATTAGGCAATGGAACACGGAGGGATATCAAGTCATCGTAAAAGGAAGCATGGTCATGTAAAGGACAGGAGAAAAATATATGGTCCAGATCCCCATAATCACCACATTCGCACTGCGGACTATCTATGATGTTAAACCGAGCAAGGTGGGCGGGACAAGTGGTATGCCCAAGACGCATCCTGATCAAAATCGTTGATGGCACCTTGCCAAGGTTTAAAAAAGAGAACCACGGCTTATTGCGAATGACCGGTTGTATACTAGCATAATATTTTCCTTTATACATGCTGCTATCCGCCCAGACTGCTTTCCAGGAATCCTGGAGGTGCAGTCTGGGAAGTGCAGCCAGGTCGTGAGTATAATTTTTATACGGAAATAAATCACCACACACCACAGCCTCATTGGCAAGTCTGTCTACTTTTTCATTACCAGTAATCCCACAATGGCTAGGAATCCATACAAAGTTAATAATTAAGTTTTTAAGAGTGCATAGATGAAGTTTTTCTCTGGCTTCTATTATAAGAGGATAATGTGACTTGCTTTTAAAAGGAAACTTCAACAACGCCTGTAAAGCACTCATGGAATCGCTAATGATAATGTTTTTTTTAAGCTCACAAAGTAGCACATATTCTATAGCTTTAACAATGCCAAGACTTTCACCTGTAAATACTGACATTTCAGGAGGACATTTTATTTTTTGTACAATACCATATTGAGCATGGTAAACACCCACACCTACGCATTTATTTGGTGAATGTTTTGAGGCATCCGTATAAATGTGGTGCCAATTGGGCCATTTATCGTTTACAGTGAATTTAAAATACGCGTTAGCATTTTGTTTATCAATATTTAAATTAAGGCAAACTATTGGAGGTTGTATTAATGCTTCATAATTGCAAGTAAATATACTAAGAGTTCGAGATTGATGCGTTGGGGCATGTAGTGCCTTAAACTTAGTTAGGCTTTGCACTAAGCAAGGGAGGGATTTATGCTTCCAGTAATTTGATGACGCAGTTAAATCGGCAAGAAGGTGGAGTTTTGAGATCAAAGGACTATTAGAAAACTGTGATACGCGATAAAACAGACGATCTGATAGGAATTGCCGCCTCAAATGAAGAGGGGGTTCAGAACATTCCACTTGTAGCGCATTTAGTGGACTAGACTTCATAGCTCCGGTGATTATTCTTAGTGCTTTGGATTGAATGTTATCCAATCTCTTAAGGCCAGCTACACTACTAGGCCCCAGCAAGAAGGTCCCATAGTCAAGAACGCTTCGTATTAGAGCGTTATAGAGGAGCTTCAAAGAAAAAGGATGTGCACCCCACCAAACACCAGAAAGGCACCTTAGTAAATTTAAAAGTTTTTCACACTTTGTGGCAATATACGTACAGTGTGGTAAGCCCGTAAGTTTCGAGTCAAGGCAAACGCCCAAAAACTTGACATCAGATACTGATGGAATTAAATTTCTATCATAATGTACAAAGACAGCTGGTGGAATCCGTTGACGTGTAAAATGAACCACAGAACTCTTAAGGGGAGATATGCTAAGTCCATTTTTCGCTACCCAATTTTTTAAATAATTTAAAGCTCGTGATATTTGACAGTGAATATCTCCAATCGATGTGCCTGTGGCGTATAAAACAAGATCGTCTGCATATTGTAACATATTAACTGAGCCGTGTAGAGATGATTCCAAATCATATGAATAAAAATTAAATAGGATGGGACTTACAACTGAACCTTGCGGCAGACCTTTCCACACGAGTCTGCATTGATCTAGTACTTGATCTAACTTTATTGTTCTTCCTGACAGGAGATTAATTATAAAGCATGAAAGAATATCAGGGATATTTAGTTTATGAAGTTTTGATTTCAGGATATCAAGAAGAACATTGTCATAAGCTGATTCTATATCTAAAAATACTGCTAGAACTGATTCATTCCGCGAAAATGCGATTCTAATATCTGTGACAAGTGTACCCACACTATCCAATGTACTTTTACCTTTTCGAAAACCAAATTGTGTCTCAGGTAAAATGCCTCTGTTTTCAACTATCCATTCCAGACGATTTTTAACCATGTTTTCAGCAATTTTGGATATAACTGACGATAAAGCTATTGGACGATACGATGCAGCATCTGATGGGTTTTTTCCTGGTTTAAGAATAGGCACCACTACTTGGGATTTCCAAGAAGGAGGAATGTTTCCGGTTAACATGGCAGTGTTGATTAAGTCTAAGTAATACGCAAGTGATGATTGACTGAGGTTAGCAATGAATGAATATGGTATACCATCTTCGCCCGGCGCAGAATCCTTAACGGCTGACAGTACACCTTGTAGTTCTTGCATGGAGAACAGAGAATTTAATATGGTTGCATTATCTACAGAAGGGACTAAGTTATAGACAATTTCTTTTGGTGGTACTGTAGGCGGGGCTAATCGTGTTAGAAATTGTTCAGTCAGATTCGGAGGTAAAGGTGAACAAGGTGTCACACTAACACCACTTCTGAATCTTCTAACATTACGCCACACAACAGTGGGGCTTATATTAGGAGAAATAGAAAGGCAAAATTTTCGCCACCCTAGTTTTTTTTTTTCTTTTAAGAGCTTACGAGTTTTATTTAATAGATCTGTCAACGTCTTAAAATTTTCATCTGTCATATCTCTATTATACTGTTTTTCAGCTGCTTTTCTTTTCTTAATCGCTTCAGAGCATTCTTTATCCCACCAGGGCGGAGAGGGAATTAATCCAGATGCTGAATTTTTATGAGGGAATGTTTCATTAGCCGATTGTAATAAAACATTGGTAAAGGCATTTGAGCAGTCAAAAACTCCATTAGATATATTAGGTAAACTTGCTAACTTACTATTAACATTATCTTTAAATTTTGACCATAATGTGTTATCATTAATATTATATTGTAAACGTGGTTTTCGAGTAGGGTTACGATGCCAAGCCCTTGACAGGGTGATAAGGATAGGAAAATGGTCACTATCAAAGGTGGAAGTTAGTGTTTCCCATACCACAGAAGCAGCTAATTTCGGGGAACATATAGAGAGATCCACTGCACTAGTTATTTCGTGAGGAGCTGTTCGACGAGTTCGAGAGCCTGTATTTAATATACAAAGATTTTGTGCATCAATTACCTCTAGTAATTTTTCGCCGTAGAAAGATGAAATAGAGGATCCCCAGGAAATGTGATGGGAGTTAAAATCCCCTAGGATTAAGAAAGGTTTAGGAAGAAGTGATAAGAGATCCTGAAGATGTTCAAAAGCTATTAATCGAGGTGAATATATATAAATAGAGACAACACAAATATTACCTACTTGTGCAGCTACTACGGAAAAATTATCATAAGAAGGAAGAGAAAGAGGAGAGAAAGAGATGGTATTTCTAATAAGCAAGGCAGCACCGCCATGACTATCAGATCTATCATCCCTTAAACAAGAAAAACCTTGGATTTTGAATATAGAGCCTGGTTTTAACCAGGTCTCTGAAAGTGCTAATAAACAAGTATTGTATTTGTTTATTAAATAAATAATCTCACTTTTTTTATGAACTGCACTTCTGCAGTTCCATTGCACCGCTTTTTGAAAGACTGCCATCATTAATGGCATTTGAATTTTTAAACATGTCTAATATAGGGGCGACGTTGGACGGTATTCTTATGTTTGACTGCGTTAATGTATTAATTAAAATTTGAATAATGTCTGTTGTAGACATTAAGATTGGGTTGTTATTCTTCATAGTAAGAGCACAGCCATCCTGTGGGGAAGGCATGTTATATTCATTTTGAATTTTTTGATGTGCAGCTCGGTCGTATCCAACCCCTGGTTTGAGTGCTGGACGGCGGTTTGTAATAAATGTCTTTTTATATGACGTTTGAGGTAGTCGCTGAGAAGAAGAACTGGAAGAAGATTGTGTCTGTATTGGAGCAGTGCTATTAAAAACAGGTTTAAGAATATCAGCATAAGACTTTGATGCAGGAGGTATCAGTTTAGCTGCTTCACCATAAGAAATACAATTTTCTGCCATGGTTATTTTAATTTGTTTTTGGCGTGCAAACTCAGGACAAGACTTATTAATAGCGAAATGTGCTCCTGAACATAGACAGCATAACATGTTTTCTTCCTCTGAGTCGCAATTTTCACTATTGTGGTCCCGGCCACACTTGTAGCACCTAGGTTTTGATCTACACTGCAACTTTGTATGTCCGTATCTACAGCAATTAAAACACTGAATAGTAGGGTACGTATAAAGTATTACTGGTAGAGCATTATAACACATGAATATTCTATTTGGCAATACCTGCCCATCAAAAGTTGCAACAATATTCTGTGTTGGTTTCCATACAGGAGAACCATCTACCATCGTCTTGAAATTTATTCTCCTTACTTTTAAAATCTTACCACACCCATCAGGTACCGACACATTCTCTATCACCTCTTCTGGTGTCCATTCTGATGGCACACCACGAATTAACCCCATACGAGTTACGTTAAATGATGGTACAAATGCTTTCAAACTCTCGTGTGATAGAGTACTGCTGCAGATGAATGAATTGGCATCGCTGGAGACCGAGAAAGAAAGTGAAATTCTATTTCTCCCTATTCTCTTTACAGATCCGTTCACAATATTTTGGAAATTATTTTTTTTGAGGAACTTTCCGAAAGAGACTGGGTGAAGAATTGTTCCATCATCAGGTGATTTAGTTTCCCGTTGCACATGGACAGTAAATGGGGCGGTATCAGTTGATTGATACATTGTTCTAGCTACAGAGGTGAAAACATGGGGACCTGAACCATTACTGTTGGAAGGAAGAGGTATTTGAGATGGAGTTTGTAGAGGTTTGTGTAGGTTCTCAACATCATTGACAGAATTGTCGCTATTACCCTCACTATCGATGCAAAGACATCCAGTTTTGCCATCCGCTGCCTGAGCATGCTTCCTTTTCTTTTTATTGCAGGTTTTGCAGATTTTACCTTGACGGCTTCTTTTACGACTCGATCGCTGCTGGCTACTAGACGCGTCCGTGTCCATGCCAGACTCATTAGAAACTATACTGCTCATACTTGTAGTAATAGTTACAAAATTATTGGCCGGGGGGGCCATGCAAGGGGTGCCGACCCCGCCGCCGGGGTCAGGCGGCTCTCCCATGTTTAAAAAAAGCAAAAACTTACCGGATTTAGAAGAACTATACACTTAAATTAAAATATATACAATGACTACTATTTTTATATACAATACAATACTCTCCTGATCCTTTTTATCTTAAAATTATTAAAATTAAAATAACACGGAAAAATAACACCCGCCTAAGTCGACGTTTCCCGCGCTTTTTTTAAATTGTCGTCATTGTCCATTGTCGACAGCAATGACGGCATGCGCTCACGCGTTGAACGTCTTGTGTATTTGCCAGTGTCAAATATTGAAATATTTTCATGTTAAATTTTTTATAATGGCAAGTGCCTTTATTAAATAAACAAAATACTAGCTAAAACTAACACTATAAAAAAATAAACTAATTATTAATTAATTATAAATAAATATAAATTATAATAATTATATTATAATAATTATAATATAAATAATAATAAATAAATATAAATATTAATTATAAATAAACAGTTAGACTGTCATGTTAAATATCATCAAATGTGTCACAAACAAATCCATGTCTTAGAGTGGTAAAGACTTTACTAGAGGTACCTACCTAATAAGTTTTAGAATTAGTTAACACTAAAATATATCTTTCCCCTCGTTTTATAACTTGTTCAATCTAAGCAGATTCACGATCACCTAATAAATAATAATCCAACAATATTACGCATTAATCCCAAAAAAAAATTTGGAAAATAATATGACTACATTTTTTTTCACGTTGGCGCCAGAAAACTTTTGTCAGTCAGACAGAATTGTCAAATACTGTTATTGTTGACATTTGTGTTGTGATGGAATAGAAAATTATTTTGTAGCGTTGCGTTGTTTGCATTTTAATTAATTTTCATATTTTCGTTTTGTCTCGCAAAGTTCCATGAAGTTTTTCACCCGCAATTATGACTGTAACTGATAAAGATGAAGATAAAGATGAAAAAACCATGGAAGAAGCGCCTGAGAATACCGAGGAGATCGAGAAAACAGAGAAAGGAGCTTTGGCTGAGTACGTAACTAACCTAGAAATGAGGCTTAAACAAAAAGCGGAGCTTCGTAATCAGAACTTAAACTGCACTCGGCCACCAGAAAACCATTTCTCGAAACTGGACTCTGGTTTGAAGAAAAACACAACATTTGTAAAGAAACTGAAATCCTTTAGTGCATCTCAAATTGATACTCTGCTAAAAGACTTCGCGGCCTTAAACCTTACGAAGTACATTTCAGAAGTTGCGTCCGCTATTGCTGAGGCTAAATTAAAGATGTCTGATATTCCCGCTGCTATCAATCTCTGTTCTTCCTTGCACCGCACCTATGCAGAGTTTTCACCAAATTTTTTCGAGAACTGGCAAAAAATCTTGACCTTCAAGGTTACAGATAAAATAATGAACTCATCGAAGCTGCGCGTAGACATAAGATTCTATGCTGAGCTAGTGGCTGTGGGAATATTTGTGAATAAGACAGGACTACCCTTGCTGGGGAATGTACTCACTGTGCTCATTAATATGGACAAGGAAGAACACAATAACATACCTATACTTATGTCCTTCTGCAAACACTGCGGTGAAGATTATGCTGGTTTGATGCCAAAAAAAATAAGGGATGCTTCTGAGGTGAGTGTGAAAATCTTGCGAAATTAATTTTTTTGAAAGTGGTGTCAATTCTGGGGAACCATTTTATACAAAACTATAATCTGACACACTTAATTTGTGCCTTTTAACCCTTCATATGTAAGAATAGCAATAGACTCCGGCTGTCAAACTTAGTCAAGTTTTAAAATGTGGTCCACTGAAAGCTACACCCACTATTATTGCATATTGTAATTTTATGTATTTGTTTACAACCATGGGACATTCTCTGAGGAACTGTACATTTTTCCGGGATACAAAAATTCCTATCCATGCCATTCTTGCTCTGTGCAAAATCATGTCATTCCATTGCTCTATTGCTGCATGAAAGAAGAAAAAACAAGCACACTTTTGCAATACATAGTATTAGCCTATCACAGTCTCACTGCAGGCACACACCATGCTGGCCTAGTGCATGTTGATGAATGTTGTCTATGAACTTTTTGAGATCCTTAGACATGGCAGTTTCTTCAGATGTTTTCCTTCACCGTTTTTTAACAATGGCATCGACACTGCATGTAATTTATGTAAGTACTAAATAAATGGTTAGAGATCGAGGATCGAACCAGATGCCTCAGATTGTTAAGCTCACATGCCTCGGCCGGCTTCGCTCACTACACTAACACATAATATTATGTCCTATCCTATCATATAAGTAACTTAACATAAAAGTAACTAAGTATAAGTAAATTATCTATTTACTTAAAATTTCCAGAAATATGACATACCAGTCCCTCGAAACACATTCCTGCCGGCAGAGAAACAGGTCGCTGTCCGAACTCTGCTCAAGGATTACTTTGCATCACTCACTAAACACTTGCTTGCTGAGAGGGCCCAGCTACAAGCGCTACATGCTGCTAACCAACGGACTTTGCACACAAGAGGTGAACTCTCACAGGAAAGAAAGGACCAGTTGGAACAACATCAGGTAGAAATTAAAATCTTTATTGTTTAGTAATAATGTCATTACATAAATGGAGGTAACATTTTTGCCTGTACACTAGTCCAAAAGCTGTAACTGGCAGAGCACAAGGTGCTTAGGAAACTTCTAGGGCCAGTTAAGCGGGAAGATGGAGGATCTGAAAAACCAAGAGATTTAAGAGCTAGTGGTGGATCTCAACATTATTGGTGAGAAGTGTCATAGACTCTGCTGGCTTGGGCCTGAACGGGATGGGAGAGGATCCTACTGTACAGGAAAAACTTGGAACTGCAGGAGGGGTCAGGGCTGATCCAGCCATCCCAAGTATACAATCATATGGATAGGGTAAATTTAAAAAATTAGGATACTGGAAGTTCATGTTTGGGCGCTGCGCCTGCAGATGATTACCTACATTATTCACAGTGATAAAGCTGGTGATGTTTTCATTCATAAGAACTCTTGATAGTGAAAAAAAATGTTATAATTTTTTACCATATCAATGTAACAAATCAAAAAACACCACAATATAGCAATTTGTAATTTTAATAATATGAATATTGTAATGTAATTTAATTTTAATTAGGATTTAATGATGTAGTTATAAAAAAAAAACTGTTTTAATGATGAATTTCTAGTGTAATTCCGCTTCTACGTCGCTTCAAGTACAATAAGGAATTTGTGATAAATATTTGTTGATAATGTTAATTTTATTGAGTTTAATTTTGCCTAACCTGATATAAAATATTAATTACATAAATTGAAAATTAACGTAACCTGAAACAAAAATTAATTAATTCTGAATTATTTTCGACTCGTTGACTCGTCGAGCGCTCGACGAGTCAACACATCCTGAGGATGCCTCGTGAAGAGGCGAAACACGTGTCGACAAAGTGCACTAAGGAAACGGGTATAATTTATTACTTTTTTAAATTCAATTAAAATACATGTAATTTCAATTAATATATATATTTTATGTTTCAGAATTAATACATTTTTGTTTTCTGATTTACTATTATCATATTTTATGTGACAGAATTAATTAATTTTTGTTTCAGGTTACGTTAATTTTATTTTATATCAGGTTAGGCAAAATTAAACTCAATAAAATTAACATTATCAACAAATATTTATCACAAATTCCTTATTGTACTTGAAGCGACGTAGAAGCGGAATTACACTAGAAATTCATCATTAAAACAGTTTTGAAAATGGACTTCCGCAAAGTAACGCCTGATTCAATCAACTATGTAGTTATAATTTTGTTAAGTACTCTTTTACTGTAAACATGTGATTATAGATGTTATCTTCCGAAAAAAAAAAAAACAATAAGCAATCACGATTGCAATATTATGATAGCTAATAATTTTGAATGTCTACCCTAAGCTTCGAGTGTATTAAGCCGAAAGGAGGTTGTTGTAGTCATTATTATAAACAATCACAACCATAAAATAAAAAACGAAACATCAACTCGAAAGAAGAAGAAGATCACAACCATTGGACCAATCCTGAAATCACAAATAAATATAAGTTGTCCCATACATTTAGTTGAGTGTAAATGTTTTTTTTTTGTGTGATAACTACAATAACAATAATAACCTTTTTTCAGCTTAATACACCCTAAGGGTATAACCCCTTTTATAGCTAAACACCAAGCAGCAATTTAAGTATCTACTTCAACTTGTACTGATTTTACTTCTTTCTTTTCTGGTTATCAATTCGACTGTACTTTTTTTGTTACCTCTAAATTTTCGACTGGGTGAACCGATTTTGATGATTATTTTTTTATTTGAAAGCTGGTGCTTCTCTTGTGGTCCAATTTCAATTAGGTCCAGTTCTGAAATTTTGATGAAATCGATTTTTTATATTTATAATTATGTTGTTGTTATATTATCCAAATAATAATTATATGGTTATTTGATCTCCAGGCCACATACGATAAGCTGTTAATTGGCGCGCAGAACTTTGCAGAAGTCCTTGGTGAAGAGTTAGGAGAAGCAGGAGATCCCCCTACCTTAACCCTAACAGTCATAGAAACTCAAGGAACAGTCACTATTGGAGGCACTGAAGAGTTTAACATGCAAGCAGGCACTGACCCATGGCAAGACGAGGACACAAGGACATTTTATACCAGTATGCCAGATCTGAAGGTGTTCATGCCACTTTATCAGCTGAAAGAAGTAAATATATTACTTTGATATCAGGCTTTAAAATAAGTGGCCAACAGCATTGAGACACGCATATGGTAGGGTTCCGTAACCAAAGTCATATAATTAAGGTACATTCATAGTTCAGAAATCAGTGATTATAGAAAATTCAAACGAACATAGCTCTTGAGGACTTAGCCAAATTTTAGAGATGTATCATATCAAAATAGTACTTTTATGACTTAGCCAAAGAGAAAACTACGAGTACTTGGGAAACATTATTTGTTAAAATATAGTAGTTTTCTTTTTGAATAAACCATTAAAAGTATATGTTGTTGATGACACATTTCTGAAATTTGGCTATGTTCACAGAACTTCGTTCGTTCGAATTTTTATATAACAATATTGTAACCTCTGTGTGCTGAATAAAAAATGGTTGCCTGGAAGAGATTGTGTTTAGCAATAAAGCCGCCACTTGTGGTTTGTCCATCTGTTTGTAATTTTTCTCTGGTATGGGTATGCACATTTAAGAGTTTATATCTATTTAAATTAACCTCCTTATCTTTTTCTAGACAGTGAAAAGTAAGCCTGAGACATTAACAGAGGAAATGCTCGACGAGGATCTGAAAGAAGATGAGCTCAGTGACACGGAGGAACCTCCAGCAGTCCCTGAAGTTGAGCAAGAGGAAGTCCAACCTACTAATATTTCTAACAAGTAAGTTGTATCTATAAGGTAAGCATCTGCTGGGCCGCATCTGCTAGTCTGTGGAATGCACTGCCTAAACGAGGGTTCCCCTACAGTAACAATCTGGGTGTCTTCAAATCTAGAGTGAATAGGTTTCTTCTAGGCAAGCAGTCTACTATCATAGACCGCATCATCGCTTAACATCAGTCGAGTCGGTGGCCAAAAGTAAGCCTATTATTGAAGAAAAATAAAGATTGTATTGAAATCTAGCAATTGAATCATCATCATTATCATCAGTCAGAAGACGTCCACTGCTGAACATAGGCCTCCCCTTTTAACCTCCACAATTAAACAACAGCCTGCCGTCTGCATCCACTGAATGCCCGCGACTCTCACAATGTCAATGGTCCATGTAGTCGGAGGCCAACCTACGCTGCGTCTTCCGGTTCATGGTCTCCACTCAAGAACCTACTAATTACGATTTGTTCCCCAGAGATACACTTTCCCCGTAGAGACACTTTTCGAAAAGTCTCGCTTCTGTTCCTTAGAGATCCACTTTTTTTTAATCCTACTAATTGTTCCTCATAGGTACACTTTTCGGTACTATTGTGCACGAAATATAATTATATAATATTAAATAATCGACATTTATGAAAATCTAATTTTTTTTTCACCAAATCCAAGTACCAGGAATGCATAAACCATGAAGAGCTTTCCCCTTCGCGATCCATAATAACACTTTTTGTGAATCTAGAGTGAAATACCTCTGCATCGTTTCTGTTATCTTGGTACCTGGTATCGGCAAATTGAGCTGTTCCACTTGTCCCTACCAACGTAAACCATCATCATCATTATTACCCTACTCTTATCAGACGGACTTGGGCCACTCTCTCGGGGTAGAGATCTTCGTTTCAGATGACAGCTGTCAAATGTAGTTGGATGATATCACAAGAACTCGACGAGATCTATCACTTCCGTAAAGGAACTGCTAGTCCAAGATCGATAGTTTCCGAGATATCGTCCAACAAAGTTTGATAGCTGTCATACTAATGAAGATCTTGACGAGGTCTATCACTTCTGTAAAGGAACTGCTAGTCCAAGATAGATAGTTTCCGAGATATCGTCCAACAAAGTTTGACAGTTGTCATACTAATGAAGATCTTGACGAGGTCTATCACTTCTGTAAAGGAACTGCTAGTCCAAGATCGATAGTTTCCGAGATATCGTCCAACAAAGTTTGACAGCTGTCATCCGAAATGTAGATCTCGATGAGGTCTATCACTTTTGCAAAGGAACTGCCACTACAGGATCGTCAGTTTCCGACATATCGTCGAACAAAGATTGACAGCTGTCACACTGACAGCTGTAAGCTAATGATGATGATGGTGGATTAGAGCGCATCTTCTCCCTGAGAGAAGGCCTGTGTCCCAGCAGTGGGAAAGATAGGTTGAAATTATGAAGTTTCTATTTTAAATTTGGGATACTTTGCGAATGATGATGATGGTGGGTTAGGGCCTATCCTCTCTCTTAGAGAAGCCCTGTGTCCCAGCAGTGGGAACATGATAGGATGAAATGATGATGATGATGAAATTTCTAATTTGAACCATTTTTTATTTATATTCATGGGTGATCAAAAGATACCAAAACAACTATGGTCACCTAGGTGCAGGTGATCAAAGGATACTCAAATAATAATTTAAATGGAGTCGCCTATTATCACCCAGGTGATCAAAGTGGAATAGACCAAAGAAAATTTGTTTTAGTTTGGTGGAGTCTAGTTTTTTTTTTCTCTAGGGAAAAATATAAAAAATATATATATAGGGATTCAAAAACTTTTCTATTTAAGTGTATTAGCCGAAAGTGGATCTCTAAGGAACAGTAGCGAGACTTTTCGAAAAGTGTCTCTACGGGGAAAGTGTATCTCTGGGGAACAAATCCTAATTACTAACAGCACTAACAAATGACCACTAACTATTTAATAAACTGAATTGAATTACCACAGATTAATAAGTGTGAATACAGTTCGATTCGATCCATCTGATGTGGAACAGTGATACCTATGTTATGTTTAGTTTGGTTCTTCATAAATTTACTATGTATATTATTAATTACCATAATTATTGTATATGATCCTATTTTTGGGAAGACACTGTCTGTTGCATCACAGCTAACGCTTAAGCAGCAGGCAGGGTTACCTATTTTTCTTCATCCTTGTTTGAAAATAATAAATAAATTTGAATTTGAATTTAGAATTTTCGTAATGCGAAAAAAAAATGATGTGGCAGCGCAAAACATTTCAATGGAATATGATCTGCGTATAAGTGTCACCACCAGATGTTTGGCCACTGCACAGAACATGGCAACACCCTTGTCTTGTAAATTACCTTGCTTACGTCTCACTTATCTTCCATACCTCGGGTAGGCGGTCACTAGCAGTGGTTCACAGATTTAACTATCAGTGTAGTGCTGAATATGAAATATAGGTAATTATGATTTCAAAAAGCTTGGTATGATGTGTGCTAAAAATATTTCCCCTTTGCAGGTATGCCCTTGATGCATTCCTGAATGAACTGCCAAACTGTATCAACAGAGAACTTATCGACACTGCAGCTGTAGACTTCGTATTGAATCTCAACACAAAAAATAACCGCCGAAAACTGACACGAGTCCTGTTTGGTGTTGCCAGAACTAGGCTCGATTTATTGCCATTCTATTCGCGATTTGCGGCAATATTGTACCCAGTGCTGCCAGATGTATGTCTTGATTTGTGCCAAATGCTCAAACAAGATTTCAAATATCATGTCAGGAAAAAGGATCAGATAAATATTGAATCCAAGGTAAGGGCTTAAAAAGCTATGATTTATAAAAGTTGAATAGGCGAATCTCTGTTATTTCTCTGATCCTTGCTAATGCCTTACTCAGGACAAGCGAAGACGGCTCAAAGTATTTCACTATTTTAATTGGGTTAAATATAAATTAGGTTTATTTATGTCATGTATTTTTCATTGTTGTAGATAAAAGTCGTAAGATTCATTGGAGAGCTAGTCAAATTTAGTCTCTACTCCAAAATAGAAGCACTTTACTGCCTAAAAGTATTACTTCACGATTTCAAACATCATCACATCGAAATGGCGTGCAATCTCTTAGAAACGTGTGGAAGGTACCTGTACTGTAACCCTGACACTCACCAAAGGACGATGATATATTTGCAGCAGATGATGAGAAAAAAGGTAAGTTAAATTATGTATAAAATAACTTTTTAAATCTACAACTGTAATATCAGATTCAGAGGTTTTAAATGATTTTCTTTTGTAGACTGTTTCAGCCCTAGATTCGCGGTACGTAACGCAAATCGAGAACGCTTTCTACTACGTGTGCCCGCCTGAAGCTCCCGCTCAACCCAAAGAGGAAGAGCCACCGATGCACCAATTCATCAGAAAAATCCTACACGAAGATCTTCAGAAGAGTAATGAAGAGAAAATTCTAAGACTGATGCGCAAATTGAACTGGGATGATCCTGATGTATTAGCTATAGGCATACAGCATTTGGCAGGAGGCTGGAGGGTGAGAGCCAGCGCTAGAAGGGCGCTGGCGAGATTGACAGCGGAACTCGCAGTGTGGCAAGAGTCAGTAGCGCCAGCGGTTGTCGACAGCATACTAGAAGAGATTAGAGTAACTATGGAAGACCCACATCCTAGATATAACCAAAGAAGAATTGCAACAGTCAGATATCTAGGCGAACTCTACAACTACAAGCTCTTAGATTCCCGTGACGTTTTCACGGTTTTGTATTCTTTCATCACATTTGGTGTGACGAACGAACAGGGTAACATATCCCCTCTCGATCCTCCAGACAACGTGTTTAGGATTCGTCTTGTCTGCGCGCTATTGGAAACTTGCGGCGCGTATTTCAACAGTGGCTCAAGCAAGAAGCGACTCGATTACTTTTTGACCTTCTTCCAAAACTACTACTGGTTCAAACAGTCCGATCCTGTCTGGACAGAAGAGAATAAGTTTCCTATTTATGTGAAGTATATTTATCAGGAGTGCTTGACGACTTTGAGGCCGAAGTTGAATTTGTTTACCAGTTGGCAACAGTGTAAGGATGCTATTGAGGAACTGAGGCAGACTTTGTATCCCGATTTAGGGGAAGAAGAATATGACAATGACGATCAAGGAGAGGATAGCATTAACGATGGGGTCAATGATGGTTTAGACACAATTATAGAGACTGATGATGAAACTGATAACCCTCAACTGCCTGAAGAGAGCTCGGATGAAGAGCCACTGACTGAAAACATGGGCATGGAAGACAATGATGTTCAAGGAACGGAAGATATTAACACTGTCGAACCAAGAAGACCTGCATCTAAACCTGTACGTCATTTTCCAATTTGTACCATATTTACAAACAATGTTAACAACTTGTAGTAATTTGAAACGTTTTCAGGTAGAAGACGTGGAATTTGAATCTGCCTTTGAAAAAATGGTGATGGAAAATATAGCAGAGAGGCAAAGAGAGAATCGGCCGCAACAGAGAGACATAGCCGTACCTATGACGTGTAGACAAACTACTAAGAAAACTTATGAACAGTTATTGGTAAGAACTATGCAATAAGTATAGTAAATTTAAAAATAAGTGAAACATAAAACACTTTTAAACTATCACGGTTGTTCACTACAGTTATATGATTATTTACGGGATATTTACCGTGGTAAGGTTGTGGAAGGAACTCCCGATATTTCGACGCAGTTACATGCACCATGTTCACGGGAAGAATGAAGAATGCGGGTGGTTGGTCGAACAGTTCAAAGTTAGTTGCAGACAAAACGACTCTGCCCTCTTTCTTAGTCTCTTTCGCGAGCTCCTTCCACAACCTTAGCATGGCAAATTTCCCGTAAATAATCTTATAATAACTGTAAGTGATACATGTTCAATTATATCGCCATGCCATTAGTTTGATAGCACTTTTAGTAATCACAATCAAGTTATTGGTAAGATCTATATAACTTTTATACAGGGCTACGTGGAAAGGGTATACTAAAACGAAAGGGGTCCGTTATGAACAACTATAACTATGGGACCAACTCTTAAAACGCGCAGCTGTTTCATACATTTTTTGTGTGTCATGACTGTTTTGTATGAAACAGCAGTTTTTTTTTGCGTTGAGTGTTGGTACGTATAGTAAGTTATTCAAAATTATGGATATTATGGACCCCTTTCGGCTTATACGCCCTTTCCTTGTAACCCAGTATATTTACTATTGACATTAATTATTAGATATTCAATTTTAATATCATCTCAGTACATTGTCAGCAATTTTCTTAGGCTTTGCTGAGCTTAGGTATCTAGTTATATTTTTTACCAACTGCAAAAAAAGAACAGGATTCCCAATTAGATTCGTATATTTTTTCTGATTAACTCAGATGCATTAAGCTTATCTTGTTATATTCCACATTATGTGGAATGTTTCCAGCGAAATTACCTACAGGGCACCCAGAGATTTGACATCTTATATCTCGGGGTGACGAGCGCAGTGCATTGCCATCCAGGGTTTTGAACTGTTGAAGTTCAAAATTCTGAGTGGCGTTGAGCTGTTATGGGCAAGCGTGAAGAGCCATCAGGCGAGCGACTTGGCTCGTCTCGTGACTTAGTATCAGAAAAAAAAAACTTATAGTTATAAGGGTAAGACTGCACTGGGGAAATTTGTAACTCGTCTTTTGTCTATATTCTGCGTACTAAATGTATTTATTACGCTGATTTTAAATCGCTAGTGCGTGACACAGAGTGTGCCGAAAAGTTGTCCGCACTGCAGACTTACTCTAAAGGCCAATTCCCACCGATGCCCTTAGACGACGCCTATTACCGCTCTTTCCACCAAGCAAGGAGGCGCAGCGCGCGTCTTTCAGCGGAGTTGTTGGGAATTGGCCCTAAGTTATTCATCATCATTTTAAAATTAGAATTTCATATCCATTAACAAAAGGGCAATTCATATTGCCACTCATCAGTCGTCGTACTTACAGCAAGGGAATGATGGGGTGGAGTTTGTTCTGATGGTGCGCAAGGGCACGAAGCCGCAGTATAAATCGTTCAACGCGCCGCCGGAGCTTGCCAGCAATTTGCAGCAGCAAGCGTTGGCTGATAAACAGGAAATGGAGAGGGTCAAAAGGTAGGTGTAACTTCAACTACAGATTTCATAATTATCAATATAGACCTTGCAAACCGCCATTTTCTTTTTCTTTTTAACCGACTTCTAAAAAGGAAAAGGTTCTCAATTCGACTGTTTTTTTTTTATTTGTTACCTCAGTACTTTCGACTGGGTGAACCGATTTTGATGATTATTTTTTTATTTGAAAGCTGGTGCTTCCCGTGTGGCCTCATTTCAATTTGGTCCAGTTCTGACATTTTTATGAAGTCGATTTTTTATGTTGATAATTATTATTCTACATGTTGCCTTGCTACTTAAAAAAATATAAATTTCAGGCTGACTCTTAATATCTCGGAAAGGCAAGAGGAAGAGGAGTACAGTGCGGAAAGCGGAGGCGGGTCGGGTGGTAGCGGCAACCCCAACCGAGGTCAACACGTTCGCCAGAAGTACCAACACCCCAAGGGAGCTCCCGACGCCGACCTTATATTTGGACCCAAAAAATATAAATAACTCCCTTGTTTGCTAAAATATGAACAAAACAAAATCTACTCTGCGATACGGATCATAATAAGAATGCTGATGCGCTGTCACTATATTTGTCAAACTTTGATATTAAAAAGAATAATTATCGCAGTTAAAAAAAAAAAAACTTCAAAACACGCTTTAAAATCGCTAATTCTGAAGATGGTAAGAATAATGGGACAAATTATTAACTAACTATAAATTATTGCATTGTCATCAGTCCTTGATAAGTGTGCAAAATTTCAGTTTAATTCGATGTTTTGTAATATTTGAAAATCTAGTTCAAAGATTCCGTCACATACATTCATACCATGCTAATAAAAGCGTGTTAAAATAACGACAGCGTTAGTTACTTTTGACCAAATTCATCATGATCTATGTCACAGAGTTTTGATTTCAATAATTAATATTTTACTCTTACGTATGATATTTTGGGCTTTGTATAGATAAATATTAGAAAGCTTACACCTTTGTTTATAATGATACAATATCAAGAGTTTTAATAAAAAAATGTATCTATTTACTTTTTTTACAGGCAAATGCCTTTATTAACTAAACAAGATACAAGCTACCACTAACACTACAAAAACAGTTTAGACTGGTCATAGACCGTTGAAGGTCTAAAAGCAATCCAAATGCTCAAGCTCACTTCCAGTTGGCAGTGTACCCAGCATTTTTTTTATAGTAAAATAGGTTTGCGCTTGGCCGCCAACTCGCCTGATGTTAAGCGACGATGCGGCCTACAATGGATAACGATTGCCTAGAAGAAACCGATTCACTTTTGACTTGAAAACACCCAGATTGTAATTATCGGGGAACACCCATTATGACAGCGCAATCCACATACTAGCAGTTCGCACAATAAAAGTGGAATCAAAGCGCATCAATCAAGCATGCTGGCGTTATTACCACGCTGAATGGCAATGCTTATGCGTTGAGTCAGAAACACTACAACATTATTCATTTCATCTACTCTTCAAGGTGTTGTGCTTCGTGGCACAGCCATAAATGTTTTTCTTATATCTTTAGATGGTATAATTTTTTTTTGAAATTTGTACTATCTTGTACCACTATTTACCGATTTAATACTATTTAGATTTTGGAGGTCCTGCTAGAAAGAATAATTCCTAGCATGACCAGGCTGAAACGAATGTTCTTATATCCTTAAACGGTATAATATAACTTGGAATTTGTACTTTTTATAGATACATAAATAACTCTTTACTGTTCACACCAGAAATTAGATACAACAGACAAAAACAACTTGAAACCAGTAAAACATTTGGCGGCCTTATCGCTAAGCGATATTATAAGCGGTCTCTTCCAGGCAACCTTATTTTGTTTCACTAAGTATTTGTTATTTTATTCTCTTGTTATCTTGGAGATACGATGGTTATGCAGGAAATAATACTTCTTAGCATAGCCACGTGGATACTACGGATAACAGATCATTCAGGGATCCCGCTTCGCACCTATGTACTAACTAATCAATAATGCATAGAAAACATCTCTATGTCCTTCAAAGTTTCAGTGAACAACAAAAAATTCTTCTAGATCAAAATTAACATGTTATATAACTATCTATATTAGATATGTACTTTGGTATTCATAGTTTGTCTGCAGAAAGCTGTAACATAGCTTAACATCAGGCGAGTTGGCGGTCAAACGCAAGAATGTGATTTAGTGGAGCCCCCCTTAAATATTTGTTTTATTTTAATTTAATTATTTTTAAAGAATATACGATATAACTAAACTTGCTGTACCAGCGACTTCGTCCGTAGTTTCTTCAGAAAAAATAGCCTATGCCCGTCCTCATGACATACTATTTCCTCGCAAATTTTTATCGAGATCGGTTAAGCCGTTTAGCCGTGATTATGTTGCAAACAGACAGACAGACAGAATAACTTTCGCATTTATAATATTGGTGGGGATATTCTGTGAATATTTCAAGCGTCTACATGTTGCCGTTATTAATATCGAGCAAAAAGGAGCAAAAAAATCACGTTTGTTGTATGGAAGCCCCTTAAATACATATTTATTTTATTGTTTTTTAGTATTGTTATAGAGCAACAGAAATACATCATTTGTGAAAATACTTAATTTTAAATAATTAAATAAATATCTGGGACATTATTGCACACATGGTCATCTGACCCCAAACTAAGCAAAGCTTGTAATATGGCTGCCAGAGACTGATATACATACATATATATTTTTAAATACATACTTAAATAGATATTAACACCCAGACATAGAACAAACACAAATGTTCATCACACAAATGTTTGTCCTAGATGGGAATCGAACCCACGCCCCCAAGCACAGAAAGTAGGATCACTACCAACTGAGCCACCGAGGCAGTCGAATTATTTTATATCTCGCAATTACAGATCATTTTTATTTATTCACACATCCAGTAACATCATTTCCGCCTCCTCTGGACTTAGAGGAGGCGACGGCGGGATAATTCAAATTCTTTATTTAATTAGCAAATAACTTTACAGTTTCGTACCATTACGTTACTTACTTAATCTACAAAATTTATACATTATTTAAGAAACATTAAAAATTAAAATGGCATAAGTAGGTAAAAATTTAAACACAATAAAAATATACATAAAATTAAATAAAGTGGCATAAAAAATTATAACAACAATAAAATAAAAATAAACAATTTCAAAAATTATGTACTGCTCACTGTACATCATAGATTTTTTTATAAATGATGACCATTTATCAGCAAATATGTCGATATGTGGTTGTGAGGATACAAGCGCATTGAGATGACGTTGCGCTCGGCAGATAGGGGATTGTTCTCGTACTGTGACGACTGTTTAATCGGAGATGGAGGCAGCGACGTCAGCAGCAGTGACGTAAACGTACACGGTGAACATACTGCGATCCCCAGGCCGCCAGCCAAGCGTGGGGATTATGGCAACACCCCTCTCTAAGAGGGAGGACTTTCTTCAGCAGTGGATGTTACTGGCTGATGATATGATATATATAATTGAGAAGAGGATCATAGTTACCTTTGAGAAGTAAGTGTGCCTCGTGCCTCGCCCTCCGCCACCTCACTAAAAACGCCCACGCCCACTCGTGCTGCTAGCGCCGCCTCCATTTTTTGGGAAGTTACTCTCAGTCCTAGTAAAATACAGCAAAGCAGAGTTAAATTAAAATAAACAATGATGAAAATATTGGCATTTGGCTTAGCTGATGATGATGAAAATTGAAATTTTCTGCTCAGAAAAAGGACTAAAGCATAGAAGGAGTAGTGCTAATCAACATGTTAGCCAAGAGAATGTAATACAAGCTGATGTTACATTCTTCATTTATATGCCAAAATTGCAATTGCCGTTAAGCGACGGTGTGGCCGAGGATGGAACACGTTGATCTAGCAGTGGCGTAGCTTAGACGGGCCCTGTATCAAATTTTTTTGGAGGAGCCACATAACACGGAAAAAAAATTACTTATTCCTTCCTCATGATGAGGGCCATTACTGCGCAGGGTCCCGTATAGTTGATAAGGCGGTGGCTACGCACCTGTCTAGAAGAAATCTATTTTTGCGTCAACATGAAAAAAACATGTCGTCTCATTAAGTTATTTTCCTAAACTTGTGTATTTTCGAGTGTTACTGCGTAATAATGGTGGATTTTTATTTATTAAGTCTTCGTGGACGTGTTCGAGTGTGGGAAGTGATAAAACGTGGTGGGTGAAACGTGCATTTTATTGTTGTTCCCAAAGCTCCATAGAAGCCTCTTGTAAAGTCTCCACCACTTTACTAGGGCATGACTGACTTGAGCATACAACTATATGATTTGTGAACTTGACTGTGACTTTGCTTAACTCTGCTGACTGACTGACACTTGTGTGACTATATTTCTTCATGTTTTCTTCAAACTTGATAAAATTACTTGACACTGGCAAATGCACAAGAGTGCGACGCCAAAATCCTCACATAGGTAGGAAAGAAAAAAAATAAGACAGAAAAAGTCGTTTGCCGGGCGCTCGCGTCTTCAAAGTAATATTGTTCCTTGGTATTGGTTTTCTAGTTTTCTTCACAAGAATTTGCAGTGTTTTGATAGTGAGTCAAAATAATAAAAAGGTTTTTGGCTGATTGCACGACAAATTTCATACTGTAAATAAAAACATAACCTACACAACAACAACAATGGCAGACGATGATTTCAACAAGTTATTACAACAAGCTGAGCAGCTTACAACAGAGATTGAAGGCAATGAGGAACTGCCGAGGGTCGAACGGTCTTTGAGCCAGGTGTTGGAAGCTTCACAAGAGCTACACTCTAGGGTTATACAGTCGGGCGCCAACGACATTCAAGCGTGAGTATTCAAGTTGCATGGTTGTAAAACGAAATTTCAAACGAATTATGGGTGTGCATTGTACAATTAGGTCAGTACTTTTCGTCGAGTTACGATCTAATGAATTATTTTGTTACATTGCAGTCACCTTCTATTTGGGTCTAAAGGCATAGATCTCCAACAAATATCACAAAAACTTGAGACTCTCAGCTCTAAACGCACGTTCGAGCCGCTTCAGCCGATTGCGGATACTGACATAGAAAGTTTTCTAAAAAATGAAAGAGAAAATGCCATTTTATCACTCATTGATGAGGTCAACAAAAATGTAAGTATGAACACAATCCTTCCCGTTTCTGGCCCCTTCCCTTATGTCCCGTTTTTAGACATGTACTAATCATGTCCTGGAGTGGATTGAATATGGAACAATTCTTTTCTCTTTTGGAGCGATGTTCAGGAAACAGGTTTGCGGAACTGTCAAGTTCTGCTGTCTCGCGCCACAGATATTGCTTTTCAGTTCTTGTTCATACTATTAGAGCCGTAATTTTGATACACAGTTTCTTGGCTCAATCAGAATGCGTCTTATTTTACTTTTATAGAACTGAAATTGTCAGTTGCCAATTTCGGTACTTGCTAATAGCATACAAAATATATTTTTAAAGCAAAAGTGTTTGTTTGCTTGATCCTCTTTCACTCAGCAACAGAACTACATACCTGTGTTTTTTTGTGCATAGAGATAGATGAAGTTCGTAATTTTTGCTTTAGAAAGGATGTTATTGGCGAGGGATTTTTTGGCATTTATAGTGGACATTCTGTAGAAGGAAACTCTACTCCCCTTTCCAAACAGCTATAGCAGTTAATGTAACTGCCCTAACTGTTAAATTTCCACACTGTATAACGTTACGCATATAGACTACTAAGCCAAAAGGAAGTCAAAATAATCAAACAGTTTTTTTTCCAATTTTAGGGTTGGTCCCATAGTAAAGTTGTTCATAAAAACTGTAGACAGGGTTATTTTTTTTAAAAGTTTAATTGTAATTTTTCTATGGAACAGCATAGAATCTAATATGATATAGAACGGCCTAAATAAACTATTTATTCTCCAGAGCCTACAAACAACAGAAGATCAAAAATGGGAGCACATGCTATCTGAATGGAATAGAGAGAAAATCAAGCTAATGAATGCCATGATTGGCCCGTCTCAGAACTGGCTGGATCTCAAAAGAACACCGGAACCACCTAGCATTGCTGACACTCCGAAGAAATTTGGCCACTCCATGCTAGATAATATAGAAGCTGCATATTCAAGACAAGTGCAGTTGTACAATAAGCTGGTATTCCAGGGTTCTAAATCCCGGACCTCATTGCAACAGAAGTTTGCTCAAGTTGCTGATGAAATTAACGATCCTGTAAGTGAGATTGTTTTATCAGTTTAATTAGTTTTTTAGGAAGATTCCAACACAATTACTTTGACAAAATTTTTGTCATAATTATTCTTAAACTATGTAAAGGCAATCCACTATGTTCGTGCTCCATGCATCTGCAACTGCTCCAGTGGAGACGGTATGCGCATCGCTACAAGCAGCGGGCTTTGTGTTATTGCACTCCTTTTTGTATGTTATATTAAACAAACAAGTAACGGACGACTTGATTGCAAATTGTCACTGCCGCCTATGGACACCTTCAATATCCGGAGCATTGGCGGTACGTTGCCTATCTTTGAGGACTCTACTCACTCTTTGTTTGAACCAATTAAAGTTATATTTCAGAGGAAAAACGGAGATGGTAAACCATTCCGCAAATTACAGGTGCGTGGCAGGAACAATAGATCAAATCTAACAGTGTGAGACTTCCACGCACGTATAATGTGTGGATGGCTTTTGTGGCAGTGGCGGCCAGTTCGATAGTAAAACCGCGATGGAGTAATGAGGACTAAGAGTTCATCAGAGCATTCCCTGTTATAATATGTGTAGAACAAGCTCCTCTTTGTGTTTTAACAATTACTGCTACAATGCGGAGTGTGAACGTTGCATGCTTCAGGCAAGTAGACATTCACATGCAGAGGGGCAGAGCACATACCAATCGACCGTTACCAACCGTAATTTTTTGGTGCAACATCAGATTCTAAACTGTATTGTTATGTGTAAAAAAAATGTGTTTTTGTGATGGGCCTTGTTAAACTTAAAAAATACTCTCCTTTCCTTGCAGAAAGTAAAAGAAATGTGGGAGATAATAAAAGTCATGTCCAACATACCGGCTCTGGTGAGAGACGAAGATCCTCTTAAAGCTAGAGGTAATCCTACCATCCAGCAGTGTCTCGTCGCACAAGGGAAGTCATATTTGGAGAAGAGGTTTGTGCTATTTCATCAACAGCATTGTTTCAAATGACATTTATTGCATTTGGATGTACGAGCACCTACTAAGTAAATTAATATCAACACAAACTGATGCCTTGCACTGCCAATGTCTTACACAATGACTCTGATAGGGTATGGCATCAAAGTGCGGAGAGTTTTTAGGGTTCCGTACCCAAAGGGTGAAAACGGGACCCTGTCCGTCTGTCTTTTAATGGCTGTATCTTTCGAACCATAATAGATGCCAGCCAGTTGTAATTTTCATAGAATTTGTAATGTTACGGCGGATTAACTAAGAAATAAAGTAAAAACTAATGGGGGGTGGGGTTCCCATTAAACAAACGTATTAACTAAATTTTATAAAAGTATAACAACAAATAATAAATAACAATGGACAAGTGCGGACTTTTGGAGCAACGGGCAATGGAGAGAGTTATGCTCGAAGTTTATTTACGCGATAAAATTCGGAACATAGATATTCGCCAAAGAACCAGAGTCACCGACATAGCTATTATAATCTGCAAGTTGAAATGGCAATGGGCAGGCCACATCGCTCGAAGAACTGATAACCGATGGGGAAGAAAGGTGCTTGAGTGGAGACCGCGAACTGGAAGACGCAGCGTAGGTAGGCCACCGACTAAATGGACCGACGACATTGTGAGAGTTGCGGGCATCCAGGTGATGCAGATGGCAGGCATGGCAGGATGGCATTTAGTGTGGAGGTTAAAGGGGGAGGCCTTTGTTCAGCAGTGGACGTCTTCTGGCTAATGATAATGATGATGAAGTGCGAGTCGGTGACAAATTTCTGTTAACCACCATGGAAGCATCGTAGGGCGCGGTCGATACTTAAATGGGTGACCGCCTGGGCGTGATGTTGTCTGTTTGTACTACTTTTTGTATTTTGTGGTAGGACGAAACCCTCAGTGCGCGAGCCTGACTCGCACTTAGCCGGTTTATTATAATTTTTTTGAGACCTGACCAAGTATGTTATTTGCAGATATAAACAGTACATGAGTGACGTAGTTCGCGCTAACCCGGCAGCAGCTATGCGCGGTGGAGAGCCTGGAACATATCCACTGGTGCGCGGGTTCGTAGGCCTGCGCCTGCAGGGAGCCAATGTGCAAGGCCTGGCTGACGGCGTCATCGACGACCGGCCTCTCTGGCCCATGGTGTATTACTGTCTGAGGAGCGGCGATGCTAATGCAGCTATGCATTGCTTGAGGAAAGCTGGGTAAGAATGTCTATTGATTCCAATGGGCATATGAGTTAGATCTAAAAAAAAATTTGCTTTTTTTTTTCAGTCACCAGCAACTGATTGTTTATTGTTCTGTATTTAGGGTTCCACACCCAAAGGGTGTCTACGGGACTCTATTTACTAAGCCTTGGCTGTCTGTCTGTCTGTCCTACTTTTTAACAGCTGTATCTTTTGAACTGTAATAGACAACCAGTTATGTGTGTACAGAATATTTAATGTTACGGCGGATTAACTAAGAAATAAATACGACAAACATATTCTTTTTAAGTACATTTGTCTTTGTTCTAAAACTTAGAAATGGTAATAAGTACAAACATCAAACTGGGCATGATACCCACTTCTTGTTCTAGTTTTTGCTACACACTATAGTAGAACAACAAATAAACACTGACCAAGTGCGAGTAGGGTAACTAATTTTTATTCGTATAACATAACATAACATGATCAATGGGACAGGGGCAAAAAAGCCGTTGACTATAATGACAATTTGTATGACATACTAATTTTATGTTGACATATTTTTACAGCAATTTGTTGTATTTATTATATTAGTAATTTTATAATATTATTCCTATTTTTACTAGGAAATCTATTTTAGTTTAACAATATGTGAGATAAATGTTAGTGGAATTTGTCCATTTTTATTCTCAATAAATAATTTGAAATTTGAAATAAAATCATTTGAATAATAGCTTCAAGGATTTGCTTACACCCATTGCCGATAAAGGGTGCTGTAACCCCTTTATTGTACTTTGTGGTGGTACGGAGCCAGACTCGAATTTGGCTGGTTTATTTTCTTCCATCCCGTAAATACATGTGTTTCTTTCAGCCGTGATCACGAGGAGTTCATAGCAGCACTAGAAGAGTTCATAAGGTCCCCAGAGAAGCCTCTGCCAGATAAACTACAAACGGCGATAAACTTCCAATACAGAATACAAGTGCGAAACTCCGCCGACCCCTACAAGAGAGCTGTGAGTTATGATACTTTATTATTTCCTTGATCCTTGGAAGTCCAAGATTGTCATAGTGTAGTCGGGTATCTGTGTATATCAAGAAAAAACATTATGCCATTATGAGTTTTTTTTAAATAGTTTTTTTGCGATTTTGACTTCACTTTGACAGGACGCCGTTATCCATCTGTATTTTTTAACCGACTTTCAAAAAAGAGATAACGCGTGCACGTAAAGTTGTATGAATCTCAACGTGCCGCATTTTTTGTATCAAATATGACGCCATGAAACCAATTTGATGGTAATTTAAGTTTGACTTCCGTCCATCACGGCCGATCGCGTCTGAGGCACGTGTCTAACACGCGCGGCTGATTTCTATTTGATAGAATCAAAACGCCAAAAATCCAGGTTTTGTTGCTTTTTAACCGACTTCCAAAAAGGAAGAGGTTCTCAATTAGACTGTTTTTTAAGTGTTTTTTTACCTCAGAACTTTCGACCGGGTGAACCGATTTTTATGATTCTTTTTTTATTTGAAAGCTAGTGCTTCCCGTGTGGTCCCATTTCAATTTGGCACATTTCTGACTGTTTGTATGAAGTCGGTTTTTAAATATTAATAATTATGTTTAGGTGTACTGCATGGTGGGTTGCTGTGAACAGAGTGACGAGCACTACGAAGTGGCGCGCACTGCCGATGACTATCTCTGGCTGAAGCTATCCTTCATCAAAACGCGCCCCACCAACGAACCAGACACGTTCTCCTATTCCGACCTGCAGAAACTAATTTTGGAAGAATACGGTAAACTATACCTATGATACTCATTTAGAATCACTAAAAGGATAAATACATCAACAAAACTGTGGTAAAGCATTAAATTGCAATATATACGGATGGTGAACCGAGTTTTTTTTTTTTAAAGGATAGGTTAAAAAAAAAAAACTCTTAACAGTTGTCACATTATCCTAAGCTTTTTATTACATACTGTGCTGTTGCCCGCGACTTCGTACACGTAGATTTTCATATAAACTTTCAACCCTTTTTTCGTCCCTTAATCGGGCCCTTGCGCAAAATAACATTTTGAAGAAAATATTCTACCTCTAAGGATGGAAAATTTGGCGATTAATTCAGTTTATTGAATTTAACAAGGAGTCTTGTTATACTTTAGTCATATTTTTAAATGTATTAATTATTATTATAGGAGAAACACACTACCATGCCTATGAAAAGCCCGTTGTCTACTTCCAAATGCTGACTTTGACTGGACAGTTTGAACCAGCCCTTGAATTCTTGTCCAGAATACCCAGGTAACTTCAAACTGTACATTTACTAAAGGTTCTTACTAATTTTAACCAATTGCCTCTTTAATTGTTTGTATTAAATTTTTACAGGTATCAAGTGCACGGTGTACACATGGCGCTGGCTTTACATGATGTGTACATGCTGGGAACCCCTCGAAACGTTCAGGCACCATTATGTAAGTTCAACATAAAATTGTACCTATTTTCCCCCTTTTGATTTAATAACCGACTTCAAAAAAGGAGGAGGGTTCTGTGTTCCACTGTATATATATATTGGCGTTGTACTCGGATCGCAGTTGCCTTACAACTAAAAAGTCTTCGCAATGTGTAGCGTGCGCCGAGTTTTGGTTCGGACATTTTTTTGGCACGATTGTGACTCTACAGGAATTGTATCTCGATAGAACAACTGAGATAGTTTAAAACAGTGTCATGCTTCTCATGTCTGAGTGACTTCCACTTGCCAAAAGTATCTTCTTTGACAATTTTGTACCGTCTTCCTCGGTCTTCAATGACAGACAATGCACTGTACACTGAGCATTCTCGATTTCACTCATTTTGGCTTCGACCAAAATAAAATGAATGGATGGGCCCAGTAGAAGCGCATTTTTGAAGATTACAAAATGAGCGCCAGCGCTCACTTCGTTTCAGTCGGTCTCTAGCCGTAGGAAGTGAGACACGAGTATATTGTTACGCGATAACGAAACATCTAACAAAATTATGAATTCGTATGCTCTACCGAAGTGTAAATACACACATAAAACCGATATCTATTTTTTGTAACAAATATACTGTACATTTTTATAATTAGGTGTTGAAGTATATGTCCGACAGTTTTGTCTCGTTTTTACTGATCAAGTTCAGTGGTTAGGGCCCGCCCATTCATTTTATTTTGGTCGAAGAATATTGGTTGAATTTTTCAGTGTCTGTGGACACGGATGACCCGGCACCGTTGCGGCGGCTAAACTTGGCTAGGCTGCTTCTGTTATACGTCAGGAAGTTCGAACTGACTGATCCATCGGATGCATTGCACTATTACTTCTTTTTGAGGTAAGCTTATTATAATTATATTTAATGCTTAAGGTAACTTGTAATAATGTTTATGATTGTATGTACGCACACACTTATCGAGCGTGACGTCACTTGCCGGGCCCAACAGAATACCAGCGGTGGTTGTGTACAACCAGCAACATGCTGAGGTGGGGTCGGTTTTTGTGACAATGTACCTGTATACTTCTATTTGAATATTTCTTGTTTTATTGTTTTTATTTCTTTGTCACGAAATAAACTTTTCTGATTTCTAATAATCTTTAGTTACATCGATATCTTGATAGTCCTATTTATTTTGCTGTTGTAGGAGGTAGTGAGGTTTCTTTCAAAAATTCCGGTTTAGATGTTATGCCTTCTGTGGGCATATAGCTCAGGACATTAAACATTTTAGGGTTCCGTACCTAAAGGGAGCTAAATAAATAAAATAAATAAAAACATAGACATGTTGTTTATATATCCAAAAAATAAGTTTTCCGCATTTTTCTCGAAACCGCCATTAGCAAGTACTGCATTTGTTATAAGGGGGGCAGAAATTTTGACAGAACATGTAATGTTACGGCGGATTTCTAAGAAATAAAATCAAAAACTAAATGTTAAAGGGGGCCAACAAAATTATTTTTAGGCAAGCGTGCTCCATCGTAGACCGCATCATCGCTTAACATCAGGCGAGTTTGCGGTCAAACGCAAGCATATAAAAAAAAAAAAAACATTTTGTCTTTGCTCTAGTGTAGAAACGATAATTCAAACTTGACATGATTATAGTACACACTCTAAAGTAAAACAACGAATAATAAATACCAGCCAAGTGCGAATCGGGCATGCGTTAAAGATCCCGAATTGAATGAAAGAAAACACATCTTTTGGGTGCGGAACCTTTGGTGCTGGAGCCCGACTCACACTCGACCGGTGTTCATTATCCAAGCAAACTCGTTTCAGAAGATTTAGTATAACAAGTTTTTGTCTTATTACAGAAACCTGATGGACCCCAGTGGCAAGAACCTGTTCATGTGTTGCTGCACCGACTTGGCGCTGGAGAGCCGCGACTATGATTTGTTATTCGGGCCCGTGGACGGAGCCGGCGGCCTGCGCGGCTCCGGCCTTCTGGACCAGTTCAACAATCCACACATCGATACCACGGTATACAGCGTTACTTGTTACTTGTGTAGCAGGCATTTTTTTTTTAAAGCGCCTGATGATAATCGATGATGCGGCCTACGATGAACGCGAACATGAATCTTAACCCGATGAGATACGGTTTGGAGTCGCGCAACTTTTGTCATCACCTAAACTGAATCGTTTAAAACAGGTAGCCGTAAGTCTCCTGACTCCACTTCTTAATAATATCGCAAGTGATACATAAGTTTGTAACTGCAATTACTATAATAAAGAGCGCGCGCAATTTTAAATACGGCTAGCAGTATCGCCTATACTGTAAAATCTTGAGATCTAGATACTGGGCCGCGGGCCGATCGTTATGATCCAAGGGCCGCATCGTTATGGTCCAAAGGCCGCATGCGGCCCACGGGCCGTATGTTAGACGTGACTGGTCTAGAGTGCCCGACTACATAATAATGTATGACGTTATGTCGGTTTATGCTTTGATGGTTACTATTTTTCTAATTGTTGCAGGTGATCGCGCTAAATGTGGCCGAGCAGCTCGTTAATAAGGGACTGTTTGAAGACGCCATCACAATGTACGATGTGGCAGGAGTAAGTACTATAATAATCTGCGGTTTTATTATTTTTAATGATTTATCAAAATAAGTAAAAGATATATCGTTACGTCTTGGTTTTTGTGCCTTTTATCGAATTCTTCATCCATTGTATGACCCATCACCAGTCACCCATTGTATGACTGCCCCGTTGCATGGCTCAGTTGGTAGTGAACCTGCTTTTTGCGCTTGGGGGTGTGAGTTCGATACCCACCTACGCCAAACATTCATGTGATGAACGTTTGATTTGATGTATGTTTGATCTATATCTGGTTGTTAATATCTATTTAAGTAAGATAAGATTTAAATCAAGGAAAACATACATTACAATAAAAATATGACCTACCCTTTTAATAGATGGCCTTATCGCTTAAAGTGATCTCTTGCAGGCAACCATGCACGCAAAAGAATTACAATAATAAAAAAGTGGCATTAATAAAAAAAAACAAAATTAAATACCTAAGCAAATAATAACCCCCAATCAATATGTATTATTTAATAAGTATGTATGTATTTAAAATTATCTATATATACATAAATAAAAAAAACTCGTGTTACGATGTCCGTGGTCTTTTTTTATGATTTTTTTAATGTATTTCGGTAGGCATGAGAATAGATCGTATAGTATTTGTCATCATCATCATCACCATTTTTCGTCACCACGTGGGTGACACCGCGGGGCGCAGCTATTATGCATGTGTATATAGTCTCTGGCAGCCATATTACAAACCTCTTCAAGTCCTGAGTATTTATTTATTTATTTAATCATATGTATTATGATAAAGGCCGAGGCCCATTGCTCGGAAAGTAACCTCGTTAGTCTCAGGTTTTAACATTATAAAAAAGCAATTTTAAAATTAGCTCATGGAACAATTTTCTAAAAAAAAAAACAGAACCTAGAGAAAGTTCTGGAGCTGTTCTGCGTGCTACTTGCACAAGTGGTGAACAGCGGCGGCGGCGCCAGTGGCTTGCGCGAGCGACTCTCCACGCTCGCAGAGCACGTGTCGCGGAGGCTACGCTCGGCCGACGCCGCAGCCTTACCCGCCGCGCTTGTAGAGGCTTATACTAAGCTCTGCAAGCTGATGACCTTCTTCGACCAGTTCCATAGCGACAACTATGAGGGAGCACTCGAGGTGGGTCTAATATTCTTTTGTTCATTACTTATGGTGTATTCACGTAGGAAGCAGGTTAGCAGCGCCGATCTACCAGCGCTTATCGGAACTGTTCCGCGCAGGTCACGCGCAGGTAGTCGGCGCAGGCAGTCTCTATACTTTGTGCCGAACCAGTACCGATAAGTGCCGCCAACTCGCCTGAATATAATCAATTTAAAATCTGGACAAATAAGTACAGAATGATTTAATTAAACTTTTTACCATCAGTTTTTCAGAAGGCTGTTGATGATGTATGGTGACTTAATGTTGCGTGTATTGCAGACGCTGCGTTCATGCGAGCTGGTGCCCCTGAGCGCGGGGGAGCTGGAGGCGCGGGTGTCAGGCGCACGCGCAGCACGCGGCGAGCTGCTGCGTGCACTGCCTGCCGTGCTGCGCGCGCTCTGCACGATACTACTCGCACAGCGACAGAAACTGAGGAGCACGCCACACGCGCTGCAGCTCCCTACTCAGAACAATAAGGTCCCTACTATTTTTAACCGACTTCCAGAAAGGCGGAGGTTATCAATTCAACTGTTTTTTTTTATATACATTTTTTTTTTTGGCAATGATTGTTAATTTTACTTTGCTTGGTTATTTATTTCATAAAACTACTAGTCGACCGCCCCGGCTTCGCACGGGTGTAAGCTCGGCCTTCGGCCTCGCTACTATGACCCGCTCCAGGAACACAAAATTTCATTAAAATCGGTCCAGCCGTTTTTAGAGTATCCTATGTCCGTCTCCTGGTTCTAAGCTACCTCCCCACCAATTTTCAGCCAAATCAGTTCAGCCGTTCTTGAGTAATAAATAGTGTAACTAACACGACTTTCTTTTATATATATAGATATGTACATATTAGGAAACATAATAAATTAATATAAATAAATAGACTTAATTATATTTATATTTGTTAATTACTTATACATATATGTTACCTCAGAATTTTTGACTCAGTGAACCGATTTTGATGATTATTTTTTGTATTTGAAAGCTGGTGCTTCCCATTTGGTCCCATTTCAATTTGGTCCAATTCTGATGAAGTTGTTTTTTTTTATATTGATAATTATTAACCGACTCCAGAAAAGGGAGGGGTTTCTCAATTCGGTTTTTTTTTGTTACCTCTGAACTCTAAATATTTAATATCCTAAAATATTAAAATTGAAAGAAGAGATACTTGTGTTTTAGGGAGCGTTCAAGTATTACGTAACGAATTTGGGGGGAGGGTGGGTCTTGTAAAACGTTACGATGCGTTACAGGGGCGGGAGGGGGTGTTTGAACTACGCTTTACGTAACATTGTTTTTTTTACTCTTCAGAACGGTCGCGTAAACAGATTCTCTCGCGCATTTTTTATATAACAAAGGTATTTTAGCGACTTTCCGGTACTTGACGCCGTATAATTGTGACTTAGGTAAAAATGGTCACATGGTGGTTACGTAACGTTTTACGAGGGAGAGGCGGTTATACAGAAAAACGTTACGGCGCGTTACATGGGGGGGAGGGGTCGTCCAAAATCTCCAAACATTGCGTTACGTTATACTTGAACGCTCCCTTATAACAGCTGAACATTAATCAGTTCAGTCCGGTCACGCGGCAATAAATACACGCTCGCTAAATATTAGACCAGCAATTGCTAAAATTCTTGCTACTTTAGGTAAACCTAGAACAATGCTTAATGTTACTATTTCCTTATATTTCAGCAAGTGGAATGGCTCCGGGAGCAAGCAGAGGTCCTGAACACCTTTGCCGGTAACATCGCGTACAGAATGCCCGGAGATACGTATAGCCAACTGGCACAGATGCAAATACTTATGCACTGAGTACGATAATAAACTAATGTGAAAATATACTTTTTTTATCAATTAATGTTTGCTGTATTATTATAAAACTATTTTTAATTATTTCTAATATTTTTCTGTTTTTTACTGGATACATTTTAAAGATTGGAGGTGTGCATTATATATCATGATCTAATCCCTCCTGCTCATTTTTTTAACGGACGGCCAGGGCGGGCACGAAAAAGTGACATCATTTCATGGTTGATCTTCATACTCCGAAAACCCGTACACATATTGTGTGAGCAGCCAGACTGTAGAAAACGCTGCCGGAATGGGTGTTCCGTGATAGTTACAATCTGTTGTCTCCAAGTCATGGCTGAATAGGTTTCTTCTAAGCAAGCGTGCTAAATTGTAGTCCGCAACAGGTGAGGCGGCGATCAAACGCAAGCCCATTATAGAATTAAATTAAAAGATATTTACATACAAATCGATTTATCAGTATAGTCGTGTTTTTTTTTTCGAATATCAATTGTACTTTTAACACTCGAAAATATACAAGTGTAGTAAAATGACCGTAAAATACATAAGAGGCAGTATGGTCTCAACAGCTTTAGCCTGCGCAGACATACATAGTAATGGGCAGAAAAAAGGAAATGACAGTGACACAGGGGACAATTAAGGTATTTAAGGTTATGTTTTTTATGATGATATGAATTCTCATCTCAGGTTTACTACCTTTTGTTTCTGTTTGTGTTAAAAAACGACATTACGATATTTACGATAGAAAACCAACTGATAGAATAAGTGGTGCTGATGAACTGCGGAACGTGTAAAAATGTCGTTGCCTCGGTCGACGGCATAAATTGTTACAAATGTAATGTTGAATTACACAAAGCCTGCGTGGACTGGGAAGATACTGTGGACGGGAGAATCATTGTTTGTGATAAATGCAAAGTAAATCTGCTGCCGATGGAGTGCGGTCCTGGGGAAGTCAGTACATCACAGGCCACAAACTCCACAGAGGTTAAGTATGGTGGGTTAGACCGTGAGCTGACTTGTATTCTGTTCCCTGGCGTTGTGAAAAACGAAGAAAAAGCGATACAATGTTTGGGAGGTATCAAGGGAATTTCGCAGGTACATGGATTACCTAACAATCACTGGACATTTTGTATAATTTTACAAGTATATATTCATGTGTATGCATTACATTATTAAAGTATTTTTAGGTACAATGTCAACCTCAAAAGAAGCGCCTTGGTCTAACCTTCCAACCGGAAAACCCGTTCATTAAAAGGATGTTCTCTGACTACAAGAAGAATGCAGGTGTCTTGCTCAAAATCAAAGTAAAAAAAATCAAAGTAAATAATGAAGTCCACAGGAAGGTCATATCAACTGATGTTGTAGGAAGGGTCAGCAGCATTCACAGATTTGAATGTAAGTTTTTTTAAGTTTGTAGGTATTCATATTGAGGTATAGCTTGGGGTGCTTTGGGTTTTCTTACAGCTTATCAGATCCCTTAGTTATTGGTGTTATATATACAACAAGATGCTACAATACACTATCACAGAACAGTATAAACTCCATGTAACTAAAAAAAATTGATAACTGTTGTTATGTAGTTGAAATTTCTTTAATTCGGTTGATTTAATTTATTACCCAAATATTGAGATATTTTGTATTAAAATGTAGCACTCATTACAATACAATACAATAACTCTTTATTAAAAACCACAAAAACAGGGATAACATTATAAACTACAGTGATTATCTAGGCTTTTAACAGGCGGCCTTAATCCCCAATGGGTAATGGGTGGCCTCATTCTCAATACTGTAACAAAAAGTCTATGATAAAGGTCTCTAGGGTGTGGATAGGTCTAAGAAATACTGTATGCAATTTTGTGTGATATATTTTCCCAGCACACAATTTCCTCTAATATCTTCTCTACATAGTATAAAATGAAGTCACTTTCCGCATCTGGTAACTCACCTACAACCACACAATGGATTTTGATGTGGTTTTCACCGCGGGTCGCTAGTGATACATAAATAGTTAATCAGGCACAGTATTTGCCAAAAAATAAGCATTACATTAAAAGAGAACGTTCTGTTTGTTTTTGTAAAGATCATGTAGGTCCCGGTCATGCACTGCCACTTCCCAGTCAGCAACATGGAACCCGTTCAAGTGCGAACATATATTATAATGAGTTTACACTGTATTTATTATTTTTCAGCAATGTGTGACTTCCAATACCTGCCAGTATACAGGGAGGCCTCCGGTGAGCCCCAACAGTGTCTTATAGATAAAGTTATCCCTGTTGGTGGAGATGATATCAATTTCATTACGTAAGTCATACACTTTTGTACTCATGGTTCTGTATTCTCTTTTGGTTTGTTAAAGTTGCGCCCAGGACGGGCAAGAAAAGCGACATCATTTCAAGGTTGACATTCCAAAAAATCTAATGAAGCGCTCTGATTACACTACACTTTTTATATAATGCGCTGTCTGAGTGGGTGTCCCCTGATAGATACAATCTTGGTGTGTTCAAGCTGCTAGTTAATCGGTTTCTTCTAGGCAAGCAGGCAAGCATGTATATTCTCAAATGGTTCATCATAGACTGCTCATACTTTAACATCAAGCAAGATGAATAAAAAAGTGGCAATATCTTGACATGCAATGATTATTGAAGCCTAGATTTTCTGCATCAAGAACCATTTATATGAAAAAAAACATCAAAGGCAAGTAGCAAGTAGGTAGACGATTTAGTGCTTATCTTGCTAGTTTTCCCCCCTACCCCGTGTTATCGAAAATAAGCTAAGCAAAGAGCGACCCACCCCCCTTCTGTGCTTACGTAATACTTGAATGGCCACAGTATACTGTGGTGTTGTATATAAATACCTTGCAAGTCCTAAATAAGAAAAAGAAAATCCTCTTTATTTCAGAGGAGAGTCCCCATTGTTCATAGTTCCTGCACACTTCACAAGATTCGACAGGCCTATAAACTATACATACACAGACAAGAGATACCCTGACAGAAGCAATTCGCCAGATGGCGTGGATGAGTTCCATAACAAGTCGCGGTCAGACCGTGGGAGGCCGTTGGGACATTGGTGGCCGTTCAGCTTAACCGGCAATTTCCCAGTGAAACCTGATGACTGCTATATCAAGAATAGGGATGCCAAATGTGAATACAATCAACCGTTAAAGAATGAGTTTGAAGTAGTCAAAAAGGTAAATAGTAGTTGTATTAATAAATCACTATATAGCTGTGGGCTTGATATTTATTTTCTCTAACAATATAAATTCAGTTTAAAGCGAAAATACAGGTTATCTTAGATTACTTAAGCACTGATATAATTACAAATACTGTGATGGAGAGAAACATGAAGAATCGCCTTAATACTGTTATTACTGGCCTTAATATGGCTTGACCAGTTTTCCTTGTCAAAATCCCTTCATTTCAACAATTACACTTGTTCAAGTACAGGTTTTTCTTTAGTTCAGATTGGCCAATCTGGATGTGTTTTAATCATAATTCAATATAGCTCTAACTTAAAATTACTTGCGAGTGGCCTGTAGCGAAAGGTATATTTAATATCAAAAGAGGATGAGGCTGACGAAAATGATCCTTACAATATACATGTTTTGGTTTGTAAACTGTTAAACACTACTTTTAACTAAATATTACACATGTTCTTAATAAGAAGTTACAAACAGCATAGCTTAAAAAAAATTACAAATAAATCTACAAGATAAGTAGGCACAAACATACCTTCTTTCGTCCATGATTTTTCAGTATGGGTCAATTTTTTTTTTTTTTCCAAAAAATATGTCTGCATTAGGAATTATTCAATAATTTTCGCCTTTTTTCCAGTGTTTTGAAGAGAGGCCGATATGGTCTTTGAACAGACTCAGATATGAAACAAAATTGCGACTGACTTCTCTGAAGATATTAGTACCATGTGTTGCTGTGTTCATGAAAGATGGTCCCTGGAAGAGTTTATGGGTGAGATATGGATTTGACCCAAGGAAAGAACCTTCTGCTAGAATATACCAGACATTGGACTTTAGGCTGAGGCATCAAGGTAGGTTGATAAACGAAGCAGTATTGTAAGTCTATTGATTTTATGGCTTTTGGATACTGTCGCCGTACCTATCGAAATGTATCTTCATAAAAATTCAAAGAAAATGTATGAGAACCAGTATTGTCGCTGCTGGTTGTCGTCGTTGATTGACTCAGCCTTTAATTAGATACTGCTAACCTGCCGCACTGCCCTTATAACAAATGCAGATGTACTTGCAAAATGGCGGTTTCGAGAAAAACGCTGGAAACGTATTTTTGAATATATTGGAGTAATGGCGAATTCTTTCTGTCAAAAATATAAGTCCTGTGCATACGAAACCGGATATTAGGCTCAGCTATTGCCACCATAAAAAAATGATAATTAGTAAAAAAAAGGTAGGTAATTTTAATTGATTTTGTTGGGCAATACCGAACAAAACAACATGTCTATGTTTTTTAACTTTGTAAGTGTATCTAAAGAACAAGATCAAAATTATGTTTTTAGTATAGATTATCCTCTTGGGATACCATTTCTGCAAATAAAGTGACCCAAAAATTTCGATTACTGCAAGTGGAATTAGTAGGGCAGCGCAGGCTGTCGCGTTTTCTGACCTACATGATATTGTTGCAGCGGGCGTGTACTCGATGGTGATGACGCGAGAGCAGGTGGTACACTACAAGAGCGCGGACCGCGTGCGACACCCACCACGCAAGCTGCGTGCCGCGCCACCGCCGCCGCACGAGGACGTGTCCGAGGGCGCCGTGCTTTACCGTCCGGGGATGGTGCCCGCGCAGCGACAGATATTCTACCAGGTACCTAGTACCTACATGTATGCAAGGGCGTCGCCAAGGGGAAGCAGGGAAGGGCAGCTGCCGTCCCCTAGAGATAAAAAAATGTAGCCAACTGCAAAGAAACCAAAGTTCTAAGGCCGTGCAATTGTCTTGCTTTGCCGTAAAATTCCGCACGTCAAATCTCAAATAAATTCACTATTACGGTATACAACTTCCAAGATTGTACCTACAATTCATTTTTCAATTCATACTTTTCTCATCCTCCATAATATTAACTTGTCCCCCTCCCTGGGCCATGGGCTGGCGAAGACCTTGCATGTATGCATTAGTGGTACTCCATAACAGATCTTTATCAGGATAGATACCGCGTGCACGTAAAGTTGTATGAATCTCAACGTGCCGCATTTTTTGTATCAAATATATGACGCCATGAAACCAATTTGATGGTAATTTAAGTTTGACTTTCGTTCATCGCGGCCGATCGCGTCTGAGGCACGCGTCTAAAGCGCGCGGCTGATTTCTATTTGATAGAATAAAAACGCCAAAAATACAGGTTTTGTTACTTTTTAACCGACTTCCAAAAAGGAAGAGGTTCTCAATTCGACTGTTTTAAAAAAAATGTTTGTTACCTCAGAACTTTCGACTGGGTGAACCGATTTTGATGATTCCCGTGTGGTCCCATTTAAATTTGGCACAGTTCTGACATTTTTATGAAGTCTGCTTTTTATATTGATAATTATTTAGTCTAAAAATGTGAGAGGGTTTATAATAATATAGTTGATTTTCGTCCTCAGCTATGTGACGTGAAGCTGCCCGAGGTTGAAAGCATCCTGGCCGCGGAGCCGGCGCGTGAGTGCCACGAGAAGCTCGGCTGGCTGCCGCCGCTCGCCGCGGAGAGCTGCCGCGACCTCATCTTCAAGTCGGCCAAGGAGACTCTTCTCGCCTCATACAGCGCTGATGTCAAGTTTGATGTAAGATCCCACTTTTCTCATACTTACATAAAAATTGTAGCTTCATACTACAGAGTTATGCATATAGACTGTACTAAACCGAAAGGAGATCATTGTACTTCTACTTATGAACAACTACTATGGGACCAAACCTGTTCTTTACATGTTCTATATTTTTATTATAACTTCCATTCCGCGCCCGCGCCGCGCCCTTGAGCGGGCTGCGGCAGTGTGTACGGCGCAACCGCCACTATGCGCTCGCCACACTACGCGTCATATGCTGACGCATTGAGAGCGGTAAGCAGCGTCAAGACCGCCACACGAGTTTATTAAGCCGCAAAATATGAACTTTAAAGAAAATGCCTGGAAATTTCTTTATTCATTCGATTTTTTTTCTGGTAACCTGTAGGGCCTGGTTAGACATGGTTTAGCGGTTGTTGTTACAAAACAAATAATCGGGACCTACAATTTAAAATGTCATCCGATCCAAAGGAGGTCTTTGCCCTGCAATGGTATGACCACGGCTGAAATTAATAAATCCGATCCAAACAAAGACTTGCTGCATTTGACCTAGTTGAGCTACACTATGATGTGCTACGTATCCATACTACCCATGTAAAACTACATAATTAAGAATCCAAAAAAACTCAGAGTCACACAACGGGCAATGGAGAGAGCTATGCTCGGAGTTTCTTTGCGCGATAGCATCCGAAACGTGGATATTCTCCAAAGAACCAGAGTCACCGATATAGCTATTAAAATTTACAAGTTGAAGTGGCAATTATAGGCACGCCACATCGCTCGAAGAACCGATAACCGATGTTGAAGAAAGGTTCTTGAGTGGAGACAACGAACCGGAAGATGCAGCCTCCCTCTAGATGGACCAACGACATTGAGAGAGTCGCGGGCATCCAGTGGATGCAGACGGCAGGATGTCGTTCAGTATGGAGGTTAAAGGGGGATGATTATGTTCAGCAGTGGACGTCTTCTGGCTGATGATGAAGATGAATCCAAATGACCGCGTATAACCCAAAAATGTGCCAGGTGTTAATATAAATTTTTTAAAGTGAAAAATTCTTTATGGGTGAGAGCACTTTTTGGGTGAACAAAAATCATGGAACTCGTGTCATCATCACCGAACGCTGTACCGTGTTTTTTAAAACAGCGCCATCTCTTGTAGAATAGGTGAATTACTACTTAAGTTTTCACTTCTGACGTGGAGTCCTATGACTGATTCTTTTTTTCTTTTTTTTTGTCAGGTTGGTGACGGTGGCAGCAGTGACGAAGATTCCCGAAGCTCCGGCGACGATATCACCAATGAAATGGACGAAACAATGTAATAAACTACAGTCCACTAATCTGTTCGTATCATTTTATATTTCGACTTATAATTTATTTATTATGGATTTAATCACGTAAGCCGAGATTAGTTTAGTGTCGATTAGTCATGACGTACATGTTTCTATTTTGACCACCCAGAAAGTAAATAATTAAATTCATCATTATTAGCCTATCATGTTCCGCAGCGCCGGCGCCGGCCCTGGGGTAGAGCGAGACGAGCGATCGCTGTCGGCGCCAGTTAGCAAGGGACGCCAAAATGCCTAAAGTAAAAAAAAAACTGCCAAGTGCGAGTCGAGATCGCGAACTGAGGCTTCCGTATCACCACAAAATACAATAATTATCAATTAAAAAAACTGACTTCAAAATTAGTAAAAACTAAAATGTGATATTTCGATTCGGTGAAAGAAATGATAAGGTCGTCCAAATAACAAAATTACCAGTTATAACTTGATAATGAACAGAAATTTGTCACCGACTCGCACTTGGCCATTATTTATTATTTGTTGTAATAGAGTGTGACGCCATATATAAATCATACATTTAAAAAAAAACGCTAGGACCTAACACGTGCGGAAAAGCCTGACCATTCCTAATTCTTCGGAAAATACCTGAATTATTGCTTCATACAATGTCTGTTATCGTTCCAGAATATTTATGACGACTTAGTCATTATCATTAGGTAGTTAGGTACCGATTTCGTGGTAGATATCGTATTGGATTAGTGGCACGCGTTCATGCTAACACATGGAGTGTCCTCACAAGGTCGCCGACTTGTACTTTGATTATCGTGATAATACCTAATAATGAATTTTATCAGATCCTGGTGGTTTTACTTCTGAGTGCGAGTTTTTCCAATTGCGTTTACCTATTCGATGCGATTTGTATAAAATAAGAGTAGCGCCATGTAGATGTGATTTTCATACAAATCGCAGTTAACATTAACGCGATCGAGTAGGTAAACAATAAATAAATAAAAACTCAGAAAAACTCGCACTAGACCCTCTGGTCGAAGAACAAAACGTCCTAGCGCCTTAAGGTTGGCTTCCGTGCTTCGCGGCTTTGATTTTACAGACAGTATAGAGCTGTAGTGTGCGCGTCACGTATCGGCCGCACCTGACGGAAGGGGAGATAATAAATCATCAATTTTACTTTTTTACAACGTTTATTCAAGTCAGTAGTATAAGGAGGACTGCCCTGCCCACCAAACATGTCATTTGTTTATATTAATTATAACTAATAGTAACTACTAAGGATTCTGTGATTGCATAATAACTATGGCTTATTCTACGGCGCAGGGCGCCGTCAACACGAACTATGGCTTATTCTATGGCGCAGTGCGCTGTCACGCGCGTCTGACGCAGACCTCGGAATCGGCGCTATAAATGTTCATGCTTTCATAGTGCAAGTATCGTCGCATCAGCTGCGCGCGTCTGCGATCGGACGCGATTCATGGAAGTCAATATTTAGAGCAGAGGTTGCCAAAGTAGTCCAGGTGGACCCTAGGGGTCCACGGGAGACTAGACGGGGGTCTACGTAGGCGCACATTTTTTGTCGAGTTTTGGGAATATGGTAGAAATGTAACTGCAGGGGGTCTACCCGAACCAGCTAAATTTTGAAAGTGGTCTATGAGAAAAAATAGTATGGGAACCTCTGATTTAGAGTGACAGTCTATGGACAGTAGGTACACTATGAGCGCGTTTCTCTTCACGCCAACTACGCTTTTGAGAACCAACACGGCACGAATAAAACTTTTTTGTGCTGTGTTGGTCGTTGGTGCTGTTCGCGTGATGAGTCATAATACAAATATCGTCTTGAGCGTTTTACTTTAGGACGAGCTGACGAGACAAACATGACTTGCCCTTGATGGTAAGCGACATGCCTGTCTTTTGGCAGCTCAATGCTTTTCAGCCTTCGACTTCCGTCTCACGGGGTTGTGTGCTTCTGTCTAATTTCTAGTCATCACTGTCGTTTTTACCACCATGCTATACTAACTGTCTGTCTCTCTGTCAGCTTTTCATGGCATAACAACTACACAAATTTATATAAAATTAGTTTCTGAGGTAGTGTTTATAATGAAGATGCAAATATTAAGTAAAGAAGTACATTTCGTTTCAGAGAAATTTGAATATGGTGGATATAAAATCATGGAGGCGATCTGTCCATCCTCGGCCACACTGTCGCGTCCCATCAGGCGAGTTGGTGGCCAAATGTAGATCTATTCTATTAAATAATTATCGATATAAAAAACCGACTTCATAAAAATATCAGAACTGGACCAAATTGAAATGGGAGACCACACGGGAAGCACCAGCTGTCAAATAAAAAAAGGATCATCAAAATTGGTTCACCCAGTCAAAAGTTCTAAAGTAACAAACATTAAAAAAAAACAGTCGAATAGAGAACCTCCTTTTTGGAAGTCGGTTAAAAATAAGGGCTTAGGCAAGATCCCACATAGTAACTTTTATCAACACTCGCTTATCTACGCATTCGGGGTTTCTAAATGACATTTCATAATGTGACAATTTATTAATACTATGTGTAAGAAAACTTTGTAAATAGGTGATTAATATTATAATCAAAACAGCGCTGTACAAACAACGTATATCGCCTTTCCGTGAGTCAAATGTACTCGTAACAGAAACATATTATTGGTATTGTTTCACAACGCTGTTAGACTTTAGTCCGCGGTACTTGTTATCGATGTACTACTTATGACGTGTAAGTACCTAAAATATAGTTTGAAAGGCCACTTAAGTATCTACAAAAAAGAAACAAAGCAGTATTTGGCGCTAAAAGTGCGTCATGGGTGATGGTGAGCGCTATTTGCATATGACACCTTCCGTGTACAACGTATATACAGGGTAACGCATATAGACTGTACTAACCCGAAAGGTGATCATTATGAACAACTTTTACTATGGGCCAACCCTGAAATTGCAAAAAAGGTCATCCTGTTTTTTTTTCGCGATTTCAGGATTGGTCTCATAGTGAAAGTTGTTCATAATGATGAGTACAATGACCTCCTTTCGGATTAGTACAGTCTATATGCGCAACCCTGTATAGGTATAGTTTTTCTTAACATTACTGAAAATTATCGCAAGTTTTTGTTATGTGGAAAAAAATACCGCGTAAAGACCCAATGATGTACGTGGCACAAAATAAACAAGCTGAAAAATCTTCCGAGACTTTTTTATACGTGTAAAGGTTAGCGTGTAAGGTATTTTGCTATTATATTATAAATTAACAATGCTGATATTATAATCTAAAAATAATCTTATAATAAAACCCTTTAAAATTCGGAATTTCACAGCATATAGATAGTACACACACAGGTTACAAAAAGTTTATTGCTAATAGTAAGTCGTCGCTATTGTATTAATTGGAAAAATATTAGGTACCTACCTTGATAACTCATAAATAAATTATTATATTTTAACTCGTTAAAACAAACTAAAGCAGACTTACTAGAAAAGTTTACTAGTAGCTGTTTTAAACTATCACGGTTGTTCACTAAAGTTATATGATTATTTACGGGATATTTACCGTGGTAAGGTTGTGGAAGGAGCTCCCGATATTTCGGCGCAGTTACATGCACCATGTTCGCGGGAAGACAGCGCCGAAATATCGGGAGCTCCTTCCACAACCTTACCACGGTAAATATCTCGTAAATAATCATATAACTTTACTAGTAGCATCGAAGAGTTTTACTATCCATCCTGACTCTATCATCAGATCAGCCGGTCTATTCTGCAAGCTAAGTGAACGCGTAAGTGAGGTGATAAGCTAAGTGAACGTGTATTTTTCTTGTCGATTACTATAGAGAAATGTCGAGTGATCGCCCTTGACTGTGGTCCCTTACCCTTATAATTCGATGTTTTGACATTTATATGCAGAAATAGGCAAGAAAAAATCACATTCAGCAGAATAGACATGCTGTTCGATGGTACCAAATTATTGTATTGTCATGTGGATTACATAAAGCTAGCCTATTATTTAATAATATCATTAAAATGTTTTCTAGATATTTGGACTTCAGCAGTGACAAGTACATCACATTAAAACCTAATTCAAAAATACATATATGAAAAACTTAATAAGTGCCTATAAAATTTGAGGGTTGCCCTCTAAATTAATATATATATATATGACCATTGGAAAGGTTCTTGAGTGGAGACCACGAACCGGAAGACGCAGCGTAGGTAGGCTTTCCACTAGATGGACCGACGACATTGTGAGAGACGCGGGCATCCAGTGGGTGCAGATGGCAGGATGTCGTTCAGTGTGGAGGTTAAAGGGGGATGCCTATGTTCAGCAGTGGACGTCTTCTGGCTGACGATGATGATGATGACCATTGGAATATGAAAAAATTAACTGTCAAGAACTTCTAGACTCGGATAAAAACCAAAAACGTGTTTTAGAAGGCCTGTTTCCGCCGAATTATGCTGTAGAGAAAAGTTTCACCAATCATGTTTGCGACATAAAATAAAATTTATTTTTAACTAAATTATGAATTTGTTACTGTTTGCCTCAAGCTCAGCCGCGTAAATTGATGCAACGTAACCCAAGTTAACGACATACATATAAATTCTTTAAAACTAGTGAAATAATTGACGGTCTTATCGCTATGAACGATGTTTTCTACGCAACCTTAACTAATTATTACACACACGTTACTTTACATAATAATCAAAATACAAACATATTTGTAATTTCAAACAACTGGATCAAATTAAAAATATGAAAAAAAAAACATAATAAGTGCCCATAAAATTTGAGTGTTGCCCTCGATTTCCCTGGGATTCCCATCATCAGATCCTGACTTGGTGACAGTAGGACTACATTGGAAGTATATCCTACCAAACAAATTTTTTTTTTCTGAAATCGGTCTGGAGTTGGCGGAGAAATCGGTGAACATTAAAAATAAAAAATAATACCTACAGTAGAACATAGAACCGTCCTCCTTTTTTGAAGTCTGTTAAAAATACCGTATAATATACAATTACAAAATTTATTTATTTGACACAATAATAATATGCACAAAGTAAATTCGAACCCATTGGCTCTGAGATAGTTTTCACTGTGTTTCAGAGCCAATGGCCTCTCCCATATCAATAACACAGTAAACATTATGCCAAAACAAAACAGATTAATAAAAAATTTATTAAAAAGTAATATTTGAAAAACGAACATCTAAAATAAAAAACAAGTTTTGAAAATATTAAATACTATGTTATAATTGTAAGTACAAGGAATCTTAATAAATATATAAATGAAGTGTAATATATTGTAAATAAATAAAGAGTAATACCTACTAAAATGAGTATATGAGCTATACCATACCATAATATCCACTACCTACTTGTAAATAAATGTATAACATTTCTAAAGACACCGTCATCTAGTCTACTTAATACCTGTGACCACGGACACTAAGTGTTCGAAAATTCAGGAATTAAATAATATAAAACACGCGATAAAATCAGTGGCGGATTTACACATTTGCCGCCAGTAGGCTATTCAAATTTTGCCGCCCCTACCAACATCAATTATTCATTGGTAAAAAATAAACAATGAAATCGAAACTATGATTTGTGCACTATCGTCCTAATTAAACCACCTTTTTTGAAACTAAGGGATCGATGTGTAAGTTATTAGATTATTTTTAAAACCCAAACGATTGCACAGAAATAGTTTTAGGGTAATTACATAATAGGTATATAAATAATGAATTAAATTCTGTAAAACATAAAATAAAAAAATAAAAATTGCCGCCCCTAAAATTTGCCGCCCTAGGCTCTAGCCTACTCAGCCTGCTGGTAAATCCGGCACTGGATAAAATCCGTTAAAAGTTCATGTTTAATCTATAATTTTTGTTCTGTTGTTATAATTATCTTCCAAAGAGGGACAAAGGCAGACAATGCAACAGAGGTGTTTGTCACACATCTCTCACCACAAAAATACTGTCCCGACACGTTATGTACCTACATAGTAAGTAGATATATACAATTAGATGTGTCTTTGTTGGAGGCATTCGTGGAGTATCTTTACGAGGAGTGAGTCATGACATGCAGATATGAAGTAAACAGCACATTGCAGCTGCTCTCTTGTCCTTTCTGGACTTTGGACACCGGACGACCCTTCCACATTAGTTATATAAGTCACTATCTAATGCCTATTAGGAGTTATACCTATTTCAATTTATTTTAAACCTAGAAACCGGCACAACTTCATAAATACTTAGACGAGTATGTAAGTAGATCTATATTGTTATTTTATTTAAGCATAGAGATTTGGGTTAGTGTAGTAAACTAAAAATTTAAATCTGCCAGTGAAAGTTCCGTCAAAATTGGTTTAGCCGTTTTGAAGCTACGATGCCACAGATAGACACACAGATACACCCCTCTGTTTGCGTTAATAATTAAAACAATATAAAAAACTGGACCAAATTGAATTAAAACGGGACCCTATTACTAAGACTCCGTTGTCTGTCCTTCTGTCTCTCGGTTAGTCAGTCACACCAGGCTGTATCTCATGAACCGTGATAGACAGTTGAAATTTTCACAGATGATGTATTTCTGTTGCCGCTATAACAACAAATACTAATAATTATCAATATAAAAAACCGACTTCATAAAAATGTCAGAACTGGACCAAATTAAAATGGAATCACGCAGGAAGCACCAGCTTTCAAATAATAAAAGAATTATCAAAATCGGTTTACGCAGTCGAAAGTTCTGAGGTAACAAATATAAAAAAAACTATTCCAAAGTCACATCGATTTATCGCTTTGAGAAAAAGGAACAAACAACACATACTTTTATACAATAATATTTTTAATAATTATAAGGTATTAAAAATATCTAAAGAGAAAAACAACTACCGATAAAAAAAACGAATCTATTCAAAAAGTATGTACCTACAGAGTATGTACCAATTAAATCCAAACTACTGAAAAGAAAAAGTATGATGCTATTGATTCTTCAATCTCTTCTACCCCGGGTGCCTGAACTGAAAGCCTGCGTGGGGCGCAAGGCGCGCCCTATCGTGTCTATATAACGGGCGGGGAGGTGCGCGCGCGCACACTCGCCCGCGCCTCTCTCTCGCTGCACGACCGATCCGCGTCTACCCTTTGTCCGATCGTCGACCGGCGCGTACGACGCGCGAGTTATTTTACTAGTGAGGTTAGTGCGAAAAACGATTTTCTTTTTTCCCTTGTGAAATATGACGGTAGCGCATCCTTCAGTTTAAATTCCGCTTGTGTGATCCTTGTGTTCTTTGTGTTACTATCTGCCGTATTTAATCATGTATTATCTAGTTCTTATTCTTATGTTATTAACTTGTCAGTGAAAATTTAATCGTTATCCTGATTGATAAGGTGTAATTCAGTTCTTACAATACTTATTAATATTTGCGTAAAAGTGAATAAAACTAAAACTTCAGTTCAGTTCACTAAAACTTGCCGGAAACAGCAAAAATAACTATGAACGCTAAAAACTCGGCCTATAAGATGGCTATTTATATCTAAAATAGCTACAGAACCCCAACATGAGTATGTCCTGATACGCACTTAATGATTTATTTCGCAAAAATGTTAACCGACTTCAAAAAAGGCGGAGGTTATAATATTATGTTCCATTGTATTTTTTGTACCGATTTTTCCGCCAAGTATGAATTTATTTTGATGATTATTTTTTTGGATGATACGTCATATTTCAGAGGTTGGCCCCTGTAACTTTCACCAAAGTCGGTTTAGTAGCTTGGTTTTTAAATTAAAATAACTGAAAAAAAAACATGTAATCCAAGTAAGACTGCAAAATTAGTAAAGCATATTTACTAATTTTGCCGTCGGTTTTTAATGTGATGCACTTGTTTATATTGACCAATTCTTTGTTATAAAACAACGAAAACTAGGTCAATGTTTATAAACTAAGTACCTATGTACAAAGTTAATTAAGATATGAAGTCAAACTTACAGAAATATTCATTAATTAAATATTTCACATTGTGAGAGTCGCTGGCATCCAGTGGATGCAGATGGCAGGATGTCGTTCAGTGTGGTAGTTAAAGGGGGAGGCCTAATGTTCAGCCGTGGACGTCTTCTGGCTGATGATGCTGATTACAAAAATATATTGCACAGTACTTCGAAAAATTATACACTTTCTATTTTTTTGATCGAATACACAGTACAACAACGGTGAACTGTAACTGTGTTTGTAGGTACCTACCTAAATCAATAATGAGCAAATTAAAATTGTGCCTATTTTTAGGTAGTATTTTTGTATTTTTAGGTACTTATAAATAATACCGATAAGATGGCTTTTGCTCTTTTATGTTATTTATTACATATCTTACTTATCTATTTACTGTTTCTTTGTTGATCGATAGGATGACTTGAATTGAAATCGCTAAATAGTGGTACAAAATAGTACAAATTTTAAACTACTTTGTACCATCAAAAGATATAAGAAAAGCATACATGGCCGTGCCACAGAAGGAACCATACAAAATTGTCTCATTCACTAAAGAAAAAAGGTGTTATTGTAAAAATGATGCTGTCACAATAATATCTATAATTGACTACAAAATAAGTTGGTAGGTACTTATACGTATACCTAGCTACTTTGCTATGATAATTGCAATGTGGGCAGAAACTAGGAAGAACAATGACTCATCTAATACTACTGTACTTACTACTTCAGCAATAGTCAAAAACTATTACCTATAGATATCATAAATAAGCGATTCATTTGGAGCATTGACAACTCGTGCTGGGTGAGTGAACCTCAGATAAACTCTTGATAAAGCCGCAGATTACGGCCGTAGTTACTAAGTGAGTACACAGAGTATGCGATAGTTGCAGCGATAATAAAACAATGCAATTGTCCATAAGCGCCCGCGTCTCAAGCACTTGCATTATCCAATTTGTTGATACAATAATGAAGGTTTATTCTGGATGAATAGTTTCATCTGTTTATATGCACGCAACAAAATGCAATTGGTGGTTACTTAAGTACCTAACCTACCTCTTTATTCGAGTCGGTAAGCCAGTCGGGAAACAATGAATGTATTGAGTTTACTTGGTCAATTTCATTTGGGTTTACTCAATTTGATTGAGTAATAGACCAATCAACTGCTTGTTGTATTGCTCACAGCGCCAATTTTATTTGGTGCATAGATACCTTACCTAGGTACCTATCTATTTAACCAATCAACATGTCTCCGGCCTTTCATTCATGCAATTCTTTCCGGTCCTTTACAGCAGTGTCTAGAACTTGTATGTACTTTGGATTTTAACCTATATTTCCTAGGTTTTCGTGATTATTACACAATTAAGTGAGTTACGGATTTTTAACCGACTTCCAAAAAGGAAGAGATTCTCAATTCGACTGTTTTTTTTAATATGCTTGTTACCTCAGAATTTTCGACTGGGTGAACAGATTTTGATGATTCTTTTCTTATTTGAAAGCTGGTGCTTCCCGTGTGGTCCCATTTTCATTTGATTCAGTTCTGTCATTTTTATTAAGTCTGTTTTTTATATTGATAATTATATCACGTGTATTTTAAATTATTTAAATGTCTGACGTTTTGAACATTTTACAGTGTCCGTGGTAATGTAAATGCATATTTTTTAAAATCAATAACAAGTTACAAAATTGAAAACATTAATAACTCACAAATTTTCCATTCCGCCGGCATTGTAACTCTAATAGCTGTTTTTAGTACCTAAACGTTATGTTTTATATACCTACCTATTTAAATAATTTACTTAACAAGTTTGAGACGATGAAAATACGATCAGATTTTTATAAAAAAAAATATATATACTTATTTAGTATTTTAATTGGCACTCGGGATAATGCAAGGATTCTATAACGAAACTCGCATCAAAATTGGTCCAGGCGTTCAAGATTTATGGTGTGGTTAAGAAACCCACATACATCATCATTACCTATCAACTTATATTACATCTCCACTGCTGGGATGTGTCCTACATACATGAAATCTAAAACCAACACAATTTTTTGTGGTAGTCGTGTAAAAATGAGACGAAAAAATCTGAGTAGGTATGCATCAAGTTTGCGCAGTCTACTAAACTAACTGCATTCGTTGTGTAACAGTGCGTAGTAACTTGGTAGTAAGTAGGTATTACACTGGCACGTGCCGCCACGGCATGCTTCGAATCCGAAAGTAGGTCTTGTTTTGCGGCCAGTGTCATCGCTGGACTGTTGCACCCTCCTTTCGATAGGTAAAACTACTTACTAACAATTCTTTTAGAAAAAATCTAAGAAACACGCTTATGTGATTTGTTAAAACATACCATAGGAATCTGAAATTGAGAGGTTACAATTGTTTACTTGTGTCTATGGAAGAGTTCGACTATCCACCTTCTTATTCCTTCATCACATCAGTTCGATGGTACCAAAATATTGTATTGTCATTCGGATTACCTACATAACACTTTGTCATCGCTTAACATCAGGCGGTCAAGCGCATAAGCCTATTTACCAACAACAACAGAAAACTGAAGCTATAATTATGAATATTCAAATCGATATGTAAATTAAAAGTAAGTTAAAATAAAATCGACTTCCAAGATTTGTTTCCATAGTTAAAAAAACGTATAAAAGTGAGAATGTAAATACAAAACTACTCAATTGAGTGACAATAAAGTAAGCGCCATTCTTGCCTATAACGGTTGCAGTACTCCTAAGAATTTTGAACGACGGTCCAACAGTACTAAGATCGGCACTGCCCTAGGTTGCCCGACATTGCTCGATCGTCAGGTGGCTTGACTTGGCTGTTAAATCTCTATCAAGTTATATCTGTGTGTATATACTTACACTACTGCTTATTAATCATCATCATCCACAACCTGCGCTATCCCACAGCTAGGCAGGGCCTTTGATCACGGGTCTTGCTATACCATCTGCCTTGGTTCTGTGCTAATCGAGTCCTGGTTCGACCCGCAGTGCTTTTATTAACCGACTTCAAAAAAGGTGGACGTTCTATGTTCCACTTGTATATACTTTTTTTTTTTAAATATATGTTCACCGATTTCTCAGCAAATTATGAATTGAATTTAAAGATTACCTTTTTTGTTTGGTACCTATGCCATAACTCAGAGGTGGTCCCATATAAATTTCATCAAAATTGGTTTAGTGTTTTGGTTTTTAAATCACAGTAATTATACCTACTTAACTGAAAAAAATATCTTATCCAAGTAAACTAAATTGCGTAGGTATTTACTAATTTTGAAGTCGGTTTTTAAATTGATAATTGTTATTAACCATAAATGTCCCACTTCCCAATTCTTCCCCCATCTATCTCGATCTTGAGCAATTGTTGTTCAGTCCTTCAGATGCGCATCGTTGTCTCAGCTCCAACCTTTTCTAGGCCTGCACAGATCGTGTGCTTTCAGCTTTGTCCAGAGTTGTTATTTTGGCCCAAAATGGATCCACCTTCAGAGTGCTTGGCCCAGCTTCGTTAACAACCTACAATGTAAAGTGGCTTGATTACCTCCCCGTTTAAGTTAGTCTTCTTTCGTCCCATATAACTGTTGGCCTTATATACGTACGTACGTTCGGTTGCTTGGGAGTCATGACCTGTGCCCATAAGAAGATAGAAACAAGGAGAATCCTGTCAAAGATCTTAACCTCTGATATAAACAATCAATCCTCTAGTGTATATGATTCGTGCGAAGACCGCACGTGTGGTGAGCTGGTGCGCCGTGTCTGGAATCCGCAACTAGGCCTTGCCTTGCGGCCAGTGTCACCGCAGATCGGTCCACTGAGGATATAGGAAAAAAGGAAGGATATGGCAGAATAATATCAACTTGGTTCTGTCTTAGTTCATTCACTGTGTTCATCGTTCATTGATTGATCAGAGATTTATGTTTTCAAAACGATTTCATTTACCCACCAGGTGCAACATTTTTAACAATATTTATGTTAGCTCACATAGACAGTAGGTAAGTGCTCATTTTGCAGAAAATCTCAACTAAACAGTGTCCAAAAAACTATAGATATCTATTTCCTTTGTAACATAAAAGACCTCCGATCTATTAGCATTGCACGAATCAGTCCTACAAATTGTTTCCTTCCTGATTGAGTTTATTTGTCAACTGATCATAGCGACCAAAGCGACAGTGAACCAAATCGCGACTGTACTCGACCATAGGGTTTAGCTGCTGGTTTTGTGGAGACGCGTTTCTTAATTGAAGCGCACTAGCTGCCCCGCGGTAATACTCGCAGTTTTCCAGTTTCCTAGAAATGTAGACATAAAAAGTAACTATCGTATGGCTGTGCTCATGATGCACTCTGTTTCCTTGTAAAACTTTACTAAGATCGGTCCGTCCGTTTAGTCGTAAAAAGGTAACACATGAATACAGAGGCGCAAAAGCACATAGAAAGAACTGACTTATTTAATTTTATAGATATGAGAGATTAAACTTATTGTTCTTGTTGACAGGCAGTGAGTGAGCAAAATGAGTTCCGGCGACTTCAGATTAGAACGCAGCATCGAGCTCTCGGCTGAGACCAAAGCCCTTGCCGAGACGGAGCTCCGCGAGACGCCGGAACGAGTCCGTGAGGCTCTCGAGAGACTGCGAGAGCTGCTCAAGGAGGACAAAGACCTGTGCTTCGGAGACGATGACGAGCTGCTTACCATTTTTCTGAGGCCTTGCAAGTGGTACCCGGAAAGCGCGCTTGAACTCGTGAGTAACTTTGACATTGGCTTCATCATCTGGTATATATAGGTATTTTCTTCGAGGATTGATTTAGTTACATATAATACATACCTTTTTTTTTGTTTTCGAGGGGGAAATCTTCCAAAGATACCCGGCTGCATTGGGGTGCAGCCAGGTTATGTGGGATTGGACCCACTAAAACCCCCCCCGGTGACCAGCCTTAGTGCTTGACAAGAGGGCTCCGGGATCTCCAGAGGAACGCACCGGAGCCCTCAGCACTGCGCTATGGCTCCTCCCGAGACAACTGCGTGTTGTCTCAGTCCCGACAACGTTGGTCACACAACGTACTCTCTCTGGGCACGCTAAAGTGGATGGTCAGAGCCCCAACTTTGACCATCCCGAACCCATAGGTCCCCTTTTAGTAGGCTCTTACTACAGGCAGGGGGTACCGGTGCCGTATTCTATTGCCCCGGCACCAGGGCTAATATAATACATACCTAATTTTGTTCTATTCAAAAATATAGAAGGTGACAAACCTTCCATATTTTTGAGTATTCAAGATATTCAAAAAAGCCACGACATCCCAAATCTCAGAACGGATTGAGGAGGTTTTGCGATTATGTAGTTTTTTTAAATACTAACCTACTCTTATATAAACAACTTGACCTTTCTAAAAGAATGCTATGATTATGTCGAAAGATTGATGAATGAATGAGCACTGAACCTAATGACGTCACCATGAATAAGATACTATGTTCTATTACTAACTATGCCATAATCTTAGAAATTCTTACAAAAATAGATTGTATAACTTTTGTAAAACAAGTAACACGCGTCTAAATAATCATAACTGTAACCATGTAATAAGGCATGCCAATTATTTAATTTCAAAATCATAATTTACTATGGCGGTGTTTAAATATCAGATTCTCATAAAACTTGCCACAAGTTAGGTATATTGTACAGAAATATATACAGAGGATAGAAGAATCTCTATCTTCTATTATCTATCCTCTATATCTCCTATTTTTATGAATGCTAGAATAAAGCCTTGAAAAGAAATGGAATGGATAATTTACAGGTAGTTCGTTTAACTACACAAAATACAAGCTAAGTTCTAAATATTAATAGCCAAATTACTTAGCCTATTATACAAAAAACAGTTGGATCGCTCAAAGACTTTATAAGGGCTAGAGACAAATGGATAAATTTAACACTTATCTTACAGTGTCATGAATTTATTTGTATGTATGGTTAGGTGGTTGTATGTATGTTAACTATGTATGGTTAACTGCCTTGCCATTTCTTTTTCTAAACAAATTATGTCTCGTCAAAATAATATAGTTCACTCATTTCATCACCGCTACAGATAAGTAAAAACATTCTAATAATAATCTTACATTGAGCTTTGACTCGCATCTCTCGGCAATGAGAGAGTAAGACAAAATTCAAAGTAAGATTGTTATAAGAATGTTTTTCAGGTTGTGGTAGCACCTGTTTTGATGCATCTGGTTACCGAAATGCAGCTTATGAAGTTTAGCTGTTGAGATAGCCACGCCGTGCGATACACCCGCTGTATTAAAAAGTGATGACTTTATTGAGGTGTCGCATTACGAAATGCTCCTTTCTCATCTGTCACTAAGCAATAACATCTTTACGATCTTTATAAAAGGAATGCGATTGTTATTATTGGCCTTTAATCGTAACGCGCATGCAGGTCATGCCGTTACAGCCCAGTTAATTTGCGTAACATCTTAACTACCACTTGACTCAATGTTGATTTCGACAACAATGTGTATTAGGGGACGGCTGTCTATATTTTGGCCGTCCTAGACCTCGGCAATTATGGTTATTACGCGAAGGATTGGTGGTCAGATGACGATTATTATGTGCTTTAGATAAACGTTTGATTTGCTTCAAATTGTGGTTAACGAGAAACAAATGAGCTCTTGTAGAGCCTTGCAGACAGTGATGCAAGGTGAATTAATAATCTTACTTAAATTTTTAACCGATTACAACAATGGAGGAGTTTTTTTTGTTACCTCAGAATTCGAAACTCCGTCATTTATTAACCGATTTGGAAATTTCTCTTTTTATTCATTATAGATAGATAGATAGAAACTCTTTATTGTGTACACCAGAAATAAAAATTACAAACAGATAGAAAACACTTAGTGCCACAAGTGGCGGCCTTATCGCTAAAAGCGATCTCTTCCGGGCAACCATTTCATTCCATATCGCATTCCAGTCATTATATCTTTTTTGATTTGCAAGGATATACGTTCAGATTGTTTCCATAGAAATTTCATCAAAATCGGTTCAGTAGTTTTGGCTTTTAAATCAAAAGAACCGAAATTGTGTAGTTGTGTATTTATGAAGTCAGATATTAAAATATGTATACCCACACGCTAGGTGCTATGTCCTGTGATAAAATATTTCTATCAATTTAATTGTTCACAACATGCAATACGATAAACACAAAAAAATGTGACAAAAATTTGGATTCTTTTGAATGTAGTCTATTTTGTATTTAGGTTAGATCCTGTTTTAAATAGCATAAATATATTAACAAGCTTAATTTATGTTTAAAACAAAAATCCGACTGCAAAATATCGTCTATGACCATGTCTTTGAGATAATTTATGTCTAAGACCTCACAATTCAATTTATGCTACAAGAAGTTTTATAGAAACGCACATGTACACATAAAAATGTACGTAAATCGTTAGCCTTCTTGGGCAGTCGGGGAAAAAAGACTTTGTTTTTCCTTTCGTACGTGATGTTATTCTATGTAATTTGTAATTCTAATACTTATGTCGGCAATATCTAGTCTACCTAGGTCGTTAGTAGAAACCTAGGTATTGTTCAAGTATTTTAGCAAGAAGTACGTTAAGCGCTAGCATATTTGTAATAAATACTTAAAACTATAATGATCTATTTATAATATCAATAATTTTAATATGTAATTTTTTAATATATTTTTTTAATTCAAAATGTAACTCCACGGACACTGAAGCGTACATTATTGATACGGATTACTTTTATTATTATACCTTAATTTATTCATAATCTCATTAATTTTAAATAGTGTTAATACGTATATTGGTAGAGATCTTTCATTTGAAATGTGCACTCCCCTCCACCATTTTTTTTTATGATACTGAGTGACGAAACGAGCGAAATCGCTCGCCTAATGGCTCTTCACGCTTGCCCATAACAGCTCACCACTCAGAATTTTGAACTTCAATAGTTCAAACCCCTGGATGGCAATGCACTGCGCTCGTCACCCCGAGATATAAGACCTAGTGCCATATGTGTCATAAGTATTTTATTATTTTAACTCTATTGATTAAGACCGTTAGTTTCTCCAAGATAATAAAAAAAAAACATATATGGCACTAGGTATATCGCTAAAACTTATGTACGGCTCAATTACAATTTTTTCACGCACACTAAGAAACTTTTAGCGACACAAATGAACTAATAGTACACACGCGAAAAAGGGCGAAAAGGTCGTTTACTGGGTGAGTTCAACTAAAGATATCAAGCCTGATTTAGGCCAGATGCGTTCGCACCCACTACGCCACCATATCTCCCTTGTTTATCTGAACTGAGGGTAATGACTTCGATTCGAATAGAGCATCTCGTTCTATAGCTGAGGTGTCCGGTTATGAAATAACATGCACTGTGTAGCTGATCGCTAAGCAAATAGAAGCAAACACTTAGAAACGTTTTATTTAGCTATGACATTGGTCCATGTCTTGGGTCTTTAGGACGCAAGATGTCCGAATGTCCGATTCACGCAGAACAGAATATCTATCTATATAATTATATAAAAATCAATTGATGTTGTTTGTCTCGCTAAAACTCGAGAATGGCTGGACCGATTTGGCTAATTTTGATCTTGAAATATTTGTGGAAGTTTAGGGACGGTTTAAACGATGAGTAAACGGCTGGACCGATTTGGATGAAATTTTGTGTTCCTGGAACGTATCATAGTAGCGAGGCCGAAGGGTAATATTATTATTTTTAGAACATAATTGTTTTCTCTCCATTTTCGAGGTACATTTCTAAGCACGGGCCGGAACCAAGTGCTAAGAAAGTGTCAAAAAAATTCTGACTATTCTGCATGTGTTGAGAATGAATGCTTTTTGAAGCAGTTTAATCGTTGATTCTTGGTATTATTATTATAAATACTCGTATGATCAAACACGAGAAATCAATAATACAAATACAAATAATTTATTTCATAAAAGTACTACCTAGAAAAAACAAATTACTGCGCTAACCATCAAACTGGGTTTGAACGCCCGTATCTTGATTTTAGGCTATCCTCACATGGCAAATAATTTTAAGTACATAATCAACTAATAATAACTAAATCTTTGTTTTAGTTTGTTTTTACATAATGCACCTTATGTTTAATAACAATAGGGGTCATTGACAACTCTGTTGATTATATTTTCCATGATATTAATTCAATACATTTTGTTGTGTATAACTGATGTTGATGTAATGAATTGTCAATACGGTAGTAAAATACAACGAGTAGGTTTATTTACTATGAATTATAAGTCTTATAGTATATTATAAGTACCTAGAAAAATAAACTTTAGCTAGAGGTATGTAGTCGTATCTATCTATGATCTATACATATATAAAGCGAAATACAGCTGACTGACTGACGCATCACAAAATCTCGGAAACTACGGACCTACAAAGCTTAAATTTAGCATGTAGATTCCTTATGAAGTGTTGAGGTCCGCTACTAAAAGATTTTGCGAATAATTGGGGGTAAAAGGGATTACGAGTTTCTACGCGTACGAAGTCGCGGGCAACAGTTGGTCCCGAAATGGAATATCAGCTACTCCATACATTTTGTCGAGTGTGAAGGACCGTTCTTTTATATATATTTTCGCGGTTTTAGGGTTGGTCCTATAAATATAATATAAATAAATGTAAAAGTTGTTCATAATGATGGGTACCTACTATGGACCCCTTTCAGCTTGTACCCTTTCTGCGCGACCCAGTATTATGAGTGGAATATGATATTGGTGTCATTACACAAACGAACAAACATGGAATCTGCCCCTCCCGGCAGAGATAAGCCAACAGGCCGATGGGCCAAAGGTCACTCGATATCAACCTCTCCTTTATCGCGCCGACTGTTGGCGTCAGCGGAAATCGTTAGAAATGCTTTATTTTAACACTGGGATAGATAAATGGGAATAATGGGAAGTTCATCCATTGATAAGACTTATTTACGAAATAATGTCATAGATGCAGAATGGCAACAAGTTGTGTAATTTATTATTATAAATTTTATTTCGGAAGAATATCCATATACATTAAAACAATGTCAAAAAAATAAAAATAATTATACATGTTTAAAAAGATTGAAAATGTCAAAATAATAACGACTCACTTAAAAATAAAACAATTACAATTAAAGTTAAGCTAATAAGTATAAAAAAAATTACCGCCTTCAAAAAGGACTCTCAAAAGAGTTCTCATTCGGTCGTTTTTTTTGTTTGTTACCTCAGAACTCTGTGATTTACGAAACGATCTTGAAAATTATTTTTTAAATTGAAAGGAATACGGGACAAAATTATCTAACTGATGGTGAAAACCGCATTAAAATCCGTTGTGTGGTTTTGGAGGAGTTAGCGGATATACAAACAGACGCGTAAAGTGACTTTATTTTATATTATGTAGAGAAGAAGAGATTTTGAGATGGTTTCTCAGATAAGGTTCTCAACGGTTAACACTTGAAAATATTTGGGCAAAAGTGTAAAATCGCGGTCAAAGCCACAGGTTGTAACTAGTCTACATTGCAAGCCCCATGGTTCTGTTTACAAATGCAAACATCGTTCACCACTTCAATAAACATTATGAGAGGAGCGGACCCAATGCCAACGGATTCTGTGATTCGGCGATCAAACATTGTGTCTATAGGTACATATATGGTAATAAGCCTGATATTAAACGCGGTAAGTAGATCTAGCTTTTAAAACTAGTCTAAAGCTCTAGGTCTATGGATAGTATGGTCTAGGTTTATTGTACTAAGACTTGTGTTAAAAATATATTGAAACAAATTACGAGTAATTTAGTTAATGCATCAATAAATATTCAATTCTGCAATGAAGATTACAGAAACCTGATTTCTGGATAGATTTGTTAATAGGGTTTGATAATTTTATTATCATGATAATTAAAGTTCTCGAAAGGAGACCACGGACCGGTAAGCGCAGCGTAGGACGTCCACCCACAAGCTGGACAGAAAATTTAAAAGCGACCGCAGAAAAACGGTGGATGCAGGCCGCTTTCAACCGGCTCTTTAGGAGATAGGTGGGAGAGTTTTTAGTTTTTACTTTTTGACGTAGATTATTTCTTAGTTAATCCGCCGTAACATTACATATTCTGTGAAAATTTTAACTGGCTATCTATTACGGTTCGAAAGATACAGACAGACAGCGTAGGCTCAGTAATAGTGTCCCGTTTTTACCCTTTGGGATGGTGCAAGTTCAAATCCTGACGGTGGTCATTTTTTGAATAATATAATAAATCCTAAAGTGTGGAACCACAACTTAAATATCAAAATTACTTTCGAGTTATACTTACCAAGTTTCATCAAATTCAGAAGAGTTTTAGTTTCAATTAACGAAATAATAATCTTATAACGAATTTTATTGCGTGTATTTTATATTATTTTAATTTCTGACGTTTCGAACACTTTGCAATGGCCGTGGTCACAGACAAAAATCATGACAAAATCTATTAAAAGTGTGTACCTAATAATCGCAAATCCAACTTATGTAAACAATAAAGTAGGTACGTTTATATGAACAGTATAAAAATGGCCTCCAGGATTGATTAAAATACTTATTATATATTTAAACCTCCATATGGTCGTTAATAAAATGCAATAACTTTATTTATATCAATATTATTATAATAACGACATTCCAAGAAAGCTTGTAAAACAGCACATTAACTTATGTAACCAGTTAGTACTTGAGACATGATTCACAAGTTTATGCACGTGCCCCACAGTTTATTCGTACAATAACAAATGCAAAAAAACCAGATGAAAACATCATATATATTGATACATACAACACATATTTAACACACATATACACACATACATATTTGATATTGCATCAAATGGCCAACAAATCATGCATTTATGCCCCGAGGTATCTTGGTAAACAAATAGATGTTGAGCTCACTGGAGGTGTCTAATAACTTATTGATTTTATATGTTAACACGAAATAGGAGATAAGTAAATTGCGGCTGCAGTGTTTTGTAAACAGATGTACTGAGGACGCGTTGCTCCATCGTCTTTGCCTTCCGATGCCTTCTCAAAGTTGTAGTTTTTTTTTTTACCGTGAACTTTTTAAACTTGCGTTGAACGCGTTTACTAGTAGACGACCCTTTAATGACACTTTAAAAACATACATGCGTAGTATTTTTAACCGACTTCCAAAAAGGAGGAGGTTATCAATTAGACTGGTTTTTTATGTTTGTTACCTCAGAACTTTTGACTGGGTGAATCGATTTTGATGATTCTTTTTTTATTTGAAAGCTGGTGCTTTCAATTTTGTCCAGTTCTGATGAAGTCGGTTTTATATATTGATAATTATTAAACTTGTGTTGAACGCGTTTACTGAGACGATCCTTTTGATGACGCTTTAAAAACATATGCGTAGTATTTTGATATTGTAAATACAATGTAAAAAAGATATGACCTCTAAGGGAGTCAGGATCTGCTTAATACATTGGCAAACAATAAAAACGCCGAACTAAAGTACAAGTTCATGTAAATTTTTTCATGACCATGGACACAAAGTCCTTCGGTTGTAATATTAATCAAGTTTACCTAGTCTTAAATAGCGTCAAACAAGTCATAGTCACTGTCAGAGCCAAGCAAAGTAAGTCACGGTCAAGTCAAACTCATGCCGCCGTAAAATGGTGGAGGCTTTACAAAAGGGTTCTATGGAGTTTTGGAAACAACATGAAAAGACATGTTTCACCTCGTTATATCATTTTCCTACACTCGAGCACGTTCACGAGCTCATAATAAATAATAATCCACAATTATTACACATTTACACTCGAAAATACACAGGTTTAGGAAAATTATACCCGACATGTTTTTTCCACGTCGGCAAAAAAAAACTAATTTTCGTCTCTATGCACCCCGTTTTACCGATACGTAAGTAAGCATTTTATTAAAATAGGGCGTTTTCCTAAAGAGTTTCTATCTACTATTCGACCGCCCTTACACCGCACAACCTCCATCCACAACCTTATCATTGTAAATATTGTTAATAATCATATAATTGTATCGAATATTTAGGGCATGTACCTACTGTCTGCGTCTCGAAATCATCGCAACCGCGTCACACGTAAATTATTTGACAACTAGCTGCGCCCTGCGGTTTCATCCGCGCGGTGATTATGATGATGAAAAGTGGCCTATGTGTTACACCAGGTCATAAGCAATGTATATTCCAAATTTCATCTAAATCCATCCAGCCGTTTCTGCGTGATTGAGTAACAAACATCCATGCATCTAAACTTTCACATTTATAATATTAGTGTGGTTAGTGTGATAATAAAATATCATAGTTTTGCTTTTGCACTGAATAACGGTATGTTACTAACCGAGTGAAACAATAACAATTATATAGACTGATTACAAAACTGAAACCTTGTATTGTGACTAGATTACGATATACAGGCATCGTACAAAGGGCGCGCTCGTGATCTGTGACCCACTTTTATGAAACTCTCGTAGATACTAAATATGGTCGATTATCTCCGCCCCGCGGTTTAACCCGCGTAGACATTCCCTCAGGAACCGTAAAATTTGCGGGTTAAAGGGTATCCTTCGGCCCTCCAAGTATATCTATGCAATAAAAACATAATTATTATCATAAAAACCGACTTCATAAAAATATCAGAACAGGGGCCTTACCCCTAGCTTCACTTTTGCGAGCCAACTTTTAGTAGGTACCTGATTGGTACCTAAAATTAACCAACTCATTTAAGCTGCATCGTTTAAAAGCGTCTAACTTGAATGAACGAAAATCCGTTTTACAATGCGTGTGTGCGTGAAAATAGCAAAGCTTGGCGGCTATCAAATAACCGCTTTTCGTAGTTGATGGTACCGTTTAGACAAATAACACCTATGCGGGTCAACTTTTCGAGCTAGGGGTAAGGCCCCAGGACCAAATTGGAAGCATCAGCTTTCAAATAAAAAAATAATCATGAAAATCGGTTCACACAGTCCAAAGATCTGAGGTAACAAACATTAAAAAAAAACAGTTGAATTGATAACCTCCTCCTTTTTAGAAGTCGGTTAAAAATCTCGTCGATCCGTCCCTCGGTTGGCGTGTGAATGAGGAACAAACAAACACACCTACGCGTTTATAATATTAATATGGTTAGTATAAATAAAATCGCCAAGCCTATTATTGATTAAATAAATAAAACGACTATTTCTGAAAACAGTTAATAACTTTTAACTTGCTAGACAGATAGTGTATATTAGAATTTAGAACAAACGCAATTAAACAGCATAAAATCATACAAATATACATATATACAACATCTCACTCCAAACGCATAGACCTTTCTGTTACGACGTAAGGTTATGCTGTAAGGGTATAATTAAGGCCTCTGAATTGTATGATATTATGTTAAGATATTATCGCGTACCATCAGGCGAGTTAGTACCCAAAAGTAAGTTCATACAGGGTTATACGCGGAAAAGATGTTACTAATCCGAAAAGGGTCCATAGTACCCATCATTATGAACTGAACGAAAAAATTCTCACTTCAGTGATTATGAACAACTTTTACTATGGGACCAAATCTGAAATCGGTCTGTTCGTTTACAGATAAATGTATATCTAAAAGTCACCTCTAGATACCTGTAACACCAGAGGCATCACAAATACGTTGCCAATCTTTTAAGACTGTATTAACTCGCCTTTTGAAGAACCTAATTTTGTAGCATCTCGGGTACACTCGAGTCTCGAAATAACGGAGTGAAAATGCCCTGAAGAATTCTTCAGTACAGTTGACCGCGATTATCAGATATTTTTATTAAGTCTGGGCGGTGGCGTTATCTCTGGCACCATCCGGGTCATCCAGCCTATAATCATTGGATGTTTGTTTGGTTTATGCATCTCATTAATATATGTAAATAATAATCGTACTTGTACCATAGACAAGATCAACACCATCAAGAATTTCATCATCATCATCATTTGAGCCATAGGACGTCCACTGCTGGACATAGCCCTCCCCCATCGATCTTAAAAATAGCCGGTTGGAAACGGCCTGCATCCAGCGTTTTTCTGCGGTCTATTTCAGGTCGTCTGTCCATCTTATGGGTGGACGTCCTATGCTGCGCTTACCGGTCCGTGGAATCAAGAATTTAACTCACCACAATAGCTCAGCTATTTTTAATCTATCTATCTGTACAAAAGTTGGATATTCCCTTTGATAGCCATTCAATTATTGTATTTTATATTCAACAACGCCTCTTGGTCTCGGCTTCAGCCCCAATGCCTCTCAAAATGTCCGGCCTAGAGCCGAGAATCAATAGAAATCATACTAATATGTATTAAAAATTGTTCACGCTTTTATTAGCTTGATATTGTATGTATGTAACGGACTTAGAATATAGAAAAAAATCTAAGGTAACGGAATCTTTGAACTTGATTTTCAACTACTTCGAAACGTCGAATTAAATTGAAATTTTGCACACTTATCAAGGACCGTCCGTCATATGACAATGCAATAATTTAAATAGTTTGTTCCATTATCACCAGGATCTTCAGGATTAGAGATTTGAAAGCTCGTTTTTTAGTTTTTTAAACTGCGAGAATTATTGTTTTGTTGGTTTGTTTGTTGCTCCTTTATGCAGCAACAGAAAAAGGAGTCGACATATATTTTTGCATAGAGATAGCTGTAGGGCCGGAGAGTGACAGCATACTTTTTAACCCGAAAATACGTGCGATTCTTTTAATTGTATGATATATAAGTAGGCTTGCGTTTGACCGCCATCTCGCGATGATGAGGTCAATGATAAAGCACGCTTGATAAAAATTTGTAAGTATATTTGAATTGAAATATGATTTTATAACTAGGAATAACTTGGTGATTAATCCTGTTTATAGAACTTTCTTTAAAGTATTTTTTTTTAAATGTGTTGTCATACAAATGTACTAGTTTTATTTTCCGTAAAGTACTCGTCAAAACTAAGGTCAGTCGTAAGGTGGCGTGCGAACGCATCAGACCTTAATCAGGCTTGATTCCTTTACAAATTATTAACTGAACCGTACTTACAGAGTATAGTGAAAAAAGTGGGTATAACGAGGATGCATTTGACCACGAACGCTAAGGCATATCTCCCTCGTTTCGCTGATCTGAGCGTAACACTGATAACTTTAATATTTATCAATGCAAAAACTTCATAAAGATTAATGGTATTAGTGACGTCATACTTGGTAATGAAGTAAATGATAAAGATGCAATAAATAACTTAATTGTCTTGTATTGATAACAGTTGACCGCGGTTCGGTTGATAACCCATCTCTGATAATAAGTTCAAGCAGGGGAGTATTACTAACTCAACTGTTAAGAGTTAAAGAGTCAACGATCCATGGATGCCTAATTAATTGATAACAGAAAAAACAAGCAAAATTCAAATACTTAAGAGATACTGCCATATCTTCGAAAAGTAACCGCTAACAAAATGTATAAAAAGTGAAAAGTGCTTCTATCGAACTTGAATGGAAATAGAAATAGCAACGGATTGTTTAAATGAAATTCCCAATGAGGGTAATGCGGCGGTGACAACTGGGAAGTACCCAAATAAAGTAGTTTTTGTTAATCGAGGCCTCAATAATTTGGTATAAGTTACCTCTTTAGCTCATCCAAATCCATTCAGCCGTGACCGAATCGAGTCGGATCAAACTTTTTGGTAGAATAGATCTACGCTTGGCCACCAACTCTCCTAATGGTAAATAATAATGGTAAGCGAATTCCTAATGGTAATGGTAAGCGACGGTGTGACCAAAGATGGAACACGTTGATCTAGAAGAAAACTATTCACTCTAGCGTAGAAGATGCCTAGATTGTAGTTCTCAAGAAACAAGGGGGACGGCAGGTAGTTCCATTCTTGGGCAATACATATCATAACTGTCGACGTTGTGTACGAATTTTTGGAATTTCTACGAGGATCGAGTTGTAGTGTGCAGTCCTTCTACTTGTCCTATATTAAAATATATATACACAATTTTATGATGCTGGAGAAAAACATAATAATAAATTTAGTGTGAAAGTAGGTTAGTAGTAAGTACCTAATAATAAGTATACATAATTATGCTACCCATATTTGTCAAATAAATAAGCTCGCAGCTTCTTTTTAAATATCTGTGTGGATTTTGCATCCCTAAGACTCTTTGGGAGTTTGTTATAACATTGTGCTCCGTTAAAAAGTATGATTTCAGTCCTGGATTTTGGCAAGATAAGATCGTTAGCAGTTCTGAGTTTCATTTTTTGTTTAGAGTGTTCGCCTTTTTTATAAAAATTAATTGTGTGTGTATTTGTTGGTATAATATTTTTCTAATTAGGATACAAGTGTTATATATATATATATTGCTGTTTTATATTCATAATTTTTAGTTCTTTGTAAACCACAGTCATCATGATTGTTCATGATGACTGTGGTTTCTTATGAAAAAATAATAATTATTATTTAAGAAGAATAATGTATATCTATTGCCAAAAAAGAAACAAAAACAATGAACAAAGACACAAGGAAAAGCAAAATTGAGCAAAAGAGTTGCAGCAATATGGCCAATTCAAACCGTTCAGCGATGCAGAGGTAGCATACACAGCTATTTAAACTTTATCTGCAATTATAGAACTAAGGTATTATGTTCTTAGTAGTACCTAATTTCCTGATTCCTGCGACACAAGCCTAGCTTAGTACAGGGTTCTATTGGTTCTCAAAATTGAATATTGTTTCAATATCTTAGTTTACATGACTTTGGTATTGAAATAGTAAACAGTATAACCTACCACACGGAGTACACTGTCTTGTAGCTTCAACAACCATTCTTAGCGTAAGGTTAACATGTGATTGTACAGGAAATAAACATATTTGTATATTGTATTTGTATAATTCATAAATGTTAGGTTATATAAGCGATGTCGAGCGCAGCCATCTCGGTATATGAGTTGGCACATAGTCTCAATGGTGGAGTGATAATGTTGGAGTGAACGCTCGCAATCACTGCAACCAGCCCTGTTCTGGCACAGAGTTGTGCAAGACGCTACCTCACGAGTTACCACATAATCATAATTAAGACATTGCGTCTCCGAGAGGAGGCTCGACGGCTATCGTGGAGTCGTATCTTTTTCAAAACTATACGCGTATCATGAATGCTTGTTGCGTTTTGAAATATATAGGCGGTAAATTGTGCGAACTTAGCAAATCTTTGTCGCAGATTCTTAAATAACGTTTTCATTTTATTTTTAAAGTTATAGACAATTCGAAATTTCGACGTCTGATTACAAGATTCGAACCTACGCAACGGACTTTGAGTCTCTGTAGGAAGTTAATGGTAATTTTTATTATTGTACATTTTTACTTTTAGGCATTTTAATTATTAGAAATTTTTACTTTTGGGCATTGGCTTTGGAAATTTTTCTTTTTTGACATTAGTCGTGCGAATCCAATCAACTGCCATTAATTGAACACGAAAGTCTCACAAATTTCGTCAATGGTAGGTACTCTCAGATCACACAAACAAGGGAGATAATGGTGTGGTGGCGTGGCGGGTGTGAACGCATCTGGCTTATATCAGGCTTGATGCCTTTAGTCGAACCTGAAGACGATCTTGCCGCCTTTTTTGCGTGTGAATATTAGTTCATTAGTGTCGCTACAAATTTCTTAGTGTGCGTGAAATAAGAGTAAATGAGGCTTGCTTACAGTTTTTGCGGTTTTTGCGTGTAGTAGTTTAGCGGTATACCTGCCTCCTTAGCCACTGAGTTATTGCGGCTTATCTGTCGGCCATATTCTTGAATTGTTTTTTTTTGCAATCAATCCAAGCTTTAATGGCGCTATACAAGCAAATTTTTTATATCAATTTATATAGATATCTTTTATTCTAAATGTGCACGTCCCTCCTCCGTATTTTTGTAGTATTTTGTATGCATGGTGTGGTGGAGGGGCGTGCACATTTAGAATGAAAGATCTCTAGTTATATATTATATTTAGTATAGTAACGGTTTCGTGCGCTCGCTGTTTGCACTTTTCACGCAGGTGTAGAGCTGACTTGCATTCAAACATTTTGTATGAAACCATTACATAGTAGACACTGAATAGGCACGCGTACTTTCTTACTAAGCATGTCAAGTTTAGTGCCAAGCAAGCATGTACGTCACTAAATTTCATAAGTAGTCTGCGTCAGTTGCTCTCACGCTAGCCGCTTGCTTGAATGTAGCTATAGGGCAACGGGTGCCTTTCCGCCATAGATGTGTCATGCAGCTAAACTATGAACAAGGTAAAGCTAAGCTATGAAACTGGGACGGTTTCCACTAATGCTAAGTGGTATAGTGGACCAGGTGTGATGTACTATGAAGATGTGCAACTTGTGTACCTACTCTGGTCTGTACATAGCTACACCACTCGCGCATCCCTGTCTCATCATATCCGCAGTTCTCCGTGGCTCCCATCCATACCACGCATCCCTCTGTATAAAAAACACAGCTTCGTTGACCCCGTTTTTTGGATATCAAACACAGCACATCTCTTGTCGAAAGGCACCCTAAACATAGACCTCTCTACCAACTGTTAATTATTCTGTAGCTTCTTCTCTGCGTTGGTCCACTGACCCCAGTTACGAAAACTAGGGCTACCACAATAAAAGTTTGGTAGCAAAAGCAAGACTCCTTCCCATGAGCATTCTTAATGCAAATTGGTAGACGACTGACATAATCAGTTGACCCCTAACGACGTGTCCGAACTTCGTAACCGATTGGCAATTTATTTGCCGTTCCCCTTGTAATTTATGTGGTGGTGCTGGTGTGCGCTTGTGCAAATTAGGCGATCATTACATACAGAGGAGTTGGGTTGGCTCGGCTTGCTTCGCTGCCGGGTCATCAATCACCTGAGTATACGTGATCTGAATCACTGAACTGACCAAACGTAGCTTAGACTTATGCTTATCTTATTTTTGATGACATCTATTGGCGTGCCTTGACAGTAAAACAGACTCGTATGCCGAGACGGCAAACGATATGACACTCTTATGCCGTCATGATTCACATCTGCCGGGCGTCCCGTGACGGCAAAATTTTTGATATTAGAATTGTATTTATTATTATATTTATTTATTTTGTTTTTGATTATAAACGAAATACGCGAAATGCAACAATAATATGTTAGTTAAATGTTAAGTAAAGTTATGTTGTATTAAGTCTTTAAATAATGCGTTCTACCTGTCATGACTAACAGTGCTGATACGTGGACACTCAAGGTCACTCAGCGAGCTATGGAAAGAGCTGTGCTCGGCGTTTCTTTAAGGGATCGTATCTGGAATGTAATTATTCGCCAGAGACCCAAATCACCGGCAGACGAGTAGCTCAGCGAATTAGCAAACTGAAGTGGCATTGGGTCGGTCATATCTGTCGCAGAACCGATAACAGTTGGGTAGACGTGTTCTAGAGAGGAGACACCGGCAAACGTAGCGTAGGACGCCCTGAGACTCGTTGAAGTGACGATTTACGTAAGGCAGTGGCGTGCCTTGGGAAAGGCCTACGCCAGCAGTGAAATAGTATAGGCTGATTATGAAGATAATGTTAAAGTTATATGATTATTTACGGGATATTTACCGTGGTAAGGTTGTTGAAGGAGCTCCCGATACAACCGTGATAGTTTAAAACAGTGTTTAAGATATTGTTAGTTAAATGAAGCTTTCCTTCGTCTTTCTTTACAAAATTTCCATGTTCCGTAAATAGTTTTTATATGATTTTCAATACAGTACGTTATTAATAGTAAAATCAGTCACACAAGAACACACACATACAAACACACACACACACACAATTTATTACTACTAATATTTAATTCTTAAATTACAATAGTTAACTTTGTTTATTTTATTTTTTACTGCGCTAAATTGTTCTTTGAAGGTATACAGATACCTACAACACACGCTTAGCTTAGTGTAGATAGATAGATAGATAGATAGAAAACTCATTATTGTTCACACCAAAAATTATACACGTACATAAAAACAACTTAAAAAACTAGTGAAACAGTTGGCGGCCTTATCGCTATAAGCGATCTCTTCCAGGCAACCTTAGGCAGGTGTAGGTTCTGTGGACCAACCTATTTGTTACCTTGAGCTGAATATTTTGAAAATAATATGAAAATAATAAGTATTCCTAGCTTAGTATTTATATTATTAAATTTAGTGGCTTTTGTGTCAATGAAAATAAAGAATATGAATAAAAATTCTACGTCACATTTCTCGGTACTTTACCCATGAATTGACCTTCTGGTTTAAGTAGATATAAATTACCCGCAGTTTTCATCATTGCGTTGTTAGATTACACCATATTATGCATTATTATGGTAATGGTACGCAAGGAAATCAAGCCTATCATTTCTTCTGCTAATATAAACCGTTCTGATGTTATCATAATAAGGAGACAATGTTAAATCGTTAATTTGAGCTGGTTACTTTTATTGATACGTAACGAGCTCAAATGAACTCTTTGACAATAAAGAAAAGATTAAAACAATCACTCGAGCCGAACGGCGCACACGCACATGTACTACAGAGCTAACTATGCTTTCCGCTCCGAAAGATTTTAGACCTTGCCCTGAAATTAGCAGAGCATCATGAAAAGTCTAATTATAAATAATTATCTAATTTTATATAACAAAAACATTTTTTTCATGTTTGTTAAGGAGCTTCCACACGTCTACTTGCCTTATATGTACAAGGAAGATAACATCAAACTTATTTTTTTTTAACTGGAGGAGGGGTTTTCATAGAAACGTACCGACTACAGTAAAATTTTCGGATACTATTTGTCAGATTTTGATGAAACTTGTTACCTTTGTACTAAAATTGAACGAATATCCGATATGATAGATTAAAAAAAAATTAAAAAATGAATCTTTATTTTATTGAGGTTTTAAAATCATATTGAAAACTCGTTTTCGTTTTGGTTATTTAAATATACTCATCAAGTTTCATTAAAATCGGACTTTCCGAAAAAATATTATCAATTTAAAAAACCAAAATTACGGCACAAAATTATTATAAAACTAGCGACGCGCCCCGGCTTCGCGCGGGTGTGAGCTAGGCCTTCGGCCTCGCTACTATGACCCGTTCCAGGGACACAAAATTTCATTAAAATCAGTCCAGCCGTTTACTCACCGTTTAAACCTTCCCTGGACTACGACAAACATTTCAAAACCAAAATCAGCTAAATCGGCCCAGCCGTTCTCGAGTTTTAGCGAGACTAACGAACAGCAATTGATTTTTATATATATAGATGGCCAAATTCGGTTACTTGGATGATCACACTGTCATCCAGGTAACACAGTTTTTCAGTTATTTAGATTTAAACTCCAAACTACTAAACCGAATTAGATGAAATTTCTATGAGACCAATCTGAAAGTACCTAACAAATAAAAAAAGAATTTTTCAGATCGTTTCATAAGTGAAGCAGATCTTAGGTAACAAAAAAAAAACAACTGAATTGAGAACCCCCCTCCTTTTTTTGAAATCGGTTAAAAACTAAGTAGTACGTTTGTAAGAATAGTGTAAAAATACACAAAACATAAACATCATTTATTGCAAACACAAATAGGCAACAATGTGGCTCTACCTTTTGCGTTAGTGAATGAAAATATTAAACGATCTATGTCCGAAGCACCGTTAAGTCAAAAGTCTAGTCTTAGGTCTCGTGATTTAGTATAATTATAATATAAATTATGTACCTGCGTGATTAGTACTGATTACAGTGAAAAGCAGTCGGTGCAGGTACCCTGATAAGAGCCTTTTGCATATGCAGTGCTAGAGGTACTCGTTTCCTTCCCTTTCTCTATAATCAGTTGAGAAAATCTAACGATGTAGAACTTCTACAACGAGAAAGCCGAGTTTGATCTAATAAAAACATAATACAGCTAAAGAAAATATATATTATTGTACTTTAGGCATCGGGTCAAAGAAAGTTTAAGAGTACCACCACCAATTGTACAACCGTCAACATGGTCAATTAAGTCATAATAAGACTTAAATGTCCAAATGTTCTTTGTCTGATGTAATCTTATCACTCGTGTAAATAAGGAAAGGAAGTCATACTTCTAGTACTTGGATACTTACCACAAAGAGGTTCCACGTAGGTATCAAAATTATATCTCGATTTCTATTTTGAACTGACTTCCAAAAAGGAGAAGGTTATTAATACGACTGTTTTTTTTTTGTTTGTTACCTCAGAACTTTCGACAGGGTGAACTTATTTTGATGATTATTTTTTTATTTGAAAGCTGGTGCTTCCCGTTTGGTCACATTTCAATTTGGTCCAGTTCTAAGGTTTTTATAATGTAACAATAAAAAAATATTATAAGACACATCTATCGGAACACCTCAGTACTAAATCAGGCATGCGCTCTCTAAAACCGATAGTGCCTAATTAATGCACGCACTATGGGATAGAGGGCGCATATTTGGTCCAGTTCTGACATTTTTATGAAGTCGGTTTTTTATATTGATAATTATAACAAACAACATTTTTGCACACAGATGCGTCGCGTAGCTGAGTTCAAGAAAGAAAACGCGTCGCTCCTCGACGGGCTTCTGCCTGAGATGGAGAAGGAGGCATTCCTGGAGCACAAAGTCGTCAACGTGATGAAGGGCCGCGACCACAAGGGACGCCGAGTGCTCATCGTCAATGTCGGTGGTAAGTGTTGAAAATGAAGAACAATATAGGCCCTAGGACCAACCCCACGGCAACACCGTCTGTATTTTTTATTTAGAATTTGGCAATACAAGTCACTGCTGTGCTTATAAATTGTGGATATATTAATAGCGTTTGTGTGTACTGCCGCGTACCTTCCGAATTATTGTTTGACATTATAGGTGACATAGCGGTCAGCTGCGAACCAATCAAGAATATTAAACTAATCATTATAGCTAGTTCTATGAAATAAATAGTGTAGGTACAGTTTGAATAGATTTAGTCTTGCAAATTACTCATACTTAAGGGGACAACACAGCGTCTATTTTTAACCAACTTCAAAGAAGGAGTACGGTTCTATGTTTCACTGTATTTTTTTAAATGTATGTTCACCGATTTCTCTGCCAACTGTTGACTGATTTTTTGTTCGGTAGGGTATACTTCCAATTTGGTCCCATCGTCACCAAGTCGGGATCTGGTGATGGGATCTCAGGGAAATTTAGGGACTCAAATTTACTAAGTTTTTACATTTATTACGTTTTTCATATATATATTTTTTTTGACGTCAGTTTTAATGTGGTCCACTTGTTCACACAACTCTAGAGTTTGGTACTCCACTTGAAAAGTAAATAAATATGTTTATTTTTTTTGTTCATTTCACATAATAAAGAATATGTAACCAAATAAAAAATAAAAGGAAATTCCCAAACAAAATATATTCAACCGTATATTGATGTCGTGTCCTTAAATAAAAATATGAACAAATAAGATAAAAAATAATAATTATAAATTACACTGAAAACGTTAGATAAATTTAACGTAAGCCGTTTTCAGAGTAATTTATAATGAATCCTCACGCGAGTTTTGATGAAAAAATAACATGCTAATTTTTAAGTTTTGGTGGTCCAAAATTGTTTGTAATTTTGGCATTGCATATATTCAAGAGAACCTAAAACTTTAGTTTCATAAATCTAGAATCTTTTTAAAATTATGTATTGCTGAAATGGCAGAAATTAAATAGCTGATTTCCTATCATATCAGCTCGGATGTCCTGATCACCATCAATATTGAATTAAATCATCAATCAATGTTATCAATGCAAGATTCTATAATACTCTGTAAAACTAAATGCTTGAACAGTATTATTTGTGTTGAAAATGCATTTCATAAAGTTCTGCGAATAATTCCATTTTTTTTTTTAATTCAGAAGTTCGCTAACTCGCTGGTGTTAAGTTTTGCGCTTGTCTAAGGAAGTCACTGACGAATTGTCATTTAATTTTTTCTTTCTTTTGTTTGATTGATGTTCGTGCTCAGAATTTCAATTGATTTGTTGAGTCAAACCTCAGATCAGATAGACAAAGGAGATGCGGTTGTGTGGAGAGTGCGATCGCATCAGGCCTAAATCAGAATTGATCCCTTTAATCGAAATCACCCTGCAGATGACCTTGCTGCCCTTTTTGCATGTAGAATATTAATTAATTCATTGGAGTTGCTATAAGTTTCCAAGTGTGCGTGACAAATGAGTGAGATGTACCTGTGGCTGTACTTACAGTTTTTGCATTAAGCCGGTATACCATGGCCAAGAAATTTGATGAATAGGTATTTAGCAACTCTATTGCTGTCTCGCTGCGCCCTGACGAGCGAGCTATATACGTGTGCGTGACGAACAGACTGTGCGTGTGTGCGTGCCCGCCCGTGCTCCCGCACTGAATGCCTAGTTGCCTACAAATTCATTTCGCCTCGCAGTCTACTCGGCTAGTTGATATCGGCGTTTGCCGAATGTCGAGTGATTTTTGTTATTTTGCGATCTGCTCATATTTTACTAACCGACTACGCCAAATAGACCAGGGTCGATAATTTTTGAAACCAAAAAAAATCACAGTAGTATGAAACCCATTATTATGATAAAAATGAAAGGAAAAATAAATTACGGGCGATCTGAGTTCGGGAAGTTGGTGGGTTTAAGTAAAAAATGGTTCAACTCGATTTCCAGCAAAACTATAAATCCTATGGATTTATAGTTTTGCAATATAGTTTTTGAAAAGTTTAATGGCAAATTTGTAGGTAATAAAAATATCTACAACTTTGGTCCCAATAATTTTTTCACATAACCTCAAAATTTATGTGAAAAATTCAAATAACCAAGTTTTTAGTTAAAATAATATACATACATAAATAAAAATATTAAATTCATACATACTTATAAACTTAAAGCGAGATAATAACGATACAGTAGCTACTCCAAGAAATAGTACAGTTTCACACGACGCTTGAAAACTTCCTGTGAGGGTGCTGGTCTATAATGTGATGATAACGGAAAGGATTACCATGTACAATTCCTGTGATAACTTTAACTATAATCTAATAATCTAAAGTAGAGGTGTTGTATGAGGACTTGAGGAGATATCCGAGACCATAGATACCTCCGTAACATACTTCACCGTTGTTATGGGTGACTTCAACGCAAAGATGGAACGCGGAATGTTGATGATTTAAGAGTCGGGTCATATGGGTATGGACAGCGGAATTCGAGGGGCCAGTGGCTGGTTGACTTCATGGAGAAGGAGGAACTCTATTTGATGAACTCCTTCTTTCAGAAGTGACCATGCAGGAAGTAGACGTGGATGAGCCCCGATGGTTCGACCAAAAATGAGATCAACTTCATCATGACGACCAAGAAGCGAATATTCAATGTCTCCGTGATTAGCAAGGTGAAAACCGGTAGCGATCACCGTTTTGTCAGAGGCACATTGAATATCAACAAGCTTGAGAGGTCGCGTCTGGTGAAGTCCACGCTCCATTCTGGTCATACTCAAATCCAAAACTCCAAAGACTTCCAACTCGAATTGCATAATCGCTTCCAGAGCCGAAAGCGGAACTGTTCGTACTAAACAATGGGCTGGTGGAAACTGTCCAAGCAGTGTGGTCCAAGTTCTTTAAGTCCCCACGCCGGAAAAGACCTCAGAAGCTCTCAGATGAAACCATTAAGCTAATGAAAGACCTGACTGAGATGAGACTGCAAACATCAGCTGATATGTCGCAATATGGCCAACTTAACAGACGAATCTCAAAATCGGTGCGACACGATCTGCGTTCCTATAATAAAAGATGTATTAGGGACGCAATCGAGTGGAACCAGGGCTGGATAGTGTTCGCAAAGAATTCGTCTATTGGGAAGAGCCAAGTGATGAAGCTGAAGATCGAGGATGGTAGTATCATTTCATCAAAGCCGAAGATTCTGAGAGAACTCGAGAGGTTTTACGGACAGTTGTACACATTGACGCGACAGCCTAATTATCGGTACAGCTCTGGACAAGAGAGCTAAACTGACCCAACACTACACTGAGGACATCCTAGACATCAGCTTGTACGAGATAAGAATGGCTCTGAAAAGCTTAAGAACAACAAGATCGCCGGGTGATGACAGAATAACGACAGAACTACTGAGAGCGGATGGAAAACCGGTACTTTTAGTCCTCCAGAAGTTATTTAATTCCGTCATACTCGAAGGTACTACGCATGAAGCATGGACTAGTAGTAGTAGTAGTAGTAGTGGTAGTGCTCTCCTTCAAAAAAGGTGATAACACCTTATTGAATAATTATAAACCCATCTCACTCCTGAGCCATGTGTACAAGTTGTTCTCCAGAGTCATTACGAACCGTCTCGAAAGCAGGTTTGATTACTTCCAGCCTCCCGAACAAGCCGGTTTCTGTAAAGGCAGGAGCACCACAGACCACATACACACGCTCCACCAGATTATACAGAAGACTGCGGAGTATAATCGGCCATTATGTCTAGCGTTTGTAGACTATGAAAAAGCCTTGGATTCAATCGAGACCTGGGCAGTATTGCAGTCCCTCCAGCGTTGTCATATCGACTATAAGTATATTGAAGTGCTGAAGTGTTTGTATAGAAACGCCAACATGTCGATCCGATTACAGGACGAGAGCACGGAACCAATCCTATTGCAGAAAGCCGTGAGACAGAGAGATGTTATTTCTCCGAAACTGTTCACGAACGCAGTGAAGGACGTTTTCAAGCTCTTGGACTGGAACGGATTCGGCATCAACATCAATGGTGAATAAATCACTCATTTTCGTTTTGCCGATGATATAGTCATCATGGCAGAGTCGCTGGAGGACCTCAATGCGATGCTCAGCGATCTCAATAGCCTTTCTCAACAGGTGGGTCTTAAAATAAACATAGACAAGACAAAAATCATGTCCAATGTCCATGTTGTACCCGTGCCGGTAATCGTTGGGAACGATACTCTTGAAGTTGTTGACCATTACACCTCTCTTGGACAGATTGTTCATTTAGGTCAGTCCAACTAAAAACGATCAGTACCATCATTCTTGGTCCAACTTGGGCAAAGAGGTCGCCCGAAGAATCCAACTCGGATGGGCAGCGTTTGGGAAATTGCGTGTCATCTCGTCCAAGATACTACAGTGCGTCTTTGACCAGTGTGTTTTGCCAGTGATAACATATGGTACTGAGACGTGGTCCTTAACTGTTGGCCTTTTGGAAATACTCAGAGTCACACAATGGGCAATGGAGAGAGCTATGCTCGGAGTTTATTTGCGCGATAAAATCCGAAACGTGAATATCCGCCAAAGAGCCAGAGTCATCGACATAGATATTCAAATTTGCAAGTTGAAGTGGCAATTGGGCAGGCCACATCGCTCGAAGTACCGATAACCGATGGGGAAGAAAGGTCCTTGAGTGGAGACCACGAACCGGAAGACGCAGCGTAGGTAGGCCTCCCACTAGATGGACCGACGACATTGTGAGAGTCGCGGGCATCCAGTGGATGCAGATGACAGGATGTCGATCACTATCAGTATAGAGGTTAAAGGGGGAGGCCCATGTTCAGCAGTGGACGTCTTCTGGCTGATGATGATAAGCTATAATCTAATCACTTAGCAACGTAATAACCTAATGTATTTGAATAAAATTTTGAAAAAATAGTTCAACAAAATTAACTAATATTAAGAGAATTATTTATTTATAAATTTTTCCACTTGTTACGATCCTGATATTCCTGATACACAAGTTACAATATTTTTTTAAATTCTTTCTTTTCGTACTTAAATGTGTTATGTGCGAAAACCACGCCAGTTTCCATAGTAAAAATAAATCATGTTGTGCGTCAACAATTTTGTCCAAATCCTAACTTGCCGACCGTTGCAGTAATGTGCTAAATTCACTTCACGCACAAAACACTAACTAAAGACGAGAACCGTTACATATCGATATCGATGGACAGCACTAATGTGTCGATACAATTATCGACTACATGTCTCTTCTCTAACTGTATACGTATTAGACCGACCCTCCCCTGACCTCGAGCCTCTGCCCGCAGAGCGCAATAAGGACAACTGCAGCTCGGATCGATTTATACCTACGAAAAGTAGACAAAATTATCGTCTCGGATTCTTCTGTTTCCTCATTCAAAAATAGGCCGATTTCATAATTTTTTTCAATTAATTGTTTAAAAAGGTTTGCTCTCGGCTTCTGTCATTTATTTTTGTTTTACAAACTCATAAATTTTGTTTGAGAGACGTCTGAACACGGAGGTAAAAATTTGATATTTTTTGGGATTTTTAAAGGCTCATATTTCTTATAGTACTTAACTTACGAGAAAAAATAAATGACACAAGCCTGGCCATAAATGAGATAAATTTTATAAAAAAAAAATATGGCTCTAGCGGTATTATCCAGGGAGGAAACAGGAGAATAAGTTTGTATGGACTAAACGCTGCCCAAATTGAGCCTTAAGCGGTTTGGTGTTTTTTTTTATGAAACGGAGATATTTGATCACGAACGATAATTGTACGACGTCATATCTCCCGTGTTTGTACTGATCTGAGAGTTAAACTTTGGATTCCGCAAAGGGTTTTCCCTTATTATAATTTTAACAAAAATATTTTTGCTTACAGTATTATAACAATGGATGTATCTTATGCCTTTCATTTTGTATAGTGTATACTTCTGATTTTAAATAAAAAATTTATGACATGACGTGGACAGTTTGTACCCGGATTCTTCTTTTTAACCGACTTCCAAAAAGGAGGAGGTTCTCCATTCGACCGTTTTTTTTATTTTATTTTTCTATATGTTACCTCAGAACTTTCGACTGGGTGAACCGATTTTGATGATATTTTTTTTATTCGAAAGCTGGTGCTTCCCGTGTGGTCCCATTTTAATTTGGTCCAGTGCTGACATTTTTATAAAGTCTTTATATTGATAATTTTGTTTGTAAATTTTAATTTATTATTGCTTCAGTAACTTAAATAACATTCCATCTTCTTAATATTAAAAAAAAAACGACAAATTAATACCTAACTACTAAATTAAACTATTAAACTGCTACCAGTGGGAATTGTCTCCAAAATGCTGGCCTCATTACCAAACGTTGTATTGTTGTATAATTATGTCTCATTATATCACTTGCGCGAACACTTAATAAGCAATAACCCACGGTTATTACACATTAATACTGAAAGACACATAAGTTTAGGAACCTGATAGGTATAAATATTACCTATAAAGAGACAAGTTTTTTTCACGTTGACTCCAAAACTATACAGGGTGTTTGGTAGAGGGTCCGACAAATCAAATGAGCGTGTTCAGGGGCCCATTTGGAGAATACAAGTTGGCCAAAAAAAATCCCTGACCCCCCTAATTTTTTTAAAGGTTTTTTTTGTGAATTTTCCCATTTTCACCGAAATTGTACCTATTTACCTCCATAACATTTGTAAAATCTGTTTTAGACCGGATGTTTTTACTTGAATTTGGTCTCTAATACACCTTCAGGCCACGCAAAGCAAAATTGGATACAAAACAGAGCTAAATAACTGATTTAGAGCTCATAGAGTGAAAAAATTTAAATAAAAATTACCTCATAGTTCAACTTTCACAGTGATCTAAAAAAAAACACTAGCAATTCTGGAGATAATATGCATTTAAAAACTTCTCTATTTATTACTTATTACAATGACATACTAAATTGGTATAATACTTACCAGCTTATTGAGTTAAAATAGGATTCTAAGTAACAACTCTAGAAATAAAAAAATGTGTCATCTACGTAAAGTAAGGGACCAATTACGACGAGCAGGTATAAAACCATTGTTATTAGTTCTTCTTTCTCCGTCTCTCCAAGAATGCAGAGGCAGCGTGCTAAGGCTTTAAGCTACCAGTTGTCTAACCAATAAAATCAGTGTGACTGATTATCAGTCGAGCTTTGACTGCTATCACTGTTTGACGCGTGTACGAATAACCCAACGGTTTCTGTTTTCTGTTTTGATTTGTTAAATTGTTACCTTGTTGATTGTTACCGTTGTTGTCTGTTACCGTTGTTCTGTTACCGTTGTTGACTGTTACCGTTGTTGACTGTTACCGTTGTTGACTGTTACCGTTGTTGACTGTTACCGTTGTTGACTGTTACCGTTGTTACTGTTGTTTTTGTTGACGTTGACTGTTGTTGCTGATTCTTTCTGCGCCGACATGACGGAGTTTAGTAACGAAGAATACGCCGAAATGGATTTTGCCTATGGCCGAGCTGATGGGAACTCACGTGCAGCCCAAAGAATGTACAGAGAGTCGTATCCCAACAGACATGTACCACATCACACCACATTCTCAAATACTTTCCGGAGACTGCGGGAAACCGGCACCCTACATTTTAGGGAACCACGACTCAATGCTAGACAGCATCGTGTTGTTGTAGATGAAAGTATTCTACAAGAGTTCGATGTGGATCCCACCACCAGCATTAGAAAAGTGGCCCGTGACTTGGGAGTTTCGACATGGAAAGTTTGGTCAGTAGTCAATGCAGACGGAAGGCATCCTTTTCACTACACTCCGGTGCAAGGTAAATTTAATTTATGACATTAACTCTAAACTGTGTTCTAGATTCTGACGCTTGAGATTATTTTGATCACTCTCACTCTTATGACTTTTGAAACGAGAGAGAGATAATGACCTAGATAATATCTCACGCGTCAGAATATTAGAGCTCCTGATTGCTCATTTAAAATACGAACCTTACATAAATTGTTTACTGGACAATGGGCTTTGCTCAAATTCTCTTTAATAGTGGATTGTAATTTTTTTATTATTATGACTTCGGTGGTGTATCGAACTCTACAATAATAATAATAATTGCCGTACAAGTTGCCCATCTCATGTTCTCAAACGGTTTTGTTTTGGTTTCAGGTTTAGTAGAAGGGGACCAAGAGCGGCGTTTGCGGTTTTGCCGTTTTCTTTTACATACGGACGTAGATAATGACGAATTCCTGAAGACCATTCTCTGGACGGATGAATCTAAATTCACGAGAGAGGGCATCTTTAACCAACATAATCTTCACAGATGGGAATCGCAAAATCCTCGCGCGACTAGAGAGGCCTCACACCAACATAAGTTTTCGGTCAACGTATGGGCAGGTGTCATTGGGAGAGACCTCATAGGACCCCATTATCTCCCAGATACACTGAATGGGGAAAATTACCTAGAATTTTTAATGAATGACCTACCGAAATTAATGAGTGACCTGCCGATTTTTGAAGATGACCGGGCAGTTGTATTTCAACATGACGGCTGCCCGGCTCACTACCGGAACATAGTACGCGAGTACCTAGACAACGTTTTCCCCAATTCATGGATTGGGAGAGGTGGCCCAATTGAATGGCCCGCACGTTCCCCAGACCTAACACCACTCGATTTTTATGTCTGGGGACGTGCTAAAGAGTTGGTGTACGAAGTTGAAATAAACACAAAAGAAGAATTGGTGACGAGAATTGGGGATGCTTTTTCAAAAATGAAAGTAGAAATGACACTGAACACGACTACAAAAGAAATACGCCGTAGATGCCGGGCGTGTATTCATAACAGAGGAGCTGTGTTCGAACAAAATTTAAATTAAATAAATAATTGTATTTATTTCTGTTGTTTGAATTTTCCCTTCTGCCTCATTTATTCAACAAGTTGGTAAGTTTTATACCAACTTAGTATGTCATTGTAATAAGTAATAAATAGAGAAGTTTTTAAATGCATATTACCTCCCGAATTGCTAGTGGTTTTTTTTTAGATCACTGTGAAAGTTGAACTATGAGGTAATTTTTATTTTCATTTTTTCACTCTATGAGCTCTAAATCAGTTAGTTAGCTCTGTTTTGTATCCAATTTTGCTTTGCGTGGCCTGAAGGTGTATTAGAGACCAAATTCAAGTAAAAACATCCGGTCTAAAACAGATTTTACAAATGTTATGGAGGTAAATAGGTACAATTCTGGTGAAAATGGGAAAATTCACAAAAAAAAAACTTAAAAAAAATTGGAGGGTCAGGGATTTTTTTTGGCCAACTTGTATTTTCCAAATGGGCCCCCGAACACGCTCATTTGATTTGTCGGACCCTCTACCAAACACCCTGTATACATTAAGTATATCGATGACGACATCTCCCGCAGGTTCAAAGATTCACTATCAGGTGGATGCGCTAAGTTTACTGTAAAAATAAATATTCTTATGTATTATACGGGGTTACGCGGAAAGAGTGTAATAAGCCAAAAGGGGTTCGTTATACTCATCATTATAAACAACTTTTACTAAGGGACCAACTCAGAAATCGTGAAAAATATATTAGCTGTTCCATACATTTTGTCGAGTGTGAACAACTGTTTCCTATTGGAACAGTTGATATTTTTTTCGTGATTTTAGATTTGCTTCCATAGTTCATAATGATGGGTAATAAGGACCCCTTTCGGCTCAGTATACTCTTTACGCGTAACCCAGTATATTCTTGTTAAAGGTAAGTATTCATTTTGTAATGGCTTGTTCCGCTAGGTTCGTGGGATCCTAAGAAGGTGAACGCTGACCAGCTGTTCCGGCTTTTCTACCTCATCCACTTGGCTGCCATGCTGGAGCCGGAGTCGCAGGTCCGGGGGACAGTTGTCGTCATGGACTTCCACAATATGGGCTGGACACAGGTTAGTTACAACTTCTTCTTTCACAATAAATACAAATACTCGGTCTATGTTTTCAGAGTTCCGTTACCCCAAGCCTGTCAACGAGGCCCTATTATTAGATATACACTGTCTCTATGTCTGTCCCACCTTCTATTGACTGTATCTTTTGAACCGTAATAGATTAGACAGCCCGTTAGCTTAGTTCGCAGTGAACCTGCCTTCTGCGCGGGGCGTGGGTTCGATTCCCACCTAGGACAAACATTTGTGTGATGAACATTTGTGTTTGTTCTATGGCTGAGTGTTAATATCTATTTAAGTCATGTATTTAAAAATATATATGTATGTATATCAGTCTCTGGCAGCCATATTACAAGCTTTGCTTAGTTTGGGGTCAGATGACCATGTGAGCAAAAATGTCCCAAAAAATAAAATGATAACCAGACACCTGTGGACGTATTCTTGCTGATGATGGCCCCCCTTGTTTACCTGATCTAGGGTCTCAACTGTCTTTACTGACTCATACTGGCGTATCATTCGTAGTATTACGTCAACTACTCGCATAGTGAAATGCTACAAAAGAAAACAGGTTTAAAGTACAACGCGTTATTTTTATACACCGCATCTCGCATAGAAACTACGCATAACGCAATACTGAAAGGTAAGGTTAGAACTTTATCTTATTTGCTAAAAACTATTCCTCTATTTTTGGTTTTTCACACTTGCTATATTTCTATTGTTCTGTCGCTGTTTACTTCGTTTAACAAAGCAGACAATATTATATTCTACGCTCTGTTACAAGATATTTTTGAAAGAATATCCTCAAGTGTCAAGACATCTCGTAAATCGTTTAGGTTGTCATTTATTGTGATGAAATGCGCATTGACAAAGCGAGTCAGTAATTTACTCGTAATCCCGCTGTTGTTAGTGAATATTATGCACAAAAGATAAAAGGGCCAATGCCGTTGACCTCTCCATCCATTGTTTATAAAGTTTACAATGGCTCAGCCGTCTGTTTTGGCACTAGCGCAATTGGTATTTGCTTTATGGTACGAGTAATTATCATTTCCTTCAGGAATTAAGTACATAATTTTATTCGTGACCAAAACGTTTGTAATTTTAAATATGTCTCATTATTTTAATTTACAATGTAAAAATATCTTTCATGTTTTGTTTTGACATGTCAAAAATTCTAGTAAATAATATTTTATTTGTTTATAAGTACGTACAAAACATAGAAATGTCACTAGAAATGAGCCTGAAAATATTCCAATCTTGTTACACTAACAAATGTTTACAAATAATGGCAATCGCGATAGGGAGCAGTCTTGTATACAATCACTATAGCTATCACTTTCAAGGCGCGTGCCTCTGGATTGCTGGACTGAATGCTGAGACTTGAATAGGTATTCATATTAGTTGGCAGGTACACATGAGCCTATAACTGTATCTCTCAGCGTTCTTGCTCTAAGCACAACGAAGATACGACCTAGCGCACTATTTAGTATTGTTTTGGTCTTATCACACTACTAATACGCGATAAATAAGCACGATGACTCAGTGTGTCAATTTGCGTCACTAAATCGCTTAGAAAATGGCTGTTTTATTAATTTATATAAATAAAACAAAACGCAAAAAACCACCTTCAAAACACAAACACAACAAAATAAACTCTACATCTACACACAAAACCACACAAAAAAAAACCTCTACAACGTTCATACGAAACCTAACAATATTTTTTCACGTTATCAAAATATCTACCTTCAACATTGGCAATTGGTAAGAAAGCCAAAGCAGCACATTTAGCAATGTGTTTTTTTTTTCAAGAACAGTTTTTTTTCAGTAGTCTTTTAGCTGACTCTACTCTGCTAATCCTTGGACCTTATTGGGAATGAAATTGAATATCTTCTTACATTTTAAAATAAACTTTGGACCTGTCGGGATTTATTTAGACCCGATTGGGAATAAGCCAGTCAGTAATGACTCAAATTCTTACAGAAAGTAATTCAGGGTTGAGGTGAAGATAAGTATACGGGGTATAATATCTCTAGACGACGGTCATAATTATTTGGGGATATCATTGTACTTACTCACCATTAACAACTTTTACTATGGGACCAACCCTAAAATTGCGAATATTTTCAGCTGTTCTATGGGTACATTTCGCTGAGTGAGAATATCATTTTAGCAGCAGATATATTTATTCGCGATTTCAGGGTTGGTCCCACGAATATTTCTACTGTCTAACCAGTTATCCAGTATATGTACATACAGTAGCTATGACTACATTATGTATTAGTACCTATCAGAGTATGTTAGGTACCTAAACTCGTAGGTACCTAGGTGCATGTGTCTGTTAGCTTAGCGCCATACAAAGTATGTTACGACCGGCATGCTTGAGGCTTTGTTATGTTAGCTCGGTACGTTATCCGTGTTTCTATGCGTCGTTTCGAACTTCCTAGCCGCCAATGAATTAATCGTTCTAATACAACCTACTTAGTTTTAAGATAATAATAATGTGGTTTCTATCATGAACTCTATATTTTTTGTAATAATTCTAAGCTGGCTTTGTTCGCGAGGATTTTATAGGTCCAACTACACGTAGGGACGTAGGTGTAATATCTACATACTCTGGGTCTGGGTGTTAGTTGTCCGTCTTAGTGTATATTCCATAGCATTCCCGAACAGATAATCCTAGTGGGAGCTATAAGCGTGAAGCGTTATTAATTTCATAAATAATTAAGTAAGTATAGTAAGACACAAATATAGACGACAAACAGACGACTGACTCGTATATTTCAAATCATATATATTTCCAAAAGAACAGCACAAAATTTCTGTAAAAGACTAATCCTGTAACTTGGGTGCCCCAGAGAGATCAAATTATAAATAATATTTCCCGATTTGCGCTGACAGTGATTAACAATTTCCAATAGATAAGTGAATGATTAGAGAAAATGAAATGAAATAAAATTAAAACAAATCAAATAAAAATTAAACTAAATAAAATTAAGTTAAATTAAATCAAAACTAATAAAATAAAATTAAATCAAATAAAATGTAATAATACTAAATAATAAGACATAATATAGAACGCAATGTGCTTGATATCAAGAGAAAGGACTGAGTCTGCAACAGCGCACTGCGCTCCATTACGGGTGTGGTTGACGTTGGACAAAAAGCCATCAGATTAAAATAGGATGGCACATGTGGCGTGTATGCATCCCGACTGATGGGCCAGGTTCGTAACACAGTGGGTGCTTGATGGACGACGCATTCAACAAAGACCCAAGAAACACTGGCATGACGATCTTGACTCATTCCCGAGAATTTTGCAAGCGGTGGCGGAGGACCGAGATTTATGGAAGGAAATATAGGGGAGACCTTTGCCTAGCAGAGGGACTCTATTAAAGAAAAAAAAGACAAAAAAAAATACAATTAAATCTAAATAATTCTACTTTTTCCTATCTATATGTGTTTTCAATTTGTAAATTCGGACCAGGATCTGTCATTATCTTTCTAATAACATAAGTGTGACTGATAAGTTATCAAATAAGTTTGTTGTACCTTATTATTGTTATTTCAGTTTTCAATGGATATAATACGTTATCTGAGATTATTATACTCCTATTTCAGTCAATGACATAAGCGATAGCGAAGAATAGTTAAATTTTTCTCTTGAAATAAAAACAGCCTTTTCGTATGTACTATGTAATTCCAATGACCTATATACAAAATATTTAATATTATTGGAATTTGCTGAACTTAGATTAGAGACTTAAGTCTGTCTCGCTTGTCGAGCTACTTTTTGTGATATTATGTGGAAAATCTGCCATCGAAGCACCTAAGGGATTCGTCACATCAGCACGGTGTGGCGGCGGTACCGTGAAACGGTACGGCATCGTGTCACGGCATGGCGCTGTACCATGAAAATTTGCGACACAGCGTCGCTCCGTTTTACGATGCTGTCGTGTTCTTTTAATCTCCGTTGATAGCAGAAATGTCATAATAATTATGATACATCATGTATCACAACATCAAATTAAACGCGTCGGCCGTCGCACATCGCAATTCGCCGCCGCGTGCCTCCGCCGCCGTACCGTGACACGGTGCCGGTGCCGCGTTGCATCGTAGTAGGTAATGTAGCGAGGCCCTAACAGTGTGCTTCGATCATGCCGTCACTTAACATCACTTGAGTTAACACCTAGCTTGTCTAGTTAGAAAAAGAAGCCCCGAAAAGATGTAGTAATATCGTCTTAAAATTAAATAGTTTCAATGACAGCTATTTGATATCGATTTGCTATTAACATAATCAATTTAGTGAGCCGACCACGTTTGGATTTCATTGTTAAAAGCATTTGACGGCATCATTAGAGTTGGAGATACGCAAATTATGACTGCCGCATTCAAATCGGGGATTATGTGAGAATTATTTAAATGTATATCTTTATGTAAGTTCATATAAGGTCGGGGAAAAAGTTTCTTCGTATTTTATAAACAAATTCAAGACATATTTTTTTCAAGTTTAATTACATTTAATTATAATATATATGTACCATTTTGTTCGATAACTTGTTGCCATCTTTTAGGTAGTGACATGACCCCGTTGCTGTAGAAATTTTGGGAATTCTGATCAATAAAATGCAACAAGTAGTTTTGACAGTCCTCTCTTGATGTTAATCTAACACTACCCAAAGAATTCTGAAGAGATCGAAACAGGTGGAAATCTGAGGGTGCAAGGTCAGGGCTATGTGGTGGATGCATTAACACTTCCTAACCAAGCTCTCAAAATTTTTGCTGAGTGGCCAAAGATGTGTGCGGTCTGGCGTTATCATGATGAAAGACCACACTCTTTATGTTGATCAATTCCGGCCGTTTTTTCTCAATTTCTTGTTTGAGTCTCATCTGCTGTTGGCAGTAGAGATCCGAATCGATGGTTTTGCCCGGCGGTAAATGCTCATAATGAACGATGCCCTTCCAATCCCATCATACACACAGCATCACCTTATTACGTGTTAATCTGGGTTTCGCTACAGTCTGTGGTGCTTCACTGCCCTTTGACCATGATCGTTTGCGCACATTCTTGTCGTAGGTGATCCATTTTGCATCACCAGTGATCAATCTTTTCAAAAACGGTTCGGTTTCTTTACGTTTCAATAGAGAATCGCAAATGAGTACACGATTCATTTGGTTTCTTTCAGTGAGCTGGTGTGGCACCCAAATATCGAGTTTTTTTGTATACCCAGTTATTTTCAAATGGGTCAAAACTGTTTTGTGGTCAATCCCCAGGTCTTCAGCTACGTCGTAACTACTAATATGCCGATCTTGGTCCACTTTTTCAGAAATGGCATCGACTTTATCCGTAACAGGGCGACCAGAGCGAGCTGCATCTTTGACATCAAAATTCCTGGACTGAAAATGCTTGAACCAACATTGTGCTACTCTTGATGACTGCATTAGGTCCATAAATGTCACAAATTTTATTCGCGGCTTGTGTCGCATTTTTCAGTTTTTTGTAATAAAATTTCACAATATATCGAATTTCTTCGTTAGATTCACTCATTTTATCGAACAAAAAAACAATTGCAAAATGGCGGGAAATTGCTTTTAACTTTTTGTATTCCTTTTTTAAAATGTCATATTTTTAATGGTATCAAAACCAGCCAGATACGAACAGTACAATCGATGAGATTTTTACTACAACTTTATACATACAAAATACGAAAAGACTTTTTCCCCGACCTATTATAATGCGTTTCGTAGTTTGTTGCATTTCACTGGTTAATTGTGCAACATGTCTTATTATGGAATAGTAATTTATTGTACTTCTGTAAAGTTGTTATTTGGCGCGAGTGCCTGGTATTGAATTTAGAGCAAGCGAAGGATTCTAAGATTGAAAGATTAGGATGGACGGACAGACGGACAGATAGACAGACGGACGGACAGAACGAACTTATAAGGGTTCCTTGTAGGACTACGGAACCCTTAAAAGTAGAATCCTGAGCAATGGATTCAGTTCAGGTGGCACATGATGCAAATAAATTTTGCAGCCGAGTGGAACACTACTTTTCATGTCACCTTCGCGAGGAAAATATAATAATGATCACTTTATAATACACTAAAGAAAAAAACAAAAGAAACTTGAAATTAATACAAAAACAGGCAGTATAATAAACGGCCTTATCGCCTTAAGCGATTTCTTCCAGGCAACCTTTTGATGGACATAACTGAAATATGAGTAGGTAAGGGTCAGCGGTGTAGACAATACTTATAATATACATACATACAAATAAATACTGACGATACAAATAATACTATATACTTACCAATACATAATATATATAATACTTGCATACATACGTACCATAAGTCTACTTTTTAGGTAAAATGTATTTCTTTTAAGTTAAGATGTATAGGAACTTCCTTGTACCAAACTATGAGGAGTTATTCATGAAGGTTGAAATGTTTTAACAGTGAAAAGTGAAGGTTACACATATTAGTAGTTACGTTCGAATTTTCTTTCGCGGTTCCAATAAAAACGACTTATAGGAGGAGATTTTAAACGCTAAAGAAAGCCTTGCCGAGCTGAAGAGATTAAATTCTTATTTAAGAGGAACCGTTTGCTAAGAAAGAGAAAATGATTTACCTATCCGTCATAAATTAGCATAATATAATAAGGAGTTAAAAATCTCATCAGGTGTTCTATTGGGTGTGGGATTTCCTTGACCTTGGAATTGTCATTGAACGTAATCAATCAGTCCATTGTAAAGTAAATCTTTCAAGATTATGAGGAAAATTTATTTAAATTATGGTCTCTTAGACGCAAATGTCACGTCTGATAAAATCGTGTATTCTTAATGCGAATGATTTCTTCTCATAAAGATCGCGATCGTGTCGTTTTCTTCATTACCTGTTTGTATTTCCGTTTGTTTTCCATATTCAAGTAAGTCTAAACAAAATAATCATATCAACACAAAAAGTTTAAAATGTTCTCTAATTATTTTCTAGGTTAAATTAATTTTTCGACAAGATTTCTACCTTCTCAAACTAGATACAATAGTTTGGGAAACTGACGTTTAACATGCTTTTTACCTGGGGGAATATTAGCATAATCTATCTTTGCGAGTTTTCAGTTAAGTAGGTGATGGGTAACCTTGTGTGGTATTTACAACTGACCGCTACCATAGGTAGGGTGATACGACTTATACTCGCTTAACCACATATAGTAAAAAAGCAGGTAAGTACGACATTACTAAAAGTAAAACAGTACCTAACCAACTCGACTATTAAGTTATGTTTTGCTCGAGGTACATTACTACGGTTAAAATTAAAGACAGTACAAACCATTTTAGGTACTTTAAGACACCTAATTTAGTTTTATCTGAAGACCAATAGCTTACTCTAACATCCGTTAACATTGTATTAAGAAGGAAGGAAATGGTTTTTTCCTCAACGCCCGTTAAGGACGACTTGTAACAGCTAGTATATGTATTATTTTTAACCGACTTCCAAAAAGGAGGAGGTTCTCAATTAGACTTTTTTATGTTTGTTACCTCAGAACTTTTGACTGGGTGAACCGATTTTGATGATTCTTTTTTTTTACTTATTTGAATTCTGTTATTTTTATCGCTCGCTATATCTAGCCATCGCTCAAAAACGGTGAAGGAAAACATCGGATAGAAACCAGTAAGTCTAAGAACATCAAAAGTTCAAAGATATATGACATTTACCAACAGGCATTGTGTGGTTGATTAGGGCCATCCTTTCTCTCTGAGAGTAGGCCTGTGTCCCAGCAGTGGGAACCAGATAGGCCTCATAATGATGATAATGAAGTAGATAATGAATATCTAATTATTTGCATGGAACGTATATTGTGTCTAAAGTGTTATCACAAAGCCACGATGTGTTAACATAAATATGCTTTGTATTGTAATACCATATCGACAATTTGTTCTGATGAGTTACTAGTCGTTGATAAAGACTTAGGTAATTTTATCTGATATGCTGTGTTAATAATTACGTTCTATATTATGCATAGAAGTGCGCACATTATCGGGGTAATGGTAATGTTGCAAAAACAAAGACATATTGTGACAATGAACAGAAGACGGATTTCAATCATTATATTTCGATCATGGAAATTGCGGAAGTGAATATTTTACACCAGAGTAGGTGTTTTTATTTCAGGTTTTCATAACCATGAAAAATAAAATTTATCTCTTTTAGATTTTTGTGATTATTACAATTTGAAATTTATCATTTTTAACAGATTTTATCACGTGAAATATGAATATTAAATTATTTTTTAGTTCCTGACGTTTTTCATTGTCCCTGGTCACAGATAGACTAAATGTCTTGCATATAAATGTAATGAAATTGTTTACCTACAAGTACCGCCAATGATTTTTGGTCAAAACGTTACATTACCCTTAGTACAAGATTTGATAGTTTTCGTACTGTATGGACTACGTACTAAAATGTATGGAACATTTTAGTAAACGCGCCTCCAGTGTAAACGCGGAGGAACTAAAATCGGTAGTAATCGACAGTATAGGTTGCTTCACTCAAATACGAAAAAAGGTTTCGAATAGCTTTCAGTCCAGTAATGTGTGGAACAAAACGAAAACGAAAAAAGTTTTCGAAAACTATCAAATCTTGTACTAAGGGTATGTCGCGGTGAGATGAAGATGAGAGATGCTTGCCAACTATCCAAAAAAAAAAAAAAAAAAACTAACTAACTACTATAAAAAAAATATTATAGAATATTTTTTTTAAATTTCGTATCATCGCTATTAACAGCCCCTCACTATTACCCCTTGCCGAGAATTTTAGGATTATCAAGACGAATTTAGTGGTTAATAGTATAGGGCTCACAAATTGCAGACTTGGTCGAGGTTGGAAATTAAATGACGATTTCACATCTCTACTTGCTTTTCGTTATCGCTACGCTACTGTTGTCAAAAAAACTTGGTCTACATGTAATTTAACTGGTTGTAATAAATGTTTCAGCTTCTCTTTATAGCCTTCAAACAAATTTTTCGGCTGTAGTGAACATCCAAACAAATTTCTAGACTTGACCTTACGTAACGTAACCAACGTCCACCACTTGGGCATATACTTAGAATGACTATTGATGTCGGTTTATTTGAATTTTATTTTTATCTATATTTCTTAGAATCAGATAATTGTTTTTTTTTAAGGACAGATTTATTCACAATAACAGAAAATAGTATATATATGTATGTATATATATATATATATAGAAAAAAAAAATCCTAACTACTGAAGAAGAAAAAAACTAATCTATTACCGCTAACAGCGGGATTTTTTTCCTAAATGCTGGCCCCATTACCACTTTGTATAGCAATGCCCACACTTTTAGTAAAGTAGAGCAATTATTGATTACATCCAAATAGCACAAGATGGTAAAATATCAACAATAGTAAGTGCTTAATCTTATAATATGGACCCTGCTGACTGGGTCCATATGAGACCAAGAGTCTGAGGGGTCCATTTATGGGTTCTGGACAGCACAGCACATTAGGAGAAAGGAGAACGGTTATATGAAATGATTAAAATAATATACAATGTCAGGATATTGACTTTACAATGACATATTTTTATTTTTATTTATTTTAAAAAGTCTTGTTTGTTTTAAAGATTAAATATAGTTAATTTGGAATATTTGTAGATAACAACTTACTTTAACTTTGGCAGGGACTCCTAATACAGGCATTTTTTTGCATAAAAGGAATCTCTGATCGCTTTAAACTGTTACGTACTAATGTTTACTGAATAAACTTATTCTTATTCTTAACTATGATAGTGTTGTATCCTTATTTATTGCATATTTTTCTTTGTACGCAGACCATGGGACTAACACCATCCTTCTCTAAGCGGCTGCTGACGTTCATCCAGGACGCGATGCCTCTCCGATTGAAGGAAGTGCACTTCGTGAAGCAACCCATGATCTTCAACGCCGTCTGGACCATGTTCAAACCCTTCATCAGGGAGAAACTAAAGAACAGAGTAAGTGTTTGTTCTCGTAGACACAGTTATGGAGCGAAGAGCCTTCGCACGATCAGTCTGTTTTAAAGATTGACTTCCGTGCATCGCGGCTGATTCAGCACAAGAAAATATGTTTTCAAACTTTTTAATAAATAAATTTGAAAAATACTTGTTTCATACTCAACAGTGAGGTATATACATTATTTTCGAAAAAAAAGTTGCCAACCCTAGGTGTTGAGTAACTATTTCTCAATTAGGTACTAGCGCTACTAAGTTTCATATTCCTTCAGCCTTGTCCGGCTTGGTTGGATTACATGTCCTAGTAATTAAACATTATTTAAAACGCAAGTGACTGATATGATAGGTATTCTGAAACCGTATCTTTGTTCTAAGGGCGTAGGTAGTTCATGTTTATAACCTTTAGAGCTGGACTGGCCACTAAGTTTACACAAAACTAATAATATTAGCTAAATAGCGTCTGTTTGTGTGTTTTTGCTATCGTAACGCCTTATCGAAATGTCAATTCAAGCGACATGATGCTGCGGCGCGCGTTTCCTTTCCTTCTGATGTCAGAACAACACAGGGTCACTGATTAAATAATACACACTCCTTACACAAAGTTCTGAGTTGAACATCCTTTGATACAAAAGGCTTTGTACCAATATAATAACTTAAAGTAATACTCAGACTTTGTTTAAACCTCGGACTCTTTGTACTCGTATTATTCACGCAATTAGACAAAGCTCAGTCTGAGGTAACAATGCCTTATTAAATAAGCATTGTTGTTGACTTCATACTTGCTTCATAATAATTATATGAAAATAGATTTCTATTATGTGACCTATGGTGACTTTTACTATTGGTTTATTAGTAATAAACCTACTAGAAGTATAGGTAACCAACAATGAAATTTCCACATTCAAATTTCAGATGAAAAATTTCGTCGAACATCGGTCCGTTTCAATAAACAATCAACAACCCAAGTAAAGAGCAATAGACGAGTTTAGATAACAGTTGTCTGTTTAACTATTGAGTTATTTGAATTGCCAAATAGTGATGGACTTGGAGCTGTTAAAAGTTTCTTTTTTTGTTAATTTGAATTTTGAAAACGATTGCGTGAACGCAAATGTGACATATTGTACTAACGACAACATATTTTCTTTCTAGATCTTCTTCCACGGGTCAAAGATGTCCTCCCTCCACAAGCACCTAGCTCCATCCCAGCTGCCCACCGACTACGGCGGCGAGCTGCCAGCCATCGACTACTCCGGCGCAGACTGGTACCCTGTCATTAACGATGTGCTGCCCCATATACATAACTGGAATACTTATGGGTTCGCTAACAAATAGTTTTATCTATGTTTCTGACTATCGGACGGTAGTAAAACTATGTCTTCTATGAGTACACCAATCTGATGAGCACCTACGTGATCATAAGTTTTGTTTTAATTCTAAACACGCCACCAGCGCTAACGACTACGCCAACATCGCAAATGAGACCCGACGGTACCCGTTTTTTTTTTTCTGTATCGTGTTGGCACTCATTAGTGCTGTTGGCGTCGTTGGTGCTGATGGCTTGATTCGGAACGCGCCCTTAATATAAGCTCAATAAGCTTGGTGTTGATTGTAGAATCTTAAGGTGTCAGGCTATTTGTTCATGATCAATCCTTAGTTCTGACGTGACGTAGCCCAGGAAATAAGTACAGAAACTATTTCTTTCAAACTTATATTGGTCTTAAAATTTACATTCTAACCTCATAGTTTTATTACTAGTTCTATAGTATTTAGAATAACGTCTAGCAGATGTAAGTTATAGCATTTCGTAGTTTAAAATTTGACTTGTAATTGGACTACTTTATCTAAAACGTACCTAAAAATGGTTTGAAAACTTTGACATGAAACGTTTTTACATTCCATGTTTGAATACTTAGCTAATTGATTGTATCACGGCCTTTCAAAAAAGTGCTGCTAGGTAAGCGCATTTTCTCGTAACAAAAATATGTATAAAGCCATATCAACATGTTAGAATAAGTAATTGAGGCTGATCTGCATATCCTTCGTATATTTTACCATTTATAAAAACGAGCATAGTATTTAATTGATAAAGCCGTAACAGACGCATTGAACCACGAGCCGCCGTCTGACCAATGGGAGAGAAATAGTGAGAACATTATTTCCCTTCTCTTCCTCTCTTTTTCTCTCGTTGGTTGAGGTGGTTGACGTCAGCCATGTTGGCCCGTCTGTTACGGCTATTAGTGTGAGGTAATGACGTCAATTCTGTTGCACCATTAAACTAAACTTGGCTTCTCTGAAATTGCTGCCATCCTTATCTGACGTACACATTGAATTAAGAATGATCCGATAATTTTAGTCCTGTCAGATTAGTTTAGTTTAGAATCTAAACTTTAGATAATGGTGCAAAAGAATTAACGCCGATGTATTGTTACTCGACTGTCCAAGAAGTACGGTAATGTTTTCGGTGGTAGAGTGTTTGTGCTTTTTAATGTTTGTATAATACCCCCTACAGCCTCAACGGCTTGACCGATTTTGATGTGTGAGGCGTTTTAGATTCGTCTTCATGTCCAGATTGTCATGCTACATTTTGCTATCTGGAGCCTTACCCCTAGCTTCACTTTTGCGAGCCAACTTTTAGTAGGTATCTATCAGGTACCTAAAATTAACAAACTTATTTAAGCTGCATCGTTTAAAAGCGTCTAACTTGAACGAACGATAATCACAATCACACGCATAGTAAAACGGATTTTAGTTCATTCAAGTTAGACGCTTTTAAACGATGCAGCTTAAATGAGTTGGTTCATTTTAGATACCTATCAGGTACCTACTAAAAGTTGGCTCGCAAAAGTTAAGCTAGGGGTAAGGCCCCAGGTATTTTCTTTTTCTTTTAATAATCTACTTGTTTGGCTTTCTTCTAATTATTATTTTATTTCTGCTATTTCTACTGGGAGCTATTTACAGGTATCTATTTTTTTGCTCAATTGTTGTACTCTTTTATATTTACTCGGAGTTCTATATGGATTCTACTAGAACAGCATTATGATAAATGCTAGAAACTTTAGAATGCATGATAAATGAAGGATATGGAGTACTTTTCTACAGTACAAACAATATAACTCGAACGTAAGGTCAACCCAGGTTTTACACAAACCATGGGTAATGACAACGTTATGAAAGTAAACATTGTTAATCAAGTTAAATGCAATCTTGGATTTGCTATAGGTAAGAAAGCAGCTGCCAAAAGGAAGTAATGAATATTGTACTATATTAATTTATATGACTTGGGTTTATTTTATAACAATTATACCTAATATTTAGGAATTAGATGTAGCATAGTTATAGTCGTAAAAATAAATCAAGTGAAAATGTGAGCGTATTTCATGACATGTTTGTATGATTTTTTGTATTGAAGTAGTTGGGAGATTTATATGTAATTAGTGTGTAGTTTAGTGGAATATTTGTTATAATGTAAAGGATAAAAAAATTGCACGTAGGTAATGGCTGTGAATGTGATAAGTGCCAGTTTGTACCGTTTCACCAAAATCTAGCTCTAAGGTACAAAACAATGTTCTGTCTAATATGAGCCAGAAATGGGATAGGTACAATAATAATAGCTTTTAACCGCGTTTAGTTGTTATCATTAAAATCGAGGCAGTTTAAATAATTGATACTTAATTTAAGGCTTCTTATAACCACGATACGCCAATGCAATTTAAACTAAATTACACTTAACACTACAACGAAGAACCAAAACAATTTTGTCTTTGTTGCTTTTGTAATAAGAATCTTTTTTTTTACAAAACGTGTGAGAAGAAACAATGGCTTGATTTTCGAGAATTAAGTCAGTGTTTTAGCGTGTTGCATGCGAACTATGAACGAGAAGACTAGAATTACAATGAACTGATGATTCCCTTTATTTGGAGCAGTTAATTTTGTGGGTAAGAATTAACAACTTCCTTGCATGCTTTGCTTTAGACACTTAAATAAATAGCATAAAAAAGACGAAATATGAAACGTCTCTAGCTAGCACGCAACCAAACAAGATTTGATAGTTTTCGAAAACTTTTTTTCGTTTTCTTTTTGTTCCATACATTGCTGGGCTGTAAGGTATTCGAAACCTTTTTTTTTGTATTTTAGTGAAGCAACCTATACTGTCGATTACTACCGATTTTAGTTCCTCCGCGTTTCCGCTGGAGGCGCTTTACTAAAATGTATGGAGCAATACGAAAACAAAAAAAGTTTTCGAAAACTGTCAAATCTTGTACTAAGGGTACTTGATCACATATTGTACTTAACTCTCAAATTAGTTTTGATCAAACTAAAACCGTTGCGTGTACAATATAATCAAACTTGACCTTGTTTAGTAAGTATTTTGTTTCGTAATATTCGTGCTGTCTTAAAAACGAGATGGTCCCTTTGTTTCTTTGTTCATGGATAACAGTGTACGTGTGTCATTTATTTTGTACCATATTAGTTGTGATATATTAAAGTGCCTTGGTCGTGGTTATTATCATTCCATGTTATGTTGTAGGTATAGAAAGTATGGTAGAAAATGGACAGAGTAGGTATACCTGATTTGCTCAAACATGTAGATATTAGTAATTGAATTCTTTATGTTTTGTATTGGATTGAAATTTAATAAGACAATAAAATAATTTTAATTATATCTCTGTATTTGTTTTTTTGTACCTGATGTAAAAGTTCTGTTATGTAATAGAACATTAAAGTTAACACGTATACAGGGCTACGCATATACACTATACTAAGCCGAAAGGAGGTGATTGTACTCATCATTATAAACAACTTTTACTATGGGACCAAGCTTGAAATCGCGAAAAAAATAGCTGTGCCATGTAAAACGGTCATTGACACTCGACAAAACATATAACAGCTGTTTTTTTATCGCGATTTCAGGGTTGGAACCACATTAAAAGTTGTTTATAATGATGAGTCCAATGACCTCCTTTCGGCTTAGTATATTGGATATGCGTAGCCCTGTATATAATCTTTCTAGAACCTATATATCTATAGGAGTACCTAACTTATGAATTTTTTGAATTAAAATAATACTAGATAATTATTACCATAGCACCACACTATCGCCGCGAAACTATAGCAGTGAAACTGTATGAACGAAATATGTATCATATAACGTACAGTAGAATTGCAAATAACATATTTCGAAAGTAAAGCATTCGTCAACGTTTTGGATCATAGGCCAGTCTGTTGTACTTGATACAAGATAATCATAATCATTTTATTGGTAATTAATAATTACAGGGCCATACCCCTAGCTCGAAAAGTTGACCCGCATAGGTGTTATTTGTCTAAACGGTACCATCAACTACGAAAAGCGGTAGTTATTTGATAGCCGTCAAGCTTTGCTATTTTCGCGCACACACGCATAGTAAAACGGATTTACGTTTATTCAAGTTAGACGCTTTTAAACGATGCAGATTAAATGAGTTGGTTAATTTTAGGTACCTATCAGGTACCTACTAAAAGTTGGCTCGCAAAAGTGAAGCTAGGGGTAAGGCCCCAGGTCATATTATGTTACTAGTATCTAAGTACTAATGAAACAGGTTAAAAAACTTATTATAATAGACTAGCATAGGTAGTATAATGGTAATAATGTACCTATCATATTAACCACAGAAAAAAAAAGAAAAAAAAAACAATGTCAAAGTCATATAAAATAAAAAAAGAAATCAATTAGCATAATATCTTAATGAATAAACATTAGCGTTATGTCAAAAATGAAGGAATAAATCACTATGTCAATTCAAAAAAATCTATTGCTGCGTAGTGCATATAGTCCATATTTCAGCGCATAGCGATTTCGCTGCTGAAATTTCGCGGTGGAGGTATGCTAAACAGCCTATCAGTTTGCTAAGGTAAAAATGACAGGAGGCTCCTAAAATCTAATTAACTTTTACTACGGGACAAAACCAGAATTGCAAAAAAACAGCTGTTTCATACATTTTGTCGATTGTGAGTGGAATTTTTCTATGAAACTGCTGATATTTTTTCGCGATGTGAGATTTGCTCCCTCAGTAAAATTTGTTCTAACGATGGGTAACTATAGAACTCTTTAGGCTTAGTACACCCTTTCCGCATAACCCAGTATAGATATAAGGGTATACGTATACTATAGAAATTATAAACATCGGCTAAGAAAGAGATGCTCTGAACCATTCCTGCCAAGTGGCAATATAGAGTTTGTATGGCGTACTTAAAAGTGACGTCATCTATAAGTAAACTAAGTAAAGTGAACTCTCTGTCTAACAAAGCATCAAAGCATTATTCTTCTTCATTCGAAACTTTTTTTTGAAGTGAAAACTTCTTTAGGGGCTTTGAGCGCATTTTGGATGAACACAAAACACCGAACTCGCGTCATCATCACGCTGTAAAGTGTATTTTAAAACAGCGCCATCTCTTGTTGAATAGGTGAATTACTACTTAGCTTTCACTTCTGACGTTATGATTGATATGTTTTTTTTTAAATAAGTTTTTGGACCAAAACTTGCCCATCTCAATGGCACTATCCGTGGCTTCATTCAGGTCGTCTATAGTGTGCAGGTGCCACGCTGCACACTCCATCAAGTTGCAAAGAATTTATTTGCTTATAAGCATCTTCCTTAATTTTGAACATATTTTAATTTTGTTCCGGTGATCGGCTCTAATTATGGTCAGCTTATTATAGGACAATACAAAATATCAGTCAGGTAGCTTATTAAGTATACATAGTTAAGTTATAAGCAAAAGTGATAATACTGCAACAGATATCAGATCAATCCAGCAAATCTTGAGCAATGCTGTAGTGACAGGGCATTCTCTCGTTGCTCTAGTGAGAGGTCGTATTCAACAAGCTCGAACCACTACGGAATGGTATACCGTTACGGTAGATGCGCAAGCGCCGGCCAGTCCAACAAGCTTAGTACAGCTCTGCACGCGGCTTCTGAGACACCACTTCGATTATCATTTACAACCTTCCATACACGTCGATTGTGTACTAAATCGGAGATAAGGAAATTAATCGGCAATTTCGAAGTCGCTTTTATTCATCAGTTCTGCATCAAATAATGATTAAATAGTAAATACTTGAAAAATTGATTCATATATAAATTGAGTGCTGTCAACTTTCTAAGAAACGTTCGCGGATTTTGTTTTTAATTCAAACAAGAAGGAGAAATCAAGGAATTAAGTAACTCGCTCAATATGGAGATGCAAATAGATGAAGATGGAGCACCTTTTGTGATGTGGGGTGAGAATAAAATCCAACTGGAAACGAAGCCAATCAGCGATCCAGCAGTTCTGGATAAAGCCCGAGAAGAGTTGAGAGAAACACCAGAAGTTGTAGAGCAAGCGCTCGAAGATTTGAGAAGACTTTTGAAAGGTAAGTTACCTACTCAATAATATCTTTAGACATGACATGCTTCTGCTTGCCTTTTAATTATCAACTTAATTATCCATCTATTGTATTCCAAAGTACATTTAATGAAAGTATTCCACGTCATTAAGTAAATTAGTTTTAGCTGTAAACATGGAATAGAGAAAGTTTATGTTATGCCGTAGATGAACTTGGAAACTCTTTTTCTATTCAAGTCTGTTATGAAAATAATAACAGAGCCCGTACCGTGAGCTCTTAAACGCGATTTAATTTAGGCTACTGGGACATGTTATGCGACCGCAAACCGTATCTCGGCGCGTTAAGATTCACGTTCAAGTAATTTGTCTCAGTCACCTAAATTGAATCGCGTTTAAGAGCTCACAGTACGGGCCCTGATTAAAAAAAGTTGTATCTACAAGGTTTGAGTATCTGTCTTAATACCTAGGTAAGGTATTAAGACACTAGGTAAGGTGTTATTTTAAATAATTCTCGCAGTAAACAAAAATAATACACGTTTTAAAATCGCTTACCCTGAAGATTCTGGTATAAGGATAACAATGGAGGACAAATTATTTAAATTATTGCATTGTCATCGGTCCTTGATAAGTGTGCAAAATATCAATTTCATTCGACGTTTTGAAATAGTTAAAAATATAGTTCAAAGATTCCGTTACATACAAACATACATACCAAGCTAAAAAAAGCGTGTTAAACTGATAACGATTGTTAGATACAAGATTATACTTTTAATTACAAGATAGACAGTACCTACCTAGTAAATAATATACCTACGTAAGTACATAGTATACCTACAAATTTGCTCCAGTTGTTATATTATGTACGAGTGATGGTGGCGGAGCAGTAGAATGTGCGCTTTACAATCTGACGGCACAAGGCAGCCGGTTCGAACCTCGGCTCAGCTCCAATTACTTATTTAATACCTAAATAAATTATGTTCAGTTTCGATAGCATCGCTTAAAAAACGGTGAAAGAAAACATCGTGAGAAAACCGGTATGTCCAAGAATCTCAAAGTTCAAAGACACACGACATTTATCAACATGCATTGGGCCATGGTGGATTAGTTGGGCCTCTCTCTCTAAAATAAGGCCTGTGTCCCAGCAATTTGATAATGATGATGCTATAAACTTTATTTTGTTAAAAAGGATTGCTATGCTAATTGCTAAATATGAAATGCACACTTAGCATTAAATAACATATATTTACAACTTTCATTTCTTCTGGAAATTTTTGAATAAACAGGTTTAGTTTCGACTATTAAAAACCTGTCTTGTGGGCGGCAATACAACCTATGGTTTCTTATTGCAGTCACGAGCTAGCTAGCACTGATTTAATGATCAAAAACTGCTGAGTGCGGATTCTCACCGATAGATTATATTTAGACGAACAATTGCAATTAATGAATGTCTTGGTTACGTTACATCAAAATGGGTGGGTATGATGTAAGATAGAGTAATCTTGAAACTGGTAAATATATATTGTCTTCTTAACCTACGGATGTCCATGAAAGAAAGTTAGATTTATTTCACAATATATCTATAAATATAAGATAAGATTTTATCTTTATTATTAGTATTTAAGTTCGACGTTTTGACTCTAGACGAGACGGTGTTGAAAGTTCTACGCATAATTATGTAGATGTGCCTGTTTCTCTGTTTGCTATAATTCTCAAACGGAAGGACTGATTTTAATAAGGTTTTTAAAAATTAAACTAGTTGAGCCGGAAAGGTTCTTAGTTGTACCTATTTGATAAATTCTGTCCAACTGTTTAAAAGTAATGAGCTCTGTTTTTTTGTAATTTATAATTTAGGTAGACAGCATAGGTATAAGGGTTACTATCTACTCCTATATATGTCGCGAGTAATAATTTTTACAGAGTGCCTAGTGCAAGTTTTCTAATTGCGTTTACCTATTCAATCGCGTTAACGTTAACTACGATTTGTATAAAATAAGAAAAGTGCCATCGCCCATCTAGATGGTACTGCTCTTACTTCATACAAAGTTTCTACCGTGATCGAATATGTGAACAAAAAAAAAAATACATACAGACGAACAAAGAAACTCCTCCTTTTTGGAAGTCGGTTAAAAATGGAAAGAGTGACTGATTTGGTTGACAGACCGCCGTCCAACCAACGGGAGAGAAAGAGACAATTTTCTCTTTCTCGCGTACATTGGTCAGGCGGCGGTCAGGCGTACCAAAGCGACACGTCTGTTAGGGCTTTTAGACGAATCGCTACCGTATTTCCGTTTTAACCTCCGTCGTATCAAGTTCTCTAAGAAATAAGGGATCAAATATTTATGTTTTATCTACTTTACAGAAGTTTGTTAATGATGGAAAATCTCGCACTAGGAACTCTGATAGAGCATCCCAACATCTAACAAACTTAATAATTATACTATACCTATTTACATATTGCGTTTTTACTTAGTGTAGACTGTAGTCTATACTTGTAGTCTTATCAGAGTCAAATAATCTTTCCTATTCTTAGACAATAGAGCAGGTTCAGATTCAATAAGGAAATTGTTAGTTAACAAACAACTCAGGTTAAATTATTTACAGTCATAAAACCAAAATCCAACTATTGATTTTTTATTGTTTATTAAACTCAAATCAAATAAAAATTGCCAGATGGATTTCGGCGAACACGAAAAGTGAAACCATGAACCATTCACCACGGTGAAACCACTTTCGGAAACATATTGTGTGCATCGTTTGACGTTTTCAGTGTGAAATCAAGTAGTTTTGAATGCGTATGTGAGCGCGTGTCCGTGTACCTATTTATACTGGAAATTCACGTAGTTTTGAATGCGATTTCGACTTCACTTTAACAGTACGTCGTAATAAAACTGTATTTTTTATATGATATGAGATGTCAAAACTTAATTTATTCATCAATATATGATCAAGTTTGCACGATTTTTTAAGTAATTGCTGCCTGTATAAATCGTGTAGTAGATGTAATAGATGTTACAATCTTGTGTATATAATTGCAATTGTAAAACCTGGCTACTTTATTTCAATAGTTTGTTTGAAATGAGTGTATATTATCACTATTTGTGATCCGCGACTTCGCTCATATTTTAGCATATTAACGTTTTTTTAAACCTACTTCTATTATTTACTATTTCTACTACCCTGTTTATGTTATTGCTATTGTATAACCTGATTAGGTACTTAGTTTTATTTAATGACTAGCTGCGCCCCGCGGTTTCACCTGCGTGGCGATGAAAATCGTTGATGATGAAAAGTAGCACATATGTTAGTCCAGGATATAAGCAATGTATATTTCAAATTTCATCCAAATCCATCCAGCCGTTTTTGCGTGATTGAGTAACAAACATCCATCCATCCATAATCCATCCATCAGTGTGATTGAGTGAAATGAATGTATTTTGTTTCTGACTATTTATGACCTCCGACTTCACTAGTCTTTTTCCATATTAGAGTTTTTTTATATATGTACTTCTATTTTTTCCGAATTGCAGATGAGCCGTCACTCTATATTCCTGTTGATAATGACGATTTTCTGCTGAAGTTCCTCAGGCCATGCAAGTTTTATGCAGAGAGCGCTTTTAAAAAGGTAAATTTTGACATTTATTTAAGTATTTATTATGTATAATAAAGATCCTGTTAGAGCGCAGCATTTAATAGAGAGGAGACATTTATTTAACTATGTACATGTGGGTAAAAACTTCAATAAAAATAAAAATATTATGACATTATTTGTGACACGTGGGTATAGTTTTTTTTTTAAATAAAATAATGTAACGAAGTGTCTTTTTTTTTTGACGAGGCGAGGGAAGTCGCTCTCCTGATGATGGCTCTTCACGCTTGCCCATAACAGCTCAACGCCACTCAGAATTTTGAACTTTACTAGTTCGAAACCGTGGAGGGCAATGCACTGCGCTCGTCACCCCGAGATATAAGATGTCAAATCCCTGTGTGCCCCGCAATTTCGCTGGAAACATTGCCCTTCAATCTAACAGTAATGTTTGCACACTACTGCTTGGCGGTTGAATAACTGGCAAAGGTGTGCTACTTCCCCAGGCGGACTCTGCAAAAGAGTCCTACCCCTACAAAAAAGTTTTTATGAATGTGTTTTTATCATGTTTTTAGGCGTTTTTGTACATTTTCATATACACACACAGTACAATAATTATTAAAAGACTATTTCATGAAAATGACAGAACTGGACCAAATTGAAATGGGACCACACGGGAAGCAAGAATCATCAAAATCGGTTCACCCAGTCGAAAGTTATGAGGTAAAATAAAAACAGTTGAATTGAGAACCTCCTCCTTTTTGGAAGTCGGTTAAAAACAGCTGTGTCGGTAAAAGATTGCCTATAAATAGTTGAAAGTCTATTAAAGACTATGTAAATGGCCCAACACCGGTTGGCAGCGTACCCAGCATGCTGTCAGCATTCAAGCTGAATAACAATTCGTAAAATAGGGCTAATTTAATATGTAGATCATATTTGACACTTCATCTAAATTCGGTTCAACGTGTTTCATCCTCGGCCACATCGTCGCTTACCATCAGGCGAGTTGGTGGCCAAACGTAGGTGGTGGATCGTCGTACGTAGATTCTATATAAATATATATATATATTAAAAACGTATAGTACGTTTCACCAAGGATCCATGAACTAGATCGTTCTTGGTTTCACCAAAGAGTTCCCTCGCCTAAATGTTGGCTCCCTTGCACTTTCCATACACATTACTGGGAAAGTGCAGGGGAGCCAACATTACGGCGAGGGAACTCTTTGGTGAAACGCACTATAACCTTGTAATGAAAGGCATACAATATTATAAAATTTTCCAATATTAGAACTGTAATATTGCCTAATTTTTCCTGTTTTTTTTTTTCATATATCGCAAATACAGATATTTTTTATCTCTATGGTTTTATTATATGTATCACATCATCAGCCAATTGACGTCTACTGTTGGAGAAAGGCCTCCCTCATACAGAGGGGTGTTGCCATAATCCCCACGCTTGGCAGGTGGCTTGGGGATTATTATATGTTTAGATTTCTTATATTTATTTATACGAATTTACTTTCAATTTAAATAATATTTCAGATACAAACATACTACAAGTTTAGAACATCCCACGCGGAGAACTGCCGGGACCTGGTTCCTTCAGCTACTCGCTCTACCTTCGAGCATTCTGTCGTCTCCATCCTGTCTCCCAGAGACCAACACGGACGGCGCATTATGCTCGTGGAGGCTGGTGGTTAGTTTGCACAGATTAGTAATCACACAAATATTGCTTTTTTATAAAGTGCATGTAATTTGTGGTGTGAGCTATAAAGAGTTTATCTATCTATCTTAATATTGTGACTTTGAAATCTGTGGGTGTCAGTTTATTTGTCTTCTCTCTCTTCTCTCTTCGTAAGTGTAACGGCTGAACAGATTTACATGAAATTTGGCGTGGAAGTAGCTTATTACACGCACTGCTTACAATTTTTTTTCTTTTATGCATCGTACACAACGATTTGGGTGATACGATGATACGTACTGCCCAAGAATGGAACTCCACTGCCCTCCTTGTTTCCTGAGAACTACAATCTAGGTTTCTAGGCTAGATTGAAAATATTTCTTCTAGATCAATGTGTTCCATCCTCAGCCACACCGTCCATCACTTACCTTCAAGCGAGTTGGTGCCCAAAATTAGATCTATTCTATATTATAAAAATACATTGTACAAGAATTTTGTTTCCCAAGCACGCCAAAACTTAGGTTAGGTAACAATACATTTAATTGATCAAAATGCCGTGGATGTAACGGATTATATGTAAGGAGAACGCCCACTGTCTGTAGGCGCATAGCGTACTATTTGCTTAGATATCTACTTATAATTTTTTATCCCGAGTAACCATAACAAAACCATTTAATACATCGTTCAACCATTTTCATATTATTTTTTGTTAATTTTAGTTTCAAATGTTGAATGATAGTCATAGTAAAATAAATGCTTACTTAAATATCTGATTTCACATGAACACGGTCTGTTCCAGTAATTAGACCGTGGCCATAAAATCGGTTACGCTGTTATTGAGCCAACGAGAATAAATGGACAGTAATTTTGTCTCGTATAAAAGAGACTTATAGTTTTTATTGTGGTTTATATACTTACTGGGGCAGTCCACAGTTTGCTCGCACGTTTCTTTTGATATTGCGTCATGATCGTGGAATAAATGGTGCATTATTCGCTATAATATGCCATGCTATACATTTTTTGTCGAAATCTTAGAGCCGTAACATACACGTCAACATGGCTGACGTCAACCACCTCAACCAACGAGAGAAAAAGGGAGGGAAATAATATTCTCACTCTTTCTCTCCCGTTGATCAGACGGCGGTTCGTCAGCCAAGTTCGATAAGTCTGTTACTGGTATGAGACCCTTAAATAGTAGTGAAATATTTTAGAGATTATAAGAAAGATAGACATAAATAACCGACAGTAAAAATCTTTTGTGTATACCTATTTACATAAGCATCCGTGTATGCTTATTAACATGTGAAAATTTAATGTACCTATTGTGTATTCTATGTAATGATAGCGACACATCTTACGAAATATATAAAAATTTCCGATTTTTTTTTAACATGCGTGAAGCGAAAGTACACGCATGGTTTTCAGCTTTACAAGGCTCGTAATTTCATACATAGTTGAATGAGAGAGTAGGTAGTATTTTGCATTTATGAATATCGGACGCAGTTTAGTAAATATAAGCTTTTTATACCTAAACCTATATTTATTAATAGCACAATCATGTTATTGCTCATTGCGTAGGTACCTTAATGCGTCTTCTGGTCTCATACGTCTGTTTTTCCAATTTTTCTTATAATAATTAACCCTTTTTTTTCTTCAGTAAGAAGAAGGCGTCATTAAGTAAGTAAATAAACACCCAAAAAAAAATTACACTAATGTATTTATAACACAAAAACCCTTACGTTTCAACTTATTCTTTATTTTTTACGAGTCACTGACCAATTGACCGCGTCTTATTAAAGTCAAAGTCAAAAAGCCTTATTATGGATGTCTGTTCGTTATTCGGGCTGTCATTGCGATCGTGTGCCATCCCGTTTGCACCTACCTACTCGCACCACGTGAGCGAGATGGCTGGCGATTGCAGTCACAATCCAAATCACAAACGGATATCCATAATAATCCCGCTGAATCTGAATATTTAGTTACAAATGTAGATGTATTTCGTACAATACTTGAATCATCACTTGTAGATGGAAATTGGTGATGATGATGATGAATACTATTGCAGTTGTAACTTCTTATAAGTAGCGGTGACCACTCTATCTAATGAGTAGTTTCCTTTTGCCCGTAAATTATTAAAATTGTAGGTACAATCAATAGCTTCAGCATGAATCACTATCGTCCAAGTATTCCTATTAAATCCTTAAAAACAGCACTCAAACAGTTGTATTAGCTACTGTGTAGGTATAGTTTTTAATCTGGCTTCAAATAAACTTTATTACTATTTAAAATACTTTTAAAAACAAGCTATTTCATATCCTTCGCAGCAAACTCTTTCATTTGATACCCATATCATCCACATCCCACTAGATGGAACGACGACATCGTGGGAGTCGCGGGCATCCAGTGGATGCAGATGACAGGTTGTCGTTCAGTGTGGAGGTTAAAGATGGAGGCCTATGTTCATCACTGGACGTTTTATGGCTGATGATGATCATGATGGTAGATAAGAATATTTTGTCCGCCATCTTGAGGCGTCCACCATATTGAATTTATCATCTAGGACCAAAGTATTTGGGAAGACAAATCCAACGAACCCTTATTCGATGGGGCTACGTAATTTCGTTTAGAAGTTCCTATGGCCACCGTCTGTTTCTATCATCAGACCATCTCGTAGGTATGGATCGATGGTACCATAACATTGCATTGTCACCAAACATACATAAGTAGTTAAGCCAAATTTCAGCTCAATCGGTTGAGGATAACTGTGGCCCTAGTACGAGCACTTGCAAAAAGTATTCGTTCCGTAAACGATAGCAAAATGTATGAAAAATTGAACAGCGCCTCTATCGGACTATCGGTAAAGGTAAACTGAATTTTTCATACATTTGCTATCGTTTACGGAACGAATACTTTTTCGCAAGTTCTTGTACTAGCCCCACTGGTCTACAATTCAGTTGCAAGCTTTGTCCCATACTAACAGGGCAAGTTAAATAAAAGCTTGTAAAAAGGAGATTCTTATTTCAACTGTTTTTTTGTGTTACGATATCCTCGCCGATGGAGAACCGGTTTTATTGGGGGTTTTAAATGTTATATTACGAGGGTAGTACGTCATTTATAAGGTTTAAGGTTTAAATACTTTTTTTTTCTCATATAAGACTACGCCCCGCGGTTTCACCCGCGTGGTGATGAAAATCAGTGATGATGAAAAGTAGCCTATGTGTTAATCCAGGACATAAGCAATGTATATTCCAAATTTCATCCAAATCCATCCAGCCGTTTCTGCGTGATTGAGTAACAGAGATCCATCCATCCATCCATCCAAACTTTCACATATATGATACTAGCTGCTCCCCGCGGTTTCACCCGCGTTGTGATGGAAATCGGTGATGGTGATGATGATGAAAAGTAGCCAATGTGTTAATCCAGGATATAAGCAAAGTATATTCCAAATTTTATCCAAATCTATCCAGCCGTTTCTGCGTGATTGAGTAACAAAGATCCATCCATACATCCATCCATCCAAACTTTCACATATATGGGATAAGTGTGATTATGTTAAGTGTGATGTTACATTACTTCCATGAGAACACTGCTAACAATACATTTATACAGTTCGTCGTCCCAAGATTGAGCTTAATAAACATCATAACAAAACATGTAGAGTAAAATAATAATATAACATTCAGCACCATAATTATCCATCTAATTACCCGTCCAACACAATATTGCTTGCATTTTTACGATGTGAGAACGTCAACGGCAAGTCGCTTTTTAAATGTTTTGAACGAGTTTGCATTTTTAATTTCCGAGGGTAATTTATTATAAAGGCACGCTCCTTCAAAAGTAATCATAGTTTTTCAGGGCACACAGAGATTTGACATCGTATATCTCGGAGTGACGAGCGCAGTGCATTGCCATCCAGGGTTTTGAACTGTTGAAGTTCAAAATTCGGAATGGCGTTGTTGCCCATAGCAAGCGTGAAGTGCAGGCGATCGACTTCGCTCGTCTCGTCCCTAAGTATCATAAAAAAAAGTTAGCTTGGATCTTCGGCAAAACAATGAAGCTTATATTTGGAGAAAATATTTATTTTATTGCACATAATACATTTTTGCTCATTTATAAATAATGTAGAAATACACAAATGGAGGACTTACCTAATGCTAAGCATTTTCAAACAGTCATCCACAATGTTGGTTATAATAATGTAGGCGTGCATGTCTAAAAGACAAAGAGAGCTAGCTGGTCAACCAACGAAAATAAAGAAGAGAACTAAAATTTTAACAAGAAATAGATAAATAAATATAAGAACTATAAATATGATAAAAATTATATATTAAAACACATGATGGATGGATGGATGTTTGTTACTCAATAACGCAGAAACGGCTGGATGGATTTGAATGAAATTTGAAATATACATTGCTTATGTCCTGGATTAACACATAAGCTACTTTTCATCATCATCATCATCATTATCATCACCGATTTTCATCACCACGCGGGTGAAACCGCGGGGCGCAGCTAGTATTAAATAAAGAATAATTTGGGGATGAATACCGTTTATTCCTGTTAAGTCTGGTTTTAAATGATTTTGAAAAATTTATAATTATCTTTTTTATCAGAGAGATGGAATCCCAGAGATGTACCTCTGACAGAGGTTTTTAGAGGTACGCAGATGGGACTCGAAAGTGCGATGAAGGAGCCCGCGACCCAGGTCTGCGGCGTCATCGTCATATTCGATATGAAGGGCCTCTCACTCAGCCAGGCCATGCAGTTCACACCTTCCTATGCCAAGATGGTCATTGAATGGATCCAGGTTAGCTATATCTATTTATGTTGGTTTAAAACTGCCTTTTCTATTTTAACCTCCGATAGAAATAGACCCCTCTGTTAATTATAATAAGTTTAACGTGTGTTTCTGTGTGTTTGTCTGTGGCATCCGTCGGCTGAACCGATTTGTTTAGTTTTTTGTTTTAAGATGACTTGACCTAGGATGACTAGAATGAATGAAAACCGGAAGTCGCAGCGTAGGTAGGCTCCGCATTAGATGGACCGACGACATTGTGAGAGTCGCGGGCATCCAGTGGATGCAGATGGCAGGATGTCGTTCACTGTGGAGGTTAAAGGGGGAGGCCTATGTTCAGCAGTGGACGTCTTCTGGCTGATGATGACCTAGAATGTTCTTAGCTATGATTCAAGAATATCTGTTCAGCCGTTTGAAGAGCTATCATCTTTTTATCAGGAGTAAAAAATAGCAATCTTAGTAAAATATACTAAAAGATATTCGAGTAAGTATAATAGTATGATTCAATGGATGTAGGTCCTTCCTAGTTACTATACAAGATATATGAAGTTCTAAAATTACACCAACCACGAAATCGACAAAAAAAACACCTGTTTTACAACATTTCGTTGTGTTAATGACTTTTTTCCTTTTCCTATGAATTACACTTCCACATTTATGAATGTTTCTCACTCATTTCAGGACTGCGTGCCCGCACGCCTTAAAGCCGTCCACGTTGTCAACCAGCCATACATTTTCAACATGGTCTTTGCCATCTTCAAGCCGTTCATGAGGGAGAAGCTTCGTTCCCGAATATTCCTCCACGGTTCAGACAAACAGTCTCTTTTAAACCACGTGGATGCAAAGTCTTTGAGGAAACGTCATGGGGGTGACCTACCCGAACCTGAGATATCAGGGGAAGTGCTGTGGCAGATGCTGCATCACTATGAGGATAGTTTTCAATGTAAGTACTTCATTAGTTATGTTCGTCAGATCTTATTTCATTATTGAATCACAAACTGGCAGAGTAACCTATCTACTAATTGGCACAAACAATATTTTTACATATCTAGATTATTCCAGATTTAATTGTTTAATTAAATCTTTACGGATTCAAATCACAAGCTCAGATATAGTGATAGCTATGAGTGATAGCATGTATGAAATAATAGAATTTATATATAACATTGATATCTTTTGTTTTCGAATTTGTTTTTAAACCTTCAATAAATTAAGTTTTTTTTTGTTTTCGGTTAAGGGGACCCATAATCAAATTTTATTCAAATAAGAAGAATATATAGGAAATATTTTTTTTTTTGTGGATTAATCCCGTTTATCAAAGTTCCATTGAAGTCGACAGATATTTTTTGTAAAATCTAGGTTTCTTGGTGGTTTGGAACATATAATTTAGAACTAATCCGATACAAAACCCAAGAAAAATAGTTATTGGTGACTTATTCGTAGAAGTCAAACACTACGTTTAGCTTATTCTATTCTGCCGTCGGCTGATAGCTGCATTAATACGAGAGTTAATTGAACATAATTAATAAAGTGATTAATTGTTCCCAGTGGCCAGCTCGTTTGGATATTCCGCCAAGGACAAGAAATGATCGAGTACGAAGTAATTATGTACTAATATGAACATCTAGGTACCTACCTTATGGACTTATGCCTAACATAAAATAATAATTTAAGGTATTAGAGTGGCCCGTTCCTTGCCATTGTATGAATGAGTCTTTTGCTGTGATTGTTATCTAAGTCCGCGTTCACAGGCCAGATATATTTTTCTCCAACATTTTCAACGATTCACTGAATGAGAATTAAAAAAAACTGCTTCACTGAGTAAGAATAGGCAAGCGTGATCCACCGTAGGCCGCATCATCGCTTAACATCTGGCGAGTTGGCGGCCAAGCGCAAGCCTATTCTACAAAAAAAAGGAAGAGCATTATCTTTAGATTAACGTTGGAAACTACAAATAAATAAAGCCATTTTCGCTTGATATTTTATACAATGGCGAATGAGATCGAAAAAAACTTGTTTTTTTTTCGATCACTTCCTGCAAATTAAAACATATTGATGTATAAAAAAATATTTAACACATTTGCAATGTTATTACATAAAGAATGCCCATTCGCCTAATCGTTTTTTTTCTTACTTAGCGAGTCTTTATCAATTAATTTTTTTAAATGTGCAAATAATGGCGCTGGCCGGTGATCACGGCCAAACCTAGTAATATTTACCTACTTGGTGATATACAGGCTTACGTGGAGAGGGTGTAAGCCGAAAGGGGGCGTACTCGTCATTATGAACATCTTTTATTTAGGGGCATATATACAATAGGTACAATTAATATTACCAACCCTGAATACGCGGAAATTATATCAGCTATTCCATAGAAAACGGATTCACACTCAACAAAAAGTATCCCTTTCCACGTAACCTCGTATAGGTTAGGTTACTTATAAGTTTTACTTATAATGTGATAAAGCGGTGGCGTGTCCTGTAAGTAAGATAGTAAATTTTACACTACTTTGGGGTATTTTTTTCTGACAAATAATTTTATTTGTCATTTTCATCTATTTACTACATATAGTTCTAACATTGTTCACCGTTGCTTTTAAATATTTACTTGAAAATATCATGTACGGCATTCCATGACAGATTTTTTAAACTACTCGATTTAAGGCCGCGCTCACCGGCCAGAGCTGTTTCTTTCGCACATTTTCAATATTTTTTAAAAGATAAACATTGGCTAATTGGGAATTAAAAAACGGTTGGGCATTATTTTTAAAATGGCAGTGCAAGCTATTTAAACCAAAGTGTTGTTGGCGAAAGTGATCAAAAAAAACTTTTTTTCAGTCTCTTCCGCTATCCTATAATATACCAACATGTAAATAGCTTTATACTATCGTAAAAAATATTGTTAAAATAATGCACAATCGTTATTTATTTATTTATAATCCATTAATTTGTTAGATATCATTTTTTTTTTGTGTGAAAGAGATAGCTCTTGCCGGTGACCGCGCCCTTAATAAGAGTAATTTTAGTATTATATAAAAAGTAAAAATAAATAAATAAATAAGTACCTATAGTAAATAAATAAGTAAAAAATAAGGTATCGGTGTGGAAAGATATTTATGAAATAAAATAGATACACAAATGTATTCAAAGTACTTTTATTGTAAAATATAATTTATGTAAAAAAAGCTGTTAGTGACTATGGTTCGATTTGTGACGACAATGTGATGTGTGATTCATATATAACTAGGTATATTTTATGAGATTTAATAGGTTATTTGACAGATTTTACAAAACCACCTTAAATTGTTTAATATATCATAATATAGCAGATCATAATCATAATCTTGTGATTTAATTATCATGATTTTCAGTATTTGTGTCATAAATGGCGGATCAAAATTAAAATGATTTAACTACCGCGCAAACGCACCCTTTGATATTTATGGGGTCACGTGACATTAGTGACGTCACACATAAGCAAACGACTTCTTCTTGCCATAAAATTGTTTCCTCTATTTACTTTTCTGTGACGTCATAAGGACATTCGACCCACATAGAGTGTTTACAGCCAAGTCACATGATCAAGAATAATATATTTTAATTTTGTATTTTTCTGAAAATAGGGACTTAATTTTTTAGTTTTGTGTAATAAAATAAAAAAAAGAACATCTATAATTACACCAGCATGAATTATATTATTAATACTGTCAAATACCCTATTTCCACCTATACTACAATCAATATTTTTTTGGTTACAATAAATTAAGATAATTGAGATAAAATAATTTTAAAATTTATTTATTTAGATTTATTTTATAAAACATATTTTTATTTAATTTTTTATTATTTAAGCATAATCATTAGGACTCTTAATTAGTGGCTTGTATGAAAGATTGAAGAAAAAATATACTGTCTCTCAATTATTTTAGCTAAGAAAAATGAGGTTGCATATTTACAAAGGGAAATGTTTCACAGCACATCAAAAAATAATATTAAAAGCACCAGCAAGTTTTTTTATGTGCGATGTAATAATATCTATTTATAAATGCACAACAAGTAACTCACGCCATTTTATGGGCAAATTAAAATCAACCAAAAAAATTACTAACATATCTATTTATTTGATAAAGTTCTGATTTGCGGATACTTCTTGGAATATGATTAAATAATATCAAATTAAAAACTTTAAGCCGATATACCATGGCCAAGAAATTTGATGAATAGGTATTTAGCAACTCTATTGCTGTCTCGCTGCGCCCTGACGAGCGAGCTATATACGTGTGCGTGAAGAACAGACTGTGCGTGTGTGCGTGCCCGCCCGTGCTCCCGCACTGAATGCCTAGTTGCCTACAAATTCATTTCGCCTCGCAGTCTACTCGGCTAGTTGATATCGGCGTTTGCCGAATGTCGAGTGATTATTGTTATTTTGCGATCTGCTCATATTTTACTAACCGACTACGCCAAATAGACCAGGGTCGATAATTTTTGAAACCAAAAAAAATCACAGTAGTATGAAACCCATTATTATGATAAAAATGAAAGGAAAAATAAATTACGGGCGATCTGAGTTCGGGAAGTTGGTGGGTTTAAGGGTAAAAAATGGTTCAACTCGATTTCCAGCAAAACTATAAATCCTATGGATTTATAGTTTTGCAATATAGTTTTTGAAAAGTTTAATGGCAAAGTTGTAGGTAATAAAAATATCTACAACTTTGGTCCCAATAATTTTTTCACATAACCTCAAAATTTATGTGAAAAATTCAAATAACCAAGTTTTTAGTTAAAATAATATACATACATAAATAAAAATATTAAATTCATACATACTTATAAACTTAAAGCGAGATAATAACGATACAGTAGCTACTCCAAGAAATAGTACAGTTTCACACGACGCTTGAAAACTTCCTGTGAGGGTGCTGGTCTATAATGTGATGATAGTTACGGAAAGGATTACCATGTACAATTCCTGTGATAACTTTAACTATAATCTAATAATCTAAAGTAGAGGTGTTGTATGAGGACTTGAGGAGATATCCGAGACCATAGATACCTCCGTAACATACTTCACCGTTGTTATGGGTGACTTCAACGCAAAGATGGAACGCGAAATGTTGATGAGTTAAGAGTCGGGTCATATGGGTATGGACAGCGGAATTCGAGGGGCCAGTGGCTGGTTGACTTCATGGAGAAGGAGGAACTCTATTTGATGAACTCCTTCTTTCAGAAGTGACCATGCAGGAAGTAGACGTGGAGGAGCCCCGATGGTTCGACCAAAAATGAGATCAACTTCATCATGACGACCAAGAAGCGAATATTCAATGTGACCGTGATTAGCAAGGTGAAAACCGGTAGCGATCACCGTTTTGTCAGAGGCACATTGAATATCAACAAGCTTGAGAGGTCGCGTCTGGTGAAGTCCACGCTCCATTCTGGTCATACTCAAATCCAAAACTCCAAAGACTTCCAACTCGAATTGCATAATCGCTTCCAGAGCCGAAAGCGGAACTGTTCGTACTAAACAATGGGCTGGTGGAAACTGTCCAAGCAGTGTGGTCCAAGTTCTTTAAGACCCCACGCCGGAAAAGACCTCAGAAGCTCTCAGATGAAACCATTAAGCTAATGAAAGACCTGACTGAGATGAGACTGCAAACATCAGCTGATATGTCGCAATATGGCCAACTTAACAGACGAATCTCAAAATCGGTGCGGCACGATCTGCGTTCCTATAATAAAAGATGTATTAGGGACGCAATCGAGTGGAACCAGGGCTGGATAGTGTTCGCAAAGAATTCGTCTATTGAGAAGAGCCAAGTGTTGAAGCTGAAGATCGAGGATGGTAGTATCATTTCATCAAAGCCGAAGATTCTGAGAGAACTCGAGAGGTTTTACGGACAGTTGTACACATTGACGCGACAGCCTAATTATCGGTACAGCTCTGGACAAGAGAGCTAAACTGACCCAACACTACACTGAGGACATCCTAGACATCAGCTTGTACGAGATAAGAATGGCTCTGAAAAGCTTAAGAACAACAAGATCGCCGGGTGATGACAGAATAACGACAGAACTACTGAGAGCGGATGGAAAACCGGTACTTTTAGTCCTCCAGAAGTTATTTAATTCCGTCATACTCGAAGGTACTACGCATGAAGCATGGACTAGTAGGGTAGTGCTCTCCTTCAAAAAAGGTGATAACACCTTATTGAATAATTATAAACCCATCTCACTCCTGAGCCATGTGTACAAGTTGTTCTCCAGAGTCATTACGAACCGTCTCGAAAGCAGGTTTGATTACTTCCAGCCTCCCGAACAAGCCGGTTTCTGTAAAGGCAGGAGCACCACAGACCACATACACACGCTCCACCAGATTATACAGAAGACTGCGGAGTATAATCGGCCATTATGTCTAGCGTTTGTAGACTATGAAAAAGCCTTGGATTCAATCGAGACCTGGGCAGTATTGCAGTCCCTCCAGCGTTGTCATATCGACTATAAGTATATCGAAGTGCTGAAGTGTTTGTATAGAAACGCCAACATGTCGATCCGATTACAGGACGAGAGCACGGAACCAATCCTATTGCAGAAAGCCGTGAGACAGAGAGATGTTATTTCTCCGAAACTGTTCACGAACGCAGTGAAGGACGTTTTCAAGCTCTTGGACTGGAACGGATTCGGCATCAACATCAATGGTGAATAAATCACTCATTTTCGTTTTGCCGATGATATAGTCATCATGGCAGAGTCGCTGGAGGACCTCAATGCGATGCTCAGCGATCTCAGTAGCCTTTCTCAACAGGTGGGTCTTAAAATAAACATAGACAAGACAAAAATCATGTCCAATGTCCATGTTGTACCCGTGCCGGTAATCGTTGGGAACGATACTCTTGAAGTTGTTGACCATTACACCTCTCTTGGACAGATTGTTCATTTAGGTCAGTCCAACCAAAAACGATCAGGACCATCATTCTTGGTCCAACTTGGGCAAAGAGGTCGCCCGAAGAATCCAACTCGGATGGGCAGCGTTTGGGAAATTGCGTGACATCTCGTCCAAGATACTACAGTGCTTAAAGACAAGGGTCTTTGACCAGTGTGTTTTGCCAGTGATAACATATGGTACTGAGACGTGGTCCTTAACTGTTGGCCTTTTGGAAATACTCAGAGTCACACAATGGGCAATGGAGAGAGCTATGCTCGGAGTTTCTTTACGCGATAAAATCCGAAACGTGAATATCCGCCAAAGAGCCAGAGTCATCGACATAGATATTCAAATTTGCAAGTTGAAGTGGCAATTGGGCAGGCCACATCGCTTGAAGTACCGATAACCGATGGGGAAGAAAGGTCCTTGAGTGGAGACCACGAACCGGAAGACGCAGCGTAGGTAGGCCTCCCACTAGATGGACCGACGACATTGTGAGAGTCGCGGGCATCCAGTGGATGCAGATGACAGGATATCGATCACTATCAGTATAGAGGTTAAAGGGGGAGGCCCATGTTCAGCAGTGGACGTCTTCTGGCTGATGATGATAAGCTATACTTAGCAACGTAATAACCTAATGTATTTGAATAAAATTTTGAAAAAATAGTTCAACAAAATTAACTAATATTAAGAGAATTATTTATTTATAAATTTTTCCACTTGTTACGATCCTGATATTCCTGATACACAAGTTACAATATTTTTTTAAATTCTTTCTTTTCGTACTTAAATGTGTTATGTGCGAAAACCACGTCAGTTTCCATAGTAAAAATAAATCATGTTGTGCGTCAACAATTTTGTCCAAATCCTAACTTGCCGACCGTTGCAGTAATGTGCTAAATTCACTTCACGCACAAAACACTAACTAAAGACGAGAACCGTTACATATCGATATCGATGGACAGCACTAATGTGTCGATACAATTATCGACTACATGTCTCTTCTCTAACTGTATACGTATTAGACCGACCCTCCCCTGACCTCGAGCCTCTGCCCGCAGAGCGCAATAAGGACAACTGCAGCTCGGATCGATTTATACCTACGAAAAGTAGACAAAATTATCGTCTCGGATTCTTCTGTTTCCTCATTCAAAAATAGGCCGATTTCATTTTTTTTTTCAATTAATTGTTTAAAAAGGTTTGCTCTCAGCTTCTGTCATTTATTTTTGTTTTACAAACTCATAAATTTTGTTTGAGAGACGTCTGAACACGGAGGTAAAAATTTGATATTTTTTGGGATTTTTAAAGGCTCATATTTCTTATAGTACTTAACTTACGAGAAAAAATAAATGACACAAGCCTGGCCATAAAGGAGATAAATTTTATAAAAAAAAAAAAATGGCTCTAGCGGTATTATCCAGGGAGGAAACAGGAGAATAAGTTTGTATGGACTAAACGCTGCCCAAATTGAGCCTTAAGGGCTTGCTTCAGGGCTTTTTACATAACTTTCATGTGAACTGTGGGCGCCGAGTTGCCACCTTAATCTTGTACATATTTGTCATGACGAAACATTCTGAAGGTAACTTTATTTCTTACTAGTTGTCCGTCCCGGCTTCGCACGGGTGTAAGCTCGGCCTTCGGCCGCGCTACAAAATATAATATAGCCTATGTCACCCGGGGATAGTGTAGCTTCCCAACAGTGAAAGAATTTTTCAAATCGGTTCAGTAGTTTTGGAGCCTATTCGATGCGAACAAACAAACAATCAAATCTTTCCTCTTTATAATATTAGTATAGATAATTAAACTGTAAGTCTTATGGCTGTCAGTGTGAACTACAAATATTCATTACAGTATACAACTCGGAACAGAAAGATGCTGATATACCCATCGGAGAACAATTTATACTTAGAACACAAGTTTGCTAAATCCGAGGAAAAAAACTAGTGTTCTCATCCAAATGACCGATCGCGTCAAAAATTTTGAATGAGGATATTTTTTTTCCTGAATTAAGGCAAAGAGAGCTTTTGGAGTACTATTGCTAGTAAAATAACGTATTGCATAAGTTATAAATTAGCTAAAAACGCAGTTATTGGCAGTAATGAGTTTTATAACTATTATAATACCTTATGTTACTAAAAATAATACTTCAAAAAATAGTTCATTACCTTCTTGAGTGTCTTTGGGAGCCAAATTCGTCTTACTTATCTTTTAGTATACATGTTAAGTTTTTGTAAATGAGCGCGTAACTCCTGCCCTGATGGGTAAATGAACACCCTTAACTATTACTCCACCGTTCTGTGACGTATAATATATATCACAGCCCATCTTATTAGTACCTACTAAATATGAATCGTGATGGCAATATTCGGCATCAACCCCTTGCACATAACTAGTTATAAACTATACAATATTTTATAATAACGATATACAAATGAACTTACGAGATCTGAATTTGGAATGGGTGTTCTGAGATTATTTTTAATTGGTATATAAAAAAATAATTGATGATAAAGTGCTTATTTTATCTACTCTACATAATATTTCATGCTACTTAGTAATGGAACAAATGCTGTGTTTGAACTAAAAAAAAATAGTAAAATAATCCATCTATACACCTACAGTTTAAGAGAGCTCTTCGCATCTGGAGTTCTCACGTTGGCACATTATTGAAGATAAAAAAAAACTGTGAAGTTTCTAATTGTGACAAAATCATGTTTTGCTGTCTATAATAGAGACAAGCTGTGACCATTTTACTTCGTCAACTTAAAATATATTAGAACGAAAAATTATTTATTAGGTAAGTTTAAGTTTTTTTTTAATAATACGCTTGCTTTTGACCTCCATCTCGCCTGATGTTAAGCGTTGACAATGTCATGCGAAGAAACCGATTCACTCGTGATTTGAAGACAACCAGATTGTAACTATCGGGGAACACCCATTAAGGGAACGCATTCCAGTGACTAGCAGCACAATAAAAGTGGAATCAAAGCGCTTTGTACGAGTTTTGTCATCAAAGCGTTTCGTCGTGATATATTAACAGACAGTAAAACATGGTTTTATCAGAATTCACAGTGATTTTATATGCTCAACAATGTAATAATGAGCAAACGAGAGAACTGGAGACGGGAAGACTCTTACCCTTAATAGTTGAACTACACCGCATACAAAATTACCTAACTTACCAATATATTTTATTGTATAGGCATGCTCTTATCACGATATGTCTTACAAAATATCACATTATACCATTACTTACTAATATTTTTGGGATCACTTTTTATCCTTCTTGTAGCCGTACGAATTGATTGCTGGAAAAGAAAAACAGTTCTGTTTTAATAAAAATAAAATGAAAAAGTAAGTATTATACCTCCTTATGAATAAAATGCTTAATAAGGTAATCTATTGTATGTATATTTTTATTTCGCTGTCAAGCGATGATGCGGTCTACGATGGAGCACGCTTGCCGAGAAGAAATCGATTCACTCGAGATTTGAGGACACCCAGATTGTAACTATCGAGGAACACCTATTGGTATATCCGAATAGAGTAAAACATTAGTGCTTTCGGGCGGCCTACTTTGACCCTGAGAACGCATCTCGACTGTGATCATCTAATATTATAAACGCGAAACAACGAAACGAGTGTTTTTTGTGTTTTTTTTTTGGTTTGTTTGTTTTTCATTTACGACGCAACAGAGCAACGGACCGTCGTGATTTTTTGTATAGGCATAGGATACTTTTTATTCGGTCCCTCATGGAATGTCCACTCGACTAAAACCGCAGGACTCAGCTAGTTGGTAATATAAATTACTCTCACAACGCACAAAAAGTGCGTCCAGCCAGAACATACTGTCCACTGCTGAACATAGGCCTCCCCCTTTAACCTCCACACTGAACGACATTCTGCCAACTGCATCCACTGGATGCCCACTGAGAGTCGCTCTCACAATGTCGTCGGTCCATCTAGTGGAAGGCCTGTGCACGCGGCGTCTTCTGGTTCGTGGTCTCCATTCAAAAACCTTTCTTCCCCATCGGTCATCAGTTCTTCGAGCCATGTGGCCTGCCCATTGCCACTTCAACATGCACATTTTAATAGCTTTGTCGGTGACTCTGGTTCTTTGGTTCTGGATCTTAAAGAGTATAATGTACCACTTATTACTATCTATTTTGATAAAGTTTCTATGTCATTATCCTTACCACAAAACTCTTGATCACACATGAGTAGTAACTCGAGCCACTGCGCGCCGGTCACGTTAGGTATCGTGAGCGTGCCACCGTACGACTCGGGCAGGCACTTGGGGCTGATATGCTTGTACAGCAGCTCACGATCGTTGCCCATGAAGATGATGCGCGAGCGCAGCTTCTCCTTCAGGAACGGCTTGAAGATTTGGAACACCATGTTGAAGATGAACGGCTGGTTGATGATGTACAGCCCTTTGATGCGGAGCGGGATGGCTTCCTGGAATACGCAATTTTGGAAATGTTTTAGTTCCTTTATCAAAACTCACCTAAGCGTTCAAAAATACCACTAGCTGGTAGCCGCGATTTTGTAAACGTAGACTTTCCTATAAACTTACAACCTCCATTTGAATAACACAAATCAGCCATTTAGCAAAAAATATAACCTGCTACTTTCTGGTTCGTTGGTCAAATAGTTTTCAAAACTTCGTAATGAGTCGGTCAATCAAGTCGGTCAAGTGGTAGAGATACCTATAATATATAGATGACCAACGGTTTACTCTCGCGTAATTAAATCTCGTTCAGTCAGGGAATAGGCGCGCTTTTGGAGACGGTCACCCGCGCAATACGTGAGTGTAAACCGTTTGTCATAGTTTTGTAGTATTTTGCAAGTTTTTTATGAAGCTCGATATGTCATGCAATGTTCTAGAGCTCGCCTGGCTAGGACTGATCCCAAGCGCCTATTGATATGACCAAAAATCTTTCTTGACTAGTTTTATTTTAAGTAAGGCGTGTGCGTTACCAACTGTTACAAAATCATCGGAACGAAATTGCACAATAACACGTTGTGCACACATGGAGATTGAATACGGTTGTTGCCATAAATATTTCAAGGTTGCACCACTTTTTGTGAAGTCGAATTTTTATAGATCCAAAAGAACTTACATTCGAAAAAGTCTTGCGTTGCGTGTAACCACCTGATGTTGTGCAATAATGGGGTCTATGATGGAGCACGCTTGCAAAAAGGTAGGTCTTAACCTGTCGACTTAGGATTCGAAGTTTTCTAAATAATGTTTTCTAGGTAGTGTATGGTGGTAACTACTTTATAACGCAATAACGCACGTAACTGAAGGTAAGCACTAAGCACCGACAGCTGTAATCGACGGAACACGTCCGTCGCCTCCGAATAGGCAACTCCACCAACGTATTGGGACTGGACAGGTTCACCAATACAGCTCATACACTTTGAGTCACAATAGATATAGAGAAATACGCGTCGGCAATTTTGAAATGTCTTCTACGACATTGACCTTGAAGTAATATTCAAGGCGCTCCAAGTACAATGACCACGCTCCGTCTTTTATGTTGAACTCGACGATTTTGCCGATTGGCATTTTAATTTCATCAAACGTGGAGTTTTAAGCGTTTTAAAACAGAATATATTCGTCGCCACTGTGAAATACCTGGCTAGAAAACGAGCAAAGGAAACGCACTGGTATAGTTAGCACAGATTAATTATGACTGAATTCACGGTGGCCGCCCAGCGGCACCTCCCTCGGTGCATGAATTTAATCATTACAAATTATAACGTAGTTACCACCACAAACAACATTCTCATTGAATCTATTGTTTCGGAAACCAATAACTCGAACATTCGTTTCTATGAAGGTTCCGTGAATTTCTCATTAATATATTATTTTAATATTGCGTTCGCCCATCGGAGGCATTTTTACTTGGGGCTTATCTACTTCAATATTTACCTGAAGCCAGTCGACGATCCTCTTGGCGAAGGGCGGCGTGAACTGCATGACCTGCTGCATAGAGAGTCCATCCATGTCGAAGATGACCACTGCCCCGCAGATCTGCGTCTCCGGCTCCAGCATGGCCGCCTCCAGAAATAGCACACATCCCTTGAACACCTCGTCCAGCGAGCATTTGTTATGCTTCCATTTCTCTGGGAAACGTAAACGAAATATATGAAGAACAATTTAAATTGTATGTCATCATATTATAAATGCGAAAGTGTGTCTGTTTGAATTTTCATCTTTCCCGCAGCAACAGAGCATCTAATCGACGTGATTATTTCCACAGAGAAGGTTAGAGGGCCAGATATAGGATACTTTATAGCATGAAAAAATATATGGTGTCCGAGGGTTTTTTCCACGAGGGTGAAACAACAAAATATTTGTTTATTTTTCTTGTTACCTAAATATGTACGGTGTTTTTACCAATATTGATAATTATTTGCTGATATTTAACTTAATGTTTATTTAATTTTAATTGCAAATATTGTATATTATCCGTATTATATATTTCCTATAATTATAATATAAATATATTATAATTATTATTTGCCGTGGAGACCACGGGCAGTTGGGCCACTGAAGCCAGAAGCTTCATTGGCGAGTTGGGGCGCAGGTTGAGGGAGAAAAATAATGACCCTCGCTCCGGCTCGTACCCTGTGCAAGGTTGGCCATAACCATTCAGCGCGGCAATGCTGCTAGTGTTATGGGCACCTTCGCACAGGGTTAGGGGCGGGTTATTTGATTAAACATATGTTTTTATTTTGTTTGGTATTTTAAATTTTAATTAGTAGTTATTTTGTTTAGGTTTTAGTTTTATTTTCTAGTTATTAATTTAAACGTAGGTTAAAAAATAAAAATGTTTTATAAGTTATGAAAATAATTATAATTGTATTACAATTGCCTGTCCTGTAAACATGTTAATCAATAAATGAATTTGACTTTGCGCTAGGTTTTAGTGAGCTGTTTTTGTGGGTTTTCTGAATCTTTTGTTTGTAGAATACCAATAAGTTCTTACGTCAATCTTCTATAGTAGGTATGATGATAATGAAACTACCTTCACATCAGTATGTTAGGTAGTAATTGCTGTATTATGTCAGCATTGTCGGTAAAGTCCAATGTATCATTTTATGAGTTACTCTTGCGTGACTATGGTATAATTATCCAAATTTTCCATGAAACATAATGTCGAGATCACGTCGATTTTATAAATTGAAAATTGTAATTGATATGCATCGAGATACAAGATACCTAAATAAACACACTCTCTAGGTGAAATCAGTCAAAAAATGTCTGAGCGTCGTTGTACATACCTAGACATCAATTATATAGTTCGCAATGCAACATTTACTCAAATTTAGACGTCTGTCGATTGCACTATGCAAGTTCAACGTCGCTTGGACGTTATGGCATCGTAGCACTGGCGTCGCGCGGCGTTGTAGTCGGATCGCGGTTGCGCTACAACTAACCAAAAAGTCAGCGCAATGCGTAGCGTGCGCAGAGTTTTGATTCGGACATTTTTTTGGCACGATTGTGACTCTACATGTATTGTATCTCGATGTTGATATGACAATGTGTAATGTAATACATATATAATGTACTAGCCGTCCGCCCCGGCTTCGCACGAGTGTAAGCTCGGCCTTCGGCCTCGCTACAAAATATAATATAGCCTATGTTACCCGGGGATAGTGTAGCTTCCCAACAGTGAAAGAATTTTTCAAATCGGTTCAGTAGTTTCGGAGCCTATTCATTACAAACATACAAAAATAGGTACAAATCTTTCCTCTTTATAATATTAGTGTAGATGTATGGTGTACTTATTATGTTCAATTATTCAGTTGATTAATTTATATCCGAGTCATAGGTAAACTATAACAAATAACTGGTCCAGTAATTCCCTAATCTATCAGTTGTGAATCTAGTCTGTTAATATTCTATAGAAAGGTGATTTTGAACATAGATTTTTGTCTATTCAAGTATGCAACTGGTATAATAACGGCTATTTAGATAAAACAAGGCGGTGCAGCCGGTTTAACGTACGAAATAATCGGCTTCCACTGCTAATGATATCGAAATCTATAAGCAAAGGTGGAAAGGCTAACAGACAGTTACTCAAACAAAACATATGACATTCATTATCGTAAAATAAACATTTGAAAAAAGGTCAAAACGGTACAAATATGGGTATTTTGTCCATGTTTGTGCTGTTTGGCGTCGAGACTTCAGGACCGTAGCGGCCGGCCTTTAGATAGATAGATTGATAGAAACTCTTTATTGTATACACCAGAAAAAAAATACATACAGATAGAAAACACTTACGAGCTAGTGCCACAAGTGGCGGCCTTATCGCTAAAAGCGATCTCTGCCAGGCAACCATCCAGGCCTTTGTGGATTGTTATATTTGTTAGGTAGGTCTATAGGGACCAGGGGCTCGATTTTGAATCGCTTGTACTCGTATAATTTATTATGAAAATATCATGCGAATGGTTAAAACAACACGACGCGTTAGCGAATGATACTTATGATTATTAAAAAAATGCGGGAGTTTGTTAGAACGTCAGTCATTTAGCATGATTTCGCATGATCTTTTCGTGCGAAATTTCATATGAGCAACTCAAAAATCGAGCCCTTGGTCTAACGTTTAGTGGAGTCGACTGGAAATTGGAATGCTGGTGCCTTATTTGGCCATAATATTAGCATTGTCATTCAATGTGGCAATACTGCCAGCATACTGGCGACATTACGGTTACGCGGAAAGTGCTACCGTTTTCTAAAGAACTACTGATATTATTTGCGTGATTACAGAGTTGCTCCCATAGTAAAAGTTGTTCATACGATGGGTATTAATTGGACCCCTTAACACCCTTTCCGCGTAACCCTGTAGAGATTTGAGAATACCTATAGGTAAAAAAACATTAATCGGGTAAATAGCATTAAGGATCTGGGAGTGACATTTGATCGTACCCTGAATTTCCATGACCACATCTCTGATCTCGCCAAAGAGGCCTATCGTCGTCTGGGCTTCGTATTACGAAATGCGAAAGATTTTAAAAATCCGTTAGTTATTAGAACATTGTACAACTCGTTAGTCAGAAGCAAGCTGGAGTCGAGCGCATGTGTCTGGAACCCGCACCACGTCACCTATGTGCGGATGCTTGAAAAGGTTCAAAAAGCTTTCTTAAGATCGCTGTATAAGAAGCTTCACGGTTATTACCCGTTCATGTACCCAACTAAATTCTTGCTCGGCCAGCTCGGCTACAACTCACTAGAAGTGAGAAGGATGTTGGATCAGCTTGCTACTTGCTGCAAGGTGCTCAGAGGATCAGTTGACTCCTTGCATCTGCACAATTTATTGTGCACTTTGTTTGTGCCAGATAAACCCGGGGTTCCGGCTAATAGGCGTGGAAAATTGCCCAAGTTTTTCCACGTGGCTCACAGCCGCACCGTGGCGCGCTCCATGTCTCCGCTGATTCGCGCCCGCCGCCACTTCAATGCACTCCTTGCTACCAACACTGATTGTGATATTATTTGTGACAGTTGGAATAATGTAACGAAAGTTTTTTTGACTTATTGTGAAAATTTAACTGATCAATGGGACAGGGGCAAAAAAGCCGATGACTATAATGACAATTTGTATGACATACTAATTTTATGTTGACATATTTTTACAGCAATTTGTTGTATTTATTATATTAGTAATTTTATAATATTATTCCTATTTTTACTAGGAAATCTATTTTAGTTTAACAGTATGTGAGATAAATGTTAGTGGAATTTGTCCGTTTTTATTCTCAATAAATAATTTGAATTTGAATAATTTGAATTAAAGTTCCACAACTTGTGAAGCGGAATTCCATGAAAGGAATTCCACGTCACAAGTTCATAGTATTATTTGAGAAGGTAGATATGAGAAGGTTATTAAGATAGCTTTTGTTTTTCTTGAAAAATAATAATCTGATAGAAACACTTACTTCCAAGTTCGAGTACGAGCACTCGCCGGCCTTGCTGGTCCCTGGTGGGCAGAACAGTCAAGACATTCTGGATGAACACGTTGGTCTCCTTGCTCGGAATCAGGCCATCGTAGTGCTTGTGATGTTTCACTTTAAACCCGTAGTAACGTTTAATCTGAAATGCCAAGCAGTTTTTCATCCCATCTATTTATTATCAACTCGATGATTGGCTCCTCAGTAAGTAGGTATTTTCTTCAACAGACTTTCATTAAGGGCATGTGTTTTGAATCAGGAACTCGAGTATTGTTCTGCGGTCAAAGAAATCGATCCTAAATACTGTATGAAAATAGACTAAAATAGTACTGGCCGGTTAATCGGGCAGCGGACGTGCCGGCTGATAAAAAAAAACATGAGTTAAGAATAAGAATAAGAATAAGAATATTTATTTTCTAAAATGTGTTACAGTACTTAAAAATAGCCAATATAATTTACCAAAACAAAATACTAAATATGTGTACATAGATTTAACTGTGGGCCCCAAACTAGGCTAAGCCTGTGCTATGGAGTCCGTTGATTTTCTTTATTGACATTACCATTTGAAATCAACCCTGCTATGACTATTTAAATTTTAAAAATAAATTATTATTTAAAAGCAATTTTGGGAAGTGGGAAGGGGGATTAAGGGATAGGAACTTAGTGTGGGGAGGGATTTGCTTGCGTAGCACCAGCCTCGAGTTGGTCTCGCTCCCATAATGCTTCACTCGATGTGCACGAATAGGTCTTCCGTCTCTTTGGCTGTTCGTGTCAGAAGCCATTCTCTGACGATTCTTTTAACTTTGAATTGGGTGCAGTCTAGGATTTCACAGTAGTTGGCGACTCTGTTGTACAAAAATGCGTGTGCGTATTTAGGCATACGTCTGGCAAATACCGTTCGAACTTTAGGAGGAGGGATTACAGTGACGCGTTTTCTCTTTGATTTGTCCTGCTGAGGGTTTTGTTTATGAATCCGTAATATTGCTTGCAAAATGAATAGCTGCCGCACTCGCAGAACATCAGCTTCTGTGTATAAGTTGTCAGTTGAGTATCGGCGAGGTTTTTTCAGCATAACTTTCAGGACTGCTCTCTGAGCTATTTCTAGCTCCAAAAGTGCAGTTTTTGCCGCGCTTCCCCATACTCCAATGCAATATTGTATAACCGATTGACACAAAGCTATGTATATAAGTTTACGGATCTTGATGTCAGCCCCACGGCGAAGTTGCTTCATCAGGTATATAAATTTCCTTACTCTGTTTGATAACGTTGATATGTGTGCGTAGAAGTTCAAATTTTGATCGATCGTAACCCCCAGATATTTTATAGATGTGACTCTTGTAATTTTGTTACATTTACATAAGATGTTGTTCTTGTTTTGTAGTTGGAATGTCTGAGGGCACGTTGAGGAATGAATTTTCAGACTTTCTTCAGTTGGACAAGAAGCTTTGGAGATGTGAAATGTAACGAAGTTAGTCTTTTTCACATTCAGGGACAGTAAGTTTTCGTCGAGCCAGTTTGCTATGGTGGCTATACCTTTTTCAGCAGTGTTGAAAACATTCCTCCAGTCCGAGTCTTGGAAAAGTGCGACCGTGTCATCGGCGTAGCATATCAGAGTGGCGTTTTGCAGTGGTAACTTTAGGATGTCGTCCATGTACATGGTGAAAAGTGTTGGCGCTAGTATGCTTCCCTGTGGGACTCCATATCCGTTTACTAGCTCTTCACTCATCAAGTCCCCGATCTTGACACACTGGCGTCTCTCTGATAGGAATGTGTCAAACCATTTCAGTACGGTTCCCCGGACCCCGAACCATTCTAGCTTTTTAAGGAGTAGTTTAATTGAAATGCTATCGAATGCTTTGGCAAGGTCGAGGAAGATTCCAACACACCGTTTGCCAGCGTCTAGACTCGTCGAGACTGTATCAGTGAGGAGCCTAACTGCATCTTCTGTAGACCTTCCTTTTCTGAAGCCGAATTGGTTTCCTTCAAAAAAAATGTGCTTCTCTATGTACTTTACGAGCCTTTTGTTAACGACTTTTTCTAGGATTTTTGAGAATACACATAGCAGAGAGATGGGTCTGAAGTTATCGACTGAATTTTTTACACCGTTTTTATGAATGGGAATGATGACAGCTACTTTCCAGCTATCGGGGAATACGCCACTTTCCATGCTACGGTTGCAAATGAATGTGAGAGGCTTGAGGATAGCGTACTTAATGTGTTTTATCAGTCGCGGTCCTATTGTGTCTAAGCCTGAGGCGCCATCAGTATTTAATTCAGTTATGATGCTGTCCATCTCATAGTCGTCAGTGGGTCTTAAGAAGAGGGAGCTAGGGCAACTGTTTCTTTGTGTCATCTGGTTACATAGACTGTCCTGAGAAGTAGCCGTCTTGTCGAGAATATGAGCAGCTAATTTTGCTCCTGCGGTTGCGAAATGTTTGTTGCAAGCCTCGAGTGACTGTTTTTGGGTGTTTTTGACTGTAAGCAGTTCGTGGGAATTATTGCACTTCCCCTGTATGTGACAAATATCCTTGACTGCCTTCCACAGCTTTTTAGGCTCGTTTTTTGTTACTTCTAACAGTTCTGATTCGTATTTGTCTTTGAGTCTGTGTAATAAATCGTTGCAGAAATTTCTGTATCGCTTGTAGGTTTTCTTGAGGGTCTCGTTATTGGGGTGTGATCTGACTTGCAGGTGGAGTTTATCCCTGTGTCTCATGCACCTTATGAGACCTGGTGTGATCCATGGCTTTAATTGTTGTTTTGATCGACTTATTTTCACTTCGTTTGAGTGTCGCGTGATACTTTGCAGTATTGTGTTAGTGAAAATTTTAACTGATTCATTTATGTCTGTTTGCGCGTACACCTCAGACCAGTCTTCTTGAATTATTTCTTTAAGTACTGCTTCGTAGTCAGTTTTCCGGACAGTTTTGGACAATTTAGGAACCCTCGTTTTCCCAATTTTTAGACCAGCAATAATGAGATTGTGGTCAGTTAAGGAGCATTTGCAGTTGATACCCAAGACGGGGCTGGTTGTTTTTACAAATATATGGTCTAAGCATGTATCTTCCCTAGTGCAGCTAGTGATTGCAGGCATAAAACCGTATTCTCCCATTAGTCCTTGGTATTCAGCGCTTTTTTTTTTGTCTAGGCAGTTCTCCAATATATTAATGTTCATGTCTCCAGTAACGATAATGCGTTTAGCGTCTTTGTGTTGATCCAAAATTGAGCTTAGAGATTCTAGGAAGTTATCGATATCTGAGAATGAAGGGGAGCGATAGATCCCTACTAGTATAAGAGTATTATCGATCTCTACAGTTAGACAGTTAGCGTCGTTAAAGGTTGGTTCATTAATGTTAGCTGACCATATATCCTTGAGGTAAATCGTTACACCTCCGTTTTTGTTTATGACTTTAGTCGTGTTGAACGCATTATATCCTGGAAGTTGACAAATTGGGGTATTTTCAGTGAGCCAGCATTCTGTCATTATTATAGCATCAAATTCAATATTTAATCGGCTTAAAACTACAAGGAATTTAGAGAAATTGCATCGCAGACTTCTGATGTTACATGTAAGCGTTTTAAAGTTATAGCCAGACAGTGATTCTTTGCATAGTTCTACCTTATCAATTATGTGACAATCAATTCTCAGAGTTTCGTCGATGTCTGTGTGAAATTCAGTACTATCCATATTGTTTACCGTAAAGAAAAGAAATTGCGCAATATTCATCATAGTTTTTTGTCACATTAATGATGGTTAGATGTTCTTGTGGAGACTTTAATTTTATGCAGCTACTGTTCATGACGGGTATAAACTTCTTATGTACGAGAGTTTCACGTTGTTTGATGTGTTTTGTTGAATGTATGGAGCGTGTTGTATTTAAGTAAGCGAGTGATGAAGAACGTGTAGGAGCGATGACCTCGTTAGTACGCAGCATTAAAGTTGAGTTGAAGTGAGGAAGGGATAAGGGACATGCGGGAAACATTAGTGAATAGTGGAGACATGAGATAATTATCTTACTAACAAACTTTTTACAAGTGGCAAGTTGTATTTATTGTATCTTATTTTTTTTATCAAATAAGAAGAGGCTTGCATTTGGCCTCCACTTCACCTCATGTTAATCGATGATGGAGGATGGATGATCTACGATGGAGCACGCAAGCCCTGAAGAAACCAATACACTCGCTATTTGAAGACATCCAGATTGTAGTTATCAAAGAAGTCTGTACCTAATTATCACTCCGCAAAATAATCCCTACATACATAGCGCCCTTGCAGTAATAAATTTTATTTTACTCCCCTGAAATATAATCTACTATTCAAAACATGAGTATTACAGTTAAGTATAAAATTTACCGTGGTAAGGTTGTGGAAGGAGCTCCTGATATTTCGGCGCAATTACTTATACCATGTACACGGGAAAACTCAAATACGGTAAATATCCCGTAAATAATCATATAACTGTAGTGAACCAGCGTGATAGTTTAACATTAGTTCTTATGATGCCTTAATTTACAGTAGTTAAGAGCAAAAACCCGGAACTTATTTATCATTGCGTTCAGTGTGAAATTAAAATGATTGCACTGGGTTTATACAAAGCAGTTTACCTACGTGTTGTGTACTAAATTTCAGCTCGATATAATCGCGTGCTATAAAATTATATTACAAGAGAATAGATGATTGTCGGAAGACAACCATCATGACGTCAGGCAGCAATGTGAAACAATAAAATTGATTTCGAGTTTTTTATACTTTCAAGTATTAAAAAGTACATTTTTATACAAAAGTAACAAACGAGTTCACGGGAAGTAAGTGAAATTCAATGAATGGGATTCATCACCTTATTTTTCACCCATAAGAGGTTGAATATTTTCTTCAAGAATAATAGAAACCGGTTCACTATTTGCGACGATTTCGCGTACACACACACACACAAAAAAAACATTTTCGGTTTTCGGCTTTTCTATGATGTAGGCATAAGTCTTTGTTTGCTAATGTATATTTGTATGTAAAAATGCCGCTTACCAGATCATATGCGCTCTCCGGGTAGAACTTGCATGGCCTCAGGAACCGAATGAGCCATGCGTCGCAATCCAAAGGCACGTACAAGTCTTGATCTTCTGTAAATAAAATATATTTTTGTAGACCCACGTGAATAACGGTTATAGAATGGAATGGTGGAACTATGGATAGTGATATCGAAAGATCGCACATTTTGAGAGATAAAAGTTCCCCGTTGTAGTGGATGCACAATTAATTTGCACCATCAAAAAAAATCTGTGGAAACAAGATCATGATAACATAATTTTTTTTTTTTTGGCAAATTGAATTTTTTTGGCCTTTGTCATTTCTATAGTTATATTCTGGGGTAATTACATAGTAAATACTGATTCATATATTACCTACCTTTGAAAACAGTAAAATTAATATTGGAAAACCATTACAAATAATGACCAAACCCGTTTAACGTTCCAGTATGTCAATATTTGAACAAATCACTACCTATTGTATGTTGATTGCCCTTGTAGGTAACTTCACACATGAGGTTTTTTTGTACCGATCAGTGCATTTTCATGTTTATTAACTCCTTTGATCAAATGAAAACTTCAAATGTGAGTTTAAAAAATCAAATCAATATAATTTCTTACAAAAATACAAAAAGTAAATAGTTTACTGGTCATAAATATGGGTGCAGAAAAAATAATAATAACCAAGCCTGCTCGTTTAGCGTTAGTCGCGTTGGTCCTTACCTTAGGTCCTTACACTCCTGAATCTTCCCTAAATTTTTTGACTAGTTTTTTTTTTCTTACAAAATTCTTTATTTTATATTTATTTACAACTAGGTTATCCGACATTACATATAGCTTATGCGCATATTTCAGTAAATTTGTTTCGAGTTATGGTTCATACAAACATCCCATGGAAAAACACATTAAATTTTTCTAGAATTTCCCAATTGTCCGGGCAATTTTTCTTTTCCTAAAATTTTCGTTCAGACTATTACGAAAAAAAAAACACTACATCGGTACACCACATTTTCAAGTGTTTTCCTCTCACTAGGTGGAACGACGACATCGTGAGGGTCGCGGGCATTCAGTGGATGCAGATGGCAGGCTGTCGTTCAGTGTGGCGATCTCCTTAGACCCCCCTCCCCCCTTGAGATACCTATGTTCTGCAGTGATGCGATTACCAACGAACAACATATTTTTTTTTATAATGCTGCCTCGGTCGTTTTAAGACACAAGGTCCGTCCACGTTTGGTCATAGCCCATGATAGATGCAGTGCTACCCAGAACTATGAACAAAATCCTTAAACTCCTAATAATTTAATAGTCTTTTGTTTAGTGACAAATAAGACTAATGTCAAGGGATCATAAGTGACGCTTCTCAAACAATATGGGTCAACTACTTACGTGACCTTTTGAACATGACTTTGTAAGAGCTGTGACGCCAACGTTGTCTTAAGTAGATACAACCTTATTCATATAGGACAAGGAGCGTGCTAAAGGAGCTAACAGACGTGACGGATTTGGTTGACGGACCGCCGTCCAACCAACGGGAGAGAAAAATAAAGTTCTCTTTCTCTACCGTTGGTTGGACGGCGGTCCGTAAACCAAGTTCGACACGTCTGGACCGGTATATGATAGGGTTCCGTAGAAATGTACCCAAAATAATCTAATGAAGCTCTTTGGACTTACCTGGCTTTTACAAGTGTCATCACAACATAAAACGTACTTATCTACTTTGTTGATGTAATTAGATAACATTGATCATTGTATTACGGAACCCAAATGATAAAAAGTTATCAGATGCGTTGTGATTATCTTTGTTTAATTGCATAGGATGTGTCTTATCAGAACGGAGATTGGTTACTGATAAAATGTTACAATATATTGAGATTTGTCAGTTTATCAGGTATAAGGTACTTGTTTACTCGATGTTTCATTATTCTTTTTAAAACGAGCTTTATAATTATATCAATTTAAAAGCTTTTGCACTTTCACATGTAACTGCGAGACTCAAGTGAAACGATTCGTCGAAATACCTCGAAATACCTATCACAGTGCATAATCATGACCAGTAAAATCATAATGAGCAAAAAAAAAAACGATTTCAAAATTATTAAATACGCAATTTCGTTTACTTGGATGACATATAATTTTGCACTTAATTTAGTTTAAAACCAAACTACTGAAACAATTTAGATGAAAATTAAATTTTAAAAAAATTACAAATCGGTTTATATCTAGCCAAGTGTGAGTCGCACTCGCGCACGAAGGATTCCGTACATTAATTTATTATCTATTAATTTATTTTCATTATCTATAAAAACGGGAAAAAACAGGTTTTTTGTATGGGAGCCCCCCTTATATATAAATTTTATTTTGATTTAATTATTTATTTTTAAAGTCAATATATAACTAAATATTATGTGAATGTTTCAAGCGTCTACCTGCTGCCGTTATCAATATCGAGCAAAAACGAGACAAAAAAAATCACGTTTGTTGTATGGTAGCCTCCTTAAATATTTATTTTATTCTATTTTCTAGTATTTGTTGTTATAGCGGCAACGGAAATACATCATCTGTGAAAATTTCAACTGTCTAACTGTCACGGTTCATGAGATACGGCCTGGGGACAGACGGACGGACAGACGGACAGCGGAACCTTAGTACTTAATAGGGTTCCGTACCCAAAGGGTAAAACGGGACCCTATTACTAAGGCTCCACTGGTCCCGTTTTACCCTTTGGTTACGGAACCCTAAAAACAACCGATTTGAGATCCACCTGCTTTTATGAAGTCGGTTAAAATGGCTTCAAACGTAGTAGGTACATAATAAAAATTATGCTAGAACACAGATATGAATAATGCATATTGAAATATCATGAATATTAACTTCCTATTTTACATAGGTACCTACTAATTAATTTAATAGGATGTCAGTAAACACCTATTGTATTAAAGGTGGGGTGGGTCAGGTTAAGTCAGTTCTGAGAAGGAACTTGTCATGTGGCACTTACAATGATCTTTAATTAACATTTTTATTTTTGACCTTTAAGGATATTTTTATAAAACGCAGAGGTACCGAGAGGGTTTTATTTACGGAATAATTTCAAGGAAAGCAAGTTTGAGTTCACTGCTCCTACTTGAATGTTTTGATCAAATGATACCGTCACTGACTATATACAAGACATTGGGTTGCGAGAAAGGGTGTACAATCCGAAAGGTTCTCGAATGGAGACCACGGACTGGTATAAAGCGCATAGGACGTCCCACAAGACGGACAGACGACCTAAAAGAGACCGAAGGGGAACGCTGGATGACTATGATGATGAAGCCGAAAGGGGTCCATAATACCAGTCTTTAATAAAAGTTTTTAACATGAGAGCAACTCAGGAATCGCGGAAAAAATATCAGCTGTTCCATAGAAACGGATTCACTCGACAAAATGTATTAAACAGCTAATATTTTTTTTGCGATTCCGGAGTTGCTCTCATGTTAAAAACTGTTATTAAAGACTGGTATTATGGACCCCTTTCGACTTAGTACACCTTTTCCGCGTAACCCTGTGTAATGTTATTAGCCTATTTTTCTGTCTAAGAAAGTGTGTGAAGCATAAAAATCGTTCACTTGGATGACATATTTTTGATTTAAAAACCAAACTACTAAACCGATTTTGCTGAAATTTCAATTTTTATAAATTCTGTAATAGTTATGCGTTTGATCGCCAACTCGCCTGATGTTAAGCGATGATGCGGTCTACGATGGACCGCACAACGGCCATGAATGGAGCGTTCTATGGGCCAATCTCAAAGTATGTCCATTCAAATAAAAACACAATTCAAAGAGTTCTGAGGTAACAATCATTATAATAAGAACCGAATTGAGAATCCTTTACTACTTTTTGAATACGTTTAAAAAAGCTGCTATCAATGATAAAACTTACCCTCAAGCAGTCTCCTCAGCTCTTCTACTGCAGGTTTGACGACCTCAGGTGTCTCTCGCAGCTGGAGCCGGGCTATCTCCCGCACGGAGTCACGGGGCTCGTCCAACTCGAACTGCAGCAAGAAGTCCCCGAGCTTCACGCCGGGTAACTTGTCCAGCTCCGTTAGCATGTGTTGGGATACTGGAACAAACAGAAAATAAGAGGTTAAAATTTGGTGGTATTAGAACACTTTCGTTGTCATAGTGGACTTATTATTGAATACTAGCTGCGCCCCGCGGTTTCACCCACGTGGTGATGAAAAATTGTGATGATGATGAAAAATACTTTACGACCTATTAACATTATTATTGCTATTCACATACCTACCAAATGTGCATAAAAATCGGTCGAGCCGTTTCGGAGGAGTGCGACCACAAACATCGTGACACGATAGAATAAAGCCATTAGAAGTTTTATAATTTGGCTTGCCTTTGACCGCCAACTCGCCTAAACTTACTGACTCTAAGTTATTATATATACACATATACTACTAGCTGTTGTCCGTGAATTCGTATGCGTAGGCTTTCATAAAATCTTTCATATATTTTTTTATCGTGAATTTTGTTTCTATCAATGTGTGAATCAATGTGTTTTGTTTGTAAATTAATGGTGAATCGTGAACACAACTTATTATAATACCTAAAGTGTTGATGAGTTTAGTTAGCAAGCCTACGAAGGTTGACGACATTTGCGTTGCTTAGTGTATAATAGGTTTTTATTTACTTAGAAGCGTTCTTGTGGTAGTCGACCATTTCGAATGTATTTATGGATTTAGTAGATAGAACCTTAAATAAATAGCGGCAACCAGAAGAATAAGAAGAAGGTGTAATCGCGCTAAACTTTTGAATACAGTAAAATTCAGACATGTTAAGTTCTACAGGCTTAAACCTATTCCACACGATACAATTTGTGCCAATAAAATTATCTCACGAGGAGTGAATTTTTTTTTACCTCAAGGTCAAATCTATATCAGTAAATCATGTAGCGTGTGGAATAGGCTTTACACGAAAATGGTGTACTGAGGCGAAAGGAGATGATTATGAACATTTTTTACCATGTTACTACCCCTGAAATCACGAAAAAATAGGAGATAAACATTTTAGTGAGTGTGAATGATATTTTCTATGAGCGCCTTTGGGCTTAGTATTTTCATGTAAAGCTGTATATTTCCACAATAACTATTTTTCAAGCTTTTATTTAACTTACTATCAATGACTGTTTCAAAAAGGGGGTTTCCACATTTTCTTTACATCAATGCTTGCATTTTATGTGTTTGTTCGAGTGGAATCTTAAAACTCAATTTTAAACTAGTTATCCTCAACATATTGAGCTGAGATTTGGCATACTTATGTAGGTTTAGTGACAATGTAATGTTATGGTACCATCGAGCTGGTCTGATGATGAAGACAGAAGGTGGCCATAGGAACTCCTAAACGAAACGACGTAACCCCGTCGCGTTTAGGTTCGTTGGGTTTGTCTTCCCAAGCTTTTTTATCCTAGGATGGCGGTTTTATTTCTTCGCTAAAGCTAAAACCATGTTTAAACTTTTTTTTTTAATATATACTTATTATATATGTACATTTGCACTTTATTAATTAGGAGAAAGGCCAACATCCAGTGGATTAGACTGTCGGTACATAATAATGTACATTGATGATGGAATCGTTGTTTATATTATTATTCTCAACTAACTGCAAAAAAAAAACAGCTTGAATTTTCATCAGATTGTCCAAGAAGGAAGGTAATGTTTTTCGGGCATGAGTATTTATTACACTAGCGACCGCCCCAGCTTCGCACGGGTGTAAGTTTTATTATATATACAAACCTTCTGTGAAAAATTATCTATAACTGATGGTGAAAACCATATCAAAATCCGTTGCGTGGTTTATGAGGAGTTAGCGGGTATACAGACAGACAGCGGAAAGCGAATTTATTTTATACTATGTAGATATGTTTGAATTTTTTATGTTTCTATATTACCTTATAGTTATAGCCTAAACGTGAACTAAATGTGTGATTTTATGTATTAGTTATTTGTCTTCGTGGCCTGTGTCGTTGGCTACATTTTGCTGTCGGGTTTATTATTTAAATTAATCTATTTGTTTAACGCGATAGCTTTGTCGGTTATAAACCGATTTTAATAATATTTTTTATTGAATAGGCGATATCGAGCATGGTCCCGTTTAAAGAAGAAAATATTCCATCTCTAAGGGTCGAAAATTAGGAGATTTATGCAGATGTGTGATTAGTGAATTTAAAATCAGTTTTTTTTTTTGTAAATAAAAAATATATATGAATAATAAAGATTACGAATTATGCTAATGTACACTTTATAAACACATACTTAATATTAATTGAGTCATCTAGCGTAACTGCGTAATCTACTCAAGAAATATATATCAGAGGTGAAAGACATTTCTACAGCTGTATCAAGACAAATTTAGAAAGAAAAGAAACATGTTGCACAAAATTAAAAATCGTTTTTACTAATAGATATGCATCATTGTACCTACCTCTACCTAAATTAATCACAGAATCGATTTATTTTCACATTAAAGCATTCTTGGAAATTGAGGGTACCTACGAGTAGGTTTAGGTAATAGGTAGGAATAACTTTGTTATATTTTCCTGTTAAATATGATGGTAATTAAATTTATTTACCTAGTGATAAACTAGATTTAAAAAAAACATTTGTTGTTTCAACCTTGAGTACAGAATACACATAGTACACATACATTGAGTTAACATTATAAAGTTTATAATAAATAATAATAATATAGTTTATTCGTTCAAGATAACTTAGTGTCTAAATACAAAGGATGACGAAATAGTTAACAAAATTAACCCTTACTAACAGTGTTTCATCGGTGTGCACTGAATCCCATGTGGGGCTTCAGGCTCTTCCTTTGGCAAGATATATAGATAAAAGAAAAAAGAAAAGCTAGAAGATAATAACTATTAAATAGTTAAACTTAAAACTAACTACAAGTTATAGTTACTAACTGTAGAAAACTGTAAAAACTGATGGTTATAATCATTACCTATGTAAAAAGTTGAACAAACTTTGATGCCAAAAATATTCAGATTCTATGAATAATATAACATAATACTTAATAGGATATTATACAGAATGTTTTCTAAATAGGTACCTATAGCAAACAAAAATATTAAAAAACTGTATTTTTTTCGAGTCGAGCGCTTCGTATGTGGTTCTTGTGATTGCTCAAATGCAGGTAGGTGAGTAAAAACCTCATCAATATTTTAACAAGCTTTTATTTAACTTGCAATGTTTTGTAGTTTGTTTAGGTTAAAAATTGTAAGCTGAATTAGAGCCAGTTTCTTAACCTAACAGATTTTGTAGAAATTTTGCATACTTTGGTGACAAAACAATATGCAATAGGTACCCAATATTGTATAATTTTCAAAATGGCTGCCAATTTTTTTAAATAAAAATTAACAGCATAATATTAATAAAAGCTTGATTATCAAATATTTTACGAAATGACATTTCAATTGTGGTTTATATTAATCATAGCAATTAACATACATAAAAAGTTTATATTCTGAAGCCCCAAGAGAATGCTCACTGAGAAATTTGATACCTACTCTATGCCTATCCTATACTATGCGTTGTGTATCTTACTGATTATTTATTTAAAATTAAATAATGAACAGTTGATGAGCTGGAAAAAATCGAAGCTTAAAATCTCTAACTATAATAATAAATTGGTAGGTACGTAATTCAAGTATTGTACTTACTTTTGCCCATCTTTCACAAACACAAATCAGCTATTCAAATGAAATGTTTCGGTGGTAAGTATTCCGCGAAGAGTTGCCGGAGCCGGTGCAACGTGCGTGCGCAAGACTAGGTGAACCGTAACGGCGCGGGCGCGGAACTGCGCAGCTACACCGCATCATATTGCTTATATCCGTACGGATTGCTTTTTGCCGACATCTCACAAATTACTGTCAGATAGGGATGTACTCGGATATTATGTGTCAGCAACATCGATGTTCTATAGTTTTATCGAATCGAATGAACTTTCGATAATTATAGACAAATTCACAGTTTGTTGCTAATAATGAATTTTACGTAGCTTTTAGTCCTCCATTTGTGCATTTGTACTAAATTTGTAAGTGTGCAATAAAGTATTAAATAAATATTCAATAAAGTTCTGTTGAAAATCAATGACTCGAAAGTTAGGCGGAGATTATTATGTCCTTTCAACATTATTTTATTAATTAATAGCTGTTGTACCCTCATGTTTTGCTCGCGTGGAAATCCCCTCGGGAACCGTACATTTTCCGGGTTAACAATGTTACGTCATTATCTGGCCTTCCAATTAAGTATGCAAGAAATCGTCAATCTGTTTATTTATTGCTTGAAAGAGGAACAAACATACTATTCAATAAGCTAATAAACGAACACACTTTCGCTGTTATAATATATTAGAATGGTGTCTGAATTGTTGACGTAGTTTTATAGTTATAGGTTGTGTTACATTACATTATTTCTATGCTAAATAATAATCAATGTACTCGCTGACAAAACGTGTAACGTGTGAAACGAGACAAGCTTTTGGATAGAAACGAATAGATTAGTTTATAGAGAATTGGTGAATAAGAACAAGTATCATAATTTCCTCTTTTGTATCGAACTAAATTAAATTATTGTCATTATATTCTAGGTTTCTGAAATGTGTCTGTTTGCAATCTAGTTTCATATTTTCTGGTATGCGTTATTGTGAAATTGCCGTTACGACTTTCTGCTTCGATAGATATGTCGACGTTAATATCGATAACCGGCTTTATTGTGAGTGACATCTCTAATTCCAAACTTTTGTTTGTCATTTAAATTATCGAAATTAAAATGATATCATTATAGTTCTCTTCATCTTCTTTATATAACTATATAGGCGATGTATGGACTCCAGGGGCCTTACGCCTACCTCTAACTCTAACTGCGGGTTCGAATACGCGCAGTTTGCAAAATCACGCGAAACTTAACGCGCCGAGATACGGTTTGGGGTCGCGCAACTTTTCGCAATCACCTAAACTGAATTGCTTATAACAGCGAGGCGTAAGGCCCCAGATAGCTGATGATATAAGGCGTAATCCACGCGGGTATCCACCACTATAGTTACATATATGTATAAAAGGCGATGTGTGGTAGGTAAGTAAGTACTTTGCAAGAAAGAACATTTTTTTTTCCTAATCCGATTAAACACTAACATATATTATATTATCGTCAAATAAGTCATAGTCGCAGTCAGAATCAAACAAAGTAAGTCACGGTCAAGCCAAAGACATGCCCTAATAAAATGGTAGTGGCTGTACGAGAGGCTTCTACCTATATAGAGTTTTGAAACATCACAAAAATACATAAGTATTTCACCGCGTTATATCAACTTCACTCCCACACTCGAGTTCGTCCACGAACACTTAATAAATAATAATCCACCATTAAAATAGACTAGTTTAGGAAAATAATACATGCGACATGTTTTTTCCATGTCGCGCCAAAACTCTCATTCATTAAAAATATAAATTAGAATAGAATAAAATTATTCTTCATCTGCTGACAAATTAAAGTCATCTAGCGTTAAGCGGTGGAACTAATCATATTTACAGCGTTACGCTCCTACAAACTTACCACAACGTTACTAGTTCTGCCTTACGCTGATAGAGGGCAAGTTAGGTATTTAATATATTATTTATTTATTTATTCATATAGAAACACCAACAGTACACATATTAAATATTACACAATATAACACTTTTTGTAAATAATGCAGTTCTGATATGTGCACCCTTAACAGGTGTTTACAACGTTCGCCATTAAAAGTGTGGTAAGACCAAATATATACATATATAGTAAAAAGTGTATAAATAGGTGTGACGATTTAAATACAGTAAGCGCAATATAACACAATTGGATTATATATTGCAACTGTAACCAATCACCAGAACACCCCTAATAAAGATTTTACGAAACTAAAACATAGATAATTCAAATAAAATAATTAAACCTAAACTAAATTTATATAATTATCATATAATTATATATGATAATTATAATATAATTGTCATATAATTATCAATATAAAAAACAGACTTCATAAATAATGTCAACACTGGGCCAAATTGAAATGGGATCACACGGGAAGCACCAGCTTTCAAATAAAAAAAGAATTATCAAAATCGGTTCACCCAGTCGAAAGCTCTGAAATAACAAAAAAAATTAGTCTAATTGAGAACCTCCTCCTTTTTGTAAGTCGGTTAAAAATCTTGACTCACATACTCAAAGGGGACCTGGCTAGGATGGACATAATTCGAAGCTACCGGGTTCATCTAAAACAACTTTTACAAAGGGCCAACCCTAATATAGCGAAAAAATCTTAGCTGTTCCCAATGAGGTTATATTGTACTGCTTGGCTGTTCCATGAATTGAATGAAAATGAAAATTATTTATATTGGGTCTCTACAAACATTGTTGGTCAATAATTTAATAATGTCATTTACACCCAACAAAATTTAAGAAACAGTTTTTTTTAATTTGGGAGTTGTTATCAAAACGAACATTGTTTTGATGAGTATAATTATTTCTTGACCAAAAAACTGTCTTTAAAATCTATACATCTATCTATCTATCTATATCTATCTATCTATCTATATCTATACATATAATAAAAACGTAGAGATAAAAAAATCTGTAATTGCAAGATAACAAAAAAAAAACACACAGGTCGTCTTAAAATAAGCAGCTGAACACGATAGGACAGTTTTTAGAATTTTTGTCTGTTTGTTTGTTTGTTTGTTTGTTTGTCCGCGCACATCTCCTAAACCACTGGACGGATTTAAATGCGGTTTTCACGAATATGCTTAGAAATTACCAGATTAAAACATAGGCTATCTTATATCATATATTTTAATTCTTTATTTTTACATAAACGAAAATAAAAATCAATGATTTATTTCTTCGTTACGCGAAACGTAATATGAGGATCGTCACATAGCCTCAAGCAAGGAGATCCAAAGTAAAGAGAATGTTATTGACATAGCCATTAAAATTTTGAAACTGTCAACTGTCATTCGGTTAATCCACAGACCTACTACCTATAGATTTTCAATGAGCGTGGCTAGCTCAGTGCCTCTCGCTTCAACAAGGTGTGTTGCCACATTAAAATTATTTGCTTTAAGTTAGGGTAATTTACATACTAGACGGGTAGTGAATCTCTTCAATGAGTAATTTTGGAAACTTTGGAAAATCTTGTGAGATGGAAGGATATCTGAAAAATACTTATGAACAAAAGAAATTAATATTAAGATCCAAATCCATCCGTTTAAAGGTAAGACAGCTTTAAACGGCTGTATCTTTCGCGCCGTAATATCGTCAGTTGAAACTTACACAGAATATGTAATGTTACGACGGATTAACTAAGAAATATAATTAAGTCAAAACTAAAGAGGGTACACATCCACACATACAACAAACGTTTTTGTTAAGGTATTTTTGTATTTGCTCTGGTGTAAAAACCAAACGGTACGTAACGGTAATCGGTACAAGCGTCAAACTTGGCGGATTATAGTGCACACCCTAAAGTAAAACAACAAATAATAAATACTGGCCGCGTGCGAGTCGGTCACACATTTCTGTTTCCCACAAGTTAAGCAACGTCGGGCGCGGTTGATACTTGGATGGATGACAGCCTGGGTGTGATGTTGTGTATTTGCACTACTTTTTGTATTTTGTGACGGTACAGAACCCTCAGTGCACGAGCCCGACTCGCACTTGGCCAGTTTATTTATTTTCATGGATGGAATTAAATATCTGGGACATTATTGCACACATGGTCATCTGACCCCAAACTAAGCAAAGCTTGTAATATGGCTGCCAGAGACTGATATACATACATATATATTTTTAAATACATACTTAAATAGATATTAACACCCAGACATAGAACAAACACAAATGTTCATCACACAAATGTTTGTCCTAGATGGGAATCGAACCCACGCCCCCAAGCACAGAAAGTAGGATCACTACCAACTGAGCCACCGAGGCAGTCAGAATTATAGATAACATCCCAATTAATGAGATACTTAGATAAAACTCTTTATTATTTACAGTACTCATATCACACACGATAAATCAGACTTCAAAAAAAGATTATTTTGTTTTATTTGAACAAAATCACGCTGATGATGATTTATGATGATATATTTTCTTTGATTTAAGTACATTTAAGTGTGTTTATTAGACCCTGAGCAGCTGCAGTTGCTCAAAAATATAACTTTTCCCTTTCTGATATTGGATTCGGCATTGAAATTACTGGAACAAATTCTACTATGTTTTCCTGGCACCCAATTTTCACAACCAGTAGCACTGATCCATTTTATTCGTAAGCCAGGATCAGTTGGAAACCTGCAGAACGAATAATTTATGTTAATTGTGGTGGGTAATTTCATTTATAAACTGGCAACATTGATTGTTATTCTTCTCAGTTAATATTTTGATAAAACTCATAGGAAATACCACAAAACGACCAAAAAACGGACTAATTATGAATAAAATATTTACGCATTGATATCCTGAATTTATTTAGGTGATCATTACAAGCTCTATATGTTTACTTACGTGTGAAATGATATTTCATCGTTTTTTCTCTCACTGCGGTACTTGCAGCCCAAAATGATACAACCAACCATTGTAAATGTTTGTTTTACAATTATTTCTAAGACGAAACACGCATTTATCACATAAAATCACCAAAAAAATGCAATAAACAATATTCAGACCCGTTTTTTTTTGGCACAGAACCGTCAGATTTTGACATTTCTGATCCAAAAAACAGGCCACGCTGATAAGGACAAAAAAGTCTTGTTATGTCCTTTTTGTACTTGTGCTGAGCCATATCAATTTGTCTCTTTCACTTGCTTTCACTGAAATATATTGCCGATCTGTATATCTGTGGGTTAATCAGTTTAAATTTACAGAAGGTTCCTTAACCTTCTTAGATGAATGAACGTGTAGATCAAGCATGTTATAGGCCTTACAACCTCTTTGGTGATTCATTCCAGTGCATGGAGTAGGAGTATTACATTCTCTTGGTTTTATTCTATGTTAGCATTTAAAACACAAAATATACCGCATCCTATTTTAATTCAGTCCCGCGAATAGAAATATTCAAACAAGGCCCTTTGTACATGAAAATAAACCTATACAACAAAATTCCGGACGCAATAAAGAAAGAAAGAAATAATATCATTTTTCCAGAACCAACTTCGTAAGTTTCTAACCCAAAAATGTTATTACGAGATAAAAGATTTATTCGACGATAAATTTTAGAAAATTATAATTAGAAAATAAATATCGATATATAAATAGTTAAGAAAGTAGCGTCATAAGTTTTGTATCATCTCATATATAATTAAGTAACCTATCACACTAAGTATGTTTTTTTTTGTTTTGTAAAATTACTTCACCCTAGGTTAAGTTTGAATAGTATATATAATATTTATGTAATAGATTTAACTATACTTAAATTTATATGTTTATGTCTGTGGTCTGGTTTTGTGAACAGCCACTACATAAGTCATTGCTGCACCCTTTATGCAGGGTATATAAACTTAGCTTTTAGAAGAATACAGTGTATATTTGCAATAAGAATAAGAATATAGAAATAATTTTATTTTACTGTGATATTTTAACAGATAAATAGAGTAGTTTCATTTCATGGTTTTTTAATCAAGGTATGCATACAAATGCACGCGAAATAAGAAATAACTAGCCAAGAGCGTGTTAAGACAAGCATTATGTCAGGGTTCCGTGGCCAGTGAAACTGGACAGTCAAATTTCAGAGATGTATATCATCCCGACATGACATGATATACTTTTAATGGTTTAGACAAAAAGAAAATTTCAAAACATGCTCTGCACTGTGGTCACATTATCTTTTTGATTTGAAAACTGTTGACGGTGTTATTTATTACTTTTATGCTTCTATCAATACTTCACACAGGGCGACTTAAAATAAGCAGCTGAACATGTTAAGGCAGTTTTTAGAATTTTTGTTTGTTTGTTCACGCACATCTCCTACACCCCTGGAAGAAAATGCGGACGGATTTAAATGCGGTTTTCACGAAAATGCTTAGCTATGACCAGATTGAAGTATAGGCTATGTTATTATGCGCAAGGCCGGATTAAGGGAAGAAAAAAGGATTGAAGGTTTATATGAAAATCTACGCGTACGAAGTCGCGGGCAAAAAAACTAGTATATATATAAGAGAATAAAGATTTTACGACAGTCATCGTTCCTGCAACCCGTACATTAGAATCAAATTTAAGAATTTACAAAATATCTAATAGGTACTTAACTGTAAATCAAGACGTTAGCTTACATAATAATACTCTTTTTAAAAGTTAATCTAGGTCAGCTATAATTTCGGTAATACGAACTACTAAATTATAATTATTGCGATAAAATTACGAAAACTAACCATTGATAGCAAACTTTATGTAAATTAGACTATTATCTCGAGATGTTATTGTTAATTAAAACTAAGCAACCTAAAGTTATACCAATGCTGTGATCTATCTACTTACAAAGAGTACAGAAAGAAGGGCCTTACACCTAACTCTAAATGCGGGCCCGAATAGGTGCAGTTTGCAAAATCACTTGACCGCAAACCGTGTCTCGGCGCGTTTGGGAGTTTTGTAGAGGCTTGATTTATACCCAGAAATCCCCAGAAAAAAGATTCATTTGAGCTGATGACAATGATGGCCAACGAGATCCTAATAAATATTTAGCACCTTATTTGGTAATATGTTGTTTGATAGGTAAGTTAACATAAACGAAAAAATATATAAATAAAAACCGAATTATATCCATTCTGCGGTGTTTAAAAAAGTATATTTTTTTAATCCAGGACTCTGTCATTGATCAAACCGGTTGGGACAATCTTTATAAATTCTTTATTTGAAAGGATATACTTTCAGTCTGGTCCCATAAAATTGCATTAAAATTAGTGCAGTAGTTTAGTTTTTAAATCAAAATATATGTCATCCAATCCATGTAAACAAATTTGCGTAGGTAGTTACTTATTTTTAAGTCGGTTTTAAAACTGATAATTATAAATTTCACTGGAAATGTTACCCTCCAATCCAAAACACATTAATGATTGCACTCAATTACTTGGAGTAAATGGCAAGGATTTGGTACTTACCCAGGCGGAAGAGCCTTCCCACCAAAAGAGCAGGCCTACATGACTGGCCAACCAAGAAACTACCACGCGGCTCTCTACGTATTCATAATTAACATTGTCAACGAGTTGGAAATCACTCAATGGTGACGATGATCAAGAAAGCGCACAAGCCTGGAGCAGCGCCAAATATGGCAGGTTAATGCACGATTACAAACACGTGGCCTAAGCGAGCAGTATGGCCCATTGTGGGCTAAAAATAAAACTGATCATCTGTTCATAGAATGATACTGTTTACTAATAAGGCACGATTTCATGGAAGGTTAATGGTCTTCATGAGTCAGCTCGCGTGCCACCGACTTGTCGTAGACGACTATCGATTTGGTACGAGACTGGGACAATAACATTGAGGAAGAAGCATGATTAAACTGCTCTCATTCATCAGCATTTTTTTACTAAGCTATAACTTTTTACTGTCTTAAATGATTTACAGTCATATTGTAAGTTGTTCAACAGTTGGCTACTCATTTACGCAAATCTTAGTAATGGTGGATAATTAAACCACATTTGTCCATTCTCCTTTACTTCTAGACTGCGTTGAAGTTGACCAATCATCAACGTTTACAGAAACTACTTAGTGAATAAATAACATAATAAGGTATATGTAATAATCATTTATAAAAGTTCACTCTCTATTTCTATATCAAAGCAAAGGCAGAGCAGACAGTTTGTAACTAAAGTTAGTTTTCTTTGTGACTTTGTAATGTACTGATGACACATGATTAAAGCGCGATGTGTTGTTTGTTTAAACATCCATTATGCTACAAACTTGACCAGAATGTTTTATTTAATGGGATTATTATTATACTCTTGATTACTTCCTGATCAACTGCCATAGACAATAATATTTTGCGCACATACTTCATAGTTAAACCAGCTTATTTAGTCACAAGCAAAAAATTATTTTTTTATTGATTTTGTTTGATTGCTTGTTTTTTTTTATTTGAATTTGAAAAGACCGAAAATGCCATGGAAGTTCTTCCTACCTAATTTGGGATGATTTTTTTGGGTCCTTGCATTTGCTAGAGACAAAATATACCTATTAATAATATATTGCTTTGTCCTGTATCTTTATTTATGTTATAAGATATAATTTGCTGGTCGAATAAGATAATGAATATTCTAATTACTACTCGAACCTTTAGTGACATAAATATAAGCTATAATAATTAAAGATTTTCTTATTAATTGAGTTTATTATTGTTAATTTGTTTATTAAAAACTAAGCGACAAAATAATAAGTTAATTAAGATCAAATTTTAAATCAAATCAGAGAGGATTTTGAGAAAGTTGCAAATGTTTTGATATCTTTTTTTTTTATTAATCATGTACTGACCTAGCTTATCAGAGTCAAGCTTATCTATTACATGTTTGTGCACGCCATTTAACGAAATTGTAATTTTTTATCATAAAGTTTCCAGAACATTAATGTAATTTAGGATGTTGCAGATAGAAGTAATAATGTCATTGATAAGGGTGCCCCGTCTAATTATGTCGTCATATGTATTCAGGACGTGCCAGACGTGATATTTTATTACTCGTAGAGAATAGATAAGGAACAACTCAATTTGAGAAAACATTACTCAAGATATAAAACACAGACTAAATAATAATAAAAATATCTATGCACAAGATCCTTAAATATTCCATCTTCATGACAAAGATTTTCTACAGTTATTATATGATTATTAACGGGAAATTTTACCGTCATGTATCTAAAGTGAACATCCGTGATAGTTTAAAACACCGATTTAATGTTTTTTATATTGCTGTTTCACTTTATTACGTACCTATAGATGCTTATAGGGAACTAGTCTTACCTCTATACATTACATTTTATAAGTATAGTTACGTACGTACGTAACTGCAACGGCATGCAAGAGAAAAATATAAAACAACGAGTCAATGCCAATTTTTGTAGAATTGAAAAAATTTACTTCTTACTTCTTAAAACCATGTTTGAGAAAAGTAAGTAATAGGTCCAAATGTCTAATTTTGCCACATAATATATACCTTGTTTGAAACGGTCGAAAATTGCGACGTATATTACGAAACGATTATGTAGAATGGTCCTTGACTCTGCGCGCCAACTGGTGAAATTCATCTACGTTGCTACTATCTATCTATGCGCATATTTTTGGCAATAACTGTTGCTTATGCCGCAGGCCTAATAATTATGCATATATTCATATTTTAGTAGCGAAATACCCATACTAAGTCACAGACTGACTCATCACAAAATCCACATGACCTATGAAGCTATTATTTAGCTGGTAGATTGGCCTTGAGGTCAGCTGAGAAAAGATTTTGTGAAAAGGCCAAATCAAGGGGGGAGGCAAAAAAGGGTTGAAAGTCTACGCGTGTATAAGTACAAAGTCCGGGAATCTACGGAAACACAAATGTACGTGGGTCATACTGAATGTTTCTGGAACTAGCCATTTGTAATAAAATAATTAAAAATATACGGTTTTTGATAATTGAACTCTCCGGGAGTAGAATACATAAATGGAATTGTATTCTATATTTGCACTAATGTAAAAACGGTAATACGTACAAGCGTAAAACTCGCCATGATTATAGTATACTCGCGCCTGCGCCGCGCCTTACGCTGCTTCTGTCGAGTCATAAGCGTTTTTTTAGTTATCAAACTTAAAAACCATAAAATTTAATTTATCAATGCTTGTTATTGAAACGGCAGGTTTTCGTGTGCGTTGCATTTCGTTAATAAATTAAACAATTTTAACAAATAGGAAGGCGTCTCCACATTTTTTTTTATTATACTTGACTGACTTTTGAATTGATCTAAATTAAATAAACGAGAGCTGAAATGGGACCCGGGTATGTCCTAAAACTGCGACCAGAACCACCGGAGGATGGGCAGCAGCGTCCTAATAGTACACGGTGAACGTACTGCGATCCCCAAGCCGCCTGCCAAGCGTGGGGATTATGGCAACACCCCTCTCTATGAGGGAGGCCTTGTCCAACAGTGGACGTTAATTGGCTGATGATGTGATGTGAAATAAATGAGAGCTGTAAATAATTATCTATACAGTACAGTACCACTTTGTAAGTACATATAGTTAATTCAATTTAAATAAATACCGACCGTAGAACCAATAAGTATTGAACACAACAATAGTTGTATTACCTACCGTTCCGGCTTCACACGGGTGAAGTTATTTTTTAAACATTCTGGTAATAAATATAGCCTATGTTACTCAGAGATAATGTAGCATTCTAATGGTGAAAGAGTTTTTAAGATCGGTCCAGTAGTTTTTGAGTTAATTCGTCACAAACATCCCAACAAAAACAATTTTTTCCTCTTTAGTGTAGATACAGTGTATCTAACCTGGGGCCTTACCCCTAGCTCGAAAAGTTGACCCGCATAGGTGTTATTTGTCTAAACGGTACCATCAACTACGATAAGCGGTAGTTATTTGATAGCCGCCAAGCTTTGTTATTTTCACGCACACTCGCATAGTAAAAAGGATTTTCGTTCATTCAAGTTAGACGCTTTTAAACGATGCAGCTTAAATGAGTTGGTTAATTTTAGGTACCTATCAGGTACCTACTAAAAGTTGGCTCGCAAAAGTGAAGCTAAGGCCCCTGTCATATATTGTTCCAGTTCATCGATCGTAATAATACCATAAAGCATATCAATCAATAAGTAGGTCAGTGTTTGATGAACTCATGCTCTAAGTCCTTAGTGGAATGGAATGAATGGAGGAAACATTATCGCACTGTGTATGTATACATTTACAATGCATTGACATAAAATGACAAATTGACATAGGAATATAAACAATTATTCTATACCTAACTTATCTGGCGGATGCGCTTGCAGCGCGCGTGTAACTGCAATTTTTTGGTGGCTTCTCTCAATGATCGTGTAATGTTCGTTTAGTTCCATTCGCTTTTTTAACCGACTTCCATAAAGGAGGTTATCAATTCGACTGTTTTTTTAAAAGTTTGTTACCTCAGAAATATTGACTGGGTGAACCGATTTTGATGATTCTTTTTTTTTTTGAAAGCTGGTGCTTCTCGTGTGGTCCAGTTCTGACATTTTTATGAAGTCGGTTTTTTAGATTGATAATTATATTTATTGTTAGCCCTCAGTTGTAAAGATGATGTCGAATTATAACACGGCTGCGTTCATTATCACTGCCGATCCTATATTAATATTACGGCGTTTATAACCACTGTAAATGAAAAAAAAAACATTCACGCGTGGCGCAGAAGCTGGCACGCACTGGACGAGCACTCGAAATGCAGCATGCGTGTAGCTCGCAAAACCTTTGGCAAACAGGCATTCTTAAGATTTGTACGATCTATATATTTATTTGTGATCACTAATCATGAGAATTTTACATGTATGGTTTTGCGTTTTCAGGGATGATCGATCTCAGTAAGTGTCATCTCTAGGAAAACTCGTTTTCTGTCAATCTTCCAAACGCAAGTCCCGATACTGATAGGTTTAATATTCTATAGCTGATTGCAATGAATATCCAATTCGCTGGCTGGTTGTTAGTATCTAAAAGATCACCATAATTAACCAACGGACGATCCGGCCAGTTTTCGGATATGATCGCAAGTGATATTTAAGTTTATAATTGAACCCTACCGTGGGCCGGAAGATAAGTTAAAATGTCGGTTCCGTATTGGTCCTATAATAACAACTGTCAAGCTATGTCAAAGGCTTCCGGGTGGTTTAAAATTCTGTCATCAGGGTATCCTCGGTATATCAACTCTGCCTAGGTATACTTACGAACAATACGAACTCGCTAACTCTAGTTAAAATCAAAAGGTAAGCTAACATGGACAAAAAATATGCATGCAACCAGTACGTTTGCATTTTGTCCTTGACATGAAAACAATAGGTCCAATGGTCGATGACACGTCTTTGACCCAGTTTTAAATAGTTTAAATGGAGGCTTTTCGTATTGATTTAAAATCAATGCTAAGCATTAGGAACGCTATATACACCTACTTACATTGAATAACATGAATCTATAAAATCAGAACCTTCAACACAGAAAATGAAATCTGAAATACTCGTATCTGTTTTACTACCAAACGCAAAGAAGAAAAGTCTGGGCGTGAAATTGAGACCTACTCCGAAACACTCAAACGTCAAAAAAGAGTTTTAGTCGAGAAATATTAATTTTAAGTTAGTGGTTTTATATATGATAAATTTTAATCATGGTTACAGTGGGTACCTATTGTTACTTCCGTTTATTTTGTAATTGTCATTCTAGTTTTTTTAATGTAATATTTACGTTAGGTAATAATATATGCCATCTCTCTACATTTGTTCGTCTAATAGGCAAAACATGATATAATTATGTAGGTACCAACTGACTGATAAATGTTGTTTTAACACCTTGCGCATGCGTTTTTAAATGTTTGTATGTTTTACTCATGTTTTATAGTCCATTGAAATGTTACATGAGCTTTGCATTTTTTAGAGGACGCAATTTTATTTTTGGGACATGTTTGGGTGATCAATAGAAGCTCAAGTTTGTGGGGTCGCGACCCTTGTCCCTCGGCCGTCATCTTGGAAAAAGGGGTGAAAACACTTTTTTCGCGATATCTCGGAAACTATGCATCTTACAAAAAATTTGTTAAGATATAATTTGTAGCAAATTGTTTTGCCTACAAATATGTATATATAACTTTTTGCCCTAAATTGAAAATTAAAGAAGTTATAAGCAAAAAAGTGAGAAATCAATTTAGATATAAACACTGTTTACTTAGGTGAAATCGCGAATGGTAAGTAAATACAGTACCATAGAATGTGTGAGAGGTGTGTTTTAAAACGTCTGGAAGTGATATCACATAAATTTAATTTTAGTAGATTAGTTTACCTTTATATTTGAGGGTTCGTTTGTATTGTATTGATAGTTACAAACTCTTTATTGTGTACACCAGAAATACAAATTAAAAACAGATAGTAAACATTTACGATACATACTTTAACACCTTTGATATTGATATTATGTAAATTACGTTTATTTTATGTCTAAAATATGAAAAAAAAATGCATGTTATAATATAAAGTAGGTACATATTTTTTCTTAATGATCAATTCTTCGGTAATACTTGCCCATAATTTTGAAAACCGGTTTCTGTGAAGGCTCCAATGCTTTAATAGGTAAATGACCTTTTACTGAAGGTAAGCTGGCAGTATTAACATCTTTTTTGCCAGTGTCGGTCAAGTCCAATTACATTTAAGAATAAAAAAGGCTCCCGCTATTGTGACGCTATGAACGATATTTTTATATCACCTTTTCAACATTTAGGCTTGATTGCAACGTATTAGTAGTTAAATTTAAGGTTTATGACAAATTTGAAAATAATAATAATGCTGACTTTAGCAGTAACAGATGCATAGCTGGAATTATATTTTATGCATCGGACAGATATTTAACATTAACAATAAACAGCGAAGCGTGGACAGCTACGGTTAAAGTTATGACGTCATTTAACAATTGTCAGATGGTGCAATTTTTTTTTTGCCTAACCGGTACTTTAACTGAAATGTCAATGTTTGTTAAAGCTATAGTAAGATGGTGCAACCCACCCTTACTATAGTGGACAGTTTCACAAATCCTTTTCTGCTGTTTTTGAATTTGACAGTTGTCGCTTACAATACACAGTAACACGAAACAGTGTAACTATGCCGAAAGGCGGACAATGTTTTATTAAAGATAGAATACATCTACTTTTGGCCAGCAACTTGCCTCATGATAAGCGACGTTGTGGCCGATTATGGAACACGTTGATCTAGAAGAAATGTATTCACTCTAGCCTTGAAGATGACTAGCATATAATTATGTGGTCTGTGATGACTGGACTGTTCTCAGGAATCAAGGAGTGGACGGCAGGGAGTTCCATTCTTGGGCAGTAGGTATGTACCATAAACGGCAACCCGAATCGTTGTATACAAATAAAAAACTTAAAAAAAAACTATTTTTATGGTATCAACTTTGCAGTCGCAAAGAAACCCTGTTCAATAGAAACATGTCATTCACACTCAAAATGATGGAACAGTTGATATTAACTTCTCGATTTCAGGGTTAGTTCTATCGTAAAAGTTGTTCATAATGATGAGTATAATGGCCTCCTTTCTACTTAGTACCATTGGTCCGGGTAACCCTGTATGTGACAAGTTTTCATCTCGTGCAACCGCAATAAATACAGAACAAAATGGATCATCGAATGCCGAAATGCCAAGATCGGACCATCCGTTGATTAACGATCCATCATTAGACAATGCCACTAATTGGTGCAATTACCAGGCAATTACCCCTCCCACCATAACGATGCTCTACTTTTCAAATGTATTCATCTTTGATTGTTTCGAGAAACAAAATGCGAGTAGAAAGCAGTCTATGGCACGGTGGAAAGTGAGTTTCAAAGCCGACTATCTTGTCTTTTTTAACTCATCGCCTTTGCTTAGTGAAAACATGTCAGCATAGAGCTTTAAAAACATACGAGCAGGATACCACAGATCGTTATCAGCATAAATATCGCAAGTAACTATACTTTGCATGCCTGCGGCCTGTCTTAAGTTAGGATTGAAGCTCCAACTAGCACGCTGCTTAATTCAGTTGTATCTTCGTAGTTTTGGCAGCAGCACGTTAGACGTAAATACAAAAAAGCCAAATTGCGCCATAGCAAACTGTAAAAACTCTTCGAAAGCAGTTGGCTTTTTTAAATGCTAAATGTGGCAAACAAGCTAAAAGGACTCGAACTCCGGAGTCCGAGGAGATACATAAGACACAAAAAAATAACTGATTACTACTTAATTTATCTCGTGACGTCATATTATGTACAAAATAGCACGTTGGATTTTCATCCAATTTGACGTACACGGTGTCTCAGTGTCTATCCTGTTATAATTGGTCTGCGGTGTATACAGTAGACTATGCATTATAACAAATGGTGTCGACAATTACGCACACTGTCGTGTCGTATGAACTGTGCTTAACTGACAGTTAACATCCGTACTTGCCGTTAATCTTCTCTTTGTGTGATATACCCACGATGGTTTAAAAGTTGTTTGTTATAGTCTAAGATCCGGCTGCAGAATTACTTCGGTCATCGAGTTTTTGCTTAAAACCAATTTTTTACGCATATTTATGATTAGGAGAATATAATATTAACCAGGGTGCCAATCAAAATATGGCCGCTAGTATTTTTCATTAAATTATTGTTAATTAATTTATGGGTAGAAATTTCATTCAATTGGTTTTTAAATAAAATATCGTCCACTTCACGGCAATATATATAAACACTGACAAAATTACACATCGAGAGATTCAGGCTGACCTGAAGATTATTTAATTCGTTTATGCTAAATTAGCACTACTTCTATGCGTCCTTATCCTTTTAAGTCAAAGGAGGTTGCTACCAAGGAGGTTGCTACCAAGGAGGTTGCTTCAAGGAGGTGTATAACGCGGGCGGGTGAAACTGCGAGGTGCAACTAGTTTACGATAAACGCATCAATGTTACAATATTGTTGTATTTTTCATAAACCCACATCACTAGTCATTTATTAATACTAGAACTTTTAAACTCGATGTTTTTATTAACTAACTAACCGTGCTCAGAAGATCCACTTGCAAAACTTCCATACTCTAGTAGGTATTAAGTTACTGATGTAATCATTGTGAAGGAATATATAGATATACATAATTATGGCATCCGGATACAAGTATTTTGTAAATACAGTACCTAAGTGACGCAGATGTTTGTTATGATTGGATATACCTACGTATTTATATTCAGTTTTATTATGAGAACCCGTTAAGTTAAACATTTTCCATGTTTAAAAAATAAGTGATGATGTCTTAAGGCAAAGAGTAGAAGATCAAGTTTAATTAAAATTAGCCTAATTTTACATATTTATAGAAACCTTAATTTAAGTAGGGTTTCTATAAATATGTAGATATTACGCAGATGATTATTGTTGATTTTTGCAGGCTCCTTTGATTATTCTAGTTTTTCTGAGGTCCACGCGGATGTATTGTATACCGACATGGACAACCATAGGTATAGGAACTATTTCTGCGGGACTAAAATTAGCATATGCACAATCCATAGTCTATGCACTTTCTGGCCCATGGACGGTAACTCTGTAACTATACAAATAACCGGCCAAGTGCAAGTCGGACTCGTGCTCGAAGGATTCCGTTCCATTGTCTATAAAAACCTCAAATAAATCACATTTGTTTTATGGGAACCCCCCTTAAATATTATTTTTATTCAGTGTTAGTATTTGTTATTATAGCGGCAACAGAAATACATCATCTGTGAACATTTCAACTATCACGGTTCATGAGATACAGCCTGGTGACAGACGGACAGACAGACAGACAGACGGACAGCGGAGTCTTAGTAATGGGGTCCCATTTTACTCTTTGGGTATGGAGCCCTAAAAACTACGTCGATCCGTCCGCGTCGCTCTATTGTTGCGTAAAAGAGGAAAATAGGTAACAAGCAAACACACTTTCGCATTTACAAGATTAGTATAGGGATAAGGATAGGAAAGAAGGCTGAATTATAAACCTGTTTGTTATGCCGCATGATCTTGATCATCATAATCAGCCTATTTTATTGAAACTTAAAGAGTTTTATCGCGTGAATTTTACATAATTTTAATTCCTGACGTTTCGTGGTCACAGCTAGACTAGACGATGGATGTCTAAAATATTATGATTTTCTAAAATGTTATTTAAAAAGTGCCGCCAATATATTTTTAATCAAAACGTGCTATGCACGCATTAGTCTCAAGGTAGATCTGTGGTCTCAAGCGTTTGATTTCAATGTGACATAATCGCGATAATCAAAATAAATCATCCTATCACTGCCACCTACCCATCACTGCCTATTTCTGCTGTCCACTGCTGGACATAGGCCTATTCCAAGGCACATTTGCTTCGGGTTTCTGTTATATGCAGAGATGTTAATAAACATGATATTTATTTCAAATTGAGACAAGTTTTTTAAGATCATGGGCCTACGAAATCAGAACTGGCATATTACGCAAAATTAGCAAATTGATATCAACCTGATTCTGACCAACGACGACCGATTACGAAACGTCTCTGATTTTCGTAAAAGTGATTGTCTACTTACCTGATGCACTCTTTGGTAGTTAGAAGGTACACCAGTGCATCAGTCGATCGGTTTCGACTAGTTATTCTAATGGGAGGTTTTCTGCAGGATGAATGAATCTTTATTTACTCCTTTTGATACTTTTGGCAAAAGAACAGATACTCATTTAAAACTCAACATGCCTGCAGCTGTGAGATTGGAGTTTTTCGGGAAAAACTGCATTTACACGGCGCCCCTCATATTTAATTCCCTACCTAGTGGATTAGTGGACTTGCCTTATTATAAATTCTCTTCGGAACTAAAAAAGTGGCTAGCGAAGGGTTTTACTCGATTAAAGACATTTTAGAAAAAACATCGTGTCGCTATTACGTCTATCGCAGGGGATGTTGATATTGATTATTATTATTTTAAGCAATTATTTGTGACATTTTAAAAGTATGTACCTATTATATAATTAATTATTATTTTGCATGCCTAATTTAAGGTTGTTTTGGCTGTACAATCATAATATTATAAGATCAATGTGACCCATAACTGGCAAATAAAGAATTGAATGAATTCTATTCTTTATTTGCCAGTTATGATGAGTTGATGAACATAGTTTTGCAACCATAGATAGATGGCGCTGACAATATATAATTTTGTTCAATGAAACCTATAATACAAGGAAGGGGAGACATTTTATAACTCGCCTAGGCAAGGCACACTTACTTATGTACCTACTAATTTGTGTTGTGTTGTGGAAAAACAAGTACTTACCTACCGCATAAGTATTACCTACAACGCCATCTATCGCATTTTTATGAACAATTTTTTTTATTGCGTTCGGAAATCCTCCCCTTACAATAATTTAACTAGTCTAATCAGTTGTGGACTGTCGTCAACAAAGGCATATAGGGTTTAAATTAAATCATCACATTGTTTGGATGAACCGTGGACTTTTACCTTGCCCTCTAACAGCTGCATGTTCAAATGGAAGTTAGAATTCATTGGCAGTGATTCGACTGTGATTTGTGAGACAATCGTGTCACTGGCCTTTGTCGACTCATTGAATTGTATCAAATACGATTGCAATGATCTGCAGCGACATCGGAAATGGAGAAAATATGATTTTAGTGTTTGTCGTGTCATAGACAAGTCTTTAAATCTTCAACGGTCTATAAGCAATTCAACTGCTATACTATACGCTTCTAAAATATCAGTTAATTTAGTGTTAGTTAAAAACCACACTGTGATACACCACATCGGGCGCATAGTGCTAGAGCCACCACCGCTCTACTACGATCTATCGTAAACGTATCGTAGACCGCATAGGTGGCGGTCAAAAGCAAGCTAATATCCACACGAATATTATAAATGTGAAAGTAACTTTGTTCATCTGTCTGTTTGCTACATAATCACAGCTAAACGGCTTAACCGATCTCGATAAAATTTTAGGAGGTAATAGTATGCATCATGAGGACGAACATAGGTTATTTTTTTCTGAAGAAATCGCGGACGAAGTCGCGGGTATAGCTAATAGTTCTATAAAATAAAATAAAGGTTTAGCAACAAGGCTTATATGTTAATAAATAATAAATTTATCTCATATTCATGTGCCTACTTAAATAAAAGTTTTTTTCTATATTAGACAAACTGATATTTGATATAATCAATATTACATTAAATTGTTTGTACATAAATATATGTAGGTATAAGATGATTTTTTTGTTCTGTGCTTGATAATTATTGTACTAATCGTCAATAAACAAATTTTAATTTGCAACTTGTGTTCAAATCGCGAAAGTTTAAAAATTACTATAATGGATCTCTTTTGGCTTATTAATGCCCTTTCCGCGTAACCCGGTATAGCCTTTTGACAGTAATTATTGTTCTAGTTTACTTTAATATGCCTACGTACTCTGACTCTGACCTCCCAATACTGGTTATCCATGTGTGGGATAGAGTTCCAATATGGTAGTGTACATAATTGTTTTCACCTTAACTTTATTTTACAAAATTTGTATACAATTAATATATTATTATGTATGTATGAACCTATAGGCCTTTGTAGAAAAAAAGTTATATTATTCATTACTAGCGACCCGTCCGGCTTCGCACGGGTGTAAGTTCTAATACATATATCACAAGCATTCTGAATAACCTTGTATCTACATAATGCTTACATAAGGTTTCATGTAATAGGTTTTTATAGCAAATAAACATTTTTGTATGTATACTATATAAATAAATAAATAAATAATAAATAAATAAATATCTGGGACATTATTGCACACATGGTCATCTGACCCCAAACTAAGCAAAGCTTGTAATATGGCTGCCATAGACTGATATACATACATATATATTTTTAAATACATACTTAAATAGATATTAACACCCAGACATAGAACAAACACAAATGTTCATCACACAAATGTTTGTCCTAGATGGGAATCGAACCCACGCCCCCAAGCACAGAAAGTAGGATCACTACCAACTGAGCTACCGAGGCAGTCAAAAAAAAAAGGCAGGCACTATAAAAGAGAAGAGAAGTAAAGAGAAGATATATATATATCTATCTTCCGTTATAAATTATCTAACTGATGGTGAAAAACAAACAAAAATTCGTTGTGTGATTTAGGAGGAGTTATCGGATATAGGGACACAGATGCGAAAAGTGACTTTATTTTATACTATGTAGAGAAGATTAGGTATAGGTAGTTACTTTATTTCTTGCAACTATGTCTAAATCATAAGCTAAAGGTACATAAAGAATTATCTCTGCTATATCTATGACATTATGAATTAAATCCCTTTAACTCTCATGCATACACATACATGCATACATATTTCGCAATAAACAAATTGAGTATTATTTTGAAACGAACAATGACTTAAATAACATTATAATTGTGCAGTGGAAAACGCACTCGATTTGCAAAATGACTCCTTTGTTCTTCCTTGATTAAAATGCCTACCGGTATAACATTTACGGGCGCAACCTCAACCAAATACAGAAAAACTTCCCCCAATTAGTTATCATCGCGGATAATTGGCAGATGATTGAGTGAGTGTGTTTGTTGTACAGCGAAGCAGCAGGAAGGTCTTATCTAAATTGTTAGATTTTTGTTCTTTTATTAGGTACCTTATTTATGGTTTTGTGTTGTATTTAATTCATTATCATTGTTATCTTCTGGTGTTTTTATTAAGTAATTAAGTAATATTTTTATATATATTTTTTCCTTCTTCGCTCTTTTGTTTTTGTTATATGTATTTCTAAATAAATTAGTGTCTAAATTACTACTACTACTATTACTAGTAATAAGTATAGCGCATTGGATAAGTATATTTGTAATGCTATATTTAATGAAAATAAATAAAATAAATAAAATTTAGTTTCCAAAATAATCCAAGATGCTGCTCTACATTCTTCAATGCGATATTTGGATAATAGCTTGTCGAGATGAACTAGGTACAATAGTAGGGGATTTTGCATCTTCGAAAGAGCCATGGTCAACTTTTTTTTTTATGATACCGAGTGACGAGACGAGCAATGTTGCTCGCCTGATGGCATTTCACGCTTGCTTATAACAGCTCAACGCCACTCAGAATTTTGAACTTAAACAGTTCCCCTGCCTTATATTATAATAGCCTTTAGTCTAAGATATTATGTTGACCATATTATGATGGTGTCTTATATGTCGACCATATATGAAGGTCTAGGTCCCACCCAGAATGCACCCTTAGACATAATAATAACAAACACAAACAAAGTAAACAAATCTGTTGAGTTTAAAATAACTACGGTAGTAATGCGGCGAATAATAGCTTTATCTAACATGCTATAAATGTAAATAATAGCTATGAGAACTCTGCGATCGTAAAGTCAAAATAATTTTAGCTCTGTTGTAGCTTGATCTAGTGAAATTCCTTTGTAAAAATAGTATTTTATCTCTTGGTGAATTAAACATAAATTCTTTACATATGCATTAGCACAAAGAAGAAGTTGTAGCTAAAAACGATTTCAAAATACATTTAACTATGTTTTAAAAAGTGAACACGCTAAATTAAAATTAAATTACAAACAAGATAATGAGGACAAAATGAATACTCACTCTCCGGAGTGACATCGCGCAGGACTATACTGACTTCAGGTTGCGCCGGCATTTCCCACACTGAATCAAACAGGACTTTATTGAGCTTACAAAAATCGCAGCAAACTCTTTTAAAATTAACGTCAGTTTCTAGTATAGGGATGTATACTGTCTGAGTGATTTAAGGGTAAAGTTTTATCTCATGTTTTGGTTTCGATGTAGAATGTTCAGATCTGTCGACGAGGAACGTGCGTCGACGTGCTAGAGTGAACCGCGACTGACTGGATTACTGGCGTCTCAACTCTGTGAACTGTTGCTTTTCTTCCCTCTGAGGGCATTATCATGTCAACACTGCATTACAAATTACGATAAGTATATCGTAATGTGTCGTAATGTAAGTTTAGACACGCTTTGGCTCGTTTTAGTTCCTATCCAATTTACGTCACAACGAAGAAAGTACTTACCTCGATATTTTTAAACCAGACGAGATTAATCTCTACGCCGCGAAAGCAGAGTTGCACAGAAGCACGTGTAGGTAATGCATTTGTTGAAAACCATTCATACATCCGATGCCAAAAATACAATATTTATGAACTTATTCCTAGTGAAACAGACATTTCGTTTACTATTTATTTTTTACTTACTTATATTATTTATTTATTTTTATTTTGCATTTTTAGGGAAACTTACAGCCTAATAGTATAAACTTAGAAAAAGATTTGGTGACTGGGCCAATTACAAGTTTCCGCCTAAAGTAAGTCACTTTTATCTACCTACAATAATGTAATTGGTAATAGTATTGGTACTTGTAATTGGTTTTATGTAAAATTATTTACTTGTATGTCACTACATGTTTGATGACAGACGTGACAAAAATCAAAGAAACGTTAAATTGATGCTAGAATTACCATTAAATTAATCTACGTAATTTATTTTTACCATAGCCACTTGAAAAAGCGTCTGATGCATCGATAGAAGTGAATTAAACGATCACTGAGTGAATACAAACATTTTTAATTTGGAACACGTACGTAATACAAATTAAAAACAAAAAATTAATTGAGCTGTTCCATTGAGCTATCCAATTTAAATTAAGAAAAAAATATCCCGTTAATTTATGTTACTTTTTTTTCTGTTCTACTAAGTATCGTGGTTGTTATGTCATTGGAAAATGTATTAATATCATCACAAATAGTAAAATCCGTGATCATAATTAAAATAAGTATTCCAAAGAGAATGTAATACTACGTTAAAGTACTAAGTTAAGTTGTTAAGTTACTACGTTAAAGTATTCCAGTGACGTAAATGTGACACTAACTCTGGAATTGTTTTGTTATAAAGCAGCTGCCAAAATATAATAGATACGACCGATTCAAAAAAGAATATAAATGAATTTAGAAAAAAATACAAATTTCTATGTAAATTTCTAAAGTTTACTTCGATCAAAATAGTTCGTAGAATGTTTTTATATAATCCTTTGTTCTCTTATTACCGATGACATAAAAAAATGTGATAAATATAAATACTATACCACTATTTATTTTCTCGCAGTTGATGGCAAAAAGTAGTGTACATAAATCGTGGAAAAAATAATCATTTTGTTCCTTGTATCCGCTCCGCTCAGGATTCTACTCTAGAATCCTTCGCTGCTCTCGGGATTAGTTTTCGGATTTAAATCCCTTTTTTTTTCACTTGTACTACTACTATTTTACTATGAAAATTAAAGTTTTTTATTTATTTAAGCAAACCATAAACAAAAATAAATAAATGTTAAGAATATTATTGTTGTTTTCGTAAAACATTTAATTTATTTTATTTTAATATTGACACTTTGTTATACACCTTTCAAAATTTTTATTCATCATTGTTTTAAGTTATTATATTTTGACATGTATAATTTGTAGGTATATACCTCCCACAGACCTTGCATTTTTTTGCTACGCAACCTCCCTCACCCTCACACTAACTGTTAGCTAACACGAAAACATGCCGCAGCGGCCCCGGCTTTACATTCACACATTTTGCATTTTGACATTAGTGTAAATAAAACTTAGTTTTTATAGTTGTGTAAACAAATACGTATTTTTTGCTCTGTTATACTTTACTACTATTTTGTTAACTTTAACGAATTTACTTTACACAATACAGGGAGAGGAATTTAGTTATATATTAATCTAAGGTTAAAACAATTTAGTCATGTTATTACTAGTTTATGTGTATACCGCGAGCAGACCAGCGACCCGCAAGCAGCACCCGATCACGAGTATGACTCATGTGCCAGTCATCGCCCTCCTCAACCATATTTGAGGGAAGAGAGCGACCCGACACACGACGCCGCCGCAAGAAGGCGCCTTCGATGGTGAGCATGAATGCTCGAGGCATACAGACAATCCTTATTTCTAAAGGCTTTTTTTTTTACATTTCAAATCCTATTTCTACAGTACATTTATGTATATTTTTATGTTAGTAAATTTGGTGTTTTTTTTAAATATAAAATACAGTAGAGAATAATCGTGTTTTCCTATAAACGGTGTAAATATCGAAAATGTAGTTCATCGCATTTCACCGTAGAGATGGAACGTGCAAGTGTTTTCAGTATGTATTGCAAGAAGATTGCAATATGTATAGAAACTAGTCATTGCTGTCTTGAATTGCATTGGTCTGATCGAATTGTACCTAGAAGGTTAGCCAACTACAAAAAGGGAAGGTTCTCAAGCCAAAAGTATTTTTGGATTTCTAATCTATCTCGTCAACTGTTGTAATTAATGTCCCAGATACATATATGACAAAAAAAACCTGTTATGTTTTTATTGAATAATCTATTTTCCAATGTGGTGATGAGAATGTATTTTCACACCACCTGCTCGACAATCTCCAATTACATATCATGCAACCTCAACGTAAAGTAAAGCATTATCTCTTAAGGGATATAAAGTTGTATGAAACTCCCTAGGGAATAAAGTGATGTGAATTTCGAACGTTAAATTCGTGTGGGAAAACTCTAAGTAAACAAATGCTCATATGTATAGAGGTTTGTTCGAAAATCGAACTGGCTACCATAAACAGAACTAAAAAAAAGTGTTCACAAAGAATGTGAAACAAAAGACGGTATAGTGATTGTCAGTGAAACCCTTCGACCAAAATAAAAGAATGGACGGGCCCTAACCATTGAACTTGATCAGTAAAAACGAGTCAAAACCGTCGGACATATACTTCAACACCTAATTATAAAAATGTACAGTATATATGTTACAAAAAATAGATATCGGTTTTATTTGTGTATTTACACTTCGGTAAAGCATACGAATTCATAATTTTGTCAGATGTTTCGTTATCGCGTAACAATAGACTCGTGTTTCACTTCCTATGGCTAGAGACCGACTGAAACGAAATGAGAGCTGGCGCTCATTTTGTAATCTTCAAAAATGCTCTTCTACTGGGCCCGTCCATTCATTTTATTTTGGTCGAAGGTGAAACCTGGCTTTTTATTGTCTCGCAGGTGTGAAAAGTAGAGTATGCTCCACTGGAATAAAGTCTGTCTTCATCTTGGGCAGCTTGAACCCCTAGCTTCACTCAGGACTCTATATAACTCTAGAATCCCTCGTTCTTAGAATATAGAATATTCTATGCTCTCGTTACGCTCAGGGTTCAATATGCCGCCCGCGACGTAAGAGACACTGCTTCATTCCCTTAGTGCATAATCTACTATTGAATATATTGGATCTACCTTAAATTATTATTTACGTTCGACTATTTGAAAGGTAAAAATATTACCATATTAGGTTTTAACATTTTGTCAATACGACTTAACTTTTTTGTGACGCATTAAATAAAAACACTGAATCATGATCGTTATGAATAATATCATATTATGATCAAAACAAGATGTCTGTTTATATTAAATTGCCATCTAGTGGCAACCTCTGTAACTAAAATGGTAAAGCATGAGCCTTAAATGAGGTTCTATTCAGACAACGTTTTGGTCCGATTATAGTTTTTCTACGTTTTCAACTTTAATTTTAGTACCAAAAAAATCCGCTATGCACGCTCGCTTGTTACCGCTGCTATAGCCAAAAATACATCGATGTATTTTTACTTTGTAGAATTGTTAATAGGTACTGTACTATTTTAAAACAGTAAAAAAGTAAGAAATTAGCATAAAATTTCTACTATGCTATCACTTCAATTGTTTTCTCTACAAAAAATGTGACATGGCCTCTAAAGTATGCTCATTGTGCTGAGTTATGCGAAAATACCGCCATGCATTGGGGCAGAAAAAAATCAAGTGGAATTTTTAGCATTGATTACATGTCATGCATGATATCCCATTTTATCTAAGAGGCTGTATTTTTTATGTGAAACATAGATGTTTGTTTTATGTGTCCAATGGTAAGTGGTGCGCCTTCGCAGTAAAACCAATTTCGTGGTAAAGTAAAACCGGCTCAAATGTCGTGACGGCAAACGACATGACGCCTTCTTATGTCGTCAGTTTCACATCTGCTCGGAGTCCCGTGACAGCCAATTTAATTTAAACACTAGAGCTTTTGCCCGCGACTTCGTACGCGTAGATTTTCATATAAACCTTCAACCTTTTTTCTTCCCTTAATTCGGCCCTTGCGCAAATTAACATAGCCTATTCTTCAATCTGGGCATAGCTAAGCATATTCGTGAAAACCGCATTTAAATCCGTCCAGTGGTTTATGGATGATGGAGATGTGCATGGACAAACAAACAAATAAACAGACAAAAATTCTAAAAACTGTCATTACGTGTTTAGCTGCTTATTTTAAGTCGCCTTGTGTGGTTTTTTTTATATATCGCAATTACAGTTTTTTTATCTCTACGTTTTTATCATATATATTTTTTAATTATTATAAAACGCACGTATTATTTATGTGAAACTAATTTCCAGTTTAATTATTTAAACTAATATCTGTTTAAGTATATGTATTTAAAAATATATATGTACGTATATCAGTCTCTGACAGCCATATTACAAGTTTTGCTTAGTTTGGGGTCAGATGACCGTGTGTGCAAAAATGTCCCAGATATTTATTTATTTCAAGTTTTCACATCTTTTTTTATTTTTTTATTGAGATAATACACGGTTATAGGTACCTACTTATTGTTCTGTTGTTTTTGTTCAATAGAAAAATCAATTTCCATCGCTTTACCCACCTTCGCTATACGTACCTACATACGTTAGTTTCTTGTCTATGTCAAATTATAAAAAGTTGAGAGCTTTTGTGATACGCCTAAATCTGCGAGATTTGTGCAAATTGATAATAATTCACTTTTTAATTTACCTGCTTATGTATAAGCGTTGAAATAACTACACCGTAGTAATCGATTCATCCTGTGGTATTTTAGTAACGAAATGTATTGTGCAATTAATTTGGGTCGATTTGAGTCGGTTTTTGGTCGATCAGGAATTTCAGTAGGTAGGTACGATAATGTTTCGAAGTAGTGTTTAAATATTAATTTGCAATTATTATTTGAAGCAGGCAGCCTAAAAAATCTTATATAAAGGCTTGCTACACACCTTATATTATTATTATTTTTAAGTTTTAGTGTGAAAAAGCTCGGCAGGCCTGGTTACGCCAAACTCTAAACGCGAGCGAATCACGCGAACGCGAACCTTAACGCGCCAAGATACGGTTTGCAGTCGCGTGATTTTGTAAACTGCACCTATTCGGGCCCGCGTTTAGAGTTGGGCGTAAGGCCACTGGGCCGTTCTGTCACTTGTATATGACGTCGGAAAATCACGCGACCGTGTCGCGCTTTTCGGTCGCGCAACTTTTTGCAGCCACCTAAATTGAATCGCTTAAAATCAGAACAGGTACGGCCCCTGATTGTCAATAGGTGTCACAGCCGTTATAGGTGGACTTTAGATTTCGCAAAAAATCACAAAATTATTGAGGCATAAGTTAGAATGCTTATCAAGGTTTTGAATAAATTTTCGTGTGCGTACAGAATGTAAATTGCGACCACGTTTTTTTGTTTTATGCGTGTAGGTTGTTCCCAGCTTATCTATGTCCAAGGATATATTGGGTAATCTTTGATTATGTATAACATAATCAGAGTGCGCAATATAATTAGCAAATTCAGTACAACAAATCACAGTGACAGCTGCGAAACCCATAATATGATAATGAGCTTTGATAAGCATAGGCATCATAAACATCGTATAAAACTATGTAGGCCTTCATATAATCATATGTAATAAGTACGAACTACTTTGTCACCATAATTTATAACTTCGCACATTTTAAAGGTTGGCAGAGATTGCCTGATTATCCCATAAAAGGTGATTCTAGATACTTGGTAATTTATAAGGATTTTTATTTATTTATGTTCTTGGGTCGGATATTTCGAATTATTTGGAACCCAATGTGAAGATATACCAAAAACAATTTTTTAACTCAAATTATCTGTACCTTATCTTATATTATTATTTTATTTGAATAAAAATGAATTGCCGAAATGTGTGTACGCCCATAACTTCCGAACAGCTTCCGAACACACATCACACATCATCAGCCAATTAACGTCCACTGTTGGACAAGGCCTCCCTCATAGAGAGGGGTGTTGCCATAATCCCCACGCTTGGCAGGCGGCTTGGGAATCGCAGTACGTTCACCGTGTACTATTAGGACGCTGCTGCCCATCCTCAGGTGGTTCTGGTCGCAGCTTTAGGACATACCCGGGTCCAGCTTCCAGTGAGCTTCCGAACGACTATACCAAATTGGATAATTCTTTTTTTTGTTTTCGGTATTGTCGGGACAACGTTTTCATTAAAAAAAAAAAACAGCTTTTTTTTGTACTTTATATGCGGGCAACAGATTGTATATAAAACAAACTTGGTTAGTTACACCATTTATAGCTCAAGAACGGCTGGACCTATTTTCATGATCTTTGATTTATTGGATTTCTCTCCACCCCGAATAGACGAATAAGTATTAAAATATCGGAAAATCATGACAAAAATATGAAGAAAAACCATTTTCCCATACATTTTGTACGAAACGACAAGAATTATTACATTCTCTTGGCAAGAATTGAATTGAAGTGACAAGAATTGACATATTACCTACATGATAATAAAATAAAGACATTTTCATCTAAGCCAAAGGAGGTTGCTGTCGCTACCAAGGAGGTTGTTTCAAGGAAGTATATAACGCGGGTAAAACTGCGGAACACAGCTAGTACTTCATAAAATATACCTAGAGTTTTGATGGATGATTGAACATTAGTGTAGAAGTTTCAATGATCTAAATAGTAATAAACTTAAGCTATTCTATTAGTAAATTGCATACTGGAATCAATGATCAAGTTAATTACATTTTATTAGTAATAATTGCAATAAAATTGTAATTTGATCATAAAACGCGAAAAAGTAGGTGGATATTGCATTTTGATCTTCCTTCGGTTACCCAAGTTTTCTGTATCTGTGCATTCGATTGCATAACGTCCGATGCAATGTTTAAAGACTTTTCAAGGCGTATTTCTGGTTCATGACATGGTGTTAATTTGCCCAGCTATTTAATTTTCAACATCTTTTATCTAGAGCATGAGACTTTTTGTGGGTAATATGAAATAAGGTTAATATCCGATGATTATGCAGGTCGGGCCCTTTGAAAAAAAAAACCGCCAATAACAAATAACAAATGTCAACAGTGGTGTAAGTCATGTCAAAGGTTAAATACCGACGTCAAAAAAGGAAAAAGTTTCACAATTCGATTCGTATTTTCTACCTACGGGACGAAAGCGATTGTTTCATTATTGGAGCATTTCTAAAATACTAAATGTTCGTCAATAAAGGCAAGGAAGATCTATCTTCCTTGGTATTAGATACAGAAGCCTGAAAATACCTATTTCTAAAATGCGCAATGTTAGATTTGTTGGTTTATTTAGCAGATCATCGCGGAACAAAAGAATTTCGAGATATTTTGACGGCGCGATTGGCTTTATGTGTGCGTATGCGCCAACTCTACCGATTTTTAGTACGTCGCTTTATGCTCAAGTTAATGCCGCTAGGATATTGGATAGGTAGCGAATTTTCGCCTCTCCTCCCCTTGGTGAGATGTCGTGAGATTTGGCTCGACCCCCACCCTCACCTCCTAATCTCACGCCAGATTTTTTAATATGCGTATTTTTGGTGTAAATACCATGTTGTGTAGGATTTAGCCATATATTAGTGGAGAAAAATGTTATATTTAATTTAACCCAGTTTTCTCGCAATTTTACACTGTTTAAATTACGGGGAAAAAAATTACGTAATATTTGCCGAGATCCCCCTCTCCCCCACGTGAGATTAGGTGAGATTCAGCTCGACCCCCTCGCCCCACTAAACGGTTTACGTAATTAATGGACGCCCCCAAAGGTAGTACAAAGCCAAAAGGGGTCCATAGTACCACAGAAAATAAATAAAAATCTCTACCCATAATTATGAACAACTTTTACTATGGGAGCATTTTTAATTGTTAATAAAAATGTTTTTGCAGCTGTCAGAGTAAATAAATACTTGGACCGACCATAGGTGAAGTCAGTATCAAGTTTGTTGTGGTGTGCTTGTATTTAAACACTTTGATTGTACCATATTGTCAACTGTGTCTTTTCTTCTGTTCTAGCCGCTAGTAGGTAAAGTCTCCACTTCTATTAGGGCATGACATTGCCCGTAAGTTACTTTTCTTGACTCTGACTTGTTTGAAGATATAAAATAAAACTCGAAAAAATCTTAATACTTGACACCGATTAAAGCATAAGACGTGTGACGCCAAAATCCTCATGAGAGGTAAAAAATAAAAGACAATCTTCATGAAATTTGGGTCGAGTACACTGTGCATGATAATATTAATACAGATACTTTCAACCCATAACACATGTAGGAAGATTTACAAAACACGGGCAATTCCAGCGGGTATTTACGGCTACTGAAAGAAATACTTCTATTTAAATTTTAGACATTTTGGTAAGTTTATGGGTCGGATTGGGGCCTAATTCAGATTTATCGATTCCTCCTTAGCCCACTGGTGGGAGTACGGGTATTGAGGGATTCCCCCTCGTCCCACTGATGGGTTGAGCTGATGCGTGCATGGGTCGTGCCTAATCGTATCGGCTTTTTAGCAACGACATTTTGACACCTTTGCTATATTAAAAGTGTTGACTGTTACTAACGGTCATAATTATTTATTAATAAATTAGTTACATTATTTCTAATACAATTGTATTTACATACATAATACAAACTATGATATGACAAACTGTTAAACTGTTGCAATTTAAACTGATACAACAACAAAAAAACTGTTCATCAACAGAACTTGTTAGACCTATAACTGTTTCATCAACAGAACTTGTTAGACCTATAACTGCTGAACAAGGTCGCTACGCAAAATCAATACAAATAAACATCTACGTAGTCATCTACGCACTAATATAAATTTTACTGACACCTACATGTCTTTCTACGTAATTGTATTATGTAAATTTACTAAATTAAAGGATTTTTACAGAGATACATAACATCTGTAAATAATATGTGTCGAATATTAATGGAACAATTTGGTAAAGTTCATTGTGGAATTTGTGGCTAAACGAGCAATAATTATACCAACTTACATTAAAATTTAACATTCCATAAATTGAAAACTGTTCATAAGGTCAAATTGAAATCGCAAGTTCATTTTAATTCACCTACGAAATATAATAAATCTACGAGTAAAATGTTGGCTGTTTTTGTAACTTGTAACATGTAGGTAATACCTGAGATAGACTTTCGTCTCAATAGAATTTATACAAAAGTTTTTGTGTTGATTTTCTCGTATTGTTTCACCATTTCGTTTTAGACCTTCACTAAATATCTCGTAAGTAGGTACATGTTATTGTAGGCAAATACCTACGTTTGAATGCAAAACGACGACACAAAAGCAAAAAATATACATTTTGAAATTGTTATGCAAATAATTATGTTTATTTTTATGCGCCGTTCACATTTCAGATGCAAATGCACGCGTTCTACGTGAAAACGCAATTTGGTTTTATTCACGACTTAATTTTAATTGCCCTATAGTTTTCGCAAATGTAACCACAACATTGCCAAGAACTATGCACAACGTTATCAAAAAACGCAACATAAGAAAGAGACAAAATGGTTAAACCGTTAAACAAACGAAATCTTAAAATTAATTGAAACAGACGCGAGAAAAAAATAAACTCAGTGAGTAGAACGTAAAAATAATCAAAAATATCACGCCGGCAGCTTCCCTACATGAAACTTAACAACCCGTGTTCCATGACTTTTGATAATACGTCACATTTTCTATCATACAAATTTAAACACTCTAAATGGCAATACAAATAACTTTACGCGATCGCAAATGTGAAGGAACGCGTGGGCCGTCGTCGAATCAAGCCCCTACAAAATACAAAATTTAAAAAATATCATAGACTGTTTTTTCCACAAATTTAATAATTTTAATATAAAGATTAATAATTTTAGAAAATATATGAAAGAAAAGTTGTAGTTGAAGTAAGACTTACTAAGTTAGTGAAAACATCAGGAAGAATCGGGAATAAATCGAACCAAAAACTAACCTGTAAATATAAAACTTTATTATTCAAAATAAATAATATTTGTAATATCTTTAATAACCAAATGATTTCAATTCCTATTCAGTGATTTTGTATCTTCAAAAATGTTCTAATTGACTTCTCAGGGCCTTAACGCGGCTAAGTCTTAACGCGGGCTCGAAACAGCACAGTGCAGAAAACCACGCGAACGTGAATCTCAACGTGCCGAAATACGGTTTGCATTTGAGCAACTTTTCGCAATCACCTAAACAGAATCGCTTTGTAGTAAGGGTTCAGTCTATATAAAATCAAGTCTAGTGATTAGTAGACCTTGTTGGGGGAACAATTTTGTAGTTATGAATGCAATCGCCAGCCATCTCGCTCACGTGGTTCGAGTAGGTAGGTGCAAACGGGATGGCACACGATCGCAATGACAGTCCGAATAACGAACAGACATCCATAATAAGGCTTTTTGACTTTGACTTTAATAAGACGCGGTCAATTGGTCAGTGACTCGTAAAAAATAAAGAATAAGTTGAAACGTAAGGGTTTTTGTGTTATAAATACATTAGTGTAATTTTTTTTTGGGTGTTTATTTACTTACTTAATGACGCCTTCTTCTTACTGAAGAAAAAAAAGGGTTAATTATTATAAGAAAAATTGGAAAAACAGACGTATGAGACCAGAAGACGCATTAAGGTACCTACGCAATGAGCAATAACATGATTTTGCTATTAATAAATATAGGTTTAGGTATAAAAAGCTTATATTTACTAAACTGCGTCCGATATTCATAAATGCAAAATACTACCTACTCTCTCATTCAACTATGTATGAAATTACGAGCCTTGTAAAGCTGAAAACCATGCGTGTACTTTCGCTTTACGCATGTTCAAAAAAAAAATCGGAATATTTTATATATTTCGTAAGATGTGTTGCTATCATTACATAAAATACACAATAGGTACATTATGGTTCAGTTCAGAAAAAAAAATTGGCAAGCAAGGAGCAATTATTTTTGCAAATAATTTATCTATTTAAGAAAGAAAAATGCTATTTATTGGTAAGCACTTGAGAACAGCCTAGCTGGACCGATTTCGCATTTTTTAAAAGTTTTTTTATTGTTTTAATCCGGGACTTAGGTTTTTAGGAAAAGAAAAATAAGAAAAGTGGCCCGAAAAATTTGAATGAAATACGGGAAAACTGAACGTTTTATTTTTCTTGGGTTTTTTTATGAACCACAACTCAAAAAAATTCATTGAGATTTGGACAGGACAATGTCGGTCAAGAATGGCAAGCCAGCTAGTAAAATTATAAGAAAAGGCCAACGGCCTTACGCCCAACTCTAAACGCGGGCCCGAATAGATGCAGTTCGCAAATCATGCGAACGCGTACCTTAACGCGCCGAGATACAGTTTGCGGTCGCATGATTTTGCAAACTGCACCTATTCGGGCCCGCGTTTAGAGTTGGGCGTAATGCCCTGGTGTGAATACCAACATAAATTGTAGCTTTGCCCTAGCCGGTAGTTAACCACCTTCGCTCTCGCTACAATGTTGTGCGAATTTCCTCCAGCAAACTAATCCAATGCGAGATGTATGGATCTCGCGTGAGATTCACGCAGGGTTCAAGAGATCGTGCGCAGGAGTGGTCCGGGCAGTCCTCGCCGCGGCTTGATAGCGTGCGCGCGTGTATTGTGCCCCTTGTCTAGAAATAGGGTGAGTTACACATTTTTATTAACTAAAAAAAATACCATTAAGTTTTATTGAACAAAACATGACGCGTTTTAGCTATTTTTTATATTTATTTTGAAAATATATTTACAAAACAATTTATTTTGAAAACATTGTTTTAAACTATCACGGTTGTTCACTAAAGTTATATGATTATTTACGGGATATTTAACGTGGTAAGGTTGTGGAAAGAGCTCCCGATATTTCGGCGCAATTACATGCACCATGTCCACGGGAAGATCCGCTCGGGATCTCCTTGCACAACCTTACCACGGTAAATATCCCGTAAATAATCATATAACAGGAATTTATTTTTACTTCTGTACAAAGGAAAAAAGTCGCAAATTCGAACAACAAAGAAGTTACTTAATAAATACATCATATCCTCCATGGATATCTTTCTACAATTAAAAAAAAGTACTCCAAACATGTTGACTTCTCACTTGTCAAATATCTTCATTACTCTACTTAACTTAATAGCATAATCGATTAATAACACATCGATAATCGATTAATCAATCGTCCCTGATTAGGTAAATCTGTTTTTCAGTATCTGTGGCATAATAACAATGTAGGTAGAGGTCATATTGATTTGAACTCTATGTCAGGTTTTTAATCCAGTGTTCTAGATAAATGTAATCTGATAACAGATATTGTACGATTTCATAAATAGAGTCGAGTATGGTAAACGAGCAGTAGAGCCGCTGAAAAAAGATCGATCACAGATATTTTGTTGAAAATAGTTCCCAGTTTAAAATATTTATAAATCGGGTGTTGGTGCTTTAACGCTGATAATGGTAGGTGCCACAGACATTAAAAAAAATTTAGATCCCAAATCTATGGTAGGTACCTTGTAAGAGCTTTGAAATATTTTTAGGGCATGTTATGTGTAAAAACAATCATTGCTTAACCGTATAAACTATTTGTTTATACAATATTATTTTTTAATAAACTCGAAGCGTCAATAACACAATAATTGTTTTACTACTTCAAGGTTCACGCATTTTTATTATATAAATAATCACCTAAAAACGTTTAAACAACGACCTTTCATTCGTATTTTTTTAGGCTTTAGAATCGACCGGAAAGACTAAAATAAAATAAAACAATTAAAATTATTTCATTTAAATTGAGAATGTTCATTCAAATGGCGCGATCTATATCACACCAACCGCTCCAACGACGCCACAGCACAAGGAAATTTTCTTCGCTTCGTTTTTGGTCTCCTTAGCGCTGTTCTTCGCGTCGTTGGCGCTAGCGCCGTTGATTTGGAACGAACCAAGTTCATGTATTTATCTACATACTTTTTAACATTTTGTAGAGATAAAATTAATGAGCGTTAGATTTTATAATTCATCTCTATATATAGAACTTTTCAACATTTTTGCACGCGTAAGTTATATAGATCTGCCGAATTTTGTTAAATTGGCCGTAATATTTAGGGTTCCGTACCCAAAGGGTGTAAACGGGAAACACCTAAGACCTGTCCGTCCGTCCGTTCTAGTCCTACGTTTTAACAGCTGTTATTTCGCACCGTGATAGATAGCTAGTAGAAATTTTCACAGAATATGTAATGTTATGGCGGATTTACTAAGAAAAAATAATAAAGTTAATGGGGGTACAACTTACGTATTTTTGTTTTAACTCAAATGTAAAAACGATAATATGTACAAGCGTCAAACTTGGTATGATTATAATACACACTCTAAACTTTAGTGTGTCCTATTTTTTAAACGACTTCCAAAAAGAAGGAGGTTATCAAATCGACTGTTTTTTTAAAATGTTTGTTACCTCAGAACTTTTGACTGGGTGTACCGATTTTGATGATTCTTTTTTTATTTAAATGCTGGTGCTACCCGTTTGGTCCCATTTCATTTGTTATACTTTAGAATCTAAAATGTAACAAAAAATAAAATAAAAATAGGGCCAAGTGCCAGTCGGTCTCGCGCACTGAGGGTTCCGTACTACCACATAACTTTTTAGCTACTAAAGTACAAAAAAGTAGTGCAAAAAGACAGGTTGAAAAGCTCGGCCGCGTCCGTTTGTAGCGTTCTGTCGCGCTGCAGGCGACCTTGGCAACGTCTATTCAGGCCCACACGTGGTTGTCACGCATCCAGTTAGACGTATTTGTTATCCGGCTATAGGGGAACTTTTCAAATGCAAAATCATATTATTTGTATAGCAGCACCGTAACGATCAATACCATTATTCGTTAGTTAAAAATCATCAAACATTTTCAGGAAAAGATCACGTCATAATGTTCGTATATCAATTCAATGTAACAATTTTAGTAGATTTGCTATAAGTTATGATTTATTAATTAATGGCATACCTAATCAAATAAAATGTCTACGTCACGATAAATTGCAATACCAAACTTTGGTAGGTACCTAGTTGCGCGTTTGTTAAATGTTTAAAAAACACTACTATTTTACGCATCTAAAAATGTATTACCTACTAGCTGCGCCCCGCGGTTTCACCCACGTGGTAATTAAAATAGATGATGATGTTGATGATAATAAAAAGTAGCCTGTGTTAATCCAGGACATAAGCAATGCGCTGCCTGAATGGGTGTTCCCCGATAGTAACAATCTGGGTGTTTTCAAGTCAAAAGTGAATTTATTCTGATACACTATTCTGCAACAAGTGCAGTCTGCTCGCGTCTGAAGCAAACTTGGCATCGGCTATCCGATGATGGAGCACGTGGTGAGTTGGTGACCGGTCAGCCACTTATTCACGGCTCGCATTGGAAATACAATCTTGCACTGCAAATATTTAAAACGGATACAATGTATCCCTTATAAATAAAGTACCTTAGTGGCGTGTTACCACTAAAAACATACTAGTTCGTATTTACACGAGGAGTGACGTCATAGAATAAAGTTCGACAGTTTCAAGCATCAGAACAATAATAATTTATGGGAGCGAACCATGTAAATATTGTTAAGTAGATGCTTGAAATGACTTTTTAGGGTTCCGCACCCAAAGGGTAAAAATGGGAGCCTATTACTGAGCCTAGCCTTTAAATGGCTGTATCTTTGGAAACGTAATAGATAGCCAGTTAACACACAGATACACATATAGCCAGATATACAGAATATGTAATGTTACGGCGGATTAACTAATACAAAAATCAATAAGTAAAAACAAAAGGGTACATAATAACAAACGTAATTTTTTACGTATTTTTGTAATTGCTCTAATGTAAAAACGGTAATACGTACAAGCGTCAAACTTGGCATAATTATCGTACACACTCTAAACTATGACAATGAATAATAAATAATGGCCAAGTGTGAGTCGGTGACAAATTTCTCTTCATTACCAAGTTATAACTTGTAATTTCGTAACTTTTTTGTTTTTATGATACTGAGTGACGTGACGAGCGAAGTCGCTCGCCTGATGGCTCTTCACGCTTGCCCATAACAGCTCAACGCCGCTCAGAATTTTGAACATACACAGTTCAAAACCCTGGATGGCAATGCACTGCGCTCGTCACCCCGAGATTATAAGATGTCAAATCTCTGTGTGCCCTGTAATTTCGCTTGTAACATTGCCCTTCAATCCGGAACACAGTAGTGTTTTCACACTACTGGTTGGCGGTTGAATAACTGGCAAAGGTGTGGTACTACTCCAGGCGGACCCCTGCAAAAGAGTCCTACCACTACAAAAACTTGGACTTGGACGACCTTATTATCATTTGTTTCACCAAATGCCACATTTTAAATTTTATAAGTCGCTTTTGTAATTGATAATTATTGTATTTTGTGGTGGTACGGAACCCTCAGTGCGCAAGCCCTACTCTCGCCGGATTATATTAAGTTGTTTTATTAGTAGAGTAGCAAGTAGCACTATTTAAAGTTTCGAAAGAAAACAAAAACTCCGGATGGTACCGAGCTGACCAGTTCTCAGTACTGAATGTCGGTAAGTATATAGTTACTATAACATACTTCATCGACCTCTTTTAACAGACTGTCGATATTCGATAAGCCTAACTGTTGGTGCTAAATTTGTATATTTATGTCTCGGGTTCAGCCGGCGATGACTCAGAAATTACTGTGTTTATATACCTACAATCAGTTAGTAGGCACACTGCGTCGAATTGTTTTGTTCATTACATCAACATTGGGCATTTGTTGTCATTCCTTTGTTACAAATACCTCACAGTCACGCCACAGATTTCATTCCAGTAACTACACAATCCCACGTGGCACTTTAATCACATTTAGTCATAAATGTGCCAAGTATGAATGCTTTAATGTTTATAGAAGGTTACGAGTATGTAGACGTAAATATTTTGTTAATGGTTCATCATCATCGGGCGAAGACGTCCACTGCTGAACATAGGCGTTCCCCTTCAACCTCCACACTGAACGACATCCTGCCATCCACTGGATGCCCGCGACTGTCTCCGCTTACAATGTCGTCGGTCTATCTAGTGGGAGGCCTATCTACGCTGCGTCTTCCGGTTCGTGGTCTCCACTCAAGAACTTTTCTTCCCCATCGGTTCTCGGTTCGTCGAGCGATGTGGCCTGCCCATTGCCACTTCAATTGTATTAATGGTTATTATTAATGGTAACGTATACATAATGATTAATAAAATACGTTGTAAACTCTACCTTACATCATTTACTTAACAATTTTGTGTTATCTGGTACTTACACTGTTTTTAGCGCTATAAACAGTTCAATTAAAATAAAGTATGCAAAATTCTGTTTGTTTCATGAAAACTACCTTTAAAAAATACATACTATGCGAGCGAGCTTTGTCGGGCTTCTAAAACTAAGCTTTGCGGTTTAATCAAATTTAAACTTTAATTTTTTCCAAAATACTGTAATTTTTTTGTTTTTCGCCATAATATACTTAATTTCTTTTGCAAAAAGTTTGGAACTCTGCCATGACAAAACTCAAAACTTTCGCCAAAAACGGAACTTTTTTAATTGTGTATTTTGTATTTGTGTCTCCCACTAACTAAGCATCGTCGGGCTCCGCCTCGTTCCTTCTCATATGGTTATTATTTTACTTTATAGTTTTTATAGAGCCAATATTATGTAATTATAGGTTTATTACATGATTTTAAGTAGTTAGGGTTTTTTGTTAATACTGTAAGTACATGTTTTTTCCCTATTAACTATCATACATCTATTGATAAAAATGACCTTACTCTACAACCAGACCTATTAGAATAGGAAGTATCTACCTAAGCTGTGGTGTGCTTAATGACGCACAAACGTTACAAAGGTTCAAAACATTCTGGCTTATTGTCTCTATTGAGTTTATGAATGATATAATGAGAGTTTCTCTCATTGACGAGCAGAAATTTCTTTCTTATCGTTAGAAGGTACTGACAGTTTGTCACCGCTGAACTCATAGCCTATTAAGAACAAAACAATTTTGCAAGCAGTGATTTAAGGCTCTCTTTTCCGACTTTTAGCAATTTTGGTTAATGTTAATGATTAATTTAATGTTAATATTAATGTTTAGTTTAATGTTAGTTTAAGTTTGTAGTTCTATGGTTAGCTTAAAATTATTATATAAATGGCATCATATCAAAATTGAATGTTTTATCTAAGTAACCGCCAAGATCGAAGCACGATTAAGGACATTTCACACAATCGAAAAAAAAATTAAAGTAGCACTGATTTGCGCTTCTCGCCCTGTTTTTTGGATTCATTCAAATACCTATTTATTAAACGATGTCTATGATGTCTTAGTATACAGATTTCATAATTATAGAGGGAACCGCAAAGGTAGATTTTACATTATAGCTAAGTATACTTTTAATAACGAAAAATATGAGAAAAACCTCAAAAATAGAAGTAGCGAAACGCACAACTGTGTGTAAGCGCCATGGTTTTGCTCCACTAAATAAGACTTTAATACCATTTATTAAGCCTTATGGTCATCTGTAGTAATAAGCGTTGCTTAAAAGTGAGAAAACCTCGCCTTAAGAAAGCTCTAATCTCATATTTCGTCATAACTCTTGCCTCATAAGCTTTATTCTATTCAACCATTTAGCCATTCATAATGATGAAAGAATACACTAATGATAATTTTTTTGTATGTTTGACGCCGTTGTTGTTAATATTTGTTTGGCTTCTAAGCTATTATAATTAAGTAGACTTACTGTTCGTCTGTCATGAACTAAATGTGCCTTATGGTATTACGCACTTTGATATTTTCAATCGGGCAAGGAATCAAATTGCAGACTCGTGGCATTATTATAAGAAATAAATATAAAAAGTCTTAGATCAGTGTAAAACCCTATTTTTGATGAATAAATTTAATTTCAGTAGATATTGTATTAGAGCAAAATTGACACAAAATAGTTTCTATTCAATTTTTAAGTTGATGTTTAAATTGTAACGTAAATTCAGTAATCAACCAGCAAACGCAATTGATGCATATAATGAATAATAATAATAAATATCTGGGACATTATTGCACACATGGTCATCTGACCCCAAACTAAGCAAAGCTTGTAATATGTCCGGAGACTGATATACATACATATATATTTTTAAATACATACTTAAATAGATATTAACACCCAGACATAGAACAAACACAAATGTTTGTCCTAGGTGGGAATCGAACTCACGCCCCCAAGCGCAGAAAGCAGGTACCCAACGAGCTAACGGGGCAGTATATGGTTGCGGTCAATGGCAATATTCTATGACCTATGCCATAATATTATGTATTTTACTCACCTACTAGAAAACTAGAGGTAAATCTATGCGTCAAGGTTTTTGTATTGTTTTTTAAATAAAATAAACAAAGACCTTGATAAGCCTGTGAGAAGGCGGTATAGAGTCATATGAATAAAATGTGCGTGGAATATTTTTAAACACTATATATTCCATGGCTTTGTCCGTTTTCTGAACAAATCTATTTAATGTCACTTAGCTATCTATAGGTGAAAGAATTTTCAGAATCAGTTTAGTAGTTCCAGAGATGATATCAAACAAACGTATAACAACAAATAATAAGCACCGGCCAAGTGCGAGTCGGACTCGCGCACGCGATGGTTCCACACCAAAAAAAATTTTTTTTCTTTCATTCAGTTTGGGATCTTTAGCGCGCGACCGACTTGCACTTGGCCGGTGCTTATTATTTGTTGTTTTACTTTAGAGTGTAGGTATCCTAATATCATGTCAAATTTGACGCTTGTATATTTTACCGTTTATACACTAGAGCAAAGTTAAAACACGTTTTTTTATAGGTTCTCAAAACTGGACCATACACCTGATGACTTATATAATAAATAAGTAAAATTGAAGACACGTGCATAATTTATGTACCTATATGTAAATACAGCATGCTTAACAAACGTTTTGTATATAGATATGGGTATACCTAATGAATTTAAATTTGAGTATTAAATTTATTATTATTTCTAGTTCATCCACCACAACATTAGGTACATATTTTGTGACGTTTTCAACTGGCTACCTATTACATACAGCCGTTAAAAGTTACTGCAGAGATACATACATCTTAGGCTTAGTAATGGTCCCGTCCCGTTGACCCCCACCCTCTGGTAACCGAACCCGAATAAAATACCTACAACAGTAAAATAAACAGTTTTTTATAACGTCGCAAATTCTTGAGAAAAAGTTTTAGTTATATGAATGAGAAGTTTTTTAGGAACCTACTTATATTTTTATCTAGATTTTGATAATGTTTCACAAAAAGGTACCTACTTCAAAGCGGTTTCAAAAATTAAATGATTATCTATTTTCCCATGCACTTATACCTAGTGCATTCAGAACTACTGTATTTTAATTGTTTTATGAGACAATGCGTCATTGTAAAGTATATTTGATTCTAAAATAAAGTTTAATTATACAATCATAGCTTGATCCTCTTATACAGGCTCATCAACATCAGCCAGAAGACGTCCACTACTGAACATAGACATCCCCTTTTAACCTCCACACTGAACGACATCCTGCCACAGGCTAAATTTTGCTAATTAGCTGGAAAATATTTATGAATAGAGGTCAAAAATAAATAATATAAAAAAGCTTTGTAATCATTTTTAACAGTATTTTTTTTTGTTAGTGTGTCAGTAGGTATTTACTTGAAATCTATTAGATTCTTATTTATTATATTCTATTCTTCGGTATAAGGACCGCCTGTAGTGATAAAAGCCTCATTTTTTCCCGGTAGACCGATGTATTTGAAAACCTACTACAAATTAATAGACAATCCAAAAAAATACGGCCGGCAGGATTTGAACCTGCATAAAATCTCAGTGCTCTAGCCCAGTTAGCTACGATCGCTTTCCTGTCAGCTTCCTGTTTTCCTTCTAATTCTTGCTATCTTTTTGCAATAAATCTTAGCGCTGGTAGTGCTATCTATAAATATTCTCTTAATAGTTAAACCTAAAGTGTGGAACACTTCAATATAAAAATTACTTTTGAGCTTAATACATATTAGCACTAACCAATATTTTGCTGAAAAAGTCTGTTTATTTAAATAAATAATAAACACTTTACTCAAATGTGACAAAATTTGAGCTTAATATAGGTAAATTAGGAAAAAAAAAAAAAAAACACCTACCCAAATGTTACAAAATCGCACATTCAAAAAATATTTTATATAATTTCATTACTTTTTTTGTATAAGTATATTACGTTTACTATTAAAATTATATCGACTATGCCTATGGACTGCATGCAGCCATAATTTATTTTCAAAACAAATTATCTACTTACTAGCTACCATTGTTCAAATTTTTTGTAATAGAAACAACCTGTGATTTTTAAATGGTAGGATAATTTACTTGATTTTTAAACAATGCAGCATCATACATTTTTGTAAAAGAAATAATAATTTACGGGTATTGTCTGACGTACCGCCAGAATTTTCCCACAATACGTAAATCTTAAACTTAGTTGTCTATTTAATTATGTACTATGTCTAGCTTAACCGCCTATTTTATTGTTAATCTAGTCATCACCATTAAATGTATCCTTGCATTAATGCAAAAGTTTGTGTGGAAGCGTTATATTTGTCCGCATTCAACTCCTTAGCAGCTGAACGGAATTGAATGAAATTTGGTATCTAGGATGTAAGTAGCTAAATAATACAATACATAATAAAATATAACTTATTAATTATTGGAATATCACATATACATATACGCTACATATTTCCCGGGAAAAGTCTGTATACAGCACAGAAAAGAGAAGTAAATGTAACGGAAATGAGAAGGAAAATCTGTCGCCAGGTACTGTGACAGAACCTTGATTGAACATTCTTATTTATGTCAACGCGTCGAACTCCGCGTCACAGTTGCTAACATAGTTTTGGGTTAGCTTTGGGTTTATATGGATGCAAGTGGCTACAACAAATTTATTATAAAAATGCCTTTACAGCCGTTCTAATTCAAACTTTTTTTTTTTGTGGTATATAGGATAACGGATGCAAACGCTGGGAGCCGCTAGTAATTTTTATGCGTCAAATATGTAATATTTTGATCATGTTTCGTATCATCATCATCTGCATCTTATTCAGCCCATTGCAAAGCATAAGCTTCCGTCCTTCGTCAATCTTCTCTGTGTTGAGCAAGTCTCAACCAGGGTGTTCCCATAAACGGTATAATATTATGAAATTGATGGGTGATATAATTTTATTAACCGACTTAAAAAAGAGGGGGTTCTCAATTCGGTTGTATGTTTTTATATGTTTGTTACCTCAAAACTCCGTCATTACACGGTCGGTCGGTTTCGGTTTTTATAAACCTATTTGGAAAATGATTTTTTATCTTATTTGAAAGGATATACTTTCGGATTGGTCCCATAGAAATTTCATCAAATCCGGTTCAGTAGTTTGGTTTTTAAATCAAAATAAATGAAGAAGATAAAAACAACTAAGTAAACGAAATTGCGTACCTATTTAAAAAAAAATTTGAAGTCGGTTTTTTACATTGATCATTATTTTATCATGAAATATTTCCACCATGGGTATTTCTTTTTTTTGTGATATTATTAGTTATTTTTTTAACTTTGTGTCAAGTAGTTGATTGACTTATAAAATTGAGTAGTCACGTAAATATTCGCGAAAATAATACAAGCTCATTCAAAAAATGTATTTCACTTTACAAAATTCTAAAGCCAAGGGCCATATGTAAGGAGACGAGGACGAAGTCCCTTTGTTTATAGTCCTTTTCTTTAGGACCGGTTTTGAATTCCCCTTTGGGTTACCCTTGCAAGGTTACCTTGAACGCGCATACTCATCGAAGTTGTTACTTTCCACATAAAGACGGTTTAAGTATTTGGCCATGCTGAGGTAGCAATGCATACTTTTTACGCAATGATGAGTATAGATATATTTTTATTAACCTATGCTGTCCCACTCCTGGGCACAAAGGTCTAGATAAAATATGTTTAAAAATAATAAAGGCAACTTAAAAATATATATATACCTTCTGATAGCAGCGCCGCACGGCCGTTATTAATTTTATATTATTTCATTGTATTTGATAAAATTTACTATTTGATTTGTATTATTTTAATTTGATTAATAATTTGACATGTAAAATAAAATTTTATGAATAAATATGAATATGAATATTCTTTAGAAACGGTAAATGTTTTAGGGATATAAAGTCGCCTATTTGGTAATATGGGTAATCTATTATACCTAATTTTATCCGAATCTATTTAAGAAGTTGGAAGTAGGAGTGTTACATAGTAACACATTTATAAATATTCGCGTTTATAATATAACTAGCTGTACCCGCGACTTCGTCCGCGATTTCTTCAGAAAAAATAGCCTTTGTCCGTCCTCGTGATACATACTATTTCGTCGCAAAATTTTATCGATATCGGTTAAGCCGTTTAGCCGTGATTATGTAGCAAACATTTAGTTACTTTCGCATTTATAATACTAATTTCGTGAAACATCATGGTCAAAAAAAAACATTGCCTTCATAACGTGTATTCGATTTTATAAATAAGTATACGTCATAAACTATTTATTATAAACATCTTTCAGTATTTGGTTAAAAATAACATAAATTTAAATAACATACTAATTTAGATTGTTGCCAAAAATATTTCCATCGATAACACTTTTGTAATCTTCCCGTATACAGATCATTAATAGGCTGGTTAGACTTTGCATTAATAGAAGAAGAACAAGTTTAAGAATGGGCCAATGAGGGTGGCATGGTCATGTCTGACCAAACCCTCATTAAAAAAAATTTAAAAAAACATCATTAATATTTAACACATACTTACCTACATCACAGAAAAAATAATAGTACAAGTAAACACAAAAATACACTTGATAGACTATTTACCGTGATGTTTTTTATTTGACCTTGTTTACAGTAAATGTATCGAAAACGATAAGGCATTGAATCAAAGGATACAACACGATTAGATAGTACCACATATAAACATGACCCACAAACTGTTGACTGAATTATATTGAAGGCGATGGATATACGTAATGAACGTACGTAGCTCTTTTTTTCATTTTTTTATACATATGACATACGTTACTACATTTAATTTGCTTGCCAACACCATCAAACCGCGCCGAGGTTTATCTTGGAGTTAGGTTTGAAGTCATCATCATCAGCCAGAACACGTCCACTGCTGAACATAGGCCTCCCCCTTTAACCTCCACACTGAACGACATCCTGCCATCTGCATCCACTGGATGCCCGCGACTCTCACAATGTCGTCGGTCCATCTAGTGGGAAGCCTACCTACGCTGCGTCTTCCGGTTCGTGGACAATCCAAATGCTCTAGCCCACTATTATGTTGTTATAAACCATGGTTGATATAAAAGAAAAAGCTAAATTAAAAGCTTCAGTATCGCCTTAAATACTTGTTTTATTTTAATTTAATTATTTATTTTTAAAGTGAATATTATAACTAAATATTCTGTGAATATTACAAGTCTACCTGTTGCCGTTATCAATATCGAGCAAAATCGAGCAAAAAAATATTTGTTGTATGGGAGCCCCCTTAATTTTTTTTTATTCTGTATTTTAGTTTTTGTTGTTATAGCGGCAACAGAATTACATCATCTGTGAACATTTCAACTGTCTATCACTGTTTATAACTTACAGCCTCGTGACAGATGGACAGACAGACGGACAGCGAAGTCTTAATAATAGGTTTCCGTTTTACCCTATGGGTACGGAACCCTAAAACACATGTTTTTACTTAGGTACCTAACCTATGAGTTTGGATAGCATCGTTATACCTAACAAACGTTTTATAGCAATGTAAACACTCACTATTATCTTCAAGATTGAGGGTCATAATATTAGATATTTCAAGATCAAACTAAGCGATTAAACTCACGGTGTTTATATTACGCACAATGGATTATAGTAACCGATTAACCGACTATCATCACGTTACCTAATGCGTTTGATAGTATAGAAGCTAATGTCAGTTTTTTATAACGAGTCAGGTAAAGGTTGTAGGCGACTCCAAAGGCCTTTTGAGTTACACTATTTACTCATGGTCGTCATTTTTTTTATATTTTGCTTTCAAATGTAACTACATTTGAAAGCAAAATATAAAAAAAATGGCACTACTTTAAAATATATGCATTCTGGTAACACATTTTTTATACCGAATTTTCATTTTGGGAACTTGCGTGCGGGCAGTGCAGCGCTCAATTAGACTAACGTATTTTATATATTGATTTTAATTTATGTATGTTCATTATAATTTTCTTGTGGTAATGAATAAATTTTACAAATACATTTTTGCCAATTATGTGTATTCCGAGTGTAGGGAAAACCCTCTGGAAGCCAAAACGCTACTATTATAATATCTAAACACGTTGTAATACAAACAACCAACCAACCAAACAACCATTTTCCTTATATTTATTGTTTTTATGGTTTAGAATGGTGCAAAACAGTAATGTAGAGCGTACAAGCGTGCGCGCAACTTTGACCTCTAGCGTCAGCTGATATTTTATTTGCATTACATTGCGAACGGATCGTTTCTAACATGTTACTGGTATGAGACACGTACACACGGTACTGGTTGAGTGTTAAAAATTTACATCCATTAGCTCCATTACTATTTGTACTGGTACATTATACGTAACAGTATTTAAATGATGACGCCGGCAGATCGAACACTGATGGTTAGATTTTCAAGGTGAAACACGGATATTATAGATTCGTAAGCGAAATCAATACCTAATATGTAAAATTATTTGTAGTGAGTTTGTGAACAAAAAACGCGAAAAAATTAGAGGAATAAATATATTGATCACCTTAAAGTGGCGATATTTGTACTGTGATATTTACATGCAAAACAGTACAACTGTTGGGTTGCAGACTAACAAAGCAATGAACAGGTAAAATAAACCGTTAAGTGTTTTATTTAATGGTTAACAACTTTACTAATGTTCGTGGTTACGTTTACCTTGAATACGTTCCATACTTATATGATGCATCCAAAGACTTTATCAGTCGAGATGAGCTCCGGACCGATAAACATAAAAAAGATGAAAAAATATATTACACATACACTACTTACAGCACACTTACATATATCACACTAATATCACATATGTGAAAGTTTGGATGGATGTATGTATGGATGGATGGATGGATGGATGGATGTTTGTTACTCAATCACGCAGAAACGGCTGGATGGATTTGGATGAAATTTGGAACATACATTGCCTATGTCCTTGATTAACACATATGCTACTTATCATCATCATGATCACCGATTATCATCACCACGCGGGTGCATCCGCGGGGCGCAGCTAGTACTACATATTATAACCTACTAATTAACCAAACAACTTAATTAATTCAATTCAATCCAAACCAACAAAATAAACCTTTTAAAAACAAATCAAATGTAACTATTACTTAATAAATACGCAATATCTTGACATTGAAATTATGATATAACCGTCCTCCTCACTCGTACTGTGCTCTGCCCGACATATGTATAAGACTTCGTTTTATCAGACCGGTCCATATAAGACTATGTACTTGATTATTTTAATATTTTACCACTTCACACTGTATGGAAGCAATAAATAATCTTACCCTAAACACAAAAAGAGGAAAAAATATATTAATATGTAAATATTTGTGTTATTTATAAATTATGTGAATGTATATTTTAAGTAAGGAATGTTTTGATTATTAATTGTTTTTTTTTTTTTTTAGTTTTCCTAGTATGTAAGTTCAAATTTTGCATGCCGAAAGGCAGAATAATGGCGAACCATTTGTTTTGATTCCACCTTTTTGTAACATAGAATTAATTCTATGTTTTGTAAACCCATTATACGCAATAAATAATACAATACAATACAAAAAGAATCATTGATTAAGAGCTTGTCAAATTTGAAAAATATCTAAATAAACTCTTTCTTCACCACCGGCTTCCATACTCCAGAAAGTATCTATATCTCTATAAGGAAGAGATCGATTTTAGCGATAACACCTTACATAATATATGTATATAAAATGAACCCTGGAACGAATTTCTACTGGTCACGTTATAACTTGAGAACGGCTTTACCGATTTCATTCTACTTTAAAAAAAAGATTTCTAATACTTAGTAGAAGGTACTAACATTTTAAAAACGGCTGGACCGATTTGGATGAAATTTTGTGTTTCTGGAGCGGGTCATAGTAGCAAGGCCGAAGTCCGAGCTTACACCCGTGCAAACCCGGAGCGCGACGCTAGTAAAAAATAAAAATATTCAATTGTCTCTAAATAATAATAGAATTAAGCGAACCTTTTAACTCCTTTGATAGCTATATGTTTAATGTATTCTTGTAAAATATTTTCTGTAATGTCAATAAAGAGTTACTGTATTTTAATAACATCCTCTAATTTCTAGAACAACAAAGACAGTGTTTTTTACCGATGTGATAATTATTATTGTGTGCAATAATGTCCCAGATATTTATTTATTTATTTTATTTATTTTACTAGAAACTGACGTGGTTTTCACACATTTATTTATATCGCACGGAAGAAGACCGCCGAATGCGGTTGAAACTATATTCGGAGTATCCGGAATTACTCACATATGATTAATCATATACGTGAGTAATTCCCGTATCACATAAATAAAACATTTTACTGGAACAAATTAACCCTATCGAATCGAATATAAAATCATCTACATTATTTTGCTAATGAAGTAGATTCGTAACCTCGTAAACAAATGGCCGCCTGCATGAAAGCTAGATATCTGCTCATAGCAACAGGCTCGGGAGCTCGTGACCAGTCTAGCTGCTTCATAAACCTTATACCTACTAGAAGCCTGTTCCTTGCATTTCACTGCACTTTCTCTGCCCACTGGTACCCTAGTACCTACTTACCACCCTAAAGCGATTAAATTTGCTGATTGCTACTTTATTAATAAATACACTCGCGAGTTGTTTTCATATTCGCAGATGGTTTCTTATTGATAAACTAAGTTATGATAGAGCTAGGTTCTTCGTTGTCTGGGAACATTAACTCTATGCCTATTAGTACGTAGATATTTAATGAACAGCGCAGTATCGAATGCATAGATAATGCACTTAGAAATGCTGAATGTGTAATAAATTAAACTCTATTATAGCCGTAGATGTGGTTTAAATGATGCTTCTGTCTCTACTAAACATACTGTATACGTTTTTAATACAAATAATTTTACAAATCACTTTTTTGATATCATTATAATTATTTAATACGATCGAGAGATAAAAATTATTAGGCTAGCATTATTAAATTCATTTATTTAATCACGGACAAACAACGCACAGCCTAAACAAAAAACACGATATGTAGAAACAAGCCTTTTTTCACGAATTCCATATATCTTTAGTTCCAAATAACAAAAGTGAGCTCTAAGGAAGAGTTTTTATCAAAGCTTTAATGGAAGTTCGCGATTTTTGAAGTTAAACATGGAAGTTGGTACATACACTTTTATTTATAGGTAAAAGTTAGTTGTATCGTCGTTTTAGGAAAATCATCTCCTAAGGGGTTAAATAGTGAACAAATGTGTACCTTATATATTATATAACAAATGAACACTAAGAAAGGATAAAGGATTCAGGAGACCATGTGTGCAATAATGTCCCAGATATTTATTATATTTGAATATTTTGAATATATAACATAACGCCGAAGGCTTCAGCCTTCGGCTTTCCTAAAACATATACGCGTATTATAATTTAGCATGGGAACATTTGCTCGTCTGCTTTCAGAATGAATACAGTGAATAAAAAAAAATTAAGACCATTCTAGCAAATAAATGATTTGATTTACAAAGTTGTGGGCTATATAACTAGTGCTTTTGCTCGCGACTTCGTACGCGTAGATTTTCATAAAAACTTTCAACCCTTTTTACCTCCCTTAATCCGGTCCTTGCGCAAAATAACATAGCACATACTTGAATCTGGTCATAGCTAAGCATATTCGTGAAAACCGCATTTAAATCCGTCCAGCAGTTTATGAGATGTGCGGGGACAAACAAACAAACAGACAAAAATTCTAAAAACTGTCTTAACGTGTTCAGCTGCTTATTTTAAGACGCCCTGTGTTTTTTTTATATCTTGCAATAACATTTTTTTATCTCTATGTTTCTTTTATATGTATAGATAGAAGAATAGATAGATAGATAGATATAGATAGTGTATGTCCAACGTTGGTGATGTAAAACGATTTGTCATAATATTTGGTTTTCACAATCATGCTGATGATGTAGGTTGGCCGTCATGAGTACCTAGATCTGCAGTTTGAGTAAAATTTACTATTATTCCTTATTATATCAAGAACATATTATATCATCATCGTATCACAATATTCGATAAGACAATTTAAAATACTTTCTACCTAAATATCCAGAATGTCATCTGGAGACATGGAAGTATGGTATGAACTTTGACTATCTATATGTCTAGACCCCGCCTGAAACCGGGAAAACAGAGAAAAAAATAGCAGCCAACTGTTGGCTTATAAGGCTTTTCTCACCGCTCAGTGTCAGTCAATCATCGGTGTCACATGATCAACATCAAACTGGTGACCATTTTTTAAATTTATATAATGCTTTGAGCCATCAATCTAACTTTGCAGAAACTACAAAGGGCGCACAAAATTAATAGAAAAGTGACCAACCATCGATAATACATTATTTCGTAATACTCAAAGGGTATGAAGCACTCCGCGAGTAATAGTGTTCCGTGATGAAGCACTGAAGTAAGGTTTTTTTCGTACCCTTCTCTTTTATGTGGTATGAATGAACTAAAAACATACTCACAATTCAACTGACAATAAAGAACTGAAGTTCGCAAAAAAAGAAAAAAAAAAGGAAAGAGGTTTGAATCAGTTTTAGATACTACCATCTCGGGACTATAAACAAAGCAATTCGAAAAACGATAACATTTGTTCTTATTTAGACAGGACAACGTCTGTTGGGTCAGTATAAAAGCCTGCGACCTTCTCGATACCATTTAAGAACAAAAGCCATTAAAGTGGACTTCCACGGAAATTAATCAAGTGGTGAACAGAAGTCTGTACGTCCAGTGCAGTGTTACGGACGCAGCGATTGTTTTATACGTGATCTCGCATTTTGAGTGTCATTTAATTGCTTGTATATAAAACATCCTCGAGTCTTATGACATCGTGGTATATGACCGTAATAATGTAAATTTTCTTCATAAGTTAGTATTCGATACTGAGCTATTCACAAAACGCGTCATGACCACGACATATTTATATTCCTCGACAATTGGGTTTATACATTAATGCTATCAAAAAAAAGTTGTCAAAATTCGCCGTCGTTTTTTTTTATTTTTTATTTTTTTATAAAATGAGCGGCAAACAAGCATATTTTTCGCCTGATGGTAAGCAAAACCGCCGCCTATGAACACCTGCAACACTAGCGGTGTTGACGGTGCTTTGCCAGCCCGGAGAGGTAGTTGTAGTCACCCTTTTTGAAATGCTTCATGTTGAAGCTCGGCGGGAAGACTTCTGAGACCTGTATTAATTATTGTTGTAAATGTTTAGTCCTATATATATATGTTGCATAATACACAGATTACACAGCCTCGTACAGGCGCTTACGAAGCCTTAAACATGGGCGTAAAGTTAATTGCTGGTCTATCGTTTTTTATCGGATACATTTTGGAGAGTGCACATCGGGTCTGCATGATCTCTTTTCCTCCTGCCCATTTTTCTATCTGACGGGCATGAAGAGGCGACAGAGACCTTTTCATGGTTGATATTCCGAAAACCCGAACGATGCGCTTTAATTAACTTTTTAGGTGCCGTACCCAAAAGGTGTAAACGGGATTTTATTGCTAAGCATATGCCGTCTGTCTGTCTGTCTGCCCTACATTTTAACGGTTGTAACTTTTGAACGGCAATAGTGATAGCCAGTTGAAATTTTCTCAGAATATGTAATGTTACGGCGGATTACCTAAGAAATAATAGCAATAGTGACAAAAAATAAAAACTAAAAGGGGGGTTCCTGTTTATGCTCTAGTGTAAAAATAGTAGTAATACATACATGCGTCAAACTTAGTTGTAGTACACACAAAATACTGGCCAAGTGAGAGTCGGTGACAAATTAATGTTCACCACCGGTTCTCGCACGATCACCGAAGTTAAGCAACGTCAGGCGTGGTCGATACTTGGATGGGTGACCACCTGGGCCTGATGTTGTCTTTTTGCACTGTTGTTTTGTACTTTAGTAGTTAACAATTTATGTGGTGGTACGGAATTTTTAGTGCGCGAGCCCATCTCGCACTTGGCTGGTTTTATTATTATTCCCCGATAGTTTTAATCTGGGTGACGCCAGTGAATTGGTTTGCTCTAGGCTAGCGTGCTCTATCGTAAACCGCTTCATCGCTAAACATCAAGCGAAGTTAAACTATCTAATCATGTCTAGATATATAAATTACTAGCTACGCCCTGCGAATTCACCCGCATGGTGAAAGTAGCCTATGTGTTAATCCAGGACATAAGCAATGTATAAGTATTCCAAATTTCATCCAAATCCATGAAGCCGTTTCTGCGTGATTGAGTAACAAACATCCATCAATCCATCCATCCAAATTTTCACATACTTATATGATACTAGTTGCGCCCCGCGGTTTCACCCGCGTGGTGATGAAAATCGGTGATGATAATGAAAAGTAGCCTATGTGTTAATCCAGGACATAACCAACGTATATTCCAAATTTCATCCAAATGATGGTTACAATCTGGGTGTCTTCAAATCTCGAGTGAATCGGTTTCTTTTGGGCAAGCGTGCTCCATTGTAGACCGCATCGTGCTTAACATCAGACGAGTTGACTGTCAAACGCAAGCCTATTTCTGAAATATCCAGCCGTTACTGCGTCATTGAGTAACAAACATCCATCCATCCTTTCACATTTATAATATTAGTGGGATTTTGATTCATTTTGGAGAAAAAAATTATAGCTTACCTAAGCGAGTTTATCGCATAGGTTTTAAATTTACAACCGACTAATCCACCTGTAATAAAAAACGTATTCAATATGACCTATTACTAAACCGAGTTTTTTACGATGAATACATATCGTGACGTTAAAAAATAATTTATGTTTATTGGATTTAATTTTAGTTTAAAGTATTATGGAGGGTTTCTGTAAATATCTAGAATTCCAAGTAGCCTAAGAGCATGCCTAAGTTTTATATGGTTGAAAACAGCTCATTTGATGAAATGCGCGCGGCTATCTCACTCGCGAAATTCAGTTCGAGAAAAAAAAAACACTAAAATAAAATAAATATTATTTTAAAAAAACTTTTTAAAACAAGCTGTTAGGCGTCCGCTCATAATTTAGGACCATATTGCTTGGGAGCACAAATCCAACGAATCTAAACTCGGCGGGGTTACGTAGTTTGGTTTAGGAGTTGTTATGTCCACTTTCTGTCTCCATCATCAGACCAGCTCAATAGTACCATAACATTGCATTGTCACCGAACTTACAAGTATGTCAAATTTCAACTCAATCGGTTGAGAATAGCTGGTCTATAATTTTGTTGCAAGATTTTTCTCACACACGTATACTAACTAACAGGGTAAACTAAATAAAATAAAAAAAACTTGTAAAAAATAACCGAAAAAATAGAACACAATAGTTTTTTTCTATCTCCGCCGTTCTATATAATAACAACACGAAAATTGCTATATACTATTACAACTTTATTCTAAAGATCAATAACCAATCTCAATCAATCAACCAATAAGAATGACCAACCGGTTTCTGAAAATTAACACTCTTAGATAGATTTTTTTATGAGAACGTGCATAAGAATAGCTATGGTCTTTGAGCGCAGTCATAAGTGCCGGCGTAGTTGAAGATGGTAAACATGCCTATCCTGGAATGTGAAATGGCTCTCAAGTGATGCTGCCTTACACACCGTTAGATGCTTGAGGACAGATTTCCTAAGTAGGTAATGGAAAAGTAGTTGTGCAATGCACTATCTATTGAGAAAGTGATTGCAATTTGTTTGCGGATTCCAGGCGGGTTTAGATGACGCCACTGCGTCACTGACCTTTTCGACATTTTTAATTCTGATAATAACAATAGAGCACAAATGAAAATGGTTTCATCTATTCTAGAGTCAGTAAGACTTTGTAGTTGTATCATAAAAAGTAATAGGTTTAATGAAAGGCAATCTAAATAGAATAATGAAATCTTGACATAAATATCAATTCTAGATATTAATTCTAGATTCCCTCGTTACGCTCAGGTTTCAATATGCCGCCCACGACGTAAGACACTGCTTTATTCCCTTAGTGCATAAACTACTATTGTTCTACAACTTTAAAAAATTGGCGAAAAAAAACAGCTGTTCCATAAAAAATCATCACTCCAGACAAAAACCATGAAATGGCTATTTATTTCGCGAATTTGATAAGTCCTAGAATAACAATTGAGGTACTGAGGCCGTCCTTAAGAGCTATGCTAGCGGAGCTAGCGGATTACCAAGTAACCCTGTATATATATGTGCGTTACCGAGTCGTAAAACTATCAATATTTTCCTGTTCGCTCCATCTACGATCAGTTTTTCATAGAAATATGATGCATCGAGAAAGTTGTCTTTCGTAAGTTCAGTGAGAAGTAAAAGCTGCCAGCGAAATTTATTACACGTGCCAGCTTCTGAAATAATTATTTTGTACACATTAATCTAGGTGTAATAGTAATAAAACTAATGAATAATCTTACACATATTCAAGTTTAAACAATAACATTGATTTCAAATGTTGCAATTATCCAAATCATATAAATGTAATCTTTTCTGTAATTATCTAACATAAATTAAATTTTTACTATGTGAAGTAAAAGTTTATTACTTACTAGAATCTATTAGCATATTTTTTATACCAGGCGTATCTCTAGATGACAGATATACTCAAATACGAGTATATCATTGTATACATCACTATTAAAAAGTTTTAATTTGGGACCAACACTGATATCGCGAAAAAAAAGAACTCATATTCGAACATTTGTTTTTTTATCAATTTAAAAAACCGACTTCACAAAATTTGTAAAATATGTAATTTCGGTTCCTCGGATGACCAAACTGTCATCAAAGTAACAAAAAAAAAACTGTAGTTTTTTATCGACTATTATGATTTAAAAGCCAAGCAACTGATCCGATTCTGATGAAATTTCTAAGGGTGGGACCAATTTGAAACTATATCCTTTCAATTAAAATGAGAATTTTGAAATCTGTTAATAAATGACGGAGTTCTGAGGTAACAACAATAAAAAATCTGAATTGAGAACCCTCTCCTTTTTTGAAGTCGAAGTGTATGAAACATCCAATTTTTTTCGCCATTTTAGTGCACACACGGGACACATCACATTCATAAAAATTGACATATGTATGTATGTATGTTCCCTATGAACTCCAAAACTGCCGGACCAATTTTGACGGGACTTTCACTGGCAGATAGCTGATGATATAAGGAGTAATCCATGCGGGTGAAACCGCGGGCGCAGCTAGTTGTTTATAATTATGGCAATGATATCCTCGAGTATGTCCGTCGTCTAAAAGAAACAGCCCGTACACGATAAAATGTTAATTAAATATGTGTGTTTTAGCAAATCAAGGTAAAGTTGGTATTTATTACCCAATTAATACATATTCGTGCGTTTGTAGTATTTAATTCATAATGTAAATGAGACAGTTTGACCCTGAGTGAAATCAAGTACAATGTCATTCAATGCAGTGGCGTAGCTTTCGGAAGGCTAGGCGGTGCCGTGCACCGGGGCATTCAAACTCTGGGGGCCTCGAACCCTGACCACCTCATTTGCGAAAAAAATCCACCTTCAGAATACCCCAAGAATAATCACACAATAAAAAATCATGCACATACATGTAAGTAGCTTTGAGCACAATAAAGAGCTGATGATAAAGTATAGCTTTGTACCTTTAAAGTAATTCATATTTTTACTTGATATAACCTACAAAAAACCTTAGATAAACTGTAGGTACCTACATTTATTTCTTAATTTTTTTTTTACTTGTCATGCTCGTAAAGTTCTTGTTTATTCCAGTATTGTAAAACTAACTAAAAATGTTTTTTTATGCTCTAGTGCATATAAGTATAGTTTTTACGCGCTAGTGCATAACAATGTTTACTCATTAATAATAACTCAAAAAAAATCATTTGTAATATATTTCACGTAGAAAGTTTGCCTGGGTCTCTAATAATACTAATAGATCATGGTATTACTAAAGATTTATAGACATAAACTTTGGTTAAAAAACATAGAACATTGTTACATATAATTGTTTTTCTCATTTCATCGCAACTATAGGGAAAAGTCGAGTACATAACTCATGCACAAAACTAATTTTTTCCTCGTCTTAATTATATCATCATCATCATTTCAGCCATAGGACGTCCACTGCTGGACATAGTCCTCCCCCATAGATTTCCAAAAGGGTCGGTTGGAAGCGGCCTGTAGCGTTTCCTGCGGTCTCTTTTAGGTCGTCTGTCCATCTTGTGAGGATACCAACTTTTCTACAGCTATAAAAATGTAGAAAATTACACATAGTAGCGAATTTCATAGCATCGATCTTACTTCTTATGGAGGAATACGAGTAGATTCTGTTATCTGTTTGTTTAAATAAATTGTTCACACTATTAGATAATTTCTGCATAGTTTTGTTAACGGTTTCTTTCTATACAAGAAAATTTCACTCACGGGGATAAACGGAAATTATGTAGAAGGCTAAACCATCAGCATAACTTCCGTTTACCTTTTCCGTACGTTTTCCAACCAATTTACTTTTACAAACGAGATGTTAATCAAGTTGCTGTGATTAATATTTATTTAGAACAACTCGACAGGTTTATATGCTAGATGTTGACCTCAAAACATTATATCCTTGAATTTAGTCAAAAACTATGTCACATGTCTAATACATAAGTATGAGCTTTTGGTTTGATTAACAAATTCTGATAACAGCTTCCAGTTTACTAAAAAGAGCAATTACTTACATCCAATTTAGTTTTAATTGTGTGTTTTTAGATATAAAACCATCGGTCTTGCTGATTATACCAGTCTATCAATGTAGTCGTTGTCATAAACATTACGATTTAAAGGTTCATATTTTTTTTACGGGAACATAAGTAAACTAAAATCCTCTACCTATACTCTAAACTCTAAATCCTCTTAATTATTATCCTACCTATAAAAAAAACATGAAATCCTTTACCTAATATAAAATCTAAATCCGCCTTTAATTATCATCTTATCTATATAAGATCGAAATACCACTCTCACGAAATGTCGAAAATTGCGTATATAGCTGAAATTTACCAGGTAGAAAGAATTTTTTCATGAAAGAATTCGTTTTTTCGGGATGTATGTATCTCCACGGATTTTTTCGGGATGTATCCGTTCCGATATCTGACCAGCTTGAACTTTTGGGCGGTTCTTTGACTCCTACCCTCAACTTTGGCTCCTATATTGAAAACAAGGCTCAATTGGCTGCCAAAAAGCTGGGTATCCTATCGAAGGTGCGTCGGTACTTCGTCGGAACATTTGCTTACACTGTACCAAGAACAAGTTTGGTCGTGCATGGAGTACTGCTCTCACTTTTGGGAAGCGCTTTGATTCCACTTTTATTGTGCGAACTGCTACTCTGTGGAATGCGCTGCCTGAATGGGTATTCCCCGGTAGTTACAATCTGGGCGCCGTCAAGTCAAGAGTGAATCGGTTTCTTCTAGGCAAGCGTGATCCATCATAGACCGCACAATCACTTGCCATCAGGCGAGTTGGCGGTAAAGCGCAAGCCTATCATTTAATTAAAAAAAAAAAAAACAGTCTGCGTTTTTTTCCTGCGCAATAGATCTGTGGAAAGCACCGAATTAAGACGAATTAATAAAAGACTATCATTGTCATTTAAACCAGAATGAATGAATTTTAAATCAGTACGTACATTTTTACGTGTGAAAACATAATTATTCTTTTTCTACTTATAAATAAAATAATGTCAAAATTCGAAATTTTAAACGTCATATTTAAATGGTTTTTTTTGTCTAGTAAAAAGTATTGCTCTATTAGTAATTCAGTACCAAAGTTGATTATTCATTTCAAGATAAATAAATTGGGAGAGGCCTATGTTCAGAAGTGGACGGATGCAGGCTGATGATGAAGATGATGAAGATAAATAATAACAAAATTGTCATAGCCTTAAAAAGTTAATTGCGCATTATTTCTTTAAATAAATGTGCAATCAACTTATCTTTAAGTATAAAGTTTTTTTTTAAAATATCACTATAAATCGCAGGTTACCGAATGCATGCTAAGGGTACGTCATAAATAAGCCTTCCCTTTCTCTCTCTTGAAATTTGAAACCAAACAATATTTATGGCAATGTTTCCAGCGAAATTACAGGGCACACAGAGATTTGACATCTTATATCTCGGGGTGACGAGCGCAGTGCATTGCCATCCAGAGTTTTGAACTGTTGAAGTTCAAAATTCTGAGTGGCGTTGAGCTGTTATGGGCAAGCGTAAAGAGCCTTCAGGCGAGCGAGTTCGCTCGTCTCGTCACTCAAATACATAAAAAAAAAATGTTCCAAAAGATTGAATCGCATATATGTAATCAATTTTCATATGTCGAATATGAATGAACTTTTGAATTAAATAAAGCTGGTATAAAGCGGATACATTGACATTTCAGACGGATATAATTATGTTAAACCTGTAATAAAATTGAATAATAAAATGTTATTAAAACTATGCATTTAAACGAGATTGTTAAAAGCGCCTCTCTGATCAGACTTTCAGTTTTCTGCTACCACGAGAGCTTTAAAACTGGTAAGCTAAAGCATTAAACAATTTGGCTGAAGAAACTAACAGACAACGCAATTTTTTACTTTGAATGTATACTACATTAAATGTATTTCTATTAGCGAAGAATGTATGTATATACTAATTCTACAAATTTTTGCAGATTGCATGATTGAAATGATTATAGCTCATAATTTACTAGTGGTATTTTTAGTTAAAATTACATTTGACGGAGCCTTCTTCTTAGTGGTTCCAAATTCCATGGGCAAATTGATATGAAATATTGATGATTTTTTATTTTTATTTTTTGTAATAGTTAAATAATAGTCTTGCATTTGACTGCCACAGTGCCTGATGTCAAGCGATGATGCGGTCTACGATGATGTACTTACTCTTGCCTAGATGGTCGGTTAACGCGTGACTTGAAGACACCTAGATTGTAATTATCGGGGAACACCCATTCGAGCATTTTACAGTCTAGTCTTTCGCACAATAAATATTAACCATGAAATGGTTATGCCTATTTGTCCCCCTTTGGCCAACCGATAGGAAAATAGGGAAGAGGGAATTAAATCATGCTGGAGCCTTACGGCTACCTGTTTTAAGCGATTCTGTTTAGCTGATAAGAAAAGTTTACTGTATCTTGGTGCATTAAGGTTCACATTCGCGTGATTGCGCTGCGCTATTTTAGCGCTAATTCGAACCCGCGTTAAGAGTTAGCCGTAAGGGTCAAGATCCGATTTAAGTGACGTGTAAAAAAAAACGATGGGATCTTAACTATTATATTACTAACTGATCTCCTCCTTAGATACTAGGAATTCTGGAATGATTGACACATTTTATTATCTACACTAATATTATCAAAATGTATAATAGTTTGTAACTTTGTATATTTGTAGGTATATGGTAACCCTTGTAACTACTGTACCGATTCTAAAGTATCACTGAGTAACATAGGCTATTTGTAGTTTAACACGGGCGAAGCCGCGGGAAAAAGATAGTCTTACATCCTAATATTAATAGATTCTTACAAAAAGTACTGTTAAATTTATATATCTACCTTCAGTGGCAGACATTGCCTGACTATAGAACCAATGTAGATGACGATCCAGTTTGATTGTTATCGTCAAGTCTATTTGCTGTTTTTTTATGCCATAGGTGGCAAGGAAGCAAACGGGCTGCCTGATGGTAAGCAGTCACCATCGCCTATATGGATACTTATTTATTTATTTATTTATAGACAAATACTCGTCACACTTACAGGCATCACAAATACTTTGCCAACCCTTTGACTCTATTAACTCGCCTTTTGAAGAACCCATCTTGTAGCTTTTCGCCAACACCGCGGAAGGTAGCTCATTCCACATTTTGCAGGTGTGAGGCAAGAAATATCGTGTGTGTTCTGACATTTTATGGCAGATTAAATAAGAAGCCAAAGAACTATGAATTGCATAATTATAATTAAATTAGACCTGCAAAGATGTAGAAAACTTTGCACTTAACTATGACCTTATCCTACACCCTTTCTACTACATTACATTACATTGTGGACTTTCCTTGGATTCGTACCAAACGTTTCTAATCCGTACGGCCAAGGATTGGCAAGACCTGCCGGCTTCCTTGTTTCGTGAGAGATATAATTTGGGCCTTTTCAAGGCGAGAGTAAATAGGTATCTTCTAAGTCTGCGTGCTTCATCTTCGACCACATCGTCACTTACCAACAGGCAGGTTGGTGGTCAAACTTATTCGCGTAAAAAAAAAACAATTTATGAAACAGAGTTTTAGAAGAAGATTGCTATTGTTGAGATTAGCTGGTGAACTCACACTGAGCGAGCCGACCTCGGTGATTCAACACGCCGCTGCCGGCCGGCGGCCTATCGAGCCTCGACAATTCATTATAATTGATTTATTGTCTCAAACGATCACTCGGTTAGATATAGACTGTTCATATAAAGGTCATATAAGTCGCGGGTTTTATTGTTTCTGAGAAGGCAATATTTGCAACGTATATGTCTAAAACTATCCGTGAGATAATTTCAAAATTTACTTTTTAACTATAACACCAGGGTTTCGTAACAGTCATAAAATAGGTTTAGAATTATATTAGAGTTGTGGTCTAGGTGACGAATGGTGATTATAAAATGTGTTAATTTTTGCAAGTGATTATGATGCCAATAAAATATTTAAATTTTCTGTCATATATAATCTCAAAAGCCTAAGCGTAAATTGATTTAATGGTCATATAATATACTAAGTAAAATTGCCATTAGAAAGTTATAATTATGATAGGTACGTATCCTACTGCCAGGAGACCTATCTACCTATATGAACTTTAGTATCTACCTTATGTAATGGATATGCGGTTATTTGATAAACTGATTCGAGACGCAAGAAAAGCTATAAATTATTAAAGACCACCCATGCATAATGCTGATTTTCGACTCTGCGCGCGCTTTGTGCACCGATGTGCCGTATCATCATAAATGTTATTGAAATGCGTGTGTCAGTAAGTTACTACACTCACGCATTACATAAGTGTAAAACAATATCTAAAAGTGTATTATCAACTTATTACTTTCAATTTAAAAAAAGTAGTCTATCGTAAACTCTAGGAGGGAAAGTTTGAGAGTTCTTATATATCAAATTAAAGCTAATTTTTTCTTATATTGCCGTGAAGTGGACGATATTTTATTTAAAAACCAAGTGAATACATTTTTTTCCCATAAATTAATTAACAATAATTTTGTTAAAAATACTAGCGGCCACATTTTGATTGGCACCCTGGTTGATATTATATTCTCCTAATCATAAATATGCGTAAAAATTTGATGACCAAAGTAATTCTGCAGCCGAATCTCGTACTATTACTCCCGCGACACGGTCGCATATAAATGTTAGTGAAAGTTTTGACTCTTCCAGAACCCTCATGAAAGATTTTTTTTCCATTCATTCATTGTTCATAAATCAATGGATTATTTTTTATATTGCTCATAGAAAGAGCAATAGGGATTTTTTAACTATTTAAACATCTAAAATTTCAAAGTTCTATTTTTGTTTCAGGAGAAGATGCCGAAGCCAGACTACAGCGTGGATCTGGACCTGGGCGAGCCCCCACTAGAGCTGCAGGACTACGCACGTCAGCACTGCGGGGAGGACCCCAGCACCAGGCTGCAAGCGATATACGAGCTCAGGGAAATGATATATGGTGCGTAACTTAGATAATTATGCGAACATTTTCATCATCCGATTTGTGAATGTGGCTCTAACAATCCTTGAAAACTGATATCACATCTGGGTAGATATGCTCCATCTGTATTTTTAAAAGTAGTTCTAGGGCAGTGTAAATCCCTTATCTACAGATTGAAATTAAGTATGTGGCGGGTGTTTTTTTTGCTTGTTTTGATGGAGTGAAGAGTTTGCCCATGCTAACGAAGCGAGCGGCAACTACGCATCCACCAATGATCTAGTTTACAACCATCTTCCAAAGCCTCTTTGCGGCCCCGATATGCGCTACTACAAACGGTGCAAGCATCAGTGGTACCCGCAACCGGACCTTATGGAATGCTTTGTAGGTCTTTTAATTATAATCACTTTTTAAAAAAACAAGGCGCAACGCAGACTCCAGTGGCAAGGCAGCCGAGTATGTGCTATTCTTTTACAATCGCCACGTCTTCTGCAGATAATCATGAAGAGACCCTACTCAGAAACGTCAGTTAATATGTTTTGGTCTCTGTCTCGTTTACACGCGTGACAATTGAATCCAAAGATATTGTCAGAACGATTAAGTAAAGACTTTACTAACCTTTTATTAAAAAGATTTAGAATATTATCAAAACAACTTTACAAGATATTGTAAATGAGAAAATACAAAAAATACAAAATATTTATTTGCTCTAAATAATGGTTACACAAGTTTAGTGAATCCAATCAATCAATCTGACTCCTATGCTAGGTAGAATACCTGTATTATAGGAGTCAGAAATATCAGGGGAACCTTTCACAGTTAAACACTGTTTTAAACTATCACGGTTGTTCACTAAAGTTAAATGATTATTTACGGGATATTTACTGTGGTAAGGTTGTAGAAGGAGCTCCCGATATTTCGGCGCAGTTACATGCACCATGTTCACGGGGGTCTTCCCATGAACATGGTGCATGTAACTGCGCCGAAATATCGGGAGCTCCTTCCACAACCTTACCACGGTAAATATCCCGTAAATAATCCTTTCACAGTTTATATAAACTTTTGGGGTGCTGCTAATGGGAAAACGAACTCCGACCAAAATAAACACGGAAACATAGTGCTTAATTTGTAATAATAAATGGCTGTCGACCCTTGATTCAAACTCGTTCAAAAACTCGTTCATCTGACCCAAGGTCTTCAAACTCTAACTAATTGTAACCAGTTCTAGTACTAACGTGTATTTTCGTCGTGAACATTGTTGTAAAATACTTAAGACTGATACAAAACAAGCACTCAAACCCTATTTAGCTACAATGTAATATATGGATATTACACTGTAGCTAAAGTGGGTGCTCAACTCAAACGTAAACCTACATATTAAAATAATAATTTAAAAAAAAACAGTCTAAAATATAGAAATAACAAATATTAGAATGCGTCGTACTCTGGACAAGGAATCTGATTCCCAGAGCTGACTTCTTCCTGCGGTAGGTAGGTATAATTCAAATTCCGAAATAAATACTAAATCTATCGAATTGTTAATTTCATATAATCAAGGATTGTTTAATATAAAATAATATGATATTATTTTGTATCAAAAATACCTAATAAGTAGCAAAATTGCAGTTGAATGCACTTCAAATGCACACAAACTATGATTATCACCATAAATTGCATAATTTAAATACCATTGAAACTAAAGAAAACAATGTGCAAGTAACTTATACAGCCGAAATCTTCTTTCACAATGGTGTAACAAGTTGTAGTCATCCAAACAATGGCCAGTTTATCCAGTTTAATAATGGCCATGCTCTGGCCGTGAATATGTATCAATGCCAACCGCCGATTGCCCAAGTTTTCGCTTAAAGTTGAATGAAACTCGGTGTCAGATCGTTTGGCATTAGCATCGGTGCAGGGGTAAGTTCTGTTGTCGATCAGTGACTCGATTGCATAAGTTCGGGTAGGGTTGCTATTAAGACCGCGCTCACCGGTCAGAACATATTTATGTGCATTTTCGCACATTTTCAACATGTTTGAAGATAACAATCACCACGTGATAATTAAAAAACTGATTAACATTGTACGTTTATAAAGAAGAAGAAATCATCGTATTGATATAGAAAATATCAACACGATAATTTCTTATGATAGATCGACAAAAAAGCGAAAAAAAAAACGGAATTTTTTTTGGCCCCTTCCGCCAAAATAAAACATATCAACTAAAATACTTTTAAACGTTTGCAATATTATACAAAAAAATGCCTATGTATTTTTTTTTGTCCCGCTAGCGAATTTTTTTCTTGTATTAGTATCTAGTATTTTGTAATATGTTTACCGCTCTGGCCGGTGAGCGCGCCCTTAAATGATCGTGGGGACGCGGGTTTAAAGCTCCAATAAGATCTAATTGTTGAAAAAAATAATGTTTTACAATGTGACCTACAAACATACTATTTATTCTTAGAAACACGATACACGTACCACGTGATAGAATTAATTAGGCCTTTTTCTTTATACTTAATTATATGTATGTATTGACCTGAATAAATGTTGACTAATACTAAATTAGTTAAAACCTTTTACGTAAGTAATCTTTAGCACAATCAAGGTTACTAAATTCAGGTCTATGTCCTTCTCATGAAACTACATATATATTAAACGTACGCGTAGATTATGCTTGTTTCATTAAATATTAAAATCCTTAAAATATTTCAAGTTACATCTTCTATATATATAAAAGAAAGTCGTGTTAGTTACACTATTTATAACTCAAGAACGGCTGAACCGATTTGGCTGAAAATTGGTGGGGAGGTAGCTTAGAACCAGGAGACGGACATAGGATACTCTAAAAACGGCTGGACCGATTTTGATGAAATTTTGTGTTCCTGGAGCGGGTCATAGTAGCGAGGCCGAAGGCCGAGCTTACACCCGTGCGAAGCCGGGGCGGTCGACTAGTATATTATAATTAAATGTAATTAAACTTGAAAAAAATATGTCTTGAATTTGTTTACAAAATACGAAGAAACTTTTCCCCCGACCTTATATTAAACAAAAACAAAGAACCTGACTGCAAAATGCAATCTATGTCACTCTAGGCATGAATGCGACTTACGACACCTCTTTCAGGCCCTATTTTTAGCAGCACATCTTATTCTAATTTTGTGCAGCGTTAGTTGTGTAAAACGTTATTATAGATATGAACTGAATTTCGAGTCGATTGCTTTGATGGTTCCTGAAGTACGGCTGCAACATACAGTCAGACAAACATAAGATTTAGTTAGAGATCAATTTTAAAATTTTGGTACAGATGGAACCTCAAAACAGCTCCATTGCAAATGCAATAACTAATGAAACAAAGAAAGCACGATATACTAAAAATCGATTACGTAAATAGAGGCATTACTTTTCTCTATCCTCATTAAAACAACAAGATTTTATTTGTTGTGATTAACAGATTAATCTTGTTTTCATGCAATGAATCAAAATAATGATCCATATAATAAGTGTGTCGTTACGTACGCAACGTCATCGGACCATTAGAAAGATAACGCACATTATCGCTCTGTGATAAAGAATACGTCTTTACTACCCTCATTCCGGTTTATCTGAACCAGGAGACGGACATAGGATACTCTAAAAACTGCTGGACCGATTTTGATGAAATTTTGTGTTCCTGGAGCGGGTCATAGTAGCGAGGCCGAAGGCCGAGCTTACACCCGTGCGAAGCCGGGGCGGTCGACTAGTATTTAATAATTATATAACGCTTATATTGAAGAACATTCAGAGCCACCCTAACAATATGTAGACGTGTGTACCTTGGCAAACAAGTCATGAAACGGAACTAACCTTTTTATCCGTCAAATGTCACAGAACACTCCAAAAATATATGTGTAATGCGGTGATCACAGCAAATCTGTACCATATCTGTGGCGGTGATATTTTGTGTTTGAATGAATAATATATCGAATTTTCTACAAAAAATTGTTTATTATACCTTACAAGCTGTTTCAGCAGAATTTATTTGCGAGACATCTTCATTATTTACAAAAATAACTGACAAGCTGTATTTATATGCAGATCACGGAACACTATTACTTGGTGCAGATAGATCACAGATTGGGCATGCAAGCTTTGAATTTTTAAAAGACCTGACTGTTCCTCAACTTTAATTTTGACAACTATTTAGACTGGGGAACTGCAGAGGTCTACCTATAATTTCCAATGTATGCATTTTACTTTTACAGCAATTATTATCATAAACTCCCATGCGAAACTTTTGCAAAGAATGTATTCACGGTACCAAAAACAATTTAGATGTAGGCATTCTGTTTTTCTGTCCGCCAATAAATTGAGATAACAATTTGGCACAATTAATTAAAATATAGACACAATTTATTTGGCACAAAGATAAGGATTTATAGACTACCTACTTAAATTTCATTGAACCCAAACAGTTTACCGATAAATATAAGTATTTAAATACCTGAGATCCAACGCTTGTGAAACTGAGAGACAAATTTATTGTTATGGATTTGAATTATTACGCTTGCTGAGCAAATGATCCCCTTCATCCTCCTAGCGATTAAAGGCTTTTTGCGACCAGCTGATGTTTAAAATTAGCTATATGGTACCATACTATTATTGTAATTTGTAATTTGCTATCGCGTCACTGGCTACTATAGTCAAGGTTAATACAGTGACATAAGGTTCGTTAAGGTTGGCCAGCGGCTTGCTTGACATTAAAAGCTTTTAAGTAATAATTGTATTTACACGTATAGGATGATAATGTTAATTTTTAACCGACTGCAAAAAAGAAACGGTTCTATGTTTCACTGTGTTTTATTTTATGTATTCTCACCGATTTCTCCGCCAAAAAAAATCTTTTGCTCCGTAGAGTATACTTCCAATTTGGTCCCATTGTCACCAAGTCAGGATCTGATGATGGATCCCAGGGAAAGGCAACCCTCAAATTTTATAAGCACTTATTACGTTTTTCATATATTTTTGAAGTCGGTTTTTAATGAGATTTTCTGCGTAGATTACATCTATTTATTTATTTAATTAACAACAACATAACGCCTTTAGCTAACACATCTTAGAAGATTCTAGAAGATTTATTTGGTGTCACATATCTGATATGGTATTATTTGCTTATTTCACAGTACCAACTACGTAATCCCGCTGTTTTATCAGTTTTTCACATGCATAATAATTATAGGATAAGGTAAAATGATATATTCACTTTTACACTTGATTCAATGGGATTCGAACTAGTAAGAAACTGTGTTCTGAAACCAGTGGCTTCTTCCAAAGTAATTTTTCGTCGACATGTGTCTTTATAAAATAATAATATTTTTTGGCCTTGACCCTTAATTATTCTATTAATATCATGTTATCTTTCTACTATAAGATCTAAGTTGTAAAGTACCACATAACAATATGCGACTCGTTACAGACATTCTCATGGTATATAATTTTATTATTCCCACGCGGTGAAGCAGCCATAACATTGTGTTTTATGACTTTGTTTTTTTTTAAACATCTATGAACTAAAAATTAGGACTATCTTAAGCTAAATGTTAGTCCATCAATTATTACAATAAAGGATGGTATTAAAACCCCGTATTATGTATGCCTCAAGAGTAAAATATAATGGCTACTTCCCCAATTTTTTAATCCCATCGTTATATTTTTGTGAATGGTAAAAGATATAATTTAGGCGTCTTGAACTTTTTTGAGTCGATTAGATTGAATTACGTTAAACTTTATTTACTAATTTGTTTCAGAGCGCGGTGAGTGCACACCTCATCGGATGGACGATGACTTCTTGATCAGATTTCTGCGCGCGCGCAACTTCATACCACAGCGGGCGCATAGACTGGTATGTTTCTTCACATACTACATTAAAATAATCTATGACAGTCCAGTGCAGGGCATAAAACTCCTATTTATATTTAATATTTCTAATCATGGGACTGGTAATTTGAGTTTATATTGTCTTCGGGGGTTATTATCGGGTATGTATAGATGGAGATGCTTTCTGACAAAATTAGCCGCTTCTTAACATAAATATAGATAGATAGAAGATAGATAGTATTAGCATTTATTGTTGTATGAAGTAGAGTTTTGTAACTTGTGCGTTGGCAAATGTTAACGTTAATGCACATGCATTTCTTCTACATTTTGAAAAGTGGTTCAGGATCACTTACGGTTCCCCCTAATATTATCCTCTATCGAATTCACGAATACGCGTAATCATAATAAGCGTTGTTTGAGTTGCTGTTGATTTTTAGTGTTGCTAAGAGTATTTATTATGTATAATCCTGCTTCTGTGAGCAGCTAGTAACATAGACTAGGTATTGACAAGTTAGTAAGTTAGTATCTTCGAAATATCGAATGTATCAAATTATCAAATCAATTATCAAAATTATCAAATATTGTTGTTGAAAGATCTACGAATATGAAACAATAGTGTCATGAGGTCGTGAATGAACATCCTGAAACCTTGATGACCTCTTTGAGATATTCACACAAATAATTATCATTTTCACAAGAAGTAGGCACACAAAAACTATTTTTGACTTCAGTTAGAGTTCTTGTAAATAAATAGGTAGCTGCCAGATGTTATTGAGATCATTTTCAGAAATTTATCTATGAAGGAAAACGTCGCATAATAGGAATTCTGGTTATAAAGGTTTATATGACGACTGGTTGGGCTCCGTGAAGATAAACAGTTTTTTTTAAATTTATTTATTAGAAATAGGCTCCGTCTGACCGCCAACTCGCCTGATGTTAAGCGATGATGCGGTCTACGATGGAGCACGTTTCCTAGAAGGAACCGATCCGACCGAACCGATGTTCCTCTAGAACAGTGGGTAAAAAGCGGGCACTGCTATTGCTCTTTAAATTAAACAAACTTAAAGTACCGTACTTTCAAGCAATCATTTCAAACGCCTGGTTAATGCGACGCGTGACCAAGATGTTGACGTGTTTCTTGCTCAACGCATAGCATTACCATTCAGCGTGGTATATTCACCAGCATTCTGGGTACGCTGACAACTGATAGTATGTTGGAGCATTTGGATTGTCTTTAGACTTTCAACGGTCTAACGGCAGTCTAACTGTTTTTGTAGTGTTAGTAAGTTAATAAGGCCCTTTTTTATAATTAAAAAGAACAGATATTATGCTGGCATGTATCTCTACTTAGTTTGTGCACACACTAATCATATATCATTTACGATAAGAACTGTGTCCAGGGAGTGTCCGATTCCACACTTACGTACCTACGGTATACAAAAACATTGTATCACAGGCGATTCAGCATTCTGATAAACCTTTGGTAATGAAATCTGATATCATTTCCATTGAATCGTGCTGGGATTTTAATACAAATGAATGAGGTGGTTATCTTATACTCACAGGAAGTCAAAGCAAATACAATGAGGGTATGACTACTTTTGAACTTAAAGTTGTTAAAAAATGTGATAATTTCAATTTTGAAAGTTAATATCTAAAAGTTGAGTCACTTATCCTTCTTCATCGTAAATCTACATCGCTACAACTGTATTTCCGTATTCATTATCAGCCTATCATGTTTCCATTGCTGAGACACAAGACTTCTCTCAGATAGGGGGATGGGTCCCAATCCATAATGCTGACTCAATGCATGTTGGTGAATGTCACATGTGTTTGAACTTTGAGGTTCTTGGACATACCGTTTTCCTCACGATGTTTCCTTCAACCGTTGTTGATTAGCGATGACATTGAAACTGCCCATAATTTATTGAAGTACTTAATAAGTCATTGGTACAGGGATGAGGATTGAGCCGGGTGGCGTCAGATATAGCGCACATGCTACCGCTTGGCCACCATCACTGACATTTCCGTATTATTGTCTTATTTTCCACTGTCTCACGCTGCAGGTGGTGAACTACTACAACTTTAAAGAAGACAATCCCGAGTTGTTCGAGAACGTGTATCCTCTGGACCTGCGCACTATCGGAGAAGCTAACGTAATAGCAGTTCCGCCCTACAGGGATCAAAGTGGAAGACGTCTGCTCATCTTCAGAATTGGTATGTTCGCCGCTGGTAATCACGATATAGTGGTTATATTATCTCTCGCCGCAGGGTGTGAGATCAAGCCATGAGCTTAGCTCTTACTTTGTAGGGTGGAAAAGGCTTATGTAAAGTATATGGTAGAGACCTTCTTTTCGCTTCCAGGTAGGCATTGGCATTGGTTCTTATGGCTTCGACGGGGTCTAGCACCTTCCACAAATGCTGCAATTCGATGACCATAGGCGCGGATACAGTATTATCACAATATTCGTTCAAACAAAAGTTATGATTTTTTTTAAAGTACCTTCACATGGAGTGCATTAATGGTTAAACATCCATAAAACATCTCAAGAAAATCAAAGCATATTAGTAGAGCATTATTGAATGCTTACCTAGCTGTACAGCACTCTCAAGTCGAAAATCTGTTGTTAAACGCCTAAAGGTGTACTGCAGCAGTCTTACTAGGGAGCCAGTTCTGAATCTTAGTTAGGCGTGCTTAGGTGCTTACCATCCGTGACCACACTTAAGGTGAGATTTTGGTTAAACGTTCAGTTTAGCAGTTATAAGAAAAGTTGGCCGTCTCGGTACGCCCGGCAGATGTGAAATATGACGGCATAAGAGAGCGTCGTATCATTTGCCGTCATGGCACACGAGTCGGTTTTATAGCCAAGGCGCGACAACAGATGTTTCACATCAAAAACTTTCTACCTACCGATACCTACGTAATCACAACACGCCATAACAAATGTTCCAGTTTGTTTGAAATAATCTACTCAATCATATTAAAATGGCTACCTTACCTTTTTTTGTTTTAAATTTATTTTAGTGCTTGCGTCGCTTTGAGACTATGTCAGCTGTATTTGGTACATTCAGTATCGTCTTATCCCACAACAGTTGAAAGAGTGTTCATTCCGCATCACTACGCATAACTCAGTGGAGCGGATAGGACACTTTTAATCACGCCAACATCGACGAATTTAGCAACATATAGAATCTGATCATGACACAGAGTGCGTTCACTCCACTAGGAATGATAAACACCCTCGAAGCTGCTACATAATATATCAAAGGTGTCAGATTCTACTAGCCTCATCAGAAAATCAAACTTAGTTGTAGGCATGTGCCCGGAACGGTGCCTGTGAGCCATATTAACTATCCACTGTCTCTTCATCCTATAATTGAAACCACGGTGATTTAAAAGAATTATGCAGCAAAATATTATACCAAATTCCTTTCTCATGTGAAATCATGTCAAAATATAGTTTCAATTTTTCAATCAGCTTTTACCGGTAATTGCACAGTATTTTCGAAAGTTTCGGCATGTGAATTTTTAACCCTGTAGATACAGCCTTTTTTGCATCTTTATCTGCTTCATCATTACCTTGGATGCCGAAATGGGACAGGATACACTGCAATCTCAAGAAATACTGTACGAAATACGAACTACGTATAGTTATATGATCTTTTAGTAATACTAAGTATTGTTTGTATCTTCACTGTTTAAAAATATATATTATTAGGCTTGGATTTGACCACTAACTCGCCTGATGTTAAGCGATGTTGCGGTCTACGATGGAGCACGCTTGCCTGGAAGAAACCGATTCACTCGGGATTTGAAGACACCCAAATTGTAACTATCGAGGAACACCCATTCAGGCAACGCATTCCACAGACTAGCAGTTCGCACAATAAAAGTGGAATCTACGAGCTTCGTACGGGTTTTCGGAATATCAACCATAAAGCGGTGTCGATTTTTTGTGCCTGCTTTGGCAGTCCGATAGAAAAAATGGGCAGGAGGGAAATTAGATCATGCAGATCCGATGCACACTCTTAATTTTTCAAAAGCTAAAACACTATGGAATTAGTTGTCGACATTAATAACTTTTTAATTTGGAACTAACATTTTTTTTCAGGATGCTGGGAACCCAAGTCTATTCCCGCAGAAGAACTGTTCAAGGCTACGATCCTGGCGCTGGAACTTGGCATGATGGAGCAGCGCACGCAGATCCTGGGCGGAGTAGCGCTTTTCGACTTGGAGGATATCTGCGCCTCGCACGCCTGGCAGGTCACGCCATCTGTCGCCAATAAAATCGTTAAAATGCTTGTGGTATGTATTTACCGATGATTCTTCTTCATTATAAATTTTTAGACCCTTGATCTTTCCTATTTTTTTTTGCTATTTTTACTTTTACTGCATCTATTTTTATACGATTTACAAGTAGCGAGTACTTATTAGTTCAGGGCGAGTAGCGAGGTGCTGCAATTTTTTTTGTATTTAGCTAAATCTTATGATGTTTATTTTGCAGTCTAGTTTCCCGACTTCAACCCACGCCATCCACATCATTAATAACTCCTGGATGTTCGACAAAATCTATAACATCTTCAAGCCTTTGCTCACATCGGAGATGCAGTCAAGGATCTTTTTCCACGGACATGACATCACCTCTCTACACAAACACATACTCAAAGAGCACCTACCAGAGCGATATGGCGGCATTTGGCCTGATTACTCCTACACCATTTGGCTGGATTCACTAAAAAACAATGCCCCTGTAGCCAAAGAAATGCTCAAATGCGGCTATAAGTTTCGCGAAGAGGAATTTAGTCCAGAAGTCGTGAGACAATTGAAAGAAGAAGGCATAGTGATTTCCTAAAAGTACGCCTGACATCTATAAACTTTTAAATATCTGCTTAAGTTTTGTAAGGGAATTCTGTTAATTCCAGCTTGTAATGAGAGACATGTTCATGAGGGTAATGATTTTCGGACGTATTAAGGCTACGTTTTATAGATTTTATTTCTTTCTTGTAATAATCTACTTAGTAAACAAACTTCTATTAGTTATCTATTAAATTGTCTAAAGAATTTTGCACTCTGTTAAGCTTGCGTTAAGCTTGTAAACATATGTTATTTTTTGTAGTACCTATAAATAAGTCAAGTGTGTTAGTTCGTATTTTAATTCCTAAGTAGTTATATAAGAAAAGTTCGTCAAACTCCTGTGATATACGTCTTTAGAGCCTACCTATCTTTCAAGTAGGTAGGCTATCATAGAGCTTTGCTCTAGCTAGTAATATAAGTATGTTTTATAATAATATTGAATAGATATGGCATGAAGGGTGTATTGTAGTACCTACAGTTTGTTATTTGTAGTATTGTTAAAAAAAAACACTTGAGATTTTTAATATTTATTATACAATTCCATTGTAAATCTGATCGTAAACTCACAGTTATTAAAGCTTCAATCAAAGTATTTACCACTATTAGATCTTACTAAAACTGACCGAAAATCACCGTAATCAATGCTTCAGTCAAAGTATTTGCCATTATTAGATCTTCTTAAACCAGACCGAAAACACACCACAATTAAAGCTTCAATCAAAGTATTATGCCATTATTAGATCTTATTAAAACTAGGCGATAACTCACAGTATTCAAAGCTTCAATCAAAATATTTGCCATTATTAGATCTTATTTAAACTGGCCGAAAACTCACAGTAATCAAAGTTTCAGTTAAACTATGTTTTGCCATTATTAGAGCTAATAAGTTTTTAGCACTGTGATTTTTTTGTGTCACTCAATGTTGTCTTTTCTGTATAGTATTTTTCAAAGCTTTTGTCATTATTGGAATTGGAACTTAAAAGTTTTTTTATCACAAAAAGTTTATGTATTTCACTTACTTATGCTTGTCTTTTTCTGTACAGTATTATTTGAAGCTTGTATCAGTTAAATCATTTGCCATCATTAGGACTTAGAAGTATGTTTTTACTACTGACATTTTCTGTAATTTTGTACTGTATGGATAAAGATGTAGTTCCACAAATACAATAATAACGTTTAGTGCGTCGAACTTGCGTAATATACATACATAATGAATTACTATACAAGAAAAACGTTTGGTGGAGGCTTGGCTACTTTGGCCAAAAAATGAGCATTGCCATTTATCATGGCAGCGCTGCCAGTATACTGGCTACTTTTCTTTCCTCTAAGGGGCTTTTAAATTGTAGTATTTTTTACGTTTGGTTTATGGTATATTTATTTTTAAGTAGACAAAAATGACAATATGTAGTGTAACCACTTGTCAGCTCATCCTTTACCCCCCGTGATCAGCATGATCTTTTTCAAGCCAAATTATGACTCATGCAAGATGAAGTGGTTATATGTATTATCTTTGGTAGACAAGTTGGTTGGTGTTGGTTTACCCCACCACCTAGGACAATAGATTGAATATGAACATAGTATAATAGTAAATAAGCTTTAATTTGAAACCTATTTCTTTTCACTAAAATCAAATCATTTATTTGTCAGAAAATGATAGTTACACATACATACAAAATAGTATAGGTAAAATCTTGCAAGATGAATTAGAATCAGTTCCTCCTAACCGATTTTACTTATATTTTACATACACTTAGTTCTGGTGACAATACAATATGTAATATCCAATATAATGTTTCCATATTGGCCGCCAAACTAAAAATTTAAAGAATAAATATAAATTAAAGCTTCTTTGTTAAAATATTGTTAATGAATAGCTTGTTTATTTATTTTATTTTAGAAAACAGTAAGAAATACCTAGCATTTCATTTTAGAAAACAATAAGAAATAAATATGAAATAGAATTAATGATCATATCATTAGATTCTCCCGTTACCTACATAATTTTAGTAATTGCTAAAATATAGATTATTAATAACCTATACATGTATTGATTATAATATATAGATAGTAGAATATAAGGTAACGTATAAGTTAAGCATAGGTGAGTAGATAGAGGTAACTCAGTTTGTACAATTAGATTACGTACATTGGGCTTAAAGGCGTTGGTAACGTCTATTATGAAATATACATTTTCGTTAAAACAACTTTTCATAACAGCTGTTTCATTTACCATTACATTTACTATAGTTAGCATTATTATCTCACGTATATCCGACGTGTCTGTCTGTTTATCCGATAACTCCTCCCAAACCACGCAGAGGATTTTGATGTGGTTTTCATTATCAGTTAGATAATTTTTCACGGAAGGTTTATATACATAATAAAACCCCATGCTAAGCCCGGGAAGGTCGCTAGTTACGTATAAGTAAATGATGAACTCCAGGATGATTCACCGATACATGCAGGATGTGTATTTTATTTGTCGTATGTTTAAATAATAATAAATAAATAAATATGTGGGACATTATTGCACACATGGTCATCTGACCCCAAACTAAGCAGAGCTTGTAATATGGCTGCCAGAGACTGATATACATAGATATATATTATTAAATACATACTTAAATAGATATTTACACCCAGACATAGAACAAACACAAATGTTCATCACACAAATGTTTGTCCTAGATGGGAATCGAACCCACGCCCCCAAGCACAGAAAGTAGGATCACTACCAACTGAGCCACCGAGGCAGTCTAAACCACCGAGGCAGTTTGATCCCCTCAAATCAGTATAAGAACAGATTTTGATATTATATATTTTTTACTTCCTTTTTTAAGAAAATGACGGTTCCTGTCGGCTACTTGTACTGTTAGGTATATTTTCCCAAGATGTTTTATAAAATCTAATAATGTTTCCATGCTATGAATATCTTCGTGAATCCCTTAAAATAAAAAAAAGCCTTTTATTTTTCATCTAACCAATACAAATTATGAAATTAATTGTTTTGAATTTATTTCACGTCATTTATTGTTATATTATATTACATGTTAGATGATAACATTACATTATGTCTATATCTAGACGATGAGTACCCCTGTTGGGTGTAGGCCTCCCTTACCAAACAAAAATACGTCACTCGCCGATTTCAAATGTAAGAACACTTTGAAGATCTTTTAATAAATTAAAAATATCTGGGACATTATTGCACACATGGTCATCTGAACCCAAACTAAGCAAAGCTTGTAATATGGCAGCCAGAGACTGATATACATACATAAATATTTTTTAAATACATACTTAAATAGATATTAGCACCCAGACATAGAACAAACACAAATGTTTATCACACAAATGTTTGTCCTAGATGGGAATCGAACCCACGCCCCCAAGCACAGAAAGTAGGTTCACTACCAACTGAGCCACCGGGGCAGTCGTTTTCTTTTGAAGGAATTTCTTCTGTATGTTACTTGGGTCAAGTTCATATTTTCTAGCCGATTTATTGACCCATTTATAAGGTCGATCAGTTTTTAAAGTAGGTGGGTAGGTTATTAATGTCCTTGCATAAATCTTCGGGTTTAGAAAAATATCATTTAAAGGTGAAAAATCTAGAAATAGCTTGTCAGAAGTAGAATTGTAGATACACAAACAACTATGTATTTGTTTCAACTGGGCATAAATCTGTTTCATTTTTATTTTAATGTCACGTAAAGTTTTCATCAAAGATTTTCTATTTCTGAGAGCAATGATAAACGTTCTATTCGACTTGGTTGCACACATGTTTGTCTTAAGAATATGTCAGATCAAACAATATGCCTGATTAAACTTTATTAATGTACATTTTCCGAAACTCGTTGCATTATGAGTATTATAATACTCAAACGTATTATATTAAGTGTATGAATGTGTGTTACGTCCTTGAAATTAACTTGCTCCAGTGAAGAGAAGCCTCACTAAATATTTCTATCCACTATTCTCGTATCGCTGCGACATTATGCGGCGTTCCATAATGTGAATGCTATTCTCGGTGAATCAAACAATTAGCTCGTTATGAGTCTAACAAGTGGAAATCTGATAAATGTCAAACCCCAATGTGAGTAGTGAAGTCCATAATGATGGGAGGCCTAATTTTCACACATTTTTGACAAAACTTGAAACAATCCTACATTTTTACTATGGAAACTGACGTCTATGTTTTCACACATTTTATTTATATTACACGGGCATTAATCACGAAATTCCACTTCATTTCACCTTGAAAAAGACCGCCGAATGCGGTTGAAGCTATAGTCGGAGTAACCGGCTTAATATTACGTAATTCCCGTGTAATATAAATAAAATCATACATTTGTTTAATAAAATTTTGATAATCTACTAGTTTCATATATATAATGGAATATAGCGAAATGAATTTAATTTATGGTTAGCATGAATCTAGTAGAATAACAAAATGAAACAATAATTATCAATATAATAAACCGACTTCATAAAATGTCAGAACTGGACCAAATTGAAATGGAACCACACTGGAAGCACCAGCTCTCAAGTAAAAAAAGAATCATCAAAATCGGTTCACCCAGTCGAAACTTCTGCTCGTAGTTTGTATTGGTAGGACTCTTTTGCAGGGGTCCGCCTGGGGAAGTACAACACCTTTGCCAGTTATTCAACCGACAAGCAGTAGTGTGCAAACAAGTGTCTTATGGGCAAGCGTGAAGAGCCCCATCAGGCAAGCGACATCTCTCGTCTCGTCACCCAGTATCATAAAAAAAAGGTAACAAACATTTAAAAAAACAGTCGAATTGCGAACCTCCTTCCCTTTTGGAAGTCGGTTTAAAAAGATATAGTTTTCGATTTGTCAAGACAAAAACGCGTGAAAATGAGTTTAGCTTTTATGGGGAGCGCTAACACAACCTCAAAAACATTATTTTAATAATCTTATATTGAAATTTCGAATTTTAAAATCGAGAGAGCATGGTGAGGCTCAATGAAAGATTAATATAAGAATGTTTAAGGGGTATGTTGTGGTACGCCCCCTGGAAGAGCACTTCTTTTGCTTTGTACGTATTTTAGTTATTAATTTCTGAATCCATTTCTGCCAGTGCTATAGTTTGGGATCGTTGACCGAGAATCTAGTTTTTACGTCACAAGACACGCCCCCAAGCAATGACGATATTACCTTTGCCCCCAAGCACCCATCTTTCCCCATTGACATCTAATCAAAAAGTTGGTAAGGCTTCATTGCCATTTCATTGAAACGGATTTGGACGCAGATGGTTGTAGAAACTGATGGTGAACCTCTCGATTTCCATATAGAATATATACGATACGCCGAAAACGTCGAGATCTTTCTAAAATGATCAGAAACTTAAATCAAATGAAACTGCGTAGCTATTTGAAAGACAAGGTGTATTGTGGATTTCAGTTGATCAAAACTAATTTTACAGAATACTTTCTTACAATGGTCAATAAGTCCGCTTCTTATTTAAATGTACGCTCGCAAATGATTTTAACTTTTCTTTACAATTTTCTTCTGAGTTAACCAAACAGGACTTATGAAGGCTTTTCGATAACCTTTCACAACGAGGAAATTTAAAATCTGAAATATTTGAAGTCTCAGGATTCTCGCCGTTTTTCAGTTCGATGGGATCCTTTGGTTGAAACATTTTAAAAGAACTCCATATTCTTGTGAAGAAGCTGTCTCTGGCTTTCGGAAACGGCAAAACTTGATTCATAGATAAAGATGTTTCAGTGGACGTTATCACATTAATGTCCGTTTTTGAAACTTTGCGGCATAAGATTAGATTGGAAGATTTGATAAAATAGGAGAAACTTTTTGCACATGTGCGTGAGGAGGACGTAGTACTTCTTTTACAACTTTGTGTACTTGCGTGTGCACACGGTGCACCCATTCGACATTTCTCTTGCAGTTTCTTCCTGAGGAAGTGAACACTGGCTGTATAGAAAAGTTGTTCGTATTCTGGTTTCGATAAACCGGATTCTGGAAATTCTGGAGATTCGCATTCTGGTTCTGTTGATTGGAAATCATTTTGACGGTGCATCCCTTGCCAGTAAGTTGTTGTATTTTATTGTTGCACACATTTTTAACGATTCATGAATATTTTAAAATTTGGTTAATCGCTAAGAAATCTATTTAAATATAGTAATAAAATAAAATTTTCCTTAATTTTTACTTCGTTCAATAGTTAGTTGAAAGATTGACAGTTTGATTATCTGTCTTCTGCTTGTCAAGTGTCCGTAAAAAGGTCCGGATTAGGTTTTTTTGTCTATAGTCACCAACTTACGGCTTCGTTTGTGGTTCAATCTTTGGCTTACTTTGGATCAACACTAGCACCTCACTCACGCCAAATAACAATTCTGCAGCCTAGTGTAACAAATAACTGCTTCTCAAGCATTGCGTGAATACAACAATATTTTTGTATTATTATCACATTCAAACATAGAAAAATTGATACGGCTTGTACTATACAAGTATAAAAAATATACTTTACAAATGATTATTGTCAGTCACAGGACACTATCCGGAAATATCAATATTTTTTGTCTGACGCTAATCAGACATGTTTTTTTTGCATTTGTTCATGAAACCTACATGCACCAGCACCAGCCACCATCGCCTGAAAGTTCATCCACATATCATAGATCGTTGGAAATCGCACACTGTGCGTTTTACGCGTTCCTTTTTGCCTTACACCTGCAATTTGTGAAATCCTGCGGCATTTCCGAGTAGCTTCAATATGGGTTTCTTCAAAAGGGCTGTTAATAGAATCATTAAGGGTCGGCAACGTATCTGTAATGCCCCTGGTGTTGCAGGTATGCATAGGCGACGGTGATTGCTTACCATCAGGCGACCCGTCTGCTTGTTTGCCACTTATGGCATAAGAAAAAATACAAGGAAGAGGAGACGTTTTATAACAAGGTACACTTAAGTACTTACTATTTTGTGTTGTGTTGTGGAAAACAAACAATAATAACAAAATACTATACTACGAAATAAAATAACACAAAAACAAGCATGACAGACAGTCAGACAGACATATATATATATTGCCTGTCTATGAGAATAAGCAAATTTTTTAATTGACTTTTCTTCGTCTTTGGTTTTGCAAAATCTCATCATTATGTATGTTTCATTCATGAGCCATGTCTCATCAAAACTTGAAAAGTACGTATGTAAGTAATTACAAGAAAACAAATGTTAATAAATTCTTCGTTTAGTCCAAGAAATTAATATACTTTGAAAACAACATCATGGAACAGCTTTGTGTACGTTGTGCCTCGCTTCATGCATGACAGCGACTTAGGAATGTAGAGCAGCTTCAAAGAACCCCTCGGCACAAAAAGCGTCGGTAAGGTTTCTTTGTCGGTAACTGTATAACTAAGTAACACGACGTACTTATGTAGCTTCGTTCCTGAAAAATTTAGAATCGCGGTTCTTTTTTTTAAGCTGTTTCTAAGAAAACAAGTCACACATTTTAACGAGAATATGTTTTAATTCCCATGTATCTTAGAGATAAAACTTTGCGAGGACTATAATTGTGTATATTTATGTAGAAATCCAACTGTTTTTTTTTAAATATACAATGTTTTTATTTAACGGAATAGCCTAAGGGAGGTTACTTATGTTGGTTGCACGGTTACTCCGACGTGGATGGGTTGAGATGTGGTGTGAGACAGGGGGGACTGACCACTCTGCGCAACTTTTATGTTTACTTGTTCTGTAATTGAGCAGCGCTGGCATTGGTTATTCCATAGACGGAACCTTTATTAACAACATCGGTTACGCCAACAATATGGTGCTGCTGGGTCCATCAAATTGTGAGGAATCTACTGCGGTCCATGGGCTTAATACAATGGAAAGAAGAGCGAATTCTTTATCTTCTAGTCAGGGATTTCAAGACTATAGTACTGTACCGTACCTCCCCTTTTACTGAACGGTGCGCCTTTACTAGAGTCTATGACGATATAATTATCTTTGGCAGGAATCTTACGTTTCACGTACCTGGGTTACTAGGTCTCGGTGGACCTCGCCAGATACTGAGGACATTGAGAGGGATCGCAGGGCGTTGGCTGTCGGGAACAAAATGTTGGCACGCAGATTTGCTCGTTGTATTGCAGCGTTAAAGGTTTCGATCTATTTACGGCATACTAGCAGTCTTTTTGTACGTGCAGTCTATGGTTCAACTATAGACGCAGAAGACAATCAGTGCCCTGCGTGTGCAATACAAAAATGCGTTTAGGATGCTGCCGGCTGCGCCTGCAATAAATAGCATCTACCCCCACAACCTATATATATATTTTTAACTACAGTCTGGTCGGCGAAAGAATGCATCTGGTATCTGCAATAATATTGTAAAATAATTTGAATTAAAATATAAATAAAAATAGCAAACATTTTTTTGATATCTTAATTTTAATATTGGCTACCAGCTATCTTACGATAAAAATTATAGTAAAAGTGATCATCAGAATTTACTATTTCGTTCCGCTTTTTACAATGTTATGGCAATGACAGAAGCATTTATTCAGCGGCCGTCAAAGACAGTTTACTTACATCAATGGCGGCCGTACTGCATAAATTATTATTGCCAACCACAATAAAAAATTAAAATCTGCCTAACATTTTTCCTCACTAAAATTTTCAGCAAAAATACTTAAGTTATTTTGGAAGCCCTATCTAATCAAAACCTTCGTTTGTTATGAATCCTTTGGGTTTTTTTCGCCTTACACGTGGTAGATTACCACTCAAAACTCAACAACAAATACAGCTACGGGAGTAAACAGATTGCCTCCACGAGGCACACAAGGTCAATAAATAAAAATCATAATAACATTATAAATGCCAAAGTGTTTGTTTGTTCCTCTTAACGCTGCAATAGAGCAACGATTTTTTTTCATAGAGACTGATACAGGTTGCAGGGTAGGAGACAATACATATGATACTTTTTCCCGGTAACGGTTCCGGCCCTTATTCTCTAACTTTATGAGATTCTTGGCCATAAACGTGGACTCTGTGCCCTTTGTGTCTATGGCCACATAAACTCTTGATTCGTTACGTTATCTGTGTGGAGATGGCAATGTCATGTCTTTGTAGAGGGATGGAGGCACAGATCGTGGATAGAGGGGAAAGGCTTCGAGCATTTTCTAGGAATGTTGCCGCGGACAGTTGTCTAGTTTCGTGCTAGGAGGGCACCGGTGTATTCCTGTGGAGATCCCGGTGCTCTACGTCAAGCACAGTTACCGAGGGTGCAATCTCACATAACCCGGCTGCACACATGCACCACTGCAGCATAACATTCAAAGATTTTCTTGACAAAAAAGATATTTAGTCCAAGAAAAAAATTAAAGACAAAATTTCAATATGGTATATTTTGTTTTTTTTACCGACTTCCAAAAAGAAGGAGGTAATCAATTCGACTGTTTTAAAAAAAATGTGTTTCCTCATAACTTTCGACTGGGTGAAACGATTTTGATAATTCTTTTTTTATTTGAAGCTGGTGCTTCCCGTGTGATTCCATTTCAATTTGGTCCAGTTCAGTCATTTTTATGAAGTTGATTTTTTATAAGTATTGATAATTATTGTTTATTTGTCTATATTGAAACAACTACCTAGATATAGTGGGCACTAGATATGCGTGCGACCGTTTACACTCATTAATAATACTATCGCATTTCATTCATCGTCAACCTAAATTTTGATAATATTCTTACGGAAAACCTGACAAAGATGTACCGCTTAAACTTAATCAGGCTTAATGCCCCAGAGAGTTGTATAAATGGTCGGTAAATAGAGATAGGTACATATATTTTAGCGAAACAGGCGCTTGAATGGTTGGGCGGTATTCAGGGAGAGAAGTTCATTGGCCCGGGTGACCTTTGACCTCCAGGGATAATGCACCCCACTCGACTTAGAAAAACACGTAGGATGATATATTTTTTCTTTAATCTAGTAGCAATTAACGAGGATAGTGAATATTTAACTCTTTGCCAGTCAGTTCATGAATAGAACTCATGCTTACTTACAAACGCTTGTTAATAAGTACTAGTACCTATGACTACAAAAAATACCTATATTCTCGCATAATATACGGAGTGTAACAAAAAGGTAGTTAATTACCCATCAAAGTGAACAATTCACACAATAAATGTTTTCTAAATTTAGAGTAAAAAACGGAAAAAAGTTGTGTCCTCAATCAAAATAACCGATCACGTGATGCATTTTGTATGGTGGACACAATTATTTTTCTCGAATTTAACCAAATATTGACACACATTTCTGTTACACGTTGTATAATAAAACCAGATGTGTAACGCGGTGTTAGGCTGCGTTTCCACTGAGGCATAAGCGGAGCGGAGGTGAAAGTGGTGGGCGTTTCCTTCAGATCAAACATACAAGGGAGATATGCTTTATTACAATTATTTTTCGTGTTCAAATGTCTACAATTTTCATACATTCATTATATCGCTAAACCGCTTAACGCAAAAAGAGTATTACGGCTCACTTACATTTTTTTTACAGACTCTAAGAAACTTTTTGCGACACCAATGAACTAATAGTTCACATATAAAAAAGGCGACAAGTTCGTCTGCTGGGTGAGTTCGAGTAAAGGCATCAAGCCTGATTTAGGCCAGATGAGTTCGCACCCACCTCGTCAACTTACTATATCTCCCTTGTTTGTTTGGTCTGAGGTGTTTCCATTGACGCGGAGAGGAGAAGAACGATTCGTGAATACGAGTTGAGCGAAGAAATGAGCAGTGAAGTGGTGCGAGGCATAAGCCTCCCCCTTTGCCCTCCACACTGAATGACAGCCCGCCATCTGCATCCACTCGATACCCGCGACTCTCACGATGTCGTCGGTCCATCTAGTGGGAGGCTTACCTACGCTGCGTCTTCCGGTTCGTGGTCTCCACTCAAGAATCTTTATTCCCCATCGGTATCAATCCTTCGAGCGATATGGCCTGGCCATTGACACTTCAACTTGCAAATTTTAATAGCTATGTTAGTGACGCTGGTTGTTTGGCGAAAATCCACGTTCCGGATTTTATCACGCAAAGAAACTCCGAGCATAGCTCTCTCCATTGCCCGCTGTGTAACTGAGTTTTTTCAAAAGTCCAACAGTTAAGGATCGCGTTAAGGATACGCTTTATATGTTAGTCAGTAAATTAAACTCAGTTGTAAACTTCCGTCAATACGATTGCTATAAAATATTTGGGACATTAACATAAATTGAGGCTAGCGTTTAAATCTACGATCCTAAGTAAAGTAGGTCCTTGGTACATTACTCTTCGTAGAAAGTTCTACCCTTCCGCGGCATTTTAAGTGCTTTGACATAGTTACATGATTGATCCTCGTGGTGTGTTTGCCTTGGAAAGTAGAGGTTTGAATCTATTTATAGGATCTAAAGAATTAAGGATAATAGTTTCTAGTTTGATAACGAGTAAAATGTGGAGCGAAAGTTTTCAAAAAGGCTTATTTTTAGTTTGTTATTAAGGGCTCTCGCTTCGTATATATTACATTAAATTAGGGTAGTTGACAGGTGTTTGAATTAATAAAAATAAACCGGCAAAGTATGAGTCGGGCTCGCGCACCGAGGTTCCGTACAACCACATATATTGTTAATTACTTCCACCGCCAATGTCGCAGCTGTGCTCGAACCGAGCGGTCTTGCGCGTGACGATGGAAGGAGGCCTGATGGTATGACACTTGTTCCCTGGAAGTTGGGGCGGCCCCTTGTATGGGACGCGACTTGTGTCGATACTTTGGCACCGTCACATCTTTCTGAGACACAGGGTAGGGCTGGTGCAGCTGCCAATTCGGCAGAGCAGCACAAGCGGCGCAAATATGATAACCTCGGCAGTGGTTACATATTTGAGGCGTTTGGTGTCGAGATATTGGGCCCTTGGGGACCGGGAGCTCACCTCATTTTCAAAAATCTTTCAGAGCGTCTGATTAACGCGACGCGTGACCAAAATGCTGGCGTGTATCTGGCTCAACGTATAAGCATTGCCATTCAACGTGGTAATGCCGCCAGCATGCTGGGTACGCTGCCGACTGATAGTGGGTTTGAGCATTTGGATTGTCTTTAGATCTTCAACGGTCTATGGACAGTCTAACTGTTTATTTAGTGTTAGTTTTAGCTAGTATTTTGTTTATTTAATAAAGGCACATTACTTACTAAAGTACACAAAAGTAGTGCAAAAGACACGCTTGATGTATGAGGGAAGTATAAACTTTTTTAATTTATTTTTATTTATTTAGTTAATCCGCCGTAACATTAAACATTCTGTGAAAATTTCAATTGGTTATATATTACGGGTCGAAAGATATAGCCGTTAAAAGGTAGGACAGACAGACAGACAGAGTAGGCTTAGTAATAGGGCCCCGTTTATAACCTTTGGGAACGGAACCCTAATAAAAGGTTTAGCTAACAATATAATAATATACAACTGATAAATAATATAAAAAATTACGTATACTGCTGAAATAATTAATATAAAAACGAAGTTCTGAGATATATCCGTTTAAAGTATTTGGAGGTGAATAAGATCATGATTCATGATCATGAATTAATAGAATTTGTATGGCGCATATAGGTAAGGCCTGACGTCAAATCTTAGTATATCATGAAATAAAAATGCTCATAACTTCCAAATTTTTATACCGATATTAATTTTGTTTTCGTCAATCGACTCTCCCGTAATACGCAATAGAAACAGTGAACTTGCCTATTTTAATAGATTTCATTAATCAACATTATGAATAAAAAAGTAATTATATCTTTTTGTTACACTTTCATGACAAGCTGTACAAATTTTGATGAAAGTTGATGCATCGCAAAAATAGAAAATGTCAGTTAACATCGCGAGTAAATCAGTTTCTTCTAGGCAAGCGTGCTCCATCGTCAATCGCATCATCGCTTAACATCATGAAGTTAGCAGTCAAATGCAAGCTATAATATAAAAAAACAACTTTCGACGTTTTTTATTTGTATAATAAATCGAATTACAACTGCCCTGGAAGGTACGTGCGCGAATTACAGCTACTGTTTTCCCTATTTTCGTGAATAAGAAATAAGTGTTTTCCGCTTTTACCTGTCCTCGGGTTAACGCTCCCGCTCGAGAGACGTCGGAACAATTCCACTTTCATTAAAACTTATTAATTACATCATGTTGATTGCCGCGAATTCGAATATTCAGTAGTACCTTAATTATTAATTTATTACATTTTGACAGAAAAGAAATAAACAACTATATTAAACGATACTAGCTAATACTAGCTAAATGTCCGCTAATTTGTACGTATTAGGGCTCGGCCTTTTGTCATCATCAGCATGTTTCCACTGCTTGGACAGAGGCCTTTTTTATACAAAAGAGCACTGCACCACGGACACTGCAATGTGTTCGAAACGTCAGGAATTAAATAATCTAAAATACACGAGTTAATATCCGTTAAGAGTGTCTCATCATCATCATTTCAGCCATAGGACGTCCACTGCTGGACATACTCGTAGGCCTCCCACATCGATCTCCAATAGGGCCGGTTGGACGAGGCCTGCGTTCTCTGCGGTTAAGAGTGTCTACGTTGACAAAAATTATACTTTTTGATGTGAAAAATCTTTTGACGCGCCTTAGCAGTAAATGCCGTGACGGCAAACGACATGACGTTCCGTTATGCCGTCACGTTTCACATCTGTCGGGCGTCCTGTAACGGCAAACTTTTTTACTGACAAATGCCTTTAGTAAAAATACAACTAAACCCACACTAAAAACCTAAACTACTTGGCTGCCCATAAACGCTAGCTTTGATCACAAAATAAGTAAATACTTATATAAGAATTATTATTTCCGAGAGCAAAATGTCTCAAGAAGGTCAGTGACACGATGGAAAAGTTACACTTGAGGCACTCGGGTCGTAAGAAAGTAATCATAATTTGTCCACTCGGGAATCACCTTTTCTTACTCAATCGAATTTTGCCGATAACAACGGTAATATAATAACTTCACGAAGAATAAATAGGATATTATCAGTAGTGAAGTAACATAAAGGGCGAAGTTATACTGTTTTTTAGGTTAGGCCTTACCGAAACGGTGTGGTCGAAGATGGTAAATATGCCTAGTCTGGAATGGGAACTGGCTCTCAAGTGATACTGCAGAAACACGCCGTTCGATGTTCAGTGACAGATTTTAAACTTGAGAGTGGTGGCTATAACCAACCTTTCGAAAATCCCATATACTCGTACCACCAATGCTATGCATTTCCACGTTTCCACGACGCACCTCCCGACACCGTCAAAAAGCTCCTAGACATCTCGAAAAGCTGGAAATCTCACACCGTCCAATTTTTCCGTTCCTTTCTTCCTGCAAGGTGTGGAATATCATTCTCGCAGAAGTCCCCCCGCCGAGCTTCAACATGAAGCGTTTCAAAAGGAGCGTCTACGGCTAGTAGAGTTTTGGCTTCGGGTGAGTATCGCTTATACGAGGTATGAAAGTTGTAATTTTTTGAAGTTATAAATGGTTGGTGGGCTTCTGTTAACGTATAAAATTCAGCTGTATAATAGTTTTTGCAAATTTATCCCCTAAAAAAGTTAAATAGGGGGTGAAAGTTTGTACGAGCTTTATAATTTCCTGTTTAACTGATGGGAAATACCATCGGACACAGATCGTAATATATCGAAAGTGATTGTAATTTTTACTAATCTAGAGTGGAAATTTACCATCTTTCTATTTTTACAATCGTAGTGGCAGCACCGGAATCGTAATTATAGCCAAACGAAAACTTTTCCACGTGTTTGTTTGCTTTAAATATTTCGATCGAGCGACTCAATATCCGTCATTATGTCGTTTTGCTTAATTCTAACAGTTCCTTGGAAATGTTGTTTTCCTTGTGGCTTATTATTGGGTTGATTGCGGAAATTTCTATTACCTCACATTTAGGAAGTTCGACTACGAAAATTTGGCACGAGTAACAGAATAAACATTTTTAAAATTATACATAGTAAAGATAAATATAATTTATTTGCACAAAACACAGTATAATATATTATACGCACGCACAATATGTATAGGTATTAGGTAGGTGTCTTCTCTGCTTATAATAAATTTCCATTATACCAGATTAGGTATTTCTATTACACGTACCTACCTACAAAACATTTACTCTTCCCGGCTTCCCGGTATACCTACCGTAGATACAATAAACGCCCACAGCTAACTCCAGAAAAAAATTAAGATCTCCGCAATCCTATAAAACGACAACACAAAAGTTGCTTTATACGATTTTTATATTAGGTATTCTAAAGACAATGCGCAATCGTTGTTTTTTTTTATTCGTCAGAAGCTATTAAATGTGCCTGTAAGATGCCTGTGCCTTGCGCCTTTAGCCGCGCTTCCGCGTTTACACGGCGCATCGTCTCTCCGCGACGTTTCGACTGCTCTATAAGTTTGAACATAGCGTCAACCGAACATAGCCTCAAAAAATTTGACTTTTCCACAGTCACATGGCCGCGACGCCATTTCAACAGCCTGCGTTGTTATGGTCCTCAGGTTTTGTCCAAGTTTCAATTCATCCAACCGCAAAAGTACGCTAAACTCTTATTCGACCATACCATGACGTCCATGTCTGGATCAGATTAGTTAGTGACTGACCAATGGTTAACCAACATTTTATACACAAGTTTGGTAAATATTACCAGTATTTATATTTAACCACAAAAACTCTTCTTCCACATAAATAGCGATTGAAGTTTAATACGTTTCGATAAACTTCAGCTCTGCGGATTGAATATAAATTACGATTAAAGTATCGTGATTAAATTAGTTGGCGGCGAAAATATATTTATAGTAACACGCGCGGTTTCATCGAGTGGCTAATAGTCAGCACCCGCGAGGTTAGGAGAAAAACATCCGTTTAGGTCGATGGAGTCTTCCAATGTCCCACTTGGATACGCTAGATAGGTACCTAAATAATTAGATAAATATTCCAGCCAGAACGATAGCCAAAACCAATAGACTAAAGACGGCGGATTAAAATAAAGAAACAGTCCATTTCCAATTAAGAAAACTGAAGATAAAAAATAATATAAGACATTATCATATCGGAATTAAACCTTTCTGAATTGGGTTGAATGTATGGATTTTATTGCCTGTATTTTACATTATTTTAATTCCTGACGTTTCGAACTCTGCAGTGTCCGTGACCACATGTAGATGGATGTCTAAATTTTATGAAACTATTTACAAGTACCGCCATTAATTTCAATCAAAACGCAGTAGTCGCTCACAGTGTCCACAGGTGTTTAGATTTTTGTAGTTTTTTAATCAGAACATATGCTTTAGTACACACTTTTATATAATTTCTTATCAATACTAAACACTAAAGATCTAGTCTTCCTGTGGCCACGGACATGCACATTGTCACAGAAAGTGTACAAAACGTCAGGAAGCGCCTTAAAATAAGGTAAAATACACGCAATAAAGTCCATTAAAATGTTTAATGGATTTTATTAAGAAATCATTGACTATTTTAATCTCATTTATCCACGATATGGCAGTCAAGAGGACGGTTGTCAATAATAACGTTAGTAATCAATAATAGGGTAGATGACTGATGTTTATAATGTTGAAACCAATAGCTTTGATGCAGAATTTAAGTAAATATAATATGTTTATTGAAAAAATAATTTAAATCTGTTATTTTTTTTTTAATATAAATCGTTTTTAAAGTTTTTGGTAGAGAAAATTCTGTCGTTTCCCACAAAAAAATATATGATTACGTAACACCTCTGTGCGCCATACTTGTCAGAATATAATTTATATGGCGTACAGACCGCCCCGGTGGCTCAACCACATCAGGTGGTGGTAATGAACCTACCTTCTGTGCTTTGGGGTGTGGGTTCGATTCCCATCTAGCACAAACATTTATGTGGCGAACATTAGTGTTTATTCTATGTCTGGGTGTTAATATATATTTAAGTATGTATTTATATATTATGTATGTATGTCAGTCTCTAGCAGCCATATTACAAGCTTTGCTTAGTTTGGGGTCAGATGACCTTGTGTGCAAAAATGTCACACATATTAATTTTATTTATTTTAGAAGTGACGTCATAATTTGCTGTTTCGCGCTCTCTGTCTAGCATGATATTAAAATGCTTATTTTTGATCAGATTTTCATTTGGTTTTCATTAGTCAGCTATATTTATGGGCTTCATTTTAATAGGACAATTTAAAAATAAAACAGTCACTTAGCCTATTCGATAAGTTTTTACAAAATTCATAATTATATTCATGTTGCAGGTCGGATCGACTGTCCGGTCATTAACCATGCAGTGCGGTTACATGTCCATATTAATAATAATAGATAAACTGCTGACATTTGATTTCGATTTTATTTTGTTTTATTTTATTTTATTTTTTGACATTTAATTTCAATTTTTACTCATATATAGTTCATTTAATTTAACCTTAATTATTGTTACTATTGACATGCACCTAATTCTAATTTTATTTTATTAGCTGATTTTAATGTAGCTTGTATTTTTAATGTATGGTATATGGACTTGGTCTGAAATAAATGATTAATAATAATATAAGTATATTTTTTGACAACCTAGCTGACACGACAACCGTGGACCTGTCCAAAAAAGCACTTTAAATTTATCCTGAATTTTCCAATTTTCCGGGCAAGTTGAGGCTACAAAAAACAAATCGCCATTTTCGAGTTTTTGAGAAACAATAAAACATATAACCCATATACCTAGGTAAATAATAAGAAAAAAATTTAGTAAAAATATAAGCCGTAAAAAATACGTATCGAAATTCATACAAATTTTGTATTACGACATTTCAATTTCTATGGAATTCGATGCATATTTTACGTATCGAATACTCGTACTTTGCCCACTGATACTGATTACCTTTTGCTTTGGGCATCTCGCGGTAGAAAAAAATGTGAATAAGAATAAAACGTAAAGTAACACTGAACTTGACATCGTATTTGACAACTGGAAGACCCATTTTCTCTTTTCAAACATATTGTGAAAGTTTAACTGACCAGTGGGATACATGTAATATGACTATCTCTGACTGATGAATATTTGGACTTTTAGTGTGTTTTTGTTCTCTGATATTTGTAATTTATTGACATTTTTATTCATATAATTTTTAATGACATTTGTATTTTTATTTAATTCTTTATTTTTTATTATTAATTTAATGACGATGATAAAAAAAAAATTGATCATGTTTTTTATAAGTAGTTATTTTCTGTATTTCCTTTTTTATTCATATGTTCGGTTAAAATTATAATTTGTGAAATTCTAATGTATTTGGTTTGGCCGTGTTATATATATTGAGATATTGTATTATATTTATTGAAATGCAATTTTTTTTTTACCTATGCTTGTATACGTACATGTTAAATTGTTAACTCAGGATTTAAATTAGCTACATCATCATCATCATCATATACTGCTAGGTATAGTAAATTGACCTAGTTATCTTTGTTCGTAAGATTCGAATTCAAACTCCGCACTCTGAGATTCAATTAACTAAATGAAGTCGTTGACTTGCCAGGCTTCAGTTCGTTAATCTTGCACTTAAGTAAGCACTGATTCTTCCCATTGTTGCCTGACACTTCGAGTCAATGGACCGTCTAGGGTCCAACCAGTGGCTTTTAAATTTAGGAAACATTTCCGTACTCGGACATTGCTCTTTAAATACTCTCAGGAAAGAGGTGAACAACTTTCATTTTAATTATCCCTTAATTGCAAAGACATTTCGCACGACTGTCGCCAGTCGCGCTCTCGACAGCCACTGTTTTGTTATCTCGCACTCGTAAAATCGTAATCGCGTCGCGAAAAACGTTTCCTGCCTCGTAATATCTTTATGAAGTATACTTATCTTATGACTTCAAAGACCGAGCAGAATTTATGATGTTTACTCAACAAATAGATGCATTTTTTTTCATCGCCGTTACTGAAATAAAAGTTTAAAACGATCAAGGTAAATGAGGAGTTATGGCCTTCTTTCAGCCTAGAGTAGTCATATGTTTGCGATGAATTTATAATTGGCGTGATTTGTTTTGCATTCGCAGACGAACAGGAAATTGGGGTCGATTTACATCGAAAGCCGGTAGCTTCTTGAAGGCGCCAACCCTGGATTTGTATGAACCAAACGTCGACCGGGTTTTCCTAATGTTGAGGTCAGTCATAGACTAATGCTCCAAACTGATCTAGTTAGTTGAATTGCGGAAGTAATATGGTGTTTATCATGGCCATTAGTCTTAAGTGATTAGTTATGTTAGTATCTTTATATAGGTATAGACATTTGCAACAGAGTGTTTATTTTTTTTCATGTGATTTTAAACCCTTGTAACGGCGGATAAGGTTCATCAAAACATTTCCTAAAATGTTACTAATTTAAATCACAGAAACATAATGTTTTATATGCGAAAGCGCGTTTGGTGTTGTTTGTTCTCGTTTCACGCAAAAACACAACAATGGATTGACGTGATTTATTGCATAGAAATAGTTTAAGGTTGAGTGAAATAGGATACTTTTTAACCTGGAAAAATACTCGGATTATTATGGGGTGCAGCGAGTAAACAATAAACTAAACAAAATCTATATATATAAAAGAAAGTCGTGTTAGTTACACTATTTATAACTCAAGAACGGCTAAACCGATTTGGCTGAAAATTGGTGGGAGGTAGCTTAGAACCAGGAGACGGACATAGGATACTCTAAAAACGGCTGGACCGATTTTGATGAAATTTTGTGTTCCTGGAGCGGGTCATAGTAGCGAGGCCGAAGGCCGAGCTTACACCCGTGCGAAGCCGGGGCGGTCGACTAGTACTAGCTAAAACTAACACTAAATAAACAATTAGATTGTCCATAGACCGTTGAAGGTCTAAAGACAATCCAAATGCTCAAGCCCACTATCAGTTGGCAGCGTACCCAGCATGCTGGCGACATTAACACATGGCAATGCTTATACGTTAAGCCAGATACACGCCAGCATTTTGGTCACGCGTCGCGTTAACCAGAGGCTCTGAAAGATTTTTGAAAATGAGGTGAGCTCCCCGTCCCCAAGGGCCCAATGTCTCGACCCCAAACGCCTCAAATATGTAACCACTGCCGAGGTTAGCATATTTGCGCTGCTTGTGCTGCTCTGCCGAATTGGCAGCTGCACCAGCCCTACCCTGTGTCTCATGATGATGTGACGGTGCCAAAGTATCGACACAAGTCGCGTCCCATACAAGGGGCCGCCCCAACTTCCAGGGAACAAGTGTCATACCATCAGGCCTCCTTCCATCGTCACGCGCACCGCTCGGTTCGAGCACAGCTGCGACATTGGCGGTGGAAAAAGCCCTACGTATGATGTCGTTCAGGCTGGCGTAACAATAAACTAACTGTGTAATAAGTCTCATTAGACGAAATAATTTAGAGAATGACGATTTAAAATACTATAAAAAGTATTCGGAAATCCCTCAATAACAGAGCTAATAAACATCAAACAGATAAAAAGTTTTTCTTAAATTATAGCTCAGAACAGTTTGGATTACGTCACCTTTCAAACAACAAAAAAAAACTATCAAAAACGGTTCTGCCGTTTTGGAGCTAAGATGCCACAAACAGACAAACAGATACACAGACACACAGATACACACGTAATACTTACAGCACCCTTTTTTGCGTCGGTGGTTAAAAAGTTTTCCTGTTACATAATCACACAAAGCTAGCCCAAGCGCAGCTAATTAAGACCGTGAGCAGTCTATAGAGGCTGCCATAAATGGTTTCCGTTCGTTACGTCGCTGGTGGTTCATAACATTGCTAGAATCTAAAATAAATTGTAAATAGCTCAGCTGCACTGACTGGCGTCCTGTGACATAACTTTCTAGAAATATGGATGTATAAAAGGGTTGTTTCGCGCTCGGAAAGATTTCATTTCCATGAGCTCGTTGCGTAACCTGCCCGGTTATTAATCTACATCTACACTAATATTATAAAGAGGAAAGATTTGTACCTATTTTTGTATGTTTGTAATGAATAGGCTCCGAAACTACTGAACCGATTTGAAAAATTCTTTCACTGTTGGGAAGCTACACTATCCCCGGGTGACATAGGCTATATTATATTTTGTAGCGAGGCCGAAGGCCGAGTTTACACTCGTGCGAAGCCGGGGCGGACGGCTAGTCTATTATATGTTTAAACTGAAAGTTACATTATATTTCAGGAGTATACATAATGTTATGGAATCATACTTTATTGCCTAAAAAGTAAAATATATCCATTATGTCACGTATGGAAGTTATAACAGCGTAAATATATTTAATAGGAACTAGTGCTGTTGCCCGCGACTTTGTACGCGTAGATTTTCATATAAACTTTGAACCCTTTTTCCTCCTTTAATCCGGCCTCTGCGCAAAATAAAATAGCCTATACTTCAATCTGGTCATAGCTAAGCATATTCGTGAAAACCGCATTTAAATCCGTTTAGTGGTTTAGGAGATGTGCGTGGACAAACAAACAAACAAAAATTCTAAAAACTGTCTTATCGTGTTCAGCTGCTAATTTTAAGACGCCCTGTGTTTTTTTTTCTTATCTCGCAATTACAATATTTTTTATCTCCATTTTTTTATTATATGTAATAGATAGAAGAATAGATAGATATAGAAAGTGTATGTCCATTATGTCACGTATGGAAATTATTACAGCGTAAATATATTTATTATGAATTATAGTAATTATTGCTTATGTTGTGATTAAAATAAAGATCGATAATAAAGAGTTATGGTGGCCGGGTGGTAGCATGTGCGTTTTACAATCTGACGGCAATCGGTTCGATCCTCGGCCCTGACTTATGACTTATTTAGTATTTAAATAAATTATGTTGTTTCGATGTCATCGCTCGACAACGGTGAAGGAAAACATTGTGGGGAAACCGGTATGTTCAAGAACCTCAAAGACGTATGACATTCGCCAACATGCACTGAGCCTGCACGGTGGATTAGAGCGCAACCTCTCACTCTGAGAGGCCTTTAAACATGATCTAGGCTGATAACGATCTGACTAAAATATTTATCTATAACGTGACGATGTTTTATGAGTAAACTTATAGTTTTATTTCATTTAGGCTACCGGAATAATATGTGTTTTTTTACTGAATTTGACCAAAATATACTGTACCCAAATATACTGTCAGTTGCAGTAAAAACACTGTTAAAGCTGAATTCTGAACATAATTGGCTTCTTAGCGTGGATCGAGTACCTATATAAAAATATCATAAGTCATACAGTGACAATATTTCATCGTGTGATTCAAAAACTTTCTGAGAAGTTGCGCAGTTATGAAAGCTTTACATGGAATTCTAACACTAGTTAGATCAACTATTTATACGTATACTATGTCAGTCAATATGAAATATTGAATGGTCCCTTGATAAAACAATAGCAATCTCTAATTTGTTTGCAGGCCTCTTGAGGCATAACATGAAGTGCAAAATTCGATACAAACACAAAACGTATGTTTTTACTCACGTTTTCATAACATTATGTTTGTCTTTAAATGGTTCTGACAGAGGCCTGCATAAGTAAGTATAATGAGCATACGGTATAAAACTATTAAACGAAGAGGTTTGTGGGCTTTTTTACTTATTGTGATAAGTTTAAATTTTTATGAAAACCACATTCATTTTATAAGAAACAATTCCTTAGGACCCGTAGAGATAAAACTCCCTCTCTGGCCCCTGCCCGCTGTCTAAATGTGCGATGATTACAATCTGGGTGTCTTCAAGTCACAAGTGAATCCGATTCTTCTACGCGTTTGTGCTCCATCGTAGATCGTATCATTGCTTATCAACAGGTGAGATGGCGTTCTAGCACAAGCTTAATTTTTTTTACTTTATACATGCAATAAATACGTCGATCCGTTTAACAGTTGCTGCGTGAAAGACGGAAACAAACTAACAAACACGCTTTCGCTTTTGTCATATTAGTATGATTGGGTGGGAAACTATTTTATCGGTCCGACAGTATAACTTTGACATTTATTATTGACCCATTGTGTACTAAAACGTTTTCACAAATAAACTACTGGAGATTATCTAAAATGGAAATAACTTTATCATGCCACGTTTCAGTCACGTGCGAGATCTTGAATGGTTTTCTTTCTGATGTGAGAGCACGTGCAAGTATGTCAAATACATTTACGAAGAATTGAAATGTTTATTGCTCATATTATAGGGTTGACTCTTCAATAGCATTGTTATCATTTTGGATTCACAATAATATCATCATCATCATCATCGCTATATATAAAAAAATTCCATGTCACAATGTTAGTTACCGTACTCCTCCGAAACGGCTTTACCTATTTTTACCAAATTTTATATGCGTATTCAGTAGGTCTGAGAATCGGCTACTATCTATTTTCCATACCCCTTCACCGATTTTCATCACCACGCGGGTGAAACCGCGGGGCGCAGCTAGTAATCATATATAATTGTACGCAATTGTTTTTCATAGAGGAGAAACCCTTGTTGTTGTTCTTCATAATTTTTTAAATCTCCAGAATATTTGGTTTCGTTCAATACCAACGGAATAAAGAGTTTTTCAATGACTTAAAATTTGTAGACATCGTTCATTTTAACATCTTTTCGTGAAGGATAAATTTCCGGAAGTATAAGAGAGTTATCAAATCTTTTCCTGTCCGGATATTTATCTAAATCTCCGGAAAGATATGGACAAAAGGTCACTTTGCATAGAGTGTTTAAAATATCTAAATTCGCACGGCTCGGACATCAAATTCTCTTCCGGCAAACGTGTTTAGTTTTTATAGATATTTTTGCCATGAACCACGTGAATCCATCTTTATAAGTGGAATGTACATCCATCAGATTCAAAGTAAACGTTATAAATTTAGATTAGGAGGTAGGGACAATCTAGTAACGAAAAATGGTTTTCAATAATAGCTACTTAATAGTCGAATTTACTAACGAGATTTCGTTTTAGATAGATAGATAGATAGAAACTCTTTATTGTGTACACCAGAAATAAAAATGACAAACAGATAGAAAACACTTACGAGCTAGTGCCACAAGTGGCGGCCTTATCGCTAAAAGCGATCTCTTCCAGGCAATCATTAGTTGCACCTAGTTACCATTAGTATTAGTTACCATTAGTTGTAGTTTTAGTTAAAGGTAAAGAACTGGTACAGCTGACGTAAACATAGACCGACTATGAACATCACAGAAAAGTTTTTTTTTAATGTCACCCCGGGTATTTAATATATAATAAATAACACGTCCAATTTTAATTTTTTTTATTTACTGTATTGAAAAAACGCGAATAAAAAGTTTTTTTAAGTATTTTAACTAACATTTTATAAAACTTAGCAGAGTTCTTTTGTATTTTTTTTTTATTTATGTACAATTTCATATCAAATCAATATTTATCTTAGACATCGTGGTGGTGTATCGTACAAAAAAACGTGGTTCCTACCACGTTTTTTTGTAAGTATATGAAAAGTATAAATGAAAAAAAAAACCCTGATAAAAGATCTGATAATCTTCAAACGATAGAACAGATTTCCATGAATCGTAGCTCTCGATCAAGTCACCATTAAAACAAATAATGATCAATATAAAAAACAGACTTCATACAAATGTCTCAGAACTCTACCAAATTGAAATGGAACCACACGGGAAGCACCAGCTTTCAAATAAAAAAAAGAATAATTAAAATCGGTTCACCCAACCAAAAGTTCTGAGGTAACAAACATTTAAAAAAACAGTCGAATTAAGTACCTCCTCCTTTTTGAAAGTCGGTTAAAAAAACTAAATCAAAATCGGTTCAGCTGTTTGGGAGATAACATGCCACAGACAGACACACAAATACACAGTTGCCTGGAAGAGATAGCTTTTAGCGATAAGGCCTCCACTTGTGGCACTAGCTCGTAACTCGTAAGTGTTTACTGTGTAATTTTTATTTCTGGTGTACACAATAGAGTTTCTATCTATCGATCTATCTGTCTACACACATACCCAGATCACGCGTTAAACTTATAATACCCCTTTTTGCGTCCGTGGTCAAAAATTACACGACCTTCAGTCCCGCCTTAACAACCATACTTCAGTGTTGTTCTGCGTCCAATCAGGACCGTCTTTAACCTATTGGAAGCTCTGGGCACATTAGGATAATGGGACCTATGACCTAGATATTTGTTAGAATAGACAAAGAAAGTAGATAAGCTGATTTTCGGACAAGTATACGTGCATGCAAATGCTAATAAGCAAGTAGGTATTGTAGTCAGTCTTTATCCTTTAGTTTTTTCGAAATTAATGTTTTTCGGTAATAAATATCGATGATCTGGCAGAAACTAGGGGGGCCCTGTCGGCCGACGAGCCGTGGGCAGAGTGCCCAGTGGGGAAAGAGGGGCCTGCGTCCAAAACCAATGTCTACGAGATGGATCCCTACAATCGTAAAATACCGCGGAAAATCTCTCGTGACTATTTTATTTCCGCTACCTCCCAGTCTAAGCCATAACATCTATATTCCAAACATCTGTCAATGCCTCGTCCGCGGCTAATTCAGGACTAAGGTGATCATGCGTGCAAAATCACAGATTAGAGAATAGTTGTTCGTATGAATCATAACTAGAATTCGTAACTAGAAGTACGTAACAAAAAAAAAACAGTTTTTTTTTTGTTACGTACTTCTATTGCTTTCGCCCTTGCCACTCCAAATAACCATAATCTTCCTTGTTTGTCTGAGGGTACAGCGCTACTAAGTATGTAGGTACTTACAAGAAAAAAAGGGTTACAAGGGTTTGGGTAGTTAAGTAAAGGATGGATCATAAAAGTACGTTGATTAAAAACAGAATGTTATCAAGGTAAGTAAATGTAAACTAGGGTTTTGAAAACAAATGAAGTTATTCAGAATACAATAAACTACATTGGCAATATTGTAGAGTTTCGAAGGCCTTGGCCTCGCATATTTTGCTCGTGACTATTTTGTTACTGAGACATCTTGTTTGTTTTTGATGCCGGAACGAAAGGTAGTTCCGCGGATTATTTTCGAGGCCACAGTTCACTGAATTATAAGAGGCTAAGACGAAACTAGCCATTTTCAGGACGTTTAGGTCGCGTTTGTATTATCGGCAGCTTTTGTTTTGGGTTTACACTTTTTATATTTTTTGTCGCCTGTTTTTTTTTTATTGTCAATGGCCGTTCAAAGGTTTCTGCAACTACCTCTTCGGGCTGGCAAAGCACCGCGGCGCGGACCGCATGCGAGTTTGCTACTCTTTTTATGAATAAATATATTTCATTAGTAAATCCTAAAGCATGGAACAACACTTCAAAAACAGAAAAATGTTAAATTAAATTGCAGTTTTGGTTCCAGGCTAGAGCTGAAATGGAACACCTTTCATAATTTAACTCCCATGTACATTGTACAAGGGGGTGCGTAAAAAATAATTGGTCCGCCATCCTTCGGAGTCCGCCATATTGAATTTGGAATAACGTCATTTAGCTAAACATGCAAACTAAACGTGGATGCAAAATTTCAGCTCAATCGGTTGGGATAACTGTTTTGAAATTCAGTTTCAAGATTTGACCGATAGCTACTAACAAGGCAAGTTAAGTAAAAGTTTGTATAATAGCGTTCTAATTACAATCTACTCGAGGATACCTAGACTTCAAGGGTGACAATTTTCGAAACTCAAATTTTTCCAAAAAGGTAAAATTTTTACTAAACAAGTACATGGAGTGAAAGCCTAATGGCATAGTTAAATAACAGAATGTTTTATTTTAGAAAGTACCGTGTACAGAGTTTAAAATAATTTAAACTAATTTTATCATACAGCAAAGGATTTCACTAGCTGAAACATCTTTAGAAACTACTATGCCATATAAGGCATCCGTTATAGACTCTAACTTTTCCGTTTCGTAAAAACAATACATAATAGTTACCAAAATAACATAACAGGTACTCCTTATATTGTGCAAATGTGTCCCAGAAAACTCAATAAACCAACTGTATCCAATTAAACTCTTGCGAGTTAAACGAGTGCCATTCACGTTGCAAACAACCCAGTGTCAACACAGGATATTGGCTTACGTAGTGCTTGCAAATAGCTTTCCACTATCACAGAGGTAAAGCAGTTTGCAAGTCGTAGCTTGTAGAGTTGAAGCGCTTCGTAGCAGGAAATTAAACTAAGCTCACCTGCACGCTTGTAGTGACTGCTACGGGTACTGCATTGGGTACGATATTCATTTATTTTTCGCTTCCAACCTGCCTTTTTGGAGATCGATGGGGTGAGCTATGTGCAGGAGTGGACGTCCTATGGCTGTGATGATTATGATGATATCTTTACTTACTATCACGGTAGTAAAATAACGGTAAAATTAGGGCTTATTAAAATGATTTTATAAGTATGAGGTGTAAGATAAACCTTTTATGTCAATACAACATGCGTATGAAATAGTGCGCGTCCAGCTGCAGTCGCAATTTGGTTTAGTTGTGCACGGTTGTTTTCTCTCCCGACAAATCAAACAACAACAAATCAAACAAATGACAACTAACAACTTCAAATCTGAAGGCATATAAGTGTTATACCCACAGAAAAGCGAAAAAGTTCTCTCTTCTGCGGTTATACCTGACCATTTCAGGATGTGGATTAAGGTTTCTATTAGCTAATATATTTATGTATGGAGGTAGAATCATAGAGCGCGTACAAGTAAAACAGCCATAGTTTTTCAGTCACACAGTTTTCTCCCTTGTGCATTTTCACATTAGGTATTGAAGATACTCACTGAGTGTAAATTTACACAAAGTGGCAAAACCATATTTTGCTGTAACGTTACAAACAAAGAAATACTCGTTTTGATATATTTTTGGATGACGGAGTAAATTTCTAACTAGCGAATTGTTGCTTCAATCTACACTAATATTATAAAGAGGAAAGATTTGTACCTATTTTTGTATGTTTGTATGTTTGTAATGAATAGGCTCCGAAACTACTGAACCGATTTGAAAAATTCTTTCACTGTTGGGAAGCTACACTATCCCCGGGTGACATAGGCTATATTATATTTTGTAGCGAGGCCGAAGGCCGAGCTTACACCCGTGCGAAGCCGGGGCGGACGGCTAGTAGTGTATAAATTTATGAGCAAGAAAAACGTGGAAGAGAACAGCTCTTTGAAAAAGGACTAGATGGCGAAAGTGTCTGAGGAATAATGTTATTTTCTGTACAAAATTACCGAAAAGTGCACCTAAGAGTAAAAACTGGTACTGGTAACTGGTTTAAAAGAAGTATTACAGTATTTTAAGTAATCTTAGTTATCTTAAGTATCTTACAGCAATAAAATCGTAGTTTTATTAAAAGTGTATCTCTGGGGAATAAGCATATGCCAGCTGCAGACCGTTCATTTGCACATTTTGCACCCAAGATGCATTTTACCCAGACATTTATTGCATCAAAATATATCATTCCATTCTGCAAATAGTTCGACACCACAGTTCCACACGTGATTCCTATATGGCATTTGGATAATTTGAGGGTTGACTATTCGATCACAAACAATAGTTCAATTCAAGGCGTTTCTTTGTTACTAACTACGAGTTGCTACTGCTACTTTTACAATTAACTAATAAAGCATGAACAAGCTATTCGCAAATTTTTTACAAACTGGAGCTAAAATTAACATGAATACAATTCAGACTTTATTCACGTCAAAAATTTATCACAACTGAAACATAACGTTTCCAATAGGCATGATAACTAATATTTTTTATTACCTCATAAAAAAGCTGATTATCAATAGAGCCTATCAACGAAAACAAAATTTAAATTTGTTCACAAATAAATAGGTTATAAGTATTTTAATTTCATGCTAGACAGAGAGCGCACTATACTGAGCTATGACGTCGAACCTCAGGCGCGGCATACAAATGCTATACTAACACACACTTTGCGAGAAAGTGATGGAGCATCCCCTCTCTATCCCCACCTAAAACTTTAAACGCTCATATCTCAGAGATTAATCAACCAATTGAATTTATTTTTTTCAGTTTGTGTAATGTATTTAGTTATATTCGTCGCTAAGCCAGTTATTTGTAATAAATTAAACATTAGGCAACATGCCTATTGACAGGTATCAATACGCAAGTAGAATAATAACGTTCACATTCGTTTCAATTTTGCTACAAAGCTCGTAATATTTTATTGATAAGTGAATAATACAGAGTAGGCGTTTATAACTGCTTCCGCTATAGTAAACTAAATTCACAAAATAACATTTCAATGCTATACTTATTCCCGGCTCCTTTGTGAAAGCCACAAGATTCACCATTTAGCATCGTGTCAGTAGAATGAAGTGAAACATTAGGAAGTAGTTAGTCATCGCGTTTGTATCACATTCGCCTTCGGTGTCAAAACAAAATTTGCGAATAAAATGTTTTTAATACTTGAACGGATTATTGTAATGTGTTGCTGTCAGCATAAGGAAGTAAGAGGAGTAGGTAATATCTCACTGCAATATAATTAATTAAGCGGTAGATATAAGGAAAGTCTGGCGGCGTCAGAACTCGCTCGTTATGAATGAAACTCTGTAGTATTTCGTGTACATCAGAGGACAAGGCCTCTAGTCGGCGCTGATTGCGCGAGGCCAGTGCCTCAAATTATAAACTAGAAACATAACACGTTATAATTCACCGTAGACTGACTTGTCTACAATTTAACATGTCTACAGGTGCTCTCGTTAGTTACAGATTTTTTTGAGTTCAATAAAATCTTTGTAAAATTCTTTCGTAATAATGAAGATATTTTTACTGGACAATTTTCGGCGGACTCCAAAATATTCCATTTAGTAAGCGTTACTGTTGCTATGTCATATTACAACAGCTGGATTGGAATTTTTTCGTACTTTGAACACTATAAAAGCTTATTTTATATTATCCTGCTGAATGAAATTAAATTTTAGATGCAACTGGTGACCGGTATGCTGGCACCTGCTTTGTCCAAAGCCTATCTGGAGTGGCAATACTGCCAACGTTCTGGCATTAGTTGATTCAAATAATTTCTACGGTATACGTATTAAATTTAGTTATAAATTTTAAACTGTCTGTATCCGCAAATAAGCCTGATTTTTTTATATAGATCAAACATCTGTGTATTATGAACTGAGAGAAACACTGAAATAATAACCTGAAGAACTCGAACTCTATATATTTAGATTTTTTGTTTCTAGTACTAAACGAAGAGAATGGAACAATAGAATAGAATACAACATGGGGTTCTCAAAAACGAGTAAATAGATCCTTAAAAGGTCGGCAACGTAGTTGTGAACGTAGCTTCTGGTGTTATAAGTATCCATAGGCGACGGTGACTACATACCATCAAGCAGCCCGTCTGTTTGTTTGCCACCTATGGCATAAAAAATAAATAAAATGTAAGTATGTCTATTATTAGAAAAAAAAAAAAACTATAATTTTACTTTAAAAATATATATCAAATATTGTCTAAATAGAATTGTCAGCGAGCCTCAAACTGATACCTACAAAACCTACCTAAAATATGGCTAAATATCATAAATTTAAACATATATTTGTCAAACATAGATACATATATTATACAAAAGCATACAGGGTATTCGTACAAATCGAAAAATTGTTGTATCTCATGTGCTTACCTAAAATTATACAATTTAGTTTTGTTCTAATAATAAAATAAAAACTATGTATGTATATAATATTGTCAAAAGCCAGCGAAAGACAAGAAACATTCAGTTTTCATCACTTCGCAGCTTTGCAGTGAGTTTCATGTTGCAGACGGTTGCTAGTTTCGCCATTCCTTGAAAATATACGAATCAACATAGGGACATTGTGTAACACTGATGCCGCCTCTGCCTCGTGAATTTACTGAATCGTAAACACGCTGTTTCTATCCAAATTGGTGCGTTTCATAACAAATAAAACTTGTAGCAACTGCACCAATAATTTAGATTCAAACCATTTCGCGACCCTTTTGCGTAATTTTTCTATCTTTAGATAAACGTGAGTAATCATGGGTGTTTAGCGTATTAAGATAATTTATTTTCGACTTGAGTATTATGTTTTTTTTTACCCTAAAAAACTCACGCCTACTACCTCTTCCGCTTACTCACATCAACTATAGTAAACAAAAATAAATATTGTTTTCACTTTTCAATGTTTTATGAGAAATCACCGTTTGTTTACGTGTTGATAAAGCTTTAAGTGTTCCCTGAATTTGTTTCAGAAGGAAAACGGTATTATTTCATATTCGTGTTACTGTTTATTTGCTTTAATTGTAGGTTCGCAGAATGATATCACCAATATCAAAGTTCTGAAGCGTCGGTTTAATGGAACGCATGACTGCTTTGTCTATTCATTGAAAATATGTATAAGTAATTTAAAGATGTTTCAAATCATTCTTTGAAGCAATGAAAGCATACGCTTCATTACTTGTGTAAACTTTATTGGCGATAATTTCAAAGAAAGCCAACTTTACGCTTTACGTTATTATGCATAAGTTGTATAGCTCTAATGTAAATAAACCGAGTGTGAATGAACATTATTATAAAATAGATATTTTCCAGATCACGGCGTTGCCGGTTACTTCAGACATCACCTACGGTAACCTCATTTGCTTTAATTTGATTATGTAACATTTTATGAATGGAATCTGGTGGAACTTTGTTTTATTTTACATATCATTTTATTTTAATAAACACCTACATCCGTCCGTTATATTTCACCCGAGATGTCTGTTAGCATCGCAAAACTGGAACAACTGATATCGTTTCGAGATTTTGCAATACTACAAATATCAAAATTGGGCCACATGTGGTTTGTAGTCAATCAAAATTATGTAATTTGATTATGTCTTCAGCAGATGTTAGAAAAAATCTTCGATGGTTATGCAAGATAGTATCATCTGTAGCACATGTTTATGATTTATTCATAAAACTCAATGGAATTCCAATTAAAAAGATATATTTTTCCAGGTAAATTTAGATCACAGGAAGTAGTCGATTAATAAATTTTATACTTGCAGTGGCCATGAATATGAATAAATTGTTATTTTTGTTGGACTATGTGGAGCTATCAATCTTTACGTTATGACAGTACTTTTCATCACTTACAAGTATGCGATATTTAATTGGAAAACATTAAACATTAACTATATTCTGTTTTGTGTATATCAATAAATAAATAAATAAATAAAAGAAGGGCTGTGTTTTAGTTTCTTCCACTTTCCGCACATTTCTTGGCCTTCCCTATGAGGAAGAGCTTCGGGAATAGGTCATCCTGTTTCAACATTGTTAATACTTTAGTCCACACTATAGATATCTAAACTGACTGGAATAGTTGGTCTAAGACATTGGGATTTTTTTGCATACACGGTCATCTGACCCCTAACTACAACGCTAACTAAGCAAAGCTTGTAATATGGCTACCAGAGACTGATATACGTACATGTATGTTTATGTTTAAATATATATTAAAACCCAGACATAGGACAAACACAAATTTTCATCACATGAATGTTTTCCCTAGGTGGGAATCGAACCCATGCCCCCAAGCCCAGTAGGCAGGTTCACTACCAAACTGAGCCACCGGGGCAGTCAAATCTGATATTTATGCGTGTAAAGGTAAAAAAATGCTGGTCCTTAAAAAGAGAAAGTAATACCTCAACCTTATTCACATTTTGTAACAACATTAACTACGAAATTTGTCAACTTTTCCATAGAAACAAAAGTTGTCAAAATCCGTGTCTCAAACCAAAGTTGTCATAAATCAAATAAGGTTTCATTAGGTAATCATTTATGTAACCACAATAACATAATTTTTTTTTTGTAAATAATTTCTTCGATAAAAATAAGATAACTTAGGCCAGTTTACGTAACATCGAATCGTTGTTTCTTTTTAAGGGACGTCGAGAACTTTTATTTTTGCTTTATAAGAAAAATACGAAGTTAATTGGATTACAATGTTGTGTTTTGATTCTTACGTAACTTTTTTTACAGGTCGCGATGGTCGCGTTAAGACACCGAATCTTTGAATATTGATTCTTGAAGCTGTGGAAGTTTTTAGGTTGATAAAGCTTACCGAAAATAAGGCTCTGAAAAGCTGTCTTTACTAAATTAAGAATAGTGTTTTCATTGACAATAAAATATGTAATGTAATTTATTTAGACTGGCTCAGTCCCTAGCTCACCACTGACTTCCTGTTATGTTTTTTTTATGCTAAGACAGGCACTCGATTATAAAACACGTAAATTTGTTTCTACTTACCAACAAATAACTAAATTTATAATTTTTTGTCTGACAATTGTAGATATTATAGGTATTACAATTTAAAGGACCAAACATTATTTTATATTACAAATGGCCACAAACATTGCAGATTTACTTTGTTTTTTTTTTTGGAACTAGTTGAAATATTGCCAGCTGATCTAGCGTGCCACTTCTAGTCAAAGTTTTAAATTGAGTCACTGATAGAAGGGCTATGGACAGAAATAGTGAGGGATTTGACACGCGCGTCCACCTTCTCATTCCGGCGGTATCACCATTAACATATTGTCAGGAAGGTTAACAGCGGCATTAGCGGCTATTCTTGACGAATAGACTCCTTGATTTACTTACCGAACGTTAACACAACATTGTCATTTACAACGGCTCTATTTCAGTCTAGGGTCAGATTTTATGACGAAAAAAATATGTTTATGATATATTTAGGGCTTTATAATCCGAAATATAAAATTCATAAAAATATATGCATTAAGATTCTGTGTCCGGATAATACTGGGTAGTCATAAAAAGAAAATCTTACGATTTCGGCTATAATGATTTTCTGCATAATTATTAGTTGCAAGTGTCTTAATAAGTAGGTAAAATACCTACTTGGTATAATTTTTATAAAAGCATCGTCGAACTTGCTTATAATCTTGTAAACAGATGTAACAAACGTAATATGCTAGCTAACTAGCTTAAACATAGTGAAACAACCATTTATTATTACAATCTCAGATTAGACAAACAAGAGAGATATGGCAAGGTAGCGGGGCGTGGTGGGTGCGAACGCAGTTGGCCTAAATCAGGATTGATTCCTTTAGTCGAACTCACCCTGCAGACCTTGATGCCCTTTTTTGCATATGATCTATAAGTTAGTTCATTGGTGTCGCTATAAGTGTCTTAGTGTGCGTGAAAAATTAATAAGTGAGTCGTACTTACAGTTGTTTAACGGTATAGTGAAGAAATGTATGAAAAATTGATACATTTTCTTGAACACGTTAAGGCATATCTCCTGTGTTTGTATGACATTGCAATTTTCAGCAATAGTTTTGATCTATCAACGTTGTTTGTTTTTAAATTGTTGCTGTTGTCACACTTTGTTTCCGTTCAATCACATTTGAGCCTCAACCTGAACGTCTATCAGTCTATCACTGTAGTGACAATCATTTTGGATAAACACTTGAGTGTTCGCTGATGTTTCCCGACAAAATAACCAGAACACTACAACTACAACAGCATATGAAATATAACACAAGAACACGGAAGCTACATCATGACCGCGGTTGTGTAACACGCAGTAGTTTCGACATGGCATCAGCTCGCCCAGGCTGGATGTACCGGGCTCGTTGGCAAACAGTTGCATATCATTTTACCAACTAATTTCACGATGTTTCCAAAATTAATGACATAAAACGTTCGCATCGCATTTCCACCTTGGGATATTTGAAATCTGTCAAGCGAGCAATGCAACAAAATCGTTCTTTGCGTGTTGCGCAATACGCGGACCATAAATTATTTTCGCTTCAGCTTACTCTCGGAGGAGGAAATGGTGTTTTGAAATGTAATTCACCTCGTTGGTGAATATTTACTGAACGGTGTAATTGTAAGCACAGCAATGTAAGGAAAGTCATAAGTTCTCGCAGATGATTTGCAATGCATAGGTAAGCATTAATTGATATTAATCTGCCACTGCTTAATCTGAAGGTCAAGTGGAAATCAAGATCTTAAGGCGTTCAACGGCCTTAGCTATATCTTTCGTACTATTTCAATATTTTTAGAGATAAAATTCTGATCACTGAGTTAGAATTAAAAAAAAAGCTTATTGGGAATTATCTTTAGAATAACATTGCAAATAGTATAAAGCAATTTCGTGTTGCTATTTTATATGAAGGTGGACTTAAAATTCAGTCTGGTGCAACACTTCAAATTAGCATGTCGGTGACGTGAACCGATAAGGTTAGCCTCTACCAAAAATCGTTAAACGCGGCCAAAGAAATTTTCACTTCAAAAAATCGAAAAAACGTTAATTGTTTCGATCTTTTAGCTTTTAGCTGTCCCATAATAACGATTATTTTAACTGAAATATTCTGAGAGAACGAGATAAAAAAAGAACGCTAGCTTAATGGACGTAAACGCTCGACTGTCGCCATTATTGTCCCTTTTGCGAAACCTTGCAACTAATTTTGGATACGGTGATACACTTTCCGGCTGAACGGACTTATAAAACGGGATATTTTTAACGCTCTTTTTTACTGTCTATATAAGTAAGTGAATATTATTTTCATCGCGACGCCTGGTAAGTATTATATGGTATTATAAATCTTGCGGTCGGCGCCGGGTGCCGAGGCGTCGCGACGAATCCGCCGCTGGAAAAATGTCATAGTGTGCCTGAATTTTGGGACGGTTTATTTATGAGTATATTTTTCATCGCTTCTAAATAACATCGTATAACAACATCCTTTCTGGCGTCAAGTATCTCGTTACTCTTTTACGAGGCATGGGTCCAGTGTGTGCTGATAAATTAGGTATTTTCCCTAAAAATAATGATAGGTGTAGGTACTTAGTTTCGATGTACGTCAGTTGCATCCAACCGCATTGTTTATTGTTGATGAATGTTCTGTTAAGTAATAAACTGAAAAATAATTGTTTTCTCAATAGCAGCTACGTAAATAATATATATATGAAAATTATTTTTACGAAATAAAATTTTGTATTTAGGTTCCTTGTACAAAAATGGTGACAGATAATAACGTGGTATTTCTAAAATATCTTTTAATGACGAATGTGTGAAGCATGTCCACTGTCCAGCTTACTCAGTGCATATTTTACGAGTTCTATGAAAAAGCCGCAACATGTGTGAAAGTGATTATACCCGCGATGCTCCACAGCGGGTAGCTGCGTACGCGCATAGTTGGCGCGCGGCCAGTGCACTCACCGGATGCTGGCAGTCGGCGCTCCCAAAGAATCCCAAACCCGAACAACGAAACCGACCAAATGCTGACTGAACCACAGAAGAAATAATAGTACAAACCGAACCACAGATTAGGTACCTACCTGCCGCGTAAATTCAACGTCATCGTTCGCTCTACGCAAACATGTTATACCACCCATAGTATTTGCTTTCCTTGCATCATGTTCTTTACCTAAAAATGATATCCAAATATGTACAAAAAAAATGTAAAAAAAAACACTGTAAATCACTAAGTCACAATCACGCTATTAATAACGCTTTAAGACCGAATTTATGTGTGATTTCCTTAATAAAGGAAATTAATTTACTTGCTTGCTTTAATAAGACTTATTGCCAGGGTGATACAATGTACGCGGTCCATAAAAACGATTCTGTGTCATATCGCTGTCTCCGGAGAATAAAATGGCAATTGCAATAATACAACATCTCAGAAAAAAAAAACCCGAATTTTGTTGATAGCTTCCGAATCACTGGACATTAATAGAAGCGAGATAGTTCAAATGAAAGGAAACTTTTAGAGTATTTTTTTTGTCGTTGTACATTATTAATAACATTAACTCTTAAAAAGATATTACGAAATAAGAAATTAGTAATTTATCAGAGTCTAGATTTTAACTGTTTTTACTCACCAACTACTACACCAACGAATTAAAACTAAGACACTAGAGTGAATGCCATTTTGTTCTCCTGGGACGGCGATATAATTATGATTAAAGTGACTTAGTGCTTAGTATTTAAGTCAGCAGAACATTACCAGGTTTCATATTTATCCGATATTTAACTGGCTTTTTATTATCTTCTGACTTCTTCTAGAAGATTTTCCGAAACAGAGTTGAATGAGGTAAAGTATGCATTGATCTCTGTTCGCACGACATGCAAATTGGCTAGAATGTATTTTACGTGATCAGCAAAATCCTGTCAGCCCCTAGCAGACCGGAGTCCATCGCGATGACAACACCTGACATTGCAAAATGCTTTATCGTGGAAATTAACTGACTCATACTCGTCTAACGGCCAATATATCACTCGAAGATATGCATCCGAACCTCGCAGGCCAAGGTCTCGCGGATTGATGAGCGAACAAGGCTATTGTCTCAAAAATATTCATCATCATCACCATCAGCCATAAGACGTTCACTACTGAACATAGGCCTCCCCCATGCCATTAAAATATTAAATGCATCGAATTTTAATGATACCAATACAACATTTAATGAAAGGTCAGAAAGGAATCGAGCAGCTAAGTATGGAGTCTAGTGTCTTTCAACTTTTATTTAATTACAGGCTGCGCCCCGAGGTTTCATCCACGTGGACATTGCCTCAAGAAGCGTGAATTTTCCGGCCCTCTAACTATGCAAATAATTACGTCGACCGTTGGTCTCTTGCAATGACGAAATTATAACCACCGATATAAATTATAATCATTCGATTATAAATTATCTTTGTTACTCTGTTACTGAAAAAATAACAAACAAACCTATAAACAAACACACTTTCGCATTCATAATATGAGTATTTATGCAATTTTCAGATTTAGATTCTGTTGCAAAAATTGGTTCTCAAGTTTTGTATAAAAGATTCAGCCTCATTTATTCACCGCGTAGTAATAATGAAGAAGAACGTTTCGTTTCCATGAAACCATTTCAGCTTACCTTGATGCCCAATAAAACAAAGACTACTCAATTCAAATAGCCTCAAAGAGATGTCATTGACACACGGGAAGATTTTATTTTCCTCAAATGTTCCATAAGGCCGAGTCAACAGTTGTGTGGTAGTGATTCGTCTGACGGTGTCATTTTACCCACAATTAGCCGTGTCAGACAGCTGCCGGGAGCGGCAGTGTTCGGCGCTGTCGGCCAAGACCGCTTGAGCGCTTGACATTGTCATACATTTCGACGTTCGACCCAATAATGACTAAGCTTTGAAAAGCACTCATTAGATGCCAACTGTCACAAACTCAGCAGGCGCACCGAGTTAACACGATGGGTAAATTTCCTTCAGTAAAGATTGTTGATTTAACCCATTCTTCTTGGCTCCAGTGTCAATCATATCGGACTGTTTATAAACAAAACAATGCTTTTCTATTGCGTTATAATTTTTCTCCCTGTTTGTCATTGAACGGGAAGTGCGAGATCAAAAAATGAAATTTAACTATTGAATCTGAATATTGTTTCTTAATACAGCTAGGAACTATGGAAATTAAATAGCATGCTCCATCGTAGAACGCATCATCGCTTAACGTCAGGCGAGTTGGCAGCCAAGCGCAAACCTATTATTTAATGAATAAAAACATACTATGAAAATATTCCAAAAATGGTTTTAAATATGAAAATGTGCACCTTGACCGGATGTACAATATGTTCGCTCCGTTTGGAGACGATGGGCTCGTGGGGGCCGGCCGCTTTGTAGCTTTATCAGGACTTGGCCAGGCGATTGGTGGAGGCGTCAGTTAATATTTTAAGTTCGTTAATTTCATGCCTTTGAAAGTGTTTTGTTTATATTATACCTACGTGAACTATTCGCATCAGAATTAGCCGATAACTCCGACAACATGAAAAAAGTAATGTGAATTAAAAAGGAAGCTGTGAAAATCAAATCAGTTTCCACAGTAAAATTAAGAAAGTGTGTTGGTGAGTTTAGGTCTTTTAAAGACTGCTAGAGGAATCTTCTGGTGTCCAAGATTGTCGTGTGTGGTCTTCTATATACGATCAGGCGATCGTATCTCTAAAGTAAACCCTTTGCAAATTATTTTTTATATTGCTAATCTATATAAATAAAAATTAAAGGCTGTCCCAATAAACCTTATAAAAGCTTTTAATTTTTATTGTCATTTAAGAAAGGCTGATTACGAATGGCTATTTTTTTAATGTTCGTAAAGTTCCAAACAAGATATTTAAGGAAGAAAATTTTTAAAATTTGCTTTTTTCTATGGGATTTTTGTATGAACCATACGTAAATCAAACAAATTAACTAAAATTTGGACAAGACAACATCTGTCAGGTTGGGTTAGCTAACATAGAACGAATGACTTTACTATAAGGTCCAATATTTAGTACCCTATGTTTACCAATGCGTATTAAACATGCGTGTAACATTACAAGGCGTCCTTCTCCGAGGCCGCGGCTGACCTGGATTCCTCCCGGAGCGCCCGCGCATGACTCATTGTTGTGGGACATTGCGCCGGCGCAACCACTAGCATATCACAATAGGGAATATGCATGTGGTTTAAATTTGGTTGAAATATTTTTTTTCCGAATCTTTATACTTCTGACTTTATATCTTAAAAATATTTTTTTATTTAGTTGCATTATAATTGCTTAAAATATTAAATAAAAAGTGCAAAATATGAGAGGGAAATTCAAATTTGCGAAACGCTTCACCATTCGTCGAAACGAAACGTGACGTCAATTACGTCAAAAGCCACAACAACACCTTTAGCGGCGTCGATATTCATACTGTGTTAGTAGTTTTTGAGAGAAAAATAGTTTTATATTGAGTTCCTGTAGTTTTTTCCATTAGCTAGTGTAATTTTAGCATTCTCGTGAGACTAGGAATCATTTAGGACAATGACTGAGACTGGTTTTGTCAAAGCACAATCGGACAATCTACCAAAAATAGATGCATTCATGATGACAGCTTATTTTGCATCAAATCCAGATTTTACGTCTGCTGAGATCAAAGGAGTGAAAGCTGCAAGGTAATTTTTATAATCCATGATATATTTTAATCCATTACCTAAGTTTTTACGCCTAAATCTCACCTAAATGCACTCAGCATTACTCACGAAAACATAACCTATAAATAATCTTTGGTCATTAAAATTGCTATGAAGCTGCTGCTCTACTGTCTATATTTTATTAATTTATAAGTAATATATACGTAACGTTACCTATGTTCAGTAATCTTTGGTGAATTTTAGAAAAAAATATGATTTGGTGTGAATACAATCATATTTAGAAAGATGAACTTTAACTTAAGTACCTACTTATTGTTTGTTACAGATCTGAACGAGAATCTTATGGTGATACTGCAGTAGGATATGTACAAGTAAAACGAGATGGGGACATATGTGTGGTTAAAGCTCGAATCACACCAGAGCATAATGTTCGACAGAAATGTTATGCTGTAACAGCTGTTTGCAATGAAACTGAAGAAACTATTCTTTCTGTTCAATGTGAAGATTGTGCGGCACACCTAGGTAGGTTTTCCTTCTTTTCTACTTGAAAACGCTCAGTGGCTAGTGTTATTTGAAGCGCCAAAGGTCTCTGATTTGGCGACGAGTGTTGGTCTAGACTCTAGAATAAGCAAGAATCTGTCACACTGCCTGCTTTCTCCGTCCTGCGGTCCGGTCAAAACTAATGCTGCCCGCATTATGTGCGAACATACTTTGGTGGTCTACAGCGGTCCGAGGCAGGGCAATCGGTCAGTGGTCCAGGCAGGACAACCGGTCAGCAGTGTACAAGCAATGCAGACAGGGCACAAAGACTGAACCTGAACTAACCTGCGTAAGCGACCGCCGCCCACAGCTCTTCTGTGTCTTCTCTTTTCGACCGCTAACTCGGTGCAATCTCTGCACTCTTTCCACGTGACCGCACGGTCAGAATGCATTTAAACAAAATATATGGAAACTGCAAACAATCTTCAAACATGATGCAGGCAGTGTTTGCTTTAACAGAGAATGCAGGTAGTGTGACAGATCCTTCAACCATAGCCATCAACTGAACTTGTAACCTGAACCAAAGTAGTGCTAAGCTGTAAATGTCATCTAAAATAGCCATCTGGGCTGCCCGTTGCTTAGCTTGAGTGCAATCAGATTGGAGCAATAGGGCCAACCTAGCTATAACCAGGCTAACATTGACACAAATGATGATGTCATGTTTAGTAGTTAGGCCTCTTTAGATGCTTCTTTACAACTTCTGTGGTTATAGATAATTTTATCTATTTCCATTTGGAAGGCAACAAATTTCTTAAAAATCTGATATTTTTAATAGTAGAAAAATTACTTGTTTTACATTTAAATATTTTATTTATTTCTGTACAAAGGTAGGTTATCAAATAAAGAAAATAAAAAAGCCTTATTTATTACTTATTACTAATTATCACTAATATAATCAAAAATCAAAAACAAGATGTTATCCATGTGATCATTTAAATTTATTTAGCATAGTATGTAACTATTTTTATTTTAGATTATGCTTCAGAATAAGCATATTACTTAATTTAAATTTCTTTTGTTTTAGGAGGATGTAAGCATACTATTGCTTTTTTGGCGTGGCTACACCGGCGTAGTGAAGATCCATCAAGAACTAGCATTGAGTGCTATTGGAAAAAATCTAAATTATCATCGATTGGTACCAGCCTGAAATTCATCAAAGCGAAGGAAATATGCAGTGCACCTAAGCATAAGCTGTTGCCAAAAGCTTTAAATACTGAAAGTTTCCTATCAGTGGTACAAAATCATTGTAAGGTGGCAGGCGATACGAACAATCATTTAATGAAATTTTATAAAAAGCCAAACAATATAGAAAAATTGTCAATTCATTATTTAATGATTTCAAGCCAAGCCGCAAACCCTCATGATTTTATACAGCATTGTAAGTTTGTGATGACTACAGAAGCGTGCGAAGAAGCTGCATTAGCGACTCTGGAACAAAATGATTGTCCATTGTGGCATGAACTAAGATATGGAAGAATCACAGCATCAAAAGCATACGAGGCTGCGCACTGCAATGTTCTTGATGGATCTTTAACTGAGAACATATTGGGAGCCAGTAAATTGAGGGACACTGAAGCTATGAAAAGAGGGAGATTCTTGGAAAGTTATATTTTAAAGGAAGTTGAAAAACTAAGAAAAATTAAAATAAATAAATGTGGTTTAAAATTACACACTATCTATCCTGTCATGGGTGCTTCTCCGGATGGTGAAAGTAGTGAGTACAGCATCGAAATAAAATGTCCGACATCAGAGAAAGCCATTGGCCGATATATCAGCTCGGGGAATACAGTGACTTCAAAATACATGGCACAGGTGCAACTACAGATGCATTTTTCCAATAAAGCTAAGGCCCTGTTTTGTGTTGCTCATAATGATTATGAAACAACTAAAAAAGTAAGTATTATAGAGGTGGATTATGACAGGCAACTCTGTGAAAATTTATTGGAAAAATGTATCTTGTTTTGGAATAAAGCAATTTTTCCTAAGTTAAATAAGTAAATGTACATTTAATTAAAATAAAATTAATGTTAATTTTAATTCATTTTTTTATTAATACATCCTGCATATTTATCAAACCACAAGCTATTATTATTACATCATCTACAATAGGAATTAAATTATGGTCTACACAAGCATGAGGAAGCAACATGTGAAACTCTCTTAGCCTATTTATTACTCGTTCAACATGTATTCTTAATGCTGCTATCCGTTTTGACTGCTTTACTTCATCTTTAGTGCTGGGCGAGGACTTTGACACAGAAGGTGGTCGGATGAGGGTACATTTTTTAGCTTGTAGCAAACATGACAAGTCTTTGAAGCCTCTGTCAGCCATCACTGCTTTGTTAGGAGGTAAACACTCCAAGTAACCACAGTCTTGAACTATCATAACATCAGTAGCCCTTCCACCATATCCGTCAGAGATAAAATTGATCAACCCATCAGGTGTACATGAAATTAAATACTTCAAGGTGTTACATTTTTTGTACTGCGACCAAGTAAGTGATTGGTGCACTGCATCAGATGGCTTCTCGATCTGAATTTCTAGGCAATCAATGATGGAAACAACGTTTGCATACCTAGCCCTGAATGATATAGGTAAATTTTTGTAAATCTCTGGTGGTGTTGGCCATACAATCAAGTCTTTCATTTTTGCCGCGATTAGCGGTACACTTTTAGAGAATATTCTACTAATAGTGCTCTGCGCATAACCAAAATGTAACGCTAATATGCTGAAGGAATCATTTAATTTAATTTTTTTTTAGTGTTATTAATATATCTATAGTAGAAAGTGGGATATTTTCACTTAAAAGTTTTACTAAATGATATGATTTTTTAGGCAATCCCAGCATCATTTTAGGTTCTTTTTCTAAAGCAGTTAACATACTACTGCGCATTACATTTTTAAAATGTTTTTCATCCTCTGAATCATCTTGCACAAAGCTTAATTCAGATGAACTACATGGTTCATAATCAGGGGATATCACTGAAGAATGAGAAGAAATAGATATACCATCAACTGGGTTACCTGCAAATAATTTTCTTTTTAAAACTGTAGTCACAGCTGATTTTATTGGTGAAGTTGCAATATTTTTTGATGAAAGAGGAAATGGTGATAGTGCTACATTTTTCTTTTCCTTTGTCAAATTTACATGAACACCTTTACTTCTGTACTTCGCTTTAATATTCACTTGCACAGCTTTGTCACTATGTAGTTTTTCTTCATTATCACCAACTTCAATATGGGAAGTACTGGGCCTCGCTTGATAAACATCACACACATCAATATGGGAAGTACTGGGCCTCGCTTGATAAACATCACACACATCAATATGGGAAGTACTGGGTCTCGATAAACATCACACACATCAATATGGGAAGTACTGGGTCTCGCTTGATAAAAATCACACACATCAATATGGGAAGTACTGGGTCTCGCTTGATAAACATCACACACATCAATATGGGAAGTACTGGGTCTCGCTTGATAAAAATCACACACATCAATATGGGAAGCTCTGGCCCTCGCTTCATAATCCCTTGTTTGTAGAGGTTCAGAAATTTCTAAAACATTACTACCTCTGACAGTACACTCTGAGAGTGCTTTGTTTATCAGTTCTAATCTTTGTCTCTTAATAGCACCCACTCTCTCTACTGGTGGTGGCATATTTCTTTTTTGGCACTGGAATATATGAGGCACAACTCCTTTCTTTAACCGTAGTGTACATTTTTCCTCTTGTTGCTTCATTATGTTGTATTGAACATAATTTACTGTATCCTTTTCGACCTGAAACAAATATTTTTTTTGTAAAACCTCGACGGAAAAACAGGTACAGGTAAGATAAGGAATATGTATAGTTCTGTAGACGAAAGTTTTAATGAACTTTTAGGTTTTGTAAACTAGGTTAGGTGTACAGTTACCTACTGCATAATATTCAATACAAACACACACTTCTGACTAATTCACACCATGCTATCAAAATATAACATACTTACATTAAAATGATCTTCACAACAATGCAAACATGATGTTGGAGATACTTCATCTCTTCTCATAACCTTACACCATTGTTTGCGTATTTTCGCATCTCTTGGAATAGGAAAAAACACTTTATTGGGCGTGTTCCTAATAGTGTTTGTACACTTTGGCACAAGACAATATCTATAAAATGGTTTTTTAGCTTCTTCCATGGTCTGAATAACTATTAAAACTGAATATCTCTATGAAATAACTGTATCGCCTATAGTAAACAAACACAGAGCGTGGCTTTTGACGTCATCAAAAGCCCGCGAAAAATGGCGGCGTTCAAACAGCTCAAATTTATTCGATGTTTTAAATATTATTTTAAAAATTAATTCGAACATTTCCAACCTTACTCATATTTTTTACTATGATATAACGATGTAAACAATTAATTAAAAATATAAAAAAAACACATGCATATTCCCTATTACCAAACGTTCGATTTTCTACGGAAAGAAATTTTGATTTTCAAATCTGAAATATAAAAAATGTTAAGAGAACTTTAAAGAATAGTCTAAAGTCACGTGACTCGGAAATTTCATGTCTTCAAAAATGTTAAAAACGTGCGTAAAAGATAGCGGTGGCTGGTGAGCGCAGCCATAGGGCTTAGCTAGGCAAAACATACAACTGACCTGTGCAGGGCTAGCATACCCACAGCGACAATATTTGATAAATCTTTTTATCATGCCAAAGCGAGACAGGCGTATACTAAAATGTAGCCTTGTCCCGTTCTCGCTAGACAAACGTGACGACAAGATTTTGTCGCGACGTGCATGATAGGCCGGAAGAGCAAACGGCCCATTACCACCCATACATTTTGTCAGACTTTCCTTGGATACGTACTAAACATTTCGATTCTACGTTTCTAATCCGTATTACAAGCTTTGCTTAGTTTGGGGTCAGATGACCGTGTGTGCAAAAATGTCCCAGATATTCCCAGATATTTATTGGATCAACCTGCTGGCTTCCTTGTTTTCTGAGAGCTATAATCTGGGCCTTTTCAAGGCAAGAGTGAATAGGTATCTTCTAAGTCTGCGTGCTTCATCTTCGACCACATCGTCGCTTACCAACAGGCGAGTTGGTGGTCAAACGCGGACTTATTCGCGATAAAAAAAAAATTACATAATCAAGAACGTCAAACGTCTTCATCGCATTATTATTCTTGACGAAAACTACATAAGGTGGTGAATCACAAATACCACCTCACAGTTTTTTATGCCAAAATGCTGCTATATCAAAACGATACACCATGAAACAGTCTTAATCTGTTAATTATCTAAGATGGTTCACAGTTCACAGAAAACGCGTGTATTGTGTTACACTACTCTTTACGATAACGCTACAACGTTTACGACTAGGGTACGTACATCGTTAAAAGCTACATAAAAACTGAAAGTTAATTTTATTTTTAGTTGTTTGCTAGTTACTCGTAGATCATCACTCCTTTTAGAACATGTTTCATAGTAAGTTGTGGTAAAAGTATGGTAAAGGATAAAAAATTAATACGTATGCATAATTTTAACCAAATATGGGTTCAATTTGTATTTTTTGTTAGTTAAGTTGCAACTGATTTTTAACAGTTATTTCCAACCAATTAAGATGAAATTTTGCATTCACCTTTAACCTGGATGACAATGTATGGTTAGCTAAATGACGTCATTCTAACTCCAATGTGGCGGACGTCCCAAGATGGCGGACAGAATTATCTTATTTACTATCATGAAATAGGTATCAAATAATGTGGTTTGCTGGGAAGAATACGAAAAAGATAATTCATTCATCATTTTTAAATATGAATTTTGATATGAAGTGAAAAAGGGTTGTTTTAAAAAGGTTCTTTTATATTATAAATTTTACCTTAAACCTTTAAATTCCAGGTACTGGGTATTACTCTGATATTGACGGATTGTTAACGAATCAAAAAAGCGAGTAGCTTCTCCAGCTATCAGTCTTATCATCGTAAGCTTTCGAGTAACATTGAACTTTAAAATTATAATTACATGTCACAGAACCAAGACAAGAGTCATCGACCGCTGTGACACTGGCACTCCATAAATACAGGGTGTCACTTGCAGAAATATGAGTAAAAAATTTGCTGATTTTAATTAAATATTTGTTTAAGTACCTTAGTAGAGGTACTTTTTAAGTCAGCCACCTTAAATTGATGTTCGTAAATGGTTTTTCTACTGATTGAATACAAAAGTAGAGCTCTGGTTGACGGTAAGTCCAATATGCATTATGAAATTATGATTTTAAAATAATGAAATAGATAAAAAAAGGTTAAAAGAGATTCTAAAACTGTTTTTATATTTATTAAGCTAGAACCCTAAAATCGCGAGAGAAAAAAAACTGCTGTTCCATACATTTTGTTCAAGGTCAATAAATTTTTTGTACGGAACAGTTGTTTTTTTGCGATTTCAGGGATGTGCCCATAGTAAAAGATGTTCATAATGATGTGTACATACATAAGTAGGTACCTTTCACTATTACCATACCTATTTTGTTATTAGTATGTTGCATTTCTATTGATAAAGTTAAAATAAAAAACATCAATTAGCTATAAACGCCAATCAGAGCGAATGACGTCACAAACATGAAGACAGAAACAGTATTTTTCATTACTCATACTCGGAAAGTAGATCTGAAGTTGCCTAAGGAGCGGGTTGAAAGTAATACATTTCAGCCCTAGGGAGAATCACTTTCAACTGACAGTGACAGTTGACAACTGACAGATACTCAAATAAAAAAAAAAACTAGTTCTATTTCACATTTGTATTGAACCATGTTCCAACTTTTTTTTTCTCCTCAGAGGATTATGATCCCGCACTTCTTGTGCATTTGCTAGTGTCAGTTCATGTTTTTATTTTTAGTGTCCTTGTATTCGTAATGAAAAGTACAGTGTTTACCTCGGGGTTAAAGACTTACTTTCACCCATAGGATAACAATGTACTATTGTTTTAAAGTGAAAAGAAAGTTCCGTACAGTTTAAGAACGTGACGTGATAAGTACTCGCAATCGCCTGCGGCAATTTTTGGCAAGAATTCAAAATAAAGGACAACATTTCCTATTAATTTTCCGCGAAAATACTTACAAAAATATTAAAAATAAAGTAAATAAATATCTGGGACATTTTTGCACACATGGTCATCTGACCCTAAACTAAGCAAAGCTTGTAATATGGCTGCCAGAGACTGATATACGTACATATATATTTTTAAATACATAATTAAATAGATATTAACACCCAGACATAGAACAAACACAAATGTTCATCACACAAATGTTAGTCCGAGATGGGAATCGAACCCACGCCCCCAAGCACAGAATTAACATTAATTTATTTCTGCCAGCATATCACGAGACAGCCTGTAGATATGTGTTAAAGTTTCACAAGCGATCTACCCAAACTCATTCCAAAGAAAGTGGTTTCAATGCCTCGCTCACGTGGAATACATAATAATAATTGAATCCCGAAGCTAGGGTTCATCAACATCACAATCGTCAGAATTATCTATTTTAATGTTTTAATCTACGTAACAATTATAATAATTAACGGTAGCCCAGCCCTAACCACTGCACCGGTAGCTTGGACCTTGCCCCGCTGCCGGCGGCACCCTAGTTTTTTGTATTAGTTGTTATTTTTTTGTATTAAGTAGTTGTTTTTTTGTTGTATTTTTTACAATAATGTAAAAAACTTAAAAACTAAGTAATTAAATAAATATCTGGAATAATAATTAATCTACCATTTCTTTATATCTATATCTAAACATAATAAAAACGTAGAGATAAAAAATCTGTAATTGAGATATAAAAAAAAACACACGGCGTTTTAAAATAAGAAGCTGAACACGTTAAGACAGTTTTTAGAATTTTTGTCTGTTTGTTTGTTTGTCCATGCACATTTCCTAGACCATGCGGTTTTCAAGAATATGCTTAGCTATGACCAGATTGAAGTATAAGGCTATGTTATTTTGCGCAAGGGCCGGATTAAGGGAGGAAAAGAGGGTTGAAAGTTTATATGAAATTCTACGCGTACAAAGTCACGGGCAACAGCGTATATAATAATAAAACACTGTTTTGAACATGAAATCGTTTTTAATAACTGGCCCAGAGCATGTCGAGACACGCATATTAGGGTTCCGTAACCAAAGCCATAGTTGTAGTCATAGTTCAGAAATTGATATTTATAGAAAAACTCTAACGAACGAAGCTCTGTGGACTTAGCTAAATTTCAGAGATGATTTATTTATCATCCCGATATAGCATATACTTTTTATGGCCAAGTGCGAGTCGAGCGCGCGCACTAAGGTTTCCATACCACGTTTACTTTTTCGATCGCGTTAACTCTACGACAATATAGGTAAACACATGGAAAAACTCACACTAGACTCTGATATTACTGTAGATAAACAAATAACAGTAAACAGTAACAGTAAAACCTGCGTCGCTCGTTGCTAGCCATGACCACGTACTGTGACCACGGATACGTAGAAACGTAAGATACGTTTCCGCTTACGTGCACTGCGATGTTCAGGAATTTGTGGTACCCAGTGATCCATCAAGCTTGTTACCATAAACAACAACTAAAGGACTTTAACCTCATCTCCAAATTATATTCGTACCTACAATCATAACAATATGAACTGGCGATTACTTGTACTGAAACTTTAAAGTACCAAAATTTTATGAAAATTGGTTCAGTTGCTAATCGTGAAAACGTGTACCTACACTACCTTTTAACAGGATTAAAGGCAACTAACGGGATCGAAGAAAGATTTTTTAAATATGACTAGATTTTTATGGTTCCGTACCCAAAATGTAAACGGGGGTCTTGTTTACAATCTTATTACCAAGCCTACGCTGTCTGTCTGTCTGTACCTTTGTATTTGTTTTAGTTTAAACACGATATTACGTACAAGCATCAAACTTGGCATGATTATAGTGCACATTCTAAAGTAAATCAACAAATGTTGCGATAGTGCCAAAGTTAAGCGACGTCGGGCGCGGTCGATATTTGTATGGGTGATCGCTTGAGCGTGATGTTAGTTGTCTTTTTACACTACTTCTTTGTGCTTTTAGTAGTTAACAATTATGTGATGTTACGAAACCCTCAGTGCCAAACTAAAAACTAAAAATAAACCAGTAAATTGCGAGTCAGGGTGGCCCCTGACTCGCAATTTACTGGTTTATTTTTAGTTGTGATAGCTGCAGTTGTTTAATGAAATCATAATTTATGATCACTTTTACCGGGTTTCTGACATACAATTGTTGCTGATAGCCTTCCATCAAAAAAAAACCTGATAGCCGATATACTACAATGAAAATCATTTATCATATCCATCATTCAAGCACATAAATATCTAATCGCATTACTCTATAGTGGTATTTTTGTACATACTCGAGTCACACTATCACATCACATTTTTATAAAAACAGCTAAAGTTTATTAGTAGGTATGTGTAGGTAGAAATATTTTTAAACAGAAGAAAGAAAGGTAGAAGTGTTTTTTTTTAGGTAGAAGTTATTGTAGATTAAGAAAGAGGGTAGATCGTTTTGTCTGCACCTAACATTGAATTGTTCGACCAACTACCCGAATTCTTCAGTCTTCCTGTGAACATGGTGCGAATAACTGCGCCGAAATATCGGGAGCTCCTTCCTCAACCTTAACACGGTAAATATCCCGTAAATAATCATATAACTATAGAAGTATTTTGTTCACAATCAACTCTGTAATGGTTGAACGCATTTGGATGAAATTTACCATGGTGGTAGATTTAAACAGATTCTTAAAAAAAAATCTCCAAAATAGATTACACTTCCGGTTGGCGAAAGCTGATAAAACCGAGGAACGCTGCTAGCTCAGAATATTTTTTTAGAAAAAGTAAAATCAAAATGTGTAAAAATTACAAATCAAAAAGGAGAATCGATCATTCTCACCTACAATACAGAGTAATACAATACCAAAAAGGACATGAGTCCTTACTTATTGATTCACCCAAGTCACACCGTCCGTGGGCAAGATCCGTGACCTTTGTGTGTTTATTTACGGGCATTTAATCCTACCATTACTTCTAAAGACTCGGGGCTATATCTGCTGTTAAAGTCGTAGGAGGTAGATGTATTTAACCTTATAGTAATTGCAGCTCTACCTAGCAAGTAACAAATGTTATGGAAATGTGTGGTGCTATATTTTACGTAGACTAAATGTTTTGAGATGTTGCAGCCACTTTGATTGTATTAGAACTTTGCATAATAAATTAGCTTTATACATACTAATATTTATTTACTAAATTAGTTTGTCGGTTTAGGTTCGTTCCTCTTTCACCCATCAAAAGTAGAACGGATTTTCTGAACGGATACATAGAGATATTTATGCAGAAAAGTCAGGTCACGTTGGAGTGACATACGAGTTTTTCTTCTGAGGGAATGTCTACTCGGGTGAAACCGCGGGGCGCATCTAGTGCAGTTCATTAAATTAGCTGCTGAATATTATGATCTCCTAATTGAGTATATCTTAATTGGATATATCTAATTCTCTGAGCTCTTGTTTTTCGTGCATGTTTTGAATAAGAAGTCTCACAGGTTCGTTTACGCGAGAGAGTGCATCAGGCATTCTACTCTTTGACGAATTTCATAAACATCATTTTAGCCGTTTAGATCATGAAAAATTAAAGATATGAAGAAACATTGATACTTTACTTTCGCATTTGAAACTTAAATATTTCAAATACGAAATAATATAAATATCGAATCGATCGTAAAAATAATATTAATACTACGAGTATTTTATTTTACTTGTTTTTAATTGATCAAATAAATGTCATATTTGGTCTTGAAACCTTACCGCGTTGGGGTCAAGTACACACCCCTCTATTATCGACGTTTTGATTACCTACTTTGTAGCTATTATTTTAATTTAATAATAGGTATAAAAGTTAAAGAACCTTTGTTAAATAGAACTGTTTTCATTATTAGGTAGTTTTAACAAAACAGTCTTTATTATTCGTCTTTGGTCTGATTATTTACCTCGCTCGGCCTACCTTTGTTTGTGCGCCGGTGAACGACACAGAGGGCACGTGTAAAATTATGTTTTTCCACAAAGTCGAACATTCCTCACGAGTTAATTTGTATCAGTCATTATATTGATCAATCAGTTTCGGAACAAGTTTGAAGAAGGGTAAACTGATTATTTTCATGGATACTTAGGTAGCTCGAGGTTAAAGTATTTACTCTAAACTATGAGCCACCTAACCCATATCAGGGAACGGGGCTACGCGAAAATTGTACCTATAATGATAACTTAGGTTATCGCGATTAATACACATTGAAATTAAATATTTTTAACGTGTTCACGTGGTGTCTACCTGTCACCAAAGTGTTTGAAATAATGTATAATACACGCGAATAAGCGCCAGCCGCCATTTTGCGGGTCGGTTAAACGGGAAGACGGTAGTTGGAGGATTTCCCTGCGATCCCATCATCAGATCCTGACTTGGCGACAACCAAGTCAGGATTTGATGGGACCAAATTGGAAAAAATACCCTACCGAACAAAAGTTTTTTTTAATCGGTCAACAGTTGGTCATTCGGTGAATATACATTAATAAATGCAGTGGAGCATAGAACCATCCTCCTTTCGTCCATCGCAACGTTCTGAAATACATAACATACATATATATATATATATCATCATCATCATCAGCCATAAGACGTCCACTGCTGAACATAGGCCTCCCCCTTTAACCTCCACACTGAACGACATCCTGCCATCTGCATCCACTGTATGCCCGCGACTCTCACAATGTCGTCGGTCCATCTAGTGGGAGGCCTACCTACGCTGCGTCTTCCGGTTCGCGGTCTCCACTCAAGAACCTTTCTTCCCCATCGGTTATCAGTTCTTCGAGCGATGTGGCCTGCCCATTGCCACGTCAACTTGCAGATTTTAATAGCTATGGTCGGTGACCCTGGTTCTTTGGCGAATATCTATGTTCCGAATTTTATCGCGTAAAGAGACTCCGAGCATAGCTCTCTCCATTGCCCGTTGTGTGACTCTGAGTTTTCCAAAAGACCAAAAGTTAAAGACCATGTCTCAGTACCATATGTCATCACTGGCAACACACACTGGTCAAAGACCTTTGTCTTTAGGCACTGTGATATCTTGGACGAGAAGATTTCACGCAATTTCCCGAACGCTGCCCATCCGAGTTGGATTCTTCGGGCGACCTCTTTGCCTAAGTTGGACTTACCTAACTGAACAATCTGTCCAAGATATAGGTGTAATGGTCAACAACTTCGAGAGTTTCGTTCCCGACATTGACCGGCACGGGTACAACATGGACATTGGACATGATTTTTGTCTTATTCATTTTCATTTTAAGACCTACCTGTTGGGAAAGCCTACTGAGGTCGCTGAGCATTGTATTGAGGTCCTCCAGCGACTCTGCCATGATAACTATATCATCGGCAAAACGAAGGTGAGTGGTGGAAGGTAATGTATTCGCCATTAATGTTGATACCCAATCCGTTCCAGTCCAAAAGCTTGTAAACGTCCTCCAATGCGTTCGTGAACAGTTTTGGAGAGATAACATCTTACGCCTTTCTGCAATTGGATTGGCTCCGTGCTCTCGTCCTGTAATCGGATCGACATGGTGAACACTTCAGCACTTCGATATACCTATAGATAATTTGTCGATGCCTATAGTCGATATGACAACGCTGGAAGGACTGCAATAGGTACTGCCCATGTCTCGATTTTTCATAGTCCACAAACGCTAGACATATATATATATGGTAAGTTATAAATACGCGTATTTATAGAAAACTGTTACTCTCAAAGATGTAAAAAGCTAATTGTAATTTATTCAGGATGCTACCAGACAGAAAATATGGCCGTAAATTTCGTTCCAAAGGCCATCATTCAATAAATACCCTTTCTAAAATTGCATTTACATATCTACATAGGTAAGTAAACGCATCAAGATCATGTAAAAATGGAATAATGTCGTTGATTATGGGATGGCTTTATTATAGGTTTGTATAAAGCTTTTACCACGAAATAGGTTCAGCAGAATTCTAGCTGGAAACCCTCGTCTACTCAAACACTATATAATAACGAAAGTTATATGATTATTTACGGGATATTTACCGTGGTAACTATATAATAACGTAATCAAAAGCGCGTTGTCGATATTAATCTTTATCGTAGATCGGTAAGAATTATTTTTGTTTGTTTGTGTTGGAGAAATTTTCGGTACGCGCTGTACTATTATGTATTCTGTGGTACAGGTGGGGTGCTTGACCGCGCACTTGACATACCTAAGCGATGCGTACGTTCCGTTGGCGCCCAACAAATTAGGATGCGAAGATTTAAGTTGTCACGAAGATATTTAGCTCCACCGTGGCGAGCCACAGTCAAGCCACGTACGACTTTCAGCTTGTCTCATTTACCTCGGAAGGGTGCCCAAATAAGCAATAACCTTTATTAGCCCCATAAAATTAAAACACGAACACTTACTGACTTTATGTATGTTTTCCTAACATAAAATATTTTATTGTAAGTGTGTTTCAAAAAAAATATGTGTGAGGCAAATTTTAATGTTTTTTCAACGCTTAAACCGAATTAGTGAACAAAGGGGCAAATTAAAGGAGTTCACGTCACTTACCCATCAATAGGGATGCGCTCAAAATTCCAAGGAAAGCCAAATTTGGTCGACAAAGAATTAAAATAAATAGTTAACAATATAAAAAACCGACTTCATCAGAACTGGACCAATATGAAATGGGACCAAATGGAAAGCACCAGCTTTCAAGTAAAAAAATAATCATCAAAATCGGTTCACCCAGACAAAAGTTCTGAGGTAACAAACATTACAAAAAAACCCGTTGAGTTGATAACCTCCTCCTTTTGGAAGTCGGTTAAAAAGGTAATTACTGTCACCTAATTATTATAACAGCAATACAAATCATCTCCAGCTTCATACTGGGTTACCACGGAAAGGTGACACTAGGCCTAAAGGAAGTCATTGTACTCATCAGTAAGAACAACTTACTATCAGACTGCCAATGGGCACGAAAAGGCTACACCGTTTCATGGTTGTTATTCCGAGAACCCGTACGAAGCTCTTTGATTCCTTTCATTGAGGGAACTACTATGGAATTGACGGCCTGAATGAGCGTTCTTCGAATCATCGATGGTTATAATCTGGGTATCTTCAAATCGCGAGTAAATTGGTTTCTTTTAGGCAAGCGTGCTCCATCGTAGACCGCATCTTCGCTTAACATCAGGCGAAGTGGCGGTTAAACGCAAGCCTATTGTATAATAAAAAACACTAAGAACAAACCAAATCTCTCCAAATCTAAAAATTTAATCAAGTTTTTTTAATGATATAAGTACTTAGCTGTTGTTGTTTGCAAATCAGGCTTGGTCTTATAGTAAAAGTTGTTCATAATGCACACAACAAACTTATAGCATAGCGATTCTCCGATACGATAGGAGCTGGGAATGCTCGAAAAGGTGCGAAATGCACAATACAAGGACATTAGGGCGTATATCAAATAAGACAGTATTAGAAAAACAAGTATTTTAGAAAAGCTGCTCATTAGACGCCGAAACGACAAACAAAATAGATTCATTAACGAAAAATGTCAAATACCTGGGAAAGTGATTTCTCAGCGCGACACGCGACCCTGTGATTCAGCGCCGAGTGAATCCGTGGGCGACGAGTAATCTACTTTATTTTTACTTCAACAGTTCTGACTTCTGATTCAATAAAACTCTAATTTTGGACCATACAGCGCATGCTTTCATACTAACAATCAAAGAAACTAATTTATTTTTCACATTAGATGCCAGAGTGCAATAATAAATTATAATGTACCATCAAAATGTAACATTATTAGGAGACTAATGTATTTAGTACATATGTTTCTGAATAAATAAATATATATATATATTTTTTTTTATCCAAAAGGTCAGAAGACTAATCTTCTGACATCTAGGACATCCTAGTCTAAACTAGGATGTCCTAGAGGCAGAATGTCATAATTTTCTTTTGTGTATTTTATGTTTTTGAATGCATCGACATAAATAAGAATTCAAATAAATTTATAAGACCCAACAGGGGCCGTACATTAACCTGTTTTAAGCGATTCAGTTTATAGGTTATAGCAGAAAATCACGCGAATGTGAACTTTAGCTCGCCGAGATACGGTTTCGGTCGCGTAACTTAAATATATGAAAAACGTAACAAGTGCCTATAAAATTTGAGGGTGCCCTCGATTTACCTGGGATCCTCTAAATTGGGGATAAATTGGAAGTATAACCTACCGAACAATTTTTTTTAAAATCAGTCAGTCAATCAGTGAACATACGTAAAAAAAAACAACAAAAAAAATAGTGAAACATAGAACCTCCGCCTTTTTTGAAGTCAGTTAAAAAAGGTATGTTATTTATGTAATTGTTCATACAAAGAGCGATGGTGGCCGAGCAGTAGCATGTGCGCTTTACAATCTGACTGCACCCGGTTCGATCCTCGGCCCTGCACCAATGACATACCTACTTAGTACTTAAATAAGTTATGTGCGGATTCTATGCCATCACTCAAAAACAGTGAAGAAAATAACGCGAGGAAACCGGTATTTCTAAGAGCCTCATAAGCTCAAAGACATAAAGACAATCACCACCATACATTGGGCTCTTGACCACTACGGCAGGTCTGGCGCACTCCGCACTTTAGGTAGGTAGGTAGGCGATAGACAGAGATAACACGACAAGAGTTACGCGATAGACAGAGAGGTAACTTCTAGGTTAATATAGCTGTAGGTGTTTAGCACTCGCACGTCCTGAAATGTACTTTATTGTGTAGTAGCAAGAGTCTCTACTTATTTAAATGATTTTGCGGAGTGAATCTTCTGTACTTGTACGCTTGTACTTTATGTATTCTGTGACTGCGGTCAAAATCAATATTTATCGCTGTTCATAAAATATACGAAAATGTTACCTCTAACCTTTCGTGATACACCTTGTTATATCAAATTGATACTTTGTGATTTATATCTCGTGATGTTTCTAAGGTTTACTTGATACCAAACTTGACCCATTTTTACGATTCCCTTTTTGTCATCACTAAAATAGATTTTGGCTTGAAATAGCGCGTAGATCTTGTCTTGAAATAATATACCTATTTACATCGTCACACAATCAATCGTTTTACAAAATCGTTGCGGTCAAACCGTATGATTTTACTAGAACAAATTCCTTTTAATTAGCTTCAATTATGTTGTCTATTTATTAAGATAATTATTTCAAGTTATACGAGATATCGTCCACAAGTCATATTTAAATTCCAAAAAACTTAGTCACAATCAAGTTTAAATCATGCCTAAGCAAAAAAGTATAAAGACTTAACAAAAAGCTGCTATGACGTTTTTGAAACTGCACCAAAAACACATTTCACTGAATTATATCATATGTCCAAGTCGTGTGCAGTAAGGCCGTGCTTACCGGCCAGACAGACTTATTTAACTACATTGCATCAAACTTGATAATAATTTTGTACTTGACTCTGGCATGTACAAGAGCGCGACGCCAAAATCCTCACAGAGGAAAGAATATAAAAACACAATGGCATCAATTCTGTTGTACCATTCTCTAAACTAAACTAATCTAACAAGACTTCAATTATCACCGTCTCTTTTCATTTCAATACGTCAGAAAGGGGTGGCAACAATTTAGGTGTCAAATTTTAGTTTGGTTATAGAATGGTACATCAGAATCGACGTCAATGTAAAGTATGTCTGTATATCACAGACTAGGTAAAGCTGCTACGTAGGGCTAATTTTTTGGTACTGCCACAATTCTTTTTCAATTAACATACGCCTTTAAGTTCGCCTCTGGTTAGCCACTCAGTTATTTGATAAATGGCATCTAAATTGTTTGTCAGTATTTTTCATCGAAACATATATAATATTAAAGTGGAGTTGAAAACTGAAGGATACTACATGAGTTCAGCTTCCTTGTCCTGGTTTTGGGACAAAGACTTTGTACCCAGTGAACGAATGATGTTTACTTTAATTATTCTCAAATAAGATCAAATAGGTAGTAAATTTCATTAAAGAGATGTGCCAAGGAAACATTAGGTTAAACGAGTATGCGTTAATAATACTTTATCACCGACAAACAAAGATTTCGTTCCGAATGGTAAATTGGTACCTAATTCACAGTTTATTGGGATACATCCACCAACTGTTCTGAAACAGCAAATCAAAGCGAATTATTGGAGCGAAAATACGTCATTTTTAGGCATCGTGATTAAAACACTGATCCTAAATAAGTGGTGTCTAATATTGCAGAATATTCAGAATCAGAATATGCTTCGAAACAAGTTAATTTAGAGTCTTATGTGGATATAATTAATAAACATAAATAAGGTGTCGTTGTCCTTAAATTCTATTGAACTTCGAAAGCTACAACAGCGACCTAGTAAAATGTCAAATACTTACACATCAATGAAAATGAGATATATTATAATAAGATGTTTATATCGGTATCATATTGTAGGCTTTTTATGTTTATAAAACATCGTACAGTGACCCCAGAAACAGAGTTTTCGTAAAGAATTTACCTGCCAATTGAAGAAAATGTTTAGAGAAAGGTGACCTTTTCATGCGTTAGAAAAGATTTTTCTTGTCAAGCTATCGTTCAAAAGATTCTTAAAAACCTTTTTTGTATTTTTAGGTGCTGCGCCCACCTGTAGTGCGTGACTCCGACGTGGCTTGTTGCATGATTTTGATGATGGTCTGTCGTGATACAGCCTCCACCAACCTGCGTAACATGGCATTACACAGAATTCAGTCTGATACAAAATATCGTCCGAAGATTTTAAAAGATGCTCTGTGTTTGTTACAAATTATATACATTCGAAGTGTCCAAATAAGATTTTTGATTCATATCTTTTGTTTTATTTAAATAGTGCTTTTTGATAATACATTATTGTGTATGAGAAATGCTAATTAAATATAAATAATTCCTAGTTCAAGCTATTTACTATTTATTTACCTAATATAATGAACAAGACGTAGATATTATCCGTATATATCATTAGTAACTAGTTTTTGCTATGCTGCATCTGTGCGTTTCTATTGCTATAATCAGTTCTGTTACAACCGTAAGTAAGTATAAACAAGATCTTTCTTGAATAAGTTCAACAAACTTGATATTAAAATCTCGATCTTCCATCGATTAATAATTATGTACTTCGTACGGATCGTCCTTTATTTTAACAGTTCACAGTGTTCACATCCACGAAATTCTACTTATTTTTTTTTCCTTTTTTTGCTTTCGGAAACGAACATGAAGTTTTCAAGTAGGGATTTTAAAAAAAACTGAACAATAAGTTACGTGTCATGCCACTTCAATGCGTCACTAGTAGCACACCGAGTGGCGTGACACGTCTTACCACGCCACGCAAGTAGGTACTGCGCCATACATTTGCTTTGAATGTTGAGACGAGTGGCAAGTTACGTGCTACATCACTTACCGCATAAAATACTTGCTATCGAATTTCATACAAATTTAGAATTAGTGTGGAATTCGATACATTTAGGTATTTTACGCAAATATTCGTACTTAGCCCACTGATCACATGCCACGTTATTAAGATGGGCGCTGCGCCTAATAATTAATCATCCGTCATTTATGACAATATTTATAAGAATATTGTCATAAATGACGGTGTACAAATGTGAGTCTCAACTATTCTACCTTAATAAGGTGTAAAAATAATATTGTCGGTAATGGTCGGTCTAAATTATGTAATATACCCCATTAAAATGGTGGAGTTTTCACTGCATTTTACTATTTACTTACATTTAAGTATATTTATTTACAAATATTTTAATGGTTAATAATCTTTATTACACATAAACATAAAATACTCGAAAAAACATGTTTTGGAACATAAAACAATGCCGTGAGATTTTTTCAAGCCTTAGTTTTGATTGTTTATTTCAAATCAGATTGTCTAAAATAACCTGCAAAATGGAGCACGTGATTAAATTAAACTCTAAAACGTCTTCCTATTTCGTTTCATTACTCAACGTACCTAATTGTATTTTTTTTTAAATTGCATTTTAGATATTGCATTTTTACGTATTTACGACTTACACAGAGACAGTACTATAGACTATAGATACACTATAGAATATTAAAACTACTTAACCAAATTTATTGACCGAAAATACAGCGAAATTTCTAAAACTTTGTCAGCGTTTCTAAATTCAGCAAATATCGAGAGTTCGAGGTCAATTTACTTATTCACTGTTGCAAGTCTGATTAAAGGAATATCATTGAACTTTCGTGCAGCTGATTTAACACCGAGCAACGCGTCATGAATCCCAATGTCAGCTTTCATTCACAAACATAATATTGTTGACTGCACAGAGTACGAGTTTACTAAACTCTATCAACACTCGACATCTTTGCACAATATTGTTTCAACAGTAAATGGAATAATTATTTTACTTCCAATATCCAGGGTATGTTTGGTACATTCATCTCTACAACACCACTCTGACAAGAATGTTCGGAGTTCGGAATACTTTAGTGACAGCAGTCAATGAAATGAAGGAGTAGGCACCTATCAAAATGGCGCTAGAAATCTCATAAAAAAACATTTTTCTGTGAGTATTTTGGCGTCGCACTCCTTTTGCATTACAGTGTCAAGTTTTATCGTCAAAGTCGTCAAACAAGTCATAGTCAAGAAAAGTAAATCACGGTCAAGTCAAAGTCCCCAAGTAAAGTAATGGAGGCTTTACTAGAGACTTATATGGAATTTTGGAAACAATACGGAAAGACTATGGTTTCACCTTCTCTTTGCCACAACCGGGCACGTCGAACACCTAATAAATAATAGTCCACCGGTGTTCATGTATACATTAACGCTCGAATGAAAACTATGCAATTAGACATATTTTTTTAACGTTGGCACAAAAACTCCCCCTTCCTATCTTTACCTTTGTCATAGACGTAATATATTGTAATAAGCAAAAAAAAGCGGGGTATGTGGTTATAAGGTTACAAACACAAGTATTTAATCAGCTTTTTACATATCACATTAATATTATATCTTTCTCTCTCTCTGGTTGTGGACCTATACCTTTTTGCTAAATTTCATCAAGATTGGACAAAGAAAGAGGAAGGATAACTCCCTGGAAAGTACGGAAAACTGGCAAATCATGCATGGGACGTAGTAGCTATACCCGGTGTGTGCATGGGGCACAGTAAGTCTTCCATAAATTTGTCACACAACAGCTTTCGTCTGACTTTTCACTTTTTTAATAGTGCTCTTTGCGATAAATAAAGCATAGATTTAGTATACTCGTATATACTAGAATACTAAGATCGGAGAAGATCCGTGTCAATCACGCGACAATCGAGTAACGCAGCAATAACACGGTCATTAATAAACAAGGTTTATTAGTGACCAATTCTAGATTGCGCCCGTTTCACGAGCAATAAATAATCATGGGTATCCCGGATACTTGGACGTTAACAGCCCGAGGGACACGACACGCAATCGCGGCCATCCATCACGGAACCGTGCCAAAGTTACACATATTGCGTGAGGGCAACCCTTTCCTGAACGCTGGTCTAGTTCCTTATCCAGGGCAACATTCACGACTATTGATGTTAGATACAGCGTGACCAACTTATCTGGAGAGTTGGCCAAATAATAGAATTAAAGTTTGCCTCAGGTTATCAATTTTGTTCAGAAAGTACGATTCTGGCTCCCAACTATACAGACATAATAATATCGGTCGCACGGTAATCATCTCGCCACGCGTGTTATGCCGATAATGCCAATGTCGAAAAGTAGTGCCCATATAACTGTGATCATTATGCGTGACCAGTGATGGCTTTTGCAAGTTTCCTTGTAAATTAAGACGATTACCTGTAATTTTTAAATGGATTTGCATTAAAAAATGGAAAGTAATCACGTTCGTCACGTTTTTGTCAGATCCATCATAAGCTGAGTTTTAAAAAACTTTTTTTTAATCTTGTTATAGTTTAAGTTACATCATACATCAGAGTATATGGTTAGCCGTCGATAATATGTCGTAATATACATCAAAGAGTTTCTTTGTTAGCAAAAATAAAACCAGACATTCAAAAATATCGCTGCCCGGTAGCAATATTTTTGGCGGATAGTATTTCGCAAACAGTATGAAAAATTTATCTTCGTAAAACGGTATATCTGACGAGGATGGTTCAATGATGACGTGAGGGGGCAGCAGTCAAAATATTTTTCTTTTTCTTCAGTTTACCTGTATGGGTCACTTACCCAGAGCAAATCTATCAACAGCTCATTTACTAACATTGGTTGAGGCGTTTAGGCTGAAGGTTGAAGGGAACATACGTGTTAAACACAATACTCGCATTTGACTTTCCGTCGTCTGGACACTTCTCATTTTAGTATTGCTGTAACAAGCCAGGGCAAAAGTCTTCGAGTGGTCTGAAGAATAGGACTAGAGCTGGTCATCCAACGTACACGATGAAAAAAGTAATTAAAAAAACAGGAGCGTAAAACTAAATTAGATCTAAAATATATGCCTCTTCGACCCACTTAGAATGTTACTTTTCTACGAAGCGGTAAACCGAGAAAAATAAATGTTGTAATCTCTTTTTCGTAGTATTGCGCACTAGATTTTTCCTCGTACTGTATTGCCAACAAACTCGGAAGGTTTATTAAGAAACGAACAGCCAATACGGGAGCCAATATACGGAAGCTACAGCGTGCCTACGGCTACGATGTAGCCTCTACGTGCACAGTACCGTAGACGATCTACGAGTCTATCTACGAGTTAAAAAATATTTTAAATTGAAGTCGTTCAGCATTACCAAGTTTATTATTGGTTTTAGTTTAGAATGTTAAATGACTCAATAATACAGAAATAAAGAAAATTGGCGACTGCAGGGATATTTCCATCATACAGAAAATTAGCGAAAAAGGTCGGGGAAAAAGTTTCTTCGTATTTTATAAACAAATTCAAGACATATTTTTTTCAAGTTTAATTACATTTAATTATAATATATATGTGCCATTTTGTTCGATAACTTGTTGCCATCTTGTAGGTAGTGACATGATCCCGTTGCTGTAGAATTTTTGGGACTTCTGATCAAAAAAATGCAACAAGTAGTTTTGACAGTCCTCTCTTGATGTTAATCTAACACTACCCAAAGAATTCTGAAGAGATCGAAACAGGTGGAAATCTGAGGGTGCAAGGTCAGGGCTATGTGGTGGATGCATTAACACTTCCTAACCAAGCTCTCTAAATTTTTGCTGAGTGGCCAAAGATGTGTGCGGTCTGGCGTTATCATGATGAAAGACCACACTCTTTATGTTGATCAATTCCGGCCGTTTTTTCTCAATTTCTTGTTTGAGTCTCATCTGCTGTTGGCAGTAGAGATCCGAATCGATGGTTTTGCCCGGCGGTAAATGCTCATAATGAACGATGCCCTTCCAATCCCATCATACACACAGCATCACCTTATTACGTGTTAATCTGGGTTTCGCTACAGTCTGTGGTGCTTCACTGCCCTTTGACCATGATCGTTTGCGCACATTCTTGTCGTAGGTGATCCATTTTGCATCACCAGTGATCAATCTTTTCAAAAACGGTTCGGTTTCTTTACGTTTCAATAGAGAATCGCAAATGAGTACACGATTCATTTGGTTTCTTTCAGTGAGCTGGTGTGGCACCCAAATATCGAGTTTTTTTGTATACCCAGTTATTTTCAAATGGGTCAAAACTGTTTTGTGGTCAATCCCCAGGTCTTCAGCTACGTCGTAACTACTAATATGCCGATCTTGGTCCACTTTTTCAGAAATGGCATCGACTTTATCCGTAACAGGGCGACCAGAGCGAGCTGCATCTTTGACATCAAAATTCCTGGACTGAAAATGCTTGAACCAACATTGTGCTACTCTTGATGACACTGCATTAGGTCCATAAATGTCACAAATTTTATTCGCGGCTTGTGTCGCATTTTTCAGTTTTTTGTAATAAAATTTCACAATATATCGAATTTCTTCGTTAGATTCACTCATTTTATCGAACAAAAAAACAATTGAAAAATGGCGGGAAATTGCTTTTTACTTTTTGTATTCCTTTTTTAAAATGTCATATTTTTAATGGTATCAAAACCAGCCAGATACAAACAGTACAACCGATGAGATTTTTACTACAACTTTATACATACAAAATACGAAAAGACTTTTTCCCCGACCTATTATATTAACTAATAACTAAAACTTACGAGTATAATAAAATTATTAAATTCCATAGTTAAAATTATTTATTTCAAATAATAATTTCGTGATACCAAAATAGACATTCTAACTAATATTATAAAAAGCGAAAGTAAATCTGTATCTCTTGTCTGTATTGTTCGCTATTCACGATTAAACGACCAGGCTGATCTTAACAAAATTTGGCAGGGAGATATTTTGCATTATAAGGACGGACATAAGGAACTTGTTTCCCCCAAAAAAGGGGTAATTTGGAAAATCGCGGGTACACCGCGGGATTCAACTAGTAATTCATTATGACAAATCTGATAATAATCATTAATTGCCTTCTGGACCCCCTAATCGCCCCGTTATAAGCGCCCATGGTATCGATGCACAATGTTTAAATACTCGAGTAGGTATATGTACCTAATATAAATACTGACTGTCGAGAACGTATAAGTTTAAGACTATATTTGTTAGATAAATAAAAAGAAAGAAATGCACGATTGAATCAATAAACATGCACGTTTATGCCGTGGCTATCAACGAAAGACTAGTCTATAAAAAATTCTTTTGCAACATGGCTGTATCGCGTTTGCTGACAAAACGACGTTTGGCGTTTGCGTCGCGGTTGCGTCGTATGGTGCAAACGCACTAAAAGTCGCCGTGTGTAACAGGTCTAAAACGTAAAACTAACACCTCCTACGATTATTTTTCTCTGAGACACGAAGATCTCAGTTACGATTTGATACTCAGTGCGTGAAGAGAGAAGCGACCTCGCTTGGGTGAGATGACTTTTTACAGAATCGCTCTGCAGCTATCTATCTGCCAGTGAAAGTCCTATCAAAATCCAACCAACCGTGTCCAACCGTTTTGGGAACATTTAGACCTTAAACGGACCAGTTTGTTGTTGTAGTGTTAGTCTTAGCTGTAATTTGTTCGTAAATAAAAAAATATATATCATATTTTTTCGCATGTACTTGCCCTAATAAAAAAATATGTTAGGGTTCACTTGTTTTGTACGTGGCTTAATTTTTTCGTTATATGCCCCAAGATCCGAGTGTTTTTATCAATTTCTGAGTGAAACAGATGTTGAGCGCAGAGTACGGATGTTTCAGACACGGGCACAATGTAAACAGTTGGCGACTGGCGTCGTATCACGAAATATTCCCGGAAAACTACGGCATACGGCAGAAGCTCTGAACTTGACTCGTGCACTGAGAAACCTTCAAATATTTTTCAATGAAAATAATGCGTACAGCGTAAACATTAATATCGCTACTGTGTATCGAACGATGATGGCATATGCGCAAACAGTTTTTTGTATCTCTGCAAAGGGAAATAAGGCAAAGTTTATTTATACATGATTTAAGAATTAATGAAAATATTACGAATTAGTACTTCATTATCAGCCTGTCATGTTCCCGATGACACAGACCTTCTCTCAAAGAAAGAGGATAGGCCCTAATCCACCATGATGGCCCAATGCATGTTGGTGAATGTTTTTGAACTTTTCAGGTTAGACATACCAGTTTCCTCACGAGGTTTTCGTTCACGGTTTTTGAGCGATGGCATCATAACCACACTATTTATGTACTAAATAAGTCATTGATGCAGGGCCGACGATCGAACTGTGTACAGTCATATTGTCAAGTGTAAATGCTACGGCTGGTCCACCTTCGTTACAATTATATACACAGCCCGTTAGCTTAGTTGGTAGTGAATCTGCCTTCTGCGCTTAGGGACGTGGGTTCGATTCCCACCTAGGACAAACATTTGTGTGATGAACATTTGTATTTGTTCTGTGTTGGGTGTTACTATCTATTTATGTATTTAAAAAATATATGTATGTATATCAGTCTCTGGCAGCCATATTACAAGCTTTGCTTAGTTTGGGGTCAGATGACCATGTGTGCAATAATGTCCCAGATATTTATTTATTTAATTAGTTTAGTTATAGGTTACTAGCTGCGCCCTGCGGTGTCACCCGCTATCCTACAGAAACCGTTAATTCTTACGGGATTAAACAGTAGCCTTATTGTAACAATAGCTTCCGCATTTTTACTGTGTTTTTTTCTGACATACTATTTAAGTGCTGACCACAGCTTACGATATCGTCGAAGATAGTGAACAGACTTAAATATAAATTAATTGTAGTTTTGAAACTATTTCAAGCTAAAAATATGAGCTTGACGGGTTATATTGCACATAAATCAAAGAAGTAGGTAACAAAAGATGCGGAAGTTCGAAACATTTACTATCGAATCTATTAAGTAACTTATCTGAAATATTTATTAGTGAAAACAGTTGATGCTGTTCCCAGTACGGGAAAGCCTAAGCACCTCGATGAAACTTTGATACTAAATCAACGAGCGCTATTATGAGGCAACACTTGACTAAAAATAGACAGATGCATTAGAGAGACTTGGAATGTGAATGCTTTCTCGCGTCTAATTTTGATACGTCTCTATGCGAGAGGCATAGGCAACGATACGATTCGAAACATCGTTATTCTTTTTTTTTTACCTATAAAAGTTTTTAAACTTTTCTGTTTTGATATCTCTTCTGTGATGTTGCTAAACTATGAATTCTAGCTCAGAATGTTGTCAGTAATATTTTCCACATAAAATATTATTCACTCAAATGTTAGCAATTGTACAAAGAAAATGCGTCTGTATGTAATTCCGAATTCTTTATCCAACATCATTATATCGTTCATCGATTTCTTGCGCGAAGTAACAACCGTCTGCCAATAACAATAAAAATCGTTTGGGAAAGCCGACGTTGTTTGTACAACTCTACTATACATCCTTGATCTGGTTTCATTTTGCACGAACATGTAGCCATAGCGAAGATTTCTTGCACTAAACGCTAATATTTACATCAATTTGCCGATTATTATGACTCATTTCACCATTATTCTTTATTTTCTCACACATGTTTCAGCAGAAAATGTTATATTATTTATTTCAAGTGTTGATAACACCAAAATATTGGGCAGCGATGACTTATGCGTTATTACTGTCGCTCGTGTAGTACGTATCATGATTTATGATAAATTTATGTGCGGAAAAATTGTGTCAACGTACATCTCTATATCCACGTCAAAAACATTCCATAAATCATTACAAAGTAATGCTAAGAATTCATGTATTGACCTAAAATCATACATCATATTTTTACGCATGTACTCATAGTCGTAAGTAAAAGTAAACCGTAGCTGCCGTATTTGGACTGTAAGCGTCTGAAAAAGCGGTCATTCGTCATCCTACAGCCAGAATTAAGAAAATTAGGCTGTCCCTGTATGCACAAGCGGGATCAATGCTCCCATTGTGTAGGTATAAGGCAGTGACAGCGAGAATTAGGCGCTGGATTCCTCCGATATTTTTGCATGTATGAAAAGTGCGGAGGGCGGGCGGCGACTGCCTACCCACGTATATATAGGCACGCGCCGATGCGCGCCGCCCAGTCGTTCGCAGAAGCTCTACCGTGCGGTACGTCAGAGCTCCTCACAACTACTGATACCACATTTTCTATTGCAATTGATAACGGACAGTGAAAGCAAATTAGTAGTGTTTAGTGTTGGGCCTTGTCTTGTCGCTAGTGGCGTGCATTCACCGGTGGCAAGGACTGCAGCGGCAGCTGAGGTGGTCACACAGTCTTTCATTTCGCATTACAATAAGGTGAGTTTCGTTCAGTAAATAATTTTATATTTTATTTTCTGCCACGTGATATCCTGTAAAATCAAAAGTAGAATCTCTAAATGCCACTCAAATGTTGAGATGGTTATTTAGATTAGTGAATGAACGCATGCAGTTACCGATTTTCAGTGGTGAAGACTATAAATAAAACATGTTCAGTTCGCGATTTAACTATGAAAGACATGCTGCTATTGATTTCACGTGTTTATAGTTTTGTGTAGGAGTTTTGGGCATCTAGAATTTATTGCACACTTACTTTACTCTGTCTGCGCTCTGAGATTTGAAGATTGTTTCCAACCGGCCTATGATTGAATAGAATATTTACTACTGCACACATTTTCATCACTGACCTGTTACTAAATGAATCATAACGTTTTATTTGTGTGTGTTTCTAAACGATATACTTATAATAAGACATAGCCTATCCTGTAAAAAAAACATTACAAGAATATTACAGCAGATTTTTTTAGATGAAATATGTTTTAAAAATTTAATTCACAACCAACATTAAGGTTGCCTGGAAGAGATCGCTCTTAGCGATAAGGCCGCCGATTGTTACACTAGTTTGTTTTGTTTAAAGCTGTTTTATCGTGTTATATGTTATTTGTGGGGTGAACAATAAAGAGTTTATCTATCTATCAACATAAAACAAAGTTATGGTAAAACTTTTGTCTCAATATATATCATCAGCTCATCTTGGATTGTATTTATCTTGGTTCCAAATTGCTTTCTTCCTGATAACTGTTTATCAACTATTACTTAATCAATGTAGGCAGGTGTCTATACCAGTTTGAATACAATTTCTATAAGATACATACGAAATCATATTAACCGTGTCTGCGTGTGATGAAACTAAAATTATTCAACTTCGGCTGGATATAATTACCTAATCTGACCTTTCATAATTTACTAGTACTTTTGCTTTTGAATTTTTGCCTTCTATTCCATATTTAACATAACTTCTAGTAAAAAGGATTCCTAAATATTTTGTTTTCATAACAGATGTTCGTAAAGTATATAAATAATACATTTTAATTGTAATAAAATATAAACACATAAATATTATTTATTTTTCTTTGATACATAAGCCACTTACATAAGTAAACTTATTTCATAAAATAAGTAATTCACTTATACCAAGGAAGATAAGTACGTTTGTCTACACTTATACAATGTAAAATACTACTAGGTATAATGGTCAACAGATCCTACATTGCCTGAGCAAAACTTGTGTTGCAATCAAAAGGTCAATGATACTGATAGACATGCTCATGAAATAGCATGCTTATTAGCACGCTACATAATTTTCTCACACACATAATAATCATAATCATAATCATAATTCTCACACACATGCTACTTCGTAACATGTTTTTGAGCTAGATATGAGCATGTCTCTGAGTTCTTTATACTTATAAAATTAATCTTTAGCTGCATTGCAGCTCCGTTTAACTCCGCTTCGGTGGGCGCCCTTATTGTTTTATAGACTCAGGAAAGCTTCAAATTATTTAAAACTAGCACCGCGATTTTATCCGCTATCCCACAAAAACCACGATTTTTGTATATATGATAAATATATAAAAATTCATGGTTCACATCACATCATCAGCCAATTGACGTCCACTGTTGTACAAGGCCTCCCTCATAGAGAGGGCTGTAAGTGTGTTTCAGCACACAACTCCGTAACTGCTGTACGAATTGAATGAAATTTGCTATGGTAGCCTATACCCTGAATTAACACATAATATATAATAACCATGAATTTATTATGTGTTAATTCAGGGTATAGGCTACCATAGCAAATTTTATTCAATTCGTTCAGCAGTTACGGAGTTGTGTGCTGAAACACACTTACACACGAAATTTCTCAATTATAATATTAGTGTGATTAATTCAACTAATTTTTTCTTACTGGTCTACCTCGTCACTAACTTCTAATATAATATACCTACGTAAGTGTCAGTAATGCCTATCACACATCCGCGCATCTGTTACTAGCTGTAAGCACATTATGCTGATGGATCATCCATTTGTTCCGAATATACACAAAAGTCAATCAATAAACAGTTTCGATAAATATAGTTCTGGCTCGATTCAACGCAAAAAATTAGTTTGCCTCTTATAGGGGGCTATATTTTAGTACATACAAGAGAAAGGTATGAAGTAAATTAATAATAATCAATGCCTTGTTATTAATTAATTAGATAGTGAACCAGCCCGAAGAATTTATTCATTTTATCCGACAAGATATGTAGGTACGTCTTTGATAGATTTAAATGCGTGACGTGAATGTTAAGATTTTATAGGAAATTCAAGCAAATATAAGCTTCTACAGTTAACTGCAATAGTACTGTAGGAACTGAAAACTTCAACACGTTGATACTATTGTACAAGGCTACCGACCCATTAATTTTCATTATCTAAATAAACTGTCCAAACAAAGTACTCGAGAAGATAAGAGAGTAATTTTCCAAGCCCTTTATAGCCTTTCTACTTTCCAAGCTAGTATTTGTCGCGTAAATAGAGTGAATTACACTCAACGCTTTGAATACTTATTCCCTTTGAAGAGTCTGTACTCAGGGTTAAATGAAACTGACGTTTAATGGATAGTTCTGTCTACAATGAGGATGTCATCCGTTCAAATTAAAATCCAAGCCCCTTGTTGATAAACGTAGAGTACAATAGAATAGTTTAGTAGATATTATATACTTAGGTACATATAGGTACTTATATCTATTGCCTATCATATCCTATCTATATTTTGTCTTTTACGGGTAAGTTCAAAATTTTGAGGAAAAATAAAGACAGCACGGAATAGTTCTCCAAACATTTTTTTTTATTAAAAAGCTTGTATATTATCTTACTATTTACGCTGAAGTAATACGCAAATCTAGAATGAAACAAAACAAAATTTAGACCGCATTTTTTTTATAAAAGCGCTCGAGATTCTCTCAATTTTCATGGTAGAGTTCAATGACGCTGCAGTTATATCGATCTTCTTGTGCACAAAACGATGAAAGCACTCTGTTGTTGGTGTCGTTGGGTTTGAAAGTATTATGTTTTAACAGTTATTTTAAAAACACAGACTTTTCTAACAAACAAAAAAACGTTTAGGCATCAGAGCATAGACCTCATTAAAAGTTTAGTTCTCTACAGTAAACTGTATTCGACTTCATAAGACAACTTCTTTCACAATCTATGAGACAAAGTGAATGAACTTTCTTTTAATGCATAACGGTAAAAGCTTTTTAAAATAGAGCTCATAATGTTGATTTGTATAACATTTTAATTGGATCGATTTATTGTAATTGCATTGGAAACAATTGAATGCTTCGTATATGATCATGATATGACTGAGCCAACAAGAACATGGGTTGCTAAATGGTTTATTGAAAATCATGTCATTAACATTCTCAATCATAATCAGTGACATTACTGGTAACGATAAAACGTTAAACTTGAAAGTAATGAAAGAAGTAGAAACTTATCTAATTCCTTCTAAAGGGCCAAACAATAATCAGAAATAGACACCATCGATCGACGAAAATAATTCTAATCAGGATGTGACGCTGCGACTCGGTCGGGCCATTGATTCGTCGATTTACGACTAAAATATTCCTAGAGTGCGTGCTGGCTGCCCGGAAAGTTTCTGTCTTGTTTATATTCAGGTGGCGTACAATGCCGCCCGCCCAGGTGTGCCGAGTTGGGCAGGTGGTAGAAGGCGGGAGACAGGTGCGGAATCCAGAATACTTGACTTATCAAATCATTTTTATACATTCCCATTAAAATTGTTTGTACTTGGTAGATGTGCCTGTTTAGCTTAGGTATTATATACAATAGTAATAGCCTTGAAACATACTACCTCTTTGTTATAAACTTTTATTCTATACTCACCATTAGTTAGATATCCAGGGATGAAAAAAAAAACCTGTGCCATTATGCACTTGTTGGTAAAATAATATGGTATTTTATCCTACAACATTCACCATCACACCACTTTCAAAACACAATGGTAGCATTTTTCCACAATCATGCCTCTAATTACGTAACACTCATAGGCTAAATTCCCTTTATAATCCACAATTTTACCGCGCAACATTTTGTACCTAACCTCAAACCACAATATGGCGGATGCACTAGCAATTCATTCATTTTTGTCAGCCAGTGCTCAATTTTTATTTTTTACTCCTCTTTTGAACCTCATATACCTACGGCAAAGACGCATTCATTCTATACAAATTGAAATAAGCTACAAGGGTGTGAACTCAAATTGTCGTTGGAACAATCGTTCGACAGAAAGAAATTGACGAAAGTAGCTATTCGCTTACGCACCTTATAGATGCGCATCGAGCACTTTTCTCTTACGCCGACATGCGCTGCGTACCACATTCAACGAGAAGAGGACCAAAAAACAAGCACACTTTTGCATTTAAAATATTAGCATGAAATAAATGATTTGAGCGTGCAACTAAACAAAATAAATACAAAAATGTGGCAATGAAATTTTCCTAAAAGTAGAAAATAAGTAGTAATATGAAATGTATAAAAGCAAACGATAAAATATACCAGCTTTATTTTATCGTCTCCGTTTATGCATTGACCGGGGATAGTAAGTATATCAAATGTGGCAATGAAGCCGTAATGTCACATAGTAACTAGAATTAGCCCCCAATTTTACTGTCCAATAAAGCTTAAAAATATCGCAATGAATTTGTGAACAGTAAAACACTTTAGCCATAAAATCTGGAATCTTTTTAGAATAACTCGTGATACGGAAGGTGATTGAAAGAATACGTATGAAATCGGTTTGTATAAGTTACCAAATTTGATGCGTTCCTGCTAATAAAATATTTCTCTCCTAAGCATAATTGTAGTTTTTTACTCAAATATAATTAAATTTTATTGTAATGATAACTTTTGTATTCTACATTCAATTTGAAAGCGCATTGTCAAAGAATGTATCAGATTCCTGACAGTCAATAAATTAGATTTCTGAGAATGATAAGCATGATAATATTAGAAAGGGATTTGTAAACTAACACAAATATTAAAACTAGGTATGCACCTTAAACAGACATGTTTAATAATGTTAATTTGAAAATAAGTACTAAGTAAGTATTTATAGAGTTAAGATAAGATATAATGTTTTGTCTTAGTTAAGTATATTTTTGTATAAGTGTGCATAAATAGTTACAATTTAAATTGGCCAGAGGGCCTGAAATTACTGTACCCTGCAATACAGGCTCTAACGAGACCTAGAGCAGAGCATTGTTATACCAAAACACCCACTATTCACCTAAGCAAGTACTAGTATTGCTAATAATGTAACCAAAACGAGTGTGAAAACAAAATAAAAACTTATTATTAATAACAAAAACCGTATTATTATTGTGATATAATTGTTTTTCCTCATAATATTCAAAAGAACATAAAAAATTTAGCGTGCCGACTTGCACTTGAATGAAAAGCACTCATTAGGTTAATTTGACGGCACCTTGTGAGCCAGCCAAGCGTTGTGCAATTCATAACTGGGTTACAACGATATTGTTAGGTTCATACTACATACAACTGGGTCAAGTTTAAAACACGTCCACACATACTTACAATAAACACCCAGAAACGAGATATACCGCATTCGCCCTGAAGTTCAATCCACATCTTCAATGAAGGTCTTAAAAACAGCATTGAACCTTGTTTTCTATTCAAACCAATACAGAAAATTATCAGGTCAAGTACGGCAATGTTTTATCAAATATAACAATGCAACACTTACGGTTTATTTCATAAGAAACGTGTAAATATCCAAACAATGGTGAGGTTTCCTTGTAATTATTCACAACAACTGAACGATCGGTCTATCAATCAGTGTTCAGCTATGTTGCTCTTTTGTTACTACACTTTTGACGGCCTCTCCGATGATTGATAAATTTCCCCACGTATTACAGTACTTGCTCTAGAATGCTTACATAACTGGAATACAATTGGAATCTGCACAAGATTAGGACTGGAGTTCTCGAGGAATCTAATGAATCATTTGTATGAGTAATATTATGAAATTGGAGAAATTTCAATTGCCCATAAATTTTGTGTTTCTCCAATGAACTATAGGCAATTTCAATGTTATATACAAATTGGTTATGTAGGGTACTACACGATTAAATCAAAATACGTACAACGACATTATTAATTTTAGAAATCTTTAGATTCTAAAGATCGTTAGGTTCATCACACTAATGTTATAAATGCGAAAGTTTGTGAGTAACAAACATAAACGTTTGTTACTACTTCACGGTGAAACGGCTAAACGAATTTGGATGAAACTTGGAATAGAGACTACTTATACTTATCCTGATTTAACACAGACTACTTTTTATCTAAAAAAATACGATTTCATGAGGGATAGCGGATGAAACCGCGGGGCACAGCTAGTGAGTAATAATAATTAATTATGAGTTAAAATCTGTATTCTACCGCTACCGTAAATTTTATGACTTCTCTCAAATTAAACAATATCCCTAACAACCTGATGCCCTGCGGGTCAGTGGCGGTAAGTGTTAGCATAATAGAGGTAGCTTGACGTAAGCCTGGATGCAGGTGGCCGGGTAACGTTGTACGATCCTGAGGTAAACAAAACCTAGGATCAAATTTACCAAGGCTAATTAATTTCAAATAAGCGTTCCAAAACAAAGGAACGAAGAAAACGTGTTAAATACAGGTTTCTTTGAACTCAAATATAATAATTTGTGACGCAAATGAAACAAAATAAAAAACCAATCATATGTTTAACTAATCTTAGTGTTTTTATTCTTGTATGGCTGGCAAAACATGATTAAATTAAATAGTGTCTGAAAATCTTGATAACATTATTAAGTCAAAGAAATTGCGGGCGTAAAGCAAATTACGCAAAGAAAAATTTACATTTATTTGGAATAATAAAAGTAACAGTTTAAAAGATGTAGACATAAATAAAACGCTGATTTTAATGGTCAAATTATTCTAATGGAGCTTTAAATAATCCCGGACGTCGCAAAGACTTCAAAATGAAGTATTGCTTTAGTGAAATCGTTTGAATTAATTGGCGCTCACTTTAATGGTCATGAAATCTTTTATTTGCAGAGAACTCTGTCTTTGATTTTTCGAAGCATTTAAAGGTGTCACTGCTCTTTAAAAAATGGCATAGTAAAGATTCACAATAATTAAGTAGTCAGCATTTCATTCTTATTTTAAAAATTCCAAAGTGTTTCTTTTTCGTTTTAAATTCGATGTAGTTAGAAGAACTTTGATTACTAAGACCTAAAAAAGAATGACAAAAAAACGGACAAAAGGACTTTTTTACTAGTAGTATGCAGTGATTTGCTAGAAATTGCAGTACAATGCTGTAATACCGTGTCCAGGGCCCTTAGTCAAAAATTTCGTCCTGATGGTTTTTGAAAACTTTATCATAACAAAACTCTCAAAATTCATTATTTATGAAAGTTAAACCGTCGTGAATTGAACCCAGTATTCACATCGCAACAGGGGATTGACATCAGCAGAGTTGTATATTTATCGTGACAACAGAATCCTTTTATGTCAAGTTCAATGTCAGCCGCAGAACAGAGATAATGCGCACAATTTAGAAATATGACGTTTTTGTGCGTTAGCTACGTAATCCTATGCTACAAATACAAATGGTTACGAAACGTTGTTTGTGTAGCCTTCAAACAACTGTTCGTAGCACATGCTACGACGTAGACCTTACGTAGACATATCGGTTTTCACAATAAGACCTTGATAATATATAACCCTCAACTAATATATGATTTTCCTCGTTTGTTTATGTTATAGAATATAACAATAAGTAATTTATTACACCGCTAGTGCTTCAATACAGTTATTGTTATACGTAATCGTAGAACAAAGAAAGTACTAATTACTATTGCTCTAATTTTGTGACCAGTTTCTTTAGTTGTTGGATTTCTAAAGAATCGTCGTAGCATTCATAAAATGCCAAAGTTTATTACGCTTTTTACTACTTATAGCAATAAAACAAATTGTGTTTATTGTTTAAACCATTTAATGTTATTGCGGAAGCGTGCGGCGATGTTATCAAAGCGGTGCTAAATATTAGTTTTCAACAAAATTCTACGAATTAGTAAAAAAACAAAATTGTATTTCATAAAAAATTACAATATTTTACTAGAAGAAGCTATATAACCTAAATGCGTAAGCAATTTTATATCATTGATATTTAGTATAGTATACTCACAGCTGGAGCCAAATTGTACACAAACAAAATGTAAATTTTTACTCTACGTCAGAGTGACGTGAATTCATTAGATTCTTGATTTTGGTGAAATTAACAAATAATTAGGTAGGTACAGCTAACATTTTATCTAATGTTCTCATGTACAACTTAAAAACAGAAAACTAACGAAAACTTAAACGTGAACTAATAACTGAAACTTAAAAGAATTAATATATACTTACCTATATACAAAAATTAATTAAAAGATAAAAGGTGGACTAATCTAAAATCCCCTAAGGGTAGTTGGTGGCCGTGTTGCTCATTAATTGAAACGAAGAGAGACATATAAGTTTAGCGCAGTTAGATTAATTCCAAGAAATGGTCTTCAATATCGACTGTATCACGTTACTGGCATTGAGAGCTCCATATCGACAAGGGCAGTTGCCACCCGCCACTTAGCCTCAGTGTGACGTCACAAGCAATTCTTACCGGGCAACCTTCCGATGGGAAATTAATACTCTCCACTCAACGACTCACAATCAAGGCCTCGTCCTTAACAGTCGCCTCAAAGGATCAACAGACCTTCGGGAAATTGACACAGGCGTCATGTATCATAGCAGAAAGGAGTTCGAAGGGCATCCTTGATGTCGATCGAAGGTTACAGATATAATTGACCGCGATAAGGCCGCTGAAAGCTCGGATTATTTGGATCAGTCAAAGCTTCATGATTTCTTGTTTGACTTATTTCATTGTAGGTGTCGAAATTTACCCTCATTATTATTTCGTCCTTAAGGATGAACCACAAAGTAACAATTAAGAACCTTACTCGTTTTTTTTTTGTATAGCCTGTGGTATAGCCACCAAGTGGTAGGTACATTGACTGACAAAAATAATAAACTATAGCGATAGTTATCAATAAAAAAAACTGGCTTTAAAATTAATGAATACGCTCGCAAGTTCGTTTACTTGGATAACATATTTTTTCCTGTTATTTTGGCTACTACCAAAACTTCTACTATTGAACTTACTTTGAATAATTTTTTTAGATAACAATCTGAAAGTATATCCTTTCAAATAAAATAATTTTCCAAACGGGTAATCCAATAATTTTATAACGGAGTTCTGAGGTAACAAAAAAAAAATTGAATCCCCTTTTTTGAATTCGGTTTAAATACCATTTGAGCAATCAATGTGTCGCAAAAACTCAAGATACCTAATAACATAATTGTATAGTTAGTTTTTAATGTAATTAGCTAATATTCCTAGTAGTTACATATTTGAGGCGTTTCGGGTCGAGACATATTGGGCCTTTGGGACCGGGAGCTCACCTCATTTTATAAAAATCTTTCAGAGCGCCTTAATACGACGCGTAACCAAAATGCTGGCGTTTCTGGCTCAATGCGTGAGCGTTGCCATTCAGCGTGGTAATGCCGCTAGCATGCTGGGTACGCTGCCAACTATATATATGTTGATAGATAGTGGGATTGAGCATTTAGACCGCCTTTAGCCCTTCTATAATCAATGGGCAGTCTAACTGTTTTTACAGTGTTAGCTTGTATTCTATTTAGTTAATAAAGGTACTTGCCCCATCCCAGATATAAATTAATTAAATTTTTGTAAATAATATAAGAACTCCAAATAAGCTTTTAAGGCTCGATCTATGACAGTGATGACCTTATGATAACATTTTCGTTACAGCTACCCACATAGTGTCAGTAAGCGTAAAGGTCCTTAACGACTGTTGGGAGAAACCACCTACGTCTTTTAGTCTTGTCTTACCCACAAAAATAATAATATCTTAGCATCTACATCATCCTACGCTACTATGAGCTTACCTAACCTTTGCGTTCTATAATTGCAGGACAACGTGGTGATGGAATAAATAACTCTAAAAACGTGCTTATTTGCACTGTTAGAATTGAAAACCTCAAGCTCGCTATTATTCTCGCGTCAAAAATAAACTGGTTGCAAACAGTCATCTTCCTACGCATATTGATAAAATCATTACGTTCTATATTTTTGTATCGTGAAATTGGTAAATATTCCGAAAGGTCGACATGCTCGAAACGTGAGGCTCACGTGTCGACGCAGGCGGTGAGTGAAATCGATTTATCTGCCAATATGCGAGATATGTGAGCGATAGACACCAATGTCATAAACAGAGTAAACACACAGCCTGGGATTACTGGTTACTAGTTGCACCGGCGGTTTTCCCCGCGTGGACATTGTTTTAGGAACTGAAAACTGAAATACATTTTCCCAGGATAAAAAGTGGCTATGCAAAAATCACATCGATCTGTTACTGCGTGAAAGAAGATCGAACAAGCACACTTTTGCATTTATAATATTAGTATGATTTAGTTTTGAAGGGCTTTTAGTATTATTATGTCTAATGCACGTGTCAACGTTAAAGAAACGCACAAATAAAACTTTTCAAAATAAAATTAAGAGCGTCACAGAAACGTAAATATAAATCGCAACATTATTCTTTTGGCACATTCAGTCGCGACTGAAATCCTGAATGATGTTATTATTTGGCGCCAAATGTAAATAAATGTCGGAGTTGTCGCCGATGACCGGTGAGCTAGTTATGACCGACCATAAGATCACCATGCCAAGCACAGAAAAGAGAAGGGAACAATATATTTTTTTTTTCATTTTCTGTTATGCCAAGATCTTCACACGCAACGGTACCGGATATAATTTTTTTTTTCTAATTCATGGCATTTAAATTCGTTTTTGAAATCGAGCTCGGATGCCTGGAGTCGATTTTTGCTAGCAGTTTATCTACTTTTTTATCAACTTTACAAACAATAAATGTCACTCCTCTCGCGAAAAATATAACGTAATAACATAAGTGTTACGCAGTATTGAGGAAAAATAACATTCAAGAGATTTCCTGACGCTTTGTAAATACTTACTGTTCAGACCATTAAGCTTTTAAGAGATTTTTATAGGTAAATTGTGTAGGACAGAACACGCCCCAACGGGTTTGTTTGTTTACGGTTACCGAAACATCGAACGGGAAAATATAGAAAATACACGTGGTGTATTGTTTGTTCATTCAATGGAAAAAACCAATTAATTTCTTTTAAGAAAACCATAAATCAGAAGAGTACAAAAAATAAATAATATTCCAGTCCCTTGGCTTGCCAAATTTAAATGAATCTTGTAATTACGAAGATTTGCAGTGTTTATTTTACAAACGAGAATTTAATAACGTGCTGTTTATATATAGTTTTACAAAAATAAAAATGTTGGAGACAAAAGCTTATTTATCACTAGAGGCGTGGAGAGGAAATGACGGTGATACACCTACCAGAGTATTGTTTGGGGTGATATTCAACCATTCAGTGGGCAGACTGACGTGAAACTTTCCGCTAAAAATATTCCATACTATGCCTCCGCTCTATGTCGCAATAATAATGTTTTCGTCGGCGTTCATTCATAAAATAAACTAATCTTACACTAACCGTGAGAAGTGGGCCGATGTTAGAGTAAATATAAGTGTGTTTGTTAATTCTGTTTCATAGAACAATAACAAAATACGAGGAACTATGAATTTTGTAAATATTATTACTCATAATGTTTACTACAAAGTTTAAAGTCAGATAACCCAATATGCATTCCGTTCATGAATTACACTTTGTACTCTCATATTTTCTATCTTGCCTGTGTAAGGTGGTGTAGGAGTGTAGGATAAATCTAATCTAAACAGTACCAACATGATACTATCACTTAACATTCGACCACGTAAAGATCTTGCAGTAATATAGCGAATGTATCATTATTTTTAACTCATTAACAAAAAATAACATCAGACGAGTTTAGTTTGTCCATGACGCGTTTTGTCGGTCATTATCTATGCGCGAGCGTCACTCGAGACTAATGAATGGACTGGCGAACCAATCTGCGCAGACAGTCAGACATAATCGCATAATATGACTGTAGGAATTTCAAGGACTTACACTATTATTATGATGCTGAAAATATGTTCGTTATAGTTAGTAAGATGGGGGAGGCCTATGCCCAGCAGTGGATGTTCTATGGCTGAAATGATGATGATACTAAGGTTGTATCTAGCCACTCCATAAAGGCAGAACGAGTTTTAATTAAACTTGGTATGGAGGTAGTTTATATAGGCACAGTTAGCATATATAGGCTTTTTATCCAGGAAAAATAAATAGTTTCTGTGGAAAAAGAAATTTACCGAAAAAAAACCGGCACAATTGAAATCTTCTGGTTTTAAGGCAACAGACTCGTAAAATGTACTTGCGCAATTTTGCAATTTTTTTGATGCGAAATTGTGAATTAAAGTAAATATTTTGATAGCACATAAATAACCATAATAAATATATTAGCAATTTTTTTAAGTTTCATCTAAGTAGATGATTTTTGGTAAACAATGTATACCTTTTGTAGCATTTTGCGAATGTTTCTCCTAATTATCAGTTGATCAGAGGAAAAACTTTAAAGTTCCAATTCATAATTTTCCCCTAGAAAATGAACTATCAGCTTCATCTTGTTGGAATCAAATAGATAGTTAGCCAGAAACACAGTTTGTAGAAAATAAACTTTATCAAATATGTATACCTACTTAAGATATCTACACTAATATTATAAAGAGGAAAGATTTGTACCTATTTTTGTATGTTTGTAATGAATAGGCTCCGAAACTACTGAACCGATTTGAAAAATTCTTTCACTGTTGGGAAGCTACACTATCCCCGGGTGACATAGGCTATATTATATTTTGTAGCGAGGCCGAAGGCCGAGCTTACACTCGTGCGAAGCCGGGGCGGACGGCTAGTTTGTTAATAAAACTAAAATATATAAAAAACAAACACGATACCTATGTGTAAGTTAGAGGGGAGTTGGATACCCAGCACTTTCCAGATGATGCTTCAGCAAGATTACCATGTTTTTGCTATATCATTGACAAAACAAGATACGAAACATCGAATCAATCAGATCTGTGGAAATCACTCACATTCCTTCATCAACTACAATAGAGCTCATGATTTTCAAACACCTGATCAGATTTTCTTGAATCATATCTAAGAACACTCTCGATCAAGCCACCTTTCAAACAAAAAAACCTAATTTAAAATCCACAATGCCACAATCAGATACACATATTAAACCTATAACACCCTCTATTTGCGTCGGGGGTTAAAATGAAAACACAAGTAAATTAGTAGGAATAACCTTCTGATATATATGTATCTAAGATTGCTATATACATTTGGATATGCAAGTTTTATTTACAATAACTTAAATAACATCCCAATAATAAAAAGATGACGAGAACCTCGTGAAGGCCGAGAAGGACAAACTCAGCAAATACCTTGACTTGGCTCACGAGGTTACCGCCATGTGGGATGTTGACTCGACGATCATTGTCCCGATAGTTGTATCGGTGAACGGCCTTATAGCGAAGAGCCTCGACCACCACCTTAAGAGGCTCTCGCTAGACGGTTGGGTCAAGGGTCAGATGCAGAAGGCAGTAATTCTTGACACGGCACGCATTGTCAGGAGGTTCCTCACTCTGCAGCCCTAACCACCGGTAGCTTGGGCCCTGCCCCGCTGCCGGCGGCACCCTAGTTTTTAAGTTTTTTATATTATTTATGTTTTATAATTATATTTGATGTAAAAAACTTAAAAATTAAGATAATAAACGGATATGCGAAAAATAATAATAAAACGACATATCAATACCTAACTACTAATCTAATCTATTAAACCGCTACCAGTGGGAATCGTCCCAAAATGTGTATCTTATGTTTCCTTTTAAAAGAAAGACACGTGTACACACGTAACATTTTGATTCATTCAGTCTCTTCTGTCAAGTCTCTTTATAAAGCGTCTTATTTCTAGGTCTTTGACACTGCATCATTATCTTTCCTTTAAAATTATGTTCTGTTGTTACAGATATATTAAAATAACTTCCAAAATGAGGGACGAGCGCGCTGGACTTCCACGTGTTCGCATTGCTGTTATCGGCAGCTCTCGAGTTGGAAAATCAGGTAAAAACACAGATTAACAACTATCACGTGGCTTCAAGCCTGATATCATCGTTTTTATGGCTCTCAACAATAAATCATCTCCAGCAGGAATATCACGTTACGATGCGACCCACATCCCAAAAAATGTCAGACGTTAGCACAGAGATTTCAAATCAAAAAACATAATTATTTATATTTCTAGCTTGTTTCTAGAACTTTCAATGAATTTCAACACAGCTCGGCCTTTTCCATTTCTCGTACGGTTAATCTCTGAATCCCAGAGGATTGTTTTAACCTCAATAAAAGTCTGATCACTGACATTCTTTGCTGAAAGAACGCATAATTGACTGTAAGTAAACAAAGTTTGCATTTAGATGAGTGAATATCAAGAGCACGGCCTAGTTTCTATTACATAAACCGAAAACAGGCCAACATCCCAGTGACCGAATGATGTAATCTTTTACAGCATTCAGATAGACTTGAAAATCAATCAGCGTAAATTATTCTAAATTTTAGTGTTATCCGAATCGTCTGATTGGTTTTAAATCTCAATGAGTAATCCACAGAAAAGTACCTACCAGTGGTACCAATGCATTTTTGTTAAAAACTTGGAAATGCTATGGAATTCTTAATCTGCCTTTAGTCTTTTCAATCAAGTTTCAAATTTGAAACAAAAAGAAATACTTCTCCAAGGCAGTATCCATTCCAAGACTACCATCTTAAATGTTTATTAAAAAGGCGTATGCATAGTGGCTATGCTTTCATGTACTCATTAAATTTGACCAGGATTTCTGAGGTTGTTGGTGATTGGTCATGGACATCACATCGATACATCTCAGTTACCTGTCCCAAATTATTATAACCCAATTAAATTTTATTAACATCCACTAATTTTTTTGTTACAGCGCTGATCGTTCGTTACTTGACAAGGCGCTACATCGGTGAATATCACTCAAATACAGGTCAGCACCATCACTTTCTGACGGTTATTTATTTATTTTGGCTTCACCTATCGTAAAGAGTTTACCTAATCTCAATAATCTTTTCAGATCTCCTATACAGACAGACCGTACCGATAAATGGAACACCAGTCGAGTTAGAAGTCATAGATGTGTCCGGTTCCAACTCCGACAAATTCCCTACTGAACAGGTAACATACATTTTTAGCGTATCAAAAGCTCTAATTAAATAATCGTGTCAGATCGTGGGTCAGACACATAAACATGCATGTTCTTCTTCACTATCCCGTATAGTTTTGCTTTATTAGATCAGTGATGTTATTTTTTCGTATTTTTTTTCTATACCAGCTTTTTGTCACTATGATATCAGGATTATCATATGTAAGGCTTCACCACGCGGTAACAGAAAATCTTTATAATAATTTTAAAAAGTAGCATTGTTTAATCTAGTACATTATCTCTACACCACAAAATAATATTTAAACAAACACTGGCTAAAAGAAAGGTAATTTACAAGGGGCATTAGCGATCCCACATAAATTAAAAAGTAAACACGTTCTCGTAAATTGTAACCTTCCCTTTTACTTTTCTAAATGGGCGCTCCTATGTTCAGTTTCAAAGGAGTCCTAAAATAACAGCAGCATTAAAGTACTATCTCTACTATGTAGGTTACGTACAATGGAGATGGCCGGTGGGTGAGCAGTACGGACCTTGTTCCCTGCTCGACGAACTTCACCTTCACGGAATTAACATAAACATTACAAACGGTTCGACCTTTAGTTCTCTAAACAATAATAAGTTCATTAAATCAGAAGAAGATTAAGAATATATAGAACTCTATAAAAATAACAAGGTTGCATTTTATACGGTTCCGATCGGATAATGTCTACAGTATTGGTTTACGTTTCTTTTACCGCCTCCTTGTTTTGGCTAAGAAGCATATAATAACATTTATGGGTTCCATAAAATTTATTTTACTGTCCCAGCTTAATGAAATATCGTTTTCAAAAAGCACCAAATAGATCTTTCATATTTGTACCTAAGGATCATCATAAGTTTGATTGCCCCAAAGCTTGAAGCCTCAATTGCAATAAAGATTGGTATAGTTTCAGTTAACTCTTCCACAAACAAACCGCTGCATTTGTGTGGCCGTTTTACGTTCTAACAAATAGGTTAATCGTGACGAGTATGATGTTAGTGACGCGAAATGGCTCTAGCATCGCTCCAGTGACCTGCAACGATCTCTGACTCAGTGTGTTTACAACGAGTGCAAGAATACTTGATACCTCGCATCCAATCTTTAGTTATATTATCTTTGCTCACACCAGTGGCTGCCGACACATGTTTTCAGTCTCGTATTTGTTTAGAATACGAGTAATAAACCAATTCAATAATCAAGCTGCAATTGTGGTTGTGACGGTCGTCATCCGGTTCGCATTCTGTTATAAATATGAATCATTTATTTGAAACATAATAAATAATCGAAAAAGATATCAATTTAGGGTGCTTTGTTGACTAATCATTCATTTTCAATTTGAATAACATTTTGTGAAATTTACGGACTCGGTAGTGGGCGTTGCGGTGAATGGGCAAAGCTCTTTTTCATGCATTACAATGTTATTCGCAATATATCTAATAACATTTAGTCAACGGCGCACATTCCTGATTACTAGAATGGACAATTAAATATGAAATGGGTGCGAAAATGAAAGAAATACTAAAATATATAGCTGATAAGAGTTTTGCAAACAAGAACAGCCGGTCTATTCTTAAACTAAGTGAACGCGCAAGTGAAGTGATAAGTTAAGTGAATGTGATTTTTTCTTGCCTATTCCTGCAGATAAATGTCAAAACATCGAATTATAAGGGTAAGGGACTACAGTCAAGGGCGATCACTCGACATTTTGACATTTCTCTATAGTAATTGACAAGAAAAATACACGTTCACTTAGCTTATCACCTCACTTGAGCGTTCACTTAGCTTGCAGAATAGACCGGCAGCTCCGTGGTTCATTAGGACTACCATTTACTTACTTAAAATATGTACCGCCGTATTATTTCCCCATCGCCACTACTTGTGTAACATGAAGTTAAATTATTCACGGCCAGGGAAGCCAAACGTTACCGAGTTTTCGAATTTCTACCTAAATCCCGTGTTAGGAAACCTTTTGTCCGCAAAGTTGGCGTTGAGTTACCCAATTGTAATTTACCTTTTGGCAGATACTCACTGCGCAATGATATCATTTTAGGAAACATTATTAATAATTAACTTTTTTGACTATATTAACAGATTGATATGCTTAAAAATTTTGGACGACATTTGCCTAAATTAGTCCACTACTTGCCTTAGGAGAGGCCTAAGGCACCACTCGGTTTTCGCTATGAAAACTAGTAAGCTATTATTTTTTGATCATATAGATAGGTAGTTAATATGATTGGTTTGACTTCAATTTTCCTTAGCAATGACCGTAGAATCAGCCGACGGGAGTCGCGTGGGAGCGTCCGTGAACGCGAGGGCTAATTTTATGCAAGAATGTTGGCTCAACGCCGTAATTAATCGCATACATTCTTCCCTGTCTAGCCTTTTTATATGACTATACAGGAATATACCGCCGATGAAAATATTTGACATACTATGCTGTGCTAAAATTTATTTTTTACAACATAAATCATCTCTTTGAAGGAAAGATTCTAATCTATTAGTATTGCATCGTTAAATAGTTAAAATAACAAATAATAAAAGTCTGCATGTTGTGTATTCTGTCAGAAAAATGCTTGTTAACATCGTATATTAGTCATATTTTATGAGTTTTAGTCATATATTTATATTAACAGGATAATTTTTCATTGTTACAGATTCAATGGGCAGACGCTTGTTTGTTGGTGTATGCAGTGACGGATCGTAGTAGTTTTGAATACGCTACTGAGGTCCTGAACGCCCTGAAACGAGCCCCTACAAGTAGCAGTCCCGCCCACGGCCCGGCTGGTGCCGTAGCACCTATGCCTCTAGCATTGTTGGGAAACAAAACCGACCTAGATCACTTGAGACAGGTAAATATCTTAAATTTACCAACGTTTCTCTCATATTGTCGGGAATAGTAAACACTTCAAAACTTATTTCAATGCTGATTTATATTTTAGACGATGCTGTGTCATAAAAAAGTAGGTATGTCAAAAGCATTTTTGTCGTGGTGTCAAATAACAGAGTTCTTGACCTCCAATTCCAGCAGATGATAATTATCTACGTAGGCGATCCTAACAATATTAAGTAGGTCACCACAGTAAAGTTGGATTAACATTTTTTTTATTTGAGTAAGTTATAAATGTCTCAATAAAATTTTATTAAGGATGTAAGCCCGACGTACACCGCCCACTTGATTTTCCAATACCAAAATAATATTGTATGATTGAGTAAGTTTTCATTACGAAAGAAAATTATGCCGTGTAATGAAATGGAATATTTTATCGGCAAGTTTCCATTCCGAAGCAATTTATCTTGTTACGTAAAATTGGGTTGGTGTTACGGAATATGTGTCTTGCGAAAACATCTTGAAATCTCTTATCGGAAAAGTACCAGTATTGTCATCTTCCGATTTGTTCAATAAAAACATTTGATGGTATGAAACGGTTTTCCCCGATAGTTACAGCAGCGAAATATCTATTCGTTGGTGTCTAGTGAAACTTTTTCTTCGAGGTAAGCGTGCCTCGCGATCAAATGCAAGCCTATTTTACAAAAAAATACACTTTATCGCACATTATTTCATAGGATTATGTATTAATACCTTCATCAATTATTCTCCTACTTTTAGTTGATAGATATAATTAATTACCTTTTGTATATAATTTTTCGGTGTATAATAAAGTGATATATTATTATTATTTCGCATCAGTGGGCCCAAAGCCAACACTGAGAGGCCTTTCTGCGTATAAAAATAAATTAAGCTATGCGGATTGGGACGATGTTGGGAAATGGACTATTGATGCTATGGGGTAACAAATATACTAGGCTGTTGAAGTGAACAATTTGTGGATAGGACAACACAGATCTATAGGATGAGAAACGGCACCTGAAAACTGTTTCGTAACATCATCTTTCGTTTGTAAATAGCGATGATTAATTGACTGAAGTTTATTCTGTCTATTTATTATTAGTAGCTACACCCGGAAATAACTTATACATACACATTATTGCAATAAAAACGTTGTTAATTAGATAAACATAGTTATATGATAATTAATGGAATATTTGTGAAAGAAGCTCCCGATATTTCGCCGCACACGGTGCAAGTAGCAACTCCATCCACAACACCACGGTATTAAATATCCCGTCCATTATTACAAAACAATTGACATAGTCTAAAACAGTGTTAAACGTACATAAAAAACAATAAGGTAATCAATTAACGACACTGCCTTCACAAATTACTAAACACAAAATGGAGTATTCTTTCAGTGGAAGCATTTTGTCTGGTTTTTTTTTTCTTATGTCTATCGATATTATATTTGTAAAGGTCAACAAAAGACACTCATTCTGTGTTGATTAAGTATGACTAGGCTTCAAGCACAAGCGCTGTAATGTAGGACGGACAAACAAAAGTATTGACGTCATCGCTTCAGCGCTAGCCTACAACAATAGGTACAAGATGGCTATTCAGCCATTGGAGACAGCTCTTGTCTGATAACGACTATTGTAGTTTCTCGTCTTCTGTATAACAACGCATTTAATGTAAAGCCAGCAGACGCATGGAAGAGTCAGACAACTTTAATAGAACTTCCCTAAATGGAAATGTTGGGAATATGCTTCTTAACTAATAACTTCGGATAAACTCGATTCCTTTCAGTCTTGTTTGTTCTAAAAATAATAATCATATCTATTTACGTGTAAAAATATAGCTTCATCTCTACGAATAAGTATACCTACTTCGCTGCTTCATCTCAATGAGACGTGACTCAAAGAAGAAAATGCCACTGAAAATAAATCTTCTGAAATATTGTAGCCAGGGTAAAACACTTCAACGTGTTCTCATATTGAAGGTATGAAGGGGTCTTGCTTGTTCATCCACTTGTTTCATCACTCCTGACCCTGTTAAGTGACGCAACGCGCCTAAGGGAGCCAGATTTAGAAATTTTGCTTTGAATATGTAATTAGCTAACAAAGCTTTGCTCTTGTTTCTAGGCTTTGATCATTCGAAACCCGTGACACAGGAACAGTTTCAGGGCTTCTCCAAGTAACTGGATGGTCGAGTCAAACGTTGCTTTCTAACGTACAATTTAAATTTACCCGCTTAAGCCATATTAAGGACTTTTTCAAGGTTCAAATTCGGACAGACGCTCAAAGACTTGATAATTGATTATCTTATTTTACGTAGGATGATCTTAAATGGCTTGAAGCGGCTTAAGTTTTATCTCATTTCTGTTCTATTTATAATGCAAGAATAAAAGATAGAAACAGTTCGCTGCATTTAGATAAGGACGAGTTGTCTTATTGTCATTTATTGATCTGTTTCCTTTTCTTGTTACCAGGTGACGTCAAAGGAAGGACAGGCAATGAGCGCAGCGCACGGTGCGTCCTTCAGCGAAGCCAGTGTTGCTGACAACTCAGGAGATCTCTACAGATGCGTGGACCGCTTACTAGCCGAAGTCCGTACCCCACAACGGACGAGAAAATTCTCCGTCACCAAAATGCTTGGATCTCTGATTGGTAGGCATAAGCTTTAACGTATTTGAACTGTAACTTTCACAAAAAAAAAACTTTTAGTCACCTAAGAAAACTTTTTATATTTATTATGGCCATGTGTCATAAATGGCGATCCTAGAAATGTGGTGAAAATGTTCATACATGTAGAAACTGTTCCCCGAACACTACTCAAATTTTAATATCAGCCTTGTGAAGACATATGAAATGACCTAATATAAAAATAGCCTTCGTGTGCGAAAAAGACCATATAATCAAACGGGAAAAATAAATTGATGATACTAACGTTATCTGCCTAATTGCTTCAGGTGGCGCCAGTAATAACCAGACTAACCGCAGCGGGTCGATGGTGGCGTGCCCGCGCGTGCCCGCACCCTCGCGGCCGCCCCTGGCCGCAGCCGCACCCTGACCAGCGGCAGCGCCCGCGCACCGCTCGCGCTGATGCTTCGCCGGCGCCGCGTGGCTCGTCTGCCTGCCCGTGCCCGCCCGCTTCAACTCGCACCACATTTCTACAACCATTCTATAGACTGCGACTTTCATAACAAACAGGAAGAGATACTTCTGTACGCCGTTTGTTTTCGAAATAACTGGCATCTCTATTTATGCGAAAGTTCCCGAAACAGACCACCTTTCCGTTACCATCCTTTGGACTGCGAGCATCGGGACTGCTTCTATAACAATAAGAAGTGGATGTTTCTAAACGGCTGAAATCACTACATGGTCCTGAAGAAGAATATTACTATTTCCTTTATCCTGGTATTGTGAAGCTGTTCGCGTATTTCCTAGTGGTGACAGTGAAGTCTACTTGTACTCAAGAACTCTTACCAAAGAGAAGAATTAGTCATTAAGCTTAGTTAGTGTAAGTGCAACAATCTAGATTACAAATGCTTTTAAGCATGTGATGTTATTGCAATCCTTAGAATTACCTGTTGATCTTTTAGATGACAATAAATGTTGGATCTAACATGTTACTTAAATCTGTGCCAAGGTATTTCGGATGATAGTAGAGAAATAAGACCGTTTCTAGACGTCGCATCTGAGGTCGATTCATATATAATGGTAGAGACAGCGGCAAAGATGATCTTGAGCGCACCAGAACAAATATTCTGATCTGTAATAATAAATGTAAAAAAGCAAAGTCGTCTGACATTCAGAGAATATGAGACCAATTTTTATATGATTGATTATCATTATAAGGTATGTAAAAGTAGAGTACATTACCATTTATTATTATTCGTATAACTAGACAAGAAGATTACTGAAAATTATTGATTGTATTCTTGTAGATATTGCAAATCTTTGTAAAGCTCAAGATTCTGTCAAAAAACTCAATATAAAATACTCATACAGGTTAAATATCTCTGAAATGCTATATAACTTTTCATGAATTATATGTATCCAGAATTCTAGATAATGTATGTTAATTATAATGCAATCCAGTATTATAATTAGATTTTTTATATTTATAAATATAAAAAAACGCACACATAGGTTCATACTTACATAAGTATACATTTCGTACCATTTGCTACTTTTTCACAGTTAAAGAAATTACTTAGACGTTAGATATATGTACCTATCCTTGGATGAATTATTAGGGAACTTGTCATACTGTATTACAATAGATTTTGTACATGACTCAAATTAGCGAATTTTCAGTAATTATTATATAAATTAAATGTTATGTAAAATAATAGAAGCATTAAAAAAATATAGCATCAGGTCTTAGTATTATAAAATATACATACTTATCTGTATTTATAATAAAATTTTATATCAGCTAGAAACAAATTGTCTGTAAATTATATTATTCACTTCTAGTCATAGATTAAGGGGGCTGTGAAAAGACATGATTTTCAGCAGGATTTTCTTTTTTGAGAACGTGAATTTAGTAAAAGTTGGTTATTCAAAACTATATAATCTGTTTTATATTTAACGTAATGTGTTAAATATTTGATATCTCAATTGTTTCTTAAAGATAATTGTTTAAAAATTAATTCCATAGATATATTGAAATGAGTTTGAGGTTTGATGGAATTCTAGGACAAGTTGTATATTATGTAAATTAGTTACGAAGACTAAAAAGAAGTCGGAACTGATTGGAATAAGATGTAAATGGTTCATAATTGATTTAGCTTTAATTAAAATAAATGATTTTTATAATAATATTTTAGTTTTTAATTTTTTACCCCTCATAAAACATCTATAGAGCAACAAAATAAATAAACACAATATCTCACTAAGTAACTTGTATCTTAATATAATTATGTATATAATTCTTCTGTACTACGAGCGTTTGTAATATAACTCCTAAACGACTGGACCGCTTGCAATGGGTTCTAGTATGGTTTGAAAACACAATTGGACCCAGTAGGTGGCGCTGCTGTCGGTATGTCACCAAACTGGATCGATTTGGATGAAATTTTGTGTGTATATTTCAATGGTTTCTATTATTGTGATGGATTGTTAAACGGTTTAACAACATGTAAGTTATATCACAAATAAGGGTACAATGCCACGTCGTTGTGGTCGTAGACGGGGGGGAATAGTGGTAATATTAAATTTAAACGCTACTTTTACCGGACAGAACGATGTCTGCCGGGTCCGCTAGTTTATTACAAAACTTAAGCATTTTGGGATCGGAGCGGGCGGCGTGTGACGAGAGGCTAGTCCTAATGTCTGACTTTTTAGGTCGCCTGATTCTAGGCCGAAGAGCAGTAATAGTTAGTATTGTTTGCTTAAAGGCTGACATGATTGATTTGGAACCATAATCTATATAATACAACAGCGAAATATCACTTATTCACTGCCTGACTGACACATCATAAAATTTTGATAACTATTTGACTTACGAAGCTGAAATTTGGCAGGTAGATTCCTTGTATGCCTACATGCTTGTATACATGTGATGTAAAGGTTCGTTAAGAGCACATAATCTACTAGGATGAAAAAATGTGAGGTCTATGGTTTAACGTGTGTATCTATCTGTTACTGTGTGTCTGTGTATATGTTTATCTGTCTGTCTGTCTGACTGTTTGTGGCATCGTAGCTCCCAAACGGGTGACCCGATGTTAATTCAGTTTTTTGTTTGTTTGAAATGTGACTTGATCGAGGGTATTCTTAAGGTGAAACGTTTCACTTTGGCGGGAAATTCAAATTTCAAACAGTTTTTTTTGTTCTTGTAGCTAGGCCGAGTAATTATTGTAAACCATAATGATGTTCGGGAAAATTTATTATTATTCTTTACAAACTCGCGTAAAGTTATTTATCTCCAATGCACATTATTACAAACATTTGTCAATAAACAAATTTATGCTGTTTCAAACGGTTTATTGCCAAATGTAAGTAATATGGTGAGTAACTGATTAATAGCTGTACATGATAATGTAAAGAACGACCAACAATTTTCGCGAACACTATGCCATTTCACAATAATTACCCGGCCTAACTACAAGGACAAAAAAACTGTTTGAAATTTGATTTTCCCGCCAAAGTGAAACGTTTCACCTTAAGTATGATTCATGCAAATCTGTTCAGCCATTAGAAGGTTATCGGCTATTTTATGAGGGGTATAAAAAACTATTTATACTTGTAAGTATTACACAGCGACTTGTGTTGACTCCAGTCAGCGATGTGCTTTACTACCTAGAAACATTGAGGTTAATATAATCGATGTCTATAACAGAAAACATTGACTTTCATATTAACAACATGGTCGGAAAACCCTGTTATCTCACTCACCAAATGTTACGACGCCTAATTGGTCAATAAATCGAGTGCGAAATGATGGATGTCGATGTTTTTATCTGCCAGTAGTACAGTTAGCCCAGTTGCAGAAAGGCACCATAAATCTTATGTAGATTAGGATGGTTTTTCATTATACCTACGTATGTACCTATATACTAAAACTGCGACCTGAACAACTGGAGGATGGGCAGTAGCGTCTTATTAGTATACGGTGAACATACTGCGATCCCCAAGCCAACTGCCAAGCGTTGGGATTATGGCAACACCCCTATCTGAGAGGGAGGCCTATAAAAAAATTGGCTGCCAGTTTAAAATCTAAACCCATATATAAAAATGACCCCTCTATAACTTGAGAACGGCTTTACCGTTTTCATTCATCTTTTTTTTAATGTTTTCTAATACTTCGTAGAAGGTTCTTACATTTAAAAACGGCTGGATCGATTTGGATGAAATTTTGTGTTCCTGGAGCGTGACTGAAGGCCGAGCTTACACCCATGCGAAGCCGGGGCGGGTCGCTAGTATTACAATATAGGGTTCCTATTGGATATTGTAATGTCACCAGAAATAAAGTATACAACATGTCAGTAAAATCGGTTAGGAGGAACTGGTTCTAATTCAGCTTACAACATTTAACCTAAACAAACTAACAGACATTGCAAGTTAAATAAAAGTTTGTAAAATAAGGATAATAAACAATACACGTCCTTTAATCACTAACATCAGTATTTAAAACTCATTAAAATGTTATTCTCGTCTTCTCGTCTTGATCGTGAGTTGAAAACGCATTTTTATACCTACCTACCATTTTCATATTGCTCTACTTTTCCTCGATATAAGTAGGTATATTATGTTTGCTTTTCCTCGACACCTTCAATGCGCAAGTGTAAATATCTCTTTAAAAGTAGCACACTCAGGAGCACGATCATAGAAGAGTCAACGAACCCTGCTCCATTTAAGGCAGAATCGTGAAATAATATTTTAAAAAGGTACCTTTCCAACATCTTATTTTCATTCGAATATTAATGCGCATGTCGTTATTTATGGGCGAAAATTATCCCGGTCATTTCGATGTGAGATATTTAGAGCTAGTGCTAACCTAATTATCAGCTGACGAGCGTTTATAATCGAGTTTTTATGTCGCCGGCACACGCGTCTCTCACAAACGGAATAAATCTGACCGGGACAATGAGAGCGCGGAGATGAGAGGGGTGCGCACCCCAGCTGCGTGCCGCGATCGATCGTGGACCAGTCGACGCTGCACTATCAATACACCATCAAACGTCACGGACGTGTTGTTCTGCGACCGGGATTTTTGAAATTGGAATGTTATAGTTATTTCTGAAGATGGAGGGGCGACGGACGTGGGAAGGTGTACCAGTGGGGGAGTCTCACTCGCCGCCGCAGTCGGTGCCGGGGCGGAGGACCCCGCTGGGCGCCGTGGGGCTCGGCGGGTTCTACATGCAGGGCGGGCAGCCGGCGCCGCCCCCGATGCACTGCTACCCCACTGATGAGAACCAGCCGGAGCCCGGGACCAGCTATGCTCAAAGGTGAAACTATTTTCTTATCTGTTAGAACTGGTTGACCGCTTTTCTTTTAGTTTTTTCCGTTGTTTCTTTTAGCTCTTGTAGATTTGAAGTAGAGTAAATACCACATAACTACGGAACATTGTTTTCTTCTACAAGTATAATATCGTGATTTCTAAAGCCCATTGCACACTATGCCCAGTAACTATCTCAATCGCAAATTTGGTTATATTAAGTATCATAACATTTTAATTTATTGTTTGATCAAACGTTTGGTGGAGGTGACTGGTGATCGGAATGCTGACGCCTACTTTGGTTAAAAAATTTGCATTGCTATTCAACGTGGCAATGCTGCCAGCATTCTGGCTACTTTTCGTAACACCTAGTTTAGGTATTAGATATAGTCTTTTTTATGTAGGTATAGTTCAGTAATAATTTTTCTGTTCATATTATAATTTTTTCAATCAGTGGCATACAAATTTGTAACAATTATATACTAATAGTACTAAAATAACGAATAGTACTAATGGTATTCAAATGTAATCATCAATTACTATTTTTCAAACAAACTACATGCAGTACCTACACTATAGTCGGAGATATTCGCGCAAGGAAATTATTTGTAATAGACATTAATATTGTCGACTCAAAAAGGGGGCACATCCTTACTTACTGGGGTGGCACGATGATCCCAAAGTGGATAGGCCTCCGACAATAAATTACGTCACTCTTCAAGACAGTGTGAGTCCTCATACCATCAACACCATCATTTTATGTTTTTTTTTCTGTTTAATAAAATTAAATATTAGCTAAATTTGTTTATTGAGATAAAAACGATCGGATCAATTAGGTACATTTACCTGACACAATAACACAACAATACACATGTCTGCAAATGCTCATATTTATTTAAATTCTTTGTTCATAATGTCAATATATGTTTTCATCACGGTATATATCCCATTAATTTATTATTTATTTACACACGCAATAAAAACAAAAGATACTAACAGTAACTACTAGCTATATTTTATAATATTTAAATATACAGCTACATTTTTTTTATCTTCTATACATGTCAGATAAATAAATATCTAAATTTAAATCAATGTCAATATAAAATAAAACAAGTCTTAAAATTAACACAATTATTCGAATAACCCACCCCTAACTGTACCCGGTACAAAGGAGCCCATTACACTGGCTGCATTGCCACGCTGAATAACTATGACCAACCTTTGCACCAGGTTTGAGCCGGCGCGGGAGTCACCTGTCAGTACAGTAAATTAACCTTAATATTTCAACTTAACGAGCTTGGCAAATTATTTTAACAAAGAGAAAGAAGAGAGCCAAAAATATTAAGCATTGCGAAGCAGTCCTCACTAGGATTACCCATGTCGAGAACTACTGCAGTCCACCTATCTCACTACACAGCCGAGCAAACATTTGTACATACGTACAACGTTAATAATCATATAACTGTAGTGAATAACCGTGATAGTTTAAAGCAGTCTTAACTCTTAATATATAATTAAGGCACAATTATAACATTAACAAGTCTACACACATAGAGCTTCCTACATGTAGCTTTATTATACAGCTCTATAAAATTATTCAAAATCATGTAGTCATGTAGTCTGCACCTATAATTGTGATGAAGTTTAGTCTAATTCTTGTGCCCTGTCTCTCCTATGTAATGTAATGACGTACCTACATCATGTTGGTGTTCATTAAATAAATCTTTCATTTTTACTAAACTTTCGTGACATACCCATGGCACAACTGCGTGACACCATGGGGAACTGCTGTTGTTGTGCAAAAGAGAAATATAATTCTTATATGAAACCTATTTGATATCGATCCTAACAGATTTCACACAAACCATTTTATACCACATGTTCTCTCCAAGGGGTGGCAAACAACGAGAGTACTTCAAGTGCATTGCCATCTGTGAACAATAGAACAAAACAATACATTCTCAAATCCGCTTCCATAGAGCAAAATAGGAATAGCAACCAAACTATAATTTTACCGCTACAGAAAGAAAAAAAAAACTGAGAAGAAAAAATTTGTATAACGAATATGGTAGGTGCTTCAACATCGGTATTAGAGTTTTTTTTTAATCTTTTTTTTTTATTAATTTGTTTTTCTCTATAAGTACATTATTTTTATCTGTAATTTTTATTATTGCAATGACAAAACAAATATAATTATAATGTAGACAAACAAACAAATTAAAACCTAACCACAAAAAAGCTATTAAACCGCTACGAGTGAGGAAATTTCAAATTTCTGTAATTTTAAATAAAACGGCACTAATTTATTAGTTATTATAGCTGTTGTTATTTTTATACCGATAAGAGGGGCAGTATGTATTTTTTTTTATGTGTAGTTAGTATAGGTATCTATAATTTTATAGAAATTGTATGTTAAATATATTTGAATAAAGTGAAATAAACACACTTAGCCAACTCAATAAAAAAAATTAGAACAAAATCCCTCGCCCTCCCCCATCCATCTCTTCTGGCCGTTATTCTATTCGGGTCTTTAGTTTGGGTCATACAATGCTACATATCTATTGTTCTCGACTAGCCACTTGTTTCGCTCTCCCCTGATTCACCCTTATCTAAATCAACGGAGGGGTTGGAAAAAAATTGGTTTATGATTTACAGCAGTGGCCCGCGATTTTATCCGCTATCACACAAACATTTTATTTTTGTTTTATCTTTACCTATTGAATCGTATATATTTCAAGAAAAAAATATCTTTTAAGTATTATCCAAGGTAAGCTATCCCTATACCCAATTTCATTCAAATCTGTGCAGTCGTGTGGGAACAAAACGTACCTACTAATACAAAAACTTTCGGAATTATTGATTTTACAATTCGTTACTCTTTAGTTCAAGTTTTTATACAGTAGATGGCGTTTTAAATGAGTTTTCTTCTTTAGGTTACGCCCATGGTTTTGTGTAATAAATTTCCTGCAGTAATTGACAGTGATTATCACAATTTCAAGAGCAAATATGAGTGTTTTGATCGATTAAAATGTATTAGGTAATAATTAATTTTGTAATTTCAGACCATTAAATGACAGTAAATCAAAACATAAGATGCGGCAGGGAAAAACTGTACGATTGAATATAAACGCCAGAGAAAGAAGAAGAATGCACGATTTGGTAAGTTAAGAACAGTTTAATTATGCTTAATACCTGCTTACATAGGTAACATCTATACATATAATAAAAACGTAGAGATAAAAAAATCTGTAATTGCGCGATAACAAAAAAAAAATATCACACAGGGTGTCTTAAAATAAGCAGCTGAACACGATAGGACAGTTTTTAGAATTTTTGTCTGTTTGTTTGTTTGTCCGCGCACATCTTCTAAACCACTGGACGGATTTAAATGCGGTTTTCACGAATATGCTTAGAAATTACCAGATTAAAACATAGGCTATGATATCATTTATTTTAATTTTTTATTATTACATAAAAGAAAATAAAAAATCTATGATTATTTTCTTCGTTACCCGAAACGTAACATGAGGATCGTCACATAGCCTCAAGCAAGGAGGTCCAAAGTAAAGAGAATGTTATTGACATAGCCATTAAAAATTTGAAACTGTCAACTGTCATTCAGATAATCAGTTTAAATTTAAAGAAGGTTCCTTAACCTTCTTAGATGAATGAACGTGTAGATCAAGGATGTTATAAAAACCTAGGCCTTACAACCTCTTTGGTGATTCAATCCAATGCATTTTGCAAGACAAGCATATGTTAGGGTTCCGTGGCCAAAGCCATACTTGTAATCGTATTCATATAGTTCAGAAATTACATGTTCATAGAAAAATTCGAACGAGCGAAACTGTCCAGTCAAATTTCAGAGATGTATCATCCCGACATGACATGATATTATACTTATTATGGTTTAGACAAAAAGAAAACTTCAAAACATGCTCTACACTGTGTTTTTACTTTTATGCTTCTATCAATACTTCACACAGGGCGTCTTAAAAACAGTAGCTGATGTTAAGGCGGTTTTTAGAATTTTTGTTTGTTTGTTCACGCACATATCCTAAACCCCTGGAAGAAAATGCGGATGGATTTAAATGCGGTTTTCACGAATATGCTTAGCTATCACCAGATTGAAGTATAGGCTATGTTATTTTGCGCAAGGGCCGGATTAGGGGAAGAAAAAAGGATTGAAGGTTTATATGAAAATCTACGCATACGAAGTCGCGGGCAAAAACACTAGTGTAACATATAGGTATTAGGTATAGGTACTTTCTATGGCTGAGCCAAAGAAAAAACTACTCAGGAAACGTTATTTGCCAGAAAGATCAACGAACATTGAGCTTCTGAAGTGAACTTCTTGAATTTATGACAGTTTTACCGTTATAACTTAAAAAGTTGTGTTAACGAATTGTTCAAAATAATTTTGAAAAAAGGTTTTTAAAATAATCTATCAGCATGTAAAATCATATCTACAGGCTTCTTTGTCCAATTGTTTAGAAATGCAAGGGACAAGGGCATTGCACGTCCATAGAAAACTGTCATTCATACTTAACAAGATGTATGGAACAGCTACTATATATACTACTACTATATATGTGTATACTACTGTACTGTATATACTACTACTATATATGTACTTTTTTACGATTTTAGGGTTGGTTCCATAGTAAAAGTTGTTCATAAGTACTACCTACTACGAACCCCTTTCGGCTAAGTGTGTCCTTTCCGTATAACCTTGTATTGTTAGTTACAATACAAGTGAATTAATTATACACAGTAGGACGTCCATCGCACCCACAAGATGGACAGACGAACTAAAAGAGACCGCAGAAAAACGCTGGTTGCAGGCCGCTTCCCACCGATGAATCTCACATAGCCCGGCCAATCCCTAATGCAACTGGGTATCTTGAAGATCCCCCCCCCCCCCCCCCACCTCCAAGCCCGTCAACAATAAAATATATGGTTAAAATTAGAAATAATTGACACAAATAAAGTATAGGTACAAGCTGCCAAAATTAACTCGAGGCCAGAACGGTTCTATAAAAAAGCTGAAGTTTAAAATAAATCTTCCGAAGTGATACCACTCTATTTATAATATGATGTAAGTGTCGAACGGAAGGTAGGTAACGTTATGAATGTTGTTATTACAGAATGACGCACTGGACGAGCTGCGCGGGGTGATTCCTTACGCACACTCGCCGTCCGTCCGCAAGCTGTCCAAGATCGCCACGCTGCTGCTCGCCAAGAACTACATCATGATGCAGGCCAGCGCTCTCGAGGAACTCAGAAGGTATGTACATATTTTCTTGTTTTTTAATATGCCATAGGTGGCTAATAAGCAGACGGGCCGCCTGATGGTAAGCGATAACCGTCACCTATGGATACCTGCAACACCAGGGGCATCACAAATACGATGCCGACCCTTAAACTCTATTAACAGCCCTTTTAAAGAACTCTATATTAAAGCTACTCGGAAATGCAGCAGGAAATGACACTCATTCCACAAATTACATGTGTGAGGCAAAAAGGAACTTGTAAAACGCACAGTGTGCTATTTCCACCTATCTATGATTATGTGGATGTTAATTGATACCTTGCCTAATTTACGATTTAAAGACTCGCTTTTTTGCTAGGTTGTCAAGAGATTTTTGCTAGGCGCCAAAGTCGTTATTTTTTTAAATATATTTTTACACCATAAAGTGCAATAAAATTTGAACTAGGTAAGTAAATCTGAAATTGTAGTCATATCATACGAACACATCATTATAACAACTTGTACTATAGGATGTAGGACCAACCGTAAAACTGATAATTTTTCATTTCGGTGAACGCGTCAATTTTCAAGATAATTGTCATTCAGTTGATTGATATTTCGATTTTTCTTTCCAAGGCAAAATTTATTCATAATGAGTACAATAATGAATAACCTCATTTCACCTTCGCCATCTTACCGAGAATAATCCTGCATACTGACACTAGTAACCAAACTTATTTCCGATATTTTAGGTAAGTATGGCAAAAATCAAGGCGACAGATATCTCAACGAAGAATATAAACGCGTACGTACGAACTTAACCAACATTTGTTCTCAATTCCAGGCTAGTAGCATACCTGCAAGGTACCTTGACAGCTGCGGGCATCGTGCCGCCCCCAGGGTTTGACATCGCTGGCCTTCCAGCAGCAGCCAAGCTCCTGGGGCACGCGCCACTGGGCCCACCTGCACCCCCCGACCCACCCTCCTGAGAGCTAGTTAAGGAAGAGCCTTTTAACCGCGACCCAAGTGAAGCCTTCCCGGCTTTCAACTTCGAGTAGCCGTGGTGATGGTTGACTATTTAGTCTATTTTTAGCTCACTTTTTCTGTCCATGTGTAGGTTAAGTAGATTTTTCAATATAAATCAAGGTGTATTCGAAAAACGCTACGTATTAAGAGAGCAATTAATGTTAGTATTTGTATTTATAAGGTTTATCGTGAAGAAACCATCCTCAATGTTTCACGCCCCGGATAGCGTTATATTCATATTTTTCATACAAACGTACTGGCCAGCCGCATATTTCAGGAATCGCCTGAAACGCTATACGGAGGTGCGGAAAAAAGACGACAAAAGGTTCGCGACCAAGGGGACGCGCTGGAAGTGGGTGGTACGGCACGGCGGCCCATACATTCATATTTAAAATACAGAGCTGATAATCTTCAAATGGCTGAACAGATTTTCATGAACAAGCCAAGAATACTCTTGATCAAGTCCCCTTTCAGAGAAAAATATCGAAATGGGTTCAGCTGTTTGGGAGCTATAAGGTATACTATGCCACAGACAGACCCACAGAAACACGTCACTTCTCTTTTTGCGTTAAAGTTTAAAAATACATAACCAAGCTTCATCAAAGTCAGACAAGTAATTTCCGAAAAAATATCTAGTACGTTGTATGAAAAGAATAAATATGACCAGCCTTAGCCTTAAGCACCCTTAAGGTGGAATGATTGATTAGATTTTATTGTCACTGTCAGCAGGTGTTCAGCAGATTATGGAAAGTGCCAGGGTCGATGATGATGATCGTGTCGATTAATTAAATATTAGTAATTAACACTGTATAGATGTAAATAGGTAGAAGAAGAAAATATAAACAAAATCATCACAAAATCTCTAGATTAAAAAAAAAAAAAAACATTAAGTAAACATTCGAAGAGCGTGCAGTTTTAGTTTGGAATATCTTTGGGTAACATTTTTTTTCAATGTTAACTACTTAATTGTTCCATTTCATGTGTACAAAATTTTGAAAATTTAGCGATCAGGGGGTCTACCATGATCTCTAAAACATTCTTAAAATAATCTTACATTGAGCTTTGCCTCGCTCTCTCGGCTAATGAGAGAGCAAGACAAAAGTTAATGAAGGTTATTATAAGAATGATTTTGAGATTATGGTAACAACCCACCAGGTGGGTGGGGTTAAATTCAACTTTATTAGCCGAGAGAGCAAGAGGCAAAATTTAATGTAAGGTCTCATCATAATCTCAAAAACATTCTTATAATAATATTTGATTATAATGTTTTTGAGATTATGGTAACCCACCAGTGTTATTGGGTAGGAAAAGATAGGCCGAAAACGGACAATATACGAGTAGTTGAAAGCTTTGTACCAAAACATCTCCCTCACAGTTGTATTGGTACTAACAAAGCTATAAAATTTATTTAAATTAAAAAAATTAAAAAGAATAGTCATTTTAATATTACACATAACAGGAATATCTTATAATCAAAACAGCGTATTTCGTAACAAGAAAACAGCTGGAAAATTAAAAAATCTTCAAAAGACAATAGTCAAGTAAACAATTTTGACACTTGGTTTCTTGGTTTGACATTAGTCATTGAAAAAGCCAAAACATATTGATTTGGTTGGTTGGTGAACTAGCTGTTGTCCGCAACTTTGTACGCTTATAAACATAGGCGTATTACGTAGGTTTACCTATATTTTTTATAACAAATAATAGGCTTACGTGTGACCGCCACCTCGCCTGATGTTAAGCGATGATGTGGTCTACGATGGTGCACGCTTGTCTAGAAGAAACCGATTCACTCGCGATTCGAAGACACCCAAATTGTATTGTGTATCGGTGAACTATATAAACGTTCAACCCTCTTTTTGCCTCTTGATTTGATTATTTTGCAAAAAAATTTCTTAGCGAATCTCTACACCTCGTAAGGAAACTGCTTTTCATCTTCGTAGGTCACGTTTTGAGATTTCGGGATAAGTCATTAAATGAGTGAGTGATTATGCTTTTCTATACTACATAGGTTAAATAAATTCGGTAACGAGGTAGGTGTAAGGAATTAGCAATAATTATGATAAGTATTTTCTCACTAAATATATTTAGGTATATTTAGAAGAAAAATGTGAATCCATGTGCCAAATAATGTTATTAGATTAGAAATGTTTAACATCAAGTGTTTTATATATGTAATGTAGAAAGTCATTCTTTGATTATGTGGTTTTAAAGCATGATTATTAATCGTAGTAAAATAAACTGATGTTGAAGTTAGCCTTGAACACATAATAATAATTATGAGTAATTAATTAAAATACAAGTAATTAAAAATACGGTGTATGCCAACTCTTACCTTAACGTAAAAGCTCAAAAAGCAAATGTATACCTTTATAGTTTTGTCTCACTTTAATTCGTGACACGTCTTGTCAGCGATAAGTTGTCACTTGTCACTTTATAGCATAGATTAGCTTATCAAGCGTTTGCGCATAATACGGTTAACATTTCGTTATAATATGCTATAATATTTGCTCTTTTATGCAAAAACGCTCAATAAGGTTATTTTTTCTTAATTTTTTTATTTCTCTTGTATTCATGTAAAAGGCATATGTGGCGCGTATGAACTCCGACCGATGGGCCAGGATCGTCACAGTGGGTGCCTGATGGACGACGCAGTCAAGGAAGGCCTAGGAAACGCTGGTGTGACGATCTTGACTCATTCCGGAGAGTTTGGCAAGAGGTGGCGGAGGACCGAGATTTATGAAGGAAATGGGGGAGACCTTTGCCCAACAGTGGGACAGTATAGGTTAAGAAAAAATCATATAAAAGTATGAAAACTATGCGACCTCTGACGAAGCCTTAAAGATGGGATGATTAAAGATTTTGTCATCACTACCATAAGTCATCCATAAGATTACGGTAATTGCCAGGGTCGATGTAATGATCTCGTTAATTGATTAAATACTAGTAATTTACGCTGTATACATGTAAATAGGCAGAAAGAGAACAATTAAACAAAAACTGCGCGCTACTACATTTTGTAAAACCAATACTAAAAGTTAATATTCTAAGAGCGTGCAGTTTTAGTTTGGAATATCTCAAATTTTTTTTTTTTCAATGTGATAAGTACTTATTGTCATTATTTGTGTACATGTGTGTATTTTGAAGATTTACCTATCAGTATTATTGGGTAGGAAAAGATTGGCCGAAAACGGACAATTTACTTCAAAGATTTGTTATGTCAAAACAGCTATTACAGTTGTTTTGGTACTGACAAAGCTTTGAAATTTATTTAAATTAAAATATTAAAAATAAAATTGTCATAGTGATATTAGATTTAATAGGAATACATATATTTAAAACAGCGTATTTTGTCACAAGACAACGGATAAAAATTCTTTAGATGATAACACTAAACGTAGTCAGCAAAACAATTATGAGATTTGGTTTCTTTGTTTAATATTAACAGTTAAAAAAATGTGGCCATGCTAAAGAAATGACTTGTGACAAAATGAACTTCAAATAAAGTCGGTCGGATAGGTGTAAGAAATTAGGAATAATTATAATAGGTATTTTCTCTCTGAATATAGGTACTTAGGTATTTATGAAGAAAAATGTGAATCCATGTGCCAAATGATGTACTTAGATTAGATGTGTTTAACTTCAGTATAGATATATATGTATGATCGATATAATGTAGAGAGCCAATTTTTTTATTATGTGGTTTTAAAAACATAATTATAGTAGTAAAATGAATTAGAGTTGAAATAAGCCACAAACGCATAATTATAAGTTATTAAAAATACGGTGTATTTGCCCACTCTTACTATAACGTAATCGCTCAATAAGAGAATAAAACTTTTTAACCGACTTCCAAAAAGAAAGAGGTTCTCAATTCGACTGTTTTTATGTTGTTACCTCAGAACTTTCGACTGGGTGAACCGATTTTGATAATTCTTTTTTTATTTATTTGAGAGCTGGTGCTTCCCGTGTGGTCCCATTACAATTTGGTCCAGTTCTGACATATTTATGAAGTAGATTTTTTATATTGATGATTATATAGTTTTGACTTCTTATCAGCGTCAGATATAAGTTGTCATTTTTTTAGCATAGATTAGCTTATAGACTGTTTGCGCATAATATGGTTAGGTAATTGAATAATAATATGCTATTGTAATTAAAATTTACGGGATTTATTGCGGGAGCTAAGTTTAAGAAGCTACAAAACATTTTTTTTGTGAAATTACCCTAAAAACAGCTACAATATTATTAGGTACAATAATCTAAAAAATATGTTGCTGTACCAGCTGGCATACCTAATTTATATTTTGTGCAAAAGAAATATGGTATTAATATATTGGAATATAAATAAATAGTCCTATAATGTAAAAAATATTTTATACTACGGTATGATAGTTTTAAACGTGCTCAAATTAAGTACACAGGTATTATTTATTCCATGTGTAACTTAAGATAAGTACTTAAAAATATATTAAGTATTATTTATTTAAATTTTACATTTAAAAATTACATATTATGAAGTCATTACATATAAGTGTGTACTTATGTTCATTGTTTGAATTTTTAATTAACTATGTAAGTATAGAAAACAGTATTTAAGCAAAATCTAATACATAAAAATCTCGTGTCGGTGTTTGTTATCGAAATCCTCCGAAATGGCTTGACCTATTTTTATGAAACTTTTTGTGTATATTTGGTAGATCTGAGAATAAGTCGTGGGCTATTTTTCATCACAATTTTCATCGCCACGCGAGTGAAGCCGCCGGGCGCAGCTAGTATTATTATATTTAGCAATATTATTATGTAGGTACATTACCCTCTCAAATGCAAAAACGCTTCATAAGCTAATCTGTTATGCAAAAATGTTTGTCTCGCTTTCTCTTGACACTTATCGGTAGCGAGCAGTAAACATATTATTATTCTAGTTCACATAGCATAGATTAGCTCATCGAGCGATTGTTATCCAAGGACCGTGAATTTATCTCATCTAAATGAATAAATTAAAGAGTCAAAAAGCAAAACAATTGCATAACAAGTATTTGTACTTCACTTAGATATACAAGGTTAAGCAAAAAGGGTGCGCTAATCCGAAAGGAGGTCATACTCAGTGCCGTAACTAGCCTTTTATGCGCAAGGTGCGAGCTTCTATAACTGCGCCCTTGAAAACTAAACTTGGTCCTGGTGTGGTCATTTCTGCGCCCCTCCAGAGTCTGCGCTCTGTGCCTGGGCACCGCTGGCACAGGCCTATTTACGGCACTGGTCATACTCATCAATGTGATCAACCTTTACTATAAGGCTGACGCGCGATTTCAGGGTCGTCCCCATAGTAAAATTTGTTTATATAGTAATGAGTCCAAGGGCCTTCTATCGGCTTAGTACACCCTTTCTGCATAACCCTGTAGAAAAAGGTACCTATACCTGCAAGGTATATACTTGTTAGTTTCTATTGTAGATACCTAAGTATTTAATGCTCATTAATTATTTATTGAAGATCCTTCCAGGTATGTTATGTATAAGCTAGGTACTTATTATTATACTATCCATTAAAGTTTTAGGTTTGATATCATTGATACTGATATGATATTACCTTTAGACATGGGCGAAGCCACGTTGTGGCAGGCAGGCGCGGGTCCAGCCCTCAAAAAAGGTTGTTGTCACAACCACCCGGAAATCGGGCAAGTGCGAGTCAGCGTATGAACCTTGCTCGTGCATGATCGATATAGTGCATTCCTACGAAGGAAATGTTTATAAAAAATTATATGACGGCCTGACCAAGATTTTGTACAGTGTATCTTAGTTTCACGCGGGTAAAGCTGTGGGGCGTCACAAGTCACGTATGAGGGTTGTGGGCATGTCCATCGTGCCCACAACGGTGGATCCGCGCCTGACGGCAGGGTGGGGTGTTTGCCCCAGCCTGTCTGGCCCTGCATGATATCTGGGGCGACCAACATTTTCAAATTTACAGCAATTTACACTCATAGAATGGTTTTCCTTTCTTCCGTTCGTATTTTGTATTCATAGAGCCTAAAGCATGAATGTGTTTTAGAAGCCTACTTTTTGAGAATTCCCAAAAAGCAGGCTTCCAATGATTACACCAAACGACAGAAAGTCGGTTTGATGAATTCTGTATGATGTGTGTGCATTAAAAATGGGTTCTAAAAGCGAGATATTAATTTAAAACTGAAATTCTGACAAGATTCAGCCAGCGTGGGCTAGTTTTAAAAAAGAAAGTCGCAATATAGATCGATGATTACTGTTTAAATATAGACATTTATGGAACCTACTAGTTTTTAATTTTTTGCTCCACCTTAAATTAAAACCTGGCTATGCCCATGCCTTTAGATTTTCGTGATAAAAGTGTAATTAATATTAAATTAGATGTACCTAAATGGAATCGAAATGAATAAAATGAAAAAATTTATGTGTCGCCATCATGTAGCATGTTTTTTTTCTTTCCAATGACTTGGCACTACCAAATTTATTAAAATTAGTTTTATGAAAAATGCGTCGTTGGTGCTGCGTGAAAGTGTCTAAGTTCCTAATTAGCCGACTTTCAAAAAGGACGAGGTAATCTATCCGACAGCTTTTTTTAAATATTTGTTACCTCAGAACTTTCAACTGGGTGAACCGATTTTGATGATTCTTTTTTTATTTGAAAGCTGGTGCTTCCCGTGTTGTAATTTGATCCAGTTCTGACATTTTTATGAAGTCTGTTTTTAATTGATAATTATTTTTATTTTATTTAGCGTAATGCAACTGTACTGTTTAAAAAAATGGCAAATAAAGAAAGGAAGTCCTAATCTCCTTTTTAGCGTTATTAAAAGAATTGCTATAGATATATAATAAAATATTTTTTCGTTGAATGTTATTAATATTTATTGCACTTAACAATAATATATTTTTAATAATATTACAAAATTGTTTTAAAAACTAATTCTAATCACTTTTGCTAGGTTTTTTAACCTAACACTGTAGCAGATAATGTAAATAATACATAACGGTACTCTATAATGTTTTTATTCAGCTTTTTACAATGTAATTGCAGCTGTCAATGCAAACAGTTACTTGGCCCGGGCAAAGCAGATAGGCTAGAGCGAGCCCTATTTTTTTATGTTTTGATAGTTGGTGCCATTCTGACAAGACTTGTGTCTATGTCGGGTCCAAGTTAGAAAGTTGATTCAGATAGTGTAATTAGAAGTACCTAAATGCCTGCATTACCTAAATTCTAAATTTAGGCTCAGAATTAAGGCAAGTGTAAATAGCCCTTTTACCATAACACTTTCCATAAATAGGCATGTGGCCTTATGTTTAATTTATTGCAAATAACAGGCTTAGCGATGAATATAACTAAATACATTACACATACTGAAAAAATAAATTGAATTGGCTGATTAATCTCTGAGTTATGAGCGTTTAAATTTTAGGTGGGGATAGAGGGGATGCTCCATCCCTATCACGCAAAGCGTGTGTTAGTATAACATTTGTATGCCGCGCCTGAGGCTTGACGTCATAGCTCAGTATAGTGCGCTCTCAGTCTAGCATGAAATTAAAATGCTTATAACTTATTTATTTTTGAACTAATTTAAATTTTGTTTTCGTTGATAGGTTCTATTGACGATCAGCTTTTTTATGAGTTAATAAAAAAAAATTAGTCATCATGCCTATTCTCAATAACCAAATCAGTTCATTTTAGGGTTCCGTACCCAAAGGGTAAAAACGGGACCCTATAACTGAGCCTACGCTGTCTGTCTGTCCGTCCGTCCTACCTTTAAACGGCTGTATCTTTCAAACCGAAATAGCCAGTTGAAATTTTCACAGAATATGTCATGTTATGGCGGATTAGTTAAGAAATAATAAAAGTTAAAAAAAAAAAAAAATTAAAGGGGATTCCCCATAGAATAAACGTCTCTTTTTACGTATTTTTGTATTTGCTCTAGTGTAATAATGGTAATACTTAGAAGTGTCAAACTTGGCATGATTATAGTACACACTCTAAAGTAAAACAACAAATAATGGCAAAGTACGAGTCGGTGACAGATTTCTGTTCATTGCCAAGCTAAGCAACGTAATTCGGTTACTTGGACGATCATTATTTCTTCCACCGAATCGAAATTTTATATTTTACTAATTTTGAATTCGGGTTTTTAAATTGATAAATATTGTATTTTTAACCGACTTCCAAAAAGGAGGAGGTTCTCAATTCGAATATTGTTTTTTAGAATGTTTGTTACCTCAGAATTTTCGACTGGGTGAATCGATTATGATGATTCTTTTTTTATTTGAAAGCTGGCCCGTGTGGTCCCATTTCATTTTGGTCCAGTTCTGACATTTTTGTGAAGTCGGTTTTTTATATTGATAATTATGTGGTACGGAATCCAGTGCGCGAACCCGACTCGCACGCACTTGACCGGTTTTATTTTGTGTCGCTTTACTTCTCATCAATGAGAATTTGACAGATCGCTTTCTAGAACAGCTATATCTACTTATGTTTTTAATCGTTCTAAACAAACTGAGATTTTTACAATGATCCTGATAATAACATGTATGATTACGAAAATCTTACATTCTAGATATCCGGATATTTTCAAAAAATCAATTTGTACGATTATCTTAGAACATATAAATGCCTGCCCCAGTGGCTCTTGGTACTAATGGTAATGAACCTACCTTCTGCGTTTCGGGGCACGGGTTCGATTCCCACCTAGGGCAAAAAATTCATGTGATAAACATTTGTGTTTGTTCTATATCTGGGTGTTAATATCTATTTAAGTATGTATTTAAAAATATATATATATATACGTAATACGTATATCAGTCTCTGGCAGCCATATTACAAGCTTTGTTTAGTTTGCGGTCAGATGACCATATGTGCAAAATGTCCCAGATATTTGCGATAGACGAATTGGTGTTGCTGTAATGCCGTCCGCCTCTTTTTCAGAAAGGCTAACACATGCCAGGCTTTTTCAGGAATATTCTGGCTCTCATTGACTTTTTCACTGATTCCTATCCTCCGCGAGCTTCTCCCATTCACCATGTTTTCTTGATCCATCTATAGTTTCTAGTGTTCATTATAGATCTTTCTTAAAATGTAAATTTTGTAGTTGAGCTTCAAATAAAATATCATTTATCGCTTTTTCAGCATATAGCTTCTGACCAGGTTTCAGTGTTTTAAGTTTTTTAGCCCAAACTTTAGCGAGATGATCTTCTTCCTGGTCTGAATTATCATTATCAATGGGAATTTCGTATTCACTCGACTTTTTTCTTCTTTTTATTGCTGGTGTTGATAATGGGTCCATAGATGACTCTGATGATGGGTCAATAGTTAGATCCATGTCTTCACACTCTTGTTTTGCTTTAAATTCTTCAATATCATTAATTTCCTGTAAACAAACGCGATATGAATATTTTAGGTATCAACTAATCAAAAATGAATTTTATTGATTTTTATGAAATATAGCCGTCCGCCCCGGCTTCGCACGAGTGTAAGCTCGGCCTTCGGCCTCGCTACAAAATATAATATAGCCTATGTCACCCGGGGATAGTGTAGCTTCTCAACAGTGAAAGAATTTTTCAAATCGGTTCAGTAGTTCTGGAGCCTATTCATTACAAACATACAAACATACAAAAATAGGTACAAATCTTTCCTCTTTATAATATTAGTGTAGATGACCTATCCATATTGTAAGTTCAAATCTTTTTAGGGTCCCGTTTTATGGAACGGAACGGTAACGGAACCCTAAAAAGATTTGAACTTACAGAGCCTTACTTAAAAATGTTACTCAAGTTGACATACGCTTAAATATGCTCCATCTTGTTTTCGCGTGTGACGATTGCCGTCAGCGAGAATTTGAGAGAGCATTTTAAAACATAGATCAACTTGAGTAACGTTTTTAAGTAAGGCCCCATATATGGATAGGTCATATTTAAAACCTTCATTCAAAACTTCAAAATCCCTTTCAAAACGTTGGATTGATTTGAAATTTTGCACACTTTTCAAGAACCGATGGCAATGCAATAATTTAAAGTTTTTCCCATTATCCTTACCAGGATCTACAAGCTATTTATTGAGCATATACCATTAGCTATTTAAGAGCGTGTTTTAATGTATTAATAGGCTTGATTTTGACTGCCAACTTGCCTGATGTTAAGCGATGATACAGTTAAGATCTCCCTTTGTTTGAAAACTGCACTTGTATATCTATGCGATATAAATTTTATGCTTGTTTTATATATTATATATTTTTATATTTTATCCAAGCCAGAGTAATACTTCATCAAAGCAATAAGAGAACATTTCAACTCACTCGTATGAGCTGATTAAGCTCTTCTTGAGCACTGCAGAAATGGTCTGCAGAAAGTAGCAGCAAATGAGTAGTTGTTTAACTCAGAGGTTCCCAGACTTTTTTCTCATAGACCACTTTAAAAATTTAGCTGGTTCCGGTGGACTCTCTGCAGCTACATTTCTACCATATTCCTAAAACTCGACAAAAACGTAGACCCCTGTCGAGTCTCTCGTGAACCCCTGGGGCTCCACTTGGACCACTTTGGAAACCTCTGAATTCTAACTGAAGGTATAATGAACTAGTGACAATCGATGACTTACGCTAGGTGGTAACTCATATAGACCCATGGCACTCAACACCAGTTTAGTTGTGTGTCCAAGGACGGGGATGACCGTAATTTTGTCTGTGGTGGTAGTTGCGCGGTCGTGAGCCTCGGCTTCAGCCCGCGCCCGCCGCTTTTGGTCGCGCCAGCACTGAAATAAAAAAAAACATAAAATTATACTTAACTAGTTTAAAAAAAAATTATTAAAATATTGGCTTACGCTTGGCTGCCGATTCCCCTGATGTTAAGCGATGATGCAGCCTACAATGGATCACGCTTGCCTTTAAGAAACCGATTCACTCTTGACTTGAAGACACCCAGATTGTAACTATCGGTAAGCACCCATTCAGGCAGCGCATTCCAGAGACTAGCAGTTCGCACAATAAAAGTGGAATCAAAGCGCTTCATATGGGTTTTCAGAATGTCAACCATAAAGCGGTGTCGATTTATCGTGCCCGCTCTGGCAGTCCGATAGAAAAAAGGGCAGGAGGGAATTAAATCAAAGACATAGACATATATTTACTGATAATAATAGGTATTACAAGTCAGGTACATAAAATACAAAATGTAAGAAATTGCTATACTAATATTACACACTATCTTAATATTGAAAAAGTCAGTGTATTCATAAAAAGCTTGCGTAATTAGCCACTTTTTTAATTTGATTTTGAAAGATGCAAAGCTCGGAATGACTGTCTGAGGAAGTCTGTTATAAATGTCAGGTCCCATTACGTGCGTTAGGTCATGCAGATCTGTATCTCCAAATGTATCCGATAGACTAGCAACTTTGCGCCGATGCTCAAGACTAAGAAGCTTAGTCTGAACTAGAGTATCGTTGCTGATGGGCCTCATGGTGTTTTGGAATAACAACACTTTATTAATTAAGCCAATCCGCAATGAAATATAAATTGATGTTAAACTTACAATTTTCCATTGTTCCACTGTTCTGGTACTACCAAGTTTATTAAGAGCGGAAGCAAGGTGCTCCCACTCTTCTGTCATACTCCTAGCTCCTTGCGGCGTGCGAGAATCGCCAGCCGCAAATCCAGGGTGGGCAACCATATATTTGGCCAAGAACAAGATTTGAGATTTGTTGCTTCTGGCACTGAAACAGTAGTTCAGTTAGATATTTGTTTACAAGAAAATAAAAAACATTAAAATTGCATGGTGAAGTAGAGATAACATTTTATCTAGTATTTGATTGAGATCTCGGAATGTTTAACGTAAGCATTTACTCACACTTTTCTGCCTTTGATTCTCTGCATTTTATCAAATTAAATGCAATTTGCAAAACTTAAACTAACTTAACGTAACTTTATTTTCAGCAGCGGAACCGAATAAAACAACAGCTATCACAACGAATTATTCCTTGGGAGGCAATAATGCACGACACAGCATGATAATTCGTGTACCTACTTGTACATCAAATATCAGTCTGTACATTATTGCTTGTGCACTATTGGGCTGAGCTGAGAATTTATGTACAGCATGATATTGCGCGCAACACGATATTGCACAGCATTCGATGTACATATATCATAGTCCATCTTTGACATCTTTGACTATGATGATTATGTACATCAAATATCATGCTGTGCATTATTATGCCGTACATTATCTGTTATTGCCTCCCAACTACGTCAACGTCAAATTCACTAAAATGTCATTTTAATGGTCATGCTCATAGATTAAGAAAAAATTGATGGTGTATAACGTTTCGAGCTGTGTTACCACCAGCCACCGACAGCCATATTTGTTTGTTACCGAGTGGTGAAACGTTTGCAGAAAATAGTTTCAAGTTAATATTTGGTTTCCCTTGATATTTGGTCTTGTTATTGTTTAACACCAATTAAATATAAAAAAATTGCGTGTACTGTTGCCGGGTGTCCGAGCCGAGTGAGTGTTTTGACGGATAATAATGCAAATATATCTTTCCATCGTCTAACTCATGTTTAATGTACCTACGTATCTACTTTACGACATTATACTGTGAATTACTGTGAATTTCACTTTCAGAACTTACTAAAAGTCAATCATTGTTATCTTTTACACAAATTTTTACATGAATCATGCGAGTATATTGCTATTCTTGTTATGAAATAACAATAATACATTAGCAACCCCGTATTTTTTACATTTTACCTACATATTTCATAGTGTTGTGGTTGGAATTCTAGCAAGATTATAAATATGGATAGACTTTAATCAATTTTGGCAATAAAATCCTGCTTTTTGGAAGTCGGTTAAAAAGTGTGGTGAGTGAGAGAACCCAGCAGGCCTAGCACGGGCCGTGCATATATTGTCTTTCCACCGTTTTTATCCTGCGTGAAAGAGACAAACGTATCCATATTCTAGCTTTATCGCGTCTTCGCGTGGATAAAAGCGGTGGAAAGATAATAATTTGTCCACGGCCCGTGCTAGGACTGCTGTGGCCACAGAAAAGAGAAGTAAACATTTTTTTCTTTTCTGTGGCTGTGGCCATTAATCAATGGTTCTTGAGTTTCACGGTAGATGGCACTACTTATGTTTGTATTTATTTTATTTTAATATTAAGGTGAAACGTTTCACTTTAGCGGGAAATTCAAATTTCAAACAGTTTTTTTGTTCTTGTAGCTAGGCCGAGTAATTATTTTAAACGATAATGTTTTTAGCGAAAATTGATTATTATTCTTTACAAACTCGCGTAAAGTTACTTATCTTCAATGCACATTATTACATACATTTGTCAATAAACAAATTTATGCTGTTTCAAACGGTTTATTGCCAAATGTAAGTAATATTTGCTGTACATGATAATGTAAAGAACGACCAACAATTTTCGCGAACACTATGCCATTTCACAATAATTACCCTGCCTAGCTACAAGGACAAAAAAACTGTTTGAAATTTGATTTTCCCGCCAAAGTGAAACGTTTCACCTTAACATTATTTCAGCTTATATGTATTCTTTGATTGTTCTTAGAATGGACGTTATCAATGTACCTACGTACTTAAGTAAATAATAAAAATAAAGATCTAGGACAATATTGCACACACGGCATCTGACCCCAAACTAAGCAAAGCTTGTAATACAGCTGCCAGAGACTGATATTTACTGAGATATTGTTTAAAAAATATATATATATATATTTAAAAACATAACTAGATACTAACACCCAGAAATAGAACAAACACAAATGTTCATCAGATAAAATGTTTGTCCTAGGTGGGAATCGAACCCACGCCCCCAAGCGCAGAAGGCAGGTACACTACCAACTGAGCTAACGGGGCTGTCAAATGTCAGGTACCCCACTGAACCAACCAGAAATTATAAAAAGTCATTGTCACAAAGAGCAGAGTACCCAACTCCCATTCAAGTTCATATTCCTACCTCAGATCAAATCTACCTAAACACCTACCTAAATAGGTAGAGATCTTTCATTCTAAAAGTGCACGCCCCTCCACCGTATTTTTGTAGTACATATTTTATATGCGTTGTGTGGTGGAGGGGCGCGTATATTTAGAATGAGAATTCTAAGTACCTACAGGGCCTACAGGGTTTAGGGGAGGGCAACCGGAGTTACAGCCTCGGGGCCTCCACGAAAGAGGGGCCCCATAATAAAGACTTCGGAAGAAAAAAACAGACTAGTAAACACTAGTAAACCAGGGGGCCTCCACTCCTTTGTTCCCCGAGACCTCCAGACCTCTAAATCCGGCATTGAGTACCTACTTATGAGCGCCTAGAATTAATGACAAAATTTACAATACGTTTACAATTCATTTTGTGACCAAAATGCTGTCTTTTTCTGGCTCAACTTATGAGCATTGCCATTCAGTGTGGTAAGCTATCGAGTTAGGCCAAACGCTCTCTGCGTTCGCCAATACTTCGGTCAAGCTGCAGAGAAGAAAAAAAATGTGGTAAGCCGCCAGCATGTTGGGTACGCTGCTAACTGGTAGTGGCTAGAACATTTGCATTATCTCTACATCTTCTACGGTCTGTAGGCACACTATTTTTTTATAATAGGCTAAGTAGTTTTTTTTTTGCGAATAAGTCCGCGTTTGAGCACCAACTCGCCTGTTGGTAAGTGACGATGTGTATGTGATTAAGGTATTTAATGTTATCATCATCAGCATCAGCCAGAAGACGTCCACTGCTGAACATAGGCCTCCCCCTTTAACCTCCACACTGAACGACATCCTGCCATCTGCATCCACTGGATGCCCGCGACTCTAACAATGTCGTCGGTCCATCTAGAGGGAGGCCTACCTACGCTGCGTCTTCCGGTTCGTGGTCTCCACTCAAGAACCTTTCTTCCCATCGATCATCAGTTCTTCGAGCGATGTGGCCTGCCCATTGCCACTTCAACTTGCACTTCAAATGTTTATCTTGTATTTTGATTAATTATTATAGGCACATGCCGGAAAAAATACAATACTTATGTAGAGACACAAAAACTCATGAACACTGCTCATAACTAATCGTTATATGCTTGTAGGTAGGTACTCATAATGTAACGAAGGATAGAAGGAAAGTAGGTAAGCAATCGATTGCCCAAAAGCCTTCCGTGCGTCATAGATTATGAAATAAGTACTATACATCCACTCTGCGATCATTACTGGATTTCACAAAATTCTCCCTTTTACACAAGCTGGATGAATCAAAAATAGGTATTTTTAGTAGAGAGCGCTAAAAGGCCCCTGCATTACATAAGTAGGTACCTAGAACAATTTTTTTCTTCGTAATTTTGAATTTGTTCTATAATGTAATAAGAGTAATACGTACAAGCGTCAAACTTGGCATGATTATAGTACACACTATTTACACACTCTGTGACAAACTGTTATTACTTGGACGACTTTGGGCCTTACGGGTAGGCACCTGTGTTATAAGCGATTCAGTTTAGGTGATTACGAAAAGTTGGGCGACCGCAAACCGCATCTCCGTGTATTAAGGTTCTCTTTCGCGTGTTTTTCCGCACTGCGCTGTTTTGAGCCCGCGTTAATAGGTAGCCGTAAGGCGTGATTATGTCTTTCACGGAATCGAAATTGCATTTTCTGGTGGTACGGAACCCTCAGAGCGCGAGCCCGACTCGCACTTGGCCGGTTTTATTTTTACTCCCTCAGTGATTTTTTCTTCAAATAATGTGCGATAGTTCTGACCAGTGGGCGATATTGGGGATGTATTTTCCCGTCGATGACAACCAGCAGAGTCGCACAGCGTGCAATGGAGAGAGCTATTTCTCGGAGTTTCTTTGCGTGATAAAATCCGGGACATCTATAATCGCCGAAGAATCACCGACATAGCTATTAAAATGTGCAAGTTGAAGTGCCAATCGCTCGAAGAATAGACAACCGATGGGAAAGAAAGGTTATTGAGTGGAGACCATACGAACCGGAATACACAGCGTAGGTCTCCCACTAGATGGCCCGACGACATCGTATGAGTCGTGGGCATCCAGTGGATGCAGAGAGAGAGACCTAGGTATGTTCAACAGTGGAAGTCTTCTGGCTGACGATGACGAGCAAATTATGTAATAATTATAAATATAAAAAACAGACTTCAAAAAATTACAGAACTGGACCAAATGGGACCACACGAGAAGCACCAGCTTTCAAATAAAAAAGAATCATTAAAATCGGTTCACCCAGTCGAAAGTTCTGAGGTAACAAACATAAAAAAAAAACAGTTGAATTGAAAACCTCCTGACTTTTGGAAGTTGGTTAAAAACTAATCTAACGACTACACTTCACACATTTAAATCGGTCAAGCCGTTAAAACTTTATAGTAAAGAAATAGAAACAATACATAATATACCTACTTAATTATAAATTAAAAAACCGACTTCACACAAAATTAGTTAAATATGCAATTAGTGACTTGGTTGACAGTAGGTGTTATGTCATCCAAGTAACTGAATTTTCCAGTTATTTTGTTTCAAATGCCAAACTACTGAACCAATTTCAATGAAATTTCTATGGGACCAATCTGAAAGGATATCCTTTCAATCAAAAAATATTTTTTCAAATCGGTTCATAAATCAACGGGTTCTAAGGTAACAAACAAAAAAAAAACAATTGAGAACGCTTTTTGAAGTCAGTAAAAAATACATACATACACTGAAGTGAGAATTTTTCATACATACGCTCGAAAAACATTATTTTTTTGTTTGGGCCGGCGCGGGTATAAATGTAAATAGGTTTCTCATCGACATCAAATAATTAAAATATGGGTAAATTATACTATAGACAAAAATAGTCTGTAATACTTATACTATTTGTGTCTATGATTGATGCATATGACTGTGGGTAGTGGGTACTCTACGTAATGAAACAAGCATATACTCTACCTACGTAAAATGATGATTCACGGTAGAGATCGACCTACGATACCGCGCTGCGCGGCGTCCGTCTGGGTTGAATGCCGAAACCCACCACGTCTCTGCCTACATAATATCAAGTTCAAGCAAATAAATAAATCTGAATCGATCACAAAAAACATACATATATAGGTAAACTCAAATCATGTGAAAGCGTGCTAGTCAGTTTTTTGTTATGATACTCGATGCTCTTTACCTCTGAGGTATATACAGATAATTTTTCCATCGGTGACCCAAGAAGTCAACGACGTCACCATGATAACCTAAAAGCGCCCCCGCCGCGGTAACACCCGAGATAAAGTTATAGATAACTAGCAACCCGCCCCAGCTTCGCACGGGTGTAGGTAAGTTTTATTATACTCATATATATGTAGGTATTCCGTGAAAAAGTATCTAACTAATGGTGAAAACCACATCAAAATCCGTTGCGTGGATTGGGAGGAGTTAGCGGATATACAGACAGACAGACGCGGAAAGCGACTTTATTTCATACTATGTAGAGATTTATTTGTATACTAGTGCTGTTGCCCTCGTCTTCGTACGCGTAGATTTTCATATAAACTTACAACCCTTTTTTCTTCCCCTTTTCCGGCCCTTGCGCAAAATAACATACCATATACTTCAATCTGGTCCTAGCTTAGCATATTCGTGAAAACCGCATTTAAATCCGGCCAGTGGTTTAGGAGATGTGCGTGGACAAACAGAAAAATTCTAAAAACTGTCTTATCGCGTTCAGCTGCTTATCTTAAGACGCCCTGTGTATAATTTTTTTATATCTCGCAATTAGTTTTTTTTTTCTCTACGTTTTTATTATATGTATAGATACCACGAGTAAATCGCACACACATATTAAAAACGCATGCACATTAGGTGACTGAAAATAATAGTCCCTTGTAACATGATTTGCCTAGTTAAATATGCATATATTGTTAAGCATATTTGATGACATTGTGTAATCAGTAAATTAAATAATTATTAATATAAAACCGATTTAATTATAACTATGCATTAGCATTTTTACAAATGGAAGGAACGAACTACCAAGACGGTCGGTGGAGCCACAGAAAAGAGAAGTAAATTTAAATTCAAACATTTTTTTTTCTTTTCTGTGGTATCGTTCGCGCAAAACTTTATGAGCCCTCTGAAGTTAGGCGCGAGGCCTCCCCGACGCCCTGTAAAGTCCCTCGGATACCTATAATATGCGTACTGCGCAGCCACTGGGCCTAACTTCAGAGGGCTCATAAAGTTTTGCGCGAACGATAATAGCCAGAACGTACGTTTCTTGATAAATGATTTTGGATTTAAATGTTTAAATTTTGAGTTAGTAGGCGTACAAATCTAGAGAGTATTATATACTATATAGGCATAAAAATATCGTAACCATTATTTATATACGTAAGTAATTAAATATACGGGGATAAGTAATGGCAATCAGTTAGTAGGGGCTAGGGCGGCCTCAGTACATCAAAGGAAAAAACTTTTGCTCTACGACTTTCGAAATTCGCGAAAATATAATCATCTGTTTCGATGTTTCATACATTTTGTCAGGAGTGAATGTTTTTTTTTGTATGGAACGGCTGTTTTTTTCCGTGATTCTCGAAAAGCCGTAGAAAAAAGGTGTTCGTTTTGAGGTTACTGGGTCGAAACATTTTCAATATTTATGATATCATGTTACTAAAAAATATAAGCTAGTAAAAGTTATCAGAATTTACTATTTTCGTTCAGCTTTTTACAATGTTATGGCAAATGTCAGACTAATTCTTTCAGCGACCGCACTATAACCAACAGTAAGAAGTACCGTATAAGAACGTAATCGTATTTTAGTTTAAAACCTATATTTTATTCAATTATGAGAAAAATTGGTTCAGGAGCCTTACGCCTTCTTGTTTTATGCGATTTTGTTTAGGTGATTGTTAAAAGTTGCGTGACCGCAAACCGTAGCACGGCGTGTTAAGGTTTGCGTTCGCGTAATTTTGCAAACTGCGCGTATTCGAGCCCGCGGTTAGAGTTGGGCGTAAGCTTTACCTAAGGCCCCAGATTGCGAATGTTGCGAAGCAATAAAAATAAGGTTATCTTACTTATGTAGTATTATTAACCTACGTACCTAACCTATGTATATTTCTAGAAAACCTATTGTGCTCTAAAATACACAGGGAAGCAATCGCAACCCTCGGTAACAGATTAAATAATAGTTGCTACGTCCTCGGTGATGAATACAGCGCTCGAGGGTGGTGCGGTGCGAAATTTAATCTACCCCTGTCTGCCCCCTTCCCACCCTACCTACCCTGTAGGTTCAGAACATACAGCTTCACATAATATACACACTGGCTAATAATTTATTCACAATGTTTGCGTGTTTGTGGCTGACAAATTGATGATAACTTTAGTAAAATATAGTATGTATTTACTTGAGGTGTAGGCACTATATTTTTATCAGGCGCGTAGGCGGAACCTACTAAGTACGCTCCCTCGAAAAAAGGTACCTAAGCAAAACTCAATAAAACCTCGCTGGTTTTCATTTCGCAAAATATAGTTCCATGAAACATGCTGAAAATTTGGTAAGTACCTACCTATCTAATCTATAAATAATTCGGATCAGTTTAAACAGGACATAACTCTAACTCTTTTTTTATATTTCAACGAATTAATAGGTTCATAGGTATTCTATAGGTAGGACTTACATAACATTACCTATTTAGAATTTGGCTATCTTTCGATTACGTGTTTTATCAAAATCATTTCCGTCGCTGTACCTACGTATAGTATAAAATTATACCGTCATTGAGATTACTTAGTAAGTAGGTAGGTTACTTAGTACCTAGGTAGGTACTTAACTTATTTTTCAGCCCATAATCCCATCCATTCAGGATTACCTCGTAAAAACAATCTTACTAATTCCTCTAATTATTTATATATTATCAATGATCTCCTCCCTTACTGTTGATGGCAAAATTGCCCCAACAACCGGGGGGTTGGTTTGAGCAGCAGCCAAGTAAAAAAAAACTTCAATTCGAGAGTTTTGTTTGTCAATAAGTGCGAGTGCGAAAGTACCTATAATTCTTTTCCGATAGCGTTTTAATAAGTGCGAATATAAGAGTTTTAAAATTTGAATATACATTATATTTTTTAGAATATTCCTCGACGTCCTCAACCAAAGATATTTGTATAGATTAGTTTGCACCTAATGGTGGCGCCACTGTAGTTTTACATCAAACTTTTCGCATTATTTAAAATTAGTTCCATATTTCGCCGTACATTTTAATTTTTCGACCGCATGCACTGGGGCTGCACGGCGCTATGCATGTAAATGTTGACTTTTATTTATTTTTCTCATAGCGGGCGATGAAAAGTAGAGTGTATTGCGATTTGCCTTGGGCGACGTATACTTTGAATCCTTTACTTAAAGATTCTAACATAGAATCCTTCGCTACGTTCTGGATTCAAAATAGCGCCCTCGCCTCAAAATATTATTTTGCTCCCTTGTCATAGAATCTGCTAATCTAAGTAATATAGTTACTCGAAGGTATAGGATAGGATAATATACTAACACGAAAATCTCTGTACAATTCGAAGGAAGTAAAAAGGTACATGCCACCGTCATGGCAGTTTGTTTTCTGCGTTGCCATGTGAACGATGAATGCTTCCAGCTATTCTTGTAGCCTAGGGTTGTACCTAGGTACGGCTCGACACGACAGATCTATATACATACCTAAGTACCTAGCACGCTGTACTACATACGCCCTACACCGACAAGACACAGTACACCGTTAGAGTTGAGATACCGCACACCAAAGATTTTTGAGATTGAGATACCGAACATTTTAAATAATGTTTAAAGTGATATGTTTTATTTAGGCAGGAGAGCTCAAAAAAATCAATTATTTCGAGTTTTTTTTCCTTTATTCTAAAGATAACGCCCAATCGGGTTTTTAAAATTCTCACTCGGTATTTTTTTACCGACTTCCAAAAAGGAGGAGGTAATCAATTTGACTGTTTATTTCCTTTTTTTTATGTTTGCGGTAACAAACATTTGACCCGATTTAGATGATTATTTTTTTATTTGAAAGCTGGTCCCATTTGGTCCCATTTCAATTTGGTCCAGTTCTGATGAAGTCGGTTTTTTATACTTATTGAAAATTATCTTATATGAGACTGACGTCATAATGTGCAAATAGAAGTTCTATTTCGTACGGTCTCTCGCCAACGTTCATACCACGTTGAAAACACCGGTTCTCGTCCGATCACCGAAGTTAAGCAACGTCGGGCGCGGTCAGTACTTGGATGGGTGACCGCCTGGGAACACCGCGTAATGTTGGCTTTTTGCTGCGGCTACTGCGATATAATTAGATAAAGGGCAAAATAATATGAAATTAGAACTACTTTTTAACCGACTTGTAAAAAAGGAAGAGGTTCTGTTTTCGACTGCATGTTGTTTTTGTATGTTTGTTATGCGATTACTCCGCCAATTATGAAATTATTTCGATGATTCTTTGCTTTTGTTTGGTAGATCATACTTCAGAGGTTGGTCCATAAATATTTTATCGAAATTGATTCAGCGCTTTTTGAAAAATTCAACAAAAACAAAAAAAAAATACACAGATGACGTTTTGGTTTATGAGGCCCACTGAAGCGAGAATTTTTATCTCTTCTCTTTTCTGTGATGAGGCCTCTCAATCTCTGTTTTAACTGTAATTTGTCTACTTTTTATTAGTTTAAGTATGTATCTGTAGGTATAGTCTTGAAGTTGGTTATTGCTTATTAAAAAAAAAAGATGTTTATCTTTGTTAAAGAGAATATGTGAACGAGATAGGTGATCGCAGTTTTTTGAGAATTTCCGAAAAAAATAAATCTTTTTAATGTTTATGCTAGTTGGCTACATCTAAGAAAAGCACGATTACTACGTAAATACGATACCACAGCACAGACCTGCTGCCTTATTATGGATCTTTGATCGGGATCGCGAGTGTCAAAATTTAGACACTTGAAAAACGCAAAAAAATAGCGTTGTCTATTTTCAATTTCGTATTACGTCACCTACGAATTTGGAAATAAACAACGCTTTTTTTTGCGTCATTACCCCTTTCAAGTGTATAAATTTTGACACTCGCGATCCCGATCAAAGATCCATAATAAGGCAGCTGATAAAGTGAAAGGATTATCTATTTACGATAAAGATATTTAAACCTACTATATTTAAACCGAGTAAACGCTCAAAAATGCCTAAACCTAAAAAGTTGGTACCTATACTATGACAATGACTAACTATATTTAAAGTAATCAGTGTAGTTGCAAGATAAATTAGTAAAAATGACTAGTATTTAAATTAGTTTATCGGTATTTCTATATTTTATGTAAAGTTTAAAATGTATGTAAGTAATGTTGAGTTCTGTTGGGTTCTTAATTATATTATTTAGATGGAGTAAAAGACTGCTCATGTAAGACTGATTATTTATTTTATATTTTAGACAATGGCGACTGATCTAGACTAGATCGATTTACAGAGAGAGATGGCGGCGACGGACATCCCGGAGCGCAAGGAAGTTAAACATAGACAATAATAATATTTTATAGAGTTCATAGACTACAACAAGTAAGACCCAACCTCTATGTTTGTATTTTGTAACAAATTTTCAAAAACTGTTTTACGATGGACGCCGCGAAAAGGATGTACCTACCTACCTACTAATCCTAAAGGGGTCCATAGTACCTACCCCTCATTATGAACAACATTTACTATAATATATATTTTAAATTCGCAAAAAAACTCCACGACACTGTTGAAACAACCAGAAAGACTGACAACAGTTGTTCATTCTTGTATTTTATAATATTTCTATCAGTATTAATTGGTTATTGACGTCATGTCTATTCCTGTGTGACAAATCTGCTCACGAAGCTTCCCAAAAACTTTAGTTCAGTGATGTCCTTGCATTAAATCGACGTTCGCGACCTACAAATCCCAAGGAAATTCTATTGTCATACCGGTCAGACTATAGATACAGTATTTCATAATTACACAGCTGTTAAAAAAGTTTTGTGAAAATTTGTCAGCTACGGTGCATACTGTTAAATTGTCTTAATAACCGTACAAGGATCGTGAAGGCGTATAGTGTTTAGATTCCACTCCTCAACAATGTTGAGAGTTGAGAGGCTAGGTCAAGGTTTAAAGATATGGCAAGAGCGAGGCTTATCTTGCAACAGTTACGAATAGGTATTAGTAAACATTCACTGACGTCTGTGCAAGGTACAGAGAGTCGTTTTAAAAAAATGCATCGTTCAATTTTAGGTATCTGGATTTTTCGGGCATAACATAAATAAATCGGCCAAGTGCGAGCCAGGCTCGCGCACTGAGGGCACCACCACAAAATACAATAATTATCAATATGAAAAACTATTTGGTCCGACTTAATGCCTACTAAAACAGCCAAGCAATTACTACGCCGTCACATCTACACTAATATTATAAAGAGGAAAGATTTGTACCTATTTTTGTATGTTTGTAACGAAATAACTCAAAAACTACTGAACCGATTATAAAAATTCTTTCACTGTTGGGAAGCTACACTATCCCCGGGTGACATAGGCTATAATATATTTTGTAGCGAGGCCGAAGGCCGAGCTTACACCCGTGCAAAGCCGGGGCGGGCGGCTAGTAGTTAATATTTTGCAAGTGACGCTCGGTATAACTTTTAATAAACAGAAATTTGTTACCGACTAGCACTTGGCCATTATTTATTATTTGTTGTTATACTTTAGAGTGTGTACTATAATCATGCCAAGTTTGACGCTTGTACGTATTACCGTTTTTACATTAGAGCTAATACAAAAATATGTTTAAAAACACGTTTGTTGTATGGGAGCCCCCTTAAATATTTATTTTATTAATTTTTTTAGTATTTGTCGTTATAGCGGCAACGGAAATACATCCCCTGTGAAAATTTCAACTGTCTAATTGTCACGGTCCATGAGATACAGCCTGCTGACAGACGGACGGACGGACGCACGGACGGACAGACGGACCGACGGATAGCGGAGCCTTAGTAATAAGGTCCCGTTTCACCCTTTGGGTACGGAACCCTAAAAATTAAAGCCATAATTATCAAGCCATTTTTATTTTATGTCTGTCATATAAAGATCCACTCTCAAAATTTTCGTCCGAGAGTTATACGAAAAACCACTTTTATCAATTAGAGTTGATATTATGTTGGGTTTATTCAAAATTGGATGCCGTTATTTTTTAATAAAATTACAGATCTATTTATTACAGAAATTGAGTTTTTATAGCTACTTAATATTTCATGGAATCAGAACACCAAAAATTAAATTTTCGTTGGTTGCTTTTGTCGTCAAATAATGTGAGAGGGCTTTTAATATAAGCTCTGCTACAAAATACGACAATAAAAAAAACGAATTAAAAAAAACTACTGAGCTAGTATTGATTGATTCTTAATAGGAGTAACATTGCTAATTACAATTTTAATGTTGTCATTTTTTAAGATGGCGCAGGAGATCGAATAATAAGTATTAAGTATGTATAAAAATCTTTCAAAATAATACAAATTAACATTTGTTTTAATTCAAAACTGTTTGATACGTTTGCTATGTTATTCTAATGAAAACGTCCAATCGGTTTATTTCGGCGTAGTCGAAGCCAGTATACATACCGGCAAGGCTCCTATAATACTTTTTCTCAAACGTTGCGTGGATATTCACGTAAAAATGTAAAAATTTCGAGATCAAGCTTTCATAGTGGATTGTTCCAGGCGATATAAATATATATGCAGACACAGTACCGAAGGTACAAAAGATCATACACACATAACTTGCCATGAAGATGACTTGCCATGAATATTGCGAGGAAGTAACCTTGTAAAATAAGGGTAACAAGTTATAATTATTTGTCAAATGTTTTTATTTTTTATTATTTTGTTGTTTTCGAAGTAATTTTTGTTGTATTTATATGTTTGTAGTTAATAGTTAGTTAATAACTAGTTAGTATATAAATATAAATAATAAGTTATAAGTTTGTATTACATGCTTAAGTCGTAAACGTATTGGATTTATCTGTGATGTTACTTTTATAAGAAAATAAATTAATAAATTTGACAATTAATTTTTTGTCAATATAGTTATTATAGCATAAACTCCGTGCATAAATTCACTTAAGCATTTTTAGTGAAAAAACATAATCAACTCTTTTCGCACAATAAAATGTTGAACAAATGTGTATCAAAAATTTCTTTTTAGAATTTATAAGATATATGTATTTGAGGAGACAAAAATCGGCTGCTAATTACTTTAGGAAAGTTTAAGACTCTCCGAAGTCCTATTTACGTGAGTTCCTAGAGAAAAATTCGGAAACCTCTGATGGTTTGCGATTTTCAGCGTATACTTCGTAAATTACAGGGCAGAGCGAGAGGGCGCTATGCAAGCGTCGACGTCGCTCGCTCGCCGCGAAAGCCTCCTGAAAATATCTATTGATTACCGTATACGTAGGTAGGTTTGTATAGCTCCCTCGCCCGTGCCACGGCGGGCTGCCGAGTGCCAATTTATTTAAGAACGCTTCAGAACTGTGTCCCAGAACAGAATACCTACCTATATAAAGTTTTTCTTCTACCTGGCAATGCAAGACTGGCGATGACGATGCACGCGTCATCCCGCCTACGTTTACTCACCCGGTAAACATATTGGTGGTGTAGTACTAGTTCGTTTTAAATATAGATCTTCGCGGGCGATTACCTTGCGAATGGAAAAATAATAGCGCTCAAAAAACGTGTCTGCTCACAACCTCACAATGAGATCAGGTTGTCCTATTTATTTTCTAATTATTGCCAGGAAGCGGATGGGGTATTGGCATGGAAAAAGGTTTAGTAGAGCCAGGCCCAGGTGAAGTATTATTATGTACGTACATAAGTATACTATCATGACATGTGTGTATGTATGAGCTGTTTTGTCTGAGACCTGTCGAGCGGGCCCAATAGCAAGAGCAAAAGGTTGTGATCCTGAGTTGCCAGACGAGACTTTGCCATTGTTTGTGGAGTGTGCTGAACAAACAATAAACTCCGCGCACCGAAGGTTCCGCACTAAAAAAATGTGTTTTCACACCACCTGCTCGACAATGTCTAATAACATATCATGCAACCTCAACGTAAAGTAACCTCAACCTCATTTATTTATTTTAAGTTTTAGTTTTTAGTTAGTATTTTAAGTTTTCTTTAATTTTCTGTTTTTTAAGTTGTGCATAATAAATTATTACATTTCAACGTAAAGTAAAGCATTATCTCTTAAGGAATATAAATTTGTATGAAATTTCTTAGGGAATAAAGTTATTTGAATTTGGACCATTAAATTCGTCTGGAAACTCGTGGAAAACTCTAAGTAAAAAAATGCCCATATGGCATTGTAAAGTGGTTTGTTCGAAAATCTAAATGGCCACCATAAGCAGAATTCAAAAAAAAAAAGATGCGTTTACAAAGAATGTGAAACAAAAGACGGTATTTGATGGTGATTTTCAGTGTAACCTGGCTTTTTATTTTCTCGCAGGTGTGAAAAGTAGAGTATGCTTCTCTGGAATAAAGCCTGTCTTCGTCTCGCTTCACTTAGGACTCTATATAACTCTACAGTCCCTCGTTACGCTCGGGGTTCAATATGCCGCCCGCAACGTAAGACACTGCTTTATTCCCTTAGTGCATAAGTAATCTACTATTTCTTTCATTCTGTTTGGGATTTTTAGCGCACGCCTAACTCGCACTTGGACGGTGGTTATACCTACTTTAGATTGTGTGCTCTAGTTATGCCTAAACGCATCAAACTTGGTATATCTAGAGCACACGGTAATACTTAAACGCTATATCTAGTGACTAAAGCAATGATAAAAATACGTAAAATTGTTTGTTGTATGGTGACTTCCCGTTACTACTTTTTGATTTAATTATTATTTCATAATTAATCCGCCGGAACATTTCATATTCTAAGTAAATGAAATATGGTTTTCTATTACAAATCAAAAGATACAGCTGATAAAAGTTAGGACTGACAGACATACAGACAGACAGCGTAGTTATATAGTTTTAGTACTTAAGTCCCGTTGAAAATCCATTTTTTGGACTACACTACGCGAGCGAAGCCGCGGGCAACAGCTCATATTCAATAAAAAATAGTCTGGGAAATCAAATGTTAAGACGTGGTATCACCACTTTTGTAAACTGTGCGCGCTTGCGCGAGCTCGGCAGGCCGCGCGGGGCGGGGGGTCGCAAGGCCGGGGTGCGGCGAGCGGGGCGGGGCAACGTCATGTCGAACAACGCAGCCCATACCCTACCAAATCATGAAGACCGCAAAGTATGCGCTCAAACCGTATTTCCGACGCATACACAACTCCGCCGGCTATAAACTTGCCTGCGTCGCTCGAGTCGTCCAACGCGATTACGCGAGGTGGGAACTCTGAGAACGCCAGTAAAACTGGCCCCCGTATCGCGCTCTGCTGCGAAGATATTCGCTAAATATTTCATCAATTAGTAACCTCTAACAAAACAGTGACCGTACGCGCGACTTATCTATCTTCTTATCGCTGGCTGGCAATGAAAAAGAAAAAACCTGACGCCAAGAACGACGTTGTCATAATATCGCGGAAAATAAATAGGGCTAAAATACAACGGCAGACTCGACGAAGTGAAATAAAGAGAACTTTATGTGTACGGCATTGAAGTGTATTTTGCGTGTTGTGAACGTATGTGATGACCGATTTTATGAAATAATATTGGATACTTGTTTCTACGTGAACTGGTGATGATAGAAGATCAGAAAAAGAATCAAGTGTGCTGTGATATCATCATCATGGACTGGAGAGTTCGGCGTACCTTCGAGCACCGGTGAAGTCAGTCGAGGCCACAGCCTTTTGAAATAGGTACCGGTTTTGAATTATCATTTTGTTTTTGATTTATGACGCTCGCTATGGGTCGACTCGCACCCGGTGCAGATGTCTTGCACTCTCCTGACGGTTACTGCTTGCATACTACTGGTGGATGATATCCTATACACTACACCTATACGTAGGTACGTTTTCTACTAGAACAACTGCTACCTACTTATTTTGTACCTACACCTATTTATCTGGTTTGCAATGTTCTGCACCAGTTTATTATTAAGAGACATCTATGGTACCGAAGTTGAAACGTTATCTGTTTCAGATTATAGACTCTACAACAGTTTTCTTACATTTGCAAATTTTGGAACTACCTATTTTCAATTTCATAAATGCACTTATAGTGAATACAGTCTTAAATATCAAGCCTATTCAAGCATAATACTGATATCATTTTGACACTATTTTAAATGTTTCGTCATTTATTTTTCCAGGTAGCCATGGAGGGATCTACATCCAAAGCAGATATGCAGGCTAAAGACAAAAAAGAAGCAATAAGCAGTCATCAGGAGAAAGAAACCAAACCAACTAACGCCGAAGACGAATGCTATCATGTGATAAAAGACGAAAAAAGTGACAGTGACGCTCATAGTGATGACCTTAGTTCTAATGACGAACAAAATAATGTAGTCAATAGTGGTAACTCTCAGTTTTATGAGAGCAGTGACAGTAAAGATGATTATGCAGTAAAAATAGAAGACAATGATACTCTTAGTGATATAGACGATATCAAAACTGATAGTGCTTCGGCAGATAGTGAAGATTCCGCACTTGGCAGTCTGCCACCTGATACCGTCACCACTGATAGAGAAGAAGAACCGCAGGATCGCTCCGAAGGAAGCGACTCTGGTATTGGATCAGAGACGTCGGAAGACGTCAAGTTACCGAGCTTTAATCTAGCACTGCCATGCACAAATAGTCTAAATTTAATAAATAGTACCGAAAATGTAAATCTTAACTTTATAACAAGTAATGATAATGATGAAACACGCCATAAATTAGTGGAACCAGTACCGATGAGAAGTAATCTGAAAAGAAAACGTGACAAAAATTATACTGAACCACAAACAAAGAAAAGAAAAGAAGGAATCAAATTCGATAATGTTACAGTTTATTACTTTCCACGATCTCAAGGATTTTCTTGTGTTCCATCTCAGGGTGGGTCCACGTTGGGAATGGAGTGGGAACACTCGCATATACAAAATTTTACGCTAGCAGAACACGCGTTAGAACAAAGGAGATTACATAGGCAAATATTACAACAGTTGAAAAGTGAGCGTCATTCTTTACAAGGCGCGTCGCTATCATCTAGCGAGGACAGCGACACCGAAGAAGAGGCTAGTGACATTTCAGAATCCGAGCTTGATTTAGACAGCTACTACTTCTTACAACCGGTACCTACACGGCAAAGGAGGGCTCTATTACGTGCTGCTGGAGTTAGAAAAATTGAGGGATATGAGAAAGATGAATGTAGAGACATAAGAGCCTCGAGGGAGTTTTGCGGATGCGCCTGTAAAGGGGTGTGCAATCCAGACAGTTGTTTGTGTAGCTTAGCAGGCATTAAATGTCAGGTCGATAGACTAAACTTTCCTTGTGGCTGCACTAGGGACGGATGCGCCAATAAATCGGGGAGAATTGAATTCAACCCAGTCAGAGTTAGAACACACTTTATTCATACTTTAATGAGAGTTGGTCTTGAAAGAAAAAACGAAGAGAACCAAGAAGCGGCTAAGCGACGGTGGGCACAAGCGCACAACACCAATTCAGCTCCAAGCATTTCGTATGATAAAGAACGCTGCATGATCAATCAAGAAGACGGTCTATTGAGAGATGTAAACCTTACACCGAGAGTAGAAGTAGAATCATGCGTAAACGCTGGCAATTTCAGTAACATTCACTGTAATATGAGCAATACTGCTCAAAACGTCTCTCAAGATGGCGTATCTTATGGATACAGAAACGAAAGCTGCGAACACAGAAACAATAGTGAGATCAACTTGCAGTTTGAAAATACGAATATTCATCACAACCTGAATGCCGATCCGTACACATCAAACATACTCCAAGGCAAAGGTCCGCTTTACGCCGCAGCGGGAACGGTGGGATATAACACAATGGCTAATAACATGCAACGGTTCCCGTGTGAACTCAACTATTCGTATGACCAGCACAGCGATAATCATCATTTCAAGGGATCGCAAAGTTTTTCGGCGAGCAGTTTTGAGGAGTTCGCGCACAACTCGCAGATGACGATGTTCAGCCACTACGGCCACACGTACGCGCCGGAATACTTGCAAAAACCAAGCACATCTATGCCAGACCACAGCTCCATGCATTACCACAGTACGCCTCCAAACCATTACGACATGTATAAAAGTGTAGAATGTGTAAATACTGAAGTCAAGGGAGATTACAATAGTATGATGACCATGCCATATCAGAGTAGTAGTAGTAAGATTCAAACGGCTGAGAATGATGAGAACTGGTTCAGTCACAATACGCTTCTGAACTTGGACCACAACGACCAGACTACGCAGGATGCTGTCGAGGGTCAATCTCAACCTGTGGAAGTCTCCGCAGGCGCCAATGCTGAGACCACGGAAAATTTTGGTGAACTTATCAAAAAAACTATGGTAGAGAATACTGTGTAGATGAAGTAATTGTTGTATTTTATTCTTCTTAATGAATTATCATGTTATTGACTTTTTAATTATTATTAACTGGTATTTTAAAACAACAACTTATTATGCGATGAAATGTGTCTTTGTTTATTTATGTGCCAGCCTTATTTTCCCTGTTATTGATAACCAAGTAGATGATTTCAGTTCAAAACGAATCAAAGTTTCGTTTTTCGATCTTTGAATGCCTATTTTAGTTCCGAAATATAATTTAAGAGGCGTATTACAAAATGCATCGTAAAATTTTAGGTTTTGGATTTTCGGGCATAAATAAAAAATAAAGCCGTAATTTTCAAGACGAATATAAAACAAGTAAACCATAACATAAAAATTGTTTATTTTATGTCAGTAATTTAACGAAACCCTCAAACTTTCCCTCATTATCATTTGATACCCATATCATGGGAGTGCATTTTAAAATAACTGGTCCACCATCTTTGGGAGTCCGCCACATTGTATTTAGAATAACGTCACTTAGCTAACCATGCACGTCATCGAAAGTAAACGTGAATGCAAAACTTCAGCTCAATCGGTTGGGGACTGTTTTAAAATTCAATTGCAAGATTTGACCCATACTAACAAGATAGGTTAAATAAAAGTTTACAAAAAGGGATAAATTACGAATAAAATTAAATTCATCTATTTTTCGCATGAAATATTTTCTGTTGAAGTAATTACACACTTGCCGTTATTTCTACGAGGTGATAGCTTCGATTACTTGGCTTGGCAGTCAAAGCTTTCGAGGGCAACGCAAGTCTGCCCATCGATGTCAAGCCCTTCAAATTTACTGTTACCTATAACGGCATTCTGTTGTTTCAACCGTAGAGCTATGATATAGGTAAGTAGTCATGTGTACCTACCTACATAAATAGGTAGGTATTAGTGGTTCGTGTCGAGTTTAACCAACTTAAAGATAGTGAATGTTTCGAGGTCACCTAGTTTTATTTTCCGCGCTTTTTATCGATATTTAATACTATGCAACCAACGGCATAGGTCCTTGTTAGGTTATATTTTTAGACTATAATCGTACCTATAGATATAGGTACGTGCAGATATTGAATACGGAACGGACGGTTTCCTAAACGCGCTACGAGTTTTATCAATTCTTTATTATGCCTAATCATCTAATTATAATTTAAAAAAGCTCCTGTAGCAGCTTTATAGTTCATCTATCGTGAAAACCGCAAGAGACAGAAATAAATAGACCTAACAACATACTTCTGAGCTTCGATGACGGTGTTCAAGGAAATAGCTTTAGGTACAAAACCAATTAACGCAATATCTTACATTAGGCTCTAAGCCAAACTCTGGGTTTGATTGGCATTTGGATCTACACCAGCTGTGATGCTATACCTATTCATGTACCCACCTACCTAATTGCGATCCGATCAGGATACATACCTATGAGTTATTATCCATTTATAACCTGGGGCCTTACGCCCAACTTCAAACGCGAGCCCGATAAGTGCAGTTAGCAAAATCATGCGACCGAAAATCGTATCTCAGCGCGTTAAGGTTCGCGTTCGCGTGATTTTGCAAACTGCACCTATTCGGCCCCTGTGCCCTCATTGGGCCCTTCACAAATTTCGTCATGACAATGTTTGACAGCTTTACTAATTACCATACATACCTACCAAATCTGTCAAAATTCGTAGTTTATCAAAGTGACACCCTCGTTACGAAAAATGCTATCCACATATAAGTAATTTTGGTCAGGATTTTACTTAGATCTCAGAATACCCCAGTTGCTAAGGAAACAATCCTTGTATGATAATTTTATTTTAAAGTGTACCTACGTAAACGTTATTTTTAAACCAGATACTTTTTAACGTCAAACCATACCCTCCACCTCGTGGCATGTCAAGTGCCTAGAGGGATTGGGTCCCTAGATTCGGGCCTTATCTAAAAGCTTCCAGCAGTCCAGCTGGTACTTGGCAGCTCCGTCTAAAAGATGGCAGCAGTACTACCTACCTACTTCACACACGATCGGACCAAGAGAAGCAATTGCCCTGGTGAGAAGTCCCGCCTAACCTTATTGAGAATGTCAAGTTTCCCACTAGCTGTCATTCGTAAGCACGCCCATCAAGTAAATAATACTAATTGTTGTTTCGGTGAACGGCCTTATACCGAGGTTGGGTCAAGGGTCAGCTATAGAAGGTAGTCGTCCTCGACACGGCACGCATCGTCAAGAGGTTCCTCACTCTGTAGCCCTGCTTCAGCACCGGTTACGTGAGTCCTGCCTCGCTTGGTATTTTATTTTGATAAAAAAGTCAGTTTTTAATGGTACAAGTAGATCACATTAAAAACAGACTTCAAAAATATATGAAAAACGTTATAATATAAGTGACTATAAAATTTGAGGTTTGTCCTCGATTTCCCTGGGATCCCATCATCAGATCCTGACTTGCTGACAATGGGACCAAATTGGAGGTACCCTCCGGAAAACTTAACTTTTTTTTAATCGGTCAGCAGGTGATATTGGTGAACATACTTAGATAAAAAAAAAAAAAAACAGTAAAACATAGATCCTCCGCCTTTTGCGAAGACGGTTAAAACTTAAACATTAAGAAATATAGTAAAGTTCCGGCTAATAATAAAATATTTATTTTATTCTGTTTTTTAGTATTTGTTGTTATAGCGGCAACAGAAATACATCATCTGTGAAAATTTCAACTGTCTAACTATCACGGTTCATGAGATACAGCCTGGTGACAGACGGACAACGGAGTCTTAGTAATAGGACCCCGTTTTACCCTTTGTGTACGGAACCTTAAAAACAATCTCATACTACTCTCGCGAATATAGAGACGTTGCTTGCATTATCTGATCCACAGCAGACTATAAGTTACCACATAATAAAATAAAGGATAACAACCCCTAACAACAGAATACCGATCTCCAAAATTAAAAAAAATCATAAAATTAAATATATTTATTGTTAAAATAATGAAAAATAAAAATTACTCAAAAAGTATGATAAAAATTTCGTCGTACGAAATTAGGTCATAAAATCTGCCATATTGGATTTTATGTGACGTCATGGCACGAAAATTTTAAAGACGCGTCGCTAGACACACACCTCATTGGTCAAAATATAATAAACAGATCAAGAGATTAAAGGGAAACCCATACATAGATATATAAAAAAGACGGTTAAACGAACCTAACCTAGTCCTTTTGCCGTAGTCAGGTAAAAAGTGTGCAAAGGTTAATTATTAATTTACAGCACTGCTCTAGCGACTCGGAATCCGATTATAGCGTTGATGATGATTTGGCTTCGGCGCCCTCAAATGGATAAAAATTTAACCTGCCAAGTGCGAGTCGGGCTCGCGCACTGAGGGTTCCGTACCACCACAAAATACAATAATTATCAGTTTAGAAAACGACTTCAAAATTAGTGAGATATGCAATTTCGATTCCGTGAAAGAAACGATGAGGTCGTCCAAGTAACGAAATTACCAGTTATAACTTGGTAATGGACAGAAATTTGTCACCCGACTCATGCTTGGCCATTATTTCTTATTTTTTGTTATACTTTAGAGTGTATAACAAAAAATATAATGCAAAGTTTGACGCTTGTATTACCGTTTTTACATTAGAGCAATTACAAAAATACGTTTGTTATAATTTGGGGACCCGCCTTTTGTTTTTATTACTTTTTGACTTTTTTATTATTTCTTAGTTAATCCGCGCTACATTACATATTCTGTGAAAATTTCAACTGGCTATCCGTTCTATTACAGTTCCAATAAGATACAGCCGTTTAAAGGTAAGACGGACGGACGGACAGACAGCTTAGGCTCAGTTATTACCGAGTCCCGTTTTTACCCTTTGGGTACGGCACCCTAAAAATTTGCCTCATTTTCCACTTGTTAGATTTCATTATTTAAATTTAAGTTACATGCTAAAAAACTAAAGGTAAAACTATAATTAGATAATAATTGCACCATTTGCCAATTACAAAAAATAAATAAAAACTTACTCTAGTTCTCTCTCTCGTACAAAAGTACAAAAACTGCCACAGTATTGAAAAATAAAACCAATTTGTTCTAAAAATATAAAGCTTAAGTCTTTATTTAAACTCTTACGACTATAGGAATAAATTCTCTTACACATGGTTTAGTATCACAAAATTTTGAAATGTTAAATCTTACAAAGTTTTACATTCTATAATACTTCTTTTCTGGAACATCTCCGTCACGTGTCCATCGATAGTTGCCATATTTTGACGGATTTGTCCTCACTAGCCGTGATCACAGTCTTAGAATCCTCGTCGAAGTAGATACTGGTGATGGAGTCTGTAACAAAAGCCTTATTTAAGAAAAGGCACACCTAAGTGGCGGATCTGCAGTCTAGGCCGCCCTAGGCCCAGGGCATATAGTAAGTACCAGCCACCTCTTTCTCAGTCATCATTGAATTATTTGTCACGATTAGCCGCCCTTAATATCTGGCCGCCATAGGGCCGGGCCTACTGGGCCTTAGGGCAAATCCGCCACTAGTTCTACCTTACTTATGAAGAGGGACACAACTTGTACTTATCTTCATAATATGCTAATTGACTGGTGTTCCATTTATTACAAACTAGCCGTCCGCCCCGGCTTCGCACGAGTGTAAGCTCGGCCTTCGGCCTCGCTACAAAATATAATATAGCCTATGTCACCCGGGGATAGTGTAGCTTCCCAACAGTGAAAGAATTTTTCAAATCGGTTCAGTAGTTTCGGAGCCTATTCATTACAAACATACAAAAATAGGTACAAATCTTTCCTCTTTATAATATTAGTGTAGATAACAGGTTAAGCGAAGGATATATTTATATACATTACACATATTGAAAAAATATTTTCAATTGACTGGTACATTTCTATGGTATAACCTTTTAAAGGTTTTGGTGGGGATTGAGAGGGGGTGCTCTGTGCTGTCTCTTTCCCGCAAAGCGAGTGTTAGTATAGCATTTTTATAGCATGCGCCAGGCTTGACGTCATAATTTGCTATAGTGCGCTCTCTGTCTAGCATGAAATTAAAATACGTAGAACTTATTAATTTATAATGACGATATACGTAAGACGGCTGGCAGTGGCTGGAAGAGAAAAGCCGAAGATCGGGCTGAGTGGCGTACCTTGGGAGAGGCCTATGTCCAGCAGTGGGGCTGATTATCATGATGATGATGATTACCTATTTATGCCTTTACAGCTGCAACTTACCTGATTATTTATAAAAATATTTTAGTTATTATTAATTTTGTACTGTTTTGTAAAGCAGTTGTATAGCTGTATATTATAATGTATTTAATTGACGTACCTAAGAACATTGTGACAATGTCAAGAGGTAGAAATACAGAATTGAATTGAATATGAGGTAATAACAAATAATTAGGACACATGAAGTACAGAAGACTTTTTTAACCGACTTCCAAAAAGGAGGAAGTTCTCAAATCGACTGTTTTTTTAAATACATTATTAATGTTTGTTATTTGAATGACTATGATTTTGATGATTATTTTTTTTATTTGAAAGCTGGTGCTTCCCGTGTGGTCTTGAACTGAGACCACACGGTCGTTAGACCGTTAGACCATATGGTCTAATTCTGACATTTTTATGAAGTCGGGTTTTTATATTGATAATTATGGACGAACGTGAATATGTAGGTGTAGCGTATGTGACTCCTTAAATGTTCAGTTGCCGAGAAGGCTTGTACAGTACTTTTCTCAAACATTACATGGATAATCACGTAAACATATACATAAATATATTAGGTAACTTTCGCATTTCATTAAAAGCAACAGAAACTTCTAAAACAAAACATTCAGAGATGGCCCAGGCTTGTAATAAGATAATATGAGCCAATCTTAAGATACCATCGGGAAATGTCAATTATTTATTGTCTGTAAATTTCAACCATAACATAAAATTATCAAACATCGCACATTAAAATATTTAAAACATAATCTTACCTCTTTGAAAATAAAATATTTCAAACATAATCAAACCTCTTTGACAATAAAATATTTCAAACATAATCATACCTCTTTGACAATAAAATATTTCAAACATAATCATACCTCTTTGCACATTAAAATATTTAAAACATAATCAAAGCTCTTTGCACATTCAAAAATTAAAAAAAAATTCAAACATCTTTGCACATTTAAATATTTAAAACATAATCAAAGCTCTTTGCACATTCAAAAATTAAAAAAAAAAAAAAAACATGTTTGCACATTAAAATATTTAAAAAATTATCAAACAGCTTTGCACATTGAAATATTTAAAACAAAATTAAACTCCTCTGCACATTAAAATATTTCATAATCAAACCTCTTTGCACATTGAACTGTTTTGACTGATAAAAATTGTGTGAAAATTACTAAGTTGCCAGTTGCCACCTCAAGTTAAAGAATAGTATAGTAATTATCAATATCAGGTTGTCACATTCCCACTGCTGGGACACATGCCTTCTCTCTGAGTGAAGATGGGCCATAATCCACCATGGCCGGACCACCATTCGCTTTGGCGGGAAATTCAAATTTGAAACAGTTTTTTTGTTCTTGTAGCTAGGCCGGGTAATTATTGTAAACGATCATGATGTTTGCGCAAACTGATTATTATTCTTTACAAACTCATGTAAAGCTATTTATCTCCCATGCACATTATTACATACATTTGTCAATAAACAAATTTATGCTGTTTCAAACGGTTTATTGCCAAATGTAAGTAATATGGTGAGTAACTGATTAATAGCTGTACATGATAATGTAAAGAACGACCAACAATTTTCGCGAACACTATGCCTTTTCACAATAATTACCCGGCCTAGCTGCAAAGACTATAAAATTGTTTGAAATTTGATTTTCCCGCAAAAGTGAAACGTTTCACCTTAAGCCCTTTATGTTTGAGAATGTCATAATAATTATGTCCGTAAACTTTTGATATTCTTGGACATATCGGTTTCCTCACGATGTTTTCCTTTCGTCCGTTTTTGAGCGACGGATCGGCGACCAAGGATCGTACCTGTTTTTTTTTAATCACGGATAGGTCCGCGTTTGACCACCAACTCGCCTATTAGTAAGCGACGATGTGGTCGAAGATAAAGCACGCAGACTTAGAAGATACCTATTCACTCTGGCCTTGATAATTATTAATATAAAAACCCGACTGCAGAACTCGACCAAATTAAAATAGGTCCACACGGGAAGCACCAGCTTTCAAATAAAAAATAATCAAAATCGGTTCACCCAGTCGCAAGTTCTGAGGTAACAAACATAAAAATAAACAATTGAATTGATAAAAAAAATTTGGAAGTCAGTTAAAAAGGCACAAATTATATCTCTCAGGATGGCGTTAGATATAATTGTTTTAAGATAAGTAATATACCGAGATGCGCGCGCCGCTCCGTGTTCTGAGAGACGGTGAGCATGTCCCAGTCGCGCAGTGCGCCTGCGCGTCCGCCCACCCACACCACGCTGCCGCCGTCACAACACACTGACGTCACGCCTTCCGGGAACTGCTTCTGGTATACCTGGGGAAAGGGATACACTTTACAAACGATGCCGAAGAAAATAATTTAGTAAATTGAAGGTAATAAGTTGATGTGTTGAGTTAAGATCTTATTTTTAAGCGACTTCAAAAAAAGAGGACAGTTATAAAATATATATGTATGTATATCAGTCTCTGGCTGCCATATTACAAGCTTTGCTTAGTTTGGGGTCAGATGACCATGTGTGCAATAATGTCCCAGATATTTATTTATTTTTATTATTATTATATTTTCCACTGTATTTTTTTCAAATATATTATTTTCATCGATTATTTCGCCAACTGTTGACCGATTCAAAAAAAAATAATTTTGTTAAGTAACTATACTTCCAATTTGGTCCCATTGTCACCAAGTCAGGATCTGATGATGGGATCTCAGGGAAATCGAGGGCAACCTTCAAATTTTATAGGCACTTGTTACATTTTTCATATATTTTAACCGACTTAAAAAAGGAGGACGGTTCTATGGTCTACTGTATTTTTAATGTATGTTCACCGATTTCTCCGCCAACTGTTGACCGAATAAAAAAAAGTATATTTTTTTTTTGCGTAAATAGGCTTGCGTTTGACCTCCAACACGCCTGATGTTAAGCGATGATGCGGTCTACGATGGAGCACGCTTGCCTAGAAGAAGCCGATTCACTCGTGATTTGAAGACACCCAGATTGTAACTATCAGGGAACACCCACTCAGGCAGCGCATTCCACAGACCAGCAGTACGGACAATAAAAGTGGAATCAAAGCGCTTCGTACGGGTTTTCGGAATATCAACCATAAAGCGGTGCCGATTCTTCGTGCCCGCTCTGGCAGTCCGATAGAAAAATGGGCAGGAGGGAATTAGATCATGCTGATCCGATGCACACTCTCCGAATCTTTTGTTCGGTAGGGTATACTTCCAATTTGGTCCCATTGTCACTAAGTCAGGATCTGATGATGAGATCCCAGGGAAATCGAGGGCAACCCTTAAATGTTATAGGCACTTATTACGTTTTACATATATTTTTGAAGTTGGTTTTTAATGTAATCCACTTGTTTATAAAAAATACAGATCTATTTATTACATATTGAATTTTCTATAGATTTTTCTATTCGATAGAATCAGAATGCCAAAACTCCAGTTTTGTTGCTTTTTTCATCAAAAAATGTAAGAGGCTTCAAAGTGATTTTTTTATTGAATTTTTTTTTTAAGTCTAGCTTTAAAAATGTAATTGAAATTTATGTATATCTATTTTCAGTAGCGGCCGACAACAGAAGCGATTATGGATGAACGTGAAAATGTGGGCCGAGGCGTAGCCAAGGTCAACATTCGTGAGTACATTAATGTCTCAGTTGCTGCCAAAGCTTGAACTTAAATTTATTAAATTATTACTTAACTTGTATTTTTCTTAAACGTTGCGTATATATTCACGTAAAAATACACACGAGTATTTTGTGGTAATCTTCGCATTTACCTATTTATTGTAGTACCAACTTACAGAGTTCAAAACGTTCAAGTCGGTAACGCTCATATCGCCGCCGTCGCTGGCGGTGACCATCCTGTCTCCCGATATGAAGCAGACTGCGCAGACGGCGGACGGATGCACAACGATTTTGTTCAGCAGCTCGTTGTTTCTGTAGCCCCAGATGAAGATCTCGCCGTCGCTCGTGCCGGCTATTATATCAACGTCATTGTGGCGCCGTCTGAAATTAGTGAATTAATGGTAAGCAAAGGAAATCTTTACTCTATATTTAAGGGGCTCCCATACAACAAACATGATTGTTTCTGCTCTTGAGACACTTGAAATATTCACAGAATATTTAGTTATATATTCACTTTAAAAATAATAATAAAATAAATATTTAAGGCAAACGTGTTTTTTGCCGTTTTTATAGATAATGTTACGGAACCCTTCGTGCGCGAGTCCGACTCGCACTTGGCCGGTTTTATTTCTTAATTGTTAACATATTACTTGCCAGAGTTGTTATGAAAGTAGAAAATAAGACAGCAGCTACACTTTTGGCCACAATTACTCTGATACTCGGCAAACTGGTATTTACCTGTAACTGATACATGTAACTGGTATTTACCTGTAACTGATACATGTAACTTTCCCATCGTGGTCGAACTCCCTCCACAAACTCTTCAAGGCTTGACCAGTTCTATGAGGACCGCGTTTGAGGCCGATGTTGCCCCAAACTCGGACCACGCCATCCCAGCCGCCGGATATTAAGAGTTTTTCTATAAAACAAACACTCATCATCATCATATAAATAAATTTAGTAAAAGCTAACATTTGTACGCCGTACCTGGCAAGGACATGAGATACGTTTCCATTCTTACGAATCTGTATGTTACTTTATATGTATGTGTACCTACCATGTTCAGACAAATGATTTGATTTGATCATCATCAGTTCAGCCATAGGAAGTCCACTGCTGTACATAGGCCTCCTCCATTGATATACAAAAGCGCCGCTTGGAAGCGGCCTGCATCCAGTGTTTCCCTGCGGTCTCTTTTAGGTTGTTAGTCCATCTTGTGTGTGGACGTCCTATGCGCTTTATACCAGTCCGTGGTCTCCATTCGAGAAAACAAACACTGGATGGTCAAAATATGAAACTAAATAACATGCAAGTACCCTTAAAAATAATTTACTTTATCTCGAAATTTCATCACTCTAAAGACCCGTTTCAATTCACAGCGTCCACGACGTCAAGAGCGCTAAAGAAAACGAACGGGGTACGATTGATGATTTTTGCCTCACATTAGCAACGTTGGCGCTGTTGGCACGATTCGGAATACATCCTTATATTATAAAATTCTGTAATAGCAGCCTATAGTTTGATACTTTATCGTTAAATGACTGAATAGTTTTCGATAAAGTAAGGAAAGAAGTAGGTTGCACCATAATAATGAATTAAGGATACTTATCGTCCTGAATAAATGCAGGGAAAACATGTGACGTCATTAAATATCTGGGACATTATTGCACACATGGTCATCTGACCCCAAACTAAGCAAAGCTTGTAGTATGGCTGCCAGAGACTGATATACGTACGTACATATATATTTTTAAATACATACTTAAATGGATATTAACACCCAGACATAGAACAAACACAAATGTTCATCACACAAATGTTTGTCCTAGGTGGGAATCGAACCCACGCCCGCAAGCGCAGAAGGCAGGTTCACTACCAACTAAGCTAACGGGGCTGTCATTAGTAAGTTTAGTGCGTTCTCTGTCTAGCAAGACATAAAAATGTTTATATCTTATTTAATTTTGAAAACATTTCAGTTTTGTTTTCAGTGTTCGACTCTATTTATGGTCAGCTTTTTATAAGACAACTAGCGACCCGTCCCAGCTTCGCACGGGTGTAAGTTTGATTATATACTCATATAAACCTTCCTTGAAAAATTATCCAACTGATAGTGAAAAATCCGAATCCGTTGCGTGGTTTGGGAGCAGTTAGCGGATATACAGACAGACAGGCGCGGAAAGTGACTTTATTTTATATTAGCAAGCGTGCTCCATCGTCTACGATGGAGCACGCTTGCTAATATACTCGCCTGATGTTAAGCGATGATGCGGTCTACCGCATCATCGCTTAACATCAGGCGAGTTGGCGGTCAAACGCAAGCCTATTTATGCATAAAAAAAAATTGAGATATAAAAAGTCCGGTAGCCTACTGCATCCGCAGAGTGAAGCTAGTTAAAAATATGTGCTCACCTTTCTGCAACCATAAAAGGCAGCTAACCGAGTCATCGTGAGCACGGAAACTTTCTTCGATTCTGCCGAAGTCCACGTCATACAAATATCTAAAAATAAGATATATTTCTTAGTTATTAAAAATCCACAAGAGTGAGTTTTATCCTTTGAAAGATAAAACTCTCTTTTCGGTCCTCTAACTATCTCTACGCAAAAATTCACGCTTAGACCCCTACTCGGGTAAAACCGCGATGCCTAAATAATTATTAGTGACCTATAGAGTCACAATCTAGTCTAAGTGAAAGCAGTCAAATAACGTCCGAGCGTCGTGTACATACCTAAACATCAAGAGCCTTACTTAAAAACGTAACTCAAGTTGACATACGCTTAAATATGCTCAGTCTTGTTTTCGCGTGTGACGATTGCCGTCAGCGAGAAGTTGAGAGAGCATTTTAAAACATAGATCAACTTGAGTAACGTTTTATGTAAGGCCCTTATTATATAGTTCACAATTATATACTCCAATTTAGACGTTATGTCGCTTACATAGTGTTCAACGTCGCTTGTCCGCTATAGCATCGTAGCTTTGGCATCGCGCGGCGTTGTAGTCGGATCGCGGTTTCCTTACAACTAAACAAAAAGTCTGCGCAATTCGTAGCGTGCGCCGAGTTTTAGTTTTTTTTTCGGTTTTTTTTTGGGACGATTGTGACTCTATAAGTATTTTAACTCAATGGTAATGACTCATAATTTGTGCAACGGCTAAAATATAAAGTGAGTGTAGGAAACAAAAAGTGATTATTCCTTAGTCTAGTCTTAGTCATACTAAAATAAATGAAAAAACAACACTGGCTCACTGACCGTTTGTTGCGTTTTACGACGGCTGAACTAATATTAATAAAATTTGGGACAGACAACATGAGGAAGGACTTGGAATACTATTCATCCAGAATATCGCGAATAAAACGATAGATTGACAACTAGTAACTAAATAGGCTTGATATAATAATAATTATGTAGATTACTAACATAGCACCTGCTTACATCTCATTGTCCCAAGATCCAACAGCAACTGTGCTGTCGTCGACCATCACACACGAGCTCAGCGGCGTCCTCGATAACACCACACTGCGGATCTGCTTACGCTGGTCGACGTCATACACTTTCAAAGTACCGTCTTTTCCTACCGAAATCACTCGGTTCTTGCAACGCAGCGCGCAAGTTACAGCCTCCTTGTGCAAATGTATTGTATCAATACATGTCATGCTGTACGTTTCCTTACTGTGTGTGCTCAAAGGTTTAGCGATTTGCTGCGTTATTCTTCTGACGTGGGGCTTAGTGAAAAGCTGCTTAGGTACTTGTCCGAACTCCATTATTTGCACTTCTAGTGCGTGACGATCGTTCATGTCGTAAACATGCTCGAGATCGACGGAGCCCTCGTAGCAAACGTGGTGGAACACTGAAATCAAACAAATTATCATATGAATAATACAGAGTTACGTACACGTTACCAACAGGCGAGTTAGCGGTCAAACGCGGACTTATTAGCGATTAAAAAAAACAATGTTTGTACTAAGCCAAAAGCGGTACATAGTACCCGTCATTTACGTTACAGAAAAAAATATTTTGTTTAAAAAATAAACAATTTGAGAAAGTAGATATTTTAATGTAAATATTTGGCAGCTATGTAATAAATACAGGGTTAAGCATATAGACTGTACTGAGCCTAAAGGAGGTCATTGTACAAAATATCAACTGTTCCAGAGAAAAGTCATTCACACTCTACAAAATGTATGGAACAGATATTTTTTTCGCGAGTTCAGGGTTGGTCCCATAGTAAAAGTTGTTCATAATGACGGGGACTATGGATCCCTTTCGGCTTAGTACACCCTTTCTGAGTAACCTTTTAGTATTGATGAATATACGGAGCTGAGACATAATACCGAATGAGAACTAGCAGACTAGACAGTCAATGCTCAGACGTCATTGGTTAACCAATAATGTGTTAGTTTAGTCGAGATACAATACTTGGCAAAAAATTGCCGAACTAAAATTCGGCGCCGACTTTTTGACTAGTTGTAAGGTAACCGCGACCCTACTACAACGGCGCGCGATGCCAGAGCTACGATGCCCTAGCGAACAAGCGACGTTGAACACTATGCAAGCAACATAACGTCAAAATTGAAGTAAATGTGGCATTGTGAACTATATAATTGATATCTAGGTATGTACAACGACGTTTGGACGTTTTTTAACTGTTTTCACTTAGAAATTGTGACACTATAGGTATTGTATCTCGATGAAATGCTATCTGCTGATGCAATATATAGGGGAATCCTGTGTCACATCGTGCGAATCGATATACGTCGGAAGCAGATAACAGCTGATATTAGTTGTGCGTAATCATAACAACAAATATAATCAATATTTGTTTAGTACACTTGCTGGTCTAAGTACAACTATTTCTAACTAAATTGAATGTCTATCCTTCTATGGTACAACCTGCGCGACTCCACCCTGATATTCCTTTATAGGTCCAATTACGTCGCATGCTGATTGCACAAAATGTAGAATTTTCGTAATTTATATTTTCATAACCTATTTATCTATACATATAATTAAAAAAAAATAGAGATTAAAAAATTGTAATTACGACATCTCAAAAAAAAAACCCAGGGCGTCTTGAAATAAACAGCTGAACACGTTAAGACAATTTTCAGAATTTTTGTCCGCTTGTTTGTATGTCCTAAAACTGCGACCAGAACCACCGGAGGATGGGCAGCAGCGTCCTAATACTACACGGTGAACGTACTGCGATCCCCAAGCCGCCTGCCAAGCGTGGGGATTATGGCAACACCCCTCTCTATGAGAGAGGCCTTGTCCAACAGTGGACGTTAACTGGCTGATGATGTTTGTTTGTGCATGCACATCTCCTAAACCACTGGACGGATTTAAATGCTGTTTTCACGAATATGCTTAGCTATGACCAGATTTATTTTATAACAATAAGAACGGCTAATGCCACTTACGCTTATTATTTAGATTAAATTATATAAAAAATAGTTTAGTAGTTAGTCACAAATTATAAAATTATTCCAAAATATACAATGTTAGATGTCAATTATGAATATAACAATAAATTTTAAATAGTATTCTTACCATTCACAGTCACAGTCATACGAAATTTTGTTCACAAAAAGTCAAAATAAATTTTAGCATAGCAGGCAACTTATCACAAAAAAATTTCACATTCAGGGTACTCTTTAAGGAATGCGTTGAGACCACGAACGATGCGGCACATCGGGCTAAACTCTCGCGACTTCGTACGGCTAAGGCCAGTGGAAAAGAGCTTATTTCTAAAACAGGGCCTGTGCCGGATATAATTATCAGGTATATACAGAGCGCACATTGAATTATTTATTACTGAAGCATAGTATCCTCTACGCTTCAGTAGGCTATCACGGTTGATGAAAATTATAAAGCTGTTACTTTAGATACCCACCGTTATTAGCTTTAACAGCCTCTTCTCCCCTCTGCTTGAAGCCAAAAATGAGGTCGATCCATAGATGGAGGTGTCTTGATACATAGTCGGACTCTAAAGCTTCTCTGAGTTTCCCCACAAAGTCCGCGGGGGACTGCGCCCAAGGCGGCAGGGACACATCGTTCACTTTCCTGCCGTCGTGCCGCTCGCCAAAGTCAATCCCATAGTTGTTTATGAGAAAGTCCCCTTTGGACTCTGTGTCGTAGAATTCTGGGACTAATTCCTGTGAAATTGAGACGCTTTTTGATACATGTTGAAAACTAGTAAGCCCGTATGTTGGTAAACAGTTACCGTCGCCCACGGATAACATAAATATTGCGATATCTTGTTTGTATCGTTTGAAAAACTTATACAACAAGTATGAATTTAATGGTTTTTAAACTACCGCATAAAAGAGCTGATAATCTTCAAATGGCTGGACAGATTCTTTAATCATAGCTAAGAATACTCTCGAACAAGTCACCTTTCAAACTAAAAAAAATTCAATGAAAGTCGTTTCAGCCGTTTGGGAGCACATTCACGTTATAGACGCCTTTTTACTCGTGTCTAATAGCGCTTCACGATTTCACCCGCGGGGAAAACCCTCAGAAACATAATTATACCAAAAAAAAAAACCGGATAAAACTATTCTACGTCTCTCGCAAGCCTTCTATATCTATCTCGTCGAGCAACGTTGCTCTGTTGATAGGTGTAAGAGCATTTATAATAGGAGTATGATAGCGCTTGTCTACGTCATGTTAAGCAAAGACGTGAACTAGAGTGGAGTACCATAAGGGAGCATCCATTAATAATTACTTGAGCTGTTTTTCTTTTAGTTAAGACCCCCACGTGAGATTTACGCTATAGTTATTAAAGGACTATAATGTCGAAAAAGTTAAAACAGTTAACAACATCACCTATTATTAAGACAATTTTTTTTTTCATTATCTGTATACTTAATGTATATATTTTTTAAGTTGAAGTGAGATTTTCAGTTATGCCCTCTGTTTAAATGTGATTTGATGAGATTTTCTCTCCCTTTTTGAGCTCACGGAATTAATGGAAACACCCTAAGCTGTCGGGCGACTTTAAAATTCTGACACTAGGGCTGGTAATTTAGCGTATACAGACTTACAAAAGCTTAGGAGCCACATACAATGAGTTTTAAAGTAATATTGAAATAACAGATGGTACAGATTCGGACAAAGTTGCGCAATTCTTCAGGCGACACCAGACGCATTCAATGCCCTTGAGTCATAAAAACCTGTTTTACAATGAATCATAATGTCATTGTTCGTGAAAATACAGTTTTTACAAATAAGAGCAAATTGTTCTGTATCTTTTGTTTCTAGAAATATCTTTTTTCAACCCTGTGAAAAACTTAAAAAAAAGTGTTATCTGTTCACTGCCTCAATATTTTTATTTACTTATTGATTTTTTATGTTCACTACACTCATCACAGTTCATCATCAGCCAGAAGACGTACACTGCTGAACATAGGCCTCCCCCTTTAACCTCCACACTGAACGACATCCTGCCATCTGCATCCACTGGATGCCCGCGACTCTCACAATGTCGTCGGTCCATCTAGTGGAAGGCCTAGCTACGCCGCGTCTTCCGGTTCGCGGTCACACATCACAGTTAATATAATTTAAATCGGCTTCCTCTCTCTCTCTCTCTCTTTCTTTCTTTATCTCGCTCTACTCACTCACGCACTTCCCTCTTGTTCGTCTGTGCCCTTTAATCTCCCGAAACTGTCGTATGTGAAAAATAGGGCAATTGCAAAGGACAATGGGAATATTTAGTACAAGGACAATAGTAAATCCTGTAATGAAATCGAGTGACACAAACTCACAGAATTATTATAAAAATATTACCTTAAAATCGGACATGTTTCGTAAACAGTTGTTGTACACATCTCGGACGGAATTAAACATTCTATCAGGATGGTCGAACCTGCCGTTCTGAAGGCACAGCATGTACTGAGGGTATTTTCGAACCTGGAAAAATACAACAGAGCATACAAATATCATCATTGGCCTGATTCTATCTACATCCATCTCTTGACAACCTAGCATTGGATTATCCACCTAAAAGCATCGAGATACAATACCTATAGTGTCACAATCTCTAAGTGAAAACAGTCAAAAAACGACCGAGCGTCGTTGTACACACCTAGACGTCAATTATATGTATAGTACACAATGCCACGTTTACTTCAATTTAGACGTTATGTCGCTTGCATAGTGTTCTATGTTGCTTGTCCACGGGCATCGTCGCACTGGCATCGCGCGGCGTTGTAGTCGGATCGCGGTTACCTTACAATTAACCAAAAAGTCTGCACAATACGTAGCGTGCGCCGAGTTTTGATTCGGACGTTTTTTGATAAAATTGTGACTCTATAGGTATTGTATCTCGTCGCCTTAAAGACATACTTACAAGATAAAACAAAACAAGTCCAGGTGCAGAATAATGTGAGCCGTACAAAAATTTAGGATCGCACATTTCATTATATCTCTCTTTCAGTTTCTCTAATCGATCCGGGTTTAATGCACCCATGGGCTTGGACAGGTCACGGAATGACTCAGCCTTGGCCAAGTCTAGACGGTCTGATGCGTAGTCTGCTACGACCCACGGGAATACGGGGTATTGTGTGAGGTCATTTTTACTTCGGTCTGCTAAGCTAAAAACACACAAAAAGCATAAGATTAATAATTTCATTATTCTTTTTCTTATATACTAGTCGTCCGGCCCAGCTTCGCACGGGTGTAAGCTCGGCTTTCAGCCTCGCTACAAAATATAATATAGCCTATGGCACCCGGGGATAGTGTAGCTTCCCAACAGTGAAAGTCCCGTCAAAATCGGTTCAGCCGTTTCAGATAGCTGATGGTATAAGGAGTAACCATGCGGGTGAAACCGCGGGCGCACATAGTGATAAATAACTGTTTGTTACTTGCGAGACTTTGCGCCACTTAAAAAGGGGCCTTTGGACTTATAGATTTCGGGATCTGACCACCTAATCTAAGGAGCCCAGCGAAAACAACGGCGCAGTGTGGCTGGCCTCGGAGTGGAGAGGCAGGAGGAAAGTGTTTTTTTTTAATATATTTATTATCGCGAATAAGTCCGCGTTTGACCACCAAATCGCCTGTCGGTAAGCGACGACGTGGTCTAAGGTGTTCCAGGAATGTTGCCTCAGACAATGTGCTTGGGGGACATTGGTGCGTTCCAATAGAGATGCTAGTGCCTGGTGCCCTGCTTCAGGCATATAAGAAAGTATAAAATATGTGGGTATCCTAAAAAGTTTTGTACCCATCAACAAAGGAAAGGTTATGAGTGCCCCTTTACTTCCTTTTTAGTACAGTAGTATGAGCTCTGACAGTGATATGATAACATATCACGATATGTGTACCTAAACAATACATTTGCATTAGATTAACACTTACCAGTTCAAATACATCAAGTAATCATAATTTGATACAATCCCATTCTGCCACTGCAGTGTTTTTTCATCGGTGTGCATATTCTCGAGGTTGACGTTAGGATTTTCCTCCAAAAGGCAATAGACTCTATCTCTGTCATATTCACATTGGAAAGTCAAATATATGTGCGGGACGGAGCTTTCTTCTACACTGTAAATTTCCAGACCCTGAAAATGTTCTAAAATAATTATCAATTTAAAAAAGCGACTTCAAAATTAGTATGAAAACCGTAATAAGTGCCTATAAAATTGACAATGGAACCAAATTGGAAGTATACCCTACCAAACATTTTTTTATCGATCAACAGTTGGCGGAGAAATCGCTGAACATACATAAAAAATATATATACAGTGGAAAATAGAACCTCCTCCTTTTTTGAACTCGGTTAGTTAGGAATGTATCCAACAATTACTACTAATTTAGATATTTAAAAACATTAATTTGATAACTTAAATAAGTTTTCAGTGAATTAAATGTTGTTTTAACTCCAGTTTGCAGCTGTCAGAACAAATAAATGCTTGGACCGAGCATAGGGCAGTAACACTAGAGTTGCTGACCCAGATATTGCTTAAATAAAACAATAAAGTAGGTAAAGAAATATGAGAATTACATTGTTCATCAACTTAGTCATATAATATGGCATTGTATATAATATTATCATTTATTGTAGAATAGTAAATTAATAATACATATAGGTCGGGGAAAAAGTTTCTTCGTATTTTTTAAACAAATTCAAGACATATTTTTTTCAAGTTTAATTACATTTAATTATAATATATATGTGCCATTTTGTTCGATAACTTGTTGCCATCTTGTAGGTAGTGACATGATCCCGTTGCTGTAGAATTTTTGGGACTTCTGATCAAAAAAATGCAACAAGTAGTTTTGACAGTCCTCTCTTGATGTCTAATCGAATATACGAACTAACGTAATAAACGAATCTAACACTACCCAAAGAATTCTGAAGAGATCGAAACAGGTGGAAATCTGAGGGTGCAAGGTCAGGGCTATATGGTGGATGCATTAACACTTCCCAACCAAGCTCTCAAAATTTTTGCTGAGTGGCCAAAGATGTGTGCGGTCTGGCGTTATCATGATGAAAGACCACACTCTTTCTGTTGATCAATTCCGGCCGTTTTTTCTCAATTTCTTGTTTGAGTCTCATCTGCTGTTGGCAGTAGAGATCCGAATCGATGGTTTTGCCCGGCGGTAAAAGCTCATAATGAACGATGCCCTGCCAATCCCACCATACACACAGCATCACCTTATTACGTGTTAATCCGGGTTTCGCTACAGTCTGTGGTGCTTCACTGCCCTTTGACCATGATCGTTTGCGCACATTCTTGTCGTAGGTGATCCATTTTTCATGACCAGTGATCAATCTTTTCAAAAACGGTTCGGTTTCGTTACGTTTCAATAGAGAGTCGCAAATGAGTACACGATTCATTTGGTTTCTTTCAGTGAGCTTGTGTGGCACCCAAATATCGAGTTTTTTGTATACCCAGTTTTTTTCAAATGGGTCAAAACTGTTTTGTGGTCAATCCCCAGTTCTTCAGCTACGTCGTAACTATTAATATGCCGATCTTGGTCCACTTTTTCAGAAATGGCATCTACTTTATCCGTAACAGGGCGACCAGAGCGAGCTGCATCTTTGACATCAAAATTCCCGGACTGAAAACGCTTGAACCAACATTGTGCTACTCTTGATGACACTGCATTAGGTCCATAAACGTCACAAATTTTTTTCGCGGCTTGTGTCGCAGTTTTCCCTTTTTTGTAATAAAATTTCACAATATATCGAATTTCTTTGTTAGATTCACTCATTTTATCAAACAAAAAAACAATTGAAAAATGGCGGGAAATTGCTTTTTACTTTTTGTATTCCTTTTTTAAAATGTCATATTTTTAATGGTATCAAAACCAGCCAGATACAAACAGTACAACGGATGAGATTTTTACTACAACCTTATACATACAAAATACGAAAAGACTTTTTCCCCGACCTATTATGTACAATTATTCATTGGAGGCAAAAAGTCACCACAATTTAAATAGTACCATAGGCATGATTCATTAATTTAATTTCTCTGTTTTGAAATAATGAGTTTGGTAATCTATATCTATACTAATATTATAAAGAGGAAAGATTTGTTTGTTTGCATTGAATAGGCTCCGAAACTACTGAACCGATTTGAAAAATTCTTTCACTGTTGGGAAGCTACACTATCCCGGTGTGACATAGGCTATATTATATTTTGTAGCGAGGCCGAAGGCCGAGCTTACACCCGTGCGAAGCTGGGACGGTCGACTAGTTAATTTATATTTGTCATTTAAAACAAAATAATGGCCAGCTCAGTTGTATTGATTTGACACATTTACCTACATAACACAAAATAGTACTAAGCCAAAGGTAGGACATTTGTACTCTTTAATAAGAACACCTTTTACTAGGAAGTCTTTAATCTTAAATTGTATATTGAAATCGCAAAAAAAAACAGTGTCCCACATAATTTTATATGGAATAGCGATTTCGGGGTTGGTCCCATTGTTTATAATTATATGATCACTATACTATGACCTCTTTTCGGTAGAGTACCACCATTCCTTGTAGCTCTATATTGTATCATTTTCCAATCTGATGACTGCAGACTTATCTGAATTTGCATATAACATAGAAGAATAACATTTTGAATTTAATTTCCAGAAAATGGTATGCCGATTACCGCTGACCATCAGGCGGAAGTCTTTGTCCCTCTTTTAATAGAATTAACGCTAAGTATTACACCAAAGTGCTAGTTTACAAGCAGTGCTATTGGAAGCCAAATAAAGTTAAGGAAATAAAAAGTAACACACAGATACATACAACTTGCCTTAGCAAAAATCTTCGCTTGTACATTCTCTTCAAATGATTCAGTTTGAGCTTCAATATAGGACTCTGAAAATAGATTATTATCTTTATGATTGCATCAACAGTATAGAGGCCCACTCGTTGTCAATCTTGCTCAGAATATACAGCACTTGCTGATCATGCTAATATAAATGTAACTAAATTTATTGGTTGATTATCTCAAACTGATGCTTCAATCAATCTAGTTAATATTTTGCCAAAGACACGGAGGAGAGATATTATATGACTTTTATTTTGGAAAACTGTTAACATAATTTGAAGGCTCTATCTAGCTGGTACCAAAGTTATCCTAATATGTAGAATATGCTGATACAAACGGGGGCAAATTAACATTAAGCAATGTCTTAAAGAGAATGGGTTACCTTGAGTTTCATACTATATTTTCAAATTAAAATAAATTGTTGTAGATACGAAACTTTTACAGCATTTAAAAGTGCCGCCAAGAAAAAATAACACAATATTATTTTAGAACTTATTCATCTCATCATTTCTTAATACTGCACCAAAGCTGTAGAGCCATTATCTTTGGATTTATTTTGGTTTGAAAAATCAGTATTTTCATACATTTTTGAAGCCATTTTAGCCCAAATATGAAAGAGTCAGCCAAGAAAATATAACCAAGGACAATGGACATGCAGCTTTAATGCCATACTAACAAATGCTTAAGCGGACAAGTTTAACAGGATATAGCATTATTTTTGATTGGCCGAAACTTTCAAATTTGGACCAAAAATGTATGAAATGTGGATGAGATCCTTTCTTACCTACATATAAATGTATGGGATTTTAATAAAGCCAAATTTTCTCTTCAAAAACTAGACACATATACAAATAAGTCTTTTGATGATACTCACACTTTCAACATTGCTAAAAGGTTGAAAGTAGATTGATGTGGGTGTCAAGGCCAACTTTCCCTGATGCCTCACCAGTGGCGATATTTTCTCAGCCTGAAGTTCACACACAATCTCCTCGGTGAAGTCATCCATCATCACAGGATCAAATTCCATCCTCATATACCTTGAATGTAATATAGTAGCTACCATGCTGTTATGTTCTGGTGCATGCAAAGTTGAGGCTCTCTGTAATTGCTGCATTTGGCTCAAACACTCTTCAGCCGACGCAAAATCGAAGAAAACATAAAATTCTTTTTCCTCATAGATAAACTTATATGGTGCTAGTATGTTTTCCTCTAGCATTTCTGCAAACTGCTTTATTGTGACTTTAATAATGTTCAATTTGCTATCAACAAGGGATATGCTAATACAGTCTTTGAAATGCATTTTGATCAAAGGGTAAGACCAGTCTCTGGGCTCAAAAACAAGAGATTTTGAACATAGCTTTAGTCGTCCTTGCCTTGGTTTACCATCTTTTGGTGATTCAACCTCATTAAATTTGCATGAAAAATCTTCAAAATAAACTTCTCCTGGCTCCAGAAGTAACAATGAAAATCTAAAAGTGCAAAAATATATATTACAGGCAAGTATAATACAGAACTGGTATTTTTTTAGTTGACAAATAGGACCACTTGAACATAAAGTAATGCCCCAATAGTTTAGCGTATTCATATTTTAAAGAACCATTCAAAAGTAGAACTATTTGCGAAGGACTTACCTTGATTTATCCATGGTTCACTGATCTGTACACCATTAACCAGCCAAGCGCAACAATTCTTCGCAGGATTGTTTAGACACAATAATAAGTTATGAACTTAAGCACAAGCTTTCACTTCTTTGTTCGTTTGTCCTGAGATGAAAAAATGAATTGAAAAGAACGGTAGTCGGTACCTAGCTGCCCCTTGGCATCTAATTCAGTGGATTGATAGGGTCTTCTATATTCAACGATAGGAAAATGCTAGTAATAGGTTATCAATGCAAACAAAATTAAATTTAAATATCTGAAAGAAAACACCTCGCCGGGCCGGTGGCGTTCTTAGTTGCTCCGAATTATTTTAATGAGTAGACAATGTGCGAGATAAGTGGGCCCCGGATTGTTTTTCAATAAGCCCGTACTCGTATGGCCAGTAAACCGTACCGGTAAAATCTCCGACACCTAAATAATGACTTCGAAAGAAGTGTTCGAGTTTCCTAAACTTTACAACAAAGACTGGAGTCTAGCTAGACTACATTCACTACATAAACCTATTTATTTATTTACCTTGTACCCTTAAATTTGTCTGCAGTCTGTGGACGTCCGTTGTGTATTTTGATTTGATTTGACATCATGTAAAAAAAACTTTCCTCTATGAGTATTTTGGCGTCGCACTTTTAATGCATTTGCGAGTATCAAGTATTGAAATATTTGTATGTTTAATTTGAATATAATTAGTCAAACAAGTCATAGTCAGAGTAAAGCAAAGAAAGTCACGGTCAATTCGAAGTTATGCCTTAGTAAAATGGTGGAGGCTTGACAAGCAAGAGGCATTGTCAATTTCCTACAATCGAGCACTAATACAGATTAATAATGTCGGAGGCTGTAGGATAACTTTTTTGTTTTTAGTTCATTGTTGGGCAAGCTAAAGCCATTAAAGCCACACTACCTTGTATTACGATACATGTATACCAACACGTCTGAGGGCATGTGCATAGTGTAGCTCTGGGATACACGTCTTCAGACGCTCATTGCACGAACGTAATTTCTTTATCTTTATCATTCAGCGTCTTTTCCCGTACGCTGCATTGCGTGGATATAACTAATGAAGCTCTGCACAACTAGTCTTCATGTAAAATATAATAGTATGGGCTGCAGTTAAACTTCTTGCCTGCGACGTGTCCCAGATCAGCGTACGCGTACGTGGCATACGTAGTATTACATTCTCTTGGGCATACGTCGCGTTGGCCTACTCTGTAGTTCTCGCTTAACCCTATCCGATTGTCGCGGGCTCGAGCGTTGTCAATGGCAGCGAGATTAGAAAAATACAACGAAGTTAAGGCGCCAAAAATTTAAGCGTCCGTCAAATCAATATCAAAATTTAATTTGCAGCTTTGATTTGCAGTCAAGCATAGAGTGAGTTTATTCGGCAAAGAGAATAATATTCGGTACATTCCTGCTTATTGTATTACCTACAGTAAAATTGGATACCTAATTTAACGCCGAACTTTAATAAAATATATCCGGGTCCTGACTAAAATCTAGAACACACTTGGACAAGAGCTACCTATAACAGGAATTGACAAGATTTGGAGGGATTGTAGAATATGGAAGATAAAAATGCAATATACCAATTGAGATTCCCACAGAAGCTGTGGTATTTACTTAACTTGCGCCCTGATGCTATACTTTGGGGAGGAACTGGTAGAACGATTTTGCTAAACTACCGCATTCTTCAAAATTATCTGCAATGCGACCATTCAGTGTTCAAAACCACTAACATATCAAGTTTTGTAAGACAGCTAAACTTGTACGGATTTCGTAAAGTAACTTCGCATCTTCAGGATCCTCTGTGCAATTCGAGCAATCCTTACATGCATGAATATGTCCACGACTATTTTCAATTTGGAAGACCCGAGCTATTGAACAAAATAACTCGAAAGGCCCTTACGATGAAGAGGAACTTTAAGCCAAAGGTTGTATTTTTTCCGACGCTAGTTTCAAACTTTTACCTATATCTACTCAGTCCAAAAAATAGTTTTTATTCAGTTTTTTTAACACGCTTTTATTAGCTTGTTATATTGTATGTATGTAACGGAATCTTCAAACTTAATTTTCAACTACCTCAAAAGAAGTGCACACTTATCAAGGACCGATGACAATGCAATAATTTAAATAGTTTGTCACAGCATCTTTTTATATTTTTTAAAATTAATAACTTATTACAATGTTACTACAGCTGGCTATTAGAGCTACAAAAAACTTGGACTGAATATCTTAATATATATTATTCTTCTGTACGTGTTTGTCACCTAACTTCTCCTAAACGGCTGGACCGATTTGGATGAAATTATGTATGTATATTTCAATGGGTCCTGGAAAACACAAAAAATTTGTTTGAAAACACAATTGGACCCAGTCCGGCGGGACGACGACTGCCGGGTCTGCTAGTAGAATTATAACTATTACATAATTATTTTTTTATTACAGAATAGTTATAACACTGTAGAACAGCTCCTTTGCTTGACACCATTGCAAAAGGCACGACATGCTTTTCGGATGGCTTTAAAGAAGGCTACTCTAGAATTGTATTCACAAGATTCTTCGAAACAGCTTTACAACACCCAATTAGAATATGAAGGTAACAGCATTTTCATATTTAACCTAGTACTAACAACTTGGGAAATTAGCCTTAGTACCTACCTTCCTACAAGTTACCATCTAAGTACACTCATTCACACATTCATAACATCTCAACATACATTCAGTCAACAACCAAAATTATTATTTAATCTTTCAAAAACAAGTTAATTTCAATTTAGTAACCAAATGTTATCCCTTCATTAAAGTTAAATGTACTTATTCATACTGCTCCGCATCAATCTTAAGCAATCTCTAGAGTCCAGGCCCTGCGACACAGGTGTCTCGCCTAGTGCAGGGACTACAAGCACCTAAATTAATTTACCTCGTTCCTCCTTGCTGTAATTCATTTTGTTTTTTAAATTAAATATTGTATATCGTCTAGTTAGGTTAGTATGTAAGTGTATTGGAAAATAAAATATTTGTATTGTATTTGTAAATATAAATAAATTTAAAACATTTACGTGTAGACTGTAGATGGGAATAATATACAACCATACATACACTTGTGTTCTTACCTTCTTGTGCCTTTGCATTGTAAAATATTACAACACTGCACATTTAAATTTGTGATGCTATAACAAATTTATTTCAGACTCTCAAGAGGATCTGTACGAAGAAGAAGAGAGCTTTGAGTTAGACTGGATGATACCTTCAAACAGTAATAACACCCCAATCAATTCACCTTCAGAACCAGGTTTTTTTCTTGCCAATGTTTCCTTTATCCTATTAATATCCTTGTCCTTGTCTTTATTCCTATCCTCCTACAGCAGTTTCAGCCGAACCGAAGAATGATGATGGAGATAAAAGCAAAGCAGAGGTCACTTTAGAGCAGATACTGCAGAAAAGGGTAATAAAAAATGAAAGTGAGAACTTTGGGTAAGCAATTTGAGATTTCTATACACATTTTGTACTACTTGCTGGCTTGTGAATCTTTCTCTCACAAACCTCCTTCTTTCTTTATTTTTTTCAATAGTTACCATGTATGACAGCGACCAACAGAAAATTATAAATCAATGCAGCCATATTAATAATGGTACACTTTCTTAAATGATTAAAGTTGTGAGTAGCATTTAGTGAAAGTGTAGCACACACAACTCTCAACACCTTTAGAGTACATCAATGTTGCCCCTCCGGCAGAGCCAATATATGGAAGCCTCTATTAGTAGCCCATTGAGTGGGGGCAGAGTGGCTAAACTGGCAAGTCATCACCTGTCCAATGTTTTAAAATGAGGCGTAATTGGCGGGTGCCGTATCTCATCCCATAGTCTAGTGATCAGCCATCATACAATTCAAAACAATTACCACAACCTCAAAAACATTCTTATAATAATCTTACATTGAATTTTGCCTTGCTCTCTCAGTAGCCGAGAGAGCGAGACAAACCTACCATCTACAATGTAGATGGTACAAAAGATGTAGATTCTACATCATAAGAATCATATCCTGCCATCTCCTCATTCCATAGTTACATCAAACGAGTTTATTAACCGGGACTCTCAAAAGACCGGTGTAATGATCTGTGAGACATAGATGATACACTTTACATACAAATATTTCTGAAGTTAAAAGGCTGAAGGCCTGTCTATTATAGTTTCCACCTAGATGTGGTATACATACAATAGCATAGTCTGTGGAAGTCTTCATAGATATGCTTTATTTTTCAGGGATGAAAACCAGGACTGTCTGATGAGCTTCACAAATGACTCTTGTCAAGAAAACAGTGACTCTTTCTCAACTCCATTCCTCAGCATGCCAGATCTTGACCCTGTGCCAACTAACTCACAAACTGGAGCAGAACTCCTAGCGGAGTTTAACATTGATAATGATATTGATGAGGGTATTATTACTCGGAAACTGAGAGATGACAATGAGAATAGTTCTTTGAACTGTGTGCTGCCATCTATAAGCCAGGATCAGAATGATTATGCACCAATTAATGAGGTATGAAAATCATGTTAAATCAATGTTCTTTAAACATTGATTGTGATGTGAAACTAGTACTGTCAAGTGCCTAGAACTGTCTAGCCCTGGGATTTTCCATAAGGTGGATGTTTTGCACCATGATCTCACAAATCAGCATAAGTCCTAGTCTCCATAACTAGCTTTAAATATCCAGGAGTTTCAATTACCTCAGTTTTGGTCAGTTGTGTAAAAACAATATTTTAAACATTTGATAACTGACCAGCTTGAGCTTTTGGGTGTTGCTCTGTCTCCTACCCTCAACTTTGGCTCCTATATTGAAAACAAGTCTCAACTAGCTGCCAAAAAGCTAGGTATCCTATAAAAGGTGCGACGGTACTTCACGTCGGAACAGTTGCTTCCACTGTACCAAGCACAAGTTCGGCCGTCCATGGAGTACTGCTGGACTGGAGTACATTTAGGATGGATCAGCTAAGTACCAGCTCGGGGCATTGGAGTCTATTGAGAAACGTGCCAAGAGGCTTGTCATCAATAAAGCCCTAGTTCGAACTAAGTTACTTAGTCTTGAGCATCGGCGTAAAGTTGCTAGTCTATCGGTTTTTTATCGGATACATTTCTGAGAGTGTGCATCAGATCTGCATAATTTGATTTCATCTTGCCCATTTTACTATCGGACTGCCAGAGCGGGCACGAAAAATCGACACCGCTTTATGGTTGATATTCCAAAAACCCATATGAAGCGCTTTGATCCCACTTTTATTATGCGAACTGCTAGACTGTGGAATGCGCTACCTGAATGGGTGTTCCCCTGTAGTTACAATGTGGTTATCTTCGCTTAACATCAAGCGAGCTGGCGGTCAAACGCGAGCCTATTTTTAATAAAAAAAAAGAACCACATGTTGACATTTTGAAGATTCTATTCAAATTCCGTTATGTTAAATATCCTTTCAGAACAATGTGAATATGGACCAAGATAACGGAGAATGGGACCAAATGTTTAATGATATGATTAACAGAAGTGCTAACCAAGAATGTGGTTCTGAATTAAAGGATCTTTACTCCCAAATCTCTAAAACTATTGACTTGCTCAACTCATAATTTGGGACCAATGTTGCCAATGTTACATTAACTCTACTAGAAATGGAAATTTAAGTAGATTTTTAAGTTGTGTTTTTGTTAGTGATTTAGAAATAATTTAACGGTATACTATGAGATGGCCCATTAAAACAATAATAATATTGTATTAGCATGTAATAAGTAAAATAAAAAATGTTATAGCTATTACTTCTTCTGCTTCTTTTTCTCAGCTTCCTCCTCCTTTTCTTTCTCAATGACGGATACATACGAATTGATGGTGTCTGCGTCGAGCATTTGCATGGGCTGACCTCTTCGCATGACAGCTATCTCAAGGTTCTTCTGTCCTGATTGAACCACCTCCAGAAGTGCACGGATTGCCAACTTAAATTAAGAAAAATTTACAATTATATATTTTTGATTTAAATATCCAGATTTAGGGCATAGAGGAATAAATCTATTTTACAGACACAAAAAGAGGGGTGTTAAAAGTTAATGTGTGTAACTGTGTGTTAGCCTATGGCATCATAGCTCCCAAACGGCTGAACCAAACTTGTTTTCTTTGTTTGTTTGAAAGGTAACTTGGTCAAGTGTTCTTAACTATGATTCATGAAAATCTGTTCAGCCGATTATCAGCTTTTTATTGGGGGTTTAAAAAAAATATACTCGTTTTATTTGCTAGCATTGACACAAAGCCATTCCAGATGCATACAATGTGGTATAATCTAGAGGCCTCTGTCTGGCACAATAGCTCCAGTGGTATACATCGAGATGACCATGCGAGAAGCAGCACTTACACAGTAATAGAAGGAACAGTAAAGCTATAGCACTATTTTTAATGCGATGTTCAAAAGTAGAAGCTTGAGTATGTAAAATTGGTGCGGATTTTTTGATTATGTACAGGAATAGAATCTGTTACCTTGACTGCTCCTTTTTCAGAAGCCACTTCTTCTGGAGTGTAATTCTTCTCTAAGAACTCTCGAACGGTCTTGGCAGATCTACCAGTTGCATTGGCTTTCCACTCATAGTAGATACCTGATGGTTCAGTTTGGAACAAATGTGGTAGACCATCAAAGTCAAATCCACCAATAAGACATGAAATACCAAAAGGACGTCGTCCATTGCTCTGGGTGTACTTTTGCTTCAAACCAGCAATATATCTTGTAATATATTCCAATGTAACAGGGTCTTCTACGGTCAGTTTATGGGACTGACATTCTATTTGCGCTCTATTTATCAGGATTCGAGCATCGGCTGTTAAACCGGCGAAAGCCATTACGACGTGATCATCAAGGAGGCATATCTTCCTCACTGTACGTTCTTCCTGAAGCTTCGCCACTGATTTCTTTTCAACGCCGAGAACCACAACATCGGCTCCTCTCACACCAACCTGGAATATTCAAAATGTAAAATGTAGTGTACATGAAAAGGAACTATGGACAAACGAACATAACCAAAATCTAAACTTACCGCAGTAGAACCCTTTCGGACGGCTTCTTGAGCATACTCTACTTGGAGCAAGTGTCCATCAGGTGAAAAAACTGTAATAGCTCTATCGTAACGAGCCATGATGTATTAAGGTCTTATAAAGCTTTAATTTGTAATACAAAATACAATGACTCGGTGTAAACTAGTCGCGGTTCACCAATTGACAGATCAGATAGTGATGGGACAAACACATTCTTGTCGTTATAAAAATTCGATAGACGTTTAATATAACGTCGCGTTATGCGGGTCGCCAAGTACAACTAAAAATTATCAGTTATTCGTTACAGGCAAATTAATTTAAAAACCAGCAGAACATATCTTTGGGAAGCCATACCATTCATTTTAAATCAATTACATGTAAATCCAACGTTTACAAAGAATTCATAATCAACGTCATTGTGTTTACTCGATAATTATATTTACTTTTTTTTTTCGCTGACAGAGTATTTGCTTTAGTTTGTGTTACATAACTTTTACCACTTGTTAATCATTGTACATTTTTAATTGTAATAACGAAAGGAAAAAATATAGGTAGTTACTTTAGATTATAATATTACATTACCTCATGTGCCAGCCACTTTTGGTAAAAATGTATAACGTATTAAAATTTACTTAGAGAAAAGAGATTCCTCCTTCTGTTATTAAATCAGAGTGGCTCTGGCACTAATTGACATCGCACAATGGCATTTTTTGATACGTCGGTATGCTGTGACAAACAAATTAATAATGAAATCATGAATATCGCAGCAGTAATTACTTCACAACGCAACGCGTTACGTGTGTCAAGAATCTTCATTCCTTGCACGCGTAGTAAACTTTTTAAGCCCCGCCCTGCGTGGTACTCTCTATGTAGTACCATTTCTGAGCCCACTTTACTCTTCTATACCTTTTATATTCGCTGCTAGTACGTTATGGTGAATAAGTTTTTTTGTATGGCGAAAAGGCGGTATTGGGGAACTCGAAATCACTTTTACTGACTATTCACTATATCACAAATACTAGATACGGAGGCTTATCCAAGCAATAATATATTTTGAACACAGCTAACATTTTATCTAAAATCTGTACTCGGTTTATGTTTTATAGCTCTGACAGCTGTTATAACGGCATTGTTATATGATAAATAAATATTGTAAATTTATCTGATGACTGATTTTGCTAAGCTTTTGTACAAAGCATAATTGGTATCTGATAATATAGTTATTGACCAATAATTTTATTTGTTAACTGACTAAAAAAAGCTATAAAATTAATATTAAAAAAACCAGAATCAGAGTATGAACTTTATGTTTATATTATGGCAACAAATTAATTGTTAGTTAACTTATATGCCTGGATTAGTTAGTAGAGTATAAATAAATTCTAGATATATGTTTATGTGTGTATAGCATATATTTTTTGAAATATATTTTTAATAGTTATCACATCACTAAATGTACTAGCATGAGACATGAAAAATTTGAAGCTTGTCACAGATTATCGTTGGTTTCGTTTAAAAATTGATGTACATTCGCTGTTTTTTTTTCATGTACCATCGCATTTTGATAAATTTGATGTAAATTTTATTATAATGTCAATGTCACTGTCAGAGTACAATATGGCGGCGGCAGTGAGTGATTTTGAGCCGTGGTTATTTGAGAAATTACGAAAACTAAATACCGATGAAGGAGTATTTGGCTCTTATATAACAAGCATTTTAGAAGGCGAGGATAGTTTGGAAGAGAAAAATGATGCCTTGGAAGGTTTACTTTCGGAGATAGTGGTAAGAAGTTGTCGCTCTGAAATCGTGTCCAGCATGCTTCTTTTATAAGGATTTGTAATGAAAAAGTTGCATAATTCCAGGAAAAAGATATCTCTTCTCTGGTTGCTGAGATTCTAGAGAAGTGGGAGTCGTGCCAGCCAAAAGTGGAAACTCTAAAGCCGGTAACAGACGTTGACGCACAGCTAGCGCGATTGCTGGATACTCAGAAGTTAGCCACTACAACCACTACAAAAAGTTACACAGATGAAGAGAAAAAGATCCGAGAAGCGATCTTATCCCAGTATAGTCAACTTCCTGACAATGAGGTTTGTTTCACCACATTTATGTGTATTTAGGAAGTTGAGGGCTATGAAGTCTTAAGTCCTGGGCAATTTTGTAATGATATAGCAATTTCTGACATAATTATAATAATATATAAAATTAAACCTAAATTTTTACAGGAAGAGGAAGAGAATGATGAAGCAGGTGATGGCCCAAATCTTGTGAAGAACACAAATGCCGCTGACGTGCATGCCGCAGCGCGGGAGCGCCGTGAACAATCTCGTCTGGATGCACAGAAAAAGAAAGAAAAGGACAAAGAAGATAGGTTTGTAAATTTGATTATAACTTATCATAATAAATAAGTTGCTAACCTAATCTCTACACAGTATAAAATCAAGTTGCTTTCCGTGTCTCTGTATATCCGCTAACTCAATTTTGATGCGGTTAGGACCATCGGTTAGATAATTTTTCACAGACAGTTTATATACAAAATTTACACCCTTGCGAAGACAGGGCCGGTCGCTAGTTTTCTACAAAATAACTTGTCTGATAAGATCTCAGCAAGTATTACACTTGATTTCCTATTTATTTAGGCACCTACCATTGTACTCCATTCATGCTCACTGCCCCAATGATTGACTCTAGTGATTCATTGCATGCTGTTGATGACAATTAAAACACTTCATCATCATAATCAGCCTACCTTAGTGCACTGCTAGAAACAGGCCTCACTTAAACCATATCACTATGTTTAAAGCTGTAGATCGAATTAATAACCATTAGACCTCAAATCAGACAAACAAGGGAGATACACCTTAGTGCAATGTTCAAATGTCTCTGTGTTTCACCTACTTTTCTCACTAGTCCTCTAAACCGCTTAAGGCAAAAACTGTATGGCACATAAAATGAGTAAGTACTCTTTTTTCACGCACACTTAAAGACTTGCAGAGACACCAATGAACTAACTAATATAACACATGCAAAAAAGGATGGCGATGCCATGTCACCTTGCCTTATCTTCCTTGCTTTATCTTCCTTGCTTGTCTGATCTGATGCATTCTAGAGGGGAGAGATCACAAATCTACAAATGTGGTGTTGGATGCATTGAGACACAATGAAGTGACGATATTATGTAAGCTTGCTGGCAGTGGCTGGTAGTAAAAAGCCAAAATTTGGACTGTGGCATGTCATAGGAAAGTCCTATGTCCAGCATTGGACAGAAATAAGCTGCATATCATATATCCATTATCAGTGTGTGTTTTGCCTAAAAGTTTCTCTCTGTATATTTTCAGGGAAAAACAAAAGCAGCTAAAAGAAGAAAAAAAAGAAAAGCGAAAGACCCAAAAAGGTGAACGGAAGAGGTAGCGACTCCTGGAGTTACAACAGCAATATTCTTGCTTCGTTTATAGAATATTTATATTGTATTATTATTTTTAACTTGAAAATATTCTGAAGATGAAACTGTAAATTATTTTATAACCAATGCAATGGATAAATATTATGTTACTTTTAATGTCCATAATTTATCTTCAGAATATTCTACTAACTTGAGGTACATCAACCATTCAAGCAACAGTTCTTTACATCAATCTTTAAAACCATAGATTCAACATTACCAATAAGACCATGTTTTACAACTTTTTTGTAAAACATTGTCTTATTTAGTTTGACAAATTAGCTACCATTCATAAAAAACCAACCAAAATTGATATTTTGCCAGTCATTTTTCAAATGTATGACTGTGTGTGATGGTTCAGTTCTGGCCTATATAAGCACTTGCATTTTAACACCGGTTGTAGCGCTTCAGTGTTGAATCTATTGCTTTGAAGATTGTTGGTTAAACAATTATTATTAATATGTTTTATTTCATTATTTTATCTTTATTGCAAGCATAAAAGCTAAGGGTTGGCTTGTATATGAATTATAATTAGTATTGTGGTAATAATTGGAATAAAATTTTCATGGCTCATATTCTATATTGATGTGCCTCATCATAGTTTAGATTTAAGAGCTTTTGTACTATTATTATCTGTGGACGGCCAACACACAAGAGACTGTTAGTGGGGGTTGAAATATAATACTTAGATCTGTATTGCACAATACTTAGTAGACTAAAAGTTTGTCTCAAGGCATTGAAGTCATACACAGACTGGTGCACCAAGCTGCACAAAAAGTATGTGGGAGTCTATGTACTATAGATTCTGATATGCAGCACTATAGTAATAGTGGGCAAATGAATGTAGTGCACCACGTGTGTCAAGTTTGCACAAGTTCCATAGACTTCTGCAGATTCACCTGCGCTCTTATTTGCCCGCATTTCATATTTCTACACTTTGATGGTTGTCACTCATGTATGTTGGCGTTACTTACTACTTTTGTGGCGGGTATTTTCCGCAACTAGGCCATTCATTGGCCCATTTTGCGTCACCCGGCTGCAGCTAATTCAGCGACCCGGTCTCCTCCAGGAAAGCAAGCAGCTCGCTTGCAAGTATGTTGGCCTTATATTTATGTATTTCAATACAGTTCTTAGGCTAAGAATTCCCAGACCGCTTCTCACCAGGCACTGCGACCTCTGTAAAATGCAGAAAAGTATTTAAAATTGATTAGCACATTTCACAATGTGTTTTATGCCTGTGGTGGGCATGTTTCATGTGACTATTGCATGATACTCATCGAACTGTGCGGGACGCGGTCACTTGCAAGCTTTGCAGCCTTCGTCTACACTCTATGCGGCCGGCCGGTCAATTAGATTTGAATCATCCCAATCAATTGTAAATAACCGCTCTTGCGAACACCTACCGCCAAGTTATGGGTCTTTCTGCAAGTGCGGTGGCCACGTGACTACACAAAGCTTAGGTGTCGCAACCGCGGCGAGCACTGGTGAGTATCGTTTTGCGTGTTCTTAGCCTAATTAGAATGCTATTGAGTTAACACTTGTTTGTCAGAAAATTTTAAAGTTTTTAACTAGCTGTTTTAACCAGTTATTTGGCAAGAGCAATAAAAAGTGGTTGTACTTTTTGGAGTTTCTTTTCTGTTATAAAATTATGCACAGAGAGGTAACTAGATAAATTTTATTGTTATGATATTCATAATTATGAAATATACTTACTATAACAATTTACATGCAGTATTTATAATTATTTACGACAATACCGCTAAAGAAAACTTTAATGAGTTGAAAACAACAATTACTAAGGTAGGTAATAAAATATGTAATTACTAAAAAAACTATTTTATTTTCTCAAAGAAAAAGCACCTTTGTATGACTTAGAAATGTTACAAAATACTTTTGTCAGTATCACATAACTATTTTTAACAAATAGGTTACCTACGCTATAAATTTATGGATTCATTGTTTAACATAATATATACAGTTTTAAACTTTTAATTAACATTATTGAGGACTTCATAAATTGTTAATTAAACAGTGACATCAGCAGAGTTAATATAACTGTAGGCCTCTATTCTTTAACCTACTAGTGAATACTAATGGTGGATATTTACAAAAGAAATTGCTATAATTCACAGACACAGAAATCTGTGGGTTTATGACAGACATTTGATTCACTGGTCTCAGCTAGGCCATCTTCAGTAATTATAAAATTATGAGCTCCTCCAGCGAATAATTGTTTTGTTATTGCCTTGCTTTCGATAGGCACTAAAGTGGGCAGAAATATGTCTCTTTCTGATGGTATGCCTGTGTTGCAGTGTTCATTCCAGCCCCAAGCCCACAGGGTGTTGTCAGTTGCTAGGCAAATGGTGTGTTCTGATCCTAAGGCAACATCCTTTACTTTTCTGCCTTCTGAAATAAAAACACGTCACATTTACAACCCTGGTAACAGTTGGAGGATCCTGCTCCTACATATTCATGTTTAAAAATTCCACAGACCCCTTATTTAAGATAAATGCATCCTGTGTCATTCCATAGTTTAGTTTTCCTGCACATTTTGTGGATAAATAGTTTCTATGACCGTTAGCGGTTTGCACAATAATAACTCACAACTTGAAGACACCAAGATTGTAACTATCGGGGCCCTGCCTGAATGAATCAGGCAGCACATTCCACAGTCTAACGGTTTGCACAATAAAAGTGGTATCAAAGCACTTCAAATGCAATCATATAGGCTCTCATGATGAAGATAGAATATGGATAAGAAATAATGGCACATACCTGGTAACTTTATCAATGTCTTCTGTCCCACAAAATCATTACCCCCCACTTGTCCATAGTTATTGCGTCCCCAAGTATAGAGACGCCCATCTTCCAACCACAGCAGTACATTAGTCCATCCAGTCAGCAACTTCTTCACAGGTTGTCTTACATCTATATCAATCTTTTGTGGTGTGAATATCTTATTATACTTCTCTATGTTTAGTACTAGCTGACCGTGTTTGTTATCACCCCAAACATATAAGGCATTCTCATCCTTTGACCAGGCTACAGTATGCTTCTGTCCGCATGCAATATGAGACATTTTACCTATGTTAGTTACTCGTGTAAATCTATCTACTGATAGCACATCTTTACCCAGGCCTAGCTGTCCATACTTTCCACAGCCTGTGATCCATACTTCACCCTTAGTATTTATAATAGCAGTGTGTCGTAGACCCATAGATACAGCATCAGCTCTAACTTGGAGCCGTATTGGTTTGAGACATGCCGAGAAGTGTTCCTTAGGTAGCCCGAGCTGACCGTGACTATTTGAACCCCATACAAACAGGAAGTGATCATCTGTCACTCCACAACTGAAGTCCCAACCGCATGTAATATTTGTGAATGTTATACCGCTTAGAGGCCATGTCCTTTCAAATGTGTGTACTTCAGTTTCAGTCGCCAGCTGGAGCTTAGAGTTCCAACCGCACGAAAAGAGCCTGCCATCTGTATCAAGCAAAAGTGAATGACCACCACCGCAGGAGATTTGTCTCACGTCACAGTTGTAGAAATCAATGGTCACCTTAGTAGGCTTTTCGACCTGTTCACTGACTGTTCCTAAGCCCAATTGGCCGTGGGAATTAGCTCCCTGAAAACAAGAAAAAAATTATATTTTCGATGCGGCTGGTACAATATTTAGTTAGTACATTTTGTACAAAAAAAAAATTACCCATGTCCACAGCATCATAATTGATTTATTAATGAGATAAACTGAATAAAATTAGTAAGTTACTATACAAAAAATAAAATAATTATAACAATACATAATGTGCTAGTTTTGTTTTATTATCATGGATCAGCTGTTGTTTCCATTTTCCATAACGATGACATTGACAAATTGACAGTTCAACACTTGACATTGACAATAAAAATTTATTTTAAAAAAAAGTTAGTCCAAATAGCTAGCTAGCTTATGTTGGCAAGGCCATAACGTCATATTGAAACTCAGAAAAAAAATGGAAGCGTTATAACTACAGTTTCCCCTATAGCACTTACACCCCCTCGGTCGCCCATTGGTTTACATTTTGAGCATATCGTTTACAGTTGGGTACGTTCCGACAAGATGCAGGAGAGTAGGCTGCGATGGTATGGTCACGTAAAGAGGAGACCACCTGACTACATTGGAAACATGGCACTGCAACTTTCCATCCCCGGTCAAAGATCCAGAGGCACACCCAAGACAAGGTGGAAAGATGTCGTGCTAAAAGACATGACCGAGTGGAAGGTTTCCGAAGACTATGTCGAGAATAGAGCTAAGTGGAGGAGAAAAGTAAGAAAGGCTGACTCCACCACCATGTGGAAGTATGTATTATTATACTAGGGAGGCAGCGTATTTAACGGAAGCGGCCAAAATACTTGTAAAGGAGACACTGGAACTTTTTAAACGTATCGGCAAAATGTCGGTGTCTTGTGATCACACATATTATAAACGCACTTCAGCCAGAGACAACAGGGGTTACCTATCTTTTTTTAATGCCTAGGTACGTACTCGTAGCAGTTTAAAAATAACATCAAAGAGAAATAACTTGTTCCCACCTGTGGTTCCCACAGAAAGGTTTTTTTTTCTTATTGTCTGTGCCCTTATTCCTCAGCTCTCCAAAATTGTGCGTTAATTGGACCAACCCAATTAACGCAACCTAATATATTGGTATACCTACCTATACCTACGTAGGCACCAATAAAAATGAGTTGATTGTCCCCATCACCTCCATGTAACATAATTATAATCGTTACTTGTCTTATTAGTAAACGGGAAGTGATTAATCACGTCTCATCCGCATCTGTGGAGTTCCAAACTTCGTGCTTGTTTGTGGCGTTTGTCGACACCAGAAACTTCCTAAAGTTTATTTCGAATTTTCGATAACAAGACAGTTGCGATATGCCTTCCTACCTACCCACACTTAGGGTTACCATATATCTCAGGATTTGTCCTGAGATTTCAGGATTTTTCGACTCTTCTCAGGATTCCGGCCGGATTTAGCAAATCTAGTGATAGCTCAGGATTTTCAATAAAACACAGGTTACATTTTAAAGATCTCTCTTATTAAACTACTAAAAATAATTTTCTTTTGGTAACGATTGAACAGTTCAAATCAATACTTATTAATTAAAGTAAAACAAACTAAAAACAATCTTCTTTTGGTAACAATTGCAGTTAAAATCAATACTTATTTATCGAAGTAAAACGAACTAAAAATAATCTTCTTTTGGTAACAATTGCAGTTAAAATAAATACTTATTTATCAAAGTGAAACAAACTAAAAATAATCTTCTTTTGGTAACAATTGCAGTTGCAGTTAAAATCAGTTGCAGTTATAAGTAGAAAATCTCAGGACTTTTCCATGGAAATCAGGCCTTTTCTCCGGACTTTTGATTTTTTCATCTGGTAACCCTACCCACACTGTCTATCTCGCAGCTGGTTTTTGATAACAAATTGTGGAATAAATTAGCATAATCTGATGAATTACAGAAGCACCGTTCCATTTATTTAACGACTTTATAATTCGGTTTATTGTGCCGATTAGAAGATGGAGTTTATTAAACAGATTCTAAACGAAGGTAGATACAATCTATTACCTACAGCGATACCTAATCTAACTTGCCAAAAGACCCAGTCATAATTTTGTAGAGCTTTCTTTTATGTTTCGTTGACCCCAGTTACAGAAATATTTTCCTAATATTTCTGGATAATTCCTCTAATATATTGTCTTGTACCTAAATACCAACACCTCAGATCAGATCAGACAAACAAGGGAGATATTTATGCCTTGGTAAAATTATCGTTCGTGTTCAAATTTAACGGCTTTATAATTAATAAATTTAATTGTACCTAAGTACGGCTTAGAACCCGGGTATGTCCTAAAACTGCGACCAGAACCACCGGAGGATGGGCAGCAGCATCCTAATAGTACATGGTGAACGTACTGCGATCCCCAAGCCGCCTGCCAAGCGTAGGGATTATGGCAACACCCCTCTCTATGAGGGAGGTTTTGTCCAACAGTGGACGTTAAATGGCTGATGATGTGTGATGTGTACGGCTTAGAATATGTACCTACTATATTCTAAGAAGTACGGCTTACTGTCTCATTTTTTTTACCTTCATTATTATCATCATCATCAGCCAAAAGACGTCCACTGCTGAACATAGGCCTTCCTTTTTAAAATCCACTCTGAACGACAGCCTGCCTTCTATCTGCATTCACTGGATGTCTGCGACTCCATTTAAAAAAAAAAAAATACGCACACTAATAACTTGTAGCGACAACAATGAAGTGAGAAGTAACTAAGTTCATGAAAAAAGGGCGACAATATCATCGCAGGGCTAGCTCTACTAAATGCTTTGATAAAAAAAACGAAGACTAGAGGCATCAAGCCTCATTTAGGGTAGATGCGTTATCGCATCCGCCACGTGCCACCACCACTCACCACCATTACATTTATGGTGTGGTGTTATATAGATAGGCAGTGTAGGTATTAAAAATCAGTTTAATATCCATAATAATAAACTTTCCGCTTTTTCGCAAAAGTTACGTTGGTACAAGGTTAGTGTGTTTTGAACAGTTTATTTTTTCCAGCGTGGGGTTTCAGCCTCAAAGCCGCTTTGGCGATACTTTGCTGAAGCAAAGCTGGCAAAGCCAATAATGCACGCCCGTCGCTCGTTTAAACTTGACCCGTTCGACTTTTTAGTGTTCCGTACTCAGAGGGTAAAAACGGGACCTATTACTGAGTTTATTTAAACAAGCAATGCCTGGATTTTTCTAGCAGAGTATATAGACTGCGTGTGTAAATTTCGACTTCAATTACGTATTAGAATGCAAAGTTACATATCTACGTAGGTACAATAGGAATAGGTAAACGTAATATTGTTGTCTTTGCTCTAGTGTAAAAGTAGTGTAGATAAAGGTATATGGTATTAGTGTTAAAACGGTAATACGTATTCTACTACAAGACGTGTTTTAGTTTTTAGTACCTACACTCTCTCAAGGACGGTGTTTATGCAAGATATATAACCATAGGCATATTATTAGCTTAGATTCCGGTATCGGCTTAGCTTATTTGGTGAAGCCTTCGAAATTCGAATCTGCATGTTGTCAAATTTTTAATTTCAAGTTTTGCTAAAACATAATAACTTCGAAATATCCGCTGCAACGCACATACTATGTCTCATTCGTTTAGTTACACAATTAGCGTAGCGAGTGACCGTAGCGGAGGTAACTGCGAGGCTCTGGGGTCGGGGGAAATTAAATATCTAGCGGGTCATCAGCCGGGCGTCGCGTCGGTTATTCAAGCTGCACGCTGCATGGCTGCATGGTTTCAAAACTTTCGGTATTTTCGTGTTCTAATATTTTCTAAAACAAGAAAAAAAAGCACAACAAGAAAAGAATAACACGAAATAATGTTTGTTGTCAGTGATTACACATGGTACTGAGACGTGGTCCCTAACTGATGGCCTTTTGGAAAAACTCAGAGTCACACACAACGGGCAATGGAGAGACTATGCTATGGAGTTTCTTTGCGCGATAGAATCCGAAACGTGGATATTCGCCAAAGAACCAGAATCACCGACATAGCTATTAAAATTTGCAAGTTGAAGTGGCAATGGGCAGGCCACATCGCTCGAAGAACCGATAACGGATAAGAAAGGAAGGTTCTGGAGTGGAGACCGCACGAACCGGAAGACGCAGCGTAGGTAGGCCTCCTACTAGATGGACCGACGACATCGTGAGAGTCGCGGACATCCAGTGGAAGCAGATGGTAGGTTGTCGTTCAGTGTGGAGGTTAAATGGGGAGGCTTATGTTCAGCAGTTGATGTCTTCTGGCTGACCATTATGAATCGAGAGTTAGGATGTCTACTCTAATTGCTATGCTAAAAAAACAGACAATTTCCTGACCACTTTAGCAAATTTCCCTGACCAATAATGTCATTTCTGAGGTAAAAATTAAGAACGTCGTGTAGATACTTATCTTGGGGTTGTTAACTGAAAATGTTAACTCCATTATTCAGTTTAGAACCGTAGTAAAATGCGCGAGAGTAGCGACCGCGAGCACTTTAAACATTTTTGAACAAAGAAAGAAAGAAATTGTTACGCGGTTGGAATAAAGGATGCACCTTAACAATGCGTGAATGATTCCTATCTATTTCTGATTAATTTAGAACAAACTACTATCTGACAGTACATGCAAAAATATAAAAAAAGAACCTAAAAACAATACGCGAGCGTAGTGAGCGCGAGAAAATTTGATCGTTTCAGATAACGTATAAATACACCTAATTCCTTAATTGTATTTTTTATATTCAACTGAGCCTCTTGGTTCGCTTCGCCTCCACCGATGCCTTCCAAATGTCCGGGCTAGACCCGAGAATTTTATGAAATAAATTAAAATAATATAAAAGCGAATCAATAAAATAAGTACCTCCCTCTCAATTCTGAAAACAAAACGCTTCACTTTAATTAAATTAAGTCACAGGTACAACTAGAGCAAGGCAATCATCTACACTAGGAAACCAAAAATTACATACAGTCACTTAGACACTCACTCACTTAGGGAGCGTTCAAGTATTACGTAACGAATTTGGGGGAGTCTTGTAAAACGTTACGATGCGTTACAGAGGCGGGAGGGGGTGTTTGAACTACGCGTTACATAACATTGTTTTTTTTAACCCTTCAGAACGGTCGCGTAAAGAGACTCCCTTGCGCATTTTTTATATAACAAAGGTATTTTAGAGACTTTCCAGTAGTTGACGACGCATAATTGTGACTTTTAGGTAAAAATGATCACTTGATGGTTACGTAACGTTTTACTAAGGGGGGGGGGGGGTACAGAAAAACGTTACTAGGGGGGAGGGGGCGTCCACAATCTCTAAAAATTGCGTTACGTAATACTTGAACGCTCCCTTACACTTAGTACCTAAGTAACTTAGTTACTAGTCATCTTAGATCTTATTCGGTATGTCTTAGTTATGTTAACTTAGTTGATTTACTTAGTATGATGTGAACCAAATCTGTGGGAGTTATCTTGTAACATAAACAGCAGTGCTATTTTCACCTTCCGCCGTGCCCCAATTCAGCACAGGTCGGTGGCCAATAACTTGCATGATTGGTTTTAGTTTCACGCCCGACTGCGCAATGCCACTCGAACCGTTCGCTTTAAAATTGCTCTTGAAAAACCTGAAAATCTTGGTCGAATGTTTATAATATCGTGGGCTTATAAGACCTCATTACCGGCAAAAAAATACTAAGTGCAGCTGATACAACAGATGTGCTCGTGTCGATGAGTTTCCATTACGCAAACTTATTTATTTCTAGCTTTCCAAAAGATGACGTTATGACTTAGTCGTAAAGTCGATAATTTCATATTTGAACTTGGTGGCTCCTTGAAACTCATTTTAGTTTTTATCAACGAAAAATAAAAGAAAATTGCGATTGTATTTTATTACAGAGTTCATTTATGTGACTTTTAACTTTTTTTTATTTGTTTTACGGACATTTAAGCATAAATTCATTATGTGTACACATAATGATAACTTGTTTCAATTTATAGCGTAAGCCATCATTTTAATAACTTTAATGACTTCTATCAAAATGATTGATGTACACCATCATAGTTTTAGCGCGGTTAAAATTAATTATGTTCACTTCATTAGGTACGCATTATTATGAAAAACTTTTTACTATGGAACGTACATTGAAAACGGGGGAAAAAATATCTTTTTTTTATAATTAATAGGCGTGCGTTTGACCGCCAACTCGCCTGATGTCAAGCGATGATGCGGTCTACGATGGAGCACGCTTGCCAAGAAGAAAACGAAAACGGTCATTGACATTAGATAAAATATATGGAACAGCTGGATTTTTTCGCGATTTTGTTTGGTATTTCAATAGTAAAATTTGTTCATAATGAAAGAGTACTAATGACCTCCTTTCGTCTTAGTACAGGGTATATGCGTAGCCCCTGTATAACGTTTGCTTATAGGGAAGGTACATAAAATTTCTGGTTTATGACGCTAGGCAGGTAAGAATCCTGCCTGAGTAGAATCTTCAGATATTTACCAAGGAAAATGTAGAGTTTAGGTAGCGTTATTTCTTCGTTTTACGGCAGATTCAGAAGGCTGCTTATTTAGTGTGCAAAGAAACAGTTCCTTGCTGGTGGTAGGCATATAATACACTAATAGCGCCCGCGATTTCACCCGCTATCCTAAAACAACAGTTATTTCTTTGATTTTCAGAAAAACGTATTACGTGTTTAATATTTTTATTTTCATAGTATATAAGGTATTGACACAGTTTCATCACCGCAACATTAGTGAAATTTTACACATCCTATATAGGTAAATGATTTTCAAAAAATTCCGCCATGTCTTTTTTTATCTACACTATCTACAAAAATATGTAATAATGAGGAAATATTTGTATTTTTGGATTTTTGTCATTTTGGTAACGAATTAATTCAAAAACTATTGTACCGATTTTAAAAATTATTTCACCATTTTGATGCTAAATTATCCTTGAGTAATATAGGCTATATTTTCTACTAGAATGTTAAAAAAAACTCCACCCATGCGAAGCCGGGACGGGCGGATAGTTTTTTATAAACAGCTTTTCATCGGCGTAGCATGAATTTATTTTGTATACAGGGTTACGTGGAAAGGGTCTACTGAGCCGAAGGAGATCCGTAGTACCAATCTTTGTAAACAACTTTTACTGGAGAACTGTGAAATCGCGAAAAAAATATCAGCTGTTCCATAAATTTTATCGAGTGTAAATGACCGTTTTCTATGGAGCTGATGCCTTTTTTCGTGATAGAGTTGCCCCGATAGTAAAGTTGTTCATAATAATGTGTTCTATGGAACCCTTTTGCCTTAGCACCCTTTCTGCTTAACCCAGTACACACAAACTCCTCCATAGGTGGAATATCACCAAATCTTTTTTTTTTCAAAACCACTAATAGGCACTCAAAAGCGAAAAATAAATTAATATAATTATTACAAGCGCCACCCACTCATCTATTTCAAGTCAGCCAGTCCAATAGGTATTTTAAGGTTCTATTGGAGCAAGGACAATTACACCCTAGGAATCCTAGATTGGAGGAACATTAGATTCAAATTTAATGTTTACTTATATCACTGCCGGTTTAGACTGTGCGTTAAATAAAAAAAAGTAGGTAGGTAACTAAAATAATTCACACGCCGCTAGTACGATCTTGAAAAGCAACCCTATAAAAATCTGAACGAGTGTTTTATGAAAGGGTATAAAATAAATGACAGAATATGGCGTATTTTTGTGGCTCCGATCTGACTTTTATGGCGTGTGTATAAAATAGCTATGATGGCACCACATACACCATAAAATCTGACCATAAAGTGCGGCAATACAAGTAAATAAGCAGGCAAAGATGCGTGCCGTGAAAAAGGGGTTGCAACTTAATTTTTTCAGAAGGTATCTATATTATTGAGTAGGCGAATCGCCAAGGTCCAAGAAATGGATTACTTATATTAACCATAGCTAAAACAAACAAGGAAGATATGGTAAGGTGGCGAGTGCGAACCCATCCGGCCTAAATCAGGCGTGATGCCTTTAGTCGAACTCATCCAGTAAACGACCTTATCGTCCTTTTTTGCATGTGGGCTATTCGTAATTGGTGTCGTTACAAGTTTCATAATATGCGTGAAAATGAGTTGGTGGTGGTGGTTGAACTCACAGTTTATGCGTTAAGCGGTTTACTGGTATAGACAAAAAAAAAAGATTAATTGAGACAGTTGAACATGAACGATAAGCATACCTCCCATGTGTTACAAGTCCCAGATTTGTCCCAGATATTTATTTTTATTATTTATTTATTTATATTAATAAATATTACGTTGGTAAAATCTTCTCGGTATCTAAATATGAAATCTATTGCGGGCGAAGTACAAATATTCGCTGTTTTAAACTATCACGGTTGTTCACTAAAGTTATATGATTATTTACGGGATATTTACCGTGGTAAGGTTGTGGAAGGAGCTCCCGATATTTCGGCGCAGTTACATGCACCATGTTCACGGGAAGACATGAACAGACATGACATGAAGAATGAGACATGTCTTCCCGTGAACATGGTGCATGTAACTGCGCCGAAATATCGGGAGCTCCTTCCACAACCTTACCACGGTAAATATCCCGTAAATAATCATATAACTTTACAAATATTCGATACGTAAAAACGTGTCAAATTACATACAATTTTCAAATTCTAAATTTGTATGGAATTCGAAACGTGTTTTATTTACGTATCGAATATTTGTACTTCGGACCACTGGTGTCGGATTTTAGTAGGCCACAACAAAAAATACCGTAATAAGTAACTGTAGATCCGAGTCGAGCAAGAGTCTACCCTAGAAAAACGATTTGTATGTCAGAGACAGACTGTACCTACATTTTCTCTTACAGTTACTTACGCTCACATGTCACGGCGGTAAAAACGGTGGCAAATAGCGGAGAGGTAACACACCGTCTCAATGGTCGTTACTAAATATTTGAACGGGCCGCAATGCGCTGAGCCTTAATAAAACATGTTCTCTTCGACCGGAGTGAATTTTTCAAACATGCTGGCCCTTCGTCCTTAGAGAGTAGTGCTGCGATGAATTTCAGATCCGTAAATCGATCACCTTCAAGCGTTTCAGAAAGCTTACATAGTGTGCCATTTTGATGGTTACCAATGTTTGATAAGGTCGAAAGATATACCGAAATATCTTGCTTCAATAAACATATTGCCAATAAAAAACATTCATAGTTAAATAAAAGCTTGCAAAAAGCTTCAAATTTGTCAGTAATCACTGACTATATTTCACGTACCTACACAGTCAGTATTCTCTCAAGTTACACTACAGTGATTTGCATTACTTTCCACAGATTTAAAATAAGGAGTACCTACGTAAAATGTTAATTTGGGTCTCTCCTGAATGTAAAGTTCACGCTTGATTTTATTTTTATGGAGCAGACACAAAATGAATTTTGAAATCTCAATGGGGTTTAATGAAATTTTATGTTTGTAAGGGCAGGTAGGTGTTTAGGTTTTTATTCGCTAGACGACCTAGGTATTTAAGCTTTGTCTGGGATCAAAGAAATCTTTTTACAGAGAAGGCTCTAAGTATATTATTATCTGTGAAGTGGAAAAAGTTTCCATTTGTACATTTGTAGAATATTAATATCTTCAGGCGTATACAGGGATACGTGGAAAGGATGTATTAAGCCGAAAGGAATCCGTTACACTCATCATTATGAAAAACTTTTATTATGGTCCCATAGTAAAAAAAATAATGGTATTCTTTCTGCGTTACCCTGTATTTAACCACGTACCCATAACCACGATAGAAAGGGAAAATGTAGATCAAAACTTCTAGAATATTTAATTACAAGTAAACATAATCGTCCAGCGTGGTAATATTGCTAGCATGCTGGGTACGCTGCCAACAAATAGTTAATTTTTTATGAATATAAGTAAATATTCAAAGTTTTGTAGCAGCCTGAACTAAATATAGAGGTAGGAGGTAGTTTTGTAGATCATGCAGTTCCTATGCACACTCATATCGTATTAATATAGCCGTGAGGTACCGGCGCAAATTTGTACGAACTTTTATTGAAATATCTGGCTTTAGGTCAGGACTTTAGAATTGTTGATATGGTAACCCTATAGACTCTTGTGGCTCCAGCCGGTTAGGTCAAGAAGGTGGCTTCGGTAGGCTATGCCTGCGTTATCCCAAATCGTAACCCAGACGATGTAGCATCCGTGGTAATTGAATCGGCTTATTTAGCCATGAGCGCAAATGTACATAAATCATCTTCTGTATCACTGATATAGGCAAATAATGATGACATAATACCATTCTAATACCATATTTTCCTATCATTTATGGGGAAAGCCATGAAAGAGAGAGGAGAAGAAAGGAGAAGAAGAGAGAGAAAAGAGAAGAGATAAGAATAGAAGAAGAGTTCCAAATATATATTATAATTATGTTTTTAATTCAGGCGTACTAGAACTTCACTACGAGCCTGTACTTAATTATGAATTTACATGAAGATTTGCGAAATTCTTCCTTCAGCGATTTTTTATTTATAAAACGGGGACCTGCCTCCCTTTGACTATCTTTACTGTAGCTTTTTCCGCATAGAAATCGCTATAAGGTATTAAAAATTTATATTAGATCGTAGCGAGCTTTTTCCTCGTCAGTCGAGGACGTGGCAATAAAAAATAAATCAAGAATTCGCAATGTCTCTAGCAAATTTCACAATTAATGCTGCCATATCCTTTATAAGGAGAAAAAAGCGATCATATAAGGTGGTTGTTAACTTTATACATGGCGATGAATTTAATTATATCTACTGCTATTATTATCTTGTATTGATATTATTATTTCAACTTTATTGCAACAGGCGCACGAACTAAACTATTCGTAATACGGCTGGTTAAAAAAACATAGACATTGAAATGTTTGCGGGACCACCACGAGAGTTTCCTCTACTAAAAAAAATACCATGTAAATAGGTACACATACGGCGGAGTAATCGATGTACTTATATACATATTTGAGTTTTTAGTAGCTTGGCGTCTCGTAGCAAATCTTGCTACGCTGTACCCCTGACGTAGACCTGTCGTAGCTGGCGTGGTAAGTTTCGTTTCGCACTCGTTTGCTTGCAAATCTTAGAAGCCGTTTCGATGCATTCAAGTTGTTTTGTGAGTTACCTTCTACAGCAGGCTAGCTTTTAATTTTTACGGATGTTGGACTTGTCATTTTTCAAACTGCCCGTAATAGGTAAAATTACTTACAACTGGTGCTAGCTGCTGTGCTTTGACATACAATTGTGTTTTTTACCGACTTCCAAAAAGGACGAGGTACTATGTTCGTCTGTATGTATTTTTTTTTGTATGTTCATCGATATTTTCGCCAATTGTGAACCGATTTGAAAAATTCTTTTTTAGTTCGAAAGGGTGTACTCCCGAGGAGGTCCCATTATCATCAAGTCAGGATCTGATGATGGAATCATAAGGAAATTGAGGAAAAACTAACAAACTAACAATATTTGACCCACTTCCCGCTTTCCGGAAATGTTGTATACTTATGTAAGTTCAGTAAAAATGCAATAATCTGGTACTATTGAGCTGATCTGATGATGGAGTCAGGAGGTGGATAGTAGAACTCCTCAACGGCGAACAGCAAAGACACGAAATGTTGTAAATGGATTTAACTATGATATAGCCTGTTCTAAACTCCATCATGACATGGCTGATACACCCAGGGTTGACTTCCGGCGAAGGAACTCCTCAACAGTGAATAGGACAGAATGTTTTTTTTTGTACACGCATTTAATTGTGATAGCCCGTTTTAAACTTCATTATGACGTGCTGCTAGATCATAAAAGCTTGTCTTTAAAAACGTTTTTAAATTAAAATTTGTTTAGCACTAAAAAGTGTAAAATATATTATTTTTTGTAAAAATAATTACACCGACTTCCAAACACACATACAAATAAGCACTCAAAAGCGAAAAATAAATTAATATTATTATTATAAGCGCTAATCATTTATTTGAATGAATAATATATAAATAAACATCTATTTGAAGTCGGTGCCAGCCAAGTCTAATAGGTAGTAGATAGATACTTTGTGCAGTTTATAAAGACACTCAATTAGCTGCAATGTGTTGCCGGACACTCGCAGTAAGTGACTGAGAGACGGCTGTAACGAGTATGATACTGTGCCTTGCATTCATCTAGTCAATATGGTGGCGGGCACAACCTATATACATTAAAAATATCTTAGGATAATGGCATAAATATCGTACAGTATAGTATATAGTTCAGCTCACGTGTTCTTTCTTTCCTATTACGTTTTGAATGTACAAGTGTAATGAGCAATGTCATGAAACCCACTTTGAAAATGATCTTCATTGTGATCCGCAGGTATACCAGCAGATACGGGATTCTTTATTCAGCATCGACATGAAAAAACAATTAGTCAAACAAATTTGAGTACGAGAGTGAAAAGAACGTTCGAGTTTCAACAATCGAATAACTGTAGTGTCTGTTAGTTGCCATAACATTGTAAAAAACCGAATGAAAATAGTAAATTATGTTACCTATACACACTGGTAAATTCTGATATGATACATACGGTCCAGCCTGTCGCTTTGTAGTCGCTTGGCCTGATACACTGCCGTATGTCTAGACAAACAGATAAACAATTTTATTGATACTAGTGTGCATAATTATAAGTCAGTATAAAGAATTTCTTGTAAAATAATAATAAAAATAGTTCCAATTAATTAATTCATAAATCATTACTTAATCAAGTGTTCATATTCACAATTTCTTTAGGAAAATTAATAAACTGAGAAAAGAAAAATTTATGCTGGAAGTTGCTAATGGTTGCTTGAAATTTATTAGTCCTCTGCTCAAGAGATTAAATATTATAAATCACTGTAAATAATAATTAAAATCTTTGCCCTGCCCTCTCGCTGACAGAGAAACAAATGACACTGATGGCACTGGCAACATTTTATTTCTTTATAATAATCTGTTACAAAATGTTGTCGGAATAAGATACTATGTATTAGTGTTCTATTATAGATATAATTCAATGATTTTTGACATCAAAAAATAATAAATATGTTCCCCAAGGAAATGGGAATATTATAGGTACCATGCATTTAATCAGTACTTGTCTCACTGTAAAATGAACGATTCTTCAAATTGCTAAACAAATTCGATATTTTGCCTTTCATAAAATTATGTTTGTGTTGAGCTCGGTGAGCTATGGAGCAATAAAATATTTTTATCAAGAACAAGTTAATAAACGTGAAACTATAATGTACAAATAATTAGAATACACTGGTTGCATTATTGAAATAATACAGGGTTACGCGGAAAGGATGTAATAAGCCGAAAGGGGTCCGCTATATTCATAATTATGAACAACTTTTACTATGAAACCAACCCCGAAATAGCGGGAAAAATATCAGCTGTTCTATACATTTTGCTATGTATGAAATAGTTGATATTTTTTTCGCGATTTCATAGTAGCTCCCATACTAAAAGTTGTTCATAATGATGTGTACTATGGACCCCTTTCAGCTTATAGTACACCCTTTCGGCGTACCCCGTATTATTGACCACACTTCTTATCGATACAATGCACAAATGCTGAACACGAAATTGTTATTTTTTGTTTCCACCATTCAATGAGAACTGATACAACTAGAAGCTAGTATAGTCTGTAACACCTGCAATATGTCAGTGTTTATACAGTTAAAAAGACGTATAGAAGTAATTTTCGTCGTATTAATGATATTTATATTAAAAAGCGGTGCACATTAAAATTATGATGATTATCTACGAGTAGTACGATACGTTACTACGCCTAAAATACAATCACGATACCAACAATATGCGCATTCTAGGATTATGGGTAAGATACGAATTTGCATAAAACTTCACGAATTAATGACGGGGGATTCCCCGACCGAGTCGCGTGGTTTCCAACTGTATCTATGCAAAACATCAGCGTCGATCCATTGTTCTATTGCTACGTGAAAGAGGGAAAAAACAAACTGACAAAGTAACACACTTTCGAATTTATAAACTATTAGCATAATATCATCATCATCATCATTTCAGCCATAGGACGTCCACTGCTGGACATAGGCCTCCCCCATGGATTTTCAAAAGGACCCGTTGGAAGCAGCCTGGATCCAGCGTTGTCCTGAGGTCTTTTTTAGGTCGTCTGTTGATCTTGTGGGTGGACGTCCTACGCTGCGCTTATCGGTCCGTGGTCTCCATTCGAGAACCTTTCGGCCCCATCGGCCATCAGTTCTGCGTGCTACGTGGCGTACCCACTGCCACTTCAACTTGCTAATCCAGTGGGCTAGGTCAGTAACTTTCGTTCATCTACGGATCTCCTCATTTCTGATTCGATCTCATAGAGATATCCCGAGCATAGCCCTCTTCATAGCTCGTTGTGCGAATTTGAGCTTGCTAATGAAGCCCATAGTGAGAGACCACGTTTCAGTGCCGTATGTCATCACTGGCTAGACACTCTGGTTGGAGACTTTCGTCTTAACGCACTGAGGTATTTTGGACGAGAAGACGTTGTGAAGTTTACCGAACGCTGCCCAGCCGAGTATGGGTTCGTCGATTGACCTCTTTCTGAAAGTTAGACCTACTTAGTTGGACTGTTTGTCTTAGGTAGATGTACGCGTCAACAACTTCTAGAACGGAGTTCCCAACTGATACTAGGTGGGCACAACATGGATGTTTGAAATGACCATCGTCTTGTCCATGTTCATTCCATGTTCCCTCCCATCTTAAGGCACACCTGTTGGGAGACTCGATTAAAGCGAGCATCGTGCTGTGATCTTCCATCGATTCTGCCATGACCACAATATAACAGGCAAATAGAAGGTGTACTCTCTGTTGATGTTGATGCCGAGTCCTTGCCATTCCAGGAGCTTGAAGACGTTCCAATGCTGCAGTAAACAGTTTCGGAGAGATTACGTCTCCTTGTGTTATGCCTCTTCGAAATTGCCTTCGAACTTTGATCCTGTACTCTACTGTAGCATAATATGATTAGGTACAAATACAAAAAATAAATTATGTCTATGTCTATGTCTAATACTGGGTCCAAGTTTTTTTAACTCTGACAGCTACAGTTGGTTCTAAAAAGCTGAAGTAAAACCGTAAATTCTGGTCACTTTTGCGGTTTTTGAACATGAGATTTTAGCTAGTACTACTGAGACAAAGTAGGTATATTATGAAAATTATTTTCCCAATTTTTTTTTACAACGTTATGTATACAAGGTTATTTTTAATTCACCTAAAATCTCTTGCAGTCACCTCCCATACCTGACAACTACGAGAGGTTTTAGTTGAATTAAAAATAACTCTGTGTACTCGTATCTGTTGTTAGCGCTAAGAAACTTAGAGCGTGTATACCAATATCGTTAACTTGCGCTCTTTCTTCTTTTGTAGATTAAAAACAAAATGGTTTACGTCTCTATTTTTTAGATATTATTTTTATTGATGTTTAGCTGTGGTTTAGTAAGTTTATAAAATATTTATAGTGAAGGTTAAAAGTTTCTAAATTTATTAAGCTTTACACCCATTACTTATTTATATATGCTACATATTTCTAAGAATATTGCGAATCAGGCCAATGAACGACGGACTTACTGTAGACACTGAATTTATTACAGCTGTAAAATTACATGATTTTAATTATCCATGGGTACTAGTAATCGATACTGCCGTTTTATTTATGTAATTCAGACACAAGATTATACTCCTATGATTATTATAGTTATCCTCTGGTTTTATGTTGTTTGGTGTTTTTACTAGTTTTCTCTATAGTAAAACTGTTTATCCTATTTTTGTGGTCATAACAATTTTTTTAACACATTTTCAAAAGTAAACACAGTCATCTCAAAAAAACATTAAATGCGCTAGCGATATTTGTGACCCTTAAATTTGTCACATTTTGTATTGCAGAACCGTGGATGGTGTTGTGCGCCCGCGGTCGAGGTCTCTGCGTGTCGAGTCAGGCTTGTCCATGGAACGGGATCATAGCAGATACTCGGGAGGACTGTCTAGCTTACGAGAACCACGGAGCCTGCTGCCAAGTGACCCCCGGCAGAATGCCAGTTGACATATTCGAAATGTATGAAATGTGAAAGGAAATATTTGTATTTTTATACCTACGAAACGTATTAAAATAATAAGCCTCAGCCTGCCTGCCCTTGGTTTGGGTGTTGCTGTTTACCTTTTGACATTGATTTAACTAGTTGAACCCCGACCTATATAATAGGTCGGGGAAAAAGTATTTTCGTATTTTGTATGTATAAAGTTGTAGTAAAATCTCATCGGTTGTACTGTTTGTATCTGGCTGGTTTTGATAACATTAAAAATATGACATTTTAAAAAAGGAATACAAAAAGTAAAAAGCAATTTCCCGCCATTTTTCAATTGTTTTTTTGTCCGATAAAATGAGCGAATCTAACGAAGAAATTCGATATATTTTGAAGTTTTATTACAAAAAAGGGAAAAATGCGACACAAGCCGCGAATCACAGACATAACAGACTGAACATGTTTTTTACAACTACATTCGCAAAAACAGTTATGTTTGCATCTCTCTCGATTACACAAAAATCATAATATTCGTATCTCTTTTTGTCGGAACGTCAACATAATAGAAAAAAATGAGCATGTGGTACGGTGTTCCAAGTTGCCATTTTGCTAAGCTGTCAGGAGGCAGACACCGAAAACCACGGCTTGCAAAAATTTGCTAAAATAAAAGTTATTTTTACATATTTGGTTTAAAAGATACGAAAATACTATGGTGAAGTGCAGTGTCCTCATGTGTTTTAATTCATCTCATAAGATGCCACCCGGTATAACGTTTCACAGGTAAGTTTCGTGTGTCATAATAGAGCTTATTTTGAATTGCAAATTTTTCTTATTATTTTTCATAAACTTTACAATTTGAAGGCTTGGGAAGGTTGTGTTTCTTCCAATTTCATAAATGTACAAGTTTGGTGGGTGTAATAAAAGTTGATAAGTAGTTTTCATTAAAAAAATATTGTTTCGATCATTGTTTGGCGTTTGAGGTACTTAGACATTGTCCAGGGAACGTATTCAGTAGTATAATAATTAAAATAGATGATTCAGCTCGATGTGATTATGATGACATGAACCTTTTTCATTCATAACTAGCTACTTTTCTTAAGTAATGTAACTCAAGTAACTACCTATTGTGGTTCATGTCATATACACCTAGTGATCTAGATGATGTAATTAAAAGGTTATTTAGACATATTTCAAGTAACAAACATTTTTATTACATTTAAGATTTCCCAAGGATGAAATGTTGAGAAAAGCATGGGTGAAGAATTTGAACCGAGAAAATTGGCAGCCCAGTACAGCAAGTTTGTTGTGCTCAAAGCATTTTGAGGCACATTTGCTCGACCGGACTGGTTTCCGAACAATCCTTAGAGAGTTTGAGGTGTAATGCTTATTGGAACAACAGTTTTCAATGAACAGTCGCTATCACTATCATGAATCTCAAGTTGTACTAACTACATTATGATAACTTGCATGTAATAATTTTCAGAGCGATAACATACCAAGTGAAAAGAAAGCCACAAAAAGAGGTGTTACTGGCAAAAGTGTTCTGCGGGAGCTGCAGAATACCTCATTTCCATCAAATTCAGATCCTGCAACCACATGACACATTTGGTAAATTGTTTTATACAAAAATAAATGATTTGACTTGGTCTGGTGTGTTTGAATATTAATACCCAATGGGAACATCCATAAATTCCATCACATAAAGAGGAGGGGAGGAGGGGTCGACGAAGTGTGACTGACAAGGGCAGGGAGGGGTCGTAAATTTTGTGACGTTACATTTCAGATACAATCTAATAGTATCTGTTAGCACTATTATAAAAGAATGTCCTTGAGTCCGGCCCGCGTTTTGCAAATGTTTGCGTGTAATGTTTATGTAGTGTTTTTTGCATCAATATTTTTGTGGCTTGTTGGTTCTGCTTGGTATTATATGTCTGTGCCGCGAATAAAATATGTGACGTTTATGGACCTAATGCAGTGCCATCAAGAGTAGCACAATGTTGGTTCAAGCGTTCTCAGTCCGGGAATTTTGATGTCAAAGATGCAGCTCGCTCTGGTCGCCCTGTTACGGATAAAGTTGATGCCATTTCTGAAAAAGTGGAGCAAGATCGGCATATTAGTAGTTACGACGTAGCTGAAGAACTGGGGATCGACCACAAAACAGTTTTGACCCATTTGAAAAAGTCTGGTTATACAAAAAAACTCGATATTTGGATGCCACACGAGCTCACTGAAAGAAACCAAATGAATCGTGTACTCATTTGCGATTATCTGTTGAAACGTAACGAAAGTGAACCGTTTTTGAAAAGATCGATCACTGGTGATGAAAAATGGATCACCTACGACAAGAATGTGCGCAAACGATCATGGTCAAAGGGCAGTGAAGCACCACAGACTGTAGCGAAACCCGGATTAACACGTAATAAGGTGATGCTGTGTGTATGGCGGGATTGGAAGGGCATCGTTCATTATAAGCTTTTACCGCCGGGCAAAACCATCGATTCGGATCTCTACTGCCAACAGCTGATGAGAATCAAACAAGAAATTGAGAAAATACGGCCGGAATTGATCAACAGAAAGGGCGTGGTCTTTCATCATGATAACGCCAGACCGCACACATCTTTGGCCTCTCAGCAACAATTGAGAGAGCTTGGTTGGGAAGTGTTAATGCATCCACCATATAGCCCTGACCTTGCACCCTCAGATTTCCACCTGTTTCGGTCTCTTCAGAATTCTTTGGGTAGTGTTAGATTAACATCCAGAGAGGACTGTCAAAACTAGTTGTTGCATTTTTTTGATCAGAAGTCCCAAAATTTCTACAGCAACGGGATCATGTCACTACCTACAAGATGGCAACAAGTTATCGAACAAAATGGCACATATATATTATAATTAAATGTAATTAAACTTGAAAAAAATATGTCTTGAATTTGTTAATAAAATACGAAGAAACTTTTTCCCCGACCTTATATATATTTGCGACCCCAAAGCCGATTTTACTCATATTTAAACTTTAAGTTGTATTTAAATTAATTATTTTCCTACAAAATTTCAGGAAATTGGATCAAAGATTTGAAAATTATTCTCAAACAAATATAGCTATACAAACATACATGGAAAGTCCGTACAAATAATACATAATTTTCCCTTAGAATCTGAGACATCTTATTACTCGGTCAAAAATTAACTACTAATTTAAGTTGCACCAGTAATACGATAATTGTAATCTAAATGTGAATCTGCCTGTAGTACGAGCCTACTAAAAGGGGACCGACTGATGGCGGGATAACCATCACAAGTTATGGGGTAGCAAAATTTTCAGACTGGTGACGGGCAGCAGCGTCACCAGTGCGAGAAGCTACGCCTCTGCGGTCGCCAACCCGCATGCCCAGCGTGGCGACTATCGGCACAACCTCCCAATGAACAGTCACAACATAACACGGCCCCCAGTTCCCGGCCGCCCTGCTATTCCTGGCCAAGGCGGCGGTCATGGTAACGGCAGGGCAAGGGGTGCTAAGAATCCCCGGGCTACCGTAGGCCGCCAAACCCCACTGACTCTGGCTACGTATAACGGAAGAACGATTCGGCATGATGATAGGCTTGTGCAGCTGGAAGAGGAGCTGGAGCACATAAGATGGCACATTCTTGGGTTGTGTGAAGTCCGAAGACAGGGAGAGGACACTATAACCTTGGAATCGGGCCATCTTATGTACTACAGAGAGGGCCACCAGCTATCTCAAGGTGGTATCGGGTTCCTGGTCCATAAAACTCTCTGTAACAACGTTCTAGAAATCGCAAGTGTGTCTTCAAGGGTCGCGTACCTCGTCATAAAGCTATCCGAGAGGTATAGCCTCAAAGTAGTAATGGTTTACGCACCCTGGGAAGCATACCCAGATTCTGAAGTGGAAACTCTGTATGAGGACATCTCAAAAGCTTTGCACAGCACCTCCAGAGCTCACTTCAACGTTGTTATGGGGGATTTTAACGCTAAAGTGGGAGTACGGACTAGCAGTGAGTCGGTAGTAGGACCACACGGTTTTGGTAGGAGGAACGATAGAGGACAAATGCTCGTTGACTTCCTCGAGAAAGAGGGGCTTTTCGCGATGAACTCCTTTTTCAAGAAACAGCCCCAAAGGAAGTGGACGTGGCAAAGCCCCGGTGGACGGACAAAGAACGAGATAGACTTCATCATTACTGACAAAAAGCGTATATTCAGAGATGTCTCAGTGCTCACCAGGTTTAATGCCGGAAGTGACCACAGACTTGTACGGGGCACTCTGAATATCGATATCAAGCTTGAAAGAGTCAGATTGATGAAGTCAACACTCCGTCCAAACCTGCTCCAAACCGTGGTTGGATCTGAAACGTTCCAGTTAAAGCTGGAGAACCGATTTTCTGTTTTGGAAACCACAAATGACGTGGATCAGAGACTCGGTCAAGTGGTAGACGTCATGCGAGATGAGGGCACGAAATTTTGCGAGGCAAGGCGTAAAGGCAGGAAGTCAAAGCTTTCGAGGGAAACTCTGCAGCTAATGGAAGAACGACGTGATAATCCCACGTTAACTTCGTTAGAACAGGCGACACTAAGTAAACAAATTACCAAACTTGTACGACGCGACCTCCGATCATATAACACGCTCTTGATTGAAAAATCAATTGAGCAAAATCGGGGGTCGAAGGTATTCGTCCAGCCACTGGGTAGAAGCCACCTGACGAAGTTAACCACCTCGACGGGGAGACTCGTTACTTCCAAGCCGGAGATCCTTTCGGAAGTGGAGAACTTCTACGGCCAACTCTACGCATCGCATGCCCCGCATCTCCCACCTGACACTGAAGACGATAGAGCCACTTTAACCCGCCACTACACGGAAGAACTGCCAGATATCAGCCCGGATGAGATCGTGCTAGCTCTAAAACAGCTTAAAAATGGAAAAGCCGCGGGTGAGGACGGGATTACAACAGAGCTCTTAAAAGCCGGTGGAACTCCGATACTTAATGAGCTCCAAGAATTGTTTAATACCGTCCTCTTTACCGGGAGAACTCCGCAGGCATGGCACAGAAGCGTGGTGGTATTGTTTTTCAAAAAGGGCGATAAAACCCTTTTGAAAAACTATCGACCCATCTCGCTTCTGAGCCATGTCTATAAGCTGTTTTCAAGGGTTATCACGAACCGTCTTGCGCGAAGGCTCGACGAGTTTCAACCCCCGGAGCAGGCCGGGTTTCGAAGCGGGTACAGCACCATAGACCACATTCACACAGTGCGGCAGATTGTACAGAAGACGAAAGAGTACAATCGGCCCCTTTGCTTGGCGTTTGTGGACTATGAGAAGGCTTTTGATTCGGTCGAAACATGGGCTGTTCTGGAGTCCTTACAGCGATGCCAAGTTGACTGGCGATACATAGAAGTGATGAGATGTCTGTATGACGCCGCAACAATGACCGTCCAAGTCCAGAACCAGCAAACAAATCAAATCCATCTGCGTCGAGGTGTGAGACAAGGGGATGTTATCTCCCCGAAATTGTTCTCAAACGCAATGGAGGATTTGTTTAAGACTCTGGACTGGACAGGAAAAGGCATTAATATTAATGGCGAGTACATCTCTCACTTGCGTTTTGCAGACGACATCGTCATAATGGCTGAATCGCTGGAGGACCTACAAAGGATGCTTGACGGCCTAGCCGATTCTTCCCAACGCATCGGTCTCCGGATGAACTTGGATAAAACCAAGGTCATGTTCAACGAACACGTTGCTCCGGGACCGGTTGCCATAAATGGCTTCACTCTGGAGATTGTTCAACAATATGTTTACCTAGGGCAGACGCTCGAACTAGGTAAAAACAATTTTGAGAGTGAGGCCAAGAGAAGAATACAGTTGGGCTGGGCAGCGTTCGGGAAATTACGTAGAGTCTTCTCGTCACCTATCCCGCAAAGTCTTAAGACGAAAGTTTATAACCAGTGCGTTCTACCTGTCATGACTTACGGTGCCGAAACGTGGACACTTACAATTGGAGCGGTCCACAAGTTCAAGGTCGCTCAGCGAGCTATGGAGAGAGCCATGCTTGGGGTTTCTCTGAGGGATCGTATCCGTAACGAAGTAATTCGCCAGAGAACCAAAGTCACCGACATAGCTCAGCGTATTAGCAAGCTGAAGTGGCAGTGGGCCGGTCATATCTGTCGCAGAACCGATAACCGTTGGGGTAGACGTGTTCTAGAGTGGAGACCGCGAATCGGCAAACGTAGCGTAGGACGCCCTGAGACTCGGTGGAGTGACGATATACGTAAGACGGCTGGCAGTGGCTGGAAGATAAAAGCCGAAGATCGGGCTGAGTGGCGTGCCTTGGGAGAGGCCTATGTCCAGCAGTGGACTAGTATAGGCTGATTATGATGATGATGAATCTAAATGTACTGATTACTAAATAGTTAACTACTAAATAGCTTTAGCCCATGTAAATGTAATACGTGGACCGTGGTAAGTATTAAATACCTTTACATTTTGAAATATTTACTTACATCAATGCTTTTGAGATACATTTTCATTAGTTATTTTAATGTACGTACGTAGGTAACTATGTTGTTTCAGGTTTCATAATATAACTACTGTGATATCAACATTGCTGTAGAAGTGTAAAATGAGGCAGTTGATTGAATTAGGCTTTACTTTGCGGAAGTACATTTTCAAAACTGTTTCGAGACCAATTTATCCAAATGAGGTAACAAAAAATTCTTACAGACAACCATCAGTTCCGTTCTGAAAATACGAAAAGTTGATTTCTATGTACCTGCACTGTACAAGGCGTTTACGTTAAATAAAAAAAAACATATGTTATTTCAGTACGAAAGCTAACGATATAATCCACCCCTCGCTGTTATCCCAACTTGACTAATGAAGTTTAGTTAGGCCGTCCGTGCCATCCAATCTCCAATTCAGCCTAATCCTGTAGCACTGGTCCTGGGGCGCTGGATGTCGCTCATATTATATGACAATATATTAGCGGAGATGACTTTGACTAGTTTTGGTGGCGCATAAGATCAGCTTCGAGTTGTACTTTGAAGAATTGCATCGAAGGGGCTAATATTTTCAGCAATTTTAATTGATCGTGTTGCTGGTGATTTTAATTAGTCTGGAGATGCGAGTGATTGGTTATTTACCTGTTATTTTGCAGTTAGATGGTTAAAGCCGTGATACAATTATATGCCTAGGGATATAGCTATATATACCGTTACAAAGTTGTACGTAAGTGGTTCATAACAAGGGTTACCAGACGGAAAAAAACCGGCGAAATCATATAGAAGAATAAGAATTGGTCCCACTTATTTGTACAGATTACAAAATGTCAATAAGTCCTGCCAAACAAGTTTTGGCCCATGTTCTGACGTACCTTAAACACATGTTTTGGGATATCTGACTCAAGCAACCTGAATCCTTTTTGTCATAGGTACCTTATCTAGATCAACTCAGTAGGTACGTGTGAGTGGTTTAAATCCAGCTGATGCAGGGCCTGCGGCGTTTCTAGTAATCGCTTTCTCTGCGTCTAATTCGGCTCGCTCGGATATTGCAATTTCCATCCGAGTCACGCTGCGTCTCTATTCCATTTCGTTTCATATTGCACCAGATCCACACTTGACGTTTATAAATCAAATATCAAATGCTTTATTTAACAATCGGGTTACTGATACTACTTATATCGACGTTGTATATGCAAAACACTAATTCCATTTAAATTTTTAAATATTTCGTGTTCTTAACTCCCTTTTGGGAATGTGTATTGTTACGAAAAATTCTTGAAATGTTTGCGGTAAAGCTGAAACAAAGTTGTTTCAGAATTACTGTTAGCTTTGTCCATTATTTGCGTTTTACGCAACGTTAGACGCTTTCAGTTCTCCACAAAAGATTTTCATTAAGCAACAACGTCGACCCTTTTGATGATTACAATTTTGATATTTTTATAAGGTTTTTTTTTATAAATTCATCGTATTGTTCTGGGCGGGTCGAGGGTTTCGCCGTTTTATTATTCAGCGTTCATACCACATTGTTTTATTTAGATGACTCGCTGTAGCGGTTTCAATATTCATGGCAGAGGTATTTGCGAGTATACAAGCGCGTTCCACACATACTTTTAGTATTGCGAATGGTTTTTCACATTACCATTCTAATGTATACAATGTTCATCCATTGTATTTTACGCATAGAGTAGTAACGTATTTTACACCTTTTTTTATTAGTGTTACAAAAACGCGAGGTTTGCCTTATTTAAATTTTGATTATTTGACTAAAGAGGCTAACCTCTTTCTTTATTCAAATAATCAAAATTAAATGCACCACTAATCTCGGTTCAAGCTTTTATTTGCATTTGAATTTGATTTTTTTAACGCAGGTCTGAAACAGGAACCCACAGTGTACAGTGAAATATTAAAAGAAAATGTTTCAAAATTTCATAATGCAAATAAATGCTTGCGGACTGAGCATAATGGCATGATAACAAGCAATAGATAAGCGGTGTCTTTTACTTGATTAGCCAGCTAGAAACTTCACAGCTAATTTAAGAAGCGGAACAATACAGGCACAATAGAGGACAACAGAGGACTTTCGGTTACGATCAAAGACTTCGTAGTAGGTTTACCTAGTCTGTGGTTACGGTAGACATCAAGCAAACATATCAAAGTGCCATACATAAATTTATGTAAGACCAACATATTGTGGCCTATTATGTCTAGTACACAAGAGACAGTTTACGTCCCACCAAATTATTCGGTTCAATGTTCCCCAACACGACACGCATGTAGGTACCTAGTACACCCGGAGTAGATACCCATGTAAGCACGTCTGGTCTCTCAGAGCATGCTACATTATAAATAATTCTTTATAAACAAAATTCTAAAACAAAGTGGATTTGTTTACTAAAAGATAGGTTTTAAGTGACAAGATCTTTTTTGGGTTCCATACCCAAAAGGGTGTAATAGGTACCCTTTTACTAAGCTTACACTGTCTATCTGTTCATCTCTCTGTCCATCTGTCTGTGCGTCTGTCTGTCCGTCCTTCCTTTTAACGGCGGTATCTTTCGCGTTGAAATTTTCACTGAATAAGTATGTAATGTTACGTACGGCCGATTAACAAAGAAATAATAAAAAAAAACAAATGTAAAAACTCGACGAAACGTAAAACAACCCCATAAAATATACGTTTATTTTAACGTATTTTTTTATTTGCTCTATTGTAAAACGGTATAACGTACAACCATCAAACTTGGCATGATTATAGTACACACTCTAAAGTAAAATAGTAAATAATGGCCAAGTGCGAGTCGGTGACAAAATTTCTGTCTAGTTAAGCAACGACGGGCGCGGTCTTTTTATATTTTGTGGTGATACGGAACCCTCAGTGCGCGAGCCCGACTCGCACTTGCCCGATTCATTTTTAATAATTTTCATATATTAATCATAATATTTATGGTAGTATTTATTTTAGGTTTTAGTTCATTTGAAATTAAATCACTATAGAATCTAAATTGGCTATTAATAAAGTATTTTCTGATAGGCTTTCCCACTGAACTTTCAGTCGTATCTTTTTGCTTTCGATATAGTTATGTTACAGAAAAATCTACCTAGCTATGCACACATAGTGTATATTAAAAATATTGCTTATTCATGATGGAGCAGCATAATATAATGCTTATAGTCTACATTGTAGACTAAGCATCCTCCTTCTGGTGCCGTGTCATGCTCATAAACTGAGAGGTCGCGTGCTAAAAAACTTTAGTTTGTTCCAAAGTTGAGAATATTTGCAACAGCGTCCATTTGGACAGCTACCCAGCATCAAGTACCTAAGCTCGTAGCATCAAGAGTTTTTTCAGTGATTTGATAAAACAGTGTGTAGGTACCTAATTGTTGGGATTCAACCATGGTTATCAAAACAACAAGTAATAACAATAATATTCTGTTCTCAGCGCGATTCAAACGGATAATCAATCTAACCTATTACAGTGGGCGAAGAAAGAGTACTACGTATTTGATACATAAAATACGTATACATTTTTATACGTATTTTTTCATACAAATTTTGAATTTCGAAATTGATATTTCTATGGCTTGACTTGACTTCTTGGGCTTCTGCGACTGTAGTGTCACAATTCTGCCAATGTCCGTTTCGTGGCAGCTTCAAGAAATAATCTACACTTATAATATAATAATAATATTATAAAGAGGAAAGATTTGTACCTATTTTTGTATGTTTGTATGTTTGTAATGAATAGGCTCAAAAAGTACTGGGCCGATTTAAAAAATTCTTTCACCAATAGAATGCTACATTCTTCCAATTTGACATAGGCTATATAATATTTTGTAGCGAGGCCGAAGGCCGAGCTTACACCCGTGCGAAGCCGGGGCGAGCGGCTAGTACTTAATATGCTCGGTGTTCAGTTTTTTATTAGCTTTTGCATGCGCGAAGCTACTCTACTCTCGCCCGAAAATAGAGCTCTGTCAAGGTCATAGGGGCCCCAATGTACTAATGTGCCCAGGGCCTCCAATAGGTTAAAGACGGTCCTGATTACACACTAAAGTTCAAGGGGTATTGAGAGATACACCACTGTCTTCTATTGTGGCTAAGCCAGCAAAAACTTCAGGGAATAAAGGCGGTAACTGAGCAAAATGGATATTTGTCGAGAGACTCTCCGAGTCTTGAGGGCTCGCTCTGTACGTGACCGCACTACTAAGTTACGGTTTTGCAAATCTACGATGTTCAATTGTAGTTTTGCAGAAAGCTCCGAAAAGTTTTGAGGGTACGAGGTTTTTGTATTGGCTGCTCAATGACAAAACAATTGATTTCTGTTTAAATATTTTTCTTCTAATAACCAAGTAAACTCTGTCATCGGGGCTGGCTACTCAGCCTTATGCTAACTTTATTCTTAACCCCCGAAGCAAAAAGAGTGGTTTTATAAGTTTAACGTGTGTAAGTATCAATTTATCTGTGTGAGGGTATGTCTGTGTATGTGTATCTGTGTGTCTGTCTGTGGCATCGTAGCTTGGGCAGCAAAGGGCTGAGCTATTTTATAGAATTAGTTTTTTGTTTATTTAAAATGTGGCTTAATTGAGTGTCCATAGCGATTCAAGAAAATCCGTTTGAAAATTATCAACTTTTTTATAGGGAATAAAAAAAAAAAGCGGCCAAGTGCGAGTCGGTCTCGCGCACGAAGGGTTCCGTACCATTATCTATAAAAACGGCAAAAAAAAACACGTTTGTTGTATGGGTGCCCCCCTTAAATATTTATTTTATTTTAATTATTTATTGTTAAAGTGAATATATAACTAAATACTCTGTGAATATTTCAAGCGTCTACCTGCTGCTGCCATTATCAATATCGCACAAAAACGATCAAAAACGTTTGGTGTGGCTCCCATAATCCCCTTAATACCCTTAAATATTTATTTTATTATGTTTTTTTTGTATTTGTTGTTATCACGGCAACAAAAATACATTATCTGTGAAATTTTCAACTGTCTGACTACCACGGTTCATGATGGTGACAGACGTACAGTTGGACGGACAGCGGAGTCTTAGTAATAGGGTCCCGTTTTACCCTTTAGGTACGATACCCTAAAAACGAGTTATACAGTTAATAACTAAATGATCTAGATACTTTATGATGGGACACTGATTATAGTTTGGTTCGGCAAAAAGACATTTTCCGAATGGAATACAGATGATACCCATGATATTATAGGGAAGCTTTATATCATGAGTCACCACTTGAAAGAGAATAGATAATGTAATTTGATGAGGATAGACATATCTGCTTTCGATATATTGTAATTCCCGGTAATTCCCAGGAAATTCGGTACAAGGACCATTCCTGTCCCCAGAGGGCTTTAGACGCTATTGGTATCAAAGTGTCAGTTCAACCGAACAGCCGCAAACTCCAACGTGAGAGATGTATTCGCATTCCGAAAATCTATCGAAGCGCGATTAACTTTCGCACACATCAACCAATGCTTGCTGAGTTGCCAAAGTAGAAATCAGATTAGGTATATAGCCAGCAATGTAGACACAATCAAGTTTCCACTCATTCCTAATTAGTGTATGGGAACGCGGTGTTGGACCGCATACTAGAAAGGCTGGTTATTGCGAAGCAAGTTGCATTCGTACTTGTAGACGCCATTTATCTTGTTGCTGCATGCTTAGGGTGGGTGAGGTGGTATTAATTAGTTTACGACTTTTATTAATTTTTCATACATGGAATTTTTGAGAGCTTTTTGAACTGAATAGGTTGTTAAGAGTCCGCTATCCGCCACTAGGAACAAGGAACCCTTGTAAATCCATTCTGTCACTCCGTCTGTCTGTCTGTCTGTCTGTCTGTCTGTCTGCCTGTCTGCCTGTCTGTCTGCCTGTCTGTCTGTCTGTCTGTCTGTCTGTCTGTCTGCCTGTCTGCCTGCCTGCCTGTCTGCCTGCCTGCCTGCCTGCCTGCCTGCCTGCCTGCCTGCCTGCCTGTCTGTCTGTCTGTCTGTCTGTCTGTCTGTCTGTCTGTCTGTCTGTCTGTCTGTCTGTCTGTCTGTCTGTCTGTCTGTCTGTCTGTCTGTCTGTCTGTCTGTCTGTCTGTCTGTCTGTCTGTCTGTCTGTCTGTCTGTCTGTCTGTCTGTCTGTCTGTCTGTCTGTCTGTCTGTCTGTCTGTCTGTCTGTCCGTCCGTCCGTCCTTCCGTCCGTCCGTCCGTCCGTCCGTCCGTCCGTCCGTCCGTCCGTCCGTCCGTCCGTCCGTCCGTCCGTTAAAACTATAAAAAATATATTATCCTGAATTTTAGGGGTGGCTCTTGTACACGTGAAATGGGGATGTTTTTTTAACTGTACATCTTGTGGGTGTCGTTGAAAAGGTCTTTTAAAATGAGGTTATGATACATCACTTTTTTATAAAGTCTATCCATTGTGAAATATAGTCCGCCAAAAGTTCTTCCCCCCTGCATTTCTAAACTATAGGACATATAAACTTGTAACTTAAAATGCGGATAGGACATATTTTAATCTTTCATTCAAAATTATTTTGGACTTTATCTGATTATGTCTTTTTGAGTAACAGCGATAAAACTGTAATAAATTCAAAGCATTCTACCTAATAGGTCATAAAAATAGGTTGTAAAATGATCATATTTCTCAATCATAGTTTTCTCTATGGTTAAACCATAAAAAGTATATGATATGTCGGGATTAAATTTGGCTATCCCTTAAGCCTTACCCCAAATCATTGGATAATCTCACATCACAAAATAAAAATTCGCAAAAGATTGGTCAAAGGCGAATAAGAATTTGGAATAGACACTTCGAATATAGCAGATCAAAGAAAGCCATCACAAAGAGACGAGGACACGCGCCGAGGCGCTGAGCTTTCAATTGGGCACTTTCTATTGGGTCTTTCTATTTGGCCTGCTTCAGAAGCGTTTCTTATTGATTTGATCGACACTTCGGAAATGCCAATCAATTTTGTAGCATCCTCTTTATTCTGGAGAGTTTCTAATCGCTTCGCAAGATAATGTTTGAGTTCGCTGAGATGTTTGGTTTGAAAAGTGCTAAATAAAGTTTATTGTACTGCTCTTTGCTAGTTCTATCTATGATTATGTAAGTACAACAATATATACGAAGCCTAGATAAATATACAGCATACTATTTCTCTATATACGGACCTACACACTTCAGACAAATACTCAAACTTAGTAATAATGTAGTTAGAACTTATTTTCTACCTTTCTTTATCTTTTGCAGACACCAATCTCCTGGCAATCGTTTTTCGTATTTTCGTCACAAAAAAATTAAGTCGTAAAAATACTAGTAGGCAAAAAGAAGGTTGCGTCGCCCTTTGTTTTTGCCCGTCACAGTACGGGGTGGTTCAGAAATTCAGCAAGCTTTGCGCGAGACATCAATCATGTTTTGACATTCGATTTTTCGCCGCCACGCCGCTGTCAGCCTGTCAGCGGAATAATGCAGGATCACTGAAGTATTGAGTTTTTTCAGGACGGGAATTCGTCCTATTTGGTAACAGAAACGAGAGTTCAGCTTGCTAAAACTACAAAGTTATTTATTTCATTGGCACGACATTAGCTTAATAATAAAACAAATTCATAAAAACAAAAAAAGATATACTTACAAAATTTTACAGAACAATAGTCACAAAACTGTATAGTATTTTTTTATATTTTTATTGTAAAATAGGCTTGCGCTTGGCCGCCAACTCGCCTGATGTTAAGCGATGATGCGGCCAACGACAGATTCCGCTTGCCTAGAAGAACCGATTCACTCTTGACTTGAAGACACCAAGATTGTAACTATCGGGGAACACCCATTTAATAATAATAATAATAATAATAATAAAAACGTCAACGACGTCCGCTGACAACGCACGTCATTTTGTTTGCAGTGATCATTTATATTTTATTTTTGATTATTTTGGCCCTATCAGAAGTTTTACACATTACAACGAAGAAGAGAGAAAAAAATCTGACCAGTTCATATATTATCATCCCAGAATCTCAGAACATCCTCAGTGAAACGAACTAAACAAAATTCCTTTGTAAAACATTTGACATTTAATTGTCAAATTTGTTTGATCTGAGTTGAAAATCAAAACCATGGAAAAGTATTTGATATTATTTATAACACATGATCACTCGCTCAAGAACAAGAACAGCGGCACCACCTAGCGCACACACAACATCACCGCCCGCTTCGTCGTCGTCTCCGAGCACCTCGTCGGGTGAGGATGATTTCCACACCACCCGCGAGACCAGCGGCTCGTCGAGCGACGCGAGCGGGCCCGGGACCCCGCCGCCACGTCCACCTGCGCGACGGGGACGTCCCCCGCTGCCGGCACGCTTGGGGCCTGTGGGGCATTCTGCCTCACGCCCGGCCCCCGCTACCGGTGGTGTAGTGCGTCGCATGCGATGGACCTCAAGTACAAATGAGAACTGCATGCGCGCATATTACAGGGCTACAGAGGGGGGAACTAACCTGTCAGCTTACCGTGTTAGGATGCTCCCTTTGTTTCAGGCCCTTGAACCAACTGTTGCCGTATCCGCCCAGCGACTATCGGATCAAGTGCGGGCTATCCACCGTTGCAAGATGTTGGATCAGTCTGTGCTTGATCGGCTCCGCCTGGAGGAACTACGAACTCGTCCGACTCCTGCCTCGGTGCGGAATCCGCCCATCGCGTCGTCTGCCCTGACATTGGCGTCAATGCCGGCGTCGGTGGCGACACTAGCGACACCGGCTGATCCCGTAGTCGACGTGGGAGATTTGGCGAGTGATAGTGTCTCCGACCAGGTGAGAGAGCAACTGAGGGGGGCTTTGGAAGACGCGATCTCCCAGTATCGGTTTGCACTCGACTCTAGGCCGCGACTACCACGTTTGCCCACCCATAGACGCAATTTGGCTTTAATGGGAGCCCTGAATGCTTTGCTAGCTCCATATTTGCGGGCTAGTGAAGATTTAGTTGATACCCACTCGATCATGTACTGCGGGGCCATCGCGGCGTGTCGCGTTGCACGTGTTAAGTTTCCGGACACTAACCGTGCATCGCGAACCGCCGGGGGGGTGCCCGCATGGCAAGTGCGGATCGAGCGGCGTATCACCTCGTTCAGGACTCTCATTGCAAAGCTAATCTGCTTCAGCCGGGGGAATAATCGCCCCCGAGTCATGCGTTTCGTGACACAGGCATTCGCTGGGACCGGTATTAGGCCCCACGACTACCTAGCCAAAGTCACGGAACGTATTGACTATCTGAAGCAGAAAGTCTATGCATGGGCAAACCGTATTCGCCGCTACAGAGAACGTGTAGATAGATATTGGCAAAATCGCCTCTTCCAAAGTGACCAGAGGAAGGTGTACCGAGGCTGGGAAGGAACTGAGCAACGTGTGAGCGACGGGCAGCAACCAGATGCAAGCGCTATGATTAATTTCTGGCGCAGCATCTGGTCGGTGCCCGTCGAGCACACGGAGGGTGATTGGATGCGTGTTGTCGAGCGCGAATGTGAGTCCATCGAACCCATGGGGTCTATTTTAATAGACTCCGTAGACATTAGTTGTGCGATCCGTACGGCACAGAACTGGAAAAGTCCTGGGCCGAACGGGTTGCACAACTTCTGGATAAAGTGGATTCGATGCTCACATGACCGCTTGGCGACCCAATTTCAAGAAGCCCTTGAGCTCGGCACCCTTCCTAGCTTCCTTACCATCGGTGTCACCTTCCTGCTCCACAAGTCCGGTAGTACCACGGAACCCAAGAACTACAGACCCATCACGTGCTTGCCTACCATCTACAAGCTCCTTACATCCATTTTGAGAAATAAAATTAATGCGCACATTGTCGCGAACAACGTTTTGGCCCATGCTCAAAATGGATGTAGGGTTGGGTCCCGTGGTACTAAGGAGCTCCTCCTCATCGACACGGCCATTAGCCAACAAGTCCGGCGAAACGGAGGAGCCCTCTCCGCTGCCTGGATTGACTATAAGAAGGCCTATGATTCAGTGCCTCATTCATGGCTAGAGAGGGTTTTAGAGTTGTATAAAATTGATACAACTCTAAAATCATTCTTAGGCGCATGTATGGGGCGGTGGACCACAGTTCTTCGTCAACCAGGCGGGGGAAATGGCTCTTCTGTCCCGCAGGACTTAATAAGGATTGAGCGAGGCATCTTTCAGGGTGACAGTTTTAGTCCATTGTGGTTTTGCCTAGCTCTGAACCCTCTCAGCACTCTGCTGAGGGATTCTGGACTAGGCTATCGGCTTCGAAGAGATGGTCAAGTCATCTCCCACCTGTTGTACATGGACGATCTCAAGCTGTTTACACCGAAACGCCAAGACTTGGTGGAGCTGCTAAAAATCACAGAGGTTTTTAGCAGCGCCATCAGGATGGAATTCGGTGTAGATAAGTGTGCGGTCATGCATGTGCAACGGGGGAAAGTTGTAGATTCCCCGAATTTACAGCTTTCTGAGGGGATGACTCTCAGGTCTCTCTCTGAGGCCGAGACCTACAAGTACCTCGGTATGTCAGAGTCGTTGGGTGTATCGGTAGAGGACATCAAGAAATCGGTGAAGGACCGCTTCTTTTGTCGCCTGACCAAAGTACTTAATAGTCTTTTGTCTGGTGGCAACAAGGTGCGTGCCTTCAACGGTTGGGTGATGCCTTTACTGATATACTCCTTTGGCATATTGAGGTGGACTCAAACTGAGCTGGACGCCCTGGACAGAAGGGTCCGTCAACAGCTCACTTCACATCGCATGCTACACCCACGCTCGTCTGTTATGAGACTGTACATTCCACGGAAGTGGGGGGGTCGAGGCTTTTTAAATGCCAAGAACCTACACAACCGTGAGGTGTGCAGTCTCAGGGATTTTTTCCGTGACAGTGAGAGTGGGATGCATCGCGATGTTGTGGCTGTTGACAGAGGCCTCACGCCGCTCTCCTTGGCAAACGAGAACTGGCGCAAACCATCGGTGCTTAGCATCGAGGATCGCAAGGACGTATGGAAGGGCAAGGAGCTGCACGGGCGGTTCTATCGGGTCTTAACAGGGCCCGATGTGAACCTGCTTGCGTCGGTGAACTGGTTACGTTTCGGGGACCTCTTTGGGGAAACCGAGGGGTTTGCCTGTGCGATTGCGGATGAAGTTATCAAGACCAACAACTACCGGAAATATATCATGAAGGACGGTACGGTCGACATCTGTCGGGCATGCCACCGTCCTGGAGAGTCCCTCCGACATATAATTTCCGGTTGTTCGCATCTTGCTAACGGCGAGTACTTGCACAGACACAACCAAGTAGCCAGGATCATCCACCAGCAACTTGCCCTTCGATACGGCCTTGTCGAGTCTGAGGTGCCGTACTATAAGTACGCACCAGCACCAGTTCTCGAGAATGGTCGTGCGTTGCTCTACTGGGACCGGTCTATCATCACGGACAGGACTATTGTCGCCAATAAGCCTGATATCGTGATGGTCGACCGGTCCCAGCGCCGGGCAGTGCTCGTCGACATCACCATCCCGCATGACGAGAACCTCGTGAAGGCTGAGAAGGACAAACTCAGCAAGTACCTTGACTTGGCTCATGAGGTTACCGCCATGTGGGATGTTGACTCGACGATCATTGTCCCGATAGTCGTATCGGTGAACGGCCTTATAGCGAAAAGCCTCGACCACCACCTTAAGAGGCTCTCGCTAGACGGTTGGGTCAAGGGTCAGATGCAGAAGGCAGTAATTCTTGACACGGCACGCATAGTCAGGAGGTTCCTCACTCTGCAGCCCTAACCACCGGTAGCTTGGGCCCTGCCCCGCTGCCGGCGGCACCCTAGGCTTAAGTTTTTTTAGAATATTTTGTTTTTATATAGATATTGTAAAAAAACTTAAATTTAAGAAAAGAAATAAATGTGAAAAATAATAAAAAACTTTATTTGAACAAAGTACATGGCTGTGAAGTTAGTAAATTTATATACTATATTTAGTGTTAGTAGGTACTTAGGCATAACTTCAGATATTGAACCCTGATTCTCACACTAGGGGAGTCCTGTGTTGTGAGATTCAGTGCCTTCCATCTTACATTAGGTTATAATACTAAGTAGACATTACATAAATAAAAAGGCTAATTCTAAAATGTATGGTTAAGGTAGGAATACATGTAGGTAGTATCTAAAAACAAGGTTCTGAATAGACAGGATATTAAAACGGGGGTAGGTACAATAATCTCAAAGTATCTGATTTATCTTTACTTACTTTGGTTGGATGAATCTCTGTGTGAGTATATGAGCGCGTGTGTGTATAAGTGTAGTGTAATGTAAGGGGCATCTCGGCGTAGCATAGGCCTCTAATGAGTTGAGCTCGCAGAGGTGCCCACATATGAGAGAGTGCATGTTTGTGTAAGTAAATGTATGTGTGTAAGTGTACGTCTGCGAGTAATTTAATGTTTTTGTGAGCAACTAATTATAATGTACTTATTGGTTCTAAAACGTTCCCGGGACCTGAATCTTCGCCAGCCGACTGGGTGTCCATGATCAATTGATCACAGAGAATAGATTAATTTGAGGGGAGTAAGGCTTCCATTTGCAGAAATGATCTCTAAATTAATATGAACCAGTTGAATTCGTCTTAGAGGTCAAACTAGCTGACGGAGAAACAGGCCCCTTCTAATCATTTGGTGATTATAAGTAAGTTCTCTGTTGCATTCCGGTCCAAGGAAGACAACCAAGATACGACTTGCCGTTTACAGACAAATCGTGATGTTTGGAGTATACTGAGGGACCTATCAATATGCTTGTATAGGAGCGGGCCCTTGAAGTAGTAAGATCGTTGGGCAAATGAGGTCCTAGTACGAGGAATCGTCCAGACATTGCGTCGCACAGGTCTTGTAGATGAAGAAACAGTTGTAATCATTGCTGTCCTATGGAATCGCAAAGTCACTGCTAAAATATAAAGCTTGCGAACTGTGAGGTATTTTGTCTCGTTGTAAAGTTGGACTGTGGGATATAAATATGGCTTTTTATAAGCAACTTTTAGAATGAACCGCTGCGCACGTTCTATTTTCATAAGATTAGTTTTACTTGCAGATCCCCAACACACTATGCAATAGTTAAGTATGGATTGGCACAGAGCTTGGTAAACAATTCTGAGAGTTTTAGGATCAGCCACGGAACCCATCTTGTTAAAAATGTGGGACATTTTACGTAGTCGAACACACAGGTTGTTTATTTGACATTCCCAGTTTAACCGATGATCAATTGCAACGCCCAGGTATTTTATAGTGTTAACACGCTCTAGCTCCGGGCAGGTACACGGCTGATTACAGTGAGCTACACATGTGTGAAGTTTCAGGTTTACAGTGCTTGGATACGTTCTCTGGGAGATGCAAAAGGTTACGTACTTAGTTTTAGTCGTATTTAGAGTTAACAAGTTATTTTGCAGCCAGTGAGCTACCTTAGATAGTCCTTGCTGAGTCCTATCCGCAACCTCTTTCCAGTTTTTGCCATGAAAAACTAAAGCTGTGTCATCAGCGAAGGTGAACAATTTTGCCTGATTGACCTTGAGCTGACAGAGGTCGTTAATGTATACCAAGAACAGGGTAGGCCCAAGGACACTGCCTTGAGGGACACCGAAGGAGACAGAGGCATAGTCACTGTGAAGATTTGATAAGCGAACCCTTTGTTTCCGATCGCATAGGTATGAACGAAACCAGTCTAGTGTTTTGCCACGTATACCATGAAGTTCCAGCTTGCGCAGTAGAATTGGCCAAGACACTGTGTCAAATGCCTTGGCCATATCGAGGAATACACCTATGCACTTTTGACTCCGATCCAGGCTGTCAGTCACATGATCAACCAGGGCCAGTACTGCGTCTTCAGTTGATTTTTTAGCTCGAAACCCATATTGGTTGGGGGACAGTATATTGTTGCTTTCTAGGAAACCCAAGAGTCGTTTGTTTACAATTTTTTCTAGAATTTTAGATATAGATGGCAGCAATGAAATTGGACGATAGTTTGATACTAAAGATTTGTTTCCTGACTTGAAAATTGGACAGATATCTGCAGATTTAAAGCAACTAGGAACCACCCCTTGCGACATGCTTAAATTGCATATGTGGGCAATTGGAGATGCCAAAATATGACTAGTACGTTTGAGTAGTTCGTTGCTAATATTGTCACTGCCCGGGGCTGATGCAGATTTTAGACCTGAAATGATTTTAATGATTTCGCATTCGTCTGTAGGTGTTAGAAAGAGTGAGTTGGCTGGGGAGTTATCGACTGATATGGAGTTTGTTAATTTCGGCTCTGTCGTATTTAATTGCGAAAGGATATTTTGTGCAAGATTATGCCCAACTGTTGAGAAGAAATCGTTGACAGCGTTCAGTGAGTCAGAAGGGTTGGATTTTATATTTAGGAGATCACTGGAGTCTGATTTGGATGGTTTTATGTTACATATATTTTTAACTGTGTTCCAGAGCTTTTTACTGTTGTCTTTGTGGGCTGCTATTAGATCGGAGTTATAATTGTTCTTTTCTGTTTTTAGCAGAAGGTTACAGTGGTTACGAAGTCTTTTGTACCTATCTTGTATTGCCTGATCATCAGGATATTTTTTAGCCTTGAGATGTAGAGAGTCTCTTCGCCTAGCACAATTTATTAGCTTGGGTGTCATCCAAGGCTTAGTAATTACATCAGAGCACTTAACTTTCTTTTGCACTGTATTGTTCTGTACTGCAAGACAAATATTGTAGATTAAAAATTCAGAAGCTAGTGTGACATCGTTTTCGCGATAGAAGCTCTCCCACTCAATGGTCTGTAAACTGGCAATCACTTTATCATAGTCAGTTTTTGTGGATAGTTTGGGTTTAGAAGAGGTCTTTGAAGTAGAGGTTCCAATCCCAATCAAAACAGTATCATGGTCCGTAATACCAGAGTTACATACTACAACACAGGCAGCTCTTTTGGATCGGATTAGGGCATGATCTAGACAGTTACCGAGCCGCGTTGGCAGAACATGGCCTGGAATAAATCCATGTGACGTGGTAAGCTCAAGGTAGTCAGCAGCTTTGGGATCGTTATTATCAGGTTTTATGTCTATGTTCAGATCCCCAGTTATTATACACGACTCACTAGAGATACTCGATACAATAGTTTCAAGAGATGTCATAAAGTTTGTGATGTTAGTCTTTGATGGAGAACGATATATTGCTACCACAGTTAGTTCGGAACCTAGTGTCAGTACTAAGCAGCTGGCGTCATTAAACGGAGGTTCTTTAATTTCAACTTTAAGTCCAGATCTGTAAAATATCATCAGGCCATCATTTTGGTTTCTGAATGTCTTAGATGAATGGTACTCATAGTTAGGGAGGTTAAAAGTTTGGGTAACATTTTTGCCCCAGCATTCCGTAAAAATTATAATTTTTGGAATAAATTTAAGTCGGGATAGGTATAAAACAAATTTGTCAAAATTTTGACGTACACTTCTAATATTTTGCACAATTACAGTAGTCTGATTCAAGTAGTCACCCAGTTTTGATTTACATTCTTCAGCCGAGTTCGCATTAAAATAGTCTATAAATGTTGTGTCATCAATGCTATTTATAAGATCTCTATTGTTACTCATTATGGTATATCAAAGTGAAAATTCATACTAACACAGGAATCCCTGTGTGTATGATACGCGATGGGTGGCCTCAGGCAGTGATGACAGGTGATCAATAAACAATTTATGTGCGAAGAACTGATTGTTAGGTGAATTTTTCTCAGTATATACTCGGAGTTGTTGATGGGGTAGGTAAATACATAGATATGTAAGTTGTTTAGGTAGCTTAACCGAACCTTCAGTGTCGAGGTTACGAATAATAAAAATATTGCTCCAGTTGCATAACGGCAAGCAGCGCGTGCGCTTGAGTCGTGGTAGGTTTCATCGATATGAGATATGGTTGCTAGAGGAATATAGTGCATTCTCGGTGTTCTAGCGAAATAACGTGTCGGTGGGATGACAAGTAATACTAGCTTATCTTGAGAAAAATACTGGTTGTTATAAGCGCAATAATGGGTGCATAATGTGTGTACTAGATAGTAATTTGTGATACTTTCATGTTGTATTGATTTGCATTGTCTTATTTTTTCGTATTGGTCAGCTTGATTACTATCAGAGTAACAGCTAGGAATACCTTGTTTAGTGTACGTTGTGAAAAAGTTAAACTTATTGTGGTAATAATGTATTGTGTGTAAAAGTTTGTTGTTGGTGTTAAGCGTGTGTGTTGTGTTTTTGTGTGCTGAGTATGGTGAATGAATTGGTATCGTGGTAAGTAACGACTTACTGTAGTTGAGATTATTGCGTATTGCATTCGCACTGAAAATAGTTTCGTTTAAAAAACATATGGAGTATGGTAGCAAAAAGATGTATGTTATTAGTAGTAAGAAATTAGTCGATACTGATATATAATTATAATTAGTTGGTATTGAATTTAAATTAGCCAGTGAGCCGGGCGTTAGGCGTTGTACTAGTCACTGTTCTTTTAAAACTTCAAGGTCAGCTTCACTGGACACGCGGATTTGGGGTGATCCTTCTTCCTTGCGTAGAAATATGCGACCATAAGACGACCAGCAGTATGCGTAATTATGACTTTTGGCAAATTCACGAGCCTGGTAGTGCAACTTCCGCATTTTCGGAGTCATGTTTTCGGACAAATACACCGGCTGTCTTGTTCCTCCGGACTGAAAGAGGGTAGTATTTAGTTTGTCATGACTGTGTTCTTTATTGTATTTTTTGTAGAAGTTTAAGAAGTTGTCCCTCATGGTAACTGTAGAGAAGTCTACGATTATTGGCCTGACGGTGGCTTTGCTGTTGATACGATAGATATCTTTTACGTCTGATCCTTGAATCGATATATTAAGCGTTGCAGCTATATTGCCAATGTATTTTATGAGGTCATTTTTGGATTCATTTTGATTTTGTGGCACGTTTCTCAGCTCGATACTGGTACCCCGCACGTAGCGCTGTAGCATATCCACTTCACTTTGTAACTGTTGTATATGTATTTTATGAGTTTTTCTTTCTTCTTCTAAGACGTTTATTTTGGTTAGTGCTACTTCATATTTCGAGGTCATTTGATTCACAGACGTTTTGATGTCGTTAATGGAGCACAAGATGGTATCGAACTTTTCATCCTGACGTTTTTGTAATACTGTGAACATCTCCATCATTTCTGATTTTGTAACTTCATCATCACGTTTCCGCTTCGGCCGAGTAGTTATATTGTTTAATGACGAGGCAGCACTTACTACGGCCTCCTCTCCGACTTCAGATACATTTGATTCAGACGGGTATCTGTGTGGGAGCTGCAGGGGTGTCGCAAAAGCAGCCGGCAGCGGGGACATAGGCGGGGTACGTTGGAGTGACATTATTTTTAGGTAATAAAATCGACGAGTCACGAGTGTGTAGCAGTGGGGGCAGCGATAATGAGTTAAATTTTCAAAAAGTTCTATATTTTTTTTTTTTTTTTTTTTTTTTAATGAGGGTAGGTATGTTATGGGAAAATTTATATTTCAATGTCGAATTTTTGGTTATTTAACACTTTTTACATTAAATCCATGGCTAAAAGCCATGGCAAACACTTTAGTTTCGTAAAGACAACAGAGGAATTGGTTTGGTGTAACGTTCTATAGCACTGTTAACTACTTTCTTTTCACTCGTATTATTTTGCTTGTTGCTTCAAAAACCCTTACGAAAGGTAATATTAACAGTTTATGTTCACAATTAGCGAGAAAGATTCACTTTAGTGAGCTTTTAGAGCACTTTTGACCACTTTAAACATTTTTTGGACACATAAAACTGGAGGAGCTATTTTCACTATTAGAAAGATGGCGGCGGATTTAATATACATTGAATTTAGGCAGCACATTCCACAGACTAGCAGTTCCCACAATAAAAGTGGAATCTAAGCGCTTTGTACGGGTTTTCGGAATGTCAACTATTAAGCGGTGTCGATTTTTCGTGCCCGCAGGCAGTGCGATAGAAAAAAGTGCAGGAGGGAATTAAATCATGCAGATCTGATGCACACTCACCAAAATGTAACCGATAAAAAACCGATAGACTAGCAACTTTGCGCCGATGCTCAAGACTAAGAAGCTTAGTCCGAACTAGGGCTTCGTTGCTGATGAGCCTCCTGGCACGCTTCTCAATTGACTCCAACGCCCCGAGCTGGTACTTAGCTGATCCATTCCAAAGGTGAGGGCAGATAGATAATAATTATTAGTAAGTATGTACTTATTTAATACCTACCTAAATTAATTATGTGCAGTTTCGATGCCATCGCTAAAAAATTTTAAAATATAACATCGCGAGGAAACCGGTATGTTCAAAGATGTATGATTATCACCATCATGCACTGGGCCAGCATGGTGGATTAAGGCGCATCCTCTGTGAGAGAAGACCTGTGATCCAGCAGTGAGAACATGATAGGCTGATGATGATGATAGATAATAAACATAACGGTTAATTAATTCATATTGAAATGTTATTTTAGATTGAACTGTTACATCCCGTTCCTGAGTTGCCATAATTCAATGGACAATTGGTGTAGGTACAAAGCTGTTTATCGCAGTGTGTGAATTCACGCACGAGGCTATTAAATCACAGATACTAGAATTTATGTGTCAGAATTATTTATTGGGCTGGTCACAACGGCACCAATTGTAAAATAACGACGCAAAATATGCTTATTTTTTGTGTTTGCTGAGTATTTCAGTAGTTGTGACTTTGTTTCTACGTATAATTTATCATGAATATGTCACGATTTTTGTAGCATTTTTTTTTCATTTATTTCAGCGGTAGGCAAACGTGAAATAATATTTATAGACTAACGTGAAATGTGGGCTGAGGTGTAGCCGAGGACAGCATACGTGAGTCCAAAAGTGCTCCGTTGCCACTAAGGTTTGTGTTGTACTTTTCTGAAACATTGAGTTGATATTTACGTAAAAATATAATTATTATAGGTAAGAATATCTATTTAAGTATGTATTTAAAAATATATATGTATGTATATCAGTCTCTGGCAGCCATATTACAAGCTTTGCTTAGTTTGGGGTCAGATGACCATGTGTGCAATAATGTCCCAGATATTTATTTATTTATTTATTTATTTAATATTTTGGGATAACTTTTACATTTCATAACAACGTTGTCTAGCAACAAAAAACCCGAAGATCATTGCTTGTATACTATAACCCAATCACAGGACACCAATTGGAAAGTATTTTTGTCTGTAAATTCTAATATCAACATCTTTTTTTATTGAAAAAAAAATGTAATCAAACCTCTTTGCAGATTTAAATATCGTAGGTATATACCCACGTACTTACTTGCATGGTTTTAGAACAGACAAAAATCGGCCCCAATTATCGTCAAAGGGGGCCATAGTTCTTCAAATTATGGGAACATGTTTCAGAAAACTAATTAAACAGCGTTTATTCTGGCCATTTTGTAGTTAATAATCTTAATCGATCTTAATCGATCTCTGTTCTCGTAAGTTTGAAAATTCTTCGGTTTCTTAGATTTGAAAATCAACCCGAGTTTACGAATGAGGTCTGAAATTTATCAACTTTATTGCCTTAAAGTTTCCGAGAATTCGGAGTAAAATTCGCATCATGGTTTTATTTGCTTTCGCGTATTACCGCTCAGCCAGTCCCGGCGGTTGGTAGTGTGCATAAACAAGCATTCGATCGTGGATTTACGAGCCAACGCCTCTGGGACTTGAACTAGGTACTTATGTATGTAGATGGGTGAGTATATTACGAACAGTTCGGCAAATATTACCTACCTAGAGCCAAATGTTGAGTGAATGTTGGGGTAGAGGTAAGTGCAATGCTCTGGTATCTATGAGTTTGGGTACCTATGAGCCCATAGGTACCCAAGCAAAGCACTATTTACCTCTACACCTACCTATACATAAAAAAGTTATGTCATGATTAGATAGATAACAGTAATTTTTAAACTTTCGCGATTCGAACACATGTTTTCATATTTATCGGGACTTATCGCGCACTATTAAATATAGGTAAAAATAGATACCTTTCGCTCGACGTTTCGACCATGTTACAATGGCCGTGGTCACGAGCTGACTCCGCTCGTCAGCGTCGTCGTCCGTCAGCTCGTGACCACGGTTTTTTGTTGAAAAAATATGAATTATATTTTTTCCCCATTTTTCTAGCGATTAGAAAACATTAATTGTTTAGTTTCCATTCTTACATAAATTTCAAAAGTCAGACGTAAAAAATATGGCTGGTCAATTTTACTATACTTACACGTAGCTATTTTTTTAGTTTTTAAGGAAAGTAGTAATGCTTCCATGATTTAAAAATAATGCAGGTAAGTGAAAAAGCCCTCCCAAACAGATCCAACATATTTATGCCGAAAATACCGTGTAAATTGAAGCAGCTTGACTCTGTATCCGACACTACGCAGCTCTGTGCATAAATTACATGCAAAACATCTCAGGTGCGCCTTGACTGTGAGCCTTATCAATAACATGTAAATATTTGAAAACAAAATTATATTTTACACCGCACTGCACGCTTGCAATAGGTACTGCAAAACTAACAGGGATTTCCCTAATATTAATACCATAAACACGATAACCTAAAGCAATCCAAGGGCCCCTTGATAGAATTTGCTATAGGCCCCGCGCTGACTTAATCCACCACTGATCAAAATGGCAAAATGAATGGTAAACAAAGTATTTATGTTGAAGTTATAAATGGCAATAATTGAGGGAAAAGCTCTTTGCCCAGTAATCATAATATATAACGTAGGCAAGCACAAATTCGCTTAACAAAAAAAAACTTGCATTCGCAAACAATTTATTATTCATTCACCCACAAAACCGCCACAACCACAAAACCTTTTCTCTATTGAACTGACCAAACGCCTGCAAAGCCAATTACAAACAATCCAACTAGGTAGGTAAGGTACCTACTAAATAGGTCTGTAGTTAATGAATCCAGCCTGGGAGTTCACAAGTGCTAACCATGCTCAGGCACTAGGTACTCTAGATGGGCACTAGACGGCCTAACAAGTTGTTTGAACAGACCGGCCCGCTCGTTTCCATTCAAAATTCTGTAATTGCCTATCTCGACGGAACAAAAAGTCGACTAACTAAAACGCAGTAGGCAATTCAGTATTTATCTGTATATGAACTTTACTGGGAAAATACTAGTAAAAAGAAGCAGAAACGAACGTAAGTAAGATCTAAAAAAAGGCTTTGTAAAATCACACTATACTCGGGAGTATAGTGTGATTTTACAAAGCCTTTTTTAGCTCTGACAGCTGTAATAACTTTGTAAAAAAAGCTGAATGAAAACATTTATACCCAATCATTTGTAGGGTTACATACCCAAAGGGTAAAACGGAACCCGATTACTAAGACTCCGCTGTCCGTCCATCGTCTGTCTGACTGTCCGTTTGTCACCAGGCTGTATCTCATGAACCGTGAGAGTTAGACAGTTGAAATTTTCACAGATGATTTATGTTGTCACTAGAACAAAAAATACTAAAAAACAGAATAAAATTAATTAAATATTTAAAGGGGCTCCATTACAACAAACGATTTTTTTGCCGTTTTTATTGATAATGGTACTGAAACCTTTGTGCGCGAGTCCGGCTCGCACTTGGCCGGTTATTTTTATAATCTCACTCAGTGTTTTTTTTGAATACATGCTTATAGACAGCTGTGGCCAGTGCCCAGAATACTTAATAGTACCAGACAATAGCTATACTCGTAGTAGCCTTCTTGCAGATAAAAATTGGACAAGTTAGAAGGCAGAAACAGCACTTTCTTTAGCTATGGTGAGAAGTAACGAAATAAACCTTTTTGGAGTGCAAGTAAATATAATAATTACATTATTATATGGTATATTATAATTATGATCAGTGGTTTTAACCTAAAAAAGAAAAATAGTAATTTAATCATCACGTGAAACATTTCAGAAACTTTAGTCACGGAAATAAGTTAATAAAACTGACCCTTTTAAAAGTCGGAGCGCTGTTTGCCGTTTTCATAAAATGATATACTTCAATTTCAGTCACTAAAAGAAAATTTTATTTTCAGTTGCTCTGTAATTTCCTCGGTAAGCAAAATAAACAACAGTAGAACAAGCTGGAAACTCTTTTTATCTTTGTAGAAGAGAAGCATAGACGAAACGAAATTATATGACGGTTTGAATATCGCCAGGCTTCTTTCGCTTTGGATGTTTGGCGTATAAATGCATAAATACTACAAGGTTACGCATATAGACTGTACTAAGCTGAAAGGAGGTCATTGTACTCATCATTATGTTCTCTACAAAACAAATCAGCTGTTCCATAGAAAATTTCGTTGAACAGCTGTTTTTTTCGCCTGGTTTCGTCTTATAGTAAAAGTTGTTCATACTTCATATGGCGTATAGTCTGTACTAGGACGAAAGGAGGTTGCATATAGTATATGCGTAACCCTGTCTTGGATTGAAACAATAACAACCGGATTCACGGACAGTTCTTCGGCTTAGAGTTAGATAAATAAATAAATATCTGGGGGACATTATTGCACACACGGTCATCTGACACCAAACTAAGCAGAGCTTGTAATATGGCTGCCAGAGACTGACTTACATACCCAGACATAGAACAAACACAAATGTTTGTCCTAGATGGGAATCGAACCCATAGTTAGATGGTTAGAAACTCTTTATTGTGCTGTTCGCACCGAATTTATTCGCTGGATGTTCGGAAATAATAATTACAGATAAAGAAACTTAAGACATAGTGCTACAAGTGGCGGCCTTTTCGCTTCTCTTCCAGGCAACCATGGATGGATAGAATTTACGTTTACCGTCCTCTTTAAAAATATGTTATACATATTTTTAAAGAGGACTGCAGGGAGTTCCATTCTTGGGCAGAAGGTACGTATCATAAAATACTAACCCAAATCATTGAGTACGAATCTTTGGAATTTTCACGAGGAAGGGAAGTTAGTGTGCAGTCCTTCTACTTGTTCTGTATTAAAAAGGGGAGGGTGGAATAAGGTCATGAACTCTTGCGCACACACGCAATTCAATTTCTTCTAAATAAAAAGTGACCACCATCTAGCTTGTTAAATCAATAACTGTCCATGCGTATGGTAGAGTTCCGTAGTCATAGGCATAATAATTTTGGTCACATTCATATACAACTCTATAAATAATCCTGGGAAAAAAAAAACATACTAGGGCTGCCATCACCTACATCGCCGACGCTGTACAAAAACTTTCAAAATTCCAGACATTTGGGTGAAATTGAGATTTTTCCCCGGACACCCCTGAGAACGGGACGTTCAGCCGTCGTCTTTGGTTTTGCAGCACCGGAGTTAGCTTGTAGGCTAGGTAGCCTGTTTAGGTGCCTACAAGTTAACTCCAGCGCTGTAACTACGATTACGAATGATATCAGGGTGTCCAAATGCCAAAAAAATCCCTAACAACTTCCTGATATCCTTTCTTAAGAACTTCTTCTAGGTGCTTATCGTTAAGTTTGAAGTTCTTGTGGACTTCAAGTCCGGGTTCGAAAAATTGTCCTTTTTGAAAACGCCTCCCGGACGCCCCCCGGACGCCCTCTAAACTAGGACAAATCCGGGGTAACCCGGACGGGTGGCAGCCCTTATTCGTACCCATATCAAATATCACAAGCAGCCATCCCTAAAATACAAAATTTAAAATTTTTACACTTTTAAAATTTGAGATATATACCAAAACTGTAATTGTGTAAAGTTTCATGCGAATATAGAAGCTAGATAAGTACCTATACATTAAAAAGGTTTAAAAAACTCCGATAAAAGAGCTGAAAATATTAAAACGGTTGAACAGAATTTCTTGAATCATAGATAAGAAAACATTCAATCACGTCGACTTTCAAACAGATTTTCTTTTGTCAAAACCGGTTCAGCCATTTTGTAGCTACGGTCCCATACACAGATACACACATTAAACTTATAATACCCCTCTTTTTGCGTCGGGAGTTTAAAAGGATGGATATAGACGGACAGACGGACAGACAGAACGAACTCTACAAGGAATCCTTATAATTCTTTGTAGTAGTACGGAACCTTAAAAAAACATCGTTAAAATCGATTCACAATCGGCGAAAATATCACGGAACATTAAAAAAATCGAATTAACGACCTCTTTTTTTGAAGTTGGTTGAAAATTAGTCATATAAGTAGGTACTAAGGTATACTTTATCCTTTCTACGAAACAACCGCCTATAAACTCACCTATATTTAGGTAAATATAATACAGACTTTCTGTAACATCGAATTCCCCCAATACCTCATTCAACAAATCTAATTTCGCTGGATAAATGGATACAAGGAACCTAATAAAGTAACTAATAAAGAGCTATAGCTAGCTACAAATCTAAATCCACATTCCGTTGAAAATAGAAGTGAAATAGCAATGAAAGAACCTGCTGAGTCTAAAGTGGAAGATATTTATCAGAAAAAAGCAGAAAAGTTTATTTGCAACATAAAACAAGTAATTTTAAAAATATGAAAATAATTACATTAGCACACCAAAAATAAAAACTATAATAAAAGCCGGACCCTTAAGTTTTAACGTTTTGATTTTCGTTAATATCAAAAATTGAACTAAAATATATTTTCATTTTATTTTAACGCATGTAAAGTTAATATTTTGATGGCGTCTTTAGATATAAGTATACGATCTAGAGGGTACCAATGCCCTCCGTCTGGCACAGAGGTAGGCCACCGAGGGGGTTTTAGTAGGTGCAACACTACAAAATCTGGCTGAACCCAAATACAGCCGAGTATCTTTAGAAGATTTCGGCCCCATTACAAAAAGGTATATATAACTATAGGTACAATCTGGGTCTGCAGTTTGCATCTGCATCCTCCGTCAACATAATTAGAGAAAAATTTTAGAAATTTATATTTACATTATTTATGGTTTAATTAACATATCGGAATAACAATCCACGGATTATCTACCTGAATTACGTGAAATGTTAACGCACGAATTATTCAATCAGTATTCAAATCCGATAATCCGTGCTCACCAGTGATGGGATGTTTAACGATGTTTGGTCTGATTATATAATATTATTTAATTAAAATCAACTAAACTGAATGGGTCTTCTCCGATAGTTCCAATCAATAGGGCCCACGATAGGGCCCCATTTCTATAGTAGACTGACAAATGTCAATCGACAAATAATATGACTGACGTCACGTCGTGACTGATGATTGTCAGTCTGTTGTCAGTCAGTATGATTATGAAAGGTTTGGCGTATTCGACTGACAATTGTAGTTTTCTTATGATTTGTCACTTTATAACACAGAATAAGGACTAGTAGCAAATAAGTAGTGCTAATTCAACAAAAACTAATTAAACATGTTACATTCTTAACTATTATGCAAAAATTGTTCTTACCTGAACGAAACAGATATATTTTTGACAGGATGGCGAATTGCAGGGTTGTACACACAGAAAAGAAAATTATTTTTTGTTTAAAGCTTTTCTATGGTTGTACACTTTTTTAATATACTAGGGATTGGGACATGACCTCTAAAAAGCTCCAAGACAGAAGGCCTTGTACGCTTTGTAAATCACGTGATAGGTTCCTTGCTACTAGTCCATATTCTCTGGCCCACTAGTAAATCGGTTTCTTCTAGGCAAGTGTGATCTATCGTAGACTGTATTGCGAGGTGGTGGTCAAACGTAAACCTATAAAATAAAACTATTGCATATAGATAAGGGCGTAATTTTTTAGATAAATTGTTTATGTGATATGTCATTTTTGGTGCGAAGAATACTAATGAGTAGGTATTATGTTGTTATAATCTGTACGGTTCTTACTTAGTTCAGACATAGAACAAGTAGGTAATAAGTAAAAGTCTAGAAGACTTACTTCGAAATAAGATATTAGTAAATAGACTCGTTACGTCGTAATAAAGTTAGTTTTAATGCAAACAACGAAACATAACAGACAGGCGCTCAAAGCGCCCTGCGTGCTTTCTGGCGTATCATACTCTCATATTATATGCGAGAGCTTTTTTTACTCTGAACGTTACAGTATCACTCTGTCCTTTTCACACTCATAAGGAATTAGATATCATCATCATCATGATCGTCAGCCGGTATCAACCCACTCCTGGGTGTAGGCCTCCTCTCCCTTGCGCCATTGATCCCTGTCTGACGGGTCTGATGTCAGGAATATAAACATTGAAATTGTTTACACACATAATATTACATACTAAATGCATAGATTTTTTTAAACTCCTGAGATATGTGCTTGCTATCTTCTAACGGTTTAATAGATTTAAAAGTAATTTTTAAATTTTCACGATATAAACACATTAAATGTCTATCGGGACTTATCGTGCATTATTTAGGTAAAAATACCTACCTATTTACCATAATCAGCATTAACTTTTGATTACGAACTAACACCATTCACTAGAGCTTATCTTTTGTATACCTTTCCATATAAAACCAGAAATAGAGTATTCTGTAAAGGATAGGTTGAAAGGTATCGAAGGAAATAAGTACTTGTAATACAATTTGAGTCGGTTACTAGCTGAGCGGATGAGCGCCAATGAAGCGGTCTGATACGCCGCTTACACCCTGATTGGTTTTCCACCCATCGGCTGCTAAATGGAGTTATAACCAGCAGTATATTATGACTGGTACGTGTGTTGTCACTTGTATCGTACAATATGATCACGGTCTTACAAAAAAAAACCGCTGGAAAAAAATTACGGCCATTTTTTAATGATTTTAGTACTCTAGACTGATTTTGTTAGCTGATGCTATCAGAGCACTTCAATATCACTGCGAACCCAAATCACATATAGTATAGCCCATATTATATCTACATATATGATGATATGTAGCTACGAGTAGACCTATTATTGACCCCGACGCCAAAAGAGGGTTGTTATAAGTTTAACGTGTGTATATGTATGTCTGCGTATATATGTGTCTGTATGTGACATCGTGGCTCCCATAAACGGCTGAACCGATGAAATGTTGATTTAGTTTGTTTTTGTTTGAAAGGAAACTTGATCTAGAGTGTTCTTAGCTATGATTTAATTCAAGTAAATCTGTTTACATGTTTTAAATGTATGGCGGGACTTATCGCTCATTACTTTATTTCAGTAAACTCGTGACCACGGCCATTGTAACATGGTAAAAACGGTGATCGAAAGGTGCCTATTTTACCTAATAATGGAATGCCGGTTGGAAGCGGTTGGATGCAGGCAGCTTCCAACCGGCCTTTTTGGAGATCGATGGAGAGGATTATGTCTAGTAGTCCTATGGCTGAAATGATGATGATTACTCTGAAAACAAGTCAATACATCTCCGTAAGTACCTATGTGACACCAATATGCATCTCTAATAAATAGGTCTAATTAACGCTCCAGTAACAGTTTGCTCCCGCGCCAGACTCTGATGAGCCTCATTGAAGCGCACTATCGCACGCCTCGGCAGCTTTTACGATACTTCGAACCGAGCATATAACGTGCTTCACATGCAACAGTGGGCATGGAAATTAACAATGAACTGTTGTGGTCAAACAACCCACGATAAACTTGTCCTATATTAAACCACAACTTTTTTTATTGTTATTGTAAAATAGGCTAGCGCTTGGCCGCCAACTCGCCTGATGTTAAGCGATGATGCGGCCTACGATGAATCACGCTTGCCTAGAAGAAACCGATTCACTTTTGACTTGAAAACACCCAGATTGTAACTATCGGGGAACACCCATTCAGGCAGCGCATTCCACATACTAGCAGTTCGCACAATAAAAGTGGAATCAAAGCGCTTTGTACGGTTTTTCGGAATGTCAACCATAGCGGTGTTGATTTTTCGTGCCCGCTCTGGCAGTCCGATAGAAAAAAGGGCAGGAGGGAATTAACGGGAATTTTTACGATTTAAGGCCAGGTTACGCAATTTTCTATAAATGTATCTTACTTTGATTTAAAAAACAAACATTTCAATCAAATTAAACTTACACTCAAGAAATTCTCAATATTAACGTTATTTATATTCAAAGATTTTTGTCAATGATGACACTACAAATATTTTAAACGTGAGCTAATAAAAGTTTTCATCATAAGACCACGTGAAAAATACAGAAATACCTATATAGAGGATTTTTCGAAAAAATCTTGACAAGAAAAGAAATATTCATATATCTCATATTCCTCGTTGGGTTTTCTAGATTTTCGAGGAATATGAGAAATACCTCAAAAATCGAAGTGACATACGCGATCATAAGTACTCTCATAAATGCGCCCCTAAATGGTACCACCATTTAGGGCCACATAATGATAGACTGCGGGTAACAAACGAGTTTGCATCTCACTGCAACCCTGCCTTAACGATGACTATCAGACAGATGTAGATTGAATCAGGCGTCACTTTGCGGAAGTTAATCTTCAAAATTGTTTCTTAGACGAACGCTAAAATCTAAACAATTTAGATTATAATAAATTAAAAATAATATTTTCTTTACAGCTTACTTACAAGTTTGTGACAGGTATAACGAACTTTTTGTTTCAGATTCAATTAATTTTTGTTTCAGAACACCTTAAATTAGTATCATTATGAAAGTTTGGTAAGTTTTAGGTTTAACTATTTACGGTTGTTCTCAACAGTTTTATGATAATAACGGGAGCCCTATCTATATCTATCTACCTTATCACGGTAAATTATATCTATAACCATAAACAATTAATTCCTAGTTTCGTATTGTAACTGCGACAAAGCGGAAGTACTCTTAAGAAACAATTTTTAGACCGATATTGATATATGTTAAAAAGGAGCTAGTTTATTTATTCTTATCACAAGAACTAACAGCATTTTCCCCCGGAATATAAGGAAAAACAAGAACATTGTGGGTAAAACGACGCAGCAGTAGATCATAAGTGCAATCAATTAGGTACCTTATGATTATCCATCATCTGTTGCCTTGGGGCACTTACGTACCTAAATTTATTTCTTTCGTATGATATGTATTATGCGGTAACGGCGGGACATGAAATATGATTTCTGCGTATTCGTTTACCGTACCCGTAAATCAGCGATATTAACTTTTCCCACTCTCTAGTCTAGGAATTAGTTTTACCTACTGCGTTTTTGTTGTATATATACATAGTTAGGGTAGCTGGTGAAATCACGGACTGGTGGTAGTATATTATATATATATATATAATATCTCAATATAGCTTTAAGCTTGGCTGGTCCAATTGTAATTTAGCCGTGCCAAATGTATGCAATTAGGCATAAACAGAAATGAGGACAACGGCACCCAAGCCCAACCAGCAAGCTAGCTTTCAGCTGGCTGCCAAAAGTGAAAAGCGTTGAAACTACTACAATATTATGAAACGTTCGAATAAAAATCCATAAAAAGACAAAGAACAATGTGTATGTAGTAGTAGAACTAAGAAGTATTTGAATTTTGAATTTGAAATTAGTATGGAATGCGATATAGTACGTATTTTACGCAAATATTCGTACTTAGGCCACAAACGCCATCGTTTTTAATATCTAGGAGAAGTAGCAAGTGTGGAAAATTCATGAAGAATATTTTACGTTACATACACATACACACGTACGAAAATTGTACTCTGCCAGTACCTGCCAATATACTGTGTGTAAAAGAAAATAACGAGACCAATAAATAAGGTTACGTACAAGTAGCAAACTTCGTAGCTGTCACAATCCTGAAATGGTAAGCCAAATTCGATTCATCACGCCCCCGCCTCGTCAGCAATTCTCGATCGCAATTTTTCCGATGACGAACAGTTTAAGTAGTAGCCGAGACGTGTGGCCCGGAGTGCGGGTAGTGGCTGACACAGCGCGTTTCTTATTACAGCCAATGTGACGGGAGAACACGAGGTGTGACTTTTTGCTTTTTTACGAATCAGATATAGCTTGCTTTTGCAACGTTGCTTACATACGTTTCGATTCTGAATTTGTAGCAATTTCAGTGGCCTATAAGTACGAATATTTGCGTAAAATACGTATTATCGAATAAGTACAATTACACTCGACTCACTAATATGTAATTTAGGACCGAAAAGTGAATTTGTTCAATCCGGCCGGGTCTTGCCGGATCGATAGAAATCCGGTCGAATCTGACCGATCCGGATTGAAAATGACCCCGTATTGCAATCCCTTGGTGCCAAAGAGCCAATGTTGTCATTATTTCTGATTCTAAAGTCACTATGACACAAGTCATTTACCAAATATAAAAAAACTTATTGAAAATTGTTCAAGCTATGGTAGCTCCATCTGTAAAAGTTTTTACCGATCAAGTCCACTGAAAAAGCAACTGGAAGGAGAGATGTAAGTGTCAAACGGACTATGGTAATAACTTACACATACATATGGGACCATGGTGTAGATGTAAACATTACCCTTTAACATTACATTTGTAACTTTACCCTATTGGGTAAAAAAGGAACGAGTTTTAGGTATTTCGATGCATAAAAAATCTTTTTTAATCAGGAAAGACGTCAAGAAACTGTTGATAGCTCTTACATAAACAATGATTATTTTTTATTAGGAAAATTCCTTTCTACTTCGCTAAATATATGGTGTAAAACCAGCACGACAGTAATGACATTCGGGCTGACTAACCGAAGGTGGCGCGCTCGGAATACGGAACTGATCGAATGAGACACAACTTCGATATTCCGAGGTAAGATAATAACGTTCGGGGACTTACGAGCAGGGCAAGGACGCGAAGTTAAGAAAATGACGCTGGTATTGGCTGGGAATATAGAGAGATATATTATGTTAGATTATTGATAACAAGAATTGATGGGTGGAACACTGTTTACTTTTGGTGAGTATACTCGTACATACCTATACACGCATGAATGGGTTGCTTTTTAGATCTGTCTTGTCATACAAAGCAGTCGCGAACTAGTAAAGTCTGTGCGGAAAGAGAACCGTCATAAAATTTGAGGGCGCAACTGTGTTTTTTTAACGTATTTGCTATGGTGACAACACTGTTACGTCATTATAGCGCGACTATGATTCTTAATATTTCTACACTTTGTCAAATAAATTGATACAAAATTCTGTCTAAATAATACAACCTATTATTGAAAAAGTTGTAAAAATAATTGCAAATAGTTCCATTTTTCGCCACGACGGTTCTCTTTCCGCACAGACTCTAATGATTTCTACACCACCTGTTTGACACTGTCCAATTTATTAACCGACTTAAAAAAAAAAACGGGGTTTTCAATTCGTTTTTTTAATGTTTAGTACCTCAGTCTGTAATTTATAAACCAATTTGGATTATTTTTTTTATACTTTCAGTTTGGTCCCATAGAAATGTCATCAAAATCGGTTCTGTAGTTTAGGTTTTAAATCAAAATAACTGGATGCCTATCATGTTCCCACTGCTGGGAAACAGGCCTTCTCTCAGAGAGTAAGTATATAGGATTTTGACCTTAACCCACCATGCTGGCTCAGTGCATGTTGGTGAATGTCATGTCTGTGAACTTTAGAGGTTATTGATCGGTTTTTTAAAGCAACTAACAGACGTGAAGATTTGGTTGACGGACCGCCGTCCAACCAACGGGAGAGAATGAGTAGGTAAGAATAAAATATTTTCCTCTCTTTCTCTCCCGTTGCTCAGACGGCGGTAGATGTCAATCAAATCCACACGTATGTACGATGTTTTCCTTAAGACTTATTGCGGGCCAACTTTCGCATTTTAAATATTGGTGTGGTAATATAATATATTGTGAACTATTTGTATTAGCCAATAGTAGCAGTAGGTACCCACCATAGCCTTCGCATTACATGGATATTTCACTGAAAGAAAGAAAGACAAATATTTAGACAAGACAATAACTAGAGATACATAATATATTACGTTTGAAACAGTAAAATAATAGTTTCTGTCACAAATCGGTCCCAACTCAGCGTAATGCTGGTCGTATAAAACCAGCGCTGGTCTTCCGTTGTAAAGTTTCATGCGTGAGTTATCTTGGTGCCCAAAAATCACCAAGGACCGCACAATGGATCGAGATACCAAGTCACAAAGGCCAAAGTTGCACATGTGCGCGAAATTTCATAAAGCGAAAATCATATCGTTATCACGAACGACGCATAAATCGAATACTATATTCATATATTTTCACGCGTAATGTGTCATCGATAATACATTAGGGTCGGCTCCTAATGGGGCGACTTTACTATATGTTCAGGTAGGTATCTTTCACTTACCTAACTAGAAACCACTTTGAAAAGCGCTACTTTAACATTGTTTCGAGCTCAGATCAGATATAAAAGGGAGATATGGTAAGGTGGCCAGGCGGGTGCGAACGCATCAGGGCTAAATCAGGCTTAATGCCTTTAGTCGAATTCTGCAGACGACCTTGTGCCAAAGGCGGATCCAGGTTTTTTTCTGGGAGGGGCACAAAGGGCGGACGCGCAAAAAAATCAACAATAACTGTTAGAAATTAACTTGTATCATAAATGTAAGTATCATACTTCAAGTTTATTTCTACAAGCTCAAGTATGTACGTATAGGAAGGTTTATAACAAAACAATAGAAAAATTTAATGTTTAATAAAGACAATTTTCTTTTATGTTGTGCCGTACTTACGCAGTTTTTGTACCGGTATAGTGAAAAAAGGGGATGAAAAAAATATACGACAACAATGTGACGTAGGTAAACGTTATATTGGAACACGAACGATAATTGTGCATATCTCCCTTGTTTGTCTGATCTAAGGTTTCAAGTAAAGGGGCGTTACGGCTACCAAATTTTCTGTCGTTTGGTGGTTTTGCTGCATCATCATCATCATAAGCCCGAAGACGTCCACTGCTGAACATAACCCCATAGATTTCCACACTGAAGCACAGCCTGCCATTTGCATCCACTGAATGCCCACAACTCTCACGATGGAGTCGGTCCACCTAGAGGGAGGCCCTCTTATATAAGCTGCGTCTTGCGGTTCGTGGTCTCCACTCAAGAACCTTTCTACCCAATCGGTTATTGGTTCTTCGAGCGATGTGGCCTGCCTATTGCCACTTCAACTTGCAAATCTGGGCAGCTATGTTTGTGACTGTGGTTATATTATCGAACTTCTCCAGGCTTACTTCAATAAGTGGAAATTAAAGATTAATTCCTCCAAAACAGAGGCAATAATGTTTACAAGAAAACGTGCTCCACCTTTAAGAACCTTAAAAATTGGTAATTACAGCATACCCTGGAAACGTTCTGTGAAGTACCTTGGAACTACTCTCGACACTAAGCTAAACTGGTCAGAAAATACTTGTAAGGTTTGTGTTAAAGGTACCAAAGCCCTTAACGCATTGAATCCAATCATCAATAGACGCTCGTGCCTTAGCAGCCATACCAAACTACGAATCTACAGCACCCTGGTCCGACCCTGTATTACCTATGCTTGTCCAGTATGGAGCAGTACCTGCCAAACCAATATCACCAAACTTCAGGTAATCCAAAATAAAGCCTTAAAGTACGCCTTTAATACTCCTTTCCGCACCAACCTTCATAAGCTTCACCGCAAAATTGGTCTACCTAAAATCGACGTGTACATTTATAAATTATCCGAAAAATTTTACCTAAAGAAAAATCCTAATAATAAAAACCCTTTAATCAAAAACTTGTGTAAAACACGCAGTAAAAATCTCACTTTTATCGACAAATATAATCGATACAAGTTACCACATCACTTATTCCTCGAGCGCGATGGATAAGCCGAGTGACGCACGCGAGCGCGCGCGGGCCGCTTGCCGCTGGCGCGCGCGCCGCTTCCGCCCTTATTACCAGCTGGTATAGAGCGGTGGTAGCGTGCGCGACGCGCAGCGGGCCGAGCGCGCTTGTGTGGGTGACTAGTTTATGACGAGTTCTTGTTGCTAGCTGTGAACTCCCGTGCACTTGTGACGCGACAACGGCTGATTCATTAACTTCACTACATTTGCCTACCTTCGGATTTAAAAAAAATAAAATAAAAAATATTTGTTAAAAATGTAATGCTCTTACTAAAGCATACATAATTATATATTTTCCTAACATTGTATCAATATTATATTTTCCAATTTATTAATATATAAGTATTTTTAGTTTTGTAAGTTTTAAAAGAGCCTGCGTGCCCGATAAAATGTTTATAATACATTGCACTGTACTACCAGGATCCATGTACACTGGTAATTGTACACATCTATTACAATTATGATTAATAAAGATATTTTGAAATTGAAATTGAAATTGATTATATTATCGCGAATATTTTTGTTTCGGATTCTATCGCGTAAAGAAACTCCGAGCATAGGTTCTCTCCATTACCCGTTGTGCGACTCTGAGTTTTTCCAATAGGCCAGGCAAGGTTTTACTTATAAAAACTTTTCATTTACTGTTTAATCCCAATCTAGAGTAGAATCTACTTCCCTTCTATTCACTCCTTATTCTAAATTCATAACATTTTTGTGAAACGGGCCACGACTTAGAGGAAGATCACCAGTTCGATGGTCTTATGAAATTCGGAAGACAATTGATGAGGCTCACACAAGACTGCAATCATCATATACATAGTGTGTGCAGAAAAGCAGATCTATCTATAGACACCTCTGCGATCTACGTCATCAAATATTTTATTCAAACCGTCTGACTGACACCCGTGCACGTACCGTCGCACGTCGTATCACAACAAGGTTCACCAAAATAAACCAATTTCAGTGTAGAAAATCTAGTTTCGCATTTCCTTGAAAGTTTCGTAGCCATTGCAGCGGAGTGGAGAATTTTCCAATCGTACGCGGGTTGCTATCTAGAAGCCAAATATACCAACTTCTCGAAAACTTCGGTTACAAGTTAAACTATGAGGAAAACTATTCCACAGAGTCTTCCGCCCTATGAACAGGAAATTCCAAGATAACTTAGAATGAAATCAGATTTTGAAGTTTACGTCTAATAATATACAGGTGTTGATAACTCTTGTTTATATATATGTATATAAATATATATATATATATATATATATATTATATATGTCGGGGGGACCGCTTGGCGGCCGCCATCATAGTCATCAGACATCTCGCTCGTGGGCGTAAAATGGGAAATCGTGCGAAATGATTTTAAACACTGTTGAGATTATCACAAATTCACAGATACTTAGATCACGAAATGGTAAGACAGTTCCTAGATATTGTCACTCCGCGGTCGTCGGCTAATGAATGTCCAACACCGATTCGAGCGATAACACCATGGCTCTGTCGGAAGCGCACCGAACCGAAGTTGCGGGTATACTATATAGTTGCCGACGACGTTAGCGCGCTTCTCGTTTCGTTTTTTTAAAAGGCGTGATCGTGTCCGGATGCGACATATATATATATATATATATATATAAAATAATAGGTACATTGATCAAATATACTTAATATTGTCACAAATTTAGAAATCTCTCATACTCGTATTTAAACTAATGAGGCAATTGAACATTGCATTTCCTTTCTAAAATTTTACACTTGTGCCAATATCAATAGTTGATGTAAATACCAAGTACATGAGATAAAATATTTCATGGCTTACTAACTTAAACATTGACAGAAAGAGGTTTTTTTTTTAAATTGCAAAACATTTTAGACGATGAGGTTGGTACATGGCTGAGCACTAACTTCTACATAGGTTGCTCCAACGTGAAGCGTTTTAAAAAGGGTATCTACAAACGTTTCTCCCAGCTGGCAAAGCATTGACAATGCCGTTAGTGTTTTGCAGGAGTTCGTAGGCGGCGATTACCGCTTACCATTAGACAGACCGCTAGTCTGTTTGCCACTCCTTATAAAAAAAGGTACTGTTCAAAACTGTTTTTCTGATGATTTTCTAGTGTAATTCTAGTGTAGTTGGTATATTAGTTATTTAGTTTTATAGTGAAATTCATCAGAAAAACAGTTATGAAGATGGACTTCCGCAAAGTAACGCATGATTCAATCAACAATTTAAGGTACTTTTCATAATTGTGTGGTTTTAAGAGTTAAATATCTATGTGGACCTAAACTTTGTCTTCTCTCATTCTTCGGTTGAAGACGCATCTACCGCCAAAAAATTTGCAAAGCACTTTTCAAATTAGATTCCGTGATTAAGAACTACTAGGACAAATCATTACTCAATTATCATTAGTAAAGTCTCTGTTTATCCTTCTCATTAACAAACTGGAATAAGGACGTGACTGTATCCACATCAAAAGGATTAAAGGGATCCGCACACGGACAGTTTTACGGTTATTTAAACAGAATTTATCTGTATGGGAGCGCGAGTTTAAACAGATTACAGCCGATCCCGCGGCCCTCGTTGTTTTACTTATCCGACTATCCCGGGAGGTTTTTGCGTGAGTATTTTGTTAGTGTATAATCTCGTTTATTTGCTTATGCAAATACCGGGGACCTTGAAGAATATAGCTTGATTTTTTTCTGTTGGTGGTAAGTATTTCCGTCGTTGCATTTAGAGATGAATCTACGATGGAGGTGTGTTATATATAGTGTGTGTGTTACCGTTTCTTTCTAAAAAGGGCTGGATGCGATATGAATGCGTCTTTTTATTTGAAACCAAGTTTAATTGCTTACCCTCAATGCAAGTAAAACCAAAATTATCGCATTCAGAGTATCAATTCGCAGCAGACCTAACAAAACTCTGTGTATAAAACTCCACACATGCGATGATATAAATTCAACGCAATGTCCGTGCTCAAAATTAGAACAAGTAAAAGACGTCAAGTACCTAGGCATACATATTGACGAGCTCTTGTCATGGACTAAACAGATTCATGTCCTCAGCGGGCGAATCAGAAAGTTACTTTTTGTTTTTAAAAGACTCAGAGCTGTGGCGGACATTAAAACGATAACAATGGTCTATACCTCAGTTTGTCTGTCACTGCTTAACTATTGTGTCATTTCCTGGGGTTCAGCAGGCTCAAGCCACCTTCTGAAACTGGAACGAGCACAACGAGCTGTTCTAAAAGTAGCTTACAATAAACCTTATAGATACTCAACCAACTTACTTTACAAACAAACAGAACACTTAAGAGTAAGACAAATATACATCATGGCTACAGCTCTAAGATTCCACCGGACAGCACTTACTACGCAGGTCGGTTTCGCCGAAAACTCCGGTTCCAGAAGAAAACCTCATTGGCCAGTGCCACAAACAAAAATACTGATAGGGCAAAGAAGTTATGGTTTTCGCGGACGCTACATTTATAATAAATTAAACAAAAAACTACATTTAATCAAGGATTCTAAACATGTAAGCAAAAACAAGATTAAAAAATATTTAATTACTCTACAGGAAATAGAGACAGAGGAGCTGATACGGATCGTAAGCTAAAAAGCTGAGATTCGTACCTACCAGCCTACATACACAAACATACTAGAACTTAATACCTACTAACAATAACATAATATTAATATTGCATGCATTTGTATAAAATCAATTTAAATAAATAATAATCTAACTAATAATATAAAATTATAATTCTAACTAAACGTAACTATTCTAAATTATTATCACTTAATAAGTTGTCCCTAGAAGAGCACTAGTTATCGCGACACAGGGAATCCTACAGCGATAACTAGCGACTGCAAATTGTATTATTGGCATGTTCATTTTAACCTTATTGCAATAAGTTTGTAACCCTATTATTTTATTAATTTTAAACTAAATATTGTACATAATATTATTAGTGGCAAAATAAATAAATTTATTATTATTAAATTTATTATTATTATTTATAGGTGGCAAACAAGCTAACAGCCGCCTGACGATAAACGACCTACCCGTCGCCTATGGATACCTGTAACACCAGGAGCATCACAGATAGGTACGTTGCCGACCCTTAAGATACTATTAACAACCCTTTTGAAGAATCCCATGTTATAGTTACTCGGAAATGCCACTGGAAAATTAAAAATAAATAATAATTAATATTAAGGGAGACTCATTCTACAAATTGCAGGTGTGGGGCAAAAAAGATCGCGTAAAACGCACAGTGTGCGATTTCCATGGATCTATGATATGTGAATGAACTTTCAGGCGGTGTCCACTAGTGCAATGATAAACCCGCGATGTTCGCATTGGATTGAACAGTTCTTTAGAACATTCCCCGTTGTAAATGTGATAAAAGACAAAGATATTATATCAAACTTCTCTGCGCATGCTGAGCGGCTCTAGGTGTTCAGTGAGTTTGGGATCGTTGAAAATTCTGACAGTTCTACGCTGTATTGCATCAAGTGGCTCATTCTGATACTTGGGTGCTCCGTTTCACACATGGGAGCAGTACTCCATGTGAGGTTGGACTTGCGATTTGTAAAGCAAAAGTCTTTGTCTGGAAGTGAAGTACTTACCGCTTCGCCTTCTTGAGCACACAAAGCATTTTAGTGGCAAGTTTGGCTTTATTCGCAATGTGACCGCGGAACTGTACATTCGCAGAAATGTTGACTCCTAGGATTCCAATGCTCTCCGAAACCTTGAGGGGAGTGTATGTAGGACGCCTTCGGGCAACCTTTAAAAACTCTGGCACTAGGCTACCACTCAGCGAATTTAAACGTACGGTGATAATTTGGCAGAAACTTCACGATAGATTTTTTTGTGAACAGTTCACACATGTAGCTATTTTGTTTTTGAATCGCCTTCTTATTACAAATTTAAGGCGTGTTACTGCGGCTTTTCGTAATAAACAGGGTCCGAGCTTAACTGCAAACACTGCTTCTCAGCAAAAGCACTGCGGAGAGAGATAATAATACCTAATTGTCTCAGATTTGTACTGGTTTCCGCATTTTTGTAGCTGTTTGCATCGTTATGTCGCGCTTTATGTCACTTTTGTAGCTTGTGAATAGCTTAAAGCGTTTGCTGAGCGTAATTCGAGCCCTAATGGGCTTTAAAAAGTTGCGTGTTTTGAATATTTTGCTTGGTTCAGATACAATCTGTTTTTCTGGTTATTGTGCGAATCTGTGCACATTATCTTGTGAATCTGTGCGTGTTAAATGAATCTTGTTAAAAGCGTCAACGAAGCCAACAGCGCTAATGAGAACCGACATAACACGAAGTTTTTTTTTGTATCGTGTTGGTGCTATTACCGTTGTTGGCTTCGCAGGCGTTGATTCATAACGCGCCTTCAGAATTTGTTTATGGCATATTGAGTTTTGACGCCAACGTGGAAAAAGCATATGTCGCTTCTTTGTGTTATTTTCCTAAGCTTGTATAGTGGATTATTATTAATTAATAATAATCTATAAATCATTGGCCAATAAGTTTTAGGTAGGTAGGTATATACCTATAACTAGTTTCTAGTCTTAGGTACGTAAATATAGGTACTTTTTCAACGCTTCGTTTAAAATCATACATAAAGTAGGAATAAAATAGATATGCGTAGAATTAGCATACTCTAATTAAGAAAATAAGAACGATATTTTCTTATTAAAGTATGCTAATTCCTTTCCTATAAGAGCTTAGCTAATTAAGTACTAGGCACTCTCTTAAGCAGTTAAGGCTGCTTTAGAATTTAATTTGCCTAATGAAGTGGATTTTGTAGTCGGTTTTAAGGAGTGAGAAAGTAGTAGAGACTTACATTAAATCATCCTTAAATACTTACCTACTCTTTACTGAATATTACCTATGTTATCTCGTCAGCCGTTAATTAAAGTTTAAACGCTTTAAGCTCGGTGCTTACTTTCACATGTACTAGATCTGCAAAAAGAAAATATACAAACGAAATCCCGCATTCATTCTCTGACACCAACTCAACCTAGTTTTAGCTTCGAGCCACTCCGAAACACTCTAAAAGCGGTTTGCCATCGCCCCATCGCTTGAAATATCGAAGTAAGGTTGGCTGCTAATGAGGCGTAGACTTCAAGAGTAATCCTGTACGAGTTAAACAACATTTGACAACTTTGAAGCTTTCTATAACGTTGTCTTTGATTATATAGATAGTAGGTATATAATCAAAGAATGGTTCATAAAATAATAGAACACTGAAGTTGAAAATGTGGAATAAGAAGTATCCGAGGCCAGCATACGTGAGTCGAAGATTCTATTCACGTAATACTTACTCACATAAACAATTTGAGATAATTTTCACAGCTCATTAAAACATCAATATTATTTTTTATTTTTATTCTAACATATCTATTCATTCGATTCTTTTTATTGGAAAAACGTAATCAGAATCTCTTGACATTGTTTTTTTTTTTACATTTCAACATTTTTATCTGGTTTTTATTGGGGAAATTTAGTAAAACATGAATATGTCAGTATAAAATTTGCAAGTTGAAGTGGCAATGGGCAAGCCACATCGCTCGAAGGACCGATAACTGATGGGGAAGAAAGGTTCTTGAGTGGACCCACTAGATGGACCGACGGAATTGTGAGAGGCGCGGGCATCGAGTGGATGCAGATGGCAGGCTGTCGTTCAGTGTGGAGGTTAAAGGGGGAGGCCTATGTTTAGCAGTGGAGGTCTTCTGGCTGATGATGATGACTATCAGTCCCATAGTAATCGCCAAGTTTATGGCTTAGGATCTATCCTTAAATAGCCTCAATATTGTCCGCACCTAGAACGGAGTTAATTTTTTAATTTTTATATAGAATACATCTACGTTTGGCCACCAACACCGCTAATGATAAGCAACGGTGTGGCCGAGGATGAAACAAGTTGATCTAGAAGAAATCTATTTATAATCTATTTTGGCACCAACGTGAAGTTGCTTCCTTGTATTATTTTCTTAAATTTGAGTTTTTTCGAGTGTTATGCTGTGTCACCGGCACCATGTTACACTGCAAATAGCGTAATGTGTAATAATGATGAATTATTATTTGTTGAGTGTTCATGAATGTGCTCGACTATGGGGGAGTGATATAACGTGGTGAATTATGTCTTGTGATATTTACAAAACTCTATAAAAGCCTTTAGTAAAGTCTCCACAACTTTACTAGGACATGACTTTGACTTGACCGTGACCTGCTTTGCTTAACTCTGACTGTGACTGTCTTTTTTGACGATATCTAAAAAAAATAGAATTTTTAAAAACTTAACACTGGCAAGCCGTGCGACGCTAAAATAATAATAAATACTAGATAATTATATAGAGAAGACAAAAATGACAGCCAATTACTTAAGGAAAGTTTAAGACCTTATAGTCAAATTTTCTTTGAAGTCAGGTCTTAAAACATTGACATCTTACCTAGTCCAAGTGACCTAGTCAAAGTGACAGATAACAATATTGTGCCCATGCACCTAATTGTGCCTGTCTACTGGTCTAGGGTCTATCTTATCTATAGTCAACTAGTGTCTTTGTACGTAGGTATACGAGCATCCAATTTACAATCCACAAAGCTTAGATCAATCTCTGCGCTGTTCCGTTCTGACTTTGACGTCTTTTGTAACTGGACAGAGCGCTAACCAACGCAACGTTTGTGTCCTATTTTCATTTCAACCTACCTTTGTAGCTTTTTATATAGAAGTACGACTGATGTGTTTGAAGTTGCATTTTGTAAAAGGAAAAGTCTCAATTTTAGTACCTTTACCATAGAATACCCTTTAGTTAATGCAGATGTAGAGCAGGCTATTAATATTACTTAATAAGCTTTCATTTAAGAATGTATGATTTAAGAAAATGAATAGGATCGGAATGAATAGGTTTTACGAACTTTTGGGAAAAGTTACGATATAACGCATTTTTGGAGTATAGCGTATTGTGGATTGAAATACTTTCGGTGTACCATGATAAATAGTTCTCTAAATTAATATACATTTAGATATCACACGTCCATATTATATGTACATGTAGCCACATACGTAACATAGCGTCGGCAGTCGCGACCCACTTCCAAAGCTCGCGACAGGCAGTCCGTTTTTCTCCACCGGAAATGAGATTTCCCGACAGATATAATGGCTTTTCACGGATTACGTTATGCGAGCTTTGGGCTTAGAAAATTCGCCCGAATAATTCAGTCTGCGGGCCATCACATTCTCTAAAACCATTGTTTGGCTTACGTTGTCTACGATGATGTCTATTTTTTTAAACCAACTTTTAAAAAAGAGTTTGCCAATTCGTAAATTTTTGTGTGTTACGCTATATCTTCACCGATTGTGAACCGATTTTGATGATTCTTATTTTATTGAATAAGCGATATCTCGAGCTTGGATTTAATAAACAGGAGATAATGCACCAACTGCCCGACCGCAGCCTACACTGCGTAACTTTACTGCGCGAAAACGCGCCGGTGTAGCAGTTTGCATTCAGTTGGACGCTAGCGATGCGTAAACATAACGTCCCATAAATAAATGTATAGCTGGTATGTATTCACAATTATGCAATTGTTTTCACAGTGAATATACGGCGTGCGATATTCTCTATTTATTTGAACGAAAATCTCGATGGTGGTATCATTTAAATTTGAAGAAAATATTCCACCTCTGAAGGTTTAAAATGAAAATGAATCGCGTTTATCTGCTGTTTAAACTTAATTCACTCGTATTTAATTAACTCATAATATTTTGAGAGACCAAAACCAAACCAATAACGTAAATCAAGATATAAAAGACGTTAGAGCTAACAATAATTTTTAAAACATCACGTCGTTGTCATTCCAGCAAAAGTCACTCCCGTCGTTTGTTTTTCTTCTCTTTTTCTTTTTTACAGATTCCATAGACACATGAACTTTGATCGTGTATTTTGATTCGCTCGTTGTAGGTACCATAAAGCGCTGTTTTTAGGTGTTGCCAATACTTTGAAGTCGATTTTTATTATTTTTTATTATGTATCAATATTGTTTTAGACAAAAGATTTGTATACCTGAATATACTCACCTAATATCTAAACGTCTTGAGATGCCTAGAGATGGTTTCCCACATCGACATGAGATTTTCAACTTTAAATATTTTACTGTCACAGGTCACTGTACACAAACAAACCGTACGTAGGAAAACGTACAGGGGCCTTACCCCTAGCTTCACTTTTGCGAGCCAACTTTTAGTAGGTACCTGATAGGTACCTAAAATTAACCAACTCATTTAAGCTGCATCGTTTAAAAGCGTCTAACTTGAATGAACGAAAATCCGTTTTATTATGCGTGTGTGCGTGAAAATAACAAAGCTTGGCGGCTATCAAATAACTACCGCTTATCGTAGTTGATGGTACCGTTTAGACAAATAACACCTATGCGGGTCAACTTTTCGAGCTAGGGGTAAGGCCCCTGTAGGTACAATATAATGGATGTCTGGAAGCGATTGCTTTTAGCGATAAGGCCGCTACTGGTGCCACTAGCTCGTGTTTTCTATCTGTGAAAAAAAACTGGTTTACACAATAAAGAGTTTCTATCTTTCTATCTAATATATCTAAGTACTAATATAATAATATAATACTAACCATAAAACTAATATAATAATATAATACTAATAAAAATGAGAAATAGTAATAAATGTTTTGTTCTCTTCTCCGTTTTAATTTATAGTCACTTATCACTAATATTTGGAAACTGTTAAATACTGTCAGCGCTATTTCTGGAAGTACGTATGTTCTGATCTTTCTGATCTTTCCGGGTACCCAAGATACAGGCTTTGCCTAGTTTGGGGCCCAATGCAGACTTCTTTTTTGTGTTTTTCTATATTGTATGTCTATAAGGAATTTTATGTGCTGTTCTTTCGGAAATATATGATTTATGATTATGATTTATGATTATGATTAATATATAAGTGCAAACGTTGTTTTTAATAAAAAAAAGTAGCAGTATATTTAACAGAATATATATTTGGCAAATCAATTTCTGTAAACATCGCTCGTATTTCACCAACTCTTTAATTGTATCAGTAAACTTTTTGGCTCGATATTACCGAACTCAGTAAAGCAACGTTGCCAGAACAAAACAAAGGATCTCCGAATCTCTGAATAGCATCGTTACGACTGTTCTCAATTACACTCTTGTTTCATTATTTTAATTGGCTCTTCTTATGAGTTCGGATCGTTTTCACGAGCTGTCAGCATCTTGTTTGGATTTTCAAATTTTCGTTTTGAGAAACCTAATATTGATGAAAGGAAAATTCTTGATACGCTGCTTATGTGGCAAGAATTTTCATTCCTGTGTAGAGTCTTTGATTACCAAATTAATAACCTAAATTCTTTGGGCCTAGTTTATTATTTTTGTTCAGTTTTAATTTGAGTTATTATCGTGCTTATTTGATTTGTTGAAAATATAACCCTTGGCAGTGAAACATCAGGTTTACGAGATATAAAGTGAGCCTTGAGAGCGGCAGAGGTCATTAGTGCGACAAATGGCGTGAGTAATGACCACTCCAGTCTGAACGTTTGAATAACCACTGTGACTATGGCTGTGATCTTCATTACGCGGAATATAATGATTTTCTAGTTCGGCTGTGCTAACCAGCTGACTGGTTCAGCCAGACCAGTTTTGATTGACCTCTCCAAATATTCAAGGCACTAACATTGTTATAATTAAAACAATTGACTTACTTTTTTAAGAACCACCCATGACATTTGGCAAAATTTATTATTGACATAGAACCGACATACATTTTCAACCACAAACATAAATGATTCCTTCATGAAAAGGCATAAGGCATCAATGATAAATTTTATTTTAATATAAACGCTGACATACCTGCATAATGAAAACTTGACATTTATCTTGACATATTTGACAAAATCTAATTTGATTGTATTTTAAATCTTTTTTGTTTTTCTTAGGGTCCTTAAATTTTTTTGCATGCCTAAAGCGCTCTTTTTAATGTAATTTTAACGTTAAACGTGTTTACCCATAAATAAGTAGTTAACGAAATGGATATAAATGAATGAAGATATCGTAAATGAATAAGGGGTGCTAGCGCCGCTCTCTATTCCAACTTAATTTTTATTATTACTTAATTATTATTATTATTCTTAACCGTAACCTATTACAAAATGCAATTAATAAATTTTAGGTAAGTGTCTGGATTTTCGGCTATAAAACGAAATAATAAAGCCAAACTTCCTCCCCGCGAGTTTTACGAAAAACTACTTTTCTAAATTGGAGGTTTAATATGTTGAGTTTACCAAATTCGAAGGCGTTATTTTCAATAGTAATATAAAATAGATCTATTTAAGTATATAACAAAAAAATACACAGTTATATGATTATTTACGAGATATTTACCGTGATATATCTCGTAAATAATCATAACTGTAGGGAACAACCGTGATACTTTAAAACAAAAATTGAATTTTCTATTATCTATTTGATAGAATCAGAACGCCAAAAATCCAGATTAAGTTTATTTTATTAAGAAAAGTGATATAAAAAACCTTATACATAGCACTTATCGGATTAGGTAGGTAAACAATAATATAAAGTACTACTACTTCATTAAGTGCGAGCGTTTCAGAACTAGCCACTCAGGAACAAGCTGAAGAGAAGCTAAATGTTTCTCAAGTAGGCAACCTACTAATTACGAAGTTGTTTTATTATGATCAGCGCTGGCCTCGAGTGTAACGCCGAGTCCGTGTTTCCTCATAATCCAGAATGCCAGCCGTAATCATGGCATTTGCGCTGAAATGCTTCAGATTCTCGAGTGTTGGCAGATTGTTATACTACCTAATCTATCTAGTAAGTTAATTTCAGACTACGTTATAGTATAATGGTTCATAGCACTACAATATCGCGCACCATACATTATTATGGACACGTTCACACTTAACTGTACTATATACGTATTATTGGCTTCTTCCTTATTGCCTTATTTGCTATACTATATAGCACAATAATATAGCGTAGTCTGAAATTAGCTTACCTACTTCAATATATAGTTTCCTGTGAAAGTTTCTTCTACAAGAACCGTACAGTTCTATACCTAGTTTTTGTCTGCAAGTCAGTGCCTAGTATAGAAAACAAAAGTCATTCATTTGTACCTACTCGTACCATGTTCTGACAAAAAAATAATTTGATTTGTCCCGGGAAATGTACGGTTCCTGATAAAATCTCCACGCTGGTGAAACTGCGGGATTTACCTAGTACCTAATAATTAGCCATGTGTGTCGGTGAACTGAGAAGATCGAGTTAGTTTATACTCGTAGCTCGACGATGGAGCAGATTCCGTGGCGTGATTGCGAGCCGGGGGGAGATCGTTTCGAAACTTCCTTGCTACTATCTGATGCTTACAACTCGACCTCACTTTATGGAGTCGTGGAGTATATATGGGTATCTACTTTATCGTCAGGAGCTTTATGGTGTTTTTGCTTCGTGCTACCTGTGTATATATTGGTAGGTATTATTAATACCGGGTGTATCTCTTGACGACGACGGGCATATTCAAGGATATCATTGGTCATCATTAATTTTAGGTACTTTGAGACTACACCAAAAATGCTGTTATATCTATTTCATTGAGAGATAACATTGCAAAAAATTAAAATAACATTTTTCTATGGAACAACTGATATTTTTTTCGCAGTTTCAGGGTTCATAGTAAAAACTCGTTACGGATGTTCTTTAAAAATGCTATGTGGTTTTTAGTAGGAGTTTCCCATGTTTAGAAATATAGGTAGAGAGTTTTTTTTTTACACAGATGTTAATTTGACGAGATGTTATTGTGAAAGATCAATAATATTACCATCTTGTTTCAACATGAAGTTGAAATTTTTAAGACACTTTTTTTTTTTTTTTATCTCATTGTATAAAGTACATGCTATGTATATACAACTCTTTCAAACTACGTAGCAGTTTGTAGGCAGATATCTAAACTCTCATTACAACATTGCAGTATTGAGTAGGAACATTTTTTTAATTTTCTTTTTAAGGCAAGTGCCCTTACTAATTGAAAAAGAAATACATGCTAACACTAACACTACAGAAACAGGTCATCATTGGAACACTTGAAAATGTTTATGTTTAGAGAATGGAACATAGTGAAAAATTTGTCAAACAAAGAATTTGACTGAATGAATTGTTGTGAAGAAAATAATCCTAAAAATATAAAGAAAAGGATGCAAGCTAGCAAATATTTTAGCAATTCTTTCTGTTTTAATTTATACACATATTACATAACAAAAGGCAGTAAAATAATTCTAAAAAAAAAACCAGAAAGTTACTCTATAATATAATTGAGTGATCATTTTTAGTGCAGCTCTGCGGAGTCCGGGGTTCGTGCCAAAATCTTTTCAAAGAATTGTCTAAAGTATCAGCTGGTCGAAGTATCCCGTGACCAAAATGTTGGTCGGTATATTGCGCAACGGGCCAGGGGCCTTACACCTAGCTTCACTTTTGCGAGCCAACTTTTAGTAGGTACCTGATAGGTACCTAAAATTAACCAACTCATTTAAGCTGCATCGTTTAAAAGCGTCTAACTTGAATGAACGAAAATCCGTTTTACAATGCGTGAAAATAGCAAAGCTTGGCGGCTATCAAATAACTACCGCTTTTCGTAGTTGATGGTACCGTTTAGACAAATAACACCTATGCGGGTCAACTTTTCGAGCTAGGGGTAAGGCCCCAGTATTGCAATCCAACGCGGCAAGGCGGAATTTTGGGAAAAATTGAGATTAGTGCAGTTTATATTTTATTTTAGTTATGTTTGTTATAATTTCAAAATATGTATACTTTTTTTGTCAACTAAGTAGGTATTACTAATATATATAACATAAAACCAATCACTTTACTAATACATATTAAAAAAACATATCAGAAGTAGATGGACAACCCAGGAAAACGCTGGATGCCGGCTGCTTCCAACCGGTCCTTTTGGAAATCAACGGGGGAGGCCTATGTCCAGCAGTAGACGTCCTATGGCTGAAATGGCGATGATGAAGAGAAGTAGGTGTGTTGTTTAGTATCATACTAAACTAACGATCCATCAACCTTTGAATAATAATTTTAGCTTGATTTGGATTCTGTAGACACACATAATCCCATTTTATCATTTTCTGCGACAACTTGATAAGACTGAAAGCCATAATATCCATATTCATTATTATTATAACGTTTCTCAGGGTCGCTCTAGAGATAAGGAGTGACACACTTTCAGCACAGTAGATTATACAACGTGTTTACTTAAGGTGTAAGTAATACTGAAGGATATTTATGTACTCATCTTTATGAAAAACTTTTACTACAAACCTGAAATCCAGAAAAAAATCTGGTTTTTCATAGAAAATGGTAATTGCCACTCAACAAAATATGTAGAACAGCTGATATTTTATCGCGATTACAGAGTTGATCTGATAGTTAAAGTTGTTTGTAATTATGAGTACATACATACCCTTCAGTACTAGCTACTACACCTATAGTAAATACGTTGTATAATAAGCTAATAAAGCCGAGTCAAATTACTGCTTTAGCTTATATATCTACTGGAGTTCCGGCTTGGTGCTGGATATTATGCAAATAGTCTGGCTGTGGTCTGACTACTTTTCTACTTTAGATATGTATATCATAAAGCCTTCTAAAAATGGCGTCCGGCCGTAATCAGTAATTTTTTTGATTGACGTAGGTGGCTCGTTGGTCTAGGGGTATGATTCTCGCTTTGGGTGCGAGAGGTCCCGGGTTCAAATCCCGGACGAGCCCGGTTTTGGACCGGCATTGCGTTTTTTCTTCTTCTTTTATCCTTCTTATATTTAACGACGTTAACTCACCCTTACGATTCCTTAAGATGTATTTTTGGCATTTTTAGTTAAAATAAGGTAATTTTTATTCTGATCTGATGAGGTCATCTATGTCGTAATGTTTAACTTTACCCTCATTGAGGTGGACTGATAACTTGTGAGCCGTCTAACAACGCTAGACATGATGGAGGCTTTGAAGCTCAGCAAAGGAAACAGTCATTAGCAAAGTGAGCACTCAAGGTGAAATACTCACTTATAAAATATGGAGGTATATATATGGAGGTAGGTATGTAAATGACATATTTCAAAAGTAAGTATACGGTTTATAGAATGATATATTGTAAAACATACGTGAAGCCTTTGATTATACACACGTCCGTAAAGACTACTAAAGATTCGATGTATTCGCTCAACACTGTGAAAGTAAGGTGTCTTCTTTCACTTTTTATACGATTACGTCATCGTCATGCTTGTGTTGCTTATTCACATTGATACTATTTTGTGATTTCGGACTGACTGTCAGCCGGCTCGTTGGTCTAGGGGTATGATTTTCGCTTAGGGTGCGAGAGGTCCCGGGTTCAAATCCCGGACGAGCCCAATCTTTTTGAACTACATGATGGAAAAATAAAACCATTTTTATACTAATTTATGGCATAGTTTATATACTCACTGTTTTCTTAGTGTAGCGCTGTGGACCAATTTCTGTAACAACACTGGAAAGCAATTATTTTTATTCTAGTAGATTGTTCGGAAAATATTTTATACCGAGGGAGCTATTTTGAAATACATAATTATACATTTTAAGATATCAGACCACGGGCTCAGTGAGCAAGAAAATTACTCTTGCATATCTCTCGGCTTACGGCCTGGGCTTAAGATAAGCTACTATTTTGAAAGTAATGTTCCTGGCGATGAGATTTATATAGGATCAGAATCATTAGGTATCTAGGACATTTTGTAATTATGATCACTAAATTAGTTTTTTTTGAATATTTATTCAGCTGATCAAACAAACATATAAGCATATCCTTTTTTAGTATACTGGATAATATAGGTAAGTAGATACAAAAACGCAGTGCCGTAACTAGCCTTTTATGCGCCCTGTGCGAGCTTCTATAACTGCGCCCTTGACAACAAAACTCGGTCCTGGTGTGGTCATTTCTGCGTCCCTCCAGAGTCTGCGCCCTGTGCCTGGGCACTGCTGGCAAAATATAAACCATAAACCAACTTAGAAGAAGGACCGCTGCAAACTCGTGTTAGGTTATAACTTAGGTACCTACACCAAGTTAGGTTGTCAAAATTAACAAATTTCACTTCTCATGCTAGTAAAGTTATTCTTTATGCCTGGTGTAAAAGTACTAAAACTGAATTTTATGCACTCGTGCATAAAAATAAACCGAACCGCTTTAAAATTGTTCGAGAGGTTCAGTTTCTATAAATTTGCTTAGGTCTTTAAAAATGCCTATAATATAGGATATTACAGACCTAGACATAACTTAGTCATATAAAAATAGAAAATTGTTTAAATTTCAGTTTTAGTTTAAAATTCATTTCCTTTATTCCTTTAAACATTATACAAACAGTTACATAGAACTAGGCTCGAAACCTGTGTTACAGCAGGCAGCGCCCTTTCCCCAGGGATCGAAATTACAAGATTTGCTCTAAAACATTAATATCAATCGGTATCATTACGTACATATTTGTATGTTTATATTTTATGCAAGAAAGCATTAAAAAATACTAAACAAATTATAACATAAATTACTTTATCTCTTTATCATTTCCTCGCAATTAAAGTGATTTAAACTTCTTGACTAAAATATTAATTGTTTCATACACTCGTTTTAGAATCTAATATTTTGCCCGACTGAAGATTATAGAAAGGATATTTTTCGGGTTTATGTATGTTAACTCGTATATCTTATTTATTTGCGGGATATACAACACACACAACGACAGTATTGAAACATACATATTTATACTTAGTAAAAATGCGAGGTGCCGGTTGATCCGTCTTTATCTCTGAAGTTCTTGTTTTTCTTCTGATATCATTACATATAATTATACCTACTCGTAATGAGACGGTCAAATACGAGGTAAAGTGGCAACTGAAACCCCAAGCTTTGTTCTGACCACACGAAGCCACAGTGGCCGGTATCCTACATATTTAACGGTACGGAAGTCACGGACAGGAGGCGGAAGGAAGGACGGACATGTCAATTTGTCCGCGTCATTCCCCGGGTCGAATTGATGCCAACGGTCCGATGACATCGGTTGTAGAGAGACCATAACACCCATATTTGAAAGAAATTACGTATACCTACTAAGTATCATATTTTACTTAGAGATTAGAGCGCTAAGATTAATGTAAAGATAGATATGTACCTACTATAAATGTGGATCGCCGAAATATGTTATAACTAGGGATGTCATCTTTTTGTTAAGTATGTAAAGAGAAAGAGAAGGAAAATGGTCAGAGTTTGGGAAAAATTTGCAATATTTTATCAATTTTTTTACGAAGTCGTGAACACGACTTCGTACACACAGATTTTCGTAATAACTTTCAACCTCCATTTGCCCTCCTTACAAGCCGAATTACGGCTTTTGTAAAATACTTCCGTAGCGGACCTCAACACTTCATAAGAATTCTACCTGGCCAAATTTCAGCTTCGCATGTCCAGTAGTGTCCGAGATTTCGTGATGCGGTATTTCGCTTTTATTTTATTTAAGATTTTTTTCAAACCTATTAAGTTCTTTACAATTGCGTTATCTGAATCGGCCCGTACATATCCAAAATTATTGACTGACGATACTTGGAAAAGGTTAAAAGTGATGATCAAAACCAACAGTATTTTACATACTTTCTGCATGTAGATTAGTAAACAGTGTTATTGAGCAAAAAACATAGCAATATACCGTTTTTAACAGCATGGTTGGCAACTCTAATTATAATAGAGCAGAAAACCAGGTTAAATTCTGGATCCCCGGACAACCTGTTTATTATGGGTTAGTAAAAAAACTATAAAATTCTGAAAACATGGTCAACCTACTCACTACAAATACAAACCTAAGCGTAAGTAGGTACATGCATGTATAAGGACAACACCTTTTGTATGATTTTTGGTGTACAGACAAGAAATAAAAACCTTTTTTCTTTTGTCCATTTGTAGAGCAAACACAGCCCTCGAAGTTGTACTAAAGGAAAACTTTTATAACAGTAACAGAAAAAGTACCTATGTACCTACTTACCAATTTAAAATAATTATCAATATAAAAACCGACTTCATTAAAATTACAGAACTGGACCAAATTGAAATGGGACCCCACGGGAAGCACCAGATTTCAAATAAAAAAAGAATCATCAAAATCGGTTCACCCAGTCAAAAGTTCTGAGGTAAAAAAAAAAAAAAAAAAAACAGTCGAATTTAGAAATTTCCTTTTTGGAAGTCGGTTAAAAATTCTTTTAATTTGTATGTAATATTCCATAAGTATTTTGATTCAGTGAATTGAAAATGAAGCTTATTTAAGTCTGACATAACTTACAGCATTGGGAATTCATTTGTATTAGTATGCAAGGTTTGTTTAATTGAATCGGAATGTGCTCCTTGATTGTTGCTATGGAAAAATTGAAGGCGTATAACGCCCTTCCATTTTTCCATAGCAACAAATGAAACGAATCTTAAATGACGGCTTATACAAGCGTTGACGTTCTCAGTTTTTTGACAGTGTGACAGCGTAAATCTATCTTTATTAAAATTCTGTGTTAAAATTAGTACCTATAATAAAAACATACGTACCGCATTTTTTTCCTGGGGCCTTACGCCCAACTCTAAACGCGGGCCCGAATAGGTGCAGTTTGTAAAATCACGCGACTGCAAACCGTATCTCGCCGCGTTCGCGTGAGTTTATGTTAGTTTTAAAACGGTCACGTTTTAATAATAATAATAATACGTTTATGGCGAACCGTCGGTGAGTGGCGACACCGCGTACCCCGATTCCATGGGGCTAAATGAGACCCCTGACCCCTGGCTTGCCTTAACCGGCCGTCCAGGGATGGAAACCGCAAGAGCTAAGAACCTAAGCTCTAGGGTGGAAGTGTTAAAGGGCATAACGCCACGAGTAGCTCTTAGTGAAAGTGCAGCACACCTCTCTACACCCTAAGCCACCCACACCGATGTTGCCCCTCCGGTGCCAAGATACGGCAGCCTTTATGGGGGGCCCATTTAGTGGGTGGCAAGTCATCATCTGCCTAACTAATTTTGAGATGAGACAGGATAAGGCAGGTGCCGTTTCTCATCCTATAGATCTGTTTTCTTATTCACAAGTTGTTCACCTCTATAGCCCAGTTTATTTTTATCCTATACTGTACAATAGTTTCATATTCCTTTTTATACATATTTCATAGTTGCATGTATTTTATATTCAACAGGGTCTCTTGGTGTTGGCTTCTGCTCCACCAATGCCTACCAAATGTCCGGGCTAGACCCGGGAATTTAGTGAAATAAAGAGAAATAATAATAAAACGCAGGGGCGGCTTTATGGCGAGCCGTCGGTGAGAGGCGATACCGCGTACCCCGATTCCATGGGGCTAAGTGAGACCCCGACCCCTGGCTTGCCTTAACCAGCCGTCCGGGGGTGAAAACCGCAAGAGCTAAGAATCTAAGCTCCAGGGTGGAAGTGTTAAAGGGCATAACGCCGCAAGTAGCTCTTAGTGAAAGTGCAGCACACCTCTCGACACTCTATGCCACCCGCGCCAATGTTGCCCCTCCGGTGCCAAGATACGGCAGCCTTTATGGGGGGCCCATTGAGTGGGTGGCAAGTCATCACCTGCCTAAATATATTTTGAGATGAGATAGGATAAGGCAGGTGCCGTTTCTAATTCTATAGATCTGTTATGCTATCCACAAGGTGTTCACCTCAATAGCCCAGACTTTTTTAATCCTATACTGTACAATAGTTTCATATTCCTTTTTATACATATTTCATAGTTGCATGTATTTTATATTCAACAGGGCCTCTTGGTGTTGGCTTCGGCTCCACCAATGCTCACCAAATGTCCGGGCTAGACCCGAGAATTTTATTAAATAAAGGGAAGTAATAATAATAATATCTTGGACATTTTTGCACACACGGTCATCTGACCCCAAACTAAGCAAAGCTTGTAATATGGCTGCCAGAGACTGATAAACGTACATTTTTTTTTTAAATACATACATAAAATTAACACCCAGACATAGAACAAACACAAATGTTCATCACACAAATGTTCATCACACAAATGTTTGTCCTAGATGGGAATCGAACCCGCGCCTCCAAGCACAGAAGTTAGGTTCACTACCAACTGAGCCACCGGGGCAGTCAAAAAACTTTTAAAACTTTAAATTGCACAATCTTTTTTGTAGGATAATTTGCTACTTTGGTTTCTTATTAAAATGTTGTTTCATAAATACCTAACGAGATACTGCCAAAAGCCGAGCAAGAGAGAACGCGTCACCGTAAAGACGACATAAGATGGCGTGACGGAGTGGTATTAATTTATTCCCGCCTGCCCTCACTGGGTTGAATGTGCTCCTTGTATTCCAGCCACAAAATTGGGCTTGAATATTCATCTTCTACCTATTAAGAGACGGTTCGCGGTTTGCATAAAAATCGTCAGTATTAAATTGTACGCCATTCTACTCATGACAATTAAAAAAACAATTATGGTTTTTTCTTAGTGATAAATTGGTTTCATACTTATTAATTCGGAGCAGGCCGACCACTCTTATTCACAAAATATACTTATCTCTTTTGTTGTTTTCATATATTTTTATGGATACATTGGTATACCAATGACATATATAACTAATTTTCTTTGATTTAAACCCATGTGCATTCTTTTTTTAACTGACTTCAGGTGGGAGGAGGAGGAGGGGAGGAGAGGGCTCTCGACCTGGTCACACAAACATTTCAGTAACTCTCGCTCAGTAGTTTTTAACTAACTCCTAAAATACGAATAATTTTGTTCGAGCGCATGTTGATTTGGCAATATATCAATGGTTTTGTTCGAGTCGATTAATTAGTCGATTTTTAATTTGATAATATATTTCAATCACATGTATGTCAGAGAACTTCGAACAAACATAGACAATAAATAAAATATAAAAGTATGGCTTGTACATATGCAAAAAAAAATAATTGCGAATTTATATTATTAGCGCTTTTCCAGATTGTCCTAGATCTTGCTTGATCAATTCTCAGAAAGATTTACCGAAGAATGGGCCAGAAATTAATGCCTTTAGGGGGGATTTGGGTAATTTCTCACTGGGAGCCCCTGGGGGCCTGGCTAAGTAACAAATGAGGTCGCATAATTTTATTAGTTCCTACCGTCACCAGGCGGGTTCGTAGATAACTACTATTTAACTAGGTAGGTACGTACTTGGGAATTTTCATAATATGCAAATTGAGCTCGCGGTGTCTCTGAGAATTGTGAGATTATTTCGCTTGTATAGCAGAGAAACGTTCAACGTGGTGTCAAAGTTCATGTAACTTGAACATGGCTTTATTAGTAGATGACGTATATGAATAAATGCGAGTATAGAATATACTTAGTTGTATGAGATTGAGATATTAACTTGACATTAGTAGATAGCTTGACTCATGCCGTAAGCACCAGTAATATAGGTATTACTGGTGATTAATTTAGCGGTAGGCCGCAAAATTATTATACTTAAATTATAATGTGATAGTTAAATTAATCAACTTCGAGTATCTACCTATATTGGTGTAATTAATAGATAGGTACGCTAAGTACAATATGATAAAACAAACCTAACAATCAGAAAGAACGAAACAAAAATTACTAACCAAATTTATAAAATTTGTTGAAAGCATAAAAACAATGTCTTTGTAGGTGCTATTACTACATTTAAAATAGTACGTAAAAAGAAAAACAAAGCCTGTCTCGGCGGTCATTCACCGTCATTAGTACGGGACAACTTTAGTAACGACGGCTCCAAGGCTCACCCCACTGCATAAAGAATACCGGGACAATGGGCCAGGTACTGACGGACGCCTGACTCATTTGGGTCTAACTGGAGCACTGTAATACTTAATTATATTAGTGCCGCGCCGTAATTTGTTTTATAAAGGAAGTAAAATGAAACAAGTTGTTTTAGTTGCAATTTTAAGTAGTTTTAGGTTTTAAATCGTTTTTACGCTGAATAGTTAAAATGAAGTCTATTCACAATTCTCATTATGGATTGACCACTTTTATGTAGCTAAACTCGTTATTAAAACGTTATTGTGAAAATAAGAATAAGGTATTATTATTAAAGTTTTCTGCGCCCATATGCGAGTGTAATAATTTTTATAACACTTCCACAAATATAAAATACTTTTGCCCGCGACATCGTAGCCATCCTTTCTTTAAGACTCTACACCATGTTAGGGATCTGCCAAAACTCCATTTCCTAGGTCAGGTACTTAATTTTCGAAATTTTGTGGTGAGTCAGACAGTGGGCGAGTCGCTATTATGTTCATAGGTATGAATAAGATAGATAACATGATATGTAATGTAAGAGCTGAAATTAATGGGCTAAAAAAGGGCAAATGGAGGTCGAAAGTTTATGACAGTCTAAGCGTACGAAATCGCGGGCAATAGCTAGGACGTACTTGCATAAATCATGTCTTCATTCTTGACCTTATTTGTTTAGGACTATGATTCTCGGAAGTGTCCTTCCATTATGTAAAAAAAGATTATGGAAATATTGAGACAACAGGTCAGTGGAGCCAAGTACTTGAGGGTATTTCTAGTGGAACTCTACTTTTTTGTAAAATAACTCACAAAAGAAAATGTTTCTTTGTCTAAAAATTCTGCTTGGGAATAAAAAAGTAAAATACCATTTACCTTTATTTTATTCTGTTCCTGTCAATTCATCCATTTCTGTGAATTTCATAAATATTAAATTTTAATCATGACACTGAATAGCTTTTACCGATTTTAAGCTAAGCGATGAACAATTGAAATGTAATCAATTTATCATTCGAACAATGGTTATCGGAAATTATCTACTGCGACGGGGTTCTATTATAGTTTCAGCAAAACCATTTTGTGGGCAAATAAATTGTGTTAAGTAATAGTTTACTTGAAATGTTAATGTATAATTTGCCATGAATTTCTACGCAATATTAAAGAAAAGTACTATAAAAGCCTTGGCGACAACATAGTATAACATCTTTGGTTCCCTTTATTCCCGTAATTTTCACAGATGATGTATTTCTGTTGCCGCTATAACAACAAATACTAAAAAACAGAATAAAATAAATATTTAAGGGGGCTCCCGTACAACAAACGTGATTTTTTGGTCTTTTTGGCTCGATATTGATAACGGCAACAGGTAGACGCTTGAAATATTCACAGAATATTTAGTTAAATATTCACTCAAAAAATCAATAATGAATCGTGTTTTTTTTTGCCGTTTTTATAGATAATAGTACGGAACCTTTCGTGCGCGAGTCCGATTCACACTTGGCCGTTTTTATTTACCTACGCGTGTCAACTACCGTCTACGATAAGTTGACAGGCAGTTTTAATTTAAACATAGATCAATTTAAGGTTGATGGCACAAAGCTATGTTATCAAGAGAAAGCGCTAAAGTCGTTATAGTTAGAAATAATATTGTTTTACGAATACAACTGCAATCCAATTTGAATTAAGGCCTTACGGCTACCTGTTGTAAGCGATTCGGTTTCAAAAAGTTGCGCGACCACAAATCGTATCTTGGCGCGTTAAGGTTCACGTTCGCGTAATTTTTCGCTCTGCGCTGTTTCGAGCCTGCGTAAAGAGCTAGTCGTAAGGCCACTGAATCTTAAATTGCGGTCATAAAGGTATATAGCAATACCAGATGGAAAAAAACTCCGGAGAAAAACCCGGACGCTTAAATAAATTTTCGGATATTTCTTTCAAAGTTCATAGTTGACGGCAGGTATAACTTGTATGGCGGTCATATAGCACTACCACGTACCGCTCTCAACGCGTCAGCATAGTATTTCCGGTACATTTATAAAAGTAGTATTCGGCGTAGTGAACACAGAGTAGCGGGCACGCCGTACAGACTGCCGCAGCCCTCTTTGCAAGCAGGCTTAGTATGTTTTTTTTTTAATAAAATTAAAATTAAAAAGATACCTGCCTACCAGCAATATCTGCAAGATATTTCTAGAAGCTATATATAATAAGTATAAATAAATATGTAGTACGATTACGAAGCTTACATGTACTACATAAAATTTATCAAAAAAAATTTTTACTTGTTTCCAACTTTTTCATTTCATTTCTAAAATTCTGGACGTTTTAGAAGTCTCCACGCATTCTGGACAAAAGCCTAAATTCCCGGACATGTCCAGAAAATTCCAGACGTTTGGAAATCCTACATATACTAAAACAATAATTTATTTTCGTTATAAAACGAACATAAAAAATTGTTATTATCAATCAAGTTTCTTTGCAATTGTCAAGAATAAGATAATTTTACTGTTTTTTTTCTTAAGTTACTTCTGACCGGTATGGCACCGTATAGCGTAGAGGAATTCATTCTAAAACTGGAGTAAATAACTAATGCCTATTATAATGAAATTATTGGTATGAAATTTTTAATATCATTGTTTTTGAATATTATTATTTTTATGATTTATTCTTAACTGACATGTAATTATTTTTATGACTAAAGTTATCATTATCATTCAGTAATAAGTTTAGTGTAATAAATTTAGTTGTTAATATAAACAGCCTTGCTTCACAGATTTGCTATTTACGTACGTTTTAATACTGAAATGTAAGCTCCAATGATCCATGCAAGCTTTGAGAAGATCTACCTGCCTGATTTATTTGCAGACTTTGGTCCTTTGACGAATTTATTTCCCTACGAGCTGAGAGAAAGTTTGTAAATTGCTCTTTCTGTATCTGAAAATTGCTCAACTCGGATAAAATATAGGAAGTGTGTACACGTGTATACGTCTCACTGTTGCCCTTGACACACTTAGTTCAAGGATGAACATCTACATACATAGGTCATTAAATGTTGTTTTTAAGGGTCTTGGACCCCATCTCTATATAAGCTCTTTCCATTCCCTTTTCCATTTTCGATTCTGGCCGTCTGATTCATATCTTCTAAACTTCGATCAAAACAATACATTTTCAAAGCTTCTAAACCACACTGTGTAATTAACCGGTAAGAATTTTCATACACTATATGTAATGATGGGGAATATTAACCAATACTTAATTATATACATAAAACCCAAAAAACATAGAAACGTGTTTTTATTAATAGTATGTTTATAAAATAATAAGTAGTAGTATTTTTTCTTCTGCAGGTGCATAATACTTGTTTTGTTTATTGCAAACCTACCTATATAAGTACCTACCTATAGTTATAATTAATTAATTATACATGAAAAAAGTTGTAATTGAACACTGTTTTAAACTATCACGGTTGTTCACTAAAGTTAAATGATTATTTACGGGATATTTACCGTGGTAAGGTTGTGGAAGGAGCTCCCGATATTTCGGCGCAGTTACATGCACCATGTTCACGGGAAGACTCTTCCAATAAATCGGGAGCTCCTTCCACAACCTTACCACGGTAAATATCCCGTAAATAATCATTTAACTTAAGTTGTAATTGGTATAAATTTTTCCGAAACTCTATTATAAGTATGGATTAATCAGCCCACAGTCAGGATGTTGTGATTGTTTTCCTTGCGATCTCGTAACGGTGTGTCTCGAGCTGAATTGCATAGAGCACGATCCTAGGTTTAGCCATGCCTAAGAGTATATTATAATCCTATTACACACTCGCTGGTCAGGCCATTGAGTTCTGTATGTACCTGCGAGTCCCCAAGCGCAAAGGTGAAACAATGTCGGAAAATATACCTATAATTATGTAAGCTGTGTAATTGGATTTTAATCTCATTAGTGCGCGATAATGGAACCTCGAGAGGCGCCTTTTACGAGCACATTTTCAAATTTTAAAGACCTGTGTCGGTACTTATTCATGTTCCTAAACTGAGATAATTATGACAAAGAGACGCGATAACGACCTGTTTTTACATTCATTCGACGTTAAGCGTTTTTCTGAGAATTAAACGTTTTTCTACGTCTGGGAAAACGGTCACGTAGATAGAAAATGTAAATGTAAGTATAACGAAAAAGAAATTTACGATTCTTTTTACAGATGAGAAAATGGGATGCATTTGGAGCGCGTGCGGGGCTGAATTTTTTCCGATTTGACGCTCGCGTTAAGGAAATATCTATTTGATATTGGAAATGGAACCTTCGTATAAATACGAGTAAAAGGAAGATCTAAGTAGTGAAGACAATATTTTTAATTTAGATAGCTATAAGGCGTGGGGGCCGGGCGCTAAAACTATTTTTGAAGAATTATCTGCTTTAAGCATTCCGTAACCTACCTGCTGCCTTGCACAACGCGTCAGTATTGTAATCCAACACGGAGTTGCGGCCAACATTTTGTGAACGATGCTTGCGGACAGCGGTCTATTAGATTAGTATCTTTATAATTTAGAGTCGTTAAGATTCCAATTGGTGTAATTTTCTAGTCTTATTTAATAAATTAATTAAGTATTTATTTGTTATAGATAATTTGAAAACCGGCAGAACTCAAAGCTGAGCCATCCGGGTTTACGCCTCGAGCACAGAATACATAATACCTCGAGCGCTCTATCCGCTAACCTTGCGGAGCTAAGTTTTCCTGTCAGCCTCCGTTTTCTTGAGCTGTTTTTGCAAACAATCTAAACGTGGTTTAGTGTGGCATGACACTGAAAATACGAAAAGTATTTTTAAAATAAATTTAGATTATTTTTCGTGCTCACGAAATTGTCTTAAAAATTATTTATATTATATCGCAGTTACTAGATGCCGAAGGGAGTAAAACTCACATTGCGTTATTTAAAAGAGAGTCTCCAAACATACGTCCTTGGCAGCGCTGCCGCATTCAGATCTCGTAGCCACGAATGTTTTAATTTAAGCTCTGCACTGGAATTACCTAAAGATGAAATTCCTTAGGCGACGGCAGACCGCAGACGGCAACAGCAGACGGCGACGGCATGTGCTGCGGTGGAAAACGGAATTACTTTACTTAACGAAATACGACTGCAACTGCCGTGCTGTAGGTAGTGATTTTTCCGCGTAGCGACAGACGGCATTCAACGCAGTACTACCAGCCGTTGAAGTTTGACGTTATTGACGTGTTGACAGACGAAGAAACCGAAAAGTGTCTCAACATCCGTGTTTATATAAAAAGATGCCCGCTCGTATTAAAGAAAATATTTATTTCTTTAATACGCATCTTTTCATTAAAGAAAAAAAGGCTCAAGAACTCAACAAAAATTGTAAAACACTGTTTTAAACTATCACGGTTGTTCACTAAAGTTATATGATTATTTACGGGATATTTACCGTGGTAAGGTTGTGGAAGGAGCTCCCGATATTTCGGCGCAGTTACATGCACCATGTTCACGGGAAGACTGAAGAATGCGGGTGGTTGGTGAAAAAGTTCAAAGTTAGGTACAGACAAAACGACCTACCCTCTTTCTTAGTCTTTTGCTACGGTTATCACTGGAATTCGAACTCGAACCTACCTAAGTCTCGACAAAACACACTTACTGTTTCACTGCGTATAGTATTTTGAACACATTTTGAACGCGGACTTTTATTTTTAAGGCAACCTTATACTGGATTCCACGCACTAGCGAGTTGAAAACCATCACCTCGATTGAAATTCTGGCATTTCGAGATTTCAATAGTTTCCTTTACCAGCATTGGTATGTAGTGACGCTCGGTGGTTCGAGTTCGAGTTTCAGTGATAACCGTAGCAAAAGACTAAGAAAGAGGGTAGATCGTTTTGTATGTACCTAACTCTGAACTTTTTCACCAACCACCCGCATTCTTCAGTCTTCCCGTGAACATGGTGCATGTAACTGCGCCGAAATATCGGGAGCTCCTTCCACAACCTTACCACGGTAAATATCCCGTAAATAATCATATAACTTTAAAAATTGTGAATATATTTATTTTTATTTACTATTCTGCTTAAGTAAGTAATACAATAATAAAATATAATCGTCGTCTTCTTCTTTTTACAACGAAACTTACAGCATTTGATTATTCACAACCATATATCGAAGACACAACCGCAAGTTAGTAATGCCACGACGTATTAACTGCAGTGCCTGCTGCCGGCTTCGGAATGTATACGACGGCAACTGAAGCCCGAAAGCATTTGCCGTCGCCGTTTGCCGTTACCATCTGCGGTCTGCCGTCGCCTGCGGAATTCCACCTTAAGATTTACTAAAGTGAAACTAGCTTTTGTTGTATCATGAGGAAAGAATTTAAATTTGTGTTTGTTTTAGTTTGTACCATAATGCTGCATATTCGCGCTGAGACCAAAATTTAATTTACTGAAATGAAATTGAAAAACTACTGTACTTAGCTATACTATTATGGTCCTGCATTATTTGATATGATTACCCTTTATACGTTATAGAATTGATCTGATTGATTTGTCCGTAAGGGACATGCAATTATATGTATATAAATCTACATCTACACTAATATTATAAAGAGGAAAGATTTGTACCTATTTTTGTATGTTTGTAATGAATAGGCTCCGCAACTACTGAACCGATTTGAAAAATTCTTTCACTGTTGGGAAGCTACACTATCCCCGGGTGACATAGGCTATATTATATTTTGTAGCGAAGCCGAAGGCCGAGCTTACACTCGTGCGAAGCCGGGGCACACGGCTAGTTAGTAATATTCTAGTAAGTCAATATTCAATTCACGAAAATGCGCTAGAATTTTTTTTCAAATCACATTAGTCTTACTTCAAAAAAGATAATCAAGGTTCAACAACAGAGCCTAAAAGTGATTAATTTCAATTAAATTTGACACTAGAAAAATTAAATATAGGATTTGTAAAAACTCGTGAAATTTCTAATCAAATGATTGCTTACTATTTAGCTTGGTTTTATTTTTGGAGTTGAAACTCTTTTAAAGTACAACCCTTTTCAGTATACACACACGCTCGATATATTTAAATTATATTATTGTCTTTCACACGTAGTTATAATACTTCTCGTCAGTGGAAAGTTGACAGATCATTTTCTAGCATAGTTAATGTATAAATAAATAAATACACACACCTAATAAATACACAATACCTATATCACGTAACCACTGCTGGCATCACAGGCCTTCTCTCGGAGAGAGAGGATGGGCCAGTGATATGTAAAAATAACTTAAGGATGGGCCTTAATCCGCCAAGCTGGCCCAATGCATGTTGGTGAATGTCTTATATCTTTGAACTTTAGAGGTCCTTCACAAACCCGTTTCCTCACTTTCCCGTTGTTGATAGGGAATCGAAACTACACATAATTTACTAAAAAACTAAATATCTCATTAACAGGGTCGAGGATCGAACCGGGTGGTGTCAGATTATACTTTTTTATTATTATTATTTATCTCAGTGTATAAAGTACATGCTATGTATATACAACTCTGCCAAACTTCGTAGCAGTTTGTAGGCAGATATCTAAACTCTCATTACAACATTGCAGTATTGAGTAGGAACATTTAAAGCGCACATTCTACCGCCTGGCATCATTGCACCATTTTACAATCACATAGTCGTAGTACTGAACCTACTGTAGCACTAGTAAATTACTTAAGCAACTAGCAAGACGGTTTTGCGCTGTCGATCCGTCGCGTAAGTCGGTGTTTGTGTCAATATTTGTGACCAAGAGCAAACAGCCGTCGCCTCCACTCTGTAAACAGAAGTATACTATCAGCGCTCTGAAATTCAGTGCTGAAGCTCTGATCATTCCGTTTAAAACATTACCAAGCGGATTGTCGCAAGAAATAAGGTGATCAAGATCCATCACTGCAAAACATATTTATCAAATTTAATTTGTTTATTGGGGATAGTTTTAAAAATAAATACTTTGTTTATGTCGATATTGTATACAAATCTCAGCCCTAAAATAGGGTCTGGTATCTGGCTAGGGTGCCCAAGACACATGCACTGCTCAGTTTGGGGCCCGTTGACTTATTTTTCCCGCGTAGGTATACTCAGTAGTCACTCATAGTGTACTGTTACCACCGAGTGATTTTGTAAATCCTAATCTAATGTTTATTTGGCAACAAATGATTGTTATTATTATGAGATTCATTTTGATCACAGTTAATAAGTTAATCAGCCCTTTGTCTTTTTCGATCGAGTTCAAAATTTTAAGGAGATCGAGAAAAAGACAAAACACGGCGTAACTATTCCAAGGCTACTCCGCGTATATAAGGGGGACTATGTGTAACATTTATGAAAACAAAATATCCGATGCCCCGTGTAGGAATTAACATTTTCATCTAAATATACTTCGCTTGACAGCCAAAGCAACAACATTTTAGCTAAATGGATTAGAACGTTTGCAGCGAGAGAAATGTAAAACGGGATAAAAATGAATTCTATTTTACCCGCTCTAATTTGTCTGTTGGCTCAAAAAGTCGAGCTAACAAATGGGCGCCGTATCCTAGCGATGTTGGGACAGATAGGGATGGGTGGGTATCGGGTGTAGGTATAATACGAGGTTACTCGACATTCAAAACTAGCAGATTACAGAATTTATCCACATGTTCTATTCTTTGAATTGCTTCGTTTAAAAAAGCCTAATAATAAATTCGTATTTATTAAAACAAAGAAATAATGGCCTAGAAAGGGTTTTCATACTGAATAGTTTAATTACCTCGGTTGTTGTAACTCTTGGAGGGGAAGATTGAGAGTGGATTTCGTAAAATTACTGCCTTAAAATAAACAATTTAAATTGTATTGTTTTATATCCATCTTGACAATAGCGGCCTTATTTTTTCATTATACATCCGAAAATCCAGATATATACCTAAAATTTAACGATGCATTTTGTAATATACGGCTGTTAATAAAATAAAACCAGCCAAGTGCTAGTCGGGCTCACGAACTGAGGGTTCCTTACCATCACATAAATAACTACTTATTAAAGTACAAAAAGTAGTGCAACAATACATCATACACAGGCGGTTACCCATCCAAGTACCGACCGCGCCTGACGTTGCCTAACTTCGGTGATCGTATGAGAACCGATGGTGAGCAGAAATTGGTCACCGATTTATTGGACACCGGTTTACTTTCGAGTGTGTACTATAATCATGCAAGTTTGACGCTTATAGGTACGTATTACGGTTTTAAAACTAGAGCAAATACAAAAATACCTATTAAAACAACGTTTGTTGTATGGTGGTTTAATTATTACTTTTAGAATTTATTATTATTTCTTAGTTAATCCGCCGTAACATTACATATTCTGTGAACATTACATATAACAGGCTATAAATTACGGTTCGAAAGATACAGCCGTTAATAGGTAGGCAGATATATACTGACAGACAGATATATACAGACAGCTTAGGCTTAGTAATAAGGTCCCGTTTACACCCTTTGGGAGCCCTAAATCCCTAGAGCCGATATAAATTTAGGTTCATCTTTCTAAGAATGAGTTTCAAAATAAATTCATTTCAGTTAAAATGACGCATAGAGCTTTAGTAAAAGTGCCCAAACTTCTCTAGCTATATACGCTGATTCCGTAGCGCCTGGTGTAAGTAGATGATATTCACGTTCACGCTACAGAAAGCATGAGGCGACGCTAACGTAGCGTGACGGAGTACGGGCTAAGTGCTCGGCTAAATTGCTCGCAGTGACTAAACATGCTGGAGCTGGATGCTGTTGAGAGGCTCCTAAATAGGCTCTAAGAAAAGATTTTATGTTTTTTTGCTGATGCTCTTCTCTATCTCTACATGGTATGAAATAAAGTCGCTTTCCGCGTGTCTGTATATCCGCTAACTCCTCCTAAACCACGCAACGGATTTTGATGCGGTATTCACCATCAGTTGGTGAAATAATTTTTCACGGAAGGTTTATATATATAATAAAACTTACACCCGTGCAAAGCCGGGGCAGGTCGCTAGTAGGTACATTATAATCAGAGTTTACCGCCGCTCCGGAAATTCACCACACTTAACTGCGATCCACCCAATTATTTGCTCTGGCAGCTGCAATAAACATTGTAAAGCTGAATCTACGAATTCTGATCGCTTTCGCTAAGTTTTTGAATGCATATAGGTACTAACAGCAAGAACAACAACTAAAGTGATATATATAAAAAACAGCTTTTTACGATATAGCTAGCACATAGCGATAAATATGAAAACATGTGTTCGAATCGCGAAAGTTTAAAAATTACTATAGCTAGCACAGAAAATAAATGCTTGGACCGAGCATAGAAAACACAAAATTATGACGATTAAAATAATGACGATTTATAATTTATGAGATACTAAAGGCTGTAGGTACACAAAATGTGAATGTGTTTGCTATTTAGACGAATATATGCTGACTAAAAAATTGCACCTCTGAAAATGGGTAAAAAAATCTTACTCGCATTTTATGGCCCTTGATGTCCGTTTCTAGAGGCAGTACTAATTATATACGTTGCATAGTAAATTAATTTGAAATGACTCATTTAGCGCAAATCTAAGATTCAAAACAATTTATTTTACCTTGTAGTAGAAAAAGAGCATTTTTCAATTATATAATTAGTCTCTGTCGCATCAAGCAAGGCGTTTCATGAACGAAAAACCATCATTCATGATGTAGTTGTAGACAATCATTAGTTATACAATATAACCTCTTTTTGCTTTGCGCTGTCGGTAAAAAAATTAACTCCCTCGTACTTCATGGCCCCTGACGGCTGCTCGTCTAAAAGGCACGCACGTAAAGATTAATTCATCTAATATACTACTTTGCACGGTAAATCAATTTGAAACGACTCATTTAGCGCAACCCTGAGATTCAAAACATCTTATTTTACCTATAAAAAGTAGGTTAAATAGGTTTTTTTCGAATCCCGTTAACGAATAGTAAATTCGTTTTTCTAGATAATTATTTTATGTTACAAATTTCATAGGCTTGCCACAACCCCAATAACATTATAATTTCATTCTTACATTGAACTTGGTCTTGTTTTCTCAACAGTAGAGAAAGCGAAAAAAAGTTCGAAGTAACATTAAAATAAGAATGTTTTTAATCTTGTGGTAAGGCTCATGATGTTAGTTACCTAACCGTTGCATCAGGCAATAAAGTGCTAGTCGAGAAGAAATCGAGGCACGCATTACGTGAATGAGCGTAGCCATGTATAAGCTAAAAGGGTGAACCCACAGACCTACATTTTTTTGACATCCGAAATCTATGGGTGAACCTCGTATTAAAATTAAAACAAAAAAATATTTAAATTTAAAAAAAACGTAAAGAAAGCTGATAATCTTCAACAGCTGAACATAGATTTTCTTGAATCATATAGCTAGGAAAACTCTCGATCAAGTCACCTTTCAAACAAAAAAACTAAATCGAATCGGTTCAGCCGTTTGAGAGCTACAATGCCACAGACAGCTACACAGATACACAGATACACACGTAAAACCTATAATACCCCTCTTTTTGCCTTTTCCATGAATCAGTTTCGATTCAAATAATATCTATCATGGTTTCACCTTTCTATCAATGCCTAACATGCAACGTTTTAATATCACAATTATCGAATATAGCGCATGTTCACGGCAATATCAGAACAGCGATAAATATCTATGCAAGTTTGAGGAAAAATCTCAATGTTGTCCTAAAGCAGCACTATTCCTTATTTCCGCCTGAGGCTCACAGATAAGAGCAGTGGTAAGTAGTGCTCTGAAGTGGTTCTCCATTAATCTTGTCAAGTGAGCTATGACGGCTGCTCGTTTGCTAACCAGCGCCGCGGCAAATGGCGAAGCTATTACTGTAATTAGTTTGACCACCGCATTATATTACCTGAGTGAGTAGGTACATATATATAATATATTTAGGCGCCACTTGCACGGGTGAACTTGTAACATTTGTTTCCATCGACAACGGGCTGAGCAGTTTTTTTTATATGTAGACCTGCTGACAGATGTCCTGTCCAAATTTTTTATGAATTGGTTTATTCTTAGGTACAGTTCCATAACAGCTGAACGGATTTGTATGGGGTGGAAGTAAATTATACCTCGGATCAAGACGTAATTACTTCTTTCTTGAAACATTTGTAGGTTCCTGAAGAGTAACGAGTAGAATCGAGGGGTGTACGTTTTTAAACGGCTTTTAGATAACCACTGGCCACTGACGTAATCCTTATACCATTACCACCATAGATATAAATATCAAGATAAGCCCATTCGAACCTTTGTGTCCCAGATGAAATATAAGGATCATCTGTCAACATTTCTACTAACTACATCAAATTCACACTGGTGTAGCGCACCAATGAGTCGATACCATTGAAAAAGTTCCACTGGGCCGGTCTTTATATTAATAGTGTAAAAGTATACGCTATTACTAACTAATGCAACCACTACGCGATCTGGGTTTAATTCATTTCATAACAAATTAGTCCGACCGCAAACACGTTAGTTTCCATTTAATCTGACGTTTATTAAGCTGGGTCTGCGGTGGAATACATTCATATCGATATCTGTAATATTGTCAGTTGTGGGTCAACCGCTAGCCAGCCCTGCATAGAAATATATATAGGGTTATATTTAATTTACCTTACCAAAAACCTCTCGTTCGATTACATTTAAGTACATCATTTCATGTATGGCCAGCTCGGCTACTACTCATTAGAAATGAGAAGGATGTCGGATCAGCTCGCAATTTGCTTCAAGATGCTCAGAGGATCGGTTGACTCTTTGCATCTGCACAACTTATTGTGCACTTTGTTGTGTTGTTCGTGCCAGACGAACTTGGGTTTCCGGCTAATAGGCGTGCTATTAAGTTTGTTCACGTGGATCACAGCGAAATTACAGGACACATAGAGATTTGACATCTTATATCTCGGGGTGACGAGCGCAGTGCATTGCCATCCAGGGTTTTGAACTGTTTAAGTTCAAAATTCTGAGTGGTGTTGAGCTGTTATGGGCAAGCGTGAAGAGCCATCAGGCGAGCGACTACGCTCGTCTCGTCACCCAGTATCATTAAAAAAAGAAGAAAAAACACAACTGCACTGTGGCGCACTCCATGTCTTTGCTGATCCGCGCACGCCGACACTTCAGTGCACTCCTGTCCACTGAATTTGATATTATTTGTGACAATTTAATTTGAAAACAAACGAAAGTGTTTTTGATTTATTTTGAAAGCTTGCCCAATAGTACGAGAGCTAGCAACGTCGGGAAAACAAGCATTTCAGGTAGGCTAGTTTTTAGATATGCTATCTCTCTCACTCCCCCGGACGTCATACGGGCTATCTGGCTGGTGGTAGTGGTTGCGTTCATCAGTGCGCATCCTAAATGTCCAGGTAAAATATCGATTTTTCAAATCATTTTTAGAAGTTTTTTTTTTTTTATTTTTTTTATTGAATTTTTCGCAACATGAATCTATTATTGCCAGACATTTTTATCGTTATTTAAATTGTGCCAGACGCTAATTTTGAATTGAAAAAATTTTTTTTTTTCAAAATATTTCAGTATGGCTGAAATTTTTATATGATGTTATTTAAGTATCTAAAAACCTAAAATTAATTTGCCAAACAATAATTCGATTGTTAAACCTTCAGTCAGACCGATCTAAAAGTGAAAAGTGATGTGGTACCATTTTGCTTGGTCTAGGAATAGTTGTTGAATAAATTACAGAGAAAGAATTAAAAACTATTGAATTAATTGTGGATTAACATAGCATTAAAATAATTATTTATTTTTGTGCAAAATTAAGGTAATAATCAATCTCAAGGATGAAAGTAAACAAAAATTATATTGAATTATCTTGATAATTATCATCATCATCATCTTCATCACTGCTGTCATTTTCATTGTCATCGTCGTCTTTTGGATTATCAACGTCTTGTAAGCTATTATCTGTAAAAGAATGAAAAATTTTATAATCTTTCGGCAAAGAAATTTATTAGTATTTTATTTTCAATTTTTACCTTTAATGATAATGTCGGCAACTAATGATGGTAACTGCTCTCCAACAAACCAGATAAAATCATATTTATCGTCATTTATGGTCCAGCCAGAAGCTTGAGGTGATAGAGATGTTGGGTGTTGTAAATGAGCATTTCTCCAAAACTTTGTTACGTAACGAATTCGTAGTAAATGCTGATACAATTCAGCTTTGCATGGTGGTAGGCTTGATGGATCAAAATTACGATTTTTTTTTTCAAAATTATCATCTGATTTTTTAGACCGATAAGTGTTTGAAAACAGATGAAACCGAACTTCATTGACGTTCCAAGAATCACGAGCTCCGTAAATGTCAAAATATTGATAATGATGCTCCTAATGAAAATGATATCGATTGTAGAAGTGATCAGTCCGACATGCTACCACCACCAGCAAAAAGAAGACGAACTTTTGAAGCCATTGTTCCTGAACTTGTTCCAATTTCTGCCCGATTGCAAATGTTAGAACGATTAACACCTATTGAGAACAGGATGCGACTACACACCAGCTTTTTTCCGGAAAGGTAAACTTCGACCTTTTAAACTGTTAGAGCAATCAGAAGAGTATCAATTAGCCTGTCAAAATATTATAACAGATGATGAAGAATTGCTGGATGAGACATTTAAGATCTTAGAAAAGTTTATTTGTCACATTTACGGAGCTCGTGATTCTTGGAACGTCAATGAAGTTCGGTTTCATCTGTTTTCAAACACTTATCGGTCTAAAAAATCAGATGATAATTTTGAAAAAAAAAAAACGTAATTTTGATCCATCAAGCCTACCACCATGCAAAGCTGAATTGTATCAGCATTTACTACGAATTCGTTACGTAACAAAGTTTTGGAGAAATGCTCATTTACAACACCCAACATCTCTATCACCTCAAGCTTCTGGCTGGACCATAAATGACGATAAATATGATTTTATCTGGTTTGTTGGAGAGCAGTTACCATCATTAGTTGCCGACATTATCATTAAAGGTAAAAATTGAAAATAAAATACTAATAAATTTCTTTGCCGAAAGATTATAAAATTTTTCATTCTTTTACAGATAATAGCTTACAAGACGTTGATAATCCAAAAGACGACGATGACAATGAAAATGACAGCAGTGATGAAGATGATGATGATGATAATTATCAAGATAATTCAATATAATTTTTGTTTGCTTTCATCCTTGAGATTGATTATTACCTTAATTTTGCACAAAAATAAATAATTATTTTAATGCTATGTTAATCCACAATTAATTCAATAGTTTTTAATTCTTTCTCTGTAATTTATTCGACAACTATTCCTAGACCAAGCAAAATGGTACCACATCACTTTTCACTTTTAGATCGGTCTGGCTGAAGGTTTAACAATCGAATTATTGTTTGGCAAATTAATTTTAGGTTTTTAGATACTTAAATAACATCATATAAAAATTTCAGCCATACTGAAATATTTTGAAAAAAAAAAATTTTTTCAATTCAAAATTAGCGTCTGGCACAATTTAAACAACGATAAAAATGTCTGGCAATAATAGATTCATGTTGCGAAAAATTCAATAAAAATAATAAAAAAAAAAAAAAACTTCTTAAAATGATTTGAAAAATCGATATTTTACCTGGACATTTAGGATGCGCACTGATGAACGCAACCACTACCACCAGCCAGATAGCCCGTATGACGTCCGGGGGAGTGAGAGAGATAGCATATCTAAAAACTAGCCTACCTGAAATTCTCTCTCGAAAACGTTGCTAGCTCTTAGACTACAATGAGACAGGGGCAGAAAAGCCAAAGACTATGATGACAATATTATGACATACCTACTGATTTTATGTTGACATACTTAATTTTACAGCAAATTGTTGTATATATTATTCAAGTTTTTGATTTTATTCCTATTTGTACTAGGAAGTCAATTATGTTTTAACAGGGTGTGTGATGTTAGTGGAATTATCCGTTTTTATTTTCAATAAATAATTTGAATTTAACAACTTTTGTTCTACTTTTCACATATTTTAATACATACACAATTTTGTTGGCTTTTAATTTAGTAGGTACAAGAATCTTTTTTAAGCTTTTTCCAAGCCCGCGTTCCTTGTCATTTGAAACCGCGAAAAGTTATTGCCATTTTTCGCACTAATTTGTATAAACACAATATTTATAAGGCATGGAACAAAACTTGCCTGTGAGAAGTTATAAAAATAGCACTGTATGTCAGAGAGAGATGAAATGAAATTTGAGATAAGACAATATAAGGCTGATTTGAATCCGAGAATAAATCGATAGAATCATTTCCATCTCTATCAATCTCTTCTCTTCGAACGAGTTCAGTGATATCAAAATTAAAGATTAGATTACTTGGCTACGCAAAAAATATACTTTGCTAATCTATGACTACACAGGTAAAGTAGAGAGTGAAAACTAGTACCTATGTACGACAAAATAAGTGCCATAACAAACAAACAGCAGGGTAAGTTAAGTGTACATTATCTTAGAAATATACTTTCTAAATAATGTGTTTCTATCTTTTTTTATACTTTCATGTAGGTAGTCTTTTAATTATAGTATAATTATTATTATACTATAATTTTCTTTGCGGAAATAGATAACGTGCAATAACCTTATTCGTTTCATTTGAGAATGTTGTAGGGATGATGGCTCATTAGTTGGCGCGTTCGAATTCCAAACTGCAGGGTGTGGGTTCAAGTCCCAGCGATGAGCTTGAGCTGCCGGTAAAGGAAAACATACTGAGGATAACATAGCATGGTGGTAGACCACTGCTAGTGCTCGGTTGGTTACCACTATTAAGTTGAAAATCTGTTGATTCCGGCAGACTCACTTGAGAGTCAGTCCCATTACAGGCTAGGAGTGTTTTATCGTCTTCGATCACATCATCATCTTAACAGCAGAAGATACAGCCATTTAAAGGTAGGACGGACGGATGGACAGACAGACAGCATAGGCTCAGTAATAGGGTCCCGTTTTTACGCTTTGGGTGCGGAACTCTAAAAACATGCGTTGTGTTGTTTAGTTGAGTTGTTAATTGAATGCAATTACTTGAATACCACTGGAGTGGTATTGGTAGGTAAACGTTTTCGCTAAGTGACTTATGCAGGTTCTCGCAATTTGTAATTCATTGTAGGTACAACCTTATCAGATAGTCTAACTAAGTACATTGCATATGCTTGTATACGCATTATACTGCTTATGTTTATGCTATAAAATTTGCATACTATTTAGTACACGAATTACGCAGATTGCGCAATCTCCGCTGGTAATTATTGTTATCGTTCAATTTATTTGCGTTTCGAGATTATTCATCCCATGTTTTACACAAAAGCCCAAATAAAAGGTCATTTAGATAATGAAGTACGATAAGCCTGAGATAAAATGTCGCAAAACCGAAATTAAGTTGGAGTCGTCACTTAATTTAAAAACTCTTCCCCTTTCGTAGACGAAAAAGTTAAGAGAAAATACATTAGAAGCCCGAGATTCATCAATCCTGAAAGTTGTAATCGCATCTTTGAGTGGAGGTGAAACTTTCGATGCTTTCAAGACAGTAAACATTAAAACGAATATTTAAGTAAAAGAGTCACTTATCTCAGGGTTCCTTTTAATGAGGACTAGAGGCACTGGAGCAGCCTTATAAAGAGTTATGATAGCTTTACTACCTACTTATCTTTTTTGAGCCTTTTTTATCATTACTGAATCAGATATAGCTTTCTAACAAACTGGTAGCTACCTAGCTAGCATTTAAAGGGAAGCGCATCACATTTTTACACAACTTTGGAGTAAGTATCAATTTAAAAAAGTATTTTTTGTTTGTTTGTTATGTTACTAGTTTCACAAAATCAAGGACACGCTGCCGAAATAATAAAAATAACCGCAAATAAATATGTTTGATCTTCAGTTGCCGACGTCCTTGATTATGCAAAACTAGGTAAAAAAACTTTATTTTTCAAGTTACTTTGGTAATTAGGTATTACAAAGTTGTCTGAAAATTGGGTGCTGATTTTCCCTCCAAACTTAACAGTTTGTACAAAGTTGTTTAAACGGATTTACTTTTTTGAAGTATCCAAATTTAAAAAAGACCTGTATTTTTTTGTTTCACTATTTTAGGAACAAAAATGGCAAAATAACTTCACTAGGGACGCGTACGCGCCGCACTCCGCCCTCCCACGCTTCTCTATCAGTTACCGGACCTTGTACTATTTATTGTCTATTCTGTGGCCGGACTCGTATAATACGAGTACATTAATAAAAAAAAAATGTTCGCGAAATGTGTTACAATAACTTACACGCAATCAGCGCAATAAAAATTTACGCACTCTATATGAATGAAACGAAACGAAAATAAATTTATTTACTAAAAATAGGGTTTTATGGTAATTATAGGAATTATAGTTACGGAGTTTATGTACGGGGAGAATTCAATACGAAGTGATCCGACATAGAACCCAAGTTACCGACATAGTTCAAAGAATTTGTAAGTAGAAGTGGCAGAGGACCGGCCACAATGCCTGAAGAATGGATAAGCGATGGGGTAGACGAGTTCTAGAGTGGAGTCCACGTTTAGGCAAATGTACTGTAGCACACCCTGCGGCCAGGAGAAGTGACGACCTGCGTAAAACGGCGGGTAAATACCCTGATGCGGAGGTGCGTGCTCTAGGAGAGGCCTATGTCCAGCAGTGGACAATAAAACGCTGATGATTATTATGAGTAGTTATTTTGTTGGAGTAAGAGTTGGTAGTAAGTATATACTTTATTTAATGTAGGCACATACACTTGTCGCTATTGCAGTATTAGTTTAGGCTGAGCCCGTATTTGAATAAAACCACGTAGTTTCAGATTTTGACATGACTGACACAATTACTTGGAGGAGTATTCCCGTCTTGTATCAACAGAATAATTGAATTATTCGTAACAGCTAAATTCTGAGTAGCTATTTTGTAATTCAACAAATGATCAAATTCCCAAACTGTCAGTGAACAAGCCTACCATTATATCTTAAAGTTTACAGTAGAAAGACCGCGTTCGGGTACTTTCAGTACTTTGCAGTTCGCAAGGTCAGGAAGAACTTGACGAGGGTTCTTTAGCGCGATTTTAATCTTTTATTTCAAAGGAATAACCTTTGCCTACACAGACAAAAAGTTTCATCTCTGCATATTTTTTATGTCTTTGAAATGGAAAGGCGAATAATCTTCGGGATCTGCTTATAAAAATATCCTTCAAATGAAATAACATCAGATCTGTCATTGAGTGAGATTGCCTGCTCAATTTTATGTCTTAGCGGTAATATCGGCCTTTCAGGCGTTTGATCCTCCGTCTCATTTACAACACAGTACAATCGGGGTATTTTGGTAAGTAGGTATTTCTTACTTCGTATTTGGTTCCTTCCTTTCCTATTTCACATCGGAGATTGACAAAGGAGAGGGCATTGTTGACGCGCGAATAATCGAACTTGAGAAAAGGTTAGCCCAACCTTTTCTCGGCTTGGATTACAAAAGGGCTTGAATTTTAAGCTCAGTATTGGATATGTAAATTTGTGTTTTACTTTACAAAATGTGACGGACAATGGATGAAAGTTTTTTGTCAAGAAGATTTTTTTACGGCGACGAATACTAGGCTAATTACTGGATGGTTTTTTCAACAATTATGCCCGATCGGGGATTTTTGTATCCAAATTGTGCACACAACGTAACCTTTAATACAAAATTTGGATTCGTGGAGTTTACAAATTATACCACGAACAAACAGGTTGATTTTATTACTTTTCATTACGAAAAAGTTTCCATAAAAGTTTTACAATAAACATACCTGAAGGTTTTCAATGCCCGAGAACCGTGAACTGCGAACCGCCTTCATAATGATATTTATAATGAAAAAACGTCTCTAATTAAATCTTTTTGTTCCTCTTTGTTTTTTAGCTTCAAAGAATTCGCATTTTATTAGAATTCCAATTCCAAAAGTCTGATTACACAAACGCTTTGTGTATATTACAATACTTAATGGATCATTTTTCTTAGTAGCTCACTACGAATTCTGTTTGATTTGTACAGTTTGATTAAATTATTTTTATTTGAATTCTTTTGTGCAATTCACAATTTATCATCTGATAAATTTGGCGTTTTACATACCTTTTTGGTTAAAACATCGTTAAATCTTAAGTATAATTGCCTATAGTCTGAGACTTCGATCATATAGTTTCTATATCTATTACAATACAATACATTATCTCTTTATTACACACCGAAAAATACAAAATAAACTTAAACTAACATCAAAAATAAATATACGGCAGTATAATGGGCGGCCTTATCGCCTAGAGCGATTTCTTCCAGGCAACCTTTGGATGGACAGGACTAAAGAATTACAAGGCTCTTTTCAACTTTAGTGCCACAAAACTTACATAATAATATATAATAGAATAATAGGCTTGCGCTAGACTGTCAATTCGATTAATGTTAAGTAATGATGCGGTCTACGATGAAGCATACCTGCCAAGATGAAACCGATTTATTCGCGACATAAAGAGCCTATATAGATCGTAACTATCGGAGAACGTACAGAACGTTTTGTAGTGGTAGGACTCTTGCAGGGGTCCGCCTGAGAAAGTACCACACCTTTGCCAGTTATTCAACTGCCAAGCAGTAGTGTGTAAACACAACTGTGTTCCGGATTGAAGGGCAATGTTTCCAGCGAAATTACAGGGCACACAGAGATTTGACATCTTACCTATATCTTGGGGTCACGAGCGCAGTGCATTGCCATCCAGGGTTTTGAACTGTTGAAGTTCAAAATTCTGAGTGGCGTTGAGCTGTTATGGGCAAGCGTGAAGAGCCACCAGGCGAGCAACTTCGCTCGTCTCGTCACTCAGTATCATAAAAAAAGGCAACCCATTCCATAAACGGAATGTGTGAATAACCACACCAGTTTCCATAATAACACACCACCATCTACAGTTTTAAAATATTCTCCATAACCCTCGCAAGTAAAAAGGGTTTTCGGGTATCTCAAATCCAATTTGAAGCCACCGCCGCCAATATCAGTTCGCGAGGGAACCCAATTATGGGCCCACCCGCTGGAAGCAAGAGCGCCTAGAACCCCAACAACCTCACACTCAGTGTGGAGAACACACCTGTATCTATTGATACCTATAAAAAAATACGTCTCGTGTTTTTTTAAATTTATTTATTGACTAACAGCGCCATGTTGTTTTACCTGATCTACTACAGTAACCGTTTTTTAAGGATAAATAGCCCATGTAATTAATCAAGGGTATAAACTACCTCCATAACAAATGTCATCCAAATCTATTCAGCCGTTATGAAGTTGAGTGGAAAAAACAAACACTCTCACACACACACTCACAAACTTTTGCTTTGACAGTATTAATAAGTATGATGTGATTAGAAACTAGCTTTGCTTTCGGTTTACCTCGGTTATAATAAGAACTGTTTTTTTTAATGAAAAGTAATCATCTATCTATCTTCATATTATCATCTAAATTCGTATATCCGTGCCGGATTTTTAACCACCGATGCAGAGGGTTTTATAAGTTATAAGATAAACGTGTGTATCTGTGTCATCGTAGCTCCCAAACGGCTGAACCAATTTTCATAAAACTTTTGTTTAAAAAATAACTTGATCAAAAGTTTGCTTAGTTATGATTCAGGAAATACTGTTCAACTCTTTAAAGAATATCTGCTCTTTTGTCGGGATTTTTATACATTTTGTAATTTAAACTTGTTTTTGATAAAAAACTCACTGACACTCAAACTCCTGCATTTATATTTATATAATAATATGTGTTGACATATAAGTTAGGTAATTTTTATATTCCTTGCATCTATTTATATATTTCTTGTAATATTTTTAGTTCTCTTCTTTGTTTCGTTAGTTGACCAGCTTTCTTTGTCTTTAGACTTAAATATTTTTTGGTGCACGCTTTCATACCATTCTCTACAACCGGATGACTGATAAGTGTTAGAAAATTAAGCCCTACATTTGTGCATTTCCACATTATTTGTAAGTGTGCAATAAAGTTTAAAAACCTTTGAAAATAGACTCCTTGCCAGATACTAATTGTCCTATTTAGTGGCAGGGTTTTATTAGCTTGGTAAGTAATTATAGTATAATAAAATAATAATTGGAATAGAGTTAATTAATTAGTCCTAAATGATAATTAATTTCAGGTAGAGTGCCCAAAATGCAGGCCGCGTTGCCTCGCTGGATGGCGAGGCTAACTTTCTGACCCAAATATAGGCCAGCATTTTGGTCACGCAAAGAAACTTTTAGTCTCCCCGACAAATCCTTAAAAATTTCGAAAGCACTTGGCCCCCACGGTCCGAGTGTTTCTACCCCAAACGGCACAAATAAGTAACCTCTGTCAAGGCTGGAATATTTGCGCCGCTTGAGGCATTCAGCCGCGATAGCCGCGCCACCCGCCTGTTTTGAAGTCTCTGGAAGGTGAGGTGGTTTGGAAGGTGAATGGCCAGTGTCATTTGAAAATATAGTTTTGATCTGCCTTAAACTCGAGCTAGTACCAAAAATTGTGTGCCAAAAACTGAAGGGGGCGAGGTAAACACGTATTGCACATATTCTTACTCGTTCTACAACGCACACTTCAATATTGAGCAGGACAAAACTGCTAACAATGCGCTCAAAATGTAAAAGACTGGACAACTGATCCATTTATTTATTTTTTCTGAGATTAAGACACACAAACAATAAGTTCTCAGAATGATTTTGATTGGTGTTACCTGAATGATTCCATACAGACCAGACAACCACAGACTTACAGACCAATGGGAGATACTCTACATTCTGAGCACTAAGAACACATAAGGTTGAATATGTGAGAATGGAGCTAAGAATGTTCCTCATAAAGCTTCAGTAAATGGGTTTCCAAGTATTTCCAATCTAATCCCAAGCCATCGACATCACTTCGCGGGAACGAACCCAATTATTAGGTTCCTCCACGTTTCGCAACTAGATGGATTTTAAAATACGTTAGCAACCGCAGGCATACACATCCAATACAAGGATATTAAATAAAGCTAGGTAAATTAATACATATGGCTATGCTGTAATGACATATGGTAGGTACTAAGCGTGGTCCTTAACTGCTGGCCTTTTGGAAAAACTCAGAGAAACTTGCACAACGGATATTAGAGAGCTATGCTCGGAGTTTCTTGGAGCGATAGAATCCGAAACGAGGATATTAGCCGAAGAACGATGACCGAAGTGGAAGAAAGGTTCTTGAATGGAGACCAAGAACCGGAAGACGCAGCGTAGGGAGGCCAACTAGGTAGACAACCGACAACGTGAGAGTCGCGGGCATCCAGTGGATGCAGATGGCAGGCTGTCGTTCAGTGTAGAAATCTTAGAGGGAGGCCTATGTTCTGCAGTGGACGTCTTCGGGCTGATGATGATGATGAAGAATTAAATATGTACGTCCCCGTCTTCTACATCCTAAGAAATCGCATTCATGTTGACATAAAATTATTCTCGAATGACTGATTTAGGGTCGTCCCTAAAATCAGTCAGACAGACTAAACGGCCAGGCCGATGCGCAGCAACCCAAGTAGTTTTAGCCACCTTATCGGCGAAAATTTGTTCAAGCGATAGACAATCGTATAAAAAGTTTAATGCTGGTACTTTACTCGTAAGAACAAAGTTTCATAGTTTAGTACCTTATAACATTTTTTATGTTTTATCAACTTTCTTACATGATTGTACACACAGGCCTATATTTAAGACTGTGTTTGTTCATAATCATCCTTGGAGTTTATTACGGATGTCCGTTAGTTATTCAGATTGTGGTCGGAATCACGTGCTATCTTGCACTCGCGCGTGGTACAAGTACAAATTGAAATAATTTTATGCTGCAAAGATTATATCATAAAGATTATAATATATTATTTTATTTTAAGCTTATGTGTTGTACTAACACATAAAATAAACACTAGCATATAAAGTAAGAAATCAAATCTAATTGTACGACACAAATAGGTTGAGCGGTAAACCTCAAACTAACCACGCAGCTGTATGTACATGAGTAAGTAGATGCGAACGGAATGACACACGATCGTGTTCACAATCCGAATCACAAATGGACATCCATAATAAGCCGCCGGTCTCATCTTAAGCCCAGCTTTCTTAAAAATAGATAACTTTTTTGTTCTACTAGCGCTAGATCAGGTAGGGTCACCAGTCACCAACGATGCCTTCTCACTCTAAGTGTGGTGATTAGCGAGATAGCTTCATCGTTTTAAAAAGTTTCCCAAGTATTCTAATTCCAATTCCCAACCATCAATGTTAGTACCCGAGATGGGAGAGAACGCAATAGCTGGGCCACTCACCCGCTGCGTTCCACTTATCCGCAATTCGAGTGCTCGAGTATTCTCTGCAACTGCATACGTCAAATTGCTTCGGAATTCTTAAGTAAGTAAATAGTTCTCGTATAACACTGTTTTAAACTATCACGGTTGTTCGGTCTTCCCGTGACCATGGTGCATGTAACTGCGCCGAAATATCGGGAGCTCCTTCCACAACCTTACTAATACGGTAAATATCCCGTTAATAATCATATAACTCTAGTTCTCGTATCTAAGTTAGTTATAGTCGAAAATTAGTTATGTTTATACTCAAAAATCTAACGTATAAAAAAAAGTTGCGTTTGTGGTGAGATATTTCGTGTGTATATTTGTATGTCTGTTACCGTTTTTCTCGGACCGCTTTGGGTGCAGTTTTTTATTTAAAAGCATTTTTAGTAACGTGATAGTTAGATACGTTTGATCAGAATTGGTAGTTGGTTATAAAAAACGTATCATGCGACAATTTACATCTCGATTTAGTAAACTTTCTATGAAAAACTAATTCAATATTATAAAAATAAACTTTTAATAACCTGTTACAATTTTTGAAAAATATAAATCTCAATAAATATTCACGAATATCAAGTTGTCGCCGTTGACAACAGCCAAATTACAGTCAAATTAGATTGTAATTTATGACGACGGAGAAAAATATCTCATTCGTTATTCATAAATCCCAGGTCCACACTTCATAATGTCAACAATGAAAATTGTAATGAGGCTGCCCATCATTTAAATTACATTTCTCAGAACAGGGGAAGTCATCTATAAAGTGTGAAAATGCTTAGAATTTTGTTCATTACTTTCAAATGAATTTAATAAAACATCAAGTTAAAGGGAACTTTCCTCTATTAAATGACATCACTTTGGAATGTCGTTTGGAAGAGGGCTTATCTAAGCTGAGCGAAGCTTCTCGTATCTTTGTCGAGGTATGTATTTACCTCAATTACCTTGGGATTAATAAGGTAACAGCGACATGTGGCAGCGCTCCAAGGAGGCGACATCTGATTCGAGCTTAATGCTACGAGATCAGCAAAGGATATAGATAATTACAGCAATTTGCATAAATCGCAAAGCAGCTTGTGTCAGCGACATGTACTCTCTCGCTGTCGAGTTATATAATCTTGGCTATAGTCTGGCATTTGTACTCGTATACGGGATGTAAGTGAAACGCTCACACACGCAAAACACTATTCTTATTTTATTTATATGACAAGGGAATTACGCAAGTATGATTAAGCCGGTTAGTCCGACTATAGTTTCAACCACATTTACCCTCAAAAAGTCATCTATCGCCTTTTTATTAACAATTTTTGTCATTGGATTTTGCAAAACCTCCCATTGCATTAAGGCATATCTCCCTTGTATCTCATGAAACGAATGAAAAAGAATTTGAGTGATTCAGAAGATAGGCAACTAACAATCAGGTATGTACGATATTTGTAGAGATACGAGGAATATGAAACGTAATTGGCAGAAGACTCATCAGCGCCGTGCCATATAATATTATGTGGCTCTACTGTCGTATTTACCTCAAGATTGCCCTCGGGTTAATCTCGTTTTCTCGAGGGAGGTAAAGTAAAATCGTTTCTAATGGAAGCGTAGGTATATAGAAAATTGGAGACACATTAAATCGACAAGTTATGTGCGATAAGACCAATAATTGCACCGAGTTTGGTAGCCTTTAGTATGTGTTTTTACACAACAAATAACCGATTCCAATCGCCTTAGTTTATAACGTGTCATGAATATACGTTCATAATAGGCCAAATGGCCCTCCCTGCTGGCTAGCCCTAAAGTCAGTTTTTCGGCTTTGGCCAGTGTTTATTATTTGTTGTTATAGTTTAGTTAGAGTGTGTAAGTATTTTAATAGTGCCAAGTTTGATGTTTAAACGTAACCATTATTTAAAAAAAAAACTAAAAATAAGTTAGTTAGGCTATCCCTTTATCTTTGTACTTTGGGATTTTATTATTAATTTTAGATTCAGATTCAGATTATTTATTGCTGCCATTTTTTTATGATACTGGGTGACGAGACGAGCGAAGTCGCTCGCCTGATGGCACTTCACGATTGCCCATAACAGCTCAACGCCACTCAGAATTTTGAACTTCAACAGTTCAAAACCCTGGATGGCAATGCACTGCGCTCGTCACCCCGAGATATAAGATGTCAAACCTCTGTGTGCCCTGTAATTTCGCTGGAAACATTGCCCTTCAATCCGGAACACAGTAGTGTTTGCACACTACTGCTTGGCGGTTAAATAACTGGCAAAGGTGTGGTACTCCCCCAGGCGGACCCCTGCAAAAGAGTCCTACCACTACAAAAATAGTACAAAGGTACAAAGGTGGTAAAAAAACATTAAGACTAGTACACAGTTCATATGGATCCTGTCGGGCACAGTACAGTAGGAGGGCGGCTATAAGTATTATAATTTCAGATTCAAGATATTATATTTTCACTTAAATATTCAACAATCGAATAATAAGGTTTCCCGTTCAGAAACTGCTTTAATTTACGTACAAAGTTAACGTCATTTTCTATATATTTTTAAATCATCGGGTAGCTTGTTATAAATATTTATAGCCATTACCAATGTACCAGACGAGTGCATCTTCAGGCGAGACTTTGGTATTTTTGCCTGGTTTGCGTGTTGAAGTGTGTTGTCCGAGTCCGTAGGTAATCCCTTTTTGATATTATTATTTTTAGTTGATCACCAGTTACATTACATATTCTGTGAAAATTTCAATTGGCTATCTATTACGGTTCAATAAGATACAGCCGTTAAATCGAAAGAAAAACAGAACGTTTGGGCACGAAACCCTAATTATTTATTGAAATCGTTTTATAATTGAGAGTTAAATGTGCATAAAATATATTTGAATTCAAAGTTTATATTTTTTAAACCGCTCTGGTTCATTCCTGGTGCAAAGATTGGCCATTGGGATTTTGTACCAGGAACAGTCCGGGTGGGTGATTAGAGTTAATTTGACGTGAATTTATGTAATTTGTATTTGTTTGTGACATATTGTATTAATTGATTTACTAATAAATTAAAAATAATAATATTAATAAATCAAACAATTATATTTTTTATTAAATGGTAATAAAATAAACATTTATATTTTTTACACTGACTTGATTTTCTGACATTTTGTTTATTATTTACATTAGACCCGGCAACGTAGTTGCGATGCCTCTGGTGTTACAAGTATCCATGGGTGACGGTGACTGCTTAATATCTGGTATTCTCAGCCCGTTTACTTGTTTAACAACTATGGTGTTAAAATATATATACAGGAATTATACATGGACGATATTTATTTGCGTTAAACGGAGAATATTGGTGAAAGAGGGAGGAGGCTTATGTCATGCATGGATGCATGTCATGCGTGGGCTGAATGAGCCGTCAATGATGAAGATAGAGGAATTACTCGCGAGGATATATATTTATTTATGCAATTTATGAATTTAATTATGCTACTTGTACCCGTACAACAATATAGAGCGTTAATTTCATTTAAGATATTAATAAAACTGCAAGCCAAGAAAATGATGTAAAACTTTCCTGCATTTCTTGACAAAAAAATTACTCCTTCCAAAAATTCTTGCAAAAAAATTACTCCAACATTAAACGGGCGCCGTTTCCTCAACGAAAGCCCTCGTTACGCGGTTGGATCGGCGCAAGATTGTCAGCTTGAGCTTATCTAGGCTGCATTAATAATTCATAAAGCACCCGAGAGTGAAGCAAGGTTATGACGCTTGCATTTAATGTTTATGCTGTGATATGCAGTAATTACTGTAAAGCACAGACCTTTATGAGGATACTAGCTGATGCCCGCGACATTGTACGTGTATCACCCACTTTTGACCCTTCTAATACGGCCCTTTCGCAAAATCCATATCGGACCTCTGCACCCTTTAGGAATCTAACTGGTAAATTTCAGCTTCGTTGGTCAAGTACTATTCGAGACTTTGTAATAAGTCAGCCAGAATTTCACTTTTTTTTATGCAATGTCGTAGGTTTATGAAAACATCCGGTTATTATTTTATTAAAAAAAAAAAAAAAAAAAAAAAACAATCTAGGCTTGTGATTAAGAACCGGAAAAAGACAAAAATTATTACATATGACACAAAAGTTTGTCCTAGTTGGGAATCGAACCCACGCTCCCAAGCGCAGATAGTAGGAACCTACTTTCTGCGCTTGGGGACGTGGGTTACCAACTGAGCCACCGGGGCAGTCATTTTTATCAAAAACCTGAATTAGGCTGCTTGCGTGTTTTTGACCAGTAGGTATAGTAATTTCGTTTCATCTCGAAGAAGATTGTCAAATTAACGATCGAATTTCCAAGCATATTTGAGGAAATAATAATAATGGCATCGGTTCGTATTCGGCGTAATTTCATGAACTAATCTATTATTTAATCTATGAAACTAGTAGTACCGTATACCTGACAACCTAATTCCACAACCAGGACCAGGAAATGCCAATAAACACTTAATATCCATTAAGGAAATCAGGATTGAAGCCCATAGCAATGAGTAATCAAATAAATTATGACAATTATCATAATTATAGATAACCTTCAGCTGACCCATAAAATATTATCAATAGTGATCGAGTTAGTGATTCTAATAAAACAACGAATTATACTACACTAGCTGTTGTCTGTGACTTCGTACCCATAGACTTTTATATAAACTTTCAACTACCTTAGTTCGTCCCTGCTGTACAATTATTGATTAGCAGATGTCATAACTCAGTAAGCAATCTACCAGTCTCAGCTTCATAGGTAGACTTACAAGCCTTATTTTTGCAAACGAGCAAGCGAACAACGAAATATTAAGCTATAATGGCTGTAAAATATTCTTTTCAAGAACGGTAAAGATAATACGGTAAAGTCAGGTAAGTTTTCAGATCAGTCATACAAAGGAGATATGTCTTAGTACATCTATCGTTCGTGTTCGAATGTCTCCATGTTTCACTCACTTTTTTCGCTATACCACTAAACCGCTTAACGCAATAACTATAAGTACGGCACAATTACTCATATTTCACGCACACTAAGAAACTTGCAATGACATGAATTAATACTAAACTAATAGTCAACATCCAAAAAAAGTGCGGAGGGGTTATCTGCAGGATGAGTTCAACTAATCAAGCCTGATTTAGGCGAGATGCGTTTGCACCCATCACACCACCTTAAAATATGTCCCTAGTTTGTCTGATCTGAGGGTCAGACACTCGGAGATCAATATACATCCTAAATACTGCACCTGTTTCGATTACTCTGAATAATCGATGAGACGAATAGACGTGTGTGTGACCTCTGTTTTATATACTTCTAGCTTTAAAACTACAGTGCGAAACTTTTGAGCTAAAATTCGAACATAAGCGTTGTTGCTCAAAGAAAATTCAAACTACTATAAATAATCTTACTTGATATAAAAAGAATAAAAAGTTTGTGAAACTTTTCTGAAATTAATGTTCTCCATGATTCTTTGACAGTTTTACTTTAATGCTAGAAATGTCTAGCTTTATAGTTTCTTGATAAGTAAGTACTTAAAACTTTTTTGGCTCCTACATGCTTCTACTCAAGTCTAAATACTCGGGGAACTATGATTTTTCTGAATTAAAGTATATTATTTAGACTATATACATTATTATTTTTATGCCATAGGTGGCAAACAAGCAGGCGGGTCGCCTGATGGTAAGCAGTCACCATCGTTTATGGATACTTGTAACACCAGAGGCATCACAAATATGTTGCTGACCCTTTAAGACTCTATTAACTCGCCTTATGAAGAACCCCATAACAATATGGGGTTCTTCGGAAACACCGCGGAATGTAGCTCATTCCACATTTTGCAGGTGTGAGGCAAGAAAGCTTGCGTAAATCGCACAGTGTATATGCGATTTCCACTGATCTATGATATGTGGATGCACTTTCAAACGGTGCGGCTGAAGAACCAACCTCTCTGCGCATGTTGAGCGGCTATTAAAACAAGTTTAAGAAGTTGCTAAAAATATTTGTAAATAAATACTCGTCACACATTTTCAAACCTTTCCTTTTACATATCGTAGCAACAGCTACGACGTAGCACATTCGTTGCAGGTTTTGCGTAGTTACACCTGCCCTCGATTTTGGCAGACAGTGAGTGCTGACTTGGGCGGCTCGCTGACGGTATCGCTTGCGTCAGACGCCTCGACAAAATATTTGTCAATCTTTTTGTATTTACAGTTGTTTATTCTTCGCAGAACTCGTTGTTTAGTTCTATGATGGAAATGCTGATTGTTTTTGGCGAGGCGAGCACATTTTTCAAATGTTAACATTTATAAAGCCAAAATATGATTTCACAAATTGAGTAATTAAGAAAAATAAATCTGCTACCATAGTAAGGCATAATAAAAAAAAATTACTTATAAACAAAATATTTATAAAATTGTCTCCTAAGAGTTTATTTTTTATCTATATGAGACAAGCTTCTTTCTGACAAAAGTTGTATAACCTTTTTGGTAAATTTTTCTGTCCTTCTGAAAATGATATGTTTTTAATAATTAGGACATTACACACAATTTATAGATTTTTTTTTTAACAAAAAGCGGCAATGAAAAATATCCATTCCACAGTAATTGATTCGGCCAGAAAGGCTTAAATAAAATCCCTTTCTCTTCAAGTTTTTTCATCGTAAATCGCGGGTGAGTGCTCAAACAGGTGTATACTTTTTCCTGAAAAGCTTACCCGCCCGGGCTATTATTTTTATGGACTTTTCATGTACTTCACTTTAATAAAGACCGTATTTCACCATTCACGAGCATTAAGATCTATGAGTATTAATCTGGGAGAGAGATATCTTGTTTTGTCGTGTTTTTCCTTCTTTGTTCTTTTACCTGAAAAGGGGTAATGGATTTGAAAGATTATCCTTTCTAATGGATGCTTATAACTCGCAACATTGAGAATAGGACTTTTGAAATGTTCGAATGATACTTACGAAGAATCGGGGATACTAAAAATCACTGTAGCAAAATTTGTTGAGTGCAAATATACCACTTTTTTACTAAAGGTCTAGTAATACTGAAGGGTATCTATGTACTCATCATTACAAACAACTAAACTATGCGATCATCTCTGAAATCATGACAAAAAATCTGCTGTTCCATACATTTTGCTGAGTGTTTATGACCGTTTTCTAAGTAACAGCTGTTTTTTTCGTGATTTCAGGTTTTTTTCTCATGGTAAAAGTTGTTCATAATGATAAGTACATAATTATATATCCTTTAGTATTACTACACCTTTAGTAAACACGTTGTGGACAAATTGGCTAAATACACTTTTTATTATACTAGTAAATAGGTCGGTACGAATATATAAAGTAAGTACCTATCTATTTACTTCTCCGTAATATAACTCGATCCATTGTTCATTGATTAGTTAATTCCCTCAATGCCCCAGAGGTCAAAAGTTTCTCAACAAGTTTCGAAAGGAAGACCAAAGTTTACGAGCGAGACCGTAGAGTAAAAGCTGGTCTGTTCGAAGTTTTCACTTGCCCCGAGGCATTAATATTACAGTTACAACGATTTACAAGATGCCAACTACTATCAAGTCCCTGAGATGACATGTTTTAATAGTTACAAGTCATTTTAGATTCAGCTATAACACGGATTAATAAAACGGCCAATTTGAGCGTCGATGCTTAGGCTAGAGACACGTTTAGGTTTGTTAGTTTTCAGGCAATAGGTCGGGGAAAAAGTCTTTTCGTATTTTGTATGTATAAGGTTGTAGTAAAAATCTCATCTGTTGTACTGTTTGTATCTGGCTGGTTTTGATACCATTAAAAATATGACATTTTAAAAAAGGAATACAAAAAGTAAAAAGCAATTTCCCGCCATTTTTCAATTGTTTTTTGTTTGATAAAATGAGTGAATCTAACGAAGAAATTCGATATATTGTGAAATTTTATTACAAAAAAGGGAAAACTGCGACACAAGCCGCGAAAAAAATTTGTGACGTTTATGGACCTAATGCAGTGTCATCAAGAGTAGCACAATGTTGGTTCAAGCGTTTTCAGTCCGGGAATTTTGATGTCAAAGATGCAGCTCGCTCTGGTCGCCCTGTTACGGATAAAGTAGATGCCATTTCTGAAAAAGTGGACCAAGATCGGCATATTAATAGTTACGACGTAGCTGAAGAACTGGGGATTGACCACAAAACAGTTTTGACCCATTTGAAAAAAACTGGGTATACAAAAAAACTCGATATTTGGGTGCCACACAAGCTCACTGAAAGAAACCAAATGAATCGTGTACTCATTTGCGACTCTCTATTGAAACGTGACGAAACCGAACCGTTTTTGAAAAGATTGATCACTGGTGATGAAAAATGGATCACCTACGACAATAATGTGCGCAAACGATCATGGTCAAAGGGCAGTGAAGCACCACAGACTGTAGCGAAACCCGGATTAACACGTAATAAGGTGATGCTGTGTGTATGGTGGGATTGGCAGGGCATCGTTCATTATGAGCTTTTACCGCCGGGCAAAACCATCGATTCGGATCTCTACTGCCAACAGCAGATGAGACTCAAACAAGAAATTGAGAAAAAACGGCCGGAATTGATCAACAGAAAGAGTGTGGTCTTTCATCATGATAACGCCAGACCGCACACATCTTTGGCCACTCAGCAAAAATTTAGAGAGCTTGGTTGGGAAGTGTTAATGCATCCACCATATAGCCCTGACCTTGCACCCTCAGATTTCCACCTGTTTCGATCTCTTCAGAATTCTTTGGGTAGTGTTAGATTAACATCAAGAGAGGACTGTCAAAACTACTTGTTGCATTTTTTTGATCAGAAGTCCCAAAATTTCTACAGCAACGGGATCATGTCACTACCTACAAGATGGCAACAAGTTATCGAACAAAATGGCACATATATATTATAATTAAATGTAATTAAACTTGAAAAAAAATATGTCTTGAATTTGTTTAAAAAATACGAAGAAACTTTTTCCCCGACCATATTTATGAGAAACTTTTAGAATAATAGGTGGATGACCGATCTACACCTACTTGTTAAATTCAACCACAGCAGATAGAATGTTTTGAGAAAATATTGTCCCTTTTTTATCTAAAATTATATTTGTTGAGTATAGCAACCAAGGAGGGAACTTCCACCCAATTTCAGCTGAAGAGCGCTTATCAATATTACTTATATCAACTTCAATAAACTCCGCAGTTTCCACAAGTTGACGACGATGTATTTTGTCGGTGCCGCTTTGTAGAGTGTTTCCATTATGGTCGAACTTGGATATTTAGAGTAGCTGAAAGTTATTTCTTGTTTTGATAAGATCATTAAACAAGACCAAGTTAATGGAGCGCTAATCAGATCACTATTAAAATACTTGTTACACAGTCAATTATAAGTATACTAGCTTCCGCCCGCGGCTTCGCCCACGTTGTTTGAGAGAAATATAATCGATTTCTCTGCAAAGTAGGTACTTACATTTTAGGACGATATAAATATTTCATCCTGTCTATTGACCACCGGTATGGCTAAGTAGTCTAAGTACTAACACATGTGCCTTATGAGCAGGAGGTTTCTGGTTAGATCCCGGCCTGGCAGATGTTTTAAATGGTGAATTTAATTAAATATTTATATGCTTTGGGTCTCCGTGCTAGTTATCTCTGTTTTTTTTTCTTGTTTGTACGTCATCTTTTCTTGATACTCGAACTCGCGGGCTGCTTGCGGCCCAGCGAACCGCGTGACACCGATTTTTATCTTTTTATTTGTACGTCATCTTTCCTTGACACTCGAACTCGCGGGCTTTTTATGGTTTAAACATAGAGAAAACTGATTGAGAAACATTATTTTTGTTAAGACCATTTCACAAAAAGGTTAATGACCTTTGAGCTAGAACGCTTCGAATTTATTACAGTTTTATCGCTGTTTCTCAAAAAGTCATCATCAGATAATGTTGGAAATAATTTTGAATGAAGGTTTTAAATATGACCTATCTGTGTTGTAAGACTCAAGTTTCTATGTCTTATAGTTTAAAAATGCAAGGGGCGGACCAACTTTTTGCCACTTTGGCGGGCCATATTTCGCAAAGTATAGACTTTATAAAAAAAGTGACGTATGAAACCTTACCATCATTTTAAAAGACCTTTCCAACGAAGTCCCCACACGAGTAAGTAGAGTGAAAAAAAAATTTCATCCCTAATTCACATGTAGGAGTGCCACCCCTAAAATGCAATATAATATATTTTTTATACTTTTAAAATTGACATCTATATTATTACTGTTCCAATACCATTTTTCACATCTGTAACTTCAAAAACGAATTTCAAGGTTTTTACCCATTTTCACCCCCTTAGGGGTGCAATTTCGAAAAATCCTTTCTTAGTGGGTGCATACACTTCACAACAAATACACTCTCCAAATTTCATGTCTCTAGGACCAGCGGTTTAGGCTGTGCGTTGATATCTCAGTCAGGACTTTGAATTTTATATATACAGATTAAAACACACTTAGCATTTTATTTAGTTTTATTTAAAAACTTAAGTAATAACATACATCATTCATGCTAAAATACTAACAATAAAGATGAACATTATTTTGGTTGCCGATTTTAAGTGTTAAAACTTCTTGCACAATCAGCTCGTAGCTTGTACAGTGTTCTTAAAATTCACTCGTGCTGCATATAATTTTACAACAATAGACAATGCACCATATAAAATAATCATTATATTCTTAATCTAAATGATATGGTTTGTGAATTACGTGTAGAGTTTGTTTGTTTTACTAATGTTTGATTAAATACTATAATTCATCCTACATATTAATATTAAAACATTTGAAACTAAAACTAAAAACTATTTATGACGATGATGGAAAAATATACTAAGTTACATAGTTGTATTAATTTGATAACGTCGTTGTTGACTTGCCGAATACAATGAGGTTATAACTTACTTGACACATAAAATAGAATTGTAGGAATTGACCAAGTTACGTTTAATTCTATAAGTACACGTTAAATAACTTAATAAAGCTAAAAATAGAACTCAGATAACAGTAAACAAAAAAGTGTTTACTCTAAATAATTAATAATAATAAATAAGTGTTTACTGTAAGTATATACAGCATTTTTTTAGTATTTACGACTCAATACTAGTGTATAATGATATATCAACACAATAATAAATACGCCAATCAGCTAAGTGCACTGTGCCATCACAATATGACGTGATCGTGATTCACTATTTCTAATTGTATTAGATTCAGTCATCTATACTATATAATTCCTAACATGGCAGTCAAATCAAGCATCTATAGCTAACCTAAAATACGAAACGGATTGAACTTATTTCGGTTCGGTTGCTGTGGTCGCCTTGTTCGAGGCGGCCGGTGCACCGGTTCCATTACTCCGGAAAGCAACGGTGACTGGAAATCAGCGTCATTTGGGTCTTCTTCTTCAGTTTGTCGATGATCAGTCATGTTCATTAGCATTTCGGGGTATTCTGCACTATTGAGTTCGATTTTTTCAACAAATTCTTTGGAAGCAATTGTGTTATTTACATTCGTGTAATTATCCAACTCGACCATTGTGGCAGGCAACGCTGTTGATGCAAATATATTTTTTTCTTCAAGTGTGTGTGCAGTTTTATTGAAAACATGTGTTGTTGTAATAATTTCTGTGCTGGTTTTTGTTTCAGTTGAAGTAAATATTGGTTGCACTGTAGATACACTATCAGTCGCTGAGCTAGTACTTATAGTGCTAGTAAAATGTGTTACCGGAACTGTTGTGGACTCGTTTTCAACAGCTACATCAGTAATTTTTTCGTGTTTCATGGTTAAAGGATTTTCAGTTTTGTTAAATTCTTTAGGATGTGTGGTCAAAAAAGAAGATGTAGTAATATTTAGAAAACTATCCTTAAAAACTGGCATTTTTGTGGTAACATCAAAAACTGTTGTATTTTTCAAACCATCGTCATCTGAAATAATTGTTATTTTAATGATCTCATTTCTAGTTGTAACATTTTCGGCCATTTTTGTTTCTGGCGAAGTAGTGATATCAATATGGTCATTTAAATCAATTTTATTATTACTTTCGTTATATTCTGTATTAACTTGACTTTTCTGAATGGTCTCTAACTTGGCTACATCACCTGAAAAACTTGCTTCATCTTCACCTGGTTCTTGGTTGGTCAAAGGACCATCATTTAAAATTACAGTCAAATCTATCCCAAAATCATCTCCGACATTATTTTTCTTAGCATCTTCTAAATGGATTTTCTCAGTTGTACTTAGAGTCTCTATTTCTTTAGTAGTGCTAATAGTAGACATTGAAAAGATTGGTGTTAGAGTTTGTTTATATGCGACTGCTGGTTTAGCTTCAGTGTACCGTAATGGTTTAGTTTTAACATCATTATGTTTTTCATTTACATATTTTTTTGGTGAATGGTTCTTTAAAATGTCTTTTTTGTTATCCTTCCATTTGTTTGGTTTGATGGTTGCTATTAGAGACTTTTCTATATCTTCAGCAAATATTTTGCCAGAAATTCCATTATTGTCTGAGTATAAATGATCCATCGCAACATTATTCAAATGTTGTTTACTGAACTGTTTTTCAGCCAGTTGTTGTGCATGTTTTTCTGCTAGCGATAAAACGGTCATGTCATCACTTATTTTAGCTTTTGCCATAACTAGTGGGGGAATAAAGTGGTCAGTTGGTTGCGTAAAAATATTATCAACATTACCTACTCTTGCAATCTCTTCATGTAACATTTTATGTTGCTTGTGTCGTTCATCTTCTAATTTTTCCAATTGATCACTTGTCAAAACATTATCTTCATCCGCTGATTTTGGTATCAAATTGCTATGTAAATTGTTGTCCTGGTTCTCTCCCAAATTAACATTTTTGCTTATTAACACACTATTTAATTTATTAATACTGTTAACTTTGGTTGGTACTTTATATTGTGATTGAGGATAACTAAAATGTGGTAGAGATGTTCCAGTAATATCACGAGACTGGTTGATATCAATCTCATGTTCCGTAGTGATTGTTTCTTCTGTGGTAACTTCGTTAGTTGTATCTTGTTCTGTGAATGTGGAATCAGTTGTCGCTGGCCAGTTGGAGACTGTTGATATCAAGCTAGCTGTTGATAGTTCTTCTTCCACAGCGCAAGATAGTTCCTTAAGCAGCTCGTCACGTTTCTGCAAAAAATAATTATGATTTAATATTTCTGTACTTCAATAACCTTCGCGCGCTTCACTTGCTTAAAAAATATTTCTTACCACATTTCCAGTGCATTGCACTTTTTTTACCCCTGCCATTCCGCAATCTGCTGTAAGTTGAACTGCAGCGCTCTCAGGTAAGTAGAGGATGGTTAGCGCAGGCAAAGCTCGTACCATGCATCCTTCATTGCCAAGCGCCCATTGTGGCACTGTGAAATAAAATCGCTATTAGACTCCTGTCACCACAACTTTTTATAGAAAATAATAGAATGTTTTCATTCTTCAATACCTGGAAGTTCGCATATAAAAGAAGCGACGGTAGGTCCACCACATGCCCTAGCTTCCCAGCGGTAGTCAGCAGCAGGGTCAGCAGCAGCGCACAGAGGGGCGGAACGAGAATCAGGTGCCGAGCTCCAGTACCCCTCTCCGCTCAGTCCGCGATAATCCCTGAATATTCATTGAAACCTGTATTATACCAAGCTATGAAAAACCTAAAGTACGTGCGTATTGAGATACTGGTATATGATTGAGAACATTGTACTGACAATTATCTAGACTATTTGATTTCGACTGCCTTGTGCTGTAAATAATCGAACTGCTCTATTACGTTTACGTCTCTTACGTTTATTTATTTAATACTTTATTGCACACTTACTAATTAAGTACAAATGCACAAACGGAGGACTTAATGCCAAACATTTTCTACCACTCATCCACCAGGTTGGAACAAATGGTATGTAGGCGTGCATGAAAAAATACTAAACGTTTAATAATAAAGGTGGTTAAATAACTATATTTTGTTTCTGTTTTTTTAATAACACATTAAAAACGGATTTTGTGGTCTCCACCTTTGCTAGACTGATTGTTTATTGGCCAATCATTGTTATGTTAAATTCCAATTATTATTTTATTAATTCAGCTTTATTGTCTCCAAATCGGCTGACATTTCATGTTCACGATCCAATTAACGACCTATCTCTGCCATCAACTCAACATTTATGCACTCTGGTATCCTGGCCTCAGCTATGCCTTGGCTCCCATTTCACTTTCGTCCATAAATGTTTCTGCCGTTGCCTGCCGCTGCAGTAATGTATTAAACGTTTCAAAAGCTTTACTTGTACATAAAACTGTTTTAAACTAAAATGTTTAAACTGTTAACACTGTTTTAAGGTTTTACTTGTATATGCTTCCACTAAAGCAGTTTTTGTTCAACATATGAAAAACCTTTATATGTGACTTTATCGTTCAAGATATTCTTAAATACTTAACAATAAAGATAAACTTTTTCGAAATTCACTAGACGTAGATAAATAAGTTTTTTTTAAAAATCAAATGGTCAAACAAAAACTTAACAAATAATATTAATTACTATATTTTACTATCGATTATTTATGAAGTTTCTACTATTGTCGGAAGTTGCAATTTATTATGATAGGTCTCTTCAGTTACTTCATCATTATCAGACTATCATGTTCTCACTGCTGGAATACAGGTCTTCTCTTATAAAGAGAGAGAGAGATTGGGCGCTAATTTATCATGCTAGCCCAGTCAGTGCATCTTGGGGAATGTCATATTTCTTAGAACTTTGAGGTTCTACAGTTACTTACGTCCACGTAAAGTCACCGTCAGGGTTGCTTCTGATGAGTCCAACCCAAACTGCGCTTGAGATATCCAGTTCTTTCAAATACGCTCGCACTGCATCATACTGGGCCGTCGTATCAACTGTAACAAGAAATAAACATAACGTGGATAACTTTATAACCTGAGTTAACTGAGTGAGTGTGTTGATTACCAGGAGTTGCTCATTACATGCTCAGTTATCATTAGCTTTTTTAATGTTCGTCCACTGGATGAAGGCCTCTACCAAAGAACGCCACAAGGCACTAGCCGCCTTCCGCAAGTCATCGCTTCACCTGACCATGGGCCATACTCTACATTTCCCGATACACGGTCTTCACTCTAGAACCTGTCTACTCTAACAGTTGTCGATTCATCTAGAGATATGATGACCAGCCCATTTCCACTCTTATTACTCTCATAACCCGGTCATCGGAGAGGAATACAGCATTGCTGCAGAAGCAAAGCTGTTCCCCCATTTGTCGGTGTGGTGTAATTTTTCACGGTAAATCTTGTACTGATTTGATTCAGGATCTTTACCGAGCCTATGACTTCCATAACTTACGCAGTACAAGAGCGGGTCGGGATGAAATCCGAAAGAAAGATGCCGCACAATGGCCGCACATAGATTCCGTACCGCGCCCGCACCGACAATTGCTCAGTCGCTTATTGCGGTGAGGTTTTTCGTGAGGTCAGAAATCCATTTCACAATAATTTTGTATCTCAATACTTTTATTAGGTAGTCGATTAGTTGAGCATTAATTGCAGACTTCCTTTTGTCTAACTAGAAAGCCCTTAATTTATCTGACATCTATCTGTATCAGAAGATACTTCTGAGTTTGAGAAAACTTCAGGATTGTGGTCAACTTGGGGCAGTCTACATTAAAACTTACTTACTTAAAGTGGACACTGTATTCTACTATGAGGCTTTCAGTGAAGAGTTAGAAGGTCTGGAGCCTATTTGTCAAAGGTCCAACCACAAGTCCGAAGGAACTTAGTAGTTCGATAAAAAGTTTTATAATACGAGGGAAGACTTCAAGATTCCAATGCGACGCCAGTGCTCTCTACTACGTCGACATCCATAGATTATATTACACTACTAGCTGCACCCCGCAGTTTCATCCGCGTGGTGAAGAAGAACAGTGATGATGATCATCACATCAGTATTAAATTTCTGCATAGTATTATAATATGTCTCTAATATTTCTTTATATGAAACTTGTGGAGTAGTACCTTCAAAAAACGACCCACTTGTGTATTAGCGACTAATTAATTAAAGTTAGCGTTAAGTGTAATTACCTCAGAAGCCGCGGGCATTGAGCTCGCTTAGGCACTTTTGTCTAGACACAGACGTTTCTTAGAATTCTCGAGCGACGAGCTAGCTCTTATAGCTACACTGCTTTATAATTTCAAAGTACCTAATAAAACAGAGATAGAATCCCTAAAATTCGAGTGTCAGATGTTTAAACTGGATTATTTTTAGATATCTATCATATAGCTATTGCACGTGGGGGCACTTATCATGAAAAGTCTATTCCACGTACAAAAGCTACTTACAAAAAAGTGTTCGTGCCAAAGTGGCAGAGTGACGGCTGTGTCTACAAAACGGCCAATCAAGGCTTAGTGGCACGTGATCTGTTCACGAGTGTTGTCTGGGTACAGAACAAAAACAGCTACCACTGTACTTCTCTGGGTGATCTCTAGGAACATGACAATGAAATTCCTTTTATAAACCGACTTCAAAAGAGGATGTTCTATGTTCCACTGTATCTTTGAAGTGAAAACTTCTTTAGATGCGTTGAGTACTTTTTGGGTGAACAAAAATGGTGGAACTCGCATCATCGTCACCGAACGCTGTACAGTGTATTTTAAAACAGCGCCATCTCTTGTAGAATAGGTGAATTACTACTTAAGTTTTCACTTCTGACGTGCAGTTCTATGTCTGATGTGTTTTTTTTTTATGTATGTTTACCAATTTCTCAGACAACTGAGGACCGATTTCAAAAAAAAATACTTTAGTTCGGATTGGGTATTTTTCCAATTTAGTCCCATTGTCACCAAGTCAGGATCTGATGATGGAATCCCAGAGAAATCGAGGACAACCCTCAAACTTTATAGGCACTTGTTTATTCTTTCGATGGTGTTGTTGCGAAGTAAAAAAGTAAGTACATCAGTAAACTGCACCGTTTTTCCTTTCATATGAGCTGAAGAATGCATATATACTTCCAAGGCTGGCGATAAATAATTTTGGTGATGTATTGATAAGAAAAAAGTTTGGAATCTTCTAGAGATAATAACATCATGACTTTAAAGACTCAGTCCGAGTCACGGTGCTTCTCAACTTTCAGCCTCACCAAAGTCGCATTGCGGCCTCCTAATTACCGTTGCGTCCACGCCACGTAGTTAGTGTTTTAGAATACTAGTACCTTGAAAAGTCGATTGAATGGCGGCCACTACTTATAATACAGTGAATTCTGTGTATTATTGATATGCATATAATTATTTGAAGAAATAGATAGCTACCCAAATATGCCACGTATGCCACGGACTTAGGTAAGTATGTTCTCTATAGCTTGTTGAGGGATAAAGCTGTCGGCTCAGACTAGACAAGTAGACATCTGCAGAGCTCTCGAGGGGATCGACACGCTGTCTCATGCTTAATCTCACGCTCATTTGGGCTTGCAGGCATTCAAGTGTACGTGGATCCCAGTAGACATATTATGTTATGTATCTAAGTAGTTATTTGAATAACGATCGCACCTAACCTTGTGTGCGTGTATAGCTGGCCAAAACCGCAGTAAGTTGTAAATTTGTTACAGAATATGCTTTAGAAAACAATGGCGTAGATTGTATTAACAACACAACTATCACTGAAGTGAGAATTTTTTCGTTCTCTTTTCTGTGAAAATTATAGTCTATGCGGTGTAGCATGGTACCTGTGCTATTAGCCGAACGGCCCGCTGTTTATGTAACTTGCGACTCGCGAATAGAGGCAAATTTTACAGTTTCACTATAACTATCAAATTTGCGACTAAATCGCAAGTTATTATCGTTATAATATTTAATCGCTAAATCGCGAGTTGCAAGTTACATAATCAGGGTTCGGCTAATTTCACAGGCACTATGCTACACCGCACAGACTATAAAACATTCAATCAATCTGACCGGACTGAAATATTTTGCGTATATTTTAATATCTGATAAAGGGATGACAAAATTTTTAGAGCTGTCAATTTGAGTTTAGCTATGACAATGTACAATAGAATCGACATGTTTCTTAAACTAAAATGCAAAAAAAACATCCTGATATTTCCATCAAAGAAGAAACTATGAGGTGACAAACTATCGGAAATGAAATAGTTTTAACTGTCTGCAAGACTTTATAAAACCAGGTTTTATAGTGTCCTTGACTGTCTGCCATTTAATAAGATTTTACTTAACAAAAACCTAAATTCATTGTCAAACAACGCACAGCCTAAGCCGCTGGGTCTGAAAATTTGCACAATTACAACAAAAATAACCAATTTGGTAGTATTTTTGAAAGGGGTTAAATAGGGGATCAAACATTATGTTTCTTCCAGTTCGTCATTTTTTAAACATAAATTTGTGATATCATACTTTTCCAACTCTCATCCTTTTAGGGGGTAAATAGGTTAGATTATTTTTGTATCGAAGTTCGTTATTTTTTGTTAGAAACGTGGTTCGTATCAACTATATGAGCGCTTTTGGAAAATTATCCCCTAAAGGAGGTTACCTATAGGGATGAAAGTATTTTTTTGGCAAAAAAAAAAGCTAACGGGTCGCCTCAATTACCCCCAGTTTGTATGAGCTTCGTCATTCCCGACGAAATTATTACAATTAGCAGCTAGTTGCGGGATTAGAACGAAGCAGGATAGGACCTGTGAGTGAGTCAGCCAGATGTGGGGTGGAAGCGGATTTAATGCGAGATGGCAGGACGATGGAAGTTAGAATGGAGTGGGATGGGTTTGTGATGGAAGTAGGATAAGGTACGAGATCTGAGCAGGAAAGGTAAAGGACACGCACACGAAAACAACGGTCCGGGATTATTTCCACGCATACGACGACGCGGGCAACAGCTAATAGTCTTAAGAAAATTACTTAAGCCAGTGGGAAGTTGGTCGTTTAAATTCAACTGTCTTTAGTAACAGTTACGAAAGAGAATCAATCCAATACCCACTATCCTCATCATTATTTATGTGGTACTTTTCCAGTAAAATACAAATGGAAAAGGAACATGTAGAGAATGGTCGAATACCCAATACGAAGAGGTTTCGAGCGTGTTGCTTGAATAATATATGTGCGAGTGCCAATATTCTTCACCCAAAAAACTCTTTGCTTGAAAAATCTCAAGGGTTTGCAGGATATATTGACTAGGGCAAGTATAAATCGGCAAATGTGTCTCCTCGGGGATCGTGATAGTGTATGGAGCTCTGAATGATTTCTTACTAGATGTTTATTTAATGAAACCTCTATTCATCTTCTGTAGAATTCAGCATACAGCATTTTGCGTAATAGAGCTTACAAAAACAAAATGAAAAATATAAATTTAGCTTATATTTATAATTTGCCATAATTACAAGGAGACAGTTTATTATTGTATAAATTCCATACATACAAAATCGTTTCCAGAATCGTTATCAGAACAGCAGAGGTGAGGAACAACTTAACTACTTCTGTATTTTCGAACAGGAATAATCCAGAGATGTTCAAAAAAGTTATCAGTCGCCGGACGCTCAGCAGTTGTGAAACATGACTTATCTAACTCACCTATAATGTAAACACCTTTGGGTTAAATAACTATAGTGTTATTTTTAAAATTCAATTTTTTTTTAATAGAGATCTATACTAAAACTTTCATTATGCAAAGCTACACTCATTCACCCAGACAGACAGTCGGGACATACATATAGATAGACAGAACGAACTTATCTTCTTATATTTGTTGTCACTTAACATTAAATCATTGTCATAATACACATATATATTTGTTTTCCGTAAATAAAAAAAGTGTCATCGATACCAAACGTACTTTTTATAGTCAAATGAAATTGCATTGAGAAGAAATATACTGTGAGGCGGCTCGGTGGAAGAGTTAAATGGCGTCACAAATATTGACTTGGCGCTTGAGGGAATCTACTGAGCCACGATCCAAGGTACAGGCGATGACACAAGTGCTCCTGCACTTTGCTAAAAACACAACGGCCTTGACATAACGAAAAGAAAAGAGTTGACTGTAGAACCATATACTTACCATAGTTTCAAAACAATACTAATAGATTATTTAACCTTTAGACCAATGATTCTTAAACTTTTTGTAGACACGGACCATTTTCAAAATATTAGAAATACTACGGACCCGTCGCGACAAAAATTTTCGAATAAGAAAAGTGTTTTTTTAAGATTATTTTATTTATGATTTTGTTTTTATAAATAACTGCGTAATTCTAATAAATAAACTTCAGGTCTATGGACCCCTGGTACTCGCGTCATGGACCCCACTTTAAGAAACCCTGCTTTAGACCTTCAACGATCTATGGACAGTCTAACTGTTTTTTTTAGTGTTAGTATAGTGTAGTGTTAGCTTGTACTTTGTTTAGTTAATAAAGGCACTTGCCCAGTTAAAGATTATTTAAGAGAATGGTTTTTAAATACTTATAATTTAATTTGTTTTTTTCTCTGTTGATACATACATGTTTTAATACCTAGATTAGTTTTATAGTAGTTAGTATTTTTTTTTTTTTTGTACATACTTTTTTAATAGATTGGTTTTTGTTAGTATATTTAATTTGTTTTTCTCTGTACATACTTTTTTCTGTTATTGTAAACAATACTAAACTTCAACTATTTATTTATCTACATATTTATAAAACGTTGGCCGCTATAACACGTAGCGTGAACTCGTATAAGAATATCAACATATGAGGTTAAGTTTTACTATATATTTTTACAGGCCAATAACTTTCACGAGACGAAGATTGAATTTAAGAATCTCATTTTTAGCAGCCTTTTTATAACATATATCTTAAAATTGTTTTTCCGATTGCACCCATCACATACTTGGCTCGACGCCAGACGAGTCCACCATAACGAATAAAAGTTTCAGTCGTTCGTGCAGCTCTACGCTCTACAGAAAAATTTCTAAAACACGGAACACCATTAAATGCGCTGGAAACGAGAGGATGTAGCACATTAACAGTTTAATTATATAAAATGTACATAAAACGCAATTTAGTTAATTAAATTCAATTTCAAGACACTTTGTATATAAAAACTGTTTGTATTGCCTCTAGTTTCAAACAATTATATTTACCTCTTCGGTAATAGGTGTAATTACAGAAGCAATTCTAAAGTTTAATATTCAAGATACGAAAGGGTTGAGAATTATGACGAGAATATTAATTAAAAGTTGCTTGCGTATTCTCGCTGAGAAACGGCTCCCAAGTAAAAAGCGCTTCCCTTCGGATAATACCACAATGTGTTATTACAGAGCGAGCTAATCCGCCTTTGTTATGAGTTCGAAAGGATTTATCGGGATTTTCTTTCTTCAGACTCAATAGCGCTTACCGTGAGCCAATCATCGAGTCTCGTGGTTTACTTTGTATGGTATTGGAATTAGTTTTCCGACGAGAAAATAGCTTAGGTAAGCCTAATAAACTATCAGAGAGGAGCCACAAAATCTCTAATTAGAGCAAACAAAGGCCTTTGTCTCGAGAAAATAGATACTATTTTCTTGCTTGAAGGTTGTAATGTATTTGCAACGGCATCTTGGAGCGTGCCCGACTAAATGACATCAATTTGAATGCGACCGAAATCCGATTCGCGCTCTCGGCGGAGATGTAAATTTCTCGAGCGTGCTAACCCTAACAACATAGTTTCGCCGTTATTTGACGCTTCAAATGAGCTGTCAATCAGGAGCGATTGTATCCGAATTGAACAATTCGGTGATTAGGGTTCGCAAACGTTAATAATGCACGTATTGTAATGTAGCGGCAAATGGGACCGCGGAGTGCTGAACTCTCGCAGAGATAGGTCGTTAATTGGATCGTGAACATGAAATGTCAGTTAGGTCGATTTGGAGACAATAAAGCGGAATTAATAAAATAATAATTGGCTATGAAACCCGTTATTGAGGTGGCAATACGAGTACGTCATTTAAATGCGATAAAACTTTCTAGGCGTATTTTATAATTTTTTAACTAATGAACAAAGTACCTAGTATGTATGAACATTCAAGAATTCGTTCCAAAAGGGGCACATCGATTGTGATAAGTGCCATTTTTACAATAAACCATGATTTGGAAATCTCGTAAATATATGAAAATTACAAGTAAAAAAGAGCCCATCTCACACCAAACAATAGAAATAGGTGTCCAACACATTAATAGAAAAATATTCGAGTAAAAAATTGACAAGTTCCATACATCATTTTAAAAAGTTTGTGGCTTTATATCAACCAGCATTGAGCCTGGAGAACATTTTTGTTACAAAAGAATATAATACTTAACAATACTTATATATAAACCTATCAAAGAAAGATACCAAAGATCGAGTAGTGAGATTACGTGCCTTAATATAATCACTGTCCACAATGGACTGGCCACAAAAGCAGCTGATGTGCAGAATAAAATAAATAGAAACAGAAATAACCGGCACACAGCGCGGAATTCTCTTTACAAAGTTATATAATCGGATCATACCTGGTCTACGTGAGTATTTGCTGGACGTGAATTAGGTCTTACCATTTTACTCCGAGCAAAACATTTCTTAGAGATGGGAAACGGAAAAAGTGATGTTAGCGACAAATTATTGTTTTTGTTAAAAAAAATAAAATAGATAAGTCATATTTGCTTGGAATCGCATCTCTATGAGCTTAGCAATAATTTAAATGTTTTTATTCATGCAACGTTGATATTATTTTTGTGTTCGTATGTAGATGATAATAATATTCGACAGTATTGCCCGTACCTCTATTCTGGTCATAATTGCGGCAATAGCTAAAGAATTTCCTTCGATTTCTCGTTGAACCAGCGCTATTACGTGCAATAGGCTATAAATTCCCCGCTGGTTATGTCAAGTTTTATGGCTGCTGGCCTGAAGTAGAAAAACATTTGTATGATTTATACAAAGTGTTTATCTGTTGTGGTAAATCCCCGTTGATCAATTCATCAAGTGAGATGTGAACCAGGTTTTGGAATGTTATATTGGCTAATATTTTTGTATTTTAACACGCTTTTTTCACGAGTGTCACGGAACAGCTGTTTTTTTTTAAATCTTCAGACTTCATTGAAATCTAGTTGGATTATTACTTATAACAAAACTAAATGCTAACACAAATTCAACGAAGCACTTGTATCAAAATACCTGCGAGAAACTTCAGCTGAGCTCAAAGTTTGAAGTCGATACTTCATCAAAGCCAGGCGGTCTTCGATCACTCGAGCTTCTTAAGCTCTAGAGAAACAGTGCACTAAGTCCTTTTCAGGGAACGCTAATTCGAGAAGGCGACACGGTTCTTTTCATAGTACGAATATAAACTGTAAATCCGTCTTCGGGTCTGACGGAAACTTGCCTACTATTTTTACAAACATATATGAAAGTACAGGCAGGTGCAAAGTGATTTAAGTTTAAAATTAAGTATACGACAATTTAACTTTGTTGTTAAACGTACATTTCATAGCCGTTATTTCATTATTCATGTCTCATACTTCGGTAAGATAAGATCAATTTGAAGTAATAATTTCTGAAAAGGTTTCTAATAAATTATTTAAAGTACCTATAACGACGTAGCTACCCAAATTTACCCCCATCATCGCACTCCAATTAATTTGAACAAAATTACGATATCGATTAACAAAACAATACTTGCGACCTACACATACAGTAGGCACAATGTATATTAGGTATGTTATCCACTGTTTTCTTACCCCGAGTAATAGGTTTCCATGCGTGGTTGCTCTACTCCATGAGATTGAATGTAAACACGTACCCACTTCTAATCCGTAAGTTAACACACGGGGTTAACTGCTGTGTTTGTACTATACGGAGACAACTCTTATCAAAATAGATTCTAGATAGCGATGTAAGTAGTCCGAACAAAATTATACCGTCTCTCAAATCAGAAAATCTTAGAGTGTTCAAATCTAGAGTTAATAGGTTATTACTAGGCAAACGTGCTCCATCTTAGGACGCATCAACGCTTTCCATCAGGTGAGATCGCGGTCAAACGTTATAGGATAACGTTAGAAGAAAAAAAAACAAGGCAGATATGCCTAGTACAATTATTATCGTTCATCGAAATGTCCCCATGTTTCATTCACATTTTTCACTATGCCGCTATTTTAAGAAACTTGCAATAACTATCTAATAGTCCCCAAGCAAAAAGTGTAGAAAGGTCGTCTGCAGGATGAGTGCAGGTGGGGCATCAAACCTGAATTAGGGCCAAGGACGTTTTTAAACCTACTTTTTAAAACGTCCTTGTTTAGAACGTGCTGATGCGTTTGCACCCGTCACGCCACCTTAACATAATATCTCTTGTTTGTCTAATCTAAGTAACGTCAGTAGCCTTTTCGAAGAGGTTCAATAAAAAAAAAAGTCTTAAAAGTAAATGTGCAAATCACAATATGTGAACTTTGTTACTGCATTATGGCAGTACTTACTATTAGATATCTTTCATTCTAAATATTGTAGCGTTTCGCCTGTTTAGCCGACCCAAACAGGCGTCCCGGGACAGTTTCTAGGTATTTTAGAAATTAAGCCAGCCTATCAGTTCCTGCAGTTCCTAATGGATAGTAAGAAAACAACAAAAGTAACGGATAGTAATGTTTAATGGACCGGGTTATAAAAACAGATAGTACAGTTTAAAAAAAAATTAAACCTAAAGCTCGTAAGGGCCTAGACGCTCCGCAAGTCTTCATACGCCGTAGCATCAGGTACCCGGTGAGGTAGTGCTAAAAAGATGTGAAGTTTCTGAAGAGGGTATGGAGATCGTAGGTTCACGATGCGTCTGGTATCCGGAAGTCGATGAGTGTGGAGTTAAGTAGGAGGACGGCAGCGGAGCGAAATCTATGTCGTTCGCCGCCTTTGATGAGATTAGTAAGATATTGACCAAGGGACTCACGGCTTCGGGTGCTCCACAACTTTATAGGGTCGTAATTCCTTCCGCTTTCGGCATGGCTGTCCTTTCCTCTTAGTTCAGTCCAGCTTCAATTTTCCACCACTTATCCACTCATTTCTCTTATTACAATTTGATGTTGCTTCTTTCAAGATTTTTTTCAGAATGCCACACCGTTTGCAGTCACGGCTTTCGCTGGTAATTTTTCAAATTTTAGAATTTCGACTTGCGGATAATGTGCCCAAAAAGTTTTAACTAACCGATAAAAAGGTTTACAAATTTTATATAAAAAATGGATATGATTCAGGATGAATATGAAGGAATACTACAATATGCACGCCCCTCCACCGTATTCTTGTAGCATTTTTGGTGGAGGAGCGTGCACATCTCTACTGGCATAATGCAGCAATAAAGTTTATAGGTTATCTACTGAACGACTACTAGAAAGAAATGGACTTCAAAATGTATCACTTTGGCAGCATCAACGTTTCGCTCGGGTGAGCATCATTTCCCCTTTTGGCGAGCATCTTTAGAGGTATTTTATTTTTATGACGGAAAAAGATTATTAGCCTTGGACATCCAGCAAGGCGAGATGGTGCCGCAATATTTTATAGATCAAATAGTATACAGACAGTATATTATGTAGAATCCAGATCAATCTTACAATTATGGGCTTTATAGTAATTTTTAAACTTTCGCGATTTGAACGTCGAGGGAAAGGTATCTATTTTTACCTATATTTAATATTGAGCGATAAGTCCCGATAAATATTAAAACATATGGGCTTTATATTGCCTTCTATCAGATGAGACAAGATGCTTTGATAGACGTACGCTGTTCTATCGAAGCATCCTCGTGGTTACATGATATTATTGTAAAAGGTCATATTATCTATTAGAAACTTAATTTTGCTTTTGTTCTGTCGGGCATGACTCAGCGATGACCACATTGTGTTATGCTAAAACAAAAAATGCTCACTAGTAATAGGTACCTAAAATTTATACATCAACGGTGGATAAATGCTATGCACGTTACTCATAAACGTCTTGAACTTTCCTAGTGAAGCTAATACTTTTAAGAACGCCATCCCCGCCACAGCTATATCGCTCGCATATTTAAAAAAAATATTAGATATTTTGAGTTTTTTTTATGTGAAATATCTATTGACGCGCCTTGAGTAAAATCGACTCGTATGCCATGACGGCAAACATTATTACCCTCTCTTTTACCGTCGTGTTTCATATCTGCCGATCGTCCCGGGCCGTGACGGCCTTTTTTCTACATCCTATACAATATTAACACGAGCCGAGGAACGGGCTCTTAAGAAGGCTCTTCTGCAGTTCTCTCGCTCGCACATAATCACATTGTTAAAGATGTAAAGTGCTTTGCTCGGTGTTTCTCGGAGGGATCGTATCCGAGACGAAGTTATGCGCCAGAGAACCAAAGACCGGTGAATTTGGATATAACTCAGCGTATTAGCAAACTGAAGTGGCAGTAGGCCGGTCATATCTGTCGCAGAACCGATAACCGTTGGGGAAACGCGTTAAAGTGGAGGGTAAGAATCGGCAAACGTAGCGTAAGACGAAGACTCGTAGTGATACGTAATAACAAAAGCCAAAGATCAGGCTGGTTCTGGTTCCTTGGGAGAGGCCAATACCCAGTCAAGAATAGTATAGACTGATTATGATGATGAATGTGCGAGCGAGAGAACTGCAGACAAAAAGACCCCCTGAAATACCGAATAAGTCCAAAATGGTAAAATCTCTGACTTTGTCAGGAGTAGCGATACTCTCTTTACTTCTGTGTTGTAATCCATCCGAACACCTCGAGCCGCGAGGGTCCTAATAGATTTACGGTCCGCTAAATTTAGGACCTTGTCTTGTGATAAATCTGTTGGATACTTGGGAATGTTTGGGAGGAAAATTACACATTGCAAATATTTGAGTGAAGTTTATCGTACGATTTATAGTTTTCTTTTACATTACTAAAATAAAAATAAGCTATAGAAGTACGGCTAATTATTAAAATGTTGCCATATTTGTCTTGTTTTGTTACATTCTTTTTCTTGTAAATAAATTTAATTGAATTTATGTATTTTCAGCTTAATTTGCAGCAACTGGTAGGAAACTATCATCAATTTATTTACTTAAAATAAGAAGCTAACTAATAATGTAGGTAACTCTTCTTCAACATGCAACACTATAAAATTCATTGTTTGTGGTAACTACACCCCTGTAACTAATATTTATCTAACTAATTACACAACACAAAATGGTTGTAACAGCAAATCTTGATTGGGTCAGGAAGGGACTGCCGTATATTGTGGCCGCGGCCAAACTAGGTATTATGTAAATTGGTGGGATTAACATTATCGCCTTACATTTATGTCAAGGTGGGCTCCAACGAACAAGAATCCCTGTTACAGTTGATACTTGTTCTGACTGTTGTAAGTGGACTTTGGGCTCTGTTTCCAGCTTTATTTACGTGTGTGAAATTTAGTAGCAAGGAAACTTACTAATCGTTTACCTTGCGCGTTAATTAATTAAGGGAATTTCAGACAAATATCTCAATAAATAAGACGCAAATTCACTCAACAGAACAACGATGATAAGACAGCTCATGACAGCTGAGTTTGTCATTTTTCAGATAGCAGAGGCGGGTTACCATTTAAAATTCATTCCAAGTTATCCTTTTGGCCAAGTCCACTCTCTTTTTAAACACTCTATCAACAACACAACGGACTCGTTCTTTACTTACTCTACTTATTTCACAAAATAAATAAATAAGGGGATTTTAATAGGAATCAGTAGCCTAAGATTATATACGAAGTATAAGTATGAAATCTTTGTCAGTAAAATATTATGGAACCCTTTTAGTTACCCCGAGTTCGTCTGTCTGTCAGCCTGTCTGCCATGATGCTTTTATTTAGGGACTATAAGGACATACTGTTAAAATTTGGAACACGTTTAGATTCTGTACCTATGACCTATCAGAGAAAATATTGATATGTGATATTTGATTAATTTTACTCCCCACAACCTCGGAAAGATTAGGTTTATCCTTCGAAATCTGAATGAAAAAGTGTAGTTTATCCGCTAGCGAGGAAAGTATTTTTAAGATTCGAACCATTCTCTTAATAATTTTCTATACCGCTGTCCACTGAAAATCCATTAATACTTATATCATGTCAGTTTCCCAACCTAATTTTTAGAATAATCGCACTTGAAGAACGACTGCATGAAAAAAAAACTTTAAAAATTTTCTTCTCATTATTAAATTCACTTTCCATAATTTTGGTTTGCTTTTTGATAAAACGGTAAGAAATCATAAAATGTGAGTGAGTCTACTAGCGACGAAGATATAAATTCATATAAAGTCATCATCACAAATGTTTTTCTTAAACTTTATAGAGCTAGAGTACAAACTGAAACTGTCGAATGTAAAATCTATAGAGCAGTTTTACTCGTAAATAAATCAATAAGGGTGTGTGTGTTTACAGTGACATCAATTAAGGTCGGACGTTGTTTGCATGCGTCCGGCCGTTGTGCCGTCCGGTTACGGTTCGGCGATTGTCTGTCAGTGTATAGCACCCCGGGGTGCGGCGCGAGGATCACACCCTGCAAACTAGGAGGCTCGGCTCACTACAGCCTTCAGGTTGAAAATAATAAGCCCAGTTATAGTTACCTGTTTTGTGAGCTAGTTTCTATGTACTTTACACCTGTTTCTTTACACCCGTAAAGGAAACGTTCCCGAAAACCAAGACTGGTGATATTACTATTTTCCAAATATACCGAATAATCCATTAGCAAGATAGAAGTCAGACGCCTAATAAGAATAAGAACTTAGTTAAAAGTTAAAAATACTGTTTTACACATAATTATTTACGTGACATTTACCGTAGACTAACAAAGAGGGTACATCGTTTTGTCTGCACCTAATTATGAACTTTTCGACCAACCATCTGCATTCTTCAGTCTTCCAGTGAACATGGTGCATGTAACTGCTCCGAAATATCGGGAGCTCCTTCCACAACCTGACCACGGTAAATATACCGTAAATAATCATATCACTGTAAAGTTAAAAAGCTACCATTGTTTTCTAAGCTAAACTTGATACTCATGTACCTATAACACAGCATTTCGAGTTTTGATGATTATGTTTCAAATGAAACTTTTTTATACAAACATAGTAATGTTGTGCTAGCAGGGTGTATTAAGCATGTCAATTAAATATCGACTAAAATGGCAGCAAGGCTTGGTCACAGATTAAACAACAAAAGAGGTTACGCCTAAACTTATTTTAAAACTATTTACACGGAACTATAAACAGATAAAACAAGAACGATATCCACTTAACATCAACTTGACTTTCCAGTTGTTCAATTAGCACAAAAATAAATCAATACCGGGCATGTTTCCGGTGACAGCGATTAAGGGTCGGTTGTGCGCCGATACCGGACGGGCGGCGTCCGGTGACCTGACTCAAGTGTCCGGCTTTACGTGGCATGTCGTTAGTGCTGTCATTTACACGTATTGTGTGTACTCTCTGTCTAGATAACAAGGTGTTTGGATCTGGATTGTATCTCTATTTCAGATATGTTTGTTGGACATGTAAAGAAAAATGTACGAATAGTTGTAACTGAAGTCATTGATATATGTAACCAATGTGTTGCGCAATGACATTGGTCATTGGTTTTACGTGAAGCAAATATTATTTCTTTATAAATTAAAATTGACAACAAATAACCGTGAGCCAATTACGCTAATCTACTGATATGATGTCTGCACTGAAAAATAATACTTCCATGGGTAACCATATCACCTTTACTAAGCTAGCTTCGTTATTAAAACCCATACATTAAGTTAACGACTCAGTTCAAATTAAATGTCCAATCGCAACGACCAATTCCGCAGTTTGTGTGGCCTCTACATGAATACATTCCAGTTTGAATGGATTATTAGAAACATTTGTTTTCCCTTACACATTCTATCACCATTCACAAAGTTGTTAAACAAATAAGCTTGATTAAAATATACATTCCCAAAAATCTAAATAATATATAATACCAAATTCGGACTTGAAAAGTATAGAATGCGCTGCCTGAATGGGTGTTACCCGATAGTTACAATCTGGGTGTTTTCAAGTTAAAAGTGAATCGGTTTCTTCTAGGCAAACGTGATCCATCGTAGGCCGCATCATCGATTAACATCAGGCGAGTTGACGGCCAAGCGCAAGCTTATATACAATAAAAAATAAAATAAAATTTATAAAAATATATGAGACACTATTTTTGATACGGATAAATAAGGATCAACGACAAAGGTAAAATATATTAAAAATATTTCAGAGAAATCTTACACAATTTAGTAAACAAGTTTGCAAAGAATAAAAACGTAATGTGTTTACGCAAGAAAAATATTTGAATAAACGAGTTATTCATATAATAGCCGACTACAAAAGCCTGAAAGGAATAAAAATATTATAAAACTGTGTATATCATATTAACCGCGACATATTATTCTCCTTATCGAACTATAACAATGCCGATAGTGATGGATGGGTCTTCAATAAAATGCGTGACGGCTGTTTTTGTAACATTATTTCTACAGCTACGTTCGATCTTAGGGTTGTTAAAGTACATAAAACTTATGTTTTAAGTGATAAATAATGCTGATATGTATATTCGAAAAAAAAAACAGAATTAATGTTCATTTTGCCATGTTAGGGACCTAAATAAGGTTTTTATGGTTATTAAAAGAATCATGTAGAATAGGCAAATGAAACCATGAAACTAAAGCTCAGTCAAATTAGTGATGAAAATTTAAAAAGTTTTTTTTTAATTTTCACATTTTTTGGCTAGGGTGTCAACCCTGTGGTTCCAGCCAAGTTCTGTGTGTACGTGATTTTTGCTGACATTCTTACGTTGTATTCAGGCCACGGTCGTTGTAAGATTTTATGAGCAAAATTTAAATTGGAGCTGCATAGTTCGGTACGCGATATCAGCAAAAATAAACCACTTTCACGTAAGTTGGCTCGTCTCGGAGTAATTGTGGAAATATTCTCTACATTTGGCTGATTATTTTGACATCCTATTCTACATTATTTCTTAATATTTAAAGTTTAAGTCCTTTTGGTGGCTGTGATAACGAGAATGACTTTTCCTTATAATAAAATAATGAGTCGTGCCTCTCTCAAAGTTATTAAAAACTTTACGAGCGCCTTTTTCGTACGAAACCCGGAAAACCTAAACGGTCTTTAACTTTTTTATTGCTAATTCAAACTTGGAATAATACCGCAGACTTGAAAACTAATTTGAGCGAAGGAAGCCTGCCTGAGGTAGACACTGGCTAAAATAGAGGGCGAACCGATCGATGCGGGCACACCCATACTGGTGTCAGGGTACATAATGGTAATGGGACGCGCCTTGTTTTTATATCCGCTAATAAACCAGATTATGGCCGAGTGTCGGTACTCACAAAAATATCACGTTGATTGCAGGCATGCTCTGATAAAATAGTGGAAGTAATGTAATTTTGGGTCCATTAACGGGACAGTAAGTTGATTAGTTGGTTGTACACGGATTAATGAGTAAGAACAAACCTACAAATAAACAACAAATCGAAACTGCGGTATTTCTAATATAAAGCTAAACTCTAAACGAATACAGTGATTTGGTAAAAACGTGGTCGTACATCCATTTGTTTTACGGTATATATAAATTGTTGATTTGCAAACGTACATTATTCTTAAAACCCTAGTAAATTCCCCTCAACTAGAGGTTTAATTTTTATAATTTTGTAAACTCAATGACGGTTTTCAAAATAAAGCTTCCATTATAGTATTTTCGTAGGAAACTAACCGATAAAACCAAGCTATTTTAAATAATAAATTAACAGTAATGTGTTGTTAATATTTCATACGTGATATATAGTAAGCCCCGGTATGAACCGGACCCGGGTATGTCCTAAAACTACGACCAGAACCACTGAAGGATGGGCAGCAGCGTCCTAATAGTACACGGTGAACGTACTGCGATCCCCAAGCCGCCTGCCAAGCGTGGGGATTATGGCAACACAACCCCTCTCTATGAGGGCCGGAGGGAGGGGAGGCCTCTGTCCAACAGTAGACGTTAATTGGCTGATGATGTGATATAGTATACTGCTAGTCACACATTTTTTCAAAAATATAACGAGAACATACCTGCAATTATATATAAGTTGTCTACAGCAAAGCAAATCTTAGCGTTTTATATGTACTGAGGTCATAATTATTCTCTTTCATTATTATCTGCATGGTTATGTTTACGTAAATTTAATGGAAAATTTAAAATCCAAATACGAGTATTAACTTAAATAATTTACGCCAGCAACTAAATCAATGGCATGGCATATCACAAAAGATCGAAATGCCCAATATTGAAAAGCTTTTGTTGCCTATCGCTCGCATCGGCGTTCGCTCATCAACCAAATGATATTCCAGCTGGCGCAAATATATATCCTCGCGCGAATATTCACGGTCGAATGGACGAATCAAAAGTTATCTCTGCGAAAATATATTGCCAATTTTTTTGCCAGAATTTTACGATACTTTTTACAGTAACACTAATTAGTTGGAGGGGTATGGTTGACGGTATTTGTGGTCAATAGAGTTTAAAATTGAACCTTCGTCTTGGCATTGGATTATAAAAATACCTACTCGTTAGTGAAGAGTTGTAACTAAATTAGAATTTCAGAGCTGCACCAAAGGCTTGCTTTTTCTATTTATAGGCACAGCTATCTTTTCAAATATTTAAGAACAGGTGAGTGAATTACCTTGAGCAAGTAAGTATTCTTTACGAGACGTAAAAAAACCTATGCATTTTAAATTTACAAAGTGTTTCTTTACAGGTTCGTTTGCGTAGGTGGTGCGCTGAACCGAGGAGCTGTGAGAGGAACGTTACTTGACAATTTTGTATTTACTATATAAGTTTATACTTCACAATAAACTTTCATATGAATTGAATATATAAATGCTGGCAAAACCTAGGTAGGAGGTAGGTACATCAGTGAACTTAGCCAGACACACGGCCGCGTTTTAACCCTACATATTAGGTGGTACAGCCAGTGGTGGTATTGCTAACCTAATCATTATATACCAGCAGCGCCCCGCGGTTTTACCTGCTATACTATAGGGACCGTTCTATTTCGTGTTTAAATAAATAGCCTATGTTATTAACCCCATAATTTTAACCAAATCCGTTCAGCCGTTACGGAGTTGAGTGGGAATAAACATGCTAACATACAGACACTTCCTCACAAACTTTTGCATTTATAGGGAAGTGATATAGTGTGCTTTCTAGCTTTGGCTATTTTCTGTAAATATTCAAAGCCCTATTGTGACAGTTAGAAACTCAAATACCTAAATTCAGTTACCCTTTGTCTATGCTTAGTAGGAAAACAATACATTCAAGTGGGATACAATACAACTGCGTAAATTGGAGTGCGGTTGTAGTTCACAAAGTCCACGAAGCAACACTAACAACCCTCAAACAAAGCGCATTACCATCGATTTACATAAACGGATCGCAGTTCTTAGTCCACTTGGATTTAAATAATAAATGGACGGCATAGTGAACTCCCCGCGGTCTGTACAAGGGACTCGGGGAACTTAATCATGATGGAACTAACAAGTCGGCCAGTCGAACTTGGGTCTGGTTAATACATAAAGTTAGAAGATAATGGTGGCGTTTTTGGAGTCCATTTAGGAGATTCTTCGACGAATTATAACAAAATACGACTTTCCAGAAGATAATCAGACGTTGTCAGCTAATCTAATTTAGTATTGCATTTTCTAGCTAAAGCACAAGCGACTATAAAGATTTTATATTTACCAATTTTAAAAATTTACAAGAACTAGGTTGCGACGTTTACTTTAATTCATTTCGAAGAAGATTTATCATGATTTGTCTATTTCAATCTATAAGAGATGATCATTAGATCTGTAGCATCCGAAATATACGAGTATATCCCGGATATTCTTAGATAAGCCTATCCGGTAATGACAGATGCGGTCACATTTCCACAGCTAAAGACGCTAAACCACTTGAGACCTGATTTTGGTAACGCACGACCTAACCGGCATACAGGACTGATGAGTGTCGTGCTGGGTCGATTGCAGTACTGAGTGCCCTACGGAGAATAAGATTATGATCGCATAACATATTCAAGCATATTTGGAACAAAAAAAACATCGAAATTTAAACTATTTTTAATGGCCTTACTTCAAAACTTTACTCAAGTTAATCTATGCTTAAACAAGCTCTGTCTCGTTTTTCGTGTAACGATTGCTATCATTGAGAAGTTGACAGGGCAATATTTTTTTTTTATTTACTTGAGAAACGTTTTTAAGTTTGTACATAAACGCAGCGTCAGATTGTAATTTACTATCCAATTTACCGTTTTCAATTCAATCCCTGACCAGTGTCCCATCATTTATTAACTGATCTCGGTCGTGGGTTGGTCTTTTATAGCGAGATTAATAGTTTACGGCCTCCTTCACGAACAATGTACCGTGCCAGTGATGGCCAATAAACAACTTGCCAAATGTCCTACTGGTTTTTGGGTCAGAACTTTGGGCACAGAGCCTATCGATACGATGCTATAAAGCTTCAGAAATAAACAATGAATGGCGGTCAACTAATTTGACGATCCAAGTAAAACTTGGTTTAGAAGATGTTACAGGACCTCCAAATCTAATTTTGAGAATCTAGCAGACAGTCTTCAAATATTTGATTTGTTGGTGAAAACCTAAAATCACCAAAGATTGTATTCATCTAATTCTCAAAACGTCAAATCCGTAGCAAGTAGAAATTGAAACTATTAGTCTTTAAAAACAGCTAGAAATCATTCATTTTTGGCAATAAGTTACTTA